>CM073492.1:6947500-9610000 GCA_037074585.1 Biancaea sappan | reverse complement strand
TATTTATAACATACATCATTCTCTTTTTATTTATTAAATAACATAGCTATCGTAAGTATTTAGAATTTAACAAACAGGTGAACTAAATCAAATAAACAAGACAACTTTATTTTAAATAATTTAAATTGTCTCAAATGTTTAGATTTTAAAAATAACTTAGAGTTTAATATATATATATATATATACATACATATATATATTTATATATGAATATATGTATGATAGAATAAAGATTAAAATTAGAAAATGTTAATTAAGTATAAATAAGATTAATTAAAACAAATATTAATTTATAACTAAATATTAATTGAAATAAATATAAATAAATATCAAATACTTATTAAAATAATTATTAGTTTACAATATAAATTATTATAACCGTATACTATATATACACAAAAAGAGACGAAAACTTACCCGAATTCCTTACAATCTCCCAAATTACAATTTTAATATTTAATATAAAATAATTGAAATTTCATTCATTCAAAAAATCACATCAACTTAAATAAATTCATAATTGACATCTCAACTTTTACTATAATTCATATTATAAATTCTCAAAATAAATCTTCGAGTTCAAATCAAATTAAATACAGTAAATAAAATAATTTATTACCTCGAGACCTTTTAAATGTCCTAACTGACCACATAGCTTCCTAAACTTAACAAAATGAAATACTAACAACTTGGGACTCACCCAACAATAGAATAGTCCAACGACAACTACTTCTTTAGTGGAAGATTCTCGTCCACTACCAAATTTGAAAAAGAAAAGCTAACGAATGAAAGATAATAATTCCATTGAGCGAGTCAATCCCTGCCCTAAACAAAAGTATAGGCAAAAATCACAAATCATAAAGAAAGATACATACCATAGAATTTGCAATTCAATCAAACAATTCAGATCAACGGAACTAGTACTCATCAGTGGCAAAATACCCGAGAGTGCCCGTAGGCTAGCTCGACGAATCTCATCAAAAACACGTCATGACGCATAACCTCATTATCAACAGTCAGGATACTTCACGGATTAAATTTGGGCTCATTTCCCTACTGAATAAATCGTTGTCTTTACTCTCAGAGGTCAAATCATCCTATTACCCGGATTTCTCGCTTGACATGAAAGAGGGTATTATCTTGCTCAAACACTAACAAGGTTTCAACTCAAGCAAAACAATAGCAGTAATGGTCATCAATCATAATTTCACAAGATAATTTCAATTATCTCCAATCTCAACAATCTCACATATATCATCTGTTCATCCCTTTTTCCCTAACGTTTTCTGTTAGCAAATTCATTAACAATTGAATTGTATATAGAACTCTCGATTCATTAACCCAATTCTTTAATCAAATTCTCCCTTTTCCTACCATAATTATTACCTACCTTATTATCCTATCATTTTAACACTTAAGATAATATTAAATAAGAGTTGGTTCACTCACCTAGATTCTAATAAATCCTACCGATCAAATCGATCAAAACTTCCTTGTTTTGAAAAAAAATTTGTGTACTATAAGTATTGTAATTTTTTTGAAAAGAAAAGGAAAAGAGAAAGTTTTAAATTAGAGTTCATATTTCTTTTTAGTTAATTTTTTTTGAATTTAAAGTTTTAGAACTTAAAAGATATAAAAGATATATATATATATATATATATATATATATATATATATAAATTTACAATTTTGAAACTTACCTTTTTATAACAAAAATAATGAACATCAACATGGGAAAATAATAACACTTAACACTCAAAAGCACCCGTAGGCCCTCCTCCTCCTTATTCGTGCGACTACGCTGTTTAATAGAGAGTAATTTTGTTATTTTAAGAGAATATTTAATGTGGAATATGTGTTTACTTACACAAATTGACGTTGACGTGCATAATTCATATTTTATTTTATATAGATGATAATATATGATTTAGAGGCTAATAACCAAAAGATTCCATATTCAAATAATAAATTGAATGGAGAAGTGGCATTGGAGATGTACTGCAGCTTGGGGTATGTGTGTTGACTTGAAGGTGTGTATATGCTATTGCCGTGAAGGTATGTATGTGCTTAGAGATGTGTGTGCTTATTGAGTGATATTTGTTTGGGGTGCTTGAATATGGCTGTCACTGTAATACCCGTTAATTTCAGAATATAATTCGTTTAAGAGTATTTTAGAATTCTACAACGTTACTTTAGTTATTTATTTTGGTCATTTTTAATTTTCATATTTAATTGTTCTTTTTGAATATTATTTATGAAAATTGAGTTAAATGACTGGACTAAATATTTGCACAATGAAGGATATATTCTAAGAATGGTGAAATTCATGGAAAAGTGGTTTCAGAATGGTTAATTAATCCATTTATTGTAAATTGACTGGATGGGTTTGGATGTTGGGTTATGGATACCCATGGGTTATTGAATAACCCATTAGAAATATTTAATATAAAGTTTCAATAGTACCCCTCATTTTCACTCAGCCGAAGGAAGCAGAAAAGCATTTCTCTCTCAGTTCTTCATTTTCTTCTCAAATCCTTTCCTTGATCTTCAGAATTTCGATTATCTGTTCGGTTCAAAAGCTTTGTAAGGATCAAAGGTAAGCTTTAATCTCGTTATTTTCCTTAAATCCAAGTTTATATGGAAGATTAGAGGAGGTTTTGTTCTTGAAGATTTTGATGATAATTCTTTTAGAAGTTATATTTGAGTTATAATCGGTTAAAAGAGTTGAAATTCTGGTTTTGAAACAAGAAAGGAAAGGATGAATTTGTTAGAAATTTCTGCAAAAACTTCTGCAAAAAACCGAGTTACTGTAGCGACCAGAAATTTCGAAACAAAATCTGGAAAATTTTCTTCGGGATACTGTAGCAGTACTGTAGTGTCGGCAGTCAACGGTACTGTAGTAGTCAACGTTACTGTAGCGAACCGTTACTGTAGCAAACAGTACTGTAGCAACCCGTTATTGTATAGCAGTCAGAAAATTTTACGTATTTTCGTGATTTTGTTTCCTTTCTTATGATTCCTTGTAATATATTTTACTAGGAAATTTTCCTACACAAATTCTAGTGTGAAACAAGGTAAACTTGGACAAACATCAAGGTGAGTGAATAACCTTGCTCAGCTAATTTGATATTATTAGTCAAAGTACAATATAAGCCTCATTTACAATATTATTTGGGTAATAAGCAATCAATTTTCATATGGGAGTATCTGATGATCGGTAGAAATAAGAGTATGTAGAAATTATTTTATTTCATGACAATTGTGCTATGTGATAAATTCTCACTATCTTGTCAATGAGTAAAGATCTACGGGATCTAATACACGAGTTTGAAAGGGTTAAAGTCTCATACTACTCAGTGCATATCTATGAAACCCATACACGAGTTGAAAGGGTTAAAGTCCCATACTACTCGGTGTATATCTAAGAAAGCTTATACACGAATTGAAAGGGTTAGAGTCTCATACTACTCGGTGTATACCGATGAGATCTTATTCACGAGTTTGAAAGGGTTAGAGTCCCATACTACTCGTTGTATATCTAAGAAATCTTATTCATGAGTTTGAAAGGGTTAGAGTCCCATACTACTCGATGTATAAGACAATTAATTATATGAGTAAATGTGGTATTTGTACTTTTGATATTTTATATAGTACAGTTATTTACTTACTGAGTTTTTAAATAAACTCACACTCCCTATGATTATTTTTTTTCAGATACAGAAAACAAAGAACAAGAGTATCCATTTAAAGAATAGAAGCCCATTGGAATTATCCTCTATTTCTGTCTGGTGGGATACCAGTACTTATTAATGTGGACACTAGAAACGCTTTGTACTTTCTATAGGTCTCCTAGGCTTGCGATGAGATAGAAATATCAGACTATGTATGTCTATATTTGCTTATCAGATGAATATAATTCTGTAGTGTGGAATGAATGATTAAGGTTGAATGTAAAACCTTACAGAATATATGTATATAACGTATGTTTGAGAATTATATCAAATGAGTAGTATCTTTTCACATGCTCAATTTTTGGGATGTGACAGTCACGACCCGTTTTCTGGGCACATGACCGGCACAATGATGAATCTCTCATCACTGTAAGCCTTCCGATAAATATATCAAATTTTTTTATATGAAAATCATAGAGATGATTTGCATGTAATAATATATTATCAATTTAAAATACATTATTATACTGACATACAAGCCAAATGTCGAACCCCTAACCTAGATGTACTAGACGATTACAGAGCAACATAATCTATAACAAAAGAGGGGTCTACCAGACAACGGGAAGGTCCAAAGTGATCTACTCCTCTAGCAGATATTCTTCGCTGGCAACCTGATCTGAACAAAAAGGTTGTACAAACAGTGTGAGCTTTTAAACTCAATGAGCGAATCGGCCTCGTGTTAATAAAATTCAAATACATTACCAGTCATGCAAGCATATCCAAAGGCTCATACTCAACCAATAGACAGAAGATAAAAATTCATCCAATTCAACAAACGTTACTAGTACTCGTCAATGGCAATATATCCCAGAGAGCGCACACAGGCCGGCTCACCAATTATGTATATTTCTGCCATGACGCACATCATCATCCTCTTACATACAAGAAGATAAAAATTCATCCAATTCAACAAACGTTACTAGTACTCGTCAATGGCAATATATCCCGGACAGCGCATACAGGCCGGATCACCAATTATGTATATTTCCGCCATGACGCACAACCTCATCCTCTTAGCTAGGGCGCCTCACGGATTTATCACCAATCCGGGCTATATCCCTACTGAGGGAATCGTTGTCTCTACACTCATTGGTCAAGACACCCTGTCAACCGGGTTTTCCGCCTTGCCGTGAGAGGGGGTACTGTCCCGCTCAATCACAATCAATAGCATTTCATATCATAATCAGAAGCTCAATATAATATTCATCCATATAACAGGTATAGCATATAACCATATTATAGATTTATAAACCACATATCAAGATAACAATTAATTCGTTTTTGAAAACATTCAAACTTCACATCATCATAATATACTTATTTCATTTTATCCATACTTATGGATTAATTATCTCATTTAGATTCGTCATTCTGAATCCAATTTCCCCCTATGAATCTTGGGAGTGTCCTACGACATACTTTTTATCACCAGTAATGCTAAAACTCTATTAAAACGGGGTCGTTTCACTCACCTGTATTCCGTACGAGCATCGCTTCTCTAAGTCATTACAGACAAGAGTGCTCAGGTGAATTTCGGTGTTCTGCTACGGAGATTTTCATGAAAGATTAGAGAAAATACGTTAGGATTGTTTTCGTACAGATACTGTTCATACGTATGGTTACTTTTCATATATACGATTACTATTTATACAGTTACTATTCATACGTACAGTTACTATTCCTACCAGAAATAGAGAATACAATCTGTAAAAGAGTACACCAGGTAAGTTCCCAGGAAAGAGTGGAGGGTCACACTGGACACACTTAAAAACCAGGTCTTTCCTTAGCCAAAACTTTCCTAGACATGTATTATTCACAGTTTACATTCTATTTCGGTAATCAGAGAATCAAAATAACATATAAACAGCTAAGGACAGTTTTTCTGATGTGGAAGATCGGCCAAAGCCGCAACCACAGAGCATACTTAAGAAAATAACTTCTAGAATTTAAAAGACATAGAAAGGCATAGTATCCTTACCTAAGCAAAAAGGAAAGGCCCAAAATCTTAGAGGCCTAGCTTTGGAGTAAGAGAAACTTAAGGAGAGAAGAAGAGAAGTTGAAGGTGTGAGTTTAGAAGTGAAATGGAAGGGCCTATTTATACCAAAAGTCAAGGGTACTATTTGATACTATGCGCTAATAAAATATTCAATTTACTATTCATGAAAATGATATTTCTAATAATGTAGTTACTGTGCACCTACATGGAAAATTTTTCTATTATTACTATTGGAAACTTAAAAGGAAAACTATTCTTTCACCTTAAACCTTTAAGTTTCTTTTCAAATCAGTCCTTTCAATTTAGTCCCTGAGGGTATTTTTACACATAAAACGCCATTTTCTCCTACAAACTTCTTTCTAGTTTTCTCTTATGACCAAACCACATCTAGTACTTGACATTTCGATTGTATAAATGAACAGTATCGTATACGTAAATAGTAACAGTAGTTTGTAAACAAATATTTATATTTTATTTTTCTTGGGTATTACATTATCACCCCCTTAAGAGAATTCAGTCCCCCGAATTCAAAACTTATCTCAAGACTGAAATAAGTGTGATTACTTCGTCCATATCTCATCCTTTGCATCTCTTTCTTCCAAAACCTCATCACACCCTTGGTGAGATTTACAAGAACATTATACCATTGACTGTGAACTCTAAACCGCATTATCAATAATTTGCATAAGACTTTTGCCTTGTCTAAACAGCAAGTAATCTCTTACTCATCAGTTTGATCTTCTCCACAACCTTTTGTACCATAAAGTGTCTCATCCTCATAACCTTTACCAAACTCAAACCACCTAATCAGAGACGAACTCTGTCTCTATGTAAAACCTCAAATAGGTGTCTTCTCAACAGTGGCACGTGGTCTTTCCAGTTTATACTGAATATCAGAACACAAGCTACCATACACATAGCTTATAACTTTTACGAATACAAGTACCCTACCCGAAGGCATCATTTTGGCTATAGGCAATATTCTTGCCCGAAGACGATCATTCTACCTTAAGGCGATACTCTCAGCTGAATGCGTCATATAAAAGGAAAAATCACGTAAAATTATTACATAAATCTCTAGGAAGAACAATCCCAGAAAATGTGTTAAGTAAATAACATACTCCTCATGCATAATTATAAAATAAATATATATAGAAATTCCTCTCACCTCAATGACTCATATAGAGTCGTATCCCTTCAATGCTTAGGGCAAACCCATAGTTCTCTATACATAGGTTCATAAAATACTTATTTAGCATTCCTCCATAGCTCAAAAGTGCAATGAAATATCATTTTAGTAACTCTGCTCAGTCAAAAGGATATTACCATTCTCTGCTTTAGAATTTCCATAATCAAGTACGAAATATAAGTCCAACATTTTCTCATTCCTCAAGTTCTTTCAGTAAAAGGAATCACTTCAACAAAGAAGATCTAAATACTAACTTAAATTTTATTTCTAGTACATAGATAATTTTAATACATGAAGCTTAGACCAAATATAGCTTTAGATACAAACAAAAGAAAGAATAAATTAAGGACGAGGAGGCTTTTGAAATGTAAAAGGTGCTCCAGGTCTAGAAGAGGAAGGTGCTTCAGACCTTAAGGAGGAAGCTAATCGTTGTAGCCTAGAAAGGGTTTCTGGAGGAAGCGCCTGAGAAATTTGGCGAATAGCAGAAGTTACTCCGTTCATACAGTCAATACACCTTGTTTGTTGGTCACGAAAATTTTGAGTTGCAAACATTGAATGTCTATCAACTCGATTAGCTAGTTCCCCGAAACGACGGTTTATCAGTTTCTCTTGGTTTTCAAAGAGACGATTTATTAGTCGCTTCTGGTCCTCTGTCTTGTATTCCAGGCTCTCTATCTTACGCTCCAGATTTTCGATCTTACGCTCCAGGAATGCAAGCTTATTTTCTGAGGATGTTGCAGTACTGTCCTCCTCCAACTCTATTACATCCCTCTTTCTCTTCTTAATTTCTGGTGACCTGTCTACAGGTCTCTTCCCTTTGTTATCTCCGAGACTTAGATTTAAATCAAGCTCTACATTGCCAGTCTCAAAATTCAAGTTAAAAGACTTATTATCGGCCATTGCTCTAGGGATCTCAGAAATAACTTCGAATGAGAAAGGAATGGAGATTGAGAAATAGGTATGTAATGAAAGAAGTTCGCTTAGTGTGATGAGTGGGGTAACGGGCGTACAAGATTTATAGACAACCCAAAGCCCCTGGAGCTAAAGCCACCACAACCTACACGCCGCTTGCTATAAGGTTTACAGATCACATACGTCGCAATGCCAGCAATTAATGTCGGACATGCAGATAAATAGTAAATGTAATTAACATAAGTCAAAGATTTCCTCAAAAAAAATTTTCTGCTAATCTTGACATTTCTCAAAATTTTGACTAACTACGCTCTTCAGTCTGAGATTTTCTCCCTCTAACTTGTTTTATCCTGTAATCCCATATCACGATGTCCCTCTATGATTAGGTAGCCTCATATTGGCCGTATCTTAGATTCTAATCGGTGTCTTTACTCTAGACTCACACATAATATATATGTAAATATATATATTTTAAAACAAAGTTAACTGCTTACGGTCGCATGCCTTAAGCATTATCATGATGTAAGGAAATCACTGTCTTTCATTTGCCCATGAGAGCATTATATGTAAGTATGTGTAACCATAAAGATATATCATCATCTACACATTTCATTCTATCCAAGTCATTTTGATTTCACATCTTTATGAGTATATGTAGGATCATCACATATTCTCCTTGATCGTAGCCTTCACTCATTATGCATGAATAACATACATACATGTAATTACAACATGATTCAATCAGTTATGTATATCATACTCAACTGAAGGCTTTCAAGAATAATACAATAAAACAGAGAAATGCATTTCAGTTTATCATAAAAGCATCCAAGGCAATCTTTAATGGTTATATCGTCAACTTCTTTGAATTTCGGAAAATGCCAACGGGAGAAATGGGAAAACCAAGTAAAATCGGCAGCAGATCCACCGAATATTGACTTTCATGGTTTTGGCATTAATGCAACGCGCTATCAGTGTGCACGCCTACCCTAGACTTCTGGCTTCCAGCTTGCAGAAATCCATAGGTTGATCGTGTAGGGATGCGGTGAAGAGATATCTTCTTTGTCTCTTAGTCCAAATTTTTCTCTATAAAAACCTTCTCAGCGTTCTCAGTTACCACACCACAAAGAATAATAATCTCTGAGCCTACAATCTTCCAGCATTCCTCTCGCCTCATATTCTTACAAAAATTTGTAAATTTTTCAAATCATGGCCTCAAGGAAGTACATTGATCTCACAGTGGAGGCCAAGGAAAAAGAACTTGACTTAAACTTAAGTTTAGGCAGGGACAAGGGCAAAAGACCTCTCGAGTGACCTCAAGAGAATCAAAAGGAGAAGAAGATGAAGAAGAATGAGGAAGCTGAGTAGATTAGCACAGGCCATAGCTCAGAGGACAAAATCGCCTGTTTAGAGCAGGAGGTGAAAAACCTCAAGAAGATGATAGAAGATCTGGAGAAGTTAATCAAACGCAATAACGCGGCAATGACTTCGAGAATAGATAGGTTTTTCTATTGGTCCACCCAGTGCTTCTGCAATCAACAGCAGAGAAGTGTTGATTGTATGAATGGAATTTACACTACCCTCCGCGACATTGCTATGTCTCTTGCTCCAAGGAATGGTCGAGGGGTGATGATACAATACAACCCTCCTAATCCAAGACCACCTCGCTTTTAGATTACTCATGCATGAGTAAACTTCTCTTTCCTTTTTTTTTTTTGCAATGTAATCCTTCAGTGTTTTTTTAATGCAAGTGGTTTCTTTTATTGGCTGGTACCCTAAAATAATATAGCTACACAAAATCAATCATGAATTCAGCTTATAAAATCCACCATATAAAAATTTGATCCGACAGCAACGGAATCAAAACAAGTAACAACTTTTCCTTGACTAAGTTCAAAAGTGTAGCCACATCTGTCTAAAACTAAAACTGAGAACATACTTCCTAAGAAGAGATAAGTCTCGGAGGGAAAGGAAATGAAAACATCCTACAGGACCTTCAGTAGAGCCGTCTCTCTATAGTTGTGCCCAGGTTCTCAACGATAGAGGAGGTTCCACTAAGGTGTAATACCCATGAAAAATAAAATATAAATATTTGTTTACAAACTACTGTTACTATTTCAGTATACGGTACTATTCACCCATATAATACTATTTATGTATATGGTACTGTTCATTTATACAATCGAAATGTCAAGTACTAGATGTGGTTTGGTCATAAGAGAAAACTAGAAAGAAGTTCGTGGGAGAAAATGACGTTTTATGTGTAAAAATACCCTCAGGGACTAAAGTGAAAGGACTGAATTGAAAAGAAACTTAAAGGTTTAAGGTGAAATGATAGTTTTCCCCTTAAGTTTTTCAATAGTTTGCACAGTAACCGTAAATGATTAACGTGGATTATTTTATTAGAAATGTCATTTTCATAAATAGTAAATTGAATATTTTATTAGTGCATAGTGATAAATAGTACCGTTGACTTTTCTTATAAATAGGCTCTTCCATTTCACTTCTAAACTCACACCTTCAACTTCTCTTCTTCTCTCCTTAAGTTTCTCTTACTCAAATGCTAGGCCTCTGAGATTTTGGGCCTTTCCTTTTCAGCTTAGGTAAGGATACTATGCCCTTTCTATGTCTTTCAAATTTAGAAGTTATTTTCTTAAGTATGCTCTGTGGTTGCGGCTTTGGCTGATCTTCCACATCAGAAAAACTGTCCTTAGCTGTTTATATGTTATTTTGATTCTCTGATTACTGAAATAGAATGTAAACTGTGAAGAATACATGTCTAGGAAAGTTCTGGCTAAGGAAAGACCTGGTTTTTAAGTGTGTCCAGTGTGACCCTCCACTCTTTCCTGGGAACTTACCTGGTGTACTCTTTTACAGATTGTATTCTTTATTTCTGGTATGAATAATGACCGTACGTATAAATAGTATCCGTACGTAAAAATAGTATCCGTATGTATGAATAGTGACTGTATGTACGAATATTATCCATATGTATGAATAATATTTGTATATGAATAGTAACTGTACATATGAATAGTCGTATGTATGAACAGTGTCTGTATGAAAACAATCCTAACTTGTTTTCTCTAATCTTTCATGAAAATCTCTGTAGCGGTATACTGAAATTTATTTGTGTACTCTTGTCCGTAACGATTTAGAGAAGTGATACTCGTATGGAATCGAGGTGAGAGATTCTACCTTACCTTGTTTGCTTATTTAATGTATATATTAAAAGTATACTCTATATATATGTGACATGAAATTCATGCATTCATGTTATACATTGAAATGTGTAAATATGATTCTGTTGTGAACTTTTCCTGAAATGAGATGCATATGGTTGCCTATGATTGTGTAATGTGATTGTGTTTGATCTTGACAGAAACGAAAATAAAGTTTATGGGATCCCATAGGATGAAATAATGGTGGAATGAAATCACTATAGCCACATGATATTGAATATGATATTAGTCCTTTTAAGGACGGGGTGAAATAAGGTTAGACTACAGATTTGTTCCTTTGAGGACAGGGGTGAAATAAGGGAAGATACGGCAGGGGCCGTGGGGCAACGGCCACTTATTGTGGACGGGACCCGAAAAATGTCTGGGAACTTGATTTAGAATTGTATGAATTGTTTGAATTGTTTGAAATGTGATTTGGTTTGATCTTAAATATGTTGTTAATAATTGCGAGGTCGATTTGCTCACTGAGTTTAAAAGCTCACATTGTTTGTACAACCTTTTTGTTCAGATCAGGTTGCCAGTGAAGAATATCCGCTAGAAGAGTAAATCACTTTGGACCCTCCCGCTATCGGGTAGGCCCCTCTATTGTTGTAGATTATGTTGCTCTGTAATCATCCAGGACATCTAGATCAGGGGTTTGGCATTTGGTTTGTATGTCAGCATAATAATATATATTAGAATCTATTATTATGTGCAAATCATCTCTATGAATTTCAAATAAGAAAATTTGATATATTTTCTTCAGCAATGGTTATTTTGATAATGACTAAACTCATGGGTAGAATTTATCGAAAGGCTTACAGTGATGGGATATTCATCATTGTGCCGGTCATGTGCCCAGAAAACGGGTCGTGACATAAGGTTACCTTGCTCTGTAATCACTAGGAGACCTAACAACCATTGCTTTGATACCAACTTTGTCACGACCCGTTTTCTGGGCACATGACCGGCACAATGATGAATCTCTCATCACTGTAAGCCTTCCGATAAATATATCAAATTTTCTTATCTGAAAATCATAGAGATGATTTGCATGTAATAATATATTATCAATTTAAAATACATTATTATACTGACATACAAGCCAAATGTCGAACCCCTGACCTAGATGTCCTAGACGATTACAGAGCAACATAATCTATAACAAAAGAGGGGTCTACCCGACAACGGGAAGGTCCAAAGTGATCTACTATTCTAGCAGATATTTTTCGCTGGCAACCTGATCTGAACAAAAAGGTTGTACAAACAGTGTGAGCTTTTAAACTCAATGAGCGAATCGGCCTCGCGTTAATAAAATTCAAATACATTACCAGTCATGCAAGCATATCCAAAGGCTCATACTCAACCAATAGACAGAAGATAAAAATTCATCCAATTCAACAAACGTTACTAGTACTCGTCAATGGCAATATATCCCAGAGAGCGCACACAGGCCGGCTCACCAATTATGTATATTTCCGCCATGACGCATAACATCATCCTCTTATATACAAGAAGATAAAAATTCATCCAATTCAACAAACGTTACTAGTACTCGTCAATGGCAATATATCCCGGAGAGCGCACACAGGCCGGCTCACCAATTATGTATATTTCCGCCATGACGCACAACCTCATCCTCTTAGCTAGGGCGCCTCACGGATTTATCACCAATCCGGGCTATATCCCTACTGAGGGAATCGTTGTCTCTACACTCATTGGTCAAGACACCATGTCAACCGAGTTTTCCGCCTTGCCGTGAGAGGGGGTACTGTCCCGCTCAATCACAATCAATAGCATTTCATATCATAATCAGAAGCTCAATATAATATTCATCCATATAACAGGTATAGTATATAACTATATTATAGATTTATAAACCACATATCAAGATAACAATTAATTCGTTTTTGAAAACATTCAAACTTCACATCATCATAAGATATACGGTTACTATTCATACGGTTACTATTCATACGTACGGTTACTATTCCTACCAGAAATAGAGAATACAATCTGTAAAAGAGTACACCAGGTAAGTTCCCAGGAAAGAGTGGAGGGTCACACTGGACACACTTAAAAACCAGGTCTTTCCTTAGCCAAAACTTTCCTAGACATGTATTCTTCACAGTTTACATTCTATTTCGGTAATCAGAGAATCAAAATAATATATAAACAGCTAAGGACAGTTTTTCTGATGTGGAAGATCGGCCAAAGCCGCAACCACAGAGCATACTTAAGAAAATAACTTCTAGAATTTGAAAGATATAGAAAGGCATAGTATCCTTACCTAAGCAAAAAGGAAAGGCCCAAAATCTTAGAGGCCTAGCTTTGGAGTAAGAGAAACTTAAGGAGAGAAAAAGAGAAGTTGAAGGTGTGAGTTTAGAAGTGAAATGGAAGGGCCTATTTATAGTAAAAGTCAAGGGTATTATTTGATATTATGCGCTAATAAAATATTCAATTTACTATTCATGAAAATGATATTTCTAATAATGCAAATACTGTGCACCTACATGGAAAATTTTTCTGTTATTACTATTAGAAACTTAAAAGGAAAACTATCCTTTCACCTTAAACCTTTAAGTTTCTTTTCAAATCAGTCCTTTCAATTTAGTCCCTGAGGGTATTTTTACACATAAAACGTCATTTTCTCCTACAAACTTCTTTCTAGTTTTCTCTTATGACCAAACCATATCTAGTACTTGACATTTCGATTGTATAAATGAACAGTATCATATACGTAAATAGTATTATATGGGTAAATAGTACCGTATACTGAAATAGTAACCGTAGTTTGTAAACAAATATTTATATTTTATTTTTCTTGGGTATTACAATGGCGGTGAGGTATGATTAAATATGGAAATTGAAGGTTATGATATGTGGCTGCTGATGGCCGAATGGAATGTGAGGAGAGATAGTGAGATAGGGATGACAATTAGGGAGTGTAGGTTTTTGGTTTTTGGTTTAATTGAATTGAAAAGATTTGGTATTTTAAATTGGTATACTTGAGGCTTGTTGTAATTTAATTTAAAAAGTATGATAGTTTGGAAATTAGGATTTCTAAATCTATCTGAACTTTTTAAAAGATAAAATTTAAATTTTTTATTTAGGTTATTTATCCTTAATTTTAATATAAAAAAAAGGTTTGGTTAGTTAGTTAAATGACTAATTATTTATTTAATCCTTTGTATTATCCATCATCTGGTATAACTATTATTATTTAATTATATAATTTATTTAATTTCCTTGAACACTATGGATTCATTGTTCATGCCCCTATTTATAATATATTTATTTTAATTTTCTTTTATTCCTAAAAGTTATTTGATAAATTAGTCATACTCCTTATTCTAAAAATTAATATCTTGAGATTTAGAAATTATTTTCTACTTCCTATTTGACATCAAGGTTTTCTATAATTTTCTCTATCTATTACTGTCCTTTGTACATTTTTTGTTACACCCCACAAGATTTTAAAATCTTTCATTTTAATTCCTAAAAATTTCACTTTAGTCCCTCTACGGCCTAGCATCACACATTGCTAGCTTATAATCCGAAATCACATATCTAAGTATTATCACATCATATTATGATATCACACGCACATTTTACACAATATTTTTAAATTAATAATTATAAAATAAAATTTATTAAATTAAACAAAAAATAAAAATAACGAATATTACAGTACCTTTCTACACTAGTCAATGACTTGGTAATTTATTGAAAAGCATTAATAGAAAATAGGACAAACAAATCTTTGACGTAGAGCTTCCTTCAGAATCTAAAATTGATGGTTTTTTTGGAAGGGAAGATGTGTTAGTGAAATAGTTATAGTTCCTTTATCACGTGAATGAAAGAGTAAGAAGATAAGAAAAAAAAAACATTAAATTTTCTTTGTAAAAAATTTGCTCTTCATGGTAATCACGGTATTTTCTTTTTTTTTCCTCTTTAGATTTCGCCTGATTAAATCATAGCTGTTTAAACATCTGAGGCACTACTAGATCACACCACCTGTCCATATATTCCCCCACAAAACACCAACCATTCTGTTCCTTCCTTCCCCCCACATTTTTGATCATTGTTTCTTCATTTTCGCAGCGCAAGCAGCAAAACAGAGATGGAAAACACCACATGATGGTCGTCTCTATATGGAAAACACTATCGTCTTCCTCACGTCGTTTCCATCTGGTAGAAGATACGGGTGGGCTTGTCAGTTCTGCACATTGGGTTATGAGTTTGGCTCATATAATATTATTTTTGCTATATTAACTATTGGGATAAATTTAGGCTAACGTGAAGTTAATTGTTAGTTTCATTAACTATTGTTTTAACAAATAGGCTAAATCACACAAACTTAAAAATTTGTGAGAGTTCTTTGTTGAATTTTAAAATTCATAAGAATTTTTTATACATTGAGAAAGTTCATAAGAATAAAGTATATTTTTCTCTTTATTCTTTAATATCCATTTTCATTTGTAAACCGATTACCTAAACAAATATTTTTGTGAAATTAATTAAATCATCTCATGCATTGTCACAAGAAAAAAGAAAGAAAAAAAAACCACAAGTATCCTTGGGAAAATGCTAAAACATGTTTTGAATGGTTAGAAAATGCTTTCTCATGCAAACCATACTTTTATTAATTTTTTGTTATTAATAAAAATGCGCTCATTTTTTGTTATTATGTTTTTTACTTCACCTTGGTAATTTGTACTAGTGACATTATTTATACCAACTTATCATTGAATATTGAATAAATTATTGATTTAATTTTTAAAACATTAAATGTATTTTAATCTAATCCATAAAAAATCAAAATTTTAATGGAATCTTATAAAATATTATATTTTTCTCAATTTCATCCATCTTTATGTTTTTTAATGATAAATTTGTAGATTTGAAAGATTTGGTAGCAATAAGGACAATTATTCACAAATTAAACTGAGACAAACTATTTTCTAAAAATTAAATAATAATTTACTATTGAATACTCAATGCCAACCAATAGCATACGCACAGAAGAACTAATGAGCAAATCAAAATACTTCATTTGTAAATATGGTTTGGAATTTTCTGAGCTAGAATTAAAGAAACACAAAAAATCTTTTACCGAAAAGTCCTCAGCAAAAACCTCTAAAAACGAGAGAATTCAGACAAATATTCTGACAAACCCATAAACACGGGTTTCCCTAGTAAAAGAAACCAAGAACCTTTCCACCGACGTTTTTCCTCCTAGCTTCTTCGTGGTCCATGATACCCGCAGACGTCGTCAGAACAATATAGCCAAACTGCACATTTAGACTTCATAGTTAGTTCTTACACCTAAGTCACTATCCTAGACCAGAATCACCTATAGCTTCAAGAATAAATTTTCTATAAAATTCCTATTTCAGAGCAATATACAATTTTGTGTGCCAAGTGCTAACCTGTCTAGAAGGAAGCAATCTAGCAGTCCATGGCTCAATTTCTTTGACGCCAACATCAAAACGAGGGCTGATAACTCCACACTTGTTCAACCTTCCATTAAGTTCAACAACTATTTTTCCAGCTCTATGATCATCAACATACTCAAACTCACCAATGTATCCTGCAGGGCAAACCAGGTGAATCAAAATAAACAATGGGAATGAAGAATTAGACAATATCCAAGCAGAGATTACAACTAACCATGCTTCTGCATGACCAGAAGAAACTTGACAATAACCTTCGAGGAGGGTCTAATCATTACTTGCCGCTTTCCTCGTTTTTCAGCATTGTACATGCTCTTTAATGCATCATTCAGAACACTGACTCTAACCATCCTTACAGAGGCAGCCTGTTGCATACATTAAAACACAGCTGATGATAAAGTGAATAATGGCAGGTTTGCAACATGAATGTAAAAGATATGTAAACAAACATGAATTAAAGGAAAATAAAATGCAGAGTAAATTGACAATGTTGGTCAGTAAGTGCAAATAATAATTCTATCAAACACTTCTACGCTAAATATGTCAACAAGGAATGTTATGGTTATTATCATCCAAAAAAGCAGGATACTCTTGTCCATTTAAATGAAATAATAGTGGGAATATCACTGTTCCAGAGTCTTTTATAAGACCATTATATACATATTATTGTCAATAAAATTGTTAAGGATGATATAAGCATTGATTATTATCACTAGCTGAGAAAAAGGAAAATTAGAATTATATACCAGCTTGTGCTTGTTCAGAGAAAAACAATTGATACAACACATAAATTAAATATCCAAGTGCATTATTAGCTGAGCATCATTATGACACTTTGAAGAATGGTTCTAGAATGAAATGTTTTATGCTTATGCAGTGAAAGAGGCAGTCAGTTAAAATTTTGCAAGAGAAGAGTCAGTTTGCCAAGACAAGACACTTCCAGGCACTGGAAGATTGAAATGATGAACATAGGAACAACTTGAACTTAGACAAAGACAAAAAGGTAAAGTAAAATCTAATGAAAGAAGTTTGTTGGCAATCCAACAAAATTCCAAAAAATTTGACCCCAAGAGCTCTAAAATCAAACCATCATTTCATATTCAAACCACTGATATTAACAACTACCCAATTTAAGCAAGCCAGAAATAGAGCTACAAATTTTAAATCCTGATTATGGGTATGTCATGGGCCTCTAACATTCAGGATCTATTTTATAAGGTAGAAACATGGAGGTAGAGGACAGGATGGCTGTGAGGAGGTTGTTGATTAACTGTTTTGGGGGTTTAGAGCATAAGACACGTGTCTTTACTCCCTACTTGAGTGGGATTGTATGAATCATTCTGTTAGGGGAAAGAATAAGAAGATGTGAGTAGCACTGAGAAGGTAGGCTGAATGTCAGAGAAGATTAGGAGAGTACAACCATCTCAAATAACTAGTGTGCCATCATTTTTATCTGTTTTTCTAGCGAAGGCAATTTTGCCAATACCAGTGTATTGCTCCTCTTCGCTGTTTACAGTTCTATAGAGTCTATCTCTCTACTGTTTGGTGTGATAGGAGGAATATTTAAGGAATTCTCGAGTATCGGACTGGATCCCATCAGCATGCTAGTTGTTTTGTCATACCACTTATCGATGAAAGGAAAATTGCTAATAAATCGACAAATTGAATGACTAGACTGCAACATGCAGAGGATATTGTACTTGCACAAACATATTAAATAACTCAACCATAACCGAATACGATATCGCATATAGTCCATAGATTGTACAGCTAGATGAGCAGGTCAATTCCTCAAAAGTTTAAAAGCATGCAATAATCGAATCCGCCAACGACCAGACAATAGAAAATGATATGCCACCTAGACCCAGCAACAGGAAGGGGATAAACAAGGCTCAGCCGAAGACCAAATTTAAGACTTAGTGATCTGAAAAACATAGAAGGATTACAGCGAAGAAAAGAAAACAGATTGGAAAATAGTGTTAATATATATGGCCAGATATGCAGACCTGGAAGTTGAACTGAATGCGGCAGTATCCCTAGTGCCAAGCTCGATGAGGAAGAAGTCACCACGGCCAGCAAGGGTTTTCACGCTAGGGGTCCCTGGCCTACTTAAGCCGATGCTGCATTGTTCTTATATCGGGTCGGATCGGAAACCCGGCTATCAGTATCGCCTAATTTACGTTTTTTTTTAAGTAAACAATTAATTTGATTTAAAAAACGTTATTGTCCTGATTTAATTTTCAAAATATTAATTATTTTAATTTAATTTTTGAAAATTACATTTGTCTCAATGTTATTATGCTGTATGTCAAAATGATCTTTGACAATAAAAAAAAAACAAAATTTGATAATAATAATAATAATAATAATAAAGTTTTTTTTAGTCAATTTGATCATTAAAATGCAAGACAAGCATGTGGGATAATTTATGATTATTTAGAACCGAAAATCCTTTTCGTTTTAAATATACAATGACTTATCTGGTAGTCCATGATCTTAACTCTTAAGACTGCACATATTGAGGAGGAAGCCACAGTACAGAAGTGAATCTGGTAAGATGGATAAGTCCCCCTCATTCTTTTGTTAAATTGATTTATAATGCTGCTGTATATTGTTGATGTGTAGGCATGCAGATCAAACGGATTAAGGGTATTCAATGCCCTTCTTTTATGGACTCTATCGCGGCCAGATTTGCTGAAGCATTGAGATGTTAGAATGTTGTGATTGAAGGGGAAGCCAAGTTCTTGATTTATAAGTTTGAATGAGAGAGCCAAAGGCCTATGTTATTATTTTTCCTTGATTAAAGGATTTAAGAGCGCACTTGGTGAGACGGATTTCTATTGAAAGAAACAGAAAACTAGACACAAAGCATTTTTTTTTTTGTGTTTGGTAGCTAAGAAAATCAGGCAGGGAGCATTTCATCAATGGAAAATCGTTTTTTCCTTCTTCTTCATTAATCGTTTCGTACGGCAACTTTCTTCAATATTTGGATGGAAAAGTGACGGAGTTCAGCGGCTGAATTAATTTTTGGATCGCTGAGGACAAGTTTGTCCTCAGTTGAAGCAGTTTATGACAATTTTTCTTTAATTTGAAGCCTTAAAAAGAAACCCATCTGTCGGAGGCACACTATTTGGTTTTTTCTTTCTAGCTTTTTGAGTTTTATACGGTGATGGTTGAGTTTTCTAGCTTTTTGAGTTTTATATTGGTGTTTAATCGATTTGTAAAGTATTTTAGTGTTTATTCCATCTTGTGTTTGTGCTTGTTTTGTCTGCTTTGTCTCTTTTTTTTTTTTAAAGCTTAAATTGTGCATATAATGGGGTTTGAAATTATGGGAAACTTTTCAGCTTCTTGCCCAAGAAGATAGTAGCTTCCACCCCAACTTTTTGCCAAATTACACCTTGACCCCAAGTCTAAAACTTTCTATTCATTTGAGTCTCTTTTCATTTTCAATTTGATTTTTTATTAAAAAAGTTTTAAATCAAGAGTAATTTAATAAAATTATCCTACAATATTTCTGTTCACTTCTCTTAAAAATCCATATAAAACAAAGTAATGACTCATTTCTTCTATTACATTTCATGTCATATTAAACAATTTTTTCTCTTTTCTTTTTTTATTTTTTTTCCCTTTCATTTCTCTTAAAAAAACCAATTTTTGCGCATCAAAGGTGCTCTCTGAGTGTGTAATCAGTTTAATAGGTGTTTGTATCAGTGGTCTCTAGGATTGGCAACAAAGTTGCTCATGAGTTAGCTCAGTTTGCTTAAGGAGTTAATAGGAATCCATACTGGTTTAACACATTTATCCGTTGTATTGAACATACGTTGTGTTCTGATTTGTTTGAATAAGAGTTATTTGGTTATAAGAAAACAAAATGATCATTGAATTATCTACCTCCAACAAAGTTTGCTGAAATGGACTTTAACAGTATATACATGACCGTTAAAATATCATAGGATCAATCTACATTACGTTTGGTTCATATGATAGGATAGGAATGGAAAAGAAAAATGCAAAGGAAAAGGAAAGAAAAATGAAAAAGAAAAAAATAAAATAAAAAAAACTTGTTTAATATAAAATGAAAAAAAGATATAACAAAGAGATAAAATTTTATTTTTAGATGAATATTTTAATTAAAAAAATTAATATACGAGACAATTTATTAAAATATCCTTTATTTAAAATTATAGGAATTTCAATGTCACATCTCAAAATTTAATCACGTGGCCGGCACGAAAGGTAAATTTATAAATTTTTATCTTTTTAACCCATTCATTATTGGTTCAAATAATAAATTTATAAATTTTTAACAATCGAACTTGAACCAACATATAAATCCTCCTTTTTTTTTATGTAGTACTCCTATGTTATATAGTTATCTCGTATATAAAGTATTTGTGATCTAGTTAGTATACAATTTAGTTTTCTTTGCAATATTTTTCTCTTCCAATTGTATTGTACCATATATAACATCCACTATATTAATTATTTATTAAACCATTAGCTTATTCATCTAAAATTTTATTATTTCACCTTTCATCTTAATTCTAATAAACAAAAAAAAACTCCATATCAAATTATAGATGAGATTTTCTTTTCAAAAAAATATATAACTATGACAAGCCTAATTCTACTATTATTTTTACATCTTTAATTTTAAAAATTTAAATCAAATATAGCATTCTAAAAAAAAAACTCAACCAACTAATACAAATCAAACTAATTCATTTGACAACATATTGAATTGGTTCGGATTGAGTAAGTGAAAAATATCTCAACCTAAACTAATTCAACATGGTCTTTTTTAATTGGTTCGGCTCTTAAAATCTCCTTAACCCAATTCAATCTATACACATTTAAAGGTTGGACCTAATTTCCTTAACTCTGAAAAAAAAGTTTGTTTATTTAATTCTTAAATCATAAATTTCATTTTTATACAGCTTAAAATTGTTCAATTAAGTATATTCATAAATTCCTAAAGAATTGTATTGTAGAGAGATCGACCCTCCACATCATGCTAATCAAAAGAAATTTTTTTTCCCAGGGGTCCCACCCCAATGAGTGTGGGGAGGCGACCTCCATAGCATGAGCATGACCCATTCCTAAATGCCTCATCGTTCAAGTGGTGGCTGGTAGCCATCTTCCAATTCTAAAACCCTTCAAAGTTCCAACTTCATCTACCCATTCGATTTTGGTCTCTTCATTCTACTGTGAAGAACTTGAACACCATCCAGCAACAATACCAACATGGAGAACCTTCTCCTCCAAAGCTTGATGGGTAGGCTTCAGCTGCGTCCTCCCAACAATCCTTCGCTCTCTCAATCCCTCGAGGACCTTCTTTTTGACGCTGCCAATAGTCTCTCCGACGACGATGAAAGTGACGAGAATGAATCCCAGCTCTCCAAAGAAGAGTCCAAGCTCGAAAAGGAAATCATCCGGGTGATTCTCAGTGGTAAGATTAATTCGCTCATGCCCAATTCGGGACAGGCAATTACCATCGGCGATCACCAAATTTGCGTGGGGTTTCACGAGGAAAAGGGTTCGGATTATCGTGTATGGGAGTGGCACGGGCATATAATGTTGTTTGATGAAGAAAACGGTTACACGCCCGAGTATATATATGGGAATCACTTCCAGAGGTTGCTGACAATAGCAGGGGATCGTGGTGTGGAAATGGCGGAGAAGGAGGAAAAAGTGGGAAATATGGGGCTGAGAGAATTGATTGATGGTGGAGATTCAAGAGGGGGTCGGATTCTTCATCGAAACATGAGCGCTGGTTATCCAAGGTTTGCATGTACAGTCATTACTTATTATCAATACTAAATTTACAAAGCACAGTGTTAATCATTTTTTTAATATTGGAAATTTTATTTCCTAGTTGAGTTTCTAATTCATGAGTCAGGTTGTCTCGTATACTCTAAATTTTTCTGAATTTGTTCGGTATATTTATTTTTTTTACTAATTTTTACTTTTTAGAAGGTTCCATGTACATTTACATCCATCGTATATTAGTTATCCTATCTGGTAGGTTGGATCATATCTCCTTCTTTGCCTACTCATTTTTTTCTGGGTTGTATTTGTCATCACTGAGTGCTTTGCATGTGTAACTTTCTAACTTTTGATGTTTCTAATAGAAATTGCTGCATAACTATAGGTCTGGCCTTT
This sequence comes from Biancaea sappan, assembly GCA_037074585.1. Lineage (NCBI taxonomy): Eukaryota > Viridiplantae > Streptophyta > Magnoliopsida > Fabales > Fabaceae > Biancaea > Biancaea sappan. The sequence goes on along the minus strand of CM073492.1, from coordinate 9,587,330 downwards.
GCTTTTTTAATTTTATTGCATGATTAAGTATATTGGTCCAACCGCGCAAGAAAACTTATGTAGTTGGCCCAAGTCTTCTTTCCGTCTCAAATATTGTTCATTTGTTGACGCAAGAGTGCAAGATACTCTGACCTCTGTGTGTCTGATGAAGCTCTGACATGTGAGGAAACATTCATCTTGGACTGGAATGCTTATAGAGCTTGCGGTCTTCTAGCTAGTTGCGTGTTAAAATTAAGTTTCCAGGTAATTTTGTTTTATGCAGGTCCAGGGGTTCTATTTACATATCATATAAACCTTGAGACAGAGCATCTTGGCATATCAAAGAGACCACTTGTATAGAATGAAATTCAAACAGGTATGTGAGGTCATTTGGTGATCTGTATCGATGAAACGATTGAATAAAGATTTATTAAAAGAGCATAATGAACAAGTAATTGCGGGAATGCATATAAAGCAAGCCACTGTGTCTAAATCTACTTAATGAAGATGATGTGAGGGGGTGAGGGAATGATTTAAGTAAAAGAAGAGATAGTGAGCAATTATCTAAATCACCCTCTTCAAAAACACCAACCTTATTTTTTTAGAATAAAAAATTAAGATATTTTGGTAAAATATCCCATTTTCATTCCCTTTCCTTTTCCCTACTGCATACCAAACATACACTTAGTTCTTGACCTTGACAACGATTACTTCATAGAAGGAGATATAGCATGTTACAGTATTTATATTAGACAGAGGATATCTTTTTAGATTCAATTGCGCCTAGATGTCCTCCTGATGTCATTGTGTGAGCCACTGTCTACTGGAAGCAGTTTGTCTTCATAAATATAGATAATACAGCAGCAGGAGAGTAAGAAAATTCAATAAATCAATAAAAAAAATCAATCATACTGCAATAAATGTGAAGGTCTATAACTAAATACACACTGTTCGTAGCACAATCTACTTACTGTGAGTGATATCATATGGCTAGCATGTTAAGTTTGAGTCAGATGAAGGCCTAACATCTTATTGTTGTCTAGGTCTGAACTTGCCAATCTAAGCCTGTTCCTGTGTGCTCTCTCTTATTTGTTGTTCTAGGTTATTGGAATGTTCTAGAGCAATGTATTTTCTGTCGACTCCAATTGGCAATGCCAATATTCAGGGTCATTCACTTAGACCACTTTCTGCAATTTTCATAATTTCATTATGATCTAAAGCAGGCAGTTTTTTTCTTTTGAAACTTTTGCTTGTATTCAAAGTGTTCAATAGAGTCAATCTACGATTCTTTTTCTTTTGTTTTTTTTTTTTTGGGGGGGGGGGGGGGGGGAGTTTAAGTGGGTACATAAATAATTTTTGAGAAACTTGTTAAAAATAAGATAGGCGAATTATAAACCGATAGACTCTGAGGCATGAAATATCACTATCTTTAAAGAGATAATGCTATAAGTGAGGGAATTATAGATAATCCTTTTCTAAGATACAACAAAGTCTTTTGAAACTCTCCAGTATTCTCCCCAAGCCCCTTCTGTTTGGAAAGTGAAAATTTATAGAGTTGGATGAGTTACACTGAACAATTATTCTTTTTTTCAGACCTGTAGATGTGTCTGTCACTTTTAAAATTTAAATCTAAAACATGACCAACCAGTCTGTTCAAAATTTAAGAAGAAATAATCTGATAACTGAAAGTTACCCAGCCCAAGGCCTATGCCATACAATATTGCAAACTACTGAAGTGAGCATCATCTTGGACATGAATCTCGTTTCAATCGAAAATATGGCCCAATGCCATTGAACTCCTTTCATATTTCAGTAATTGTCACGTCCCAAAATTTGAGCACGTGACCGGCACGGAAAGTGAATTTCATTTCATCTCCGTAAGCCTATCTTTCTCTTAAAAATCATACAATTCTTTTTCATGCAACCAAAACGAGTTCTCTATACATACTACAATTACTCACATTACATCACTGAATGAACCTACCCGATTACAGAGATTTCTAGATTTATACAACTTAGAATAAGACTTAACTATTATACCTTTATCCTGAACAAATGAAAAGGAAATCATGGACTAAGGATCCATAATTCCTTATTCCGATATTTACCTTCAGCTGTCAACTCTGAAAAAAAATATCAATAAGAGGGGTATGAGCAAACCACGTGCCCAGTGAGTAGATAACACAACACTATGACAAAAAAATATCATGCATCATAATGATAACATGCAGCAATCATACGTAAATCGATCATCATATAATATAATATTATTGATAATACCTCACAACAATATCCAAGTAAATCAAATACATTTCAACATAATTCAAAATTCACAACAGCAATCGGTGAAATCAATTTCACACACGTTTCCCGTACCAACCGGGTCGTCCAGAATACCTCTGGATCGTTGCCCGCGGCCCCCGCCGCATCCACCCTTATCGCTCCGTTTATAATCTCCACCCTTATAACTTCACATAAATTTCTCCATGGGGTGCACCACCATGCCTTTCCTTTCCAGTCAAACACAATCACAATCACATATAAAAACATCCTCAATCATAATCTTGAGCCATATACACAACTCAGTCATTTACAATTCAAGTCACAACATAATCAATATGGTTCCAGCAACATAGCATGTATACAACATAACCCATAATATAGAACAATTATTCAACTCAATTCACATACCATTCACAATCCATCATATAACCTCCATTCATGGGAAAATAAGAAAATATAATTATATACATTACCAGACACGTTCCACAATTGTTTATGCCTCATCGTTCCACATCATCCTATTCAAACTTGGATATACAACATATTTCCACTATGATGCAAAAAGTCAATAACAGATATTTAATCATAGCAAATATTAACCCACTCACCTGGATTTCACGCTCTCGGCACTCCCACTTTGCACTTTGACCATTCCTATTGTAACCAGACAAAAACCATCAGGGTTCCGAAATAGAGAAATTTTCTACTACTACTCTCAACCTTTACTCACATCTTAAGTCATAACTCCTAACCGGTAATGAATATTCAAATGAAACTTATACCATTAGAAACTAGACTTAAAGAGCTTTCCAACGATATAAAGTTTGCCCAAAACGGAGTTCGGATGAAGAAGTTATGACCGATTTAAAATAAGCTAAGGTTTCACGGCACACCTGGCGCCTGGGCGCCAATTCCTTCTTCTTCCCATCTCACCTTGGCACCTAGGCGCCACGATCGCGACCCCTTCGCGATTTTTCTCGGTTTTGGCCCAAATCTGGCCAAATCTTCACCGTTTTTCATGATTTCTTCCATGGGATCTCACCCTTAATGTCTAAGGAGCATTTAGACACCAAAATCACCAATTTTAATCGAGAAACGAAGCCGGAATCTCGATTTTACCTCAAACACTCTTAAAACTAGAAAATAGGGAAAAGCTTAAGAAATAGAAATTTCTACCTCGATTCCTTGCTTTCCCTACGTTGCTTGGCTCCTAGAGGCTCGCCCCGTAGCCCGAGATCCACCCTCCAAAGCCCAGTTGTAGAGTTGGAGTGTAGAGAGAGAAATTAGAGAGAAGGAAGAGAGAAAGAGAGGAGAGAAAGTGAAGAGAGAGAGAGGAAAGGAGAAAAATGAATAAAAAATAGGTGAGGCCACCTATATACTCGCCCGGGGTGAAATTATCACTTGCTCTGCAATTGACCCTCAGTCAAGACTAGCAAAAGCAAATTCATAAAATCTCACCTCAGGTGTTTCTAAATCCTAGGTGCCCCACAGATTTCCTTATTTCACTTTAGTCCCTCTTAATATCTCAAACTCCACTTTAACCCCAAATCTATCATCCTTTCGGTACCGGACTCATAATTCATTCCCATAAGCTCTATTCTTCTTCTCGGGTTCCTATTTGGTCATTTCTCAAAAGTCCTCTATACTTTCTTTTCTTTTCATTTTAGTCTTTGAGAATTTGTAAAAATTTCCTAAATTAAAAATTAAAATTTCTATTCCCTCATTTTCTTCACTAATTCAAAAAGCAAATTTTCCACGTAATTAAATTTTTCACTAAACTTCAAATTAGACTTTAAATATTCATATAAATTCTTGGGATATTACAGTAATGTTTGTACCAGCACTTTTCTCCAGAAGTCGGTGGCAAGGGTTTGCTTTACTCTTTTACTACTACTTCTCTACTACCGTATATGCAGTAAGCCGTGGTTCCAAACAGTTCTGCAATGAAGTAGCCCTGAGCTATTCCCCTATGTCGCACCGTACTGTGTCATTATAGTGGATTGTTAAATGTTGCGTTGTATGAAGTGCTGATGATAGGTACTGGGTAATGGGGTGTTTGTTATATGGTTACAGGGGTAATTAGGGAATTGTCAAAGGGTGAGTCAGTTATAAATGGGGGAGTGGGAGTGTGAGAGGGGTGTGGAGAATCTTCATCATTGTGAGTGTCGGAGCTGGAGCCTAGACTCTGGTTGTAGGAGCTGGAGCCTTGACTCTGGTAGGAGGCTTAGGTCTCTAGATATTGTTCATCTTCTTCGGTCATTGTTGGTCTCGCTTTTCTTTTCTGGTTTTGTTCTTTTGTTCTTGCTATCTGTGAGTTTGGTCCATTTTCTTCTGAAATGAAGTTTGGGTTCCTAACAGCTGATTTGTCATGTCAACAATGTTTTATCTTTCTGTAGATGCAACATAGTGAAATCTTCTACTTTACCATGGACTGTTCTATAGTATTTGCAACTGAACTGAATCTTTTATGTGTCCATGTTTTGATAGGTTCTAGGTAAGAATTGTTGCTTGCAAGTTCAAAGTATTGCAAGAAGTGGCCCCTGTGACCACTAACCAGCATCTCATTCCTTCGTTAAGCAAAGATTGGTTCTAGCTGATTTGTATTGCATTTCAAATCCAAGAAGCCTTCCCTGTTGTCTATGTTGGAGCCTCAAGTTACACGCTGGAATTATAGGCAGTGAAGGATCAGCAGAACAATATGCAGCAATTTGTTATTTTTCACATTTGTAAATCAAGCTGTTTTGACTGTAGACTCCTGGATGATTGCTTTTTGCATTCCTTTAAGTATCTCAATTTGATACGTAGGCATGGTTGATTTTTGCTTTTTCGTTTTTGGCCAATAGGCATGAATGGTTGAATATGTATCAAATATATTAGGTGCTTTGTTGGCAATGCTATTTACGTGAACTTGCTACTATGCTTTGTAGTTACTAGTTAGTCATCATCACAAGTATATATATATATATATATATATATTTATATATATTTGTAAACAACCATTCGGTTTTCGAATACGAAACTTCAGGTATCAATTAATCTGGATTTAAGTTGGGTAAAATTACAATAGATGGTAAAATTATTTCTACAAAATTTTAACGCAGCTGTATTTCGAAACACTCAAACTTAAAACTTTTGGTTAAATTAGAATAATTCCTTTTCAGTTGACTTATGTGTTTAGTGATATTATAACAAGATTTTGATGTTATATTTTTTATTGGTACAAATAATGTTTTTTCTGCTTTTAATTTTCAGAAACGGATATTAATTATGGCTCTATCCCTTTCAAGAGTTTCATGTTTCAATTGCTTTTCTCCGATGTTATGAGATTGATGTATTATAGGGTTAAGGTTTGAGCTCCCTTGTCATTAAAAAAGGAGTTTCATCTTTCAATTGCCTTCCTCCGTCGGTTCCTAGCTCCTTGAATCTATACTTAAGTTTGATGTAAATTTAATGATATCTATTTTTTTGGTTTATGGAATGAAGATTTGAGTGAATTTTCTTATAGAAACATAGATGTATATAACTATGTCATCTTTATAAGAGATTTATGTAATTCATTCAATACTTGTTAGTTAAATACCGTATATAAAGGACAAGGTTTTATTAAGTTAGGTGTGCAAGTAAACTGACAGGTAGAAAATACAGATCAAAGTCTATGTTTGATATGGAGAAAGAAAATATAAATGAAAAAGGGATATTGTATTAAAATACTATAATTTTTTTTAAAAAAGAAAAACTTAATATTTCTATAGAGGGTAATTTAGATAAATTATTATTATCTTTCTTATTACTTTGTTTATTACATCATTATTTCAGTGCAAATCAAACATGCTCAAAGTGACTTCGATGTGAAAGAAACATTGATTTTTTTTAACCGATTGTTTATCTTTTTTTTTAAAAAAAATATGTCCAGATAAGATTAAGGCTGTTGTTGTTGTTGTTGATGTCCAGATAGGATTAAGGATTTCTGTTTAACTTTTAAAAGAAAGATTTTGTAAATTCTTTTAGAAGTTATGAATACATTTTTTTACGTTTTTAAAAAATTGTAATAATTCATTCCAGAATCTAAATTTTATTTTATTTTTTCCGCATATACATCTTAATTTTATCTTGATAAACTAGGCCATTTATAATATATATAAATATATATATATATATATATATGTCTTTTTTTTTTCGAACTCTATTTGAAGCCCTATTGTCCACTGCTCATCGGCAGGAATTCGGCGCGAAAAATGTCAACCGTCAAGATTCATACTTTAATCAACGATGAAGATTAAGACACGGCGTTAATCCGCGCCACTCACCCTTTTCCAATCAGAACAGAGCTATGCTTCCTATATATATCTTATATCTTTTCCCGAATACTCACGCATCGTAGTCCTTCTCCTCTCTGAATACTTCGCTTCTTTGACAGTAGCATTCCAGGTTTTTGTTCGACCATTCTGTAAAAGTCTCTTGATCGATGGCTCCAACAAAGGGAGAGAAGAAGCCCGCCGAGAAGAAGCCCGCCGAGAAGGCACCATCATCGGCGGAGAAGAAGCCTAAGGCCGAGAAGAAGATCGCTAAGGAGGGCGGTGACAAGAAGAAGAAGAGGGTCAAGAAGAGTACCGAGACCTATAAGATTTACATCTTCAAAGTGTTGAAGCAGGTTCACCCCGATATCGGTATTTCCAGCAAAGCCATGGGGATTATGAACAGTTTCATCAATGATATCTTTGAGAAACTTGCTCAAGAGGCATCGCGATTGGCCAGGTATAACAAGAAGCCTACCATCACGTCTCGGGAGATCCAGACGGCTGTGCGATTAGTGTTGCCTGGTGAGTTGGCCAAGCACGCTGTCTCCGAGGGGACCAAGGCCGTCACAAAATTTACGAGCTCTTAATTCGGTGGTTTGTTGTTTAAGGGATCTAGGGTTTTCTGTTAAACCCAACTGTTTTCAATCAAATTAGGGTTTTTTAATTGATTTTTGAGGCTACTGGTGTAATGTTCTGAACAGTTATCAATTTAAATATAGTTTGGAATAATCACATCTCTTATCATATGGTGATGAGTGACGCTGAAATCTTGCTTTGATATATTTAAAGGAAGAAATTAAGTTGCAGTTACTTGAATCTTTGCTATTAGGTCTTTAATCAGAATATGACAAAAATCGTGTTTGAATTAGAACACTATATGGTGATAGAAAAAAAAAATTGTATTTTTTGTAAGTTAATTGTATGTTTTGTTATTTAGAGAATCGTTTACACACTGCATGTCTCCAGATACAAGTAATTGTATAAGTTTCGCGAATAGATTGTCTGAAGTTTGTTACTGCCATTATCTAGCGACGCTTCGGAATGGAGTTCGATTGAATTGAGCGTCTTGATTCTGGAGTTTCGTTGATAAAGCAAAGGCATTTTCTTTCCATTTGATCTTTTTCACCAGTCGCAGATGGATTTTGGATTCGTCTGTGTTATGTTACCAATTTGACTCCCTCTTCTCGAAGAAACCGATGACCTACAAATACTTCACTAGCGGTCCATATAAATGTCTTGTAATGATTCGAAGAGATAAATTGTGGGATGAATTAGAGTTCCTGCTTTATCTCTGTCATCACTCATCAAACTATGCTGTCTCTCCTTTTTTTAACAGATTCTTAATTGGTTCAGGTTTATCATCTCGAGTTTTTTGAGTGACCTTGGTTGTCCGAATTCATTTGTCACTGAAAGATAAGAGTATGATGTGCTAGATTTAACACTGAATTCCCCATCATTCTCTATAATGCCAAACCCCCTTGTACAGTTTTGTGTTATTAACAACTGGCATTCTGGCAAATGGTTCTTCAATTTTTCATGTTGCTCTGCTCCTGGTGAAAGAGATAAGCTGTTGAAATTAGTTTTTGGACTCAGCAGGATTTGAAGTTCTGATATTTGATTGTACTGGAATCAACGGATCCCTGCAAATTGCAATAGTTGTGCAGAAAGACTCTACACTCGGGAAACTACGCTGTTTTGTAGTGGAGCTCTATAAATACTGGTATTGTTCTCCAGGCTAGTTTAACCAAAATTGCTTGATTTAAAAGATAATTTCATTCTAGAGGGGGTAATTAACAACTGATTCCAGTTCAATTACTTGATTTATGATTATGGGGGCAGCTATTTTTAGATTCAGCAATTGGTTTTCTTGCTCTTGAAGTGGCCCTTGTTTTTGTTTTTTAAGTCTATTTTGTTCAAAGGATCATAATAAATATGAAGCATCACTGAAGGACAGCAGGTGATTAAATCAAAATTTCATAATTTTTTCTCCAAATAATTGCTGACCATAGATGTGTCGTATGGAGATTGGAGTTTCATGTCCGCAACAGCTGAAGTGACTAGTTAAGCGAAGCACCATTCCCAGCAAACATGTATAACTGCAAAACTCTCCCCACCGCTTACATTGTAAGGTAACGAGTCCCATCTTCAGTTCATTATGTTCTTATTTGATATCTATCAGTTCGTTATCCTGGATCACAACGTCCGCATGCCTTACCCTAGAAGATATTTCAATCTGCCACCCTCCTCAACACCCTATTTTTTAGAGTAGACTGCTTGGGGACAGTTCGAGGAGGCAAGCGTTGAAGCTACCATTAGAGTAGGTTTCTTTCTTTTTTTGGGTAAACAAAGGAAATAAGATAGATTAAAGACTAGAGAATAAGTCTGATACAAGGAACAATATGCCCAGTTTTCTGAGTGGCTTTGAAGTGGGCCTCCTCCAGCCAACTGGAACAAAACGAAAACAAACCAGAACTACATTTTGAGGAGCAGCGAAAGAAAGGTACAGAACACAACAAAATTTTGGGGCAAACAACATTGCAGATATGCAGGAATTGGAAAATTAGCTTGGAGAGGATGTAGGGGGTCTGTCATCAGGGTAAATCTGTAGAATGAAGTCGGGCAAGCAAGTATAATCCATAGTTGTAAGATCGATCCTTTTATCTCTCCCCTCCTTTGCTAGCATGTCAGCACATCTGTTATGTTGTCTACTCACCTTTTGAATTCTGTAATCTTCCAATTTACAAAGTAGAAGCCTGCAATTTTCAATGAGTTCCCAGAGGATGAAAATGAGAAGTGGAATACATAAAGAGAACACATTGACGAGTGACAATTGATAAGTAAGAATATAATCCCAGAAAGATTGCCCTCAGTTCTGCTTAAAGGGCATCTCCCGTGCCAGAAAAGTTTGAGAAACCTAGCATCCAGTTCCCAGAAGCATCACGTAGATATCCTCCCGTTCTTATGTAAGGAAGTTTGCCATGGATCCATCTCAATTAAGTTTGAAGCAAGGAGTATCTTTTGGAGAGAGAGAAGACGGGTGGAAATGGAAATGGAAGTAGAGGATTGGCTTGAGGAAGATTTACCGCAATAGTTGAGTAGGTTTCTTTAAAGTAAAGATCTTGGGTCTTCATGGAAAAGTAAAACATGGTCCTCTCATTCACTTTGCTGTTGTAGTTTTACTGAATATCATCTGCTCATCAGTCCTGAGCATATATCAGTGCATTTGTTTGTATACACTTTAATACTTTTGAGAACAATAAATAATTCTTAACCACTGCCCTTACGGTTTAGCAAAGCCCCAATAACTAATAATTATAGCTGACAATTCTTTTATTAACTGGAATCTTAGCATGCTAAAGTAGTGAAGTTCATAAAACTAATAAGTAATCAGAGGCACTCTTTGGGCACTATATACAGCATCAATGAATTTTTTTTATTTTAAAAGCTATGCGAAACCCCACATCCTAAAAAACATGTTTATGAATGAAAAAAATGTAGTGCGCTCATTGCTAAGAGGCATCAGTCTGGAAAAGGATAGGAATCATACCTTTGAGCTCATAGGGGCATATCATCTACCAAACCTAATGGAGTTCAACAGCATAGGGCAACACGGGGAGGCTAATTTTGCATTTGGAGAACACCTCGTCGCCCCTATATTCGTTAATAGATCTTGTTTGGGAGCTTACATTTACTTGCACCTTTACATTTATTCCCCCAAAAAATCCCATCTTTTCAAATAAGTGCTCGGCGAACCTTGGTTTTAATAATTTCATTCCCTATCCTTAAGCCATAAATTATTCTTTTTCTTGGCTTTGTTAAAATGGGAAGAGCTTCAAATCTCACCCTTTAGTTCTTACTTTTCTTAACACATGCTATATTCCCCAGTTTTAGTAGGCAAGCCATTCAATTACAGAGGCCAGATATCCTCCTCATCCGGGAACAGCGGAATTCTGCTCTTGGCTTCTGTAAAATACTGATAGAGCTTCAATATTCAAGCCGAAATGGAAGTTCTGTTATATATATATATATATACACACATTTCTGGCTTCAGGGGTTTGGATAACAATCAAGTGGTTAGAGGTTTGGATCTAGTCACCCATCTTTGTTATGAAGATAAATATAAACGCGGGGAGACGTGACTGTTCTTGTTTGAGATTAATGACGTGTTAGAGATATAGAAAGGTTTGAATCTTGTATCCAACTGCTTGAACTTCAAGATAATTTACTTGTTTCAAAGACTGTAGGTATTACGAAGGACACCAACGAACGGTATGCGTCTCACCATGGGGATGGACTCGTATGGCTCACTTTGTAATTGACTTCTTAATACCCTCCATCAAGTGAGTTAGATTCACCCAAATAATCATTTCTAGCATCAATGGAGACTAATATAATTGCAGATGTCTGCAGATTTCATTTCATTTAAATGAACCAAAATATGTTCTACAAGGATAACGAAACAAGTATTACAATGGGCCTAAAATTTAATCACATGTAGCACTAAACTACATACAGCTGACAATTCAAAGGCAATCAGGCCTTTCTAGGGGACTTCGTGGCCTTGGATGGGGATTTAGGTTCCTTGGTAGCTTTATCAGTTTTCTTAGGTAGCAAAACAGGGTTGATGTTGGGCAAAACACCACCGTGAGCGATGGTAACACCGGCAAGCAGCTTCCCCAATTCTTCGTCGTTCCTCACCGCCAACAGAACATGCCTTGGGATAATTCTATTCTTTTTGTTATCTCTGGCAGCATTACCAGCCAACTCCAGAACCTAAAAACACATAGGGTTATCACCAGAACATCCTCAACATGAAAATCCACACATTTACCTACACTTTAAGCTCAACTATTTACAGCAATGTCGAACAAAATCACTCGGTTAAGTACTCAAATAAAAAGAGAGGAATATATTAATTAAACTTCTGCGTCATCTATACCCTAAAATTGGTTCAAGGAAGCTATTGAAGGAGAAAATGTTCGAAGTAGGCATACCTCAGCAGCAAGGTACTCGAGTACGGCGGCGAGGTAAACCGGAGCTCCGGTGCCGACGCGCTGAGAGTACCTTCCCTTCTTCAAGTAGCGGCCGATCCGGCCAACCGGGAACTGAAGACCGGCTCTAACGGAGCGAGTCACCGGCTTCTTCTTCGGACCTCCTCCCCTCCTTCCTCCGGCGCCTTTCTTCACCTTCCCACCGGTGTCCATAATGCGAGGTTAGGAAAACGAATAACCCTTTTCCCAGTAAACAAACAGAAGATAATAAGGAGGGTGATCCTCAAATGATGTAACTTGAGTGTGGAAGCGGTAGTGTTCAGGGTATAAAATTTATACACGGGATTGGGGGGAAGGGAGCACGCTCGTTTTGTGAAGGATAAATGTTAAGCGGCTAGATTTGAAAATTATCGACGGTGCTGAAGCGATGACTTTGGCGATCCGTGTGATGCAAAGCGATCCAATTATTTGAAGCCATGTGTCCCTGCCGGCTGATTCAAAATGGGAATACGAGCCGCATTTTGCAAGCGGACTAGCGGAACCGGATCTGCGGGTTTAACGTAACATGATTTTCTCGGTTTTGAGTATTTGTTATGAATTAAAAGCATGCACATTTTATAACCCCAACTGATAATCTTTTTTCAACGTCAATCAATTTAAATTAAAAATAGATTATATGATTTAAGTGACAAAAGAAAATCTAATTAGGAACAAATTTTGTCTCGACGTGAGTGCTTGCATTAAATTAGTTGGGATATTTAATATCTTTTTTGTGCAAATATAGGTTATAATATTAATATTAGTAGCTGTTTAAATTATAAGAGAACAACAAAGACATGATTCTTAGATATGTAGTTAAGGAGGGCTCTAACCTTTGTATTTAATAAACTTAACAGAAATTAGTCTTCCATCCAATTGGAGGAAGATGACTTTTGTAATTTTTTTTTAAAATAAAGATGATATCAAACACAATTTCATCTAAAAATTGTATTTAAGAAAATTATTCTAATAAAGTAAGAAAAATTATATCCTATTGCGTAACTCAAAATTTAATTATAAATTATAACGTAAAGGTTACAATATAAGAGAATACTTTTGTAAACTTTGAATTGAAAAAAATATGAGATTTATGTCAGTCAATTTTTAGAATTATTTTTTTTTGTATATATAAATGTCAAGCTAAACCGGGCATAATTTTTGTGAGGTAAAAAAGTATTTTATGTCTCTAAAGTTTGTACCTAATTTTATATATGTTTCAAAGTTTTTTTTTGGCCTACTTATATTTCAAATGTTTCAGATTGTAGAACATATGTCCTTTTTTTGTAATATCATTAGTTAACTTAACAGAATATTGATTCGTCTACTGATTGGATTACCATTTGGCAAAAAGCATCTACTACGTGGACTACCAAAAAAAAAATTTTGCAGTCCATGTGACACCCAATGTAATACCCATAAAAAATAAAATATAAATGTGTATTTGCAAACTATAGTTACTATGCTAGTATACGATACTGTTCACCTGTATAATACTATTTACGTATATGATACTGTTCACTTATACAATTGAAATGTCAAGTACTAGATGTGGTTTGGTCATAAGAGAAAACTAGAAAGAAGTTCGTAGGAGAAAATGACGTTTTATGGGTGAAAATACCCTCAGGGACTAAAATGAAAGGACTGATTTGAAAAGAAACTTAAATATTTAAGGTGAAATGATAGTTTTTACTTTTAGTTTCAATAGTAACCAATAATTCAGCCGCCTCTGAAGGCATCATTTTGGCCATAGGCAATACTCTTGCCCGAAGGTGATCCTTCTACCTTAAGGCGATACTCTTAGCTGAAGGCGTTATATAAAAGGAAAATCTCAGGAAATTATTACATAAATCTCTAAGAAGAACAATCCTATAAAATGTGTTAAGTAAATAACATACTCCTCATGCATAATTATAAAATAAATATATATAAAAATTCCCCTCACCTCAATGACTCATATAGAGTCGTACCCCTTTAATGATTAGGGCAAACTCATAGTTTTCTATGTATAAGTTTATAAAATACTTATTTAGCATTCCTCCATAGCTCAGAAGGGCAAAGAAATATCATTTTAGTAACTCTGCTCAGTCATACGTACGTTTACTATTCATACATACAGTTACTATTCGTACATACAGTCACTATTCATATATACGGAGACTGTTTATACCAGAAATAGAGAATACAATCTGTAAAAGAATACACCAGGTAAGTTCCCAGGAAAGAGTGGAGGGTCACAATGGACACACTTAAAAATCAGGTCTTTCCTTAGCCAGAACTTTCCTATACATGTATTCTTCACAGTTTACATCCTATTTCAGTAATCAGAGAATCAAAATAATATGTAAGCAGCTAAGGACAGTTTTTCTAATGTGGAAGATCAGCCAAAGCCGCAACCACAAAGCATACTTAAGAAAATAACTTCTAAAATTTGAAAGACATAGAAAGGGCATAGTGTCCTTACCTAAGCTGAAAAGGAAAGGCCCAAAATCTCAGAGGCCTAGCATTGGAGTAAGAGAAACTTAAGGAGAGAAGAAGAGAAGTTGAAGGTGTGAGTTTAGAAGTGAAATGAAAGGGCCTATTTATAGGAAAAGTCAAAGGTATTATTTAACACTATACGCTAATAAAATATTCAACTTACTATTAATGAAAATGACATTTCTAATAATACAATTTACTGTGCAAAACGGCTCAGAATTGTTTCGTTACTATTTAAAATTTAAAGGAAAAAACTGTCATTTCACCTTAAACCTTTAAGTTTCTTTTCAAATCAGTCCTTTCATTTTAGTCCCTGAGGTTATTTTTACACATAAAACGTCATTTTCTCCCACGAACTTCTTTCTAGTTTTCTCTTATGACCAAACCACATCTAGTACTTGACATTTCGATTGTATAAGTGCACAGTATCATATACATAAATAGTATTATACTGGTAAACAGTACCGTATACTAGTATAGTAATCTTAGTTTGCAAATACGCATTTATATTTTATTTTTCATAGGTATTACATTATCACCCCCTTAAGAGAATTCGGTCCTCCGAATTCAAAACTCACCTCAAGACTGAAATAAGTGTGATTACTTCGTCTATATCTCATCCTTTGTATCTCTTTCTTTCCAAACCTCTTCACATCCTTGGTAAGATTTACAAGAACACTATAACATCGACTGTGAACTCTAGACCGCATTATCAATAATTTTCATAGGAATTTTTCCTTTTCTAAACAGTAAACATTCTCTTCCTCATCAGTTTGATTTTCTCTACAATCTTTTGTACCATAAAGTGTCTCATCCTCATAACCTTTACCAAACTTAAACCACCTAATCAGATACCAACTTTGTCACGACCCATTTCCATTCAGGAATCTCTAATTGTTGTAACGAGCCTCCTGGCTTTAGATGCTCAGCCTTAACCTGTTGACAGGTTAAACAACGAGACACAAATTTTGCTATGTCTTGTTTCATTCCTTTCCACCAGTAGATCTGTTTCAGATCCTGATACATCTTGGTGGCTCCTGGATGTATAGCATATGCAACGCTATGGCCTTCTTTCATGATGTCTCGTCTAAGAGTTCCAACATTTGGTACGCACAACCGTTGTTCAAAACGTAAGGCTCCTATATCATCGAGTGTGAAATATTCATTTCACCAATCTTCACCTTTTTCATAATTTGGACAAGCTCAGGATCCTCCATTTGAGATATCCGTATCTGGTCTACAAGGGAAGATCTAGCCCTGATATAGGCTAAGAATGATCATGTCCTTGTAACCTCGAGAGTAGCACCTTTTGCTCTCAGCTCTTGTAGTTCTTGGATCAATGGTCTTCTTGTTACTGCTATATGGGCTAGACTACCCATAGATTTTCGACTCAAGGCATCTGCCACCACGTTCGCCTTGCCTGGGTGGTAAAGAATATTGCAATCATAATCTTTTAATAATTCTACCCATCTCCTTTGCCTCAAGTTTAGGTCTTTTTGGTCGAAAATATATTTTAGACTTTTATGGTCAGTGTAGATTTCGCAGGTTTCTCCGTATAGATAATGTCGCCATATCTTTAAAGCGAAAACTACTGCTGCCATTTCCAGATCGTGGGTGGGGTAGTTTTGTTCATGTTTCTTAAGCTGTCTCAATGCATATGCCACTACCTGGCCATGCTGCATGAGAACACATCCCAACCCTACTCTTGATGCATCGCAGTACACTGTAAAACCTCCTGGTCCTGAGGGTAAGACCAATACAGGTGCGGAGATTAACCTTTTCTTGAGTTCTTGGAAGCTTTCTTCACAAGCATCATCCCATTGGTACCTTACTCCTTTCCTAGTCAGTCGTGTGAGAGGGGCGGCTAACTGGAAAAAATTTTGGATGAAACGACGATAATATCCTGCCAATCCCAAGAAGCTGCGAATCTCTGTGACGGAGGTAGGTCTAGGCCACATTTTGACCGCTTCTACTTTGCTTGGGTCTGCTTGGATACCATCTTTGGAGATCACATGTCCCAAGAAAGTCACGCGATCAATCCAAAACTCGCATTTAGAGAATTTGGCGTACAATTGACGATCCCTCAATGTCTGCAACACAATACGAAAGTGTTGTTCGTGCTCTTCTGAAGTCTTTGAGTACACCAGAATGTCGTCTATGAAGACAATGACAAATTTGTCTAAAAAGGATTTAAAAATCCTATTCATTAAATCCATGAAAGCAGCTGGTGCATTTGTTAGTCCAAATGACATTACCAAGAACTCGTAATGCCCGTATCTGGTACGGAAGGCTGTTTTAGGCACATCTTCCTCCTTGATCTTGAGTTGGTGATAACCAGACCTCAAGTCAATCTTTGAAAAACACTTGGCTCCTTGAAGTTGATCGAAAAGGTCATCGATGCGAGGCAACGGGTATTTATTTTTGATAGTTACTTTATTCAGTTGCCTGTAATCTATGCATAGTCTCATCGATCCGTCTTTCTTTTTCACGAACAGAACAGGAGCTCCCCAAGGTGAATAACTTGGCCTAATAAAGCCTTTGTCTAGCAAGTCCTGTAACTGAGTCTTTAACTCTTTTAATTCTGTTGGTGCCATTCTATAAGGGGGTATGGAGATTGGGCGAGTATCTGGTGCTAACTCTATATGGAACTCAATCTCTCGATCTGGGGGTACACCTGGTAGATCATCTGGGAAGACGTCTACAAACTCCTGGACTACTGGAACGTTCTCTACTTTTAGTTCTTCTTTCTTAATATCTTTAACAAATGTCAAGTATCCTTGACAGCCCTTTCGCAATAAACTTGGGCACACATTAATGATATAAGATTTCTAGAAATCTCACCCCTTTCACCATGAAATACAAAGGAGGGCTCCCCCAGAATATTGAACTTAACTATCTTATTATAGCAATCCAGGGTGGCATGACAAGATGCCAGCCAATCCATGCCTAAGATGACATCAAAGTCTGTTATATCTAACAGCATTAGGTCTACTGTTGTATTTATTTCTCTGACTCTAACCTTGCAAGCTCGGTAGCCTCGTTCTATTAGTAGGGTGTCTCCAGTAGGTGTAGTTACTAAGAACGGACATTCTAATCTAGCAACTTTTTGCTTAAAGTTCTTAGCAAAGAATGGTGACACATAGGAATGCGTAGAGCCAGAGTCAAACAAAACATGTGTAAAATTTGATTCAATCAGAAGGGTACCTGCTACCACCGTATTAGACGCCTGAGCATCTTGACGGGTTAAAGCGAATACTCGAGCGGTCCCTCGACCTGCTGAAGCTTGACCTCGACCACCTTTTCCTCTGCCAGCACCTCTTCTGATTCCATTGCCTCCTACTGTTACAAGGGCTCTATTGGCAACAGTGGCCTCTGATTGATTAGGGCGTACTGATCCTTGGCCAGATCTCGTGTAGAGTTGGGGGCAATCTCTTTTGATGTGGCCCTGTTGACCACATTGGTAACAGACCTTAGTGTTGTTGTTGGCAAAACAAGCTCCGAAGTGATTTCTTTCACATTTAGAGCACCAGGGCCTTTGTTGACCCCCTATACCACTTTGTTGACGCTGTGGTGCACTAGCGGTAGAGGCTGCATGTCCAATGGTTTTAGTGGGTGCAGAACTCTCTCCGTGGTAGCGTGATTTCTCATCTTGTTTCCTCTTTCTTTTGTTATTCAATTTTTCTTTCTGCATATCTCTTTCTTCCATCATACGGGCGATGTCGACGGCTTCTGTGTAAAATGAAAAATCTCGTATCTTCGATCCCACCCTGTCAAATAAAGACTCTCGAAGGCCTTTAATAAACCGTCGGATCTTTTCTTTCTCAGTTAGGACCATGTGAGTAGCATATTCAGACAACTCTACAAACAGATTGTCGTATTCATCGACGGTTCGTGCTCCTTGCCGGAGTGTCTCAAACTCATTCATCTTTGCTTCTCGTATACTCTCCGGAATAAATTGTTCTCGAAAAATTCTTTTAAAGTCCTTCCATTTAAGGGGTGGGGCATTTCTGGCCATGCCTTTATTCCATATTCGCCACCAGTGGTCCACCTTACCTCTTAATTGAAAGGTAACAAGGGTTACTTTTCGAGGTTCAGGGCATTCTAACGTGTCAAGGATTTTCTCACAGTCATCTGAAGATGGCTCACAGGCATCAGTACATGCTGCAAAAATACAAGAAACAAACCAAATGCCACCTCCACCCCCTCCTCAAGATTGGGTAGGGACAGAGGTCAAGATCTCAGAATTTATGAAGCTGAATCCGCCAACTTTTGCAGGAGATGTTAGCGTTTTGCACAGTAATACATGAAATATTTTATTAGAAATGTCATTTTCATAAATAGTAAATTGAATATTTTGTTAGCGCATAGTAAAAAATAGTACCGTTGACTTTTCCTATAAATAGGCCCTTCCATTTCACTTCTAAACTCACACCTTCAACTTCTCTTCTTCTCTCCTTAAGTTTCTCTTACTTCAATGCTAGGCCTATGAGATTTTGGGCCTTTCCTTTTCAGCTTAGGTAAGGATACTATGCCCTTTCTTTGTCTTTCAAATTTTAAAAGTTATTTTCTTAAGTATACTCTGTGGTTGCGGCTTTGGCTGATCTTCCACATCAGAAAAACTGTCATTAACTGTCTATATGTTATTTTGATTTTCTGATTACCGAAATATGATGTAAACTGTGAAGAATACATGTCTAGGAAAGTTCTGGCTAAGGAAAGACCTGGTTTTTAAGTGTGTCCATTGTGATCCTACACTCTTTCCTGGGAACTTACCTGGTGTACTCTTTTACAGATTGTATTCTCTATTTCTGGTATAAACAGTCTCCGTATATATGAATAGTGACTGTATATATGAATAGTAGTATATGTATGAACAGTATCAATATGTATGAACAATATCTGTATATATAAATAGTATTCGTACGTATGAATAGTGACCGTACATATGAACAGTACCCGTATGTATAAACAGTATCTGTACGAAAACAATCCTAACGTATTTTCTCTAATCTTTCATGAAAATCTCCGTAGCGGAACACTGAAATTCACCTGAGTACTCTTGTCTGTAACGACTTAGAGAAGCGATACTCGTACGGAATCTAGGTGAGTGAAACGACCATGTTTTAATAGAGTTTTAGCATTACTGGTGATAAAAAGTATGTCGTAGGACACTCCCAAGATTCATAGGGGGAAATTGGATTCAGAATAACGAATTTAAGGAGATAATTAATCCAGAAGTATGGATAAGACGAAACAAATATTTCATGATGATGTGAAGTTTGAATTTTTCAAAAACAGATTAATTGTTATATTGATTTGTGGTTTATAAATCTATAATATAGTTGTATATTATACCTGTTATATAGACGAATATTATATTGTGCTTCTGATTATGATATGAAATACTGTACTATTGATTGTGATTGAGCGGGACAGTACGCCCTTTCACGGCAAGGCGAAAAACCCGGTTGAAAGGGTGTCTTGACCAATGAGTGTGGAGACAACGATTCTGTAATACCCAAGAAAAATAAAATATAAATATTTGTTTACAAACTACTGTTACTATTTCAGTATACGGTACTATTCACCTGTATAATACTATTTACGTATACGATACTGTTCATTTATACAATTGAAATGTCAAGTACTAGATGTGGTTTGGTCATAAAAGAAAACTAGGAAGAAATTCGTAGGAGAAAATGACGTTTTATGGGTGAAAATACCCTCAGGGACTAAAGTGAAAGGACTGATTTGAAAAGAAACTTAAAGGTTTAAGGTGAAAGGATAGTTTTCCCTTTAAGTTTTCAATAGTAATAACAGAAAAATTTTCGATAAAGTAAGATAAGAACAAAAGTTGTAGGGATTCACAAAAACTACGTGGATAGAAACTAAAAAAGAAATGTCGAAGTATTTCTGATAGTTCGATAAATATTATTATAGTTCAATAAATATTCTTTTATCAATTCGGAATTTTTAATTACTTCGTACGCGTGAGGTGCACAGTAACTGCATTATTAGAAATGTCATTTTCATGAATAGTAAATTGAATATTTTATTAGCGTATAGTGTCAAATAGTACCCTTGACTTTTGCTATAAATAGGCCCTTCCATTTCACTTCTAAACTCACACCTTCAACTTCTCTTCTTCTCTCCTTAAGTTTCTCTTACTCCAAAGCTAGGCCTCTGAGATTTTGGGCCTTTCCTTTTCAGCTTAGGTAAGGATACTATGCCCTTTCTATGTCTTTCAAATTTTAGAAGTTAATTTCTTAAGTATGCTCTGTGGTTGCGGCCTTGGCTGATCTTCCACATCAGAAAAACTGTCCTTAGCTGTTTATATGTTATTTTGATTCTCTGATTACCGAAATAGAATGTAAACTGTGAAGAATACATGTCTAGGAAAGTTCTGGCTAAGGAAAGACCTGGTTTTTAAGTGTGTCCAGTGTGACCCTCCACTCTTTCCTGGGAACTTACCTGGTGTACTCTTTTACAGATTGTATTCTCTATTTCTGGTATGAATAGTATCCGTACGTATAAATAGTAACCGAATGAATAGTAACCGTACATATGAATAGTATTCGTAGATAAAAATAATATTCATACGTATGAATAGTGATCGTATGTACGAATATTATCTGTATGTATAAATAGTATCCGTACGTATGAATAGTGACCGTATATATGAACAGTATCTGTACGAAAACAATCCTGACGTATTTTCTCTAATCTTTCATGAAAATCTCCGTAGCAGAACACCGAAATTCACCTGATAACTCTTGTCTGTAATGACTTAGAGAAGCGATGTTCGTACGGAATCCAGGTGAGTGAAACGACCCCGTTTTAATAGAGTTTTAGCATTACTGGTGATAAAAAGTATGTCGTAGGACACTCCCAAGATTCATAGGGGGAAATTGGATTCAGAATGACGAATCTAAATGAGATAATTAATCCATAAGTATGGATAAAATGAAATAAGTATCTTATGATGATGTGAAGTTTGAATGTTTTCAAAAATGGATTAATTGTTATCTTGATATGTGGTTTATAAATCCATAATATAGTTATATACTATACCTGTTATATGGATGAATATTATATTGAGCTTCTGAGTATGATATGAAATGCTATTGATTGTGATTGAGCGGGACAGTACCCCCTCTCACGGCAAGGCGGAAAACCCGGTTGACAGGGTGTCTTGACCAATGAGTGTGGAGACAACGATTCCCTCAGTAGGGATATAGCCCGGATTGGTGATAAATCCGTGAGGCGCCCTAGCTAAGAGGATGAGGTTGTGCGTCATGGCGGAAATATACATAATTGGTGAGCCGGCCTGTGTGCGCTCTCCGGGATATATTGCCATTGACGAGTACTAGTAACGTTTGTTGAATTGGATGAATTTTTATCTTCTGTCTATTGGTTGAGTATGAGCCTTTGGATATGCTTGCATGACTGGTAATGTATTTGAATTTTATTAATGCGAGGCCGATTCGCTCATTGAGTTTAAAAGCTCACATTGTTTGTACAACCTTTTTGTTCAGATCAGGTTGCCATCGAAGAATATCTGCTAGAGGAGTAGATCACTTTGGACCTTCCCGTTGTCGGGTAGACCTCTCTTCTGTTATAGATTATGTTGCTCTGTAATCGTCTAGGACATCTAGTTCAGGGGTTCGACATTTGGCTTGTATGTCAGTATAATAATGTATTTTAAATTGATAATCTATGATTTTCAGATAAGAAAATTTGATATATTTATCGGAAGGCTTACAGTGATGAGAGATTCATCATTGTGCCGGTCATGTGCCCAGAAAACGGGTCGTGACAAAGTTGGTATCAGAGCAATGGTTGTTAGGTCTCCTAGTGATTACAGAGCAAGGTAACCTTAGTAGGACCTCCTCTATCGTTGTGAACCCGGGCACAACTATAGAGAGATGGCTCTACTGAAGGTCCTGTAGGATGTTTTCATTTCCTTTCCCTCCGAGACTTATCTCTTCTTAAGAAGTATGTTCTCAGTTTTAGTTTTATACAGATGTGGCTACACTTTTGAACTTAGTCAAGGAAAAGTTGTTACTTGTTTTGATTCCGTTGCTGTCGGATCAAATTTTTATATGGTGGATTTTATAAGCTGAATTCATGATTAAATTTGTGTAGCTATATTATTTTAGGGTACCAACCAATAAAAGAAACCACTCGCATTAAAAACAAAAAAAAACTGAAGGATTACATTGCAAAAAAGAAGAAGTTTACTCATGCATGAGTAATCTAAAAGCGAGGTGGTCTTGGATTAGGAGGGTTGTATTGTATCATCACCCCTCGACCATTCCTTGGAGCGAGAGACAGAGCAATGTCGCGGAGGGTAGTGTAAATTCCATTCATACAATCAACACTTCTTTGTTGTTGATTGCAGAAGCACTGGGTAGACCAATAGAAGAACCTGTCTATTCTTGAAGTCATTTCTGCATGATTGCGTTTAGTTAACTTCTCCAGGTCTCCTATCATCTTTTTCAGATTTTTCACCTCCTGCTCTAGACAGGCGATTTTGTCCTCCGAGGTATGGCCCGTGCTAGTCTCCTCAGCTTCCTCGATCTTCTTCATTTTCTTCTCCTTCTGCTTCTCTGGAGACCCCTCAAAAGGTCTTTTGCCCTTGTCTTTGCCCAGACTTAAGTTTAAGTCGAGCTCTTCTTCCTTAGCCTCTACTGTGAGATCAATGTACTTCCTTGAGGCCATGATTTGGAAAAATTTAGAAATTTTTGTAAGAGTATGAGGCGAGAGGAATACTGGGGGATTGTAGGCTCGGAGATTATTACTCTTTGTGGTGTGGTAACTGAGAACGCTGAGAAGGTTTTTATAGAGAAAAAATTTGGACTAAGAGACAAAGAAGATATCTCTTCACCGCACCCCTACACGATCAACCTATGGATTTCTGCAAGCTGGAAGCCAGAAGTCTGGGTAGGCGTGCACACCGATAGCGCGTTGCATTAATGCCAAAACCACGAAAGTCAGTATTCGGTGGATTTGCGGCCGATTTTACTCGGTTTTCCCATTTCTCCCGTTGGCATTTTTCGAAATTCAAAGAAGTTAATGATATAGCCATTAAAGATTGCCTTGGATGCTTTTATGATGAACTGAAATACATTTCTCCGTTTTATTGTGTTGTTCTTAAGAGCCTTCAGTTGAGTATAATATACATAATTGATTGAATCATGTTGTAATTACATGTATGTATGTTATTCATGCATAATGAGTGAAGGCTACGATCAAGGAGAATATGTGATGATCCTACATATACTCATAGAGATGTGAAATCAAAATGACTTGGATAGAATAAAATGTGTAGATGATGATATATCTTCATGGTTACACATACTTACATATAATGCTCTCGTGGGCAAATGAAAGGCAGTGATTTCCTTACATCATGATAATACTTACTGCATGTGACCGTAAGCAGTTAACTTTGTTTTAATATATTGATATACATATATTATGTGTAAATCCAGAATAAAGACACCGATCAGAATCTAAGATAAGGCTAATATGAGACTACCCGATCATAGAGGGACATCGTGATATGGGATTACAGGATAAAACAAGTTAGAGGGAGAAAATCTCAGACTGAAGAGCGTAGTTAGTCAGAACTTTGAGAAAGGTCAAGATTAGCCGAAAATTTTTTGAGGAAATCTTTGACTTATGTTAATTGTATTTACTATTTATCTGCATGTCCGACATTAATTGCTGGCATTGCGACGTATGTGATCTGTAAACCTTATAGCAAGCGGCGTGTAGGTTGTGGTGGCTTTAGCTCCAGGGGCTTTGGGTTGTCTATAAATCTTGTATGCCCGTTACCCTACTCATCGCACCAAGCAAACCTACTTCTTTCATTACATACCTATTTCTCAATCTCCATTCCTTTCTCATTCGAAGTTATTTCTGAGATCCCTAGAGCAATGGCCGATAATAAGTCTTTCAACTTGAATTTTGAGACTGGCAATGTAGAGCTTGATTTAAATCTAAGTCTCGGAAACAACAAAGGGAAGAGACCTGTAGACAGGTCACCAGAAATTAAGAAGAGAAAGAGGGATGTAATAGAGTTGGAGGAGGACAGTACTGCAACATCCTCAGAAAATAAGCTTGCATTCCTGGAACGTAAGATAGAGAGCCTGGAATACAAGATAGAGGACCAGAAGCGACTAATAAGTCGTCTCTTTGAAAACCAAGAGAAACTGATAAACCGTCGTTTCGGGGAACTGGCTAATCGAGTTGATAGACATTCAATGTTTGCAACTCAAAATTTTCGTGACCAACAAGCAAGGTGTATTGACTGTATGAACGGAGTGACTTATGCTCTTCGCCAAATTTCTCAGGCGCTTCCTCCAGAAACTCTTTCTAGGCTGCAACGATTAGCTTCCTCCTTAAGGTCTGAAGCACCTTCCTCTTCTAGACCTGGAGCACCTTTTACATTTCAAAAGCCTCCTCGTCCTTAATTTATTTTTCTTTTGTTTGTACCTAAAGCTACATTTGGTGTAAGCTTCACGTATTAAAATTATCTATGTATTAGAAATAAAATTTAAGTTAGTATCTAGATCTTCTTTGTTGAAGTGATTCATTTTACTGAAAGAACTTGAGGAATGAGAAGATATTGGACTTGTTATATTTCATACTTGATTCTAAAGCATAGTATAGTAATATCTTTGTGACTGAGCAGAGTTACTAAAATGATATTTCATTGCACTTCTGAGCTATGGAGGAATGCTGAATAAGTATTTTATGAACCTATAGAACTATGGGTTTGCCTCAATCATTGAAGGGATGCGACTCTATATGAGTCATTGAGGTGAGAGGAATTTTCATATATATAATTATGCGTAAGAAGTATGTTATTTACTTATCATATTTTCTAGGATTGTTCTTCCTAGAGATTTATGTAATGATTTCATTTTATATAACGCCTTCAGCTGAGAGTATCGCCTTAAGGTAGAAGGATCGCCTTTGGGCAAGAATATTACCTATGGCCAAAATGATGCCTTCAGGTGGAGTACTTGTATTCGTAAAAGTTATAAGCTATGTGTATGGTAGCTTGTGTTCTGATATTCAGTATGAACTAGAAAGACCATGTGTCACTTTTGAGAAGACACCTATTTGAGGTTTTACATAGAGACAGAGTTCGTTTCTAATCAGATGGTTTAAGTTTGGTAAAGGTTATGAGGATGAAACACTTTATGGTACAAAAGATTGTGGAAAAAAATCAAACTAATGAGGAAGAGAATGTTTACCATTTAGAAAAGGAAAGTCCAATGCAAATTATTGATAATGCGGTCTAGAGTTCACAGTCGATAGTATAGTGTTCTTGTAAATCTCACCAAGGGTGTGATGAGGTTTTGGAAGAAAGAGATACAAAAAATGAGATATAGACGAAGTAATCACACTTATTTCAGTCTTGAAATGAGTTTTGAATTCGGAGGACCGAATTCTCTTAAGGGGGTGATAATGTAATACCCAAGAAAAATAAAATATAAATATTTGTTTACAAACTACTGTTACTATTTCAGTATACGGTACTATTCACCTGTATAATACTATTTACGTATACGATACTGTTCATTTATACAATTGAAATGTCAAGTACTAGATGTGGTTTGGTCATAAAAGAAAACTAGGAAGAAATTCGTAGGAGAAAATGACGTTTTATGGGTGAAAATACCCTCAGGGACTAAAGTGAAAGGACTGATTTGAAAAGAAACTTAAAGGTTTAAGGTGAAAGGATAGTTTTCCCTTTAAGTTTTCAATAGTAATAACAGAAAAATTTTCGATAAAGTAAGATAAGAACAAAAGTTGTAGGGATTCACAAAAACTACGTGGATAGAAACTAAAAAAGAAATGTCGAAGTATTTCTGATAGTTCGATAAATATTATTATAGTTCAATAAATATTCTTTTATCAATTCGGAATTTTTAATTACTTCGTACGCGTGAGGTGCACAGTAACTGCATTATTAGAAATGTCATTTTCATGAATAGTAAATTGAATATTTTATTAGCGCATAGTGTCAAATAGTACCCTTGACTTTTGCTATAAATAGGCCCTTCCATTTCACTTCTAAACTCACACCTTCAACTTCTCTTCTTCTCTCCTTAAGTTTCTCTTACTCCAAAGCTAGGCCTCTGAGATTTTGGGCCTTTCCTTTTCAGCTTAGGTAAGGATACTATGCCCTTTCTATGTCTTTCAAATTTTAGAAGTTAATTTCTTAAGTATGCTCTGTGGTTGCGGCCTTGGCTGATCTTCCACATCAGAAAAACTGTCCTTAGCTGTTTATATGTTATTTTGATTCTCTGATTACCGAAATAGAATGTAAACTGTGAAGAATACATGTCTAGGAAAGTTCTGGCTAAGGAAAGACCTGGTTTTTAAGTGTGTCCAGTGTGACCCTCCACTCTTTCCTGGGAACTTACCTGGTGTACTCTTTTACAGATTGTATTCTCTATTTCTGGTATGAATAGTATCCGTACGTATGAATAGTAACCGAATGAATAGTAACCGTACATATGAATAGTATTCGTAGATAAAAATAATATTCATACGTATGAATAGTGATCGTATGTACGAATATTATCTGTATGTATAAATAGTATCCGTACGTATGAATAGTGACCGTATATATGAACAGTATCTGTACGAAAACAATCCTGACGTATTTTCTCTAATCTTTCATGAAAATCTCCGTAGCAGAACACCGAAATTCACCTGATAACTCTTGTCTGTAATGACTTAGAGAAGCGATGTTCGTACGGAATCCAGGTGAGTGAAACGACCCCGTTTTAATAGAGTTTTAGCATTACTGGTGATAAAAAGTATGTCGTAGGACACTCCCAAGATTCATAGGGGGAAATTGGATTCAGAATGACGAATCTAAATGAGATAATTAATCCATAAGTATGGATAAAATGAAATAAGTATCTTATGATGATGTGAAGTTTGAATGTTTTCAAAAATGGATTAATTGTTATCTTGATATGTGGTTTATAAATCCATAATATAGTTATATACTATACCTGTTATATGGATGAATATTATATTGAGCTTCTGAGTATGATATGAAATGCTATTGATTGTGATTGAGCGGGACAGTACCCCCTCTCACGGCAAGGCGGAAAACCCGGTTGACAGGGTGTCTTGACCAATGAGTGTGGAGACAACGATTCCCTCAGTAGGGATATAGCCCGGATTGGTGATAAATCCGTGAGGCGCCCTAGCTAAGAGGATGAGGTTGTGCGTCATGGCGGAAATATACATAATTGGTGAGCCGGCCTGTGTGCGCTCTCCGGGATATATTGCCATTGACGAGTACTAGTAACGTTTGTTGAATTGGATGAATTTTTATCTTCTGTCTATTGGTTGAGTATGAGCCTTTGGATATGCTTGCATGACTGGTAATGTATTTGAATTTTATTAATGCGAGGCCGATTCGCTCATTGAGTTTAAAAGCTCACATTGTTTGTACAACCTTTTTGTTCAGATCAGGTTGCCATCGAAGAATATCTGCTAGAGGAGTAGATCACTTTGGACCTTCCCGTTGTCGGGTAGACCTCTCTTCTGTTATAGATTATGTTGCTCTGTAATCGTCTAGGACATCTAGTTCAGGGGTTCGACATTTGGCTTGTATGTCAGTATAATAATGTATTTTAAATTGATAATCTATGATTTTCAGATAAGAAAATTTGATATATTTATCGGAAGGCTTACAGTGATGAGAGATTCATCATTGTGCCGGTCATGTGCCCAGAAAACGGGTCGTGACAGATTCCCTCAGTAGGGATATAACCCGGATTGGTAATAAATCCGTGAGGCGCCCTAGCTAAGAGGATGAGGTTGTGCGTCATGGCGGAAATATACAAAATTGGTGAGCCGGCCTGTGTGCGCTCTCCGGGATATATTGCCATTGATGAATACTAGTAACGTTTGTTGAATTGGATGAATTTTTATCTTCTTGTATGTAATTTCTAACTATGTCTATTGGTTGAGTATGAGCCTTCGGATATACTTGCATGACTGATAATGTATTTGAATTTTATTAACGCAAGGCCGATTCGCTCACGGAGTTTAAAAGCTCACACTCTCTGTACAAATTTTTGTTCAGATCAGGTTGCCAGCGAAGAATATCCGCTAGAAGAGTAGATCACTTTGGACCTTCTCGCTGTCGCGTAGGCCCCTCTTTTGTTGTAGACTATGTTGCTCTGTAATCATCTAGGACATCTAGGTCAGGGGTTTGGCATTTGGCTTGTATGTTAATAATGTATTTTAAATTGATAATCTATTATTATATGCAAATCATCTCTATGATTTTCAGATAAGAAAATTTGATATATTTTCTTCATATTTATTAAGGAATTGTTATTTTGATAACATAGATAATTTAAACTTATGGGTAGAATTTATTGAAAGGCTTACAGTGATGAGAAATTTATCATTGTGACTGTCATGTGCCTAGAAAACGGGTCGTGACACCCAAAGTTTTTTAAAATTTTTTAAAAAAATTTCAGTTTATTCACTTTAGTCCTTGGTCAAAAATTTTCTCTTGTCCAATTTTTTATATAAACTCATTTTTTACTTCATCTAGTCCCTAGTTTAAGAATATATTTTTTTGTCAAAATATCCCCTATAAACTTTTTAGTTTATTCACTTTAGTCCCTATTTTTTACTTTCATATTTTTTTTCTCACTGTTTGGTCCTCCAAATTAGTCCATAATTTCATTTTTAGTGGTAATATGAATAAATCTATCATTTCTACCCAAGAACAATACAAGAAATGAATTAAAATTTCAATTTCAAATTTTATCTTTTATGAGAGGAAGAGATATACAATCTTTGAAACTTTGAATTTTAATTCATTTATTTTATTGTTCTAAGATAGAAATGATAGATTTAATCATTTTATGACTAAAAATGAAATTATGGACTGATTTGGAGGACCAAATCATGAGAAAAAATATGAAAGTGAAGAATAGGGTTTAAAGTGAACAAACTAAAAAGTTTGTAGGGAATGATTTTGACCAAGAAAAAAAATTTTAAACTAAGGGTCTAGACGAATTAAAAAATGAGTTTATATTAAAAATTAGACAAGAGAAATATTTTGACCAAGGACTAAAGTGAATAAATTGAAATTTTTTAAAAAAACACAAAAAAAAATAATTTTTCCACGTGGCTGTCTTGCCAGCATCCATTAAGTTGACTAACGGTGTTACAAAAAAAGAACATATGTGATACAATCTAAAATATATGAAGTATAAATGGGCTAAAAAAAAAATTTCGAGATATAAATAAAATTATATGCAAACCTTAGGTACATAAATTACTTTTTTTCCTTTTTATAATTAGAATTAAGCAATCTTTTGGGTTACTTTTTAACTTTATCTTATTAATTTTTATCTGTAAGTGCAAAATCTATGATTTTGATGGAAAGTCTTGGCCCAAATATAAATAATATCATGTTGTTTCTGAGAAACCCATTTGTGCAGTATAAGGCAAAAGAATCACGTGAATCAATAGCAAGATGCTTTGCAAGATTATGGGATGCATGAAAAAGGAAACCAATAATGTAAAGGGTTTGGCTTCCCAAAAGTCGGCTTCCCAAAGTTTAATTTTTATGGGGCCCAATCTCAAATAAAATTTTTTTTGACTAACACGCATAACAATGCATGTTGGTACAGTCGCCCTCTCCGTAACTTTTTCCTAATGTGAATCTCAATAACAACTCTTTATCTCTCCAGCCAGAATGACATACAAGTCTAAAAGAGGCAAGTTATATAATCAAAGCATGCAATTAGCATAATGCAAGATAAAGGAAGACTGGCAGTCTCTTTATTTGAAAAGTCCAACAATCAAGGATAGTCTAAAATTAAAGGAGACAAAATCTATTTTCTTCCTAAGTCAACAACATTTTATCTCTATGTGCAGGTTTAAAAAGGAAATTACATATTTAAAGCAAGCTAAAATGGAAAGTGCAGGAGATATAAGATCAATCAGTATACTAGTTTGGAAATTTCAACAGTCTAGGACCAAAATGCAGCAACCTACAAAGTCAAAGAGAAAATCTTTTCCTCCTAAGTCAGCAGCCTATCCAACACAATCCACTAAAATCACATATATGTGAAAGTAGCTAAATCAAAGAGATTATTAGCTGATATGTCCTAAAGTTGACTGTTGAATAATTAAATGCTAAATGAGCCTCTCAATGGCTAGTATGTTATAACAAGTATAAAAGGCTTTCCTCTTCAAATTGTAAAACTATTCTAGTGTGAAGGAAAATATTAAATCACTAAGAACTGAGTTGTGCGCATTATTTTTCGTCTATGAGCTTTCTTGAGAAATGGTTATAAATTGTTGTAATCCTTTGTGTGAGCTTCTCTTTTATGTTGTTCTGAGTGAATACCTTTTAGCTTATTGTTATCTTTGTATTGTCCTGTGCGGGAACATGTTTGTTTTTGTTAGGGATTCAATTTAATCTTTGTTGTTGGTGTAAAAATTTGTGACTAATCCTCTTTGGTCGAATAGATTGTAAAAGGTTAAAGGTGACCTATTAAGTTGTAAGTTTGATAAGATATTATAAAAACTTAGCAGGGTGTTAGCGTAAGAGCAAGTTGTTGATCTTCAGTGTTTGAAATTGCTAATTGCATTAGTTACTATTTTTCTTTTATAAAATTTTCTTACTATGTGTTTAAGGAGTGGATGTAGAAATTTCTCTCGGAATATTCTAAACTATTATATATCGATGTGTCTCTTTCTACTTTATTATTTATCCTTCATTTTTAAAGAAAATAATTTTTAAGTTCACAAAAAAAAACTCCTCTAAAAAGAAAACTCTTGCGACCAGGATATTATTTTCAAAGTTACACAATTATTTCTTTTAAAAGACTACCTTTGTAAGATATTATTTATTTAAAAAAATATAGTTTTTATCAAAAAATGTATAATTACCTTGTATCTAATTCAAGCATCTTAAGTACATACTTGAACTAACATTATCCAAAAACTACAGTGATATTTTATCATGCTTTAAAATGTTTATTAATTTTAATAATGGAAAGAAGGGTCAGAAGGGCACTCATTCTCGAGTTGATGGCAAAGATAGGTGTTATAAGTCGCCAGATTCCCATAATAAGGTGATTAAATCTTCCACTGAAATAGACGCTTTTGATCGCATCACGAATTTTTCCTGTGGAACTAGCTTCTTAGAAAAATCAATTACTCAAGTGCACTACTCGGTTGTAGAAGCCCGTTGAGTACCAATATTGAATTTTTGCTCCTTATGTCTGGCATTTTCGTAAATAATACTTTTGGATTTCATGCTTGATGCTTTAGGCAACGTGACCGGAATTGATGGTCTTACATTTAGAAGTATTCTATTTTTCTTTTACTTGTATATATGCTATGGCTACATACTAGAATGTCGTCATAGGTAAGAATGCATCGGCATACTTCCAAAGCCATGATAATGGGAGATGCAGAGGCATCATATAAATCAGCAATTTTAATTTCCTGGTCAGGTTTCAGCGAGTATCTGGAACTTCGGTTATTTGAATTATCTTTGCTCAAATTAACGTCAGGTCGTGTCCCTATTTTAGGATGTTTTATTTGGAGGGTGAATATGAGGGTTGCTTTTGTTCATTAGTTTGTCTCTAAGGATTCATAGGTTCTTGATAGAGATGGGCTCCAAAGCCCTCATCAGTATTCTACTACTTGCTTCTAAAGTGAAAGAGGAACGAACAAAAACCAGATTCCCCTGCATCTAGAAGGCACAGAAGGCTTAAAGCCATCGCATTCAATGATTCACATTTTTTTATGTACTAGTCATTGAATCTAATGACCATAAGATGAAATCCAATGTCCAATACAATTTAAAAAAAAAAAATCATGACCATTGGACACAACATCCAATGGCCATGATAGAACGTTGAAGCTCCTTGTGCATAAAAGGCAAAAGAGGAAATCCAAGTCCCAAACAAGGATGTGAGTGGAAAATGGAAACACCGAGTTAACAACTTATCCGGGGCATGCAGATGTGCCAGAGACGTATGTTGTCACGGTCTGGTTATGCTTTATTAAAATTATTAATGGCTGTATAGGTTCCCACATAACATTACTTGCAAGGTGTAGTGACCAGAAAAAGGATAGAGAAAATGACATAGTAACCGATCAGAAGTTATGTTGTGATGAATCCACTGTCGGCTATGTTGTGTACTCCGCATTTATTTTGACATAATCGTAGCTTAAATCACAGCCCCATGCTTGTCCTCGTCCAGGACCATTACCTGTTGATTCGGAAATGAACACCAATTAGTAAGCTGAGAGTATTATATCTACAAAGACACTCACGTCACCTGCTGCTAAATTCCAGGCTAGGTTAACAGGCGACATGCCAATTGGTTAAGTTCTTAAAATTGTTTTTAAGATGCATAGTATATTAGGATTCGAGTTGACAGATACGTCCTGATCACTTAATCAAAGGTCCAGTAACCTAGCTAGCATATAGAGAGTAAACACTAATAGAATTTTATAACACTGAAAAGAAACTAAACAAATTTCCCGGAAGCGCAAATGTTTCCCAAGTGGATTTCAAGGTTACAGACTTA
Source organism: Biancaea sappan (assembly GCA_037074585.1). Lineage (NCBI taxonomy): Eukaryota > Viridiplantae > Streptophyta > Magnoliopsida > Fabales > Fabaceae > Biancaea > Biancaea sappan. The sequence continues at coordinate 9,554,645 of CM073492.1, read as the reverse complement.
CCAACTGAAATTTGAATTTTAACAGTATCATGATTATCTCCAGCCTTTCTCAGATAATTACTTGCGGCACCCCTGTCAAAGTTACAAGCTTCTCAGAGTTTGTAAAGTATAGATAAACTACTTTTAAGAGATCATATAAAAACAGAAGTTACAAGTTGAAAAAGAGAGCGCAAATACTGCAAGTGCACTGTACACGTGTAGAATCTAATTTTCATGGAGATCAGAAACCAAAGAATTATAAAAACGAACACTCAGAAAAGAGTTTCAATATCATCGTATTCTTACAAGAGAAAGGATAATTTCCAAAATTGACAGGCTACACATCCTAATGCAACTCTAATAGAATCGCAAACCTGTTGAGATAATATATCTCTTGGTTCATACACCTTTATTGATAATAACTCATGAACAAGGATGAAATCCTCAAACTACCCCCGAATTCCTGAATATTATCACTGATAGGTATTGTGTGGGGCCCTTTCTATTAAGGGGTAGAATAGGTATTTCATAAGGATAGGTTTGTTGTATATAGGAGGGGTGCGTGAGTTGTGGTATCATGGAGGATATATTTTGTTAGAAGTGGGTTAGAGCATTATGCTCTAGCATTAGGGGCAGAATACCTCATAGGGGTTTATCTGCAGAAGCTTAGTTCTGGGCAGGATTTTGAACCTGAGGTTTCCTTTATTTTCCTAGTTAAGTTTGTAGAATTGTTATTCATCTTTTATTGTATTTTCTGTGCTTCTTGAAGGAGCTTTTAGCTCTCTTTTCAATATAATCAGTATAAGGGTCTCACCAATTGGCCCGACCTGCCGCTTTCACTATGCCTCCTACACCAGTTGTTTGCTCTGATCTTTCTGTTACAATGGAGGCCATGATTCACCGTTTGGATGCTTTTGCATCTTCTATGGCGTATATTCGGCAAGAACAAATTGCGATGAATCACACCTTGCTTGCGAAACTTCGGAACTTAGCAGATAAGTTATCTGCTCCGACAACTTCTCCAGTGGACTGCTCGCCTTCTCTTCATCATTCATCTCGTGCGTCTTCTTCGGTGGCTTCCGTTACTGCTCGCTGGACAGTCATGTCAGTTGCTCGAGACGTTGAGTCGGAGGTTGGTTCTCTGTTGGCATCTATTTCTTTTCCCATATCTCCATCTGCGTCTCTCCATTTGGGCTCAGGTAAAACCGTTGGGCCATCCTATATGTCCAGCCCATTGACTAAAGGCATCGGGTCATTTTCTCCTTTGGGCCCAGACCTTATGTCACTAACATCGGCTGCTTCGCATGTGTTGTCAGGTCTTCACCAGCAGGCTCCATGTGCATGTGCGTCCTCCTCTGTTGCACCTGCTATTCCTCCTCCATCCACCGTAACCTCTCAATCTTCGTCGACTTCAGTAGCTAGTCCCCCTCGGAGGTTCGAGAAAGACAAATGTGCGGCCCGTGGCGAGAATCATCTTTCCTACAGTGATTTGATAGATAGGAGGGCTGGAGGCTTATGCTTCCGCTGTGGAGAGCATTTCCATTCCCTGCACCAGGGTCCCAATAGTTCTCTGCGTCTAATGGTCTAGGGTGAGGATGAAAACTTGTTGGCGATTGAGGCTGTGGAATCAGTTGGAGCAAAATCCTCTGAATGCGCATCTTTTTCTCCTGCAAATCGTGGGCCTCAATTCAGGTTGTCGGGTCTGTTTGGGGGCTACCAACCGTTTAAGAAGGAGCCCAGTCCAATTTCGTTAATGGGCTTCACGAGTTCTGCCATTCAGTCCTTGTCGCATGCGTCCAGCCCAAAACCAGCAGCAACCTATGCGAATTCTTCTGCCTCATCACAGCCGGGGTCGAATACAGAAGATGTAGTTTATGGCGAGGATACAGAAGAAGCTGAATCTCGCTGGGACAGAAGTGAAGAAAGAGGGATGGCAGTGTTGGAGATGGGGAAGAATACAGAAGACAGAATGGGAATAGGCTGATATGTTTTCTTTTCTTCCTATTTTAGCGTACTGATACCCAAAAAAAAAAAAGTGTTCACTTCAGCCTTGAGGACAAGGCTAATTTTAAGGGGTAGGTATTGATAGGTATTGTGTGGGGACCTTTCTATTAAGGGGTAGAATAGGTATTTCATAGGGATAGGTTTGTTATATATAGGAGGGGTGCGTGAGTTGTGGTATCATGGAGAATATATTTTGTTAGTAGTGGGTTAGAGCATTATGCTCTAGCATCAGGGGCAGAATACCTCTTAGGGGTTTATCTGCAGAAGCTTAGTTCTGGGCAGGTTTTTGAACCTGAGGTTTCCTTTATTTTCCTAGTTAAGTTTGTAAAATTGTTATTCATCTTTTATTGTATTTTCTGTGCTTCTTGTAAGAGCTTTTAGCTCTCTTTTCAATATAATCAATATAAGGGTCTCACCAATCACATCATAAGTTAATATTGTAGGAAATCCTAGATAAGTAAATCTTAGGAGATAATTTGTGCCTAAAATTAAGGGAGTTAATTATAGTTTTTTTTCTCATGTATTTCCTTATTTATTTTGTTGTTTCCTAATTAGATTAGGATAAGGTTATTTTATTTATTTAATGTTGTATTTCCTAGTTGTTTAAGGATTGTATTATTTAATTGTCTAAGGATTAGAGTGGCTGGATTGTAGCCTCATTTTCCTATTTATACACCTTGTGGTACTGTACATAATCATCCAATACATGAGATTCACTTTCTACATGGTATAAGAGCCTAAACCATACACCACATTCGCCTCATAAACCCGGCCTTAATCGATGGATCTCTCTTCATCTACATCTGGTCCTTTTTCCGTCAACCTTCATCTAATTTCTCTCAAAGTTCCAAGCCTTAATTGTTGGATATTATCGTTCTGTTAATCACCACGATATTCGTGTTTCTCAGCCTTAAGTTCTTGTCTTCTTTTACCCTCCAGCCTTAAATGCTGGATATTCATGATCCTGTATGATAGACACCATCACCACGATCGACTGCAACTATGGAGGAAGAGCAAATTACTCAAAATGCGACAAAGCTTCAGAATATCCAGGCAGCATATAGGCTTAACGGAAAGAACTATCTGAAGAGGTCCCAATTGGTACGAACGTTCCTGAAAAGAAAAGGGAGGTTGGGCCACCTGTTGAAAGACGCACCAGCAAGCGGAACAGCAGGATTCGAAGCATGGGAAGAAGAAGACTCAATGATCATGTCATGGCTGTGGAAATCAGTGACACGTGCATGTTTCTCCCTACAGCAAAAGGAATCTAGGATACCATTTATCAAACATACTCCAAAGTCAATGATGCAACCCTAATATATGACATCAAAAAACAAAAACAACTGGATTATTACAGGGGACAAAAACAACAACAAAGTATGCCAACTTCATGCAAAACCAATGGCAGGAACTCGATTATTACAGGACACTTGATTTGAATTGTAGCAGATGTGCAGTTGTCATCTAAAAGTTTATAGAGAGACCGATTTTATGATTCTTTGTCCGGCTTAAATACTGAATTTGACCTTGTATGAATTCAAATTCTAGGCAGACCTGAATTCCCCTCTTTAGCAGAAGCAATCTCCTTGGTTCGTGCAGAAGAAAGCCGCAGAAGTATTATATTAGAATCATCGTCAAACAAAAATTCTACTCTTCTAAGTTCTAAACCTCAGTGACTGGGATTAGATAAAGCTTTTGCAGACAAAACAAATCAGTCAAACACACAGAAGGATGGCAACAAGTTGTGGTGCACCTACTGCAAGAAACCATGACACACTAAGGAACGATGCTGGAAGCTTCATGAGAAACCATCCACGAGCAGCCATGAATGGGGTCAAAAGGGTGGCCAGCAAAAGTAGGCTCATGTATCGATGCAAGACCCAACTCAGGTATTTGGTGGATTTAGTACGGAAGAAATTGAAAAACTCAGGAGTATGCTAGGGTCTGTTGAAAAACCAGCAACTAATTCCCAATCATCAAATCCGAGTATGTGTTCCTTGACACTTTCAAGTGATGCCCTAATCTCTTTTGGTTTAAATGCCTTAGGTAATGAGCTTAGAAATGCTTGGATCCTTGACTCTAGAGCCACTGACCATGTGACCCATACTTCAAATAAATTCCAAAATTAACTCCGCCTATGTTTTATAGCCGATCCCAAGCCCGAGTAAAAGAGGAGGGTTGTATTAAGCCATCGATAGCCAACGTCGAACTTTGTTGAAACTTTCATGAACATAAATCAACGACGATATTGTGCTATTGTTAGGACGTTGCTCGTAAGCAACGCACTGAATGGCTTGAGTACAATGATAAGTGAGTAAGAGTGGTCATTGAACGAGATCTTTTGATGAATAAGATTCCTAAAATGTTGGTCATTGATAGAGCTCAATGACGTTGTGCGATTCATGTAGCCACCCCACCTAATGGATAAAGCTTTGTTGTTGTTGTTGTTGTTATCCTAGCAATAAAAAGATTACTATTGCTGATGGTTCTGCAACCAGAGTAGCAGGAATAGGAGATATTCAAGGTACCCCAAAATTGATACTTAAAGATGTTCTTCATATTCCCCAGTTATCCACAAATTTGGTGTCTATACAAAAACTTACCAAAGATCTAAATGGTTATGCTATATTTCATGATTCTTATTGTGAATTTCAAGACCAAGGTTCGGGAAGAGGATTGGACATGCTAAAGAGCATAATGGACTCTATTACATGGATACATCAAGTCAACCGAAACTCAATAAGTCTACCCTATCAACATTACTCTCATCTTCTAATGAGGAGGTTATCTAGTTACACCATAGGTGTCTAGGTCATGTGAGTTTTTCTACATTGAAAATAATGTTTCCTTCTTTGTTTAAGGATTTGAATGTTCATTCCCTTCATTGTGACATTTGTGAATATATGAAACATACTCGTGTATCTTTTCCCATTAGTAATAAAAAATTGTCTTTTCCGTTTTCTTTAATCCATAGTGATATTTGGGGGCCATCAACTGTTCCAAACATCTCAGGGTCTAAATGGTTTGTCTCCTTTATTGATGATTGTATTAGAGTCTCCTGGATATATTTACTCAAAAACAAGTCTAATGTAAGTTATATTTTTCCTATATTTCACATGATGATTCAAAACCAATTTGGCACCAAAATAAAACATTTTCGTTCAGATAATGCTAAAGATTACTTCAATCAAATCCTAAACTCGTACTTCCAAAAAGAAGGAATTATACATGAATCATCTTGTGTTGTCACTCTACAACAAAATGGAGGGGTTGAGAGAAAAAACTGGCATATTCTCAAGTGCAATAGAGCTTTTTTGTTTCAAAAAAATGTGCCAAAAACATAATAGGGAGAAGCTTTACTAACATTAGCTTATGTCATAAATAGAATTCCTTCCAAGGTCTTGGGATTTCAAAGTCCATTAGAAAACCTATCAAAATTCTACCCAAATATTCGAACTTCCTTCAATCTCACCCCTCGAGTTTTTGGGTGTACTTCTTTTGTACATCTTCATAATTACAACCATGGAAAATTAGATCCTCTTGCTCTTAAGTGTGTCTTTGTGGGGTACTCCTCTACTCAAAAAGGTTACAAATGTTATCACCCACCTACTAGAAAACTTTATGTCTTGGCCGATGTCACTTTTGTTGAAAATAAACCGTATTTTACCACCCCTTACTTTCAGGAGAAATTACATACACTAGAAAGGAGTCAAACTTTCCACCCCTAGAGCTATCCAAATCTGAAACTCAAGTGTCTATCCCACAATCTTAGGAATCAAAGGAGAAAAGGGCAGGAGATGGAAAAAAAATTTATCAGTTCCGGTTTGACCAAGTGTATGTAAGAAGAGGGAATCCCACTGTAACTACGAGACAAGAATAATCCTCTGAACCAAGCTCTAAAAACAAGGTAACAAATCGATGAAGCTATATTGTGATAACAAGTCAGCTATATAAGCATAGCCCACAACTCGGTGCAGCATGATCGACCAAAACACAGAGATAGATAGGCACTTCATTAAAGAGAAACTTGATAGTGGATTGATTTGTACTCCATATGTTCCAACCAAACTCCGACTTGCTGATGTGATGACAAAAGGATTGTGCATTAATATGTTTTATGAGAATATTAGCAAGCTGGGAATGGAAGACCTATATTCACCAGTTTGATGGGGAGTGTAAGAAATCCTAGATAAGTAAATCTTAGGAGATATTCTGTGCCTGAAATTAAGGGAGTTAATTATAGTTTTTTCCTCATGTATTTCCTTATTTATTTTTTTTGTTTCCTATTTAGATTAGAATAAGGTTATTTTATTTATCTAATGTTGTATATCCTAATTGTTTAAAAAGAGTGGCTGGATTGTAGCCTTCTCATACTGCATTAGGTCTTCTATATAATTTCTATAAATAATGTAAAGCCAGCCCAGTGTGCTTAATCAGATGGTAGAGAAAAGAGAACCTCTTGGCCACAAATACGATAGGTTAATGAAAAGAAATAGCCAAAAATATAAGAAAATCTTTTATGCCTTGAAAAATGTGGGAACTTTAACAGAGGATACCCTTCCCTAACAGCAGAAACTATGTTTACTTAAGGTAATAAAGATATGAAAAGTTTATTGGTAGTTTGAGCCATTATCAGAAAAGTCTATGAAAAAAGCACACCGATACCTCTAAAATAAAAATTAGATAAAGAATCTAGATTATCATATAAATTTTCTTGTTTAAACCCTTAACTTACCTGTCAAATAATTGAGGTTCCCCACCATCCATTAACAAAATATTGCCCAGCTGTACTCTAAGTGAATTTTGGCGGAAAGAAACCCCCGAGTAGCCAGCTGCAGCAGCAATGCGTCCCCAGTTGGGGTCTCTACCATATATAGCAGCCTGCTTAACATTATTATTAGTAAAATAAACTTCAGCTAAATTCAAAAATTATAAGTGCTTCAGTTGAATTTACATGCCTTCACAAGTGATGAAGATGCAACAGAACGCGCAATTTTTGCAGCTTCAGCCTCACTGTCTGCACCAGTCACACTGACCTACAAACGAAAGTGGAACTTGATAACAAATATCTATATATACCAAGCATGATTGGACAAAATTTGTGACAATCAATCTGAACAGTACTTCAAGGTCCAGTTACACATACATCAAATCAGAGAGAAATCCACTATAAGAACAAATTAAGTGTCAATAAAAGACTACCAGCCTTTGTTGACTAAAATTATATTTCCAATATGGTGACAAGGAACACAATGGTTAACACTGGATACCCAACAGAAAAGAGTGGCACAAATAAACAGTCTTAAATTTGGTTCATCAAGCATGCATATCCTTGACAGTTGACACAAGAAGCAGACCTCAATGAGACATGTTGCTCCCTCTCCATCCCAGGCTATTGATTTTGCAAGACCTTGCATTATCTGAAAAGGGAAGAACATATATATATATATTGTGTTATGGTCCCTACTCATGGATCGAGTTATGGGTTTATGTTGATGGTTCAGATTATAGAGAGAACCAAAATCTCTATGGTGTTGGCTCTAGATCAGAGAGAGAACCAACCAATCTCTCAATGTAAACTCACTAAGTTAATTTTGATAACACGACAACATCCATTCATTCATTCTCAAGCAATATATAACATTACAAGACATAACTGATATAAGAAACTGTTGTAAACTACCCCACACACATACACAGACATCCACATCAGCATATATAAATTACATAATAATATAAATATAGGTTATAACTGCCCATAACATATTGACTGAAGAATTTTGAACCAAAAATCTTTGGCTTCAGCAATATGAGACAAAGGGAGAAAAATAGGAGCTCATGCTTCTTCTTAGACTTTTTTTTTCCCAGCAAGAGAGGGGGGGGGGGGATAAAAAGATATGAGTTAGCTGATTTAGCTGAGTTACCAATTATATCCTACCTTGATAAACACAGTCACTAACACACACACACACACAGAGGAAGGTGCTGTTGTTATTATAAAGAAAGAGGAACTGAGATAATGCATATACGTAAATTAGTTTATACACCACAGCCAGCATGATACACAATATATATAATTCTGAATAGTTTATATCAGCATTACAAAAATCTCAGGCTTTAGCAATATGAGACAAAGGTTGAAGGATAGCAGTTCATGCATCTTTCTAGCTCAGACTTACCAATTATATCTAACACGTGTGCGCACGCACATAGAGGTGCTATAATTATTATAAAGAAAGGAAATGAGATAATTCATATACACAAATTAGCTTATACTCCACAACCAGCATGATACACAATATATATAACTCTGAATGATTTATTGGTTTATGACATTAACTCTGGCAAACAGGATTATAGTCCCTACATTTTTCTGGCTTTACAACAGTATTAACTCTGGCAAAGAGGATTATAGTCCCTACAATTTTCTGGCTTTACAACAGTAAAACTTCCCATAAAAGTAGAATATCATTTTTGTTCAACAGGAAAATTTAAAATATCCGATAACATATTAGTAGAAAATGTACACTGATCAAACTTACTGCATCAAGGCATGCCTGAAGTTGACTAGCTTCATCACTATTTAGAGAAGATATACAGCTCGACCCAGCTAATCCACTAGCCAAAGCAATAACAGTATCATTAGTACTAGTATCTCCATCTACCTGCAGCAAAATGATACCCAAAGAAAAGGTGAAAATCAGTCAACATCCTAAATCTGGACTAATCGCACAAGAGTAACAGCTTGTCTAAACAGATAACACAACATCACATTGCACAAAAGAATTAAACTTTAAATAAGCATGCAAATATTAAGCTGTTAAATTTGAGTAGATGAACATGAATGCAGGCAAACCAGCTGATATAATTTGCTAGACCAACTGACTGACTATTTTTTATTTATTTATTTTTTTTACAAAGACAAGAAAAGGAATTATATAGTTTAAGATGACATCTTGCTCTGTCAGTAAAAAATTACATACAGTAATCTGGTTGAAACTGCGGTTCACGGCAACCTGCACCATCTTTCTCCAAACATCGCTGGCAACACGGGCATCGGTTGTGATTACCTAAAAGTATAGACATTACTTAAGGTAGGAAAGCAATATGTCCGAATCTACTCAGTAAGACATACCCCAAGCAAGGTAGCCATATTTGGATGGATCATTCCAGAACCTTTTGCCATTCCCCCAACATTAACCTTGGTCCCTCCAACCTGACCAATAGCCAATATTTGCAAGCACAAATTAATCTCTCTCTCTTTTTTTTTTTTAAGAACAAAAATGTCTGCGCTTGTGGGGGATGAAAATGATATAGTCAGTAAATTCTCAAAACTTTCTGAGTTGAAGGTTTCCTCTTCTAAAAGTACTATCATGTATATCAAGTTATATATCAACAAGCTATACAGGTCATTTGATATTAAAGCTTTAAAAGTGCACAAATTGTCATGTTTTTAGTTTTGCAACTAACATAAAAGTACTATACCACAGGATCAAATCCTCATATATGCTAAAAAACCAGTTATAAAATGGGTAGGTTGCATAAATTAAAAATAATGAGCAAGATAGGAGAAAGCATCACCAGAGACTCAATTGCCACAGTCTTGCTAACTAGATCTGTTGTGGTAATTGCCACTGCTGCATCGTCTGCCCTGTATGAAAGCTAATAAGATTTGAGGTAAATAATGAAAAGAATGAAGAATGGAAAAGTAGACACCAGGTCAACTTTTGGTCAGATGTAGATATATTATTCAATGAATAAGAGAAACCAACAGATAAAAAGGAGGGGAAAGAAGAAAAGTTACAAGAGTATTAATGTCAGTCAATAACCAGCACAAGTGCAAAAATATCAACATGCAAGATTGCTTTACAAGCATGTCCATTATAAAAAAAAAAAAGTAAATCATACAGCATAGCGATTACCCCTCAAATGAACATGAGAGTGAATTAACTATTTTGGGAAGTGAATTCAATAGTGCCTCCTGCAAATAAAATAGGAAATATATAACATTAAAGCAAAAGAATTTATCAAATATAGTCAACCAAGCTTGTTGACTACTTTTCAAGTGTTTTGTCCAAAACTTTGTGAATGCTTAGTCCATAACACAAAGAGAGGCATCATAAGGACACAAGCTAATAAAACATAAAATCCAACAGAGTCCACGCATTTACCTTCTTTATTCTTTGACCAATGACACCAGTGGATTCAACAAGCACTTCTTCTGGCTTCACTTTGAGTAGCTGTAGTTATGAAATTTGACAATAACCCCTAAGCACAAACTCTTCCTACAAGGAGCTTTGTAAGGACAATACGCTCTGAAAGCATTCATACCTCCGCAAGGTTTCTCACACATTCTATCACATCCTGGTAACCTGCATCTCCCTGGAGATATGAAAAGGCCTTAGCCATTCAAATATTTACTAAATTTCACAACAAAAGCAAAAGGCAAGGGTAAATCAAGTAACTAAATTCATTGCAAAACATTTATCATTGCTCTGACGTAACTATAGTGAAGCTACACTAAAGTACACATTATGATTTAATATTAGACAATACATGAAATAGAACTAGATTAAATGGCTTACTGTTGCAGCATTTGCCTGACCTGCATTAATTAACACCGCACGTGCCTGACAAGTAAGAAAACTAACTTATTAGCAGGAAATCATGTACAATAAATATGACCACATATAATGAGATGCTTTGCTGTATCAGGATAAATACATGCCAATAACAAGGAAAAGAAAGCAGGCCCAACTGATAAAGGCAAGGTTAACTATAGAATATGCTTTATATTACATTCAGTACAAGCACAGTTCTAGCTTAACTGGCAAGCTAATAACTCAGCACTTTCTTACTGTTTTTGAAACATCTAGTGTTTTCTTGCAGTATAACACTGGTGCAGCAGCAACCACATTTGTCGTAAATGAGCCTGAAAGGGAAAAAAATAAAAAGGAAATTGCTGTAACTTTTTCCAAAGCCAATTTGGTCAGATCATATAAAGTGTATGCCAAAACCCAGAAGTTGATCACTGTATGGATCAGCATGATGGAAGTAAACCTGCAGATATGGCGTCAACATCACATGTGACAAGTGCAAGATCAGGCTTTTCTCCTTTGGCACGCAATCCTCCATACATGCCTGCAGCTTTAAATCCCTCTGCAGCTGTAACTCCTCCTGGAATCTGAGACGGAAACAGGATACTAATTAACGGGTTGACAAGACTCAACCATTCAGTCATTTATATATATATATATATATATATTTATATATTCAACGAAATAAGTAGGATTAAGTTCATAGCTACTCAATAGCCCTATTATAAATTAAGAATGCAGCATTCTATTTATTAACCAAAAAGAACACTTCTCAATATCCAAATTCATACTAGGCATGGTTTATACCGTATCCTGGATTTCCCATTAGAAGTTTTTGATGAACAAGTCAATGTAGTACAACTTTTATCATGCAAATTAAATATGTCAGCATACAGAAGATGAGTGAAAATTTGCCAATTAATCAACTAAGGAACAATCCCTTAGTAACTGACCTGCTTCCAAGGTCCTTCGGGAAGAAAAATGGGAGCAGCTGGGATGTAATTGGAGGGGAGACCCTCCGTCGTAGATATAGCGCAGATTCTCAAATGCTTTGGAGAAGAACCAGAGGAGCTAAACAACTTTGAAGACTATACAAACAAAAAATGCAATCACAAGGAAACAGAACAAAAACCATTATAGCTAAATGCCATCCAAAATTTGAAGTCTGAAGACGTAAACAAGTAGTTTCGTGGCGATTCTCGGCAACCAAACAAGTAACGCAATCTTAAGTATTGAAGTAGAAACATACCTTTTGCTTTGTATGTAAATGAAGGAAAACATGGTGAGAAGTACATGAATACATTGCCTCTTGGTCTCTTCGTAAAAGTTAGGGTTTTTATGGGGTCTTACCAGGCAGTGCGAAGAATGCAGAAAACAAAAATGAAAAAAAGAAAAAAGCACCGTTTACCACTGTCCAGTGGCAAGATTCCGGTGAGTGGCGGCTTTAGCTTCGACATTTTTGGCCCAATGCTATATTTTCAAAGATAATTGGGCAGATGTTACACTTTGAAAAGTACTGTTTGGATTTTCAACTTAAAACACTTAAAACATTTTTTTTGTGTTTTCAGATTTAGATTTATTTTAAGAAATATTTTCAAGAAAACGTTTTCAGTTAACTCAACCAAACGTATTTTTAAGTTCATTTTCTGTTTTCAGTGAAAATGAAAACATGAAATACCCAAACTAAACAGGACCTAATCTTTTGGTCGCATCAAGTATTTTCTTTTTCTTTTTTTTTTTAGACTAAAACTTGACGTCTTTCAGTCAAAGATATATATATATTTTGAAAAAATGAAGAAGACATGGCGAGTCTCCTTGTTATTTTTCTTTTTTAATTTTACTGATTCGCAGTATTTAATAATTTTTAAAAAACTAAGACAGCGGGAATAAAGTTGTGTCTTAGTGTATTTCTTAAAAATAAATAAATAAATAAAATTAAGAGTGTTACACGTTTTCTTTTTTAAAAAGACTAAGACACAGTCTGTATTAAAAAAATATTTTTTAATATATAATTTTATTATTTTATTATTTATTTTAAGAAACCTATTTAAAAATAACAAATTGTTAACAATAGATATATATTTAATAGATAAATAAATAATATAATGATAAATATCTTTTAGTAAAAAATTAATTATATAATTGTATAACTAAAAAAATTGTAATTAATATATATTTAATATATAAATAAACGATATAATTAGAACTATTTAGTTTATATAATAACAAATAATTATTTTACATTTAATATATAAGAAATAAACAAACAACATCAATTCTAATAATTAAATATTTTAATATAATTATATAACTAATTATAAAATTATAATTATATAATCATAATTATTAAATTTATACAAATATATTTTAATTTAATTATTAATTTAATCTAAATTTACAGAACTAACTGTTTTATATTGAATTTTTTAATTTATAGATATATTTAAATTTAATTAACTGTAATTAATTTTTTAAAATATTTATAATTTTTAACTTTAATTAAAAGTAGTTAATGTCAGATATAGTGAAACATTCATTATATAATTATAAGTAATTAATGAATTAATATATATTTAATAAATAAATAAACAATATAATTAGACAAATTAATATAATAACTAATAATTATTTAATTTAATCATAATAATTAGATAAACATATTAAATAACCAATGTGAATTCTAGTATATAAATATTTTTATATAATTGTACATCCAAATATAAATTTATAGTTATATAATAATTATTATTAAATTTATATAACAATACCAATTCCAATAGTTAGTTGGAATTTAAAATATAATTTTCTATTAATAAATATTTAACTTAGCATAAATAAATTAAATCATATACTATATGTTAATAAAAATATTTGAAATGATACAATGTAAATTAAACTAAAAAATGTTTCAATAAACAGTTGATGTAGGATATAATCTAAAAGAAATGATTACCAATCCCAAAGCGCAGTTGCGTAATTGCCCATCGCTACCGTTGACGTCTTGGTTCTTTTTGCTATCCATGTTCTTCCTGACCATGCTCTTCTTCTTCTTTACCCTCAGCATTACCTTTTCAACTTGTATCGAGAATATCATGTAGAGAATTCAAATCTATTACAGGTGATTGGACTGATGATATCATATGAGTCGATATCATAAATTCAATTCCAAATGTAACATTATTTACTGAAAGCCCAACAAATAATAATGAAATGTCATGTTGCTGCTGTTTTGACACCAGAATGAAGAAGTTACCCTCTGCTGGGGGCGCTAGCTGTTGAGTTCTCACTTTGGACCATTTTAGTACTAAATATTCTCTCTTTTGATCTCTGTCTTGTTGGCTTGTGATTCTTCACTCATGTTTTAAGTATTTTTAGATTAGTTTAAGTTTCTTTAGAGCTTTTAATAAATTGAGTAATTTCATGACTCTTTGCTTTTAATATTTGGTATTTCATTGTTTTTGTTATAGGTTGAGTTGGTGTAAAGCTTGTGCAAGATGATGGACTTTGTCAGAGGAAGAATTGGCTTGCTGTCTTCCACAGCTATAGCGGTGGATGATTTAAAAAAAAGTGTTTTGAAGTCTTCCTCTTTGCCAGCCACCGCTAGAGCAATGGCACCTGGAAAAAAAGTGTTTTGTCATCTTCTCTGCCTTCCACTGCTATAGCGATGGGTTGCATTCTGCAGCGATTTAAATATCATTAGAACAGAAGTTTTAGGGTATGCTGAGTTCTGTGTAATACCCATGAAAAATAAAATATAAATGCGTGTTTTCAAACTACTGTTACTATTTCAATATACGGTACTATTCACCTGTATAATACTATTTACGTATATGATACTGTTCATTTATACAATCAAAATGTCAAATACTAGATGTGGTTTGGTCATAAGAGAAAACTAGAAAGAAGTTTGTAGGAGAAAATGACGTTTTATGTGTAAAAATACCCTCAGGGACTAAATTGAAAGGACTGAATTGAAAAGAAACTTAAAGGTTTAAGGTGAAAGGATAGTTTTTCCTTTAAAGTTTTTAATAGTAAATAAACGAAAATTTTGCATGTGCACAGTAACTGCATTATTAGAAATGTCATTTTCATGAATAGTAAATTGAATATTTTATTAGCGCATAGTGTCAAATAGTACCCTTGACTTTTACTATAAATAGGCCCTTCCATTTCACTTCTAAACTCACACCTTCAACTTCTCTTCTTCCCTCCTTAAGTTTCTCTTGCTCCGACGCTAGGCTTCTGAGATTTTGGGCCTTTCCGTTTTTACTTAGGTAAGGATACTATGCCCTTTCTATGTCTTTCAAATTTTAGAAGTTATTTTCTTAAGTATGCTCTGTGGTTGCGGCTTTGGCCGATCTTCCACATCAGAAAAACTGTTGTTAGCTGTTATTTTGATTCTCTGATTACCGAAATAGAATATAATCTGTGGAGAATACATGTCTAGGAAAGTTCTGGCTAAGGAAAGACCTGGTTTTTAAGTGTGTCTAGTGTGACCCTCCACTCTTTCCTGGGAACTTACCTGGTGTACTCTTTTACAGATTGTATTATGTATTTCTGGTATGAATAGTACCTGTACGTATGAATAGTGACCATATGAATAGTATCCATACGTATGAACAGTATCTATACGAAAATAATCTTAACGTATTTTCTGTAATCTTTCATGAAAATCTCTGTAGCGGAACACTGAAATTCACCTGCGTACTCTTGTCCGTAACGATTTAGAGAAGTGATACTCGTACGGAATCCAGGTGAGTGAAACGACCCTGTTTTAATAGAGTTTTAGCATTAATGGTGATAAAAAGTATGTCGTAGGACAATCCCAAGATTCATAGGGGGAAATTGGATTCAGAATGACGAATATAATGAGATAATTAATCCAGAAGTATGGATAAGACAAAGCAAGTATCTCATGATGATATGAAATTTGAATCATATAGTTATATACTATACCTGTTATATGGATAAGTATTATATTGTGCTTCTGATTATGATATGAACTGTTGTACTATTGATTGTGATTGAGCGGTACAGTACCCCCTCTCACGGCAAGGCGGAAAAACCCGGGTTAAAGGGTGTCTTGACCAATGAGTGTGGAGACAACGATTCCCTCAGTAGGGATATAGCCCGGATTGGTGATAAATCCGTGAGGCGCCCTAGCTAAGAGGATGAGGTTGTGCGTCATGGCGGAAAAATACAAAATTGGTGAGCCGGCCTGTGTGCGCTCTCCGGGATATATTGCCATTGACGAGTACTAGTATCGTTTGTTGAATTGGATGAATTTTTCTTGTATGTAATTTCTAACTATGTCTATTGGTTGAGCTTGAGCATTCGGATATGCTTGCATGACTGGTAATGTATTTGAATTTTATTAACGCGAGGCCGATTTGCTCACTGAGTTTAAAAGCTCACACTGTTTGTACAAACTTTTTGTTCAGATCAAGTTACCGCCGAAGTACATCCGCTAGAGGAGTAGATCACGTTGGACCTTCCCGCTGTCGGGTAGGCCCTTCTTTTGTTATACAGTATGTTGCTCTGTAATCGTATAGGACATCTAGGTCAGGGGTTTGGTATTTGGCTTGTATTTCAGTATGATAATGTGTTTTGTACTGAGGATCTATTATTAATTAAGAAAATCTGACGTATTTTCTTTGTATTTATTAAGGAATGGTATTTTGAGAATATAGAGATAATGACTAACAATTTTACTTGTGGGAAGAATTTATCGAAAGGCTTACAGTGATGGGATATTCATCATTGTGCCGGTCATGTGCCTAGAAAATGGGTCGTGACATTCTGGGGGAAGGAAAAAATGTCGACTTTACAGAGGGAAGAGGAGGAATCCCATTCTGAAATTTTTTGGCCTATTTTCTGCCAACCCAACCTAGGATTCATAGAGTTTGCTTTATCTTTTACTATATTCTATAGTTTTAGAGTTATGAGTGGCTGATTTTCACATTTTAAAGTTGCCATGAACCTAAATTTAGATTAAGGATTATTACTTTCCTTGTATTTGTGATTTTTTTGTTTAATCAATACATGTTTTTTCATTTATTTACATTGAACTTGCTATGAACTTGGCTAATTTATAGTTTACATGTTGCTTTTGCCGATCTCGGGAGAGGGGTGTAAGAGTAGAACATTAAATGATTAGGGTGAGTGCTTGAACTTTAGTAGTTTTGACTTGTTAATTAATAGGGATATTAGTTAACCTCGTTTAATCAAATTAGGTTGACATTTATTTGGCTTAAACTCATACAAGGGATTATGTTAGAGTTGAGTAGCTTAATTTAGGTTAAGGAGAATCACTTTAAGACAAAAGATAGCCTAAGATTAACATATATAATTAATTAGAATCACAGGTGCATGAGAGAGATTGGTAATTTCTAAGACGAAAAAGAAAGATTAGTAATTCTAGGCTTTTTCTTATATTAATCGAATCGTTTGTTGGTCGATATCAATTGTATTCTAATTTACTGATTTTAATTATTTTTGAATCCTTTGAATAGAGCTGTCTTTAATCCAATTTGGGTTATCTGACTAACAAAATTAAATTTCTCGAGTAATTAGTGAGTTAGTCCTCATGGGATCGACATTCTTACTCATTTACACTATATTACTTGTGTGATTGGTGCACTTGCCAATTCACTTAACAAGTTTTTGGCTCCGTTGCCGGAGACTAACAATTCTTAACTAATATTATAAGGAATTTAAAGGTGTTAGATTAGGCATTTGTTTGTTTTGTTTTATTTTGTTTTAGTCTCTTATTTTGTTTGTTTTTGTTTAAGTAGTCATTTTTGCTCTTATAGTTATTTTTTTGATTTCTTTTTGTCAACCCTGACTGGTTAATTCTGCTGTGTATACGAGGTACCCTTGATCCTTCTGATCTTCTTTTCGAGCCTGAGATCGAAAGATTCAGAAGGAGAACTAGAAAGGAAATGAAAGCTGGGAAAACTCGAGTGAGCCAAGCTACACAAGAAGAAATGACTGAAGATAATCAAAATTATTGAGGTGTTGAAATTAATGCTGGTAATAAGCCTAGCAATGAGCCTCAGGAGGGATATAGAGCAATATGGGACTATGCTTCACCGCATAATGCTGGAAATAGTTCGAGCATCGTGAAGCCTACTATTGGTGTTAATAACTTCGAGATAAAGGCTATGATGCTAAACCTTGTCTAACAAAGTCAATTTGGGGGAAGCTCCTTGGAGGATCTAAACAACTATATCACGAATTTTCTTGATATTTGTGACATGATTAAGCTTAACGGAGTCACTGATGATGTTATTCACTTCCAACTATTCCCTTTCTTCTTAAGGGACAATGCAAAAAGTTAGTTGATGACTCTACCGTTAGGAAGTATTACTACTTGAATTGAGCTTCAAAAGAAATTTCTGGACAAATTCTTCCCTTCGTCAAGGTCAGTGAAATTGAAGAATGAAATTCCAACTTTTTATCAACAGGAGGGTGAAAGTTTGTATACTGCTTGGGAGAGATTTAAGGAAATGCTTAGAAAATGCCCCAACCATGGTATTCAGGAGTGGCAATAGATTTCAATCTTCTACAGTGGATTGACATATGAAACTAATGATAGACTGGACACTGCAGCTGGCAGTGCATTAATGGCTAAATCCATTGAACAAGCTTGGAAAATAATTGAAACAATGAGAGCTAGTCAAAATGCTTCCATTCGAGCAAGAAGCAGTGCAAATAAATGGATGTTGGAATTGGATACCCTCAATGCTCTTTTGGCTCAAAATGAAGCATTAACTAAGAAGGTGTATATGTTGTGTTCTAGGCAACAAGAACCTACAAGAGTTAATGCTATAAGCACTCCAAAATCCAAATGTGATTTTTGTGGTGGAGTTCATGTTAATGGTTGTTGTGAGGAATTTGCTTCATTTGAATAGTTGAACTATATAGGTGATCAGCAAAAGAACCAGAATAACCCTTATTCCAACTCATACCATCCGGGGAATAGGAATCATCCAAATTTTTCATGGAGCAATAATCATTGTCTAAATCCCACAACTTCCTCATCTTTTGGTAGGCCTTCTTTACCTCTTGGATTTAATAATCAGAGTAATTATCCTCCTCAAAATAGAGATCAACCTCTTCAAGTGGAAAAGAAACCTTCAATAGAAGATATGTTCATGAAGTTCATGGAAAGAAATGAGTCAATGTTTCAGACTCAAAATGTGGCAATTAAGAATTTAGAAACTCAGATGGGCCAGCTGGCATATTGCTTTGAACAATAAGCCACAAGGTAATCTCTCCAGTAACACTGAAAATAACCTAAGAAGGAAAGGGAAAGAGTATTGTGATGCTATTACCTTAAAAAGTGGCAATGAGCTCTCAGATGTTGTCAAATCACATGATAAGAAGAAAGAGGTGGTCATTGAAGAAGATCATGAAAAAGTTGCCAAGCCTCAAAAGAAAACAACTGAGAAAGTAGATGCTTCGGGTGGTAAAGGTAAAGTGAAAATACAAAGCAAGACATGAGGGCTAAAAATTTTATTCCGCTATTACCTTATCCTCAGAGGCATAAAAAGTTCAATATGGACTGTCAATATAAAAAATTTTTAGAGATCTTGAAGCAACTTCATATAAACATCACATTCATGGAGGCATTGGAACAAATACCCAGTTATGCAAAGTTCATGAAGGATGTTCTATCAAGAAAAAGGCGCTTGGGTGAGTTTGACACTGTTGCTATGACTCAAGAATACAGCGTCATTCTTCAAAAGAAGTTGCCTAGCAAAATGAAAGATCCAGGTAGCTTTGTGATACCATGCAACATTGGGAGAAATTTTGCTGGTAAAGCACGTGTGATTTGGGGACAAGTTTGAATCTGATGCCGTTGACCGTTTATTGTGCTATCCGAACGAAATCATTGAGGATGTACTTGTCAAAGTTGACAAGTTAATTTTTTTGGTGAATTTTATTATCATGGATTACAAGGAAGACAAGGAGATCCCAATCATATTAGGAAGAGCTTTTCTAGCTACCAGAAGAATTATGATAGATGTTCATAAAGGGGAGTTAACTATGAGAGTCAATGATCAAGAAGTCACTTTTAACATTAATAAGGAAACGAAAGCTCCTAATGATCCGGAGGAATGCTACTTCTTGAAGATGATTAATGAGGATTTTCACGGGTATTTTCATAATGAGATGCGTAAAGATTGTTTGGATGATGATGAAGATGTGGAAAAAAGAACAAGGGGAGTTTTTGAAATTTCAGAGGTTTATATCAAGTTTTGTGATTATCTCATTAAATTCAAACCTCCTGACATTGTAAACACGGTTGCTACTCAGTTGAAAACATTTAAGAAGCAGCCAACATTGGAAGATTCACCTTGAGTATAAGCGCCCTGGTAAAATCTGGCTGAATACTATAAACTTAGCGCTATTTGGAGACAACCCAAGTTTCTCGCTTTTTTAGTTTTTGATTTTATTCTTAGTTGTAGATGTTGCTGGTATTGCTGGGGTTGCTAATTATTTCTATTTTATCTGTGGTATTTCTTGTTCTTGTAGTTGTGTGTTGGTTTGCTCCTTTTCCTCTATTGTGCTAATTTGGGACAGTGAGAACACTGTTAAACTTAAATTTGAGGGAGAAGTGTTTTGTGTCTTGTGTTTGTTGTGTTTATTTTTGTTTGTTAGTGTGTTGGTGTGTAAAGCGGTTTTCAGATACGTCAGATTTTCAAAAATTTTAAAATTCTTGTTAAAGAACTTTGTAAGGGAAAGAATTGTATATGTTTGTGGAAAAATTAGAAAATTTTGGTAAAATTAAGATTTGAGATTGTTTTTAATAAAGAATTAAACTTACTTTTAAGAATAATAGAAGATTTATTTTAAAATTCATTTTAGGCTAATTGAAGTTTTGAAACTCTTAGAACAATTACTTTAGCTTAAGTTAAGATTTTATAAAATCAAAAGTAAGCTCAATAAGGGGTGTTAATTTCATATTCCATAAAAAAATAGTTGTTTAAATAAGAATAAATTGTTGGCTTTAATGTGTGGTTTATGTTGGGACGGTGTCGTGTGGATTAGGCGCACGGACACTATTTCAACCAATGAACATTGCTTTTGGATTGGAGATGATGAAACAGTAGAGAGTACTGTGTGGATTAGGCGCATAGGTACTTTTCTTATTTTCACCTTAAGTGTGAAGGGGAAGGAAGAGTTGTGTGGATTGGGCGCACAAACTCTACTTCTTACCGTTTACATGATTACATCTCATTTTATTTGGTTTGATTCGATCACTGGAATCTGGAATGAAAACCCTTGAGAGTATAAAAATATAAAAATGAAAGATTAATTCAGGTGATGGTATTTTACTTTGAGAGGTTTTTGATGTGTTCAATAAGTTTATTGTGAGTTTTATTTAAATCTCCAGGTTATTGTTACAAGTATGGCTATTCTCTAGTAAAAGCATTTTCTGAATCAAATTTTAATAGATGGTTCAATATTTCTCTGCATATTCTACTATTTTCCCTTGCTTAGATTAAGTACTTTTACAGCTTGATTGTAAATTTGCATATCTGAGTTCTACTTTGCACCTTGTTCTTTGTGAGGATCGATTTGCTTGAGGGCAAGCAAAAGTTCAAATTTAGGGGAGTGTTGAGTTCTCAATTTAGTACTATTTTAGTATTAAATATCTTTTCTTTTGATCTTTGTGTTGTTGGCTTGTGATTCTTCACTCATGTTTTGAGTGTTTTTAGATTAGTTTAAGTTTCTTTAGAGCTTTTAATAAATTGAGTAATTTCATGACTCTTTGTTTCTAATATTTGGTATTTTGTTGTTTTTGTTGTAGGTTGAGTTGGTGTGAAGTTTGTGCAAGAGGATGGACACTGTCAGAGAAAGAATTGGCTTGTTGTCTCCTATAACTATACTGGTGGATGCTAAAAAAAAAGTGTTTTGAAGTCCTCCTCTCTGCCAGCCACCATTATAGCAATGGCACCTAGAAAAAAATATTTTAAAGCCATCTTCTTTATCTTCCACCACTATAGTGGTGAGTCTTCATCACTATAGCAGTGGGTCGCATTTTGTAGCGATTTAAATAGTATCAAAATAGAAGTTTTAGGGTATGCTGAGTTATGGGGGAAGGAGAAAACGCCGACTTTACATAGGGAAGAAGAGAAATCCTATTCCAAAGCTTTTTGAGCCTAATTTCTGCCAACCCAACCTCGGATTCATGGAGTTTGCTTTATATTTTACTATTTTCTGTAGTTTTAGGGCTATGAGTAGTTGATTTTCACATTCTAGAGTTGTTATAGACCTAAATTCAGATTAGGATTATTACTCTCTTTATATTTGTGATTTTTTTAATCAATGCATGTCTTTTCATTCATTTACATTGAGCTTGCTATGAACTTAGACAATTTATACTTTGCATATTGCTTTTGTCGATCTCAGGAGAGGGGTGTAAGAGTGTAATATCCCAGATATTTTTTTTAGTGGTGTAGTGGAACTTTAAAATTAACTAAGAAAAGAAGGATTGCAATACATCCACAAGCCCCTACATTTTCGGCCATTAGCTAGATAATTGATAGTGGGCAACAATTATTGGATGATGTTTCTTTACACATTTAGCTACCCACACTTTCGGCCAAAGGATAGCACTTGCAGCAGAAAAATCTTATCAAGTGGTCCCTTACGCTTTCGGCCAGTAGAGAATACAATGCAGCAAATAATGGAAGACTAAAGCACATGCAGCAACATGATGGAAAGTATATGACAGCACTTGTAGCAAAAATCGTGAACCATCCTTCTCCTTTTTGCTGCAAAAAACCCTGCCGATGTCGCTGGTTGCGGTGGTTCTTCACCATGAAAGGTGCTGGAGCAGTGGGTCTCGATAGCGAAACCATCTAGCAAGGGGTAAGGGCGAATAGAAATTGGTTTTGTCTGGGATTTTCTTTCTTTTTCATGCTATAGCACGTGTGCCAAGAGGAGTTCAGTTCTCTTTCTTTTAATTTGTGTCTTGGGTTGACAGAGGATGTGTTGAAGTTGGGTGAAGGTCTATAACAGAAGTTTTAGCAGAAAGAAAAATAAGAAGAAAAGGATAGTGGAAATTGAATCATGTTTGTTGTCACTTACTGCTGTTAATGTTTTTGACTGTTTGTGGTATGAAATTTGCTCAGATGATCGTGAAATTTGGTATCCTAGTTGAAATGGTGTCCAAGAGTGTGTCCAAATTATTTTGGAATTTTCTAGGTTGATTTGGTATCCCTAATGCACCAAAAATAGTAGCTGAAGTTTGATGAATATAAAAAAATGAGACTGTTATGGCATGCTGCCATTTTTGTGAGTTTTGGATAACTAAATCAACTCCTAAAATCATGAATTTTTTGTGAGAAATTCTTAATATAGTGGCAGTGTGATCTGGAAAGTTTCATGGTCATTAAAATTGATTTGATTGGTCAAATAGGCATGGAAACAACACTTGTTCAGTGTAGAGTAAAGTTTGGGCAATTTAGGAAATTAGTTTGGTCTGGTAGCTAAACATCTCTTTTTGATCTGAAGTTTTTATGGTATTTAGCTAAGACATGAAACCAATGATATACAAAATTTTATTTGCATTTGGATATGGTTAGGATGGTCTTTCAAACAAAAACGCAGAACCTATAGCAGAAGTAAGCAGTTCTGATGTAATGGTACTAAAGTGATGATTTGAAGCGCCAAATGGTGGATTTTTGGGCTAAAATTGTTATCCTATCATATTAACACATGAATAAAGATATATGTCAATTATCATGAATTTTAGAGCTATGAATTGGTACCAGCAATTTTGTAAAGTTTAGTACAGAATTTAGCAGAAAAACAGAGCAATGTTGAGTGCTTGGTGCGTTAAATTCTAAAATGGTGTTTTTTTTTCTTTTGTAGTTTATTTTCTAGGCCTCTTATAAGGTTTTTGGCATCTTTCTCCAAATTGAAGAGTACAACTTAGCTAGGAATTAAGGTGAGTGGGTTAATACTTGCTATGATTAAATATCTGTTATTGACTTTTTGCATCATAGTGGAAATATGTTGTATATCCAAGTTTGAAGAGGATGATGTGGAACGATGAGGCATAAACAATTGTGGAACGTGTCTGGTAATGTATATAATTATATTTTCCTATTTTCTCATGAATGGAGGTTATATGATGGTTTGTCAATGGCATGTGAATTGAGTTGAAATATATCATACTTTGATTGTTGAGTTCGTTCATATGCGGATAGTTGAAGTATGTTATTGTTGAATAATTGTTCTATATTATGGATTATGTTGTATACATGCTATGTTGCTGGAACCATATTGATTATGTTGCGACTTGAATTGTAAATGACTGAGTTGTGTGTGTGGCTCAAGATTATGATTGAGCATGTTCTTGGTTGTGATTGTGATTGTGTTTGACTAGAAAGGAAAGGCATGGTGGTGCACCCCATGGAAAAATTTATGTGAAGTTATAAGGGTGGAGAATATAAATGGAGCGATAAGGGTGGATGCAGCGGGGGTTGCGGGCAACGATCCAGAGGTATTCTGGACGACCCGGTTGGTACAGGAAATGTGTGTGAAATTGATTTCACCGATTGCTGTTGTGAATTATTTGAAATGTATTTGATTTACTTAGATATTGTTGTGAGGTATTATAAATAATATTATATTATATGATGATCGATTTACGTATGATTGCTGCATGTTATCATTATGATGCATGATATTTTTTTTGTCATAGTGTTGTGTTGTCTACTCACTGGGCACGTGGTTTGCTCATACCCCTCTTATTGACATTTTTTTTCAGAGTTGATAGCTGAAGGTAAATAGCGGTACAAGGAATTATGGATCCTTAGTCCATGATTACCTTTCATTTGTTCAGGATAAAGGTATAATAGTTAAGTCTTATTCTAAGTTGTATAAATCTAGAAATCTCTGTAATCGGGTAGGTTCATTCAGTGATGTAATGTGAATAATTGTAGTATGTATAGAGGACTCGGTTTGGTTGCATGAAAAAGAATTGTATAATTTTTAAGAGAAAGATAGGCTTACGAAGGTGAAATGAAATTCACTTTCCGTGCCGGTCACGTGCTCAGATTTTAGGACGTGACAAAGAGTAGAACACTTAATGGTTAGGGTGAGTTCTTGCACTTTAGTAGTTTTGACTTGTTAATTAATAGGGATATTAGTTAACCTCGTTTAATCAAATTAGGTTGACGTTTATTCAGCTTAAACTCGCATAAGGGATTATGTTAGAGTTGAGTAGCTTAATTTAAGTTCAGGAGAATCACTTTAAGCTAAAAGAGAGCCTAAGATTAACATGTATAATTAATTAGAATCACAAGTACAAGAGAGAGATTGGTAATTTTTATGACGAAAGAGGGGGATTAGTAACTCTAGGCCTTTTCTTATATCAATTGAATCGTTTGTTAGTCGGTGTCAATTGCATTCTAATTTATTGATTTTAATTCTTTTCCAGTGCTTTGAATAGAGCTGTCTTTAATCCAATTTGGGTTGTTTGACTAATACAATTAAATTTCTCGAGTAGTTAACGAGTTAGTCATCGTGGGATCGACATTCTTATTCATTTACACTATATTATTTACGCGACTTGTGCACTTGTCAATTCGCTTAACACTAGCATATACCGGGAAGAACTGAAGCTGCTAACTTTTGTGTATGAAGGACCGATGCTAGCATATCCTCAAACAAGTTAGGCTAGGTCTTTCAATCAGTTGAAGTCACACCTTGATATCATAACATATATGTTCCCTTGCTGCTATTGTAATACCCGTTAATTTCGGAATATAATTCGCTTGAGAGTATTTTAGAATTTTACAACATTACTTTAGTTATTTATTTTGGTCATTTTTAATTTTCATATTTAATTGTTCTCTTTGAATATTATTTATGAAAATTGAGTTAAATGACTGGACTGAATATTTGCACCATGTGGGATATATTCTTAGAATGGTGAAATTCATAGAAAATTGGTTTAAGAATGGTCAATTAGTCTATTAATTGTAAATTGACTGAATGAGTTTGGATGTTGGGTTATGGATATCCATGGGTTATTGAATAACCCATTAGAAATATTTAAAATAAAACTTCAATAGTATCCTCTCATAATTCACAATTCTGAAGCGAAGCAAAAGTGAGCAGTAACAATCTTTCTCTCATTTCTTCATCCTCTTCTCAAATCCTTTCCTTGATCTTCAGAATTTTGATTATTTGTTCGGTTCAAAAGCTTTGTAAGGATCAAAGGTAAGCTTTAATCTCATTATTTTCCTTAAATCTAAATTTATATGGAAGATTAGAGGAAGTTTTGTTCTTGAAGATTTTGATGATAATTCATGAACCTTAGTTGTTTTAGAGGTTATTTTTTAGTTATGATTAAGTTATAGTCGGTTAAGATATTTGAGATTCTGGTTTTGAAACAAGAAATGAAAGGATGAAATTTTCTGCAAAACTCGAATTTACTGTAGCAACCAGAAAATTTGGGAAATTTTTTCGAGTTACTGTAGCAGTTACTGTAGTGTCGGCAGTCAACGGTACTGTAGCGAACAGTTACTGTAGCAATCAGAAAATTTTACATATTTTCATGATTTTGTTTCCTTTCTTATGTTTCCTTGTAATATATTTTACTAGGAAATCTTCCTATACAAATTCTAGTATGGAACAATATAAACTTGGACAAAAATCAAGGTAAGTAAATAACCTTGCTAAGCTAATTTGATATTACTAGTCAAAGTACAATATAAGTCCCATTTACAATATTATTTGGATATTAAGCAATCAATTTTTCATATGACAGTATATGATGATCGGTATATTTTTTTTTTACAAAAATTCAAATGAATAAGAGTATGTAGAAATTATTTTATTTCATGGCAATTGTACTATGTGATAAATTTTCACTATCTTATTAATGAGTAAAGATCTACGAGATCTAATACATGAGTTTGAAAGGGTTAAAGTCCTATACTACTCAGTGCATAACGATGAAAAACTATACATAAGTTTGAAAGGGTTAGAGTCCCATACTACTCGGTGTAAATAGATGAAATCATAAATACGAGTTTGAAAGGGTTAGAGTCTCATACTACTCGGTGTATATCTATGAAATCTTATTCACGAGTTTGAAAGGGTTAGAGTCCCATACTACTCGATGTATATCTATGAAATCTTATTCACGAGTTTGAAAGGGTTAGAGTCCCATATTACTCGATGTATAAGACAATTAATTATATGAGTAAATGTGGTATTTGTACTTTTAATATTTTATATAGTACAGTTATTTACTTAATGAGTTTTTAAATAAACTCACACTCCCTATGATTATCTTTTCAGATACATAAAACAAGGAAGAAGAGTATCCGTTTGAAGATTAGAAGCTCCTTGGAATTATTCTCTATTTCTGTCTGGTGGGATACCAGTACTTATTAATCTGGATACTAGGAACACTATGTACTTTCTATAGGTCTCCTAGGCTTGCGATGAGATAAAAACATCAGATTATGTATGCTTATATTTGCTTATCAGATGAATATAATTCTGTCATGTGGAATGAATAATAGAGGTTAAAATTAACATTGACGCTGCAAGGCTTGGTAACTATAGATGGGGTTTGGGGGCTGTTTAGAGAAATTGGAAGGGAGATGTGATTTTTGCTGCAGCAGAAACCTTAATCATGACTGACTACCCAGCAATAGCGGAGTGCCTCGCTCTTTGATGGGCTATGGAGATGGTTAGTGTATCCAAACACAGAAGAATTTTGTTAGTAACGGACTGCCTCAGAGCCTCGAAAGAGTTCACGAACCCAAACCCAAGATCTTAGATCTATGAGCAGTTGGAAGATATTAGAGAGTTGACTTCTGGTTTGGAGGAGTTTTTGCTTTCTTTCTCGGCAAGATCCAGTAACATAGTGGCTCACCATTTGGCTAAAGATTTTAGTGCTAATGTACCTTCATTTTGGGATTCTCTTTTCCCTGATAGTATTACTTGCTTAGCTGTCAATGATGTAAAGGAGAATACTATTTCTTAATAAAAGCTTGATCCTATTTTTTAAAAAAAAGAATAAATTACATGGAAATTAATTTATTTTGTGAGGGAAGCTAAGCTAAGCTATTTAAAAAATAGTGGTGTAATTTAGTCACCTTAGGGAAGGTTAATGTAATATACTCTTTAAATTATGTGCTGAACTATAAAGGATAAGATCAAAAAGCAAGCCCTTACAGAATTGTCATCAAGTTACCTATCAGCTAGTAATAGGTTGAAAGTTGAAGCATGAATTGACATGAAACACAACATTGTCCAATTCCAAAAAATTAAACCATCGTACTTAAAGCCATTTTGGTCAATGTAAATAGGAAGAGGAAAGCACTCTGGAAATTCCCAGCATGCCCATAAATACTCACTTGAAAAAATGCAGCAACCCGTGAAAGTGACTGCAAATGCTCTGGATTGCCACTTTTCACTCTTAGAATTCACTACTCAATATCGAATCCATATTCCCTACTTGATCAATCAGGATTGTCAAATCAATTATGATAGGTAAAATTTAGGTTTGGAACATGATCGGACGATCTAAATGACCTATTTGACCACACAAGAGGTTTGTATTTATGGATATTATTCAGTCGTCCATCAATGCATAATCCCCTCTCCTCATGCTTCTTATATATTAGGTCTCACAAGGAAGATGGCATAATCTCAAATATGTCCTACAAGCACCTAACATGATACTCCTTCTCACACTGGAGAACAAGAAGAACAACCAACAAGACGCATAATAAACAAACGATACAATGAAGCAACAACGAAAATTTTCATGTGTGCACCATACTTGATCACAAATTATAGCTGTTCGCTCATCAAAATTAGCAGCACTGAAATCATTTTCCCTGTTGATCAATTAGAAAATTAGCACAATAATTCAATCTAAGGAACAACTTACTGCTGCTAAAGCTACCAAAAAGAGAAACTTCTTGGATGACTATCTTTTCTAATCCCCTTTGCTTTTAATAAATAAAACTTCACAATAGTGGGAGATAAAAGTCACTTCCATTGTGCAACCAAACACCAACCCCCATATAATAGGAATCCACATTTTAAAAAGCGTATCTTCATTTATACTACCATACCTAAGTTTTGTAAATATGCCTTGCTTTAATCTCCTCGCTGTGCACTACATGGTACTGTACTTTAAGATCAAAAGGTATTAATTCTAAAATCTGAACAGCAGTCTAGTAATGTTCTTCTCTGTGTGTGTGTGTGTGTTTCTGTTTTCCCTAAAAGAGAGAATGATGCTAGACATAGGTCTAGCATCATTTTTCAACCTGCTTTCTTGGAAGTGAAAATGCCCATGAGAGCACGGTATAAGAAATTGCTACTTGTATTATAAGCAAATGCCGCATAAAAGGGGAGATCACTAATAAGAGATAGCTTTTGAGAAACAAAAACCATCATAAAAGGGGAAATTAAGCAGTTTGACTGTAGGATATGAATACAAACATTAAATGAGAGAATCAATAAAACCAAAAATCTTTCCACTTAAGAAAGAATATTCTTTAGTTTGCATAACTCTTCTTTATAAGTAAACTGCAAATGTGATAGATCCTAAAGAAACAGATCAGATATTTCCATACCAATGTGACATATGAATAGTAGTGCTAAAAACGGGCTAGAATCCCAAGGTCGGCCCGTGATCACCTATAAATGGGCAAAATTGGACATGCTATTTTAGATCAGTTTATTTTTTTGTTTTTATATTTTTTAATAAAAATTATATTATTTAGTATAAATAACCTTATTTTGTCATATTTTTATATTTTATAACATTATATTCAATAAATATAATAATTTTGGATATGAAAACTTTTGTAATTTTTAAAAATAAATATAGAATTTTTAAATTTAAATATAATATAATTAATTTAAAAAGAGAATATAAAAAATAAAAGTTATTGGTTATTTAAAAAATTAAAGAAATAATGTTTTACATAAATTGTATTTTAATAAAAAATTATTAAATTTTGTTATTAAAAAATTTAAAATTATATTATTTACATATATATATATATATATATATATATATATATATTTTAATTAGCATGAGTACTGACCTGTTTGAACTTGTGATCCAAAACGAACGGTCTTAAACATACAATTTGAAGCTCATATATAAAGTCAGTCCACGTCAGCTCTTTGTCAAAAAGATATTCACATGATTCATTACCACTATCTTGCTTGAAAGATGAAATTGAACCTTCCTCCTGGAGTAACTTCTTCCTAATAAAGTTGTTGAACTCGTGTTTAAGGCAGTTAAACAACCACTGCAAACAACACAACCACCCATTTCATATTATTGTGCTTTAACGACACGTATCAACCATATCATAACAGGCCTTGTTGTAGAAGCCTCTTTGCCATTGCTATCTCTAACTACTTTATGGAACACGAATATGCGAACATCAAATGAGCATAACATAGAAATTTAGATTCAAGCTAAAAATAAACAATGTCTCAACATTAAGACGTAGCACCTTCTTCCCCAATAATTATTTTCTGGAGAATATAGCAGAGATGGAAAGGCAATGGTTACAGAGAGATAATGTAGTTGATACTTTATTTTGGAAATGGGGAAATAAACAAGAAGAAAAATGGAGACATTAATAATAGTCATGTACTTTAGAGTAATATAACTAAAATTGACTAGTAGTGTGTTTGTTGCTCATGGACATGGTTGATGCTTGACAGCGCAAATCTGGATCTCTTGCTGAATCTCAAGCGTCCAACAGAACTATTTGATAATAAAAAGTTAAGGTAAAATTTACATAAATCCTATATGTTCTGTCCAAATCGGACATTGTTGAAAAACTCAAGAAAAAACTCGATTCAATTCCAACATCAGCTTCAAATTGTGAATGGCTTATCTGTTCACAAAATCTTGACTTGGCATTTTATAGAAAGCAAGTATGAGTTTCAGTCACCCATAATTTAAGATCATACTCTATCACAACAACAACACAGACTATACCATTTCCCCGTTTGTAACCACCGAGTAATTTCCTATATATTTAATATAAATAGTTGCAGTTTTTATTATATTTTTAAATTAATAAAAAGGTAATAAAGAACTATTTAACTTTTTTTTATTAATTTTTAATTTTTATATTATATTTTCTATATTAAGTAATATAGATATATATAAATTCAGTTTAATTGTCTTTGTGCGAAGCGGGGCACCGTTAATTGGACCATTCGCCTCAATAATAATAATCATGTCCTATTCTTTGCACATAAACCCATCGAATAATATCTTTTATTTTATATGTTAAGGCTTGCATAGTAATAATTTATTTGTAAGTCCTATTAAATCTTATATATCTCTTATTTATTATTTTTTTAATGAAAATAATTTTATTTAAAAAATAAAGGGCCTCAAATCCCCGACGACATTTTCGTCTCCGCGGAGCCCAGCCTTCCAATTTGGGGGAGAACTTAATACTCTAATACCCTGATACCCCTATATCTCCTCCACCCCATTGTTAGCCTCTCGTTTCGCATCGTTGTGCCAACAAAGCAGAATATCATGGTCAGGTTTCTGTTTCCATTTTCCCCATTTGATTTCACTTTATGCCCCGTTTGGTTGTCAAAGAAAGTCTAGAAAATCGAAGCGTTTATTTTAGCTAAGATAATAAGATTCCCGGAACATTAATGCCAATTGTTGGTTTGTGTTGTTAGCTGTTTCGTCCTTTCTGCTAATTTTTGATTAATCTTCGTGGTTTGGTTGAAATTGATCGGATGAGCTACATAGCGTAGAAATAAAGAAACTCCCTCTTTATTTTAGTGGTTGCCTCTTTGTATTCCATAGTTTGATTCGTTTGCAGATCTGATTTTGGCATCAGTTCCATGTTAATCTGAATCATTTTTCTAATTAGCGAATAGGATTTAATTTTGCTGGAAATTGATCGGCTAATATGTAAACGACTCTGAGCGATAGTAATGGCTATACTTTAGATCTGTCGCTGACTGTGTGTGAAGAATTAAGTCTATTCTGCAGTTAGAGAACTAAACTGAACACGAGCCAGGGAACTCCTCAACTTGAATTTATTCACGAGGCAGAGGCAACAGAACTGCAATAACTAGTCTTGCCAGGCGTAAATCTTGAAGTTCGAGTTCATTCCTAATTAAAATGGCGTGCAGTAATTTCCAAACTTGGTGTGTATACTGATAAATGATAATTCCCTCCTCCTGAACTATTAGGATCTCAGTGGTCTTCATTCATGAAACAGATATTTTTAATTTTTGCTGTTTCCTATTTCTTTTATTCTTAATAAAAACTTAGCTACAATTCTAAAGTGTCTGATAAATATCAAAATTTTCAATAAAAATGTGGCAAGGTGGATTTTTTTTTTTTTTGCAGCTCAACGTTACATAATTGATATTTCAAAAATTATTCTCAACGTATCATATCCTTATAAGAGAATTTGATGCAAACACCTAAGGAAGTTCACTTAAGTTTTTAGTCATAATTGAAATGTTTCAAATATTCTGTCCGATAAGTAGTTATAGTTCTATTGTAGATAAAATTATAGAAAACCTTCTGTTGTGTTCTATGTTCCTTCCCTCTCGAGTAAGCAGCAACCACCGAAATATATGGTTGATTGATTGGATTTTCTCAAGAAATGCTAAATGGGCTTGCTGGTTTGGTTTCTTATTTCAGAGCATTGAAAGTTTTCCCGAGTCTTATATGGTGTTTAACATTATAATATTCATTCACTGTATTTAATGTTTAGGTTGTGTGTATAATTTTACAGGCTAATGCAGCATCAGGAATGGCAGTCCATGATGACTGCAAGTTGAAGTTTCTGGAGCTCAAGGCTAAAAGACAATACCGCTACATAGTTTACAGGATTGATGAAAACAAGAAGCAAGTTGTTGTGGAGAAGCTTGGAGAGCCCAGTACTGGTTACGAAGATTTCACTGCAAACCTTCCTGATAACGAGTGTCGTTATGCTGTTTATGATTTTGATTTTGTCACAGAAGAGAATTGCCAGAAAAGCAGAATTTTCTTCATTTCATGGTAACGTAGTTCTTAGGCCTGCAAATAATCTAAGCTTTGATGATTGTTTATTCTTTATGCTAAAATGCTGGATTTCTTGGAAGGTCGCCTGATACATCGAGGGTCAGAAGCAAGATGATTTATGCAAGCTCTAAAGATCGATTCAAGAGGGAGCTTGATGGGATTCAAGTAGAGTTACAAGCGACTGATCCAACTGAAATGGGTCTTGATATCTTTAAAAGTCGCGTCAACTGAGTATAAACAATATGCACTGATGATGGGAAGCTTCTACTTTCAACTTTAGGTTGCTCAGAAACAGATGTTTATACTTTATAGTAATGCTGACCCTGGCTAATCATGATATCAATTCCTTAGTTTGGCATGAAGTCTTTATGCCCTTTGTACTAGCTATTCCGGTTTCCAACACATAGTGTTATATGTAATATGTGCGGAATCTGTGTTTCAGTGGCACTGAACTAGCTAATGTGTAATTTTTTTCTGCTAACCAAAAATTATTCTTCATCTTAGGCATGCTCGTATGATTTTTTTATCTGATGATATACTGCTCTTCTTTTGTTTTGCCTTTTAAAAGAGGAGGGAGTGGGGGGACTTGCTGGGGGGATATTCTTATCGTTCCAGTATATAAACCATTTAATGGACATGATTTTCGAGATTTTGTATGAAGATAACGAGATTGATCTCCTTAGTCAATAATTAAATAATATATTAATGTTTTATTTTGAAGTGAATATATTAATGTTTTATTGAATATATGCTTGGCATATATTTTATTATTGGTTTCATTTACTTAATTGTTATATTTTTTAAGAAATACGAAACGGTTGTTGGTCCTTCCTGATTGATTAAAAATTTATGAAACATCTGGTAGACGAGATAGAATCAAATTGACAAATTCATTAATATGAAGTGACGTGCAATCAAGGTTAAGGAATAAATGTCAAAATCCAAGTATGATTTTTTTTTTCTGAAAAATAGGTTGGTTCTTCGGATGCTCTATAACTACAGGTTATGTTGAATTATTGATCATTTTAATATAATGATCAAGAGTTGAGACCCTAGCTAGACAATGTACCAATACCGACGAGGCATTGAACAACTTACCATTCAGATAACTAGTGATAAATTTCGTATTGTTTGAATAATAGAATTGAAAATAATGATTGATTTCAGAAGTTAAGTAATCTTTAATATTACAATATTTTTTATCACAGTGTTTGGGATTTTGACATATTACAAAAAATGAAGTTTGAATTTCAAGTAATATCCGGGAGTTTGGATTTTTGTGGCTTAAAAATAAAATGGCAAATGCTTATTTCAAGTTTGTAAGCTGTAACCATAATTGTAATTGTTTTAATTTGAACCCCATTTCTTAAAATGTCAGGTAAATATTCGAATAAACCATTCAAACAGTCTGTGGAATTATCAGTAATTTCACCGGTAAAAAATTGAAATTACTGTATGAATACATTTCTTTGTACATGTTATGGGCAAAAGAAAAGAAAATAACCAATAAAAAATGAGACCGCTTCTCCGAAAAGATTTTTATATTCCATAATCCATAGGCACACAGGGATATAAAATAAAGGGCCGCTACGACATTTTGGTGTGCAGAGGCCTCCTTTCCTACATTTCCTCCTCCTCCTTTGTCGATAGCTGTTTCGAATCATTGTCCTCTCAAAGCACTAAAGATGGTCAGTCTTTCTTCTCTCGGTTGTTTTCCTTAGGTTTGATGCCCTTTTTTTTTTTTCCCTGTTTGCTTCCTTACATAGATGAAAGTTAAGCGCCGAATATCACAATCTCATGCGATGTTAGATTAGGAGTTGTTTTTGAAACCTTTGGAAATTTGATGGCGATTACTGGTTCCACAGCCCTATATTCGTCTTCTTTTTAGCTGATGATGAATTAATTTATATATTTTTAAAGCCCATGGTTGTTTTGTCGTCGATCTGATATTTTGAACTCTTAGAATTGAAGAAATATACTGGCGTTTTTATCTGAATAGCTGTTTTACTCATTTCATCTGCTTACAGATCTGGCTTTAGTGTCGCCTCCATTTTTGGAATCGCTTTATAAATCTGCAATTACTTGGGTTTGATCTTCTGATATTTACCAGTTAATTTTTGCTCCGTTTGGGGTTTGATGACCCTTTGGATCTACTCTTTGTTCTAGTGATTTGAGGATAATTTATTTACTGGCAAATGACGATGAAGAAAGCACGTCTTTTCTTTTCTTCGTTTTTTAAAAAATCGGTGTCGTTCCCGATTATGTGCCGTAAGATGCAATATGCTCGGTCATTCTACTGTTAATCACCGTGTACACTTTCGCCACTAAAATTTGAAGAAACTAATAAAATTTACAAAATGGTTAGTTCTCTAGTTCTCTACTACTTAGTATTAATGAGAATAGTATTATCTACCCCCTCCCTCCCCAACCCCTCAAAAAAAAAAATCTGGTAAATAGTGAAACTATTGATGATTATGTATACATGTAGTATAGGTTTATTGGTTTTCCTTCTTTAATTCAGATGTTGCAAGTTTCCTTGAGAGTTGAGAGCTGATACATACATGTATGGCAAAGACTATACCCGTAGTCATTCAGAATAGTGTAAACTCTTCGATTTCTTGTATGCTTTGTTATATGACAGGCCAATGCAGCATCAGGTATGGCTGTCCATGATGACTGCAAGTTAAAGTTTTTGGAGCTCAAGGCAAAAAGGACATATCGTTTCATTGTTTACAAGATTGAGGAAAATCAGAAGCAAGTTATTGTGGAGAAGCTTGGTGAGCCAACCCAAGGCTATGAGGATTTCACTGCAAGCCTTCCTGCTGATGAGTGCCGTTATGCTGTTTATGATTTTGAGTATCTGACAGAAGGGAATGTCCCCAAAAGCAGAATTTTCTTCATTGCCTGGTAAGTTAAGTCCTTAGGCGTGCAAAGGTAAGGCCATACTTTATTATTGACTGTTATCTTGCTGCATTTCTGTGAAGGTCGCCGGATACATCAAGGGTCAGAAGCAAGATGATTTATGCAAGCTCCAAGGACAGATTCAAGAGAGAACTGGATGGAATTCAAATAGAATTGCAAGCAACTGATCCTACTGAGATGGGTCTTGACGTCTTTAAAAGTCGTGCCAACTAATATGCATATTAGACACTGGCATGTGCACTACATCCCTAAAGCAGTTACTTAAACTGGAGTGCTTATAGTTTGTAAGATGCTGAACTTGGATCATCATGGTATCAAATTTTTGGCCAGACGTCGTCATTCACCTTCAACTAGCCTTTATGCTTTCCAGTATAAATGTTATCTGTGAAATACAGAACCTATGTGTTTGAGTGGTATTCAAATCCTGTCATAGTTTGTTTAATTGTTGTGTGATTAGACAAAACACTAGTTCTCATATCTTTTGAATATTGAGACTAGCCATTTTGTGGCATGCTTTGATTACTTTCGATTTGCTTATATATTGTCTTTATTTTCGTAGCCGTAACAAGCCTAGTGAACTACTTGGTCATGCAACTTCACTGGTTATCTCTGACTAATATCAAATTGTATTGGTGGGTATACTTGTTTGTAATATTTTGACACAATAACGGTCTCTTTAGTACACAGAAAGAGAAAAAGAATATTTTACTATAATATTTTAACTTTTTAAATAGAAAACTTAGTATTTTTTAAGAGAGTAATATGGGCAATTTTTTACTATCTCTCCTATTTACTCATCCTCTTTTTTATTACTTCACTATCTATCAAACACAGCCTTCCTTTTGTGTGATCGATTATCATTTTCCTTTCATTTTTTGGAAGTCAAATAATAGGTCACTAATAAATAGGATGGAGTTGGGCAGTAAACCTATTTGCATTTGAAAATTTTTTGTCAGGAGGGGTTGTTTGGGGAAAAGAATCTGAAGCTGGTTTACCGTTTTTTCTTTAATTAAAAATCATAGAAGGGTACAAGGCATATTTGGAAGATTTTTTGTCCTCAATTTAATTGAATGGGTGATATCTTTTTTTATTTTTTTTTATTTTTTAAAATTTTCTTGTGACTTTACCCGTTTGGGCACCACATTTTATGGATATTTTCCTTGGACTTTAATCATGGCAAACTTGAAGCGCGACTACACAAGCCACTAGAATATATATTAGAGAGACCTTGTCCATGACAAAGTTTTGGTCTTTTATTTCCCCCATGCCTAATACACAAAGTTTTTTCCCCGCCCAGAATTAGTATTTTCAGAAGTTAGGTTTCGATGTTACTTCCCATACTAGTGAGTCCGAAAAAGAAAATCTATTATATGTAATATGTCTCTGGGATGTTAGAAAAAGAAAGAATCTATACCAAAATTTTACATGCAATTATTTGCTCCTAGTAAGTTTTCTGTTAGAAGTTTCTATATTCTGTTTGGTTTTCGTTGCAAATTCACTGAATGTTTTGAATGTTTGATGCAGACTGTCTGGAATTCTGTTTAAACAATCTAAACTGGGTTCTACTTCTCTGTCCCCCATCCCAAAAAAAAAAAAGAAATTAAGAAAAAACACTTAGTTTTTGTTAACAGTGTTGCGTACATGCGTGTTCAGACCAACCAGAAGGGAAAAGAACAATGTCGCGTACACTTTTTATTTTTCTTAACAGTGTCAAGTAGACTTGATTCAATCGTTCAATCTAGAATGATATTGGATCTTAAGCTGTGCACGTGGCAAACAATGTTGGATCAATGCATCATATGTTAACATAATTCAGTTGGACTCCCACACGTTTCGTAAACCGACATTATAAGTAATTACCAACTTTAGTAGTTTTCAAATAACGATCCACCAGAAACGTTTCCAAAGAACGAGAAACACAGTATTACATACAACTGAAGATTACTAAACGAAACACAACAGAAAAACTATGATTGAACGCATTTGTTAACTGAATAGTGTGGTGACTACAGGTTGGTGGCGCGAATATGTCAACTAAGTGGTTCAACACGAGAGGTAAAAGTAAAAAATTATAATCTTAAATAACAAATCAATAATTTTAGTTTAAGCCAATAGAAAAAAAAAGAACATTATTATGCATTTATGGTTTCTTTAATTTCTGTATCAATCAACTTTTATATTCATCTTGATCATTAATTTTTGATGTTTTATTCCTTCCGCTTATTTCTCACATGAAGTCATTCTTTTCACATAACTAGAACATCACTGGTATAATGCATGAGTTGTAACATAGGAATTCAAAAAATGCAAAAAGTTGTATATAAAAGAATTTGAGAATTATTATAATTCATTTTTTTCATACATTTGTATTTAGAAAAATTTTAATTTGTTAAGTACTTCTTCATACACTATATTAAAAATAATATTTGAACATTTTCTTTTTTTGTAGAGAGATTAAATCTTTGAATTTTTTTTTTGTTGTCCACCCTTAAGATTGCAACATATAATAAATTTTCACAATAAAATATTTTAGATACTTAATAAGCTAAACAAATTAATAATAAAAAATAAATTTAGTAACAGTCATCATAAAATTAAGTTTCAAAAAATATTGAAACATGTTGTTATTAGTTTTTGATATTGTCGTTAACCTTTTTTTTTTTTTTTTATCTTGCCATGTTACTTGAATATGAATTCATTTATTTTTACCTAAAATTTACAACATAGTTAATTTATTTATAATTATTAAATTTCTAAAAAAAAAGAGAGAGCCATCAGATGACAGAAGAGAAAAATGAGAGCCGGTCTGCACAAACCGAGACAAGATGATTTATTTTAAATTTAATTTTTTAAAAACCGATTATTTGATTGGTTTAAGTAATTGTCATTATTAGTTGATCTATTATAAATTTAAAAATTTAAAAATAAATTATATAAATGGTTGTCAATTCACTTAAATTAGAGACAACATTAAATTATTTATTTCAAATTCAAATTTAAATTTTTAAATATTAATTATTTAGATGATGGTTATAAAAAATTATTTAGATAATAGTTGATTGACTAAAATTAGTAACAACATTAAAGGAAATGAGTGTGTTTAATTCACAACACATCATAGTCACTTACAGTGACATGGAAAAAAAATAATGGTCCAACATTACATAAATAAGGGATACATAATAACTAACTAAAATATATTTAATGTTTATACTACATTAAATACTTTAAAGTAAAAACAAAATTATCTATTTTATAGA
Organism: Biancaea sappan; assembly: GCA_037074585.1. Lineage (NCBI taxonomy): Eukaryota > Viridiplantae > Streptophyta > Magnoliopsida > Fabales > Fabaceae > Biancaea > Biancaea sappan. The sequence goes on along the minus strand of CM073492.1, from coordinate 9,515,811 downwards.
TTTGCTTCTTATGTCAAGAAAATAATTATAATAAACAGTCATATATTATATAGCGACAAACCCACAACAACACTATGAAATATATCAAACTCTTATGTTTCTACAAATTAATAATTCAAAATATTTTTCATGACTTCTTTGTTTTCAGTTTTCACCAACACAGACTTTATTGGATAAACCGGGAAAAAAAGTTTAATACATTTTACAAGGACATTAGATTTATAGAATCACGGCATTTTTGTAAAAAGAGAAATACAACACAAAAAGATAAAAAAAAAAAACCAAAAGACTGCAGTAGAACAACTTTCTTTCTTTCGCAGTAATTTGGTCCATACATTTTTCTTTTTGGGTCTGAAGTCTGAAGACAATTATTTTGGACACTGAGGATGAAACGAGAGTGGGCTCATTTGGCAACCCATTAATCGAATAATGGCGGTTATTGATTTTTTGAATTCCTTTTTCAAGAAAAATTAAAAAAAAGGAAACTCGACCCGTTAGATTCGGTCCGGGTATCATAACACTGATAATAGGTATGCACTGACTCCACTCAACCTTGCTCTAGGGCAACCCCGCCGAGTGGAAGAAGAAGAACTGCGTACATCTTTTACATATACGAAGCTCGAGAAACAACGTATGTTTATATCTTCGTATTTGTTTCTGCTACTGTTTCTTTCTTTCTTCCCATTCCCTTAAATTCCAGGCGTGGATGGCTGCACAAATTGAAATTGAGCTGCAATAGTGGCGCGCCCCAGAAGAAAAGAAAAAAAAATATTATGAGTTTATGGAATTGTTAGATCCCGATAATGATAAATCTCTAATTGTTTCATGTGGTTTCAACCACTAGCCAACTGTGGAATTCGGATTTCTAGAGTTGTGAAGTAGTCAGGGGCGTACAAATCCTTTTTCTATTCTTCTTTTTCTCTGGGTAAATTCTCCCTGTTGCGATTGTAATTTTGCTTGAAAGTTGCTGTTTTTATGGACCTGCCTTCGGTGAAATTAGAGTTATCATTGCAGAGAACGTTCAAGTATTTATTTTGGTGGCTCTCATTGTCTGTTTTCTCCGTGCTTTATATGTTTTGTCCAAAACATTTTTCACGACTATTTATCTTTACCGCAGTTAGTTGGTAATCGCCATTAGTTAATGCTCTGCAACTGAACTTCTGTAGATGTGTTTGTGGTTTCTAGCAGTAAGGGAGAGGATTGCCACGTTATTAACAAGTTCGATTTTACTTAATTCCCTGGAACATTCCACCATTATGCAGTCTTGTTGCTTTAGAGGGGCAATTTCCTTCTTGTACGTTGTTATTAATTATATGTTTAATCCTTGAGCAGGTAAAATCTCTTCACTTCTGAAAGCTCAGCATGACAACTTTTCTGAAGCCTGAAAATAGCCTGAAGCGGGCTGAAGGTAGTTAAACAGATAAACTTTTAACACTTATGATTTCATACGTGCATTCCTTTTTTGAAGACGTGTTTTTTAATTTTCACATATAATAATGCAATTGAACCATCGTGTATATAATATCCAATATGCAGAATTAATCAATGTCGGGCAGAAGCAGGCTGCTTTGCAAACTCTACATAACCTTATCACTTCAAAAAGATACAGAGCATGGCAGAAGACAATGGAAAGAATTATGTTTAAGTATGTAGAACTGTGTGTAGACATGCGGAAGGGGCGGTTTGCAAAGGATGGGCTCATTCAGTATCGAATCATATGTCAGCAAGTAAATGTCAGTTCATTGGAGGAGGTAATCAAGCATTTCATGCATCTGTCAACTGAAAAAGCTGAGCAGGCTCGTAGCCAGGCACAAGCATTAGAAGAGGCCCTTGACGTTGATGATTTAGAGGCAGATAAAAGGCCAGAGGACTTGATGCTAAGCTATGTAAGTGGAGAGAAAGGAAAAGAAAGATCTGATCGGGAGCTTGTGACCCCATGGTTTAAATTTCTATGGGAAACCTATAGGATGGTTCTTGAGATATTACGGAACAACTCAAAATTGGAAGCCCTCTATGCTGTAAGGATTTTTTTTTCTCGGATTTACTTTTCTATTTTTATTTTCTCAGAGATGTGTAAAAAATATGTACAATCAAAATTTATAATTTATCTCCTGTTTTTCTTGTGAGCCTTTGGCAAATGTACTGGTGCTGGATGAGATCCTAGATATATGTTTTTTTTTAACTATTGCTTTCTTTCTGGTCATATGTAAGTTATCATCATTCTGTACGAGAAATTCATGGTCCCCATAGCTTTTTTCAGTTCCAATATCCTAGATTTACTCTTCCTGGAGCTACATTTGCTTAGCTTATTATCTCTACCATTAGTACAGGACAGGGCCTCATCAATAGTTTCATAAATTATGCTGGCATCACAAACAATGCCATTATTTTGTTCCATGTTATGTGCAATTTTAGCTATGTTCTGAAGGTAGAAATTTGTGACTGGCAACTATTTCTGCAATTAATTTGTTGGTTTTGCATATTTGTCATTTTGCAGTTTTTCTTTGTCATTTTGACTTATTGTGTACTTTTTTTGTCAATATTACTTACTTTTCATCACAAATTAGAATATCTAATATGCCTCTATACCGTGTATAGATGGCAGCACACCGGGCTTTCCAGTTTTGCAAACAATATAAGCGCACCACAGAGTTCCGCAGACTTTGTGAAATCATAAGAAACCATCTAGCCAATCTTAATAAATATCGAGATCAAAGAGACCGACCTGATCTTTCAGCTCCTGAAAGCCTGCAACTGTATCTTGACACAAGATTTGAGCAGCTGAAAATTGCTACTGAACTTGAACTCTGGCAGGTGGGTGTTATGTAGTTCTCTTATGTGTCTTTGTATACAGTGCCTTATAGTGTAGAGTTAGAAAGGTTTTGTTAATATTTATATAACTAGGTAAGTTGACTTGGTGTATGTGCAGGAAGCCTTTCGATCCATTGAAGATATACATGGACTGATGAGCATGGTGAAGAAAACACCCAAGGCATCCTTGATGGTTGTTTACTATGTGAAGCTGACAGAAATATTTTGGATATCATCAAGCCACCTATATCATGCGTATGCATGGTTTAAGCTCTTTTTGCTACAGAAGAGTTTCAATAAAAATCTGAGCCAGAAGGATTTGCAATTGATAGCTTCTTCTGTTATTTTGGCTGCACTTTCTGTGCCTCCATATGATGACACCCGAGGTGCTTCTCATTTGGAACTGGAGCATGCAAAAGAGAGAAATTTGAGGATGGCTAATCTCATTGGTTTTAATCTTGAAAATAAACCTGAAAGCAGAGAAGGGGTAATATCTGTCTGCTTTTTTCCTTCTCTTAAGTTAGAATATACAAGTTGTTGTGTTTTCTGATTCTAACTAATTCTTCTTTGTTGCCTTTACTCTTCCAGCTTTCACGATCATCCTTGCTCTCTGAACTTGTAAGATGGACTCTATTTCTTTTTTTTTTTTTCCTTGAAATTCTTCATTGATTGCTGCAAGTTTGAATTGCTTGTTTCTAAACCTTAACATTTATATGTAAATGATAGATCTCAAGTTCATTTGATAATTGTTATGGTTTTCATTACAGGTCTCCAAGGGTGTGATGTCTTGTGTTACTCAGGAAGTGAAGGACGTTTACCATCTGTTGGAACATGAATTTTTCCCCTTAGATCTTGGGTTAAAGGTTCAGCCCTTGTTAACAAAAATCTCTAAGTTAGGGGGGAAACTTGCTACTGCATCTTCTGTCCCAGAGGTGCAGTTGTCTCAGTATGTCCCAGTACTGGAAAAACTTTCTGCCTTGAGATTGTTACAGCAGGTGGATTTCTTTTTTTGTCTCGATTTATGCAACTGTTTTCTCTTCTGGGTACTTAATTATGCCTGTTAACTTGGTGTCTTTTGGTTTGTAGGTGTCCAATGTTTACCAGACAATGAAGATTGAGACCTTGTCTGGGATGATCCCCTTTTTTGATTTTTCTGTTGTGGAGAAGATTTCTGTGGATGCTGTTAAGTATAAATTTGTTTCCATGAAAGTTGATCACATGAAAGGTGCCATTGTCTTCTCCAAGAAGGTATGGATGTTTCCTTTCAGGTAGCCCTTCCTTATCGTCATAGGAGAGTATACTTAACAGTGCAAAAATTTTCCATTTCCGAAGTTCTCTCTTATGAAAATTTTAAGACAATGTTTTAGATGAATTTGGCATGTTATGTTACCCTAGGACCAGGAGTAATACATGAGTTTCATAATGTTTTTTCAGAAAGAATGGCTTGTAATAAAACAGAAACAAGTCTTTTGATTAACTTCATTGTGAAATTTGGATAAATTGGTTACGTGTTTCATGATCAAATTCCTAATGTCTTGGTTTGCTAAATGCTTGGCACCAAGTTTTTTTTCAATGGAGCAATTGTAGTTATGGCAAGTGCTTATTATCTATTGCAGGGTCTTGAGTCTGATGGCATTAGGGATCACTTGGCCATTTTTGCTGAACATTTGAATAAGGCAAGACAAATGATTCATCCTCCTGATAGGAAACCATCGAAAATCGGAGTTTTGCTTCCTACTTTGACAGATGTTGTTGCCAAGGAACACAAGAGGCTTCTTGCTCGAAAATCAATTATTGAGAAGCGGAAAGAAGAACAAGAACGACAGCTTCTTGAAATGGTATGATTTTGTGAAGGGACTTTTTTGAATGCTTTCAATTAGGACCTAATCGTGTTTAAACTGACTACCTTTTAACTTTATCTATTTGAAGGAACGTGAGGAGGAGTCAAAGAGGTTAAGACTGCAAAAAATAACTGAAGAAGCAGAACAAAGAAGACTTGCCACCGAGTATGAGCAGAGGAAGAATCAAAGGATACTTAGGGAAATAGAGGAAAGGGAAATGGAAGAAGCCCAAGCTTTGCTTCAGGAAGCTGAAAAGCGTATTAGAAAGAAGGGAAAGAAGCCAATAATAGAGGGGGTATGTTGAAGTTTGCTGTTGATTGAATTCTTGGTACTGTCTGGTTAGCAAGTATTGACAAACATTTACATCTGCAGGATAAAATTACCAAACAAACCTTGATGGAGTTGACTTTGACTGAGCAACTGCGAGAGAGACAAGAAATGGAAAAGAAACTGCAAAAATTGGCTAAAACCATGGATTATTTGGAAAGAGCCAAAAGAGAAGAAGCTGCTCCTGTGATTGAAGCTGCATATCAAAAGCGCCTTGTGGAAGAGAGGATTCTTCATGAGCGTGAGCAACAGGTGTGTTGGATTTTCTTCTTTGTTGTGGAATATGAGCTCATATAATTTATTTTTCCTCTTGCAATTTTTTTTATTTGCTACATATATTTTCATTCTTCTTTCACCTTAACCTTCAATCCTGTATTTTACTGACTGGGTCATCCCATTGAGTGATACAGCAAGAGGTTGAGCTTAGCAAACAGCGGCATGAGGGAGATGTAAAGGAGAAGGAGAGGCTGGCTCGAATGATAGGCAATAAGGTCAGTTATCGGCATCAGCTCGTGTTTTTTTTTTTGGGTCATCACTGTAGCAAAATTATGTTATCTGCCATGTGTCTGTTGAGCATATATTTAGAGGATATGATATTTGGACATGTGGTGACTTTTTTGGACTATCAACCTATCTGTAAATCTTATATGCACCTATAAAAAAGCACTTTCTTTTCGTGTCATCTACTGGGCTTTCTGCCAGCCTGTTCATTTTCTTATGAATTTGCATTTTGGCTGATATTTGTAGTATTTGATGCTTTTAATGCAGGAGATATATCAAGAGAGAGTTGTCAGTCGTCGTCAAGCAGAGTTTAATCGATTAAGAAGTGAAAGAGAGGAGCGAATCTCTAGGATTTTGCAGTCCAGGAGACAGGAGCGAGAAAAGATGAGGAAATTGAAGTTTTATCTGAAATTGGAAGAAGAAAGACAACAAAAATTGCATGAAGAGGAGGAAGCTCGAAAGCTTGAAGGTAATTATTTTTATTTCTGGTTGTTGTTCTTGATATTCACTGTTTGTTTTGAAATGCCTCAATGATTAACTTTGTTAAGTAATCTTTTTAGTACTCTGAGTGTTTATTTGAATAACTTGAATAATACCTTCAATTCCAGCAAATTTATAAAAAGGATTTTACTTATTTATTATTTTTTTTTTCACCTTGGCCCCCTCCCACTTGTTTCATGAATTTAATTTTTGCTTTGACTTTTTATACAGTAAGGTGCATTATAGTATCACCCCCATTTTATCTGCATTATAATAGCCCGTCCTGTGTTCTGGCTGGTATTGTATGTACCTGACTTTTGATGTTTTGACTTTCAGAGGCTGAGAGGCGAAGGAAGGAAGAGGCTGAACGCCTAGCAAAATTGGCTGAGATAGCTGAAAAGCAGAGGCAAAGAGAAAGGGAGCTCGAAGAAAAGGAGAGGCAGAGGAGAGAAGCACTATTAGGCAGATCTACTGAAGGCTTGAAGCCTTCTGAACCTCCCCTTCCATTGGACACAGGATCTGCTGCTCCTGCAGCAGCTGCAGCAGCATCTGCCTCGGCCCCAGGGAAATATGTCCCTAAGTTCCGACGTGATAGAGCTGAAGGGACAGCTCCCCCTCCAGAAACTGATCGTTGGAGTAACACCAGCACTCCAACCAGCAGCCGGCAGGATGGTGACAGGTGGCGTAGTGATGACCGGAGACCTGCATTTATTGCTTCAAGGTCATCATCGTCTTGGTCCAAGAATCGCTGATCATTTTGTGTTTAATATAGCTAATGCCATTGTGGTCTTCGATGGGGGAAGTGCTTTGCCCATTTTTGTACTGGTTCCTTGATGACTTCTGATCATTCTTTTTTTTTTTTTGGTGCTGTAAGCATTTCCCATATTGAGTTTTAGGATTCCCTTAAACTAAAGCGTAAGTTTATCTGCATAATTTTTCTCATTTTATGAGAGTTGGAAGCCAGTAATTTCTTATTTTATGATCGAGTGGATTTAATTTGGAAATCGGAATTTTGAATGGGAATTGTTTCATACCTATTTATGTTAAGATGATGGTTTCAATATGACGAGTTCTTTTCCCCTTTACTTTTTTTTTTATTGTTTAAAATTTCTAATGTTCTATTCGCGTATTTGTATCCTATGGTGCTCATAGGGGTCGGATATTTATCCTCACATTATTTTGGCAGGCCTTAATGACGGGTGACACTCAAGACACTGGACATAATATCATTTATCATATATTTGTCATTTACTACAAGAGCGGTAATGGATTGATTAGGTAGACATGTGTCTATACGAAGCATATTGTACACTTCAATTAGAAATAAAGAATGGTATATAAATTTGATTGTGAAAAACAATGTACTTGTTTACTAGGAAATTGTTTATGATTTTCAAAATTGCCTTTCCTCCGTCGAAACGAAAGTAGTAGCGTTGAAAATGTACTATTTTCTCAGTTTTTTCTCTCCTTTGAAATCAATTTTGTTCACAATTCATTTGTAAACACTATCTAAAGCTCAATAAGATTAATTTGTATTAACATTAATTTAGGGACGCCATCAAATAATAGTGTCATGTCAAACACTAAAAATTAGTTTGAAAATATTTTTATATAAATTTTGCAGATGATTCAAAGTTTCAACATCTTTTAAAAGTAATATATAAAAATGAAAGAAAGTGAACTTTATTAAACCTAATGATTTTTACCGGAAAAAATTTTTTTTTTTGTTGTCTAACCAGACTCGCAAGTTGACCCAGACCGTATCAAAGTAAATGTCTAACAATTTATTGAAGCTGATCTTATGTGGGCTCAGCTAGATCATTTCATACCCAATTACTAAAACAAACTAAGCTGATGACAGATCAAGGACACGACGACAATGAAGAAGCAACCATTCTGATTCTTGGAAGAGATTCGGAATCTTTTTGTCCTCTTCTCTTTCTCGGCCGTTGAAGGGAATTTTATAATGCCATTGTGATCATCTAAATAATTCTGATATTTTAACTTTTCTTTGCGTCCTCTAGCATGCAAGGTTCTAGCCGGCAATACGCCACTTCAAATTATATCTAGGTTTTTATTGCTATTCGTCAATCATTTGGATTGAGAATTGGAAGCTATGGCATCTGCAATTCCTCGCGACGAAGAGACGCCACTGGTTACTGCTGCTGATAATTCGCCACTTCAAACTCCCAAGAACCGTGCGAGAGATGTTCATATCTTGAGCGGGGCGTTTCTGTTGATATTTCTTGCATATGGGGCTGCCCAGAACTTACAGAGTACTCTCAACACTGTGAGTAACTGTGAATTTTTCTTCCTTAATTTAAACATCGAGGTTCCTGTCCAAGTTCGATTGAAATATGTTGTATTGCACATCTGAATCTGATTCACTTGTGATGGTTGTTGGGTTTCAATTTTCCATATCAGGAGCAGGACTTGGGTACGACTTCACTTGGCATATTGTATTCGTCTTTCACATTTTTCTGTCTGTTTGCTTCATTGGTTGTTCGGGTACTCGGGTCAAAGAACGCTTTGGTTATTGGGACAACTGGTTATTTGTTTTTCGTAGCTGCAAACTTGAAGCCCAATTGGTAATCACTGGCTATCTTGTGTTTATACTTTATACTATCAATTGTCAATCACTTGTGTTAAAATTGAAAGGATAATTATAGATAATTATGAGTAAAGATCTCTAGTTTTGAGTTAACAAAAGCTTCTCATGGGAGAAGAAGAGGGTCCGGGCGGAATTTGGGATATGTAAGATACGTCAGTCGTTGTGTTGGAAAGTCTTGAGTTTTGAGAGACTAGCATACAAGTAGTTTAAGTTAATGGGGTCATTTTCATTAATTGAAAATAACAGTGCACGTATTCTCTAGTACAGTATATGCCCTCAAATTAACAATTTGATTGAATTCCGGTTGCATAAAAGGACACCAGTGGCTTTCTGGACTGAATTTAGCTATGAAAATTCTTAACTATTCACATACTGATGCCTGTTCTAATCAGTTGTCTTCTGGGATTTATGACTATAGTTTTGGATTCAATTATTTATAGTTTATCCCTGTTTGATAATGTGGGTTTTTTTTTAAATATATCTGAGCATCGTTTATGTTGTATTTTATAACTGCATGCTGAAATAGTATTAACTTATTCCATGTATTTTTACCACCGGTACATTCTCCTTTCAGGTATACAATGATTCCAGCCTCACTGTATCTTGGATTTAGTGCTTCAATTATATGGGTTGGACAGGTACAACCGTACAAGTAAAAAGAATAGAAAAATTCCTTCAACTCTTCAGAGTATTATATATATATATATATATATATATTAATATATATCTTTAATAGTCTTAATTTGACCTGTCAGGGAACATATCTTACTTCCACTGCACGTAGTCACGCTAAAGACTACAACTTGCATGAAGGAGCTGTGATCGGTGACTTCAATGGCGAATTCTGGGCAGTGTTTGCACTCCACCAGGTGATTGTATATTCTTCAACTGAAGTCTGATAGTTTCTGGTAAAATATGGAATATAAAGAAAACTCTTTTGACAAATTCCAACTAGGAATATTATTGTTTTGCAGTTCGTTGGAAATCTTATTACATTTGCTTTACTGAAAGATGGACAGGTATGTGGCTTCTTGTGGCTTTACTTGCTAGTTTTTCTCATAATCTCTGTCTGTTATTATCAGCTGACGATCCCAAGTTTTTAAAGATTACCCCTACCTTCTCAGCTATTAATGATGAGGAATTGCTGCCCTTTTGACAGATTTACACAGAAAACTAAATACATGATAGACAGAATCCTTGGTCCAAAGTTTGCCAAATTAAATTAGTAATGATAGACATCTATGTATCTGATATTCAGCTTTGTTTTAATTTATGAAACTATGGTGTTGATCTCTTAATATAGCATTGGTCTGTGTCCTTTTCATTTTTCATTGTTGTGTTTTTTTAATATTTTAAAAATCAAATTTATGCTCCTTGGAAATATGTTAATCTCTATAATACACAAAAGCTGTCAAGGAAATGTAAATATGAGCTTCCTTTTACCATTCAACGATAATGCTTTTATCTCATACTAACGAGCTTCTAGCTTGGGACTAAATTATTTAGACATTCTTTGGATTTAATTTTGTTTCTCATCCCTGCAGGAGGGAAACTCTGGTGGCAAAACTTTATTATTCATTGTATTCCTTGGCGTTATGGCTTTTGGTGTAATACTTATGTGCTTCTTGAGTAAAAGGACTGGTAAAAGTATGGAAGAAGAGGAGTTCTTAGAGGTTGGTGTTGGTGTCTATTCATCTCTGAAGTCCCTATCTAAATCACTTGCCAATTCATTGGCTGATGTTAGAATGTTGTTGATCATACCCCTCATTGCATATTCAGGACTACAACAAGCATTTGTGTGGTATGTTCCAGCGATGACCCTCTACTTTCTGGTTTCCTTTTGCTCCCATTATTTCTTGTGCATTAATTTAGTTTTATCACAGGGCTGAATTTACCAAGTATGTTGTGACTCCTATACTTGGCGTTTCTGGTGTTGGTAGTGCAATGGCAGTTTATGGGGCTTTTGATGGAATAGTAAGTATGAGAATGTAGAACAGTAATTCCCTTCCTCTGGGGGTTGTTATTTGTTAAGTTAAAACAGCATTCATGCTAATTATTCATTTTGTAGGCATTGCGCTGGCATTCAGCATCTCTTATATATAATTATCCTAAGGTCCTTTCCATATATGTTATTGTGGATTGATTAATCTTTTTTTCCCATAATTCCTTTGATACTTCCAGTGTTCTCTGGCTGCTGGTCGACTTACGTCTGGTCTCGCATCTATTACATCAATAGTTTCTGTTGGAGCTTTCGTTCAGGGAATTGTAATTGTCTTGCTTCTGCTAAATTTGAGGTTTGCAGTAAACACTCTTTTGTTCTAAAGTTTCAGGCATTCTTATTTTTGGCTGCTCTTCCATCTTCTCAATATCTTATTTGCCACTCAAATGCAGCATAAGTAGTGGATTCCTCAGTACTCTGTACCCACTTTTATTGGCTGCTTTTCTGGGCATTGGTGATGGAGTTTTAAATACGCAGCTCAGTGCTTTGCTTGGAATACTGTTTAAGCACGACACGGTAAACCTTAAACCTTAGAATGCCATATCCATCTGTATTGTCCAACGAATAGATTATATGTTCAATCATGTTTTATTTTTCTCAGAACCTCTTAGAATGCCATATCAAATATGTGTTTCTTTTGTGAGTAGGAAGGAGCATTTGCGCAGTTAAAGATATGGCAAAGCGCTACCATTGCTGTCATGTTCTTTGTGAGCCCATACATCTCCTTCCAGGCAATGGTTGTGGTAATGCTTGCTTCACTATGCTTCTCATATGGCGGATTTCTCTTACTCACTCTCAAGGTAGCGAAAGAAAAAGCACCTTCCCCTACCAGTGAGTGAATCTCATCTCTGCGTGCCTGTCAAATATGTATCAAAATCATAATTCCATTTTATTTTGGGGTGACATTTCCAGTTGTTGAATTAGCTACAAGGTGCGACCATTATAAGCTAATGTCCAAAAGAAATATATGAATACATTTCCAAAAAAAAGAAAAAAAAAAAGAAAAGAAAAGCAAATGCCCATCTATTGTTATTTTTAAATTTGACGGAAATTGATTATGAAAAAGGTTTCCCTTTTCTAAAGCCCCTTTGTCCTCTTCTCCCTGTATCCTCTTCAGTCGGACTCGAATGGTTTTACATGAGATGGATGACAAATATATCTGGTTTTTGTGCCTCATATCTGTTGACCTAGGTATCCAATAAGTGTTGGAAGAGCTATAGTAGTTAAGGATTATAGGTATCCAGAGATGTACGTGATTTTTGTTTTCAGTTGCTTTTCAGTAAAGAATTGTGGCAGTATCGGTTATAGCTTTACAGGAGTGTTTATAAGTTTGGTTCGGTTTAATTTTAAGTTTTAATTAAATTGAACTGAGTTTATAATTTTGTAAAATTATAAATATGTTCAATTTTAATTTTTAGATGATTTGACTTGATTTTTTACAATTTTATTTATAATAATTTGTAACTTTAATTTCAATATATATATATATATATATATAAAAGAAAGAGATCAAATTAATTAAAAAAAAAATATATATATAAAATAATTGGTTTACATTTATATATATATATAATATAATTGGTTTACATTTATATATATATATATAATATAATTTTTTTATTATAAAATTGGTTTGGTTTGACCAAATCAAATCAAAATAACAATTGAATTGAACTGATTAAAATTTATATTTCAAAAATTGATTTGAACCTCTTTTATTCGATTTTAATTAATTTGGTTTGGTTTTGAACAACCTTAATTAGTTATATCTATATTCTTTTCTTTCCACTCACTTTTTTTTTGTTTGGATATTTTGGTATATATGATTCGGTAGTCAAATTTCACCTTAATAAAACAGATTTGAAACTTGAGTTGCGTATGCAATTTCTATTGGTTAGATTAAGTCAAAATGAATACCTGAAACATCAAAAACAAATTTGATGCAGCAAAATCCTGTTTTTGAAGAAAAAAAAAAAAACAAGAGAACATACACGTGAAAAGAGGGAGAAAAAAATTGCGGTTGCTGGACCTTGTAAGTTGCAACTTCCAACAACTAAGTTTCCAGGTGTACCAGATTTTAATACGGTAGAGTGTTCGACCGAAAAAAAAATACGGTAGAGTGGCTCTCCTGTCTCTTAACTAAACCATCCCCAACCCTCACCGCACTACGTCCCCAACACATTTCACATGCTCTTATCTTTTCTAATCTAAATATAATAAATATGCGTTTCTTCAATTAAAATACGGCAATATAGTAATTGTATATTTTTTTTTATCAAAATTTAAAAAATTAGACTGATAATTAAATCAATAAAAATATTAACTTAATGGTCAATAATTAAACTGTTGATAGAACTTAAAATATATAATTAATTTATATGTTAAAAATATTAAAATATATAATATATAATATTAAAATATTTTATTATTTAAGATAAGTTACATATATTTATACTAATTTTAAATTTTTTAATAATTTAAATTTTTAAAATTTTTTTAAAAATATATAATAATATTTAATAAAAATTTAAAAAATCAAAAATTTAAAAAAATTGATTTAACAGTTAAATTAGTTGATTTTATCAATTTGATCAATTTAAACATTTACTAATTTTTAAGTCTAAATCAGATTAGATATTTAGCGAGTTAATTAATTTTTTAGTTAAATCGGCCAATTAGATATAATTCTTTGAACCATATTTTTTATAACTTATAATTATGACTGATTTTTTGAAAAAAAAATCACATTTTTTATTTCTATTAAAAATATAACAAACTTAGTAACTATTTCTTTGTATAAGTCATTTGCTCCGCAGAAAAGCAATCATAGTCACGCTCCACTTCCACTCCTCCGTTGCCTCCGCGTTTATCACCAATAACTCAACACCCCCCCGCACCCACCACAGTTAGCTACGATTAGGTAGTTCCATTTTCACTTTCCTTTTTATTTCTTTATTCTTAATTCGTACTATAATACCTATCCTTTCTTTTCATCTTTACACCTTCTCAATCATTCCCACCATGCCTCCTTCCCTCTCTTCTTTCATCCCCTTCCGCCTCTCCTCCTCATCCTCCCGCCCTCTTCTAATCTTCGCTGTTACTTGGACGACCCTCCTCACCGTCGCCGTGGCCGTGGCCTCCTTCTCGCCGGAGGCTGCTTTCGCCTCCGCCATATCCCCCTCTTCTTCCTTCTCCTCCAAGTGCAAGACTCAATCTTCCATTAGAGTGCCCCTGGATGCTCCAGGAGACATCCTCTGTTTTCCTGCTCGCCTCTTCGTGCGGTCCAAGATCGATCTTATCGTTCCTCCTGTGTTCGCGGCTCTAACTGTGGCTGCTTCTGCTTGCGTGGTTCGAGCTGCGGGGTTGTGGGAGGACGATCAAAACCCTTGATGTGAGAATCAACTTGGCATCGGTTTTACTTTTAGGGACTAGAATTAGGTGAATTCAAATGTTATTCTGAGAGACGCAAAATTCGAAATTTTCCATTGGGACGGTTATTTATTATTGAGTTTAATACTAGAAATAAACAGCTTCTTAACGTATTTGCTTCAGTTACTTTTGACCTTTGTAAATGAACATACAGATGTTGATACAATAGAATTCAGAAGTAAAGTAAACTGTCACCTACACCTACTATCCAGAAACTGCTTCTTTATGATCTCTCTCTCTCTTTCTCTCTCTTCTGGGCATGGGGGGATCAATGCTGGTTGCTAGATATTTGAGTTTGACATTGTCTTGTGATTTTTAATTCGTGGTCCATATTACAATCACAGAAGAAATTAAAACCAAAAAAAAAAAAAAAGTTCCGGAGAATACCCAGAATTAACTCCAGAATCTAGGGCTATACTGTAACTGCTATCTTATGCAAAATGAGCTTTATTTCTGGATACATTTATGAGCAATAAGAGGCATGTGTGCCTTATAAAAGAACTCCAAACAGCAACTACAATCAAGCTTTGGAAACTGATTTGATGAGCTTGTTGCTGAAGTCCCAGAGTTTCCTTCCTAACAGTTCGTTTGTGGCCAAAGCACTAGGTTCAAACTCATTGCAATCCAGAAAGTACTTCCCACTCACTCCCTTCACGTCTGGGTGAAGAGCAACATAACATGTGGTGGCTGCTCCCTGCAAGGTTTAAAAGCATATCAATTTTTACTATTATCCTTTGTTTCTGTCTTGTTTTGAAGGGCAACATATGGAATGCGTACCTGTGGAACATTCTTCCATATGTAAAAGGTGAACACCTTCAGAAAATCTGCTCAAATAAAATTGCCTTCGCATTAGAAAGTTCATAACAGAAAAACACAGAGAACAGAGTGAAGAGAAATGCGTCAATCAAAAGTAATAAAAAGCAAGAGGATGTGTGAGGAAGACATAACATACGCATAAGAAAGGACGAATGTCTCATAAGAGGAGTCATAATAACTCCTGGGTGGACCGAGTTGGCTATAATGTTCACTCCCTCTTCCTGTTCACTATCAGAAAACAATGAAGTAATGAATTTTGAAAACAAAGACTCTTGGCAGATTTTCTTATTATGATCAGAGAAATGTCAAATATATATGGTCTGAAGCAAGAAAACTAGATGGTCCTATATTTCAGTAATTTATCTCACTAGCAAGTGTAGATCAGAAGAATTTTAGGTGGATCACCTTCAAGCGACGAGAAAGCTCATTGGCGTGCAATATGTTGGCTAACTTGGACTGCCCATATGCCTTTTTGTCAGAATAACTGAAACATTATAGCAATGGACAAAAGTTATACACACAGCACTACTCGTCCGTGTCACTGCCATGACATGAAGCCAAAATTAAGGTTTCAAATAAATCCCACAAACCCAATTTGATCATTGATCTTATCAAATCGAATCCCCTCTTCGTATGTGTAGGTATGAGCAATTGAGGATAGGTTCACAATCCTCCCCTGGATCCCACTTTCTTTCGCAGTTTGCTTCATTTTGTCAAGAAGAAGGTTTGTCAACATAAAATGACCTGACAAGAGAACAAGAATCAGCGAGCGAACACTGTTGTTATAAGATTAATCAAAGTGTGATTCATTAATTATTACCAAGATGATTTGTGCCGAACTGCATCTCAACCCCATCCTCTGTGAGTTGGAAGGGGCAGAACATGACACCAGCGTTGTTTCTGAAACCAAGAGGCGAATCCAATGCTTTATTTATTAGTCCAAAGCCTGAAACTTTAGAATGAACCCAGAAAGCAAGAGTTTTAGAGGAATCACATTAAGATGTTGAGAGGAAGATCAAGAGCGATGAAATTATCAGCAAATGATCTGATAGATTTGACTGAGCAGAGATCGAGCTGGAGTATGTCCACACGAGCAGACTGATCTTCCTGTAGAATCGTCTGTTTTGCTTCCCTTGCAGCCTCCATGTTCCTCGCGCCAATGACGACGTGAGCCTTTCGAAGAGCCAACACTCTTGCTGTCTCCAACCCAATCCCACTTGCTCCTCCTGCAATTTTTTTTTTAAATTTTATTTTTTTATTTTATTTTTGGAGTCATGTTAGATGATTGTGAGAATAAGAGTAAATTACTGATTTAATCTTCTCTCAATTTAGTATTTGAAACAACAAGTGTTTCAATTTAATTTTTATTGTGTTTTAATTTTTTTGTTAGATTTGAAATTTAAAAACAAAAAATTTTGTTATTTAATAACAGAAAAGACTAAATTAAAATAAATATAAAATTTTAATGACGAAACATCTGATTTTTTAAGAATTAAATTAAGATAAATAAAATATTTTTAGAGATTAAATTAATAAATTATTCCAAGAATAAACGTGTGCTTCAAGTAGGACGATTTATGTTGTCTTTTTTTTTTTTTTTTTTAAATAAAGTCACCCTCCGTGGAAGGGAAACCTACCAAAATTACACAAGACATGGATCTACCATCTTGGATGTGAAGTTATATGTAAATAAAAGAATAGATGGAATATAGGCAAAATCATCAAGAAATCGAGTCAAAAGGCAATAAAGGATCCAGCATTGTTTGGTAAAAAAGGAAAACATTAAAGAGGCTTTAACCCCATCTTAAAAACCAAATATATTAGGATTTAATATCCTGAAGAAGAAAAAAGTACAGAAGAGATGCAAAATAAAGGCTTGTCTCCTTTTATGGGCTTTAAGAGTAAGAAGTCAAAAACTGAGTAGCTAATAATAATCGCAATCCACCACTTGAGCTATATTATCACCCTCAAGTGGTATGAAATGAATTATTATAATGTCAGAGAGTTAAGATTGAGCTTCTTTATCATTTAAAAAGAGAAAAATAATTGTAATCCAGATTACTAATTGTGTTTTCAACGTTGAGTCTAGTTATGGAAAGTTCAAATTTTTAAAGTTCAAGTTGTGAATGATCTGTTTACATTAGAAAAAATATATTCAATAAGTTGATTATTGCATGCAATAATTAATTTATCATAAACCAACAAATCAAAACTGGAGGCTTAACCACAATAAATTCCTTGAATGTTAACACACACAAAACACAAACTGAAAAAGAAGAAGCAAAGACAGAAGCAAAAAGACGATGGAGGAGACATGAAGCAAGTAAACTGATGAAGGGTGTCATGTAAAAGTCAGATGTCAATAATGAAGGGACGAGGAAGGAGACGAAGAAATGAAAGATACATGTGTTATTACCAGTAATAATAGCAGTGAGATTGGAGGCATCGATTCCTTCAGTGACCTGCTCTGCAGTAGAAGCTGATCCAAAGCCACTTGGACCAGGCCTCCCCGTGACCAAGGAGAAGATACCCACCATTTTCACACCTTCAAAAATCTCAAAGCCTTCTTTTCTTTCCCTTCTGAGTTGTGGCACAAAAACAACCAGGTGTCCTCAGAAACCTCCGGTCCTCTTATAGACACAAATCACTGTTCAATAGTACGTGTACATATAGATGGAGATAGACACACAGGCATGTGAGGAGAAGGTAGCTAGGATGAGAGTAATATAATGTGAGGGAGGGAAGGAAGAGAGGAGGAGGGAGGGAATGGGGCCTATGGGATTGAATTGAGAAGAGGGAAGAAAAGCATGAAAGGAAGAATAGAAAAGAAGAGAAGGGAGGGGTTGGGAAGGATGTAGGTGGTAATTATCCTTTTTTGTTTGGACCAGAAATTGTGGTGTAATAAATCAGAGCCGGTGAAGAGCTTTAATTACCTAGCCACCTACTCAATTATTATTAATTATGCCTGTGAATTCAAATGGAAGCACTCATGTTAAACGCTTTATCTTCTTCAATATTCACTCAGGGATTCATACGTATGATTTAGTGTATCATTTAGTACTAGATCACAATTAGAATTTTGGATCATTTCTCTTATATGCAGGCAGAGATTTACTCTATGTAGTATGTATGATTGGGTATACCATTTAAATTTAATACTGTATCACAGTTGTAGAAAGAAAGAAAATCCCGATAAGTGTACAGAGAGCTTATTCTTTCAAAAAGTTAAATATTTATATTTTTGAATCGTTTGTATAAATTATTTTTTTATTATTATAAATATAAATTAAATTATAAAATAATTAAAAAATAAAAAATTCAACTTTTTAAGGGATTTAACTTTTTGTAAATTTTTTTTTAAAAAAATACTAAATTATTTGAAGTACTATTTTTTAATAATAACTTTGTCCTGTATCTGACTTTTTTATTGTCAAATAATTCTCTCATATATTTTGCCCATCTCTCTGCCAGTTTACTTATAATTATTACAATAAAAGTTATCACTGTCAATTGAATTGTCACATTGTTTTATGTAACTGCGATAGTGGCCACGTGAAGTTCATAAACAGCAAATGATATCTTAATATGAGAAACCGCCCTATTCAATGCGTTCAATAAACTTTATGAATAAATCTTTCATTTTTCATTTAGGTAGAAGGATGTTAGTGAAGACAGCAATTGTCCCATATCAAAAGCAGGTAAGAGAGGTCAAATGTATTGAAAAGTCCAATGAACACCATTGATATCCAAAAAAGAAATAGAATTGTAAATAGTTATAACTTTTAACTTACTAATACAAGCTTCTTCATCCTAACCAATAACATCCAAAAAAATCTTACACCAAATGTATTAGAAAGTTCAATAAATACCACTAAATGTATAGGTTAATTGGTAAAAAGTTGTTTTAATTATTCTAACTTAATCAAAAATTTTATTTTATTATCTATTATAATCTTACTTAATTTGAATCTGAAATAGTCAGAGATTTTATTAATGATCATACGTCCAAGTCCAATGAACAAGGACACAATATAGGTGTGAATCTGTCATATATTAATCACAGTCCTGGCACGCGTTTTTCAAGTCGATAATATACAGCAGAATAATGAAAGGGAAGTCCATATATAGGAGGGTGAAAATGGTTTGGTTTCGTATGAAAAGGACATTTTCGAAGAGGCAACGGTACTATGAAGCAGCCATTTGAGGCTCTCAGAAGCATAGGACCACAGAATAACAAGAGATAAAGTGTTGAGGTGTAAGTATGGGTGGTGAGGGGTTGGATTTAATTCTGTGCTGCCAAATGTAAATAAAATAGGTATATTACATATACTGTCACACGTACGCCAATCCTATCACACGTATGTTAGTCAATTTTACTGATTGCAACTCTGAACTAATTTCAGTTTCAGATTGTTTTGATGAGTTGCGTTGCGTGCGTGGCAATATGTGACTCTATCAACTCACGTTCGTGGTGCTTCACCCAATCACCCTTTTGATGTCACTGTTTTTTGTTTGTTTTTAAGATGCGATTCCTTGAGCTTGTCTCAGCTTAAGTGGTTAGACGGAGAAATTCATGGTGTTTTTGGATAATAGTTAGGAAAATTTAGGTTTGGAAAAATTATAGTTTGTAAAATTAATTTTGAGAAAACTTAAAATTTAGGTAAATTATGGTTCGAAGTAAGGTTTAGAAGATTGGATTAGTCATTAAACCAAACGAGACATTGGTTTAAAAGTCAATGGTCAGATCATATTCGAACCACAATCAAATTAGTGATATTTAAAATATATTGAAATAATAAAATATATAATTAATGTATATATTACAGATATTAAAATATTAAAATTTCAAGTCATGTTATAGATATATATTTATATAAGTTCCAAATCTTTTTCTAATAGCTTAAATTTTTGAGAGATTTTTTAAAAATACATAATAATATTCCTTGAAAATTCACCAAAAAAATCAAAAAAAAAAATTGAATCGATTGATTTTGCTACTTCGATAAGTTTTTCATCAGTTTAAACACTCACCAGTTTCTAGATTCAAATTGGATTGGAGACCTAGCTGATTCATTGGTTTTTTGGTTGAATTGGTCGGTTCAGTTCTCTGAACTATGGTTTGCAGAAGCAACAACCTGAAACCTTTACTAAAATTATGATTTGAGGGCAAAATAACATAAATGTAAAGAATCTCAAACATGTTATTTTATGCCAAAATCATGTTAACGTAGATCAAACTATAGTTTGTAGAGATACAACAAAAAACCAAACACACTTAGATACGTGGGTGTTTTGGATTCCAATTCTTAGTGTCAAAAGAAAAAAAAACAAAGGAATATATTTTTTAATTTAAGTGATGCGTAAATTTTAGTAAGTGTACTGGGTCACATACAAATAGTAAAATAGTGAATAGGAGTACCGTTTTGCAAAGGAATCGACTGTCAACAACTACCAATTTTACTAACACAAATTCTATTTGGACAAATAAACTTGGATTGAAGAAAGCTCTAAATAAATTCAAACAATTTAATAACTAATCAAAAGCAATACAATAACTACAGAGAATTTAACAAATGCAGAACAAAGAATTCAATGATAAAAAGGGGAGTTGGAGATTGATTTCGTTTGATTTTAAATCTGATTAATTCATAGACAAATTAATCTTTGAGTTAATGAGGAATGATTCATTTTCAATTACAAAATCTTTGTTGTTGGTTGAATTTTTCAAAATTGATTGAAACCAATTCCTTGGATAAACAATCTTACCCAACCCAAACAAATGCCTAATCCCTTAGTACAGTTATTCGATTAGGTGATTAAGTTCAAGAAATTCATAGGAAACCACATAAATAAGATTATCCATCCCTAGATTAATCATATTTATGGTAGAAATTATAGGGGCAAAATTATATCGTACTAACCTTAGCATAAATATAATTCCCAAGTTCATTGAACAATGGCCAAGCATTCAAAAGGCAATAAAAACAATAATGACTACTCCAACAAATGAATTTGCATTCAAAATAAATCCATTCAATAGCAAAACTTCATCAAAATCTAGCTACATCAATCCCAGAGTTTAGTTACAAATAAAGGGAATAAAGAAAACAGTAAAAATTGGATTCATGGTGAAAGTTCAGAAGAAAAACTAAGAATATTGGAGGTTCTATCGTTCCTAATCGCGTTCCTCCAGCTCTTCCACGTCTTCCAACCATCCTCCCTCTATTTTTTTCCCAAGAAAATTGAAGATAAGATAGGTTAGAACTAGAAACAGGGCTTAAATATTTCAGCAAAACGCATAGCATCAGGACGCTAGCAACAGCAATAGACCACTGCACACAAATTGTCTTCTGCCCACCCAACGTTGAGAGCTGAGTAGCCAGTGCTGGGTCACCAAAAACTTCCTCCAAATTAGAATTGCATAGCTGGACCTTGGGGAGCAATGTTGAGCACTAAAAGGCTGAAAATCTTGTACAATTGCTTCAGTCTAAAGCTTGAATTTCAACTTTTAACCTCTTAAAGCTCTAAACTTATAAAAGCAACCAACAAAGAATCAAAAACCAAGAAAAACAAGCCAAAACATAGGAAAAACTAAATAATATACTCTAAGATACTAAAAAGAAAGATAAAATAAAAATACATACAAGCAAAATTAAGTCAAGAACTAACTAAAATAAATAAATTTAGAGCCATGATAATTCTATAAAATATAATTATCATTAAGTGATTGCACAATTTGTCTCTTTAACATTGAAAATGGCAGTATACCCATTTAAGTTTATAGTTTTGTGCAACATAATTTTTTGAATTTTTAAATCCAAAACTATAATTAATACCACTTGTTTTTTTTTGGGTGAAAAAAGGAATTTCATTAAAATGCAAACAACACAAGTACATGGTGAAAAATTACAACCATGTTCATCGCAATGAAAACAAAAGAGATAGACAGTGAGTAAAAGGGAGAATCAGAGAAGAGAAAAGACATAAAGGAAGTCTAAAACTAGCTAAAAAGAGAGGCCTCATAATCCGTCTTGTCCTTCAAATAAGCTTCTTTTATAAAATTTGGGACCTAGCAGTAAGTGGTGTAGGGTAGTTTATGTAGTCTCCCCTATTTAGCTAGTTGATCAACGCATGTATTGTTGGATCTATGTATATGGTTGAGTCTGGAACTAGCAAAGGTAGAAAGAAGGAGTCTACAATTAGCTATGAGACATTGATAGGGGTGATAATCAAATTATTATTTTTAATTAGTTGAACTGCTATAATAAAGTTAGATTCCACTTTAAGCTTGGAGATGTTGTGAGAGGCAGAGTTCAACTTGGACAGTGTTTCCAATGCCTATGAACATGCTGAATCCATCACACCAATTACCATGCCTCCTACACCTAGAAAAGAATTATGTATAGAGCCATCCACATTTAGTTTCATCCATGAATGAGGAGGGTATTTCCATATATGTCGCGATGAGGTAATGTTAATTAAAACAAAAGGAATTCGGGGGTTGAGATTTGTCCAAAACTCTACAGCTTTCTGTTTAGCAAAGTTTGCCACCTCTTTTGGTTGAAAAGGGCAATTTTGAAATTTATTTATTTTTTGGTTTCAGCATTTCCAAATGGTAGAAAGGATGGAGAGAAAGTGAGTGCTCCAAGGTACATTAAATATATTTGCAGAGTGATTTTTTTGCATTTTCTTCAAGCCAAGTTGTGAGATCTTGAGAGAAAGAGTTTGGGGGGATGAGGAAAGGAGGGTCATCCATATTTCTTTAGTTTTGTGGCAGTCACGTAGGATATGTATTGAGGTTTTTACAGTAGTGTCGCAAATTTGGAAAAAAGGAGAATGGAGGATGCCCAGTATATGAAGCTTCGTGGCAGTGGGAACTCAGTTAAGGTAACATTTCCATAGGAAGTATTTTTCTCTTGGGTGACTCTGTGTTTTCCATATCCAGGTTTGGTTGCTATTTGTTTGGTTTGTGTTTAGGATGTAATTATATGTGGATTTTATTATGAATTTTTCATTTGTTGTTCCAATAAGTCAAGTCATTATCCGAGGTATTTTTTAAAGACAAGGCTAGTGCTGTTATTTTTTCATAAAGATATCTAGGAGGTCGAATGGGAGTTTATTAAGGTTCTAAGAGTTTGTTCCATTTGTTGTGTTAATGATTGAGGAAACTTGTTGTCATATCCCAAAAATTGAACATGTGAAAAGATACTACTCATTTGATAAAATTCTCAAACATATGTTATTTACATATGTTCTGTAAGGTTTACATTCAACCTTAATCATTCATTCCACACTACAGAATTATATTCATCTGATAAGCAAATATAGACATACATAGTCTGATATTTCTATCTCATCGCAAGCCTAGGAGACCTATAGAAAGTACAGAGCGTTCCTAGTATCCACATTAATAAGTACTGGTATCCCACCAGACAGAAATAGAGGATAATTCCAATGGGCTTCTATTCTTCAAATGGATACTGTTGTTCTTTGTTTTCTGTATCTGAAAAAAAATAATCATAGGGAGTGTGAGTTTATTTAAAAACTCAGTAAGTAAATAACTGTACTATATAAAATATCAAAAGTACAAATACCACATTTACTCATATAATTAATTGTCTCATACATCGAGTAGTATGGGACTCTAACCCTTTCAAACTCATGAATAAGATTTCATAGATATACACCGAGTAGTATGGGACTCTAACCCTTTCAAACTCGTGAATAAGATCTCATAGGTATACACCGAGTAGTATGGGACTTTAACCCTTTTAACTCGTGTATAGATTTTATAGATATGCACTGAGTAGTATGAGACTTTAACCCTTTCAAACTCGTGTATAAGATTTCTTAGATATACACCGAGTAGTATGAGACTTTAACCCTTTCACACTCGTGTATTAGATCCCGTAGATCTTTACTCATTAATAAGATAGTGAGAATTCATCACATAGTACAATTGTCATGAAATAAATAATTTCTACATACTCTTATTTCTACTGATCATCATATACTCCCATATGAAAAATTAATTGCTTATTATCCAAATAATATTGTAAATGGGACTTATATTGTACTTTGACGAGTAATATCAAATTAGCTGAGCAAGGTTATTCACTCATCTTGATGTTTGTCCAAGTTTACCTTGTTCCATACTAAAATTTGTGTAGGAAAATTTTCTAGTAAAATATATTACAAGGAAACATAAGAAAGGAAACAAAATCACGAAAATACGCAAAATTTTCTGATTGCTACAGTAACAGTTTGCTACAGTAACGGTTCGCTACAGTAACGGTTCGCTACAGTAACGTTGACTGCTACAGTACCGTTGACTGTCGACACTACAGTAACTGCTACAGTATCCGAAGAAAATTTTCCAGATTTTTTTTCGAAATTTCTGGTCACTACAGTAACTCGAAGAAAAATTCCAGATTTCCAGTTGCTACAGTACTTCGAATTTTGCAGAAAATCTTTCAAAAAATTCATCCTTTCCTTTCTTTTGATTCAAAACCAGAATCTCAACTCTTTTAACCGATTATAACTCAAATATAACTTCTAAAACAACTGAGATTCACGAATTATCATCAAAATCTTCAAGAACAAAACCTCCTCTAATCTTCCATATAAACTGAAATTTAAGGAAAATAATGAGATTAAAGCTTACCTTTGATCCTTACAAAGCTTTTGAACCGAACAAACAATTAAAACTCTGAAGATCAAGGAAAGGATTTGAAAAGAGGATGAAGAAGAGAGAAAACGTTTTTCTGCCTTCCTTCGGCTGAGTGAAAAATGAGGGGGGTACTATTGAAACTTTATATTAAATATTTCTAATGGGTTATTCAATAACCCATGGGTATCCATAACCCAACATCCAAACCCATCCAGTCAATTTACAATAAATGGACTAATTGATCATTCTGAAACCACTTTTCTATGAATTTCACCATTCTTAGAATATATCCCACATGGTGCAAATATTTAGTCCGGTCATTTAACTCAATTTTCATAAATAATATTGAAAGAGAACAATTAAATATGAAAATTAAAAATGACCAAAATAAATAACTAAAGTAACGTTGTACATTCTAAAATACTCTTAAGCGAATTATATTCCAAAATTAACGGATATTACACTTGTTTTCTTTTTTATCATATTCTAGATAAGGAAGGAGACCACAGCTAGTTTCTTAACAGGAGGGTATCAATCCATCTATCATTCCAGAGAGTGGTCCTTCCACTTATTATGGAGTTTGTACACATGTTAAAGATGTTTAAATCCTTAAAAATACTTTTATAAATATAGGAGGAGACTTTATTCTTATTTAATAAAGTTACGTTTTTATAGTTGTGCAAGAAGAAATTTGCCCATGGCTTTTGTGGAGTAGAATACCATATAGGTGAAAGATGCTAATCAATTAAAAAGATCATCTTACATGTCATCTCCATCTGTATAAATAATGATTTTTTTTGTCATTCTTTTCTACATTTTAACAACAAAGAAGACCACTATGATGACAAGTTGATTTTTTTTTGTTGGACCGGGGGGGGGGGGGGGAGGGGCTGCTGATCCCCTGCTTTGCGCAAGAGGGTTGTAATACCCCAATAATTTTTATGAATATTTAAAATCTATTTTGAAGTTTATTGAAAAATTTAATTATGTGAAAAATGTGCTTTTTGAATTAATGAAGAAAATTTGGGAATAGAAATTTTAATTTTTAATTTAGAAAATTTTTACAAATTCTCAAGGACCTAAGTGAACAAATTTTAAAGTTAGAGTGACTATGAGCAATTTTTTCAAGAAAATTAGTGGGGCCCACATGTACACACTTAAACACTTATTTTTCTGTCTTATTCTTTTCTTTCTCTCATTCTCCCATAGCTTCCTCTCTCTCTCTTTCGGCTATGCATCCTAAGGAAACTCTTTCATCAACCATTCATGTCATTTTTGCTTGGGGAATGAATCCATAGAAGTTAGGAGGATTGATAAGTTGATGTTCTTCTTCTTCTTCCTCTTCTTACAAGACCAAATCATTGGTTATCAATTTGAGAAATTTTTGTAGAATGTTTCTATGGATGAATTTAAGTATGGGTGTTAAACTAAAATATTCTTGAGTGATTTATAATGTTATTGGAACAAGAAATTTGGAGAAAATTAGGAGAAATCTATAGAATTTAGAAATTAAAAAAAAAGTTAGGGTTCTTGATGAAAATTTGAGATTAGAGCTTGGATTATTAGTAAAAATTGGGGGTTTTGGTGTCAAAACACTCCTTAGATATTAAAGATGAAAACCCATGGAAGAAATTAAAAGAAATGTTGTTTTAGATATGATTTTAGGATTTTTGGATGAAAAACACGAAGAACGTCACTGTTCATTATGAAAATTTTCTGTTCATCGAGAAAATTTTTTCAGATTTTCTCGGTTACTATAGCACTGACTCGATCAACATTACTGTAACATTGACTTAGTCAACGATACTGTAGCTGCGTTGACCATTGACCGTTACTGTAGCATCAGTTTTAAAATGTTCATAACTCTTTCTTTTGGACTCTATTTTTAGTAAATAAGATACCGTTAGAAAATTCTTTGAGTCTAATTTCTAATAATATAAGTTTTATTTGAAAATTCTTTGTTATTCGAGAGTTATATTCAGAGGAGTGATCAAAGGTCAAATTATAGCAAAGAATTTTCCTATTTTGTGACATTGTTATGTTTTTGGCATAATTATCTTGTAGAGATGGATTCTTTAATGCATCATCCACATATTTTGAAATGTTGTGATTAATTTGGATGTAGAGAAAATTACCTTCCATCATCTTACACATCTTCGAGGAAGGTCCAAGGTAAAATTGGACAAATATCAAGGTGAGAGATCCTACCTTACCTTGTTTGCTTATTTACTGTATATATTAAAGGTGTACTATAAATATATATATGTGACATGAAATTAATGCATTCATGTTATGCATTGAAATATGCAAATGTGTGACTATTGTGAACTTTTCCTGAAATGAGATGGATATGATTGCCTATGATTGTGTAATGTGATTGTGTTTGATCTCGAAAGAAATAGAAATGGAGTTTATGGGATCCCATGGGATTAAATAAGGGTGAAATGAAATCACTATGTCCACGTGATATTGAATATGATATTCATCCTTTTAAGGACATGATGAAATAAGGTTGGACTACAGATTTGTCCCTTTGAGAACAGGGGTGGAATAAGGGAGGATGCGGCAGGGGCCGTGGGGCAACGACCACTTATTGTGGACGAGACTCGAAAAATGTCTGGGAACTTGATTTGGAATTGTATGAATTGTTTGAAATGTGATTTGGCTTGATCTTAAATGTGTTGGTAATAACTGCGAGGTGACCTCAATATGTGTGTCTTGATAAATATCTTGTACACCAAAACTTAGATGATTATACTGTTAGATCAATTATGTATATCTACATGTATATATATATATATATATCTATATTGTGTGTGAATGTGGTAGAATTCTCTCAAATAGAAGTTGTCTTCAGTTTCAGGTATGGAGAACTTGCTAATCCGATGACGTTTACGCCAAGATTACTTTTTCATTTGTTTAGGATAAAGATATAATGTTTAGGTCTTATTCTAATGTGTAAATCTAGAAAAGCTCTGTAATCTAGTAGGTTCATTCAGTGATGTAATGTGAATGACTGTGGTGTGTATGAAGAACTCAGTTTAGCCGTATTTTCTTATCTTTTGTAAAAAGGGGAATAATTCTCTTATTTTAATTCTTAAATTATGTAATTTAAATTAATTGCATTTAAAAGAATGGTATGGTGCTTAAGAGAAGGATAGGCTTACGGAGGTGAAATGAAATTCACCTTCCGTGCCGGTCACACGCTCAAGTTTCTGGTCGTGACAAGGGTCTTGTGTATAGGAGGGGCTTTGGGTACCGTCAGATTTATTTGATTCAACGATTTGTATTTATTCAGCATTTGTTTCTTTTTAAACTTTTTTAAATATCAATTGATTCAATAATGATTGTAAGTAAAAAAATAAACATAAAATGATAATTATAATTAAAAAACAGAAAAAAAAATGTTGGATGATTAGGAGCTGTTTGTCACGGCCCAGATATTTTGAAGATTAGGTTTGAGCAACATGTACGATATTGTATAGGTTCACTTGATTTTTAACTGTAATCTATTAGTTGTGGCTTCAACGGATGTATAGTTGTGCGTGCCTTGCGGGTTTGTCCCCTGGGCACCTCACTGGTTGGGAGTTAGAGCCATTCCCCTGATGAGTCCATGGCAGGACGAAACCGATGAACCTCTCTATTTATATGGGCAAAACGGCTGAACTCCTACTGAGTGGCAGCAAGGTGGGGGTGCCGCACGGGCTGAACTTAGTGTCGAATCTCTAAGATCGTGACAAGTGGTATCAAAGCGGGTTTCGGCCAATGGGAATGTTGCGCATAAGTAGTCTGCACGAGGATAAAATATTGGCTGTGTCTCTGTGGTGGGAGTTGTGTTCTCCCAAGGGTGTCACGTGGTGTGACATGATCGTGGTGGTCTCGCCCGAGTGAGATTCTCCAAGCGTTTGTTCGTCGAAGAGAGTAATGGGCCAGCTGATTAAGGGTGGATGGCTTGGTCGCTGCACGCCGGGTACGAGTAGGCAGGGAATGGGCGTCCCTTGTTTCCACTGATAAAAGCCAAGATGGTTGTATACGGGCTGCTTTGGTGTTATAGGACGTGGCGTTGTGTGAATTCAGCCATGCACGGGGACGTGCATGAAATTGTGGTGGGAGAATGTCACGGCCCGGATATTTTGAAGATTGGGTTTGCGCAACATGTACGATATTGTATAGGTTCACTTAGTTTTTAACTGCAATCTATTAGTTGTGGCTCCAACGGATGTATAGTTGTGCGTGCCTTACGGGTTTGTCCCCTGGGCACCTCACTGGTTGGGAGTTGGAGCCACTTCCCTGATGAGTCCATGGCTGGACGAAACTGGTGAACCTCTCTATTTATATGGGCAAAATGGTTGAACTCCTACCGAGTGGCAGCAAGGTGGGGGTATCGCACGGGCTGAACTTAGTGTCGAATCTCTAAACTCGTGACATGTTAGACCAAACATCCAACGATTCTCGATCCTAAGCGCAAGAGGGATCTGCACACTGGGGGTACTAATTTAGCCTTTTTCGGTTTATAATAATGTGAGAGACAAAATTATATGTGGATTTAATTTTAATTTAAAGTAAAATATATTGTTTACATTTGAAAGACAAAATTATATTAACGAGACATAAAATTTTACTGACGATTTTGCTATTAAAAAGTTGAAAGAAACGACAAAGACCCCATGCCAATAATACTTGCAAATTACTGGTTTTAACTACCACATTGCATTTTCGGCCCCCCAAATCCCCCCCACCCACACACACACACACTTACACAATGCTAATTCAATATGGCGATAGTTACTTTAATTACTCTGTAAAAAAAAATAATTGATTTGTTTCTCATCAATAAACATGAATGGATAAAGGATATACAGGATCGTACAAAAAAAAAGTAGGGTTACTTTGATCAAACAATTGCAGTCTGTTTGGTTCGCAGTATAGAATAAGAATTGAAAAAAAAAAAGAAATACAAAGCAAACAACAATGAAAAAAGAAAAAAAATTATTTGATTCGCATTGGAAAATACTTTGCAATAGAAAAGAAATGAGTGAATAAATTTACTATTTTTACCGTTTGATATAATTTTCTCATTTTACTACAGAAACCCTCAATTCCATCACAATTATTGCAGATTTTGTTTTAATTTCACCATTTATCCAAAAAAATTTGTTTATTCACTTCGGTCCTTAGCTAAAGTTTTTCTTTTGTCCTTTGCTTGATATAAATTCTTCTGTAACTTTATCTAGGTCCCTAGTTTGAGAATATATTTTGTTCTTTGTTAAAATCAACATCTATAAACTTTTCAATTTATTTTCTTTGGTCTTTGTTACTTCAACTCCTTCACAGACCCTTCACAGACCCTTTTCGTAACAGATGAAGACGAGGAGCAGTAGAGAACATGAACACAAACCAGAAGACGAACGAAAACAGCTCAAGTGAATAGGTTCGTGCACACAATAGGGCATCTTCGAGGGCACAATCAAGAAATTTCCACCCTTTTCCATCCAGGAAAGGCACAATTCCATTGAAGCTGAGGAGGAAGTGTCACGACCCGTTTTCTGGGTACATGACCGGCACAATGATGAATCTCTCATCACTGTAAGCCTTCCGATAAATATATCAAATTTTCTTATCTGAAAATCATAGAGATGATTTGCATGTAATCATAGATTATCAATTTAAAATACATTATTATACTGACATACAAGCCAAATATCGAACCCCTGAACTAGATGTCCTAGACGATTACAGAGCAACATAATCTATAACAGAAGAGAGGTCTACCCGACAACGGGAAGGTCCAAAGTGATCTACTCCTCTAGCAGATATTCTTCGATGGCAACCTGATCTGAACAAAAAAGTTGTACAAACAATGTGAGCTTTTAAACTCAATGAGCGAATCGGCCTCGCATTAATAAAATTCAAATACATTACCAGTCATGCAAGCATATCCAAAGGCTCATACTCAACCAATAGACAGAAGATAAAAATTTATCCAATTCAACAAACGTTACTAGTACTCGTCAATGGCAATATATCCCGGAGAGCGCACACAGGCCGGCTCACCAATTATGTATATTTCCGCCATGACGCACAACATCATCCTCTTACATACAAGATAAAAATTCATCCAATTCAACAAACGTTACTAGTACTCGTCAATGGCAATATATCCCGGAGAGCGCACACAGGCCGGCTCACCAATTATGTATATTTTCGCCATGACGCACAACCTCATCCTCTTAGCTAGGGCGCCTCACGGATTTATCACCAATCCGGGCTATATCCCTACTGAGGGAATCGTTGTCTCCACACTCATTGGTCAAGACACCCTGTCAACCGGGTTTTTCGCCTTGCCGTGAGAGGGGGTACTGTCCCGCTCAATCACAATCAATAGCATTTCATATCATAATCAAAAGCTCAATATAATATTCATCCATATAACAGGTATAGTATATAACTATATTATGGATTTATAAACCACATATCAAGATAACAATTAATCCATTTTTGAAAACATTCAAACTTCACATCATCATAAGATACTTATTTCATTTTATCCATACTTATGGATTAATTATCTCATTTAGATTCGTCATTCTGAATCCAATTTCCCCCTATGAATCTTGGGAGTGTCCTACGACATACTTTTTATCACCAGTAATGCTAAAACTCTATTAAAAAGGGGTCGTTTCACTCACCTGGATTCCGTACGAATATCGCTTCTCTAAGTCGTTACAGATAAGAGTACACAGATGAATTTCAGTATTCCGCTACGGAGATTTTCATGAAAGATTAGAGAAAACAAGTTAGGATTGTTTTCATACAGATACTGTTCATACATACGATACTATTCATATATACGGTCACTATTCATATATACGGTCACTATTCATACATACGGATACTATTTATACATACGGATAATATTCATACATACGGTATGAATACTATTTTTACGTATGAATACTATTCATATGTGCGGTTACTATTCATACGTACGGTCACTATTCATACGTACAGTTACTATTCATACGTACGGAAACTGTTTATACCAGAAATAGAGAATACAATCTGTAAAAGAGCACACCAGGTAAGTTCCCAGGAAAGAGTGGAGGGTCACACTGGACACATTTAAAAATCAGGTCTTTCCTTAGCCAGAACTTTCCTAGACATGTATTCTTCACAGTTTACATTCTATTTTGGTAATCAGATAATCAAAATAACATATAAACAGCTAAGGACAGTTTTTCTGATGTAGAAGATCAGCCAAAGCCGCAACCACAGAGCATACTTAAGAAAATAACTTCTAAAATTGAAAGACATAGAAAGGGTATAGTATCCTTACCTAAGCTGAAAAGGAAAGGCCCAAAATCTCAGAGGCCCAGCATTAGAGCAAGAGAAACTTAAGGAGAGAAGAAGAGAAGTTGAAGGTGTGAGTTTAGAAGTGAAATGGAAGAGCCTATTTATATGAAAAGTCAAAGGTATAATTTGATACTATGCGATAATAAAATATTCAATTTACTATTTATGAAAATAACATTTATAATAGTTTACGGTTACTGTGCAAATTTCGGAAAAGTCGTAGGCGGCTTACTATTGAAAAACTTAAAGGGAAAACTATCATTTCACCTTAAACCTTTAAGTTTCTTTTCAAATCAGTCCTTTCATTTTAGTCCCTGAGGGTATTTTTACACATAAAACGTCATTTTTTCCTACGAACTTCTTTCTAGTTGTCTCTTATGACCAAACCACATCTAGTACTTGACATTTTGATTGTATAAATGAACAGTACCATATACGTAAATAGTATTATACGGGTAAATAGTGCCGTATACTGAAATAGTAACAGTAGTTTGTAAACAAATATTTATATTTTATTTTTCATGGGTATTACATTATCACCCCCTTAAGAGAATTCGGTCCCCCGAATTCAAAACCCATCTCAAGACTGAAATAAGTGTGGTTACTTCGTCCATATCTCATTCTTCGCATCTCTTTCTTCCTAAACCTCATCACACCCTTGGTGAGATTTACAAGAACACTATTCCATCGACTGTGAACTCTAGACCGCATTATCAATAATTTGCATAGGACTTTTGCCTTTTCTAAATAGTAAACAATCTCTTCCTCATCAGTTTGATCTTCTCCACAACCTTTTGTACCATAAAGTGTCTCATCCTCATAACCTTTACCAAACTTAAACCATCTAATCAGAGACGAACTCTGTCTCTATGTAAAACCTCAAATAGGTGTCGTCTTCAAAAGTGGCACGTGGTCTTTCCAGTTCACATTGAATATCAGAACACATGTTACCACACACATAGCTTATAACTTTTACGAATACAAGCACCCTACCTAAAGGCGTCATTTTGACCATAGGTAATACTCTTGCCCGAGGTGATCCTTCTACCTTAAGACGATACTCTCAGCTGAAGGCGTCATATAAAAGGAAAAATCACATGAAATTATTACATAAATCTCTAGGAAGAACAATACTAGAAAATGTGATAAGTAAATAACATACTCCTCATGTATAATTGTAAAATAAATATATATAGAAATTCCTCTCACCTCAATGACTCATATAGAGTCATATCCCTTCAATGATTAGGGCAAACCCATAGTTCTCTATGTATAGGTTCATAAAATACTTATTTAGCACTCCTCCTAGTTCAGAAGTATAATGAAATATCATTTTAGTAACTCTGCTAAGTCAAAAGGATATTACCATACTGTGCTTTAGAATTTCCATAATCAAGTACGAAATATAAGTCCAACATCTTCTCATTCCTCAAGTTCTTTCAGTAAAAGGAATCATTTCAACAAAGAAGATCTAAATACTAACTTAAATTTTATTTCTAGTACATAGATAATTTTAATACATGAAGCTTAGACCACATATAGCTTTAGGTACAAAAAAAAGAAAAAATAAATTAAGGACGAGTAGGCTTTTGAAATGTAAAAGGTGCTCCAGGTCTAGAAGAGGAAGGTGGTTCAGACCTTAAGGAGGAAGCTAATCGTTGCAGCCTAGAAAGGGTTTCTGGAGGAAGCGCCTGAGAAATTTGATGAAGAGCAGAAGTTACTCCGTTCATACAGTCAATACACCTTGCTTGTTGGTCACGAAAATTTTGAGTTGCAAACATTGAATGTCTATCAACTCGATTAGCCAGTTCCCCGAAACGACGGTTTATTAGTTTCTCTTGGTTTTCAAAGAGACGATTTATTAGTCGTTTCTGGTCCTCTGTCTTGTATTCCAGGCTCTTTATCTTACGCTCCAGGAACGCAAGCTTATTTTCTGAGGATGTTGCAGTACTGTCCTCCTCCAACTCTATTACATCCCTCTTTCTTTTCTTAATTTCTGGTGACCTGTCTACAGGTCTCTTCCCTTTGTTGTCTCCGAGACTTAGATTTAAATCAAGCTCTACATTGCCAGTCTCAAAATTCAAGTTGAAAGACTTATTATCAGCCATTGCTCTAAGGATCTCAGAAATAACTTCGAATGAGAAAGGAATGAAAATTGAGAAATAGGTATGTAATGAAAGAAGTAGGTTTGCTTGGTGCGATGAGTAGGGTAACGGGCATACAAGATTTATAGACAACCCGAAGCCCCTGGAGCTAAAGCCACCACAACCTACACGCCGCTCGCTATAAGGTTTACAGATCACATACGTCGCAATGCCAGCAATTAATGTCGGACATGCAAGTAAATAGTAAATATAATTTAATGCAATTAACATAAGTCAAAGATTTCCTCAATGACCAAAGTCAATGCTACAGTAAAGTTGACCAAAGTCAATGCTACAGTAACCGAGAAAATCTGGAAAATTTTTCTCGGTGAACAGTAATTTTCGGGGAAAATTTTCGAATGTTCTTCGTGTTCTTCATCCAAAAATCCTAAAATCATATCTAAAACAACATTTCTTTTGATTTCTTCCATGGGTTTTGTTTCTCAATGTCTAATGAGTATTTTAATACCAAAACCCCTAATTTTTACCAACAATCCAAGCTCAAATCTCAAATTTTCATCAAGAACACTAACTTTTTCAAATATCCAAATTCTACAAAATTTCTTGTTCTAATAACATCATAAACCACGTAAGAATGTTTTACATTAACATCCACACTTAAATTCATCCATTAAAACTCAAAATCTTAATTTTCTTCCATAGGTCCGAAAATGGAGAAAAAGAGAAATAGAGCAGATAAAACTTACCTCTTTGCCTCTAGAACTCCAAGAATCGGAAGTATGGTTAGAAAATATCAGATTACTGGAAGAACTTAAGAAAGGATTGTAGAGGAAGATGAAAATGAAACGAAGAAATGGTGCGCGCGTTGCCTCGGGAGGAAAAAGGAGAAGAGAAACTAATAATTGTATGTATGGGCCCCACCAATTTCTTTTTCGATAAAATTGCGCATAGCCACCTTAGCTTTTAAGATTTGTTCACTTAAGTCCTTGAAAATTTATAAAAATTTCCTAAATTAAAAATTGAAATTTCTATTCCCAAATTTTCTTTACTAATTCAAAGAAAGAAAACATATTTCACGCAATTAAATTTTTCACTAAACTTCATAATAGATATTAAATATTCATACAAATTATTGGAGCATTACATTCTTTCCCCCTTAAGAAATTTGGTCCCCAAATTTCATTACCTCATGTTAAAAAGAGGTGTGGGTACGTAGATTTCATCTTTTCTTCCAATTCCCATGTCGCTTCCTCTTGGGTATGATTCCGCCATAAAACTTTCACAGATGGTATTTCTTTAGACCTCAACTTTTTTATTTGTCTATCTAAGACTGCTACTGGAATCTCTTCATAAGATAAATCTTCTTTTAATTGGACTTCCTGTGTTTGAAGAACATGGGAAGGATCATAAAGATATTTTCTTAACATAGAGACATGAAACACCGGGTGGACTCCTTCCAAATCTGGGGGCAACGCTAACTTGTAAGCCACATTGCCAATTTTCTCCAATATTTCAAAAGGTCCAATATACCTTGGACTAAGTTTTCCTTTTAGCCCAAACCTTAAACTACCCTTCATGGGAGATACTTTTAAAAAAACCATATCACCTACTGCAAACTGAAGGTCTCGTCTTCGATGGTCAGCATATGCTTTTTGTCTACTGTGAGCTGCAAGGAGTCTTTCCCGAATAAGTTTGACTTTTTCCAATGCATCTTGCACTAAATCAGGCCCAATTAATTTATTTTCTCCTGCTTCAAACCAGCCAATAGGGGATCTACATCGTCTTCCATAAAGTGCTTCAAAGGGTGCCATTTTAATACTTGCTTGATAACTATTATTATATGCAAATTCAATTAGAGGTAAATGTGCATCCCAACT
The DNA here is from genome assembly GCA_037074585.1 of Biancaea sappan. NCBI lineage: Eukaryota > Viridiplantae > Streptophyta > Magnoliopsida > Fabales > Fabaceae > Biancaea > Biancaea sappan. Next base: position 9,479,991 of record CM073492.1, on the reverse strand, counting down.
ACCTCTGAAATCTATCACACAAGACCTTAACATGTCTTCCAAAATTTGTATAACACGTTCAGACTGGCCATCGGTCTGAGGATGAAAAGCTGTACTTAAATTTACCTGCGTGCCTAAGGCTTCTTGAAAAGTCTTCCAAAAATGAGATGTAAACTGTGTGCCTCTATCAGAAATAATGGAGATAGGCTGTAATATCCCAAGAATTTTTATGAATATTTAAAGTCTGATTTGAAGTTTAGTGAAAAATTTAATTATGTGGAAAATTTTCTTTTTGAATTAGTGAAGAAAATGTGGAAATAGAAATTTTTATTTTTAATTTAGGAAATTTTTACAAATTCTCAAGGACATGTGGGGAAGAGAAAGGCATGGCGCCCAGGCGCCAGGTGTGTCGGAAAACCTTAGCTCATTTTCAATCGGCCATAACTTCTTCATACGGACTCCGTTTTGGGCAAACTTTATATCGTTGGAAAGTTCTTTGAGTCTAGTTTCCAATGGTATAAGTTTCATTTAGATATTCATTACCGATTAGGAGTTATGACTTAAGATGTGAGTAAAGGTCGAGAGTAGTGGTAGGAAATTTCTCTATTTCGTAACCCTAATGTTTTTGTCTGGTTACAATAGGAATGGTCAAGGTGCAAAGTGGGAGTGCCGAGAGCGTGAAATCCAGGTGAGTGGGTTAATACTTGCTATGATTAAATATCTGTTATTGACTTTTTGCATCATAGTGGAAATATGTTGTATATCCAAGTTTGAAGAGGATGATGTGGAACGATGAGGCATAAACAATTGTGGAACGTGTCTGGTAATGTATATAATTATATTTTCTTATTTTCCCATGAATGGAGGTTATATAATGGATTGTGAATGGCATGTGAACTGAGTTGAATAATTGTTCTATATTATGGGTTATGTTGTATACATGCTATGTTGCTGGAACCACATTTATTATGTTGTGGCTTGAATTGTAAATGACTGAGTTGTGTATGTGGCTCAAGATTATGATTGAGGATGTTTTTATATATGATTGTGATTGTGTTTGACTGGAAAGGAAAGGCATGGTGGTGCACCCCATGGAGAAATTTATGTGAAGTTATAAGGGTGGAGATTATAAATGGAGCGATAAGGGTGGATGCGGCAGGGGCCGCGGGCAACGATCCAGAGGTATTCTGGACGACCCGGTTGGTACGGGAAATTTGTGTGAAATTGATTTCACCGATTGTTGTTGTGAACTTTTGAATTATGTTGAAATGTATTTGATTTATTTGGATATTGTCGTGAAGTACTACGAATAATATCATATCATATGATGATCGATTTACGTATGATTGCTGCATGTTATCATTATGATGTATGATATTTTTTTGTCATAATGTTGTGTTATCTACTCACTGGGCACGTGGTTTGCTCATACCCCTCTTATTGATATTTTTTTTCAGAGTTGACAGCTGAAGGTAAATATCGGAACAAGGAATTATGGATCCTTAGTCCATGATTACCTTTTCATTTGTTCAGGATAAAGGTATAATAGTTAAGTTTTATTCTAAGTTGTATAAATCTAGAAATCTCTGTAATCGGGTAGGTTCATTCACTGATGTAATGTGAGTAATTGTAGTATGTATAAAGAACTCGTTTTGGTTGCATGAAAAAGAATTGTATGATTTTTAAGAGAAAGATAGGCTTACGGAGGTGAAATGAAATTCACTTTCCGTGCCGGTCACGTGCTCAAATTTTGGGACGTGACAAGTTGGTATCAGAGCTTTGGGATTAGGTCTCCTACAGATTACAGAGTAAGGTAACCTTAGTGGGATCTCCTCTATCGTGGTGAACCCGGGCACGACTATAGAGAGATGGCTCCACTGAAGGTCCTGTAGGATGTTTTCATTTCCTTTTCCTCCAAGACTTGTCTTTTCTTATGAATTATGTTTTTAGTTTTAGTTTTAGAGAGTTATGGCTATACTTTTGAACTCGGTAAGGGAAAGGTTATTATTTGTTTTGATTCCGTTGCTGTCGGATCAAATTGTATGTATGGGGCTTTATATGTTAAATTCATGATTGATTTTGTGTGACTGATTTATTTTATCTTTCTTAATTTTATTATTACTATTTTTGGAGTACCATCCCATAAAAGAAACCACTGGCATTAAAAGCAGAAGGATTACATTGCAAAAAAAAAAAAAAACAATTACTCATGCATGAGTAATCTAAAAGCGAGGTGGTCTCGGATTAGGAGGGTTGTACTGTATCATCACCCCTCGACCATTCCTTGGAGCGAGAGACAGAGCAATATCGCGGAGGGTAGTGTAAATCCCATTCATACAATCAACACTTCTTTGTTGTTGATTGCAGAAGCACTGGGTAGACCAATAGAAGAACCTGTCTATTCTTGAAGTCATTTCTGCATGATTGCGTTTAGTTAACTTCTCTAGGTTTTCTATCATCTTTTTCAGATTTTTGACCTCCTGCTCTAGACAGGCGATTTTGTCCTCCGAGGTATGGCCCGTGCTAGTCTCCTCAGCTTCCTCGATCTTCTTCATTTTCTTCTCCTTCTGCTTCTCTGGAGACCCCTCAAAAGGTCTTTTGCCCTTGTCTTTGCCCAGACTTAAGTTTAAGTCGAGCTCTTCTCTCCTGGCATCCACTGTGAGATCAATGTACTTCCTTGTGGCCATGATTTGGAAAATTTAGAAATTTATGTCGAAGTATGAGAAGAGAGGAATGCTGAGAAGTTGTAGGCTTAGAGATGATTACTCTTTGTGGTGTGGTAACTGAGAACGTTGGGATAGTTCTTATAGAGGAAAAATTTGAACTCAGAGACAAAGAAGATATCTCTTCGCCGCACCCTATACGCTTAACCTATGGATTTCTGCAAGCTGGAAGCTAGGAGTCTAGGGTAGGCATGCACACCAACAACGCGTCGCATTAATGGCAAAACCACGAAAGTCAATATTCGGTGGATTTGCGGCCGATTTACACTTGGTTTTTCCATTTCTCTCGTTGGCATTTTCTGAAATTGAAGGAAGTCGACAATGTAGCCATTACAGAGTGTCTTGGATGTTTTCACGATGAACTAAAATGTATTTCTATGCTTTCTTGTATTGTTCTTGAAAGCCTTCAGTTAAGTATAATATACATGATTGATTGAATTATACTGTGATTATATGTATCTAAATACATATGATATGTATGTATGTTATTCATGCATAGAGAGTGAAGGTTATTTGTTATGGCAAGGAATAATATGTAATGATTCTACATACATTCAGAGAATGAGAAGTCTGAAATTTAAAAGAACTTGAATAGATGAAAATATATATAGATAATGATGTATCTCTATGTTTATACATATATACATATATGCTCGTAGAGGCAAGTGAAAGGTAAAATTTTTCTCTCACTTTATGGAACGCTTGATGTGTAGATGTGAGAAGTTTTTATTTTAATATGTATGTTTGAAAATGTGTAAGCTTAGGGCAAAGCCACGGATTAGAAACCTAGATAAGGCTAGTATGAAGCTACCCGTTCATGGAGTAATATCTCGATTTAGAATTATTGGATAAGACAAATACAGAGTTAAGAAGCCATAAATTGAAGCGGCGATTAGTTTAATAATTTGAGCAAGAGTCAAAAGTTAGCCGAAATTTTTGAGGAAATCTTTTGTATTAGATTATATTTTGTTATTTTCTGGCATGCTTATCTGAGACCGTTGGCATTGCGTCGGATAAGGTCTGTAGGTCATCTTTAGAGTATGATGTAAAGGTTTTGTAGCCCTAAATTTCGTCTATATATAATGGATGCCCCATTACGCTGCTCACTACACTAAAAGTTTATATCTATAAGCTTTCTAGCATCAAACTTCTCCTTCTGTACAACCTTTATAGCTCAGAAAAATATGGCCGGCAATAAATCTTTCAATTTAAATTTTGAGGCTGGCAAGGTAGAGCTGGATCTAAATCTTAGCCTGGAGAATTATAAGAATAAGAGATCCATGGAAGAGTCACCAGAGGCTAAGAAAAGAAAAAGGGATGTAGTAGAGTTAGAGGATGTTAGCACAGCAACATCTTCTAATAATAAGCTTGCGCTTATGAGACAAAAGATGGAGGACTTGGAAAGACTGATAAACCGCCACTTTGAGGACCAGGGGAGATTGATAAATCGTCTCTTTACAGAACAAGAGAAGCTTTTGAACCGTCATTTTAGGGAATTGGCGAATAGAGTTGATAGACATTCGATGTTTGCAACTCAAAATTTTCGTGACCAACAAGCGAGATGTATTGACTGTATGAATGGAGTGACTTCTGCACTTCGCCAAATTTCCCAGACGTTTCCTCCAGAAACTCTTTCTAGGCTGCAACGATTAACTTCCTCCTTAAGGTCTGAAGCACCTTCTTCTTCTAGACCTGGAGCATCTTCTGCATTTCAAAAGCCTCCTCGTTCTTAATTTATCTTTTCTTTTGTTTGTACCTAAAGCTGCTGTTTGATCTAATGTTTAAGTATTAAAATTATCTGTTTTGTAAATCAAGTTCAGCTTGTTGCCTGTAACTTATGTATTAGAAATAAAAATATGTTGAACTTGTTATATTTTGTACTTGATTGTGAAAATTCTAAGAGAGAGAATGAGATATAAACAAAATATTGGCATTTGCTTCAATCTTGAGGTAAGTTTTGAATTCGGAGGACCGAATTCTTTTAAGGGGGGAAGAATGTAATATCCCAAGAATTTTTATGAATATTTAAAGTCTGATTTGAAGTTTAGTGAAAAATTTAATTATGTGGAAAATTTTCTTTTTGAATTAGTGAAGAAAATGTGGAAATAGAAATTTTTATTTTTAATTTAGGAAATTTTTACAAATTCTCAAGGACATGTGGGGAAGAGAAAGGCATGGCGCCCAGGCGCCAGGTGTGTCGGAAAACCTTAGCTCATTTTCAATCGGCCATAACTTCTTCATACGGACTCCGTTTTGGGAAAACTTTATATCGTTGGAAAGTTCTTTGAGTCTAGTTTCCAATGGTATAAGTTTCATTTAGATATTCATTACCGATTAGGAGTTATGACTTAAGATGTGAGTAAAGGTCGAGAGTAGTGGTAGGAAATTTCTCTATTTCGTAACCCTAATGTTTTTGTCTGGTTACAATAGGAATGGTCAAGGTGCAAAGTGGGAGTGCCGAGAGCGTGAAATCCAGGTGAGTGGGTTAATACTTGCTATGATTAAATATCTGTTATTGACTTTTTGCATCATAGTGGAAATATGTTGTATATCCAAGTTTGAAGAGGATGATGTGGAACGATGAGGCATAAACAATTGTGGAACGTGTCTGGTAATGTATATAATTATATTTTCTTATTTTCCCATGAATGGAGGTTATATAATGGATTGTGAATGGCATGTGAACTGAGTTGAATAATTGTTCTATATTATGGGTTATGTTGTATACATGCTATGTTGCTGGAACCACATTTATTATGTTGTGGCTTGAATTGTAAATGACTGAGTTGTGTATGTGGCTCAAGATTATGATTGAGGATGTTTTTATATATGATTGTGATTGTGTTTGACTGGAAAGGAAAGGCATGGTGGTGCACCCCATGGAGAAATTTATGTGAAGTTATAAGGGTGGAGATTATAAATGGAGCGATAAGGGTGGATGCGGCAGGGGCCGCGGGCAACGATCCAGAGGTATTCTGGACGACCCGGTTGGTACGGGAAATTTGTGTGAAATTGATTTCACCGATTGTTGTTGTGAACTTTTGAATTATGTTGAAATGTATTTGATTTATTTGGATATTGTCGTGAAGTACTACGAATAATATCATATCATATGATGATCGATTTACGTATGATTGCTGCATGTTATCATTATGATGTATGATATTTTTTTGTCATAATGTTGTGTTATCTACTCACTGGGCACGTGGTTTGCTCATACCCCTCTTATTGATATTTTTTTTCAGAGTTGACAGCTGAAGGTAAATATCGGAACAAGGAATTATGGATCCTTAGTCCATGATTACCTTTTCATTTGTTCAGGATAAAGGTATAATAGTTAAGTTTTATTCTAAGTTGTATAAATCTAGAAATCTCTGTAATCGGGTAGGTTCATTCACTGATGTAATGTGAGTAATTGTAGTATGTATAAAGAACTCGTTTTGGTTGCATGAAAAAGAATTGTATGATTTTTAAGAGAAAGATAGGCTTACGGAGGTGAAATGAAATTCACTTTCCGTGCCGGTCACGTGCTCAAATTTTGGGACGTGACATAGGCACTCCATGTAATTTAACTATTTCATCAATATACAACTGAGCATACTTATCAGCACCAAATGTTGTCTTTACTGGTAGAAAGTGTGCCACTTTTGTTAAACGATCTACTATTACCCACACAGAATCATATCCTTTCTGAGAACGAGGTAGCCCCACTACAAAATCCATTGTAATACTTTACCATTTCCACTCTGGAATATCTATTTGCTGAAGTAATCCAGGAGTTCTACGATGTTCTGCCTTGACTTGTTGACAAGTTAAGCAATGAGAAACATAATCAACAATGTCCCTTTTCATTCTGTCCCACCAATACAATGACTTCAAATCCTGATACATCTTATTAATACCAGGGTGTACAGTATAAGCTGTTCGATGTGCTTCTTCCATGATTCGTCTCCGTAAAGATTCTACATTTGGCACACATAATCGACCTTCAAATCTAATAATTCCATGTTGGTCAAGAGAAAACCCCTTATCTTCACCCTCATTTACTTTACTCTGTAACTTTCCAAACATTGGATCTTCCTTCTGGGCCAACTTCACATCTTCAATTAAAGATGATTGGGCTGGTATATGTGCCAAGAATGCACTTGACTCCAAAATTTCATACCATACTCCACTAGCTTCTAGCTCGTGTAACTCACGAATCAATGGCCTCCTACATAAGGTAATATGCGCCAAACTCCCCATAGACTTACGACTAAGAGCATCTGCAACAACATTAGCCTTTTCAGGATGATAAAGAATTGTACAATCATAATCCTTGAGAAGTTCCATCCATCTTCTCTGCCTCAAATTCAAATCCCTCTGTTGAAAAATATATTTCAAACTCTTATGATCTGTGTACACTTCGCAAGTTTCCCCGTATAGATAATGGCGCCAGATTTTTAAAGCAAATACTACGGCCGCCATTTCCAAATCATGAGTAGGATAATTCTGTTCATGTCTTTTAAGCTGTCGGGATGCATAAGCTATTACCTTACCATGCTGCATTAAAACACATCCTAATCCCATTCGAGACGCATCACAATATACAGCGAAACCGCCTGTACCCGAAGGTAAAGCAAGTACGGGGGCGGAAGTTAAGCATTCCTTAAGCTTGGTGAAACTCTCCTCACAAGCCTCAGTCCAATCAAATCGAGCATTTTTTTGAGTTAATCTTGTAAGAGGGGTAGCTATTTTTGAAAAATTCTTTACAAAGCGGCGATAGTATCCAGCTAACCCCAAGAAACTCCGAATTTCTGTCACCGTCGTGGGTCGAGGCCACTTTTGTACTGCTTCAATTTTGCTGGGATCACCATGTATCCCTTCCCTTGAGACTATATGTCCCAAGAAAGCTATTTGGTCCAGCCAAAATTCGCACTTTGAAAATTTCGCATAAAGCTGGTGCTTCCTTAAAGTTTGTAATACCATTCTTAAATGTTGTTCATGCTCTTCAAGATTTTTTGAATATACCAGAATATCATCAATAAAAACAATGACAAATTTATCCAGAAACGGTTTAAAAACTCGATTCATAAGATCCATAAAGGCTGCTGGTGCATTTGTTAACCCAAATGACATCACCAAGAACTCATAATGTCCATAACGGGTACGAAAGGCTGTCTTAGGTACATCTTCAGTTTTAATTTTTAATTGATGATATCCAGACCTCAAATCAATCTTAGAAAAGTATTGAGCTCCCTGCAACTGGTCGAACAAATCATCAATCCTAGGGAGGGGATATTTATTTCGTATTGTCACCTTGTTTAATTGCCGATAATCAATGCATAGTCTTAAGGATCCATCCTTCTTCCTTACAAATAATACTGGTGCACCCCAAGGTGAAGAACTGAGCCGAATAAAACCTTTATCTAAAAGATCCTGTAATTGCTCCTTAAGTTCTCTAAGTTCTGCAACGGCCATACGGTATGGAGGTATGGAAATAGGCTGAGTGCCTAGGATTACCTCAATATTAAATTCTATCTCACGATCAGGAGGTAATCCAGGTAATTCTTCAGGAAAAACATCTGAATACTCTCTCACAACCGATACATGATCAAGATTCACCTTGTCTTCTTCAATGTTCCTAACAAAGGCCAAGAAACCTGGACATCCTTTCCTTAACATACGCCTAGCACGGATCATAGAGACAATGTTATTGGGTATATCATTCCTATCCCCTTGAAAAGAGAAGGTAGGCTCACCTGGAATACTGAACTTTACCACTTTATTATAGCAGTCAAGAGTAACATGATAAGAAGCCAACCAGTCCATTCCAAGAATAACATCAAAGTCTGTCATATATAATAGCATTAAATTTGCCTCGGTGTTTTTGCTACCCATTAAAACATGGCAACCATAATAACCTGAATCTACCACTAAAGTCTCACCCATAGGAGTAGCAACAAGAAAAGGTTTATCAATTTTAACAGGATCTTAAATAAACCGATTTGCAAAAATTGGAGATATATAAGAATGGGTAGATCCCGGATCAAACAATACACGAGCTTCGAATGAACATACTGGAAAAATACCTGTTACAACTGCATTCGAAGCCTGTGCATCCTGGCATGTGAGAGCATACACTTTGGCTTGGTCGCGTCCAACCGCAGGTTGATTTCGTCCTCCTTGTCCTCTACCCCCTCCTCTCCCTAAGCCACTTCGTCCGGCAGAAGAGGAAGAAGCTCTGTTAACTGATGCTGCCATCTGTTGTACTTGAGGTATATATGTAGATCCTTGCCTTGAGACCTCTACTTGTTGAGGACAATCTCTTCTTATATGACCTACCTGTCCGCAACGAAAACAAATTGGGCCTGCCCCATAACACACACCAGTATGAAATCGCCCACACTCTGAACATTTAGGCTTGTCTCGTCTCTGTTGAGATAACACCTGACCGACTGATGAAGAACCTCCCTTATGGTCTGGTCGAGGCCTAGAGACACTACCTGAAGATGCTGCTTGGTGGAACGATACCATAGAAGTAGATTGACCTCTACCTTGAGACCTGACAGTCCCTGATAATCCACCATGCCCTGAGGACCTTCCCTCGTTCTCTCGTTTCCTTTTCCTCTTGAAGTCTTCACTTTCATCCCTTTCATTCATTTCAGCTGTTCTGGCTGCATCTACCGCAGCCACATAAGAAGGATATAGATCCATCTGCATACTTACGAACTGACGCAACCGAAGGCGAAGACCAAGAACAAATCGACGAATCTTCTCTTGTTCGTCTGGGATCATATGGGGTGCATACCTAGAAAGTCGTGCAAACTTTATATCATATTCATCAACTGTCATTGAACCCTGTTTAAGGAATTCAAATTCTCTAGCCCTTGCAGTTCTTACACTCCCTGGCATGAATCTTTCAATAAAAACTTGACGAAACTCATCATAACTAACTGAAGGGGCATCTGGAGTTCGACTGCTCTGCCAAGTAACCCACCATTCATGAGACCTTCCTTGAAATTGATAAGTAGCATAATCCACCCAGAATCGAGGATCACATTTCAAGGCTTTACATGCTTTTTCTATTCCATCAAGGAATCGTTGTGGATCCTCGTTTGGGTCTTCTCCAGTGAAAACAGGGGGTTTAAGCTTCAAAAAATCTGTCAACGATACATCCCGTACTACTTCGACTTTATCAGGAAGAGATAGGGGAATTACTAAACGTGCCGGAGGAACTACAGTAGGAGTAGGAGCAACAGGGGCATTTGTAGCAATCATCTGCCTCTCTAGTAGTGTAGTCAAATTGACTAGACTTCCTTGTAACGCGGTCTGACCCTCTAGCAACGCAGTCAAACTAGTTAATAAAGTAGTTAGATCAATTTGTGGTTGTGCCCCATGTCCTCGAGGTAAGCCTCGCTCATCCTGTCCTTGCTCACTCTCACCATGTTCTTCCTGCTCTCGTTCACGGGCAGGATGGGCAGGTCGCGACGAGGCACCTTCAGAGCCTGTACGCTCCACTGCCTCTCGAGATCCTCCGGGTTGCATCGTGACCTATCAATAACACCACATAATTTAGTCCCGGAAAGATCAATATTAACCACAAGGAAAGGAACGTAAGAAGAAAACTAAACAACACCTATAGGACCTTTAACTGACCTTCACCTCTATGGTTATGCCGCGGTTCATAACGATAGAGGGAAGCCCAGTCAAGGTTACCCTGCTCTGTGATCCATAAGAGACCTAAGAATTGCTCTGATACCATTTTGTCACATCCTCAACAGTGAGTCCGATTCACATTAACTCTAGGTTAAAAACATCATCAAGGTTTTAACTTCCATACAATGAAACCATACATAATATTCATAGTTACACATAGTCCGACCAAAAAAAAAAGAAAATCCTAGGAGGCTTATGTGACCACAGAGCTACTTCTAGAGCTTACAAGATATAGAATACAAAGGAACCAACCGAAAATACAAGAGGGTTGGTTTAAGATAAACTCGCTATTCCCCTGGAAAATCCCCAGCGTCAGCCACAGATTCTGAAATGTTGTAAAATAATAGGATGAGTAATGAAATACTCAGTGAATGGATAACATTATCAATCAAAAGTAATTTAGCAAATAGTATCATAAAGATATCATTGAATTAAACTCACATCAGTTACCAATGATATACACAGTATAAATTACTCAGTGCCAACACAAATCTCGTACCAACCGGGTCGTCCACAGTACCAGTGGATCGTTGCCCGCGGCCCCCTGGCCGCATCCACCCTTATCTCTCCATGAAAGATATATCTCCACCCTTATAACTCCTGTAACTTCTCCCGTGGGGTGCACCACCACGAAAATATTATAACCATGTCATACCATAACGCAAATATTCACACAACCTTAACATAATAACGATAATATCAACATTAACTTTACATATTTTATAAGAATTAACATTTAATCAAACAAGAGGTTTGAAATCTACAACACCTTTAAATACAAGGAATACAAGTCCTTGATAAATAAATACACAACATACCGTTAAAGTCCACCTTCTCAATTTTCTTTATGATACTTGATGACAAAACTTTTGAAGAAATATAGATGAGATAAGGTTATCACACTCACCTCGAATGTGGCCCTAACTACCTTTCCTTTTGCAGCTAAATTATGAGGTGTTAGGAAATAACTCTCAAAGATTTCCTAAAATGTAAATAAGATGAAAAAAATAAAGAATATATTAGAATTTTCAAGTGAAACTTGTACTATTAGAAACTAGACTCAAGGAGCTTTCTAACAGTATCTTAGTCCGGAACGCAGCTACAGTAAAGTTGACCAAAGTCAATGCTACAGTAAAGTTGACCAAAGTCAATGCTACAGTAAAGTTGACCAAAGTCAATGCTACAGTAAGTTGACTAAAGTCAATGCTACAGTAACCGAGAAAATCTGGAAAATTTTTCTCGGTGAACAGTAATTTCCGGGGAAAATTTTCGAATGTTCTTCGTGTTCTTCATCCAAAAATCCTAAAATCATATCTAAAACAACATTTCTTTTGATTTCTTCCATGGGTTTTGTTTCTCAATGTCTAATGAGTATTTTAATACCAAAACCCCTAATTTTTACCAACAATCCAAGCTCAAATCTCAAATTTTCATCAAGAACACTAACTTTTTCAAATATCCAAATTCTACGAAATTTCTTGTTCTAATAACATCATAAACCACGTAAGAATGTTTTACATTAACATCCACACTTAAATTCATCCATTAAAACTCAAAATCTTAATTTTCTTCCATAGGTCCGAAAATGGAGAAAAAGAGAAATAGAGCAGATAAAACTTACCTCTTTGCCTCTAGAACTCCAAGAATCGGAAGTATGGTTAGAAAATATCAGATTACTGGAAGAACTTAAGAAAGGATTGTAGAGGAAGATGAAAATGAAACGAAGAAATGGTGCGCGCGTTGCCTCGGGAGGAAGAAGGAGAAGAGAAACTAATAATTGTATGTGTGGGCCCCACCAATTTCTTTTTCGATAAAATTGCGCATAGCCACCTTAGCTTTTAAGATTTGTTCACTTAAGTCCTTGAAAATTTATAAAAATTTCCTAAATTAAAAATTGAAATTTCTATTCCCAAATTTTCTTTACTAATTCAAAGAAAGAAAACATATTTCACGCAATTAAATTTTTCACTAAACTTCATAATAGATATTAAATATTCATACAAATTATTGGAGCATTACAGTACTTGTCTTATAGTGTAATCTCAGATCACGATATCACTCTATGATCGGGTAGTCTCATATTGGCCGTATCTTAGATTCTAATCGGTGTCTTTACTCTGGACTTACACATAATATATATGTAAATATATATATTTTAAAACAAAGTTAACTGCTTACGGCACATGTATCAAGTATTATCATGATGCAAGGAAACATTGCCTTTCATTTGCCCACGAGAGCATTATATGTAAGTATGTGTAACCATGAACATGTATTATCCTCTACACATTTCATTCTATCCAAGTCATTTTGATTTCTCATTCTCTATAAGTATATGTAGGATCATCACATATTCTCCTTGATCGTAGCCTTCACTCATTATGCATGAATAACATACATACATGTAATTACAACATCATTCAATCTATTATGTATATTATACTCAACTGAAGGCTCTTAAGAACAACACAATAAAACAGAGAAATGCATTTCAGTTCATTATAAAAGCATCCAAGGCAATCTTTAATGGCTCTATCGTCAACTTCTTTGAATTTCGAAAAATGCCAACGGGAGAAATGGGAAAACCAAGTAAAATCGGCCGCAAATCCACCGAATACTGACTTTCGTGGTTTTGGCATTAATGCAACGCGCTATCGGTGTGCACGCCTACCCTAGACTTCTGGCTTCCAGCTTGCAGAAATCCATAGGTTGATCGTGTAGGGGTGCGGTGAAAAGATATCTTCTTTGTCTCTAAGTCCTAATTTTTCTCTATAAAAATCATCCCAGCGTTCTCAGTTACCACACCACAAAGAGTAATAATCTCCGAGCCTACAATCCCCCAGTATTCCTCTCGCCTCATACTCTTACAAAAAATTTCTAAATTTTTCCAAATCATGGCCTCAAGGAAGTACATTGATCTCACAGTAGAGGCTAAGGAAGAAGAGCTCGACTTAAACTTAAGTCTGGGCAAAGACAAGGGCAAAAGACCTTTTGAGGGGTCTCCAGAGAAGCAGAAGGAGAAGAAAATGAAGAAGATCGAGGAAGCTGAGGAGACTAGCACGGGCCATACCTCGGAAGACAAAATCGCCTGTCTAGAGCAGGAGGTGAAAAATCTGAAAAAGATGATAGGAGACCTGGAGAAGTTAACTAAACGCAATCATGCAGAAATGACTTCAAGAATAGACAGGTTCTTCTATTGGTCTACCAAGTGCTTCTGCAATCAACAACAAAGAAGTGTTGATTGTATGAATGGAATTTACACTACCCTCCGCGACATTGCTCTGTCTCTCGCTCCAAGGAATGGTCGAGGGGTGATGATACAATACAACCCTCCTAATCTAAGACCACCTCACTTTTAGATTACTCATGCATGAGTAAACTTCTTCTTTTTTGCAATGTAGTCCTTCAGTTTTTTTTGTTTTTAATGCGAGTGGTTTCTTTTATTGGCTGGTACCCTAAAATAATATAGCTACACAAATTCAATCATGAATTCAGCTTATAAAATCCACCATATAAAAATTTGATCCGACAACAACGGAATCAAAACAAGTAATAACCTTTCCTTTACTAAGTTCAAAAGTGTAGCCACATCTATCTAAAATTAAACCTGACAACATAATTTCTAAGAAGAGATAAGTCTCGGAGGGAAAGGAAATGAAAACATCCTACAGGACCTTCAGTAGAGCCGTTTCTCTATAGTTGTGCCCGGGTTCACAACGATAGAGGAGGTCCTACTAAGGTTACCTTGCTCTGTAATCACTAGGAGACCTAACAACCTTTCCTCTGATACCAACTTTGTCACGACCCGTTTTCTGGGTACATGACCGGCACAATGATGAATCTCTCATCACTGTAAGCCTTCCGATAAATATATCAAATTTTCTTATCTGAAAATCATAGAGATGATTTGCATGTAATCATAGATTATCAATTTAAAATACATTATTATACTGACATACAAGCCAAATGTCGAACCCCTGAACTAGATGTCCTAGACGATTACAGAGCAACATAATCTATAACAGAAGAGAGGTCTACCCGACAACGGGAAGGTCCAAAGTGATCTACTCCTCTAGCAGATATTCTTCGATGGCAACCTGATCTGAACAAAAAGGTTGTACAAACAATGTGAGCTTTTAAACTCAATGAGCGAATTGGCCTCGCATTAATAAAATTCAAATACATTACCAGTCATGCAAGCATATCCAAAGGCTCATACTCAACCAATAGACAGAAGATAAAAATTTATCCAATTCAACAAACGTTACTAGTACTCGTCAATGGCAATATATCCCGGAGAGCGCACACAGGCCGGCTCACCAATTATGTATATTTCCGCCATGACGCACAACATCATCCTCTTACATACAAGATAAAAATTCATCCAATTCAACAAACGTTACTAGTACTCGTCAATGGCAATATATCCCGGAGAGCGCACACAGGTCGGCTCACCAATTATGTATATTTTCGCCATGACGCACAACCTCATCCTCTTAGCTAGGGCGCCTCACGGATTTATCACCAATCCGGGCTATATCCCTACTGAGGGAATCGTTGTCTCCACACTCATTGGTCAAGACACCCTGTCAACCGGGTTTTTCGCCTTGCCGTGAGAGGGGGTACTGTCCCGCTCAATCACAATCAATAGCATTTCATATTATAATCAAAAGCTCAATATAATATTCATCCATATAACAGGTATAGTATATAACTATATTATGGATTTATAAACTACATATCAAGATAACAATTAATCCATTTTTGAAAACATTCAAACTTCACATCATCATAAGATACTTATTTCATTTTATCCATACTTATGGATTAATTATCTCATTTAGATTCGTCATTCTGAATCCAATTTCCCCCTATGAATCTTGGGAGTGTCCTACGACATACTTTTTATCACCAGTAATGCTAAAACTCTATTAAAACGGGGTCGTTTCACTCACCTGGATTCCGTACGAATATCGCTTCTCTAAGTCGTTACAGATAAGAGTACACAGATGAATTTCAGTATTCCGCTACGGAGATTTTCATGAAAGATTAGAGAAAACAAGTTATGATTGTTTTCATACAGATACTGTTCATACATACGATACTATTCATATATACGGTCACTATTCATATATACGGTCACTATTCATACATACGGATACTATTTATATATACGGATAATATTCGTACATACGGTCACTATTCATACGTATGAATACTATTTTTACGTATGAATACTATTCATATGTACGGTTACTATTCATACGTACGGTCACTATTCATACGTACGGTCACTATTCATACGTACGGTCACTATTCATACGTACGGAAACTGTTTATACCAGAAATAGAGAATACAATCTGTAAAAGAGCACACCAGGTAAGTTCCCAGGAAAGAGTGGAGGGTCACACTGGACACATTTAAAAACCAGGTCTTTCCTTAGCCAGAACTTTCCTAGACATGTATTCTTCACAGTTTACATTCTATTTTGGTAATCAGATAATCAAAATAACATATAAACAGCTAAGGACAGTTTTTCTGATGTGAAAGATCAGCCAAAGCCGCAACCACAGAGCATACTTAAGAAAATAACTTCTAAAATTGAAAGACATAGAAAGGGTATAGTATCCTTACCTAAGCTGAAAAGGAAAGGCCCAAAATCTCAGAGGCCCAGCATTAGAGTAAGAGAAACTTAAGGAGAGAAGAAGAGAAGTTGAAGGTGTGAGTTTAGAAGTGAAATGGAAGAGCCTATTTATATGAAAAGTCAAAGGTACTATTTGATACTATGCGCTAATAAAATATTCAAATTACTATTTATAAAAATAACATTTATAATAAAATAATTCACGTTAATCGTTTACGGTTACTGTGCAAATTTCGGAAGGCGGCTTACTATTGAAAAACTTAAAGGGAAAACTATCATTTCACCTTAAACCTTTAAGTTTCTTTTCAAATCAGTCCTTTCATTTTAGTCCCTGAGGGTATTTTTACACATAAAACGTCATTTTTTCCTACGAACTTCTTTCTAGTTGTCTCTTATGACCAAACCACATCTAGTACTTGACATTTTGATTGTATAAATGAACAGTACCATATACGTAAATAGTATTATACGGGTAAATAGTGCCATATACTGAAATAGTAACAGTAGTTTGTAAACAAATATTTATATTTTATTTTTCATGGGTATTACAGGAAGACTCCATACTTTAAAATGAGAAAACAGTGAACGATGGAATGGAAAAATACCCACTGTGAATGCCCAACCAAATGAAAAAAAAATTATTGTAAGTGAAATTTCCATAATCTTTTTCAACCTGACTTGCTAACCATACGTGGTGTTGGATTATGAGTGTGAGAGAGAGAGAGAGAGACCGCTGAGAAGCAAGTTATTACGAAAACATAGATTGATTAACGTATTTTTCCTATCTAAACATAGGTCAGACACCTATTGGCTACTGCTATCAGGATATGTATTCAGAAATGCAGTAATGGTGTTTTGTAGTGGCTGTGGTTGTGATTTTCCTAAAAATATGACACTTAGTTAGTTGTTATTAATGCATTATTGGAAGATTTACAATCACACTTGAGATTTAGTTATAAAATTTAATAACAAAAACACGCTGAATGTAGTAGTAACGTGTATGAAAAATACGTATATTAAAGTACACTAACATGACCTTTATCTTAGACGAGTCATAGATCACATAATCGAATCATAGTGACTGATTCAACCAAAAACTTAGAGGTCATTTGGTATTTGTAAAAATGTTGGAATGGAATGGAAATTTCATATACTGTTATTTTTTTTCCTTTGTTTGGTAGCCAGATTATAGAAAATGGAGTTTTTTATCATGAAAAAAAATGGTCCGTTTTTCCTGAAGTTTTTTTCCATTGCTATCTCAATGGAAAATGTGTTTCTTGGATAGAAAATAAGTATTTGGACGATTTTGTCCTTGTGGCGAACTCAAGCATGCGTACTGTTGTTCTTTTCTATTCAAAGAAACCAACGGACTGAAAGGGAGAGAGTCTGAGATGCCAGCGGTGAAAGAGAGAGCATAACAA
Source organism: Biancaea sappan (assembly GCA_037074585.1). Lineage (NCBI taxonomy): Eukaryota > Viridiplantae > Streptophyta > Magnoliopsida > Fabales > Fabaceae > Biancaea > Biancaea sappan. The sequence goes on along the minus strand of CM073492.1, from coordinate 9,462,525 downwards.
CCGGTCGACTGGCGCCTGAAAGCCAACACTAACCCTAGTTTGGGTTCGATGGATTTGTTAATTTTTTTTTTGGGTTAAGTAATGAATTTTTGGTTAAGGGAAAAATAGTAAATTATTTTTATATTTATTTTCTATTATCTTTAAAAAATATAATAATCTTATTTTCTTATTTTCTTTTTTCGTACATACCAAACAAGTTTTTTTTTTCCTTTTCCTTCTCCTTTTTCTATTCTCTTTTCCTTTCCATTATCCTATTTTCTTTCCATTCTTACTCTTTCCTGGATACCAAACAACCCCTTAGTGAACTGGTAAGATCTTTAATTTGGTTTGGACATAGGGATAGGTGAGCATTTAAACCGATAAAAAATTAGTCAAACCGATAAAATCGACTGGTTCAACTGATTTTTTTAATTTTTTTAAATTTTTACTAAATATTATTATGTATTTTTAATAATTTTTTAAAAATTTAAGCTATTAAGAGAATATCTAGAGTTGGTATAAATATATTTGTAACATGTTTTGAATATTTTAATATTTGTAATATATGCATTAATTATATATTTAATATCTTGAATACTATCAGTTTGACTGCAATCTGACTATTGGCCCTTGAACCAATGTCTCGATTAGTTTAATGATTGATCTAATTTTTTGAATCTTATTAAAAATGAATTATAATATCTAATTTATGGCATCTAATTTGGCTCATTTGACAGTATTAAATATAATGCAGAGAGTTATAAATTTAAAAAGTTTTATATATTTTGCCCAAAATAAAAAAAAAACGGCAGGCAACTCTCTCACCTTTTTTGCATTGAATAGTGCCAATATATATATGAGTATTTACTATGAGTCTTTTTTTTTCGACAAACTGAAGAAATTAAATAATAATAACAAAAAGAGTACATCATATACGCAGGATGTATTTATTATGAGTCTAAAGAAAAGACTAATAGCTTTATCATTTTTTCATCCTCTCCTGTTCAATGATTACCAAAAACATAGTCAACTGCGTCTAATTATGGAGTTGTATTATGAACAGTGTGGAATCAATTGCCGCTCATACAGATGGTTACGGAATGTGGTTGCAGATTGGAGAGCGATATAACGAGAGTTGTTAGACAACAATTTTGGTAGATTTTGCGGCCAGAAGTAGCTCCTTCTAGCAAAGATGTTGACAACATAAGGCAATAGGCATCAAGTTGAATGGTTCAGATTTATGCTCTCTATTTTGCTTTCATTTTTATGGGCCAAGCCTCAATTTAAATCCATTTACTTTACAACAGATCATTGTCTGGCAATTCTCCATCATCACATGTACGGGAAATAGTTGTCCAAAATAAAGATGAAAGGGTTCAATCAATAACACTACTTATTAGTCATGTCAGTTTACAAGTATAAGGGTGAATAGAATATATATAACTAACAATGTTCCCGTGCGTTTGCACGGATGTTTATTGTTAAGTGAATTCAAAATATAATAATATATAAAATTCATTATTTATATATATGAAATAAAATCCCTTTCAATTAAATAATGTATTTGTAGATTGCATTGTTTTTAGATAAAGGAATGCTTTTTTAGTGTAATAGATTTAGCATTGATATACTTACTATTACCACAACATTTTAGTATATCAATTTCAAATAAAAAAGAAAGATCTTCACTTTCCTATCACAACATGACTTCAAAATGTGTGAAAGTAGCATGTCCTGATTCAATGGACTTTATTCATGAATCTTTATTTTCGACCTATAGCAATAATTTTAAGTGCCTCAAAATTAGTCATGCCGAAAAACATTTGAAAAGTAAAATTTAAAATTTATACAACCGAATCATTAATTTTTCTAGGAGGTGACTGGGCAATTAACAAATCGTTAGTAAATTTTAGGGTGAATGAACTTTAAAAGTAAATAATCTATGTGAAAAATGTAGACGATTTTACAGATTGGTTAGCAATTGACATTGTTTTATTGAAAAATTGCTTCTGAATTTGTTGTGCTAGCTCCTTTAGTGGTGGACACTTTCCAAATGCATGAAATATAGACCTAGATGCATATATTCTGCAATGAAAAGATCAAATCAGGAGAAAGGAAATAAACAGGAACAAAGATAGAGATCAACGAACTAACCCATAAAAGTGCAAAAAAGGAAACAATAAACAAAACCATGTATAATTATCCGCAACCTTGTTTTATCACAACACAGCAAACCAATGTCAGGTCTATTCAGGAGAAAATCCTCCTTTTGCCAAAAAATATGATTATAAATTACATTGATGTTAGTTAACAAATAAGACCAAGACGATTCTTCTGTAATATTTTCCTAATATGACACTCACAATGTCTCCTCAATAACAAAAATAAATAAGGAATAAGGGTTAAAAAAAAAACACCGGCACACAACACACCTGATAAGTGATAATATTGCTAACCAAGAAGAGGAGGATGATAACAAAGAGAAGGATTCAAAAGTCACGGCTCCCTAAAAAATGAAAAAAAGTATTAAGCTTTGATACAAATAGTCTCTCAACCAAATTCTGGATTCAAGGAGTGATATGGATATCAAATGCCTACAGCTACGGAGAACATAGTTCTGTATGAGCTGGGAAAAAAAAAATTATTAGCACATGAAAGCAATTAGAAGGAGAAGAATAATTCAACAATCACAACACAACCAAATTTAGCACAAAAGTTCCTACTAAAAATGCAATATAATTTGTTTTTAAAATTTTCTAAATGCTTTTCATCGATATGAAGCAATAGGCACAATGATCCCTAGAATAAATTCTCATAAAGGACCAAAATTGAGTTTTAATTTAAATAGAAGAATGTATCCAAAAATGAAACCCGCTCATGTGATGTAGAAAAGATACCAAGTGCATAAGGGAAAAGATATTCACTTGTAAAAGTTGAGTCTATTAAAAAATGATGTAAAATAATTTCTAATTCTTACCATCCAAAAGTCATAAATTGAGAGAAATCCATTAACATGGTTATATATTTACCAATTATTGCTCGAGACATGTGAATCTCAAGTGAAGCAAGCAAATACCCCACATGTGAATCTCCAGAGGACAAAAGTACCACTTTTTCTATGCAGAGGCATTTAGAAGTCTTTCTTCATGCACCCTTTAAATTTATCCAACAGAATCTTGAATGCTAATACCCAATAGTGAGTTTGTGAGTGATCATTTTTTCAGCATAATGAACCATATAATTAAATTACATATGCTATTAGATCATGTAAATTAATATAACAACAGTAAACTTATATCCATTGCCTACCTAAGACTTTATTTTTGCAAGATGGAGGAGGATTAACTATAATCATCCCTGGAACAATGATCATATTCTTGAATACAGTGTGAAACTTGATCAACATATTCAACGTATAGAGCACATTTTAAACTTGATCGAAGTCTGACCCATGTAACTGCTTGCATAGGCAGACAACAAAGGAATTAAATGACAACACCAATAGCCTAATTTCGTGCTTAGCAAGCTACTACAAGTTCAAAGAACTATCATGCTTAGAATTAAATGATAACTTTTGACTTTAGGCTCTCCTGACAATCTGCCAACAAAATAGCAAAACTAATTCTGGAACATTTGAAATAAAATAAAATCTGATTCATGAAAATAGACATGTTGACATTTCCAATGATTATTCATTCATTAGTTTTTGGTTTGGATTGGTTGTCTAACCCATTGAGTTCTAAAAAGTCCAATTATCTGGTCTTCAAATGGCAAAATAAACGTATTCTGGAGTTGGACTATTTCTATTCCAAGTGCTGGTCTATGTCATGAGATGCCCCTGTATCACCCTTTTTCAGCAATGGGTGCTAAAATTAAATACTGATTAAAGTTTATATTCTCTTAGAGGTCCTATTAGCTACATGTGTAAGAAGCTTGTTGCATACTATATGTACGCTCTTACTTGAGGTGAACTATTAACATGTCCTTTCAAGTCACATGTTCAATGTGTTGCATAACTATAATTAGCTAGCTAGATATCCCATAAATATTCCTTGCATGTTCCTTTTAGCATCTGTTGTACTGGGTCTACTACAAAAGAGTATCACTCACTCATTCACAATAAAAAGTCCTCACAATACACAAGAATCAACTTACATATTGTTGATTCTCTCTTTCTATATTTTCATAATTCAATGAACAATTTTATCTTTTTAAAATTTGAACTATAGTTATAATAGAATTAACATACAGAAAACAGAGGATATTCACCAATAACTCACATGTGATACAACAATGGAATGATACAACAATGGCAAGGGAGGTCAGAGGTCAGAAGAACTATTTTGCAAAGGAGAGAGGCATTGAGAGGGACCACTAAGTTGCTGCTTGAACAGCAGTGCTGGATATTTTGCCTCAACTTGCCGTAAATCATCCAGCTTACCAAGTCCACTACCATTTAAAAGTGAAAACCGGCATTTTGTGGAGCTGCGCTTAATCCCTAAAATAACAGGGGATAACAAATTGACAGGAAACAAAAAGAAAAGGAGAAATCATGAATATTAGTTTATCAACCATACCAACCGAAGTATATAAATTTTCAGATTCTACAGAAATCCCAAAACCCCTTTTTTCCCCTCTTCTTCCTTAATTAACTACTGTGTCACTACCCATAAGAATTAACAATAAAAGACAATTAATTAGATGTTAACATGAAAGAAGTGTCTAATACATACATTTTATGTATATAGTGCACAGAGAATGAATCACATTTGTTAGTATTTCATTCAATGATTGAATGAATCACATGATAGTCTCAAATTATGCTTCCATAGGAAACCATCTGTTAATCTTTTGATATACCAAATTATTATTATGAAGGAGATAGATACTTGTGGAAGGCCAAAACTTGGAAGCACGAAACCAAGAAGCTGGGTATTCTTTCTATTCTCGAGAGTATGGTTTTGTAGATGAATCTCCTATAAGCAGTGAAAGAGGGTGAGGGGCTTCCTGCACAAATTAATACAATTTTAATGAAAACCAAATGAATACCAACAATACTCAAGCTTTTCCTTTTTTTTTTTTCCTTCCCAATCCTAGTGCAACTCCAACATAGGAAGCAAGCTGTACCATAAGTGCAGATGAGTTGTCCTTGTGTCTCAGCAGCTTTTTTCAACTCTTGAATATTGATATTTCCCTTGGAATCAGTTCCAATAGGGACAATTTTCATTTCATACACAGCATGTTTCCGACACAAAGACACTATGGCATCTTGGATTAACAAATACTATAAAAACATACTACAGCACCCAAAACAAAAAAAATCAGATTCTTTATGAAATTGCATTACACATCTCAGAAATGATCACCAGTTCCTGTGTCTCCCAACTTCTTCCCTTAAACTTTTGATGGTAGAAAAGTCCACAAGGATATGAAATCATAATTAATCTCCCAACATTCATCATTGAAAAGCATGCATCTCAGACAAAGGAAAAAAACTATTGGGATGCAAGCATTTTGGGTTTGATTGCTTTTTTGCTTATTCAGTTATTCAAATATGGAAATCATAACATGTCATGCCATATTGTTGACAGAAAAAAAAATGCAACAAAACAACTGACGCCACAACTTTTGCTTCATCATGCACTTTAAGCCTTTGCCTGTTTCCGAGCTTCTTCTCTCATCACTGCTTTGACATATATTTGATAACAGCAGTGTCACGTCCCAAAATCTGAGCACGTGACCGGCACGAAAAGTGAATTTCAATTCACCTCCGTAAGCCTATCTTTCTCTTAAGCATCATACCATTTTTTTTTTCATGCAACCAAACCGAGTTCTCTATACACACTACAGTCATTCACATTACATCACTGAATGAACCTACCCGATTACAGAGATTTCTAGATTTATACAACTTAGAATAAGACTTAACTATTATACCTTTATCGTGAACAAATGAAAAGGTAATCATGGACTAAGGATCCATAATTCCTTGTTCCGATATTTACCTTCAGCTGTCAACTCTGAAAAAAAATATCAATAAGAGGGGTATGAGCAAACCACGTGCCCAGTGAATAGATAACACAATACTATGACAAAAAAATATCATGCATCATAATGATAACATGCAGCAATCATACGTAAATCGATCATCATATGATATAATATTATTCATAATACTTCACAACAATATCCAAGTAAATCAAATACATTTCAACATAATTCAAAATTCACAACAGCAATCGGTGAAATCAATTTCACACACATTTTCCGTACCAACCGGGTCGTCCAGAATACCTCTGGATCATTGCCCGCGGCCCCCGCCACATCCACCCTTATCTCTCCATTTATAATCTCCACCCTTATAACTTCATATAAATTTCTCCATGGGGTGCACCAACATGCCTTTCCTTTCTAGTCAAACACAATCACAATCACATCCAAGAACATGCTCAATTATAATCTTGACACACACAACTCAGTCATTTACAATTCAAGTCACAACATAATCAATATGGTTCCAGCAACATAGCATGTATACAACATAATCCATAATATAGAACAATTATTCATCAATATCATACTTCAACTATCCGCATATGAACGAACTCAACAATCAAAGTATGATATATTTCAACTCAGTTCACATGCCATTGACAAACCATCATATAACTTCCATTCATGAGAAAATAAGAAAATATAATTATATACATTACCAGACACGTTCCACAATTGTTTATGCCTCATCGTTCCACATCATCCTCTTCAAACTTGGATATACAACATATTTCCACTATGATGCAAAAAGTCAATAACAGATATTTAATCATAGCAAGTATTAACCAACTCACCTGGATTTCACGCTCTCGGCACTCCCACTTTGCACTTTGACCATTCCTATTGTAACCAGACAAAAACCATCAGGGTTACGAAATAGAGAAATTTCCTACCACTACTCTCGACCTTTACTCACATCTTAAGTCATAACTCCTAACCGGTAATGAATATCTAAATGAAACTTATACCATTGGAAACTAGACTCAAAGAGCTTTTCAACGATATTAAAAAAAAAACTGATGCTACAGTAACGGTCAACGGTCAACGCAGCTACAGTAACGTTGATCGAGTCAATGCTACAGTAACGTTAACCGAGTCAACGCTACAGTAACGAGAAAATGTGGAAAAATTTTCTCGGTGAACAGTAATTTCTGGGGAAAATTTTCGATGTTCTTCGTGTTTTTCATCCAAAAATCCTAAAATCATATCTAAAACAACATTTCTTTTGATTTCTTCCATGGGTTTTCATTCTTAATGTCTAAGGAGTGTTTTAACACCAAAACCCCCAATTTCTACCAACAATCCAAGCTCAAATCTCAAATTTTCATCAAGAACACTAACTTTTTTTTAAATATCCAAATTCTACGAATTTCTCCTAGTTTTCTCCAAATTTCTTGTTCTAATAACATCATAAACCACCTAAGAATGTTTTAGATTAACATCCACACTTAAATTCATCCAATAAAATATTCTACAAAAATTTTGCAAAATGATAACCAAGGATTTGGTCTTGTAATAAGAGGAAGAAGAAGAAGAAAATCAACTTACCAATCATCCTAACTTTCATAGCTTCCTTCCCCATGCAAAAATTGCATGAATGATTGATGAAGAAATTCCTTTGCAAGCATAATCGAGAGAGAGAGAAAGTGAGGAAGCATACGGGAGAAATGAGAGAAAGAAAAGAATAAGAGGAAATGTATACGCGTGGGCCCCACCAATTTCTTTTTCGATAAAATCACTCATAGCCACCCTTGCTTATAAGATTTGTTCACTTTAATCCCTCTCGATGTCTCAAATACCACTTTAACCTCGAATCCATCATCTTTTCAGTACCGGACTCATAATTCATTCTCATAAGCTTTATTCTTCCTCTTAGGTTCCTATTTGGTCATTTCTCAAAAGTAATCCATATTTTCTTTTCTTTTCACTTTAGTCCTTGAGAATTTGTAAAAATTTCCTAAATTAAAAATTAAAATTTCTATTCCCACATTTTCTTCACTAATTCAAAAAGCAAATTTTCCACGTAATTAAATTTTTCACTAAACTTCAAATTAGACTTTAAATACTCATATAAATTCTTGGGATATTACAAGCAGCCTAAAGCATCACAAAAGCATACAACAGGATTGAATAGATATAATCAAAAAAGGAATCTTCTAAACATTATGTTGGCTATCCCCACCCTCATCCGATCTAAATTAACACCCTCCCTCAATTTTAGACATAAGCAATTCCAATTCATAGAGCATGGCTAGGGGTTCAGTAATTGACACTGAAAGTCAGACACAAGACATGCTGGGTATGCTCTCACAGTTACTCTTAGATAATGCAGAATAGTCAACATTTTTAGTTGGGTCCATTCATGAGTTCTTCATGAGTTCATTCAGATATTGAAAAACCAGAAAACTTTGCACTTACTCAATGAAGGTTATGTTGTGCTTCTCCTTTCTTTCTTTCTTCAATTTAATCGCGCTCCTTTTTCAGCCCTCAGGTACTAATTTACATCATAAAGATATTGATTAAGCATCTAGTTTGTCCCCGATTCAACCCATAATTAAAATTAAAAGGAAGAAATTTCATTCTGTCTTGGGCATGACATGCTGGTGCAATGTCAGCTTAAATTCTTCACCACGAAAATTGCTTCCCTGGCCATCAAAATATGGGAAGATTAACTCCTATGCACTGACGCAAATCATTCATAGAACAACAGCCTTGAAAATTAGGTACCTGATCGAGATGGTACTTGTTTGAAGTATGAATTGAAAACTTTGCATGCTCTTTAGAAGGAATAATACCATCCCACAGAGATATCTGTAAAATGACATCCCAAGAGCTTAATCAACATATCTAGCATACTTTGTAGCAAAACTTGAAATGTGAGAAAAAGCAGAGATACAATATAAAATTCAAAAGCATAGCTAAAAAAAATTAACAAAAAAAAGCAATATATTGAAATCTATGATGCAAGAAGACTAATCAAATCTCACTTGATTTAAGGAGTTCTTTGGGGTTTCATATTCAGCAGTTAGAAAGACAAAAACCTGCAAGCACATATAAGAGCCAAACTAAGTTTTCCAGGCAGCTCTAAACTTCTAGTTTCCCAATAATGTAACAGCAGTTAGGACGTTGAATAGAAACAAAGCACCGTGAATCAGTTAGCCAACTGGATAAAGAAGACATAAACCACCTAAATTACTAATAGAGAGTATGGACTATAGAGAAGTTCGATTATAAATCACCTAAAACTTCAACCGTGAATCAACCTCACTTCTCATTTTTTTTTCTTTTCACAAAAAGAAAATAATAGAGTATAGATTGTAGAGAAGTTCGAGACCTATTGGTGAAGAGCATCCCATCACAGAAGCTTTCCAGACACAAGAAAAGAGCCTATTTCTGCGATACAATGCTTCTGGAAGATTGGTCCCTTCTGCTTTTCCAAGTAATCTTTTTAGCAAATTATCTCTCGACGTTGCACTCAATAGACAAAATCCATGTGCAACATTGGGTTCATGAACCAAATCGAAGAAACTCGGGAGCAGAGGAAGCGCAGCAATCAAGAGTGCATCAAAGAAAGCAAATATAAACAGAGAGAGAGATGGAACCTTATTCCAAATAAGATAAAGAAATGAAGAGAGAGAGAGAGAATCGTATTCCGAATAAGAACATGGATCGATGCTCATCACCTCAATATTCCTTGCAGATAAAAATGGAGAGAGAGAAAACCTGAAGATTTTCGCAGCAAACCATTGTTAGAGGAAGAAGAAAAAATGAGAAGACAGAGGAAAGAGAGACAGTGGGAAATATACTATTGATGTGAGGAAGATGTATATAAGATTTGATTTGAATTTTGAATTTTGAATTTTAAACTTTGAACGAAGTGTAGCAGCAGGAAGAATTGCAAGAGAGGAATTGATGATTGTTAGAACCATAAGTTGAATTTAATGAGGTTCAAAGTTGTTGAAGAAGTAGAAGGGCAATTTTTCACGAAAGAGGGAATGCTTTGTCAGTAATAAGACTGACGGCACAGTTTCAGAAGCATTTAATGAATGGCAAAAAGAGAAGAATAATAGGAAGGCGATGAACCTGCAGATGAAGGAAGAAAGTGTAGATGTTGCTGGCTGTGAGTTGCATTTAAAGACATTTAATGCTTAGCATTTATTGCGATAAGCACGGTGTAACTTTTTTAGAAGAGGAGAAGAAGATTTTCAATTTTCAATTCAATGAGTAGAGTCAAAATAAATTGGAAGACCGACCGTCAGAACTCAGAACATGACAGTGAAGAGTGATGAGGTTTGAAATATAAAAAGTGAAGACGATACACATAAATAATAGATAAATCGCAACATACATAAGAGAAAGTTGCATCAAATATAAGGGAGCATTAAATGAGAAGGAAGAGAGCATTAAATTACATAGCCACTTGGTGGATTTGCTTTATATGTTATAAAGATTAGTGTTGTGACTAGTGCGATATACGAATTAATATAAATGTCATAATTTTTATTTATTAAATAAATAAAAATAATTAAAAAATATAAAAAATAATACAAATATAAAAATAATAAGACATTTAAGCCTTATTAAGACACATATAAGATAATTCATTAGATACAAATACTTTGAATATTGAATTGAGCATAATTCAAGCCACCAATTAAGGAACACCTAAAAAAGGTTCTTACCATTGAATGAAATGATTTCATTACGCATTGATATGATAAATCCATATAGATTTAAAAAAAATTATAATCTGAATTCATCCTCCTCTTGAGAGCTAGTCATTTCTATTAATATGTAGATTTGTTTGCTAAGATGGATTTGAAGAATTCTATGGGATTGTGCATGTTAAATCCTCAACTTAGCACCATTTTGGTGCTAATTACCTTTTTTTTTAATCTCTATTTTGCCTAAGCGTACCTTAACCTATGTTTTGAGTAGTTTAGAGTAATTAAAGTTTTCTTAGAGTTTTATTAAATTGAGTGATTTCATGACTCTTTGCTGCTAGTAATTATGTTTTGTTGTTTTCTGTTATAGGTTGAGTTGGCGTGGAGCATAAGTGATATGTGGACCATGTCAAAGCTAAATTACTGAAGCTGCTGCAGTAGAAATTTTTCTCTGCCTCCCACTCCTATAGCAGCAAGCCCTGGACAAGAGCTTGTTGTAGTCAACCATTCTGCCAGCCACCGCTATAGAGGAGGCTCATGGACTAAAGAGCATTTTAAGCCCATTTTTTGCCTCTCACTGCTATAATGGTGGGCTTGTATCGCTATAGTGGTGAGTACTAAACCACATAATTTTAAAATGCCTTCCACTACTACAGTGGTGGGATTGTGCTGTTATAATGACGGGAAGATTTTTGCTGGTGGTTTAAATAGCGAAAGGGGAAGATATTTTGGGTCATTCTGAGCATGGGAAAGATTGGAAAACGCCGACTTTGCAGAAGGAAGAAAAGGAATCTTATTCTGAAGCTCTCTAGTTTGGATTTTGATCAATCCAATCTCGATTTCATATAGTTTTCTCATTTTTCTACTATTTTCTACAATTTTTCTGTCATGAGTAGCTAGATCTTCTATTAGAGTTACTATGAACCTAATTTTAGATTAGGGATTGTGATCTCTTTGTGTTCGTGGATTCTATTAGATTAGTACATATCTATTCATTCATTTATCTTGAACTTGCTATGAAATTGATCACTTTATAGTTTGCATAATGCTTTTATCAATCTTAGGCAAGGGAGATAAGAGTAGAATTCTAAATGAAACGGACGAGTACGTAAACCTTAATTTCTTAAAAGGTTTTTGCTTGTTAACTCGTAGGGATTCTAGTTAATCTCATTTAATCACTTTAGGTTAGTTGTAGTAGGCTTAGCCTGTTAGCAAATAATATTTATTACACTTAAGGGTAGTTTAGTCTTTAATCTTATTTGTATATATTTACCATTTTCTCTTGTAATATCATGTAGTTGCAACCCTAGCCACTCTAAGAATTCTCTCTTCTCCTTCTTCATTCTCTTTGCATTGCAATATTCACATGGTATCAGAGCGCAATTCTTGATCTATCCACAGCTTTCGCAGATCTTTCAAAAAATCACAGATCCGGGTTGGAGCAATTAGATTTGGTGCGTTGTTTTTACCTTTTATTTTTTTTTCGGCAACCCATTTGCAGTTCAGATTGATTTTTCATCGAGTTCGCAGATTTCAGATCGGGTTCTTGTTCGCAAAAATCTGATTTGCAGATTTTTTTGGTTACTGTAGCTGCGAGAAAATTTCTCAGATCTAGCCCGATTTAATTGGTTTTGGTTAGAAAGAAACTATTTTTTGCATTTCTGGTAAGTCAGAGATTGTTTTTGATTGTTCTGGTGTATTTTTCGATTGCTGGAGTTACTATTCTGGTTGCCAGAGTTACTGTTCATCGTCTTCTCCGATACTGCAAATTTGGGGTTACTGTAGCAACACGGGTACTGTAGTGACACGGATACTGTAGCAAAATGGTCAACGGTCAATGTTACTGTAGCAGTCTGAAATTTGCTGAATTTACTATTTATGCAAATTGTTACACTATTCCGGTACGTTTACTGTTCATTCAGTGTACATTTTGCCAGATAATTAAATTTTTGGTCTAATAACAATAGCAATGGCTGGTGAAAAAGATGATTCTCTTCAATCTATTAGTGTGCAATTGAACGGACAGAATTATTCATATTGGAGTTATGTGTTGAAAATTTTTTTAAAAGGTAAGAGAATGTGGAGTTATGTTTCTGGAACCTTTGTTAAGCCGAAAGATGAAAATGATGCAAAATATATTGAACAGATGGAAATTTGGGATGCAAACAATTCGAAGATAATTACTTGGATCAATAACTCTGTTTTGTAAACAATAGGAGTACAACTAGCAAAATATGAAACAGCTAAAGAGGTCTGGGATCATTTGGAAAGGTTGTATATGCAGTCAAATTTTGCAAAGCAATATCAATTAGAGATTGATATTCGTGCTCTTAAACAGAACAACATGAGCATACAAGAATTTTATTCTGCTATGACTAATCTATGGGATTAACTAGCTCTTACTGAATCTGTTGAATTACGAGCCTTTGCATCATACATTGCTCGTAGAGAAGAACAACGTCTGGTTCAATTTTTGATGGCTCTTCGGGATGATTTTGAAGGGCTTCATGGAACAATTTTGCACCATAATCCTCTTCCAATGGTTGAGTCAGTGGTTAATGAGTTGTTAGCTGAAGAGATTCGTTTTCAATCTCAATCTGATAAAGGGACTATAGAGAAAGGAATTCTTCCTATTCCTCACCCATCTGTATTTGCAGTTCCTCCTAACAAAAACAAATCTCATGGAAAGGTTGGTTATGACGAATGTAGTTTTTGTAAGCAAAAGGGCCATTGGAAAGCTCAATACCCGAAATTATTGAACAAATTGCACCATACACAACAACCTAATCATTTGCAACAACGAGGCTTCAAACCTTCAACTTCAAATGTTGCAGCAGTTGTTCCTCCTACAGATTCTCTTGGTATTGGACATACACATTCTTCTGGCCCTACAATAGCTACCCTTGCTGAGCAATTTCAAAAGTTTCTTGCCACTCAACCACAAGCTATGTCTGCCTCCTCAAATATAGGTTTGCCTTCTTCTAGCTCATCAGGTATATCTTCATCCATATGGATTCTTGACTCTGGAGCCTCTCATCATATGTCATCTGATCTTCAATCCTTTGCATCTTTACATCCCACGTCATCTGTATCTGTTATGACTGCTGATGGCACTCCTATGCCTTTAGTGGGCACTGGGTCTATTTTCACATCTTCTTTATCTCTTTCAAATGTTTACTACATTCCTAACCTTACGTTGAACCTTGTTTCTGTTAGTCAGTTGTGTGATTCTGGCTTCTCGGTTTTCTTTTCCTCCACTTCTTGTTATGTACAGGATCCGCAATCCAGGAGGCTCATTGGGATCGATCGTAGGCAGGGGGACTTTATATTCTGGATGAGCTCAAAGTTTCAGATATTGCAGCTTCTAGTGTTGACCTGTCATCATTTAGTTTAGGTTCCTCATCTTCTAATTTTTACCTATGGCATTCTCGTCTCGGACATGTATCTTCTTCCCGCTTGAAATACTTAGCTTCTACCGGAGCTTTAGGAAAGTTGCAAACTCATGACATTTCTAATTGTTGTGGTTGTAAACTTGCTAAATTTTCTGCTTTACCTTTTTCCAAAAGTACTTCTTTTTCTGTTGCACCTTTTGACTTGGTTCATTCTGATGTTTGGGGTCCATCACCTCTTCATACAAAAGGTGGATCTAGATATTATGTTTCTTTCATTGATGACTATACTCGTTATTGTTGGGTTTATCTTATGAAAAATAGTTCTGAATTTTTTAGTGTTTATCTTATGTTTCGTGCTTTTGTTAAAACTCAACATAATGCGGTTATTAAGTGTTTTCGATGTGATCTGGGGGATGAATATACATCTAGTAAATTTTCTGAATTACTTGCCTTTGATGGAACTTTTCATCAAACTTCTTGTACTGACACTCCTTTGCAAAATGGCGTTGCTGAAAGGAAACATTGTCACATTGTTGAAACTGCTCGTTCCCTTCTTTTGTCTGCCTCTGTTCCCAGTGTTTTGGGGGGAAGCTATTCTTACTGCTGTCTATGTCATTAACAGAATTCCATCATCTGTTATTTCAGGTTTGTCTCCCTTTGAAAAACTATGTGGCGATGCTCCTGACTATTCAGCTTTAAGAGTTTTTGGTTCTACTTGTTTTGTTCTTCTTCCTAGTGTACAACGTAATAAATTGTCTTCTCGTTCAGCAATCTGTGTTTTTGTAGGATATGGTGATGGTCAGAAAGGATATCGTTGTTATGATCCTGTCACTCAAAAACTTTATGTCTCACGTCATGTTGTGTTTCTTGAACGTATACCATTTTACTTCATTCCTTCTGATTCTCAGAGTCTTACAAAGTTTGATCTCACCCGTATTGATCCTTTTCACACAGATACAGATACCACACCTCCTCATGTGACAGATCATCTAAATAATTCTGATATTGAGTTTTGCAAGGTTGACACTGGTAGTTCTGATGATCTTGATGTTCATCTTGTTGATACTTCCCCTCTCCCTACTGCTTCTCAAGAACCCTCTGTGACTGTGGATCCTCCTTCTCGTTACCCTCAACGTGATCGTAAGTCCACTAAATTTCCAGATTTTGTTTATTCCACTTACTCTACTTCTTTTGCTTCTTTTTTAACCTCTATTCACAATTTATCTGAGCCATCTTCCTATCAAGAGGCTGTTCTTGACCCTCTTTGGCAGCAAGCTATGGCAGAGGAACTTTCTGCTTTGCAGAAAACAGATACTTGGGACATTGTTCCTCTTCCACCGGAAAAACGTGCAATTGGTTCTCGTTGGGTATATAAGATCAAAACTAAGTCTGATGGGTCAATTGAACGATACAAAGCTCGTTTAGTTGCTAAGGGTTTTTCTCAACAATATGGTATGGATTATGAAGAAACATTTGCTCCTGTTGCTAAAATGACTACCATCTGCACTCTTATTGCAGTTGCATCTTTTCATCAGTGGCATATCTCTCAAATGGATGTTAAAAATGCCTTCTTAAATGGTGATCTTCAAGAAGTTTACATGGTGCCTCCACCAGGTGTCTCTCATAATCCTAGTGAAGTTTGTAAACTAAAGAAAGCTCTATACGGCCTCAAACAAGCTCCTCGAGCTTGGTTTAAAAAGTTTTCCATTGTGATTGCATCTCTTGGTTTTCATTCTAGTTCACATGACTCCGCCTTGTTTCTCAAAAGTACTTCTCATGGTCGTATCATACTCTCTTTATATGTTGATGACATGTTATTACTGGGGATGATATTGATGGGATTGCAGAGTTAAAATTGCAATTAGCTCGATAATTTGAGATGAAAGATTTGGCCACTTTTCGATATTTTTTGGGGATTGAAGTGGCTTACTCTCCTAGAGGTTATCTTCTTTCCCAATCTAAGTACATCACTCTCATCCTTAAACAAGCTCGTCTATCTGATACTCAAAAAACAGATACTCCTCTGGAGCTTAATGCCCGGTATACCTCTTCTGATGGCGTTCCCTTATTAGATCCTACTCTTTATCATACAATTGTTGGCAGTCTGGTATATCTTACTATCACTAGACCTGATATTGCTTATGCAGTGCATGTTGTTAGTCAATTTGTCACTTCTCCTACTTCAGTTCATTGGGCAGCTGTTCTTCGCATTCTTCGTTATCTTAGAGGCACTCAATTTCAAAGTCTTCTCTTTCCTACATCTTCTTCCTTAGAATTACGTGCCTACTCAGATGCTGATTGGGGTGGTGATTCTACCGATCGTAAGTCAACCACAGGGTTTTGCATTTTTCTAGGAGATTCTCTCATTTCTTGGAAGAGTAAGAAGCAAGACATTGTCTCTCGATCTTCTACAGAAGCTGAATATCGTGCCATGGCATCCACCACTGCAGAAATAGTTTGGTTACGCTGGTTACTTGCCGATATGAGTGTCTCTTTCTCTGGCCCAACCCCTATGTACTGTGATAACATGAGTGCTATACAAATTGCCCGTAACTCAGTTTTCCATGAACGCACCAAGCATATTGAGATTGATTGCCATTTTACTCGACATCACTTTGGACATGGTACCATTACTTTACCCTATGTCTCATCCTCCATGCAAATTGCTGACTTGTTCACAAAATCGCATTCCACTCAACGTTTTCATTTCTTGACTAGCAAACTCTCGATGATTTCTGTAATACCCATGAAAAATAAAATATAAATGCGTGTTTTCAAACTACTGTTACTATTTACGTATATGGTACTGTTCATTTATACAATCAAAATGTCAAGTACTAGATGTGGTTTGGTTATAAGAGAAAACTAGAAAGAAGTTTGTAGGAGAAAATGATGTTTTATGTGTAAAAATACCCTCAGGGACTAAATTGAAAGGATTGAATTGAAAAGAAACTTAAAGGTTTAAGGTGAAAGGATAGTTTTCCCTTTAAAGTTTCTAATAGTAAATAAACGAAGTGCACAGTAACTGCATTATTAGAAATGTCGTTTTCATAAATAGTAAATTGAATATTTTATTAACGCATAGTATCAAATAGTACCCTTGACTTTTGCTATAAATAGGCCCTTCCATTTCACTTCTAAACTCACACCTTCAACTTCTCTTCTTCTCTCCTTAAGTTTCTCTTGCTCCGACGCTAGGCTTCTGAGATTTTGGGCCTTTCCGTTTTTGCTTAGGTAAGGATACTATGCCCTTTCTATGTCTTTTAAATTTTAGAAGTTATTTTCTTAAGTATGCTCTGTGGTTGCGGCTTTGGCCGATCTTCCACATCAGAAAAACTGTCGTTAGTTGTTATTTTGATTCTCTGATTACCGAAATAGAATATAATCTGTGGAGAATACATGTCTAGGAAAGTTCTGGCTAAGGAAAGACCTGGTTTTTAAGTGTGTCCAGTGTGACCCTCCACTCTTTCCTGGGAACTTACCTGGTATACTCTTTTACAGATTGTATTCTGTATTTTCGGTATGAATAGTACCCATACGTATGAATAGTGACCGTATGAATAGTACCGTACGTATGAATAGTGACCGTATGAATAGTACCCGTACGTATGAACAGTATCTGTACGAAAACGATCTTAACATATTTTCTGTAATCTTTCATGAAAATCTCTGTAGCGGAACACTGAAATTCACCTGCGTACTCTTGTCCATA
The DNA here is from genome assembly GCA_037074585.1 of Biancaea sappan. NCBI lineage: Eukaryota > Viridiplantae > Streptophyta > Magnoliopsida > Fabales > Fabaceae > Biancaea > Biancaea sappan. The sequence continues at coordinate 9,444,724 of CM073492.1, read as the reverse complement.
ACGATTTAGAGAAGTGATACTCGTACGGAATCCAGGTGAGTGAAACGACCCTGTTTTAATAGAGTTTTAGCATTACTGGTGATAAAAAGTATGTCGTAGGACACTCCCAAGATTCATAGGGAGAAATTGGATTCAGAATGACGAATATAATGAGATAATTAATCCAGAAGTATGGATAAGACAAAGCAAGTATCTCATGATGATATGAAATTTGAATCATATAGTTATATACTATACCTGTTATATGGATGAGTATTATATTGTGCTTCTGATTATGATATGAACTGTTGTACTATTGATTGTGATTGAGCGGTACAGTACCCCCTCTCACGGCAAGGCGGAAAACCCGGGTTAAAGGGTGTCTTGACCAAAGAGTGTGGAGACAATGATTCCCTCAGTAGGGATATAGCCCGGATTGGTGATAAATCCGTGAGGCGCCCTAGCTAAGAGGATGAGGTTGTGCGTCATGGCGGAAAAATACAAAATTGGTGAGCCGGCCTGTGTGCGCTCTCCGGGATAAATTGCCATTGACGAGTACTAGTATCGTTTGTTGAATTGGATGAAATTTTCTTGTATGTAATTTCTAACTATGTCTATTGGTTGAGCTTGAGCCTTCGGATATGCTTGCATGACTGGTGATGTATTTGAATTTTATTAACGCGAGGCCGATTTGCTCACTGAGTTTAAAAGCTCACACTGTTTGTACAAACTTTTTGTTCAGATCAGGTTGCCGCCAAAGTACATCCGCTAGAGGAGTAGATCACGTTGGACCTTCCCGCTGTCGGGTAGGCCCTTCTTTTGTTATACAGTATGTTGCTCTGTAACCGTCTAGGACATCTAGGTCAGGGGTTTGATATTTGGCTTGTATTTCAGTATGATAATGTATTTTGTACTGAGGATCTATTATTTTTAATTAAGAAAATCTGATGTATTTTCTTTGTATTTATTAAGGAATAGTATTTTGAGAATATAGAGATAATGACTAACAATTTTACTTGTGGGAAGAATTTATCGAAAGGCTTACAGTGATGGGATATTCATCATTGTGCCGGTCATGTGCCTAGAAAATGGGTCGTGACAATTTCTACTGATGCATCGTGAGTTTGAGGGGGGATGTTAGCAAATAATATTTATTACACTTAAGGGTAGTTTAGTCTTTAATCTTATTTGTATATATTACCATTTTCTCTTGTAATATCATGTAGTTGCAACTCTAGCCACTATAAGAATTCTCACTTCTCCTTCTCCATTCTCTTTGCATTGAAATATTCACACCACACAAGGAATTGTGTAGGCGTTGAGTAGCTTAATCTAGATTAAGGAGGACTATTTTAAGCCATAAGATAATCTAAGATTAATATATTTAATTTATTAGAATTACAAGTGAAAGAGAGAGTTTGGTAATTCTTAGGACGGAAGAATGAGATTAGTAGCTCTAATCCTTTTATTTGAATTAATTTCATCCCATTTTGTGTCTGTGTTCATTATTAATTGTTGGAAAAATTATTAAAAAAGTTGATTGTTGAACTTTACTTTTCAGTTCTTAATTTAGAGCTGTCTTTGATCCAAAACTGCTTATCTAACTAATAGGCATAAATTTTTTGAGTAATTAGCGAGTTAGTCCTTGTGGGAATGATATTTTTATTCTATTTCACTATATTACTTGTACGATTGGTGCACTTACTAAACAGTTAATAAGTTTTTGGCGCCGTTGTCGAGAACTAACAATTTTAACTAATATTCTAAGAGATTTAAAAGTACTAGATTAAATACTTTTCTGTTTTATTTTGTTTTAGGTTTCTTATTTTTATTTAATTAGTTATTTTTACTTTTAGAGTTATTTTTCTGTTCTCCTTTTAAAGAAGTTTGGACTCAAGTCTAATAAGTAATATGTACGCCTCAAACATATGACCCATTTAATACATAACATTCCAAAATAATCGTGCAAATTTGGAGGATTTTTGTAATACATTTATTGGCTTTGAGATGGATGCAGCTTTTTTCTCCAATAATGAAAGAATCCCCAAAGAGTGAAATGTTTTATTTAGTTTTGGTACAGGTCAAATGTTTTATTCATAATGAAATCAGAAGTTTTTGACATGCAATTCCAAGATTAATTTGTGATCCAAACTTAGGACAAAGACGAATTTTTTGTTTGGCTTTCGACTTATCTGGATCGTTGATTTTTAAAATCAACGGTTTAGATTTTAAGATTAAAAAAATTTAAAAAATTAAAAACAAAATCTTAAAATATGAACTGTTGATTATAAAAATTAACGGGTCTAAATGAGTCAAGCATCATGCTGAAGGAATCTATTTTCACATGACACTATCTGTGTGTATAGAAAAGACATAATTTTTAAGAATAAAAAAAATAAAATAGTAAATATAAACCTATGTACACCAGATTTTCTATCACTGCTTCGATAGATAAGAAACAAGAGTATCCATACTTACACAAAAATAAGATTTAAAACGTGTTTATGCATATTGAATAATTGAGAGGTCAGCTTAATTCCCAGATAATTACTGATTAGTTGAAGTGGATCTGTCTGTGAAGAAAACAATAGTCAACATTAAAAACAAAAACAAAAAAAGAAAATTCTGTCTTGCTATTTTTCATTAATTAAAATCATTTTCTGTATATTAAATAACTTCAAAGACCCTATCAAGTATCAATATTGCTAAACTCAAAAAGAATTCAAGGGGAGACGAAAGAAATCTGCAGTATCGTTCATTTATATTTCGTCGAGTTTCTGAAACACACAACCTAAAGTTTTCCAGGGGGTCCATATTTCATGTTTGTCATGTTAGGCCCAATTATAAATTCGGAATGGGCCTTATGTAGCCAGTATAGGTCCAGATAGAATCCATAACGGCCCACTATGGCTAACGCCTGAGGCTGTCCTTTGGTTATGCGGTGTTGGAATCTGACTGTTTCCAGCTGATGGGTGCTCCTTGCTCTGAATTCTGTAACCATTAACGTTAACTTTCTTCTCTTTTATCATATTATTGGAAATCACAAAAACAAATCACGCAAGAGAGGAAGAAGGAAAAAAGGCCAATAAGAGGGAAAAGGAGTTGTTTTATCCCAATCAATCGGCTTTTCATTTAATTTCTTTTTGGTTTTTAAGCATCAAATTCAGATCCATCGGATCACGTAGGATATACATGGCAGCAGCGAGACGGCTTCGGGACCTGCAAGCTCAACCGGCGAACAGGATCTGCGTCGATTGCTCTCAGAAGAATCCCCAATGGGCTTCTGTTTCTTACGGAGTTTTTATGTGCTTGGAGTGCTCCGGCAAGCACCGTGGCCTCGGTGTTCATATATCCTTCGTTCGATCCGTCACCATGGATTCCTGGTCTGAAATCCAATTAAAAAAGATGGACGCAGGCGGTAACGAGAAACTCAATGCCTTCCTTGCCCAGTATGGCATTGCTAAGGAGACTGATATCGTCACCAAATACAATACCAATGCGGCTAGCATTTATAGGGATAGAATTCAGGCTATCGCAGAGGGACGACCATGGCGGGATCCACCGGTCGTCAGGGAGAACTTTGGCCCTGGGAGGAGTAAGCCTCCCTTGGCGTCGAAAAGTGCGAAAGATGGAGGGTGGGATAATTGGGATAACGATGACGGGTTCAAATCTTCCCATGACTTCAAGCGCAACATGTCTATGGGAGATATTGGAAACTGCAATGCAGGTTCAGCTGGTAGCATACCCCAGAGGTCGAGGTCGACGGAGGATATCTTGACGCGGGCGCAATATGAAGCATCCGCTGCGAACAAGGACAACTTTTTTGCTCAGAAGGTAGCGGAGAACGAATCACGACCGGAAGGTCTTCCACCCTCGCAAGGAGGCAAATACGTTGGTTTTGGATCTAGTCCCGCTCCTTCCCAGATGAATAACCAGCAAAATGATGTCTTCTCCGTCGTTTCGCAGGTATGACATCGCAGGAGTTCCCCTTTTTCTTGGTGGCTGGGAAATGATGCGTCCTTGTAACCAACTGTTAGTTATATATTTGTTTCTCTTCAGGGATTTGGTAAGTTATCTCTGGTTGCTGCCTCTGCGGCTCAGTCTGCTGCTAATGTCGTTCAGGCTGGCACTAAAGAAATCACTACTAAGGTATTTACATCTATTTTGTTCATGGGATGATTTATCAAAGCGTTATATTTAGTTCCTATTGAATTTTTTTATTGAAAGTGTGATAGATATTGTACAACCAAACAGCATTAGAATTTATCAATTTGAGATTATAAAGATGTCTGTTATATATGAAACAGAAAACCAAGTTACACCTTTCTCTAAATACTAGAAAATAAACAATTGAATTATGGAGGCAGGTTTGATACTTTTTTTTAAAAAAACTTTTTGACGCATTAATATTTGATTTCTGTTGAATTTTGACTTGAAAATTCTGTGAATGAGGAATGTTAGAATCAATTATTGCCATGTAATTTCCGTATCTTCTTGATTTCTGTCTTGGTTTTGAGGATAAAAAATAACGATTAGAGCAAGAATTAATGGTGCATGCTAGAGAAAATACAGCATCGAGAAAAGGTGTTAAGTGACAAAAATAGGGAACTAGTGTATACTGAGATTGTTTTATGGAATTCCAAAACAAATTCCAAATTTTTCTCATACTGATATGTTTTGCATGTAATCTAATAATACGTTGACTGATTTTATCTGTGTTTGTTAGGGAACATAATTGTATTCTCGTGTTTGGGAACACAATTTTGATCTGTTGAAAATATATTCGACGCACCTCTCGGGGGTTTTTTTTTTTAATTGTTTTTAATTAAGTGTTTCAACATAAGCGTTCAGAAGTCATAAGTGGCTTTTAATGAGAACCCCAAAATGCTTCTAAATGTATTCGTTTTCAAAAGGTAGGAACAATTCTTAAAAAGGAGCTTTTGAGATATTCACTGACTGAACACAGCAGAAGCCACTCACAATTTTGATCCTCGAAGAATTACATATTTTATGAGACTGGAATTGGTCAGGTTGATCTTTGCTTTTCTTGAAGATTTACTTGGGAATTCCTTGAATACTCCTTTTCATATTTAGGCTGCACCATTGGCATTCTTTTTCTTTCTTTTCATATTTACGCATTGCACAGGTACAATATGTTTTCCTTTCCTAGAAAGGGGGAATTGTGGCAGATATTCATTGCTTTGTTAACAATATGTATCCCTTATCTCAGGTAAAAGATGGTGGTTATGATCACAAGGTCAATGAAACGGTCAATGTTGTCACTCAGAAGACATCAGAGATAGGGCACAGGACATGGGGGATCGTGAAGGGGGTCGTGGCATTGGCTACACAGAAGGTTGAGGAGTACGCCAGAGAGGGCAACAATTGGAATAATGATAATTGGCAGCGAAATGAAAACGATAGAAATGGCTGCAATCAAGAATATAATCAAGAGAATAAAGGTTGGCATTCTTCTACTGGAGGAGGACAACCTTCCGATGGGCAAATTAATACTCACAACTCAAGCTCTTGGGATGATTGGGACCGAGATACTAAGAAAGTAGAACCAGCGAGAGGATCAGTTCCCATTTCATCAGATGGGAATTTTAATACTTACAGTTCAAGCTCCTGGGATGATTGGGACAACAACTATACCAGGAAGAAAGAACCAGCCAAAGGATCAGCTCCCCCTCCGTCAGGTGGGAATTTTAATAAATACAGTTCTAGCTCCTGGGATGATTGGGACAAAAATGATACTAAGAAGAAAGAACCAGCTAAAGGATCAGCTCCTCGTAACGATGACGGTTGGGCTGGCTGGGATGATGCCAAAGATGATGGATATGATAATTCCTATGGAAGTGCATCAAATACGAAAGCAGTTGGTCCTAATGGAAAGTCTGGTGACAACTGGACAGGAGGAGGCTTTCTTTGAGGTTTGTAAATTATGATTTTTGAAAACTACCCTTTTTTTTTTTTCACGAGAAAATGAGGAAAGAAAATAAAAGAGAAGAGGAAATAATGAAAATGTAACACTATATTTCTAATGGAAACCCCAAGTATCTTTAAAGTTTAAACCTGTTTGACCAAAGAATTCTTTGAAGTTTTGATATATACTATTAACTGTGTGCTCATGCGTGGGGAGGGAATTGGGTGGATGAAACAAGGCACCACATTGAGATTAGAAAGAATTATATTTTACTTTTTTATTTGTTATTAATTTGCTGTTCAATGTCCAAGGGGTGAGACTTTGAGGAGGCTCAGTTCTTTGTACTTGGATCGCCATCCAAATTTATAAGAATTTATGCATGGAAACCTAAGGATAGAGACCTCTCAACACTCGTCCATGTCTATATTGCTCTAACTCAATACATGATTTGAAATAAATTACTTCCTGTGAGACGCTTGTTTGACCAGGTTTAAGCCCATCTTTACGTCACCACTTCAATGAATCAGCCACAAGTGACAAAATTATGGTAGCTTTCGAGGGATCACATGTAGCCCAAAAGGGGTTTCTCTAAACATGATGGATGTGACCAGACTGTCAAAGGTAAATCTGTTGGTCACTGTTAATATTAAACCTCGAGTGCAGAAGGAATACTTTTGTTGAGGTTAGTATATCTTCAGCAAGTCTATTTTCTTTATCTTTCTCCTCTCTTCCCCTTTGTAACTTTTCCCATGTAATTTCTTGTGACTTCTGCACGGTTGAAGATATAGTTTAAATTAAGCGTCCAAAGGAAGGTGTCATTGCTCAAATCTTAAGAGCACTACTTGCAAGTGTAAGGAAACATTATTCTGATATGGAAACTTCAAAATTATTTTGAAATTTTTGCAACGGAATTGACCTGTTCGTAGTTTAATTGCTTCGTGTTGAACCCGATGTTCTTTCTGGCCAACAAAAAAAAAAAAGAACACACTTACACAAAATGTTCTTTCCCAAAACTTATTCTATTCCTTTATGTCAAACCAAATTAAAGGGCAGACTTTGCGAGATTCATTTAAATTAATCAGTGGACAACATTAGTTTCTAATTGACGTCAGCTCTGTTGGAGGCAACCCGTGTGATAAATTCTTCTTCGAAGTGGCTTAGGGCTGGGGCCTGGGGTGCTCTGCCATTGTTGACAATCGAAATTCTTGTTTGGGGAGGTTATCATCATTCTTAGTTAAAATATGCGAGCTACATGATAGCAATATCATAATTACAAGGTAAAACTCTGTTATTTCTTTATGAATAAAAACTTAAAAAATGTTCAAATCTATTTTCGCTATTATTAGTGAAAACTATAACTATAGCATATGAACCTGAACCCAAGAACCTCCAGAATTGGCATAAATTATTAATAATAACAAAATTATATATATATATATTATATAATGAAAACCAAACTAATTGAGTTAAAATTAGAAAAACATATTCTATTCTGTTACTTAGAATATTTAAATGCATCATGAAATAAAAGAAAGTGTAATTTGAGTGTAATAATATGAAGGAATAACTTCTAACAGAGCAAGTAAATTTCAGGATGATTTATTCTACTTTGATATGACAAGGTGAAGCACAGGATTTGTTCAAGCTAAATCGTTACTAGAAGATATGAATATGAGCTGATGGATGGCTTTTGTGAAATTTGGCTGCTGATAAGATACACACAGCTCCATATGAATTCAGAACCCCAAAAACTGGCACTAACCGATATACAATTTGCTAAAAGTTTAGCAAAAATCACCAGTTCGTTTCCATTACACAATGTTGTCGTTTGGTATTGAAATCCCTTTCCCCCTCGACGACTCGTCGTCTTTGGAATTGTCATACCCACCCCGCTCCTTAGACTACACAGGGGACTCCTCCACCAGTTCCACGTCGTGCTGCTGAATAACCAGCACCGACGACACCACCCCTTGTCCTGACGACGCCAGAATGTCCCCAATAGGTCCCAGCTCCGCGTGCTCCTCCTGTCTCTCCGCCATTTCGACTACCCTGCTAGACGGAAACCTTCCCTTCCCTACCACTATCAGATCGTAATCCCCACTTCTCCCTATTCCCAGCACCTCCTCCTCTATGTTGCTCGCCGCCTTCTCCACATACTCTACTATCCCATTCCACTTGCTTCTGAGCTCCACCACCGCCGTTTCATCCAGCTCCTCCTCTTTCTCATGGTTCATTACGACGGCGGAGAAGCTGCAGCATTTCTCGCTGCACTTATTTGGGGAGGGGCGTGAAACGACGCCGTTTCCTTCCACCCCGCCTTTCTCAACGAACCTCACAACGGTAACCTTAACTGCCGGATGCTCAGCCATTCTCCCGGCCAATTCCAAGGCCTCGCGATGGTCGGGACCACCAAAGAACAAAACGCAGACCTGTTGGGCCACAGTGGTAATTGGGCCCGGAGACCGAGGCCCATTTCCATATACTCGGTCCACAAGCACTGCTACAGAACAAGGAGCATTCATAAGCACCCTCTGGTTCACCCCTTTCCACCCGTGGCCCACATTTTCCAACACATCATGCCTCTCGTGGTTTTCATCGTCCACTTCCATCCTCCACTGCTTGTGAAAAGGCAAAATGATCATGGTCACCCTCTTTTCCTCTGCCACGTGGCAGATGTCCTCGTGCATCGTGGACAGAGAGGATATGGCCGTAATGGGCCCGACCGAGACCCGGCCCAGTTGGCTGTAGGCCTGGAAGGCCCCAGCGAGGCGGTCATGCCATTGGCCACGGTAGAAGCTGTTGAAGAAAGGGAAGCCATTCTTGCGGGCCCGTTGGGCCAAGATGATAGAGGAGGAGCGTTCGGTGAGTTCGACGAGGTGCATGATGAAGACGTTGAGGAGGGAGTTCTTGGTGCTGCGAGTGGACTCGATGAGGCTGATGATGGAGGGTACGTTGCCGGGACCGTGGACGCAGGCTAGGACTCGGAGCTCGTCGGCCATCTTCTTCTTGGAGCCATCACCGGAAGAGAGGTCACCGAGTCTCCGGTGGGTCCGGACGGAGATGCCGCGTGCGGGTTTGTAGATGGCCATCACTGTCGGGGTTGTGATGAAGGTGGTGAACAGTGCCATTAGAACCAATATGGCAAACATCTCGTCGTTCAGAACCTGAAAACAGTGGAATGAAATAAAGGCGTGTTTGATTAAATAATTTATTTAAGTTTTTATTTATAAATTATTTTTACAATTAAATAATTTATGAAAATAAATTTTATATAAATTATTTTAAAAAATTTATAAAAATAAATTACAAATAATTTATTAACTTGTTATAAGTTATTTTTATAAATTTTTTAAAAAATATGTATAAGTGCTTTTGTATTTAAAATAAACTCTTTCAAATAAAATCAAATAATGTTGAGAATCATAGTACCGGGAGAATAAAAAGTACAATTCTTAAACTAATTATTGTAATTAAGAATACATATAAAAAATACGTAGCACGAATAAATCTTACTAAAATTGCACTCCATTTATTCACATATTTATTACTTGATCCTGTTCTGTCTCGATATAAAAGGAAAAAACTCCTAAATACATATAATATAATTTTTTTTATATAAAAGAAGCATAAGGCCAAGTACACTAAAATAAAAAATACAAAGAATAATATTGAAGTACATCTAATTAAACTTATATTTAGAGAAAGTATCATTTGAATTAAATTTTTTTAACATTATAACAGATTAACTGATTATATAATGTGTGGTTAAAAAGTATCTTAAAAATAAATATTTTAAGTGACAAAATCATTGATACTAACTTTAATAAACACCAACAGATTCGTTCCCCACCGTAAAGTTTGGAAGGAGGCTATATTGGTGGTTTATATGTGATATTTGGTTAACAAGGATTGGGCATGCCATGGTCAAAAATATCATCATTGATAACTTCCACTTTCAAAGAGAGGAGGTGAGACTGAGAGCACTTCTTAAGCAAGGTTTAATAATTAGAAGCAGGAAAGTGGGGCGATGGAGCTCATGTTCTTCTTCCCTCAGTTAGACAAAAGTAAAATCTCATATGTCTTTAACACGATACTAATTTGGTATCGAAAAGGTCCAAAATACTTTTTAGAGGCCATTTTAACGAAAAGAAAAATATTTTGATGAAAAAAATAGTAATTTTTTTAGAAGACTAAATTAAAAATTTTAAATAATTAAACTAAATATTTTGATTTTGAAGAAATTAAATTAAAAGATAATGATTTAAAACTAAATCATTAACTTATTGTAGAAGCAATTGAAAACCTCTAGACTTTTATCCACTTATACTTAGTCAGAGACACCATGATGAACATATGTCTCGAGCTTTGATTTGTGGAAAATTTCGTTTGGTAATGATGGCATACAGAGTCTGGTTATAATCATAACAGGTGTATGCATATAACACTCTTACAGCAGTACGTTACGCGAAAATACCGGACTTTTCTGTTTGCGGAAGATTTGAGATCAAATTACAGATAATAGGAATTTGTCAAAACATCTTATCTCTTTCCAGATATTCAGAAATTAAACGCATTGATTCTTACATATGTTTTCCTTAAAACTTGGATTGGATTAATAAGAGTTTTTTTTAAAAAAAAAAAAGCAAAACAAAATTTACACCGCTTTTTATAGGATCCGACTCTCTTCCTATTCGGCTCCGACGCTGATAATAACCATTAAATTAAATTTAATCTAATGACTGTGATTTTTCTCATCTTTTGGTTTTTTATTTTAAAAAATCACAACTAATTTGTTTTCTTTTAATTTGACAATCAATAAATTAAATTAAATATTATTATAAATCTTAAATATTATAATAAACCTTAAATCTTTAATCATAAATTCTAAATTCAAAACTACAAATCTTAAATTTTAAATTCTAAATCTTAAATCCGAACCCTAAATTTTAAACTCTAAATTAAATATTATTGTAAACTATGACTCTAAACCTTAAATCATAAATTTTAAATTAAATATTATTATAAATCCTAAAAAAAATCAAATTCTTTGTATTTTTTTAAAAAAAAAAAGAATAAAACCCAAAAAAAAAAAACAGCGTAGGACGCCCTTTTATGGCTATAGTGGGTGTGCTCAGTGAGGTTGGCTGACTCGCTGGGACGTGTTACTCGTTTTGACCTCTTGCAAAACTTGGACTCTCAATCATTCTAATTAGCTTTAATTCAATTAATATATTATCCTTTTCGATTAAAACATAGTTTCCTCTCTTGAAAAGCAAGATCTTTATGATGCTATAAACAAAAAATATGTAATAATTAAAATTAAGTCCAGAAAGAATAGGTTGAAGAGCAAGAGAGACCTGAATGGACCTGCCCTACAGAATTAAAAAAATAAAAAATAAAAAGGAAAAACCCTAAGCAAATTTCTTTTGGTTGAAAGATATTCCATGCACTCTGATTAGTCAGAATTTGGACTAATTAATCCCCCACGCAAAACAAGTTAAACATACATCTTGGTTTCCCACCATTAACGTGTAACACACTCGTTTATGTATAGTCAATTCCAGACTCATCATTTTGCTCTATCATTTTACACAAAAGTAAAGACCTAAAAGCGTGGGGGATAAAGCTTGATTTTTTCAACTAATTTATGAGTTTCATTTCAATTATTGGCCTACTTAATTATTACCTCCCTTAGCGTGTTTCGTAAGTGGCCATTGGATCACATTGATCCAATGGTTAACATTTTTTTCTTGACATATTTATTTAATATTGTAACATGAAATAAATTGTCATTTTAAAATTTTCTCTTACAAAATAATTTTTTAAGAATTTGTTTGATTTGTGAATATATTTTTTATTTTTATTTTTAGTCTTTATTTCTAAAAGTATTAAAAATATTTTTTAAATATTTTTAAATTTAGATCTATTTCAAGAAAATATTTTTAATAAACTTTTTAAAAGATGAAATAAATATTTAATATTGAGACATTTAAAAAATTATATTGTAAGAGAATATTTGAAAATGAAAATTTATTTTATATTATAATATTAGATGAATACATCAAAAAAAAAATGTGTGATCCAACGATCACTTAAGAAAAGCAGGCCTCCGCTCACCCTCTACTTTCTCTAATATAGCTAGCTACCTTATTTTGTTATATAGCTATCCTATTATAGCCTAAACCAATATTAGACCAAGATAAAAAGGGATTTTCTTCACTTCAATTTATTCCTTCAACTTTTATAATTAGCAATAAATTCTTTTAAAATTTAATTTTTTTTACAATATAGCCCTTCCATTGAAAAGTCATGAAGAACCCTAATGCTACTTGCGTATATGTAAGTTGAAACAAGCCTTACAAGGAACAAAGTACAATTGATTTATTATCTAAAGTGATAAAATAAATTCTTTTTCGTCTTAAAAAGTCGCTTCTATAAAAAATTTTAAGATAGAATATTTTCACGTCCAATCATTTTAAAATTTATATAAATTAAATATATTATCATATACATAGACTTTAAAATAATTTAACAGGGGAAAAGTTCGACATCATAAAAAAATCAAGTTCCTACTAGTACTTACTACTTATACAATTTAACCTCTTAATTATAAAACTTCTCAATAAACATCTTTAAATATTCATTTTAACTAGTACTTACTACTTATACAATTTAACCTCTTAATTATAAAACTTCTCAATAAACATCTTTAAATATTCATTTTGTGTAAGGAGAACTTGTTTTTTAATTACATTTTTGCTCAAACATTTTTTAATTACGCAGATGAAAGATAAGCAAAGAAAAGAGCAAAAAGAAAGAAAATGAATGAGCTGACCTTTTTCTCCTTGCCAATGTTGAGTACGATGAGCTCTACGAGGCCTTTGGTGTTCATGAGCACGCCCAGCGTGAGCGACTCCCTCGCCGGCAACATACACATCATCGCCACCGCGAACGTCCCCACTATCTTGCCGGTGCACGCGGTGGTTATAACCACCCCCAACAGCCCCCACGCCTCCCCTCCTCGGATCTTCGCCACGTCAGTCTTCAACCCGCTCGACGCAAAATAAAGCGGAAGAAGCAGACCCGACACGAAGTCCTCCATTCTCTCTATCAGTCTCTCCGCGAAGTCGCCTCCCTTCGGAATGGTTAACCCAAACACGAAGGCTCCGAATATCGAGTGGATCCCTATAAAATCCGTCACGAAACCCGACACCAGCACACCCGCTAGGGTCAGGCATATGTAGGCCTCATCAACTGACTCGTGCTCCGGAAAGCATCTTCGGGCCACCCATTTCATTGCGGGTCGGATCACAACCATCATGAAGATTACAAAAGCTACCCCCGAGAGGAGGACCCAGAGAGACACTAGAGGGCTATTGTGGTGCCCGCCGTCGCCGTCGCCTGCGAGAGCGACTGCTAGAGCGAGCAAGATCCACGCCGCGACGTCGTTGAATGCGGCGACGGCCATCGCTATCTCGCCGACTTGAGTAGTGAGGAGCTTGAGCTCGGCGAGGATGCGAGCGAGCACAGGGAATGCGGTGATGGAGAGCGCAACTCCCATGAAGACGAGGAACTGGCCGAAGCAACCTTGTCGGCGCCGTCGACGGTTTTCCGGAGCAAGATTGCGACGCCGATGCCGCAAAGGAAGGGAGCGGAGATTCCGGCGGCGGCGATTGTGAAGGCGCGTCGACCACTCCGGCGAATGGAGGTGAGGTCCAATTCGAGGCCGACGAGGAAGAGGAAGAAGAGAAGGCCTATGCTGGCGACGGATTCGAGTATAGGAATGCTCCAGGATGGGAATATACGCTGCATGTAACTTTGGTTCCTTCCAAAGGCCGATGGGCCTAGTAGAATCCCACCCTGCGAGAAATTATATTAATTTATTAAAATTAATCAGGAATAATAAAGAGAAAAAAGTGTAAAACATGATAATTAATAAAAGGAACTAAAAAGAGGAGAGTTAACGGGAGGTACGACAATCTCAGCGATGACTTTGGGTTGGCGAAGGGGTTTGAGAAGGAAGGCAAGGAAGCGGGAGACGATGAGGATGAGGGTGGTTTGAGCTATGAGGAGAGGGAAGGCGTAGTCGAGGGGATTATCGCCTTGCCAGGCTCCATTCGACGACGTTTTGATGGAAGTTATGTTGAAGGCCATATGGCATGGTCCCGTTTTTGTTTGACGTAATTAGTGAAGGATCGATGAGGAGAATTAATTTAAGGAGGAGGCAGTGGAGGTGGAACGTGAGAAATGAGAATGAATGAAAGGTAGTATATATAGTAGGTACGAGCATTTACGGAGGGAAATAGCAATCAGCGCCCGAATGGACTGTCCCGCCATGGGCCAGCAAAAAGTGAGCCAGGCAGTTTTCAAAATCAACTCGCTTAATGCAAGTTGGTAGGCTTAATAGGTTATTATTATTATTTTTTTTTTCACTTAATGAGAAACAAGAGGTGAGAGAATACACATGAGATTGAGAAAGAGAATGAGATATGAGAGGTGAGATAATAGAGACGACTATCGGCAATCATTTGAGTGATAGAGATCAAGGGAGGGGAGCGACATAGAATTCGAGCGAGTACGATACTAATAGTTCGATATCAAATTTGAGTTTCAGAGAATTAGAAATGAAAAACGAGACGAGTGACAAGAGCGGAGACTAGCTGGAGAGTGAGATAAATAATAAATCATTTGATTTATTTTATCCATTTATCTAAATGGTATATATATAACGGGTTAGGTAGGATATTTGCCGATTTGGCAGGTGTTGGATAATTATTTTTAAAATAAAATATATTTTATTTTATCATGTGAAAATTAATTGTTTGGTCGACAAGCAATTGTTCTCAGTAATGTGACGAAATAATGCCAATTGTCCAAGTGTCAAAATAGTTATTTGGCACAGAAACTCGACAAAGATCAACAATTTGACAAAGGAAAGTAAGAATGATAGATATCAAACTAATGATGATTCGTAGACATTCATGCACGTTTATCGAAATTTAATTGTCAGAGGCACATCGTTCGACAGGCAAGTTCGATTAAAATATCATCAAACAAACAAGTCAAAAAAAAAGACGTTAAGTGATGAAGATGTCAATTAATGATATGACTTGGTTGTCGAATGATGAAAGCAAGAGATTGTCGGATGAAGATCATTACTCCAAAATTTAAGATAGTTTTGTCGAACAATGTAAATTGTCACTTACGTGGGTTAAGATAGTTGTCAAGCAATGTAAATCGTCACTTATGTGGTGATTAGATAGATATACAGTTAACTCAGTCATTTACCTATAAATACTAGGTTAATTGTTATAAAAAAAGTTGACAACTTTTGATTAAAGATCATAACATCTCATACAAACAGATTAAAGGATCAACATCAAAGTATGTTTTTCACCCTTACAATTCGATCAATTTAATTCAAAATTCAAAGCCTTTTATCAATTCCAACAATTCCTTTCCAGTCATTTAATCGCTTTCGTTTTCTTTATGTAATTTAATCGCTTTTCTTTAAACTTTCTATACTTTAACTTTCAACAATTTACTTTCTGTCGCTTACATTCTGCACTTTACCCTTCTGCCATCTACCTTCCACCGTTTACCTTCTGCAGATTACCTTTTATGCACTTTACATTCTGCAACTTACTTTCTTGTAATTTTTATCTTTTTTATTTAACTTATGCAAAAAATTTTATTTTAAGTCTCACATTCTTTCATGCAATACTTATCAAATCACTTGCATTCGACACGTTTGTCTTTTAAACGAGATTACCGCATAACTTCAAATATCCACATCATTCTCAATAGAATTAAATATTTGTTATCGAATTTAGCTTTAGACCAAAAATCACTGTAAACATCAGGCCAAGACAATTAGATCTGGTTCTAAGTGAGCTAGCTTTTAATCAACTCAATCCCCTTTTATACAAGCTAAACGAGTCTAACTCGTTAGATTAAACATGTTTTGCTAGCTCTAGAGAAAATAAAAATGCTAGTATTTATAGAAGAGTAAAGCAGAGCGGATGGGAGGGTCAAGCCTTTCTTTGTGTTGCACCTTGTGCTGGCTACATGCTTCCTAATAATGCCTGGTGCAAGCACGTACTTAATTGCTACCACTTTGTCCCGCCCTCTCAGTGACCTTGACCTTTTTCTTATTTGGGTGGTTATACAGAAATGGGGTGCTACCGTGCTAGCGCTACGTTAATGTCTTCCTTAAGAAGCATTGCATTGTGATGGTGATGGCCGAAAGCAAGGTACACCATGCATCCCAATAAAAGCAAAATAGAAAGAGTTGACAATATATTAATGAGTGCCGTTTACACTTTAGACACTGTTGGCAACAAAATCCCAATTAATGCCATCATAGTTATCCATTCAATTTACGTACTTTACATTTCTTTCCAAAATTGGACTAGTTCGCTATTCAATATTCATACCTCAAAATCCATTCCTCCATTATATAATTTTCTTTACACGTATATAGCTAATTATCTATTTACTTTTTAAATTTTTATAATTTACAAAACCAAAATCAAGATGTACACAAACATCGAATTTATAAAATAGTAAAATATCCAAGTTTTATTAGCTAATCGAAATCAGTAATAATAAAAATAAAATATTATATATTACAAAATTACAATTACAGTTAGATGTCGGCAGTATCTGAAACAAATCATCAACTTGAATATTACATGTGCCAATATATTTATTTGCTGACTCTTTTGTGATGATTAATTCCGAAGAAGCGGGTGCATTAACTTGTTGAAATTTTGTCAAACAAAAGGCATGCCAATAATTTGGGCTCCGGACTTGTCGATGCTCAATTTCTATTTTGTTGTAAATAATCGATAACAATATAGTCATAGTTTGAGTTATGTGTTAAGAGATATTGTTATTAAAAAATTATTTTATGTCTATAGAACACCCTCTAATATTAAACAAATCCTTATGAGAATTTCTCAAAAACCAAAACAGCAAAAATATATAAATTGTAACCCAAAAAAACTAGAGAAAATGAAGAGAAGACAATAAATGTCTATGTGTAAAAAATAAAGGGAAGGAGAGCCTTTTTATAGGTATTCAAATATAATTGAAGCAAGCATAAAATTTAAAGGAAATTAAAATACAGTTACAAAAAATTAAAAGGACTGTTACAAAAATTTAAAAAGAATTAAACGTAAAAATTGAAACTGTCAATCTCTTTAATTTTCTGATATTGACTAAATCAATTTTGCAACTGTCATTTTCGCCTCTAGTCAGGTAAGCACAAAAATAAAATTATTTTATTTTATTTTCAGAAAGAGTAAAACCATGCCCGATTGACTTAATCATGTGCGTAGCGGGCAAATCAGACGATTTGCACTGCACTGGCTTAGGATTGTGAGCACGTTAGCTCACCTTTTCACTTAGCTTTTTCTGAGCCTACTAACACATGTTAGTATATAAAGCATCATCCCTTTTTTATTTTAATCAATGTGAGACTAAGTTCTTTCTTTTGAAATACAAAGCATTTTTCAAGGTTGTTTTCACAAAAATCCCCCACATATTTCAAAAAATATTTTGAAAAAATCATTGGGTTACGTACATGGATATAGATGCATCAATCTGATGTCTTTTAAATTATGAATTTCATCTAGACAAATAAGATATAACTCATAGAGTAAGTGATGAAGCATATAGCTTGTATGAACCAACATGTTCTTGTCGTAAGTTAGGGATCTTACTAGTTACATCTCACCTCCACAATTTCTGCTATTAACGCCGTTGTACGCATTTTCAGCTGTGCGCGTGCTTGATGTTCATGAGTACTCTAGATATTTCTCTACTATCTTATAGGAGCGGCCCCACTCCATACTCATATAAGTGATTTTATCAAGTATATTTACAATGAATATATCATCCTCAAAGAAGGCTATGAAAATCATTAAGAGTTTTCGCTCAATCTCCCAATCAATGCATTCTAGTACTTTCTCATTTAACACCATAGGAAATGGACTGAGAAGACAGCGCTGATAGAACTAACAAATAACTTGTTATTACTCATATGAACTTTCTTAATGGAATCTCTAATTACAAAGGTTGGGTTACTGCCACTGTTAATTATCAATTGACTTAAGTACACTTTTCCTCTATGTGTAAAGGACTAATTTCCTTCCTACATGCATGTTTAGCCAAATAAATTACTTGATCAGTATACTTTGTAATGTCTCCTTTTTTATTTCTTAGTTGAATACTCTCTTTTAGAAATAAGATATGAAATTCTAAGGTTAATAAAATTTAACATTGTCATATAACTCATATTGCCCAAAAAAAATTCCTTTATGAGGGTCATGTAATCACTTTTATAACTTTAATCCCATAAAATACTATTTTGGCCTTTGCAACAACTAGCGGTTAATTTTTTGAAATATCACAATCAACTGCTAATCTCGTCTAACTTCTGAATTTTCTTCTAAGAGCTGTTAGTCAACTGATCTTAGAGTACTGGTTGACTGAGAACTCTTGAATAAGCAGATTCTAAGTACTTCAAAACTAATAGGTCAACTGTTTGTAATCAACCAGTCGTCTGACAGTTCTGCAGTTTGTTTACTTCGGCTGCGCAACTCTAATAAACTTATTAAAACATTACATATTTATATGTAAATATTATCATACAACTAGAATACATAAATGTTCTATCTAGATTCACTTGTTTGTACTACAAAATGTACATAACATCTTAAGTACATTTCAAACATGTGAATACATAACTTGAACTACTTTACTACTTCATGCATATCATTCACAGCACCAAAGCTTTTCTTTTGTCTTTATCTCCTGAAATAATCAATTTCTAAAAGTGAGACACAATGTATCTCAATAGCTAGTTATTTTCAATAAAGACATATGTAAGGACCATTTTAGCCATAAAAGCACTAAAATAAATAAATCATTCATCTATAGTTTTTTTTTTTATAAATTCCATAGCCTATGAATAAACTTTATATGACTTACTTTATCTTTATTCTTAGTTTAGCACAAAGCTTATTAATCTAGCACAAGGCTTCTTCTTGTTCTCTATTATAAAACAAGTCTTAGTTTCTTCTATCTTATCCTCTATTGAGAAATAAAATTCTCCTCTCATTCTCTACTGTGGAATAAAAGTATTTCCTTATCCTTTTCTGTGGAATAAGTCTTTTCTATCTTATTTACTACTATGAAATAAGATTCTGTTTACCCATTCTCTTCTGTGAAATAAAGTACTCTACTCTTACTCTCTTATGTAGAATAAGAGTCTCACCTTATACTCTACTGTGGCATAAGGTGATCTGTTCACCTCTTATCTTCTTATGTAGAATAAGAGTCTCTTCTTCCTTTCTACTATGAAGCAAGCCTCACTTCCCTTATTCTCTTCTATAGAATAAGGTCTGCTCTTCTCTCATTCTCTTATGTGAAATAAGAGTCTTACCTTATACTCTACTATGGTACACGGCTCTCTACTTGTTTTTTACTATGAAACAAGTCTCTTTCTTTGTATTATCTATTATGAAATAAGAATATGTCATTCTCCTTATCTTCTTTTAGGAGACAAGTCTCTTCTAGCCTTTTTTATTTTCTTCTGTGAAATATATTTGGCTTACTTCTTTTTTATTATATCTTCTTCTATAAAACTAGTTCTTGCTAAAAACTTGCTATTTAATTCTATCTCTAAAGAATTATGAATAATCTCTTCTTCTATGAAACTAGTTCTTTCTAATTATTTCTATTCTTTAATATGGAATAGAATCTTACTTGCTTTTCATCATATTCATATATATGTTACATAAATCTTTCTTTAGCTCTAGTTTTCTTACTATAGAAATAAGAGCCATTACTATAAACATGTAAAATATCTAAGAAAACACTTGAATCAAGCATACTTTCATAACATATGAAATATTCATAACATAGAGAATATATGAAGTTCTTAATTAAAAGCTTGCTTAAATCAACAAACTTATGTTATTCTTGCTAAACTTTCTCTTTAAAACAAGCTCATGGATGAAGATAGCACATAGAAGAGTTCTAGCACATGGATGAAGGATAACATCAGAAAATACTTTCTAAAACATGCTTTTATGGAAAACTAGCTATCTAGTGTGTAGAATCAAGTTCTAAACTTGAATTCTCATCTCTAGATCCTTTATCTTCTTCCTTTTTCGTGATCTTCTTTTCTTTATCTCTCTATCTGCTCTGTTTTCATCTATCTTTCTCTTTCTTCTGCTTTCTTGTAATATCCAAGAAAAATAAAATATAAATATTTGTTTACAAACTACTGTTACTATTTCAGTATACGGTACTATTCACCCGTATAATACTATTTACGTATACGATACTGTTCATTTATGCAATCGAAATGTCAAGTACTAGATGTGGTTTGGTCATAAGAGAAAACTAGAAAGAAGTTTGTAGGAGAAAATGACGTTTTATGTGTAAAAATACCCTCAGGGACTAAATTGAAAGGACTGATTTGAAAAGAAACTTAAAGGTTTAAGGTGAAAGGATAGTTTTTCCTTTAAGTTTTCAATAGTAATAAAAAATTTTCAGCTTTACACAGTAACTGCATTATTAGAAATGTCATTTTCATAAATAGTAAATTGAATATTTTATTAACGTATAGTATCAAATAGTACCCTTGACTTTTCCTATAAATAGGCGCTTTCATTTCACTTCTAAACTCACACCTTTAACTTCTCTTCTTCTCTCCTTAAGTTTCTCTTACTTCAATGCTAGGCCTCTGAGATTGTGGGTCTTTCCTTTTCAGCTTAGGTAAGGATACTATGCCCTTTCTATGTCTTTCAAATTTTAGAAGTTATTTTCTTAAGTATGCTCTGTGGTTGCGGCCTTGGCTGATCTTCCACATCAGAAAAACTGTCCTTAGCTGTTTATATGTTATTTTGATTCTCTGATTACCGAAATAGAATGTAAACTGTGAAGAATACATGTCTAGGAAAGTTCTGGCTAAGGAAAGACCTGATTTTTAAGTGTGTCCAGTGTGACCCTCCACTCTTTCCTAGGAACTTACCTGGTGTACTCTTTTACAGATTGTATTCTCTATTTCTGGTATAAATAGTAACCGTACGTATGAATAGTGATTGTATGTATGAATAGTGACCGTATATATGAACAGTAACCATACGTATGAACAGTATCTGTACGAAAACAATCCTAACATATTTTCTCTAATCTTTCATGAAAATCTCTGTAGCGGTATACTGAAATTTATCTGTGTACTCTTGTCCGTAACGACTTAGAGAAGTGATACTCGTATGGAATCGAGGTGAGAGATCCTACCTTACCTTGTTTGCTTATTTAATGTATATATTAAAAGTATACTCTATATATATATGTGACATGAAATTCATGCATTCATGTTATACATTGAAATGTGTAAATATGATTCTGTTGTGAACTTTTCCTGAAATGAGATGCATATGGTTGCCTATGATTGTGTAATGTGGTTGTGTTTGATCTTAATAGAAACGGAAATAAAGTTTATGGGATCCCATAGGATGAAATAAGGGTGGAATGAAATCACTATAGCCACGTGATATTGAATATGATATTAGTCCTTTTAAGGACGGGGTGAAATAAAGTTAGACTACATGTAATACCCAAGAAAAATAAAATATAAATATTTGTTTACAAACTATGGTTACTATGCTAGTATACGGTACTGTTTACATGTATAATACTATTTACGTATACGATACTGTTCATTTATACAATCGAAATGTCAAGTACTAGATGTGATTTGGTCATAAGAGAAAACTAGAAAGAAGTTTGTAGGAGAAAATGACGTTTTATGTGTAAAAATACGCTCAGGGACTAAATTGAAAGAACTGATTTGAAAAGAAACTTAAAGGTTTAAGGTGAAATGATAGTTTTCTCCTTAAGTTTTCAATAGTAAAGCCGCCTGTGACTTTTCCGAAATTGCACAGTAACCATAAATGATTAACGTGAATTATTTTATTAGAAATGTCATTTTCATGAATAGTAAATTGAATATTTTATTAGCGCATAGTGTCAAATAGTACCCTTGACTTTTGCTATAAATAGGCCCTTCCATTTCACTTATAAACTCACACCTTCAACTTCTCTTTTTCTCTCCTTAAGTTCCTCTTACTTCAATGCTAGGCCTCTGAGATTTTGGGCCTTTCCTTTTCAGCTTAGGTATAGGTAAGGATAGTATGCCCTTTCTATGTCTTTCAAATTTTAGAAGTTAATTTCTTAAGTATGCTCTGTGGTTGCGGCCTTGGCTGATCTTCCACATCAGAAAAACTGTCCTTAGCTGTTTATATGTTATTTTGATTCTCTGATTACCGAAATAGAATGTAAACTGTGAAGAATACATGTCTAGGAAAGTTCTGGCTAAGGAAAGACCTGGTTTTTAAGTGTGTCCAGTGTGACCCTCCACTCTTTCCTGGGAACTTACCTGGTGTACTCTTTTACAGATTGTATTCTCTATTTCTGGTATGAATAGTATCCGTACGTATGAATAGTAACCGTATGAATAGTAACCGTACATATGAATAGTATCCGTACATAAAAATAATATTCATACGTATAAATAGTGATCGTATGTACGAATATTATCTGTATGTATAAATAGTATCCATACGTATGAATAGTGACCATATATATGAATAGTGACCGTACGTATGAATAGTGACCGTACATATGAATAGTGACCGTACGTATGAATAGTGACCGTATGAATAGTAACCGTATATATGAACAGTAACCATACATATGAACAGTATCTGTACGAAAACAATCCTGACGTATTTTCTCTAATCTTTCATGAAAATCTCCGTAGCAGAACACCGAAATTCACCTGAGAACTCTTGTCTGTAATGACTTAGAGAAGCGATGTTCGTACGGAATCCAGGTGAGTGAAACGACCCCGTTTTAATAGAGTTTTAGCATTACTGGTGATAAAAAGTATGTCGTAGGACACTCCCAAGATTCATAGGGGGAAATTGGATTCAAAATGACGAATCTAAATGAGATAATTAATCCATAAGTATGGATAAAATGAAATAAGTATCTTATGATGATGTGAAGTTTAAATGTTTTCAAAAATGGATTAATTGTTATCTTGATATGTGGTTTATAAATCCATAATATAGTTATATACTATACCTGTTATATGGATGAATATTATATTGAGCTTCTGATTATGATATGAAATGCTATTGATTGTGATTGAGCGGGACAGTACCCCCTCTCACGGCAAGGCGGAAAACCCGGTTGACAGGGTGTCTTGACCAATGAGTGTGGAGACAACGATTCCCTCAGTAGGGATATAGCCCGGATTGGTGATAAATCCGTGAGGCGCCCTAGCTAAGAGGATGAGGTTGTGCGTCATGGCGGAAATATACATAATTGGTGAGCCGGCCTGTGTGCGCTCTCCGGGATATATTGCCATTGACGAGTACTAGTAACGTTTGTTGAATTGGATGAATTTTTATCTTGTATGTAAGAGGATGATGTTGTGCGTCATGGCGGAAATATACATAATTGGTGAGCCGGCCTGTGTGCGCTCTCCGGGATATATTGCCATTGACGAGTACTAGTAACGTTTGTTGAATTGGATAAATTTTTATCTTCTGTCTATTGGTTGAGTATGAGCCTTTGGATATGCTTGCATGACTGGTAATGTATTTGAATTTTATTAATGCGAGGCCGATTCGCTCATTGAGTTTAAAAGCTCACATTGTTTGTACAACCTTTTTGTTCAGATCAGGTTGCCATCGAAGAATATCTGCTAGAGGAGTAGATCACTTTGGACCTTCCCGTTGTCGGGTAGACCTCTCTTCTGTTATAGATTATGTTGCTCTGTAATCGTCTAGGACATCTAGTTCAGGGGTTCGACATTTGGCTTGTATGTCAGTATAATAATGTATTTTAAATTGATAATCTATGATTTTCAGATAAGAAAATTTGATATATTTATCGGAAGGCTTACAGTGATAAGAGATTCATCATTGTGCCGGTCATGTGCCCAGAAAACGGGTCGTGACACTACAGATTTGTCCCTTTGAGGACAGGGGTGAAATAAGGGAGGATACGGCAGGGGCCGTGGGGCAACGGCCACTTATTGTGGACGGGACCCGAAAAATGTCTGGGAACTTGATTTAGAATTGTATGAATTGTTTGAATTGTTTGAAATGTGATTTGGTTTGATCTTAAATATGTTGTTAATAATTGCGAGGTCGATTTGCTCACTGAGTTTAAAAGCTCACATTGTTTGTACAACCTTTTTGTTCAGATCAGGTTGCCAGTGAAGAATATCCGCTAGAAGAGTAAATCACTTTGGACCTTCCTGCTATCGGGTAGGCCCCTCTATTGTTGTAGATTATGTTGCTCTGTAATCATCTAGGACATCTAGTTCAGGGGTTTGGCATTTGGTTTGTATGTCAGCATAATAATGTATTTTATATTGAGAATCTATTATTACATGCAAATCATCTCTATGATTTTCAGATAAAAAAAAATTTGATATATTTATCGGAAGGCTTACAGTGATGAGAGATTCATCATTGTGCCGGTCATGTGCCCAGAAAACAGGTCGTGACAAAGTTGGTATCAGAGCAATGGTTGTTAGGTCTCCTAGTGATTACAGAGCAAGGTAACCTTAGTGGGACCTCCTCTATCGTTGTGAACCCGGGCACAACTATAGAGAGACGGCTCTACTGAAGGTCCTGTAGGATGTTTCCATTTCCTTTCCCTCCGAGACTTATAGGAATTATGTTTTTAGTTTTAGACAGATGTCGCTACACTTTTGAACTTAGTAAAGGAAAGGTTATTACTTGTTTGATTCCGTTGCTGTCGGATCAAATATTTATATGGTGGATTTTATAAGCTGAATTCATGATTGAATTTGTGTAGCTATATTATTTTAGGGTACCAGCCAATAAAAGAAACCACTTGCATTAAAAACAAAAAAAAAACTGAAGGATTACATTGCAAAAAAGAAGAAGTTTACTCATGCATGAGTAATCTAAAAGCGAGGTGGTCTTGGATTAGGAGGGTTGTATTGTATCATCACCCCTCGACCATTCCTTGGAGCAAGGGACATAGCAATGTCGCGGAGGGTAGTGTAAATCCCATTCATACAATCAACACTTCTTTGTTGTTGATTGCAGAAGCACTGGGTAGACCAATAGAAGAACCTGTCTATTCTTGAAGTCATTTCTGCATGATTGCGTTTAGTTAACTTCTCCAGGTCTCCTATCATCTTTTTCAGATTTTTCACCTCCTGCTCTAGACAGGCGATTTTGTCCTCCGAGGTATGGCCCGTGCTAGTCTCCTCAGCTTCCTCGATCTTCTTCATTTTCTTCTCCTTCTGCTTCTCTAGAGACCCCTCAAAAGGTCTTTTGCCCTTGTCTTTGCCCAGACTTAAGTTTAAGTCGAGCTCTTCTTCCTTAGCCTCTACTGTGAGATCAATGTACTTCCTTGAGGCCATGATTTGGAAAAATTTAGAAATTTTCGTAAGAGTATGAGGCGAGAGGAATACTGGGGGATTGTAGGCTCAGAGATTATTACTCTTTGTGGTGTGGTAACTGAGAACGCTGGGAAGGTTTTTATAGAGAAAAATTTGGACTAAGAGACAAAGAAGATATCTCTTCACCGCACCCCTACACGATCAACCTATGAATTTCTGCAAGCTGGAAGTCAGAAGTCTAGGGTAGGCGTGCACACCGATAGCGCGTTGCATTAATGCTAAAACCATGAAAGTCAATATTCGGTGGATTTGCGGCCGATTTTACTCGGTTTTCCCATTTCTCCCGTTGGCATTTTCCGAAATTCAAAGAAGTTGATAACATAGCCATCAAAGATTGCCTTGGATGCTTTTATGATGAACTGAAATGCATTTCTCTGTTTTATTGTGTTGTTCTTAAGAGCCTTCAGTTGAGTATAATATACATAATTGATTGAATCATGTTGTAATTACATGCATGTATGTTATTCATGCATAATGAGTGAAGGCTACGATCAAGGAGAATATGTGATGATCCTACATATACTCATAGAGATGTGAAATCAAAATGACTTGGATAGAATAAAATGTGTAGATGATGATATATCTTCATGGTTACACATACTTACATATAATGCTCTCGTGGGCAAATGAAAGGCAGTGATTTCCTTACATCATGATAATACTTACTGCATGTGACCGTAAGCAGTTAACTTTGTTTTAATATATATATATTGATATACATATATTATGTGTAAATCCAGAATAAAGACACCGATCAGAATCTAAGATAAGGCTAATATGAGACTACCCGATCATAGAGGGACATCGTGATATGGGATTACAGGATAAAACAAGTTAGAGGGAGAAAATCTCAGACTGAAGAGCGTAGTTAGTCAAAAGTTTGAGAAAGGTCAAGATTAGCCGAAAATTTTTTTGAGGAAATCTTTGACTTATGTTAATTGCATTTACTATTTATCTGCATGTCCGACATTAATTGCTGGCATTGCGACATATGTGATCTGTAAACCTTATAGCGAGCGGCGTATAGGTTGTGGTGGCTTTAGCTCCAGGGGCTTCGGGTTGTCTATAAATCTTGTTTGCCCGTTACCCTACTCATCGCACCAAGCAAACCTACTTCTTTCATTACATACCTATTTCTCAATCTCCATTCCTTTCTCATTCGAAGTTATTTCTGATATCCCTAGAGCAATGGCCGATAATAAGTCTTTCAACTTGAATTTTGAGACTGGCAATGTAGAGCTTGATTTAAATCTAAGTCTCGGAGACAACAAAGGGAAGAGACCTGTAGACAGGTCACCAGAAATAAAGAAGAGAAAGAGGGATGTAATAGAGTTGGAGGAGGACAGTACTGCAACATCCTCAGGAAATAAGCTTGCATTCCTGGAGCGTAAGATCGAAAATCTGGAGCGTAAGATAGAGAGCCTAGAATACAAGACAGAGGACCAAAAGCGACTAATAAATCGTCTCTTTGAAAACCAAGAGAAACTGATAAACCGTCGTTTCGGGGAACTAGTTAATCAAGTTGATAGACATTCAATGTTTGCAACTCAAAATTTTCGTGACCAACAAGCAAGGTGTATTGACTGTATGAACGGAGTAACTTCAGCTCTTCGCCAAATTTCTCAGGCACTTCCTCCAGAAACTCTTTCTAGGCTGCAACGATTAGCTTCCTCCTTAAGGTCTGAAGCACCTTCCTCTTCTAGACCTGGAGCACCTTTTACATTTCAAAAGCCTCCTCGTCCTTAATTTATTCTTTCTTTTGTTTGTATCTAAAGCTATATTTGATCTAAGCTTCATGTATTAAAATTATCTATGTACTAGAAATAAAATTTAAGTTAGTATTTAGATCTTCTTTATTGAAGTGATTCCTTTTACTGAAAGAACTTGAGGAATGAGAAGATGTTGGACTTATATTTCATACTTGATTATGGAAACTCTAAAGCAGAGTATGGTAATATCTTTTTGACTGAGCAGAGTTATTAAAATGATATTTCATTACACTTCTGAAATATGGAGGAATGCTAAATAAGTATTTTATGAACCTATAAGAACTATGAGTTTGCCCTAATCATTGAAGGGATACGACTCTATATGAGTCATTGAGGTGAGAGGAATTTCTATATATATTTATTTTATAATTATGCATGAGGAGTATGTTATTTACTTAACACATTTTCTGGGATTGTTCTTCTTAGAGATTTATGTAATAATTTTACGTGATTTTTCTTTTTATATAACGCATTCAGCTGAGAGTATCGCCTTAAGGTAGAAAGATCACCTTCGGGCAAGAATATTGCCTATGGCCAAAATGATGTCTTCAGGTGAGGTGCTTGTATTCGTAAAAGTTATAAGTTATGTGTGTGATAACTTGTGTCCTGATATTCAGTATAAACTAGAAAGACCACGTGTCACTTTTGAGAAGACACCTATTTGAGGTTTTACATAGAGACAGAGTTCGTCTCTGATCAGATGGTTTAAGTTTGGTAAAGGTTATGAGGATGAGACACTTTATGGTACAAAAGGTTGTGGAGAAGATCAAACTGATGAGGAAGAGATTGTTTGCTATTTAGAAAAGGCAAAAATTCCTATGAAAATTATTAATAATGCGATCTAGAGTTCACAGTCGATGCTATAGTGTTCTTGTAAATCCTACCAAGGATGTGAAGATGTTTGGAAAGAAAGAGATACAAAGGATGAGATATAGACGAAGTAATCATACTTTTTTCAGTCTTGAGATGAGTTTTGAATTCGGGGGACCGAATTCTCTTAAGGGGGTGATAATGTAATACCCAAGAAAAATAAAATATAAATATTTGTTTACAAACTACTGTTACTATTTCAATATACGGTACTATTCACCCGTATAATACTATTTACGTATACGATACTGTTCATTTATGCAATCGAAATGTCAAGTACTAGATGTGGTTTGGTCATAAGAGAAAACTAGAAAGAAGTTTGTAGGAGAAAATGACGTTTTATGTGTAAAAATACCCTCAGGGACTAAATTGAAAGGACTGATTTGAAAAGAAACTTAAAGGTTTAAGGTGAAAGGATAGTTTTTCCTTTAAGTTTTCAATAGTAATAACAGAAAAAATTTTCAGCTTTATACAGTAACTGCATTATTAGAAATGTCATTTTCATAAATAGTAAATTGAATATTTTATTAACGTATAGTATCAAATAGTACCCTTGACTTTTCCTATAAATAGGCGCTTTCATTTCACTTCTAAACTCACACCTTCAACTTCTCTTCTTCTCTCCTTAAGTTTCTCTTACTTCAATGCTAGGCCTCTGAGATTGTGGGCCTTTCCTTTTCAGCTTAGGTAAGGATACTATGCCCTTTCTATGTCTTTCAAATTTTAGAAGTTATTTTCTTAAGTATGCTCTGTGGTTGCGGCCTTGGCTGATCTTCCACATCAGAAAAACTGTCCTTAGCTGTTTATATGTTATTTTGATTCTCTGATTACTGAAATAGAATGTAAACTGTGAAGAATACATGTCTAGGAAAGTTCTGGCTAAGGAAAGACCTGGTTTTTAAGTGTGTCCAGTGTGACCCTCCACTCTTTCCTGGGAACTTACCTGGTGTACTCTTTTACAGATTGTATTCTCTATTTCTGGTATAAATAGTAACCGTACGTATGAATAGTGACCGTACGTATGAATAGTGACCGTATATATGAACAGTAATCATACGTAT
Source organism: Biancaea sappan (assembly GCA_037074585.1). Classification (NCBI taxonomy): domain Eukaryota; kingdom Viridiplantae; phylum Streptophyta; class Magnoliopsida; order Fabales; family Fabaceae; genus Biancaea; species Biancaea sappan. The sequence continues at coordinate 9,415,588 of CM073492.1, read as the reverse complement.
GAACAGTATCTGTACGAAAACAATCCTAACATATTTTCTCTAATCTTTCATGAAAATCTCTGTAGCGGTATACTGAAATTTATCTGTGTACTCTTGTCCGTAACGACTTAGAGAAGTGATACTCGTATGGAATCGAGGTGAGAGATCCTACCTTACCTTGTTTGCTTATTTAGTGTATATATTAAAAGTATACTCTATATATATATATGTGACATGAAATTCATTCATTCATGTTATACATTGAAATGTGTAAATATGATTCTGTTGTGAACTTTTCCTGAAATGAGATGCATATGGTTGCCTATGATTGTGTAATGTGGTTGTGTTTGATCTTAATAGAAACGGAAATAAAGTTTATGGGATCCCATAGGATGAAATAAGGGTGGAATGAAATCACTATAGCCACGTGATATTGAATATGATATTAGTCCTTTTAAGGACGGGGTGAAATAAGGTTAGACTACAGATTTGTCCCTTTGAGGACAGGGGTGAAATAAGGGAGGATACGGCAGGGGCCGTGGGGCAACGGCCACTTATTGTGGACGGGACCCGAAAAATGTCTGGGAACTTGATTTAGAATTGTATGAATTGTTTGAATTGTTTGAAATGTGATTTGGTTTGATCTTAAATATGTTGTTAATAATTGCGAGGTCGATTTGCTCACTGAGTTTAAAAGCTCACATTGTTTGTACAACCTTTTTGTTCAGATCAGGTTGCCAGTGAAGAATATCTGCTAGAAGAGTAAATCACTTTGGACCTTCCCGCTATCGGGTAGGCCCCTCTATTGTTGTAGATTATGTTGCTCTGTAATCATCTAGGACATCTAGTTCAGGGGTTTGGCATTTGGTTTGTATGTCAGCATAATAATGTATTTTATATTGAGAATCTATTATTACATGCAAATCATCTCTATGATTTTCAGATAAAAAAAAATTTGATATATTTATCGGAAGGCTTACAGTGATGAGAGATTCATCATTGTGCCGGTCATGTGCCCAGAAAACGGGTCGTGACATTTCTATTCTTTTATCTTTACAAAGTATACATATATACTCATCTTGTGAGATTACTATTTTATCCCTAACTTATTCCTCATATGTTTTTGACTAATTGTGGCTAATTTGGTAATTTTGTAATTGATTTTATCTCTTACACTGACTTATCTCGCACTCCAAAATGATATCAATTGACTGATGGCTAGTATTTCACGCTCCAGAATACTATCAGTCGATTGATGACTCCTCATTAGTCGAATGATGGCTACTAAATCTAGAATTTCAGCATTATAGAGTGTAATCAGTCGATTGATCTCCTTCCATTAATTGACTGATTGCCTATCAATCGACTGATCGCCGTCCATTAGTTGACTGATTGCCTATCAGTCGACTGATCATCCTCCATTAGTCGACGGATTGTAGATATAAGATGTTTTGTCTAATTTTAACTGCTATCAGTCGACTGATAGTTATAGGAAGTCGACTGTTCCACTCAGAACTTAGTTTTTCTTGCGTTTAATCATCTTTTCTTAATCTAATTTCTTAAGGACTTCACAAATTCCTATTGCAAAAATTTAGGATGTTACATACTTCAAATTTCATCTTTTAACAATTGCTTGTTAACTTTGTATCAACACAAATGTCTACTCTTATCATTGAAAATCTTGTTCTTTACAATAGCTATTGCCCATTGACAATCACAAAATATAGACACTAATATCATTGGGCATCTTACCCAACAGAAAAAATTTTCTAAGAGGTTTTCCAACCACTTAACCTCATTTTCAACCAACTTCAGAGCACTGAACTCTGATTTTAGAGTGAATCTATAAATTTAATTGGTTATTATCCAAGATATTATCCAACCACCAAATGTGAAGCCTAATCACTAGTGAATTTGTCTCATATGAATAAAAGATTCAGTTAACATCATTTTAGTCTTCTAATACAATAAGAAATCCACTCTATATGATACCATAATTCATGGTACCTCTCAATTCTTTCATTAAAGTTGTGTATGTATAGACATTCATTTGACATTTACCTCATGAAATGTCAGGCTAAATAAAGTTCATAAAAAAAAAACAACAGACTCATTTCTATTTTCTTTAATGAATTGTTTAAAATTATAAGAGATTTACCAGTTTGTTATCAAAATGATCAAATTTTTAAAACACTTTTGAATATAATGTTCTTGTGACAGCAAATTGCCGTCACCTTTCTTATGATTTTGACTCTCAAATCACATTTACTTCACACATGTCTTTCATATTAACATTAGGTGCAAAAAAAAAATGTCTTATTAAACATACATGCTAATAAACATGTCATACATATATAGGAAAATATTCCTTCTTATCATCTATATAAACACATCATTCCACATTTAAAGGACATATTTTCACAACATAATATTTAAGGTTTTTTTTAGAATACATTTCATTTTCCTTATAGTCATGCAACATAAATTTTACAAAATACTCTCATACTTTTAAATATTTTAAATCTATAAGAGTATGACAACCCAACTCATATAAAACCTCATTATTATTATAGATGGGCTTTAAACGCATAACTTATATACGCAGGGTTTGGGTTGTCTGTTTGGCAAGCACCATGCTTGGCAAGCACGCCAAGCATGGTGCTTGCCAAGCAAAGGAGCTCCTCCCATGTACGCATCTATATTCATCCATCACATAATATTATTTTTCAAGAAAATAATTACACACAATTATTTAGGAACTTTTCAATCTCATTTTTGTCATCTATAATTCAACAACATTGTACCTCTTTGTACAATAGAAATGTTTTCATAGATTAGCATTAGAAAATGCTAACTCCAATTTTCATACATAGCATATCATCATCTCAATGAGATAGTTTTATCAATTTTCAAGTTGACTCAAAAAAATTTTATATGCCAATATCCACAAAAAATTTGGTCTCATATTCACAATTGATTTTGGTTCCAAAATGACACGTGTAATTAACAATATTGCTAAGCAATAATACTTTCAAAAATTTAGATGAAACTATTTTGAATTCTTAAATTAAAACCCCCCATATAGATGTTTATTTCAAGAATTCTACATCTTATGTTCACAAAAAAAAAAAAATTATGGCACTATAATAACACCACATGTGATATCACCATTTATATAAAATAAAATTTTCACAAAATTTACAATCACAATTTGTATATGTGAATTTCCTCAAAAATTCATAATCACATCTTTCTTTTGGTATGCACATATGCCATTAAATATTAATAAAATAGTTATAGACATTTCCTCAAAAGTCAAAGTACTTCTCACAAAGCACAATTTTTTACATGGTTTATTTAACCCACAATAATAGAATTAAAACAAAATTCTACTAACACATTATTATTATTATTATTATTATTATTGTTATTATTATTATTATTAATTCTTTTGACTAATGGGCAAAATTTTAAAAGAAATAAAATTAACACATAAAATTTTTCATTTCACATAACTTTAGAAAGCTCACAAAATTATAGCCAACAAACTTTATTGTAGTATTTAAAATATAGCCAACAAACTTTATTGTAGAATTTAAAATTCCACAAACATAGTTCTAGCATTTTAATATCAAATTTTTAAAGTAAATTCAATAGTTATGTTAATAGAATTTTATGAGATATTATAATACTCTCAAAATTAAGTATTGAACTCATAAAACTTCTATTAAATCATAATCTTCTCAACTATTGACCACATAAAAAATCTTTATAATTTTATAACAACTCTTATCTCTCACTTGATTACTAGAATAGTGAAATCAATTTGTAATTAATGTATCATGTAAGTTTTCAAGAAAGAGACCTAAGTTCCAGTAATGCACTAGGTAACTAATAATTTTAACTTATAGGCAGTCAGTTAAAAAAAATTGAAAAAGAATTTTTTTTTGTAATATATGTCAAAATATAAAAATATAATATTTGAAATTAGAGGAGTAATAGTCAATGGACTGTTCATAACGTCAAAATCTTAACCCAAAAAATGAGACCAAGGGTGAGCATCATATTCACAAAAATGCAGCCAAATTTGTTCTGACCTAACAATATAGGAACTGATATACTAATAGAGATACAAAAAAAAAAATTCTAGCTTACTATTATGAGTTGACTATTATACATCTTGATCTTCCCTTGTAACACAAACACGTAAAAGCATGAAACAGAGAAGGAGAGCCAACCACGAGATACTACAGTCACCCTAATACCATGAGAAAGGTAAAATGTTATTAATGAAGAACATGGGAAATAATCATGTGCACGTCTAAAAGGTTATCCCTTGCAGATTTGCTGATTTTGTTTCATATTTATAAGATTTACGTTCATAGTCTGTGCTGACTCCATTCAACCCACTACTTTCTTTGCTTTTTTTCTGGATTGAGTTCCACTTCCTGCAAATATCAGGAGCAGCGCCAATGAATATAGGTCAGGCAACATCACAGGACAACCACTAGAATGAATCCGATGAGTGCACATGAATGCTGAAACCTAAAAAAAATGCCATCCACACAGAACTTAATCTAATTGAACTCAGAATATATGAAACATTGTATTCCGCAGTCACACAGAAACAAGTACTAGCTTAATGATGGTGATGAACCTCTGCAGGGTGATACAAAAGATGCACCTTCCTGAATTTCCGTTAGGCTGTGGTTCTGTATGACATTAAAAATAATGTTAAATGATATGGTCTTGACAGTCAGAATGAAGTAGAAACAAATAGAAATTATTTTAGGTGTTAATGAAATTTAGGGGCAAAAGAAGCCGACACGCTCAGCATACATAAGATTTACAAGTTCTGCAGGATGTGCACTGAAAGCTGAGCAAAGGCTACACATCCATGCAGATAAATCACATACCGCATCATAAACTGGCATCTGATTGCGCCAGAATTCCAAGGGAGGAAGAAGCAGCCTACCTGCAACATATGAAAACATTAACAATATTGAGAACAATAAAAAAAAAAAAAAACTAACACTTTTATCTATCAATTTGGTATTAAGCATCCTGTAGGGTTAATAGTTGGTAAATTCTTTTTCATTTTTCTACAAACATGACAGAAAGTCCAAGCGTAAAATCTGGTACACCTAATATCAGACAAACTGATGGCGGAAAATCCGGAATTCCATTGTACCCAATGACAAAGTAGAATTAACAGGAAAAAAAAGAGCATAGGTCTGACTTACCAGATCTGGATCTCCTGAAATTCATTGATTCTTGATAAACTATGGACACTTTCGCCTTCACAAACCAAACAACACCAAAAAATCCATTGCGTTACAAATTAAGCTGTGCAAGCCTCATAGCAAAACACTACATTTACATATAAATATATAATCATATACGATGTCATTACTTACATGTGCATCAGAATTTACTCTCTTGTTACTCCCCTTAACAGACAAGCTTTCCTCTGTAGAGTTAGATGAAATGGACTTGGTCATTTTACTCTTAGGATCAGCTGATTTAGACTTAGTCATTTTTCTTTTAGGATCCAATGAGTTGGACTTAGCTATTTTTCTTTTAGGATTAGGTGAAACAGACTTTGTCATTTTTCTTTTATACTTGGTCGTTTGTGGTATGGCTAACCCATGGACACATTCCCTTCTATTACGTTGCCTTTTGGTATTTGATGACGGAGTTATAGATTTTCTGGAAACAGATTCTCCAACAAACTGTTCTGATAACTCATTCAATTCTGCTTGTGATTGAATAGGTGTAACTGGACTTTTCGGTCCCTCTCCACTAGAAGTAAGAATGTTTACTGAATCAATGCCAGTGGTAACTGGACTTTTCGGTCCCTCTCCACTAGAAGTAAGAATATTTCCTGAATCAACACCAGTGGTAACTTCTTTGAAGCAGTCAACAGCATAGCATTCCCAGTTTGGAGGAAAGCCAAATAGAAAATGATTGAAAGCCTTGCAAGAGGTAAAGAGGGGGAAAAAGAGAGAATCAGATCACATAGGAACCTTACAGTATTGAAAGTGACAATGGCCATTAAGAAATGTCAAGATATAAAATGTTCACATGCCTCAGGCATTGTCAACACGTGCTAAATTACCCTATGCCCCAGGGGTTCTAATAGCATAAATGCTCAACATTTTCCGAAACAAAAAATGGTACACTCAGATTAGCAAACTTTGGACAGCAATATATAAGGAATTAAGGACCTCTAAGTCCACTTTGTTATATGCAAGTGCAACTCTGCAGTACCAAATCAAGTTTCTTAAAGTATTTGTGTTAAACTCTCCAGATTGACCTCATGTGATCATTCCAGATGGTTCACGAGAAATGAGACATCATTCAAAAACTAACAGTCTACAAGCACAAACAACTATGCAATGAAGTAAAATAAACAGTGTTTATCAAACAGAAAGGGAAAGAACAAAATTTAATATCTGCAAACCTCGGGAGGAAAGCCATTTTCATTAGTGCGCAGCTCATCAATGAAACCTCTAATGATAAGATATATCCCATCTGCTGTCTCAAGGGTAGACAGATCATGTCTTTTGATTATTGGAGCAGATATAAACACACGCTTCGCATCTCGCCTGAACCACAAAAATAATTTTCTTCAGAAAAAAATTGTGAATAGTTTTATCTTCAATATGATCCTGCTTCATGTAAACTTGTCAGAAAATCAACATCATTTCATCCCATAGTTTTCTCTTAAATAATATCAAAATTCTATAACTTTGATTTGATGTCAACTTAGCCTCATGCAACTGTGATTTAAGTCATTTAAAGACCATGATGCAAATAAAAAGCAGTATTGAAAAAGCTCGGTGAAGATAAAAAGCATAAAAAGAAGGTGGATCTAAAAGCCCTAAAAAGAAATGGGATCTTACTCTCTTGAGGTAAAGCCTGCAATGGCTAATCGCTTTCCGTGGAAGTCCTTTTCAGCTTTAATCAACCACCAACTGTGCAAGCAAACCTTCAGGAAGCAAGAAAAAGTAATTAGAAACTAGAGATAGCGAAGAACAAGGCACAATGTCTAGGAAATGGTATGATAAGAAGGAAAATAAATTAACTGTTGGTAGGAAAAAAGATGAGTCATTAGATGGAGTTGGAGCCAATTCAGTTTCCATAGCCATTAATGCTGCTTAGATCCCACTCTTTCATCTTTTGAACCAACATCCTAGTAGAAAAATCCTAATGAGCCAATCAAATAGTAGAAACCAATTGTCTCTCACTCTTTGCCTAAGGATTCACCTACAACCAAAACAAAATTTCATTAACTTTACCATATATAAAAATAAATTATATATAATTTGAAACTATTAAGTTAAAAGTGAATCAAGTGAATAGCTTAGTGCAAGATGGTAGAAGATCAGCATCTTTTGCCCTTCCTCCCTTGATGGCTATATCTTAATATATGTACATATATAAATGCATTATGAGAAGACATGAGCAATCAATTATGGAATATATTATAATAAGATCTAAGCACAAAAAACCATTGCTTACCTTTGATAAGATATTCTAAGTGCTCGTGAGAGAGATCATTATTTTATATGATTATTAAGTGTATGATCTGTTCTTCAAAAGATTGCAAATAAAGATGTGATGTCAAAATACAGCTCTGCCCCCTGTATAATATGGACTTGTGTCATCCAATGCAAGCCGAAAAAAATGTGTACTTGGCAGATAATTACATCCATATATGATATTTAATTGTAGCAGACATTGGAATAAAATTAAGAAGCTGAACTGTATTGATGGCTTTCCATTGTTCCCTGCCAGGTATTTAATCAAGTAGCTCGTAGGCACAAACCCACAAGATGAATACAACAACCCCAGCACAGTTGAAACAACCCATAAGAAATTAACTTCAAATTACATAATAATGATTTGGTTAAAATGTAATACTAGACAAGCAATGATCACACTACTGGTCACTTTTAGGGTTGTACAGAGAGTTTGTTTTCTGTTAAAATGAGATTGTTATACAATCCATCATGTAATCATGTAAATAGAATCAGATGGCAAGACTAGAGTGGTGTGGTCTAGTGCTATAGCACTTGTTTTTTCTGTTGAGTGCCTTGGCACTAGTGTGACTGTATACTTTTCTCATTGGCTATGAAATTACACTTTTATTGACCAAAAAATAGAAGCAGGTGCCACCAAACAGACATAACACAAAACACACGATGAATCTGACATGGAATTCATCGTCGAAATTTATATACAAAAATGTCAGCAAAATAATCAAAATACCAGCAACAAAATGCTTACCGCCGGCAATAGCAGACAACGGCGAGAGTGAGGGGCGAGCGAGACGACGGGCGAGACTGAGAGCGAGGGGTGAGGCAGAGGGAGAGCACGGCGAGACGAGAGAGGGCTTATAGACGAGTTTTGGGAATTACCGAATTAGACGGGTTTTTCTAATTTTTTTATTAAATTAATTTGAATTATTTTAATAATAAAATTACTTAAATATCCCTTTGGATCTACTTGCTTAAATTCTTGGATGATGAAATTTCTAATAAATGAATTAGTTTCGTTTGCTCAAATTGAGTTATGAAATTAGAATGAGATTGAGAATTGGTGCGGAAAGTTGTCAATATTTTTTTGTTTAGTTGTTAAAATTTTTAATCTTTTGAAAATTTACATTATAAATTATATTCATATAAAATTTTTAATATTACACTCTTACCTTAATTTATAATTTATTTTATTTTATTTTTCTATGATTTCTTTAACATTTACCTTAACACAATTTAGAGGTAATATTTATTTTAATTTATATGTTTGTTCTCTATTTTAATAAAATATTTTTATTTATTTTTATGTATTTGACTAAAATAGTTTACCATAATTTAATACTTTTTCAACATTTTTATGATATTAGAGTATGTGACTTAATTCATCATGATGTATATCGCTTTTTTTTTTGGAATTTAATTTGTTTTATTGGATATGCTTCAATTGTCACACTTTTTTTTTTTTAGGATAAACAACTATTTAATGTCTTATCACTAAATTATAGGTGTCGACAAATTTTAAATTTGAGTCAAATAGAACTATAATGGGTAAAAAAGTTATTTCTATTAAATTTTAACTCAACTGCATTCTCATAAACTCAAACTCAAAATATTTAGTAAATTTATGACAACATCTTACTAATTGATTTACATACTTAGTGGTATCACACTCCCTTTGTTGCTTAGCATGTTGGATGTGAATTTTTGTTTTAAATTTCTTAAATATATAGACAAAATTATAATATTTTTATTATATATTTCAAACTAATAACAAAAAAAGTAATGAAAATTTAATGAATTTTCTATTCTTTTAATTAACTTTTCGTTTTCCTACTTTAGCATATATTATATTTATTTTTCTTTTATATATATACATAAAATTTTCTGTAGTGCAACATTTCTAAAGATTCAAATTTCAAGAAATGTGAGAAAGAATGGGTGCAAGGTTGTGAAATTTAATAACAAGGTTAGTGTTTTGACATTTGATTAACGATCAAATTGTGAATTTGATGTGATTATGAGTTCGTTTAACGTGTATACATGTACTCAAGAATCGTGGTCTCATCTATTCAAAAACAACAGTTTTGAACCAAGTTATGATCTATTTTTTAGCATCAGTTGATTTTATATTTTTATTCAACTTCAAATAGAGATGAAGTTACTCTAACTATTTATTTGTACAACCCTATAGATGATATATTGAAATCTATTAATTGTGATGTCAATGAAGGTCAAAGTTAGTTCAATACTACGGGTCAATTCTTTTATTCTAGGATGATATTTAACATATTATGTATATGCATTGTGTTTAATTTTGTTTGTTTTATATATTGCGAACATTTGTGATGTACATTATTTTGAAATTTGGAGAACATGTATTTTACAAACATTTTTCATTATATATGATCATCTTTTTAATCTATATTATTAAAAATACTTAGCACCTTATAACATGCTCAAGAATCTTACATGTGATCATCTTTTTTAATCTCTATTATTAGATATATTTGGCACCTTATAACATTCTCAACAAATATTGAAAATATTAACATTATAAATGACTCATACTAAAACAAACTCTGGAAATATAGTTAACATTAAAAATACCTGTACAATTTACCATCAAATTGAACGCAGGGATGCAATACTAATTTATTGACTAAAAGACTGTAAAACTATATAAATGTAGCTTGATTCGGATCAATAATGGCATTGCGATATTTTAACGTGCAAAATGGTCCATAATAAAGGTAGTTTCAACATTTTTAAGAAAAATTATATGTAATTTTTTTGAATTATAAATTAATTATAGTTTAATATTCAAGTTTTAAAATGTATCCCTCCTCGCAAAATGCAGAAGGCTTCAAAAATCATCTAAACTTTATATATTAATTTTAATTGATGTGTAACATTTAATCTTTTATAATAATTTAAGGAATATATTGTTATATTTTTAAAGTTTTTTTTTTGATAGATATATTTTTGAAGTTTTAGACTTAGATAATCGCCAGTAAAATTGTAATTAGGAATTTATTTTTTGGGCCAATAAACAAGACTCAGGGTCAGGGGAACTCTGGAGTAAGCGCGAAACTGTAACCTAAGGGGCAGAGGAGACAGGCTTGAGGAAGCACGACACTCGCTTCGCTAGTTGGTAAGATCAGATCACTCTTAATTTCTGCTTGTATTGAATTCTTATAATTCGATATGTCTCGATCAGATCATTCTTGATTTCTGCTTGTATTGAGTTCTTATTATTCGATATGTCTCGTGTTGAAAACTCTGAATCTGAGTCGTTCATCTATTTTTTTTATTGTTGCATTTTATAATTCGATTTGTTTAACATCGGAGGTCTTCGATTCCGATACTCATTCTGAGTTTTGATTGATGCTGCATTTGTTTGTTGGCATTTTACTATCTCGATTTTTAGATCGGAGGAGGTTCGGAAAGGTATTCGTAGTATTCGTACCGTGCAGGCATTTTGATGAATTACTAGTAGTTGGTTATGGATTTTTTATTGTGAGGCTGATAGCATCCACTATTTCGTGGGTGGCTCAACGTTTTAAGAAAACTAGCACAAAATTTAAGAGGTTATGTTTGGTGGGACTGTGTGAGGATAGATGATTTTTACTAAATGAATCCTGCCTTGATTTTGGTGCAGTGTTGGTAAGGACTATGAGTTTTCTGTTTTTTTTTTTTTTTCAATGTAAATTCAATCCTGTTTAGATTAGTTTGTGTTGCGACTTCTTTATGATTGATGAACAGTTTTACATTCTTGGTTTTCAAGCATTCGAGTTAGTGATGTTTAACAAATTACGGGCTGGCTACCTTTTTGCTTATACTCCGTAAAATTTAAACTTGTTGAGTCTTAATTTCAGGGTTATATATTGTGACCTACATCTAAAAAGTACATGGATGTTGTTTATAGATGATGGACACGATATCCATTAGCGATATCTTAAACCTTGGTGGTATTGCTAACATATACTGTTACTGTTTACTATGATGTTACAGATAATGGATGATCAAGATCTGGGCTTCTTTGCCAATTTTCTTGGCATCTTTATTTTTGTACTGGTAATTGCTTATCACTTTGTCATGGCTGACCCAAAGTATGAAGGAAACTAGGACCACTTTGAATTTGAAGATGTAATAATCATTCTATAGACTTTAGCTGTTTCAAAGATGATATTTAAGTTGATATAATTAAGAACTTCTGTTTGAGAATGTGAACGCTGTCTTACTGCTGTAGCTTCTATAAACACCACAGGTTCATTCACTCGAATTCTTGCAATATTTTTGTGTGCTTTCAATTCCGTATTTTGCAGAGGAAATTGGAATAGATATAAATAATAAACATGCTCAACTCAATGAAAAGTTACAGGATCCGCCAGAGTACAATTGACATCTTTTTTCAACGGAGTACCGTGTTATAATTCCCCCCCCCCCCCCTCTCCTTTTCTTTCTCTCTCACTTTTCCAGTTTCTGTTTCTTTTTGGCACAAACATTGAATATTGGAGGCGCACGTCAGATAATTTTACAGAAGATATCTTCTGCATCCAATTGTTTAGTCAGTATCGGAAAGGTATTTCTGAGGGCTTGTCGAGGGCCAAATTTTACTGCGAACTTAGAGCATTTTCAATAGTACAATTATAATGAGTTGTTTATTATGAGTTTCATAATGTCACATCATCACTTTTTGTTTTAAATAACTTTTTATTTTAATAGTATAATTTTAAAGAATTCACAAATGAGTCTTACAAATGATTAATTTATGATTTTTTTAATTGATTTTTTGCTTTAAGAACTAGTTATTTATATAAAAATCAGTTCTTACATGTGTCAGTCACGTTGGTGCACTCTAATAATAAAACTTACTAAAAACTAGTTCTTAATTTTAAGAAATCTTTAAAAACTCATATAGATGTTCTTAGAGCGTTGATCTTACAGTAAATATCAGTGGGGCTTGCATGAATTGAGGGATTTTCCTACATAATTAGTTCTTTTACTTCATTCTCGATTTTTGTTGTCTCTCTCTTCAAGCAACTGATGCAGAACCCCAAGCAACTGTAATGAACAATCATTTGACCTCTAAGCGTCTCCTCATCCCTGTTAGCATGAACTTCATCAGTCATCTCCTCCAAATGTCGCAGGAAAGAACCTGTAGTGCTATCTGCCTCTTCATTGTCACCTAGGATCCTATTTGTGTCTGCATTGGGATATTATCCTGATTCGATGTTGCAAGGAAGATTTTTATTCTTCAGCTCTTTTCGAGTTTCCTGAGAGACTTCATTCGGGTTATCTCTTCAAGGCACTTCAGAGTGGGGCCAACTTTGGTCTTGAAAAGCTTTATGTTCTCATTCACTCTATCTTGCTTTTCCTCACACTTTACTCCATTTGTCAGAGCCAATCTTGAGAAATTTTCTATCGAGTATGCCACAAAGAGTAAAAGATCTACCATCTTTGACAAGGACTCCAGCATCTTCCTATAGCAAGCACCATGAAAAGGTAGGAACCAAAAATTTGGCTCCAACTCGGCCTCTACTACGAACTCTTCCAGTTGACATACAATAGACTTGAGCTTCTTTTGTTTCTCTAGCAATTCCGGAGTACTACTCCAAGATAGCACTTATCGCTAGTTGTAATAGCAATACCGTCAATACAATCTTGAAGTGCCCTTAAGCTTCGGGAGAGTTCTTTGCTAAACCTAATCCTCTTGAGGGGTTCGAAATAATCTCTACTACAATGAAACAGGTGAGTCCTATAGTGGCCTCGGCAATTCGAGCAATTGCAGAGTGGGTGGGAGGGCCATAATTCTTTCTTCCGAGGATTAGTAATGCTCCGATAACAGCTGAAATACCACCTGCTTGGCCATACATTCTACTATGCATTAGAAAAGAAGAGAAAACCACCCACAGTATAAGAGGTAAGAAACTTACACCCCCAAACTTTTGAACAGCAAAGCTACAAATGATCCCGTAGATTGATCCCATTGCTGTCCCTTGTCCTCGAGCATTAGCGACCCAGAATGTTGCCTGTCTTCTTGGGACAAAACTGATGGCAATTGTGAGTCCCGACCAATATTCATTCTCTTTGTCATATATCAGACCAAATAACAGAGCAAGTCCCAAAGAAACAGAGCACTTCAATGCAAATCCCAATTTCTGGTTGCTGGGTAGGATGTTAATGATGACCTCTTTGATCCTCTTGGGGCTCCAATATTGACGAGCATCAGTTTTCAGGGTTCTCTCTACCCTGTTCTTGGTATTAATAGCAATAGGGGAGTCCTCTAGGAGAAGTTGAACACAATACAGAAAGAATGAAGTTGGGAGATGTTTATAGTCCATGCTTAGGTTTTTGAGAGACCACGGGAAACTGATCAAACTTTCTTTGTTCTTGTTCTCTGGTGCGATTGCTTCATCAAAAGAAGCAAGGCACGAAGTTTTATTATCTAATTTGAGGTTCAATCGTCCTCTGCAATCGATCAAATCTCCCTGGAGCTCCTCATCAATGACACCAACAGGGAATGAAGCACAACTTGAAGAGAGCAACGTCCATCCCTCGTATTGGTATCTCCTTACCTTGCAGTTTTTCATGTGGGTCAACACAATTGGGATTGAAGGCTGTCATTCGAGGCGTTTCCCAACGCATCCCATCCTGTTAGGTGAACAAATCAAATATTTAGCTTGATTGCCTTAGGATGTATATAAACTCTGTAAAGTCATGCCTTTGCCTTTTCTGACTGTTGGCTTACCAGGTTACTTTTAATACACTGAAGAAGCTTGGCTTCCGCATTACAAAGGTACTTAGCTTGAGCTAAGAAAACCTGAGCAGTTATGTGAGGCAGAGATAGCCTCTACATTGTGATTAATCCTCTCACCTGTAGTCTTAGCGTATAATCGGCATGCCTTTCTTACCTGGAGGCAAGAAAATTGATAAATGAAATGAAACCGACGATTTTTACAATTCGCATTATATTCAAATAGCTTCTTTATAATTATGCTCAGTGGGGGTCCTAGTGTCGAAGGACAGAGTACCCTACTCGTTAGGTTATTATACGGGAGGAATTTGAGATAATTAGGCAATAACACATGAAACGTTAGACTATGGTGGGTCCACAATTTTCATTTACTAATTGATTGAAAAGATTTTCTTACGAATCAGTCCCTTTGGTTATCTGGTGTTCCCATTATCTCCAAACATATTCTCATTCATACTTTCATTTTGTTTCTCAAAATGCCATGCTAAACTGGACACTTCAGGGTTTAGACAGACTGAACCAAAACATATATATGCAAACATGCATAATTTTTTGTAAAGTTTATTTTAGAATAGTTTGATATTAATTAGACATTTTTAAAAGATGCTAAAGATTTTTGAAAAGATTATTAAACTTTCTGGTGGAGTTAGAAATTATTTATAGTATAATCGATCACATTTGCTAGCTACTATAATAATATAATATTATTGCTCTGCTCGATAAAATTAGTTGATAAGCTAGTTGAAAGCTTATAAGTTAATTTCTAACTTATAGTTAAAAACTTTTAAGTTAACTTATTGAATTAGAAGTGTTTGATAAAAGTAGTTGAAAAGTGTAAGATGACTTTAAAAGATATATATTTTATAATCCTAAAATAATACAAATAAACTTTTCTTTGTTTTTAATTAAATTAATTTAAATTATTATATATATATATATATATAAATAAAAGACAATAGACAAAGATGATGACGGGCAACAATCAACAGACAAAAAAGACAGCAATGGATAACGACAATATTTGTCACGACCCGTTTTCTGGGCACATGACCGGCACAATGATGAATCTCTCATCACTGTAAGCCTTCCGATAAATATATCAAATTTTCTTATCTGAAAATCATAGAGATGATTTGCATGTAATCATAGATTATCAATTTAAAATACATTATTATACTGACATACAAGCCAAATGTCGAACCCCTGAACTAGATGTCCTAGACGATTACAGAGCAACATAATCTATAACAGAAGAGAGGTCTACCCGACAACGGGAAGGTCCAAAGTGATCTACTCCTCTAGCAGATATTCTTCGATGGCAACCTGATCTGAACAAAAAGGTTGTACAAACAATGTGAGCTTTTAAACTCAATGAGCGAATCGGCCTCGCATTAATAAAATTCAAATACATTACCAGTCATGCAAGCATATCCAAAGGCTCATACTCAACCAATAGACAGAAGATAAAAATTTATCCAATTCAACAAACGTTACTAGTACTCGTCAATGGCAATATATCCCGGAGAGCGCACACAGGCCGGCTCACCAATTATGTATATTTCCGCCATGACGCACAACATCATCCTCTTACATACAAGATAAAAATTCATCCAATTCAACAAACGTTACTAGTACTCGTCAATGGCAATATATCCCGGAGAGCGCACACAGGCCGCAACCACAGAGCATACTTAAGAAATTAACTTCTAAAATTTGAAAGACATAGAAAGGGCATACTATCCTTACCTAAGCTGAAAAGGAAAGGCCCAAAATCTCAGACGCCTAGCTTTGGAGTAAGAGAAACTTAAGGAGAGAAGAAGAGAAGTTGAAGGTGTGAGTTTAGAAGTGAAATGGAAGGGCCTATTTATAGCAAAAGTCAAGGGTACTATTTGATACTATGCGCTAATAAAATATTCAATTTACTATTCATGAAAATGATATTTCTAATAATGCAGTTACTGTGCACCTCACGCGTACGATCGAAAATTTTTCTGTTATTACTATTGAAAACTTAAAGGGAAAACTATCCTTTCACCTTAAACCTTTAAGTTTCTTTTCAAATCAGTCCTTTCACTTTAGTCCCTGAGGGTATTTTCACCCATAAAACGTCATTTTCTCCTACGAATTTCTTCCTAGTTTTCTTTTATGACCAAACCACATCTAGTACTTGACATTTCAATTGTATAAATGAACAGTATCGTATACGTAAATAGTATTATACAGGTGAATAGTACCGTATACTGAAATAGTAACAGTAGTTTGTAAACAAATATTTATATTTTATTTTTCTTTGGTATTACATTATCACCCCCTTAAGAGAATTCGGTCCTCCGAATTCAAAACTCATTTCAAGACTGAAATAAGTGTGATTACTTCGTCTATATCTCATTCTTTGTATCTCTTTCTTCCAAAACCTCATCACACCCTTGGTGAGATTTACAAGAACACTATACTATCGACTGTGAACTCTAGACCGCATTATCAATAATTTGCATTGGACTTTCCTTTTCTAAACGGTAAACATTCTCTTCCTCATCAGTTTGATTTTTTTCCACAATCTTTTGTACCATAAAGTGTTTCATCCTCATAACCTTTACCAAACTTAAACCATCTGATTAGAGACGAACTCTGTCTCTATGTAAAACCTCAAATAGGTGTCTTTTCAAAAGTGACACATGGTCTTTCTAGTTCATACTGAATATCAGAACACAAGCTACCATACACATAGCTTATAACTTTTACGAATACAAGTACTCCACCTGAAGGCATCATTTTGGCCATAGGTAATACTCTTGCCCAAAGGCGATCCTTCTATCTTAAGGCGATACTCTCAGCTGAAGGCGTTATATAAAATGAAATCATTACATAAATCTCTAGGAAGAACAATCCTAGAAAATATGATAAGTAAATAACATACTTCTTACGCATAATTATATATATGAAAATTCCTCTCACCTCAATGACTCATATAGAGTCGCATCCCTTCAATGATTGAGGCAAACCCATAGTTCTATAGGTTCATAAAATACTTATTCAGCATTCCTCCATAGCTCAGAAGTGCAATGAAATATCATTTTAGTAACTCTGCTCAGTCACAAAGATATTACTATACTATGCTTTAGAATCAAGTATGAAATATAACAAGTCCAATATCTTCTCATTCCTCAAGTTCTTTCAGTAAAATGAATCACTTCAACAAAGAAGATCTAGATACTAACTTAAATTTTATTTCTAGTACATAGATAATTTTAATACGTGAAGCTTACACCAAATGTAGCTTTAGGTACAAACAAAAGAAAAATAAATTAAGGACGAGGAGGCTTTTGAAATGTAAAAGGTGCTCCAGGTCTAGAAGAGGAAGGTGCTTCAGACCTTAAGGAGGAAGCTAATCGTTGCAGCCTAGAAAGAGTTTCTGGAGGAAGCGCCTGAGAAATTTGGCGAAGAGCATAAGTCACTCCGTTCATACAGTCAATACACCTTGCTTGTTGGTCACGAAAATTTTGAGTTGCAAACATTGAATGTCTATCAACTCGATTAGCCAGTTCCCCGAAACGACGGTTTATCAGTTTCTCTTGGTTTTCAAAGAGACGATTTATTAGTCGTTTCTGGTCCTCTATCTTGTATTCCAGGCTCTCTATCTTACGCTCTAGGCATGCAAGCTTATTTTCTGAGGATGTTGCAGTGCTGTCCTCCTCCATCTCTATTACATCCTTCTTTCTCTTCTTAATTTCTGGTGACCTGTCTACAGGTCTCTTCCCTTTGTTGTTTCCGAGACTTAGATTTAAATCAAGCTCTACATTGCCAGTCTCAAAATTCAAGTTGAAAGACTTATTATCGGCCATTGCTCTAGGGATCTCAGAAATAACTTCGAATGAGAAAGGAATGGAGATTGAGAAATAGGTATGTAATGAAAGAAGTAGGTTTGCTTGGTGCGATGAGTAGGGTAACGGGCATACAAGATTTATAGACAACCCGAAGCCCCTGGAGCTAAAGCCACCACAACCTACACGCCGCTTGCTATAAGGTTTACAGATCACAAACGTCGCAATGCCAGCAATTAATGTCGGACATGCGAGTAAATAGTAAATATAATTTAATGCAATTAACATAAGTCAAAGATTTCCTCAAAAAAAAATTTTCGGCTAATCTTGACCTTTCTCAAAGTTCTGACTAACTACGCTCTTCAGTCTGAGATTTTCTCCCTCTAACTTGTTTTATCCTGTAATCCCATATCACGATGTCCCCTTATGATCGGGTAGTCTCATATTAGCCTTATCTTAGATTCTGATCGGTGTCTTTATTCTGGATTTACACATAATATATGTATATCAATATATACATTTTAAAACAAAGTTAACTGCTTACGGTCACATGCCTTAAGCATTATCATGATGTAAGGAAATCACTGCCTTTCATTTGCCCACGAGAGCATTATATGTAAGTATATGTAACCATGAAGATATATCATCATCTACACATTTTATTCTATCCAAGTCATTTTGATTTCACATCTCTATGAGTATATGTAGGATCATCACATATTCTCCTTGATCGTAGCCTTCACTCATTATGCATGAATAACATACATAAATGTAATTACAACATGATTCAATCAATTATGTATGTTATACTCAACTGAAGGCTCTTAAGAACAACACAATAAAACGGAGAAATGTATTTCAGTTCATCATAAAAGCATCCAAGGCAATCTTTGATGGCTATGTTATCAACTTCTTTGAATTTCGGAAAATGCCAACGGGAGAAATGGGAAAACCGAGTAAAATCGGCCGCAAATCCACCGAATACTGACTTTCGTGGTTTTGGCATTAATGCGACGCATTGTTGGTGTGCACGCCTACCCTAGACTTCTGGCTTCCAGCTTGCAGAAATCCATAGGTTGATCGTGTAGGGGTGCGGTGAAGAGATATCTTCTTTGTCTCTTAGTCCAAATTTTTTCTCTATAAAAACCTTCTCAGCGTTCTCAGTTAGCACACCACAAAGAGTAATAATCTCCGAGCCTACAATCCCCCAGTATTCCTCTCACCTCATACTCTTACAAAAATTTCTAAATTTTTCCAAATCATGGCCTCAAGGAAGTACATTGATCTCACAGTAGAGGCTAAGGAAGAAGAACTTGACTTAAACTTAAGTTTATGCAGGGACAAGGGCAAAAGACCTCTCGAGGGATCTCAAGAAAATCAAAAGGAGAAGAAGATGAAGAAGATTGAGGAGGCCGAGGAGATTAGTACAGGTCATAGCTCGGAGGACAAAATCGCTTGTTTAGAGCAGGAGGTGAAGATTCTCAAGAAGATGATAGAGGACCTGGAGAAGTTAACCAAACGTAATAACGCGGCAATGACTTCGAGAATAGATAGGTTCTTCTATTGGTCCACCCAGTGCTTCTGCAATCAACAACAAAGAAGTGTTGATTGTATGAATGGGATTTACACTACCCTCCGCGACATTGCTATGTCCCTTGCTCCAAGGAATGGTCGAGGGGTGATGATACAATACAACCCTCCTAATCCGAGACCACCTCGCTTTTAGATTACTCATGCATGAGTAAACTTCTTCTTTTTTGCAATGTAATCTTTCAGTTTTTTTTGTTTTTAATGCGAGTGGTTTCTTTTATTGGCTGGTACCCTAAAATAATATAGCTACACAAATTCAATCATGAATTCAGCTTATAAAATCCACCATATAAAAATTTGATCCAACAACAACGGAATCAAAACAAGTAATAACCTTTCCTTTACTAAGTTCAAAAGTGTGGCCACATCTGTCTAAAACTAAAACTGAGAACATAATTCCTAAGAAGAGATAAGTCTCGGAGGGAAAGGAAATGAAAATATCCTACAGGACCTTCAGTAGAGCCGTCTCTCTATAGTTGTGCCCGGGTTCACAACGATAGAGGAGGTCCTACTAAGGTTACCTTACTCTGTAATCACTAGGAGACCTAACAACCATTGCTCTGATACCAACTTTGTCACGACCCGTTTTCTGGGCACATGACCGTCACAATGATGAATCTCTCATCACTGTAAGCCTTCCGATAAATATATCAAATTTTCTTATCTGAAAATCATAGAGATGATTTGCATGTAATCATAGATTATCAATTTAAAATACATTATTATACTGACATACAAGCCAAATGTCGAACCCCTGAACTAGATGTCCTAGACGATTACAGAGCAACATAATCTATAACAGAAGAGAGGTCTACCCGACAACGGGAAGGTCCAAAGTGATCTACTCCTCTAGCAGATATTCTTCGATGGCAACCTGATCTGAACAAAAAGGTTGTACAAACAATGTGAGCTTTTAAACTCAATGAGCGAATCGGCCTCGCATTAATAAAATTCAAATACATTACCAGTCATGCAAGCATATCCAAAGGCTCATACTCAACCAATAGACAGAAGATAAAAATTTATCCAATTCAACAAACGTTACTAGTACTCGTCAATGGCAATATATCCCGGAGAGCGCACACAGGCCGGCTCACCAATTATGTATATTTCCGCCATGACGCACAACATCATCCTCTTACATACAAGATAAAAATTCATCCAATTCAACAAACGTTACTAGTACTCGTCAATGGCAATATATCCCGGAGAGCGCACACAGGCCGCAACCACAGAGCATACTTAAGAAATTAACTTCTAAAATTTGAAAGACATAGAAAGGGCATACTATCCTTACCTAAGTTGAAAAGGAAAGGCCCAAAATCTCAGACGCCTAGCTTTGGAGTAAGAGAAACTTAAGGAGAGAAGAAGAGAAGTTGAAGGTGTGAGTTTAGAAGTGAAATGGAAGGGCCTATTTATAGCAAAAGTCAAGGGTACTATTTGATACTATGCGCTAATAAAATATTCAATTTACTATTCATGAAAATGATATTTCTAATAATGCAGTTACTGTGCACCTCACGCTCGAAAATTTTTCTGTTATTACTATTGAAAACTTAAAGGGAAAACTATCCTTTCACCTTAAACCTTTAAGTTTCTTTTCAAATCAGTCCTTTCACTTTAGTCCCTGAGGGTATTTTCACCCATAAAACGTCATTTTCTCCTACGAATTTCTTCCTAGTTTTCTTTTATGACCAAACCACATCTAGTACTTGACATTTCAATTGTATAAATGAACAGTATCGTATACGTAAATAGTATTATACAGGTGAATAGTACCGTATACTGAAATAGTAACAGTAGTTTGTAAACAAATATTTATATTTTATTTTTCTTTGGTATTACAATATTCATAAAACAAAGAAGGAGGAGGAAGGCAACAACAACAACTAGCGACGAAGGACAACAAATAACGACGAATGATGACACAAGTGATGGAGAAGACAATATATATGTGTGTGTGTGTGTGTTTTCTGAGAAAATAATAAGAGTAAAATAGGAACAAAAAATCAGAAGTTATAAATTATAAATTACTCAAAATAGTATTTTAAAATAAGTTATAAACTATTAAAATAAGTTAATTTATCAAATACTTCCAACAAACTTATAAACTAGTCAAATAAATTATAAATTAATCAAATAAGTTATAAACTAGTTTAAATAATTTGCTGAAAACATATGAAAAATGTGAAACGTATACATACACATATTTGACACTTTCCATATATATCTGAAGAAAAAAAAACAAAGGAGTATCAAAAGCCAACATTGACCTCTTTTCTGATTCGTTGAGTTTTTTTTTTTTTTAATTTTCCTTTAAGTAACTTGCGTTTCAGTATGTTAATACATATATGAAGACATGCACATGGAGACAAGATATTGCTTTCTGATTGCAGACTGAAGGAATTGCTTTAAGGAAACAGTTAAAAGAGTTGTTTTAAGATCCTTCTCATTAGTAAGATTCTATTAGTGACCTGTTGAAATTGTGCCAAAGGTATAAAAGTAGGGAGATATTTGGGAGCTTCTATTAAAGCAATTATGGGAACAAAAACAATCATTGATTAGTTTCTCGACTGTTTGTTTAATGCATCATATGCTAATTGATGGGTATATTCATCAAACCCTGCCAAAAATATCTGTTTTTGCACATGGACACATACACTTCGAGACAAGGTATAGCTTTCGTATTGCCACTTTCTTGTGAAATATTGCCTTGCGAAAATTACCTATAAAAGTAGTTCTATGATAATTGCTGATAACTGTATATCAAAACTTAGCCATTAAGAAGTGTTAGATCGTTCGCTGGGTAACAATTTGTTAGATCCGTTAACAATGCCCGAAACTTTTGCAATTTGCTACTCAACATTGACAAATATTGGGAAGTACCCAAACATCTATTATCAAAGCAAATCTCAGACTCACCCTAAAAAAGATTAAAATATTTACTATAAATATACATAAATGTAATTTCACAATCTATCTTCTTGGTTAATTATTTGATGGTATTATTAACGGTTAAAATTGAACCAATGAAAACTCAAATCTTAAATGCGCCAACATTCTATAACAGAACCCTTTAAACAATTTCAAAATGTACCTTTTCATGTAACCCAAATTGTCAAGTTTGAAGGGAATAATTTTTTTAACAACTGAACTTAACCCAACCGGAAAAAAATAATAATAAATAAAATTGTAACACCATAATTTGCTGTAAGAAAATTACAAAGCAAAGTAAGTGATCCACCTGAAAAGGAAACAACATAGCCAGAAGAGAAGCAAAAGCTCCAAGTGCTGTACTTGAAGCCACATGAATAATGAATTGGATGCCTCAAGACTCCTCCTTCCCCGCCACGTACCACACTGTGCTCACAAACGCACCGCCACCGCAAACGCACTCGTCGCCACAGTTGCCGCCACCCTGCAGCTCGTGAATTGGGCCGGGCCCACCACCTTCAGGCCCATGATGGACACCACCATTACCTGAAGGGTCGCGCAAAACAAGTGCCAACAACCTCCAGGTGTTTCCGAAGCTAGCATCCGACGCCATGAGGATGGCTGTCACGTAGGAGAAGGCCGGGAACTCCACATAACGCCGGACCGGATCGGGGCCGTGGAGGGTGGTGCAGCCCACTATAGTGCATGCCAAGGGGGTCCGTAGAGCCGAGCCTAACCGAGCTCGCCACAGCTCGTTCATTGTGTCACTAATTGTAGTTGTCTTTGACATGTTGAGAACTTAAGAGAACTTATTGAGTAATTAAGAGTGTTGTTTCTCTGGGAGTGGTTTGAAAGAGTGAAGATTTTAATTTGTATATATACAATTGGGAATTAGATACCGCAGTAATCAATTTCTTTCGTCAATCGTT
Organism: Biancaea sappan; assembly: GCA_037074585.1. Taxonomy (NCBI): domain Eukaryota; kingdom Viridiplantae; phylum Streptophyta; class Magnoliopsida; order Fabales; family Fabaceae; genus Biancaea; species Biancaea sappan. Next base: position 9,392,037 of record CM073492.1, on the reverse strand, counting down.
GATCATTATTTAAACAATTGACAATAAATTTTTTTAAATAATTAATTACTAACTGTTTGATCGATAGTCAAACGACTAGTAGAATAATCAATAACTTTAATATTAGAAACAGCCAATCACAATTGTTTTCAATTCAATTGTTAGCTGAAGAGGCACATTTAGTTTGAAAAATGGACTTCATAAACAAATTCTATTTAAAATTATCGATAGCCCAAAGCCATTTTAGGAAAGAAATATCATGTGGTTGCTACTAATTTTGTTATAGTTTTGAGTATGTTAAATTGGTTCTTTAGTTGCAAAAAGCAACAAGCGATGTCAACTATGAAAAGAAAAATAGGAAGATTAATTGGAATTAGTGGGATCCTTGCAGGGAATGATTAATTATCTGCATCAGCAGCACAAGTACAAAAATAAAATTTAACCAGATGATCCTTTGATTTCTTTTTCCAAATTAAAGTCAATTATATATATATATATATATATATAACCACTAAAATAACTTCTACTTTCTGTTGTAATGTAATTCCTCTCTCGAAGTCGTGTAGGCCTATACATTTATACACACACACAAAAGACACACTCGACAACTAGGTTGACTATATTAGCAAAAACGAACCCATCATATCTTAATTAATCTAATTAGGATTAATTAATATGTGATCCGGCTAAAAGAAACAAAGGTTTCATGTGGGAGTGGGAGTATACGTAGAAGGATGGTGAGAGAAGGAACTGGAAATTACGAGATGGAAACTGAAAGGGAAGTGTTGGAATGAATAGATAGATTCAGACAAACCAACAAACATGAATAATAATGAGGTCTTTCATCTTACTCCCTTTTGTATGATATCAGATTGTCTGTTTGTTTGTTTGTCTTTTTTTTTTTTTTTGGGGGGAGGGGTCAATGCCCTTTGTTTTTAACAAAAATAGTTACTCGTAATAGAGAATCATGGCTGCCAATAAAAGTTTTTGTGGGCCTAGTATATGACGGCCTGCATATCAAGCCCCAAACTTAAGGGCCTAAACAGCGCAAGGCCCATTTCTTATTAATTTAATTTAGTTATTCATATAATCCTTTAAGAAAACTGTGTTTCCCAGCTGTTCAAAAAAGCAGCAGCAGCACATGGGTGGTCCCCTAGCGGTGAGCATCTTCCACCGCACAGTGGGTCCCACAACCAAACATCCGACCAATCAAGAGACGAAATGGATCAAGAATTGAAGGGTTCGGTACTTCGGTTCGAATATTTGGGTCAGAGCAGAATAATATTATTAAAAAATAAATAAAAATAGCGCAATCTCAGGAGAAGGCTTTAGTTTTGATTTCCATAACGGTGAAATTTATTTATTTATTTTCCCTAGCACGCCGCCACTGTGAACGTGATGAACAGAATATTGGAATTTTTTGTTTGAAAAATTGGGAGAAAAATTTGATTTTGAACAAATTAAGATTTAGGTAAAAATAAGTTAGAGGTGTTTCATAACAAAATAATATTTGTATATAATTAATTATTTAAAATGATAATTTTAAACTCTCGACCAAATATTATATAATTGCTAGAAAATCTTTGTTTTGAAGCAAAACCTTGGTTTTAAAATTTTTATGAATTTTTTAAATATACACTAAGTAGTTATTTAAAAAATAGTTGAGAAAATTAATGTTTGGATATAAATTAATTATGCAAAATCTTAGTTTTAAACTCTAAACCAAATATTATTTACTTACTACAAAACTTTGATTTTAAAATTTTCCAACTGATTTTTCAAACATATATTAAGTATGTCACTAAGTACTAACTCCCCAACTATCATTTTTTTTTTCGTGATTTCTTTTTGGTATATAATTTACAAAACATAATTTAGAGAATCGTTGCAGTTATTTGTACTGTGTAACATCAAATTTCTCGGGCATTAGTGGTTTTGGTTATTTCTTTTCACATAAATCATTTGACATCTTGTCTTATTTTTTAAGTAGGTTTCTATTTATTCTTTAAAAATCTCCCTTCAACACTAGTCAATTTCAGAAGTGCTAGATATTTAGGTGGAAAGATAAAAAAGAATTCTGAAATTTGTTACTAGTAGCCGGATAAATAGTGTTTGGATAACTCATTCATACAATAATGTTTTTTTAAACATTAATAGTAATAGCGTTACTAATAATAATAATATAATTCATCCCAACATTTTATGTTAAACTTGTTAACAGTACAAAATTACATATAGAAACATTGGACATTTTTATTCCATAAATGTTACAGGGAAATGAAAATCTGGACACACATTTTTAGTGACTTCGCTCTGTCTTCCACTCTTTGGTGTTATTTCAAGAAATATTATAAATACTTTTTGTTTGTAAATTTGAAATCTCAGTTAAATACAAATGCCTTGTCTATAGAAATTAGTATCATAAAAATGTACTAAACTTTCAAAATAAAATATATGGATGATAATTTTATGGAAAGTGCTCTATTTTTTCTTAATTTCGATATCATATACCCCCTTTAAATGAATAATAAACTAAAACAATGAAGAATGAACGCATCTTGATTTCTTATATACTTACTAGTCAAGCCCGCCACGATGTGGGAAAATTAAATTTGTTATACATCTGACCACGATCCAACGGTTAGATATTCTGGAAGAAACCAAAACCCTAACAGCCCAACACTACATAATCCCCCTCTTCCGCCCGTTTGCATACTCTCTTAAAATTTGAAAACCAGAGGACGCTGTGGTTTAGATCTCTTAGATACCTCTCTTTCTCGCCGACACAACCTGCGAAACGCAATGGCCGGCAAAGGAGAGGGTCCTGCTATCGGAATCGATCTCGGAACCACGTACTCCTGTGTTGGAGTCTGGCAACATGACCGTGTCGAGATCATTGCCAATGATCAGGGAAACAGAACGACACCGTCTTACGTCGGCTTCACCGACTCGGAGCGGTTGATCGGTGATGCCGCTAAGAACCAGGTCGCCATGAACCCCACGAACACCGTCTTTGGTATCATCACTTTAACTTTCATTGATCTTTCTATTCTTGTCCAAGTTTTTTCTTGAAGATTTATGTTATGTTCTTGGATTTATGATAATTTGCTGCTTACGTTGCAACTCTGTTGGTTTTAAGTGTTCTGTGGTAGAGCTGTTGCTGGATTTTTTTTTTGGATTTGTCTTTCGGGTGTTTACTTTTGTTGCCACTTGTCACATAGAATGGATCTAAGCTTCTAGCATATTTTTTCAACATCTGTGGTTTCTTCTCTTAGTTCAGATTAATGATTATTATGTGTTGCGTTGCGTTGTGGCCATACTTATATACCGATCATTTATTTGTTTTACGACTTTTTATTGCCAAGATTCTGAAGTATTGTATAATATCGGTTAGTACACTGGGAATTATAATTTTTGCTCGAAATGAATCGCATAATCCATAACAAAGTTGAAAATGCCAAGATTGTTAGAGTTTGAACTGATCCCTTCTACTACATATGTCTAGGAGTGTAATGATAATCATTTTATACCGTCCGAAATAAACGTATGCCATATGTGATCGTTGATTAATTGGTTGTGCTCGCGACTCTCGAGTCCTTGACTATGTTCTTGATCTTAAGTTGGGGTATATGTCAGATCCCCTCTCCCCTATCCCTTGGGCCTGTTGGTATCGGTTTGACTAGAATTGAATGGTCACTGATAAACATAACGATTAAAATTTACGTTTACTCATTTTGACCTTGTTGACTCTCTGTGTTGTCAGATTTTCTCTTGTAAACAATGAATTTATAAGTTTCATAAATTAATATGAACAAGATGGCTGATTTAGTAATGATTTGATTATTCCAGATGCCAAGAGGTTGATTGGTCGTAGATTCACTGATACCTCTGTTCAAAGTGACATGAAGTTGTGGCCCTTTAAGGTCATATCTGGTCCTGGTGACAAGCCAATGATTGTAGTCAACTATAAGGGTGAAGAGAAGCAATTTGCAGCAGAAGAAATATCCTCAATGGTCCTGATGAAGATGCGTGAGATAGCTGAGGCATACCTTGGCTCCACGATCAAGAATGCCGTTGTTACTGTCCCCGCTTACTTCAATGACTCCCAGCGTCAAGCCACCAAGGACGCTGGTGTTATTGCCGGTCTTAATGTCATGAGAATTATCAATGAGCCTACTGCTGCCGCCATAGCTTACGGTCTTGACAAGAAGGCAACCAGTGTCGGCGAGAAGAATGTCTTGATTTTTGATCTTGGTGGTGGTACTTTTGATGTCTCTTTACTCACTATTGAAGAGGGTATCTTTGAGGTGAAAGCCACAGCTGGGGACACTCATCTTGGAGGCGAGGATTTTGATAACAGGATGGTGAACCACTTTGTTCAAGAGTTTAAGAGAAAGAACAAGAAGGACATCAGTGGCAACCCCAGGGCACTAAGGAGGTTGAGGACTGCTTGTGAGAGGGCTAAGAGAACACTATCGTCTACTGCCCAGACCACCATTGAGATTGATTCTCTATACGAGGGTATTGATTTCTACTCTCCCATCACCCGTGCCAGATTTGAGGAGCTCAACATGGATCTCTTTAGGAAGTGTATGGAACCAGTCGAGAAGTGTTTAAGGGATGCAAAGATGGACAAGAGGAGTGTCCATGACGTTGTCCTTGTTGGTGGTTCTACTAGGATTCCGAAGGTTCAACAACTTCTGCAAGATTTCTTTAATGGGAAGGAGCTCTGCAAGAGCATTAACCCTGATGAGGCCGTTGCATATGGTGCAGCTGTCCAGGCTGCCATCTTAAGTGGTGAGGGTAATGAGAAGGTCCAGGATCTTCTACTGTTGGATGTGACCCCGCTCTCCCTTGGTTTGGAGACTGCAGGTGGGGTGATGACCGTGTTGATCCCCAGGAACACCACTATCCCAACCAAGAAAGAGCAGGTTTTCTCAACTTATTCTGATAATCAACCTGGTGTCTTGATCCAAGTCTATGAAGGTGAGAGAACACGAACTAGGGATAACAACTTGTTGGGCAAATTTGAACTCTCTGGCATTCCTCCTGCTCCTAGAGGAGTCCCACAAATTACAGTGTGCTTTGACATTGATGCCAATGGTATCTTGAATGTCTCTGCGGAAGATAAAACAACGGGCCAGAAGAACAAGATCACCATCACAAATGACAAGGGTAGATTATCAAAGGAAGAGATTGAGAAGATGGTTCAAGAGGCTGAGAAGTACAAATCTGAAGATGAGGAGCATAAGAAGAAGGTAGAGGCGAAGAATGCGTTGGAGAACTATGCATACAACATGAGGAACACTGTGAAGGATGAGAAAATTGGAGGAAAGCTTGATCCAGCTGACAAGAAGAAGATTGAGGATGCCATCGAGCAGGCTATCCAGTGGTTAGACGGCAACCAGCTTGCAGAGGCAGATGAGTTTGAAGACAAGATGAAGGAATTGGAAAGCATCTGCAACCCTATCATCGCCAAGATGTATCAGGGCGGTGCTACTCCTGACATGGGTGGTATGGATGACGATGCTCCTTCTGGCGCAGGTGGTGCAGGCCCTAAGATTGAGGAAGTGGACTAAATGGAGTTTTTGGTTAGACATGCATCTTTTGCATGTTGCTTAAATTGAGGTTTTTAGTTGGGTCATACGTTTTTGTTTGGGTAATATTCCGTTTTTGTTGTGTATGCCACTTTTAGGCATTTGTTATTTTTCTTGGTTTTCATCGGACATGCTATTTGATTGAATTAATGCGATGGGCAACGTACTTTTGTCACGTCTTTCTAACGCCCCCTTTGTAATGGGAGAAAGTGATAGGAAAAGTTGTCAAAGGCAAATTATTTTTTATTAATGAAGAATCAAAGAAGACTTCTTCTAACACTACAAAAAAATTCATGTTAACGTCAATTATTTAACATTAGTTGCTAAAAACTGACGTTAAATAGATAAAAAAATATTTTTTTAAATATTTAACATCAATTGTAAATGATGGTAAACATTTTTTATAAAAATAATATTAATTTTATAATTAAAATACTTTAAATTAATTTAATTTAAAAATATTTTTTAAAATATTTAACATCAATTGTAAATGATGCTAAAGATTTTTTATAAAAATCATATTAATTTTATACTTCAAAAACTTTAAGTTAATTTAATTTATAAAATAACAAAATCCTTAATTCTCAATTCTTTTTTCTCTTATTCTCACTTCATCCTTATCTTTTGGTCACTGAAGTATATCCATAGGCATTGTTTGGTCACTCGCCATCATCTTTGTCGACCGTCATAGACCTCAACCCCTTTGATTCTCCGTCTCACCAACAATCTGATCTTCTCAGTTCCATCTCATCGCTTCTCAGTTCCATCTCATCGTCTCTGTCTTTCATGGTCACTAGTTCTCATCGTCATCGTCTGGTCACTGGTTCTCTATATCTCCACTGTCATCGTTTTAGTCTTTGAATCTCATTTTTTAGTGGTGGGGTTTTAGCTTCTTAGTCTCAGGTTTTAGCTGAGTTCAGAATCTTTTGAGATCATCAGAATTAGAATATGATTATGATTTATAGTTTTTATTCTTTTAAATTTCTTAATTTATTTTATTGTTGATCTGTTATATATATATATATATATATATAGATGGAAATGGAATAGATATGTTATATATGGTAGCGTAGTTAGAACTAGAAGAATTTGAAGTAACATTTATTTGATATCAACTGTTAGAAAAAATATGGTTTTGAGGCGTGATAAGTCACTTTCTTTAAAGACACAGAAGAATTATAATAGGATATATATATATATATATAGTTTGAACAGTTATATCTGTTCAATTTGAATAAGTGTGTCTTTCTATTTCAACAATCATGTGTATTTTATTTTGAATAGTCATGTCTATTCAATTTTCAAAAGTCATGTCTTTCTATTTTGAATAGATGTATCTATTTAATTTATATCTTATTGAATTTTTTAAAAAATAAATTTAAAATTCAATTTCAAATAAAAGATACATCCTTTCAAATAAAAGACATATCTCTTCAATTTAAAAGACACATCTTTCTTTAAATAAAAAGACATATTCCTTCAATTTAAAAGAGACGTCTCTTTAATTAAGAGATACTTCTATTTAAATAAAAGATACATCTTTTAAATAAAAAAAAATCTTTTAAAATAAAAGATACATCCTTTCAATTTAAAAGATACATCTTTTCAAATAAAAACACACATTTTCAAATAAAAGGAACAACAATTAAATTCTTTTTTTTACATATCATATTTTATCCAATATAAGACTTTTAATTCTACTCAATATTACAAACTATATAACAATCCCCCACTAGTTTGTAATATTTCTACATGATATCATACATAATAGAAAGTATCTTTACAGAGATTTGAACTTCCTAATAGTGTAACATTTTAAAGTTTTGATGAAGTTAGTGGTATCATAAGATTTGAACCATAACTCCATTTGCCAAAACCGAAAGTACAACACATATGACATCATTAACTTTGTGAAAACGTTTCGGTAATATCGTTTTAGCACTTTTATAGCCATGTGCTAATCCTGGTTTCATGAATATTTACAAGATCAACCCTTTTAAATCTTGTTTGAAGTGGCACCACTTCAGTATTCATATAGGTGGTATTGTTATTATATCCTTGTTACTCCAGACATTTAACAATACCATTAAGACCTTTGTCATCCTCTCTTTGTAACACTATGCACAACTCTTGACACAATATTATGTAGTACATTCTTGAACGAGGTCTCAATTTTAGAGTCCGTGCCTCAAACAACACTTAGTAACTTGTTATTACCCATTGAACTTTTATTGTTCGAGTGTATACTAACTCAAAGTTGGGTTCTCATTACTAGTACTTTATTTTAAGGGTTTTAACCCCATTCCAATACAAGTTTGTTGTACTATATCTTTGGGCAATGGTTTAGTTAATGGATCAACCAAATTCTTATTTGACTTAATATAAACAATTGTCATTGTTCTATTTGTGACCAATTCCCTTATATAAGCATGTCTTAAGCTTATATGTCTTGATTTCCCATTGTAAATTTTGTTGTGAGCTATACACATAGTAGCTTCACTATCACAGAATACAGAAATGGCTGGCATAGGTTGTGGCCACAACTTAATGTCTAACAACATGTTTCTCAGCCATTCTACCTCTTTTCCAGCAGCTGCCAATGCAATAAATTCATATTCCATTGTGGAATGAGAAATACAAGTTTGCTTCTTAGATGCCCAACTTATGGCACCTTCACCCAAGGTAAATATCCAACCAAATGTGGATTTATTATCATTAACACTTGTGATCCAACTTGCATCATAATAACCTTCTAATATAGTAAGAAAACCACTATAACAAATTCCCAAGTGCTTTGTTCTTTTCAAATATTTAAATAATATAAAAATTGCTTTCCAATGTTCATTACCTGGATTACTTGTAAACCTTGAGAGTTTACAAACAGCAAATGTAATATCTGGCCTAGTACTATGCATTGCATACATCATACTACCTATTGCACTTGCATATTCTAATTGTGCTATTATTCTTCTAGAATTTTCAGTCAATTTTATACTGGAATCATAAAGAGTATTAAACTCATTTATTCCTAAATGTTTGAATTTATCAAGCATCTTATCTATGTAGTGTGACTGTAACAAAGTCACTCCTTTGTTATCTCTTTGAACTTTAATACCTAAACTAGTATTCACTTCATTCATATCTTTCATTTTAAAGACTGAAGTCAAATACTTCTTAGTTTCAGAGATACCAAGTATATTTGTTCCAAATATTAACATGTCATCAACATACAAACATATAATGACACCATATTCACTTGTAAATTTGGAATAAATACATTTGTCAGCATGATTATGTATAAATCCATTTGATAGTATTACATTATCAAATCTTTCATACCACTGCTTTGGTGCTTGTTTCAAACCATAAAGAGACTTGACTAATTTATAAACTTTGTTTTCATTTCTTGGGAAAATGAAACCTTCAGGTTGATTCATATAAATTTCTTCATTTAAATTTGCATTTAAAAATACTGTCTTAACATCCATTTGATGTACATGTAATTTATACATTGATGCTAGTGATAAAAGTACTCTAATAGATGTTATTCTTGCTACAGAAGCATATGTATCAAAATAATCAATACTTTCTTTCTGTGTGAAGCCTTTAGCCACCAATCTTGCCTTAAAAGTTTGAATAGAATCATCTGTATTATATTTTCATCTAAATACCCATTTACAACCAATAGGTTTTGATCCTGTAGGTAGATCAACTAAGATCCAACTGTTATTAGACATAATTGAGTCTATTTCATCATTTATAGCTTATTTCCAAAAAGCTACATCTCTTGAAGACATTTCTTGTTGAAAAGTCTTTAGATCATTTTTAACATTTAATAAAATTGGTATCTTATTACAGATATCAGTTTTACTTCCTTCAACAAGAAAGACTAAAGCTTGTGAAGAAATAAAATCAGAACCAAAATGTTTTTCTTTTCTAACTCTTTAACTCTTTCTAACTTCTTGATGACTTTCGTCAATTTTTCTTTTATTATTAACAACACCAGAATGTGACAATTCATGTGTCATCATCATTTTGGTTTTGATCTTTCAATTGATCATTGGTTGAACCATCAAAAAATTTATTTTCAATAAATTCAACATGTATAGATTCTACAATCACATTTGATTCTATATTCAAAAGTCTATAGGCCTTTGAATTTTGTGCATATCCTACAAAAACACTTTTAATGTCCATAGGTCCTAATTTAGTTCTTTGATGATTAGGAATCCTATAGTATGAAATACACCCCTACACTTTAAAATAATTTAAATTTGGTTTTCTATTATTCCAAAGTTCACAAGGTGGTGTTTTCAAACTCTTTGAAGGTACTCTATTAAATGATTAACATACAGTTAAAAGTGCTTCACCCCATAAATTATGTGGCAAACGAGTATTTAATAACATAGCATTAACCATTTCTATCAAGGTTCTATTTTTTTTTTCTGCCAACCCATTTTGTTGTGGAGTATAAGGTGCACTACTTTGATGTATTAAACCATGCTCTTCACAGAATTTATTAAACTCAATAGGAAAATATTCTGCACCTCTATCACTATGAAGGATTTTTATTTTCCTATTCTTTTAATTTTCTACTATTGATTTATATTCTTTAAATTTTTGAAAAGCTTCATCTTTGGTTCTTAGTAAATAGACAAATGTGAATCTAGAGAAATCATCGATAAAATATCTTTTACCACCTCTTGTTATTTCTCCATTTAATTCACAAATATATGAATACACCAAGTCTAATAAATCTGTATTTCTTTCAACTTTATGAAAAGATTTTTTAATCATTTTTACTTGTATACAAATTTCACATTTTCCATTATTTTTGAAATTGCAATTGATGTAACCATTTTTGGACATAAATTTCAAAGAATCAAAATTCAGATATCCTAATCTAGCATGCCATAAAGTATAGTCAGAGTCAACAATATAAGCAGAATCAACATTTATTGCATTAGTACTAAGTTTGGACATGCCATTAGAGTTATAACCCTTTCCTACAAATGTTCCACTCTTAGCACTATAACATTGTCAGACTCAATTACAATTTTGAAACATTTCTTAGATAGCAAACTAGCAGACACTAAATTTTTTCGAATTTTTGGTACATGAAATACATTTAATAATGTCAATTTCTGTCCAGATGTGAAGTTGATCTATACAGATCCCTTTCCAAACACTTCCGCAGTAACATGATTTCCTATAAGCACCTTTTCGGAATCTTTGACTTCTGTGTAGGTCTTGAAGAAATCGCTATTGTTACAAACATGGATGGTTGCACCCGAATCAAGCCACCAGTCTTGGCTTTTCGTTATTGCATTAGCCATGTTCACTTCGGTAATCATACCAATGTGAAGTGTAGACACCATGGTCACCATCTCCGATATTGTGCTTTCCACCAAGTTTGCTTTCTTAGTCTTTTCATTCTTTCCATTATTAAAGTTAACTCTAGCCTTTCTATATCTACACTCATGAATAACATGACCCTTTTTGCCACAATGGAAACAAATAATATCCTTTTTCTTTTTTTTTAAAGGATTTCTTATTTACTTTAAAATTCTTGTTTCCTTTGTGAATATTCTTTTCATTGACAAGATTAACAGTAGAACTTGAAACCATAATTAGTGCTTCTCTTGCACGAGTTTCATATTCAATTGGAATATGAGTAAGAAATTGTTCTAATGTTAATTTGTCAGTGGAGTGCAGAATTTTCTTTCTATAATTATTCCAAGAAGAAGGCAATTTAGAAAGAATTGCACCAATTTGCAAAGTTTCTAGAATTTTGACTTCAACATCCCTTAGTTTTGAATCTAGGATTTGGAGTTCATGGATTTGATCCATGATTGTTTTAGTGTCAACCGTTTTAAATTCAAAATATTATAGGGCTAGAAATTTGTCAGTACCTCGTTTTTCTATCTGGAAGGCAGTTTCTAAAGCAGACCAAATTACTTTTGGTGTCTTCAAGTTTGAGTACAGATCATATAAACGATCAATCAAGGTATTCAAAATATGTCCTCGATATATGAGTTCATCCTCTTCACGTTTCTTTCTTTCTGTTTTGATTTGATCAAATTCTTCAGGATTAGGATTTGGTAGCACAGGCAGATGGGGGTCTAAAACATAATGAATCTTGAGGGTAGTGAGTAAGAAAATCATCTTGTCTTTCTAGCGAGTGAAATTAGTGCCATCAAAGCGATCCAGTTTGATGAATTCTTTTGGATTCTCCATAGCATCGAATGACAGGAATTTAAACTCTTTAAAATTGTTAGAAAAAAATATGGCTTTGAGGCGTAATAAGTCACTTTCTTTAAAGAGTTTATGTCTGTGTATTAGAGAATCACAGGCAAACTCTTCCAGGATACAACAAAGCCCTCTTAGAACTAAGATACCACCGTAGAATTATAATAGGATATATATATATATATATATATATATATAGTTTGAATAGTTATGTCTATTCAATTTGAATAGGTGTGTCTTTCTATTCCAACAGTCATGTCTATTTTATTTTGAGTAGTCATGTCTATTCAATTTTCAAAAGTCATGTCTTTCTATTTTGAATAGATGTATCTATTTAATTTATGTCTTATTGAATTTTTTTAAAAAATAAATTTCAAATTCAATTTCAAATAAAAGATACATCCTTTCAAATAAAAGACATATCTCTTCAATTTAAAAGACACATCTTTCTTTAAATAAAAAGACATATCCCTTCAATTTAAAAGAGACATCTCTTTAATTAAGAGATACTTCTATTTAAATAAAAGATACATCTTTTAAATAAAAAAAATCTTTTAAAATAAAAGATACATCATTTCAATTTAAAAGATACATCTTTTCAAATAAAAACACACATTTTCAAATAAAAGGAACTACAATTAAATTTTTTTTTAAATATCATATTTTATCCAATACAAGACTTTTAATTCTACTCAATATTACAAACTATATAACATCAACCGTGCAATGTGGAATCAACAAGTACATCTGTCATTTTCATACCTCAAGTCAGTCGTTCAGTTACTAGAGATTGAGTTTGAAATTATTGGTAGAACTAGATGAGACTGGAAGTAATAGAAGTGAAGCTGAAATCCATGTGTGAGAATGTTTTTTTGAGTGATAAACTGCAAGATGATGTTTGGTATGTGAAAATTTCAATTTCTCAAGCAGTTTGAAACTTGCATTTAAGATTTTTATGCATAATAAATGTGAAAAATTTTAAATTTCTATTAAATATATTATAATTGGTACTAGTGGGAAAAAATGAAGAGCATCATTGAGGAATCTGGAATAGAGGACATTGATAGAGAAGATGATGGCACTGTAAGAAAACAATCAGCTTTTACTTTGTTTTTCTTGCTTATTTCTGTCTCTGTTCTTGCATTGGCTAAATGAAGATTTACAAAGCTAAAGTGGCTTTTTTTAATATATAATTGAAAATCTAAATAGAAAGATGTGCTTTTAAAAAAATATACAACAAATCTAAAGACTCAAACATCTACAAGGGATTGGGCTTAATTTTGTTGAATGCCTTAATTGATGTTGTATTTGAAGCATTTAAAGTAGAACAGTTGGATGCTCTGGGACATGATTGTTCATAAGGCCTTTAGTATTTGAGCTGCATGCTTTACTATTACTTTTTCCCCCTTCCAAATTTAACGATGAATATATTATGATAAAGTGATTTAACGATGTAACCTCACATTGTCATACATTACATTTCTGTGTTAGCTTTTCATTGAACTTGACTTCCTAGAAAGCAAGTTTCTTAATTGGAAATATTAGTCATGTTTGCTCTGTTTTATATCAGTTTGCTCTAGTGTTAATATTATAGTCATGTTTTTTAAGTTTCAATTTGATGAAATTATACACTGAACTTGCTAAGGTCTAGAAGATAAGTATAGCTAAATGTGTATCAATTACTTATATACTCTTTGTTGTCATTGAAGTTGTTTTTTCCCATAATAAAATTTATTAATAGATTTTACTGTCATATTAAAAATAAAATCACAGTTTCATATGAAAGCTTAACATTAATTTAACTACCTTTACTATTATGTTAAAAATAATATTATAGTGTCATTGTGTAGAAAGTTGACTAATTTGACAAAATAAACATAAGAGGAGGTTTCATTTAAGGAGTTGAGTTTAATATTTGAAACAAGAGGGGTACCAAGAGTAATATAAAGTGTAATTTAGCATCTTTAAAATTGAAAGCTCTGAGAGGTTGTTACTCAAAGTTCTACTACATTCCATTAGAAATTTAAACAAATTCATCAACATTAAATAAGTGTATTTTTGCAAAGATGGAAGCTTCTTGTTTCAGCAGTTTAATTCAATAACAAGTTGTGTACTTCATGTAATTTAGTTCAGTGATTACTATTTTGTAATATTACATGAAGTGAGTCTCATGAACTTGCTTGTTTTAGCCTAGTTATGCAAGTTTATACTTCAATATAATAGAACTTTGTAGGCTGTTTGAATTCTTGTCCTATCCCATTGCATTGATTATCTGTTTACAATTTATATGGATTCTATTTCTGAAGATATCTAGATGCCTTGTGTGAGTTGAACCAAAATTTTCTGTTTTGAACTTTATGGATCTTTGAAAAATACTTGAGTTTAAATTCAAGCATGTACCGGGTTTTTTAGTCAAGATTCCAGATCTTATTGCTTTTGTTACATGTTTTTGAATAAAGTCTACCATGTCCCTTATTATCTCAAACTTGGCTCATAAACATGTCTTGAAAACTTGGGGATGTTGTTACTTTACCATTAAGACATCTTGAGAGGTATAAATGACCCTGATAATGTTGAGAAGAATAAGAGACTATAGTAAATAGTAATAGATGTTAGATTACAAAATGAAATAGACTTCAATGCATGTTGTTACCAGATTATGATTTAGTCTTTGAATGGTGAAGTTAATTTAAAATTGAAGCATTCTTTAGCAGATCCAACTATAATGTGGCATGTTAAAGATGAGATTGCCTGTTTTGTCTGAGGTCTTAAACTAATTTCAAAAGAAAATCAAACTATGGATCCTTGAGACGCATGTTCTTCAACTCGGAACTTGGGACTATAGTAAACAGTAATATGGAATGACTAGACAGGTACCATCTCTCTCTCTCTCTCGCTCTCTTTCACACACACACATTTGGATTTTGCATCTTTGGGTGCTTTTCTTCTGAACCATTGGGATGGATTTTGATTTGATCATGGAAGAAAATCTTTCTCATTTTGTTATCTTTCTCATTTTAACCTTAGAGGGATTGATGATTGTTATGATCGGAGTGGCAAGAATACAGGTTTTTCTTTTTTAAGGAGTAAAATGTAAAGAATCTGATAGGAACCATAAAATCATACTATGGTATTTAATAGAAAACTGAAGGATTACAAGAAATAATCCCACCTTAGAGCTACTGCTCCTACAGAAAACCTTACAACCAAAGAATTCTGCCCCACACTTTAGAGCAAATGCTTTAACCATAACTTCTGACAAAATACTCTCTCACCTGCTACTCACACTCCCTCTCCTTTATTTATAACAACCTCACCCTTTAAAAATTTCCTAATTACCCTTTAACCTAATAATAGAAATCTAATACAGGTTCCTATCATTACCCACTCCTTAGAAACAGCCTTGTCCTCAAGGCTATAAAAGAAAAAGAATAAATCAACCTATTCCTTCACGATTCATCAACTCCTCATATGATGAATAACAAGGTTTCCAAGATAAGATCTTAAAATTTTGAGTGAATATGATACTCATTTAACCCTCGTGAATAACATGAAACTACTCATAAACACTCTCTTGAACAGCCTTTCCATATTTAAACACCATTACACCATCTGAAGGGAATCTCCATTCACATGGCAAGTCTAAAAATAGGAGTTCATATAGTTTTCCATTGTCAAATTTGATTTCGTTGAACCTAGGGAGCAGTTCAAAGGTATACCCATTTGCAACTAGCCTGTCGAAGCACGTGTATGGTTAAATTGGGCCTGACTCAAAGGTGGAGTATGAAAACCCAGTCCCTTTGCATTATCCAAACCCATGTTGAAATCTAGTCCACTCACTTGACCCATTTCCCAGGGCCACTTCTCATGTGTAACCCAATAAGCATTGTCTTCAGCCTCCGTTCTCACAGTTGTACAATGATTCTAGCCTTGCGCCTTCGTTCTTGTCGTTGCACAACATTTTTGGTCTTGCATTTTTGTCCTCAGTTGCGAAGAACCCCATGGCATGGTATGGAAACTCTGGAGCTTTGTCATCTCAGTCCTCACAATCAAAGGCTTCTGTAGAGTCGAATAACATTTCCAAGTCTCTTCATTTCTTCCTCTTCGAACCACCTCATAACTTATCATTAGCGAATTTTTTGCCATCACCACCTTCGAGGATTGCTAAACTTGTTCCCATTTCCAAGTGCTGTCGACGTCGATTGAACGAGACACAGTAGAAAACCCAAGCTCTCTGTTTCTTCGATGATCCTACTCAGAGCCCTTCACCGTGGCCCTCTGTGCCTTCATCATAGGTGGCGGTCTGCCAGTGTTGTTCACTGGTGATTCATGCACTGTAGCCGATGTCTGTGAACCCTACATATGCGACGACAATGCTTTTTGTGATTGAGAGAAGTGGGTTGGGCTAGATTTAATAAGGCCCAAAAGATTTGGGTTATCAAATTCTCTTCAGGTCAACCCGTATGTCTTATTGGAGTACCCTACAGATCCCATTTGGCCAGTCATCTAATATTCAACACCTCCAATTTCAGTCTCCATTGTTCTTCCTTGTGATTGTCCTAATGCGACTATCCTCCTGTGATTATTAGAAGCTCCTTCAACCTCTAGCTCGATATCGTGTGCCAACGACATCATTAGTTGCATCACAGATAATAGAACACGGGTTGTAGTGCTAGCCAAGATTTGTTGAATCTGTTGCTGCTCTTGATACTGCTCGATTTCATCAATCTCAGACTCAATATCACGAGCAAGCCATCTCGATGTCGGTCCAAAGGAATGTACTTGTTTCTGACCTCCGTCTTGAGACCTCCAGCTTGCTTTTCTGATGATGTTGAAGATCCATCAACGGGTTAGGCATTACCCTACCCATCGCGTGCTCTTCTTCTATCTAATATATTAATTGCCTTCAATAGAGGTTGTTGAAATCTTTGCTGTACTTGCTGAAGATTCTCTACCATCATTTTCTGCTTCTCTAAATGATCTGCCCAAAGTTTGCTCATTGAAGCTTCAAATCCTTCCAGCCGAGGAACCACATTAGCCATTCAAACCTCCAGAACTTCACCTCTCTTATCTGATTTTGACGGCATTGGCATCCGGTAGGTCGAACCAATTGATAGGAACTGGAAAATCACACTATGATATTTAATAAAAAACTGAAGGATTACAAGAAATAATCCCATCCCAGAGCTACTACTCTTATAGAAAACCTTACAACCAAGGAATTCTACCCCACTCTAGAGCAAATGCTCTATCCACAACTTCTGACAAAATACTATCATACCTGACACTCACACTCCCTCTCCTTTATTTATAACAACCTCACCCTTTGGAAATACTCTAATTATCCTTTAACCTAATAATAGAAATCTAATATTGGTTCCTATCAGAATCTGTCAACACAATAAATATAGAAAATTTCTTTTTTAAGGAAGTGACCATGCTGAATGTGCCATGGATGGCCTAAACCTAAAATATTCGGTGGAAAAAATAAAATATAATACTGTATCTAATAGTTATTGCGTCGTAATTAGGATTTACACTAAAATCAAGTTTATAATATCATCAATTACTAAATTTGACTAGGTTATTAATTATTTTAATAAGTATCTTTGGATGTGACAAGTTATTTTAGAGAAGTATATATTATATGGTCAAAATTTCATATCTAAATATATTCACAAAAAAATATGTTTAGGTAATTAAATAGATGAAATTAATTCTGAATAAGTATATTAATATATTCATATTGATATAGAATGTGAAAATGTTTGGTTGCATGATATGTTTACATATCCTGTACAACAATTTGAAATTTTACATACTTTCACAATTCTTCAGTAGTATAGTAGGCTCTTCACAGGAAAATTACAAGTTTTGCTTTTAAATTTAAACAACGGCTCTTCAAGGGAAAATTACAAGTTTTGCTTTTAAATTTAAACAATTTTTGTTATTTAGAACTGTTATGTAATTTAAAATTTATTATGTTTACAAGCTCCAGATGAGGGAAGTATAGAGAAAGCATCGTCAGCAAATAGAATATTTTTATAGAGCTAGTCATGACCCGTCTTAGTAAATATTAGATTTTATATTTTAATTACTTTATTTATATTGACTTATTAAACAATATGTTGCACTTGTTGAGACTTAGTATCTGTTTCATATTGGATATTGTATAAGATAGTTTCATATCAATGATATATCTGTTTGAGACTTATTCATTGAGAATTTGCTACTTGTGTATGAGTATTATAATTTAGACTATTGTATAATAAAAAAATAGAAAATCAAATAAAAAAGGATATAAACATCTAATCTTAACATTAGTTGAGACTGACGTTAAGTTTAATCTGAGTTTTAACTAACGCAAAAAAGAAGAAATAAATGTTTAATAATAACGTCAGTTGTAATTGAAATTAAACTTTTTATTAGTCATAAATGACATTATATTTAGAATCATTTAAAATTGATGCTAACTAATATTAGTTGTAATTGACACTAAAAGTGAAATTTCATATTTTTTGGTCATAATTTAGCGTCAGTTGTAACTAATACAAAATATTTAATCTAACGTCAATCATTCCGACAGTTGCTATAACTGACGTTGTATTTGTCATGACATTGTGTCTAATGTTAGTCATGATAACTAAAGCAAGATCTTTTAACATTAGTCATAACTGACGCTAATAGTTATTTTTAATTGACACCAAACTATAATTTTTTTTTTGAAATGTAACGTGATCTAATTTATGTAGCAGCATGGTGGGAAAGATAAGGAAGAACAAATCCATTTTCCTATGTGATCTTTTTAGTGTCTTAACTCAAGGCATATTGCGGCTGAGATTGGTACAAGACTTGCAGAAGATAGAACTAAGAAAAGCTGCAAAAGGCAATGAGAGGCATTGTGAAAGCATTCTAGAATAGCCATAAATAGAGGCATTGTGAATGCGATTAAAAGTAAAATACACTACGTTTGGTTCAATCTCGAAAATGGAATTGTTATCTAAAATGCTTCTTCTTGTGTTTGGTTAGGAAGATTTGATGAAAGGGAGCTTTTTATTGTGGAAAAAATCTACACTGTTTTCCTCATGCTTTTTCCATCTGCTAAGGGATGGAAGAACGCATTTAAGGATAGAAAATCACTTAAATTATGATAATACTCTCAACTATTTGTTTTTGTCTCTGTTCGTCTTCGGCTTCATCTTCTCTTGTTCATCCTCATCTTCGTCCATCTCTACAGTTTTGGTTTGTCGTCTTTATTTCTGTCCATCTTCGGTTCATCGTCTCTAGTTCCGTCCTTCTTTGAATTATCATCTGTAGTTCGTCGTCGTCTCTAATTCATTGTCTTTGTTGTCAGGTAAAAGAAAAGAGATGAGTCCATACTTCTACCCAGCTTCAAAGGAAATGTTGAAGAAATGGGTCCCACCATCGTCGGAGAAAATGTTCCCCTATCGAACAAAGAAGACATGCTGGCAGATAGACGAGAGGACTAGGAGAAGGGAAAAACAGAGAAGATCAGGCAAACTAGGGTTCAAACAGAGAGAAATTTTCCTTCAAAAATCAATTTTTATGTAAGAGATATTATGGTAAAATTACCCCATTAAAAAATACATACCAATATATTTATTTTCTCATTCCTATTCATTTTTTCATTACATATCAAATAATTTTTTTTTCTTTTTTTTTTATCCTTGTTCATTTTCTCTTTCTTTCCATTTTTCTTTTCCTTCCCATTTTTACTCTGCAAATGAGGTTGTGCTATCTATACTAGACGAATGGTTTGTGATCCCCAAGTCGGCAACGTCATGACCCGTGATCCATGAAACCTGAATTAGTTATTTATTTATTTTTGAAATTAAAATTGTTCCCTCAAACAATTCGTTTTATTACGGCATCAATTTTTTTAGCATATAAAATTGAAATTAAATTAGTACAGGCACATTCATTTTAATTAATTGTTGTTGCCTGCGATGATTTTTGAGCAAGATGCGTTAAGAAATTATCAACTGAAATTCATCCAATCATGATTTAGCTCCTTTCGGTCATTTGAAATCCATTTACTGTTTGTTTGACAACTGCCATTTTGCTGCCTTACGCTTTTAAAAATATGTTATGTTGTGATAATTTACAGAAGCAAAAACGTTACGCTTTAAAAAGATTGTCTGCAATTTTCTCTATTAAAACACGTTTATCATAAAATTTTCAAGCTAGTGAGATAGTGATAGAATTATTTATTTTCATTTATTTATTTGTGCAAAGGGTATATTAGTAATGCATGTAAAGGAAGTTAAATTGAATTTGTATGAATTAAAACTAAACGAGAAATGTTGGGGTGGGGGAGAAAGAAAAAGAAAAGGGAGGAAGGGATGCCAAATAGTCGGTCGAAATCTTCTCTTGATTGCTGGGGTGTGGCTGTCAGTTGCATTGTAAGAGAAAGTGGGATTTATATAGTTATATATGGATCCGGATCACTCCAGCTCCACTTTTTTTTTGTGTATTTTTTAAAATATTTTTATTGTATTTTTAAAAAATAATTTTTTTGTATTCTAATTTTTTTGTTATTTTAAATTTTTATAAATTAAATTCTAGTTGGATCTAACTACCGATGATTCATATAGGAAAGAAAAATTAGAAAACAAGATTAAATAAACTTTAAATCCTAAACCTTAAATTCTAAATCCTAAAATAACAAAAAAATTAAATTCTAATAACAAAAAAGATTTTAATTTTTTTGTTATTTTAAATTTTTAAAAATTAAATTCTAGTTAGATCTGATTACTAATGACTCACATAGGAAAAAAAATTAGAGAACAAGATTAAATAAACCTTAAGCCCTAAAATAACAAAAAAATTCTAATTTTTTTATTTTAAATTTTTATAAATTAAATTCTAGTTGGATCTGATTACTAATGACTCAGATAGAAAAAAATTAGTGAACAAGATTAAATAATCCCTAAACCCTAAAATAACAAAAGAATTAAATTTTTTATTTTAATTTTTTATAAATTAAATTCTAGTTAGAGCTGATTACCAATGATTCAGATAAAAAATTAGAGAACAAGATTAAATAAACTCTAAACCTTCAACCCTAAATAATAAAAAAAAAAGAATACAAAAAGAATTTAACAATAAAAATACAATTAAAATATAAAAATATTTTTTTAAAAAAAGTGGAACTAGGTGATCCGGTTCCCATATATATATATATATATATATATATATATATATATATATATATATAATTCAATTATATTGGAATGAATGCTGGTTTATACAGAATTCATGTTGAGGAGAACACTTAATTATGTTTTTTTTTGGGACAAAATGGAAAATATTTTTACTAAAATGGCACCTACATAAGATTTTTGAAGATCTAAAAATTAACTAATATATTATAAGTCTGAACTTATAGAATAAGATGATACATGATTTAGAAAAAAACCTACACAATAACATCAGAACAAAAAATAAAGACAACACACCTATTACAAGAAAAATCAAAATTAGAGACAAAAATTATTCAGTTTCCAATTCCGTCTCTAAAATATTGAAAGTCCATCTCAAAAATCCAATATGAAAATTTTTAATGGAATATATTCTGTCTATAATTTTGTCCCTAAAATTTAGTCTAAAAATCTGAGACGAATTTTGAGACAGAATTTAAATTTTGTCTCAAATTAGAGATAGAATAAATTGCGTCTCAAATTTCTTCTCATATTAGAGACAGAAATTAAATTCGTCTCAAATTTTGTTAATCCCATATCGCCCAGTTCAAAAAATCAGCCTTTGACCTTTTCCTATATATATATATTCTTGTCTTCTTCTTTTTTCTATATAGAGTGTTTCATTAATTTAGTATTATTTAATGTGACTAAAATTTTTTTGTAAGGCCAAATTTGATGCGTTTAATAATTCATTGACAATTTTTTTTATTCAATGAATTAGAGGAAAAATTAAGGACGTAAAAATTTGTCTTTAATTTTGAAACATAATCTTTTTTTTTCCTTCTCAAGTTTGTTTGGGACGCAGGACCAGAGACGGAAAAAAAATCTGTCTCTAAATTAGCCTTTAATCAATTAAAGACGGATTTTTACTTAATCAGAGATGAATTTTTCATTCTATGATCTTTATTTTTTTTTTTTCATAATGACCCTTAAACCCTAAATCAAAACAAGTTTAAATAAAAGTAACACTCTCCTAAACTGTAGAGGCCTCGACCACTGTCTACTTTCACCCCAACTTGTGGTGGAGCCACTCAAACATCTTCGGTCATCGATGTTTGTAAGGCTCTCAAGCTACTATATAGCTCTCAAACTAATGGCTTCTTAGAGTAGGATTTTAGTTGAAACTTGATTGAACAAATCAAAACTGTAAAATATCTCTTTCAAGGAAGAAAGGAAAACTTCTACAAAAAAGAAGGAAAAAATGCTCTCATGGAATGGAGAGGAAAAAAAAAAGAGAAGGAGAAGATGAAGGCGAAGGTGAGAAGACGAAGCTTGCGACTGCTAGTAGAGACAGTAGAGAGAGAGAAAAGCTTGAAACCTAGCAGAGAGATGTGTCGCACCGCTTAAATGTCTGTTATTGTGGGTGTTTTTAGGTGGTTAATTTATCCATATAGCCTGGGCTTTAGGTTGGGCCGAAGTGGCTTGGGTCATTAAACAAGATTCGGATTGATAATACTAGGGTTGATGTTTGGCCCAAACTCATCGAAGTGGACCGAGCCTCTTGGATTTTTGTTTTTGTGTGACCTGAAATTCAATGCCTGCCTGGGGCTGCTCATTACAGCCTGACCACACCTCCCACACTGGCACCCCATTCAAACTTAGCTTCCAATACACGTGCCAGCTTCATAAATATAATTAACATACAACACCACCAAATTAATGCTTGCTTCATCTTTTATCCTCAATTACAAGCCTCTAATCTTCTATGAATATATAATATTGTGATAGGGTAGATATATTAGGTCATTGGCATAGTGCGCTTTTAGGAGAAGGCCAGAAACTGTGGAGTGACATTAATGTTCATTTACTACGCTCAACTGCCTCATCTCCACTCCTTTTTCCTTTATAAACAACAGCTACAGTCACTCTTCTTTACCACTGCTTCCACCAAGCTAGGCTATACATAGCACGGTGTATCTGTGCGACTGTGTGAGAGAGAGAAGAGAGAGTCAAAGAGATGGCTAAATGGTGTGTGTTGCTGGTTCTTACTCTGGCTGTGGCCACTAGTG
This sequence comes from Biancaea sappan, assembly GCA_037074585.1. NCBI lineage: Eukaryota > Viridiplantae > Streptophyta > Magnoliopsida > Fabales > Fabaceae > Biancaea > Biancaea sappan. The sequence goes on along the minus strand of CM073492.1, from coordinate 9,368,982 downwards.
CTAGAAATGTGCCTAATGATGCTGGCTTGAAGGACCAGAAGAACTTCCTCACCTACGGCGGCATCGGTGGCTTTTCCGGACTTGGTAGCAACGGCCTGCCTTTCGGAGGAGCCGGCGCCGGAGTTGGGGGTGGATTTGGCGGCGGACTCGGTGGTGGCTCCGGCTTAGGAGGATTCGGAGGACTTGGCGGCACCGGTGGACTCGGCGGTGCAGGCGGTGTTGGGGGTCTCGGAGGTGCTGGTGGTGGAGTCGGCGGGGGCGCTGGAGGTGGGGTTGGAGGCGGAGCTGGTGGCTGCCCCGGTTGCCCTTGAGAGTTGAGACGCGCGTGCATAGCTGTTCTGAAGTTACTCTTGAGAGGAAATAAAATGGTTGTGTTGTTTAATGATTTGAACTTCGAAGTATAATATTGTAGGGTTTGCATGCTGAGTAAGAGTAATCTATTTCATTATTTTGTTATGCGTCGCTTCTGTGTTTGCTTCATTAGTTTTATTTATATATGTTTGTTTCTTTTGTTGAGTACAAAAGTCACTTTTGCAAGTAATTAGCTAATTCTATGTATTATCTTCTCTCTTCTTTCATTTTCAATCCTACCAGTTATACGTACTCTTAGCCAAACAATCTTTTTTCATTATAAGCATAAACTTGTTTCTCAATATATAAAGTCGAGATATTCTTTGCTTATATTTATGGCCAGAACCGTAGAAAACCTACAATATCTATTTATGTAAGCTTCGAACACATATACCTACTCTAACTTACAAAAATTAGCGCACATAAAAAATGGCCACTGGAAAAGAGAAAATTGTAAAGCTAGCTATACGTTTCATGCACTTATGGTCAAGACGAGGCTATTTATTCATATCTTTAAATGACATTTAATGTTATATAATTATATAATAATATCAGGAAATTATATATTAATTAAAGAATTAGCAATCTTAATTATTTAGTTGAATATGTACGACGACAATTAATTTTGTTGAAATTGATTGTTTCTGGACTCTATTTAAAAAGACGTGGGTTTTTAATAAATTTCCAACGAATGCGAAGCTGTATATGCTAGTTCAAATATACTGGTCCCCTGTTGTGAAGCAAATCCCGTTGATGTTTGATGCTTCTCATTCATTCATTTCCTCGTGGATCAAATTAATATTGTTAGCATTCAAGTCTTTTGATCCATCACACCAACAGCCATTTATACTTGGCAAATTGTTTTGTTTTGCAATCGACATCGTGGATCCATGTTGGTGTATATCCATATATACGGTTGTGTTCAAATTTTGTTTTTTCACCTAACAGAGCAAGATTTGACCCTACTGATTATTTGTTGAAGTATTTATATTCCTAGCTATCAGTTCAATGATATATCATTCATATATATAATGGGAAAATTTTCTCTACGTAAGTTTCTTCTACTTTCGTGGGCATATGTAGGGATCCACCCCATATGAAAAAGAAAACAAAAAGAAAAAGGAAGTGAAAATTGATCACAGACAAGCCAAATTCTGTTTTGAGTGGTAGGTGGTGCTTGCGAATAGCTTAGATGTAACCAAGCGCAATAACGTGATTGTTATAATAAAATGTGTGTATTGAGATTAAATGCTGTTCTTCGGACCATTCTAAACGTGGCGTGTTTTGAAATTCAAATGAAATCATCAACGTATGGGTGGGTCGTGGGTGGTCCTTTCTCCTCTCATCTTCCCTTCCTGAAATGGAACTGCTTTCTCTTTCATGTAGGAAGCAAGGTTTTGATTAATGTGTTTGGTGTGGCTTTTGAATTTACAAGTATTATTATAGCTGACCCAACTTATAGCTATATATCTGCAGCTTTCGCCACATGGCTTTTATGTTACACTTATAGCATTACCTTCAAGCATCATGCAATGCAGCATACTCTCTTTCTTATTCAATGATAGCACACAGCTCTCAACTCTGTTGTAAATAGCACCTACTTTCTATTATATTAGTGTTCGCATTGAGCCGGGTAGGGACAGATTTTTCACTACCCATTGACCTGTGGGTATTTTTATTCTTGTTCCATCTTCGAATTTACAGAGAATTGAAATATTTGTCCTCTCTCAAAACTGTTACCACGTGTATTTTTTTCCGCACCCGTCCCATACTCATACCCGTGCCTACCCCCATAACATTTAACAACATGTTTTTTAAATAATATGACATTTATAAAATTATCATAACAAATCTCATTATGTAGCGATTAACAAAATAAATTTAACTAAAATATAATATTTATCAAATTGTTAACATATCCACACATCAACATTTATAAATCCCTAAAATGCTGTCATATGTTTGAATTGCTTCATCAAATTACATTGCTTGAACATTGATTTGAAAATTAGGTCAAGATTTTGTTTATGTATATAATAATAATAATAATATAATAAAGTATAATATATATATATATATATATATATTTGGGGCAGGTTGGAGGGAAAATACACTATCTCCCACCTGCATATATCTATTTGAGAATTTTTTAAACCTGTCTAGTTACTCAATTAAAAGTTAAATTATTCAACTGAATCAAACAAGATAAGCCGGGTTAATAAGATACGGGTTAAAATTGTCAGCCTTCTTCTATTATTGTGTTATTGTACATGTCTACAAATTTGTCTCAGGTACTATACATATAACACACACATTCAGCGAATCAACACATGGTGGATTTTTGGGTAAGTTTTTCAATTTTCATTAAAAATGGTAGGTTGTCGTACTAAATAGTAAATACACATTAAATAAAGGCTTCAGCTGGTAAATTTTGATCACATCATCCCAGGTACCTTCTGAATAGGGAATGTGGCTTTCAGAGATATTTGCAAGACTTTTTTTTTGGTGGATGAAAAACAAAAAAGAGGAGGAAAACAAAAATGGAAATTCGCGAGCGGGGCAAACGACCAACATGTCACAACTGACATGATGCTATATATGGCACAGAAAATTATTGAGAATATGAGAGCTGTGAAACTGTGAAATAAACAATTTTAAGGCCGTTAGATGAAAGCATCGATTTTAATGTCATGTGCCCATTATTTGGGGTAAGAAATGGAAGCTCATTGGGGTTGTATTACTAATTTAATATAATTTGCCAAGAGGTTCAGTTATAGAGATATAAAAACAACAAAAAATAAAAAATGTCAATTATTTCTTGTTTTTTGGTGTGTTGGGGGGGGGGGGGGACAAAATAAAAATCTGTCGATAATCAATGGTAGAATTTAGTAACTTATGACCACCACCATATCATTGTTTGGAGAATTTTTAAGGTATATTTCTCTTTTGACGAAATGATACAATAATCCATTAATAATTCATTAAAGTAGATGTATTGACATATTTTTCTTCGTTTGCAAATATTTTTTTAAAAAAAATAATTGATTTTTGACCCACTACCTAGCTAACCTTTGAACGTCTATTTGATTGTTTTTTGGATTGGTGTTTTTTATTTTTTGACTTAATCTTGAATGATCTCATTTAACAGTCTAAATTAAGAGTTGGAAAAAACTGTTCTTTACAGCTTGTGGAGGGAATCCAAGTTCGTCTTGGATTGATATGAATTTTGGTTTTAAGGCCCATCTAGAAGAGCTTATTTTAAATTTATCTGACTTATTTTATGGTATAAACACTTATATATGTGTTTGGGAGAGTTTATAAAAATAGCTTATGACATGCTAATAAGCTGTTTTCAGTTTATTTTTATAAGCTCTCTAAAATAACTTATGAAAATAAGTTAAAAATAATTTATATGAAGTTTGCTCTTATATGATAAGTATTTATTATATAAACACTTAAATAAGCTATTTATTCAAACATAGCCTTAATGTTTAGCCCTTTTCTTTTGCGCACGTTGGGTCTAAAGGAGTATTGTCCAATGGTTAACGGGCCATTCTTAGAAAAGTTTTGTCGGGCCTCTAACCCACTGGATCGGCCCAATGATTATTCGACCCAAATTTGAAACGGGCTTTTTATTATGTTTTTTTGGGTGGGTTTCGACGAATCCGTCTCATGAGTCATGCGTTGGTTAACTTGTTCTCAAAGCCATATATAATCTCAGTCGTTCTCTTTCTCGCTCTATCTATCTCTCTCTATTCTCAAATCTCAATCGATCTTTTTTTTTCCTCTCTCAAGACTCCCGATTTGCAAAATATGGGTCAGGGAACTCCGGGTGGTCTGAACCGTCAGGGTCTTCCGGGAGACAGGAAACCCGATGGCAACAAGAAGGAGAAGAAGTTCGAGCCGGCGGCGCCGCCGGCACGAGTTGGTCGCAAGCAGAGAAAGCAGAAGGGTCCCGAGGCTGCGGCTCGTTTGCCCACGGTGACGCCTCTCACTAAGTGCAAGCTCCGGCTTTTGAAGCTGGAGCGAATCAAGGATTATTTGTTGATGGAGGAAGAATTTGTGGCTAATCAAGAGCGTCTCAAGCCTCAGGAGGAGAAGGCCGAGGAGGACAGATCCAAGGTCGATGACCTAAGAGGTTCGCCTATGAGCGTTGGTAACTTGGAGGAGCTGATTGACGAGAACCATGCTATTGTCTCTTCATCTGTGGGGCCGGAGTACTATGTCGGTATATTGTCCTTTGTGGATAAGGATCAGTTAGAGCCTGGGTGTGCAATTTTGATGCACAATAAGGTATACCTTTCTCTCTTCAGTGTTAAATAGTGAAAATTAGCTTTCTTTTATACCTGTATTTAAATTTATTTGGATACCTAGTTGTCTAGGGTTTAGGATCGAGAATTCTAGTCCGGGTTGTGTTTTCTTTTTTCTTCAAGTATGCCAAAAGCTTATTGTATTATTGGCTTTAGGTATAGTGTAATGTTATATTCTGATGAGGGATAATGTAGAGGAAGCCAGGAAAGGAAGGGCATGAAATGTTTCATTAGAATCTCTTTTTTTTCCTTTTTTTTTTGCGAATTATTATTAAGGAGTCAAGGACAATGAAGGATTTTCTACTAACTTTCCGATATACTCCAATGTCCTTTCCTCTTATGTACATTTAAATTCCTAAGTTTGGGGGATTTTAGAGGACATATTTTCCTCGAACAAGGAGAATGATGATAATCATCTGACTATCTTTTCATGACATTTTCTTTGAATTTTTTCTCTTTCCTTGTCCTCTGAACTCTCAAACTCACCCAAAAGTTGTTTATTTCTCTTGGCAATCGTCCTTCTCATACAGTTGTATTAGTGTGAAGATTATTAGGTGCAACGTGCAAATTATAAAGTGTGATCTGGACATAGTAAAAAATAGTTTGTGCAATTGCGCTATTCATCTATTCATGATAGTTCCTACGTGTAGAATGTGTGGGAATTTGCTTATCATGTATGGTTTTTTTGTTTTCTCAGGTTCTTTCTGTTGTTGGGCTTCTTCAAGATGAAGTTGATCCGATGGTCTCTGTCATGAAGGTTGAGAAAGCTCCTTTGGAATCGTATGCTGACATAGGTGGTTTAGATGCTCAGATACAGGAAATTAAAGAAGCAGTTGAGCTTCCTCTGACACATCCTGAGCTATATGAAGACATTGGTATCAAGCCTCCTAAGGGGGTCATTTTATACGGTGAACCTGGGACAGGGAAAACCTTGCTTGCGAAGGTGTGATTCATGAATTTCTAACTGTTTCCTATTGGGCTATTGGATTTGAATTTAAACATCACATTTATGTCTCACATTGCATTCCCTTTGTCCTTAAGCTGAAAATTTCACTTTAATGGCTTCTCATGCTGTGGAGTTTTATATACTTCTTTCATGTCTGCTTAAACAAATTGTGACTTATTATTATGTGAATGCACAATTTAAAATGATATATATATATATATATATATATTTCTTTGCTGTGTTTCTGCATTGATTACTAGGCTAATTTGAGGAATCTTCTTGTTTTTTTGCCAGTAATAAGTCTGGCAATTTATTGCATGTCATACTTGTGATTTCTGAAAGAGATAGCTTTTATATGTCAAAATGGAAAACTTGTAATCAGCGAATTAATGAACTAACTGTTGAAAAGGGACATATATGTAGTAAAAATCGCTTTGAAGTTTCCAATTTAATTCACTACCTGTATTTTCTCTCCCTTTGAGTTAGCTTTTGGCTTTTTTCTGGGTCTTGTTTGTGGCAGAGTTATGGTAGAAACATGGATATAAGTTTTTAAAATTTATATAATTTTGGGAGCAGCATGGTAATCATATGATGAAACACTGATACTGATTATATTGAAATGCCAGAAAACTTCCACAAACAGAGCTAAAACTCTTACAATAGACACAGGAAATACAACTAATAGACTGAGAGATTCAATAACCAATGAAGGATTACAACTAATCCTCCCCTGAGCTAGGCTCCTTCAGAATACTAAAGTATTCTGCCTACAGCACTATACTGTCAAAACATATTTTCTGCCTGCTCCAGTCACACTCCCACTGCCTTATTTATAATCAACTCTGACCCACTACATTTCCTAAATTACCCCTAACAAACTCACATTCCACACACACTCAGTCACACATTAAGTACCTATCATCATATCTCAAATCTGCTCATCTCCTCAGGTGGTAGACACCATTTTATAACAACAGTTTCATTAGTATGATTGGAAGCTGGAACTATTTATTTGGAAGAAGCAAGTGATAGTACCATGGGTTATATGTTACTGTTTATATGTTTCTTAATAACACAATTTAATCCTTGCAATAAGCAGTACCTGTTGCTTTTTCTTGTTATGTCTTAATTACTGTTCATGATGGACTTCACAAACGTGCACAATTAGTTGGGTTTATTGCTAAGACGTGTGTGCTTTCAGGCGGTGGCAAACTCAACATCAGCAACATTTTTACGAGTTGTTGGTAGTGAATTGATACAAAAATACTTGGGAGATGGTCCAAAACTTGTGAGGGAACTTTTTAGAGTTGCTGATGATCTTTCCCCATCTATTGTTTTCATTGATGAAATTGATGCGGTAGGTACAAAAAGGTGAGCTATTGAACACCGACTTTCAAGAGTTACTGGTTAGTAAAGAATTTATCTGTCCTGTTCTGATATGTTGGGGCTACAGGAGTAATGTCTGAGTTGATGACATAACAAGTTTTTGGGATTGCCTTTTCCTGCATCATGAGCTTAATTTTCATAAAACCTCACAGGTATGATGCCCACTCTGGTGGGGAGCGTGAAATTCAAAGGACTATGTTAGAGTTGTTGAACCAGTTGGATGGTTTTGATTCAAGAGGAGATGTAAAAGTGATTCTTGCAACCAACAGAATTGAAAGTCTTGATCCTGCTTTGTTGCGACCTGGTCGAATAGATAGGAAGATAGAATTTCCACTTCCTGATATCAAGACAAGGAGACGCATTTTCCAGGTAGGCATGATTCATGACTAATTGTGAAAGCAACATGGTGGATGCAGTTTCTACTGATTCTCTGTGATAGCTTAATTTGCATGATCTGCTTCATAATGTGACTAAAGGACTTCGTACTTCAAAAATATAGATACACACATCAAGGATGACGTTAGCTGATGATGTCAACCTGGAGGAATTTGTTATGACTAAGGATGAGTTCTCTGGAGCTGATATTAAGGCAATATGTACTGAATCTGGCTTACTTGCTTTACGTGAACGCCGAATGAAGGTAAGAAGGCTTTTTTATTTATTTCTTCTTATTCTGATAAAATCGTTGGGCAAGATCATACCATCATCCATCATGCAGAAACTGTTTAATGATTGATTATGAACTTGAGAGTGTTGTCAATACCATTTTGATTATGTCCTAAAATTCATATTTCAAGGCCGACATGTGAAAATATGACTTAGGTTTATAAAAGAGTGACGTGAAAGACAGGGCAACCCACTCCATATGCATTTTTCTTTGCTTTACCACGATTACAAATGTAACTAGTATACCTGTGGCTATGGAGTATGGATTGAGCTTGTCACTTATTGAAGTGCATTCAATTTCTGAATCTTAAATGTCATAAGCTTTGTTTGAATGCGTCCCCCCACCCCAACAAAAGCATCCCGAAGGTTCCTTAATTATTTAAAAAAATTATTTGAAGTGCCCTTTAATATCTTGTGTTTTGGATCCCAATTTCAGGTAACACATGCCGACTTTAAGAAGGCAAAAGATAAGGTGATGTTCAAGAAGAAAGAAGGGGTGCCAGAAGGACTTTATATGTGAAATATAATCTGCTATTGTACCCACTTTCTTCAGTTGGTTTTAATGAAACTCGTTCTGTGAACAAATGTTATTTGGTTGTGTCATGAAAGTTTTATCCACATAACTAGTTGCTTGGGCAAAGTTGATATATGGCAGCAGGGTGTTTGAATCTCAACTACAATTATTTCTAGTTGAAAATATTATTATTGCTTTTGGATTTTAATGTGAGGAAACTTGCCATATCTCGAATTATGAAGCAATTAAAACTGCCTTTCCGTCAGTCTCTTAGACGTGTTCGTAATATGCGTAAGCACTTGTAATTTGCACATCTCGGTTGAAGTATTGGAACACGATTGATTAATCACCAACTGAAGATACAAAATGAACATGGCTTGTAGCACTGAGGCTTCTTAGCCATTCGCTTGCGTAATAATCTTTGATAGGCCGTCCATTCTCGATTTAACGTAATAATAATAATAATAATAAAAGCGCTATGATCTTGCCCCAGCTTCACTACTACGTGCAAAAATTGTGTTGCCCTTCTTATCTTCAATAAGAATTTCGAGATTTTACAATAATATTATATTGTAACTAATTATATCCAATATAATTCGAAGAGCCATGTATAACTGTACTCAATTTTTGTAATAAACAATTGGGTGATCGATAGCGAATTTAACTGCGGCAAAAACACTCACGCCGGTGTCCTGTCAAATATTCCTACAGTTAAGGATTAAGATCCGCTACAAGTATTTGGAGATTCAAACTTTTTGTTTGTCACGATTTTAATTATAGTTGAATCAAATCGTGGCTAAAATTTATAATTAGCCATAGTTTTAATTGTGGCTAAATAAATAAAACCGTGGCTAACAAAGAGCTTGAGCTTCTAAGTGCCTGTAGCGAATCCTGATCCTACAGTTAGACCAGTACCTCTACTCTAAATCAGACAACATAGTTATCACACCTAACTCAATCATTGACCCAGGTAGCCTTTCAATCACCGCGTTACTAGTTCAAATGTTCAATCACTGGATCATCGGGTCAATTGTTGATCCGGATAAATAAATTAAAAAATTAAAAATTATATATATATATCTATATATTTTTACAAATAAATTTAAAAATAAGTAAAATAAATAATATATATATATATCACACTTTCTCTTAAAATCACCGTCATTAATCATAAATAATTATAATACAGATATTCATAAATAATGTTATTAGTCATAAAATTACAAACAATTTTTTAAAAATATTTGATTGTTATTTTTTATATTAAATGATTATATAATTTTTTTTTGTTTATGCTCTTCAATTTTTCTTATCATCAAATAATTAAATAAATATAATTATTTTTTCTTATCTACTAATTAATTAGTAATAATATACTTATTTTTTTGTTAAATTAAATGTTTTTTATTTTTATTTTTGTTATCTTACTACATGCACATTTTGATTTTTGAATTAGAATAATTTTAGTACTTTATATATATAATATTATACCCATATAAATTAGGAAAAAATTAATAGTAAGATGGTAAGACACACAACCTATAGATGTGTGATAGAGTTTGATTCTTGGTAAGCTTTTTTTTGAAAATTTTCATACAAATTTGAACATTAAAAAAATTTTTTAAAAAAAAAAAAAGGGTCCGGGTCAACTGAGCTGACATTGACCTAGTCATATCACTTATAATCGGGTCTGAACCCTCAACCCGAACCGGTCTTGCATAGGTGGCCGGGTCATACAACAGTGCTATACAGTCACCCACAAAACATTCACACTCACAAATTCACAGTTGAGCTGTCTTATATCTAAGTTGGCAAGTTGTCAGGTCAATGGGTTTTGCGGCCTGTTCCTCATGATATTGATAACTGGAGCTTCGATGGCACAGAATTTCCACGTTTCAAACCGCTGTCTGACGTGAAGCAAAAGGAAGGCCCAGAAGAAATAGATTTATATAACTCAGAAGAATTGGCAATAAAGGATGAAAGAACAGCAGATGGCCCAAAAGAAGAGGAACCATTATCCAATACAAAACAGTCCAGACGCAAGGCTAAACCCATATATATAGTAATAGTTGCAAAGCTACGTATTCAGTAAACCGTAGCTAGAACACGTGAAGGGGTTGTTTCACCTTGGGAATTGTGTATCATTCTGTTAATTGTTGTAATCATATTTTAAATAAGTCCTTAGACGTGATAGTAATCATGCGGAGCGTGAGTCTTCACTAGTAGAGTTTTCATAATACTGTATTCGTTTTCTTTCTCTTTCACATAATGGTGCTTTCATACCCCTTCCATTATATTGCCATGGCTGAAGGACCAAGGTTCAGAATGTTGGAGGAAAGTATACGTGAGCTATCAACTCCGTGAATCACAAAGGTCGACAGAGACGCGACTTCGCATCATTGAGCATGCGATACAAACTGTCATTGCTGGTTCGACAGTCTTTTGCAACCTTCAGGACAGAGCACGCCATCTAATTCCACTTCTTCACCTGCTACAGCAAATGAACTGAAATTAACCATAGATGTACCGCGTTTCAATGGTACAGACGACGCTGAGGATTGGATTTTTAAAATCCAAGAATTAATTCTTCGCTCATTTTAATACACCCTTGGAGCAACGCATCAAGCTGCCATGGATGCACCAAACTCAACTGCTTATGACATGCCCGACATGGGATGCCTTCTTGGACTTATACTCTTCGAATCAGGTTTGGTTCTGATTTATTTGATGATCCTAGAGCTGCTCTGAAACATTGCAGGCAAGAAACCACGGTGGCTGAGTATCAAGGGAGATTTGAGGCCATTTCAACAAAAATTAAGGGCATAACAGAGGATTGGATCATCGGATTTTTCATTACCGGTGTCTCTGATGCTATTAGATGCGAGTTATTGGTAGAGCAACCAAACACATACTTTAAAGCGGTTTCTCTTGCAAAGCCATATGAGCGAAAAAATGACCATCTGTTAGCACACGAAGGATTTACTGCCAACACTGCATCCTTCGCCCAATCACTATCCTCCTGGAATACAAGAATCCGAAGTTAGCCTCCATGCTGCAGTTAAATCCACAAACAATTTAAGCCTCGGGACAGTATGGTGATCATGTAAGTACGTAGTGTGCTTATTGACTTGGGTTAGCACACATAATTTTATAAAGCACTCATTAGTGTTAAAACCTGGGCTTCAACCTGAATCCATACCTTCATTTCGAGTACTCAACTGCTCGGGGGAGCCAAAATATGTCACGTGGATCCCTCCTTAGTGAATCGGGGCTCACATGCAATAAATTAAAGGAAAAAAGGGAGGAGAAAAAGATTGAAACTGTAATATCCACGATTTATTTTTTCATTTTTAATTGGTAAATTTTATTTCACTTGCATTGATTTGCAAGTTGTGTGCAATGTGTTTGTGATGTGGTAATACTTTAGTATAAGATTTTGTGTTATAGACTAGCAATGTGAGATGCTAGATCATATAAGGACTAAAGTGAAAATTTTAGGGACTAAATTGAAAGACTTTGTAATTTGTGGAGTGTAGCAAAAATGTGTGCAAAGTATAGTAATAGATAGAGGGAATTCTAGGAAACCATGATGTGAAATAAGAAATAAAAAAGGGCACTTAAATCTTGACATATAAATTTTATTTATATATAGTATAATTAAATTATTAATTATATGAAATGAATAAAAGAGAAATAGAATTAAAAAAAAAAACAAAATTGTTAGATGGTGTTGTGCAGTTATTAGGAAACAAATAAATAATTAAATCTGAACTAGAATTATTATTATTATCTTGTTTAGATTTAATTAGAGTTTAGAATATCTAGTAGTTTTGAATTTAACTGAATAAGTCTTAAACATGTAGTGGGATAATTAGAACTGATACTAATAAATTATAAATGAATAATTTGAAAACATATCACCCGATTTAGATTTAACCTTAGATATTATTTTCTCAAGTTTATGGTTGGATAAGTGAACCACTTTTCAAAAATTAAAATAAAGGAGTAACTATATTAATAAATTAATATATTATTGTAATACCCGTTAATTTCGGAATATAATTCGCTTGAGAGTATTTTAGAATTTTACAACGTTACTTTAGTTATTTATTTTGGTCATTTTTAATTTTCATATTTAATTGTTCTCTTTGAATATTATTTATGAAAATTGAGTTAAATGACTGGACTGAATATTTGCACCATGTGAGATATATTCTTACAATGGTGAAATTCATGGAAAAGTGGTTTAAGAATGGTCAATTAGTCCATTAATTGTAAATTGACTATATGGGTTTGGATGTTGGGTTATGGATACCCATGAGTTATTCAATAACCCATTAGAAATATTTAAAATAAAACTTCAATAGTATCCTCTCATAATTCACAAATCTGAAGCGAAGCAAAAGTAAGCACTGACAATTTTTCTCTCATTTCTTCATCCTTTTCTCAAATCTTTTCCTTGATCTTCAGAATTTTGATTAATTGTTTGGTTCAAAAGCTTTGTAAGGATCAAAGATAAGCTTTAATCTCATTATTTTCCTTAAATCTAAGTTTATATGGAAGATTAGAGGAGGTTTTGTTCTTGAAGATTTTGATGATAATTCATGAATCTTAGTTGTTTTAGAGGTTATTTTTGAGTTAGGATTGAGTTATAGTCGATTAAGAAAGTTGAGATTTTGGTTTTGAAACAAGAAAGGAAATGATGAAATTTTCTGGAAAAGTTTCTGCAAAACTCGAATTTACTGTAGCAACCAGAAAATTTGGGAAAATTTTTTGAGTTACTGTAGCAGTTATTGTAGTGTCGGCAGTCAACGGTACTGTAGCAGTCAACGGTACTGTAGCGAACCATTACTGTAGCAATCAGAAAATTTTGCATATTTTCGTGATTTTGTTTCCTTTCTTATGTTTCCTTGTAATATATTTTATTAGAAAATTTTCCTACACAAATTCTAGTGTGGAACAAGGTAAACTTAGACAAATATCAAGGTAAGTGAATAACCTTGCTAAGCTAGTTTGATATTACTAGTCAAAGTACAATATAAGTCCCATTTACAATATTATTTGGATATTAATCAATCAATTTTTCATATGACAGTATATGATGATTGGTATATTTTTACAGAAATTCAAGGAACAAGAGTATGTATAAATTATTTTGCTTCATGGAAATTGTACTATGTGATAAATTCTCATTATTTTATTAATGGGTAAAGATCTACGGGTTCTAATACATGAGTTTGAAAGGGTTAAAGTCCCATACTACTCAATGCATAACTATGAAAACTTATTCACGAGTTTGAAAGGGTTAGAGTCACATACTACTCGGTGTATATCTATGAAACATATACACGAGTTTGAAAGGGTTAGAGTCTCATACTACTCGGTGTATATCTATGAAATCTTATTCACGAGTTTGAAAGGGTTAGAGTCTCATACTACTCGGTGTATATCTATGAAATCTTATTCACGAGTTTGAAAGGGTTAGAGTCTCATACTACTCGGTGTATGTCTATGAAATCTTATTCACGAGTTTGAAAGGGTTAGAGTCTCATACTACTCGATGTATAAGACAATTAATTATATGAGTAAATGTGGTATTTGTACTTTTGATACTTTATATAGTACAGTTATTTACTTACTGAGTTTTTAAATAAACTCACACTCCCTATAATTATCTTTTCAGATACAAAAAACAAGGAAGAAGAGTATCCGTTTGAAGATTAGAAGCCCCTTGGAGTTATTAACTATTTCTGTCTGGTGGGATACCAGTACATTATTAATGTGAATACTAGGAACGCTCTTGTCACATCCCAAAAATTGAACATGTGAAAAGATACTACTCATTTGATAAAATTCTCAAACATAAGTTATTTACATATATTCTGTAAGGTTTTACATTCAACCTTAATCATTCATTCTACACTACAGAATTATATTCATCTGATAAGCAAATATAGACATACATAATCTGATGTTTTTATCTCATCGCAAGCTTAGGAGACCTATAGAAAGTACAGAGCGTTCCTAGTATCCACATTAAAATGTACTGGTATCCCACCAGACAGAAATAGAGGATAATTCCAAGGGGCTTCTATTCTTCAAACGGAACTCTTCTTCCTTGTTTTCTGTATCTGAAAAGATAATCATAGGGAGTGTGAGTTTATTTAAAAACTCAGTAAGTAAATAACTGTCCTACATAAAATATCAAAAGTACAAATACCACATTTACTCATATAATTAATTGTCTTATACATCGAGTAGTATGAGACTCTAACCCTTTCAAACTCGTGAATAAGATTTCATAGGTATACATCGAGTAGTATGGGACTCTAACCCTTTCAAACTCGTGAATAAGATTTCATAGGTATACACCGAGTAGTATGAGACTCTAACCCTTTCAAACTCGTGTATAGGTTTCACAGATATGCACTGAGTAGTATGAGACTTTAACTCTTTCAAACTCGTGAATAAGATTTCATAGGTATACACTGAGTAGTATGGGACTCTAACCCTTTCAAACTCGTGTATAGGTTTCACAGATATGCACTGAGTAGTATGAGACTTTAACCCTTTCAAACTCATGTATTAAAACCCGTAGATCTTTACTCATTAATAAAATAATGAGAATTTATTATATAGTACAATTTCCTTGAAACAAAATAATTTATACATACTCTTGTTCCTTTGAATTTCTGTAAAAATATATCAATCATCATATACTGTCATATGAAAAATTGATTGATTAATATTCAAATAATATTGTAAATGAGACTTATATTGTACTTTGACTAGTAATATCAAACTAGCTTAGCAAGGTTATTCACTCACCTTGATGTTTGTCCAAGTTTACCTTGTTCCACACTAGAATTTGTGTAGGAAAATTTCCTAGTAAAATATATTACAAGGAAACATAAGAAAGGAAACAAAATCACAAAAATACGCAAAATTTTCTGATTGCTACAGTAACGGTTTGCTACAGTAACGGTTCGCTATAGTAACGGTTCGCTACAGTAACGTTGACTGCTACAGTACTGTTGACTGCTGACACTACAGTAACTGCTACAGTAACTCGAAAAATTTTCCAGATTTTCTAGTTGCTACAGTACTTCGAATTTTGCAGAAAATCTTTCAAAAATTTCATCTTATAATTCCTTGTTTCTAAACTAAAATTTCATCTCTTCTAACTTAACTCAATCTTAACTCAAAAACTTCCAAAACAACTCAAATCTATGAATTATTATCAAAATTTTCAAGAACCAAAACCTCCTCTGATCTTCTATATAAACTGAAATTTAAAGAAAATAATGAGATTAAAGCTTACCTTTGATCTCTACCAAGCTTTTGAACCGAACAATTCTCAAAAACAACATCAAATCTATAGGAGAGTTGAGAGGGAAGGTTGAAGGTTGAGAGAATTGTGAGAGAGTGAATGAAGAAGATGCGGGAGAAAATGAAGCTAGAAGGGAGAGAGAGAGTTAAAATGTGGTGGGTTAGTTGGGTAACCCAATGGATATCCATAACCCAACATCCAAACCCATCCAGTCAATTTACAATAAATGGACTAATTGACCATTCTTAAACCACTTTTTCATGAACTTCACCATTCTTAGAATATATCCCACATGGTGCAAATATTCAGTCCAGTCATTTAACTCAATTTTCATAAATAATATTCAAAGAGAACAATTAAATATGAAAATTAAAAATGACCAAAATAAATAACTAAAGTAACGTTGTAAATTTCTAAAATACTCTTAGGCGAATTATATTCTAAAATTAACGGGTATTACAGCTCTGTACTTTCTATAGGTCTTCTAGGCTTGCGATGAGATAAAACATCAGATTATGTATGCCTATATTTGCTTATCAGATGAATATAATTCTGTCGTGTGGAAAAAATAATAGAGGTTGAATGTAAGACCTCACAGAATTTATGTGAATAACTCATGTTTGAGAATTTTATTAAATAAGTAATTGTGGATATTGAGATTGTCCTAGATTTTGGAATACCACTGAGGTTTTCCTAAAAGTGATATCTTTTCACATGTTCAATTTTTGGGATGTGACAATTATAATTTGAGATAACTCTCTAAACTAACAACTACGGTAATTTCAAAATTCTTAAAAAGAAATAAAATAAGGGGATGCAAATAATTATAGTTGATGATAATGCTTTGTGATAAAAAAAAACTAAATGTTTATATAGAGCATTTCCAATAATCAAGTACATCGGTATTAAAATTGTTTATACAGGTTCAAATTCAATTAGATTTCGTTAACTCAAAAAATAAATAAAACACCCAAATTAAATTAATTCACCCATCTTAAACTAAACCTAAAACCCAACATACCAAAATTCTCACAAAGTTTCACAGCCACCACATTCATTGAAGTTTCCATCTCTCACCTCCACCTCACCATTCATACACCTCTCACACTTGCGCATTAAATACTTCACATCTTCCTATTGATAAGCATTACCATGTGATCACCTTTCCATTCACATCACTCCAACGCCACCTCTCCATTCAAGGTAAGTTTCTAAACAGTAAATATATATATATATATATATATATATATATTTAATTTCTAAAAAATTAACTAACAACCAACATGAATTTTAATTTTAATTTTTCTTTTCTCCTTTTCTTTTCAAAAGTTACAATATTTATAGTATACAAATCCTTTTTCACATCAAGGATGTCTTGATCGATTTGATCGATAAGATTCATTGAAATCCAGGTGAGTGAACTAACCCTCATTTAATATTATTTAAGTGTTAGAGTAATCGGATATAAAGATAGGTAATGACTATGGTGGAAAAGAGAGAATCCGATTAACGAATTCGGGTTTGAGAGTTTTTTGTGGTTAAATTATTGATAAAATAGTAACGAGATACGTTAGGGGAAAAATGACGGATATGTGATAGGCATGAATATTAAGATTGAGATAATTAAAATTATCTTGTAAAAATATGATTGATAATAATTATTATTATCATTATTATTTTTTGATTAGGAAAAAGGATGAATATGTGATTTATGAGATGGTTGAGATTTGAGATAATTGAGATTATCTAGACATTTATACTTGATGATTTATGATGTTGTATTTTATTATATTGGATGAATATTGTTTGTGTTTGGGTGAGATGGTACCCTCTCTCATGTCAAGCGAAAAATCTAGATCATAAGATGACTTGACCTTTGAGAGTAGAGACAACGATTCCTTCGATAGGGAGATGAGTCCGGATTTAATCCGTGAGGTGCTCTGACCGTTGCTGATGAGGTTATGCATTATGGCGGGTTTTGATGAGATTGGTTGACCGGGCCTATGGGCGCTTCCAAGTGTTTGCCATTGACGAGTACTAGTTCCGTTGGTTTGAATTGTTTGATTGAATTACAAATTATTTGATCTGTATCTTTTCTTGTAGTTTGTGATTTTTGCCTATATTTTTATTTTATTGCTTTTGCATAGCGAATTTTGTTAGGACGGGGATTGGCTCACTCACTGAGATTATTATCTCACACTCGTTGATTTTTTCTTTTCAGATCAGATAGTGGAGGAGAATCTCCCGCTAGAGGAGTAGTTGCCGTTGGACTATCCCATTGTTGGGTGAGTCCCATATTGTTAGTATTTTATTTTTGTTAAGTTTAAGAAATTTTGTGATTAACCAAGACATTTAAGGGGTTCTCAGGCAGTTAAACTACTTTATTTATTGTATTTAATTTGATTCAAATTCGAAGATTTATTTTGAGAATTTATGATACGGATTGTGGTAGAAATCGAGATTTAAAACTACGGGGTTTATTTAAGTTGATGTGACTTTGAAAATAAATGAAATATCATAATTTATTTTTAAACATTAAAATTGTAAAAATTGATTTTTTTTATATATTTATTTTAAGTAGTATTCATTCATAAATTAAATTAAATTGAATTAATATTAACCTTAATTAATATTTATTCATATTTAAATGCTATTTCCTAAATATTAATCTATATTTTATTTTATATATATGTGTATATATATACATATATTTATGTATATATATATATATATATATATATATATTTCAAACTCTGATTTGTCTCTATTTATGTACGCTAAATATTTTACATAAATAACAAAAAAGGGTAGAAATTAATATGTCAATTAGGCTTATGGTGACACGAGATTTGTGTCAACGTGCCAATCACGGATTAAGAATTTGGGTCGTGACAGAAACATGAAGGCATGTAGCGACAAAATAAAAAGTGAAAGTCAAAATATTAAATCAAAATAAATGACAACATTAAATCAGGAAGAGAAAATAATTGTGGAGGGATGAATGTGTACACAACATATACTCAAAAAGCAAAAACAAAAAGTAAAGGCACAAAGCAGA
This sequence comes from Biancaea sappan, assembly GCA_037074585.1. Taxonomy (NCBI): domain Eukaryota; kingdom Viridiplantae; phylum Streptophyta; class Magnoliopsida; order Fabales; family Fabaceae; genus Biancaea; species Biancaea sappan. The sequence continues at coordinate 9,350,421 of CM073492.1, read as the reverse complement.
GATCTCGGAAAAGCTATTAAACAGAAGAAGAAAGTTTTATTTTTTCTCACATTAGATAAATATATGATTTTTGTTTTTCACGAAATTTTGGTATGTTGTTCTTAATGATGAGGACTTTAATTTGATATATTTTATTTGTGGTTTCTTTATCTCTTTTGATAAATTCAAAATACATACTTTGTGAAGTTGTGTATGTAAAAGTATTATTTTTCACTTTATTGGTGATGACTGTGTTGTTGGTAATCTCTAATATGACTAAGAAGACTGTTGGTGTATCTATTAATTGCTATTAGTAGAAGTTTTTGCTAAATTAAGTCCGTGTTTTTTTATCTCCACATTAGAAGGTTTTTCATGTTAAAAATCAGTGTGTCTATTGATTTAATTATTTTCTTATTATTGTTCTGGCTATTTTGTGCTGGGGGTGTATTAACTGCTTGAGATAATTAATTCTGTAATCTCATTTTATTGCACAAGAGGAAAAATAGTTGATCAAATTGATTTCTATATTTGTCCTTTGATATCTTTTCCCCGCACCAAATACTGTCACAGGTGATGAATCTCCTTCTAACACCCTCCTGCAGGGGGATATTAGAATTGGAAGCTTTATAATAATGGACACCTGTAACTTCAATTAGTCATATTAGATAAGCTATCTCCTATTCTTTTATATCATCCTTGTAGATTTTTATTTGCAGCGGTGTACTTCAAAAGCTTATACTTTTGGATGAAACAGAAGAGGGAGGCATTCCTTTATCTTCCTTCACGTTTTGATTTCATTGTTCTTTACTTATAAGTAAATTTTGACACTTGACTATCACCTGCATATTCCAGATTTCAGAGCTTGTTGTGCTGCTTGTGCATTGGGAGACATGTTGACTGTCAAAATGCTTTTGCTTCAAATAAAGTTATGGTTGTTTTACTTGCAAATCCAGGGAGGGGGCTTTCTGTTAGAAGGGTAAATTAAGAATTTTAGGGAGTTAGAGTTAGTTATATATGGAGGAGTGGGAGTGTGAGAGGGGTGTAGAGAATCTTATTGTTATGTGAGTGTAGGAGCTTTTCAATTCTAGAGGAGCAATACTGCTCTGGTTGGAGGCTTAGGTCTCTGGTCTGGTGGTTCCTTTGCTGATTATCTTTATGTTTCTGCTCTGTATTTCTGCTTCTTAGAAATAAAAACTCTAGTTCTTCTTTGGTGAAATACTGGTTCCTATCATAAACAAAATGCCTAACCATAGAAGGAAAAGTATATTTTTTCTCTTTCATAATGTGTCTATAGAAGCACCCTTATTGTGTTGGTTCAAACTACTATGTTTATGAGCCAATTTTTGGTTTTTCAACAAACTAGCTTTATAAAATTCCTAAAAACTGTAGTGACTTTAAGATTGTTGTCTACTGTACTGTCTGCCAGCTACTATTTTGGAATCGCTTCTAGAGAAGCCATTATTACTTGTCAACTGACCAAGTTTGATGCTGCAAAAAATTCCAACGAGAGAATATAGGCATGATAAACAGATTAGAACAGGATCTTAGTTTAATTCTTTATTGTCAATAAGAGGGGATGATAATTATTGCTAGTTCTGGTACTCACTAAGAATTATGGAGATAATAATATCAAATTTCATGTTATTTTTCAGAGTTGAATTAGTAAAATTCATGTGCAGTACCTTTTATGTTGGCCTTCATAATGACTAGAACTCCTGCATGAAATTGTCATTTACTGAATGATTGGATTCTAGCCTTCGTCTTTCCAGTTTCAATCTCAGAATTCTCGGTTGATTCCTATGCATAATATTGATCATATTAATAGCTGGATTATTATATTACTATCAGCTTGAAGTAATATTCCTACTTGATGCTCTCTTCCCTACTTTCACTTCTATTTTTTAAATATTATATTATTCTAAAGAATTTTAGAGGCCAAAAAGAAAAAAAGAAATCTAAGTAGAACCAACTCATTATTTGTCAACTAATGCTTTAAGCTTTATGCGGCGGGGAAGGGGCAGGCATCATATCATGCTCACATATTTGAATCTGATTCATCCAAACTCACTAATTGGCTGTTGGGAGGGCTGAGGGAAAGGGGGCATGAACCTAGGGGTATGGTGGTCACTAATTAAGGACCACTCTATCACATGTTTGCCACGTGCCATCTTAGTCTTCAATATTACACCTTCCCTCTTGGATGAATTATTCGCATTTAACTCTTTTTTTGTGGGGCAATGCATGACGACATCGGGATTCAGAACTGACAATAAAACTCAATGAACGATTTCTACATATGAGTGACAATACCAGCGACAGCAAAGAGAGAAAGCGAATCTAAAAATCAGATGTATTAATGCCATCTATTAGTGCACTGTGCAGAAAAATGGACCATCTATTAGTGCCATCTATCTGCTTCCTCTTCCCATATCAAAAGGACAGTGTTTGAAACACTTCAAAGGTAATCTTTGGTTGCTTGAATTGAAGTATGAAAATTGAAATGAAAATAAAAATTGAAATCTGATTCTCATTTTCATGTTTGGTTAATCATAAAAAAGAATGGAAAAATTATTACTTTCCCAAATTTGACTGTAAGAATATGTGTTGAATATAATTTTTTAATACATTAACAATATTTAATATATTTAATAGTAGGTTAAATATTAAATATTGTATATAAAACATATTGAAAGCCAAATTTGTAAAACTAATTCATAGTTGTAATTAATAATCAATAGGTCACTAACATTTTTAATAATTTTTAATATATTACAAAATATATTGAAATGATTTTTAATAAATTTTGATTACATCACTGATAGTGATTGTTAGTCATAGTTCCAATACTCTCAAGTGTGTCAACGTAAATGTTACAAACATCCCAAGGCAATTAAATGAGGTGAATTATAAATTAGGATAAGAGTGATTTTGAAAATTTGATAAAGGTATAATAGTCAAATTATTATATTAGAAGCACGAGTAAGTTTATTCCATCATTTGAACTTAAGAATTCACGTTCCCTCGCTTAAAGAATGCAGATTTCCCAAAAAATGAGAATTTTAATAACCAAACATGATAACGTTAATAATTCTCATTTTCATTCTAATTCTTTAGCTGAATTTCAACAACCAAACATAATCTAAGAATTTGAAGAGAGAGGGGGGGGGGGGGAGGAATAAAAAAAAATCAAAGTGAGAAAGAGAAAAAACAAAGTAAATTAAGAATCCCTCTTCGAGGGTGGGAATAATTTACATGTTAGCAACGTAAAGATTAGCTTGCTATTGAGAACAGCTAAAAAAGTTTGTTCTCTTACACTACAAAAATTTGCAACTCAGGTAAAGATGCCCGAAGACTAACCTGCAATTCACATTAATTAAGTCCATTGTTAGTCACAATTATCATTAGTCACGCAATATCACTCATTAAATACTTCAAATGCCATACCATTCTCAGAGTTGCTGGTCTATAGCAACAGTGAGAAGTGCCATCCGAACCTTTAGTAAGTCGTTGCCGGTAACTTTCAAAGAATCACGCTCCTTATGAAGATAAACAAGAACAAATGAACTACTTAGAAGATAGACCGTAGTTAATCTGTGTTAGAATAGGAAATAATCTTTGTAATTAATTTCTATCATTATGATTCTTTAACCCTGGAAATTAGGTTTAGTCTAAGGAATTCATCAATCCCTAAACTTTAAGGATTTGATTTAACATTTATTTTCCTTTCCTAGGATATATAATCTACTTGTGTGTAAATATCCTATGTACAAAGCATTTTGATTCAACACAAAAATTACATTCAGACATATTTGTTATAGTACCTGAGCATTAGTGTTTTTTTTTTTGGTTGTTGTCTTTGTCAGTGGCCTATATTATTGCTAGGGCTCTTTTCTTCAATATCTTCACCTAATCACCTTAGGAATCACCACAGACAATGCTGGTCAGCCTATCCCCCATTGACCACAGTCCAATCGCCGTCTCACGCCACTACATTGTTTGTGTCCATTGAGCCACGCACCAGCATGTGAGGGCGCTGAGCCTCCCTCTCCAGTAGCGATCAATCTAGAACAACTCATCGGCTACCATCTAGGCAACTCCCACCACGTCAGCGACTACCATGACCAAAAACAATACTTTTTTCTGGCAATTTGCAAAATATTGTGGTGAAGAGATGGAAATTGAAAAACTTGCTATTTGGCATGCTCAAGTACTTCTTCTTAATCTTTACCTTCATCGATCTTTAATGCCTCTAATAAAGTTTTCTTATCTTAGGTCATTGACTTCCCACTAATTCTTTTCACAAATTTATTTCGTTTATCCCATTTCTTAGTAACAAAAAAATTACCTTAGCAAATGGATTGGTTATTATTTTGACTAGTCAAGGTGACATCTATTTGAGTAATTGCCTTACCTTGAAAAATGTCCTTCATGCTCGGAAACTTTGCACCAATTTGATTTCCATTCAAAAGCTCGCCTTTGACATCAATTGCAGTGTGATCTTCCCCCTACTTCTTGTCTATTTCTAGACCAGGGCACAAATAGGGTGATTGGACTTGCTAAGGTAAAAGATGGCTCATACTTATTTGAACAAAAGAACGTGCATAGTAGAGTTCAAAGTTCTCCACCTTTTTTCCTTTCATTCAGAATCATCTCCTTCCAATAAAGATGAGATTTGGCTTCACCACCTATGCCTTGGTCATCCTTCATTTCAAACTACTAAATTGATGGTCCTTGTTCAGAGGATTGGCTAATGAATCTTTTCATTGTGATGTTTGTGAACTTGCAAAACATAATCGTACTTCTTTCGCAATAAGTCATAAAAGAACTTTTGTCTTGTTTACTTTGACTCACAGCGATATTTGGAGTCCTTCTCTTGTTCCTAATATTTCTAGAGCCCGATGGTTTGTTTCATTTATTGATGATTGTACATGTGTGACTTGGATTTTTTGTTGAAATAAAAATATGATTTTATCACTGTTTTCCCCAGATTTTACAATTTGATTAAAACTCACTTTGGGGTAGGCATACATTGTTTTCGCACTAACAATGCAAATGATTTGTTTTTTCAATCAATCTCTCTCAATCCTTTTTTTACACACAAGGCATCACTCATGAAAGGACAACAAGAACAAAAAGTTGGAGTAGTAGAGATGAGAATGTTGAGATGGATGTGTGATCATACAAGACGAGATATAATCTGTATTGATTGTATACGAAGTAGAGTTAGAGTAGCATCTATTGAAGAGAAAATGGTAAAAAATCGTTTAAGGTGGTTTGGACATATTCAAAAAAGACAGTTGAAGATGCCAATAATGAGGTTTAAGCAAATGATATGGAATCCAGAGAAAAAAAGACCGAGGAAGATCAAAAAGGATAATTAAAAGAAGTTATTGAATGAAATCTTCTGATAAATGAAATACGTAAGAAGTTGGTCATTGATAAAGCTCAATGGCATCGTACGATCTATGTAACTGACTCCACTAAATGGGATAAGACTTTGTTGTTGTTGTTGTTGTTGTTGTTATAAGGCATCATTCATGAGTTCTCTTGCATTTAATACACTTCAACAAAATGGGGTAGCTGAACGAAAAAACAACCATCTTCTTGCTAATACAAGAGCTCTTTTGTTTCAAAACAATGTTCCCAAATAATATTAGAGGGAAGCCATTTTAATTGCTACCTACATTATTAACAAGCTTGCCACCCAAGTTTTTTTTTATTTCAATAAGTCCCATGAAGTTTTTTCCTAAATTTCAATGTGTCTAATAATCTTGTTCCTACAATTTTTGGATGTATTGTTTTTGTCCATGTGCATTATCAACATCACACAGAACTTGATCCTCGAGCTATCATATGTGTGTTCCTTGGCTATTCCTGTTCCCATAAGAGTTATGTGTTATCATCATTCTACAAGAATGTATTATGTGTCTGCTGAATATATTTCTTTGGGATTTACCAGCAAGTGTTCCTTTGCAATCTAATCATCAAGCCTCCATTCCTTTTGAAGCAAACTCGTAACCAGAGCAAACTGAAGACTCTACTCGCCCATTACAAGTCCATTCTTAAACGAAGGTTTAGACCTCACAATCAGAGCCAGTCCAATCATCTAATTTTGCTCAACAGGATGTTGAGGTAATAGCTACATCCATGGATAATGTTTCTGATTAAGAAATTTCTATTGCTTTATGAAAAGGAACTACAAATTGCACTAAACACCCTTTGCCTTCCTTCATTAGCTATGAGAAATTGCCTTGTAACCATAGAGCCTTTGTTTCTAGCCTAAATGTCATTCCCATCCCGAAAACTGTATCCGCAGCATTATAAAATGAAAATTGGAAACATGCTATGAAGGTTAAGATGGTTGAGAAAAACAAAATATGAGACTCAGTGAAATTGTCAAGGGGGAAGAAACCAGTTGGGTGTAGATGGGTTTTTACTACTAAATATAATTCAGGTGGCATCTTGGAAAGATATAAAACTCGGTTGGTTGCCAAAGAGTATACCTAAACCTATGGTGTAGACTATGTCAAAACCTTTGCTCTGATTACTAAAATGAATACAGTTAAAATTTTATCATTTGTGACTGCTAACATCAGTTGGAATTAACAACAATTTGATGTAAAATATGCATTCTTGCCATGACTTGGAAGAAGAAATATATATATATATATATATGTGTGTGTGTGTGTGTGTGTGTGTGTGTGGAAGTCCCACTGGAGTTTGATTGATTCACAGGTTGAACAAGGCACAGTGTGTAAACTCAAGAAGGCATTATATGGCAAAAACAATCACCAGGATCATGGTTTGAGAGATAATATGGGGTACAAACAAAGCCAATGTGACCACACTTTGTTTGTGAAACACTCAGCCTTAGGGCGAGTGATTATTCTTTTAGTCTATGTGGATAACATCATAGTCATTAGTGATAATTTGGAAGGGATGAAATTATTGAAACAACAATTGGTGAATGAGTTCATGATTAAGGAGCTAGGAAGACTTAAATACTTTCTTGGTATTGAAGTGGCACACTATAGCAAGGAATCTTTATATCACTACAAAAATATGTGCTAGACTTACTGAAGGAAACAAGCAAGTTGGGGTTCGAACCAACAGAAACTCTTATAGAACCAAACCATAGACTCTGTGATGCTTCTAAAGATAACAATGGTCCATAAAGGGTCTTATCAAAGATTAGTTGGAAAATTGATCTACCTGGCCAACACTAGACCAGACATAGCCTATGTTGTAATGTGGTAAGTCCCAAGGAATAACATCTCAAGGCAGTGCATAAAATATACTTGAAGGGTACACTGAGAAAAGGAATTTTGTTTAAGGGAGGAGAAAGATTGACTGTTGAAGCTTACACAGTTGCAGACTTTATAGGATCTATGGTTGATAGAAGATCAACATCAAGTTATTGTACTTTCTTCGAAGGCAATCTTGTCACTTGGACAAGTAAAAAAATAGAATGTTGAAGTAGATTGACATTTTATAAAAGAAAAACTTGACAATGGCCTAATTTGTACTCCCTTTGTTCCTACAAGAAGTCAGCTAGCGGATGTGCTCACTAAAGATTTATCTTTTACTGCCTTTTAAATCTTAATTATCATGCTTGGAATGGAAGATGATATTCACTATAGCTTGAGGGGAGTGTTAGAATAGGAAATAATCTTTGTAATTAATTTCTATCATTATAATTCTTTGATCCTATAAATTAGGCTTAGTCTAAGGGATTTATCAATCCCTAGACTTTAGGGATTTGATTTAACATTTATTTTCATTTATTTTTCTTTCCAAAAATAGATAATCCTCTTATGTATAAATAACCTATGTACAAAACATTTTGATTCAACACAAAAATTACATTTAGGCATATTTGTTAATCTGTGACTGCCAGCAGGATTCAGCAAATTCCATACAGAGCCAACAAAATTATTAACACTAATCTATAATGTGAAGAAGAAAAACACGCCTTCTCTTATTTAGAATCATGCTGCCACATCAATTAAAATAACATGCTTCTCTCATATAGTAAACAACCAGATCCTAAACTTAATGTTCTCCTTAAGATTGTGACCCAAGAACACGGTAAGCACAAAGTAAAATCAGAAGAACATCTAGTTAGTTTGCATCAACAACGGTCCTTTTACTTCACCATAACTAGACAGGACATTTAATTTTCAGATTATTAAGAAACAGCATCATATTCATACCTGACTGATTATTTTCTGTGTTTTCATGGCTCTTACTGGTACTCCGCTTGCTGACATTTGGGTTGTTCATTGCCTGATTTTGCAAAAGAAAATGGACCTCATAAATGTGCACATGCATTGAAATTTAAATACTGACCATTTGCTCGACTAGAAAAGGGAAAGGGAGGAGATCAAGAATCAGCATCTGGCTTTTCTCAAACATAAAGGACAAATTTTCACACAAGCAAACACATTTGTTCTGTGTAATATCTATCTTTCACTGCTTATCATCTCAACAATTGTAGTAAATGAGATGTCAAAATAAGAGAATTTATGTAGTAGTAGTAGTAGTTGGAAGTCTGATAGGTCAGAGGCACAATGAATTACTGCACAAATAGTCAAAATTAAAAATCCATATTGCCATCAGAAATAACAGTAGAAGACAAAATTTACCTGCATGAACTGTAGATGCATCTGGTGGGGACCAAAGTATTGGTGATAAGGATCAGTGAAGTTTGGGATGCGTGACTGATTGGGATCAGGGATGAGACGTGAAGAAAGCATACTGTTATCTGATTGATTTGGTGGTGGTGGTGGTGGCATTCTGGATGAATCAGGGAAAGGAGGCATAGGGAACCTTGTTCCCAAGTGAGCAGTAGCTGCAGCTGCAGCTGCACTTGCTGTTGCTGGCAAAGCTGAAGCAGCTAACATATTGGGAAATGGCATTAATGGCCTATTCATTCCCATCTCCATCCCCATTCCAATCCCCATCCCCATTGCCGGCATATACTGCTGGATCCCAGGAAACATCATCGGTACCATGCCACATCCCATGGACATCATCTGCATACATGCACAAAAAATGACGATGGTATATGACCATGGAATGAAATTACACATGATGATGATGTTTAAGTAAGAATGCAACAGGAAGTTTATGCAATTTTATCAGAACATTCTGTTGATTTAAATGGAAAAATTACTGAGCTGAGGATAAGTTAATAGCTGCTAAAAATTTGATGCTCGAAGAGCCATGTTTAAGAGCAAGATGAAATGAAGAACCTACCTGCACTTGTAACTGCAGCGACTTCAAGTATTCAATTGCTTCGTCCAGCATTGAAGCTTTGTCAGACTGTAATTCAGAAGAAGTTATCAAGATCATACTCGTTCTTAGAAAGGAAATTAAACCCAAAATCCCGCTTCCGAAATGCTCAAAAAAGAAGGAAAAAGCAAAAATGTGGTGAGACCTTGTTGCAACGAGGTATAAGTTCTTGCAACGCTTTCATCTTCTCATTAATCCTATCTCGACGCCTCTGCATGTGAATGTGGTATAAATACTTGAGATTATGAACAGTAGAAAGATATGGAATTTGTTAGTTGTGATAGCAATGCATGAACCGACCCTCTCCGAGAGATTGTGGACCTCTGCAGCACGAGATCTCTTTGTCGATGTTGACCCACAGATTTGTCTTTTTGCTTCAGCGGATTCAAAATCAACATCCTTTAACTTTTGCAACAAACCAAACAGAAGTAAGATGATGTAAGAAGCATAAAACAAACAGGAAGATCAGAAGGAGACAGCAAATTGACTGTAGAAACTTTTGATCTGACTCATGGCCCTTCCAAGTCTCAAACTCCGAAGAGTAACCTACCTGTCTATAGAGACAATGAGAAACAAAATGGATACATACATTGTACTAGTTTATAGTACAGTGAACAATATGATTTCTAGGTTTTTCACTTTTTCTCACTATCAATCATGTAAAGCAGCCTTCTCCCTCCCCCATAGCTATCCAGATATTTACATTATAGTTTCATACCTTCATGCTCCTTCGAAGTTCTAATGTGGCCATAGAAGAAATTTAAACTTATTGATCCTTATCATTAACTAATACAAATAATCCATCTAGTTGATTCTAACTGGAGATGTATTCTTAATCATAAATAAAGTACTAGTTGGCTATAATAAGCCAACAAATCAATAAAAGAACTCATCAAATGATGTAATTCATTGAAATACTTATTTTAATTATTTTTTTTCGATCCTTTACAAGTCATTTTAAAATATTCAACATACACTAATTTTAATTAGTTTTTACTAATCTCTTGCATCAAAAGACTTTGCATTATATAATATTTAAAATATTTCTCATAGTAGGGCACAAATCACTTTCAAGAATGATGACAAAATTGAACTTCACTGCAGTCAATTGAAACTCAAAACCTGAATTTTAAACAAGGTAATTTTCAGGGTTATATTTTTGTCTAATTAATTAATTCTTGAGTATTATTTGACATTTTTTATTGTATAACTTTTTCCATACAGTTTCAAGTTTCAACTTAAGGAGAGTGCTCACGTTAAGCCACGTCACCCCCACACCGCGCACGATAGCCGAGACCAGCGCATAGGAAAGGTACGAGAGAGAAAGAGGAAGGCAAAAAGAACGGTACCTCGCAGTGACACTCGGAGTCTTCCGCCTCCAGCCCCTTCCGCTTCCGATCTTCAGCCGGCGGCCTCCTTGCCGGTTCATCACTACCGCTCGAACCTCCCGGCGATGACGTGGTTGTCATCTCACACGTTGTGGCCTCCCTCCCTCCCGTTTCTCCGCCGGTGGACGTCGCCGCAACTCCGGCCGTGCTCACAGTTCTACGAGTTGCACCGCCTTCTGTTGCCTCCGCGGAGTTTCTGATAGTCTCTGAGACTCTGGAAGCCGACGCCACCACTGCCGGAGTGTCGCATGAATCCACCACCGTCGATTCTTTCACCGCGGTCTTCGAACTCGACGGCTCTGCAGGTTCAAATCTCGCATTGTGATTAGAGAAGTGCGCGAAGTTCGGTATCATTGTGTGCACCTGCTCTGGTTTCCTCGGGGGCGGAATCGGCGGCCGAGGAGCAACGGACCTCGACGGCTGCCAGAGTTCTGTTACTTGATTTGTACGGACAAGATTTTGCATGGTACTGTTGTTATTTCTGTTGCTGTTGTTGACAGTGGGCTGCGGTGGCGGAGGCGGCGGTGGTGGCGGAGTGTAGATTATGTCGGCGCAGAAATTATGATCCAAGGGAGGATCATCGACGATTGGATAGTGAAGCCAGGATGTCATTTCATCTTCTTGCATGAAGAGATGGTGGTTGTGATAGTTTTGCTCTTGTTGAGAGGGTCGAATCTCCCTCGCCGTCGATGGTCCGGAAGGAATTACGCCGTCGGTGTACCTGTCCGGCGGCGTTTTCCTGAGCGGTCGTTGATTCTGGCTCTGCATCACGACCTGGCCGTTTTGCCATAACAGCTCCATGATATCGTCTTCTGGCCTGCTTCAATTTTCACTCTGTTAAAGAAACCAATCACGCAGAAGAAAACTGAAACTGAAATGTTGGGAGGTTGAAGAGAGCTTACATGGAGGGCTTTTTAGAGTGAGGCACACCAGAACCAGAAGATGAGGGTATTTGGTATTCATCATCCATTTGGATTTCGAAATCTGGAACGCAGTGATTCATACTGCTTCTGCTGAGCTAAACGGAAGAAGAAAATTCCTAGAAAGAGAGCAAAATTCATCACAAACAGGAGAGAAATTCAAGAGCAATGGATCAACAGAAAAAGGACAACTTACAGGTGCAACTCTCAATTCGCAACTATAGCTTGTCACCTACCACTCACCAGCATGATTTGAGGTTCTCTAATTAATTAATAGATGTGAAGGATGTCTCTCCCTTTGAAATAGTTGGGTGCTGGATTTGTGGAAAGATTTAACGTTGATGGGCGTGTAAAGAATCTCTCCTAATCTGTGGGTATAAATGAAGATGATGGGTAGTGTGGCTGGTAGCTGGTGTTGCTCTTGTTTGCCTTTTGCGTTAATGAGGTTAACGAAACAGAGCCAGCCCAAAACTCAAAGATAAGATGTCTCTCTCCGAATAATACTAAGCAAAAGGACGAAAGGGGGTTTTGACGGTTTGTACCATATTCATCTCTTCTCTAACTCTTTCTTTTCTCCCCTTATTTCCTTTTTTATTTTCCCTTTTCTTTAATCCATACCATAATTTCCCTTCCTCTTTCCCCAAGAAAACAATAATTAGCCAAAAAAATTATTAGGACTAATTTCAAGTTGTTTTAACTTGGTGTTGGTTTTCATGAATACAACGGCTGTCAGAATTTGGCAGCCCCAGGAAGATGAGGCTTGAGGATACATTCTGGAGGGCGTCTTTTGGAGACCCATAGGCCATATGGTTGGGGTGGACCCCATATGACTTATTCTTGTGTCTTAGGAATTTCCTTTTTCCTTAATTTAATTATTGTTTTCCCAAAAATCAAAGGTTTCCTTGTATAGTATATGCTTGCTGCTCTGCTCTTAAACATCATCTTCTTGGGTGGCATCCTAAGTCGCGACTCTGCTTCTTGCCTTTACGTTTGTTATGGAGAGAATCTTGCCTCAGATGTTTGTTTTACACTAATGGCTGATATAATCAGAAACCTTTCCACTATGGTTTATTCCTGTCCTATAGCCTATAGGCTATGCCTTTACACCACCTATGTAACATTAGTGGCTCAAATGCATGCAAAAAAATTTCCCTAATGACGTGGCAAACATACAAGGTTTTTCAGTTTCGTTTTTCAAGCTTGCAATAATTATTTCGTCAAAGTATAGTTTAATAATAATAAACTATTTTTAATGTAAACACTGAAATGTTCCAGTAAATGAAACAGCATATATGTCCAACATTTGCTGGGGTGATTCATGTTTAAGGTTTAACGGCAACAAATATTCCAATTTTTTAAAAATGTCGATTTAGGGAGAATCTTATTGTTGCACTCAATTAACATAAAAGAAATTAATCTTTTATTTTATTAAATGAGAGTATAATTTTTAGATCAGAACACATATATAGTCTTTAAAAAATAATTATATATTTTCATGGCTCAACATTATATGATTATTTTAAAAAAATTTATTTATGTGTATTTTATTTTTAATCGAGAATTTGACAATAAAAATATTTTAAAAAAATATATATAAGTGTACTTTTTTTATTTGACCGATGTAATTTGTTTTATTTTTCAGTTACATGCAAGTTACTTGCATGAAGGCTACATCTTAGCACTAGGGTATAAAAAATTATGACTATTATATCATTCTTTTGTAGTGACAATCGATTATACTAATATTATTATGACTAATTGTTGTAGTACAAAAAAATATGAATCATTAGTAATCCTCTGTAGTAACATAGGATCTTCTTTCCTATTGATTAAAAATTATTATCTTCAATGGGACACGAGTTTACATCTTCATTCATTATTAGTTTTCTTTTTTTTTTCCGCCTTTTTGAAAACGATGCAACATCTTTATCAGCGAGATCTAAATGTCCCTCTTATATATGAGAATAGCCAAAAAATTGTCTGCTTCTTGACTTATTGATGTGCATGCGTGTTTGTAAAATTTAGTGATACAATCATACAATTTCAAATTTTGTGATTCACTGACACATTAATTGCTGCATAGTGGCTGTATATAATTTAGTGTGCATTAAATATATATATATATATATATATTTAAAATTTTATCAATAAGCTGTATATAATTTAGTGTGCATTAAATATATATATATATATATATATATGTATATATATATATATTTAAAATTTTATCAATAAGCACTAGCAAAAGAGTGGCTGTCTCAAAGTAGTAAGAAAGAAAACAGCTCTAAATTGTTTTGGGATGGGACAATATTTTTCTTGGTGCAATAAAAGATTTCTAATGACCTTCCTATTATTATTTTTTAGATGTCTCATAGGAAGCGAACTTCATTACTTTTTTGGACTGGTTGGGAAATTAAGCAGTCAATTTGTTAAAAGTTTAAAAGGCATATATGTTATTATAATTTTCGTATTTATTAAGTTTTTGCTAAACATAATCATTGTTGTGTTTCCCACAGAATAGACTAAGAAAACACACAAAAGTGGGATTTGCTTTAATTAATTAAGGTTTAGAATTGAAAAAAGGCAATTAACAGAGTAAACTGTCATAAAATTTAATTAAATAAATAAGAGGATACCACTTATACCATCGCTATTTTATCTTTTATCTTTCTTTCTTTTCTTTTTTTTGGTTTTGAGAGAATCCAAATATCTTAAAGTTACATTAAACTTGATATTAATGTCAGATAAAAAATGTTTAAAGTTAAAACTCTTTCAATAAAAGTGCTTTTTGATATCCAAATTTGTATTAGTGAAACTGCTTATCACTTTAACTAATAATTTGTTAATTGTTTTGTCATTTTAAAAATTTTTAAATTAATTTTTACTTTGCCATCATTATCATATAATATAATGACTTGAATTAAAACGTAATTTTCTTCTTCAAATTTGATTTTTAAAATTTTTTAATATAAAAAAGTTAATTTAAGAGATTAAGAAAGATTAACGTGTAACATCATAATACACAATTAATATTTAATTAATTATTATAAAACTTATATATTTCAAAAAAGTAAAACTTAGTGCCATATCAATTAGAATATGAGAGAGATGAAGACATAAAGTCTTATATATGTATATATTATAATGGGTTTATAAAAGTTAAGGGAAGACGTGGTGCTACCATTTGACTAGTTAAGTGCAATATTCTAACCGTTTCAAATTTATTTAATTTAATTTATTTTTAATCTAATTTAATTGTCTGTTAGTAACAGACCATTATTTAAATCAATTTAAATATATTTGTAACCTATTATTGATATTTGTAACTGACCATTATGTTTTATAATTTTTCAAAGATATTTTTATTCCTCTATACCTTTAAATCCTCCACATTTTTTTTGTCCTGGTCTTTTGAAAAACTCTTTAAAAAAAAAACATACTGGATTACTTGTCTCTTCTCTCTATGTACAGTTTTGGTACCTAAGTTTTATTTTAGAAGAATATGTGAGAAAATTTTGTCACCATAAAATTTTTTTTAGACAATATCTTATCATAACACAACTCAAATTATGTTGATCATCAATATTTTACAACATTAAAATCATTATATAATAGAATCCACGTGTAAGATTTAGCAAAATTGAGACACGTTCACCCCAAAAATATTTTCATTAATTCTCTTCTATTAAAAAAAGGCTCACCTTCTAATTATTGATTTCTAAATAATTTATTAAAATAGTATTGGCTCAATGATTTACATTACCTATACATCGATGGGAAAGCCCAACCACATTGTGCATGATAGCTTGGAGACAACACCAAAACAAAGGCTTTATCCTGTTTGGCTGTTTCTATATTTAATGTAGACAATATACATATCAATCTGTAGTAGAATCATTGTGATTTTCTGTCCATTACACAGCGTGTCTTAACCAAATTATTGATTATAAAGTTTATAATTATATCTAAAATAATTTATTGAAATTTGCATCAAGTGTTTTCAAAATTTTGATAAGTCGCACCCGCAATAACTCATCCAATTACGTATGATAATATATGTTTGTTATTTTTTTTTAGTTTTTTACATGTATTATTCTTTGAAAATAATTTTATTCGACACACTGTTTCATATATATAATATATGTTTGTTATTCACTGTCAATATACACCAAAACAATATTGTTAGTTTGGTGGCGTTAACTTTTATGCGTATGACTCACTCAAATAAGAAACTATTGTAAATAATTGCCAAAGAGAGGGGACATATTATATATATAGGCACAGTATTATATATATAGGCACAGAAAATGTCACAAAGAAACGACATCGTAGACTCCTATAAGTGGGACATTTTACTCCTAAGGTGATTACAGTACTTGGAATAATGAGTTAATGTTAATTATGGCTCTCTTTGCAAAAATAATTGATTAGTTAAAAATTAATTTTTAATTGATGGTTGTTAAGTTAGTTTATTAAATTAGAAATATTTGGTAAAAATAATTATTAAATTAATTAATAGATGTAAAATAATATAAAAAATATACTTATATAATATTTTGTAATTTTAAAATAATACAAAATAAATATATCTTTTTTAATTAAATGAATCTAAATTCTTATATATATATAATTAATTAATTATATATGTAAATTTTATTATATTATATTATAATATATTTTATATTTTATAATATTATATATATATATATATATATAAAGAATAAGGGTAGAATAGGAATTTAATAAAATAAAAAGGATAAAAATATAAAAATATAAAAGTTATAAACTACGTATTCAAAGTAGCATTTCAAATAAGTTATAAACTAATCAAATAATTAAGTTTATTTACCAAACACATTTATTTTAATCAAAAAAAACTTATAAGGTAGTCAAATAAATTATAAACTAGTTTAAAATCTATATCAAACACAGCGAATAAACATTCTATTTGGCCATGAAAAACGATTAATAAGTTAATATTAATAGCTTTATATTCAACCTCATAATATTAATATTATGAATAAATTACATTAATTTTTTTTAAAAATAATTTGCTCAAATTACATTTGCTATCCCTCTGATTTTAAATATTACATTTGCCTCTCTTAATATTTTGATATGTTGTAAAAACCTTTTTTAAAATCTATATTTTGTTAAATTAATTAAATTTTATACAATATATGTAATTTTATTTAAAAAAATAGCATGTATGTGTATATATATTTATATAACATACAAATTTTGCCCGAAAGGGAAGTTGAGGTGTCAGCAAGCAAACTAAACCCCATTTACATAGCATAGTTTTATTAAAGCTTTTTTATTAGTACAAGTACTTTATATAAAAAAATAATATTTAAATAAATTTAAATAAATAACTTATTAATTCACGAAAAATTATTTTAAATTTATTTTATGAAGTTAATTTTTTTATAATTTTTAAAAAATCTTGTATAAAAGATTAAATTCACATGACTGATAAATTATTTTATACTTTTACAAAATAAGTATATTTTCAATCATAATTTAAAATTTTATGAAAATTAAAATCTTCACCTCCTTTATTTTTCCAATCATAATTTAAAAATAGTTATGTGTTCAAATATTAAATAATTTAATTTAAAAGAAATTTATAATATAAAAATTTTTCACATAAAATATTTCCTAATAAACGTTTAAATAAACTATTAATTCAAACATTATCTAACTTCACTAGCACTTTTTCAACAAACAACATCAGGATTACGTTGTCTTTTGACATTGAATGAACGTAGCTATCATTCATTGTTTTTGAAAAAAAAAAATTAAAGCGGAAGTAGAATATGATGTGCGTAACCCGTAATGGAATTAAGATATATTTCTAAATAATTAAACAATTCTATAGTATGAGTACAGTATTATAAAAAGGACCTACTTAACCATCATAAACCTAATGGACATTCCCAATCTATAATATATATATATATATATATATATATCTTAGTTGTGTAAAATAATGAGTCCAAAACTAGTGGGTGGGTGGGAACAAATACATTGGAAGGTGAGAAGCATATCATACTGTTACCTCTATCATACTCATATGCACTGTCTCTCAAGATTGAGGCATCTTTGTATGACCATTGATTCCTTGGGATTTCTTAATTTTCTTTCACTCATTTATTTAATTGTTTTGGCATTGGAATATCCAATCTAATTAATTACATAAATAATGAGGTGGTGGATGTCATTTCATTTCAGATTCTGAGTTGTAATTGTACGTAGATTTCAATGATAGGATGAGTGGTGATGAGTGAACAATCTCTTTTTATTATTTGCCCCAACAACGGCTTGTGTGGTCTCAAGGTCACAGCCATTTAGACACTATGCTTATTGAAAGGTGAAAACACAAGTTGGGGCACATTTTGCCAAAGCTTGAAAAGATTTTGATAAGACATATGTATTGTCAATTGTCAAACTCTGTAGCAATGTGATCTAGTAAAATGGACTGAATCTAGATCTAAATTTTTGTTGATAAAGTTATCATATTTAGTGTGGTATGATGTAATATTTTTTGAATTGAACATTAATTTAAATTAATTTTTGGGTAACTAAATTATTGACCTAATTATTAAGTTAATTGTTAAATTAATTAAATAATTAATTAATTATATATATATATATTTATTTATCAATAAATATTAAAGTAACTAATTAAAATAAATAATTTACATATAAATTTTACACCTTAAATTAATTTTTTAATTTCTTTTAGTATATATTCTTATATGTAAAACTAATTAACCCGTAATATATATATACACACTAAACACCAAAGTAAATTAACTTTTAAAATTCTTTTTAGATAGATTAAAAAACAGATTTAGAGCTTCATTTTAAAAAAATAATCGGATCACTTTTAGTTAATTAAAATTTAGCCAGGTTAAATGAATCTTCATTAGACTGAATGCAAAATGGTTCATTAATATGACTTTACAAAAGATTGATGCCTATGTAATTGAGTCGACCTGATCAGATTGAGCTAAGTCAAAAAGCGTTACAACAATGTTTATTTATTAATATAAAAAAATAAAATACAATGTAATTTTTTTAAAAAAATAAAAGTTATGGGTTAAAATCTATTTTAATATGAGATAGACAAAATATTTCAACTAT
Organism: Biancaea sappan; assembly: GCA_037074585.1. NCBI lineage: Eukaryota > Viridiplantae > Streptophyta > Magnoliopsida > Fabales > Fabaceae > Biancaea > Biancaea sappan. Next base: position 9,331,691 of record CM073492.1, on the reverse strand, counting down.
GATGAGATAAAAATATAATATTTGAGTGGTATCCCAAACACCACTCTGTTAAATCATATAAAACTATATATTCCGAACACTACTATTTTATGTTGACATTAAAAAAAACCCATAATATAAAAAATAATTGCATTGAATAAGTCTTCATACGCATCAGACCATTTAAGTGCCCATTTAAGTTGCATGATGATTTAGGTTGAGTATGCAAACACAGATGATATCTTATATATTAGGGTAAGTTTATAAAAAATTTAAGAAGTTGAAGATTTTTATTTGTGTATACGAAAATTAAAAAATAATTTACATAAATTTTAAAATAATTCAATAATAAAAATATCTAACGTCTTGCAAGATTAAACTTTCTATAATCTTATCAATATATTATATAGACAATGCTACGCACTATTATCGAGTCAGATAGCCATATCTCCGTGAAAAGATTTCTTGAGAATGGATTAATATTTCCAATTTTCATGATTATGGAGATAGAAAAAAAGAGGATTAAATTTTTTAAAAAATAAAAAATATGTAATATTAAATAACTAATCAATTTTTTAAATTAATTATCATTGGTGTCCAACTTATTTTTTAATATAATAAATCTTAAAATCTTAAAATTTAAGACCAAATATTCATCACACTTATATTATTATTTATTATTTTAAATATTAATAATAAATAATAAAATATTGCACTATATTTTAACACTATTATTCTTGTAATATAGTATATTAATTGACATTTAATTGAAGATATAAAATATTCAAATTTTAGAAAAATCAAAATCATAAAATAAACTATAAACAATAATTTAAAATTACAAGTTAAGATTTACAGATATTTACAAATTATTAAATTGAAGAATAAACTTGTCATATTGAAAAACTAAACTGGATATTAATAATTAGTTTAAAAAGTTACCTAACTATTTAATATTGTATACTTTTGATTCTTTAAAAAAAGATATACATTTATCTTAAGTTTTAGTCAATTTCATCTTACATGTTTTATTTTCATGTAACATATAATCAAACATTTAAATGTTAATGTAGAGCGAAAGATAAAAATTAAAAAGTATAATTTGCAATGAAATTGAAACTTATCAAATGTTTTAGATAAAATTAAAATTAATTAGTATGACATGTTAGTAGTGGACATGTCACATGAAAAAAATTTATGCCAGCATTTTCTATCAATTATGACTTTGTTTAGCAAAATTAACTGATAAGCTAGCTTAAAACTTATAGCTAATTTTTAGCTGATAACTTATAACTGAAAGTTGAAAGCTTATAAATTAGCATATTGAATTAAAAATATTCAGTAAAAGTAACTGTTGAAGTTGTTGCAAAGTGTAAAATGACATAAAAGAGTATATATTTTATAATTCATAAAATAATACAAACAAACTTTTTTAATTAAATTAATTTAAATTATTATATATATATATATAACTAATTTTTTAATAATAATAATAATATTATTATTATTATATATATTGTAATATAAATATTTTATTATAATATATATGTATATATATGATATAAAGATACAGTGGATATTCTAAAAAAGTTATAAGGGTAAAATAGAAACAAAATATCAAAAGTTATAAGTTATAAGTTACTGAAAGTAGCATATCAAAATAAATTATAATCTATTAAAATAAACTCGTTTATTGAATACTTATAGCAAGTTTATAAGTTAGTCAAATAAACTATAAGTTAGTTTATAATGTTAGTTGAACACAATCTATGTTAACAATGTTAATCTTAATAATAAAATCGAAAAGAAAAATTATGTAAAATAAAATTAACATAAAAATATTATAGACGAAATTAACATAAAAATACGTTAAAATGAAAAAAGTATTTTTATTTTAAAAATATTTAATGCTGCTTAATTAATAGCTTTTTTTTTTAGATTCGATTAATGATATTGCGACTTTTGGAAGAAGATAGAAGTACAGAACGTGACATTAATCGGTCATCGTAAGGCATGCAACGTGGCACTTTATCCTCTTTCCACTTGCGACCTTTCTGTCAGAAGTGAGAAGTTAAAGACTGCGTATCACATTATTACTTTTTTTTTTATGTGACATGTGCTCATATTAAAAATTGTTTAAAATTAAATTAAAGTCATTCAAACCAAAATAAATTGAAAAAAATCGACTAAAACCAAAATAAAAAGATTCAAATCAATTTTTAAAACATAACAATCAAATAGTTTGATTTAATTAAAATTAAACTTTATATATATATATATATTATACATAATATATCAAAAAAAATCTTATATACTAATATATTAATTTTATTTATTTATAATTATTAAATATTAATTAAAATATATTGTTACAAATTTATATATTAACAATAATGTATAAATTTATGATTTGAATTATTTATATGTAATCTAAGAGGAGAAATATGAAATTATGAAAGGTGTTAAAAATAAGTATTTATTGTATTCATAAAATAATATGTTATAAAATAATTCTTTCAAATATAATAATTAAAAGACTTTAAATATTATTCAAGAATTTTATAATATATTTTTTTAAAATTTATCCAAAATCAAACCAAATAACTTAATATTAAATTAAACTGTCCAAAAAATAAAATTAAATAAATTCATATTTTTTTTAAAATCGATTGATTTAATTTAATTTAATTTTGATTCAAAATTAAGTCGAATCAAACTTTTGAACATCCATATTCTCCATGGATCTTCATCCCAAGTTTTTATCTTCAAAACGCTTCGGCAGATTATGTTACGTTTGAACTGTTGTGCCTTTTTTACTATCGACTTGATCTCTCATCAGCAAAGAAAAATTTTCAGACAAATCAGCCAGCAAATCGGGTGTTACCTATAGTCACAGATATCAACAATTTGCTTCCCTTTTTGCAATGTCATTAATGTCTTCACGTGCAATCATTCCCTGTAGAATATTTTGCACGAAGCTAAACGTTGCTTTCCTTTCATTTTTTTTCACGCTAAATCATGTATATGGTTTCTCTCTCTTAATATAATCTGTTTCTATTTTATCCAAAAAAAAATAAAAGACATTAATTTCTTTAAAGAAAACATTTTTATAGTTTTATTTTATATATTTATGCCATTAATTTTTTTACTAAAATTAAAATATATATATATATATATATAATTTTTCAAAAATTAATCATATAATAATAAGTTGTAAATATAAAATTATTTTCTAAAAATTATACATTTAAAGAACTATACACTTATCATATTTTAATTGAAAAATATGATAATAAAGATACAAAGAATTACTTTTTTTTTTTTGCTTTCTTAACACTTTAATTAATCAGCGTACATAACAATACTTGAAACTTCTTGTAAGCAAAAATATTAGCGGCATGTAATGGTACGCCTGCATGACTCGTGAAAATATAAGCTCTCCACGAAGCATGAAACAAAATTTTGTAAATGTATGGTCAAAATTAATAATTAGAGATTCCATTGAACTCTGAATGATGTTTATATCTTAATAATCTGGAATTATTTGCTCTCGTAGGCATAATATTGTTTAATTGTGGTGATTATTTAGTTCATTAACTCCCGCACGCACAAACAAAACATGGGTTGAACTGCAAGATTTTGCATGAAATGAAACACGAACAAAACGTGCATTGAACTGCAAGATTTGAACGTGAGGATGAACGAAAAATAAGAACACCCTGCATTTGTATTAAAAAAGCAAACGAACATCAAGAAACCCTGTATACTCTAAAGGGTGCAACTACTTCCTTCATCTGGTGCAAAGAATTACAGGTCTTAGCAATAACCCCAAATATATAGAAACCTAAATTCAAAATATCTAATAGATTGCAAAACCTGAGCCTTTTCCCAAAACCATTTAAATACAACCAATACTGTTTTTCTCAATATAGTACACTTTATGCACTCTATCCCACCACCAGCACTCTCCAAATCCAGAAAAATTATAATAATAATTATAATATATTTATAGAAAAAAGGTGAGGGAGGATACAGAAAACCCGCCTCGAAAATTCACACAATATACAAAATACACAACAATGAATAAGAACACACCCCAAAACCACAAATTGTTCTTCCCAATGAACCATCTAATCATGGGTGGCATCAATTGGCACCCCTGTCCTGGCTTGTGAGATTCGATTTGCATAAATGGTGACCAACTTTACCTGCGTGCCGCTAAGCCCTTGCAAGTATGGCCGGAATGCTTTCCCGAGCATGATATAAATATCCACTAAACAAAAAACAACAGTCTGTACCACCCAGCATTGACATAAAATGAGAAATATGGATCAGATCATGTACACACACCCACACACAAAACGATGTAAAGTAGAGCACCATAAATTGAATGCCGCAGACTCTAGGCCCTACATACCTTACGAACATCTGCACTTTGGTTTCCAAAAGCTTCAAAAAGCGCAGGTAGAAATGAAGGTAACTGAGCCATCAGTTCCTCCTGGGAGAGTCGGCCCACAAGCTGAAGAAAATAATATGTTATCCAAGAAAAATGCTTATAATGCAAAGTTAATTCATGCACCAAAATGGATCGCTTCTTTCCAAAACAGAAAGAGGCTTGGCCACTAAATGCAAAACTAACAAGACGCTGTTCTACTCAATTACCTTTGTCAAGCAATTTATGCAAGTAACAAGAGTTTTCTCGTCCTCAGTAACTAGTAAAGGGACAATAACCTGATCATTTCCAAATTCTGAGCATCAGCTTTAATTTAACAAAAGAAATACATACACTCAACCATCTTACAAGCAGGAAAGAGGGGTACAGAGATAAATTAAGAAATACATACACTCAAACATCTGAATGGATCATACTGAGATAATACAATAGTCAAGCAGTGCTCTGCTGCATTTGAGACCTGAATAAGGATGAAAAAGTGAGACTGGGAAACAGAGTACAAAACTGGAGGAGGAGGAAGAAAAAACTAGAACAGAATAAATTTGATTACCTTCGGATCATTATCCTTTGTAACATGAAGCAACTTCTCAATGACAATTTCAACTGAATCTTCCATGGCACCTTTCTGGAAACAACAAAATGGAAAAAAACCCATCCCGTATTCTATTGTTGTCAGTCATAAAAACGCCAATGTATATATTGACAATGGTCTAAAGTTTGGTACTTACACCTCTAAATATTTTATTATACAATGTGATTTTTATTGCTCCAAGTTCCAACTGTTGGACTAGAAGCAATTACTATGTTGACCTTTCATGTCAAATTTTATAAAAACTGAAAAATTAAGTATGTAATCAAATAGTTGAAACTTTCTTAAATTAAATTATATATTGTACGGTAATTTTTAGATTAGGTGATGGGCATAAAACAATTACAGATTAATGTCAAATTTTATGAGAATGACTTTCATAATAAGAACTATTTATCCAAATGGTAGATTTTGTAGTCATCCTATAAAAAATTTATTAAATATATTGATCAACACCGGTGTTAATTAATCCCTCCTCATATATGAGCATTGAGCAAAGGCATCAACAAAAAATGGCAAGAGAGGTTAAGAACCTGGTTTTTGAGCATTTCAACTATTAATGAAAGAGTAAGCTCTCTGATTGAGGAATCTGAATCATCCAAAACCTCAAGCACGACTGTCAAAATCTGATTGAAGTACTGCAAGCGAATCATGAAATTACCATTATTAAGGTACAGAAATTCAAAAAAATATTGTTAAGCATAATATAATAGAATACAGTTTATTTTTTCCACTAATAAATTTTATCTGTCTATCTCATTCTCATCTTGGCTGCATTCTAATAACTAGTAAGACTGATATAGGACAAATTTTCAATAAATCAGAAAAAATGTGTCACAAACAGAATATGAGATACAAGGAAACCTTTCAGAACTTTGTGTGTGTGTGTGAGTGAGAGAGAGAGAGAGAGAGAGAGAGAAGGAAGCAGGAGAGGATGAAAGTATTATCTTATGATAGGACAATAAAACAGCATTATTTTCTTCATTATATAAATATTTTGCAATTCAAACAATCACAGCAGATGGTACGAAGTATGAATTCCAATAAACACACTACTATTCCAAACAGTTTGCACCTTCAAGAACCGCTGACAATTATACAAATTGAGGCAGGAGACAATCAATATCAACCCTAACATACCTTAGTCCAAATAGAATGATCGTTTGCTATAGAGGCTTCAACCAACTGTTGAAGTGCAGTCCTCTTACTTGAAATAGGGCTTCCATCACCCCCACTGCATATCTATTACAAAACAACAGCTGCATCTTATCAGTTGTGAGATGATATAGAATAGTTCTAGTAAAACAAAACCTAAAGAATGATCTGCTACAAAGCTCTGTCTCCTGATGTTTGACCTTCAAGAGACATGTTTTCGAAGTTCAGCATCTAGCAGCCACTAGTTTGAAAGTGCTGGGCAGCTTTGGAACAAATTATTTGCTGTTATGGAGAATTTTTTGGGTTTGTCCCACTACCTTGATTGATTTTCTTACCACTCATTATCAAGGTCTTGAAAAAGGTCAGGATAGAAAAGTTTAATGAAACTATGCCCTATTCAATGGGGTTTTGGTAACTTCAGCTAGAGTTGCTAAAAAATTTCCTTCACTTATATCTTCTGCAGGAGAGAGACTAAAGTTCTCAGCTACTTTCTGGGTTAAAGCTCTTCTTCTTGAGCTAATATATCTCTTTTATTGCTTCATTTTCTGCTGCATCTTTTGCTGTTCTTGATGAGTTGGAGATTATTTCATCCTCCTTCCTCTCCCTCCCCCCATTCGATTTCATACAATCTTATTTTAAAAAAGTTAGAAAAGAAAAATTACAAAGCAAACTCATCATCAGTTAGCTCCATAACTCACCAAATGAAGAATTTGAGGAATGCTGGGTCCTGTGTCTGTCAAGGAGTTCATCTTCACAGCTTCAGCTAAGTGATGATTAAGGTCCAATTCGGAAGGATGTTCTTTTTCATCTCCAAGGCCTCCAGCAACATTTAAATGTTCTAAGGACATAAGGCCATTAACATCCACACGAGAAGTTGAAAGACCCTCAAAGTTAATGCTACTGTTCACATGCCCAAGTTGACTAGCTTGAGGGTCAAAACTTTGGCTCATTGGATTGACTGCGTAAGCAATGTCCTTAGTTTTTGAACCAAGAATACTGCTATTAGAATCAGCCTCAAGATTCTGATGCAAATGTTCCTGAGTTTCACCAGAAGCTGCTTGGCCAAGGCTGGCTTTAATAAGGGTTGAATCTTGGGAACTCCATTTCCTACCACCATCACCATCAAGGGAACCAGCAGAATACCTTCCAAGGTAATGAGCTTTCCTAGAAACACCTGCATACCCCTCTTCTGAGGATGTTCCAACAATATCAGATGGATCATAGGAAGACTTAGTACGCTGTCTATCTTTCTTGCTCTGTAGATAGTTCATTAGGTCTACTTCAATGCGAGGAGTGTACTGTTTAAGTGCTCTTCTCAAGACATTTTGCTCTTCAACTGACAAACTGAAAATGAAATTCAGAACAGCAGCATAATCGTAGCGAGAATACACTGATATAATGCATGTTATGGCTGCTTCTTTAAGCTTTGTATTTTTGTCATGAACTAATGGTGCTAACTTGGCAAGCCATAATTTCAGGATGCCAGGATTAGCAGCACCTTCAGGATTCATTGCATGCTTGTTAAAGGAGCTGATTGCAAATTCAATAACGGCCAATTTTGCTTTTGGAGACCTCTGTTCATCTAGTGAACGAAGCAACGCAGGTAAGAGAGAATCTACACTGTAAGTTTTGCTAACAACTTCCAAAGTCATTGAGCATGGCTGCCTAACAAGCTCTTTGGGGTCAACTAACCGAGAAAACACATGAGGTAACATTCTTTCCATGTAACTCTCAAAGGGCTTTCGGCATGCTGGAATAATATCTGCCAGTGTTGAAAGAGCAGCCTGTGCAACTTTATGGTGGGGATCATCCAAATGCTGAAAAAAGAGCTTCATTACCTTCTCAAAATTCTGGACTACTTCTTGAATTCCCCTTGGACCTTGCTGTAACAAAGAGTGAAGATAATTAAAAGCAGCAACCTTAGCAGACCAGTCAGAACCTGAACTAAGTCCTTCACTTAGAGCTTCATGAAGAGATGCCGGTCCATCAGCATAACTGGACGACTCTCCAAGAGAAAGTTGGCTATTATTAAAGCTCCTCCTACTTCCAGCAGACATACACCCAGCTGTATTTTTCCTCAATAACGGCCTCTGGAAATTAGGCACATAACTACTTTGTGAATCCCTAAAGTTTCCATCTCTATAAGGTAAATCTATAGACTGCCTATCAATGCGGGGGCTCGTAAACCGCCTAGCCTCCCTGACGTCGATGTTATAATCAACAGAACCTCTTTCTTGTAGTCTTTCAGAAGCCTTCTTATTTGAGTATGAGGAAAGTGCTGATAAAGGCTTCATAGCAACATTACTATGGTAAGATAACTTACCAGAATCTTTGGAAGCTTGAATTTGTGTGATTATATCAGACAAACCCAAACCACCATTTTGATTAGTACCTTTATTGACACCAGAAGCAGCTGACTCTGTAGTTAAAGAGTTATTAGATGCTGGGACAGCAGCAGGAAATGGTGGATCACGAGATGATGGAGGGTCAACTCCTGCACTAGGGGCGATAAAAGAAAAATTTAGCCACTCACAAATAGTTTAAGTATACCACTAACACCATTAGCCATTAAATGACAACAGGTAATGAAGACAGATAGAAAGTAAAACATTTACTAGACAAACTTATTTCGTACCTAGATCCAGACTTGAAGAGCGGAGAGCAGATGAATTATGCTTATCAGACAATTCCAAACCTCTAAGCATACTTTCAATAGCACTGACCTTCTGTTTGCTAGCATGCAACACACTTTCCAAACTACGCTCTGTACCTTTACCAAGTGACTTTGCTACACCAGAGGCGACAGATGCCCCTGATGGTAAACTTGAACTTCTGTCCATTGCAACAATAGCAGAAGTTCCATATCCAGGTAGATTTGAGGGAGCAGAGGCTTGACTACTTAATGACAGCAGCGCACCTCTATCGCGTATGGAAGGTGAAGCATGCCGCCGGTGTAGTCCTCCATCCTCTTCATTTATCAACTGCAAGTCAGCATTTTAAGAAAATGACTTAAGCAATGCAACAAAGGTAGAATAGAACCTAAGCTCATGACAAATACCCTTTGAATAACTGGGTCAAAGGATGAAAATAAGCGGCGGGAACGCTCTGGCCAGGTTTTTGCAAACATTCTGTAGCACATCCTTGCAGTAGACCGTACCTACCAAGTTTCATTCTATGGTCATTTTCATACACATATACTTGCCACCAATAGAGTGGTCACACATGAACCATGTGATGTCGACAAATATGCTGACAAATTTTAGTTTTAAGACCAGTAATATTTGATTAACAAAAAAGGAAAAGGTTCTTCAAAAACAGTGCATGATCATAATTCATGGAGTATCCTGCCTTTGAAATGAAACAGAAGAATAAAATAATTATTTTGAAATGGATCATTTAAAGCCATACATTAAAAAAATCAGAAGATCAACAGAAAGATTAACAGATATACCATGTATGCAAGTTAGATGAATAAAGTTGCTCAAATCTGAAGTTGACCCCAACAGCCACCAATTTATCCCTTTAACCAACGTCTTATTACTTTGAAATTAGTCTTGCTTTTACCTAATTATTATAACATTTTAATCCATCAATTTCTGCCCTTAATTTACCCTGACCCTAACCTACATAAAACTAAGCTTTATGCTGTACTGCATTCTTTCAAAATCTCAATCATTATCTAACACACAAATGCAGAGACATAAAACTAACCAATCAGAATGAATAAAATAGCTTATGGATTTTCAAATTTCAGTGCCAATCTGCAATTTATCATTTCATAGATTTCAGAAGACTTTTGCCAAAAGTTTAACTAAAGGCTAGGAGAATCACTTTCACTTCCCACATCTTCAACTGCTAGGCATCTACCAGTTTTATTTCTCTTGCATAAAAGCTATTTCCAGTAAGTCTAGCTAGAAGGAAATAGCGGGAAAAAAAAAATTAAAAACATCAATCAGGTAATTACTACTAAGCCATAGGATAAAATTTTCTCGTAAATACCTAATAAACTCAAAATAAACAGCACTACAATGAAAAAGCAAGTCAAATTGACAAACATGATAGATGATTCATGTTTAAACAAACATTGAGCAACCTAGAAACAATTAAGGCTACCTCACTCATTGCATCTGAAACACAACACCTTATCATGTCCTCATATAAATCAGCAGATCGCTGTATTTCCGGAGCATCAGGCCAATGTTCTAGTATCAAAAGAGCATATTCACAACACCTATAATACAAAAGAAATCAATGAATCACCAAAACTCCCACATAGTATTTCCAGATAGATAATTCATACCTTGCACGAAGTATAGCACTACGATCATTTTTTGCGGAGTCAGCTATACGAGGAAGCACACGAGCAACTTTACAATTACGCAGCATCTGGAATGTGAAGGGAATAGGTGAAAATAACATATAGCAAGTGGAAAGGAAGCTGTGATATTACTTGAGCAGATTTATATTACCGTTTTTATGCAATTATCTGCAGACTCTGCGATCACAAGTACAGTAATCACAACCAGCTTGAAAAGGACCTGATTACCATATAAAAAATTAATAAGGCTCCTCAAAACATCACAATTAATAAGGCTCCACCAAACATCACACAGCTTAAGGGCTTAGTGATCAAGGTGGACTTTGAAAAGGCCTAGGATAGGGTTGATTGGGGTTTTCTGGATAGGGTTTTATGTCATAAGGGGTTTGGTGATAGGTGGAGGTGTTGGATTAGGGGTTGTCTCTCCTCGGTGGTCTTTTCAGTTATTGTTAATTGTCATCATAAATAGTGGTTTAAGGGGCAACGCGGGTTAAGACAGGGTGACCCTTTGTCTCCCTTTCTCTTCACGCTCGTGGTTGATGTGCTAAGTCGAATGTTGAGTAGGGATTCTGATAGAGAGGTAGTTCGTGGTCTGTTGGTTAGGATGGATGGTTGCCATATGTCCCATTTGCAATATAATACTATCCTTTTACTGCCTGATGATAGGCAGAATTTCCTGCATGTGTTGACTATCTTACAATTTTTGAGTTGGTGTCTGGGCTTTGTATCAATTTAGGTAAGTGTGATCTTGCGGGTATTAACGTTCAAGAGGGCTCCATGTGCAAGTTAGCTGCATTAGCTGGCTGTGAGGTTTTGAGTTGGCCTCTTTCCTACCTTGGTGTTCCTTTAGGTGGGAATCCTCGAGTGGAGTCTTTTTGGGACCCTATCATTCAAAGAATTTCTAAGAAGCTTGATATTTAGAAAAGGGCCAATTTTTCTTTGGGAGGAAGAATTACGTTAGTCAAGGCCGCCTTATCTAGTGTGCCCTTGTATGTTCTGTCTTTGTTCAAAATTCCAGTTGAGGTGGCCAATAGGATTGAGAAGATTATGAGGGATTTTTGTTGTCAGATGGAGGAGAGACTAAAAGGGACCATCTTGTTAGCTAGGAGACGTGTTGTAGATCAAAGGATGATGGGGGTTCGAGTCTTGGAAATTTGGTGTCTAAAAACATTTCCCTTTTGGCTAAGTGGTCATAGCGCTTTCCTTTGGAGCCTAATTCCCTTTGGCATAAGGTGATTAAAGCCAAGTTTGGATTACATCAGAATGGTTGGGATGCAATCTCGGGAGGTGCCGCTACACATGCTAGTCCTTGGAAGGCAATCTCTAAGGTATACCATTCTTTTTCTCCTTCGCTGTCTTTACGTGTTGGTGATGGGCCTCGCTTTAGTTTTTGGGAGGATTGTTAGATCAGTTAGTCTACCTTCATGGAAAAGTTCCATCGCCTTTATTCCTTGTCTTCTTTGCATGAAGCTCCTATTGTTGTTTTTTTATGTTCTCAACCCAAGGGGATCAATTTTCTTGAAATTTTCATTTTTCCAAAAATATCAATGATAGACTTATGGACAAGCTTCCTCTGTTGTTGGATTTTTTTGGATCCGTTCAGATTCTCTTCTCTTTGGACTCCTCAGATTCTTATTCTAGTGCTTCTTTTTTTAAGTTCTTGATTGGTAATCCCCATGATTCATTGCCTTTTAAAAAATTGTTTTGGAAAGTGAAGGTGCCCTCTAAGGTTAGGGCTTTTGTCTAGACTGCAGTTCTCAATAGAATTGATACTAACGATCTGCGTCAGATCAGGCGGCCTTCTATGGCTTTATCTCCTGATATTTGTGTTATGCGATTGAAGAACTTAGAGACAAATAGTCACTTATTTTTACATTGTGAGGTAGCTAGGGAGATGTGGAACAGGTTATTCGTCCTCTTCGAGGAGAGTTGGGTTTGTCCATTTGACCTTGGTGCTTTCTTCGCTACTAATTTTACGGGTTTCAAGTTGAGAAAGGATAATAAGGCTTTGTGGAAGGCAGCTTTATTTGCAATATTGTGGTGCCTTTGGATGAAAAGAAATGGTAGCTGCCTTCTCTTTTGTTGTGGGACAAAATCCGCTACGTTGCTACTCTTCAAGTGTCGCCTAATGGATTTTTTAAGGGGGTGCCCTTTGATGTTGCTTGTAAGGATTGGAGGGCTTTGATATATTAGCCTTGTTGGCTTGTGGGTCGGTCTTGTGGTTTTCTCTTGTTTTCAGGAGGATAACTTATCCTCCTTTTGTGCGTTTTTCTATTTTCCTTTTTCTCTTTGTATCCTTCTCTCTTCCTTAATAATATTTCTTTTTTGATCAAAAGAAAATCACAATAATGACAACAAAGATAAAAAAGTTGCACTTACTGGTATAAACATTTCAGCACATTGATCAAAATCACCCAAGAGTTCCTTCGACAGAAAGCATAATAGATGGCAAGCCTAAAGCCAAAGCAAAATAACAAACAGGGGGAAAAGTTTTGTAAGAGCGTTGAAAGAGATTAAGGCATATACAAGGCCCTTAGAGTTGAACAAATACTATTATTTCAATAAGCATGACGCCTACTTACACAAGATTCCAATTTAAGCTACAAAAACCCATAGAAACATTACATAGAGAAGGATAAGAAATTGCAACCCAGCAAAATTCTTAGACTCTTCTGAATTCTTTTCCTACTTTCTCGAGTAATATTCAATGTTAATCATGTTTATCTTGAGGATGGAATCACTTATACATGTTAAGCACATAGGGAGACTAAAAAGGGTAGAGGAAAGTGGAGGCAAAAGAAAATGTTAGTGAACCTGTTTCACAATGCTAGATCTTCGATCAGACAATTGTGTGTTTAAAGGACCAACAAGTTGCTTCAAGAGTCCCCGAAAACTTGGATAGTCAGCAGCACCTGCAAAAGAGAGTATTCAGAAAAAACAAAAACAAAAACAAAATTCAACGTTATCACCATAGACCAGAACAAGAAAGTTGTAAAACACTCCCAATATCTCAAGGCATATAACAATGAAAAAGTAAAGCCTTTTTTAATTAAATAATTAACGGACAAGGACATTGGTAAAAGCAAAAGAACAAAAAAGAAAAGCCAAGAAATTAGATAGATAAAGAATTACAAAAAAGAGAGTATTCAAAAAATAAAAAATCCAACATTACTACCATAGACCAGAACAAGAAAGTTGGAAAACACTTCCAATATCTCAAGGCATATAAAAATGAAAAATTAAGCCTTTTTTTTCCTTGAATATTTAACAGACAAGGAAATTGATGAAAGCAAAAGAACAAAAAAGAAAAGCCGAAGCCGAGAAAACAGATAGAAGAATTACAAAAATGTTGGCTCGGATGTTTGAACAGTACAGCTATAGCTTCTGACTGCCGAATAAACCCACTTAACAGAACTAAGAGATGGTTGAATGTTAGCAATCAACAGCCTTGCCAGCATCCAGTTTTCCTGTTTTATATCATTTATAAACGACCTATTCATTTCCATAACTCTTTATTGCCGTAATTCATTGTACAAAGACCTACATATTGAAATATCCCTAGAGTTCAATTCTCAAACTAAATTCATGCACATGCACACAATGATCTTCACATTCTTCACTACAATCTCTTATTACAGATATTCTAGAATAGCCAATCATGTGGCCCTTTTAGACTTGGAAACCCTTACTAACCAAGTATAAGTAAGCTCCAAATAAATCACATTACAAACATATATAATTATGAACATACACCTAACAAGAATATGAGGAACACCAACCTCCCAAAACAAGACCTTCAACTCTCTGCATGGCAGCAATACGAATTGACCAGTCCTTTTCTGGTGTAAGTGTAGATACAATCTTTTCAATTTCCCTGATTAACTCCTTCTCTGAGTATATCTTGACAGGATCAATGGGTTTCTCAGTTAGATCACCTTCTCCTGCTTATAAGTGGATTTAAAAAAATATAAGCATTATATAATGCTTATATAAAAACAGAAATACAGAACTTGATAAAATTTTCAAGCATAGGACTTTGGAATTGTCTTATATTTTTTAAAGGTATAATCATATCATTTGTTTTCCTTGCATCACTTTAATCACCATTGGTATCATCTCAATTTGTCCGAGTTTTACAGTTTGTACATGGATCTCAGATAAGAATTCAAACATGTTCGTTTTAAATGATCATAATAAAATATGAACCATTCAACATCAAAATCAGTTCAATCCCATGACTGCTATAGAACTAAGGTTGATCCACAATGATCATGCCAAACAGGACAGACTTGTAGATTAACCCAAAAGGCATTGACATGTGACATGCAAGCTAAAACAATATCCCCAAAATTCCAGAAATTGATTGATGCACAATGACAGGATAATAGCCAGTTAGTGGCTAGGATTATTTGTAAATATATGCCTCATCATTACCTATACTAAACCTTAAGAATCCAAACATCACAGACATGCTCAAATAAATGATATCACAGGGAAAAGAAATCCACTAAATTTCAAAGCAAAAAGTTTGTGAAGCCAAACACACATGTCAATCTCAACCACAAAATATAAATGTGTTTCTGTGGTGAGCAGCTCAACTGACATGTGTAAATGACATGTAAGGTATGAATATAATGAAAGAAGAAACCACAAAACAAATTGAAGACCAAAAGAGTTTGTGTGTGTGTGTGTGAGTGAGAGAGAGAGAGAGAGATGGGAAACATATGGATAGATAAAAGCCTACCACAAAAGTTGCTTTAATACTAAATGAGAATAGCATTAACAATACGAAGTATACAGACATTCCAACCTCCAAAAAGAGATGTCTCTCTTGATGAGCTTTTAGCCTTTGGACTAGTTTTCTTGGGATTGACGCTCAAAGGCTTAATATCCCCAGTAATAAAACCACTTGCAATACCATCTGAAGAGCGAACTTTTGGTTGAATGCCCTCTAGCCTGGCATTAATATCTTTGACCTAAAACCATTGTAATGCAAAAAGAATGGAACAAAAAAATCTCTCACAGGAGTTGTCATAATAATGTAAAATGAGCATCAAGGTCCAAATCTTAGCATTGATTGTATGTTAATTAATTAAAAAAATCAATGAGTAATTCTTTCTTTGACATTTACCAAAGATGAAGGAAGATTGTGGCGTTGAAGTTCATCACGGAATTGAGGCCCAGCTTGAGTGTACATCTCCTGAAAATAGACAATTTTATTTTATATAGAAGACAATGTTAAATTAATATACTAATCATCTTTAAAAATTTCCAAGAAACTATTTCAGGTATGGATATATCATTAAATCAACCTTTCCTTTTTGTATCATGATATCAATTACATAAACTCAATCATAAACTCCATTTATATGATTGAACAAGTTCTATGAAAATAGAATAATTTCAGACTACAGAGGAACAAGATCACATCAATTCTCAAATTAGACTTAGCATGATTCTAACATCATATCACAGCCTCTAGTAGACCCATGGCCATAATGCCATTATCCCATACTTAATCTTCATAGGCATAAGTTCATTCAAAAACAAAGAACAATATTCTATATTCAACCTAAAAACCAGACACTTTCAGAAAATTTTTTTCCCAATAAAAGTTAAGAAATTCAAATAAACTACTGCACACCAACTGATACAGCATAAACCCCTTTTCTTTGCTAATTGTCATAAACTTAATAATACAACTACTCCTTTAATGAGTATAAACAATAATATAAGACTACAAGATATGTTATACTGACCTCAATGCACAAAATAGCTGCCTCCCTAACACCAGGGTTTGGATCAGTCAGCAACTGCAAAATCTGACAAATCACATTGGAAAGAGTCAGTATCACATCCTAAAATATTATATGTAAGAGCCATGAGTTGCCTGTTTGTAAAAGTCAATGAACATACTGGAGGAAGAATAGCCCGTTGAAGGGTAAGCTCAGTAGATGCAAATAGACCAATTGCTGATGTAACAGTTCGTGAAAACTCCTCTCTAACTCTCCAGCTTTTGTGTGTCCAGGCAAAGGACCCTGCTCTTTCAACAATTATTGTGGGAGAAGAAACCTGTAGAACAATAAAATTAACACCTCTCAATGCGAGAAAATCAAATGCAACCAAGAAAGTTACACAATCAAATAGGAAATGAAGTCAGATTAAATTTATACTTCAAAAAAATTGTAACAAGTTAAAATAGTCATGCCTAGCTCAATTAACATATTTCCTTTTGCATGTTTTTTTGGATAAAAGAAGAAACTTCATGATAGAGAGAAGAAAAGACAAAACTGCTAGAAGATAAGATATTCTCAAATAAGAATCAACAACAGAATCTTAAAACACACACACAAGCTGACTAATCTACATACTAGAAATAAGTCCCTTAGAATAATCATGTGCAGAGTACCAAAGAGAAGCCACAAATACAGTTCTATACCAGAAGCTGCATATAGCCACAATATTGTGTTCATATTACAAAGCCTTTGAAATGAATTATGAGAAACTGCTCCAAAGTACAACTGTACTAGGAGAACTCAATTTTCGCCAAAAATACCAAACAGGTTACAGGCTACTCCAAAGATAAGTCAGAACTGGACAATGTAGAAATAAAAGAAACTAAATCAGATCTTGACATTACACACATCTCAGGAGAAAGAGTTGTATGGGGTCTGCAACCTGCAACATGTCATTTGTGTTAGTCCTGTTGAGTATTGCAGCCCAAACAAGGGATTTGATCATAGAAGGACCTTTGTCCTTTAGAGTGGCTTGTCAAGAAGAATCATCTCCCTAGTTAGGAGAATGAGTAAGGATCTGAAATAAGATTTGCAAGAAATAATACCAGAATAATCAAGATTCCAAACTCTTCTATCCTGACTACATGGACAATAAACAGAATCAATCAAAAAGCAGGAAGGGACTGAAGCCCACTTCTCTACCCTCAACAGTAAAGATAGTATGGATAGGCAAATTACGCAAACAAGAAAGCCACTAGATCTGGACTCTAAAGAAAAACTCAACCTTCAACCATGTCATGTAAAATTTTATATTAAAAACCTTAATTTCGTTTAGAGGGTGCATGATTTGGCAATGAATCACAACTTTATGTCAGCATCAAGATTTTGAAACAAGCCCAGTATAATATATTCAGCAATAATCTACTCCAATAGCTTCCAGCTCAACTTTTCATAGGCCTTTCTTTATCCGTACATCATCTTTGAAAGAGTAACTTGCCTATGGCATCTTACTGGTACGCTTCACACTTGTTAACCTAATAATGTGTAATTGCATAATCACCAAGTTCACTATACATGAAGATTCAAAATCTCCATCATTGCAGTAAATAGAATATGCATGTAAGACATTCCAACATACATGATAACTGCAAGACAAACCTTGAAGAAATCTTATGTTTAAGGTTTCAATTCAGATAAGAAAAACCTAGGATGTCATATGAGAGTAGTTAAAAAAGAGCTAATCTCATAGCAAGCAGGGGCAATCACTCATCAGAGTTTTCATTCTCCAGAGAAGGACATTTTGGCTGGTTAGAAGATTGGCTGGACTTATGAGTAGAATATTGAGGAGTAGGACCTTGCTATATAATTGCTTGAGTTTTGATGCCACCGAGCTTCCTCTCCATTCACTCAAAGTTTTATTCTTGCTCTCACTTTTTCTTAATGACCATCGTTAACAGCTTTTTAATCTCAGGTCATGTCATTGATATTCCAGATGACTGCTATAGTAGGAGCAAGCATTTCCCTTTTTAATTGTTTCTTTCTCCTTTTTGCGTGGATCCTCTACTATGCAAGATCTGACATTGCTCGCTCTCATACTTTTCATGAAATCTTTAGTCTTATAAAGAAGTATAAACGTCACGTCTACAGGAAGGATATATATAACTAGTTTGGTATGTGTGAAAATCCAACTTGATATATTATTCAATCGCAACGGATACCCTCCAATTTTCCGCCGCTGTAGGGGTTGCTACTAATTTGGAGTTCAACTAGAATTCTCTAAACATGCACTGAAAGAGAATGATAAGTAGGAGGCAATGATGATATATTAAATATGAGTACCTCCATGAAAGTGAGCAAGAGTCTTCTAGCGGCGTCACGAACTGGCTGTTTGGCATCCCCTAAGCGGTCGACGACGGCGGGAACAAGCGCATTGAAGTGAAGCTTGAAATGCTCGCCAGAGAGCACAGCAGCAGAGGCCAAAGCTTGAAGTGCACCCTGCGAGACCCGGAAGTTGCTATCCTTCAAGAGATCCAAGCAACAATCAACGAGGGAAGTGACCTCGGACGAAGTGAGGCTCTTTCTGGAAGCTTCCAAGAGTTGATGAAGCCGCTCCACACCGGCCATCCTCTCCTTGGTATCCTTGGTGCGTGCAAGTTCCAGCGCTTCCTCCATTGCTGAATTCATTAAGGGGTTGGATCTGAAGCAAGCAGATTCAGATCTGATTAAAGTGCTGCTACTGGGATTGCCTGTCAAATTCAGCGCGCACAAAGTGCGACACTAAGAAATTCAAAGCAAAAAGAGAGTTAGAGAGAGAAAGAAGTAAAGGGCTTGATGATTGCACAAGGCTAGATTAGGAGGAAGTTCTAGAGAGCATGCGTGTGAGTGTGAACAGGGAAATGTAGAGAGAGAAACATAGTGGTTTTGGGACGGAATGTGTACCGCTAAACCTATCAGACCCTTCAAATTCAAAGCAGGTCTTGAATGAAAAACACTCGCAAGCGAGATTGGAACGATGAAGAGAGAGAAAGAAGACGGAAAAGAGGGAAGGAGAGAGAGAGAGAGAACGGGGGAGACTCGACTGGCGGTGAGGATGACGAAAGGAAATTGGAAAATGGAAACTAATAATTTGTGGTTGACGATGGTTGAAAAATTAACCTTTTATATGCTAAAATTTACGATATATGCCACTAATTCTGCTTTTGCGCCAGAGAAATGCAGTTGAAACAATGGGGACGCAAAGGTCATTCTATCCTTTTTTTTATTATTATCTTGGTGGGTTGAAACATAATTTTTCATTATGAGGCACTATAGAAGAAAATCAGTAAAGATTACAGTGAGAATCATTTTGTTATGATCACGTGTCAGAATGACAAATTGATTCGTTTCACTTAGGATTTCAAATACGTCACATAAAACTCCTATTATAATTTTGACTAGAAGTTATACATATATAGTCAACAAATATTCTACTTTAGACATAAGAATGCCGCATAACGGTGCTCAAATAATAATATGAACTACGACTACGGAACTTTCATACCAATAAAAACAATCACTTGTAATTCCTTAGATTATTATATAATTATACTTACAATATACAAACTTATAGGAAATAACATTTTATTCTCTTAAATTTTTACCAAAATTATAAATATTTTATAGATTAAAATTAATATGTAAAAAATGTGTTATATTTTATTTTTTAATTTATAAAATTAATATTAAGTTATAATTGATAAAGGATATATGTGATTTTTCATTGGTATATTTGTTGTATTTTTATTGCGTAGGTGCTAAGGGAACAAATTATCCGTTGATTAAATTTGAAGGAATATGTATGAGTGCAGTAGATTTCTGTCCAATTAAAGTAAAAAGAAGAAAAACAAATGTCTTTATCAACTAGAGTTGCCTTTGTTTCCTCATTTACCATATCTGCTAGATTATATGCATTTACGAAATTTTCTATATCCGAAACAAATGAACATGACGATTTATTTATTTATGAATTATTATTACTAGTGCATCACTTTTTTGTATGGTATTTAAATTATATAATTATTTTAAAGAAACATCACACGCTCTTCTTTTCAAACTAATAGTAAGAGACGATAATCTTTTATAATAGAAAATAAATTGCATTTATAGTTGATTGACTGAAGCTTTTTATCTATTACATACGGAACCTCCGCGAATTTTGGAATCTATACAATATATTTCTAAGAACATTTAAATTTAACAAAACATCTTCTTTAACGTTCAAATATTTGTAAAAAATTTCTTCCATGAATTTACGGTCATGACTATTAGTCAATTTTTTTATGCTTATTTAATATAACTATGTCACATTAACATTAATCTACTAGGAGTATATTTGTCATTTCAACCTAAAAATTTAAAAAGTTAATAAATCAAGAAAAAAATTACACATAAAAAATAATAAAAATCAAATTAGATGATTGGGTATAAAAAAATCTGATTAAATCATTAACTAACAATCAACTTGACAATAAAACTAACGGAATGAATTTTTTACAAATATTTAAAAGTTGGAATGGATCTTTTGCTAGGTTTGGAAGTTCATAGAGATAAATTGTCAGGATCCAAAAGTTTATGGGAGTTCTATGCGATTTTCCATTATTTATATGATATAGCAAGTATTGAATAAGGATTTAATTTATAAAAGAATAGTTTTTTTAAGATTTATATTAAATTAGTGGCTATAATAGTTATTAGTGGCTATAATAGTTAGCCGTTTTAACCATTTTTTAAAATAAATTAAATACAAAGTCTCAAAATCAAAACAGCGAAACATAGGACCAGTTTGGTTTAGGTATTTTCTGTTTTCATTTTCACTGAAAACAGAAAATGAACTTGAAAATATTTTTGGTTGAGTTAATTAAAAACGTTTTCTTGAAAACGTTTCTTAAAATATGCCTAAATTTAAAAATATCAAAAAGATGTTTTTGGTATTTCAAAAAATACATTTCAGATAATGTAAACTGAAAATAAAAACAAGAAATATTTTCATAAACCACACAGATCCTTATATTTTTTTATCCTCCAAGTGAACCTTAACCTATGATTACTTTCTTAAAATAAATAAATAAATCATTTTTTTCAAAATATTTGATGAATAGAGTTCAAGATTTAGCATTGATGCATAATTTAACAATACAAGCTCGTTATATTAAAAAGACAGAAATAGATCCCTTGCTAAACAACATCTTACTTGGTTAGTGAGGACTGTTTTATCGAGGTGTGACTCACATGAATTTTATCTGTCACTCTCAATTGAACTGTCAACTTGATTATTAAAGTGTTGGGGCAAGCAAAAGTGTTGGGGCAAGCAAAAAAACTGGTCACTTGAAAGATAACAAAATATATGTTTTTTTTCCTATTTTTTTAATGCATGACAACATGACAAATATTATTTTTATTGTAATACCCCGATAATAAACAAGAACTATTTAGAAAATTTATTTGAAAATTTAATTACATATTTTTTTTAAAAAAAGGAAATTATGGAGAATTAAAAAAATGATAATAAATTCATAAGGTTTATTGAAAGATTAAACTAAGTTGTTTGGACATTTTTTTTTGTAATTAGCGAAATTATAGATTATAAATAGGTGGAAAAATATTGGATAAATTTTTTTAAAAAAAAATCTAGAGTTAAAGAGGACTCAAGTGAATTTCATTCTTAAACAATGTAGTTTCATGTAATTAAACCCAAACTGACTTTTGAATAGGGTACACTAAATTATTGCCTTAATCTCTTCCTTAATGACCCGTGACTCCGACCTCCTTTCCTTAATTATTTTCCTCTCTTCCTTATCTCTTCCTTCAACTTTCCTCTCTTCTTCATATCATCCTTGGCTTCTCCCTTCACCGTTGCCATGCATAATGGCTGCTCATCATCTTAGCCATCAAAAAGGAAGGCTCATGGTAGTGTTTTTGTTTGGCAGGTAGGAATGAAAATTCCTAATTCTCTCTTTTCTACTTCTACTCTTGCTATTTTAGGAGTTGCACTTTTATGAATTTCTTGCTATTTTATTGTATTTGAGACCTCCAAAGGCTATTTAAACCCCTCTTCCCTATCTTGGTTAGTTTCATAATGAAAATAGAGGGATTATTTGAGAATTTTAGTGAAAAATACATGCTGAAAAATCAGTGGTACTGTTCACATACGATTTTACTGTTCATCCAAGAATTTCTTCTCTGTTTACTTCAATTTTGAGTAGAACCAATTTGATATACTATGAATTGAATTGAAACAAAATTAAGAAACTGAAATAAGCAAGATTGAGAAAGAAAAAGAACATCACAGTAAACTGTAGGGACTAAACTGAAAATATTAAAAAGTTTTCTGTAGTTGATTTAATTTCAAAAGAATATATATTCTTAATCTATAACTCTAGATGAAGTGAAATATAAGTTTAAACCAAGTAAAGGAAATAAAGAAAATTTACCAAGGAGCTGTGAAAGGATAATATGACAATTTTAAATGCATATGATTTTCTGTATTTTTGGATGACTAAATCAACTCCTAAATTCATGAAATTTTGTGAAGAGATTCTTTTTATTGTGAAAATCTGATCTGGAAAGTTTCAAGTTCAGTAGAATTATTTTGCTTGGTCAAATAAACATGAGAACAACACTTTGTTCAATACAGAGCAAATATGGGCAGTTTCGGAAATTAATTTGGTTTTAATAGCTAAAGACCTCTTTTTAATCTGAAATTTTTATGGCACTTAGATAAGACATGAATCTAAGGATTTGAAAAATTTCATGGCATTTGGACATGATTAGCTAAGTCTAAAATGCATAACACTGTATCTATTCAGAATTTAGACAACTCTGACCTTTAGTCACTAATAAGGTCTTTAGTAGGGTCTAACGATAGAATTAAATTTTGAAATTTTTACCCTAGTATGTTAACATACTAATAAGGATTCGTACTAAATTTCATAATTTTTTTAGCTATATTTTATTCCCAGAAATTTCTTAAAGGTCAGTCGTGATTTTAACCTCAAAACAGAACAAAGCTAAATGAATGATAGCCTATGTTCTGATTAAGTATTATCTCCTTGCTTGGCTTGATCATTAGGCCTTTGATGAGTTCCTTGGCATTTATCCTCTGATTTGAAGTGTAGAACTTGGAATTGATGTGAGAGATCATACCCTACCTTGTTTGTCTATTTAATGTATGTATTAAAAGTGTACTATATATATATATATATATATATATATATATATGTGACATGAAATTAATGCATTTATGTTATGTATTGAAATGTGCAAATGTGAGACTATTGTGAACTTTTCCTGAAATGGAATGCATATGGTTGCCTATGGTTGTGTAATGTGATTGTGTTTGATCTCGAAAGAAATGGAAGTGGAGCTCATGGGATCCCATATGATAAAATAAGGGTGGAATGAAATCATTATGGCTACGTGATATTGAATATGATATTCGTCCTTTTAAGGACAGGGTGAAATAAGGTTGGACTACAGATTTGTCCCTTTGAGGACAGGGGTGAAATAAGGAAGGATGCGGCAGGGGCCGTGGGGCAACGACCACTTATTGTGGACGGGACCCGAAAAATATCTGGGAACTTGATTTGGAATTGTATGAATTGTTTGAAATGTGATTTGGCTTGATCTTAAATGTGTTGTTAATAATTGCGAGGTGATTTTAATGTGTGTGTCTTGATAAATATTTTGTACACCAAAACTTAGATGATTATACCGTTACATCAATTATGTATATCTGCATGTATATATATATATATATACCTATATTATGTGTAAATGTGGTAGGATTCTCTCAAGTAGAAGCTGTCTTCAGTTTCAGATATGGAGAACTTGCTAATTCGATAACTTCACGCCAAGATTACTTTTTTATTTGTTTAGGGTAAAGGTATAATGTTTAGGTCTTATTCTAATGTATAAATCTAGAAAAGCTCTGTAATCGGGTAGGTTTGTTAAGCGACGTAATGTGTATAATTATAACGTATATGAGAAACTCAGTTTAGCCATAATTTCCTATCATTTTGTGAGAAGAGAAATAGTTTTTTTTATTTCCTAAATTATGTAATTTAAATTAATTGCATTTAAAAGAATAACCAAAATAAGGTTTAGTATTGTGCTTAAAAGAAAGATAGGTTTACGGAGGTGAGGTGAAATTCATTTTCCGTGCCGGTCACGTACTCATATTTTGGGACGTGACAAAGTTAGTATCAGAGCATTGGGTTTAGGTCTCCGACCGATTACAGAGCAAGGTAACCTTAGTGGGACTTCCTCTATCATTGTGAACCTGGGTACAACTATAGAGAGATGACTCTACTGAAGGTTGGTGCGTATAATTTATAGCACATATAAAATTCCAGCAAGTATACTGGGTCGCAACAAGTAATAAAGTGATAAGTAGAGTATCGTCCCACAGAGATTGAGGTATCAAATAAAATTCAATTAGGCTAAGTGAAATGCTATTAAGACTTATGAAGGAAATTGCAGAAATTACACAAAAAAAGGGGGGGTGATGATTGAAACAACACAATATAAATAACTGAAATTTAAATAACTAAACAGAAAACAAAACAGAGAAAAGATGTGGACTGGTCACAAATTCCATGGAATTGTACATCATCATCATTTCCTTTGAATATTCTTGGCTAATTCTATTATGTAATTTTCAATCTAAAATTCTCAGAAAATCTTCTAAAACTGAATTATATTAAAATTATAGTTAGGAAGATCTTCACTAATCTATAACTCAAATATAATCCGATCAAGTCCTAATCACATCAATGCCCTGCAATCTCATATGACATGTTATCTCTTGTCCCACTCATTACAAATACACAACAATCGCATATATGTATAAATAACAAGCTTCATAGGACAATAAATAAAATAGAACTTTGGCCAAGAAAATACTCATTGGTCCAAATGAATTAAAGTACAATTTCCATTTTATCAAATGACCGATCACACAAGAAAATGGGATTGATTTCGTTTGGTCTAATCCGATTAATTCATAGACAAATTAATCTTTGAATCATTGAAGAGCAATTCAATTAAATTACAATCCATTCAATGTTGGCTAATTTTCTAAAAAGGTGATTGAACCCAACATCTGGAAGAACAATCTAACTTAAGGAAATAATTGGCTAAAATCTTAGATTAACCATTCAATTAAGTTATGAAGCTCAAGAAAATTATTCAAGCCACATAAATAAAACTATCTATATCTAGATAATCTGATTTATGGTGGAAATTACAAGGTCAAGCTCAATATCCAGCTAAATCTAGCATAGACATCAAAATCCCAAACTCATTGAAGGTTAATCAAGCATTCAAGATGAAGAATAATCAGTAAAATCCATTTCATTAAACGAAAGTGCATTAAAATCGAAATTGTTCAGCAATAAAACATCATAGAACCAAACTACATCAATCTTTAAACATCAGAAAATTACATGGAAGAGAATAAGAACATGACAGAAATCTACAAAATACAACAGAAAACTAACAAACTATGAAATAAAATAGAAGAAAAGGAAAGAAAATGGGAGAAGGAGAGCCATTCCCAAGTGGGAAGGCTTCCTCTCCCTCAAAACCAGTTAGAGAGTTGCCTCTGTGTTGCTCCCAGCCACTGCTGCTCTAGGAAAGAAAAAAAAATGGTGCTAGGACTTCCGATCCAAAAAATGACTTAGCTCCCCCAATAAATTTCAGTTTTGCAAATATAAAACTGATCTAACACATGCCTAAATGAATATTCTGTCCTAGATGCCTCCTTGGATGCTTCTTCCATGATGTGGCAGCACTTTGACAGCAAAACAGCAGCAGATAGGTAGCAAACAGCAGCAGAAAAGTATGGCAGAAAATATGGAAAAGGGAGGTGCATAATTAATATTTCAGCCATGCTTTTCTGACCTACGAAAAGTAATATTTTTGCTCAAAAATTCTGACTACATGGCATTGAATAAGAGTTCAAATGGGCTCCACATCCAGCACAACCTAGTCAGCATCTGCATCACCCAAAAAGTGCCACATTAGCATCCAAATCAGCATCTTTGTCCATGTCAGCACTTTTCTCTCCAAAATTAAAATTTGTAGGAATTAAATTGAGCATTTTACAATTCAAGTTCTAAAAATATAAAATTGAGACACATTCAATCCATAAATAGTTTATACCCAATAAATTCCAAAACATAATAAAATTAGAGAATTGACAAAATTAAAGAGGCAAAAAGGACTAAAATAGGGACTAAAATAAATGGAAAAAACATGTTATCAAAGGTCCTATAGGATGTTTTCATTTTCTTTCCCTCTGAGACTTATCTTTTCTTAGGAATTATGTTTTCAGTTTTAGTTTTAGATAGATGTGGCTACACTTTTGAACTTGGTAAAGGAAAATTTGTTATCTGTTTTGATTCTGTTGCTGTCGAATCAAATTTTTTTGAGATGGGCTTTGTAAGCTAAATTTGTGATTGATTTTGTGTGGCTAATTTCCTTTATTTTTTTATTATTTTTATTTTTTTATTATTTTTTTAAGAGTACCATCCAATAAAAGAAACCACTAGCATAAAAAAAAATACAAGGATTACATCACAAAAAAAAAAGTTTACTCATGCATGAGTAATCTACAGGCGATGTGGTCTCGGATTAGGAGAGTTATATTATATCATCACCCCTCGGCCATTCCTTGGGGCGAGAGACAGAGCAATGTCACAGAGGGTAGTGTAAATTTCATTCATACAATCAACACTTCTTTGTTGTTGATTGCAGAAGCACTGGATAGACCAATAGAAGAACATGTCTATTATTGAAGTCATTGCCGCATTATTGCGTTTAACTAACTTCTCCAGGTCCTTTATCGTTTTCTTCATATTCTTCACCTCCTGCTCTAGACAAGCAATTTTGTTTTCTAACGTATGGCCAGTGCTAATCTCCTCAGCTTCCTCATTCTTCATTTTCTTCTCCTTTTGATTCTCTTGAGATTCCTCAAAAGGTCTTTTGCCCTTGTCCTTACCTAGACTCAAGTTTAAGTCGAGCTCTTCCTCCTTGGCCTCTACTGTGAGATCAATGAACTTTCTTGTGGCCATGGTTTGAAAAATTTAGAAATTTTTGTAGGAGTATAAAGAGAGAGGAATGCCAAGAAGTTGTAGGCTCAGAGATGAATACTCTTTATGGTGTGATAGCTGAGAACTCTGAGGCAGTTTTTATAGAAAAAAATTAGGACTTAGAGACAAAGAAGATATCTCTTCGCTGCACCCCTACACACTCAACCTATGGATTTCTGTAAGCTGGAAGCTAGAGGTCTAGGGTAGGCATGCACACCAAAAGCATGTCGCATTAATGTCGAAACCATGAAAGTCAATTTCGGTGGATTTGCAGCTGATTCAATTTGTTTTGATTGAAAATTTTAAGGATTAATGAAATAGTGATGAACTAAACTCTATTTCTCTACTTTGTTGTGTTGTTCTTGAGAGCCTTCAGTTGAGTATAATATACATAATTGATTGAATTATGTTGTGATTACATGTATCTAAAAGATATGATATGTATGCTATTCATGCATAATGAGTGAAGGCTACGGCTAAGAATAATATGTGATGATTCCACATGTACTCATAAAGAATGAGAAGTCAAAAATTTAAAATAACTTGAATAGAATGAAATGTGTAGAGGATGATGAATCTTCATGTTTACACATACATACGTGTAATGCTCTTGTGGGTAAATTAAAGGCAATGATTTCCTTGCATCATGATAATGCTTGATGCATGTGACTGTAAGCAGTTAACTTTGTTTTAAAATATATATTTATATATATATTATGTGTAAGTCTAGAGTAAAGACACCGATTAGAATCTAAAATAAGGCTAATATGAGACTACCTAATCATAGAGTGACATCGTGATATGGGATTACAGGATAAGACAAGTTTAGAGGGAGAAAATCTCAGACTGAAGGGCATAGTTAGTCAAAATTTTAAGAAAGGTCAAGATTAGCCGAAAATTTTTTTTGAGAAAATCTTTGACTTATGTTAATTATATTAAATTTTATTTACTATTTATTTGCATGTCCGACATTAATCATTGGCATTGTGACGTATAACATCTGTAAACCTATTAAGAAGCAACGTATAGGTTGTAGTAACTCTAGTTCAAGGGGCTTTATGTTGCCTATAAATTTTGTATGTCATTATCCCATTCACCACACCAAGAAAACCTACTTCTTTCATTACATACTTATTCCTCAATCTTCATTCCTTTCTTTTTTGAACTTATTTCTGAGGTTCCTAGAGCAATGGCCGATAATAAATCTTTCAACTTGAATTTTGAGACCAGCAACATAGAGGTTGATTTAAATTTAAGTCTCGAAAACAACAAAGGGAAGAGGCCTATGAATAAGTCACCAGAAATTAAGAAGAGAAAGATGGATGTAATAGAGTTGGAGGATGACAGCATTGCGACATCCTCAGAAAACAAGCTTGCATTCCTAAAGCGTAAGATAAAAAACCTGGAGTATAAGATAGAGAGCCTGGAAAACAAGACAGAAGACCAGAAGCGAGTAATAAATCGTCTCTTTGAAAACTAAGAGAAACTAATAAATTGTTGTTTCGGGGAACTAGCTGATCGAGTTGATAGACATTCGATGTTTGCAACTCAAAATTTTCATGATGAACAAGCGAGGTCTATTGACTGTATGAATGGAGTGAGTTCTGCTCTTCACCAAATTTCTCAGGCGCTTCCTCCAGAAACCCTTTCTAGGCTGCAACGATTAGTTTCCTCCTTAAGGTCTGAAACACCTTCCTCTTCAAGACCTGCAGCACCTTCTTCGTCTCATAAGCCTCATCGTCCTTAATTTATCCTTTCTTTTGTTTATACCTAAAGCTGATGTTTGATCTAAGTTTCACGTATTAAAATTATCTGTTTTGTAAATCAAGTTAAGCTCATTGTCTGTAGGTTATGTACCAGAAATAAAATTTAAGTTTTTGTATCTTTTGTTGAGGTGATTCTTTTACTAAAGGAACTTGAGAAATAAGAATATGTTGGACTTGTTATACTTTGTATTTGATTGTGAAAATTCTAAAATAGAGAATGAGATATAGACGAAATATCCATATTTATTTCAGTCTTAAGGTGAATTTTGAATTCGGATGACCGAATTCTATTAAGGGGGGAATAATGTAATATCCCGATAATAAACAAGAACTATTTAGAAAATTTATTTGAAAATTTAATTACATATTTTTTTTTAAAAAAGGAAATTATGGAGAATTAAAAAAAATGATAATAAATTCATAAGGTTTATTGAAAGATTAAACTAAGTTATTTGGACATTTTTTTTTGTAATTAGCGAAATTATAGATTATAAATAAGTGGAAAATATTGGATAAAATTTTTTTAAAAAAAATCTAGAGTTAAAGAGGACTCGAGTGAATTTCATTCTTAAACAATGTAGCTTCATGTAATTAAACCCAAATGACTTTTGAATAGGGTACACAAAATTATTACCTTAATCTCTTCCTTCATGACCCATGACTCCGACCTCCTTTCCTCAATTATTTTCTTCTCTTCCTTATCTCTTCCTTCAACTTTCCTCTCTTCTTCATATCATCCTTGGCTTCTCCCTTCACCGTTGCCGTGCATAATGGCTGCTCATCATCTTAGCCATCAAAAAGGAAGGCTCATGGTAGTGTTTTTGTTTGGCAGGTAGGAATGAAAATTCCTAATTCTTTCTTTTCTACTTCTACTCTTGCTATTTTAGAAGTTGCACTTTTATGAATTTCTTGCTATTTTATTGTATTTGAGACCTCCAAAGGCTATTCAAACCCCTTTTCCCTATCTTGGTTAGTTTCATAATGAAAATAGAGGGATTATTTGAGAATTTTAGTGAAAAATACATGCTGAAAAATCAGTGGTACTGTTCACATGCGATTTTACTGTTCATCCAAGAATTTCTTCTCTGTTTACTTCAATTTTGAGTAGAACCAATTTGATATACTATGAATTGAATTGAAACAAAATTAAGAAACTGAAATAAGCAAGATTGAGAAAGAAAAAGAACATCACAGTAAACTGTAGGGACTAAACTGAAAATATTGAAAAATTTTTTGGAGTTGATTTAATTTCAAAAGAATATATATTCTTAATCTATAACTCTAGATGAAGTGAAATATAAGTTTAAACAAAGTAAAGGAAATAAAAAAAATTTACCAAGGAGCTGTGAAAGGATAATATGACAATTTTAAATGCATATGATTTTCTGTATTTTTGGATGACTAAATCAACTCCTAAATTCATGAAATTTTGTGAAGAGATTCTTTTTATTGTGAAAATCTGATCTGGAAAGTTTCAAGTTCAGTAGAATTATTTTGCTTGGTCAAATAAACATGAGAACAACACTTTGTTCAATACAGAGCAAATATGGGCAGTTTCGGAAATTAATTTGGTTTTAATAGCTAAAGACCTCTTTTTAATCTGAAATTTGTATGGCATTTAGATAAGACATGAATCTAAGGATCTAAAAAATGTCACGGCATTTGGACATGATTAGCTAAGTCTAAAATGCATAACACCGTATCTATTTAGAATTTAGACAACTCTGACCTTTAGTCACTAATAAGGTCTTTAGTAGCGTTTAACGATAGAATTAAATTTTGAAATTTTTACCCTAGTATATTAACATACTAATAAGGATTCGTACTAAATTTCATAATTTTTTTAGCTATAGTTTATTCCCAAAAATTTCTTAAAGATTAGTCCTGATTTTAACCTCAAAACAGAACAAAGCTAAATGAATGATAGCCTATGTTCTTATTAAGTGTTATCTCCTTGCTTGCTTGATCTTTAGGCCTTTGATGAGTTCCTTGGCATTTATCCTCTGATTTGAAGTGTAGAATTTTAGGTTGGAATTGAGGTGAGAGATCATACCTTACCTTGTTTACCTATTTAATGTATGTATTAAAAGTGTACTATAAATATATATATGTGACATGAAATTAATGCATTTATGTTATGCATTAAAATGTGCAAATGTGAGACTATTGTGAACTTTTCCTGAAATAGAATGCATATGGTTGCCTATGGTTGTGTAATGTGATTATGTTTGATCTCAAAAGAAATGGAAGTGGAGTTCATGGAATCCCATGGGATGAAATAAGGGTAGAATGAAATCACTATGACCACGTGATATTGAATATGATATTCGTCCTTTTAAGGACAGGGTGAAATAAGGTTGGATTATAGATTTGTCCCTCTGAGTACAGGGGTGAAATAAGGGAGGATGCGGCAGGGGCTGTGGGGCAACGACCACTTATTATGGACGGGACTCGAAAAATATCTGGGAACTTGATTTGGAATTGTATGAATTGTTTGAATTGTTTAAAATGTGATTTGGCTTGATCTTAAATGTGTTGTTAATAATTGCGATGTGATTTTAATGTGTGTGTCTTGATAAATATTTTGTACACCAAAACTTAGATGATTATACCGTTACATCAATTATGTATATTTGTATGTATATATATATATATATATATATATATATATATACCTATATTGTGTGTAAATGTGGTAGGATTCTCTCAAGTAGAAGCTGTCTTCAGTTTCAAGTATGGAAAACTTGCTAATCCAATGACGTTCACGCCAAGATAACTTTTTCATTTATTTAGGAAAAAGATATAATGTTTAGGTCTTATTCTAATGTATAAATCTAGAAAAGCTCTGTAATTGGGTAGGTTTGTTCAGCGACGTAATGTGTATAATTGTAATGTGTATGGAAAATTCGGTTTAGCCATAATTTCTTATCATTTTGTGAGAAGAGAAATATTTTTTTTATTTCTTAAATTATGTAATTTAAATTAATTGCATTTAAAAGAATAACCAAAATAAGGTTTAGTATTGTGCTTAAGAGAAAGATATGCTTACATAGGTGAGGTGAAATTCACTTTCCGTGCCGGTCACTTGCTCAGATTTTGGGACGTGACATTTATAAAATATTGAGAATAGTGGCCTATATACTCAATTTATTGATTTTTTCAAAAAAAAAAAACTTATATGATTTTTTTATATATTTTTGCTATCAAATTTTTTTAATAGAAACATAGCATATGTAAAAAAAATTTAAAACAAAATATAAATATATTTTTTAAAGACTACATTTGTCACAACTCGTTACCTTGGTACATGACCGGCACAATGATGAATCTCCCATCACTGTAAGCCTTTCTATAAATTCTACCCACGAGTTAAATTGTTAGTTATTGTCTTCATGTTATCAAAATAACCATTCTTTATCAAATAAATACGAGTAAAACATATCAAATTTCCTTATTTGGAATACACAGAGATGACTTATATATAATAATATATCCTTATTATGAAATACATTATTATACTAAAATACAAGTCAAATATACCAAACCCCCGATCTAGATGTGCTACATGATTACATAGCAACATAATCTATAACAAAGAGGGGCTACCCTACAGCGGAAAGGTCCGAAGTGATCTACTCCTCTAGGGGATAATCTTCGCCCATAACCCGATCTGAACAAAAAGATTTCATAGAAAGTGTGAATTTCAAAACTCAGTGAGCGAATCGGCCTCGCGTTAATAAAATTCAAATACATCACCAGTTATACAAGTATACCCGAAGGCTCACACTCAACCAATAAACATAGTTAGAAATTACACACTAGAAGATATAAAGTCATCCAATTCATCCAATGGTATTAGTACTCATCAATATCAATTATCCCAAAGAATGCACATAGGTTGGCTCACCAAATTTGTTTATGTCCGTCATGACGCACAATCTCATCCTCTCAGCTAAGGCACCTCACGGATCTATTACCAACTCAGGCTATATCCCTATTGAGGGAATCGTTGTCTCTATACTCATTGGTCAAGACACCCTTTAAACCGAGTTTTCTGCCTTGCCGTGAGAGAAGGTACTATCCCGCTCAATCACAATCAATAGTATAGTATTTCATATCATAATTAGAAGTATAATGTAATATTCATTCATATAACATGTGTCGTATATAACTATATTATAAGTTTATAAACCACAAATCAAGATAACAATTAAGTTGTCTTTGGAAAGATTCAAACTTCACATCACCTTGAAATATTTGTTTTGTCTTATCCATACTTCTGTATTAATTTGAATTATCTCTCTAGATTCGTCAATCCGAATCTAATCTACCCCTGTGAGTCTTAGGAGTGTCTTACGACATACTTTTTATCACCAATGATGCTAAAACTCTATTAAAACAGGGTCATTTCACTCACCTAGATTCCGTATGAGTATCACTTCTCTAAGTCGTTATGGATAAAAGTACACAGGTGAATTTTAGTGTTCTGCTATGGAGATTTTCATGAAAGATTAAAGAAAATAAGTTAGGATTGTTTTCGTATAAATACTATTCATACATATAGTTACTATTTATATATACAGTCACTATTCATACATACAATTATTATTCATATGTACGAGCACTATTTATATATACGGTTATTGTTCACATAAAAAATAGTGAATACAATCTGTAGAAGAGTACACCAAGTAAGTTTTCAGGAAAGAGTGGAGGGTCACAATAGACACACTTAAATACCAGGTCTTTCTTTAGCCAGAACTTTTCTAGACATGTATTCTTCACAATTTACATTCTATTTTGGTAATCAGATAATCAAAATAACATATAGGCAGCTAAGGACAGTTTTTCTGATGTGAAAGATCTGCAAAAGCTGTAACCACAGAGCATACTTAAGAAAATAACTTCTAAAATTTGAAAGACATAGAAAGGGCATAGTATCCTCACCTAAGCTAAAAAGAAAAGGCCCAAAATCTTAGAGACCTAGCGTCGGAGCAAGAGAACTTAAAAAGTGAAGAAGAGAAGTTGAAGGTGTGAGTTTAGAAGTGAAATGGAAGGGCCTATTTATAGGAAAAGTCAATGGAACTATTTGATATTATGCGCTAATAAAATATTTAATTTACTATTTATGAAAATGACATTTCTAATAAAATAATTCAATTTACTGTGCATATTAATCATTTAGTTTACTGTGCAATCACGGTAAAGTCGAAGGCAGCTTTACTATTGAGAACTTAAAGGAAAAACTATCATTTCACCTTAAACTTTTAGGTTTCTTTTCAAATCAATCCTTTCATTTTAGTCCTTGAGGGTATTTTCTCACATAAAACGTCATTTTCTTCTACGAACTTCTTTCTAGTTTTCTCTTATGACCAAACGACATCTAGTACTCGACATTTCGATTGTATATGTGAACAGTACCATATACGTAAATAGTATTTTATATGTGAATAGTATCATATACTGGAATAGTAATCATAGTTTGCAAACATACATTTATATTTTATTTTTCACGGGTATTATATTATCACCCCCTTTAAGAAATTTGTTCCTCCAAATTTAAATTATCTCAAATCATGAGAAGATGCGGATATCTAGAACGCATGTCAGCCTCAACTTCCCATGTGACTTCTTCGTGAGTCTGATTCCACTACAGCACCTTGACCGATGGAATCTTCTTAGACCGAAGTTTCTTTATTTGACTATTGAGGATAGCCACCGATATCTCCTTGTATAACAAATTCTCTTATACTAGGATAGAATCATTGTGAGAAGGGTGAAGTATGTGAGAAGGATCAAGAAGGTACTTCCTCAACATGGATACGAGAAAAACAAGGTGAATCCCTTTCAGTTTCATAGGTAGGGCGAGTCAATAAACCACTTTTCCCACTCGTTTTAAAATCTCATAAAGCCCGATGTACCTAGGACTCAACTTTCCCTTCCTTTTGAATCTCAACACACTTTTCATTAGAGAGACTTTTAGGAATACCAGATTACCGAATAAAAACTCCAAATCACGTTGTCTATGGTTGATGTATGCTTTTTGTCTACTTTGAGCTGCTCGCATCCTATCTTGGATTGCCTTAACCTTGGTTAGGGCATCCTGGGCCAAGTCGGGGCCTAACGCTTTCGCTTCACCTACCTCGAACCAACCGACCAGAGATCTGCAATGTCTCCCATATAAGGCCTCATAGGGTGCCATGCCAATAGTGGCTGGTAGCTGTTGTTATATGCGAACTCTACAAGATACAAATACTTTTTTCAGCTATCACTGAAATTTAGGATACAAGCTCATAACATGTCCTCTAGTTTCTGAATCGTTCGCTCTAACTGTCTGTCTATCTGTGGGTGAAAAGTGATACTGAGGTCTACTCGAGTACTTAATGCCTTTTGAAAACTCTTCCATAAGTAGGAGGTAAATTGAGGACCTCTATCAGAAATGATAGATATGGATACTCCATGCAGCTTCACTATTTCCTTAATGTATAATTGTGTCAATGTCACCATGCTAATTTGGTTAGTCAGTCAACAATAACCTATACTGAGTCGTAGCCTCCTATGGAGCGAGGTAGACCAACAACAAAGTCCATCGTCACTCGTTCCCATTTCCATTGAAGAATTTCCAATTGTTGTAATGAGCCTCCCAACTTTAGATGCTCAACCTTAACCTGTTGACAGGTTAAACAACGAGATACGAACTCTGCTACATCTCGTTTCATTTCTTTCCACCAATAGATCTATTTCAGATCCTGATACATCTTGGTGGCACCTGGATGTACGGCATATGTGGCACTATAGCCTTCTTCCTTGATGTCTCCTCTAAGAGTTCCAACATTTGGTACACATAACCGTTGTTCAAAATACAAGGCTCTTGCATTGTCGAGTGTGAAACTATTCACTTCACCATCCTTCACCTTATCCATAATTTGGACAAGCTCAGGATCCTCCATCTGGGATATCCATATCTGGTTTACAAGGGAAGATCTAGCCCTGATATGGGCTAATAATGATTTTGTCTTTGTAATCTCTAAAGTAACACCTTTTGTTCTTAGCTCCTGTAGTTCTTGGATCAATGATCTTTTTGTCACTGCTGTATGGGCTAGACTACCCATAGATTTTTGACTCAAAGCATCTGCCACTACGTTCGCTTTGCCTGGGTGGTAAAGAATGTTGCAATCATAATCTTTTAGTAATTCTACCCATCTCCTTTACCTCGGGTTCAGGTCCTTCTAGTCGAAAATATATTTCAGACTCTTATGGTTAGTGTAGATTTCGCAGGTTTCTCCGTATAGATAATGTCACCATATCTTTAAAGCGAAAACTACTGCTACCATATCTAGATCGTGGGTGGGGTAGTTTTATTCATGTTTCTTAAGCTGTCTCGATGCATATACCACTACCTAGCCATGCTGCATGAGGACACATCCTAACCCCACTCTCGATGCATCACAGTATACTGTAAAACCTCTAGATCCTGAGGGTAAGACCAATATAGGTGCAGAGATTAGCCTTTTCTTAAGTTCTTGAAAGTATCTTCACAAGCGTCATCCCACTGGTTTCCTAGTCAGTCGTGTGAGAGAGGCAGCCAATCGGAAAAAATCTTAGATGAAACGACGATAATATCTTGCCAATCCCAAGAAGCTATGAATCTCCATGACAGAGGTAGGTCTAGAACACATTTTGACTATTTTTACTTTGCTTGGGTTTTCTTGGATGCCATCCTTGGAGATCACATGTCCCAAGAAAGTCACGCGATCAATCCAAAACTCGCATTTAGAGAATTTGGCGTATAACTGATGATCCCTCAATTTCTGCAATACAACACGAAAGTGTTGTTCATGCTCTTCTGAATTCTTTGAGTACACGAGGATATCGTTTATGAAGACAATAACGAATTTGTCCAAGAAGGGTTTAAAAATCCTATTCATTAAATCCATAAAAAGCAGCTGGTGCGTTCGTTAGTCCAAACGACATTACCAGGAATTCATAGTGTCCATATCTTGTATGCAAGGCTGTCTTGGGCACATCCTCCTCCTCGATCTTGAATTGGTGATAACTAGATCTCAAGTCAATCTTTGGAAAGTACTTGGCTCCTTGAAGTTGATCGAAGAGGTCTTCGATGCGAGGCAACGGGTATTTATTTTTAATAGTTACTTTGTTTAGTTGCTTGTAATCTATGCATAGTCTCATCGATCCATCCTTTTTTTTTTTCACGAACAGAACAAGAGCTCCCCAAGGTGAATAACTTGACCTTATAAAGCTTTTGTCTATCAGGTCCTATAACTCTATTGGCGCCATCGTATAAGGGGGTATAGAGATTGGGCGAGTATCTGGAGCTAACTCTATCTGAAACTCAATCTCTCGATCTGGGGGTACACCTGGTAGATCATTTGGGAAGAAGTCTACAAACTCCTGGACCACTATAACGTCCTCCACTTTTAGTTCTTCCTTCTTGATATTCTTAACAAATGCCAAATATCCTTGACAGCCTTTTTGCAATAAACGTCGGGCACACATTAAAGATATAAGGTTTCTAGAAATTTCACTTTGTTCACCTTGAAATACGAAGAAGGGTTTCCTCGAAATATGGAACTTAACTATCTTATTATAGTAATCCAGGGTGGTATGACAAGATGTCAGCTAACCCATGCCTAAGATGACGTCTAAGTCTATCATATCTAATAGCATTAGGTCTGCCGTTGTATTTACTTCTCCGACTTTCACCTTGTAAGCCCAGTAGCCTCGTTCTATTAGAAGGGTGCCTTCTATAGTCATAATTACTAAGAACAGACATTTTAATCTAACAACTTTTTACATAAAGTTCTTAGCAAATAATGGTGACACATAGGAATGCGTAAAGCCAGAGTCAAACAAAATATGTGCAAAGTTTGATTCAATCAAAAGGGTACCTGCTATCACCGTATTAGACGCCTGAGCATCCTGATGGGTTAAGGAGAATACTCGAGCGGTCCTGCGGCCTGCTGAAACTTGACCTCGACCACCTTGTCCTCTGCCAGCGCCTCTTCCAATTATGTTGCCTCCTATAGTTACAAAGGCTCTGTTGGCAACGGTGGCCTCTGATTGATTAAGGCATATAGATCCTTGGCTAGATTTTGTGTAAAGTTGGGGGGCAATCTCTCTTGAAGTGGCCCTGTTGACCACATTGGAAACAGGCTTTAGTGTTGTTGTTGCCAAGACAAGCTCCGAAGTAGTTTCTTTCACACTTAGGGCACCAGGGCCTTTGCTGACCCCTTGTAGTACCTTGTTTATGCTGTGATACACTAGCAGTAAAAGGTACATGTCAAGTAATTTTAGCGGGTGTAGAACTCCCTCCGTGACCATGTGATTTCTTATCTTGTTTCCTTTTTCTTTTGTTATTCCATTTTTCATTTCGCATATCTCTTTCTTCCATCATATGGGCGATGTCAACAGCCTCTATGGAAGATGAAAGTCTCTTATCCGTGATCCCACCCTAAAAAATAAGGAATCTTGAAGGCCTTTAACGAAACGTCGGATCATATGTTTTTCATATAGGACCATATGAGTAGCATATTTGGACAACTCTACAAATAGATTGTTGTATTTATCGACGGTTTACATTCCTTGTCGGAGTGTCTCAAACTCATTCATCTTCGCTTCTCATATGCTTTCTGGAATAAATTGCCCTCGAAAAATTCTCTTTAAGTCTTTCCATTTGAGGAATGGGGCATTATTGGCCATGCCCTTCTTCCATGTTCGCTGGTCCGCCTTACCTTTTAATTGAAAGGTAACAAGGGTGACTCTTCGGGGTTCAAGGCACTCCAAAGTATCAAGGATTTTCTCACAGTCGTCTAGAAAACATTATGGGTCTTCATTAGCATCTCCTACGAAGGTTGGTGAATTCAGCTTAATAAATTTTGAGATCTTGACCTTTATCCTTACCCAATCTTGAGGAGGAGGTGGGGGTGGCATCTGGTCTGTCTCTTGCACTCTTGCAGTATGTATTGACGCCTAAGCCATCTTCATATGACTATCCCATCAGAAGTTTCTTCAGCCCATTTACCTCGTTCTGCATTGCAGCAAATGCTTCCATTACCACAATTGCGTCGATTTGTGGTGGTACTCCACCTCTTCTCTCAGGATTTACAGTGGGTATCTCTCTATTTTGCGCATGTTTACTTCTTGCATGGTTAGGTGTCTCTGACCTTACACCTGCTGACTGAGCAACTGAAGGGACGAAGACCTTGCCAGATCTTGTGTGGATTTCAGAAACATTTGATTTTCCTCGTGCCATCTAAACTTATCCTACAATTAAAAATAATATGTATCGTCACTTATGCTTCAAGGGTAAGACAAGAAAGAAAATGATTTAAACTTTAAAGGGCTTTTGGTGGATCTTCATCCTATGGTCATATTGCAGTCACAACAATAGGGGATGACCCACTAAAGACACCTTGCTCTGTAATCACTAGGAGACCTAACAACCTTTGCTTTGATACCAACTTTGTCACGACCTGTTACCTGGGCACATGACTGGAACAATAATGAATCTCTCATCATTATAAGCCTTTTCATAAATTCTACCTACGAGTTAAATTATTAGTTATTGTCTTCATGTTATCAAAGTAACCATTCTTTATCAAATAAATACCAAGAAAACATATCAAATTTCCTTATTTGAAATACACAGAGATGACTTGTATATAATAATAGATCGTCATTATGAAATACATTATTATACTAAAATACAAGCCAAATATATCAAACCCCTGACCTAGATGTCCTAGACGATTACAGAGCAACATAATTGTCATGTCCCAAAATCTGAGCACGTGACCGGCATGGAAAGTGAATTTCATTTCATCTCCGTAAGCCTATCTTTCTCTTAAGCATCATACCATTCTTTTTCATGCAGCCAAACCGAGTTCTCTATACACACTACAGTCATTCACATTATATCACTGAATGAACCTACCCGATTATAGAGATTTCTAGATTTATACAACTTAGAATAAGACTTAACTATTATACCTTTATCCTGAACAAATGAAAAGGTAATCATAGGCTAAGGATCCATAATTCCTTGTACAGATATTTACCTTCAGCTGTCAACTCTGAAAAAAATGTTAATAAGAGGGGTATGAGCAAACCACGTGCCCAGTGAGCAGACAACACAACACTATGACAAAAAATATCATGCATTATAATGATAACATGCAGCAATCATACGTAATCGATCATAATATAATATAATATAATATAATTCATAATACTTCACAACAATATCCAAGTAAATCAAATACATTTCAACATAATTCAAATAATTCACAACATCAAACAGTGAAATCAATTTCACACATTTCCCGTACCAACCGGGTCGTCCAGGATACCTCTGGATCGTTGCCCGCGGCCCCTGCCGCATCCACCCTTATCGCTCCATGTATATTCTCCACCCTTATAGCTTCATGTAGATTTCTCCATGGGGTGCACCACCATGCCTTTCCATTCATTCTGATTACATACACAATCACAATCATAAATAACTCATAATCATTTACAAGTTTCATCACAACATAACTCATACTACTTTCCATACTTAATCACAATTTCATCAACGTGTATACAATCATTCACTGTTCACAGAATTTATCTTTTAAATCACATCTCAAACATAGAAGCTCATTTGTATTTACAAGTCGTCACAATGGTATTCGTGTCTTCTTCACGCAACATTCATATAATGGTGTTTATGTATAGATATATCCATATCAATCTATTCGAGAATACAATTCTTTAATTCTAGAAAGTGCGCATGAATGTAACTTATGCAAGAAAATCTCAAATCATAATGAATATCAATATATAAGTTAACCATTACTACCTTCACACTAAGATACATTACATGCTTTCACTATGATGCCAAGAACTTTAAAGAAAAGATTTAGTCATAGGAAGTATAAATCTCACTCACCTGGATTTCACGCTCTCGGCACTCCCACCTTGCACTTTGACCATTCCTATTGTAACCAGATAAAAACCATCAGGGTTACGAAATAGAGAAATTTCCTACCACTATTCCCGACCTTCACTTACTTCTCAAATCATAACTCCTAATTGGTAATGAATATCCATATGAAACTTATACCATTGGAAACTAGACTCAAAGAGCTTTTCAACGATATTAAAAAAACTGATGCTACAGTAATGGTCAACGGTCAACGCAGCTACAGTAACATTGACTGAGTCAACGCTACAGTATCCGAGAAAATCTGAAAAATTTTTTTCGATGAACAGTAATTTCTGGGAAAAATTTTCGAATGTTCTTCGTGTTCTTCATCCAAAAATCCTAAAATCATATCTAAAACAATATTTCTTTTGATTTCTTCCATGAGTTTTGTTTCTCAATGTCTAAGGAGTGTTTTAACACTAAAACCCCTAATTTTTACCAACAATCCAAGCTCAAATCTCAAATTTTCATCAAGAACACTAACTTTTTCAAATATCCAAATTCTATGAAATTTCTTCTAGTTTTCTCCAAATTTCTTGTTCTAATAACATCATAAACCACCTAGGAATGTTTTAGATTAACATCCATACTTAAATTCATCCATTAAAATATTCTACAAAAATTTTGCAAAAAGATAACCAAGGATTTGGTCTTGTAATAAGAGGAAGAAGAAGAAGATCATCAACTTACCAATCATCCTAACTTTCATAGCTTCCTTCCCCATGCAAAAATTGCATAAATAGTTGATGAAGAAATTCGACGCATAACCGAGAGAGAGAAAGTGAGGAAGCTACGGGAGAATGAGAGAAAGAAAAGAATAAGAGAGAAGTGTATACGCGTGGGCCCCACCAATTTCTTTTTCGATAAAATCACTCATAGCCACCTTAGCTTATAAGATTTGTTCACTTTAATCCCTCTCGATGTCTCAAATACCACTTTAACCTCAAATCCATCATCTTTTCGGTACCGGACTCATAATTCATTCTCATAAGCTTTATTCTTCCTCTCAGGTTCCTATTTGGTCATTTCTCAAAAGTAATCCATATTTTCTTTTCTTTTCACTTTAGTCCTTGAGAATTTGTAAAAATTTCCTAAATTAAAAATTAAAATTTCTATTCCCAGATTTTCTTCACTAATTCAAAAAGCACATTTTCTACGTAATTAAATTTTTCACTAAACTTCAAATTAGACTTTAAATATTCATATAAATTCTTTGAATATTACAATAATCTACAACAAAGAGAGGCTACCCAACAGCGGGAAGGTCCGAAGTGATCTACTTCTCTAGCGGATATTCTTCGCCGGTAACCTGATCTGAACAAAAAGATTTCACAATAAGTGTGAGTTTCAAAACTCAGTGAGCGAATCAACGTCATGTTAATAAAATTCAAATACATCACCAGTCATGCAAGTATACCCAAAGGCTCACATTCAACCAATAAACATAGTTAGAAATTACACACTAGAAGATATAAAGTGATCCAATTCATCCAACAGTATTAGTATTCATCAATGACAATATATCCCAGAGAGTGCACATAGGTTGTCTCACCAAATTTGTTTATGTCCACCATGACGCACAATCTCATCTTCTCAGTTAGGGCACATCACGGATCTGTTATAACCCGGGCTATATCCCTACTAAAGGAATCGTTATCTCTACACTTATTGGTCAAGACACCATTTAAACTAGGTTTTCTGCCTTGCTGTGAGAGGGGGTACTATTCCGCTCAATCACAATCAATAGTACAGTATTTCATATCATAATTAGAAGTACAATGTAATATTCATTCATATAACAGGTATCATATATAACTATATTATAAATTTATAAACTACAAATCAAGATAACAATTAAGTTGTCTTTGGAAAGATTCAAACTTCACATCACCCTGAAATACTTGTTTTATCTTATCCATACTTCTGGATTAATTTGAATTATCTCCCTAAATTCGCCAATCCGAATCCAATTAACCCCTATGAGTCTTGGGAGTGTCCTACGACATACTTTTTTATCATCAATGATGTTAAAATCTTATTAAAACAGGTTTGTTTCACTCACTTGGATTTCGTACGAGTATCACTTCTCTAAGTTGTTACGGATAAGAGCACACATGTGAATTTCAGTGTTCTGCTACGGAGATTTTTATGAAAGATTAGAGAAAACAAGTTAGGGTTGTTTTCGTACAAATACTGTTCATACATATAATACTATTCACATGTATGGTTACTATTCATACATACGGTTATTATTTATATGTATGAGCACTATCATATATATGGTACTATTCATGAAAAAAATAGTGAATACAATCTGTAAAAGAGTACACCAGGTAAGTTTTAAGGAAAGATTGGAGGGTCGCAATGGACACACTTAAGTACCAGGTTTTTCCTTAGCTAGAATTTTTCTATACATGTATTCTTCACAGTTTACATTCTATTTTGGTAATTAGAGAATCAAAATAACATATAGGCAGCTAAGGACAGTTTTTCTGATGTAGAAGATCAGCCAAAGCTGCAACCATAGAGCATACTTAAGAAAACAACTTCTAAAATTTGAAAGACATAAAAAGGATATAGTATTCTCACCTAAGTTAAAAAGGAAAAGCCCAAAATCTTAGAGGTCTAGCGTCGGAGTAAGAGAACTTAAGGAGAGAAGAAGAGAAGTTAAAGGTGTGAGTTTAAAAGTGAAATGGAATGACCTATTTATATGAAAAGTCAATGATACTATTAGATACTATGCGCTAATAAAATATTCAATTAACTATTCATAAAAATGACATTTTTAATAAAATAATTTAATTTACTGTGCATATTAATTATTTAGTTTACTATACAGTCACGGCGGCTTTAGAACTTAAAGGAAAAACTATCCTTTCATCTTAAACCTTTAAGTTTTTTTCAATTCAGTCCTTTTATTTTAGTTCCTGAGAGTATTTTCTCACATAAAACATTATTTTCTCTTACGAACTTCTTTCTAGTTTTTTCTTATGACCAAATTACATCTAGTACTCGACATTTCGATTGTATATGTGAACAGTACCGTATACGTGAATAACTTTATACAGGTGAATAGTACCATATACTAGAATAGTAACCATAGTTCGCAAATATACATTTATATTTTATTTTTCACGGGTATTACAATATATACTTATTGTGTTTTGATTATATAACCACACATTTGTTATATTTTGATTAAAAAACTTGACAACAAATATATAAGAAAATGCATATAAATTTTTTCCTTTTTCAAAATCAAATGAGCACACCCTTTTTATGGCAATTACGTTAGTTTACACATTAATCAAGTCGATTATGTTTTTTTCATCAATTTTAAAGACACTACTTCACATGAATGTTGTACATTTAA
Source organism: Biancaea sappan (assembly GCA_037074585.1). NCBI lineage: Eukaryota > Viridiplantae > Streptophyta > Magnoliopsida > Fabales > Fabaceae > Biancaea > Biancaea sappan. The sequence goes on along the minus strand of CM073492.1, from coordinate 9,287,208 downwards.
GAATCTTGTACATTTTTGTTTCTTAATTTTAAGAAACAAAAATGTGAAATCTTGGAGTTGCTTTGAATAACAGGGACAAACAAGTAATTAATACCCGCAGTTGATCAGCAATTGTAATTTGTAAATGAGAAACACTAATTAGTCGGAATAAGTATTGATAATTGAGATCAGTTTATATAATAATAATAATAATAATAATAATAATAATAATAATAATAATAATAATAATAATAATAATAATAATTGAGATCAGTTCATCCATAATATGCGACTAAAGAAACCTTACATAATTCATTAATTTATTTTAATTTCTAACGAGTAAATATTTATACTCATAAAAAATTAAATTACATAATATCAGTTGTTCGGTACTATATAAGTACTAAAAATAAATTATTCAAGCGATAGCAGTTTTAAATAATAAACGCACTGAACTTAAGTATATATGTGAAAAATACTTATTAAAAAAAAAAGAGTTGTGAAAACGTATAAGTGTTTCTATTAATTTAACAAACAAATTAAGGCTTACATGATATTTATCTAACATGGGGTCCCAAAAATTAATAGTTATTTACCTCACATTGACGACTAAAGCATCAATTTTTTTTTAAAAAAAAAACACATATTTTTGAGTTGCCATATATTTTCCTAGTCTTCAGTGAAATATGGCGTTATGGCGTTATCAAATGAATTCATTATATATATATATATATATATATATATATATATATATATATATATATATATATACCTCCAAGTAGAATAATTGAGACACTGAAATGGGGAAAAAATCCTGAGATAATTGTAAGAGAACTTTTATGACATAAGAAAATAAGAAATATATTCTTCTGTGACCTAATCCACTTTAAAGCCATAAATAAGTAAAAACCCTTTCTAATATCAAGTGGTTCTCAATTTGTTTGCAATCTCAGCCGTCTATGATAGATTGGACAACTCAAATTAAAAAAAAATGATATAGCATGTGGTCTAAATCATTTAAAACAAATAAAAAAGATATTACATAACAAATATATATTTGTGTGACCTAACCAATTTTTAAGTCTGGAGGAAAATAATATTGTTGAAAATTCATAAAACTGATCTGATAATGTAATGACATAATGGTTACAATCAAATTGATTTAAATAGTGTTCAATTAATGACACAATTAAATTAATTTAAAATATATTAAATGAATTTGAAACAATCAAAAAATTTATGAAACCGATCAAGTCAAAATATAAACTAATAACATGGAAATAATTAAATTAAATTTTTTTTTTCATAAAAACTAAAAGTAGGCCCATTCAATATGTCATAAGATGAACAAAATACAAATTTACACTAGAGTGACCTAGAAGTGTGAATACACAAGTGCATTTTTTACCCTAGTTGTTTATGAATTCATTATAACATGTATATATGTAAAACATTATTCCTTTCATATTCTGATTAATGTAAGACTAGGTCTTACTTTTTTAAAATACTCAAAGTTCTATGGGGCGTGATAGCATAGTACCACATGCGTTGCCAAATAATTTTTGTACGAGATTGATCTAATAGATCACAATGTCTCCTATGTTGTCTGACTAATATAAACACAACATAAAATGCTCCTAAATTGTTTGACTAATATAAACCGGTTGGGTTACAAACCGGGTCACCCACCACTCCCCTGATGAGTCCATGGCAGGACGAAACCAGTGAACCTCTCTATCTATATGGGCAAAACGGCTGAACTCCTACCGAGTGGCAGTAAGGTGGGGGTGCCGCACGGGCTGAACTTAGTGTTGAATCTCTAAGCTCGTAACAAGTGGTATCAGAGCCTCGGTTCATTTTTGGTTCGTTGGTTACTGTAGCACGTCCGAAAATTTTTAGATCCGGCTCCAAAATTTCAGATCTTGCCCCGATTTGGTTGATTTGGAGCATAGGAGACCATTCTCTACATCTTTGGTGCGTTAAAGAACGTCGGAGACCAATTTTTGGTGGTAAGAAAATTTTTAGATCTAGTTTTAAATCTCAGATCTAGCTTGATTCGCTTATTTTTTGGGAAAAAGAGACCGTTTATTGCATTTCTAGTGCATTGGAGATCGTTTTTCAGTTGTTTCGGTGAGTTTTTACGGTTGCGAATACTGTTCATCGCAGGAATCTTCATCGGAAGTACTGTTCATTGCCGGAATCTTCATCGGAAGCACTGTTCATCGTCTTCTATGGCGAGGCACTGTAGCAGTCAACGGTCAACGGCATTGTAGCGACTCGGATACTGTAGCGACTCGGCACTGTAGCATGGTCAACGGTCAACGGTACTATTTGATCAAAGTTACTGTTTGGTCAAAGCTGTTGTTTGGTCAAAGCTGCTGTTTGGTCATTGTTGTTGTTTGGACCAAGTTTTCTGTTGCGATCGTTATTGTTTCCTCGACACAGTTCCGGTGAGTTTATGTTTAATTCAGAAAAGAATTCTGAATTTCTGTGTGAATTTACTGGATTGTGCTGGATTGAATTTCTGGTTTACTGCTGTGAATCTTGTTGGACTGCTGTGTTGAATTTCTGTTAGTGAAGTTCTGGTCAGTTTGCAAGGTTCTGAACAGTTTTGTGAAATTCAATTTCTGATTGCGAAATTTGCTAGTAATTTATCTGCTGTTATTTGAGAAGATGTCGACTCATAAATTCGATATTGAGAAGTTCAATGGATCGAATGATTTCACTTTGTGGAAGGTAAAAATGAGGGCACTTCTGGTTCAGCAGGGATGTGCAGTGGCATTAGAAGGAGAAAGTAGTCTACCTAACACGTTGAAAGAAGAGGAGAAGAAGGAAATTTTGGCAAAGGCTCATAGTGCATTACTATTGAGTCTGACAGATGAGGTGTTGAGAGAAGTAGTTGATGAATCAACTGCTGCAGGTTTGTGGAAGAAATTGGATGATAAATACCAGAAAAAGTCTCTCACAAACCGGTTATATCAGAAACAGCGTTTGTATACCCTGCGGATGACAGAAAATATGCAGGTAAAAGATCATCTTGATAATTTTAACCGAATTATCCTGGATTTACAGGGTGTTGGGGTTAAGATAGATGATGAAGATCAGGCTATCATTCTTTTGTGTTCTCTACCAAATTCATATGAGAACTTTGTTGACACTATGTTGTATGGTAGAGATAGTATCTCTGTTAATGATGTCAAAGATGCTTTGCAGTCTAAAGAGCTGAAGAGAAGAGTCTCTAGTTCTAATGAGGATGGTGCAGAAGCATTTACTTTCTGATTGGTAGTTCTGTGATGGGGACAGTGGCTGTATCTAAATCTTTAGGGAAGAATGATGATTGTACAGAGTTGTGGCATTGCCGATTGGGACACATGAGTGAGAAAGGGCTGTCAATTCTAAGTAAACAAGGATTGTTAGAAGGAGCAGAAACTAGGAAACTGAAATTCTGTGAAGTTTGTGTTATGGGTAAACAACGCAGAGTTAAGTTCAGTTCTGGGAAGCATACTTCTACGGATGTTCTGCAATATGTTCACTCAGACTTGTGGGGTCCTTCTCCAGTTGAATCTCAGGGCAAATGCAAGTACTTTGTTACTTTCATTGATGACTACTCTAGAAGGGTTTGGGTGTATTTTCTGAAATCCAAAGATGAAGTGTTTGGGAAGTTCAAGGAGTGGAAGACCATGGTTGAGAAACGGACTGGAAAACAGGTCAAAACACTCAGAACTGATAATGGGTTGGAGTTCTGTAACGCTCTATTTGATGAATTTTGCAAGAAAGAAGGTATAGTGAGGCATCGCACTGTACGTCATACACCACAACAAAATGGAGTTGCAAAACGTATGAATCAAACACTGTTGCAGCGTGCGAGATGCATGCGATTAAACGCTGGCTTGCCAAAACAATTCTGGGCTGAAGCAGTTAACACTGCTTGTTATCTGGTGAATAGATTGCCATCTACTGCAATTGATTTTAAGACTCCTCAAGAGGTATGGTCCGGTAAACCTTCTGATTATTCTGGCCTGCGTATATTTGGTTGTCCTGCTTATGCTCATGTGAATGATGGTAAACTAGAGCCTAGGGCAATGAAATGCATATTTCTAGGGTATGCACATGGAGTTAAAGGGTACAGACTGTGGTGTACTGAAAAGGATAGAACTCCAAAATTTATTATTAGCAGAGATGTAACTTTTGATGAGTCTGCTATGTTTGGTCAGAAAGAGGAGCTTGGTAGTCATGCAGGTAATAATGATCAAGGTGCCAACCAGAAGGTGGAAATTGAAGTTCAAACTTCAAAAAGGGTTATAACAGACCCTGTACAGCAGCCCAGGGAAGAAGAAGAATCACAACCTATAGCAACAAGGAGGGAAAGAAGGAAAATCAGAAAACCTATGAGGTATGCAGATTGTGTTGATATAGTTGATGTTAATTCAGTTGCTTATGCCTTGGCAGTAGGTGAAAGTATTGATTCTGATGACCCGAGATCATATAAAGAAGCAGTTGAGAGTAGAGAAGCATCAGAATGGCTGGTTGCAATGAATGAAGAGATGCAATCTCTTGAGAAGAATGAAACATGGGATCTTGTACCGTTACCAAAGGGAGTGAAACCGGTAGGATGCAAATGGGTCTTCAAAAAGAAAGAAGGTATTCCTGGAGTTGAACCAGCAAGGTTCAAAGCACGACTCGTGGCAAAGAGTTTTTCACAAAAGGAGGGAATTGATTATCATGAAGTTTTCTCCCCGGTTGTGAAGCATAAAACCATTCGTGTCCTTTTGTCCATGGTAAGTGTTTTTGACTTGGAGTTGGAACAACTGGATGTGAAAACTGCTTTCTTACATGGAAATTTAGAGGAGCAAATTTATATGTCACAGCCAGAAGGATTTCTTGATTCTGGGAAGAAAGATCATGTATGTTTCCTGAAAAAGTCCTTGTATGGTTTGAAGCAGTCTCCTAGACAGTGGTACAAGATTTTTGATGCATTCATGACTTCCCATGGTTTTCTGCGTAATCAGTTTGATAACTGTGTCTACTCTAAGAAACTTGCAGATGATTCTTATATTTATTTGTTGCTATATGTTGATGATATGTTAATTGCTGCAAAGAACAAGGTTGAAATTGATAGTTTGAAAGCCTTGTTGAGCAGTGAGTTTGAGATGAAGGATTTGGGTGCAGCCAAAAAGATTTTGGGCATGGAGATTTGGAGAGATAGAAGTTCAGGTTTACTGTATGTATCTCAACAGAAATACATAGAAAAATTGTTGCAGTCTTTCCAAATGAATAATTCTAAGCCGGTTAGTACTCCGTTGGCGGCACATTTTAAACTTGATGCTAGTACAATACCTACTACAGCTGAGGAAAAAGGGTACATGAGTTCAGTGCCTTACTGTAATGCTGTTGGAAGCTTGATGTATGCAATGGTGTGTACTAGGCCTGATATAGCTTATGCAGTCAGTGTGGTAAGCATGTTTATGAGTAATCCTGGGAGAGCTCACTGGAGTGCAGTTAAATGGATTATGCGGTATCTGAAAGGTACGAGTAATATTTGCTTGGTTTATGGTACTGATAAATCTGATAGTGGCTTGGTTAGTTATACAGATTCAGATTATGCTGGAGATCTTTTGAGGAGGAGATCCTTAACATGCTATGTCTTGACTCTGAATGGATGTGCTGTCAGTTGGAAGGCAACACTTCAATCTACAGTTGCCTTGTCTACCACTGAAGCAGAATACATGTCATTGGCAGAAGGAGTTAAGGAAGGTATGTGGTTACATGGTTTGATTGATAGTCTGGGGTTAAATATTCAGAGACCTATCATTTATTGTGATAGTCAGAGTGCATTAAGTTTGGCCAAGAATCCAGTCTACCATGAGAGGTCGAAGCATATTGATATCAGATTGAATTTTATTCGAGATGTGATAGAAGACAAGAAATTATCCATCGAGAAGATAGCCACAGCAGATAATCTAGCAGATATGTTGACAAAGGCTCTATCTTCAGAGAAGTTCAAGCATAGCTTGGACTTGGTGAATGTTCGCATTCCATGAAGCCCTACAGGGCTTGAATGACAGAGATGAATTTATATTTAGTTATGGTGATTTGAGAGAATTCAAGTCAAAGAGGGAAATTGTTGGGTTTGACTTGAATTTTGTGGGTGACCCGATTTGTAACCCGACCCACGACCCATGACCCATTTGTCTCTATATATATGAGTGTGAGGGAATTCATTGTAAGAGAGATTGATGTAATTTCTCTTTGTATAGCCTCCGTCAGAAAATAATACAGACATTCTCTCTGTCCGTGGACGTAGGTCGCATTGACCGAACCACATAACTTCTTGTGTGTTCTTCTCAATCTTTCTCCTTGATTTATTGCCTTCAAGTAACCTAACAAAACCAAAACACTAAGGGTGTGTTTGGTATAGATTCAAGATTATGAGAGAAAGGGAAAGGGAATGGGAATGGTAATGTGAATGTGAATGGAAATAAAAATTATGTTTGGTATGATATAAGAAGAAAGGGAATACATTGCATTTATATTGTTTGGTATGTGGTTTAAAATGAAGGAAATGAAAGAATTAGGTATAAATTTACTAATTTACCCTAAAAAAAAAAAGAAACTCCCTCATCCTCTCTCATCTCTCTTACTTTTTTGCACTCAGAATGTCTTTGACTCTCTCTCTTCTCTCTCCCTTTCTCGCATTTGCAGAATGTCTCTCTTTCTCTCTCTAGCCTCCGGCCGTCTTCTCTCTCTGTCTCCTCTGACCACCTTCCTCCTCCTCCTCCTTCTTCTTCTTCCATCCCCCTCTCTCTCTTTCTCCTGTTTCCTCTAACTTTTATTATATTTTGTCTCTCTATATCAAGATTACATCTGGACGGAGACAACGGTGGCGGATGAGAGGGGAAATCTAAAAATTTTTGGATTAGGAGAAGGTTAAAATGCAGATTACACATGCTGAATGAGGGGAGGGAGTTCAATTGCATCAGATAGGCAATGTAATGATCCGTACAGTCATGTGAGGGAATGGGATTGCATTTGCAGAGCCTCTCAAGCATACCAAACACCCTATTGTGGGATTGCATTTCCTACACTCTTATGTATACCAAACACACCCTAGCCCTTCAAATAATCTTGAAAGGACCATTCACCACTTCTAAAGGAAAGAGACGCTAACTTGTATCAACAAATTAAAAGGACCTTACTTGCAAGTTGCAAGTTAAACTATTAGGGTACAAATTAATACGAATTAGACAATATGGATCAAGAGTACTATACTCTGACTTTTTATCAATGCATTGTGCCTATTTTTTTTTTAGTACACAAATAATTTCTAAGCAACGAAAATTAAAGGATGTAACAACTCAATAACCATAATATTTTCCATACAAAAGCCAATTTGTCTTGCATTACATGATAAACTAGGATTGGTGCCAGTTGTAACCCATAAGTTATAGACTAATTATTGATAAATTACTAATATTGAAAGCAAACCTCTGAATTCTAATGGAGGCCAATCTTTTTTTTTAACCAATTTAAGTCTATCCACGTCACGTAAGATGTATAAATATTAAATAATATTACTTGATGTTGTAATTTATTATTGCAAGAAGCAAAGATTTTTATGCTCGTGATGTCAAAGAGCAGTGTGTCACTGAATAATGAAAGAGTAATTTTATAGAGACCTTCATTTTATTAATAAAGTAAATTATTTCAACATTAACGTCCCACTATAATTTCTGTTATTCGTAATTAGAAAAAATAATTATTGCAGTAATCCAAAATCGACATGGGCCCCGAGACTCTGCAACTTAATTTGTTCACATTCTAGTAATGTAATGATGATAACCAAGTCTTCAAATCAACAAGTTATTGAATGACTTGAATATAGTAATATGGTTTATAATATAACTTGATTTATTTAGAAACACGATTTGAAAGGAACAAATTTAGAGCAATTCAGTTAAAGGGTATTTATTTATTTATTTTGTATATGTTCATGTTTGATTTTTTTTATACTTTGTGTAATCAAACACTTTTGCTAAAAGTAATGTAATATTTTTTCTCTACCCATATATGTATATCACACTGACTAAATCACATAAATTCTTGTGTGTTTTTTCTTAATTTTACATTATTTATCATATTCGATTTACATAAATATCCGTAAGAGAAGCTGTACCATATTATGATAACTTCAAAATGTTTGTTCAAAGGCTTCATTCATAATTATTATTTTTGTATGAGCTTCTTCTTTTTTTCTTTTTTTTTTTCTTTTTGGGTGATTTGGATCAATGTATGAGTAGTTCTGGGGTTGGTTATAGAAAGAAGAAAAAGGGTAGCTTCATGACAAAGCCACGGCAACAAGAAGATTTGGACACGGTTCAAGATAAGAGAAAGATGAATATAATAAGCGTAACAAAAGAATGTTGTCCACTATGGCTTCTGTTTCGTCACGTTAGGTTCAAAATATAGTGGCATCACGAATAGTTTAATCAGATTGAATTCACCTTTACAGCCTATGTTTCTGGCATAGCTATAAAGAGGTTGTTTTGCTTCCAAGATGACCCAATTCTGTCAAAATCCTCATGGGTGGGACGTCATTCTCAACTTTTATTTTATAATCACTGTGACTATGTTACATTTTTATAGGGCTAATATGAGGCAGGTCCGACAACGAAAGACAGGGAGGTCTATTATCAACAAATAACTTTAGGGTGGACCACCCCAACATCAACCATAATCTGGTTATATATATACTCCCAGATTCAGGCATGATTCCTCTGTAACAAACTTAGATAGAATAAGAGCAAAGCAACCATCGACATCGACATCGACATCTTATTAGTGATAGCGAATTGTGAATAGATCTCAAAATGTGATTCAATTCAATGATTTCATCATCAGTTTGTATCACTGCAAATCAAATTACTAATTAATTAATAGGGTAAAGCTTATGGATTTCAAGTACAAAGAGAATGGTAGTTTAAAGATAAAAGGGGTGGTGGAAGCTGATTCACTTTCATCACGTTCAGAACAACTTTCAAGTAGTGGGATTTGAAATGATGCAGGTGAGAGCATGTGTTAAGATGCTTCAGATATACTTTAGCTGGGCGTTATTTTAGTCACAACAACTTTTGGGCCAGGCCCAACGTAAGCCCATGAATCCCTCTTCTTGCTTCTCTCTCCTGTGCGGATCAACCTATTAAAAATTGAGTGTTTAAGTGAAAGGGAATATTTGAACCCCCCCCCCCCCCTTCCCCCAACAAAAGAAAGTGAAAGGAAATGAGAATAGGAATAAGAAATGAAAAAGGGAAGAAATAAAAAAAATTGTGTTGGATATAATGTAAAATGAATTGAAAATAAATGAGATTGTGTGTTTGGTAATTGGTATGATGTTTTAAAGTGATAAAATGAAATAAATTTAAGGTAACTTTACTGAAATATCTTTGTATTAAAAAATAACATAAAAGAAGCTATTTTATTGAAAATCCTAATTGTCATAGTGGTTGTCATCGTTGTTTTCACTCTACAACGTTGTGGTGGTAGCCAAGAGAGAGAAACTAGTTGTCGCCGCCTTTGGCTATCGCACTTCCAACATTCCCTAGCATTGACAACGAACAAACACACAAGGAAGTGACAATGATGGTGGGAGATAATGATTTAAGTAGTGGAAAACAAATAAGAGTGACGACGAACACTCATCAGCGGCGGTAAAAACCACAATGATGGTGGGAGACAATGGTTTAAAGACGACAACACACAAGGAAAGAAAACACTGAAAAGGAAATAGCAAAACTGAAAAATGGTTTGGACAATACACACCAATTAGAGGGACCAATATGAAAAATGTGGGATTATCGTGAGGGCAAAACTAACCATTCACCACAATTTCAATTAAAAGAATAACATTCCATCCAAAATCAAATGAAAAGCAACCGTACAATATATCTTGCCAATGGATTCCCTTTCCATCAGGTTTAATGAATATCGAACATCAATTTTAGGTTCAAAGAATGAGAATCCAAATCCCTAAATGACTACCTAACGCAACTTAAGAGCTACTTTCAATGTAACACAATAATTAAATAGTTATGAACAATCAATATTGATCCACATAGTAAATTAAGAGCATCTACAATTGTGAACTTCACTTTGGTTCTTATTGTGAATTTTATAATACCACATCAGTTTAAACATCTCCCCACTATTTTAAACAATTATCTACTCTAGTGGTGAGCCTATTAATAACCAACAAATGAGTTCCATAATTAACTCTCAACTATTTTAGCATTTATTACTCTTCATTAATATTTATTGTAAGTTGATTATTTTATTATTACTTTTTATATAAAAATAATTTTTATGTATGGCAGCCAACGTGACGAACTACTAAAATAAAAATCGATTATTAAATTTAAAATCTCTTAAAAAATACCATTATAGATGCTCTAATATCCAATAATGCCCATTCATTGAGAATAACCAAACCAAAGTAAAACTTCAGATCACAATCTGTTTCAAACAGGCTAAAATAGAACATATCCCTTGTCATTTTATCTTACAGATTAATTATGAAATTGTTTCTCAGGCTTGGGACAGTATAAATTATTTCAATTAAATATCTGCATAATTTTTTCAACAATTTAAAATTATTGAATTGTCTATAAACTTGCACTGTAAATAACTAATTATCATATTAGCATTGGATAAAATACACTACAGTTGAAATGGTTTACATCAACTTCACGTGTCGCCCTCTTATTATAAAATAAACTCGAATCTGGTCAATGTCACCCGCCCTAAGCACATATTTGTTACGTACACACACAAATATGACATATATATACCTACAAGACTAGATGCTGATCATCTAGCTACAAATATAGGTTTTGCCTACCCCAGCACAGCACCCAATTTGATGCGACTTAATAAAGAAAGGACAACACTCCAGAGTTTTAAAGTAAATTAAATGGTTATATTAGATGTTGGAGTCCAAGGCCATGATGGTGGTGAGATTCATAGGGTTCATATATGTAATATCCCAAGAATTTATATGAATATTTAAAGTCTAATTTGAAGTTTAGTGAAAAATTTAATTACGTGGAAAATTTGCTTTTTGAATTAGTGAAGAAAATGTGGGAATAGAAATTTTAATTTTTAATTTAGGAAATTTTTACAAATTCTCAAGGACTAAAGTGAAAAGAAAAGAAAATATGGATTACTTTTGAGAAATGACCAAATAGGAACCTGAGAGGAAGAATAAAGCTTATGAGAATGAATTATGAGTCCGGTACCGAAAAGATGATGGATTCGAGGTTAAAGTGGTATTTGAGACATCGAGAGGGATTAAAGTGAACAAATCTTATAAGCTAAGGTGGCTATGAGCGATTTTATCGAAAAAGAAATTGGTGGGGCCCACGCGTATACATTTCTCTCTTATTATTTTCTTTCTCTCATTCTCCCGTATGCTTCCTCACTTTCTCTCTCTCTCGATTATGCTTGCAAAAGAATTTTTTCATCAATCATTCATGCAATTTTTGCTTGGGGAAGGAAGCCATGAAAGTTAGGAGGATTGGTAAGTTGATGTTCTTCTTCTTCCTCCTCTTATTACAAGATCAAATCATTGGTTATCATTTTGCAAAATTTTTGTAGAATATTTTAATGGATGAATTTAAGTGTGGATGTTAATCTAAAACATTCCTAGGTAGTTTATGATGTTATTAGAACAAGAAATTTGGAGAAAAATAGGAGAAATTCGTAGAATTTGGATATTTGAAAAAAGTTAGTGTTCTTGATGAAAATTTGAGATTTGAGCTTGGATTGTTGGTAGAAATTGGGGGTTTTGGTGTTAAAACACTCCTTAGACATTAAGGATGAAAACCCATGGAAGAAATCAAAAGAAATGTTGTTTTAGATATGATTTTAGGATTTTTGGATGAAGAACACGAAGAACATTCGAAAATTTTTCCCAGAAATTACTGTTCATTGAGAAAATTTTTCCAGATTTTCTTGGCTACTGTAGCGTTGACTCGGTCAACGTTACTGTAGCATTGACTCGGTCAACATTACTGTAGTGTTGACTCGGTCAATGTTACTGTAGCTACGTTGACCGTTGACTGTTACTGTAGCATCAGTTTTTTTTTTTAAATATCGTTGAAAAGCTCTTTGAGTCTAGTTTCCAATGGTATAAGTTTCATCTGGATATTCATTACCAGTTAGGAGTTATGATTTGAGAAGTAAGTGAAGGTTGGGAATAGTGGTAAGAAATTTCTCTATTTTGTAGCCCTGATGATTTTTATCTGGTTACAATAGGAATGGTCAAGGCCCAAGGTGGGAGTGCTGAGAGCATGAAATTCAGGTGAGTGGGTTAATACTTGCTATGATTAAATATCTTTGTTATTGACTTTTTGCATCATAGTGAAAATATGTTGAATATCCAAGTTTGAAGAGAATGATGTGGGACGATGAGACATAAACAATTGTGGAACGTGCCAGGTGATGTATATAATTATATTTTCTTATTTTCTCATGAATGGAGGTTATATGATGGATTGTGAATGACATGTGAACTGAGTTGAAATGTATCATACTCTGATTGTTGAGTTCATTCATATGCGGATAGTTGAAGTATGTTATTATTGAATAATTGTTCTATATTATGGGTTATGTTGTATACATGCTATGTTGCTGGAACCATATTGATTATGTTGTGACTTGAATTGTAAATGACTGAGTTGTGTATGTGGCTCAAGATTATGATTGAGGATGTTTTTATATGTGATTGTGATTGTGTTTGACTAGAAAGGAAAGGCATGGTGGTGCACCCCATGAAGAAATCTACATGAAGCTATAAGGGTGGAGAATATACATGGAGCGATAAGGGTGGATGCGGCGGGGGCCGCGGGCAACGATCCAGAGGTATCCTGGACGACCCGGTTGGTACGGAAAATGTGTGAAATTGATTTCACTGTTTGCTGTTGTGAAGTATTATGAATTATATTATGACCGATTACGTATGATTGCTGCATATTATCATTATGATGCATGATATTTTTTTGTCATAGTTTTGTGTTGTCTGCTCACTGGGCACGTGGTTTGCTCATACCCCTCTTATTAACATTTTTTTCAGAGTTGACAGCTGAAGGTAAATATCTGTACAAGGAATTATGGATCCTTAGCCCATACTTACCTTTTCATTTATTCAAGATAAATGTATAATAATTAAGTCTTATTCTAAGTTGTATAAATCTAGAAATCTCTGTAATCGGGTAGGTTCATTCAGTGATGCAATGTGAATGACTGTAGGGTGTATAGAGAACTCGGTTTGGTTGCATGAAAAAGAATGGTATGATTCTTAAGAGAAAGCTAGGCTTACGGAGGTGAAATGAAATTCACTTTCCGTGCCGGTCACGTGCTCAGATTTTAGTACGTGACAATATAGTGGGTGGTTCCAATCAAGATGGCCTTGACGATGAAGCCCAGAGCACGCTATGAAGGGTGGAAAGCGTCCCAGAAGGCATAGATATCCTTGTTTGGACACAGGTTGGATAAGGGGTTGCACTGTCCCAATCCATTGTATGCACCTTGCCCACAACATGCGACCTTCGATGTCACAAACCCTGCCATCATCCAAACCATGCACAAAAGAATTAATAAAACAAGAAATGACAAGAAAAAGGTACTAGCTAGTGTGTGGAAGTTTGAGGGAGAAACCAAATCTTTGAGGATTGCCGATGAAGTCCATGTTCATTTGAAAAGCATTGGCAGTGACAAACACGTCCGAGCCGAGCTGAACGTTGAGCTGAGAGGTCATCTGAACCAGCAACGGGTTGAAAATCTAAGCCGCTTCCTGCAACTCCGGCATGTACTCTCCGTTTCTGCTTCTCTGAGCCAGCTGCGACGGCACGCACCCCAACTGCCCCGTCCCCGTCACCAGCACCCTCCGAGCCCCCAACTCATACAGCCTCTGCCTCACACTCATCGCCACTTCTCTTAACACCCACACCATATATACGAAACCCATCCACTACAAATCAAGAACCAGAATTAGGAATATCAGAGAGAGACGTACCAGGAGGATATTTCTGTACTCGGAGATGAGGAAGCGGGAGAATTGGGGTGACCTGGCAGAGAGAGGCGTGGCGAAGTAGTTGTTGACGAAGTCGTTACCGCCTAGAGTCATGAGCACTAAGGCTCCCTTCACTATTTTATCTGCCTGGGATTCACCTACTAACCCACTTACCCGTTGTTGGTACTGCTGGAACAGTTCGAATTGCTGAAACATCCTTATAATGCTCACCTGCGTACGTGTCAATATAATTGTCAGTTTTATTTTATTCTTGTGACACTGTCCTTAAATGTAGTAATTATTACAAATTGGATCCCGGGTCGTTGAGGATTCCAATTCCAGCGGAAGCAAAGTTGGCCCCAACTAGCAGCTTTTGTCCGGTGAGTTCGGGGCTCAGGTATGGCAATGTGGGCTCAGACCCGATTTGTTGGCCTACAAGAGGAATATATTAATTCAATTAAGAAATGTAATGAATTCGGGAAAATAAATGAATGAAGAGGAGTGAGCAGAGACTGATGATGTCGGGGAGGTTGAAGCCGTTGGAGAAGCGGCCGGTGGGGCGGTGGGTGGGCTAGTCGATGCCGTAGGGGGGAGAGTCGGCACGTGCGATGGTGGCCAAGTAGTTGTTGTTGCCACTGTCCACCAGAGAGTCTCCGAAGACGAAGAAGGCACGAGCCGCCTCTGCTTTCTCTGGAGCCACTGTACTAATCAGCGCCACCACTAGAGTCACCATGAACGCTCTCAACTCTGACATGTTGATTTTGAATTATACAATTACAGTGATACCTTGTTGCTGTGTGTGTGAACTCGAGAGTTGCCTCTATGATGCTCTTTATAAGGGTGGGTTCAATCATTAATGCTCTGTATCAATGTTCTTCCCTTAGTCAAACATTTATTAAAAGTGTGTCTGTAAGAGAAAATGTTGGTAATATTGCACAGCTCAGTTACCACTTGAACTACAGTTCGAAGTCAAAATGGTGATCGGTGAATTTTATTGCCATTTTTTATCTGGGTTTTTTAGGTGACGGTAATGATCAATTGTTCAATTGTTGGATACCTCTCCATGTCCCACGTCGGTTTAGTTTATAAAGTCTAAGCGTAACGCGTAGAAGGCTCAAACTTGAGCCACGACAATTGCGTTATTCAACTTCCATGCTTTGATCTAACTGCGTGCGGATTGGTTACAGCACACAGGAGTCATGCGTGATATTAGCTACAGTTTTAATTGTAGTTAAATTTTAATTACTGTTAAAATTTTGATTAATAAATATATTAATCACAGTTAAAATTATGGTTAATAAATAATTTTGATCTTGATCTAATTATACAATTGTTCAAATCTATCCGGCTTTCCTCCTAAACAAAATCACTTAAGAGGCTCTTATACAATTAATAGTCGTTGGATTAAATTTGATACAATGGTTGTCATTTTTTAACGTTTTATTTTATGTTTTTTTAAAAAAAACCAGAAAAAATTATGACCTTTAAGTTGAGGTTTGGTTTGGTTGTATTTGAGACTTTTTTTTCTTTTAATAATACTTGATTTTTCTGGATTGATTTGTTATCATTATCACCAAAGTAAATTAATGGAGGGAGCTTAGTATAATTTTAAAAATAATAAAGATATAATGTATGGTGATAAGCAATCTTAGGAGAGATAAATATAATTTACTATGATATTAAAATTAAAATCATAATACATGTTTAAACTTAACTACCTATTTTAAGAATAAACTTATAGTTCACATGTTATGGAGAAAAATATTTTTTATATAGAAAATAAATAAAAAATGATAATAAACATCAAAATGTTAAAGGAGCAAGTATAATATTCAAGACATGTGCAGTAACAAATGAAATTTAATTAAATTAGATGAGAAATTAGTATACTTTACTCATATTAATAAGAAACGGAAGCTAAATTTATTTTGGTTCTTCACAAATAAAATAATTTTTAATTTTATTTATCAAACAATATAATTGATTTTTAATTTAGTATGTTTTGTAAATAAAATCGTTATCCGTGACATTCTTTTGTCATAAAATGACATTTACCAACTCGATATTAAATTGGTTTTCAATGTAGGTGGCCTGAGCTGGATCCGGTTAATTATGTTAATGTACATAATTATAAGATTAAACACATATATATAGTTAACGTAGCTACCACCCAAGCATTCCACTAATTACATAGGTCCATTAATTATCCAATCAACACAACTGGATTCCCAAGCTTTCTTTTCATGTCAGGTTTGATAAATACTAAGAATTTGTAAAATCTGTGATTATATATATATATATATATATATATACTGCCCCGTTAGTAAAAAGAGAATGATTTTTTGGAATCTCACTCGGATAATCATACGTCAATGAGAGGCTGATATATAAGCCAGGAACACAATTAGAACCTAATGAGCTACTCGATGAGTGCCACTCCATTTATCTCTTTTATTCAACATCAAAATTCAAAATTCTTTTGAGATAGTTCAACTTTCACCAGTAGTTTATCGCTTTTCACCTGTGTTGCATGCGGTGCCAGCCGATGGAATGGGAAACACTAGTCTCCATTTCTCTCATAACCCTGTATATATGTATGTGTGTGTGAGAAAGAGATTTGTATCTCTTAATTATTTGGTCTCAAAATTAAGTAAAATTATTGATTTAATTTGAATTGTTAGATTTTAGCTCATATTTCAATAAGTTATTTAAAAAAAATAAAGAAAACAATATAAAATTTAGATTGTTAGTTGTGAAATTCAACTACCTATATTAAAAGGAGTCCGGATCTACAGAGCAGCGTCCTATGTGATTTTTTTATTTTTATTTTTTAAAAATTACAAAGAGTTTTTCTTTTTTAATTTGACAGTCAATAAATTAAATTAAATATTATTATAGATCATAAACCATAATCTATAATATTTAATTAAATAAATTACAATCAAATATTATTGTAAAGGGGAGGGTTTAGTGTTTAGGGTTTAGGATTTATGGTTTACTATAATATTTAATGTAAGGTTTAGGATTTAGGGTTTAAAGTTTATGGTTTATAGTTTAGGATTTAGGGTTTACAATAATATTTAATTTAAGATTTAGTGTTTAGAGTTTATGGTTTATGGTTTAGGATTTAGGGTTTACAGTAATATTTAATTTATGGTCTAGGATTTAGAGTCTACAATAATATTTAATTTAATTGATTATAATTTATTTACTTAAATATTATGGTTTAGGTCTTAGGGTTTAGGATGAAAATAATATTTAATTTAATTTAATTTACTAGATTTAAGGTTTAGAGTCTATAATAATACTTAATTTAATTTATTAACTGTCAAATTTTTTTAAAAAAAAAACTCTGTCAAATTTATCCGTGTAGGAGGCTCCTGCACACAACTGATATTATTGTAAACTCAAAACCCTAAATTCTAAACCATAAATTATAAATCCTAAACCCTAAAATCTAAATTAAATATTATTGTAAATTCTAAACCCTAAACTATAAACTTAATAAATTAAATTAAATATTATTATAAACCTTAAACCCAAAATCTTAAACCATTCCTTTATAATAATATTTAATTTAATTATTTGTAATTTATTTATTTAATTGATTGTAATTTAATTAACTGTCAAATTAAAAAAAAAAACTTTGTGATTTAAACACATAAAAAGTCGCTTAGGAAGAGCCTCCTACACATCTCAACATAGGAGCAAATTCGGACTCGGACTAACCACCCTCAAAGCAAAACAATTGATACTTTTTCGTTGGAAATTTTGACCGTCGTGTACTAAATTTTGATTTAAATTCTTTAATTACACCAAATTCAAATTAAATTATGGATGTAGGCCAGTTTTACTGTAGCAATTAAAATGCACTTAGGAAGTGCGAATTATTGATACATAAAACACACCTCCAAAATGCATGTTAGTATTAAATGATTAGTGCGCCGTATTCAATGAAGTACGCATTTCACAAGTGCGTAGTTAGCAGAATACGCACTTGTGAAGTGCGCATTGAACGTCGACCATTATCTTGTTACCATTAAAAACATTGTATAAGTTCGCATTGCCTTTCAGTTTTTCTTTCATTCTTGAGGCAGCTATTTTACTGTTTAGAAGAAAAAAAAAGGTAAATATTAATATTATGATAATTTATAATTTTGTATTGTCTTAATTTGATGATTTTATTATCATTTAGCTTTTTCAAATGTTTTTGTTGTTAGTTTTATGATTTTTATGTTTCATACTTGTGTAATTAATTTATGAATTTTATTTTTAGTACATGTTTGATATGTCATGACTTTTTATAATTTCTTTAATTTTATGAATTTTTAAATTAATATATGTCATGTATTTTTGTTATGACTCTTTTTTTTTCCTTATTTGTATGAATATCTTCCTTAATCTTATAATTAATTTATGAATTCATTATCTTTTAAATTTTATACTTTTTATAATTTAATTTATGAATTTTTATTCTTCATTTACGTAATAGTTAGTTGTAAATTGTATTGTAGTCCTTAGTTTTATAATTATGATTATTTGTTTTTCTTAGTTTTATATTTTTATAATGAATGTAATTTATGAATTTTTATTTTGCTTAATAGATTTAGTTAGTTATAAATTGTATTATATTATCATCTATTGTTAAGATTTTTTATTTTTTTAATTTGCAATTTTTTTATGGATTTTGTCATTAGTTTTATAATTAATTTATGATTTTTTATTTTTCTTAGTTTTATATTTTTATAATGATGTAATTTATGAACTTTTTATTCTGCTAATAGATTTAGTTAGTTATAAATTGTATTATATTGTTGTAAATTGTATTATATTGTGGTCTATTCTTAAGACTTTTTTTATTTTTCAAATTTTTTTTATGAATTTTGTCCTTAGTTTTATAGTTAATTTATATTTTTTATTTTTCTTATATTTTTTTTCTTAATTTTTTTGGAATTTTGTTTCATATGTTCGTGAATTTTTTTCCTTAGTTTTTATAATTAATTTATATTTTTTTATTTTTCTTATATTGTTTTTTCTGAATTTTTTTTGAATTTTGTCTCATATTTTCATGAATTTTTTCCTTAGTTTTATTATTTATTTTTTTTAATTTTTGTTAGTTTTATTTTTTTAAAATAATAATTGTAATTGATTAATTTTTATTTTTCTTAGAATGAGTCGAAGTAGGGCATTTTTAGTTCGTATTTACTCTAATGAGACTATATTGAGTGGTGGTTCTAATGATGTATCATTTGAAGCCGATAACACCATGGTAGTAAAAATTTAGCGCAATATTTCTTTACATGTTTTGAGACAAATAATCTATCGTAAGTTGAGACTAAGAAAACATGAGAGATATCCCGCTTACTATATAGATATCCTATACAAATGACGTCATTTATGTTCGGGCAGCTACAACTAAACGATGATGATGATGTAGAAGTGATGATTGATTGTCACCTACAATTGGGGGGGACGTTGACTAGTAAGGAGGTCTATGCAGACATTGAGGTGACTGGAATTTAATTAAATCTTAACATTCTCGATTTGAATGAGCATGCCACATAGGATGAGGAGAGCTGACCATCTACACAGTTTCATGTGTCACCAAGTGCACAAATTCAGCTTATAGAGGATGATGATATAGACATTCCGCCACCTGACCCACCTTATGATATTTTGGATGACGTAGACGACAATGACATAGAAGACATTGGGGAGGATGATGTTGCCGAACCAGAGCTTGAAGAGTTTGGAGGAAGTATATAATAATTAATTGGTGGAGATGGCGAGGTTAAGCTAGTTGAGCCCATCACATTCTATGCACCATCCGATTACATGACACAAGCAAATACAGCCCCAACAGATGAGCCAAAAATTTCAGACATCCTTGACGCCTATACATGAGATGATGATTTAGACCTTGCTATTGGTTTATTATTTCTTGATAAAGATGCACTCACAAGAGCGCTGAAATCATACTCAATCAAGAGGCATAACAACTTCAAGGTGGAGAAATCGTGTAAGAAATATTTGCAGGTAAAATGCGTGAAATTTGGGAATGGTTGTAACTGGCGAGTGAGGGCTTGTTTAAAGAAGAATTATGGCATGTGGATAATTACAAAGTACAGCGGAGATCATACATGTGTTTCATCATCTATTTCCTAAGACCATAGGTAGTTGGACTATGATTTGATCGCTACTGCAATTATGGCACAAGTGGATCAATCTCCAGATATGCCTATCTCTCAGGTGAAAAAGTGTATTAAAGAGCAGTTCGCATACAGGATATCCTATAAGAAGGCATGGATGACAAAGTAGAAAGCCATAGCTAAGAACTATGGTGATTGGGAGGCCTCATATTCGCAATTGGGTAGTTGGTTTGTGGCAGTTCAACAATTTCTCCCTAACATCGTGGTTGATTAGAACTGGGACTACGATCGACAAAATGATATGAGAATATTTTTTCGTGTTTTTTGAGCGCACAAACCATGCATCGACGCATTCGATCACCTAAAACCTATGATTCAAGCTGATGGAACTTTCCTTTATGGAAAATACAAAGGGACATTGTTGATTGTATGTGGCCAAGATGGTAATCGTCACGTTCTTCCGCTTGCCTTTGCAATTGTGGAAGGTGAAACTCTTAAGGCATGGTCTTTCTTCCTGTATAGGTTACGTCAATATGTTGCGAAGAACAAGTCTGTTTGTTTGATTACAAACAAACACGTATCAATTAGGGAAGCCGTGGATAAAGCAGAGAACGGCTGGCACCACCGCTAGGATACCACGTTTATTGCATGCGACATTTGACAAGCAATCTAAACGCAAAATTCAAAAACAAGCAGTTGAAGTAACTCTTTGTAAACATAGGTATTTTGATGACCCTATGATTTTGTTATTTAGGTTGTTACATTTGACATTAATATCTTTTACTTACAATGTTATTATATGTACAAGATACTTATATGAACGACCCATAATTGAGAGAAAGATTATCGAGCTTCGAACACTTGATGTCAGGGCTTATAATTGGGTATTGGAACATGCAGGTGATAAATCTTTATGGTGTCGAGCGTATGACGATGGAAGACGTTGGGGTCACATGACGACTAACTTGGTGGAATGTATGAATGGCGTGCTTAAGGGAGTGAGGAGTTTGCTTGTGACGACATTGGCTCAATCTACATACTATAAATTAACCAAATACTTCACAGATAAGGCGGAAGAGGCATATTCCCAGATTTAAGCTGAATAGAAGTTTTATACCTACATATGAGATCAATTGAAAAAACACGAGTCGAAGGCAACTGTTTGTGTCGTGACAACCTTCAACCTTGCCCAGCTTTGGTTTGAGGTACAAGAACCTTATGACAAATGACGGAGGCAATTTGGATGTCGTTGTAGAGTTTTGCTAAAAAACAGATATTGCGACTGTGGAGAGTTTCATGCACTTCGATTTCCTTGCGCATATGCCGTTGCAGCTTGCTTAAGCATCCACCTTAATTGCACAAATTTCATTGACCAAATATATAGCCTAGAGATGAAATCAACTACATATCGAAGTCCCTTTCACCCAGTTAGTAGGGAGCAATATTGGCCATAGATTTCAGGACCAACATTTGTACCTGACCCCAAAGATATCCGAAAAATAGGAAGACCAAAATCTAAACGTTTCAAGAATGAGATGGATTGGAAAGAATCATGTGACCCAGCAAGGTGTGGAGTCTGTCAAGAAGTAGGACATTATCGCAACACTTATCCAAACCGGCACTGTTTTGAAGGACCTAGCAATTAGTGATATTGTGTATTACAGGTTAATTGTATCTTAAAATGAGTGAATATTTTTGTTTCAGCTTATTTACTCCATTAAATTAAATTCTAAATAGTGGTAGTTATAATAATAGTTGAATAACGTTATTTATAATAACGTTATGATAATGTTAAATTATAAATAACATTATAAATTCTTACAAATAATGTTATAAATTCTTAAATTATATTTAAATTATTTATAATAACGTTACAAAAAGTTAAATTATAAATAACGTTATACATTATTAAATTATATTTAAATTATTTATAATAACGTTATAATAAAGTTAAATTATAAATAAGGTTACAAATTATTAAATTATATTTAAATTATTTATAATAACATTACAATAAGGTTAAATTATAAATAACATTATAAATTATTAAATTATATTTAAATTATTTATAATAAGGTTACAATAAGGTTAAATTATAAATAATGTTATAACTTCTTAAATTATATTTAAATTATTTATAATAACATTATAGTAAGGTTACATTCTTGATATGTTAAATTACAAAATCAAAAGAAAATAAAGTATTATACATATTTAATAACAAACTACAAGTAGTGGCTCCCGGTACCACATCGAGTGGGCCTCCTATCTCTTTGTGGTCGATCACGATCAGGAGGAGGATCATCGCCCTGGTCCTCCTGTTGTTCTTTACCTTGGTTGCCCTCCTCATCCGATTCCTGACGATGAGTGAAGCCAACTTGAATCTTAGTTGAAGGAGGTGATTGGAACTGTGACAATTTAGATGATCCTGAACCTGACCATAAGCCAAACCCAAGATCCATAGATGGGGCTTGTGTTTGTGGTGGCGTCATCACACTCTGGGTGAACCAATCGTAAATGAATCCCTCAGGTAAAGGTGGCATGTTGTAAATAGAGGATCCCTCACTGGTGGAGATAGTCGGCATCAGTGGCATAGTGAAAGTAGAGGGTCCCTCATCGGTAGGGATAGTTGGTATAGGTGGCATGGTGAACGTAGGAGATCCTTCATCAGTGGGGACACAAGGGACTGAAGCACCTGGAGGGGGTGTGCTAGCCTCTTCTGCAGATAGTCATCGTTACACTGATCTTCGGGTGTGTGTATAGCCTCCGGGTCGCCGACGGTCTCGTTTAGTCTCCCCTCCTGGCACCTTTATGAATGATGTCTGAGGTGTTATGTGTACAGGAGGATCAGGCTGCAACAAATGGTCGTCACCCAATGTCCGCCTGCAACATATCCGCGCTGAAGCTCCCAATGTCCCCCAACAGAGCGACTGAAGGGTCTGACTAGACTGCAGTGTCACAAGGTAGATGGACTGGTACCCAAGCTACTGTAGCATAAATATAATTCATAATAATCAGAACACAACACCTTGCAGAAAAATAGAAAGTTTAATTATGTGTAATAAATAAAAATTTACAGTTGCCAAACTTGCAGCTGCAGTGCGTGGCATCCACCGTCGTGTGATGCCACAATACCATGTCATGTATTCTGAATTCTTATGCAGCGGTGCTTTGGAGCGGTTGTGATATGACCACCCTCTGTGTAATATCCCAAGAATTTATATGAATATTTAAAGTCTAATTTGAAGTTTAGTGAAAAATTTAATTACGTGGAAAATGTGCCTTTTGAATTAGTGAAGAAAATCTGGGAATAGAAATTTTAATTTTTAATTTAGGAAATTTTTACAAATTCTCAAGGACTAAAGTGAAAAGAAAAGAAAATATGGATTACTTTTGAGAAATGACCAAATAGGAACCTGAGAGGAAGAATAAAGCTTATGAGAATGAATTATGAGTCCGGTACCGAAAAGATGATGGATTCGAGGTTAAAGTGGTATTTGAGACATCGAGAGGGATTAAAGTGAACAAATCTTATAAGCTAAGGTGGCTATGAGCGATTTTATCGAAAAAGAAATTGGTGGGACCCACGCATATACACTTCTCTCTTATTTTTTTCTTTCTCTCATTCTCCCGTAGCTTCTTCACTTTCTCTCTCTCGGTTATGCGTCAAATTTCTTCATCAACCATTTATGCAATTTTTGCATGGGGAAGGAAGCTATGAAAGTTAGGATGATTGGTAAGTTGATGTTCTTCTTCTTCTTCCTCTTATTACAAGACCAAATCCTTGGTTATCATTTTGCAAAATTTTTGTAGAATATTTTAATGGATGAATTTAAGTGTGGATGTTAATCTAAAACATTCCTAGGTGGTTTATGATGTTATTAGAACAAGAAATTTGGAGAAAACTAGGATAAATTCGTAGAATTTGGATATTTGAAAAAAGTTAGTGTTCTTGATGAAAATTTGAGATTTGAGCTTGGATTGTTGGTAGAAATTGGGGGTTTTGGTGTTAAAACACTCCTTAGACATTAAGGATGAAAACCCATGGAAGAAATCAAAAGAAATGTTGTTTTAGATATGATTTTAGGATTTTTGGATGAAGAACACGAAGAACATCTGAAAAATTTCCCCAAAAATTACTGTTCATCGGAAAAATTTTTTCATATTTTCTTGGCTACTGTAGCGTTGACTCGGTCAAAGTTACTGTAGCATTGACTCGGTCAACGTTACTGTAGCTACGTTGACCGTTGACCGTTACTGTAGCATCAGTTTTTTTTTTATATCGTTGAAAAGCTCTTTGAGTCTAGTTTCCAATGGTATAAATTTCATCTGGATATTCATTACCAGTTAGGAGTTATGATTTGAGAAGTAAGTGAAGGTCGGGGATAGTGGTAGGAAATTTCTCTATTTCGTAACCCTGATGGTTTTTATCTGGTTACAATAGGAATGGTCAAGGTGCAAGGTGGGAGTGCCGAGAGCGTGAAATCCAGGTGAGTGGGTTAATGCTTGCTATGATTAAATATCTTTGTTATGGACTTTATGCATCATAGTGAAAATATGTTGTATATCCAAGTTTGAAGAGGATGATGACTCAAATATATATATTTATATGTTTAAATTATATTGTGCTTGAATGGGACGATGAGACATAAACAATTGTAGAACTTATCTGGTGATTCTTATTTTCTCATGAATGGAGGTTATATGATGGATTGTGAATGGCATGTGAACTGAATTGAAATGTGTCATACTCTGATTATTGAGTTCATCCATATGCGGATAGTTGAAGTATGTTATTGTTGAATAATTGATCTATATTATGGGTTATGTTGTATACATGCTATGTTGCTGGAACAATATTGTTTATGTTGTGACTTGAATTGTAAATGACTGAGTTGTGTATGTGGCTCATGATTATGATTGAGGATGCTCTTAGATGTGATTGTGATTGTGTTTGACTAGAAAGGAAAGGCATGGTGGTGCACCCCATGGAGAAATCTACGTGAAGCTATAAGGGTGGAGAATATACATGGAGCGATAAGGGTGGATGCGGAGGGGGCCACGGGCAACGATCCAGAGGTACCCTGGACGACCCGGTTGGTACGGGAAATGTGTGAAATTGATTTCGCTGTTTGCTATTGTGAATTATGTTGAAATGTATTTGATTTACTTGGATATTGTTGTGAAGTATTATGAATTATATTATATTATATTATGATCGATTACGTATGATTGCTGCATGTTATCATTATGATGCATGATATTTTTTTGTCATAGTGTTGTGTTATCTGCTCACTGGGCACGTGGTTTGCTCATACCCCTCTTATTAACATTTTTTCAGAGTTGACAGCTGAAGGTAAATATCTGTACAAGGAATTATGGATCTTTAGCCCATGATTACCTTTTCATTTATTCAGGATAAAGGTATAATAGTTAAGTTTTATTCTAAGTTGTATAAATCTAGAAATCTCTGTAATCGGGTAGGTTCATTCAGTGATGTAATGTGAATGACTGTAGTGTGTATAGAGAACTCGGTTTGGTTGCATGAAAAAGAATGGTATGATGCTTAAGAGAAAGATAGGCTTACAGAGGTGAAATGAAATTCACTTTCCGTGCCGGTCACGTGCTCAGATTTTGGGACGTGACACTCTGTCTCCGTGGTTGCCACCGGACGATGTATTCATGTTGTTCATACTACCAATTGACGTCCATTTTCCCTTTAACTGTTGTGCGTGCTGCCAGTCATTATTCGTAGGAGCCGATGGGATTGGTTAATCTTGACTGAATTATCGGAGACATCTATTGGGCTGGTGCCATTTAATGATGTGGAAGCATACCAAGGGAACGACTGCCTGCCAAATGTCAGACCCATTGTAGCAGTAATATGGTATCAGGTTTTGACACACTTTTATGTGCATATGGTTGCCACACAAACTGCAACAAATATTTGTAGTTAAACGGTGAAGCGACAATTAAAAAAACAAAATCCAGGCACCTCACTGTTACATGTTTAAAACTCACATCGTTTTCCTTCAAGCGGTCAAATGTCTCGCGATATTGTATCAGCAAATGCAGCTGGTGGTCACTCATTCCTTTGAAATCGCTCTACCTACATAAGCTGTAATACCCGTTAATTTCGAAATATAATTCGCTTGAGAGTATTTTAGAATTTTACAACGTTACTTTAGTTATTTATTTTGGTCATTTTTAATTTTCATATTTAATTGTTCTCTTTGAATATTATTTATGAAAATTGAGTTAAATGACTGGACTGAATATTTGCACCATGTGGGATATATTCGTAGAATGGTGAAATTCATGGAAAAGTGGTTTAAGAATGGTCAATTAGTCCATTAATTGTAAATTGACTGGATGGGTTTGGATGTTGGGTTATGGATACCCATGGGTTATTCAATAACCCATTAGAAATATTTAAAATAAAACTTCAATAGTAACCTCTCATAATTCACGATTCTGAAGCGAAGCAAAAGGAGCAGTGACAATTTTTCTCTCTCAGTTCTTCATCTTCTTCTCAAATTCTTTCCTTGATCTTCAGAATTTTGATTAATTGTTCGGTTCAAAAGCTTTGTAAGGATCAAAGGTAAGCTTTAATCTCATTATTTTCCTTAAATCTAAGTTTATATGGAAGATTAGAGGAGGTTTTGTTCTTGAAGATTTTGATGATAATTCATGAATCTTAGTTGTTTTGGAGGTTATATTTGAGTTAGGATTGAGTTAAAGTCGGTTAAAAGAGTTGAGATTCTGGTTTTGAATCAAGAAAGGAAAGGTTGAATTTTCTGAGAAAGTTTCTGCAAACTCGAATTTACTGTAGCAACCAGAAAGTTTTGAAAAATTTTTCGAGTTACTGTAACAGTTACTGTAGTGTCGGCAGTCAACGTTACTGTAGCGAACCGTACTGTAGCGAACCGTACTATAGCAATCAGAAAATTTTGTATATTTTCGTGATTTTGTTTCCTTTCTTATGTTTCCTTGTAATATATTTTACTAGGAAATTTTCCTACACAAATTCTAGTGTGGAACAAGGTAAACTTGGACAATCATCAAGGTAAGTGAATAACCTTGCTAAGCTAATTTGATATTACTAGTCAAAGTACAATATAAGTCCCATTTACAATATTATTAGATATTAATCAATCAATTTTTCATATGACAGTATATGATGATTGGTATATTTTTTTTTACAGAAATTCAAAGGAATAAGAGTATGTAGAAATTATTTTATTTCATGACAATTGTACTATGTGATAATTTCTCACTATCTTATTAATGAGTAAAGATCTACGGGATCTAATACATGAGTTTGAAAGGGTTAGAGTCCCATACTACTTGGTGTATATCTATGAAACCTATACACGAGTTTGAAAGGGTTAGAGTCCCATACTACTCGGTGTATATCTATGAAACCTATACACGAGTTTGAAAGGGTTAGAGTGTAATATCCCAAGAATTTATATGAATATTTAAAGTCTGATTTGAAGTTTAGTGAAAAATTTAATTACGTGAAAAATTTTCTTTTTGAATTAGTGAAGAAAATGTAGGAATAGAAATTTTTATTTTTAATTTAGGAAATTTGTACAAATTCTCAAGGACTAAAGTGAAAAGAAAAGAAAGTATAGAGGACTTTTGAGAAATGACCAAGTAGGAACCCGAGAAGAAGAATAGAGCTTATGGGAATGAATTATGAGTCCGGTACCGAAAGGATGATAGATTTGGGGTTAAAGTGGAGTTTGAGATATTGAGAGGGACTAAAGTGAAATAAGGAAATCTGTGGGGCACCGAGGATTTAGAAACACCTGAGGTGAGATTTTATGAATTTGCTTTTGCTAGTCTTGACTGAGGGTCAATTGCAGAGCAAGTGATAATTTCACCCCGGGCGAGTATATAGGTGGCCTCACCTATTTTTTATTCATTTTTCTTCTTTCCTCTCTCTCTCTTCTCATTCTCTCCTCTCTTTCTCTCTCTACACTCCAACTCCACAACCGGGCTTTGGAGGATGGATCTCGGGCTACGGGGCGAGCCTCTAGGAGCCAAGCAAAGTAGGGAAAGTAAGGAATCGAGGTATAACTTTCTAATTCTCAAGCTTTTCCCTATTTTCTAGTTTTAAGAAAGTTTGGGGTAAAAATCAAGATTCCTACTTCGTTTCTCGATTAAAATTGGTGTTTTTGGTGTCTAAATGCTCCTTAGACATTAAGGGTAAGATCCTATGGAAGAAATTATGGAAAACGGTAGAGATTTGGCCGGATCTGAGCCAAATCTGAGGGGAATCGCGAAAGGTCGCGATCTTGGCTTCCAGGCGCCAAGGTTCTGAAGGATTTGGGAAGGTAGAAGGCCTTGGCGCCCAGGCGCCAGGCTTGTGTTGGCGCCCAGGCGCCAGATGTACTAAAAAACTTAGCTTATTTTGATCAGTCATAACTTCTTCATCCGGACTCCGTTTTGGGCAAACTTTATATCGTTGGAAAGCTCTTTGAGTCTAGTTTCCAATGGTATAAGTTTCATTTAGATATTCATTACCGGTTAGGAGTTATGACTTAAGATGTGAGTAAAGGTCGAGAGTAGTGGTAGAAAATTTCTCTATTTCGTAACCCTGATGGTTTTTGTCTGGTTACAATAGGAATGGTCAAAGTGCAAAGTGGGAGTGCCGAGAGCGTGAAATCCAGGTGAGTGGGTTAATACTTGCTATGATTAAATATCTGTTATTGACTTTTTGCATCATAGTGGAAATATGTTGTATATCCAAGTTTGAAGAGGATGATGTCGAACGATAAGGCATAAACAATTGTGGAACGTGTCTGGTAATGTATATAATTATATTTTCTTATTTTTCCCATGAATGGAGGTTATATGATGGATTGTGAATGGCATGTGAATTGAGTTGAATAATTATTCTATATTATGGGTTATGTTATATACATGCTATGTTGCTGGAACCACATTGATTATGTTGTGGCTTGAATTGTAAATGACTGAGTTGTGTATGTGGCTCAAGATTATGATTGAGGATGTTTTTATATGTAATTGTGATTGTGTTTGACTGGAAAGGAAAGGCATGGTGGTGCACCCCATGGAGAAATCTATGTGAAGCTATAAGGGTGGAGAATATAAATGGAGCGATAAGGGTGGATGTGGCGGGGGCCGCGGGCAACGATCCAGAGGTATTCTGGACGACCCGGTTGGTACGGAAAATGTGTGTGAAATTGATTTCATCGATTGCTGTTGTGAATTTTGAATTATGTTGAAATGTATTTGATTTACTTGGATATTGTTGTGAAGTATTATGAATAATATTATATCATATGATGATCGATCTACGTATGATTGCTGCATGTTATCATTATGATGCATGATTTTTTTGTCATAGTGTTGTGTTATCTACTCACTAGGCACGTGGTTTGCTCATACCCCTCTTATTGATATTTTTTTTCAGAGTTGACAACTGAAGGTAAATATCGGAACAAGAAATTATGGATCCTTAGTCCATGATTACCTTTTCATTTGTTCAGGATAAAGGTATAATAGTTAAGTTTTATTCTAAGTTGTATAAATCTAGAAATCTCTGTAATCGGGTAGGTTCATTCAGTGATGTAATGTGAGTAATTGTAGTATGTATAGAGAACTCGTTTTGGTTACATGAAAAAGAATTGTATGATTTTTAAGAGAAAGATAGGCTTACGGAGGTGAAATGAAATTCACTTTCCGTGCCGGTCACGTGCTCAAATTTTGGGACGTGACAAGTTGGTATCAGAGCTTTGGGATTAGGTCTCCTACCGATTACAGAGTAAGGTAACCTTAGTGGGATCTCCTCTATCGTGGTGAACCCGGGCACGACTATAGAGAGATGGCTCCACTGAAGGTCCTGTAGGATGTTTTCATTTCCTTTTCCTCCAAGACTTGTCTTTTCTTATGAATTATGTTTTTAGTTTTAGTTTTAGACAGATATGGCTATACTTTTGAGCTCGGTAAAGGAAAGGCTATTATTTGTTTTGATTCCGTTGCTGTCGGATCAAATTGTATGTATGGGGCTTTATATGTTACATTCATGATTGATTTTGTGTGACTGATTTCTTTTATCTTTCTTAATTTTATTATTACTATTTTTGGAGTACCATCCCATAAAAGAAACCACTGGCATTAAAAGCAGAAGGATTACATTACAAAAAAAAAAACAATTACTCATGCATGAGTAATCTAAAAGCGAGGTGGTCTCGGATTAGGAGGGTTGTACTGTATCATCACCCCTCGACCATTCCTTGGAGCGAGAGACAGAGCAATGTCGCGGAGGGTAGTGTAAATCCCATTCATACAATCAACACTTCTTTGTTGTTGATTGCAGAAGCACTGGGTAGACCAATAGAAGAACCTGTCTATTCTTGAAGTCATTTCTGCATGATTGCGTTTAGTTAACTTCTCCAGGTCTCCTATCATCTTTTTCAGATTTTTCACCTCCTGCTCTAGACAGGCGATTTTGTCCTCCGAGGTATGGCCCGTGCTAGTCTCCTCAGCTTCTTCGTTCTTCTTCATTTTCTTCTCCTTATGTTTCTCTAGAGACCCCTCAAAAGGTCTTTTGCCCTTATCTTTGCCCAGACTTAAGTTTAAGTCGAGCTCTTCTCTCTTGGCATCCACTGTGAGATCAATGTACTTCCTTGTGGCCATGATTTGAAAAATTTAGAAATTTATGTAGGAGTATGAGAAGAGAGGAATGCTGGGAAGTTGTAGGCTCAGAGATGATTACTCTTTGTGGTGTGGTAACTGAGAACGTTGGGACAGTTCTTATAGAGGAAAAATTTGAACTTAGAAACAAAGAAGATGTAATACCCGTTAATTTCAGAATATAATTCGCTTAAGAGTATTTTAGAATTCTACAACGTTACTTTAGTTATTTATTTTGGTCATTTTTAATTTTCATATTTAATTGTTCTCTTTGAATATTATTTATGAAAATTGAGTTAAATGACTGGACTAAATATTTGCACAATGAGGGATATATTCTAAGAATGGTGAAATTCATCGAAAAGTGGTTTCAGAATGGTCAATTAGTCCATTTATTGTAAATTGACTGGATGGGTTTGGATGTTGGGTTATGGATACCCATGGGTTATTGAATAACCCATTAGAAATATTTAATATAAAGTTTCAATAGTACCCCCCTTATTTTCTTCTCACGATCGAAGCAGCTGAAGTGAATAGTGAATTCA
The DNA here is from genome assembly GCA_037074585.1 of Biancaea sappan. NCBI lineage: Eukaryota > Viridiplantae > Streptophyta > Magnoliopsida > Fabales > Fabaceae > Biancaea > Biancaea sappan. The sequence continues at coordinate 9,255,805 of CM073492.1, read as the reverse complement.
CTTTCTCTCGTTTCTTCACCCTCTTCTCAAATCCTTTCCTTGATCTTCAGAATTTCGATTATCTGTTTGGTTCAAAAGCTTTGTAAGGATCAAAGGTAAGCTTTAATCCGATTATTTTCCTTAAATTTCAGTTTATGTAGAAGATCAGAGGAGGTTTTGTTCTTGAAGATTTTGATGATAATTCATGAATCTCAGTTGTTTTAGAAGTTATATTTGAGTTATAATCGGTTAAAAGAGTTGAAATTTTGGTTTTGAAACAAGAAAGGAAAGAATGAAATTGTTAGAAATTTCTGCAAAAACCGAGTTACTGTAGCGACCAGAAATTTCGAAACAAAATCTGGAAAATTTTCTTCGGGTTACTGTAGCAGTACGGTAGTGTCGGCAGTCAACGGTACTGTAGCAGTCAACGTTACTGTAGCGAACCGTTACTGTAGCGAACCGACACTGTAGCAAACCGTACTGTAGCAACCCGTTACTGTAGCAGTCAGAAAATTTTACGTATTTTCGTGATTTTGTTTCCTTTCTTATGATTCCTTGTAATATATTTTACTAGGAAATTTTCCTACACAAATTCTAGTGTGGAACAAGGTAAACTTGGACAAACATCAAGGTGAGTGAATAACCTTGCTCAGCTAATTTGATATTACTAGTCAAAGTACAATATAAGTCCCATTTACAATATTATTTGGATAATAAGCAATTAATTTTTCATATGGGAGTATATGATGATCAATAGAAATAAGAGTATGTAGAAATTATTTATTTCATGACAATTGTACTATGTGATGAATTCTCACTATCTTATTAATGAGTAAAGATCTACGGGATCTAATACACGAGTGTGAAAGGGTTAAAGTCCCATACTACTCGGTGTATATCTAAAAAATCTTATACACGAGTTTGAAAGGGTTAGAGTCCCATACTACTCAGTGCATATCTATGAAATCTATACACGAGTTGAAAGGGTTAAAGTCCCATACTACTCGGTGTATACCTATGAGATCTTATTCACGAGTTTGAAAGGGTTAGAGTCCCATACTACTCGGTGTATATCTATGAAATCTTATTCATGAGTTTGAAAGGGTTAGAGTCCCATACTACTCGATGTATAAGACAATTAATTATATGAGTAAATGTGGTATTTGTACTTTTGATATTTTATATAGTACAGTTATTTACTTACTGAGTTTTTAAATAAACTCACACTCCCTATGATTATTTTTTTTTCAGATACAGAAAACAAAGAACAAGAGTATCCGTTTGAAGATTAGAAGCCCCTTGGGATTATTCTCTATTTCTGTCTGGTGGGATACCAGTACTTGTTAATGTGGATACTAGAAACGCTCTGTACTTTCTATAGGTCTCCTAGGCTTGCGATGAGATAGAAATATCAGACTATGTATGTCTATATTTGCTTATCAGATGAATATAATTCTGTAGTGTGGAATGAATGATTAAGGTTGAATGTAAAACCTTACAGAATATATGTATATAACGTATGTTTGAGAATTATATCAAATGAGTAGTATCTTTTCACATGCTCAATTTTTGGGATGTGACAAATTTGGTATCAGAGGAAAGGTTTTATAGGTCCCCTATAGAGTACAGAGCAAAGTGATCTTTGTGGGCCCTTCCCTATTGTCATGAGCCGCGGCATGACCATAGGATTAGGTTCCATAAAAGACCTTGTAGAGTATAACGTCATCTTATAGATAACTTCTCAGTGGGGCTAGTAAGTGATATTTTGTTTATGTCTGAAAATTGTTTGTTATGTGTGTAGATCTGTGACAGTACAATGTCAGAAGGATCTTCTAATAATAATGAGCATATGGGTCCAAGGAGGGCCATAAATCCACCAGTACATGTGCAAGATGATCATAACCGTGGTGATAGTTTACATGCTCAAAGTACTGAGGGCGCAACTAGTGAGCAAGCAAGGAGAGTCGAACCTGATGCTCACGTTGGCAATGTAACTATTGCACATGTAATTAATTTGATGAATGAACGATTTGACCGATTTGAGGCTGAAATGAGAGGTCGAGCTGCACAAGCTAACCTGCCAGTGGATCCTCCTATTGTTGAAGCTGAAATTGTACCACCAGCTCAGTTAGCTGGAGGAGATAACGTAAGGGAGGTAAGAATGTCTGAATTCCAGAAAATGAGGCCTCCTACTTTTTCAGGGGAAGATCCCAAAGAGGACCCACAATGTTTTCTTGAAGATTGTGAAACAATCTGTGATGCTATAGGGTGTTCTCCTACTCAAAAGGTAGAATTCACTTCCTTTCAGTTAAAAGGTAGGGCTGGTAAATGGTGGAGGAACTGAAAGAAAGCTAGAATTCAAGGCGCACCGCCAGTTATGTGGACAGAATTTTACAGATTGGTTATGGATGAATTTCTTCCGGTAAGTGAACGATCATCGAGGGTCAGAGATTTTCTGTATCTACGGCAGGGAACCATGACTGTTGACGAGTATTCAGCTCAGTTTGTTAAATTATCTGAATATGCCCCTGAAATCATTCCTTCTGAAAGGAAGAAAATAGAAAAGTTTGTGGAAGGGCTTCGTGATGCCTTATATGATCAAGTGGGTTCTAATATGAACGATTACTCTTCGTACTCAGAGGCTGTTGATGTGGCCCGAAGAATGGAAAAGAGGTCAAAGAATAAAGAAGAATATCGTCAAAAGAAGAAAGCTAGATATAGAAGATCTTTTGATCAAGGGGAAGACTCAGGGACTTTGAAACCCTTTACTGCGTCACAAAATGCTCCAGCCACTCCTACTAAGTCAACTTATTCTACAGCCAGTGTGGCTAAGCCTCGTTCAGAGAGCAGGGGTGGTTTTAGCTCTTCTAGTAGAGGAGGTACTCAAGGTAGAAGGGAAAAACCTCAATGTCCTGAATGTGAAAAGTTTCACTTCGGAGAATGCAGGTTAAACACTGTTGGTACAGGCTGTTTTCACTGTGGAAAAAAAGGACATTTTATAAGGGAGTGCCCTCAGCTCATGACAAGACCAGGTCAAGGGTCTACTTTGCCACCTCGACCACAATCTATTACTCAAACACCAACCCCTTCAACAGGGGGTAGTATGGGAAGAGGTTCTGGAAGAGGCCAAGGTGACCGTGGAAAACAAGCTGCTGGCAGAGGAAATGCAAGAGTATATGCTCTAACCCGACAGGATGCTCAAACATCCAATGCTGTAGTTACAGGTATATTATCTGTTAATACTTTTGCTGCACGTATTTTGTTTGACCCCGGTTCTACTCACTCATATGTGTCGCCCCTATTTGCCAAGAGATTTGCATTTGATTCGATTATTCTTAAAGAACCATTCTTGGTTTCCACACCGATGAGAGAGACTTTGATGGTTAAAACATGTTATCGTTCTTGTAAAATAATCGTTGGAGGCACGGAAACTAAGATAGATCTTATGGTTCTCAATATGTTAGATTTTGATGTGATTTTAGGGATGGACTGGCTATCTTCTTGTCATGCTACTATAAATTGTCGTGACAAAGTTATTTCCTTTAATATGCCGGGGAGGAGTAATTTTGTGTTTCAAGGAGATCGAAGTGATGTACCTTGCAACATGATATCTATGTTAAGTGCCCGGCGTATGTTGCGAAAGGGATGTCAGGGATTTCTAGCTTTTATCAAAGATTTAGAAAAGAAAGAACAGAAGTTAGAAGATATACATGTGGTTAATGAATTCCCAGATGTGTTCCCAGAAGATTTACCTGGATTACCGCCAGAAAGAGATATTGAGTTCAGTATTGATTTGGTCCCAGACACAAGACCAATTTTTATTCCACCTTATCGTATGGCTCCTGTTGAGCTAAAAGAACTCAAAGAACAATTGGAAGATTTGTTAAACAAAGGGTTCATTCGCCCAAGTTTTTCACCTTGGGGTGCTCCTGTTCTTTTTGTGAAAAAGAAAGATGGTTCTATGAGACTATGTATAGATTATCGTCAGCTGAATAAAGTCACAGTGAAGAATAAGTATCCTTTACCAAGGATAGATGATTTGTTTGATCAGCTTCAAGGAGAAAAATACTTCTCAAAGATTGATCTAAGGTCTAGATATCATCAGTTACGAATTAAGAGTGATGATATACCTAAGACTGCTTTTCGTACACGGTATGGACATTATGAGTTTCTTGTGATGTCTTTTGGGTTGACAAATGCACCAGCAGCATTTATGGATTTAATGAACAGAGTGTTCAAATCATTCCTTGATAAGTTTGTAATTGTATTTATTGATGATATTTTGGTATATTCAAAGAGTCATGAAGAACATACTGAACATTTGAGAATAGTGCTTCAGACTTTGAGAGAGCATCAGTTGTACGCAAAGCTCTCAAAATGTGAATTCTGGATGAGTCATGTAACATTTTTGGGACATGTTATTTCCCAAGAAGGTATTCATGTAGATCCAAGTAAAATTGAAGCAGTAAAACAATGGCCTCGACCAACAACTGTGTCTGAAGTACGTAGTTTTCTTGGCTTAGCAGGGTATTACCGTCGCTTTGTCAAAGATTTCTCTAAGACAGCTCTCTCATTAAATAAGTTAACCCGAAAGAATGTTAAATACATTTGGGATGATTCATGTGAGCAAAGTTTCACCCAATTGAAAGAGTGTTTAACTTCTGCACCAGTCTTAATCCTACCATCAGGACCAGGGGGTTACTCTGTATTCTGTGATGCCTCAAAGATAGGCTTAGGATGTGTGTTGATGCAACATGGTAAAGTCATAGCTTATGGCTCACGTCAGCTTAAAAAGCATGAATTGAATTACCCCACTCATGATTTGGAAATGGCAGCTGTAGTGTTTGCCCTAAAGATTTGGAGACATTACTTGTATGGGGAGACTTGTCAAATTTTTACAGATCACAAAAGCCTTAAGTACATTTTTGAGCAGAGAGATCTCAATCTAAGGCAACGAAGGTGGATGGAACTTCTGAAAGATTATGATTGTACCATCCTTTACCATCCAGGTAAAGCAAATGTAGTGGCTGATGCTCTAAGTCGAAAGTCTATGGGAAGTTTAGCTCACATTGCCACTATAAGGAGGTCTCTAATACATGAACTACAAGAATTGGAAGTTGATGGAGTATTCTTCGAGATCACTGAGTCAGGTACATTTCTGGCTCATTTAACAGTTAGATCATCTCTTGTTGAAAAAGTAAAAGTAAATTTAGAAAATGACATTGATATGGTCAAAATCAGAGATAAGGCAAGGCAAGGTCTAGCACCAAGTTTCTTGGTAGATGAAGAAGGAGTCTTATGGTTTAATGGGAGACTCTGTGTCCCCAACATTGAATCTTTGAAACATGAAATCTTAATGGAAGCTCATGGTTCGCCCTACGTTGTACATCCTAGTGCTGTGAAAATGTATCAGGATTTGAAACAAGTTTACTGGTGGGAGGGCATGAAGCGAGACGTGACTGACTTTGTAGCTCGATGTTTGACTTGTCAGCAAGTTAAAGCTGAACATCGACGACCACCTGGTTTGATGCAAAAACTAGATATTCCCGAGTGGAAGTGGGAAAGGATCACTATGGATTTTGTGGTAGGTTTACCTCGGTCAACAAAAGGAAATGACTCAATATGGGTCATAGTGGATCGACTTACTAAGTCAGCACATTTTCTTCCTGTTCATACCACTTTCAGTGTAGCAAAACTTGCTCGACTTTATGTTAAAGAAATAGTGAAACTTCATGGTGTACCAATATCCATTATATCAGACCGAGGACCTCAGTTTACTTCTCGGTTCTGGAAAGTCTTTCAAGAGGCTTTGGGTACCAAAGTGAATCTTAGCACAGCATTCCATCCTCAGACTGATGGACAGTCCGAAAGGACAATTCAGACTTTAGAGGATATGTAAGAGCTTGTGTGATGGATTTTAGTGGAAGTTGGGAAGATCATTTGTCTCTTGTTGAATTTGCTTATAACAACAGTTACCAAGCCAGTATTCAGATGGCACCTTTTGAGGCTTTATATGGGAGACGGTGTCGATCTCCTATAGGTTGGTTTGAACTTGGTGAAATCAAAATATTTGGACCTGAGATGATACAGGAAGATATAAATAAAGTTAAACTAATCAGAGAGAAGTTGTTAACTGCTCAGAGTAGACAGAAGTCTTATGCGGACAACCGACGACGTGATCTTGAATTTGCAATAGGTGATATGGTTTTCTTACGAATCTCACCTATGAAGGGAGTAATGAGATTCGGGAAGAAAGGCAAGCTTAGTCCGAGGTATGTTGGCCCATATGAGGTTGTAGATAGAGTGGGTAATGTGGCATATCGCCTAGACCTACCTTCCGACCTAGAGGGAGTTCATCCAATATTTTATGTGTCCATGCTACGGAAATATCTTCCTGATCCTTCTCATGTCATTCAACCCCAAGAAGTTCACTTTGATGAAACTCTCACATACGAAGAGGTACCAGTAGCTATTCTTGATAGAAAAGTCAAGAAATTGCGTACTAAAGAAATTCCTACTGTCAAGGTTCTTTGGAGAAATCATTCTCGCGAGGAAGCTACGTGGGAGGCAGAAGATGAAATGTGGAAAAACTATCCATATTTATTTGAAACTTGAGGTAAGATTTTAATTCGGAGGACCGAATTCTTTTAAGGGGGGTAGAATGTAATACCCGTTAATTTCAGAATATAATTCGCTTAAGAGTATTTTAGAATTCTACAACGTTACTTTAGTTATTTATTTTGGTCATTTTAATTTTCATATTTAATTGTTCTCTTTGAATATTATTTATGAAAATTGAGTTAAATGACTGGACTAAATATTTGCACAATGAGGGATATATTCTAAGAATGGTGAAATTCATCGAAAAGTGGTTTCAGAATGGTCAATTAGTCCATTTATTGTAAATTGACTGGATGGGTTTGGATGTTGGGTTATGGATACCCATGGGTTATTGAATAACCCATTAGAAATATTTAATATAAAGTTTCAATAATACCCCCCTTATTTTCTTCTCACGATCGAAGCAGCTGAAGTGAATAGTGAATTCACTTTCTCTCGTTTCTTCACCCTCTTCTCAAATCCTTTCCTTGATCTTCAGAATTTCGATTATCTGTTTGGTTCAAAAGCTTTGTAAGGATCAAAGGTAAGCTTTAATCCGATTATTTTCCTTAAATTTCAGTTTATGTAGAAGATCAGAGGAGGTTTTGTTCTTGAAGATTTTGATGATAATTCATGAATCTCAGTTGTTTTAGAAGTTATATTTGAGTTATAATCGGTTAAAAGAGTTGAAATTCTGGTTTTGAAACAAGAAAGGAAAGAATGAAATTGTTAGAAATTTCTACAAAAACCGAGTTACTGTAGCGACCAGAAATTTCGAAACAAAATCTGGAAAATTTTCTTCGGGTTACTGTAGCAGTACGGTAGTGTCGGCAGTCAACGGTACTGTAGCAGTCAACGTTACTGTAGCGAACCGTTACTATAGCGAACCGACACTGTAGCAAACCGTACTGTAGCAACCCGTTACTGTAGCAGTCAGAAAATTTTACGTATTTTCGTGATTTTGTTTCCTTTCTTATGATTCCTTGTAATATATTTTACTAGGAAATTTTCCTACACAAATTCTAGTGTGGAACAAGGTAAACTTGGACAAACATCAAGGTGAGTGAATAACCTTGCTCAGCTAATTTGATATTACTAGTCAAAGTACAATATAAGTCTCATTTACAATATTATTTGGATAATAAGCAATTAATTTTTCATATGGGAGTATATGATGATCAATAGAAATAAGAGTATGTAGAAATTATTTATTTCATGACAATTGTACTATGTGATGAATTCTCACTATCTTATTAATGAGTAAAGATCGACGGGATCTAATACACGAGTGTGAAAGGGTTAAAGTCCCATACTACTCGGTGTATATCTAAAAAATCTTATACACGAGTTTGAAAGGGTTAGAGTCCCATACTACTCAGTGCATATCTATGAAATCTATACACGAGTTGAAAGGGTTAAAGTCTCATACTACTCGGTGTATACCTATGAGATCTTATTCACGAGTTTGAAAGGGTTAGAGTCCCATACTACTCGGTGTATATCTATGAAATCTTATTCATGAGTTTGAAAGGGTTAGAGTCCCATACTACTCGATGTATAAGACAATTAATTATATGAGTAAATGTGGTATTTGTACTTTTGATATTTTATATAGTACAGTTATTTACTTACTGAGTTTTTAAATAAACTCACACTCCCTATGATTATTTTTTTTTCAGATACAGAAAACAAAGAACAAGAGTATCCGTTTGAAGATTAGAAGCCCCTTGAGATTATTCTCTATTTCTGTCTGGTGGGATACCAGTACTTGTTAATGTGGATACTAGAAACGCTTTGTACTTTCTATAGGTCTCCTAGGCTTGCGATGAGATAGAAATATCAGACTATGTATGTCTATATTTGCTTATCAGATGAATATAATTCTGTAGTGTGGAATGAATGATTAAGGTTGAATGTAAAACCTTACAGAATATATGTATATAACGTATGTTTGAGAATTATATCAAATGAGTAGTATCTTTTCACATGCTCAATTTTTGGGATGTGACAGAAGATATCTCTTCGCCGCACCCTACACGCTTAACCTATGGATTTCTTCAAGCTGGAAGCTAGAAGTCTAGGGTAGGCATGCACACCAACAACACGTCGCATTAATGGCAAAACCACGAAAGTCAATATTCGGTGGATTTGCGGCCGAATTATACTTGGTTTTTCCATTTCTCTCGTTGGCATTTTCTGAAATTGAAAGAAGTCGACAATGTAGCCATTACAAAGTGTCTTGGATGTTTTCACGATGAACTAAAATGTATTTCTATGCTTTCTTGTATTGTTCTTGAAAGCCTTCAGTTGAGTATAATATACATGATTGATTAAATTATATTGTGATTATATGTATCTAAATACATATGATATGTATGTATGTTATTCATGCATAGAGAGTGAAGGCTATTTGTTATGGCCAGTAATAATATGTAATGATTCTACACATATTCAGAGAATGAGAAGTCTGAAATTTAAAAGGACTTGAATAGATGAAAATATATAGATAATGATGTATCTCCATGTTTATACATATATATATATATGCTCGTAGAGGCAAGTAAAAGGTAAAATTTTTCTCACTTTATGGAACGCTTGATGTGTAGATGTGAGAAGTTTTTATTTTAATATGTATGTTTGAAAATGTGTAAGCTTAGGGCAAAGCCATGGATTAGAAACCTAGATAAGGTTAATATGAAGCTACCCGTTCATGGAGTAATATCTCGATTTAGAATTATTGGATAAGACAAATACAGAGTTAGGAAGTCATAAATTGAAGCGGCGATTAGTTTAATAATTTGAGCAAGAGTCAAAAGTTAGCCGATATTTTTGAGAAAATCTTTTGTATTTGATTATATTTTGTTATTTTCTGGCATGCTTATCAGAGACCGTTGGCATTGCGTCGGATAAGGTCTGTAGGTCATCTTTAGAGTATGATGTAAAGGTTTTGTAGCCCTAAATTTCGTCTATATATAATGGATGCCCCATTACGCTGCTCACTACACTAAGAGTTTATATCTATAAGCTTTCTAGCATCAAACTTCTCCTTCTGTACAACCTTTATAGCTCAGAAAAATATGGCCGGCAATAAATCTTTCAATTTAAACTTTGAGGCTGGCAAGGTAAAGCTGGATCTAAATCTTAGCCTGGAGAATTATAAGAATAAGAGATCCATGGAAGAGTCACCAGAGGCTAAGAAAAGAAAAAGGGATGTAGTAGAGTTAGAGGATGTTAGCACAGCAACATCTTCTAATAATGAGCTTGCGCTTATGAGACAAAAGATGGAGGACTTGGAAAGATTGATAAACTGTCACTTTGAGGAACAGGAGAGATTGATAAATCGTCTCTTTACAGAACAGGAGAAGCTTTTGAACCGTCATTTTAGGGAATTGGCGAATAGAGTTGATAGACATTCGATGTTTGCAACTCAAAATTTTCGTGACCAACAAGCGAGATGTATTGACTGTATGAATAGAGTGACTTCTGCACTTCGCCAAATTTCCCAGACGTTTCCTCCCGAAACTCTTTCTAGGCTGCAACGATTAACTTCCTCCTTAAGGTCTGAAGCACCTTCTTCTTCTAGACCTGGAGCACCTTCTGCATTTCAAAAGCCTCCTCGTTCTTAATTTATCTTTTTTTTTTGTTTGTACCTAAAGCTGATGTTTGATCTAATGTTTACGTATTAAAATTATCTGTTTTGTAAATCAAGTTCAGCTTGTTGCCTGTAACTTATGTATTAGAAATAAAAATTTTCGTATTTGATTTTTTTTTGAAGTAATTCTTTTACTGAAGAAACTTGAGAAATAAAAATATGTTGAACTTGTTATATTTTGTACTTGATTGTGAAAATTCTAAGAGAGAGAATGAGATATAAACAAAATATCGGCATTTGCTTCAATCTTGAGGTAAGTTTTGAATTCGGAGGACCGAATTCTTTTAAGGGGGGAAGAATGTAATATCCCAAGAATTTATATGAATATTTAAAGTCTGATTTGAAGTTTAGTGAAAAATTTAATTACGTGGAAAATTTTCTTTTTGAATTAGTGAAGAAAATGTAGGAATAGAAATTTTTATTTTTAATTTAGGAAATTTGTACAAATTCTCAAGGACTAAAGTGAAAAGAAAAGAAAGTATAGAGGACTTTTGAGAAATGACCAAGTAGGAACCCGAGAAGAAGAATAGAGCTTATGGGAATGAATTATGAGTCCGGTACCGAAAGGATGATAGATTTGGGGTTAAAGTGGAGTTTGAGATATTGAGAGGGACTAAAGTGAAATAAGGAAATCTGTGGGGCACCGAGGATTTAGAAACACCTGAGGTGAGATTTTATGAATTTGCTTTTGCTAGTCTTGACTGAGGGTCAATTGCAGAGCAAGTGATAATTTCACCCCGGGCGAGTATATAGGTGGCCTCACCTATTTTTTATTCATTTTTCTCCTTTCCTCTCTCTCTCTTCTCATTCTCTCCTCTCTTTCTCTCTCTACACTCCAACTCCACAACCGGGCTTTGGAGGATGGATCTCGGGCTACGGGGCGAGCCTCTAGGAGCCAAGCAAAGTAGGGAAAGTAAGGAATCGAGGTATAACTTTCTAATTCTCAAGCTTTTCCCTATTTTCTAGTTTTAAGAAAGTTTGGGGTAAAAATCGAGATTCCTACTTCGTTTCTCGATTAAAATTGGTGTTTTTGGTGTCTAAATGCTCCTTAGACATTAAGGGTGAGATCCTATGGAAGAAATCATGGAAAACGATGGAGATTTGGCCGGATCTGAGCCAAATCCGAGGGGAATCGCGAAAGGTCGTGATCTTGGCGCCCAGGCGCCAAGGTTCTGAAGAATTTGGGAAGGTAGAAGGCCTTGGCGCCCAGGCGCTAGGCTTGTGTTGGCGCCCAGGCGCCAGATGTACTAAAAAACTTAGCTTATTTTGATCAGTCATAACTTCTTCATCCGGACTCCGTTTTAGGCAAACTTTATATCGTTGGAAAGCTCTTTGAGTCTAGTTTCCAATGGTATAAGTTTCATTTAGATATTCATTACCGGTTAGGAGTTATGACTTAAGATGTGAGTAAAGGTCGAGAGTAGTGGTAGAAAATTTCTCTATTTCGTAACCCTGATGGTTTTTGTCTGGTTACAATAGGAATGGTCAAAGTGCAAAGTGGAAGTGCCGAGAGCGTGAAATCCAGGTGAGTGGGTTAATACTTGCTATGATTAAATATCTGTTATTGACTTTTTGCATCATAGTGGAAATATGTTGTATATCCAAGTTTGAAGAGGATGATGTCGAACGATGAGGCATAAACAATTGTGGAACGTGTCTGGTAATGTATATAATTATATTTTCTTATTTTTCCCATGAATGAAGGTTATATGATGGATTGTGAATGGCATGTGAATTGAGTTGAATAATTATTCTATATTATGGGTTATGTTATATACATGCTATGTTGCTGGAACCACATTGATTATGTTGTGGCTTGAATTGTAAATGACTGAGTTGTGTATGTGGCTCAAGATTATGATTGAGGATGTTTTTATATGTGATTGTGATTGTGTTTGACTGGAAAGGAAAGGCATGGTGGTGCACCCCATGGAGAAATCTATGTGAAGCTATAAGGGTGGAGAATATAAATGGAGCGATAAGGGTGGATGCGGCGGGGGCCGCGGGCAACGATCCAGAGGTATTCTGGACGACCCGGTTGGTACGGGAAATGTGTGTGAAATTGATTTCATCGATTGCTGTTGTGAATTTTGAATTATGTTGAAATGTATTTGATTTACTTGGATATTGTTGTGAAGTATTATGAATAATATTATATCATATGATGATCGATCTACGTATGATTGCTGCATGTTATCATTATGATGCATAATTTTTTTGTCATAGTGTTGTGTTATCTACTCACTGGGCACGTGGTTTGCTCATACCCCTCTTATTGATATTTTTTTTCAGAGTTGACAACTGAAGGTAAATATCGGAACAAGAAATTATGGATCCTTAGTCCATGATTACCTTTTCATTTGTTCAGGATAAAGGTATAATAGTTAAGTTTTATTCTAAGTTGTATAAATCTAGAAATCTCTGTAATCGGGTAGGTTCATTCAGTGATGTAATGTGAGTAATTGTAGTATGTATAGAGAACTCGTTTTGGTTGCATGAAAAAGAATTGTATGATTTTTAAGAGAAAGATAGGCTTACGGAGGTGAAATGAAATTCACTTTCCGTGCCGGTCACGTGCTCAAATTTTGGGACGTGACATAGAGTCCCATACTACTCGGTGTATATCTATGAGATCTTATACACGAGTTTGAAAGGGTTAGAGTCCCATACTATTCGGTGTATATCTATGAGATCTTATTCACGAGTTTGAAAGGGTTAGAGTCTCATACTACTCGGTGTATATCTATGAAATCTTATTCACGAGTTTGAAAGGGTTAGAGTCCCATACTACTCGATGTATAAGACAATTAATTATATGAGTAAATGTGGTATTTGTACTTTTGATATTTTATATAGTACAATTATTTACTTACTGAGTTTTTAAATAAACTCACACTCCCTATGATTATCTTTTCAGATACAGAAAACAAGGAAGAAGAGTATCCGTTTAAAGATTAGAAGTCCCTTGGAGTTATTATCTATTTCTGTCTGGTGGGATACCAGTACTTATTAATGTGAATACTAGGAACGCTCTGTACTTACTATAGGTCTCCTAGGCTTGCGATGAGATAAAAATATCAGATTATGTATGCCTATATTTGCTTATCAAATGAATACAATTCTGTCGTGTGGAATGAATGATTAAGGTTGAATGTAAAACCTTACAGAATATATATAAATAACTTATGTTTGAGAATTTTATCAAATGAGTAGTATCTTTTCACATGTTCAATTTTTGGGATGTGACAATTTGGTATCAGAGGATAGGTTTTATAGGTCCCCTATAGAGTACAGAGCAAAGTGATCTTTGCCCTTCCCTATTGTCATGAGCCGCGGCATGACTATAGGATTAGGTTCCATAAAAGACCTTGTAGAGTATAACGTCATTTTATAGATAACTTTTCAGTGGGGCTAGTAAGTGATATTTTGTTTATGTCTAAAAATTGTTTGTTACGTGTGTAGATCTTTGACAGTTCAATGTCAGAAGAATCTTCTAATAATAATGAGCATATGGGTCCAAGGAGGGCCATAATTCTACCAGTACATGTGCAAGATGATCATAACCGTGGTGATAGTTTTCATTCTCAAAGTACTGAGGGCGCAACTAGTGATCAAGCAAGGAGAGTCGAACCTGACGCTCACATTCATAATGCAACTATTGCACATGTGATTAATTTAATGAATGAACGATTTGACCGATTTGAGGCTGAAATGAGAGGTCGAGCTGCACAAGCTAACCTGCCAGTGGATCCTCCTATTGTTGAAGCCGAAATTGTACCACCAGCTCAGTTAGCTAGAGGAGGTAATGTAAGGGAGGTAAGAATGTCTGAATTCCAGAAAATGAGGCCTCCCACTTTTTCAGGGGAAGATCCCAAAGAGGACCCACAATGTTTCCTTGAAGATTGTAGAGCAATCTGTGATGCTATAGGGTGTTCTCCTACTCAAAAGGTAGAATTCATTTCATTTCAGTTAAAGGGTAGGGCTGGTAAATGGTGAAGGAACTGGAAGAAAGCTAGAATTCAAGGCGCACTACGAGTTATGTGGACGGAGTTTTACAGATTGGTTATGGAAAGGAAGTCAAAGAATAAAGAAGAATATCGACAAAAGAAGAAAGCTAGATATAGGAGATCTTTTGATCAAGGGGAAGACTCAAGGACTTTGAAACCCTTTACTGCATCACAACATGCTCCAGCCACTCCTACTAAGTCATCTTATTCTACAGCCAGTGTGGCTAAGCCTCGTTCAGAGAATAGGGGTGGTTTTAGCTCTTCTAGTAGAGGAGGTATTCAAGCTAGAAGGAAGAAACCTCAGTGTCCTGAATGTGGAAAGTTTCACTTCGGAGAATGCAGGTTAAACACTGTTGGTACAGGTTGTTTTAACTGTGGACAAAAAGGACATTTTATAAGGGAGTGCCCTCAGCTCATGACAGGACCAGGTCAAGGGTCTACTTTGCCACCTCGACCACAATCTATTTCTACTTCTATTACTTGAACACCAACCCCTTCAATAGGGGGTAGTATAGGAAGAGGTTCTGGAAGAGGCCAAGGTGACCGTGGAAAACAAGCTGCTGGCAGAGGAAATGCAAGAGTATATGCTCTAACCCGACAGGATGCTCAAACATCCAATGCTGTAGTTACAGGTATATTATCTGTCAATACTTTTGCTGCACGTATTTTGTTTGATCTTGGTTCTACTCACTCGTATGTGTCACCCCTATTTTCCAAGAGATTTACATTTGATTCGATTACTCTTAAGGAACCATTCTTGGTTTACACACCGATGAGAGAGACTTGGATAGTTAAAACATGTTATCGTACTTGGAAAATAATTGTTGGGGGCATGGAAACTGAGATAGATCTTATGATTCTCAATATGTTAGATTTTGATGTGATTTTAGGGATGGACTGGCTATCTTCTTGTCATGCTACTATAAATTGTCGTGACAAAATTATTTCCTTTAATATGCCGGGGAGGAGTAATTTCGTGTTTCAAGGAGATCGAAATGATGTACCTTGCAACATGATATCTATGTTAAGTGCCCAGCGTATGTTGTGAAAGGGATGTCAGGGATTTCTAGCTTTTATCAAAGATTTAGAAAAGAAAGAACAGAAATTAGAAGACATACATGTGGTTAATGAATTCCCAGATGTGTTCCCAGAAGATTTACCTGGATTACTGCCAGAAAGAGATATTGAGTTCAGTATTGATTTGGTCCCAGACACACGACCAATTTCTATTCCACCTTATCGTATGGCTCCTGTTGAGCTAAAAGAACTCAAAGAACAATTGAAAGATTTGTTGAACAAAGGGTTCATTCGCCCAAGTTTTTCACCTTGGGGTGCTCCTGTTCTTTTTGTGAAAAAGAAAGATGGTTCTATGAGATTATGTATAGATTATCGTCAGCTGAATAAAGTCACGGTGAAGAATAAGTATCCTTTACCAAGGATAGATGATTTGTTTGATCAGCTTCAAGGAGTAAAATATTTTTCAAAGATTGACCTAAGGTCTGGATATCATCAGTTACGAATTAAGAATGATGATATACCTAAGACTGCTTTTCGTACACGGTATGACCATTATGAGTTCCTCGTGATGTCTTTTGGGTTGACAAATGCACCAGCAGCATTTATGGATTTAATGAACAGAGTGTTCAAATCATTCCTTGATAAGTTTGTAATTGTATTTATTGATGATATTTTGGTGTATTCAAAGAGTCATGAAGAACATACTGAACATTTGAGAATAGTGCTTCAGACTTTGAGAGAGCATCAGTTGTACGCAAAGCTCTCAAAATGTGAATTCTGGATGAGTCATGTAACATTTTTGGGACATGTTATTTCCCAAAAAGGTATTCATGTAGATCCAAGTAAAATTGAAGCAGTAAAACAATGGCCTAGACCAACAACTGTGTCTGAAGTACGTAGTTTTCTTGGCTTAGCAGGGTATTACCGTCGCTTTGTCAAAGATTTCTCTAAGACGGCTCTCCCATTAAATAAGTTAACCCGAAAGAATGTTAAATACATTTGGGATGATTCATGTGAACAAAGTTTCACCCAATTGAAAGAGTGTTTAACTTCTGCACCAGTCTTAATTCTACCATCAGGACCAGGGGGTTACTCTGTATTCTGTGATGCCTCAAAGATAGGCTTAGGGTGTGTGTTGATGCAACATGGTAAAGTCATAGCTTATGGCTCACGTCAGCTTAAAAAGCATGAATTGAATTACCCCACTCATGATTTGGAAATGGCAGCTGTAGTGTTTGCCCTAAAGATATGGAGACATTACATGTATGGGGAAACTTGTAAAATTTTTACAGATCACAAAAGCCTTAAGTACATTTTTGAGCAGAGAGATCTCAATCTAAGGCAACGAAGGTGGATGGAACTTCTGAAAGATTATGATTGTACCATCCTTTACCATCCAGGTAAAGCAAATGTAGTGGCTGATGCTCTAAGTCGAAAGTCTATGGGAAGTTTAGCTCACATTGCCACTATAAGGAGGTCTCTAATACATGAACTACAAGAATTGGAAGCTGATGGAGTATTCTTTGAGATCAATGAGTCAGGTACATTTCTGGCTCATTTAACAGTTAGATCATCCCTTGTTGAAAAAGTAAAAGCAACTTTAGAAAATGACATCGATATGGTCAAAATCAGAGATAAGGCAAGGCAAGGTCTAGCACCAAGTTTCTTGGTAGATAAAGAAGGAGTCTTATGGTTTAATGGGAGACTCTGTGTCCCCAACATTGAATCTTTGAAACATGAAATCTTAATGGAAGCTCATGGTTCGCCATACGTTGTACAACCTGGTGATGTGAAAATATATCAGGACTTCAAACAAGTTTACTGGTGGGAGGGCATGAAGCGAGACGTGACTGACTTTGTAGCTCGATGTTTGACTTGTCAGCAAGTTAAAGCTGAACATCGACGACCACCTGGTTTGATGCAAAAACTAGATATTCCCGAATGGAAATGGGAAATGATCACTATGGATTTTGTAGTAGGTTTAACCCGGTCAACAAAAGGAAATGACTCAATATGGGTCATAGTGGATCGACTTACTAAGTCAGCACATTTTCTTCTTGTTCATACCACTTTCAGCGTAGCAAAACTTGCTCGACTTTATGTTAAAGAAATAGTGAAACTTCATGGTGTACCAATATCCATTATATCAGACCGAGGACCTCAGTTTGCTTCTCGGTTCTGGAAAGTCTTTCAAGAGGCTTTGGGTACCAAAGTGAATCTTAGCACAGCATTCCATCATCAGACTGATGGACAGTCCGAAAGGACAATTCAGACTTTAGAGGATATGCTAAGAGCTTGTGTGATGGATTTCAGTAGAAGTTGGGAAGATCATTTGTCTCTTATTGAATTTGCTTATAATAACAGTTACCAAGCCAGTATCCAGATGACACCTTTTGAGGCTCTATATGGGAGACGGTGTCGATCCCCTATAAGTTGGTTTGAACTTGGTGAAACCAAAATACTTGGACCTGAGATGATACAAGACGATATAAATAAAGTTAAACTTATCAGAGAGAAGTTGTTAACTGCTCAGAGTAGACAGAAATCTTATGCGGACAACTGATGACGTGACCTTGAAATTGCAATTGGTGACATGGTTTTCCTACGGATCTCACCTGTGAAGGAAGTAATGAGATTCGGGAAAAAAGGGAAGCTTAGTCCGAGGTATGTTGGCCCATATGAGGTTATAGACAGAGTGGGTAATGTGGCATATCGCCTGGATCTACCTTCAGACCTAGAAGGAGTTCATCCAATATTTCATGTGTCCATGCTACGGAAGTATCTTCCTGATCCTTCTCATGTCATTCAACCCCAAGAAGTTCATTTTGATGAAACTTTCACCTATGAAGAGGTACCAGTAGCTATTCTTGATAGAAAAGTCAAGAAATTGCGCACTAAAGAAATTCCGACTGTCAAGGTTCTTTGGAGAAATCATTCTCACGAGGAAACTACGTGGGAGGCAGAAGATGAAATGTGGATAAAATATCCATATTTGTTTGAAACCTGAGGTAAGGTTTTAATTCGGAGGACCGAATTCTTTTAAGGGGGGTAGAATGTAATACCCGTTAATTTCGGAATATAATTCGCTTGAGAGTATTTTAGAATTTTACAGCGTTACTTTAGTTATTTATTTTGGTCATTTTTTATTTTCATATTTAATTATTCTCTTTGAATATTATTTATGAAAATTGAGTTAAATGACTGGACTGAATATTTACACCATGTGGGATATATTCGTAGAATGGTGAAATTCATGGAAAAGTGGTTTAAGAATGGTCAATTAGTCCATTAATTGTAAATTGACTGGATGAGTTTGGATGTTGGGTTATGGATACCCATGGGTTATTCAATAACCCATTAGAAATATTTAAAATAAAACTTCAATAGTAACTTCTCATAATTCACGATTCTGAAGCGAAGCAAAAGGAGCAGTGACAATTTTTCTCTCTCAGTTCTTCATCTTCTTCTCAAATTCTTTCCTTGATCTTCAGAATTTTGATTAATTGTTCGGTTCAAAAGCTTTGTAAGGATCAAAGGTAAGCTTTAATCTCATTATTTTCCTTAAATCTAAGTTTATATGGAAGATTAGAGGAGGTTTTGTTCTTGAAGATTTTGATGATAATTCATGAATCTTAGTTGTTTTGGAGGTTATATTTGAGTTAGGATTGAGTGGTTCACGCCACTACGATGCCAAATCGCCCAGAATTGAATTTGTGGCAATTTGCAGTATAGTGATCCCCAGGTCGTATTCACTCAAGGAGCCTCACTTCTTGATACTAATTAATCGTTCTAAACACCTAAACACTAATTAAGAGTACATAAACGTGGGGGGTTTGTGGCAGTATTAATAAAACAAACAAAACAGCAACTAAATACTACAACAGCAGCAACAGCAGTAACAGCAGCAGCAGCAGAAATTGCAAGATATTGACAGTAAAGAGACTATATAATCAGCCACTAGGATTCATGGGAGTGTAACTATCATTACCTAACTCATTGATTCAATTTTATTCTCATTCCATTGTTTGGTTCTTTATGCAAATGGTTCTAGAATAACATCTAGAATTTAATGCTACTAATTACAGTCAAGAACATCTCTCTACTATAATTAGATGCATTCAGTGGAAAATCTCAACCAAACCAAGTTAAATATATCATCTAACTAGTCATTTCGCCTTCCTCACTTTCCTAATCAGTCAAGCAAGGTTATGTCTTATATAAGTAAGTTTATGTCACATTCTCAAGCTCTAATCAGAATTTGTCAGCAAAATAAACATGACAGCAAAACAGAAACGAAATGAGATGAAAATGGAGAATAAAACACTTAGCTTGCATTCTTAGTTCAAGCTACAACATCCCAGTGGTCTAGTGACTAATTACAATGAAAACTTAGCCCTCCATGAGAGCAAAACAGCAACCAACAGAAGCAAAAACAGAGAGGAAGAGAGAGCTGCGAATTTTCTAAGTTCTGGTTACAAAATAAAAGTGTTCTCTCTCTAAAAACTTATGCCTCTTCAATGCCTTAGAATATTCTACCCTAGATACTTTCTTGGATGCTTCTTCCATGATGTGGCAGCACTTTGACAGCAAAACAGCAGCATAATTAATGTTTCTGCAGCAGCAGATAGGTATGGCAGCAGCAGAATTAATATTTCTACAGCAGAAAGTGACAAACAGCAGCAGAACAGCAGCAAAATATCATGGCAAAATTAATATTTCAGCCATGATATTCTGACCTACGAAATTTAATGTTTCTGCCCTCAAATTCTGACTACATGGCATTCAATAAGAGTTTAAGTGGGCTCCACATCCAGCATATCCTAGTCAGCATCTGCATCATCCAAAAAGTGCCACATTAGCATCCAAATCATCATCTTTGTCCATGTCAACATTTTTCTCTCCAAAATTGAGATTTGTAGGAATTAGATTGAGCATTTTGAAATTCAAGTTCTGAAAATATAAAATTGAAGCACATTTAATCCATAAATAGTTTATACCCAATAAATTCCAAAACATAATAAAATTAGAGAATTGACAACATTGAAATAGCCATAGGACTAAGATAGGGACTAAAAAGTATATAAAAATGCCCGATATCATTGAGTTATAGTCGGTTAAAAGAGTTGAGATTCTGGTTTTGAATCAAGAAAGGAAAGGATGAATTTTCTGGGAAAGTTTCTGCAAACTCGAATTTACTGTAGCAACCAGAAAGTTTCGAAAAATTTTCGAGTTACTGTAGCAGTACTGTAGTGTCGGCAGTCAACGTTACTGTAGCTAACCGTACTGTAGCAAACAGTACTGTAGCAATCAGAAAATTTTGCATATTTTCGTGATTTTGTTTCCTTTCTTATGTTTCCTTGTAATATATTTTACTAGGAAATTTTTCTACACAAATTCTAGTGTGGAACAAGGTAAACTTGGACAAACATCAAGGTAAGTGAATAACCTTGCTAAGCTAATTTGATTTTACTAGTCAAAGTACAATATAAGTCCCATTTACAATATTATTGGATATTAATCAATCAATTTTTCATATGACAGTATATGATGATTGGTATATTTTTTTTTACAGAAATTCAAAGGAATAAGAGTATGTAGAAATTATTTTATTTCATGGCAATTGTACTATGTGATAAATTCTCACTATCTTATTAATGAGTAAAGATCTACGGGATCTAATACATGAGTTTGAAAGGGTTAAAGTCTCATACTACTCAGTGCATAACGATGAAAAACTATACACGAGTTTGAAAGGGTTAGAGTCCCATACTACTCGGTGTATATCTATGAAACCTATACACGAGTTTGAAAGGGTTAGAGTCCTATACTACTCAGTGTATATCTATGAAACCTATACACGAGTTTGAAAGGGTTAGAGTCCCATACTACTCGCTGTATATCTATGAGATCTTATTCACGAGTTTGAAAGGGTTAGAGTCTCATACTACTCGGTGTATATCTATGAAATCTTATTCACGAGTTTGAAAGGGTTAGAGTCCCATACTACTCGATGTATAAGACAATTAATTATATGAGTAAATGTGGTATTTGTACTTTTGATATTTTATATAGTACAGTTATTTACTTACTGAGTTTTTAAATAAACTCACACTCCCTATGATTATCTTTTCAGATACAGAAAACAAGGAAGAAGAGTATCCGTTTGAAGATTAGAAGTCCCTTGGAGTTATTATCTATTTCTGTCTGGTGGGATACCAGTACTTATTAATGTGAATACTAGGAACGCTCTGTACTTACTATAGGTCTCCTAGGCTTGCGATGAGATAAAAACATCAGATTATGTATGCCTATATTTGCTTATCAAATGAATACAATTCTGTCGTGTGGAATGAATGATTAAGGTTGAATGTAAAACCTTACAGAATATATATAAATAACTTATGTTTGAGAATTTTATCAAATGAGTAGTATCTTTTCACATGTTCAATTTTTGGGATGTGACATAAGCATTGAAACATAACATGTTAAATTAATCTAAACATTAGTTGATTAAATAAAAAATATCAACACAAATACGCACCTGAAGCTCAAAGGCAGATGACTGGGGTAATGAACCTCTTCATCGTCTGGGACCAATCGTCGTACATGTCAATCGCAAATCTGGGGCTGGATCAATGGGAGTCAATCCCATGCCCGAGCATGGAGAGGGTGCACACAGCTTGTAAACTCCTTCTTGTCGGCGTCAGTGGCTCTACATAACTCTCGATAAAGGTGTGCTAGCACAGCAGAGCCCCAACTGTACTGGCCAATCAACTGAAGGTCCCGAAGCAGAGGAAGGTACATCAGGTGCACAAATATGCTGGACTTATCACTCAAAAGCATTTCCCCAATTAATTTCAGAATATACGCTCGAGTATGCTGCTGCAATTGCTCCTCTATGACGATTGGGAGTATCTCACTAAATTGGTTACCTAACCAAGGCAATGATATGCGCCCTCCTCTAATGGCTTCTACAAGAGGACTGACGCCAAACAGCTCCTGACATTGATCAGTCTAAATGTAATTAGTTTACCCAACCACAGGCAAACCATCTATTGGAAGGCCTATCTAAATGGCCACATCTTTCAAGATAATAGTACACTCACCAACTGGCAAATGAAACGTGTGTGTCTCGCGCCTCCATCACTCCACCAGAGCGGAAATCAAACCATAGTCAACTTCGAAATTATCCATCCGTGATGCTCTATAAAATCCTGCCTGCTAAATATAAGGAACAAGAGGCAACGGCGGGTAAAACGAACTTTGGGTGTACTAGTAGCAACGTCGAACTTTTGTAAATACACGATTTTCCTGTCACCATAATGTTAATCAACTTAGTATTATTGTAGTAATAAAAAACTAAATAAACGAATTAATTTTATACACACTTACCCCATTCCATACAACTTCAGATACATGTCTATCTTGCATGTATAAAACTGAAGGACCCTCAGGACCAAGTTTTAACGGCACTAAATTTCTAGCGTTTTGGTCCATTTTACTTCTTTTATGCAAAAAAATGAATAATATTTAGGTTAAAAAGATCAATAACCTGGAACTAAAAATTATAAACACATAAAAAAAATATACAACATCTAAATTTAGATTAGATAGACCAATAATTAAAAATAACAAATTATAAAATTTAACATAAATATTTATTATATATCTAACTAAACAAAAAAAAGTAAAAACAAATAAATAAAAATAAAAGTTTAACCTTAACAAATAGGAAGCCTATTATTCTACAAATAATTATTTCAACATAATAACATTTTAAAAAGTAATCTTAAAAAATTAATATTACAAATTATACATATAATAATATTTAAATTAAACAGACCAATAATCTGGAACTAAAAATTATAAACACATAAAAAACATATACAACATTTAAATTTAGATTAAAGAGACCAATAATTAAAAATAAAAAATTATAAATTTTAACATAAATATTTATTATATATCTAATTAAACAAAAAAAAGTAAAAACAAATAAATAAAATAAAAAGTTTAACCTTAACAAATAGGAAGCCTATTTATTCTACAAATAATTATTTCAACATAATAACATTTTAAAAAGTAATCTTAAAAAATTAATATTACAAATTATGCATATAATAATGTTTAAATTAAACAGACCAATAATCTGGAACTGAAAATTATAAACACATAAAAAAACATATACAACATCTAAATTTAGATTAAAGAGACCGATAATTAAAAATAACAAATTATAAAATTTAATATAAATATTTATTATATATCTAACTAAACAAAAAAAGTAAAAACAAATAAATAAAACAAAAAGTTTAACCTTAACAAATAGGAAGCCTATTTATTCTACAAATAATTATTTCAACATAATAAAATTTTAAAAAGTAATATTAAAAATTAATATTAAAAATTATGAATATAATAATATTTAAATTAAACAGACCAATAATCTGGAACTAAAAATTATAAATACATAAAAAACATATACAACATCTAAATTTAGATTAAAGAGACCAATAACAAAAAATAATAAATTATAAAATTTAACATAAATATTTATTATATATCTAACTAAAAAAAAGTAAAAACAAATAAATACAATAAAAAGTTTAAACGTAACAAATAAGAAGCCTATTTATTCTAAAAATAATTATTTAAACATAATAACATTTTAAAAAATAATATCAAAAAATTACTTTTACAATTTATACAGATAGTAAGTAAAAACAATAAGATTACATATTTAATTTCACAAAATAAAAATTAATCAGAAAAAATTTTAACAAAAGAACTGAACAAATTTAAACAAAATCCTAAATTATTTAACAAACCAAATAACTGAAAACCTACTATCACCCAAAAAAATAATTTTTAAAGTCTCAAGATATCAGGCAAAATTTCTACTGGGACCCAAAGAGATATATCAAAACAAAAAAAAACCTATTGGGACCCAAGAGATATATACAAAAAAAAATTACTGGGACCCAAGAAATATATCAGAACAAACAAAACTACTGGGATCCAAGAAATATATCAAAACAAACCAAACTACTGGGATCCCAAGATATCAAAACAAACATAACTACTGGGACCCAAAGATATGAGAACAAACAACCTAAATTAGAAAAAAAGTAACTCAAACCAAATAGAACCGAAAAACAATAAAGCAAAAAAGTCAGTGAAAATATTACCTTGAAGCTGATGATTGAATGGCACAAGGGAGAGAGATCGGAGACGACAAGCACGTTGAAGTCGAGAGCAGCGCTAGTGACTGTAAATAAGGGAGGACCAGGTGAGGAAGAAGAAGAAGTTTTAACCCCGTAGTTATTTCGGATCATGAACGTATTTCATACAACATGCACCTCTGATGTGATAATTCTGTATATGTTCGTACATCGAAAGTGCGTTTTTCTATAAATATTCGCACTTCCCAAGTGCGTATTTATTATATGATCGCAAGTGCGTTTTAAAAATGTACTTCATAACTGTGTACTACGTTCGACATATTTGCACTTTGTAAGTGCGTTTTTAGATGCTACAGTAAAATTGAGTTATGTCTGAAATTTATATTCAAAATGGGTTATATTCAGAATTTAAAATTGAAATAAATGTACAACGGTCAAAAAATCTTTTTGTTGTATGTGTGTTCATTTTGTTTTGTTTTGTTTTATTTTTTATTTTTTATTTTTTATTTTTTTGGGGAAGGGTGGGGGGACGAGGAATTGTTAATGGGTGGTTATATAGAATTAATGAAGACGAAATAATTGTGAGGTTGGATTGATTTGAAAACAACTTGAATAGTAGTGAGTAACTTGGCAGGCTGTGCACCAAGTTCTTAAAGTTTGACCATAGAAGACCATATTTCATGTTTCTCCTGTTTACAGATTAGATTGGCATAAAAAGGGCAATGATCTATCTGAAGCTGAGAGCTACATGTGAATCCCATAATTATGCCTAACATCAACCTCCATGTTCCACACTCAAATGGCACAGCCTATGAGTGTGTTTGACATGCGGAAAATATTTTTAAAAGAAAGGATAATGGAAAAAGAAAAGAAGAAATAAAGGAAAATGGGAAAATATTTTGTTTGATATGATATGAAAATGAATAGAGAAAAAGAAAGAAAACTTTATTTGGCATAACCTTTTAAGAGGAAAAATAATATTGTGGGGTAATTTTATTAAATTACCCTAAAATTACCCTCGGTATAATTTTTTTTAACTAAAAAAAGCTTATAAATATTTTTTCCCTGCTACCAACGACCTAACTCAGCACCAACGGAAGAAGACCACTAGCGAATAGAGAAGAAGCAAACATAAATCTCACTAGCAAAGCAGAGAAACATAGAGAATGTTGAAGGCTTCACACTCCTGAGAAGCAGAGAAGAAGACCAACCTTCCTAGTGGTGTCCCATAATAGCTCCAAGGGCACGTTTGGTAGTAATGACTATAGCAAGTGGGAGACGGATATCCTGAATATTCTTCAATTCATCCTCTTTAGAGACTCAACTATAGTAGAAGGGAAAAAAAAAAAAAGGGTTGGAAAAATTGAGTTACTGTTCTCCTTTAAAAATTTCTATCAACTTTTTTTTATGGAAAATCAGTTTTCTCGATGGAAAATCGGTGAAATGTTTGAAACATCTCTACTGTTCTTCCTTGTATCTTGAGTTTTCGTCGCTTGTAAGTTTAAGGATGCTGGAGATCCGTCTATGGACCATCGTAGCAGGAGAACCATTGTTGCCGTCCAGTACTGTTGTGCTTCCTCGCTGCTGTTCTTCCTTACATCTCCACTTAATCCTTGCCTTCAACTGACAATCTCCATTGAAACCTTCCATTGCTCTGTTTGCTAATATTTTTTGAGAGTACTGCTCTGTTGCCTGTCCACCATTCCTTCGTCGATCCCCACCTCTGTCGTGTTCTTTGAGAGTACTGAAGAGAGGGATGAGATGAGAGCGACTGAGAGGGATGAGAGGCGAGAGCATTGATTGAGGGATGAGAGCACTGAGGATTTTTTTTGTTTTTTTTTTATTATATTTTATTCTTTTTAAAAATTAATTAAGGGGTATTTTTGTAAAATTATACTACATCTATCTCTTTTCTTTTATTTTTTTCCAATTCATACTAAACAAAATTTTTTTATTTTTTTTTCTATTTTTATTTTCCTTTTCATTAAAAATCTTTCAATGCATATCAGACAAGTTGTAAAAGATCAACTCAAAGTTTCAATCAAGAAGAAATATAAAGTTTTTGAGAACAGTTAAGGGTAAACTAGTTATCAATGACTAAAACTTTCGTCTTCCTCTCACTTTTTTATCCTTGCACTGAAGGAAAAAATCCGTACAAATATGATGGGAAACAAAAAACCAATTTTTCCATCATGTGATCTCGTCAACCTCCATTTTCCAACTACCAAGCACAAGAGAATGTTGAAGATGTCAAAATTCCGTTTTCCATTAAGGTAAAAGCCGGATACTAAATGCGTTGTATATATGTATATATATATATATTAATCCAACACTAGAACAACAAAATAAGAGTTAAAAGCTGTAACGTCATAGACTTGACGATAAATAGAGCGAGCATACGTGATGAATAATTATAGGAACATCAATAATGTTATTATGCAATGTTGAAACTCAGAGCTTTATTCCTGAGTAGTAGAATTAGTGTTGGAGAAACTTTCTTAAAAAGAACCTACAATGTTACTTCGCGTTACAATTTTTGAAGAACAAAATATATTTGAAATTAATGTAAATTTTTTTAAAATATAAATGAAATACATGTAACAGTAGCAGACAAAATTTCATAACAAAAAATAATAGCAAGAAACGACAGCCCCGTTCATAATAACTTTATATTAATAAAGGCCAACTGCCCATCAAATCGTATCTTAATTCTTAACTAACCTTTCGGCCATTATTCATCTCTATTTATTTATTGGTTTTTTTTTGGGTTGAAATTTTTTTTGTTTTGTCGAAATCAGCTGTAATTCGAGTTTTGGTCTTATATAATTCATGCTGAGGCCTGGCCCAAAACTTCTGTCATTCTGCCTTGGGCTTGAAATGTCATTTTCATATCTTTTTG
Source organism: Biancaea sappan (assembly GCA_037074585.1). Taxonomy (NCBI): domain Eukaryota; kingdom Viridiplantae; phylum Streptophyta; class Magnoliopsida; order Fabales; family Fabaceae; genus Biancaea; species Biancaea sappan. The sequence goes on along the minus strand of CM073492.1, from coordinate 9,228,469 downwards.
GGCTGTACCTTAAACAGAATAACCAATGTCCAAAAAGAAAAAGAAGAAAAGCCAATTTATTATCAATTTGACTTTTTTCTTGATCCACTTTGCTTAAGGTTTATATTGCCCTTATAGAGGCTTTAGTAGTTTTTAGAATGTGTTATTCTAAATTTATATACCAGTTATCCGATGAGTTTAAGTATGATTTATATTTATGTTATCTTAAACTACTATAATGTCTCATATATTTCAGACTTTATTTTTTTAATGTATTAATGGAAAATATTTTTATTTGACCAAAAAAAACTTTTTTCTTATAAATTCTTATAAAAGAAACACACAATTTTGGAAATAGAGAGTTAAGAAACGATAGAATTAGGATCGTCTGACACTCAAATCTTAAAAAATAATATCCCTTGCGATTCTTAAACTAAGATTTCATTTTGTTTTACCATATTATTATCTATGTGAATATTTTAAATTTTTCCACCAAAGAGGAAAAATAAAATAAAGCGGGAAGTGAAACGGAAATGCAATAGTAATATTTTTTTATTTAAAAATTAGTTAGTTTCAAATTTCAAAAATCCCTTTGTAATTTTACTCATGGATCTCAGGCAATTGCTCCATCCCCTTGCGAATTGAGTACTTTTCCTCATATTCCCAAATATGCGACCAAATTGTTGTCAAACTTGCTTATCTTTCATCATCAAATTCTTAAATTTTATTCAACGTTGGTTCCTCGATCAATGGAACCATCGCATTCCCTCACATCCTTCTCCAGCTCCTTCCCCATCTCCATCTTTGTTTCTGTCCATTCCCTTGACTCAGCCGCTTTCGGCTTCTGCTCAAATCAAACCCTTAAATCTCGTTCTCCGCAAGGTTTCCAGCTTCGGTGACGTGCTTGACTTCGATTTCTGTTCTTTGGAGCTTCCCGCTCTTTGGTACTTCATTTCTTTTTTTCCCCCCTTTACTTTGCTGATTTTTTTAACCTCCGAATAATTTGAGTTACTTTAGAAATATTCCCGCCTTCCTTTTTTTTTGTTGGGGGGGGGGGGGGGGGGCATGAATTGATATCTTATAATGGGTAATTAATCTGAGATTTCCAGCATGTTATTAACACAATCATGGCAATAGTATCAGCAACCTAAAGAACGATAGAGCATCTTAACATCATTATGCATTGCCTGGCATCTTATCAAATGTCAATGTTGTAAATCTTATAAGTTATAACAACACCAAAGGGATTTTGTTCCTATTGTTTATAATTTTCGGGAGCGATCTCGTGTTTGTTCTCGAGTCACGGTAGGATTTAGCAACGGTTTAAACTATTGCTAAACTTTCAGTAACAGTAACAGTTCAAACTGCTGCTGAAAGTGTTTTAAAAAACAATTTTTTTATGGTGCTTGTCCCAGCAGCTGATTCATGCTCATAATTTTCCAGCATATTGCTGATTTTGCCTTGGCAAATTGACAATCCAAAGAAGCATATAGCAACTTCGCTGCATGCATATAACAGTTGCTGGATATCCCTTTCCTCCCTTGTCCTTATAACTGGTTTTTCTTGTTGTTAACCTCGGGCATTATCTCTACTACTGGCATTAAATTTGCGAGCCACAGTTTCAACTCAGATAACAGATTCTGATGACGAGGATGAATATGATGTCAGGCGTAGAAGTTGGGACCCCCAACTAAATCATCAATCAGGACAATCATTTGGGTCAACCCGGGGGTATTACAGAGGACTTCTTTCTGAAATGTGGAGGTCACGGCTAAGAGACAAGGTATGCTGAAGTCTGAAGAGTAGTATTTGTTTGATCACCTCTGACAGAATTTATGCCGTTATAAAAGTTAAGAACATTAACGCATGGTTTTGTTAAGAGTAAGTCACATTTAAAGGTGGAGCTTATAGTATCTACTATCAAAGGTTTCAAGTTGCACGTTCGGTAATCCGTAATCTAAATCTTGCCGTTGTCCACAATGTACTCTGGTTTGTAGGTTTGCAGTTCCTGTAAAATTTTGTTTAGATGCAAAGCCCTTGTGGATTCTCCATTTTGTCAGGTTCAGGCAAACAGTCATCCAATCGTCTGCTAACATGCATGCCTATAGAAAATTTATTTCTCAGTGTTGTCTATTGCCTTTGCCTGAAACTTTACCTACAATTTACATGATTTCAAACAGAATGGCCATGGAAAGGTGTTGAACAGGTTACTGAAGTCTTCCTTATTATACTGTATTGTCTAAGCCAATTCATGGAAGACCCAAGGAATCCTCCTTTTTGAGCTGTTTGGTTGTTTTATAATCCTTGAGACTTATTAATTACATATTTGTTAGTCACCTATAAAATAGTTTATGTATCAAATAATACCTCAAAGCAGAGAAGAATTGAAAGAGGATCAAGCCCAACATATTTTTCCACTCTGATTGATCCAAATTGGGATTATATCAAAGTATGTCCATAACACTGATATTTTATGAAAATTGGATTTGGGCCCATTAGCCTATGGCCTTTCGTCCAGCTATACAGGTTTACTTATAAAACTAATAATCTTGGACCAATGTTTTTCTTTAAAAAAAAAGTATATCTTTTAATCTATTTATAAAACTAAATCTATTAGAGTATAAGAAGCAAAACAAAAGGCTCATTGTTTCCTTCTCTGTATGATAGAGAAATGACAAAAAAAATCTCAGTCCCTGTCAAGAATCATGCTTACTCTGGCAATTTTTGGATCTCAAGGATGGACTGAAGTTCATTATTTTTCTACGTTGATTTTAAAACCATATCTTATGCAATACAGTCCTTGAACCATGTTACTGTCACGAGATTTCTGGGTTTTACTTCAATTTTTAAGTCTCATTTTTTCTTTTGGTGAAAGAATTGTTTAACTTTTGGATACCGTAGTTCTTGGCTTCTTGTTAGAAATTGAAAAGTGAAATGTGAAATCGCCAGCACACCTGTCATTCAGGAATATTCTTCTTTTTTTACCCACTTGAGAAAATGGCCTTTGGTTTCGGCTTTGAAAAAAGTTTGTCAACTTTTACTTTGCATGTGGCATCTGCTGCTAAAAAAGTAATATCTCTGCCTAACATGTATTCATTGGTTAAGAGCCTTTTTTCACCGAAACTATTTTTTTTTTGTTAAAATATATCTTTCTCCTATAATTTTACCTAACATTAAATTTAATCCCTATAATTTTAAAATTTTGGATTTAGTCCCTGTAATTTTTAAAATTACTAAAGATAGTTTTTTATGTTAATTAACGGTTAGTCAATCATTATATGTACACATATAGCGTTAAGTAATATTTTTCACTCAGTATCTAAAGTCCACATTTTTCACTCAGTATCTAAAGTCCACAATAATCTTACTCATCTTTCATGTCATGTTTAGTCATATGTTTTTTTTAAATGTTATTATATACAATCCAAATAAGATTTCTCTCTCTGAAGCGAGATATGCTTGGACATTATATAATAAAAGATTTTTTAAAAAAAAAAAGAAAAAGATGATTAAGCATAACATGATAAGTGAGAAAAACTTACGTGACATTTAATATGAACTTAGATATTAAATAGAGTTATAGTCTACATGATATATGTATATATAATAATTGATTAACTGTTGATTAACAACAAAGGTCATATTTAATAATTTTAAAAACTACACGTACCAAATTCAAGGTTTTAAAATAAGAATTAAAAATATATTTTAACTTTTTATTTTTAAAAAAAGAGAGCATATGTTCCATGAGTGTTTATATCATGACTATACTGTTATATTAGATGTTCTGTATAATTCATAATAAACAAAGCACAAATCACATCTCCTTGGAGATTAATGATACTAAATATTGTAATTTCATTTTACGAAATCTGTAAATTTTGGCCAACGTTGATATAGGCCTTGCATATTTCAAATAATTCACTTTCCTGGGGATTAAAAAAAGAAAGAAACAGGGTATTAAAGATGTCAAGTGACGAAACAGGGAAAAAACACGAGCACACAATAATAGCTCCAATATTTTTAATGATAAAATATAAGACTAGTTGGACCACCAAGTGTTGCTAGCAGGCGACACTCCCATGTGTCGTAGGGGAATATTATGTCAAATTGTAATAGGAAAGGAAAAAAGTTAGACAGTTTCCATGTGTGAAGTGTGATAATAAATCATTTTTATTTAAATTTAAGAAAATTAATAATAAAAAACTCAATCTTCTTCCAAAAAAAAAACCAGGAAATTGAGCTCTCATTCCAAATAGTTTTTTTCCTCTTATTTTATTTTGGGGTGATGAAAAGCAAAGAAGATGGTGGTCAGTAAGGAATTTAAAATTAAACTAAATTAAATCAAATTGATTAAAATTAAAAAAAAGAGATTTAAATTAATTTTTAAAATATAAATTTTAATTAGTTCGATTTGATTTTATTCGTTTAAAACTCAACCAACTCTATATATATAAAAATTATATTATATATATTTTTATATTTTTATGTCAATAAAATTATTTATATATATATATTATAATTAGTTTGGTATCTTTTTTTTATATTTATATATAATTTATTAACATTAAAATTATAAATTATTATAAATAAAATTAATCAAAAATTAAAATCAGATAAATTTATAATTTTACAAAATCAATTAATTCCATTGAGTTTAATTATAAGTCAATGAACCAAACTTATAAACAGCAATGTTATCATCCATCCCGGAAAAAAGGCGTGCCACAGTTTTAAGTGCAGCCAAAATAGAATGAATGCGCTCTCATTATCATTATCGGAGTCCCATTCCGGAATCTTTTTCCTCCAAAATCAGATTTTTTTTAATTTTTTAATTTTGATGTTCATACGCAAGAGGTGTTTTATATAATCTTCGAATATCAGAACCTGAATCTATTTATTCAATTTTTTTTATATAAAAAAATTTTTCTTAAAAATTATTAATATCATCCAAATACACAATCAACATAATTAAAAGTCATTCAGTCTTCATAAATACATATCTCATTTAATACATATATAAATAAAAATAAATATATAAATTTAGATAGAGAGGATTTAGAGAGAGAAAGAGAGGGAATGAGTTTGAAGTGCTGGTCCTGCATGGGGTTATTGGTAGACCACCCTGCATTGGCTAGATTTGGACCACTCAGATTGTGACTATACAAAATTCTCAGCTTTCAATACTTCATAGATCATTGAGTAATCAAATATGAGCATATTATGCTTGTCAGAACCGAACATATCTTTAAAATTCACGTCTACTGCTATTGATCATTTATCACTCTGATCGAATGATTCACTATTTAAAGGTTTCTAACTTTTTGTATATATCTATAATATATCCAAAACCCTAGACTTTTTTTTTTTCTGGTTAAAGTTCAGAATAGCAACTTTTGACATCATAGTTGCAGACTTTTTCAATCCATCCAAAAACTTCACTATTCAAATGCTCATTTCACAAGTCCTCAGTATTAGTGTCCTGAATCAAATGTAATTCTCCAAATCTTAGCAGAGAACAATTTCACGGCAGCACTGGCATACACAGCTATTGAAGTTACAGAAATCCATACTATCAAATAACCTACTATATAAATAATTTTGACGCATTTAATAAATTTGGTGAGCGGGACCAGGTGTTAATAACCAATTACACAATTTATAGTTACAATACAGAACAGAAAATACAAAGAAAGAAAACCTCATACGGTCCTACCCGTCAAATCCACCACAGCCTCCTCCACAAGCTCTTCAAGCAACTTCCCTTCTATGTCCATCCCCAGATTGGCAGTCTCCAATCCCATAAGTTCAACCCACCCTTTTCCCACTACTTCTTTCCTGACAATCCTCTCTACCACCAGGCTGTTGCTGTCCCCACAATCTCCCCAAACACAACTCACCCCACTAAATATTAATTCCTTCATTTGGGTCACTATCAGGTCCACTACTAGGGAAGATGTACCCTCTGGGAGATTGCTATGTCTCTTACTGCACATTCTGCCCAAGAAGTATATTTCTGATTCATAACCAGTAATCTCCTTTAGTGCAGCATTGACACAGTCGAATATGAGCTTCTGATTTGATCTCCTCTGTCTTCGTTTGGCCTCATGGAGAGGCTCCTTGTCATTCAGATTGGCGTACTTGTCCCTTAACGACGGATCCAATGGACTTTCAAGGGAATGCCATCTAGAGCGAAAAGTCTCTGCCTGTACTTGATCATCAAGTCCAGCTGCTGATAGTAGCTTATGGACAAAGACGAGCCAGTCTTGTTCCTCTACCTTGTTGTCTAAGGAAACTGTCAAAGATTTTAGTGGATATGGACTTGCTACCTCTGCACAAGAATCTTCCCATGACAGGGTCCGAGCTATTGATTCTATGGGTGGAGATTTGTCAATTAAATTAGACTTCAGAGGCACACCTGTTCCTGTATAATATATGTAGTTCAGGTCATTAAATGATAATGAAAAATGGGCATAACAGATGAGAAGTTCCGAAAATAGCAAAATAACAAAGAGAGAGGCATAAGCAGTACCTAAGTGATCAGCCTTTATACAGTCCAAGGATTCCTGTACTGCATTATCATCTCTAAACAGAGGTTCTAAAACTGAGATTGGACTTGGCTGCTCCTGGTTTTCGCTTGACATCCCAGGCACCATGGGCTTTGACACAGTCAATTCACGCTGTGAAAACAAAAACAGTATCAGAGCTTTTTAGCTTATTTATATATCAGTTGCTAACACGGATCCAGAATTCAGTTCCCCTAATCTGCAGTAACAGAATATCGAATGGTGATCTTTCACTCATACTAGGTCTAGGCCGATTGAGAAAAATTCAGAGACATTATTTACCAATAAGGAATAGTTATGTGTTCGTTCACCAAACATGGTTCCCCTGATTGATTTATTTCACCATTCCGACATGTAAATGGAATTTTCAATAATTAGTAAAGCAAATTGTTTTCAATCATATCCATCTGAGTGCCTTATACCATCCAACCCACAAACTATACAAGCACGAGCTACAAGGATTTAATTCCATTTATTAAGGGGAGAAAGCACAAATTTTCTTTTAGTCATGAGAAATGTTTCAGATCCCACAATAAAAGATACAACAAATATTAAATTTATAACCCAGCATACTTTTGACAGACCTCCCTTATTATTTCTGGGAGAAGAGAGAGGAGGATTGAACTGGGGAGAAGGTAAGTGACTAAGCAAGTAGCCAACAGCAAAAATACAAAAGAAAAATTTGCATCATGCACAATAATGGTAGAAGGTTGAAATATGCCCTCACAAACAAAATGCGCTCACAAAATGCCCCCATTACCTCTAGAGATATCATGCCTTGTTCCTTGGAGAGTGAATCAGATAAAGTGTTGCCTGATAATTCATATTTAGCAGGAAGCAGACACTCTCCACATCCATCCTTGCTGATGCTTTGAGACACGTCATCCCTACAAAATCCAGCGGAATTTGCTGGAGACATTGATGTTTCAGTAGCAGTAGATTGGGATCCATCTTTAGATTGAGATAGACCAAATTTTTCCTTAGTTGCTTTCTTATTCCTTGAGAAGAACAAACTTGTAACTTTCCCTTTAAACGATTTCATGCTATTTGACTTTGCCAGCTCCTTGGAGTCATGTACTTTGCCAGCCTCAGGAACACAAATTTCAACATTGGGCCCAGTATGATAGACAGTAGAAGATACAGGAACAGATTTTGACCTGTGAAGATTTTTAGGAGAACCATCCACCTGTATTTCTTCATTGCTATTGCTGCTGCAGGAAATAGGTTTTTGTTCTTTATCGATACCCTCAGTGTCAAATGACACAGATCTCTTCATATCTGAAAGAGCAAGCATCTCACCCAAGGAAGAGCTCCTGCGTGAATGCCTTTGTTCTTGAGGACCCTTGTTTGATGCTATCAGTGCCCATCTTTCAGAAAGTCGCTTCTTCGCTTCTCTGCAAACTGATGACTCAGGAGAACAGGATGCACGACTAAAGGATGGAGAATAAGGACTATTACAGCAATTGACATAATCCCAGGAATGCCTTGGAGATGGTGACATAACTTCCAAATCACTAAAATTTCTCGCTGCATAATCATTTTCTGATCTGTTAAATGAACTCTCATCACCTGTGTAACCATTGGAAAAGACTGAAGAATACAGAGTTTCATCCCTTTTATGGGTCGACAGGTCTTCATGCGCTTGGTGTGTGATCTCTTTTGCCACTTTTCTTGATTCTGGTATATCACTGTCTTCAGATCCCTGATAGAAATTTCCACTTGACAAATTTCGAGGTGATGAAGAAGTTGGAGAAACCACAGCCTTAATTTCGTGTTTCTTACCAGAGCTAGGTTTCAATACCACTATTCGAGTGTGTTGAACTTGACAATCATTAACTTTCGGAGGGGTTGAAGAGTATCCAGGGTTCTTTATGTCCCATACAGTTGCTTGACCAACATTTGTTGGTTTTTTTATCTGTTTATCATTCATCTTCCCCTTTACAGCAGAATTATCATTGTGAAGCATCTTTGAAGGTTTAAGTACAGTGATGCGCTTTGTCTCAAGTTGTGGAGTAGTTTGAAGTTCATAAAGATTTTGAGAATCCAAAAACCTGAGGAATAGATCTTTATTGGAGCTTAGAACTTCCAAGGCATCTTCAAATTCCTTGGACTGGCGTAACCTCTCATCAGTAGACAGACGTTTTGCTTCCATAAATTTCTGGCGAATGAGAGCCATTTTTTTCTCATTAACATCTTCAGTCCACCTTCCTCTCTCAGTTGTCTTATCTCTCACATGGCCTGTTCTCTGAGATTGCTGCCATAATTCATAAATATCGTTGTAATCAATATTTTCTGTGCTGTGATGAACTTCACACAGCATTTCCTTGTCCATAAATCTACCTTCCAGCTGCCAATGTTTGTATGGTATCCCTGAATGAGTACACATATGCTGAGAACAATCTTTCCTGTGGCTTCTGTTAGGCTCCTCCCATGGGGAGGTTTCAAGCCCCATTAGTTTGGCAACTACATTTGGTGGGCTGTGCTGGGAATCAACTTCTTTCGACATTTCTTGGTCTACGAGCATCTTGATGGGTGTTCCATTTATTTTCTTCTTTGATGATGATCTCCTCAAGCCAGAAACAATCTGCAAATTCCATGAAAAGCAACAAAAATAAGTAATAGCAGATCATCAAATAATCAATCAAAGATGAACAGAGAAATTCTTATGGAATTATCATCCCAGTAATCTTTAATGACTATATAATCCCAAATTACCAGTTTATCCTCCATCTGATCATTAAAAGGAGGATTTGTGATCCTAGCAACATCTGATTGACTCCTTGAAAGCGGAGTAGCTGCAATTCAACCAATTACAATTTAGAGAGATGTGGAAAATATAAAATTTAAAAAAACACTTTTAAAAATCCTAAGTGGAACGATTCTAGACCATGAGCAGAACCAAGAAAAACATGGAAAAAAGGAAAGAAAAAGAAAATTATTGATGACATAAAGATGGTTCCATATTGGTGTATAAATTATAATGCTCCTAATGAAATATAAAACCGTAAAAATCACCGAGGAGGTGTCTGTCCAAAAAGTAGTTGGCTACCAGTCCAGATTTTCTCTATTTTGATTTTTGGGTGCCAAATGAAGAGTCCATTTCGCTAAGCAGGTGACCATTTGTTCGTTTTGGAATAGACAACCATGATTGAAGGAAGGATTTTTTTTTTTAAAAGAAAAAGACACTCAACACCACCCCCCCCCCCCCAAAAAAAAAAAAAGTCCTTCCTTTAATAGTAGCTATCCATTCCAAAATAGACAGTCACGATTTGCGAAATGGACTCTTCATTTGGCGCCCAAAATGCAGAGAATCTAGCTTATCAGCAACGAGCTGTTACCCTTAACCCAAAGTCATTAAGCTTCAGACAGAAACTATAGGACATAAAGGGGATCGTAACCAAACTAAAAATTAAACTGTTATTGGTTACTGCGAGCCTGATTTAAAGTATTTTGAATTCAAAAGACACAGGGCATGTGAAGATAAACGCTGTAGTTATGTGTGCCAAATTAACTGAATAACAAGAGAAATTATGTAAGGGAAATCACCATCGCGATGCGGCTTATCAGTGAGTAGCCTGTTTCCAGTCACACCTGCAGTCAAATCAAAGAGGTTTACCACTCTTCCCAAGCATCCAGGAAAAGGCTTCTCATTATTGTGAAAATTTCTGTCCTGTATCCCATTCATTTCAATAGCTGCATTGTTAAATGTCCAAGATTAGTCCTTATACACTGTACATAAGCGAATCGCATCTGTAGAGGCGGGGGTTCTTAAATTTATTGAACTAATAAATGTACAAAAATAAATCGGGGAAGCAGGGGGATAGAGAAGAGGCAGATACATATAGAGCTAGGAAGCTAATAGAATATGAAGAAGCAAGATCGAAGAGACATAATAAACAGCCACGCATATGGATTCAACTCAAGGGTGAAAACTAGTTCACATACCGAGAAAACAACCAGACCAAGTACTATAGGGGTGTATTAATAAGCCTTGCTGAGTCTCTTTCAATTTTGAACCTCAGTATCAGAGCCTGAGCTTTCGAGCAACACAGACAAGCCTAAAGAGAGAAAAAGAAGGAAACACAGGCAAAAAATTTCTGAAGCACAAGATTGTTGAAAATTGGCAGTGACAGTCAGAGTACGCCGTTAATCGCATGAATAATCAATCAATCCACGTCTCATTGTAAAAATAAGTAGCTGCAGGGAAATTCGTTGGTTCAGTTTTTTTTTTTTTGGGGGGGGGGGGGGGTTAGGGGGAACAGTGATGAAATACTCAAAACGCCTATGATGACAGCAACTGAAAACAGCGTTGAGAAACCAATCCCCAAGGCTCAAAACTCCACCAAAGGAAGCAAAGCCAAAGCCAACACACAGGTGTAATCAAAACTCACAAGTGGAATGAATCCCCAGTCTTTGAGGTTTGAGGAAGCCCCCCAAAACAGGATCTCCGTAGGATCCCAAACAGCAAGATACAAATCATGAGTGCCGAAAGTGAATTGATAAGAAGAGGAAAAAGCAGTAACTCGCTCAAAAACAGCTTCTCCGGCTACATCCAGAGAAAACACAAATCGAGAAAGAGAAAGCGGAGTGAATGAGATTGGAAGAAGCAGGAAGATGAAGAATCGGGAGATCGAAGTGGAGCAACGAATAAGAGAAATTCAGAGATGGTGAAGGAGCATAAGCACAGATAGGAGGAAGGCGTAAGGGAAAAGAGAGGCTCCGGCGGCAATGTGGCCGGAAGGTCGCCGGAGTAACGGAGGGATCGGGGAGGAGAGAAGAGATTATGCGGTCTCGTCCACCGACTGTTTGTGTGGGACTTGAGAAGTCATGTGTCCTAGTCTAGCGCGGTTGATTTATCAGTTCGGGGCTTTGGGCTTTGAATTACGAATTTGTAATGTAGTATGTTCATTTGCTTTTTTTACATATTAGTCCTTTGACTATCACGCATTTAATAGTTTTGGTTGGTTTTGCTTCCAGTTTAACTTCATTTGTCTCCCCTGACTGTATCTTCCATAAATTATTGAATTTGACCTCCATATTTACTCGGAAAAACTCTGCAATATTTCGTAATTACTGTTATTTTCCTTTATATTTTATAAATAAATCAATTTTGTGAGAAAATTTAATATCTAATTTTTATTTATTTAATTCATTTTTTACACTCATATTTTTGGCGCGCCTATCAACAGCATTAACAGGATTATCATGTATCGTCGCAACTATTCTTTAACCCATGTAGTTAGGGAAGTTAGTTGATTATTACCGCTGATTACTCTTAAACTTCAGACAATTTTGTCTAAAGTTTAAGACATAAATTTCATTTATTTAATTCATTTTTTACACTTATATTTCTAGCACGCTCATTAACAACATTAACAAGATTTTTATGGATTGTCACGTCTATTCTTAAACTTATATATTCAAGGAAGCTAGCCAATGTATTGATATTTTTGTCAAGATAGGTACTCGTGAGTAAGCTTCTTTTGCTATTTAGGAAAGCCCTGCTTTTTTTATTAGTCTGCCTTTGAAAAATAATTGGAGAAACTAAACTATGGTATACATAATTTATTTTGAAGAAATTTAACTTTGAACAAATTTTGATTTGTAAAAGCAACAACATTGAATTTTTAGTTTTTACCAAAATCACGATATAAGAGTAAAATTACGTTGATACAAAGACTCACGAATATGTTATTTTATGCTAAAATTACGTTAATATAGTTTAAATTATGATTTGTAAAAATCTAACATAAAACCAAACATATAGTTATTGTGTCTCTTCTTGTGAATATGTCGTTGTGTGTCTCTGTTACACTTTAATTTTATTTATTTGGTTGTTTTTCTTCTCTTTTCTACGAAAGAAATCATGACCAATGTGAAGGGACAAACAAAAAAACTGAGGGAATAAAATATTTTAATGATTAACTCTTTGTTGAGTTTTTCATCGGTTATTCATCAATCTATTTTTTTAATTTGATTTTTCAATAGTCAAATGTTTATAATGCTGTGATTTTATTCTATTTCTATAAAGATTTTGGGTTAAATTTAATACTTTACTAACTTAAATGTTATTCAACAGTAATTTTAGTTCAAATAATAGGCATCAAATATCATCCAAATTAATACACTATTAGGTTCAACATTAATTTTTAAATAAAAATAACATACAGTGACAACATTATAAGTATTTTAATAGTTAAGACAGTCAAATTCAAATTCACCTGTATCTTAAAAATTAAAAATGTAGTTCCTCTCTAAAAATATATCAACAAAAAAAGTAATAATTAGGGATAAATTTATGAAAAGCTTCCACTTTATAAGAGCTTAAGTTTTTTTACCGTGGAAATTTATGTAAACTATATTTTTACTATATACACAAATCTCAAATTAACATATTTTGAAATGGTCTGTGTTTTCATTTGTGGGAAGCAATATGGTGATTTGGTGAGTAATAAAAGATTTCAACACCACCATTAAATGCAGCAAAAAGTCAATTGATAAGAGATTGTTTTAACTTAATTAAAAGTTTCAAGTTCGAGTCTCTAAAAATATAACTATGTTAAAATTTAATAAAAAAAATTTATTATTTATTATGATTCTATACTATTCGAATAATAAATACACGTAATTTAATATTAAAAGGCATGAGTTGATTATTTGAAAAAAAAAATCTCAACAAGAGAATTGGGACACTGACCAAAAGGCATGACCTACTACCTACCACGACGACCTTTACATGAGAAGCTCTTTAATGCCTTTACTTAAAGAGCCACATTGTGGGGCTTCTCAATTCTCATTGCTTCAACGAACCTCTTTTGCATAACGTTAAAACTATACCCCAAACTGATGCCTCTTATAAATTTCTGCCTAATTCTATGAGCTATGTTTTACCACATAAAGCCCTTATTATAAGGAGGGTTTGGCGAGTAAAATTTCAGATATATGATACCTCTTAAAGCATCAATTCATATGACAATATACCAACTTCCTAGTTTTTTGCGTACCAAAATATAAAATTAGCAGTGTATCTGTTCAAGAAGTTGTTACTTACTTGTTACTCAATTTAGTGACATTTATTTCAATTCAATCAAGAGAGAGGATCATTTTTTTTATTTTATAAATCTCACGTTAACTTTGAGTGAGACTTTGGTCGATGTATATGTTAATTTTAAAATTAATCCGACAATGAAAATATAACAAGAAATTTATTAAAATAATTTTGTCAATAAATTGTTCAATCCAACCACCTGTTGTATTGTGTTTGGATCTAGTTTAGATGGTCGAATTGACTCGGGAATGAACGACTTTGAGCCCAATTTGATTTAGATCGTTTTATTGGATCAAGTTGTAGTTGACTCAATCAAGATCTGATTAATCCAGTCAAGTTTTGGTTAGACTGACCATAAAGAAGATAAAATGACATTTTAACCTTCAAAGAATTTTGAAACATAAAATGTTATTATTTTATGTATATTATATCATTATATTATCTAAAATAATTTTAAATCATAAAAGTTAAACAATGGTAATAACAAATTCTATAATATCATATGAAGTTAAAAATAACTAAATAACTATTAGATATTCAAAAATAAATTACTTTTAATTTTAATTTTATAATTTATTAATATAATTATAAAATATTTTATTTATTTATTTATTATATATGATATTTGTGTGCTAATTTACTTTGAGATACATTTTTATGATATTTTCATTGTAAGAATTACATACAAATTATTTGTTTTACTTCTTTAGATATTTATTTATGAGTATATATATATATATATATATATATATTATTTGGTTCATCAATTGACCTAATAACCGACTGTTGGATCAATAACTTAATCACTTGAAAACCAACTCGAATCAATTACCAATTCTAAAACTATGGTATGTTGGATGTATTTGAAAAGCTCCATGCGATTTTAGATGGATAATTAATTAGGAAAAATGTGAAAGTTGGTCTCTTAACTTGAAGAAGCATTGACACAGTGGGTTTAGTGTGGTTTGATTATTATCAACTACTTAAAATTGTTAACTATTTTCAAAAGTGAATGATACCAAACAGTTAACATAAAAAGGAGAGTGCCCTTTTTGTACATACCACGTATTAAAAGGCTCGATGAATTGTAAAGAGGAATTTCAACAAAAGCTAAAAAGGAAGAAATATGTGAAGCCCTAAAACTTCTACATAATTTTGTTTAGTTTTTATTGGACAATTTGATTTGATTTTGAGTGATTTTTTAAAAAAATTACATTAAATCTTGTATAATAATTCAGGTATTTTTATTTTTATATTTGGAAGAATTCTTTTTGTAACATATTATTTTATAAATACAATAAACATTTTTTTAACTTTTTTTTCCTAACTTCACTTTTTTCTCCTTATATCTCCTATTAATAATTCAAATTATATCTTAATATATTAGTGCTAGAATATAAATTTGTAATAATATATCTCATTAATATCTTATCATGGTAAGAAATAAAATTAGTGTATTGGTGCATAAGATTTTTTCTAATAAATTATATATATGGTTTACTTTAGTTTGATTTTTAGTCAAATCAAATATTTGATTGTCATATTTTAATAGCTAATTTGGACATTATTTTTTTAATTTTAGTCCAAATTTATTTAATTTAGTTTAGTTTAAGTCAATTTAATTTGATTTTGCTTTGGAATGAAGTGGCTTGGAAAATTATGGACATCTTGTTTGCTCAGTGCTAGATATATATAGCCTTTCTCCATCTGAGCAAATTGTAGTTCACTTTTGGTTTTTGTATTTCACTTTGCTCCTTTTTGTTTTTTTCTTGGAGATTAGCCTGTGTTTGGCCCCTTCTGTTAATTCTATTATTGTCATCGTGTGTTTGTGGTCTTCGTTTAATCTAATACACTTCACTTTTGAAAATAAAATAAAATAAGTTTTAACTAATTTAATTTGAGTTGAGAATAGATTGAATGTTTAGCTTTAAATAATAACTAAATAAAAAAATTCTAACTAATTTAATTTGAGCTGAGAATAGACTGAATGTTTAGTTTTAAATAACAAGTAGGGTGTTTAGTTCATTTGAACTGTTAATTGTAAAAACTAACGGTTCAAATTTTATAATTATTTAAAAAAATAAAATAAAATAAAATAAACATCATAAAATATATATTGTTTATTGTAAAAATCAATGATCTAAATAGATTAAACAAGAAATCTATTTTCATTTGAGTAACGTCAAATTATAAAAATATAAAGTTTTCATAATATTTTTTTTTATTTACAAGACTCAAGCTCAAAATTAGCTTTAATTTTTTTTTTGGTCAAAATTCAGATTTACTTATTGTTTAAATTATTTTGGTAAGTGGCTTTATTGTTTGTTTGATATTTAATTAATGTGACCAACTTTTAGGGTTTATATTATATGAAAGTGAAAACAAAGAGAACCAAATAATTCAAAGTACCCATAAATGAGGGCAGAAAATCTTGAATGGGCCACAGATCTCTTTCCTTTGTGACTGTCAATGAGTGACGTATAAGGTGCACATGCACTTGAAAATGACCCTTAATTAATTCTAAATACTTGTCATTATTAATTCATATTTTCACCATTTTACCTTTCTCAAAAAATTTATAAAAAATCATATTCCACCAATACGTGTGATTGTCTTATAATTGAAATTGAAAGCCATAAAAACCTTAAATTGCAGTTCTCCACTTCTTCATCAAAAGCTACGTGCAGTACAATTCAGGTAAAAATAAAATCCCTACAAATTGGCCTATTACTTACAATGATAGACTAATTAAATTGACGTCAACCAACCTTTTTAACTTTGAATATATAATTATTTTGAGTGAGATTACAATTTTAATGCTATATATGTAAAGTAACGGATTCGTAGATATTTGCTATTTTCTTATATGAACATTTCTAGGGTTGTAAGTGAGGTGAAGACAAACTAATTAGCTAGGTTCAAAAAATTAGACTAATTATTAAATTAGTTCAGGTATTGATTAATAGTCAATGGTCAGATTATGATTCGATTGGTAATATTTAAAATATATTAAAATATTAAAATTAATATATAATTAATATATATGTTACAGATATTAAAATATAAAAATATATAATATTACAATATTTAAAACATGTTACAGATATATATTTATATCAATCCTAGATTTTCTCCTAATAATTTAAATTTTTGAAGATTTCATAAAAATATATAATAATATTCAGTAAAAATTTAAAAAATTCATAAAAAAACAGAACTGGTTGAACCAGTTTAACCGATCGGTTTTATCAGTTCGAGATTAGTTTATTGATTTTCCATCGGTATAAACATTCACCGGTTTTTAAGTCTAAACTAAACTAGAGACCTGACCAGTTCACCGATTTTCTTATTGAACTTACAGATTTGATTTGATTTTCTGAACTATGCTAATTAGTAATTACTCAAGTAAAATAGGACTTGGGAAAGTGAGGATTGGATCAAAGAGTTGCACATTCAAATTTTTTGTTATAAAAATAAAATAAAATAATTATTTACAATATTTTTTTTCCTTTAGTTACATGGCATTATTAAAATTTCTACATTTTTAGTGGGGAAAAACAGCTTCTCTTTTGAAAAAAAATAAATAAAATATAAAAAATAACTTTAAAGAAAAGTTGCAAACATTTTAAAATTGGATTGCCTCCCTCAGACATGCATTCTGGTTCCACTTTCATTATACTTTAAAGAAAAGCACTTCAAAATCAGATAAATTATTACTGGAGTTCAAGCATGGCGTCTAAGTTTGTGGTTTGCATAACGTAAAGATTCCAATTTTAAAATGTTTTGGTACAATAGTTTTCTTTCTCTCTTTTTTCTTCCCACATAGTTGGATCCAACAATAACGAATAGTTAGTTATTAATGAATTGATCTTTTTATTTTCTCTATAAAATGTCTTTCATGAATCATTATTTATTATAAAATATATTAACTGAGATAACCATTGTCCCACCGGACAAGGAATAGTAAAGCTCTCCTAATATTATTTTTTTCATAAGACTCAAATTTGAAATCATACTTAAAAAAAAAAAAATTAAACCACTTGCATAAATAAGTGTGATGAGTTTTTTTATAAAGAGAAAATTGCACATAACGCTCTATGAACTTTGGAGTTTCTGTAATTTTTTCATATAAACTTTCAAATTTAACAAAAGACTCTTTCTAATTTTTAAGTGTTTGTAAAAGATCTTCTTTGTCAGGTTGGCTGTTAGTCAATAGTTTACATTACAATAAAATTGACTTTCAGTGCCGACTTTTTGGTGACGACTAAATAAGTCGCCACTAAAAGTTGAGTTTTGGTGGCGACTCTTATAGTCGCCACTAAAAGTCATACTTTTGGTGGCAACTTTTTAGAGTCGCCACCAAAAGTCTAATTTAAAAAAAAATAAAAAAAATTTATTTTTTAAAAAAAATAAAATGAAAAATTAGACATTTGGTGGCGACAATAGTCGCCATTAAAAGTTAATTTAAAAAAATAAAAAAAATTAAAAAAATTCAAATTTTTATAAAATAAAATTTAAAACAAGTCGCCACCAAAAGTATTTTTTAAAAAAAATAAAAAAAGTGAGATATTTTAAAATAAAATAAAAAAATAGACTTTTGGTGGTGACTATAGTCGCTACCAAAAGTATTTTTTTAAAAAAATAAAAAAAGTCAGATTTTTTAAAAAAAAATAAAAAATTAGACTTTTGGTACAGTCGCCACCAAAAGTCTTTTTTTAAAAAAAATAAAAAAAAGTCAGATTTTTATAATAAAATAAAAAATTAAAAAAGTCATTTTTTACTTAAAAAATTCAAAACTTTTTTTATTTTTCTTAATTTTATTTAAAAGAAATTTAATTTTTTAATTTTTTTAATTTTTAATTTTTTTAAAAAATTAGATTATCGGTGACGACTAAAGTTTATTTTTTTTAACTGAAATCGTTTTTTTATGAAATTAGTTGAATTTGGACTTTTGTGGTGACTCCAATAGTAATAATATATTTGCTTTTTGTTAAGTTTAATATTATTTTATTTTTGTTTTATAATATTTTTGACCTAAAATATTTTTAACAGATTATATATATAGATATATATAATATTTTGCACTTACATAACACAAATGAAGCAGTGGCAGAATGGTAAGACACACATGGCTGCAAGCAAGGGACCCAGGTTCGAATCTCAGGTATGCACATGTTTGGTTTAATTTCAAATAAACTTGAATATTACACACACAAAAATCGAGTCAGCTCGGGATAGCAAGTTATTGGATCGGCCAAGACCCGCACGAGTCGAATGGATCTCGGGTCGACCCGCCGGGCCAATCTGGATCTAAAAAGATGACGAGTGACTTTTGGTGGCGACTAAATTAGTTTTTGGTGTCACCAAAAATCACTTTTTTCACGAATTTTCTTTTTTTTTTTTGCAATAAAAATGACTTTTAGTAGCGACTAAAGGTGACTTTTGGTGGCGACTTTTAAAAGTCGCCACCAAAAAAATCAGCCACGGACTTACGCCAACAACTTTAGTCGCCACTAAAAGTCGCCACCAAAGACTTTTAGTAACGACTTTTAGGCAAAGTCGCCACCAAAAGTCTTTTTTTTTGTAGTGTTAATCAATTTTTTTAATACCCATTCAAATTTGAAACACAAAGGTTTTAATTCAATTTTCATTATTTTTGATGTGTAATTTTTACTTTTTTTTTATTTATTAATTTGCTAAATTTTTTAAGTTAAAAGGACAAATATATTCTTACCATATTAGTGTCAATGTGGTACTATGTTAGATGAGCATAAAAAAATTGACTAGACCATTCACTAATAGCCAATTTAATGGTGAACTCAAAGAAGGAGATTTTTTGCAAACATTTCAAAGTTATAAGAGGTCTTTTGTTATGTTTGAAAGTTCATGGGGATAAATTGTAAAGATCCCAAAGTTCATAGAGATTCTGTGTAATTTGCCATAAAATAAAATAGATATGCTACATATGTCGGGAGGATTTAATTGACAGATATGTATACTAACAAAACAATATCTTAGGAAGATTATTCAACGTAAACTCTGTTTAATATATGCTTTCAAAACTCAAAAGTTTTCATTTTTTTTTTTGGTTCAAAAACTCTGCTTAAGTTATTTAAGACTTTGCTAATAATCAGAAATTCTGAGCACTACTTTGTTATCATGCAACAAAAAGATCGTGCTTTTACTTTATAGTAACTGAATGATCACGCCAACATGCAAGGGGATAATATACTTGATGATGACGGCTTACGATTATGGGGGGTAAAAAAAAAAAAGTAACATTATTAAAGGCAATAAAATTGTCTAGTAGTAAAACAAAGTAGTACTTATGACAAACGAGGTTAATTGTGATACATTAACGGACTAATTACTTTTGGCTTTACTATTGTCTTCATTGCTTTGTTCTGTAAAACGATTTTGCTGAGATCTCCTAGTGCCTATAAGATATAGCGAATCCGTTTGAAAGGAAGAATGATGAACCGTTTGAATTTGAACCAAATCAAAGAAATGAAACCTAGAAAGAGGGGAGAGCGTATAATGATTAATGTTTTAGATATGAATTTGTGAATTGAATTGCTAACGGTATAACTTTTGAAGCTGGGTATGCTTCAAATTCTAATGCTCATAGCCATGGAAGAGTTAAATGATAATAGTTGCATATTTTACGTGACTTTTCAAAACTAAGTGAATAAGTCTTTAACATATAAAAAGAGAGAAGTGAGAAAATAATATGAACGCTGTTTCTCATAACTACTATAATCCTTTCAAATCTATAACTTTGGGAACTCTCCAATAATTGTCTCGACATTACGTAACCCAAATTTTATATTTGAGTCTAATACATTTACAACTAAAATCGCAACAATTTCGAAAAATTCAAAAGACGCTCTTAGTAAATAAATAGCAGACCATCCTCGAAGTCACGAGGCTCAAAAGCGTGCAACTTCGGTTATGAAAGTAAAACTTATGCTTCAACCCTACACTCACAAGAGACTTGAATGTTGCTACACGAGATTTAAATGTAGGCTTTCTATAGGCGTGCCATACATCACAGAGAATCTTATGATAAGAACAGTATTAATTTCCACGGAAAAAGGCAATAGTTGATAGACAGGTCATTTTGAAATTCCACACAATAATCAATACCTAACCCACGTGTTAACTTTGATCAAACAACCACAGTGAATCTAGTGGAGCATCTAGTGCGTTTGATCTTCCTCACTGATATCGTCACTGCCATGTAGCAGAAATGGGCATCCATTGTCTCTTCGCAAGGACATGTGGAGGAAAGAAGAGTTATACATTTCAAACACATTTTCCCTCAATTGATAAAGCATCTCCCCCTCTATTCCACTATCCAGGTCTCGGTTGTAATTATCTTTACTATGCAATAGATCAGACATGCTTTCCCTTGGGGCCAACTGTAAGGTACCATAGTTAGGTATTTGGTGGTCTTGATGTTGACCAGCCAAGGATAGGCATTTCCGTCCAGAGAAAAAATCAAGTGAAGATGAAAGCCAGGTTTTTGGATCAGCATCAGCATGGTGATGGTAGTCATTGGAATCTGTCCTCATTAACAAATGCTGATAAGGTGAAACATGGAAGCTGTCTCGAACACATGAATTATCATTTCTGCATTCTTCTGACAGTTTGAGATGGTCCCTATTGTATGGCAAGGATAAAGGAGAATGGTTGAAATCTGTGTCCAACTCTTCATAAACATACTTTCCAAACTTGTATCCTTGATATTTAATTAAACTGGAGTCCAGCATTGAATTGAAGTCCAGTGGCTGGTTTGGGAGTATGGATGAGGAGCATAACCTGTGTGAACCTAATATGTTATTTAAAATCTGCTCCTCACAATTGCCTAGTGATGTTAATAATGCAGGGACCCTATTTAATTTTGCATTGCTGTGATTGACAGGTATATTTATCTCGTCTGCTGGGCTGTCAAAATCATTTTCCAGTAGAAGAGGATTTGTATCTCTCCCCAATTTTCCAAACTCTTTGAAATGATTCCATCCAAGGTATTTATGCTCCTGCTCATTGAACAGAAAGCCAAGAGTCATATCACTATTGGCATTGAAACTTGCAGTTCCACCAAGGTTGCACTCAGGTTCTGTAATACTGTAGGGAGGTTGGATTTTGTGAGAATGATAGGTGGGGAAATCAGCACACGACAGCATTCTCTCATCTGGCCTGTGAAACATAGGAGATGACAAATGGTCACTGGAATATAAGCTTGGATCAAGTTCAGGAAATTTATTCTTAGGTATTTGATGGTGTTCCTTAAATTGAATGTCTGACACTTCAGATCCAAGTAAATCGTGTCTCATAGCAGTGACTACTTTCCCTGACTTCGGATAATAATATTTCTGCCACAGAATATCATTTTGTTAAGGAGCCTAAATCATTTAGAAGAATTATAGAATTAGAAAAGGCCACATTACAGTAACATACATCTTCCTCAATGCTGCGGGAGAATAGCCTGCTAAGGAGTACGGAGACAATATCATGCCTGAAAATGTCCTATAATATTTCTGATAAGGAACATGGAGAAAATGAAAGGAATTAACTGAAGAACTTGTGCCTAACCCTTTTGAACAAAGTTTATCTATATCAGGAATTGATGCATCTGCAACCCACTGACGTAACTTCTGTCTCTTTTTGAAGAAGATTTTCCCCCGCACATGTTGGGTTCCTGAAGATACAAAGTAAATTGTGTTGTCCAAGTGATCTAACAAATTTCAAACATAAGTAGTTATTGGCTTATTACCCATGTTGAGCTACATGAAAAACAGTTTGCCAAATATCATTCATGAGTTTAACATTTGAAGGTATATCAAGAATTCAGTAGTTAACCCAAGAAAACTGAACACTTAGAACTCCATTTGAAAACCAGGAGGGAGGCAAGAAGTAAACTTTCAAATTTAAAAGAAAACATATATATTAAAACTGTTCTACTTCCACACATTATTCACCCCTGTAACCTTATTTAACTCCCAAGATATCACAATAAAGAACATCAAACCTTCATCGAAAAACATATCCTGGGGCTGGAGGGTGTTACCATATTCTTGCAAGCGTTTCTGTGTGTCGGTGCTACTGATGGGATACCTGTCTGAAATTATCAACAAGAAAGAGAACTTTGGATTACTTGCAAGTTATTTAGCAGGAAATTATAAATTGAAGTAGTAATAAGAGTGAAAAAGACATGCCAACATCCAAACATTTTTAAAGCATATGACCAAAATATTAATTAAACGGGGGAAAAACTAGAAACGGTAACAAGAGGTTCATTAAGAAGGCACAAACTGCACACATTAATTTTATGACGTGTGAATGATCATAACAATATGCATATTAGTCAAGTTATTTATAACTCTACAGATAAAATTTAAGAAAGCAATGCTCATGTGGAATTGAAGTGATTGTCACAAGTCAGAATCTAAGCTCAGCATGTTATCAAAATGAACATTGCTTCCTTCTTAAACTACTATACACACTTCTCCATCACCTTTTCAGTAAACCATAACATCATGTGGATTTCAAGCGATTGTCAATAGTCAGGACAATCTTAACAGCACGACAAGGCAAGACATCAAGCACAAAGCAATCCCTAACTTTCTGTTCATCACCAGAGAAGGTCATGCAATTAGGGACAGGGAATGATGCATTGCTTATGGAGAGGTCTCCAATAAGATATTTCAAGCATATCTGGAACTAGAAGAACCTTCATTATATGTTCTGCTGTCCAATGAACAGGAAGTGCATTCAAGAAATCAGAAAAGCTGTTTTTTTTTTTTGAGTTTTGAGACTATATGGGAGCATAGATAAATAAGAAGAGAAAAAGATTCATATTTATAGTGTTAGGAACAAATTCTTCACAAGTATCACCATTCATATTTTTAGGTAATGAGTAGATAAAACGAAGAAGATTTACAACTGTCTCGAGAGTATTGAGGAATTATCCTTTCTAATACACACCTGACTTCTTCAAGGCTCCACCAGATGGAAACAGTGACGAGTGAGAGTTAACAATTGGTGTGTCCTCCGTAAGTGTTAAACTGTTGAAGCACTTACTACTAATCCTCACATCACTGGTCCTCTCTAAATGGACAGAAAGTCAAGCCATTATTAATCTGTTTCAAATAAGATGGAATATATAATGCCTTTAAAGTTACTGATCAGGGAAGTAAGCAGGGATCCAAATATTCTAGTATCGTGAGCACAAGTTAATGATTCCATTCCTATAAAAGAGATCTACCAACCCAGTCAAAACAAAAAGAGCCACTTCAAATACGTTCATTGTTCTGGCCCAAAATATGATCAATCTGGCATGAGCTAATAAGCCCCTAGTAGTTTACCGGATAAATTGATAAGTCAGGCATTCCCGTCCCACCAAGCGAAACTGGTAATTTCTGGGTCATGACTAGTTAAAGCTAAAGTTCCATTAAAGGCAACATGGGGGCGAAAAAAGGGAGATCCTATCAACTTGTTCCGACCAGGATAATAAGCTCATGAGCTTAGTCTTACTTCACTGTCAAGAAAGAAAAGAAGACTTCCAACTCGAAATTGAACACAAGACAAATCTGTTAGCTCATGATATGAGACTGACAATTTCAATTCTTCCGTGGAATCTATCAAATCACATACACAGTTAATTCAGCCAACCTCTGAAACGGTCATTTAATTCAGGCTTTGAAATGTATGCATCCTTTTGCAGGGAATTTGAATGACATCTCTGACCTGCATCCTCCTTTATTTTCTTGAAGAATGCATACTCAGTAGTTTTTGGGTGATTTGCATCTGAATTTTGCATCAAAAGTCAATTGATTAAACATAAATTTCAGGTAATTTAATTCTAATAACAACGAAAATATATAAAATAGTAACATTTTAAATCTATGGATAATTAAAACTATATGCATTTCCTTAGAAAAGCTGGGGATGAGATAGCAAAACTCACATGTTGTAACCTCTTTCCTTTCTAAAGGTATGGGAGAAACTTCTAATCTGCAACTTGTAGAGCTATCTACGTCCTTAGCTGTAAATTTCGCTCTTTTCTGGCAACCAAAACCTAGAAGGAAAAGGAGCATAGAACTATGAGTGACCAATTTAGCTTCCTGCCAAGAAAGGTAATTAATAAAACACTTAGGGAGAAATAATTGAACAATGCATAAAGATGCAGCATTATGGTGAAACTAACAGACATTGTGAATAGGTGACTTGATCTCACAGTTTCTCATGGACATAGTAAACTGTGAGTCAACACCCAACAACCAAATGACCAATCGGATGGGAATACATTTTAGCTTTGATCAGTCAACACTTCTTGGTTCAATAAGAGGAGCTGTAATCGAGTGAAATATTACGGCCCTGTCATTAATTTCAGTCGTCTTTACAAATGCGAAGCATTTGCTTGACAATAGTGAAACAATAGGGAATCTATGAAACAGATCCCATGCTTGGCAAGCGCGAGAAAAAGCATTGTCTTTCATACAAATCCACAAACCCTAAACTCCGAAGCCCAAACTGGAACGGAAATGGAATCCCCCAAGAGGAAGTCAATAATCGGAAGATATTGTAATAGGTCAATGGAAGAAAAATAAACCTTTTTCCCTCGGAGATTTGGTGGTACTGATATGAGTTTCGGAGTTCCGATCTCCGAGAAATCGTTTTCGGCTGTAGTTCGCTCTGATTAATCGATCGTTCGGGTGAATCCGGAAATTCCTTTTGCTCATTGTAGTCGAGGAACCGCTCGCTTAGCTTGATTATGGAAAGTGGTTCAGCGGAAGACCCCAGATTCGAGTGGATGAAGTTCGAAACTTGCAACTTTCATGGCGGTTGTGAAGAAAGAAGTGGAGACTGGAAAATGAGGAGTTTTGGCGCCAGACGACAGGCGTGTGCCAATTGAAACGTTGTATTATGATTAGAGCCTCCTCCAAAATATACGCCGTTTTTTTCCCCCTTCTGGTTAAAAATATATAAATTGTTAAAATGGATTTGTATTAAAGACCAACCACTTCAAAAAAATAAAAAACGACTATATATATATATATATAGTTTTTTATTTCCAAAACATACATTATTCGAATTATTAGGTTTTAAAATTTAAAAATATTTTAAGAGAAACTATATTTTTAAAAGTTTCTGAAGAATGCGTGCTTAAATCATTTAGTTTTTTGTTTTAAAAATATGTGATTAAGTTTTTAAAAACTTTTGGTTTACTAAAATAAGCTAATGTATATATTTTAAAAATTAATAAGTAGTAACTCAAAAATAAATAAATACTAAAGTGCATATGGTTTGCTTTTATTTATACAATTACTCTTAGCAACTAATATTTTTTTTAAAATAACTAATTCATTTTAGTTAGAAAAAAATGTAAAAGGTTTTAATAAATGGTGGGTCACTTGAATTTATAAAATAAAAAAAATAGTTCCTTCAACTTTTGTACTTCAAAAAATATATTCTTTTTTTATAATAATAACTCAAATGTCATATTAATTTTCTCATAATTTAGGTGGCAATCTTCTTTTTTTGTCCTTAATGCCATTTTATCCTCAAAAAGTAAAAATAAATGGAAAATCAATCCAATTTCAAACCAAATAAAATGATGTAATTTTTTAAAATATGAAAGTTGAGAAATATAAATTTATAATTTAAAGGTTTAGGAAGCTATTTGTAAGTACTTAAAGTTTAATGAGTTTTTTTAATTTCTTCTAATTAATAAATAATACTACTTATCCAATTAAAATTGACTTAAGGGTAATTCTTTTTTACTAATTATTGGCCAAAAAATCCACCGTATCAACATAATTTTTTCCTACGTTTATTAAGTTAGTATTCTCATATATATATATATATATATATATAGATGTGGTTTTACTAAATATGTCTTTTACTGCTTCAATGTGAGTATTACTAAATTAGATTATACATATTGAAAGACGGGCATAAAAACAATAGTTAAATTTCTAATAAAAACACCTGGAATGATCTAATTTTATAATAAAAACTTAATTATGTTTAATATTTTCAATAAAAATACTTTAATTTAATTTTATTTAGTTGATATTAAAAATTAAAAATTTAATTTATTTACAAAATTGGTTAAAATTTATGACAATATATATATATAGTACATATTTTCTTATTAAATTAAATATTGAATATTTTCATTAAATAATTTTAAAATTTATTAAATTTAGAAAAATAATAATTATATATTAGGCAAATATATATTTTAATTTTTTAAACATATAAATAGCAAATATAAGAATACCTTTGATTAAAATAAGTATAAGGCAAAAATACTCTTTGGTCGCTAATGTTTTAATTTCGTTTTAAATATTTTTGTGTCAATTTTGTCATAAATATTTTTTTTATTTTTTTGATTTTGTTTTTAAAGCTATTTTAATATAGTTGACAAACAATGATAAAGTGTTGACATAGACTTTTCTATGTGATATGTTCACTACTAACGTGTTATACTAATTAATTTTAGTTTTAATTTTGTTCCAAACATTTTATTAAGTTTCAATTTCGCTCCAAATGATTTTTTTTCATTTATTTCTTTCATCCCAAATTAATATTTAGACGTTTGATATGTCACATACAAGAATTCATGTGTTATTGAGAAGAGTCCATGTCATCATTTTCTGTTAACTTTATTAATAATGTTAGCTATATAGACAAAATTAGCACAAAAAATTAGAGATAAAATAAAAATTTAAGATAAACAGACTTAGATTTTAAGAGAAAGAAATGTAGCTTTTCAAAATGGAGGGGACAGGAGATTTAAATATTCCTAAAATAAGGAGTGGATATTTTAGGCCAATATTTATTTCTGATGCCATTATTTTTTTTCCTAAAAAGATATATCTATATATATATATATATATATATATATATATATATATGAAGAGCGAACACAAAGTGGCAACTCAGTGAGTTAACTCGGAAACATATATATACATATATATATATATATATATATATATATACATATATATATATATATATATATATATATATATATATATATATATATATATATATATATATATATATATATAAGAGCGAACATAAAGTGGCAACTCAGTGAGTTAACTCGGAAACATAAAAGAGGATGAGTTGTAACAACATTATCCAAAGAAATGGGATATGGTGCAAAGGTGGCAACAAGGCAGTGGAGGAAACGATTGATACAGGGTTTTGGGGATCAGATAATTCTCCAACATAATCAGCACATTTTTAGTTCATCCAAAGCCTCTCAATCTCTCTTCCTGTCCTTTTCTGCCTATTAATCTTTTGCCCCTCTTTGTGAACACTTCAATTTACCAACAGAAACACACTCTTAACATCCACACACACAGAAAGGAGGAGTCACTCACTCATGGCTTCCTGCAACATGGCATCAGCTGCTTCTGGGTTTGTGTTGACCCCTAATGTTGGAGGCACCACAAGTTCAGGTTCCAGAAGCTCTCTCTTGATGCTCACTCCCAAGAGCAACAGCTACTCAAGGCTTGTTGTGAGGGCCGCCGAGGAGGGTGCGGCGGCGCCACCCGCTCCCGATGCTCCACCGGCGGAAGCTGAAGCCCCAAAGCCCAAGCCACCTCCAATTGGCCCCAAGAGAGGCGCTAAGGTGAGTCCTACTTGGAACAGTTTTTTCAGTTGCGAACCTATTAAACAGTGTGTGTATCTTCTCTTCCCTTCATCATTTTGATATAACACACAGTTCCTGAGTTTTATAGTTCGACAGCTTGACTTATATATATTTATTAGTAGGATATGAGAATCGCAGGGGGGTTTGAATCTGCCGCTTTGTCGTCTTCATCTTAGTTACATGCTGTTTATTTCCATTAGTAATATGCTAGCACTTATTCTTTCTCGGTGCCTTTTGTGTCTTTGTGAGAGAGAGAGAGAGATTTAAAAGCTCAAGTAGCGAAGAAAAGTTCTCCAATATGCAATCTACTTGTAACTTTCATCTCTTCTCTCTCTCTCTCTCACCCACGCACACACACATAGATAGAGCCTACCAAGCATAAACACTTAAAAGTCACTGAATCAGTTAATCAGTGTCTTCTCTTTATATCATCATTTTGATATTAATACAGTGTCCTGAGTCATATTGACAGCTTGACTTATATATTAGGATACGAAAATCACAGAGGGATTTCAATCTACCCCTTCTTCTTCACCAAGTTATATGCTGTTTATTTCCACTTGTAATATGCTGGCATCCCAATCTTTGTAGATGTTTTTGTGCGAGGGAGAAAGAGAGAGATAGAGAGATATAAAAGCTCAAGTAGTGAATAAAACTTCTCCATGCAATCCACTTGTAACTTTAACCGCTTAAAACTGTTTCTATGTTCAACTTGTTATGGCAGAACACTTTAAATTAGAATATGTCGTGAAGGAGCAGGAAAGCTTAGCTTCATCTGAATTATGTTTACCTTGGTGGCTGTAATTTGTAATTGACAGGTTAAGATTCTAAGGAAGGAGTCCTACTGGTATAAAGGCATTGGTTCTGTTGTTGCTGTTGATCAGGTAGGTCTCATGGCCCTCTGAGGCAACCTTTCTCGCAAACCCAATTCATATGTGAGTTAATGTTCATGTGATGGCGCAGGACCCCAAGACTCGCTACCCAGTCGTGGTTCGATTCAACAAAGTTAACTATGCCAATGTATCAACAAACAACTACGCATTGGACGAGATCGAGGAAATCATATGAGCCATCCTCCTTTAATTGTAATTTTCACTAGTGCTTGAGGATTTTCATGTCAGAAAGAAGAATCTGTATCATATTCTATGTGAAATCCATCGTTTGAGCTCTACATACTACATACTATGTGCAGTTGCTTTTAAACTTCCTGCGTTTTTATTGAAATCGGTGATCAGTAATTAAGAATAATGTTAATGCCATCGTCTTGGGCCGGAGTAGTGGGAATTTAACAAGCCAACAATGACCTTGTAACAATTGAAATAGACCAAATCAGAAGTGGATTCTTCTTTAACATAACGTCTCTCTTAAGCTAAGTTGAGTGATAGGAACCAAGAATTTAGCCAAGGGAAGAAATGGAATTAGTTATTACCAAGGATTGGAAATGCAGAACAAAACAGAAACAGGACTAATTTGCATAGAGAAAAGCCACCGGAGACTAGTTCTCCTACTAGAGCCAAGTCTCCTCCAAAGCAAAGTGCTCCTATGCACACTACTAACACAAGATTCTCCACACCCTCTCACAGTCACTCTCCCATTTATAACTAACTCACCCCTCTAAAAATTTCCTAATTATCCCTTAACCGTATAACAGAAAAACCCATTACTGGTACCTATCATTGAGTTTATGAACTCAATTACGTAATAAAACTACAAAACATTCAGAAAAAGTTTTGCCCATATAGGTAACTCAGAATTCCAATAGCATGCTATCTACCCTCAAGAAGATCAACAGGTTTTTACAACATAACCCAAAATGATCAACTCTCTCTTTGTGAGCCATAAGCCATTATAATATTTCTAAATTTTACCTTCTTGGATACGATTCATAAGCAGACTACGGAGAGAAGAATTTACAGTAAAAACCATATAACATCTAATGGATTCTCCAGTTTAAGAAGACTAGAGACATCAACCTGTAGATAGAAAAACGCTCCCTTCAGAGAACTCGGCCATCCATGGCATCCAGTAGGCCAGTCCAAATTCCCTTTACGGGTGGTAACTGTGCAACCAAAGCATTCCAAGGAGGATAACCAACGCCACTGCCTCGAACTCGACCGTCAAGGCGTAGGGATAGATACCTGTATAAACGAAAGAAGCAACCAGAACTTGACTTCAATAGCAATGTTCATGGTAAGGCATCGAAAGACATAGACGGCTTTAAATCACAGGATTTGTCCTACTCTTACCAGAGTCACATTAAGTTTATTGTGAAAAATAACCTCAGACGGTTGTCAAGTTCTATCATCTTAAACAGATATTTATGTGCATCCTTGAGCTGAAAAGTAAGACATCCCTAAATCTATACATATCAAACATGGATAGTACTTACACTGGAGACTCGGAGGATATACCTGCCAACTTCTTTTGTTCATCTAACCACCTAATGAGATTATGTGAGAAAAAGTTAGAAGATTGGAGAAAGATATTGAATTGCATATTTATTTAGTTTCGTCTTAAACATACTTGGACCACTCAGAGATGTAAATCGGAACCAGCTGCCATAGCCTCTTCCTTTTGGTAGTAATCTGTTTCTGCTCTTCACTCTTATCAAAGTTCAAAGTAGGTGAATTCCCATCTGTCACAAAGGGCACAACAAGCACCCCTCTCTCCAGAAGGCTTTCTGTGAAAGGCTCACTACGTTTAAAAGACTCCGTTATGAAGGAGGCAGGGCCAGCACAGATTACAAGACGAGCAATCCCTCTCAATGAGCTGACAGGGATGATCTTTTTCTCATCCACACGGAGCTTAAGATTTGATAGGCTTTCCTCTCTGGAGAGCCGAGAAAGTTGGGCTTTCTTAGCTGTGTTCTCTCTGTAGTACAAGAATGCAAATAACGATATTGCTCCAACATCAATGCCCAGGCCTTTCAGAATCTCTGGAACTTCAGATGCTCTTGATGAATTTGCCAGTGTACCAATCAGTTGTGTGATTGCTATCAAGCCCGCTAGAGCAGCACTTGCAACAAAAGCAAGATAAAAGAACATCCTAACTGTCCGAAAGGGAGAGAGAACTTCACTCCTTATCTTGGCTGTAGAGCTGAAGAACAAATATGATTAATGATGAAGCATCACTGCCAAACAGAACCTGATGATTGACGCATTACATAAAGTGGAAAACCCATAAGACAAGAAACTTAAGTAAACTAGAGGAATACCAATTAGCAGACAAAAGTAAAACAAATAACTCTGCCAAATCGCAGATAAAGGATTTATTGTATGACCATTTAACCTGCCATTTTGGTAGTTTGCACAGAAATGCCCTATTTAACAGTTGAAGCTCTGGAGCAGCAAGAAGAAACTTGCATGCCAATATTCATAGAGCAAGCAAACGGTAACGAAAATCATACACTTGCTAGCATAAGGGGAAAAAGTCCCATCTTTAGACTTGAGAGGCTAAAAAACTATAGACTAAGAGAAATATCCAAGTATTTTGATTACTAGCTGAAAACTCAAACTGGGAACCGTAGCTATGGCTTATGGCAAAACCCAAAGTATCAATTTCAGCTGATCAATTCTCCAAGGGAAGCCAGCAACACGAACTAACAAAATATCACCAAAAGCAAAGGCTACGTGCTTGGAAATATGAAAGGGAGAGAGGATGGGTACCTAATTTCAGAGGAAGGAGATGGTTTATTTGCGGAAGAACAGACAATAGTGGCGATGGAAGGTGTACGCATTCTGGTGGTTCGCGGAAAGCGAATCCTGGTGCGTATGGAAGAGTACGAAGTGTGTCCATGGCCGTGGCCGCAGAACATAAAATTACCATAGCGGTTGAGGAGAAGATTAGGCGGTCTTCTGAGATTAAGATTGAGATAGAGAGTGTATGAGCTATGAGTTGCTGAAGCCATGGCCACCATTTCCCGAGCAACAAAAATCGCCATTTTGATGCGTACCAACATGATTGTGAGGTGGCCCATCTCGTTGTTTGGTTGATTGTAAAATCGCCACGCTTCTGCTTTGCAGTTACCCTGTTCATCCGAAGTCTGGAATTCCGCGACAAATACATTAGAAAATAATTTTTTAAATGTAAAAATAAATCGTAATATCATAGAATTATGAAAAATTAAATAACTTTTCATTCTTTTACGTTCCATCTATATGTTAAATTATTTTGTATATATACTATATATTTTATTTTGTATTTATTAACTTTAATTTTTTAAACTCATTAAATAAAATATTCGACAGACTAATATTTACATTGGACTTCTTTAATTGTGAGTTTATTTTTAACACAATTAAAGCTATCCTAAACTTTACCCCCCAAAAAAAAAAAAGACTTGCCATTTTTGTTCTATTCAATCCACAATTTTAGGTAATTTTTTAAAAATAATCTTTCAAAATCCTTACCTCTAACGACTAACCAACTTAACATAAACTAAAAATTAACCTATAAAGTCTAGTTCAAGTAATATTTGGAGAGAATCTGATACATATGAATTGATTTTTTTTATTTGATTATTTGTTTTACGTTGTTTTGTTAAGGATGTACCGCTTTAGCAGACTCAACCTTAGCATTTTCGCTTTTCGTTGATTTACTCTATATTTTAATAAAGCATTTGCAGAGACTCTTGGTATTATGATTTTTTTAGGCTGTAGTGTTGAATGATTTTTTTTTTTTAAACCAAGTTTCTCTCAGTCATTACATTTGGGATTAATCCTTATCAGATTGAAAGCTTTTAAAATTAAAGTTTTGTCAATAAGTATGTTTTTTAGAATTTAAATTTGTGTACTCTTCTTTATAGAATGCTTTTTAGAGTTTAAATTTGTGTACTCTGCTTTATAGAAGTGAAATTGGTTACCATCTCAATGGATGCGAATCTTCTGCCCTGAAGAGCAGAATAGCTCTTGAGATTAGTCACGATTTTACACTTTTAGCAATGGTTTATATAATATTTTTTAGCAAATAGTTTTATACTAACTAAAAAGCATTCTATTCTAGAAAACAGAAAATCTTGGTCCCACCTTAACTAACTTGTTAGTTAAACAATTTATTTAAAAAAAAAAAAAGCTTAGGTGTAATTTTTTTACTATCAATTTCTTCCATCAAAATATGATAATTGTGTAATTGGTCAATCAAAACATGATAATTATATAATTTTTAAAAAACAATTTTTTACACAAGTTATATTTTTATTAGATAAGTTGATAGTAGAGATATAAAGAAATTTATATATATGTTTTCTGCATATTTTTAATCATGCTGAAAGAATGAATTAAAATCGAAATGTCGGTCCAAATACCACCATTTGATCACATAATTAGAACAAAATCGTAACCCAGAAGTCTAAACTATATCTGCACAACACACGTCCTCTCTCATTGATCTCATGGTGATTATTTTAATACTAATTAACCACTCGTAATTACCCACTTTAATTATCATGCATGTAGTAATTACCCTTGGCCAAAAGCGAAAACGCTTCGCATTCCGATATCCATTGGAAAGGGAAGCATGCTACTTCATCAATGCCAAAATCTCACGGGAAAGGGATTCTATCTGTATCACATTGAAAATGCGAACCGGAGATAATATATAAATCCGACATCAACTGAATTCTGAACATGAAAGGAACAATTAGAGAAAGATCAGACGCTGTGAGCATCCAAGTTATGACAATACCACTGGTTTTGGCAATTTCACTGACCCTAACCCTAACCCTAACCCCAATCCCAGCAAGTGGTGGTACAAATACAATTAATTTTGCAGGAAAAGACCATTTGTTTCCAGAATTCATAAAGTGGCACGTGTACGTGGTGAATGGGTTGGGCAACAACCAGAGCTTGTCGGCGAGATGCAAGTCCAAAGACGACGATGTGGGGATCCACCAGCTCTCTGTGGGCTCCAATTTGACATGGAGTTTCAGGACCGATTTCTTCCACTCCACGCTATTTTGGTGCTACCTTACGAGAGACACAGCTTCTGCTACATTTGATGTATTCTGGTATGATTCTCGTCTCTTCGATAAGTGTCAGTGGAAGAACTGCATATGGATTGCGAAAGACGATGGAATTTACCTCACAGATCTGGGTCAGAGCCGTGATGAGTTCCGTTATAGCTGGAATGGAGGAATGTGAAAATTCTAGTTTGATTTTTCTCCTTTAGATTTTTCTTGGGGATTATTTACGTAAGAAAGCAATTAGAAACAAGGATTACTAAATTGTCTTTCGATTGTATTTTGTTTGCAAGATGACTTGCTTAGAAAAGCAAATAAATTGATTCGTTGACCCATATTATAGACGTCTTGTGCGAACTGTCTCTGTCCCTGTTTAAGATATCTTTCATATTAAATTAGAAAAAAAATAAATATTGTCATAATTTTATGACTAAAACGTGATTTTAAAGACTTTTTTATTGACTATTTTTAATTTATTTTTAATGAAATATTAGCCTACAGCTTAACCATACAATAAGAAGTCCATATTCTCTCTTTCTATGGCATATCCTGGAGACTCCTATTTGCAATTGAAGTGGTTCCATTGACATTGAGATAGAATTTTATTGAAATGAGTCTAGATTCTCCCATTCAAAAGAGGAGACCCTTGGCTGACAATTCTGTTCGTCCACATCGAATGATTGGCAGACCATTTTTTAATTAACGAAAAAGAGATTCAGTGCCCTTTACCCCTACCACTATTCGATCACATATCAAATGAGTGAAAGAAAAATCCTATCTTCCATTAAAGGTAGTAGATTAAAGATTTATCTATGAAAAAGTTGACCTTTACTTACAATTTGTGTGTTGGTCAAAAAAAATTTTTTTTTCTTAAACAGTCTCCTATAAAAAAATAAGGCAAGAGAGGTCAATCACTGGAGAGATCAATTTTCCTATAGCACTTATGGCAGGTTAAAAGAAAAAAATAGTCAAAAAGCACTATTTTAATCATTCTTTAATCTTAATAATCCTTTTCTTTTTTGTCTTCAATTGCCACAACCCAAAAGCTGAATCATCGTTTTCGATGATACAATCTTTGCGTGTGGGCCCAGGTCCACCTGGTCAAGATGAATTGCAATTTGGAGTTGCCAACTTAGAAATCCAAAATATTTTCAAACTTGGTATTTTGTAGTTCTGCAACACTGCGACGGTATATAAGAACTGTCAAAGCTGCATATGGAAGGAAAACTGTGAAGTGAGATAGGGGAGGATATGGATGAAGTTAAGGTGTTGGGAGCTTGGCCAAGTCCTTACGTTTACAGGATCATATGGGCTCTACACCTTAAGGGCGTCAAGTATGATTATGTGGAAGAGGATCTGGCTAACAAGAGTGATTTGCTGCTCAAGTTGAACCCAGTTCACAAAAAGGTTCCTGTGCTTGTTCACAACGGCAAGCCGATCTCAGAATCCACAGTTATTCTCGAGTATATTGACGAAACATGGCCTCAACCGCCCCTGTTTCCACTCGACCCTTATGAGAGGGCCATGGCTCGCTTCTGGATCAAATTTGCAGAGGAAAAGGTAAGCCGAGTTTGTTCAACTTTTTGAACGTATCTCTTTCTCCTGAATTATATGATCAATTAAGGGGTTTAAAAATGGACTTCATCCATTGGGTTAGATGACCCCAATCTTGTAAATAAGTAGTTTGGATCATTTGCTGCACGTCACAATGACATGGATTTTTAATCGTTTGATTGCACAGAATGAACCACGTATACTATCTTTTTCAACTGTTCATTTCATAATCGAAGATCTACATCACGATGACTTAATGTCAATAGATCCAAACTCGTAAATATTGTGTAGTGAGCCAATAATTGTATAATCTATTATTTTTTTTAAGGTTTAGTCTATTATTTTAAAAGTTTAGTCTAATCTTTTAAATTTTCATAGTCCTAATACATAATTTTTATTATTCAAAGTAGCTAAAATATATTAAAACAAAAAAAAATGGCCCATTTTAAAGTTTAATATATTTTTTTGTAAGTTTTTTAATATATTTTTTTTATAAGTTTACTTCACTTTTTTTTGAAATTTTTAGCCTCAACATCTAATTTTTATCGTTTAAAGTAATTAAAAATATGTTTCTTTTGAAAAAAAAATTGACCTATAGACTGGCCCAACTCAGCTCTTGTTCACCTCTAGCCTCAAGGGGTTTGGACTAGAGTGGGCTGGGTTGGCCCAATTGCGAGCATGGTACTGAGATAATGTTGTGTTATTGCAGACAATGCCATTTGTGTCATTCTATGTGGCTGAAGGAGAAGAGCATGAGAAGGCAACAGAAGAAGCCAGACAAGTGTTGAAGATGTCAGAGGAAGAAGCCCTTGGGGAGAAGAAATATTTTGGTGGGGATGAGATTGGATTGGTGGATTTAGTGATGGGATGGATAGCTCTGTCGTTTGGAGAGATTGAAGAAGCTGTTGGTGTTAAAGTGCTAAATGTCAGTGATTTCCCTCGATTGCTACCATGGATTCAGAACTTCAGAGATAACCTCGCAATCAAACCAAACCTTCCAAACCATGATGAACTGCTCGCTTATTACCAGCAAAAAAGGGAAATCATTATTGCATCCAAAACAACATAAAGTACCAGTTGTTAATTGTTATTCATAAATGTATGCTTTATTTTGCAAATAGTTTACACTTCCTAGAGAGAGAGAGAGAGAGAGAGAGAGAGAGAGAGAGAAAGTGTTTGGACATGTTAAACGTCTGTCTATTTTATACTTGTAATAGTAGCAATAACAGTAGTAAATTATCATTTTGCCAATGGCACTAATCTTTTAGCTATAACATGACAAAGAAGACTATGCAATGACATATTCACCAAATTTTATGCGCATGGAGGATTCAAGATTAGCAATTACATGATACAAATTCTAATATAACATTGTCTTTTTATTCTTTTCCTTGTTGATAGATTCCAGGGGGTTGGGGCTAAAAAGGGAATTTTAGGTTAGTTAGAGAAATAATCAGATAAGGGTACTGAGGTGGCAAGGGAATTGGTTTATATATAAGGTAGTGGGAAGGCAGTAAAGGTAATGAGAATATTTCTGTTAAATGT
Organism: Biancaea sappan; assembly: GCA_037074585.1. Taxonomy (NCBI): domain Eukaryota; kingdom Viridiplantae; phylum Streptophyta; class Magnoliopsida; order Fabales; family Fabaceae; genus Biancaea; species Biancaea sappan. Next base: position 9,191,150 of record CM073492.1, on the reverse strand, counting down.
GGCCAGGAGGAGCATTCTTTGCTCTTGAGGAGCATCACTGCTCTGGTAGGAGGCTTTGGTCTCTGTTTGTTTGTTTTGTTTTTTTTTCTGGCATTTTCTCTTGTTTGTTGAGTCTGTATCTCTTTCATATAAATAAAGTTTGGCTTCTTATCACTTGTTATATTTGATATTGTTATATTCATAATGAAGAGAAACTTAAGAAGGAAACAACTGGTTGATGATCAACAAATAAGAATAAAAAACTAACAGGTAGAGAAGAATCGTTATCTAGCCAAAGAGGAGTATATATTTATTCAGTAAAAAGTCTTATTCCACGAGTGATAAGTACAATCCCTAGCTGTAACAGACAACACTTTTAATTTGATAATCCCTCCACTAACAACCAAAATTTCAAGGGTATAACAAAACCTCAATGTACCTGCTGTCAGTGTTACCAAACTACTTTCAAGTTTCAACCAATACGTGTGACAGACATTCAAAACGTACCGAATTGGCAGGCCTCCAAAGAAATTGGAAATGGTAGCAAGTGTTTCTGGTGCAAGGGTTAGCTCTTTGTATTTTTAGCCTTAACTTCTGATAGCAAAGGTTCAAGTTCTCCTTTCCGGTACAACTTCACTGTATCTGCACAAGAAGAAACCAAATGTTGGAAAATAGAAGAGGACTCAAAACTTCCACTTTGCTTGACTTTTCTTCCTTCTGCCAATAAACTCTCTGCAACTGCTAGAAATCCAAGTGTATCTGTAAAGATAATCTACACTTGCAGAATTGTTAAGCACTTTGATATAAAAGCAGCGAATTGTTAAGCACTTCAATATAAAAGCAGCAATAGTCAATGGGCATATATTTAAACTACCACAAAAGGAAAACAAATTGGTGTTTGAGCTACAGGGACATACATTCTCTGAAATCAGTACTGATTATAGAAAACATAGGAACATGAGGAAAGTATACATGTGTAGCCAACGATGTATTTGCCACATGTCATAAAGAAAAGTACAGCTTTCAGGTTCAAGTGAAATAACTTGTTCTATACAAATAAAAACATTAATAGCAGATTAGCAAGGTAACAGACTCTTATTTGCTTAGAAATATTATAGAAGATAATATTTCATTCAAGCACGCAATAATCATTCAAGGCATAGAAAGAATTAGACTAGAATATGAACTAACATCCCCAACCTAGAAAGAAGAGTCTTCTATATGACCATCATATTGTTTTCGAGAACAGATTCTCTGCTTGTCCCATCTAAGCCGTTGGATTTCAGTATCTTTTTTTTAAGAAAAATAAAAGGAAAACCACCACTTGGAATCTGGACAGGGACAAGCACCCCGCTTGTCCAGTCTGGACAAGAAGAAGATCTGTTTCGATCATTTTCAAGCCAAACCTTATACTTTATAACAACGAAAATTTGCAAAACACAGAATACAAGAACAAAGAAGTCTGTGGAAGTTTTACAAGGTCTAACAAGGTTTATATAACATAAAGCCTGGTTGAAATTTATTGGAGATTACCTACTTTTAATTTTATATATAGGCTTATGACACCCATCAGCACCACAGCCAAAGAAAATTCACAACCTAAAAAGATGCTGGTGTCTAGTAGCGAATGACATATGGGTCCAACCCAATTGCTTCCAGGATGTATCAAAGAAAAATCCTCCAGAGGGGAGGGTTTGTCAAATGCATGGTTTATCAACAAAAAAATTAAAGAAAAAAAAAAGAAATTGTCAGTTTGTAAATTCCTATCAGTATCCCAGCCACCATTAGAAACAGGGGATGGATAATGTTAATGGTAAATTGCTAATGAGATAATTTTTCAACAGGCATAGAGTTGGATTCACTTACTATTTGTGTGGTTAAAGAATAATTATGTACTAAAGCTGGTACTTACCAATAAAAACATTTGGCACAGTGCGTTGGCCTGTAAGCCTCTCCAACACCTTCTGCAACTGTGGCCCTTGTGGACCTAGGAAGAAACAATATACATGTATTTAAGATACTAAAAAAAAATGAACAAACTATACAACAAACTTCTTGAAGCACACAGTAGAAGTTGATGCCTAGAAAAGTATGTCACACAGAATGATATATGCTTAATCCATTGGCATTATCATATCAAGGCTCTGATATGTAACCTGCTCAAGGTTCCTATATGCTTAATCCATAGGCATTATTCAGCATAAAATCTTTATCTGGGAAACTGATAAATAAAGAGCTAATTACATGACGAATTTCACAAAAGCTCATACTTCTTAAAGGTGTCCACAAATGCAATATTCTATTGGTTATGAAGAACATGCAACTGACAAGGATGCCCATAGTCTAACATGTTAAGTACAGCAAGGGAATTTGTTCTTCATTTTCTCAAGAATCCAGTTGGCATATAGGCAGGCAGGTAACGTCTACTAGACTAAGATGAATCAACTCTTGAGATTCTTAAGAGGGCAAGAAAGAAGTGGAATGGGTTAGCTCATTGTCTGGCAGCAAGAAAAATCATGCTATGAATAAGAGGGCATGTAGATCATAATGAAGCAAATTTTCGATTTCTACAACATACTGTAACAATAACAATAAACACTTACTACGTTTTACCTATTGATTATTAAACATGATTTTAAACCCGTTCTCACTCACATGTTCCATCTCACTCATCGTAAATACTGACTATCACTAATCCTTCCTGGTAACTAATTTAATGTAACGTTGTATTTGTTGTTCTATCATAAAAAATCAATGGCAAATCAGGTATGTACTTTCTAGGAATTAGGTGCTACCATGGGCAAACACTAATTTTAGAAACAGGCAATAGGATTTATCTAAACATGTAAGTTTACGACCATATAGAGACAATCCATTATCAATCAGGAAGTGATGAACAATTACCCATTTCGTCCAGATCAATAACCAATGTCTCCGCACCGAGCTTCTTGAACAAGGATTTCACCTCAGAAGAATACCTTCATTGCACAAATTCCAACAAAAGAAAAAAAAACGAATTCAAATTCCTCAAGTGACATCGAACGCACATCAGAAATGACAAGGCTCGGGGAGCAACATTGCAGAATTCCCAAAAATCCAAAAACATAGGTCAGATTAACGAGAGTTGGAACTCACGAACACCACGTTTTGGAATAAACGACAACTGGGTTCTTATCAATAGTCTTCTTGACGCTCTCTTCAAGCCGAGACCCGAAGGAGGAAGCCATGGCGTGAACTGAAACAGTCTTGCATCTTCCTGACCCATTGCTGTTGAAAGGGGTGCTCGTAGAGGTTTTAAGGATGTGACCCTCTTTAACGAGGAAAGAGCAAACGAAGAACTTGGTGGTGGAAGACGATAGCCCACGAGGGGGATTCAGGGAAAGAAAGGCTAGGGTGGTGATACTATTTGGCAATGCCATGATTTCTATTTTCTAGGATTTGATCTAGTCTCGTCTCTACAGATTTTTTGGAGCAGTCTATTTTCTGTATACCTGGTTGTATTTCGTAATTGTCCTATCAAATTGCCTTCGTCGGTCCAACTGGGTCACCCAAATGCCACATCTGTATCCCAAGCCAAAGTTTTAATCTTTACCTCTATAACTTAGTAATTAAATTATGGGATAATAAATGATGATAAATCAGATGCTGGTTTGAGCTTTCGCTATCATTCTCTAAAGATATTATTGACACGTGTTTTCGATGAATATTGAATATGGCCTTGTTTGTAGTTATAGTTCATCTGAAGATTGTTCAATATAAACAAAACATAAAAAAAATGTAGCGCAAGAAGATTAAATTGAACAACACATGATTGTTTCTGAATCATGCGTCATGTGACCTTTCGACTTTCTGGAAATAAAGATTTAGTTGTTTAAAGAATCTGAGAGAGTAAAAGGAGATGTACGAATATTTTAACCCATTCAATTCAACTCTACGCGAGGGTAAAAAAAAAAAGATATTAATTCAAAATAAAATTGTTCAAATACTTTCTCTCTTTTCATTAAATACTAAAAAAGCAGAGCTCAAGAAAAGTGCACCACTGATGTGTTTGCAAGGCAAGAAAAACCACATGAAATATAGAATTTGGTGCACGCGATAAATAATTTTAAAAAAATAGAATTTAAATAAAAAAAATTAAATAATAAAGATACTGAATTCCTTAATATAATAAGCTTTTTAAAAGTGACGTTGAAAAATATTAACTTTTTTTGTTAGAAGTTTATCAACAAAATTCGAAACAGAATAAGTAAAATATTTTTTTCTTAATTGATAAAAGAAACGTGAATGCTATAAAATTATGTACTTTTTTTTTCTGATTTTAACATAATTACTAAAAAAAATTCAGGAAAAAAAAGAGTCAAGAGATGGAAAATAAATTGTTAACTTCTTATGTTGACCATCCACATCTGTTCAAAACAATTTTTTTCATTAAAATAATCAAATATCAATACAACTTGACATCACCATCGCAATCATCATCAAAACCCTAGACTTCTGTTCAAAACCCTGATCAAAAGGATATTTTGACCATAGAACCATAAATTTTCAACCTCAGCATCTTGCCAAGAGATTTAATTAAAAAATATTTATGTATATTTACTTTAGATTTTCATTTTCGTCCAGAAGTCCGGAGAAAAACATAATTTTCTATGAATTCATTTTGGTCTAGACACGTACCCAGTAATCCTCACTCATGAATATGACCAAAGTGATAAGCAAAATATGTTACATTAAAAAATTAAGATGAAGAAAGTCATCACTCCGCCCAATAAAACAGATCTCTACATACTCAGCAATCACTTTCAATGAAATAAATTTTTGTCAAGACTTCGTACAATAATTTAAAAATAGGTTGGTTATTAAATTGATAAAAATATTAATTTAAAATTAATTAATTCAATCATAATTAAATTATGGTCGATTAATACTAATTAAATATATATATATATATATATTTTAATTTTATATTAATAAATAAAAATAAAAAATACCATTATATATTTATATTATATTAAAAATAAAAATAAAAATAAAATAAAATAATCTCGTCATGCTTTATTATGTTCAACAACTCCCCATTCCCAATACACTCTTCCCATCAGAACACTCACCACTTCTCAATATTCTAATATCTTCCCATCACTTCCCATTACCTCTAACTCTTCGTCTCTTTCTGTCTCTCACTCAAGCCTCATTCTTCATTCACCATCTCTCTCACCGTCTTCCTCCTTGTTTTAGTATACACACACAGCAAAATCGAAGAAGAACGCAGGCAACACTCATCATTCTCCTGCCACCAAAAGACACAGAGCTCGCCTCAGTCACCCACAGATGCCTCACCGTCTTCTTCCCAGTCTGTCGCTTCTGACTTTATCTTCCTCTCATTCCCATCCCCTTCATCGGCCCCATTTCCAGCAAAAAAAAAAGGAAGATTTAATAAAGATCAAGGGCCAACAGCAGGTGGAGACATCAATGGCAGCAACACCAGCGACAACGTCGGTGTGCAAGATCCTTTTTATTTTTTTTCCTTAGACAGGAACGAGGAGAACCAGCCAACCACCCGGTTCGGAACCGGTTTGATAGGTTCCGTACTGATTCAATATCACGTTGATTTTTTTAGTGAATCGAACTGGACTCCTACAGGTTTTCGGTCGAATCAGCCGGTCCAGTCCAGTTCTTTAATCCTTGACTTCAGGAGCTTGATATCGAATTAAACAATAAGATAATGACTAGACAAATACAGATTTTTTTTATCAATGAAATAAAAAATAACGGCAGAATTAGCAATAGTAAGTTCAGGGGAAAAGTTTCAACAAAAATATAAAAAGCATAGTAGAGATAAGAATGTTTATAGGTTCGGTTTGATTTGATTTTGAACCTTAACTAAATTGAATCGAGATAATCGATTTTGCAAAATTATAGATTTATTTGATTTTAATTTTTTAATAGTTTGATTCGATTTTAATTGAATGGTTTGATTCGATTTTAGACGGTTTTGTTTATAATAATTTATAATTTATAATTTCAATTAAATATATATAAATATAAAAAAGACTAAATTAATTAAAAGAAAGAGAATAAGTTAATTATAAAATATATAAAAATAATTTTGTTGACATTGAAATATAAAAATATAATATTATATATATATATATATAGAATATAATTTTTTACATATCAAATTGGTTACCAAGTCAAACCGACAATTAAATTGAATCAATTAAAATTCATATTTCAAAAATCGATTTAAACTTTCATTTTTCAATTTGGTTGGTTCAATTTGGTTTGGTAGATGTAACACTATCAAAAAGAAAACACGTATGAGATTACCTTAGATTTGGCAAAAATATTTTTTATGTCCATAACGTTTACACTAAGTTTCAATTTCATCCCTAACTTTTTTTTTGTGTCAATTATGTCTTATATGTTTCATTTTTGTTTCATATCTACCATTTTTACTAACACCGTCTATTCCGCTCAAGGAAAATGCTGACCGAGTAATTAGTGAAAATAATATATTGGAAACCAAAATAAAACATGTAAGACATAATTGATGCAGAAAAAAAAAGTTAGGAATGTAAAAATGATAGGTTTGAATCTTACTTGTTTCATTTTTATTCTAAATTTACAATTTTTACTAACCATCCAGTCAACATTTTCATCAATGAAATAGACGACGTTAGTAAAAATGATAAATTCGAAACAAATATGAAACATATATGTCACGAACCAAAATCGGGCACGTGACCGACGTGGACTGCGCTCAACTCGTACCATCGCAAGCCTAACTTTTACTTAAAAATCTACACTTTTCATTTACTTATCTATTTTGATTAAACAAACTTTATTTTATTTAATCGAGACTAACGAAAAGCTCTTTCCTTTTGTATACTAGCATTCACAACATACACATAAACAATATCTTTACGTTTAGTTTATCATAATACAATCATAAGTTATAGTTTTTGTACTAGTTTCTACTATTCTTTACATGAGTACACATCGTAGCATGACTTACCCAATTACAGAGCTTAACAAAAAATGCCTAACTTAACATGACTTCTAAGATACTTTACCTTATCCCAAACAATTGGAAGGTACCCTCGGCTCGTACGTAGTGCCTATGTAGTCTTCTTTATTGAAAACTGTGAATAGGTAAGTCCAACCACTTAAACAGCCTTACCACAATAGATACGAACAACTATACATACAAAAATAAAATAAAATACGTATGATGAATGTCTAAACATGCAATTATTCACAAATGATTGTGTGCCATCATTCCTACACTGATATCTTATACTCATCAAGACTCATACTTGTACTAGGCATAAGGTAAACATAACACACATTGGTAAAGAAAATAGTGAGACCCAATGTGGAATTCCTATCTAAAATTTCTTTAATCCGTTCTCACTTTGATGCTATGAGATAATGCCGATAATATAACGTTGTGGGCAGTTGACTAGGCTAACGACAACCAACATATCATAATAAATGATCCTCACAAAGGAGGTACATACATGAAGCAAAGGCAAAATCATAATTCGTCTCATGTCAAGTGCAATGATTTAATCAACATTAAAATCATATTCTTGTACATATCATACAAATATCAAACATGATTAACAACTTTTGGCCTTTTTAATCAGTAAATTCTCTAAATATTTTTATTCTTGCATTCATTTACATTATTTGTTCTTTGAGTTTAATTTTATTATTTGATCTTCCTCTAAGTTAAAGTATTTGATCTAAATAGTATATTCTAATTTTTTGAGTAGTTGACAATTCAATCATTGTGGGACGATAATCATGCTCACTCTTTATTATTTATACAACCAGTACATTTGTCGTGTCATCAATAAGTTTTTGATGTCGTTACTGGGAATTGATATTTTTTGCCAATATTCATAGAAACCAGGAGGTACTAGAAAATCATAACTCACTCATCAAGTTCATGAGTTGGCCCAATGAATTGACCTAATTTATTAATAACGTTCTATCACTATTATTAATTTGAGTCAGGTATCTCCATAAATAATAACATTAATTCACAATTACTCCAAACTAACTAACTTTTAAATATATCAAATAAGTCCTACTAAGAGAGAGAGAGAGAGAGAGAGAGAGTCTAAGTGAAGTTGAAACTTGAATGTAACTATATCATTTAACTTGATTACAGAAGTATGGTAGATACATTACATAAGCTGTATAAATCTCAGAACAAAAAAAAAAAGAATAAGAAAAAGCCTCGTCTATGGCGAGCAGTGGTGCGTTGCGGAGAACAGTGATGGAAACGCGGATGGAAAGCCTACCAAATATGATGATAAGGTTTTTGATGTTTGGTTTGGGTGGAGTTATTAGAATTGGGAAATGCATCGTCTATAGGAATTGGCAAGCAGTGGTGCGTTGCTTCGTTTGCTTGGTCTCTTGCTTCCTCACTGAGCCTATGTCTTGAGCGATTCTGAGCGCATCAGAACAAGCACCGGACAGCCCTCTCCTTGTGAACCCTACTGCGTACAGCCCTGCACTTCCCTTCCATCCTTCTGGAAATGGCCTCTTTGGGTATCCATTCTTTGAGAAAAATTCACCTTCCTGTTCGTTCATTCACAATACCATTACCTCATTAGTTTGTCTAAAATATTACATAATAAGGAAAATTCCCAAAAAGCACAAACACGCCCAATCTGCCCAAATATAGATTAACCCTCACTTCACAACTGACAATCCTCTGTAATCACCAATATTATACTTTCAAAAATGTCCTTTTCTTAGTTTTAGGAAAAGTCCAAAACACAGGATTTAGATTAGATTACACAACAGAACTGAACACTTTATCACCTGAAGCCAAGAAGGGACATTGCTGCGGTATCCAGTGGCGAGAACCACTGCATCAACATCGAGCTTTTCACCATTGACGAACTCAACTTCGTTTTTATTAAACCTCTTGATCCCAGGCACCACTTTTATGTCTCCTGATCTAATCTTCGCTAATGCCCCAATGTCCAAAACAGGGGTCTTCCCCTTTGTGTTTTCCAGCTCTATTGGACCCGTCGATGGCCTTTTTAGTCCGTACTTCTCAATGTTTCCAAGCACTAACCATGCGAAAATCAACAGTAACTTATCTACTAGCCAGAGTGGTAGCCATTTCAGCATCATAACGGCCAATTCGAACGTTGATTTCCCCAAAATCTCCCTCGGTAACACATGAACCTGTGTCCCAAAAACAGAGCATACCCTATTAGTTTCTGTGTTTAATTTCCTGTATTGTTCTTGTAAAACACAAAGATTTAAGAACTGTATTGGTATTTGATACTTACGGAGCTACGAACGACCATTGATGGTGAAGCATTGTAGTTACAGAGGTCAAGAGAAATCTCCATGCCGGAAGTGCCACACCCCACAACGACAACTTTCTTTCCCCTGAAACTCTCCCCTGACTTGTAGTCACAGGCATGAATCACTTCCCCTTTGAACTCCTGCAACCCTTCGATCTCTGGCATGACAGTCTCGGCATTCTCGCCGGTGGCCACCACGAGCCACCGGCAGATGTACTCCACCTCATTCCGGGTCGACTCGTTTGCGGAGACGGTCTTGACCCGCCACAACCCGATGGTCTCGTCGTACCTAGCGGACTGAACACACTCGTTGAATCGAGGGTTGATCTCGAAATGAGCGGCGTAGGATTCGAGGTAGTCGATGAACTGTTTCTTGGTGAGGTACTCAGGGAAGTGTTGGGGAAAGGAAAGCTTGGGAAGCTGGCAGAATTGCTTAGGAGGGCGAAGCCTGAGCCCGTCGTAGGTTCGCTTTTGCCAGAGGGAGGCTATGCAATCGGTTCGCTCAAGAACCATAAAGGGGACGCCTTGTTCTCGGAGACAAGCCGCCGTGGCGAGGGCGGAGGGGCCGGCGCCGACGATGACAGGGCCGTTCACCCAGATGCAGCGGTGAGAGAAGAAGTCTTCGTGATCGACCTGGCGAAACAGGTTATCCATTGAGGTGAATTGAGCTATTTTGGGTTCGAGAAGGACAGTGATTTGATTAAGTTTGAAGGATTGAGAAAAGCGAAAAGAGTGAGATTGGATTGAATGAGGAAGCGAGTAAAAGGAAGAGTGCTTAAATAGGGGAAGGGGAAGTGAAGGCATGAGACCTGCATGTGGGAAGCATAGGAGCTCTTATCACATTTAATGATCTGTACTTTTTTATTTTTTATTTTTTTAAATTTTATCAATTATTCAATCTTGATCAATAATAATTGAATTATTAATATTTAATATAATTTTAAAAATTTAAAAATAATAAATAAGAAAAAAATATAAATCGTTAAATACATATCTAACGATTTATGTTGGAGTAAAAACTTCTTATGTTGTTGTTGTAAGCAGGAAATATTATAAATAATTAATATAACTTTAACTAGTTTGATTCATGTTATTGTAATTTTAAAGTTATACATATATAACTTTGTTTTATCTTTGTGCTTGCTTGGCGTGAAATAGACGTGACTCTATGTCCTATTGTTTGTTGTACTCGATCAAACTGGCTTAGAGTTTTAGTCAATTTGGATTGTTTTATTGGATCGAGTTGCAATTAATCCAATAAAGACTCGGTTCGACCCAATCAAGTTTTAACCAGATCAACGACTTGGTTTGACCCAAGTCTTTTTTTTTAAAGATTTCAATAAAAAAAACATATATAAGAAAAAGAAGAAAAAAATCTAACTATTATTGAACTCAATATTTTATAGAAGAAAAATAACATTTTAATCGTTAAAAAAAAGTTATAATTATTATGGATTGAAAAATAGGACTGACCGGTCGGACTGGTCAAATCGGTGACCAGCTAGGGATTCAGTTCCGAACTGACAAAATCGATGGAATCGGGTGAGTTACTGGTTCCACCGGTTAGGGGAGAGAGAGATCTGTTGCGTTGCCGAGCAGAGAAGAATAGTGTGAGACGTGAGGGGAGAAGAGTAACTGTAAGGTAGAGACGAAGAGTGACTGAGTGAGATACGATGACAGCGAGAGACTAAAAGTGCTTGTGAGCCAGCGAGAAGTGTGAGAGACAATGACGTTGACAAACGAAGATTGAAGATAAGGTAGAGATGATGAGAGAAGACGATAACAGATGGGAAGGAGATGGGAAGTTGAAGGAGATGAAATGAAAAGTCATGCTGGGATGAGTGGGGAGATAAGAGAGTTAGATGAAAAGTTATGTTGAGAAGGAGGAAATAGAAAGTCAGATGAAAAGTCTTAAAACTAACCATATACTGCTCTTGGGAAGTGAGAGTATTATTTTTTTAAAATATTTATAATTTGTATAAAAATTTAACATTTTGTATTAAAAACTATTGTTTTAATTTCCTATATATATAATAGTATTTTTTTATAAAAAGGAGGAGTGATTTTTATTTTTATATATATATATATTTAATTAATATCGGTTTGACTACAATTGAACCAATGAACTTTGAATCGGTGTTTTCACCAGTTTAATAACCCGTTCAGTTTTTAAAACATTGATAATTATCATATAAGTGTGCCAAAATATATATATATATATATATATATATATATATATATATATATATATAATATAGGAAAAATTGTATTTTTAAAATATAAAATCTTATTATTTTATATTTGTTATATCATTATATTATCTAATATGATTTTAATTCATAAAAATTGAATAATGTTACTTAATATATTTTATAATAACATATAAAATTAAAAATAACTAAATAATCATTAGATATTCAAAAATAATTTACTTTTAATTTTATTTTTATAATTTATTAATATAATTATAAAACATTATATTCATTTATTTATTAAATAAGATATTTTTGTGCTAAAATTATTTTAATATGTATTTTAAAAATATTTTAATTACTAAATTTATATATAAATTATTTATTTTAATATTTAATTATAAGCATATATATGTTATATATATTTTTATTTATATATATATATATATTCTCTAATTTAATAATTAATCTAATAATCTAATAATTAGAATAATAATCCAGTGACTCAAATAAGCCACCAATTTCTAAAACTATGTCACGTCCATACGTCTTCACTAAATGGTGCCAAATTTATGCATATATATAAATAAATATATATATGTTTATTACCAGATTTTTTTTTTCTATTGAGCATATTTTTATATGCTTATTCTGTTATTATATTGATGTGACAAGAGAGTGACATATCTCTGATACATTTGTATCAATGTTGCACAATATTTGTGGATATTCCTAAATAATAAATATGCCTATCTGGAAGGAATTACAAGCCATTTATTTTCACAAAAGAATATATTTAGTGCAGGCACATCTAATTCAAACGTGTCCCATTAATCGATGCCTCTTCTACATCAATCTCTCCCTCACAGTCATTTCAGAAATTTTCCTTTGATGTGCCCTTTTGTTCTTGTAAGATAAGATGAATCTGTGAATAATTAAAATACATTTAATCACAATCACATGCACGTCTTATATTTATGCCATAAAGTGTTTCCATGACAGAGCATTAAGGCAATAGACCTGCATGTGAGCTTTCTTTCCACTTATTCCATTCACACAAAATGTTAACTAAGTAATTAATAAAAATAATAGATTTAAAATCAAAATAAAATATTTAAGATATAATTGATGCAAAAAATGTTAGGAATATAAAAATGATAGGTTTGTGTCTTACCTATTTCATTTTTATTTTAAATCTATAATTTTTACTAACCATCTAGTCAACATTTTTTATCAATAGAATAGATGACGTTAATAAAAATGATAAATTCAAAATAAAAATGAAATATATATGTTATGACCCAAAACTGATCACGTGACTGTGCAGATGGCGCTCAGCCCGCACCACCGCAAGTCTAACTTTTATTTAAAAATATATGCTTTTCATTTACTTATCCATTTTGATTAAACAAGCTTTATCTTATTCAATCGAGACTAATGAAAAGCTCTTTCTATTTGTATACTAGCATTCACAACATACACATAAACAATATATTTACATTTAGATCATCATAATACAATCATAAATTATAGTTTTTATGCTAGTTCCTACTATCCTTTACATGAGTACATATCATAACATAACCTACCCAATTACAAAGCTTAACAAAAAATGCCTAGCTTAACATGACTTCAAAGGTACTTTACCTTACCCCAATAATAAAGAGGTAACCTCCGCTTGTACGTAGTCACCTATGTAGTCTTTTGTACCTAAAACTGTGACAACAGATAAAAAAAACTATACATACAAAAATAAAATAAAATACATATGATGAATGTATGAACATGCAATTATTCATAGTGGACTGTGTATCATCATTCCTACACGGATATCTTATGCTCATCAAGACTCATACTTGTACTAGGCATAGGGTAAACATAACATACACTGGCGTAAAGAAAACAATAAGATCCTACTGCACATTTACAATGTGGAATTCCTTTCTAGAATTTCTTTAATCCATTCTCACTTTGATGTTATGAGACTATGTCGATAATACCATGCTGTGAGTAGTCAACTAGGTTAACGGCAACCAACATATCATAACAAATGATCTTCACAAAGGAGGCACATTGAAGTAAAGGCAAAATATTCATCTCATGTCAATTGCAATGATTTAATCAACATTAAAGTCATATTCTTGTACATATCATATAAATATCAAACATGCTTAGTCGATTAGGTTGCTATGGGCCATTGCTAAAATTGGCTCCAGTAACCCAACAAACCCTCTCGAAGAACATCGGGTCACTAGGGAAATCTTGACACACTAACCCATTTCGTTATCGGTGGTGTTGTGGACCAAAGGCCTGCTAAGCCACTTTCATTACTAGGGTCGCTGTGAGTCCTACTCAGCCTATCCCCTCACCATAGCCATGGGATTGCAAGAAATGAATTGATCGCATCATAAAAGCTTAGGCAGCACTTTCGTGCGCAAATCATCCAAACATATAGATACATATAATTAACATCATGATGTAAACATAAATGTATATATACACATAATGCACTTTAACATATTTACTTAATTTAGTTCATCACCCAAAGGTTCAACTTATACATTTTTAATTGTCATATGTATCACATACCATGATGAATCTATCATATTCTCCATCACACACACACACACACACACACACACACACACACACACACACACACACACACACACACACAAACTTGTCCATCGTTCCATTAATTAATTGTTAGGTGGAAGGATACTTGTGCATTCTTAAAATTTCTCATCTAGTTCTAGTCCATTGAAATAGTATAGTTATGCCTGTTATTTTTATTACAACTCAAGGAGGAATGTGAGAATTAATTACTCAAGTTCTTTCACACTTTACACACTTAATCACATACAAGGACAATTATTTAAATTTCCTTTCCTACGTTAAGTCATTGCATAATTTCATTAGGCTCTTAACATATATCTCTATAGGCAAGCCAACTGAGTTCACAATATTCACAACTCACTTAGAGATTCATTCTATAAACATTTCTAAGAGTACAATGTGATAACTCCATCGTTTAGTAGTCATATACAACTAAGTATAATTGCTAATCAACAAGTCATAGCATAATTCTAGACTTAACGTTACATCACTCTCCCTTGGATCATAAATATACCTCTAAATGATTTCAAGTAACATTAATCTTAAGAATTAAAATCATACAAGATAGGGCTAGCTTCTTCACCTTAGTCTTGAAGCATATATGGTTTTCAAGAAATACCCTGGCTAGCCTCAAGCTGTGACCAAGCCTATGACACATTAAGAATCATCTTAGAACTTGAAAACCATGTACTTTTCTCATGCTTAGGCCATGGCACCTAGGCACCATGATCCTTTTTTAGCCAAAGAGAAGGTTCAGGTGGTAGTGCCCTGGTCACCAACACATAGACTCTTGGGTAATGGTGGTGCTTTGGGGCCCCACTACTGGTTCTTCGACTCATTTCTTGGTTTCTCATGATTTCCATCCCAAAATTATCAAATGTTCACCATTTTTTGTGATTCCTTCAATGAAGTTCCTATCATAATGTTCTAGGATCAATTTGACGTCAAAACCGCAAGTTAATTCCATGATTCTAGGCTTGAATCCTTGATTTCCCAATCAAAACCTTAATTTTACTCCTATCTTAACATTTTCTTAAGATTCATCTTCATCCATGCAATATTCATAAGTTTGTGGTTCTAAACTCACTAACAATCATCCTAGAGGGTTTTAAGAAGTTAGTCAAGCTTCAAATTCCATCAACACACTCAATTCCCACCTCATTTGCCACAAATCCAAAAATGCAATGGAGGAAAGAGAAGGGAAGGAACTTACCTTGATCTTCTTGCTCTTCCATGTGGTAGTTCACCAGAGATCTGCCCTCTCGTCGATGATGAGCAGTTGGAAGCTTGGTCAAAGGAAGAAGGTTCATGGGGTACTGGGCAGAGGGAGATATCATGAGAGAGAAGAGGAATTAAATGGAGGAAGAGGATAATGGATTTAAGACAGTGTGAATAGGGCCCACTTGTCTTTCTTTTAATTTGGTCCATTAAAGTAATCACCTCTAGTAGGGTCTAGTAAAGAAATCGGGAGAACTTCACCATAATTCGGACACCCAGCTATACATCCATAAAATACACATCATCATTCCTCATTTTCACTGAAATGCGAAAAATCCTACACATGTTTACTTTAGTCCCTCTCGATGCTTCAACATCCGCTCAACCCCCAAACCCATTATTTAGAAGTCACCGGCCTCGCAATCCATCCTCATAGGATCCATTCTTCCTCATGGTTTCTCATCAATCCCTTCTGTCACGTCCCAAAATCTAAGCACGTGACGGGCACGGAAAGTGAATTTCATTTCACCTCCGTAAGCCTATCTTTCTCTTAAGTATCATACCATTCTTTTTCATGCAACCAAACCGAGTTCTCTATACACACTACAGTCATTCACATTACATCATTGAATGAACCTACCCGATTACAGAGATTTCTAAATTTATACAACTTAGAATAAGACTTAACTATTATACCTTTATCCTGAACAAATGAAAAGGTAATCATGGGCTCAGGATCCATAATTCCTTGTACAGATATTTACCTTCAGCTGTCAACTCTGAAAAAAAAATGTTAATAAGAGGGGTATGAGCAAACCACGTGCCCAGTGAGCAGACAACACAACACTATGACAAAAAAATATCATGCATCATAATGATAACATGCAGCAATCATACGTAATCGATCATAATATAATATAATATAATTCATAATACTTCACAACAATATCCAAGTAAATCAAATACATTTCAATATAATTCACAACAGCAAACAGTGAAATCAATTTCACACATTTTCCGTACCAACCGGGTTGTCCAGGGTACCTCTAGATCGTTGCCCGTGGCCCCCGCCGCATCCACCCTTATCACTCCATGTATATTCTCCACCCTTATAGCTTCACGTAGATTTCTCCATGGGGTGCACCACCATGCCTTTCCTTTCTAGTCAAACACAATCACAATTACATCTAAGAGCATCCTCAATCATAATCATGAGCCACATACACAACTCAGTCATTTACAATTCAAGTCACAACATAACCCATAATATAAATCAATTATTCAACAATAACATACTTCAACTATCCGCATATGGATGAACTCAATAATTAGAGTATGACACATTTCAACTTAGTTCACATGCCATTCACAATCCATCATATAACCTCTATTCATGAGAAAATAGGAATCACCAGGCAAGTTCCACAATTGTTTATTTCTAATCGTCCCATTCAAGCACAATATAATTTAAACATATAAATATATATATTTAAGTTATCATCCTCTTCAAACTTGGATATATAACATATTTTCACTATGATGCATAAAGTCCATAACAAAGATATTTAATCATAGCAAGTATTAACCCACTTACCCAGATTTCACGCTCTAGCCACTCCCACCTTGCACTTTGACCATTCCTATTGTAACCAGATAAAAACCATCAGGGTTACGAAATAGAGAAATTTCCTACCACTATTTCCGACCTTCACTTACTTCTCAAATCATAACTCCTAACTGGTAATGAATATCCAGATGAAACTTATACCATTGGAAACTAGACTCAAAGAGCTTTTCAACGATATTAAAAAAAAATTGATGCTACAGTAACGGTCAACGGTCAACGCAGCTACAGTAACGTTGATCGAGTCAATGCTACAGTAACGTTGACCGAGTCAATGCTACAGTAGCCGAGAAATCTGGAAAAATTTTTCCAATGAACAGTATTTTCTGGTTTCTTCATTCAAAAATCCTAAAATCACATCTAAAACAACATTTCTTTTGGTTTCTTCCATGAGTTTTCATCCTTAATATCTAAGGAGTGTTTTAACACTAAAACCCCCAATTTTTAGCAACAATCCAAGCTCAAATCTCAAATTTTCATCAAGAACACTAACTTTTTTTCAAATATCCAAATTCTACAAATTTCTCCTAGTTTTCTCCAAATTTCTTGTTCTAATAACATCATAAACCACCTAGGAATGTTTTAGATTAACATCCACACTTAAATTCATCCATTAAAATATTCTACAAAAATTTTGTAAAATGATAACCAAGGATTTGGTCTTGTAATAAGAGGAAGAAGAAGAAGAACATCAACTTATCAATCATCCTAACTTTCATAGCTTCCTTCCCCATGCAAAAATTGCATAAATGGTTGATGAAGAAATTCGACGCATAACCGAGAGAGAGAAAGTGAGGAAGCTACGGGAGAATGAGAGAAAGAAAAGAATAAGAGAGAAATGTATACGCGTGGGCCCCACCGATTTCTTTTTCGATAAAATCGCTCATAGCCACCTTAGCTTATAAGATTTGTTCACTTTAATCCCTCTCGATGTCTCAAATACCACTTTAACCTCGAATCCATCATCTTTTCGGTACCGGACTCATAATTCATTCTCATAAGCTTTATTCTTCCTCTCAGGTTCCTATTTGGTCATTTCTCAAAAGTAATCCATATTTTCTTTTCTTTTCACTTTAGTCCTTGAGAATTTGTAAAAATTTCCTAAATTAAAAATTAAAATTTCTGTTCCCAGATTTTCTTCACTAATTCAAAAAGTATATTTTCCACGTAATTAAATTTTTCACTAAACTTCAAAATAGACTTTAAATATTCATATAAATTCTTGGGATATTACACCTTCTCAAGGGTATTCCCTATTTTCTTTTCTTTTCACTTTAGTCCTTAGACATACTTCTTCTTTCATTACTTATGTTTTCTTTTCTATTGCAATTTTACTTAATCCATGACATGTATTGATCTTTATTAGACTTTAGAACTCTTCGATTCCCTTGTAGGAATTCCATAATTTGCAAAAAAATTTCACCCTCACGAAAATATGTGCTTTTAGCTATACAACAATATCAGGGGTGTTACAATATAAAACATAATTGACGTAAAGAGAACATTAAGGATAAAATTAAAATTTGATATAAACATTGAAGATGTATATTTACTCCTATAATGAAGATGATTGATATGGAGTAGACCTAAAAATATGATTAATCAAGGACAATTATTAATATGCAACATATGAATGTAAAGAGTAAAATAATTGTTTTGAGTCATATCTAGACAAATTAGTACATAGATTTCCTCAATAAATTAAAAGCATTGTAGAATCTGGAGTCTTGAATTCCTTGGGTTTCAAAAATAGTTCAAGAGAGGTTTCATAACTTTAATTTAAGTACAACTCTACTAATTTGTTTGGATTCAACACAACTACACAAAGCCTATGGTTTGGACTTAATAATGGGTTGAGATGTGATTTAATTATAAACTTATAGCATATCCAATGAGAGTTCTTAAAAATAAAAATTGATTCTTATTGAGTTATACCATTAGAATTTGCCAGCGTAGCTACCATATGTAAAACTCGTTCTTATATGAAGTAATAGAGAGTTGTTTGTGAGATTCATTTGTAAGTTCTTAAGAGTTTTACTATTGAAGTTAAGAGTTGCTTAAAGTAATAGAGAATTGTTTAAAGTCAAAATTGATGATATGACATAGTGGGACTCACAATAAACAACTCATTAAAGTTGCACAATTAAAGATACTCTTAGTACACAAATCTTAAAATGCGTCTCCCAAGTTATTACAAAAAAAATGATATTACATACTAATTAAAGTAACATGTACAAATTAAGTGATACTCTCAAACTTATATCATTATTTAAAATTTCAGTATACAAATTTTAGGATATAAAGTATTACATGTTAATCACACATTTTTTAAACATTATTTTTAATTGAAATATAATAATTTATTTTTGTAATAATTTAAAACAATAAAATGCTATATTTTAAAATTTTGATATTAAAATCATAATTAGAGTATAATAAAAAGAATTATATGTTATTTCCAAATATCTTTTTTAACTCGTCAAAACTTGTGATTCAATTATCTCTTTCGAATTTCCACTAGTTGGACGGAAAGGGAGAAGAGTCAACAAAGGAAACACACTAGTAAGCTTTTTGTTTTTTTGGACTCTAGAAACTAACGAAGAGGTCCAAAAGATGGCCCATCCATGAAGGCCCATGTGCATTTGAAGTGTTTTTGTACTTACTACAAAATACAGCTGGATGCTGGTCTCGTAAAAGAAAAATAATAATAAATAGTGAGACCTTTTATTTTTGTCAGAAAAAATTAAGAGACCTTATCTTTTTTTGGACACAATAGAAGTATTTTCCATTAATATGACACCAAGTCAGGGATACATAAGATTTTACAAGGCACAAAGATAAACTATAATAAATCAGGCCTGAACTAATGTGAGGAGATAAAATAAAATTTAAGGCAACATACCCTAGAAACAAGATATGAACCTTCGCAACATCATCCTCCACTAAGAAGACTAAAGTGTAAGGGCAACACACCCTATCACATCCACTATTTTCTAGAGGGAGATCATAATAACAAGTTTTCCTTGTACATATGACATTCTAAAAACTTGAGCTTACCATAGAGCATAAGGTCTTCATCAGTAGCTGAGGAACGATGACAATGTTGCTGAAACAGCCATTTGGGGTTGAGATTAGGCAGCGAAGGGGGCTTGCCATCGACGAGGTAGAATAAGGAGTCATCACCGACGAAGGCAAAGAAGTAATCGTCATTGGTGAAGATGAAGATAGCGTCAGTGGGGTTCAAGGATCTAGAGGGGTTGTTCAATGACAAAACCTCTTTCAAGAAGAGGAAAAAAAAACTTCTAAAATAGAGAGGAGAATCTTTCTATTTAAGAAGAAGAAAAGCTCCCAAAAAGAGAAAGGAAAAAAAACACACACAAAAAGAAAAGAAGGAAAAAGGGGTGGAGGCAGCTCTCACCTTCTTAACAGTGGCTTTCTCTTCGCGTAGGAATTGTTAATTTCTTAATTTTACTAAATTAGGACCATTTTTGTCCATTAATTCATAATCCCCTAATTGTTTCTTTGTTGCATTTTTAGTAAAAAAACACTTATTTGTTTCCTTTCTTATTGCTTCATTTGGATCTCTAGATTTTTATCATTTTGATTTTATTTCCTAGTTTGTAATAATTTTCAGATGTTTTTGTAGGGTTGACTTTTAGTAATTGAAGGGCTAATGAGGTGGAGTAAAAAACGAGATCCTGTTGCGAAAAGAAAAGGTTATTGTAGAGTTTTCTACTAAAAGCAAAGTTTTCTCTGCTGTTAACGAGGATGAATAGTACTTGTTCAAAATCAGGGGTACAAATAGTTTTTAGGGAAAACTTTTCAAGGGATTCTAAGTTTAGAAAAGGAGAAAGCGCTATTCTTGACCTAAAAAGCAAGAGAGTTTGTCTTTGGAGCTGATTTCTTCTACCTCCATCTCGGATTCATGGGTCCATCTTTATCTACTTATTGATTTTTGCTATTTTGTCACCATGAGTAGCTAATTTTCTATTCTATGATTGCTATAAACTGTAGTTCTAAATAAGTTTTGTTGTTTCTCTCCTCTCTTATGAACATTGACTTTGTATTACAATTGTTCTCATTCAATGATTAAAGCTTTCCATTATTTTGATCAGATTGTGATTTGATTTGTGAGTTTGCTTGTCTTGAGAAAGAAAGGTGAAATTAGACCAAAGAGTGAGAAATATGAGTCATGAACCTTAGGTGTTTAGGGGAATTAATTTGCTAACGATATAGACATATAATTGCTAGCCATATATAATCAATCATAGGTTTGATTTAAAATTGAACCTAATGCTCAGAAGAAATTATAGATGAATTAAGTTAACTTAGCTAAGATTTGAGAGAATCATTCTAGGTAGTTGTAGGCTTTAGATTCTTTTGTATGTCGACGAGAGCAAGAGTAGGATAGAACAACAATTCTTAAGAAGAACGAAGGGGATTAGAAACTCTATGCCTTTTTAATCAATATATTCTCTAAATATTTTTGTTCTTGTATTCATTTACATTATTTGTTCTTTGAGTTTAATTTCATTATTCGATCTTCCTCCAAGTTGAAGTTTTTGGTTTAAATTGTATATTCTAGTTTCTTGAGTAGTTGGCAATTCAATCTTTGTAGGACGATACTCATATTCACTCTTTATTACTTGTACGACTTTCCGTGTCATCAACAAGTTTTGGCGTCGTTGCCTGAGATTGATATTTTTGCCAATATTCATAGAAACCAAGAAATGCTAGAAAATCATAACTCACTCATCAAGCTCATGAGTTGGCCCAATAGGTTGACCCCATTTATTAATAACATCATATCATCATTATTAATTTGAGTCAAGTATCTACATAAATAATAACATTAATTCACAATCAGTCCAAACTAACTTTTAAATATATCAAATAAGTCCCACTAAAACATATTTTATAAAGATCTCATAATTTAGACCTAATTATAGATAGCATTAATGATGGATCCACATTAAGAGGTGTAGGGGCAATTAGCCCCACAAGAAATTTTTTTTTAATTAGTATATGTGATAATTCTTTTTTCTGCTCGCACAAAAATTTAGATGTTACCCCCACATAGTAAATCATGAACACTCATCTTGTTGAAAATGAAAAAATCATACAACATTTTCAAAAAAATGAAAATGCGTAGGGAGCAATTGTAATTTGTAAAAGCTCAGTATCTTGTGTTTTTTTGTCATAATATTATGTATTTTATGTGTAAGACATTTGATGTAATTGAGAATTTGGTGAGAATGAAAATTACTTTTGTAATCTCTCATCTTTTGCATAGTAAATTACTTTTCATTACTCATTTGTGGATGTAGATTTCATATTTGAACCGAACCACATTATAACTTGTGTATTTTATATTATTTTTTTTATCGCTTATGCATATTTATAATATTTTTTTAATAAAAATATTTAAAAACTATTTCTTGCTTCTACTAATCAAAATTTCTAAATCCGCCCCTGGATAACATTATATATATATATATATATATATAACGCTAAAAAATCTACTTTTTTTCTTCATAAGTATTTTCTTTAATACTCAAACCTTAATATTATTGAATTCTATTTCAAACTTATTTATCACCTGTAGTCCTTATTCCTCAAGTGTTCCTTGAGCTAACGCGTTCTGGAGATCGCGTCCATTTCGCGTGAGGTGAGCACCGTTATATATATATATATATATATATAGCTTTCCTCCTTATTTGTTTTCCTTACTTGAAATGGATGTTAATTATGAGCTACAATGCGATATGTCTAATTGAAATATTGTAGACATAATGTGGACGATGAAATGAAGGCCATACATAGCCATGTCTCAATCTTATAAAGATACTTAGTCATTTCAAATTAACTGGCATTGCGATTGTTTGTTTTCAAGTGTATATAATATGTGATTCTGTCCACTAGATCTCTGGTTGTGTGTATTGTAATCTTCCATTTTGTGCTAATGTCAGCCTGCCTTCAACACTTAAACTCGTCACTCCAATTGATCCATGTCTTGATTTTTTTCAGCCCAAACATTAGCATTGTCGAACGATCAGTTGGTTTAGATTGACTTGTCATGGGCAAAAAAAAAGGCTTCTATAAAAAAGACTAAGACTATCAGTGAATGGACTATGGGTAAACGATCCAGCCCACAAATTTTTTTTTTAAAAATTGAAGTCTAGCTTTTGATCTTGACCTCCATATTTGCTGCCGCAGAGAACAAGAGCAGAGAGACTCAGATGAAGACAAGCGAACGTGAATTGAGGGCAGACGGATAGAGGAGATACCACCGAAATTGAGATCAGAGATACACAAACGAGCCACCGAACCCTAACAGCGAAGATGAGACGAGATGGAAATTGATGTGAGATGCAGATGGACACATAATTAGTAAATCACATATGATTCAATGTCAAAATGAAATGGACCATAAGAGGAAAAAAAAAAAAAACTCCAAACTTGTTTGACCTGTAGACTAAACAGACTTAAATTTCTAAACCCAAACCCACATATTTATAGACAGTCTCGAATAAACCTATGGGTCACGACCTAAAATGATACCGTTAGACATGATGACAAGTCAAAAGTTTTTTCTAATTTAAACTTGTCGGAGAAACTAACATGGTTTAAAATTCTATATTTGGCTCTAGAAGCAGAACAAGGGTGATGATGTAGTGAATCTGTTGATATACATGGCTTTCATAATGTTTCTATTTATACTCTACATTAATGTATGCAGTTTGGGACGGATATATATGGTATATCCCTACCTTGTTGATTTGAAGGATGAATGGAGTAGTTGTGGCCGACATATCGATCTTGAAGTAGATCTTATGAGTACTGTGACTGTGTTGTTATACATATGAGGCAGGCATTTATAGCTGGCTTCTTTTGGATTCACTCGCCTCCTATACACATGCCCCACTTCTACCCTATCCCGAGAAAAAAAAAAAAAGTAAACACTTTGATTTAAGTTTTCACTCATTAATTTTCCTATACTACACTTTTAAAAGTAACTTC
Organism: Biancaea sappan; assembly: GCA_037074585.1. Taxonomy (NCBI): domain Eukaryota; kingdom Viridiplantae; phylum Streptophyta; class Magnoliopsida; order Fabales; family Fabaceae; genus Biancaea; species Biancaea sappan. The sequence continues at coordinate 9,167,163 of CM073492.1, read as the reverse complement.
AGCTATTTAATAACCTTAGTATTGGAGATTTTTCATCTCAAGTTTCATTTTCTCAATAAATGAGGGTGGAACTACGTACTTGAGGATTAATAAAGCCTGAAGTGACATATATTCATAGAATATAAGAAAATGACTAAAAAAAACCTTAAATCTTTATGGATATACAATAGAGGGATATTATCCGATTTGCATAATTTAAAAAAAAAACTCAAAATTGAGTTGGGGCTGCAGCCTGGGATCAAATATAACCGCCGTGTTTGTCTACCCAACATCCTCATCAGTCATCACGCCCTATTATATATCTATTTGTTTACTATATATATATAGATATATATGTCTACTCCCTGTGCAAGGATGTCTGGTTTCATCTGTCACACTCTTGCTTGCTAATATATATATCCCCAATGACATGTTAAATCAAGTTTCTATATTCATATCGCGTAACATTGTTATGGATATCCAACTCCCAAAACCCCTAAGATTAATGAAGCTGGCAATGAAACACACAAGCTCACTCACCAAGTTGAATTATATATATATATATATATGTATGTATATAATTATTCTGATATCTGAAGGATGGGTCTGAGTTACTTTTGGACTTTATCTGAAGTTTAGCTACTTCTTTAATTTCTCGTCATTTAGCACCAAAAGTATATTGTAGTAGACTATATATATAATGGAGTGGAATAATTAATAAGAAAGATATATAGCTGCATTGTTTGGAAGCTATTTGTGTTGCGATGTCGTGTATGTTTTTTAGTTAGTGTATGTTTCAATTAATGACCTTCCACGTACCCACCAAAACCAATCTAGCAGTACAATTAACAGTATGAGAGACATGAATATAATGTAAACGTACATTTACTTAGCAAGACATGCTGATGCATGTTTTCTTGGATTGAGAGTTGAGACTGCATAATTAATTTTCCAGCAATAAATAATGCAGCATTTGTGTTCTCGCTCTCGTCAGACCTTCTTGAACAAATTGCTTTTTTTCACATATTCCTAAGTCTGAATCTATATATATAATGATCCTTAGTCCTTATCCATAAAACTAGGTTTTTGGGTTTTATTAGATTCTGGTAGGTCCAGCAGCTTAAGTCCAAATATTGTCGACAATGCCAGGTGAAGAGAGTACAAGTTCAGAACTGCATACACTAAAGCAGCTATATATATATACGTACAGTTTAATGAGGAATTGTAGAAGAAGAATAGTGGGCATAACCCATGTATCTATTTATAATGTTTTTTTATCAGTGAATGGTTCCAATTAGAAGAGGATGATGAAACCATATAATTAACGGATAAGACAGATAAACGAGACAAATTGGAGCTGTTAAGTGCGAGTCAGGTTTGAAGAAAACTAAGTTGTCTCACTGAAATGAGGTTTCTTTGACAAAAGAACTTTGATGGGCTATATGTATAACTTTCGAACTCTCAGCATGGGCATTTCATATGGGTTGTTTCTACATGCTCTGCTTAAACACCAGCTTTACCACTCAAAAAGACAATCTATTGGGCACATTTGTTTGTAGTGGTATATCTATATATATGTAATATTGAAATATATATATATATATATATATATATATATATATATATATATATATATATATGTAATATTGAAAAGGTAAAATTCAAATGTATGCTTTTGAGTATCTAAATTATATAAAGAATTATTATTAATTAAATTGATAATATAATGTATATCATATTGTTTTTTAAAGAGAATACTAAATGCTTAATATTGTTGGTTGGTGGTTATTTGAATTTCAAAAACTACAATAATTCGATTTTTGGAGACGTTAATCTAAAGAAAATTTTATTTCTTACATTTAATAAATTCAAAATAGATTAGTTTTTATTTTATTGGATGGGAGATGGCTTTAGTAAAAACTTGAAACACAATCCTAAGAACATGTTTGATTTGAGTATTTTTTATTTTTATTTTTATTAAAAATAAAAAATAAGTTTAAAAATATGTTTGGTTGAATTTAATAAAAATATTTTCTTGAAAATATTTTTAAAATATTTAAAAATACCAAAAAGATATTTTAAGTGTTTCAAAAAAATACATTTTAAAAAAATAAAAATAAAAAAAAATAAAAATAAAAAGTATTTTCACAAATCAAAAAAATTTTAAATATTTTCTCATATTGCTTTTCAAACACACAATACTAATGGTACATTTAATTTGTACATTTTTTATTTTTATTTTCATTAAAAATAAATTTAAAAATACTTTTAGTTGAATTTAATAAAAATATTTTTTAAAATAGATTAAAATTTAAAAACACTAAAAAAATATTTTAAGTGTTTCAAAAAATATATTTTAAAAAATAAAGACTAAAAATAAAAATAAAAAATATTTTCATAAAAAATTCTAAATATTTTTTCACTTTTCAAATTATATATATATATATATATATATATATATATATATATATATATATATATATATATATATATGCACACACTAGCATGTAGAATTAGCTAATACATTCTCATCTACAAGTTCATGATGGGAAGTTTGATTTGACATTTTATTTATATATTATGTGATGAAATCTCCATTTGTTCAACAGTATCATGGAATAAGTAAAAAGAAAGAAGAATCTAGAAGTAGCTTGATGTCCATGCATACTCCTAATTAACCTCTTTCTCTTGCAGTTTTATCCTATTGTTCTAGCTAGGTCGACTTGTGTAAATATTAGGGGTGTACAAGTACGACATGCAATGCATTGGGTCTATTTCATATATATGTTGTTTACTCTCTTGAATGTTTACTTTTCATTTTAGAAGTTGCTTTTGAGTCTCTGACAGCTACATAATTCGGTTCAGAACTGGTAAAATGCAGTTGGTTTACCAAGGCTAATACTCAGCACCTACATATTTTCCACTTGGCCATAGTCATATAAATATATATATATATATATATATAGGCCTTCATTAGCACCTTATTACCTCCTGACCCACTTTTTTTTTTAAACACTAATTTTTGAGTAACTTTGAATTATACGGTGACTCAGATTATGACCTGATACTACAAAAAAACCTAGATTCAAAGATAGAATTTAGGGACTGAAATTGTCCGTCGCCAAAATCCGTCCTTGATCCTTTGCAAATCCGTCCATTATATCAAAATTTCCAACAAGGAATTACAGATGGATTTTGGGATGAACTTTTTTCGTCGCTGATAAACTTTCGTCCCTAATTTCAGAGATGAGACTTTTTCGTGTCAAAAAAATTATAAGCAAAATGTTGTCGTGTTGGATTAGAGACAAAATTTTTTATCTCAAAAATTCGTCACCGTTTTGGATCTCGGTATAAACTTATTCCCCTGAACGATTCACTTCCCAATCCCATTTCCACTCTGCCTCTCCGCGTCTATCTTCGTCCCCTCTATCGTGGTCGAGTGATTGCTTCCAGCATGCTCCACCACCGTTGTCTTCGAAGTACTCTCTCGCTGCCGTCGTCTCCGAGTTCTGCCAATGGCATCTCAAATCCGTCTCTCTTTCTTCCTTCCATTGTTTGGTTGTAGTGTTTGTGGCTATCGTACTGCTAAATAGATTTGTTCTAAAATGTTTGTTTACAAGGAATTAGGGGAAAGATTTTGTAAATCTTATAGTTTTGATCACTCTATATTAGGAATTGGGGGAAAATAATCGTTATGCTCATGTCTAAAGCTATATTTATTCTATTTTGCAATTTTTTTCAATTTTTGTGAATTTTTAATTACATTCATAGAACTTTATTGTAGTTGGGCTTGTTATTGTGTGTCATTTATGGTAATGTAGAAAATTGAGCTGATTGTAAATTAAGAGTAGTCCTATTTTAAAGAGAAACTTGGATGAAATTTTTGCAAAACTTCTTGGAATCTAGGTTGTAGGAAAATATTTTTAGGTCTCCATGATTATTAGAAATGATAGCTAGCTACGATGTTGATGTTCTCATTTTTTATGTTCTTTGCAATTGCTAGTAATCATGTATGAGATGTCTATATTGTTGTTATGAGACTGGGTGCACCACTTCTTTAAATTATTGATGTGCGTTAAACTGTATATAACACTGGCTGCATCAAGTGGATGGGGATAGCTTGCATAACTGATTATAGCTATCCCCCTCCACTTGGCTGAAGCAAGTTTTAGTGCAATTTAACAAATGTGAACAATTTAAACAACATATATTCAGGAGAAGGATAAGGTAGATTTCTGCACATTATCAGTAACTAAGGTATTAATTTAGTTTTGTTCGTTAAAAAAATGAATTGTAACTTGCAAGTTCTATTCGTCTTACCATGCTAATGCTTGCAATTCCATTTTTGTTCGCTAAATATTTTCTTGAAAAATTGCATGATATAGTCTGGTTAAACTATTCGATTATGCATGCATCTTTTTATTTTTTTTAACCTAAACAAACATCAGAGGCAGAGGAGACGAAATCAGGGACAAACTTTTCAATCCTTGATTTGAGATAGAGTAATTCCATCTCTAATTTGAGAGAGCGTAATTGCGTCTCTGATTTGAGACAGAATATTCTCTGTCTCTATGTAGTTGCAATGCCCAATTTAGAGATAAAATTTTTTCCATCTCTGATCTATCAGGGACGAATTTTTCTACAATCATAGACGGAAAATTCTGTCACTATTTTGGTCACGTCTCGAAAATTAGACACGTCAGTAAAATACACCAACAGTCCTAATATTCACAACTATGCAATATCTCACTATACAAATAAAGTAAAATTACATAATTAATCGTATAGGGTTTTAATAATGTACACATATGTTACATAATTCCCACAACACTGAGAATATAGACAAAGAATTACACAACAATTTATAACATCGCAAAACCTAGATGACCTACTAGACTACAAAGCACTTTTCTAAGTTTTACAAAAACTTGTTCCAAGAACCCTCCATAAAAAATGGAGTATATCTCCAATATTCGTTATTTCTTCGGCGGGCACCCTTCCTCCCTAATCTCTATATCTAAAAAAGATAACCACAGAGAGTGTGAGTTTATAAAAAACTCAATATATAGATAGGTGTGCAGTGAATAGTAGAAATCATAAGCACATATACCATTTTTACTTCGACAATCAGAAATGCCTACCAAACATGTATAAGCACAACAAAATACACACACCATGTGTAACATACAGCAATGACATGCAATCTCCCATGAGTTAACGTTCTCATAATCAAACCACTGTGAGTTTACATTTTCACAAATACCATATTGAGTCTAGACCTCGGTACTCACCTTTCCTAGAGCATTGATAGAAGAGCAATACATGATGGCTTCAAAAACACCTATGCTTTTGAGAAAGATGGAAAGAAGATTGTGTTGGCACCCTTAAAGCCAATACAAGTACAGTCGAAGGAGGATGAAATCGAGGAGAAGAAGCCTAGTTGTTTTGCTTCTAAGAATGAGTTAAAGAAGTTAACAAAAAGGGATGTCTTTGTATTATTACTAATTTTCAAGGAGCTGAACCCATAACTTGCAGAAAAGCTTCCTAAACTTGTGAGTGAGTTGATAGAAGAATTTACAGATGTCTTTCCGAATAAGCTACCTAAGGGATTGCCACCCTTGAGAGGAATTGCGCATCAAATTGATTTGGTTCCCGGTGCTACCTTACCAAATAAACCAGCATATAGAGTGAATCCGGAGGAGGCTAAGGAGCTAAAAAGGCAAGTTGATGAATTGATTGAAAAAGGTTATGTGAAGGAATCCATGAGCCCTTGTTCTGTGCCTACATTATTAGTCTCTAAATAGGATGGCTCTATGAGAATGTGTGTGGACAGCCGTGCTATAAATAAAATTACCATCAAATACTGCTACCCAATTCCAAGATTGGATGACATGTTGGATGAGCTGAATGGTTCCAAGGTGTTTTCAAAGATTGACTTGAAGAGTGGCTATCACCAAATCCAAATGAAAGAGGGAGACGAATGAAAGACAACCTTCAAAACAAAGCATGGACTTTACGAATGGATGGTAATGCCATTTGGGCTATCTAATGCCCTTAACACATTTATGCGATTGATGAATTATGTGCTTAGATCTTTCATTGGAAAATTCGTTGTGGTATATTTCGATGATATTTTGATCTATAGTCAAAGTTATGAGGAGCATGTGCAATATTTGAAAGGAGTCTTGGAAGTGTTGTGAAAGGAAAAACTCTATGCTAATCTGAAAAAAAGTTACTTTTGTCAAAACCATGTGATTTTTCTTAGCTTTGTAGTATCTCAGCAAGGAGTGAGAGTTGATGAAGAAAAGGTGAAATCTATCAAAGAATAGCCCATTCCAAGAACCATATCTGAAGTAAGAAGTTTTCATGGGCTTGCCTCCTTCTATAGAAGATTTGTAAGGGATTTTAGTACCATCTTAGCACCCATAACTGAGTGTATTAAGGGAGAAAATGAGTTTAAATGGAGTGATACAGCCCAAAGAAGCTTTGAGCTTATCAAAAAAAAATTATGCAATGCACCAATATTGGTTTTGCCTAATTTTTCTAAGACTTTTGAGATTGAATGTGATGCTAGTGGAGTGGGAATTGAAGCTGTACTTCTTCAAGAAAGGCGTCCCATAGCTTATTTTAGTGAGAAGTTGAGTGGAGCTAGTCTTAACTACTCTACCTATGATAAGGAGTTCTACTATTTAATTAGAGCTCTTGAGACGTGGCAGCACTACTTGTTACCAAATGAATTTGTAATTCACACTGTTGGGTTTGACTTGAATTTTGTGGGTGACCCGGTTTGTAACCCGACCCACGACCCACGACCCATTTGTCTCTATATATATATGAGTGTGAGGGAATTCATTAGAAGAGCGGTTGATGTAATTTCTCTCTGTATAGCCTCCTTCAGAAAATAATACAAATATTCTCTCTGTCCGTGGACGTAGGTCGTATTGACCGAACCACGTAATTTCTTTGTGTGTTATTCTCTATCCTTCTCCTTGATTAATTGCATTTCAGTAACCTAACAAGTGGTATCAGAGCCTTGGTTCATTTTTGGTTCGTCGGTTACTGTAGCACGTCCGAAAATTTTCAGATCCGGCTCCAAAATTTCAGATCTTGCCCCGATTTGGTTGATTTGGAGCATAGGAGACCATTCTCTGCATCTTTGGTGCGTTAAAGAACGTCGGAGACCAATTTTTGGTGGTAAGAAAATTTTCAGATCTAGTTTTAAATCTCAGATCTAGCTTGATTCGCTTGTTTTTTGGGAAAAAGAGACCGTTTATTGCATTTCTAGTGCATTGGAGATCGTTTTTCAGTTGTTTCGGTGAGTTTTTACGGTTGCAAGTACTGTTCATCGCCGGAATCTTCATCGGAAGTACTGTTCATTGCCGGAATCTTCATCGGAAGCACTGTTCATCGTCTTCTACGGCGAGGCACTGTAGCACGGTCAACGGTCAACGGTACTATTTGGTCAAAGTTGCTGTTTGGTCAAAGTTGCTGTTTGGTCAAAGCTGTTGTTTGGTCAAAGCTGCTGTTTGGTTAAAGCTGCTGTTTGGTCAAAAATTGCTGTTTGGTCAAAGCTGCTGTTTGGTCATTGTTGTTGTTTGGACCAAGTTTTCTGTTGCGATCGTTATTGTTTCCTCGACACAGTTCCGGTAAGTTTATGTTTAATTCAGAAAAGAATTCTGAATTTCTGTGTGAATTTACTGGATTGTGCTGGATTGAATTTCTGGTTTACTGCTGTGAATTTTGTTGGACTGCTGTGTTGAATTTCTGTTAGTGAAGTTCTGGTCAGTTTGCAAGGTTCTGAACAGTTTTGTGAAATTCAATTTCTGATTGCAAAATTTGCTAGTAATTTATCTGCTGTTATTTGAGAAGATGTCGACTCATAAATTCGATATTGAGAAGTTCAATGGATCGAATGATTTCACTTTGTGGAAGGTAAAAATGAGGGCACTTCTGGTTCAGCAGGGATGTGCAGTGGCATTAGAAGGAGAAAGTAGTCTACCTAACACGTTGAAAGAAGAGGAGAAGAAGGAAATTTTGGCAAAGGCTCATAGTGCATTACTATTGAGTCTGACAGATGAGGTGTTGAGAGAAGTAGTTGATGAATCAACTGCTGCAGGTTTGTGGAAGAAATTGGATGATAAATACCAGAAAAAGTCTCTCACAAACCGGTTATATCAGAAGCAGCGTTTGTATATCCTGCGGATGACAGAAAATATGCAGGTAAAAGATCATCTTGATAATTTTAACCGAATTATCCTGGATTTACAGGGTGTTGGGGTTAAGATAGATGATGAAGATCAGGCTATCATTCTTTTGTGTTCTCTACCAAATTCATATGAGAACTTTGTTGACACTATGTTGTATGGTAGAGATAGTATCTCTGTTAATGATGTCAAAGATGCTTTGCAGTCTAAAGAGCTGAAGAGAAGAGTCTCTAGTTCTAATGAGGATAGTGCAGAAGCAGGTTTGTATGTTGGCAGAGGCAGAGACACTAAAAGGGATGATGGAAAAAGAAGCAAGTCACGGTCTAAGTCGAGGAACAAAGGAGGACCTCGATGTTATCACTGTAAACAGAAGGGGCACATCAGGAAGAATTGTCCACAGAGGAAGAAGGGAAATGACGAGAAGGAATCGAATACCAGTGGTAGTGCTTCGGTGGTGCAAGATAGTTCTGACGGAGAAGAAGACATTGATGTTCTCACAGTCAGCACCTCTGGTTCTGTAAATACTTGGGTCTTGGACACAGGTGCATCTTATCATATGACTTTCTCACGTGAACTGTTTACTTCTTTCAAGGAGTGGAATGGTGTTGTGAGGTTGGGTGATGATGAGCAGCTCAGTGTTAAGGGCAGTGGTTCTGTGCAGATTCAGATGTATGATGGAATAGTCAGGACGCTTGATGCTTGGTATGTTCCTGGTCTACGGAAGAACTTGATTTCTCTTGGTACTCTAGACAAACAAGGGTACAAGTACTCTGGAGAGAATGGACAGTTGAGAATTTCCAAAGGTGCTCTGGTTATAATGAAGGGTAAATTGCAGCATGGCATTTACTTTCTGATTGGTAGTTCTGTGATGGGGACAGTGGCTGTATCTAAATCTTTAGGGAAGAATGATGATTATACAGAGTTGTGGCATTGCCGATTGGGACACATGAGTGAGAAAGGGCTGTCAATTCTAAGTAAACAAGGATTGTTAGAAGGAGCAGAAACTGGGAAACTGAAATTCTGTGAAGTTTGTGTTATGGGTAAACAACGCAGAGTTAAGTTCAGTTCTGGGAAGCATACTTCTACGGATGTTCTGCAATATGTTCACTCAGACTTGTGGGGTCCTTCTCCAGTTGAATCTCAGGGCAAATGCAAGTACTTTGTTACTTTCATTGATGACTACTCTAGAAGGGTTTGGGTATATTTTCTGAAATCCAAAGATGAAGTGTTTGGGAAGTTCAAGGAGTGGAAGACCATGGTTGAGAAACGGACTGGAAAACAGGTCAAAACACTCAGAACTGATAATGGGTTGGAGTTCTGTAACGCTCTATTTGATGAATTTTGCAAGAAAGAAGGTATAGTGAGGCATCGCACTGTACGTCATACACCACAGCAAAATGGAGTTGCAGAACGTATGAATCAAACACTGTTGCAGCGTGCGAGATGCATGCGATTAAACGCTGGCTTGCCAAAACAATTCTGGGCTGAAGCAGTTAACACTGCTTGTTATCTGGTGAATAGATCGCCATCTACTGCAATTGATTTTAAGACTCCTCAAGAGGTATGGTCCGGTAAACCTTCTGATTATTCTGGCCTGCGTATATTTGGTTGTCCTGCTTATGCTCATGTGAATGATGGTAAACTAGAGCCTAGGGCAATGAAATGCATATTTCTAGGGTATGCACATGGAGTTAAAGGGTACAGACTGTGGTGTACTGAAAAGGATAGAACTCTAAAATTTATTATTAGCAGAGATGTAACTTTTGATGAGTCTGCTATGTTTGGTCAGAAGGAGGAGCTTGGTAGTCATGCAGGTAATAATGATCAAGGTGCCAACCAGAAGGTGGAAATTGAAGTTCAAACTTCAAAAAGGGTTATAACAGACCCTGTACAGCAGCCCAGGGAAGAAGAAGAATCACAACCTATAGCAACAAGGAGGGAAAGAAGGGAAATCAGAAAACCTATGAGGTATGCAGATTGTGTTGATATAGTTGATGTTAATTCAGTTGCTTATGCCTTGGCAGTAGGTGAAAGTATTGATTCTGATGACCCGAGATCATATAAAGAAGCAGTTGAGAGTAGAGAAGCATGAGAATGGCTGGTTGCAATGAATGAAGAGATGCAATCTCTTGAGAAGAATGAAACATGGGATCTTGTACCGTTACCAAAGGGAGTGAAACCGGTAGGATGCAAATGGGTCTTCAAGAAGAAAGAAGGTATTCCTGGAGTTGAACCAGCAAGGTTCACAGCACGACTCGTGGCAAAGGGTTTTTCACAAAAGGAGGGAATTGATTATCATGAAGTTTTCTCCCCTGTTGTGAAGTATAAAACCATTCGTGTCCTTTTGTCCATGGTAAGTGTTTTTGACTTGGAGTTGGAACAACTGGATGTGAAAACTGCTTTCTTACATGGAAATTTAGAGGAGCAGATTTATATGTCACAGCCAGAAGGATTTCTTGATCCTGGGAAGAAAGATCATGTATGTTTGCTGAAAAAGTCCTTGTATGGTTTGAAGCAGTCTCCTAGACAGTGGTACAAGAAATTTGATGCATTCATGACTTCCCATGGTTTTCTGCGTAATCAGTTTGATAACTGTGTCTACTCTAAAAAACTTGCAGATGATTCTTATATTTATTTGTTGCTATATGTTGATGATATGTTGATTGCTGCAAAGAACAAGGTTGAAATTGATAGTTTGAAAGCCTTGTTGAGTAGTGAGTTTGAGATGAAGGATTTGGGTGCAGCCAAGAAGATATTGGGCATGGAGATTTGGAGAGATAGAAGTGCAGGTTTACTGTATGTATCTCAACAGAAATACATAGAAAAATTGTTACAGTCTTTCCAAATGAATAATTCTAAGCCGGTTAGTACTCCGTTGGCGGCACATTTTAAACTTGATGCTAGTACAATACCTACTACAGCTGAGGAAAAAGGGTATATGAGTTCAGTGCCCTACTGTAATGCTGTTGGAAGCTTGATGTATGCAATGGTGTGTACTAGGCCTGATCTGGCTCATGCAGTCAGTATGGTAAGCAGGTTTATGAGTAATCCTGGGAGAGCTCACTGGAGTGCAGTTAAATGGATTATGCGGTATCTGAAAGGTACGAGTAATATTTGCTTGGTTTATGGTGCTGATAAATCTGATAGTGGCTTGGTTGGTTATACAGATTCAGATTATGCTGGAGATCTTTTGAGGAGGAGATCCTTAACATGCTATGTCTTGACTCTGAATGGATGTGCTGTCAGTTGGAAGGCAACACTTCAATCTACAGTTGCCTTGTCTACTACTGAAGCAGAATACATGTCATTGGCAGAAGGAGTTAAGGAAGGTATGTGGTTACATGGTTTGATTGATAGTCTGGGGTTAAATATTCAGAGACCTATCATTTATTGTGATAGTCAGAGTGCATTAAGTTTGGCCAAGAATCCAGTCTACCATGAGAGGTCTAAGCATATTGATATCAGATTGAATTTTATTCGAGATGTGATAGAAGACAAGAAATTATCCATCGAGAAGATAGCCACAGCAGATAATCCAGCAGATATGTTGACAAAGGCTCTACCTTCAGAGAAGTTCAAGCATAGCTTGGACTTGGTGAATGTTCGCATTCCATGAAGCCCTACAGGGCTTGAATGACAGAGATGAATTTGTACTTAGTTCTGGTAATTTGAGAGAATTCAAGTCAAGGAGGGAAATTGTTGGGTTTGACTTGAATTTTGTGGGTGACCCGGTTTGTAACCCGACCCACGACCCACGACCCATTTATCTCTATATATATGAGTGTGAGGGAATTCATTAGAAGAGCGGTTGATGTAATTTCTCTCTGTATAGCCTCCTTCAGAAAATAATACAAATATTCTCTCTGTCCGTGGACGTAGGTCGCATTGACCGAACCACGTAATTTCTTTGTGTGTTATTCTCTATCCTTCTCCTTGATTAATTGCATTTCAGTAACCTAACACACACAGACCATGAATCACTTAAATACTTGAAAGGTCAGAGCAAGCTGAATAGAAGACATGCAAAGTGGGTGGAATTTCTTAAAGCTTTTCCTTATGTGTTGAAGTATAAGAAAGGAGAAACCAACATTGTTGCAGATGCATTATCAAGGAGATATGCCTTAATTTCCATGATGAATGCTAAATTGTTAGGATTTGAATCTATTAAAGACCATTACATGGAAGATTCAACACTTGCTGAAATTTATCTGGCTTGTGAGAAAATGGTATATAAGGGATTTTATAGATCTAAAGGTTTCTTATTTCGCTTGGGGAGGCTTGTAATTCCAAACTGTTCTATGAGGGAATTACTTACACGAGAGGCTCATGGGGGAGGATTGCCTAGGCATTTTGGTGAAACCAAGACATTGGAGATGCTAAAAGCATATTTTTATTGGCCTAATATGATTAGAGATGTGCATCATGTGATTGAGAGGTGTATTGCTTGCAAGAAAGCCAGTAAGCAGCCCATGGACTTTATACGTCTTTACTTGTTCCAAATCAGCCTTGGACTGATATTCTCATATCCCAAAAATTGAACATGTGAAAAGATACTATTTTTAGGGAAAGCCTCAGTGGTATCCCGAAATCCTAGACAATCTTAATATCCACAACTACTCATTTGATAAAATTCTCAAACATGAGTTATTCACATATATTCTGTAAGGTTTTACATTCAACCTCTATCATTTATTCCACACGACAGAATTATATTCATTTGATAAACAAATATAGGCATACATAATCTGATGTGTTTATCTCATCGCAAGCCTAGAAGACTTATAGAAAGTACAGAGCGTTCCTAATATTCACATTAAAAAGTACTGGAATCTCACCAGACAGAAATGGAGAATAACTCTAAGGGACTTCTAATCTTCAATCGGATACTCTTCTTCCTTGTTTACTGTATCTGAAAAGATAATCATAGGGAACGTGAGTTTATTTAAAACTTAGTAAGTAAATAACTGTACTATATAAAATATCAATAGTACAAATACTACATTTACTCATGTAATCAATTGTCTTAAACATAGAGTAGTATGAAACTTTAACTCTTTCAAACTCGTGAATAAAATTTCATAGATATACAACGAGTAATATGGGACTCTAACCATTTCAATCTCGTATTTATGATTTCATCTATTTACACCGAGTAGTATGGGACTCTAATCTTTTCAAACTCGTGTATAGGTTTTCATAGTTATACATTGAGTAGTATGAGACTTTAACCCTTTGAAACTCATGTATTAGATTCCGTAGATCTTTGCTCATTAATAAAATAGTGAGAATTTATCACATAGTACAATTACCATGAAATAAATTAATTTAGAAATACTTCTATTCCTTTGAATTTCTGTAAAAAATATATCAATCATCATATACTATCATATGAAAGATTGATTGCTTAATATCTAAATAATATTGTAAATGAGACTTATATTATACTTTGACTAATAAAATCAAACTAGCTTAGCAAGCTTATTCACTTACCTTGATATTTATCCAAATTTACCTTGTTCCACACTAAAATTTGTGTAGAAAAATTTCTTAGTAAAAGATATCACAAGGAAAATAAGAAAGGAAACAAAATCATGAAAATATGCAATTTTTTCTGATTGCTACAATAACGGTTAACGGTCAACTAACTGTTGCTACAGTAACCGCTAGCTACAGTAACGATTGCTACAGTAACCACTAATGGTCAACTAGCCACCGCTAACGCTATAGTACTTTGACCAAAGTCAATGCTATATTAACCGCGAAAATCTGAAAAAATTTTCTCTATGAACAATAACTGCGATTTTTCCCTCTAAGTTTTTCATTATTTTGAGATTAAATCTTCATCATTTACCTTGATTTCTTCCATGAGTTTTTATCCCCGATGTATAAGGAATCTTTTGACACAAAAATTCTCAATTTTAACCCACAAACAAAGTCTCAATCTTCAATTTTTCATTAGGAACCCTTACTTTCTTCAAATTTTCAAATTCTTGAATTTCTCCTAGTTTTCTCCAAATTTCTTTTCTATAATTATTATCCAACATGTAGAAATGTTTTAAACCAACATCCACAATTAAATTCATCCATTAGAACCCCAAATCAACCCAAAATTCTCTAAATATGAAAATAGGCAAAATAGAAAGAAAATTAGGAAATATGAACGAGATTGAAGCTTACCTCTCTCTTTAGAAACTTCAGTAAAAGGAAATTGATCGGAGACAAGAAAAACACCAGAAGAAATGAAAGAAAAGATTGATGGAGTTGAGAGAAAATATCTCTCCTTCTTCTTGCCTCTATGTGAAAGTGTGAGAATGATAGAGAAAGAGTAATGATGAAGGCTTAATAGCCAAATGGGTCATTTGGTGACCCACGGGTACCCATTCTCAATTGCTCCAAATCCATGTGATCTGACTATAATTATTTCTCAATAATTATATTAATTCCATTTAATTTTCTCTTTCTCATATTTTTCTCAATTCACAATATATATATATATATATATATATATATATATATATATATATATATATATCATATTGCAATAAAATACCTAATCTAGTCATTTATTTCAATTTCCATAAATAATATTCAAAGAGAACAATTAAATATGAAAATTAAAAATAACTAAAGTAACGTTGTAAAATTCTAAAATACTCTCAAGCGAATTATACTTTGAAATTAACTAGTATTATATTCTACCCCCTTAAAAGAATTCGGTCCTCCGAATTAAAACCTTACCTCAGGTTTCAAACAAATATGGATATTTTATCCACATTTCATCTTCTACCTCTCACGTAGCTTCCTCGTGAGAATGATTTCTCTAAATAATCTTAACAGTAGGAATTTCCTTAGTGTGCAATTTCATATTGGAACTCACTTGATCACATAAGGCATCACGAAGTCATTTCACAAACTTTTCTATTTTTTTTCTTTCAGAAGGAATGATTTCAGGGGTATACTCAGATAATTTAACAAACTGAGCAAAATATTCATCAATAGTCATGGTTCCCTACCTTAGATACAGAAAATCCCTTGCCCTCGATGATCGTTCACTTGTCGGGAGAAATTCATCCATAACCAATCTGTAAAACTCTGTCCACACAACTGGTGGTGTGCCTTGAATTCTCACTTTCTTCCATTTCCTCCACCATTTACCAGCCCTACCCTTCAACTGAAAGGAAATGAATTCTACCTTCTGATTAAGAGAACACCCTATAGCATCACAGATTGCTTCACAATCTTCAAGGAAACATTATGGGTCCTCTTTGGGATCTTTCCCTGAAAAAGTAAGAAGCCTCATTTTCTGTAATTCAGACATTTTTACCTCCCTTTCATTACCCCTCCAGCTAACTGAGCTGGTGGTACAATTTCAGCTTCAACAATATGAGGATCCACTGGCAGGTTAGCTTGTGCAGCTCGACCTCTCATTTCAGCCTCAAATCGGTCAAACTGTTCATTTATTAAATTAATCATATGTGCAATAGTCGCATTATCAATCTGAGCGGTAGGTTCGACTCTCCTTGCTTGGCCACTAGCTGTGCCTTCAATATTTTGAGTAGGTAAACTATTAGCATGGTTAGGATCGTCTTGCACATGTACTGGTGGAATTATGACCCGCCTAGGACCCACATGCATATTATTATTAGAAGATCCTTCTGACATTGAATTGTCAAAGATCTACACACATAACAAACACTTTTCAGACATAAATAAAATATCACTTACTAGCCTCACTGAAAAGTTATCTATAAAATGACATTATACTCTACAAGGTCTTTTATGGAATCTAATCCTATGGTTATGTCGCGGCTCATGACAATAGGGAAGGCCTACAAAGATCACTTTGCTCTGTACTCTATAGAGGACCTATAAAACCTATCCTCTGATACCAAATTGTCACATCCCAAAAATTGAACATGTGAAAAGATACTATTTTTAGGGAAAACCTCAGTGGTATCCTGAAATCCTGGACAATCTTAATATCCACAACGACTCATTTGATAAAATTCTCAAACATGAGTTATTCACATATATTCTGTAAGGTTTTACATTTAACCTCTATCATTCATTCCACACGACATAATTATGTTCATCTGATAAACAAATATAGGCATACATAATCTGATGTGTTTATCTTATCGCAAGTCTAGGAAACCTATAGAAAGTATAGAGCGTTCCTAGTATTCACATTAAAAAGTACTGGAATCCCACCAGATAGAAATGGAGAATAACTCTAAGAGGCTTCTAATCTTCAATCGGATACTCTTATTCCTTGTTTACTGTATCTGAAAAGATAATCATAGGGAGTGTAAGTTTATTTAAAATTCAGTAAGTAAATAACTGTACTATATAAAATATCAATAGTACAAATACCACATTTACTCATATAATCAATTGTCTTATACATCGAGTAGTATGAGACTTTAACCCTTTCAAACTCGTGAAGAAGATTTTATAGATATACACCAAGTAGTATGAGACTCTAACTCTTTCAAACTCGTATTTATGATTTCATCTATTTGCACCGAGTAGTATGAGACTCTAACCATTTCAAACTTGTGCATAGGTTTTCATAGTTATACACTGAGTAGTATGAGACTTTAACCCTTTCAAACTCATGTATTAGATCTGTAGAGCTTTGCTCATTAATAAAATAGTGAGAATTTATCATATAGTACAATTACCATAAAATAAATTAATTTAGACATACTTCTATTCCTTTGAATTTCTGTAAAAAATATATCAATTGTCATATACTATCATCTGAAAGATTGATTGCTTAATATCCAAATAATATTGTAAATGAGACTTATATTGTACTTTAACTAATAAAATCAAACTAGCTTAGCAAGGTTATTCACTTACCTTGATATTTATCCAAATTTACCTTGTTCCACACTAAAATTTGTGTAGAAAAATTTCCTAGTAAAAGATATCACAAGAAAAAATAAGAAAGGGAACAAAATCATGAAAATATGCAATTTTTTCTGATTACTACAGTAACAGTCAACGGTCAACTAACCGTTGAATAGTAACTGTGATTTTTCGCTCTAAGTTTTTCATGATTTTGAGATCAAATCTTCATCATTTACCTTGATTTCTTCCATGGGTTTTTATCCTTGATGTATAAGGAATCTTTTGACACTAAAATCCCTAATTTTAACCCACAAACAAAGTCTCAATCTTCAATTTTTCATTAGGAACCCTTACTTTCTTCAAATTTCCAAATTCTTGAATTTCTCCTAGTTTTCTCCAAATTTCTTTCCTATAATTATTATCTAACATGTAGAAATGTTTTAAACCAATATTCACACTTAAATTCATCCATTAGAACCCCAAATCAACCCAAAATTCTCTAAATCCAAAAATAGGCAAAATATAGAGAAAATTGGGAAATATGAACGAGATTGAAGCTGACCTCTCTCTTTGGAAACTTCAGTAAAAGGAAATTGATCGGAGACAAGAAAAACACCAGAAGAAATGAAAGAAAAGATTGCTGGAGTTGAGAGAAAATATCTCTCCTTCTTCTTACCTCTATGTGAAAGCGTGAGAATGATAGAGAAAGAGTAATGATAAAGGCTTAATAGCCAAATGGGTCATTTGGTGACCCACGGGTACCCATTCTCAATTGCTCCAAATCCATGTGATTTGACTATAATTATTTCTCAATAATTGTATTAATTCCATTTAATTTTCTCTTTCTCATATTTTTCTCAATTCACAAAATATATATATATATATATATATCATATCGCAATAAAATACTCAGTCTAGTCATTTATTTCAATTTCCATAAATAATATTCAAAGAGAACAATTAAATATGAAAATTAAAAATGACTAAAATAAATAACTAAAGTAACGTTGTAAAATTCTAAAATACCCTCAAGCGAATTATACTCTGAAATTAACAAGTATTACAGATATTAGCATGAATTTTGTGCTAGGCTTGCCAAGGACACAAAGAAGTAAGGATTTGGTTATGGTTGTTGTTGATCGTTTTTTGAAAATGTCTCATTTATTTCCATGCCATAAAACCGACGATGATGTGCATATTACCAATTTGTTTTTCAAAGAAATTATGAGACTTCATGGCATTCCAAAGAGTATCGTGTCAGATCGTGACACTAAATTTCTTATCTAATTTTGGAAGACTTTATGGAGGAAATTGGGAACAAAGTTGCTCTTTAGTACTGCCTGTCACCCACAAACTGATAGACAAACTGAAGTGGTGAACCGAACACTTTCTACTTTGCTAAGAACTATCATTAGCTAAAACTTGAAAAGTTGGGATGAGTGCTTGGCCTATGCTGAATTTTCTTACAATAGAAGTGTACATGGTACTACTAAACACTCTCTTTTTGAAGTAGTTTATGGGTTTAATCCATTCAGCCCACTTGATTTAGTACCATTACCACTTGAGGCTCAAGAATGCATAGATGGAAAAAGGAAGGCTGACATGATAAAGAAGTTACATGAAAACATTAAATAGCAGATTGAGAAGAAGAACTTCATCTATGAGAAGACTGCCAACAAGAGGAGAAAATTTGTTCAATTTAGTCCTAGAGATTTAGTGTGGGTTCATCTTCGAAAAGAAAATTTTTCAAACCAAAGAAAGTCCAAAATAATGCCAAGGGCAGATGGTCTTTTCTGTATCATAGACAAGGTAAATGATAATACATACAAAATTGATTTTCTTGAAGACTATGTTGTTTCTACTACTTTCAATGTGAGGGATCTTTCTCCTTACTTAGAAGATAAAGAGGACTTGGATTTGAGGCCAAATCTATTTCAATTAGGGGAGGATGATGTAATCAAGGATAACCTAATTGCAGCCCAAGAAAGGGAGAACACTTCAATTGAACCTCTAACTTGTTCAAGGGCTAAAGGGCTTGGATTAGATTTAACCATATTGTTGAAAGTGGAAGAAATGTGAACAAGATTGCATGTGGGAAGGTTGCATTTGTTGAATATAGTTGTAGTCTATTACCTATGTATTTATTGTCTTTGACATTTAGCTACCTATGCATTTATTGTCTTTGACATTTAGCCTACACTACTTGACTTTTAGTTGATACATTTAATGCATTAGTTGGAGTCTTTTATCTTTTGTTTTGGAGACCCTTTGTAAAAAGGGTCCTTGCCATATGTTGTAAACCATCCTTGAATCATATGAAATATTGGCATTTTGCTTTTAAGAGGATTCTTGAGTTATTTCTCTTATCTTACTTAGGTTAGTGGCGAGAGCAACTAGATTTCTTATCACTCACATTTTTCTTTCTTGAGTGTGGCGAGATCATCCCATTTCTCTTAGTTGTGGCGCCCTTTGGCTTATCAATTGAGTGACTTGATTTTTCTTTGTTTGTTTCTTTCAACCTATCCAGAAAATCAACTGATTGTTTTCCCTCCGGAAATCACATCAAAGTCATATCTTCCTTTGATTGTGTTTCATTTGTAATTACAAATATTCATTAATTTTTAATAATTTCCAAAATAATAAAGGTGCATGGTAGAAAATAAGTTTTGTTAGGTAAGCCTAAGGAGTTGGGACTCGTTTAGTTATAGGACTTTCATGCAAACTTAAGAAAAAAAATCAACAATGATTATAAAAATAAATAATAATATACTGACTGTTGATTTGTTGGATATCAACCATCAAATGACATAATATTTTTGGAATCGGTTTGGACAATGACTCAAGTTGACTTTTAGGTCAATGGATCAATGATTTAATCATCAGGTCACCGAATTAATTATTAAATTGGGCAAATAAATTTAAAAAATTAAAAATATATATACTTATATATGTTTACAAATAAATGTAAAAAAAATAAAATAAATAATTTATATGTAAATCTCACACTTTAAAATTTTAAAAGCAATATTTTAAAAATATGATCGATCATTAAATCGGTGAAGATATTAGTTCAAGGTTCAACAATCAAACCGTAATCGAATTTGTGGTACTTTAAAAAATTAAAAAATAAAATATATAACTACAAAATATTAAAATACTATAAAAATGTTAAAAAACAAAATATTTAACTAAAGTATTAAAATACAGACAAATAGTAAACAAAATATATTACAGAAATATTAAGAAAGGGACTAATGCCTTCCTTTACTATTTTTTTTTTTTGATTCCCAATGTGTTGATAGATAGCATTAGGCCATTAGCATAGGCTCTAGCAGTAACCTGTCACTCAAGCTTGGCTCTCCTTTCTATGCCAACTCACAGCTTCATCATTCATGCATCTTTTACTCTTTCTCTCTCATTTTCTCCTCTGAAGCAGTGAAACTTAGTATCTTCAACGCATTCTTCTTCGACGAAGCTTATATATGGTGAGCAGGGATGAACCCATGTTCATCTTAAGGGGTGCACATGCACATGCACTTGTGCACCCCCTGATTTTTTTTAGTTAAAATTATAGTTTTAAATATAATATTTTAAAAATTTATATTTTAATCTTAAATTTTATTTTATTTTTATTTTGTCCTCTTATTGTTTATTGATTTTAATATTTATATATTTTGACCTCTGACCTAGGGGTTTTAGGTCCATCTCTGCTGGTGAGAAAACGGTTGAGGAAGGCAAGGGGCTTGAAATCACCGAATCCACAATAGCTTTGATGAGGGGGCGATGACTGAACAACTTCTTTGTCTCTCTGTCTCTATTATTCTCTCTCTGTCTCTCTTCTTAGCTTCTTCCTCCAACTTCTTCAATGCTAAACTAGGCCAGTAGATTAAAAAAAAGGTTGGAACTAGTTCTACTAGTTACCCAGATCGACAGGTTGGCAGAGACTAAGCTAGGTTGATCAAGTCTCAGCCGATCTGTTGTAGACTTGTCTGAACTAGTGACTCGGACCAACCTCAACCCTGAATTACCAAATTTTGGGTCAATCCATGGGTTTGGTTCGAGTCTTAATACACTACATTGACATATACATGCAGCATGGATATTATGAAAATTTGGAAGCTCATATACAGTTGTAAACTTTTTTTAATGTATATTACAATTAGATGTTTATAAATAAATTTAGATATATGAGGATTTTGTCATATTCTATTGGGCCCACATTCCATAGGGAAATGAAAGCCGAAATAATGATGAGAGGAAAATGGAGATAGGGGGAGCTACCCACGAGGCAGGGGAATGCTGACTAGGATAAGTGGAAGGAGAGCCCACGTGGAGGGATGAGACAAGTTGCAAATGAGAGCCTCTCACTCTCTCAACAACATTGGGATTGCGACCCGCATGGCTGTTTTGGCCCACTAAGCCCATTCTACTAACCCCACTCTCAAACCACACCCATGCCTTGTGGCGCTCTATCCTTTTGCCAATTGTATTTCTTCACCGACTTCCACTCTCTCACTTTCTGCCTTTCAACTGCACTCAAATATCCCCTCTATCTTATTATTACAACCCCTAATTTACCACCATTGCTTCTATTTTTTCTTCTTCTTCTTCTCTCTCTCTTTATAATTTGTTGAGTGACTTTGAATTATGTGGTAATCCAATTTATGACTCGATCAAATTTATTTGGGCATGACTTGAAAAAAAATAGCTTGGAGATCTGTGGACAAACAAGACGACCTAATCAAGAACAGTTTCTATTTTTCATATACATGTTGTTTTCATTTACTATTCATTGGCCTCTTATACTTT
The DNA here is from genome assembly GCA_037074585.1 of Biancaea sappan. Classification (NCBI taxonomy): domain Eukaryota; kingdom Viridiplantae; phylum Streptophyta; class Magnoliopsida; order Fabales; family Fabaceae; genus Biancaea; species Biancaea sappan. Next base: position 9,145,315 of record CM073492.1, on the reverse strand, counting down.
GTCAGAAGTTAATACATATTTTTCTCTACCTATAGATATAGATTACACTGACCAAACTCCGTAAATTCCTATATTGTTTTATTTTCCACAATGTTTATCTTCTTATTTGTGTTAATTTCCTTAACAAAATTCTACTTCAATTAGATGTGAATAATACTTTTGTTACTTAATTAGTTTCTTTATATTTGAATGTTAATAGTTTTTCTTTTGTTAAAGATATATATATATATATATATATATATATATATATATATATATATATATATATATATATATATATATATATATATATATATATATATATATATATATATATATATATATATATATATATATATATATATATATATATATATATATATATATATTAAATTTAGCTAGATTATTTGTTCATCAAATGATATTCTTAGGACATACTTATATATAACTTTGTGTAATTTAATTAAGATTTTTCTCTTGAGGTACTCAACTTGATTATATTTGTTTTGGTGTGAAAATTTTAAAAGAAAATAAAATTACATAGTGACTAATAGAAATAAACACTTTATAATATATATTAAAAAAAGTTTTTTTATTAATAGGTAAAATTAAATAATTATTTGGTATATTTTTCTCTAAATTTTTTTTATCAAAATCCCATCGAGTGTTTTTTTTTTAAATCCCCATTGTCATAAATTATTATTATTCCAAAGCGATAAGTCAAAATAAGAAAAAGAAAGCACATAATGTGAGATGGGACTTACAAAAAAAAAAGGTGTGGGTCTCAGGGGCCAAGTTGCAATTTATGAAAGTTGCAACCAACTTCTTGTAATTTCCACCGGAAGAAATAGGAAAGTCAAAGTTAGGTGCAGGAAGAGCTGGGCACCAAATTGGAGGCTGCAAAATCCAACTTGAAGATGCATGAGGCGGCTGCAAGAGCAAAAGGCCATCCTTCCTTTAGAAAATGCATCCCAAAAACTCATTCCTTCACTTCTCCTTCTATTTATTCTAAAGAGAAATAGTTAGTTATTTTTACTCATATTGATAGAGAGAGCAATAATTGTTCTCTCCTATTGATATAGAGAGTAGTTGTAACTACTATATTTTTTTTAGTGTGATCCCTCTTTCACTTGCCCGTGGACGTTGCCTATATTTTTACCACATAAATTCTTGGTGTTCATTTTATCTTCATTCTTTCGCATTTCAATTGCTTTGCAAGTCAACAATTACGATTCGCAATTTCATAATAGTGGTATCAGAAGCTTTTGGTTTAGTGGGATAATATTTTTAATATGCTCTTATGGTTACAGCTTGTCTGATCTTCTACAATCAGAAAAGAATAAGTTCCCGATTAACTTGTTAGCTGCGGGTACTGTTCATAATTACTATTCATGGGTAATGTTCACGGCGATTACTATTCACATGAAGTGGTTGTATACTTTTACAATAATTGTAAACGTATACTAGATTTGTTCTAGTATACGGTAATACGTACAATACTGTTCACGTATATGATACTATTCACAGTGAAATAGTAAAAGCCGGTTCAGTTGAAATTACATGGTATAAAATTATGGCGGCTAAATTTGATGTTGAGAAGTTCAACGGGAGTAATTTTTCCCTATGGAAGATGAAGATAAAAGAAGTCTTGAGGAAAGACAATTGCTTAACGGCAATTGAAGGCAGACCTACAAGGATGACTAACGAAAAGTGAAAGGAGATGGATGACAATACTGTTGGTAACTTATATCTAACAATGGCAGACTCAGTCTTGTTAGGTATTGTAGAAAAGAAGAAGGCAAAGGAGATTTGGGATACTTTCACAAAATTGTACGAGGTCAAATCTCTTCACAACAGGATATTCTTAAAGATGAGACTTTATACTCTTCGTATGAGTGAATCCACAACGGTGATAGAGTACATCAACACTTTGAACACACTATTTTCTCAACTTGCATCATCAAATTATAATATAGAAGAGAATGAGCATGCAGAGCTCCTACTTCAAAGTCTACCTGACTCGTATGATCAACTTATCATCAACGTTACAAATTATATTATTGTCAATCATCTTAATTTTGATGATGTTGCTGTTGCGATTCTTGAAGAAGAATCCAGGCGGAAGAACAAGGAAGACAGAATCGAAAGTTTAAAACACGCAGAGGTATTGTTGGTGACAAGGGGTAGATCAACGGAGCGTAACTCTAGTGGGAGCCAAAATCAGAGTAGATCAAAGTCGAGGAGAAGGAAGAACCTTAAATGCTATCGCTATGAGAAGAAAAGATACTTAAAGAAAGATTGTTGGCACAACAAGAAAAATGGAGATAAAGCTCAAGAAGCAACAGCCTCTCAAGGATGTGTTGCTAGTACCTTTGATGAAGGAGAAATCCTATATAGTGAAGCAATAATCCATTCTAAAGGCCGAAAATAACTCACTGATGTTTGGATAATAGATTCAGGAGTAACATGGCATATGAATCCACATCGAGATTGGTTTTGCACTTATGAGCCTATCTCAGAATGATCTATGTTCATGGGTAACGATCATACCTTAGAAATTGCTGGTGTTGGTACTATCAAGTTGAAAATGTATAATGGCACCATTCATACAATTCAAGGGGTACGACATGTAAAAGGTTTGAAGAAGAATCTATTGTCTATTGGACAATTAGATGACCTCGGATGCAAAACCCACATTAAATGTGGAATCTTAAAAGTTGTGAGAGATGCTCTTGTAATGATGAAAGCAGAAAAGATCGGAGCAAATCTATTTATGCTTTTGGGAGATGTGATGCAAAAAGCGGATGCATCTATTGCAACAGCTAGCCAAGAAGAAACAACGATGACATGGCATCGCAGATTAGGCTATATGTTAGAACAAGGCTTGAGAGTTCTTGCAGAGAATAATCTCCTACCCAAGCTCACAATGGTAAACTTACCTTTCTGTGAGCACTGTGTTACAAGTAAGCAAAATAAATTGAAGTTTGGAAGATCAACTGCCATAAGCAAGCACATACTAGACTTGATTCATTCTGATGTGTGGGAGTCCACGGTGATGTCCATAGGAGGAGTAAAATATTTTGTATTATTTATTGATGACTACTCTAGAAGACAATGGGTATACCCAATCAAGAAGAAGTCAGATGTGTTCTCAATCTTCAAAGATTTCAAAGCAAGAGTAGAACTTGAATTTGGAAAAATGATCAAGTACTTGAGGACAGACAATGGAGGAGAATATATAGATGGCGATTTCCTAACATTTTGCAAGCAAGAGGGTATCCAACGACACTTCACAGTTGCACATATACCCCGGCAAAATGGTATAGCAGAACGGATGAACAGAACTCTCCTAGAAAAAACAAGAGCTATGTTGCAAACTACAGGATTAGCCAAGATAATCTTCTGGACAGAAGCAGTCAAAACCGCATATTATGTGATAAATCGGTCACCGTCCACTACAATTAATCTAAAGACTCCAATAGAGATGTGGACTGGTAAGCCAACAGATTATTTTTCTCTACATGTGTTTGGATGTCCTGTGCATGTGATGTACAACTCCCAAGAAAAAACAAAGCTGGATCCAAAATCCAGGAAATGTATATTCTTGGGTGTTAAGGGGTATCATTTGTGGGATCCCACTGCCCACAAAATTATAGTCAGCAGAGATATAATATTTGCAGAAAATAAACTGCAAAGTGAGCAGGAAAATGACAGCACTTCTAGAGAGACTACTAAAATACAGGTGGAGAGAAATTCTGGAGAAGGAGATTCTTCTGAAGTAGAACAAGAACACAAAGAACAAGACCCAGATGAGGCTAATGATGGAGATGTTCGAAGATCAACACGCCAGATAAGAAAACCATCATGGTACTCAGACTATGTTATGGCAAACCACGATGCATTTTGTCTTCTAATTGAAGAAGGAGAACTATCAACCTTTCAAGAGGCTTTGAATAGTTTAGATGCTTCTCAATAGATAACAGCAACATAGGAAGAAATGGAAGCCTTACATAAAAACAAAACATGGGAACTTGTTGCACTTCCAGAAGGTCGAAAAGCCATTGGTAACAAGTGGGTCTATAACATCAAACAAGATGGCAATGACCAAGTGAAACGATATCATGCAAGACTTGTAGTAAAAGGGTTTGCTCAAAAAGAAGGCATTGATTTCAATGAGATATTTTCTCCAATGGCTAAACTTACTACTATCAGAATAGTCTTGGTTATATATATATATATATATATCAATGTGTGGTGCATTTGATTTACATCTTGAATAACTAGATGTAAAAACTGCTTTTCTTCATGGAAAACTTGAAGAAGAAATTTATATGCTCCAACCAGAAGGTCTTAAAGAACAAGGAAAAGAAAACTTGGTTTGTAGGTTAATCAAATCTTTATACAGTCTAAAGCAGGCGCCAAGATGTTGGTACAAGAGATTTGATTCCTTCATAATTAGCCTTGGATACAGCAGGCTTAGTTCAGACTATTGTACCTACTACAAGAGGTTCAGTAACAATGATTTCATCATCCTGCTGTTATATGTGGATGACATGTTGGTGGTAGGCCCCAACAAAGATTGAGTCCAAGAATTGAAGGCACAGTTGGCTAGGGAGTTCGATGTCACATCCCAAAATTTAGACATGTGAGATAAACATAAAATGCCTAGGGTGTACCTCCGTGGTACCCCTTAATCTCTATAAACATTCCTAATATCCATAACTATGCAAATCATAAATTTTCCAAGAAAGATATTTTGCATACATATTTAGAAAATGTTCAACATTCATACATTACACAGTACCATACAACCTCGCAAGTCTAGGTCACCTACTAGATTATAGAGCATGTCCTAATCTTTTACCAAAATTTACATCCAAAAGCCCACCAAACAAAAGTGGAGTATTACCACGAAGGGCTACTAATCGTCCTCCTTAACCACTGTATCGGAAAAAAAAGATAATAATAGAGAGTGTGAGTTCATCAAAACTCGGTGAGAAAATGACTATGCAACTTTAAATCGTTACAAGTACAAATACCATATTTACTAATATAGTCAATCTATCATTCATTTCACACAACCGTAGTATTACATTTGTTTAGATTTACTTATGATTGCTTGGGTGATTAAACCCTCAATCACTTTGCATTTATGCTGTAGATTTGCGTATGATTTCTTAGGTGATCAAACCCTCAATCACTTTGCAATTATGTTGTAGATTTGTGTATATTTTTTGGGTGATCAAACCCTCAATCACTTTGCAATTGTGCCGTAGATTCTTGCACTGAGTGACTTGAAAATTTAACCTTCAAACTCTTTGTGCATATATAACTGTAGAAGTTTGTTCACCAGTAAGACAATGAAAATCTATCACGCATTATAACTACCATAAATAACTTAATTTATACATACCTATATTCTTTTGAATTTCTATCAACAATCATATCAATCATCGTATATTATTAACTAGAAGGTTGATTATTTAATATTTCAATAATATTATAAATTAGACTTATATTGTACTTTGTCTAATAATACCAAATTAGTTTTGCAAGGTTATTCACTCACCTTGGTATTTGTCCAACTTTACCTTGAACCTTCCTCGAAGATGTGTAAGATGATGGAAGATATTTCTCTCTACTCCAATCTAGTCACAACATCCCAAAAGATGTGAAAATGCATCAAAGAATCCATACTATAAGATAATTATGCAAAATTATATCAAGGTCACAAAATAGAGAAATTGCCTACTATAATTTTGACCTTTAATTACTTTTCTAGACATAATTCTCAAATGGTAAGGAATTTTCAAATAAAACTTATTTCATTTAAAAATAGACTCGAAGAGAGCTTTCAAAAGATACCTTATTTACTAAAAATATAGTCCAAATGAAAGAGATATAGCCATTTTAAAATTGATGCTACAATACCAATTTGCTACAGTATCGGTTTTGTTACAGTACCGATTTGCTACAGTAACCCGAATCTGGAAATTTTATGAATGCTACAGTACTGCTACAGAAAATCCACAATTTTCCTCTTAGGTTTTCATATTTTGGGTCAAATCATCATCATTTCTCTTAATTTCTTTCATGGGTTTTCATCCTTAATGTCTAAGGAGTGTGTTGACACCAAAACCCCCAATTTTTATCGTCAGACCAAGCCCCAATCTCAAGTTTTCATCAAGAACTCTAACTTTTTTAAATTTCAAAATTTTATGAATTTCTCCTAGTTTTCTCCAAATTTCTTGTTCTATAATTATTATCTAACATGTAGAAATGTTTTAAACCAACATCCATACTTAAATTCATCCGTTAGAACTCCAAATCAACCTAAAATTCTCTAAATCTGAAAATAGGTAAAATAGAGAGAAAATTGGGAAATATGAAGGAGATTGAAGCTTACCTCTCTCTTTGGAAACTTCAGTAAAAGGAAATTGATCGGAGACAAGAAAAACACCAGAAGAAATAAAAGAAAAGATTGATGGAGTTGAGAGAAAATATCTCTCCTTCTTCTTGCCTCTCTGTGAAAACTTGAGAATGATAGAGAAAGAGGAATAATGAAGACTTAATAGCCAAATGGGTCATTTGGTGACCAATGGGTACCCATTCTCAATTGCTCCAAATCTAAGTGATCTGACTATAATTATTTCTCAATAATTATATTAATTCCATTTAATTTCTCTTTCTCATATTTTTCTCAATTCAGAAAAATAAAAATATATCATACCGCAATAAAATACCCAGTTCAGTCATTTATCTCAATTTCTATAACTAATTATTCAAATAGAATAAATTAAATATGGACATTAAAATGACTAAACTAAAAGCATTAAAATAATACTATAAGATACCAAAATACCTCAAAACACATAATTCCAAATTTGGCAGGTATTACATTTGATATGAAGGATTTGGGACCAACAAACAATATTTTAGGGATGCAAATTCACCGAGATAGAAAAGATAGGAAGATTTGGCTTTCTTAAAAGAATTATCTACAAAAGATCTTGCGGCACTTCAACATGCAAGATTGTAAGCCAATCTCTACCCACTTCCTGTCAACTACAAATTATCCTCAAGTATGTCTCCTAGCAATGAAGCGGAGAGGATGAAAATGTCTCGAGTACTGTATACATCAGCGGTAGGAAGCCTAATGTTTACAATGATATGTACAAGATCAGACATTGCACAAGCAGTTGGAGCAGTTAGTCGATACATGGGAAATCCTAGTAGAGAGCATTGGAATGCTGTAAAAAGGATCCTGAGATACATCAAAGGAACCTCACATGCTGCATTATATTACGACGAATCAGATTTTACTGTCAGAGGTTATGTTGATTCAGATTTTGTAGGTGATCTCGAAAAAATAAAATCTACTACAGGTTATGTGTTTACTCTTGCAAGTGAAGGTGTAAGTTAGATGTCAAAACTGCAAACTGTTGTAGCTTTATCTACTATAGAAGCAGAATCTATGGAAGCTACACAAGCTTGCAAAGAAGCTATATGGATACAACAGTTACTGGAGGAACTCGAGCACAGACAAGAGAAGATTACTCTGTTCTGTGACAGTTAGAGTGCCTTGCATATTGCAAGGTATCCATCCTTTCATTCTAAGACAAAGCATATAGGCGTTCAATACCACTTTGTTGAAGAAGTAGTAGAGGAAGGCAGTGTGAATATGCAAAAGATTCACACAAAGGAGAACCTAATAGATGTATTGATGAAGCTAGTAAATGCTGACAAGTTTATATGGTATCATCCTCACATGGTCTATTAAAAACATAAACAGAGCAGGAATGGCAAGTGCAGGAATGGACAATAAAGATGAAAGGGTGTGCAGACATGATTAAAATCAAAGTCTTCAAGTGGGAGAATGTGAGATGGGACTTATTTAAAAAAAAAGTGTGGGTTCGAGGGGCCAAGTTGTAATTTATGAAAGTTGCAACCAACTTCTTGTAATTTCCAACATAAGAAATATGAAAGTCAAAGTTAGGTGCAGGAAGAGTTGGGCACCAAATTGGAGGCTGCAAAATCAAACTTGAAGATGCATGAGGTGGCTACAGGAGCAGAAGCAAAATTATGTTTTGCATCGTGAAGAGGGGGAGACTCTTTATAAATAGAGGCCATCCTTCCTTCAGAAAATGCATCCCAAAAACTCATTCCTTCACTTTTCCTTCTATTTATTCTAAAGAGAAATAGTGAGTTATTTTTACTCATATTGATAGAGAGAGTAATAATTGTTCTTTCCTATTGATATAGAGAGTAGTTGTAACTACTATATTCTTTCTAGTGTGATCCCTCTTTCACTTGCCTGTGGACGTAGCCTATATTGGGTGAACCATGTAAATTCTTGGTGTTCATTTTGTCTTCATTCTTTCTCATTTCAATTGCTTTGCAAGTCAACAATTACGATCCACAATTTCATAACACATAATACATACATATATATATATATATATATATATATATATATTACATCAATACTATGGTTCTATAAGTTTTGGGACCATTAGCTTTAACAACACATGATCAAGTTTTTAAATTGCCAAATAAACTGCATATTTTAATTTTACCCTTAAATTGATTCATGTGAAGTAGATATATGAATGTCCACTAATAAGTTGAAGTACTTTGATATATACTTAATGGTACGTGTGGAGGTCTGAGAAATGATTGAAACATATGTCACTAGGTGTTGTAAATAATCTCAATTTTCTATTACAATTCAACGTTCATATGCTAATCATAAAAGTTCTAAAGTTGGTCTTAAGCTCTTTTAATGAGTTGACTACACACACACACACACATATAATATATATATATATATATATATATATATATATATAGCTTGCGACCTAGGTGTGTGAAGGTGAGTTAAACAATTATAACTTTTAAAACCCTACTTCAAGCTAGCTTAGCTAGCTCTAGGTTCTTTATATATATATATATATACATGCAAGTACAACTTTGTGGGTGCATATGAATTATGTGGAGCTTATAAGCTTTTGGTTGGAAAATCATGCATGGGTGTACCCCAATTTGAGGCGTGGTTAAAATTTCATGGGAAAGAAATCTGAGTGAAGGATGTGCATGAGGCCTTTAACTTCATAGGAGTATCTTCTTTTCATGAAAATATTGTAAGCTTCGATCGAGGTTGGCCTTTTATATTTTATGTATATATATTGCTAGCTTTGGAATTGAATGCAGCCACTACTACACCATCCATCATTCCCATGTCGCTCCATTGCTATCCCTTTCCCAAATATAATTATATATAAATCAATAAGCACCAAAAACTAGCCTCCAAATGCTAGAAACCAAAGAGATATGCACAGAGCCACATCCCATGCACGATAAAGATATATGTGTGTGTTTATATTTTCTTATCCCACTTGCCAACCTTGCAATGCTCCACAGCCAGATTAGGATAACCCTATTTTCCAATCCACCTTTTCTCCTTTTTTGATGTTATTCAAATAATACTTTTCCCCCCTTTGATTCTCGCTTCTTGCCTTTATATATAAATATATACTTTAATTATATATAATATGAATATAGCTAGCTATTAACAACTTCATCAGTCATTATTCCTATGGCTTTCCTCTAAGTTATATATACACTAAATTCCAAGCTTTAATTTCTCTATAGTCGTGGTCCACTGATTACATACATGTATATATAAAAAGACAAAACAAATATAATTATCAATGCTAGTCAATTTCAATCCGTACATTGTTTGTTTCTTTTTAAATGAAGCCTCAAATTTTAAGTATTATAAATGAAAAAAAATTAATGTTTGGAGAACTTTACACATTTGTTATTCAACATAACCCAAACTAGATAGTCTCTAGATAATAATGGTTCGAACTTAAAAAAGAAAAGAAAAGAAATAAAAGATGCGCATATATATATATATATATATGTATGCACATATATAGAATCGTATGTTTATAAATGCAAAGTAGTGCTATATGGAATGAGTGAGTGAGTCCCGCTTAAAAGGAAAGTGGGAGAAAGAAGAAATGATTGGGATATTGATGAGTGGGTTTAATTTGTTCGAAGCTTGAATACATTTTTATTGCTGGAATTTCATTTGTGCCAACCTTTCACCTTAGCATGGTAACCCACTTGCATCAGAATTTGGTGATTATGGCAGTGCCACTATTCCACACACATTTCTATTAATTTATAGATTTATATATCAATTAGTCCTCCACACTACTTTTTTGGCTGCTCAGAAAGTTCAAGTTAGTACAAGGGAATGTGGGATTCCGATCCAGTGTCATATCCAAAAACCTATATATAAACACGCTTTGTCTTTTATGAAATGCAAGGAGGATATATATATATACACAAACACACACACCTACACACACATGCGTTGAGTGGCTTGAATTATGCAGTGACACAATTTATGGCTCGATCTAATTTATTGGGGATCACAACCTAAAAGGAGAAAAACTTGGTGACCTATGGAGTGGCTCAGTTAGGAGCAATTTTTGTTTTTCGTATACATGTTGTTTTCGGTTACTATGTACAGTACTCTCATACTTTGCCAAAAACACTAATTTGTCACAGCTCAAAAATTGGGCATGTGAATTATACTCATAATACCTAGAATGTACCTCTGTGGCACCTTACAACATCTATGAACAATCTACAACTAAGCAAAACATAAATTTTCCAAGAAAAGAAGCTTACATATATGAAAAGTTCAGCATTCAAGTATTTTTCTCTAAATTTTAAAACAATAGAATTATAGCTAACATAATATAACAGTAAAATACAAGCCAAGTATTGTAAGGTATGATAAAATTTTCTAAATCTAGATGACCTATAAAGATTACAGAGTATTTCCTAAACTTTTGCAAAGTTTTTATCCATAAGCCCACTAGACAAATGTGGAGTATAACTCCAAAAACTACAAATCTTCCTGCAGATTTCCTTCTTCATCACTCATTGTATTTGAAAAAGATAATCATAGAGTGTTAGTTCATCAAAACTTAGTAAGTAAATGACTATATAATAAAATAATATCTCACAAGTACAAATATCACGATCACTATCACAGTAAAAATAATTGTATCTAACACATTCGAGTATATATAAAACACTCATACATAAAGAATATTAAGCAACAACAATGGGCTATCCGTCCATGAGTTTATATCCTTACAATTGTCTCATTGGATCTTAACTCAATCAAAAAATGTTCAGGGTTTATGTTTTTCTCAGTCTTTAAATTCCCTTAAATTTCATCCACAAAAACTTTTAACCACCTTAGGATTTAATACCGATCCATGCCCAGGGATTAAATTCCCACTGCATTTATATCCAGGGTTTATATTCCCACTGTATTTATGCCCAACATTTATATTCCACTGCATTTCATCTTTTGCATGCAATTCATACACAAATACAATACATCACACGTTTTTACAATCCATAATTCTCAATATAAATGAATAATATAATTTTCCTCAATTCCACAAGATTTATCTAATTAATATTATTAACCAGAAAATTAATTAAAAATTCTAGTTGTGATATGAGTGAGATTTATATTGTACTTGGAATAAAAATAAATAAACCTGATTAGCAAGTTCATCTACTCACCTAGATTTGGTACGAGAATCACCTTTCTGAGTTGTGATAGAGACGAACACGTAGCTGGATTTCAAGTGCTGCTACGAGAAATTTCATGAAATGTTAGAGAGATATAATTAGGATTGTCTTTATCATTTATACATATGGGTACAATTTATATGTACGAGTACTATTTATATATACTGATATTATTCATACATATGGATATTATTCATGCGTACAGATACTATTCATACGTATGGATATTATTCATACATACAGATACTGTTTATACTGGGAATAGCGAACATAAGGCATAAAAGAGTACACTAAGAAAGTTCCTAGGAAGAGAGGTTGGTCACAATGGACATTCTTAAGTATCAGATCTTTTCTTAGCTAGAACCTTTCCTAGACATGTATTCTTCACAGTTTTATACTCTATTATGACAATCAAAATATTTTTCAAGCAACTGAGGATAATTCTTTTCTGATGTGTAGAATCAGCTAAAGCTGCAACCACTGAGCATACTAAGAATTTAACCTCTAAATAATTACAAGATTTTAAAGAAGCATAATATCCTCACTTTAGACTTAGGCTGAGGAGAAAAGACCTAAAATTTCAAAGCCTTAACATCAAGCAAGAGAAATTTGAGGAGAAGAAGGAAGAGAAATTGAATGTGTGAGTTTATAAGTGAAATGGAAAGGCCTATTTATAGGAAAAGTCATGGTACTATGCCCTAATAAAATATTCAATTTATTATACACTTTAATAATTCAGTTTGACACTATACACTTTACTGTGCAACCACGATTTGAACGAGGTAGTTGAATTATTGGTTACTATTGGGAATTAAAGGAAAAATTATCATTTCTCCTAAAGCTTAAAGTTTCCTTTCATTATAGTCCTTTCATTTTGGTCCCTAAGGAGATTTTTTTCACATAAAACGTTATTTTTCTCTCAGTTTCTTTCTAGATTCCTTTTATGCCAAAACCACATTTTACCCATGGGATAAATTTCATATCATAACATCTATCATACCCCACAATTATGCAATCTATAAGTGAAAATCCATTTTTCAACAATATGTATAAACATGGTAACAAGATTCACATAAGCATACAAAATTAAATAGATAGGAGAATCATTTTTTTTCACAGATATTACATTGATCAAAACACGTAAATTCTTGTGTGTTGTTTTATTTTCCGCACTGTTTATCTTCTTGGTTTTCATTAATTTCAAATAGAAATCTTCAGCATTATAGCTATATATACTATATCTGATGTCATCAATATTCTTGCCAACATATTTTTAACAAAATCTATAATTCTATAAGTAGCAATATTACCTAATTTGACTGTACTTATGACTGAAATGCGTTGGGTTAAATATATTTTGAGCCCATTTGAAAAATATATTTATAGCCTACTTGATTTTTTTATAATGTCTTTCTTTATGAATTAGGCCATTTTGTCTTATCTTAAAGGCCCATATTTATACTTGATCTATTTCCACTTTATTTCAGTCTTATTATACTTGTACAATCTTTAAGAAAAGTTCCTCTTTTATGACAGCATTTAATTCTTTGTCCTTTTTATACTTTTAAAGAGAAAGATCATCTGACAAAAGTTAAAATCCTACTGTTGATAAAAATTAACTGTCATGAGGCAAAATGAGTTTTTGGCAACTCCTGGAAAGTTGTACCTAATTTCAAGATGGCTTTTTGTCACACCCTAAAATCTAAGTACATAATTGACACGATGAATGAGCATTACCTCACCACCGTAAGCCTAATCTTGTACCATCTTAATACACATATCATAATTTAAATATATATATATATATATATATATATTATCTCAAATTGGGGAGTACACACCCTTTTTCCTTTTTATAGAGAAAAAGATAATAGATATTTCAAATATATAATCATTTATTCATTAATAGATAACGTTCACAAGCAAACATTTATTCCTCCAAGCTTTATATCTTTCTGCCCTTTTTTTTTTATTTGGTTTTAATTTATTGCACATCGGGCCCACTGAGAAGGGACCCACCTCAGACATTCAAGGGGGTTCAATCCTCAAGCATACAATTACTTGGATAACCAGAAGGCTTGATTCAGTATGATTCTCCTTACACCATTCATGGTTTTTTAAGTTCAAAAGAAAAAATATCAATTTTTAAATGGGGTTTTAGAATGGTTGTATTATTTTGGACCAACAACATCTCTTCTTCCCTCTTTTGCATCAAATGCCTATGAATTGTTCAAAATAAAGTACATCTGTCTAAAGAAACGAGATTATTATACTTGTTTTGCAAATTTCGGAGTTACATGGATAGTATAGTGGGACTCTCAGTTTTCAACAAAACTCCCCTCTCATTTTCCTACATATTTAACAAAGGACTATAGCATCAAATGGCGGTTAGAATTTAATCTGATCCAAAATTGCTAAGCAAAGAAACATTTTTAGCAAGACTTCAAGAGCTTCCTTATCGAGTTAGACATTAAGAGAATGACTAGAAAAATATGGAGATTTTATCAATGAAATAAAAAAATAATGGCAGAATTAAGGTTAAGAGAAGTTTCAACAAATTATAAAAGCATCGTTAGATGTAACATTGATGAGATTACCTCAGATTTGGCAAAAGTATTTTTTATGCCCATAACATATGAATCAAGTTTTAATTTTGTTCATAACATTTTTTTTGTATTTTTTAATTATATTTTACATATTTTATTTTTTTTCAAATACTGATATTGTTTATTTTACTGGCGAAAAATATTAGCTGGGTGATTAGTAAAAATAAAAGATTTTTTAAAAAATAAAACATATAAAACATAACTGATGTAAAAATAAAAAAAAATGTTAAGAATGTAAAAATGATATGTTTAAGTCTTGCATGTTTTATTTTTATTTTAAATCTATCATTTTTATTAATTATACAGTCAATATTTTTCGTCAATAAAATAGACGATATTAATAAAAAAAATATATTTAAAACAAAAATAAAACATAACTAACAAAAAAACATATTATGATTAAAAATAAAACTTGATGGTCGTTAAGTTATGTAAATCGTACTTTTACTTTGGAATCAGCCTATCCAAGATCAAACAATATGATTAAGCAAGGTGAATAGTATGCAACATCTACATGTAAAGAGTAAAGTAAATGTGTGAATGATCTCTAGACAAATTAGTACATAGATTTCCTCAATAGATGAAAAAGCATTGTAGAATCCGGGTCTCCGGAGCCTTGAATTCCGTGGGTTTCAAACATAGTTCAAGACAGGTTTCATGACTTTAATTTGAGTACAGCCCAATCTATTCTTTTGTTTGGACTTAATAATGGGTTGAGATATGGTTTAATTATAAAATCAGTACACAAATCTTAAAATGTATCAATATGACAATATCATCTCCCTAGTTATTAAAAAAAAAGATATACATATTAATTAAAGTAACGCGTACAAATCAAGTGATACTCTCAAATTTATATCATTATTTAAAATTTCAGTATACAAATTTTAGGATATAAAGTATTACATGTCAATCGCACAGTTTTATAACATAACTTTTAATTGAAATATAATATTTTATTTTGTAATAATTTAAAATAATAAAATGCTATATTTTAAAATTTTGATATTTAAATCATAATTAGAGTATAATAAAAAGAATTATAAGTTATTTCTAAATATCCTTTTTTAAACAAATGAATATCAATTTCATTAAATTGACACCAAATCAGAATTACATAAGATAGACCGGACCTAAAAATTATCAAATACGTTACAAGTCTGGACTTATGGGAGAACAGTATATGATTTAAAGATAACATACCCTAAAATGAGTACTAGACATATAAAGCAGAATTATAAGACTAAACATAGACAATACATCCTTGACCCTAAACTTAGTGGACTAAAAAGAGACAATACACCTCTAACCCTAAATTAGAGCTAGTTTTCTAACAATCCAAGGAAAAGATACAAGTTGTCACATTTGCCTAGCAAGCAGAACCAAAGCCACCCAAAAAAAAAAACCAAATCAGGAAAAAAAATAAATAAAAACAGAGATAGTAGCAGTGCTGGAGGAGGAGAAACTTCCAGTAGCATAGAGACCAGCACAAGCCCAACCTCATCAAAGCCCATGCACGAGGCCACAGATCCACTCAATTTCACTGGTGATGGCACAACGTTCCATTCATTCTAACTCAGTAAAGCCTTCGCGATCATTGGCCTCCTTTGCCTTTAGTATAGTCGACGACTCAGCTAAGATTGTGCTCCACAACCTCACCACCATCGAGCAACCACACACTGGAGTTGGCAAAAAGCAGAGAGTGAAGACATCAAAAACTCTTCCAAACAAGAGAGAAAAACTTCTAATAGGAGAAGGAGAAACGGTCTCACAGGGGAGAGAGGAAGAAGAAGAAGAAGAAGAGGGAGAGGGAGAGGGTCGATGAGGGCTGCCTGAGCCCTTACCAGCAACGCTGCGGCTTAAGGACGAAACCTTGGCTGCTAGGGTTTTTATCTAAGCTTTTTTAATAATCTCGATATCTTTTTTAACTAGTGGAGACTTGTGATTCAATGGTCATTTTCTAATTTCCACTAGTTGGATGGAAAGGGGGAGAGAGAGAAAGCCCAGTGAGGAAACAAACTAGTTAGTTTTTTTTTCGACTCAAGAAACTAACGAACAGGTCCAAAAGACAGCCCATCCTTGAAGGCCCATCCATGAAGACCCGTGTGTATTTATGTGCATTTAAAGTGTTTTTGTACTACGTAGGGTCTACTTCTCTCTGAACCCTCAACCCTCAACTCTTTCACTAGCGCCGCAACTCCCCTAAACTTTTGAAGGTGGAGAGTGTAGCCCTTCACCAACTTTCTTCTTCTCTCCTTTTGTTTTTCTCCTTTCTTTTCAGTGAGAATGTTTCCTCTTCTCATTTTTGTAAAAGTTTTCTCCATCGGAGTCCTCGGAGGAGATTCGGTGCTCTGCGGTGGTGTTTTGCCGTTATTCCCACAGTTTCAAACTCTTCCACCCTTGTTCTCTTCGGTTTCTTCTCCTCCACCAAGGACTTGTCCTCCATTATCGATCAAAGTACTATCCAATTTGCAGCATGAACTTGAAACCCAAAAGGCTGTGCATCAAGATTGGTATGCGGATTTGAGAAGCCTCGAAGAAAATGAAGATGAAGGCAGAGGAGGCTGGTTAGTGGCGCCGTTGAAGGAGAGGTCATGAAGGCTTTGACAACTCTTTTCTTGGTTTTGTTCTCCATCGTTGTCCTTGGATCTGAAGGCTTTATTTTCTCTGTTCTAATTAGTTTTTTTTCTTTTCTTGGTCTCTTTTTTTTAAGTGGCTTAGATCAACTTGTTGAGCGTATGTGACAGCTTGTATCTTTTCATTGAGTATTAGAAGACTAGCTCTAATTTATGGTTAGGAGTGTGTTGCCTCTTTTTAGTCTGCTAGGTTAAGGGTCAGGGATGTGTTGCCTCTATTTAGTCTTATAGTTATGTTATATATGCCCGGTATAGATTTGTAGAGTATGTTACCTTAAATCATGTATCGTTCTCTTGTAAGTTCATGTTTGTAATATATTTGACAATTTTTAGGCCTGATTTATCTTATTTAACATTGGCTTGGTGCCAATTTAATAAAATTGATATCTATTTGTCCAAAAAAAAGTATTTTTGTACTTACTCCAAAATACTACTAGATTCTGGTCCCGCAAAAGGAAAAAAAAAATGAAGAGACCTTTTTTTGTCAGAAAAAATTGAGACCTTGTCACATGTGCTTTAGTTGTTTCTCCCTTGTACCCTTTTGAGGCCCAATGGGCTTGTCTCTGTTCAGCTTGTAGGCTGTAGCCTCTTGTTCTTGCCCAAAAAAGAGTATTTTCCTTAATTTCGAAAGTGAGATTAATTTTGTTTGAAATGTTAAAACTAAAAGTTGTTTTAACACATTATAACCATAAACAATCAAGACTCTTGATCATTCTCAAATGCAAAATTTGGTTGAAATTTCAATTTAATTGTTTTGATCATGACTTGACTGTTTTGTAGGATTTTGGTAGATGAATTAATAACAATAACAATCTATTGAATCACAGAGAAAAGTATAACTTGATCCATAATAAAAACTCTCCCGATAGGTTATGCTCTTTAAGGTTAATATGTGTGATTTTCTCAAATAAGTTTTGTGTAATGGATATTAGGTCTTACACTCACACTGGAGGTGTAAATGGGCTGGGCTTGGGCCAAGCCAACCCAAACCAACATGAGCTTCTAATTAATGTGGGCCGAGCTTATGTTGCTAATTGGGCTTAAAATCATGGCCCAACCCATATTTTTATTTAAAAAATAATTTCATTTTATTCATAATTTAAATATATATATTATAAATTTAGATATAATGTATGATAAAATAAAAAAACATATTATACATAATATTTTTGTTCAATAAAACTCAGTGAGAAAGAAACATAGGTTAGTGTCAAAGATTCAAATTAAAAAAAAAATTATAGCTTTTATGACATTTTATTTTTAATTTTAAACGCCTCTCTTTTGGAATAAGATATTAGGTTAGGTCATATACTACAAAAAAATTGACTTTCAATGGCGACTTTTTGGTGGCGACTTTTTAGAGTCGCCACCAAAAGTCTAATTTAAAAAAAAAATAAAGAAATTTGAATTTTTAAAAAAATAAAATGAAAAATTAGACCTTTGGTGGCGACTATAGTCGCCACTAAAAGTTAATTTAAAAAAATAAAAAATATTAAAAAAAATTCAAATTTTTTTAAAATAAAATTTAAAACAATCAGACTTTTGGTGGCGACAAAAGTCTTTTTTAAAAAAAATAAAAAAAGTCAGATTTTTTAAAATAAAATAAAAAATTAGACTTTTGGTGGCGACTATAAGTCTTTTTTAAAAAAAAAAAGTCAGATTTTTTAGAATAAAATAAAAAATTAGACTTATAGTCACCACCAAAAGTCTAATTTTAAAAAAAAAATTAAAAAAGTCATTTTTTTTACTTTAAAAATTCAAATTTTTTTTATTTTTCTTAATTTTATTTAAAAGAAATTTAATTTTTTTATTTTTTTAATTTTTTTATTTTTTTAAAAAATTAGATTATCGGTGACGACTGAAGTCTATTTTTTTAACTGAAATCGTTTTTTTTATGAAATTAGCTGATGTTGGACTTTTGTGGTGACTCCAATAGTAATAATATATTTGCTTTTTGTTAAGTTTAATATTATTTTATTTCTGTTTTATAATATTTTTGACCTAAAATATTTTTAACAAATTATATATATAGATATATATATATATAATATTTTGCACTTTCATAACACAAATGAAGCAGTGACATAATGGTAAGACACACATGGCTGCAAGCAAGGGACTTAGGTTCGAATCTCAGATATGCACATGTTTGGTTTAATTTCAAATAAACTTGAATATTGCACACACAAAAATCGAGTCAGCTCGGGATAGTGAGTTATTGGATCGGCCAAGACCCGCATGAGTCGAATGGATGTCGAGTCGACCAGTCGGGCCAATCCGGATCTAAAAAGATGACGAGTGACTTTTGGTGGCGATTAGTTTTTGGTGCCACCAAAAATCACTTTTTTCACGAATTTTCTTTTTTTTTTGCAATAAAAATGACTTTTGGTGGCGACTTTTGAAAGTCGCCACCAAAAGAATCAGCCACGGACTTACGCCAACAACTTTAGTCGCCACTAAAAGTCGCCACCAAAGACTTTTAGTGGCAACTTTTAGACTTTTAGTGGCGACTTTAGTCGCTACCAAAAGTCTTTTTTTGTAGTGATATACATTATTTTAATGGCTAGATTTTTTTATATTTAAACGACTTTAATAACTCATGACCTAAGTAATAAAAAAAATTACAAACCCAAAGTACAGATATTTTTAAATATTTTTATTTAAAAAAGTCCATGGGCCACCTCAGCTCTATGGGCCTAAATGGGCTGGGCTAAAAGCCCTTATTGAATATGAGCTACTAAGCTAATCCCACTTCATTTACAGGGACAACCTAGCCCATCCCGGTCTGGCCCAGTGGTTTATCCCATTTTGACAGTTCACACGCGCACACACACACATATATAGTTATTCCCAAGATCATATAACTTTAGAAATCATAACCCACCCAATGAATTGACCCAATCTATTAATAACGTCATATCATTATTATTAATTTGAGTTGAATATCTATATAAATAATAACATTAATTCACAATCATTCTAAACTAACTTTTAAATATATCAAATAGGTCTCGCTAAAACATACTTTGTAAAGATCATAATTTAGATCTAATTAATAGATAGAAATATATATATATATATATATATATATCTCAAATATAACAAATCTACTTTTTTTCTTCATAAGTATTTTCTTTAATACTCAAACCTTAAAAATCTATTTCAAACTTATTTATCATCTATAGTCTTTGTTCCCCAAGTGTTCCTTGAGCTAACGCGTTGTGGAGGTTAAAGTGATCGCGTCCGTTTCGCGTGAGCACCGTGTTATATATATATATATATATATATATATATATATATATATAGCTTTCCTCCTTATTTGTTTTCCTTAATAAAGAGAAAAAGAGTTGAAATGGATGTTAATTATGAGCTATAATTTGGTATGTCTGATTGAAATATTGTCGGGAGACATAATGTGGACGATGACATGAAGGCCATACATAGCAATGGTCTCAATCTTATAAAGATTAGTCATTTCAAATTAAGTGGCATTGCGATTGTCTGTTTTCAGCTGTATATAATATGTCATTCTGTCTACTCTCTGGTTGTGTATTGGAATCTTCCATCTTGTGCTAATGTCGGCCTGCTTTCAACACTCAAACTCGTTGCTATAATTGATCCATGTCTTGATTTTTTTCACAGTCATGCTTAACATGATTACAACTGTTAAACGAGTTAGTTCTGACTGTCCCGTCACGAGTTATAAAATAACGAGTTTCTATATGAAAGATCAAGATCGCCAGTGACTGGATTGCAGGTAAATGGTCTAGTATGCGGTCTCTTTTATTTTTTTATTTTGAAGTTCAGCTTTTGACCTAGACCTACATATTTGTTGTCACCGAGACCGAGAGCCAATGGAAAGAGGATATGCCACCAAAACAGAGAGCAGAGAGACTCAGACAAAAATAAACGAACATGAACCTCCAATAGCATATGGACAGAGGAGATGTCACCAAGATTGAGAGCAGAGAGACCCAGACGAAAATAGACAAACAAAAACTAAGAGTAGATGGACAGAGGAGCTGAGACTGAGAGTAAAGAGACTTAGACAAATAGCCAAACTCTAACAAAGAAGATGAGACGAGATCAGATGGACACAAAATTAGTGAATCACATATGGTAAGAGGAAAAAATATATATTGGGTGGGCTAGCCCCAAACCCTTTTGATTTGCGGGCTGACCCATCTTGAACACAAGATTATTCATTTATAGACATGCCTGAACTAATTAGCGAACCACGGGCCAAACAGCAAGACATGATGTGACAAGTCAACAATTTTTCTAGTTGAAACTTCGGTGAAATCTCACATGTTTTAAAATTCTATATTTGGTTCTAGAAGCAGATCAAGGGTGATGATGTAGTGAATCTGTTGATATATATGGCCTTCATAATGTTTCTATATATGACTCTACATTAATGTTATGCAGTTTAGGATATATGATATATCCCTACCTTGTTGATTTGAAGGATGAATGAAGTAGTTGTGGCCGACATAACGATCTTGAAGTAGATCTTATAAGTACTGTGACTGTGTTGTTATGTATATGAGGCAGGCATTTATAGCTGGCTTCTTTTGGATTCACTCACCTCCTCAATACATGCCCCACTTCTACCCTATCCCGACCCAAAAAAAAAAATTTAAATACTTTGATTTAAGTTTCACTCATTAATTTTCAAATACTACACTTTTTAAAAGTAACTTCAGCTATTTATTACACTTTAAAATTTAAATCCATCCCCATTTGATTTAATAACCTCAGTAACGGAGATTTTTCATCTCAAGTTTCATTTTCTAAATAAATGAGAATGGAACTACGTACTTGAGAAATAATAAAGTCTGAAGTGAAATATATTAATAGAATATAAGAAAATGACTAAAATAAAAGTTAATCTTGATGGATATATAATAGAGAGGGATATTATCCGATTTTCATAATTTTTTAAAAAAAAAATACTCAAAATTGAGTTGGGTTTGCGGCCTGGGATCATAGTATATATAACCACTGCGTTTCTGCGTTTGTCTGCCTAACATCCTCAATTCCTCATCAGTCATCACCCCCTATTATATCTATTTGTATACTATATATATATATATACGTCTACTCCCTATTTAAGGATGTCTGGTTTCATCTGTCACACTGTCGCTTGCTACTATGTCCACAATGACATGTTAAATCAAGATTCTATATTCATATCTTAAAACATTGTTATGGATATCCAACTCCCAAAACGCCACAGATTAATGAAGCTGGCAATGAAACGCACAAGCTCACTCACCAAATTGAATTAATATATATATATATATATATAACTATTCTAATTTCTGAAGGATATGGGTCTGAGTTACATATGGAGTTTATCTAAAGTCTCGTCATTTAGTAGCAAAAATATGTTGTCGTAGACTATATATATATAATGGAGTTGAATAATTAAGAAAGATATCTGCATTTGTTTGGAAGCTATATGTGTTGCAATGTCGTCTATGCTTTTTAGTTAGTGTATGTGTTTCAACTAATTAATGACCTTTCAAGAACCACCGTGGGGAGAATCCTGCATATTGTGGCTAAAAACGTCATAGTTATAACGGTGGCTAAATTTACTTTTAATCACGATTTTTAATAATACTTATAATCATAGTTATAATCGTGGCTAAAAGTGTGGCGAATTCGCTAAAGCCAATCAGGATCCCACCAAAACCAATCTAGCAATACAATGTATGAGAGACGTGAACGTAAACGTACATTACTTATGAAGACATGCTAGCTGATGCATGCTTTCTTGGTTTGAGGCTGCATAATTAATTTTTCAGCAATAAATAATGCAGCATTTGTATTCTTGCTCTCGTCTAACCTTCTTGAACAAATTGCTTCGTTTCACATATTCCTAATTCTGATATCGTTATTAATAGGATCCCTAGTCCTTATCCATAAGACAAAGTTTTTGGGTTTAATTAGATTCTGGTAGGTCCAGCAGCTTAAGTCCAAATATTGTCGACAATGCCATGTGAAGGGAGTACAAGTTCAGAACTGCATACACTAAAGCAGCTATATATATAGTATAGTACGTACAGTTTGATGAGGAATTGTAGAAAAAGAAGAGTGGGCATAAGTCATAACCCATGTGTCTATTTATAATGTTTTTTTATCAGTGAATGGCTCCAATTAGAAGAGGATGATGAAACCATAAAATTAATGGATAAGAAAGAGATAAACGTGACAAATTGGAGCTGTTAAGTGCGAGTCAGGTTTGAAGAAAACTAAATTGTCTCACTGAAATGAGGTTTCTGTGACGAAAGAACTCAGATGGGCCATATGTATAACTTCAGAATTACTCAGCATGGGCACTTCATATGGGCTGTTTCTACATGTTCTACTTAAACACGAGCTTTACCACTCAAAAAGACAATCTATGGGCACAGTTGTTTGTAGTGGTTATATATACATACATATATATATATATATATATATATATATATATTTGAAAAGGTGAAACTCAAATATATGATTTTGAGTATTTATATAAAGAATTATTATTAATTAAATTGATAACATAATTCAATTTTTGGATTGGTTGATGCATGGCTATTTGAATTTCAAAAACTACACTAATTAGATTTTTGGAGACCTTAATTTAAACATGACTTTATTTCTTACATTCAATAAATTCAAAAGAGATTAGTTTTTTACTTTATTGAATGGTAGATGACTTTATATAGTAAACACCAGAAACAAAGTTCTAAATATTTTGTCTAATCGTGCTTCAAACATCATATATATACTAGCATGTCAATTAGCTAAGCCAGTCGTGGTGGAGCCTAATTCGGTTCTGATTAATATATATATTCTCATCTACAAGTTCATGATGGGAAGTTTGGTTTAACATTTTATATATGTCGTGTGATGAAATCTCCATTTGTTCAGCATGCAGTATCATTGAATAAGTAAAAAGAGAGAAGAATCTAGAAGTAGTTTCAGAATTAGGTCCATATATACTCCTAATTATCCTCTTTTCTTATAGTTATCTGTAGTTCTAGCTAGGTCGTCTAGTGTAAATATTAGGGGTGTACAAAGTATGACACGCAATGCATTGGGTCTATTTCATTTATGTTTACTCTCTTGAATGTTTACTTTTCATTTTAGAAGTTGCTTTTGAGTCTGTGACAGCTACACAATTCCGTTCAGAACTGGTAAAATGTAGTTGGTTTACCATAGCTACATCCTCATCACCTATATATTAATTCCACTTGCCAATATATAGTCATATATATGTAGGCCTTCATTAGTACCTTATTACCTTCCAACCCACCTTTTTTTTTCCGTAAATACTAATAGTTGAATGACTTTAAATTATATGTGGCTCAAATTATGACTTAACCTGATTTTTTTGAGAAAACGACCAAAATGGAGCGACACATGAAGTGACTTGATCTGAGTAATTATATATTTGTAATATACATATCTAATTCAATTTTTTCTGTATTGTACATCAAACATTTTACTAGAAAAAATACAAAAATTCTTGACCCATGAAGTAATCCGGTCTGAATAGTTATGTATTTGTAATATCATGTCTACCTTAGTTTTTTCTACACCAAATATTTTACCAGAAAAAATACATGAAGAGTCACATTGACCAACTACATTAAATTTGTATGTTTTGTTCTTCACTCTATAATCTTTTCTATTTTTTAAGTGAATTTTCGTGACACTAACTATAGATTATTTAGGTTTGGATTAACTATAGAATATTTAAGTTTGGATAGAAGCAACTTAATTATCTCCTCACATACATATAAGAATACTCAATCACTAAGGAACCCCTGGAAAATAACAACTCAATGTTGAGATAAGATAATCATATTAGTGTATGAGTTATGTGTATATATGAAAGTGTAATGTGGTTAGGAATAATGATTTACAGAAATGATACGAGCGTAGTATTAGATGAGAGGGAGGCTTTAAGCATGTGGAGGTGAATAGTGGTCTGATATAAATGAGCTTGCCATTTCTGTGTGTGGGTCAAACCCAATATATATACTCTTTTGAAAAGGAACATAAGTATTGCTTTGAAGGCATCTGACAGACAGAGAGAGAGAGAGAGAGAGAGGGTGTGAAGATGGAATTCTGGTGCTGCAATTGCATGATGATGATGATGATCTCTTGCTCTCTTGGATGGGCCCTACCATCTGATGATAGGGTTATAGGGGCAACTTGTCTGTCCTCTTCCACTCAATCTGTGGGCCATTCGAGGATATTACTTCTTCCTCGATTCTCATTCTCACAATATTCTGATATGGAGTTTCTAAAGCCATACCAACAATAATTCATTAAAATACCTTTAGTTCATAAATTTGAAGACAAAGAACAAGCATGATTTATGAAAATTTAGTAGGCTATTAGATAGAATTCATAAAAGTAAATTAAAGTTGAAGGATATACTTTAATCCATAGTGTATTTTTTAAAAAAAGTTGAGTTTTCCTAGAAAAAGGGTCAATAAACTTACTTTTTTTTTTATGGGATAAAATATAAGAATGATAACCTCATTCAACCTACTTAACCACGGGTTTGGATTCTTTAATTGGTTCTAAAGTTAAGTACAGGTGTTTAGCCTAATTTAAATAGTTAAATTTTACAATTAAAAATTCAGATTTTAAGATATTTTTTTAATATTTTTTTAAACAACATCTTAAAATTTAGATAGTTGAGTTTAACTTTGGGGCCAAGTAAGGTATCTTCTTTCCTTAACCACAACCTTGCAATATTATCCATAGGTCAATCTCGTAATAATGACCTATCATCATTAATTAGTTAGGTCAAGGTTTCTTTTTTTTTTTAACAAATGAAAATGATTTCTATTAAAGGCATAGAAGTTGAGATACATGAAATAATACAAGACCTAAAAATAAAATAATTACATATTAGACCTGAACTCATGGGATAACAGGTACTTAAATTTAGAGTCACATACCTTAAAAAATACTTAGATCTTAAAAAAGGCAATACACCCCTACACCAAGAGGGTTAAAATTAAAAAAACTAACCTAAAAGAGCTATTTATTTTTCAGAGACAAAACCCTAGTGGGCTGGTAAAGCCAAACAAGCTTTTTTTTTTAAATAAAAACAAAAAAATGGATTTGGAGATGGATGGTTCGAAACCCAGATCTTTCACGGCCAAAAGCATCTGAAACCCATCCCTCATTCACGCCCTCTTAAGCCATAAGGAGACAAGTCGGCGGTAGGAAGAAGACATAATCAGAAAAGCGTCAGGCAACTAAAACTCCTCACCATCCGCTGAACATCATCAGGAAGAAGAGGTAGGCGTCAGACAACATCGAGAAGAAAGATGTGGCTTCAGCGACAAGAATGAGAAGGAAAGCAATGGCGCAGAGAGAGGAGGAAAACGCCGACAACACTGATGGCAGTCGAACCACTATTGAAACACTATTGTATTGTCGACCCAAGACTGTAGCTTCCAGCTCCTATTTGTTCCTCCGTCTACACCTCTAAAGCTTTAGGAAAGATGATCAGCAAAGAGGGAAGAAGCAAGGGAGCAAGTGTCTACTACAAAGGAATGTTAGATCTCTACTTCAACTTTCGGTGCCTCCTCAACCTTCTTGTCCTCGGAAAACAGGGGTAAGGTCAACACCGTTGCGCCTCCGTGAAAGATCCACCTTCAGGAACGCCAAAAACAAAAAAAAAACTCCCACAAAAGAAGAGGTAACCTTCTACAAAAGAGAAGGAAAAAACTCTCACAACGAAAAGGGAAAAAAAATAAAAAGAAAGGAGGGGGTAAGAGCTGCCTAAGGCAACCCTCACCACCAATGGCACACGCAAGAAAAGTAAACCCTAGTAGAGGAAAAGCTTGAGAGAGAGGGAGATAAATTTCCTTTTGGGTCAAGGTTTCTATGCATTATAATAAAGCCCAAACAAAAAATTTGATATTTCACTTAGGCCCAAGTAAATTAAATAACTTAATCAAGATCAATTAATTAAAGTCAAAATATAGATAGCACCCTGTATACAATAATTAATATATAAGTCAACAAAATTGCTAACATATTCAACTTCAAAACATATTCTTATATCAATTGAATCAATTGATAAAACTAAATTGCATTCACTATAATATTTTGAGTTTAAATTTCACCATCATTTATCAGTAAATGGTTACTAATTGTAATGTGTTAGAATAAGTTAAATTTTTTTCCTAAAAGCTTAGGGGTATACTGCATTAATTTATTTTATTGTAGTTAAATTATTATTTGTTTATTTTGAATTATTATATTTGGATCCCGTAACGTTTTAATATATATTATAAAAACATCCTCTTCAATTTATTTTCTGTCAAATAAGCTAACTTCTTTTACAATATAAGAAAATACTTTTAATTTTAATATAATAGGAAAAAAAAGTAAAATAATTTTATTATAAGAATAAATGCGTATTATATTAACTAGCGATTCAAATGATGAATTGTTATTTATTTATTTATTTTTAAGTAAGATCTTGATAATGGAAAAAATTAATATTGGAAGAATTTTACAATTATAGTTTGACCTAATTCCAATCACATTATTGGAAACTCAGTTTTTATTTTTATTATTATTTTTTTTATAATGAAACTCAGTTTTTAACTATTGATGGTTTTAAAAAAACAAAAAGCAAACTTTCATTAAATAAATTAAATAAATTATTAAAAATTGTTTCATGTTAAGAAAAATAGATATAATTTGCCCTAAATTTTAATTCAAAGGAAGAGAAAATGAAGCATGGGATGCCAGGTCAGAGAAGAAATTAGAGAGAGTTAATTTTGTTGGGTAGCTGCTTTAGATCCCCACCACTATCAGACGAAAACTTGCTTTCAAGATTCTTCCTCACACTTTGTACTGTTCTTATTATTACAGAAAGCAAGTGCAAAGTCAGAAAACAGCTGAGTAGGTAGGTCAATTGATGGGATTATTTTAATTTAATTAAAAATTTTGAGTTCGAATAATGTAAATGTGTTAAAATTTAGTTAAATAAATTTTGTCACATATTATAATTTTATTAATCTAACTTAAATCTAAATTAATTATTAATCATGATATTTAGATATTGAATAATTATTAAAAACAAGACACAAAACGACTTTGATTGATTCGTAACCTTGCACCAAACCTCACCTCGAAATAGAAACCTCTCAAGATTTTGGGTGGCTCTCTTCTAATTCCCCACATAACCCTCTTTGCCTAAAAATGGAAAAGTCTACAATCACAGACTACCTTCGAACCTTCAACAAAAAGGAAAGGAAACCCAAGAGAGAGAGAGAGATTGGAAGTGAAGTTGAAACTTGAAACTTGAAAGTAACTGTATCATTTAACTTGAATGCAGAAGTATGGTACACATATTACATAAGCTGTATAAATCTCAGAACAAAAAAAAAAAAGAATAAGAAAAAGCCTCGTCATCCTGGATTTTGGAAAATGCCCCGAGAACACTATCAAAACTTGGGCTATAGGAGAGGGCTCTGTTTCTGTGCTGTTCTATCTGTTATTTTTTGTTTTCTTTCTAATTTTTTTTTTTTACAAAACAAATAAGGTTTTTGATGTTTGGTTTGGGTGGAGTTATTAGAATTGGGAAATGCATCTTCTATGGCAAGCAATGGTGCGTTGCTTCGTTTGCCTGGTCTCTTGCTTCCACACTGAGCCTATGTCTTGAGCGATTCTGAGTGCATCAGAAGAAGCACCAGACAGCCCTCTCCTTGTGAACCCTACTGCGTAAAGCCCTGCACTTCCCTTCCATCCTTCTGGAAATGGCCTCTTTGGGTATCCATTCTTCGAGAAAAATTCACCTTCCTGTTCGTTCATACACAATAACATTACCTCATTAGTTTGTTTAAAATATTACATAATAAGAAATTTCCCAAAAAGGACAAACACGCCCAATCTGCCTAAATTTAGATTAACCATCACTTCACAACTGACAATCCTCTGTAATCACCAATATTATACTTTCAAAAATTGTCCTTTTCTCAGTTTTAGGAAAAGTTCACAACAGAGGATTTAGATTAGATTACACAAACTCACCTGAAGCCAAGAAGGGACGTTGCTGCGGTATCCAGTGGCGAGAACCACTGCATCAACATCGAGCTTTTCACCATTGACGAACTCAACTTCGTTTTCATTGAACTTCTTGATCCCAGGCACCACTTTTATGTCTCCTGATCTAATCTTCGCTAATGCCCCAATGTCCAAAACAGGGGTCTTCCCCTCTGTGTTTTTCAGCTCTATTGGACCCGTTGATGGCCTTTTTAGTCCGTACTTCTCAATGTTTCCAAGCACCAACCATGCGAAAATCAACAGTAACTTATCAACTAGCCAGAGTGGTAGCCATTTCAGCATCATAACGGCCAATTCGAACGTTGATTTCCCCAAAATCTCCCTGGGTAGTACATGAACCTGTGTCCCAAAAACACAGCATACCCTGTTAGTTTCTGCATTTAATTCTTGTATTGTTCTTGTAAAACACAAAAAAGATTTAAGAACTGTATTGGTATTCGATACTTACGGAGCTACGAACGACCATTGATGGTGAAGCATTGTGGTTACAGAGGTCAAGAGAAAGCTCCATGCCGGAATTGCCACACCCCACAACGACAACTTTCTTTCCCCTGAAACTCTCCCCTGACTTGTAGTCACAGGCATGAATCACTTCCCCTTTGAACTCCCCCAACCCTTCGATCTCCGGCATGACACACTCGGCATTCTCGCCGGTGGCCACCACGAGCCACCGGCAGATGTACTCCACCTCATTCCGGGTCGACCCGTTTGCGGAGACGGTCTTGACCCGCCACAACCCTATGGTCTCGTCGTACCTAGCGGACTGAACACACTCGTTGAATCGAGGGTTGATCTCGAAATGAGCGGCGTAGGATTCGAGGTAGTCGATGAACTGTTTCTTGGTGGGGTACTCAGGTAAGTTTTCGGGAAACGGAAACTTGGGAAGCTGGCAGAATTGCTTAGGAAGGTGAAGCTTGAGCCTGTTGTAGGTTCGCTTTTGCCAGAGGGAGGCTATGCAATCGGCTCGCTCGAGAACCATAAAGGGGACGCCTTGTTCTCGGAGGCAAGCCGCCGTGGCTAGACCGGAAGGGCCGGCGCCGACGATGACAGGGCCGTTCACCCAGATGCAGCGGCGAGAGAAGAAGCCTTCGTGATCGACCAGGCGGAACAGGTTATCCATTGTGGTGAATTGAGCTATTTTGGGTTCGAGAAGGACAGTGATTTGATTGAAGTTTGAAGGATTGAGAAAAGCGAGCAGAGTGAGATTGGATTGAATGAACAAGAGAGGAAGAGGAAGAGTGCTTAAATAGGGGAAGGGGAAGTTAAGGCATGAGACGGCCTGCATGTGAGCTCTCTCCCCGTTTATTCCGCACTCTTTCTCTCTTAATTCCTCTTTTTTAAAAAAAAATATATATATACTACAACAACAACATTATTTCTCTTTTCTATAATTTGAATATTTTCTTCCATTATTTTATTAGATTCTACTATGTTATGCTTCTTTTTTAAAAATTGCCCAGGATTAGCATCTAATTTGATTGCCATTTATTTTTTCCCCTTCAATGTTTAAATGATATCTTCTTTTGATTGTGTTTCATTTGTAATTACAAATATTCATTAATTTTTAATAATTTCCAAAATAATAAAGGTGCACTGTAGAAAATAAGTTTTGTTAGGTAAGCCGAGAGAGTTGGGACTCGTTTAGGTATAGGACTTTCATGCAAACTAAAAAAAAAAATCAATTATTATAGAAAGATAATGATGTACTGATGCAGACTGTTGATTTGATGGGTATCAACTATCCAATGACATATACATGCAGCATGTATATTATGAAAATTTGGAAGCTGATATACAGCTGTAAACTTCTTCTTCTTTTTTCTTTTTTTAATGTATATTACAATTAGATGTTTATAAATAAATTTAGATATATAAGGATTTGGTTATAATTAATTAGATGGGGATAGCAGTAATAGGCAATGTTTTTTGAACCGATCAAATTATTGACTAAGGTTGGTCTTCAAATTATTTGGTTATTAGTTTAATCATTGGGTTATCGGGTCAATTGTTAATCTGGATAAACAAATTAAAAATTATATATATACCTATATATCTTTACAAATAAATTAAAAAATAAGTAAAATAAATAATTTATATTCAAATTTTAAATTTTAAAGTCATAAACATCTATAATAATTCAAATATAAACTCATAAATATTCATAAATATTTATAAAGTCATAAATAACATCATCCAAACATAATAATATGACTAAGATGTAGAACATCAATTTTTCTCAAGAATGCAAATTTGAATTTCTCAGTCACATTCAATGAGTTAGATCATGAAACTTTTGTTGTAAAAATTGTATTATAAAAAGCTTTTATATTTGTCGACATGATCTAGTTTTATTTTTTATGAAAATAATCTTAATTTAATCTTTTTTATGCCTATTTGAATATATGAGAATATGTCAGTTATAAAATTGATTACGTTAGTTTCAGAAATTAAGTGACTATTTCAAAAAACAAAAAAACAAAAAGATGATAAACAATAAGTTAAATTTAAAAAAAAAAAGGAGAGACCCAGGTCAACTAGGTCTTCGCTCAGTTACTTGCATCCGGCCAGAAAAGCATGACCTAGATCGGTCAGGCCCTAAGTCGACAGGGTCCCAGGTTGACCCATTGGGCCGGTCCGGGTCCGGGTCCCAAAACTAAGGTAATAGGCATAGTTATTGGAACCTGTCATGACCTAAATCCGAGAATATGACCGATATGGCAGTGGAATCCATACCACTACCATAAGCCTAATACCATACATGCTAAACACACACATCATAAAGATAACAATAAAGTAAACTCTTTCTATCATTAAGTTCACAATATACTTAGGAGTCCTATTCACTATAGAGTGACTCAAAGAAACTATCATACGCACCATTAAAGTCATCCCAAACTGGAAATGTTGAGAACTTGGAGACTCTACTACTCTTTGTACAGAGCCCCACCAATTAAGCAGAACCTGTAAGGACATAGAGAAAAGGTGAGTATGAAGATACTTAGTGATAGAATAATTAAATTGAACAGATTACCATCACGTGCTGCTCACAGGGATGGGACACGAAATTAATATCACATCCACCAACATTAAACCCAAGCCTCATTCTACACATCCTGTATAGCCAAGTAAAGAAACCCTACCCTATGCATACAGTCATCATCAAGTCATGCATCACAAGGAAATTACAAAATTCATGTCATTACATGACTCAGCCACACAAATTAAACACGTGACATCAGACAATTTAAAATCAGATAGTTTCACCAAGTCGCCATGTATGTATGTATGTATGTATGTATATATATATATATATATATATATATATATATATATATAACCATATTTAAATAAAAGTAAAACCAAAGTCTTCCTATAAAACACACATGAGGTAATAGCCTTTTAATTCAGCACGAATCCAAATTTTGCAATATGTCTACCATTCCAAGACATTTGAAGATTTTAATATGGGTATGTCCACCGTTCTAAGATATTTGAAATTTATAATATGTCTACCATTCCAGGATATTTGGAATTTATAATATGGGTATGTCCATTGTACCAGGACATTTGAAATTTATAATATGTCTACCGTTTTAGGACATTTGAAATTTATAATATGGATATGTCCATCATTCCAGGACATTTATAATATCAATAAGCCAATTTAGTCCCATGTGCCTCCCATACATTTCATATAAAGCATAAGCCATAAATCTCAATCTGATTTACCCACAAGCCAACATATGACACAATCATATACAAGCACATTAAACAATGAAAACATCATTCCATAACAAGTGTTGCTGTCAACACATCACATTCATTAACCACAGTGATCAAGATATACATTTATACAATTCTTTTACAAACAATGGTTTATATCCCAATTCTGTACTCCCATCAGTGTTAGTCAAGTATTCATCATTTAATAATCTCAAAAGAAATCAATAATTTCATTCATAATAGCATGAGTTCCAACAATCGTGATCTGATAATCACTTTAATTACCATACTCTATGTATTATTATACTAAGCATTCTCATAACAAGGTTCCTTACTTATACGTACAACACATTTATCTTTTTGGTTTGCAGAGTAAAATGTATACATGTATTTTGTGCTAGTGCATCTAAATGAAATATATATATGCATCTATATATATATATATATATATATATATATACACACAAGAGTACCTTTCTCTACCGCACAATTAGGACATAACCTTGTGTACCTATACATATGTAAATACCCTATTAGAATCATCCTCATAGTTGTCTTGGACTCCATACCTTTACACAGATATATACCTACAATAAATTTCACATCTATATTGGCGTATAATCATAACCAACTAATCACCATGAATAGTCATGCTAATTTACAATATAGGTTACGTTTATATCATTTATTTATGTCACACAAGTTCTTGCTTCATCATAATTATAATCATCAATAATATTCACATAATGGGGGAAAATATATCTATCCATGCTTACTTGTATCTAGTAATTTGCTTAAGGATTACCCATTATTAAACATAAGTAGCTACAACTTGCAAGTGTCCCAACACACAGATAACTAATAAATAAATAATGAATTATGGCAAACAACCGAATAAGGTAGAGTATGTCCCCCTCACCTTAGCTTGAGCTCCTCAAAGAAGTTCATCTCCTTACAAGTAGTCTCGTGAGCTCCATAGAGTCTCAAGAATGACTCAAGATGTCATTAAACAATTAAGGACCGAGGATATATGAGAAAAGGATCAAGAAAACATCATTTTGGGCATAAAGCAGGTAGTGGAGCCCTGGGTGCCCACCCTAGTGCCTATGACAAAGACTCAGGAAGTTGGCGCCTCGAGCACCAAACCCTAAAGTCACAGGTTCAAGCCAGCCCAAGGCACCTGGGGCACCTAAGTCTAGGCTGATGCGGACTTTTGCGATTTTGTTCCCAAAATGCACCAAATCACTCGTTTTGGTTCCAAATACTTCAAGGGTTCAACTAGGGTGATTCTAAGCAAAATAGAGACACTCTAAATAGCCATAGAACTTAGAAATCAAAAGTAATCTACCTTGAAGAAAGAATTTCAAGAAATCATCTCAAATGCCACCCCTTCAACAACCAACTTATCTTCCAAAAATTCTACCACATCTATCCATGGTTTTCTTTTATCAACACCTTACAACAACAAAAGCTACACTAAAGATCAATGGGAACATTCTACACATTTTCCCCAAATGTAAATCTTGCGTTTTAGTTCTTGAAAGAAAAGAAAAAGAAGAAAAGAGGAAGAAGGGAACTACTCACTAATCCTCCTAAGCTTTGATGCCTTCCTCCCTCAAGCAAAAGCATGGATGATTACTGTGGAAGATGGCTTGAAAGGCTGCCAAGAATAAAGAAGATGTATGCCACGAGAGAGGGAAAAGAGAAAGAAGAAGGAAAGTGTTTAAAATAGTGGTGCATAGGCCCCACCTTTATCTCTTCACCTTGGGTCCCTTTGGAAATCACATTACTGGGGACCTTGTAAGAAATTTAAGAAAACTCTTATCTTACACATAGGGTGCCCATTACACTTCCTTAAAATGTACATCACTAGATGAAAAAAATTTTTATCAAAACCAAAATTTTACATTTCATTCACTTTAGCCCCTTTTCCATGCCTCTTAGTCATGTGTTCATCCTCATCCTAAGATTGCTCTATTATTTTATACGCCTTGCTACTTAAGTCCTTAAATTTAAGGAAAACAAAAAATTTCCTACACCCAAAATACTCCTTAGGAAGTCCAATAAACTAATATCTAAAAATGATGGATATTACATAATCGGCCCGGTCATTGACCTAGGCTGGCCTCAAGGTCATCGAGTCACTAGTTTAACCACCAGATCACCGAGTCAATTGTTGAACCGAATAAATAAATTTAAAATTTAAAAATTATGTGTGTGTGTGTTTACAAATAAATTTTAAAACAAATAAAATAAATAATTTAATGTAAATTTCTACTTTAAAATCTTAAAACTACGATCATTAGTCATAAATAATTAAAATGAAAATATTTATAAAGTCATAAACATTCATAATAATTCAAACATAAAACTACGATCATTTGAGGGACCAAAATGTTACATAAAAATTTTTTTTGCTCAAATCAATCATTAATTACCAGTCATCTCCATACGCCAGTACTATTTCATAATCTACAGTCTATACTCTTCTCTATAGGCTTCTTATATTTCTATTTTCCAATTTTTCCTTTTACTTTTTTCAATACTGAGACTTGAGAGCATAAGATTGTAAAGTACTGTAGACTAAGCTGAAGAGCAAGGCAGAAAAGATTAAATTCATTTCTCTTTCAGTCTCAGTCTTCTTCTTCTTCTCTTTCTTCTTCTCCTTCTTTCTTCTTCTTCTTAATCATTTTCTTCTGGCTTCTCTCTCTCTCTCTCGCCGTCTACCACTCTTAAAAAAAATTTTTAAGGGAAGGGCAGGTCAATCGAGTGATGGGTCATCGGTTTGGCTAAGACCTGGTTGATCGACTGTTGGTCAGTTTGAAATGGTCACACAGCCCGAGCCTAGCCTTAGGTCGCCATTTTCCAATTCAACCCGCCGTCTGAGCCGAGTCCTAATACACTGGTTATAGGGGAAAATGAATAAAATCCTAAAAAAAGAAAGGGCTGATTTGCAAGGGATTCGTCACAGAGTTTAATGCTATCATAGGCAAAAGGATAATTTATTTCCCTAACATTTATACTGATTTTTTTATGCCATTAACGTTTGTTTTTTATCATCTATGTATCACATGTTTTATTTTTTTTCATATATGCCATTTTTTTAATTACTGGTAAATAAATTAATGGAAACTGCTGACTAAGCTACCACATGGCAAAAATATTTGTCACGTCACTTGCCACATGTACTTATAACCTAAAATTATAAAAATACCCCTAATAATAATTAAAAAAATTGATTCTTTCTCTGCTCCTTCTTTGTATACTCTCTCTTTCTTTCTCTGCTCTCTGTCTCTTTCTCCCTACTTCGGCTCTCTCTCCCCACTTCTCTATTTTCATTTCTCTCTAAGTTCCCTCTATGCTACAAAAGAAAGAATAAGGCTAAACTCAACATTGACAAGGAGACCTCAATTCCAATATAATGTGGGTAAACATGAAACTTGAATTTAATAACATTTAAATTTGTCACCAATTTGGTTTTTGTGAGAGTCAATGTCTTGCTGTTTGTTAAAGGTTGGTTTTGGAGCAAAAGAAGATTGTGGTGTGGACTGTGGATTGAGGCACTAGCAGCGTCTTGGGTCAAAGAGATGTTGTAAGGTGGGGTTATTCTCCCTCCTTTTCTTTTCTTTTTCTTTTTCTTTTTCTTTTTCTTTTTCCTCACTATTTTTTCTTGGTTCAAATTTATGATATGAAATCGTGTGGACAAGAAATCAATACCATATGTTTTGGATTTACTTCTCTCTTAGTAAAAGGGCATTTAATGTGAATGACTTTGCTTTAATTGTGCTGCAGTGAAGAGAGTGACCAAAGAGAGTGGGAGACAGAGGTGTGTCAGGTGTTTCGTTGAGTCCTTGGCTCTGAATTCCAGTTATGGGTTCATCATTCAATTCTCTGTGAAGCCTATTTCTCTTCCCATACTCCGTCTTTTTGAGTTTGTTGAAGTTGTGAAATGGTTTGCAAATTTTTGGGATCTGGTTTGGGTTAAGGAACAAGTGATCTGTGTGCTGAGTTGAGCCTTATTATTTTTCTTGCAACACAGAGGGAACTTAGAGAGACAAAAACAAAGAGAGGGGGAGAGAGAAATAATTTTTTTAATTATTATTAGGGGTATTTTTATAATTTTAGGTTTTGAGTATACCTAACAAATGACATAGTGGATGATTTCTGCCACATGGCAGTCCAATCAGTATTTTTCATTAAGTTATTTGACAATGTTAAAAAAAGGTATATCTCACAAAAAATAAAATATATGGGACATAAACAGTCAAAAACAAATATTATGGGCATAAACGAAAATCAGTGCAAACGTTAAGGACATAAAGTACTATTTTGCCACTATTATATGAGATGAAATATATGAGATTCTTTAATTGGAGTGTATATGTGATATAAAATTATAGTAAAAAAATTTCTTTCATCATTAACGTTTACCTTGAGTTTTTATTTTGTTCTTAACGTTTTTTAATACTAATTTTATCCCACATATTTATTTTTTATTTTAATTTTGTCCCTAAGGCTAATGTCATTAATAAAGTTGATGGAAAATCCTAACATGGACTCCTTCAAATTAAATGACATGTGGACTCTTCCATGTAATACATCAAATATTTAGAAGTTAATTTGGGATGAAAGAAAAAAAAATAAAAGAGTATCATTTGAGGTAAAATTGAAATTTAGTCAAATGTCTGAGACAAAATTAAAGCTAAAATTAATTAGTATGACACATTGATAATGGACGTGTTACATGAAAAAGTCCATGTTAGCATTTTTCGTTAACTATATTTAGTTAGCCTTAAAAACAAAATCAAAATATAAAAAAATAGATGAAATTAACATTAAAAAAATTAAAAACAAAATTAGAACTCAAAGTAAATATTGAAAAAAAAAACTTTCACCAAAATTAGAAAAAGAATTAGGAAGTAATGATAGTGTCGTGTATTGGGCCCACATTCCACAGTGGAAATGAAAGCTAAAATAATGATGAGAAGAA
Organism: Biancaea sappan; assembly: GCA_037074585.1. Classification (NCBI taxonomy): domain Eukaryota; kingdom Viridiplantae; phylum Streptophyta; class Magnoliopsida; order Fabales; family Fabaceae; genus Biancaea; species Biancaea sappan. The sequence continues at coordinate 9,107,654 of CM073492.1, read as the reverse complement.
AAATGGAGATAGGGGAGAGACTTTTTTAACTGTCAGCTCCCAGTTTTATTTTTAAATTTCCAATGTGTCCTTTTTTCTATTTAATTTACATAGGTAAGCTAGAAATACCGTCTACGTGCACGTAAGTCGCCCTTGCAGAGGGTGACTCACATGTTAGATTTTATTTACTTGAGTAGGCCAGAAGAATTGTATTGACATAAATTGCCCTTGCAGAGGGCGATTTACGTTCAAACCTGTGTTGCTCTTTCAAAGGATGACTCACGTACAATGTATTTCTTATCGTTGCAATTGACCATTTATTGTCACGGAACCATAAGAGATCTTTCTCCAAAACCCTTACTACTCTTTTTTTTTATTATTATTTCACTACTTACTCCAATAACTTCATTTCTCTCAATTTCATTATAATCTGTTGCTTCCTCCAATCACATACAAATAAAGTAATTTTCTTAGCTATTATAATTTTATTATTTTTATGTTATTATAATTTTATTATTTCTTACATAAACAGTAATTAATGTTCCCCTTTATCAAGTAATTTTATTATGATTTAATTATTTGTCTCACTTTATTATTTCTTAGTTATTATGATTTAGTTAATTATTAATTATTTTTTACATAATCAGTTAATATAATTTTTTATGTTAATTATTACAATTTTCTTAATGTTAATTTTATTTTAATTTATCTTATTATTTCTTATTTTTATATTAATTAATGTAGAAATATGATGAATGTGGGATTGTTTTTGTTATTATGAATTAATCAATTACATCAAAGAGAATTAGTTTTAGATACAGTCACCACATTTGAATTTAGATGTAAACAAGTAATTTTTAATTAGTAAAGTTTTATTTTCTTAGTTATATACTAATTTACATTTGATCTAAAAATTTATCATTATTAAAATTTAGAATTTATTATGTATTGTGCTAATTTTTTTTAAAAAAAAAAAGATAATATGAGTTAAAGTGGGGCATTCCTTGTTCGTGTTTATTCGAACGGGACTATATTGAGTGGTGGTTCCAACGGTGTATCCTTCGAGGCTGATAACAAGGTGGTGATAAAAATTAAGCGTTACATTTCTTTAGATGTTTTGAGGCATTTAATCTACCAGAAGTTGAGACTATAACAACATAAGGAGATATTATGGTTAATACATAGATATCCTGAACAAACAATGCCACTTATGTTCGGGTAGTTCTAGCTAACCGACAATGATGATGTGGAGGTGATGAATGACTATCACCTCCAGTTGGAGGGGATGTTGACAACTATGGAAATATATGTAGAAATTGAAACAGAAGTCCAATTTAAATGAGCAGACCATGTGGAATGAGGAGGTTGGACCTTCTATATCCATCCGCGAATCCACAAATTCAGCTCATAGATGTTGACACAGACATTCAACCACCTTATTCACCATATGATATTATGGACGACGTCAATATCGATGACATCGAGGACGTTGAGGACGACAATACCATCGAACCTGTAATACCCATGAAAAATAAAATATAAATATTTGTTTACAAACTACTGTTACTATTTCAGTATACGGTACTATTCACCGGTATAATACTATTTACGTATACGATACTGTTCATTTATACAATCGAAATGTCAAGTACTAGATGTGGTTTGGTCATAAGAGAAAACTAGAAAGAAGTTTGTAGGAGAAAATAACGTTTTAGGTGTAAAAATACCCTCAGGGACTAAAGTGAAAGGACTGAATTGAAAAGAAATTTAAAGGTTTAAGGTGAAAGGATAGTTTTCCTTTTAAGTTTCCAATAGTAATAACAGAAAAATTTTCCATCGTACGCGTGAGGTGTACAGTAACTGCATTATTAGAAATGTCATTTTCATAAATAGTAAATTGAATATTTTATTAGCGCATAGTATTAAATAGTACCCTTGACTTTTGCTATAAATAGGCCCTTCCATTTCACTTCTAAACTCACACCTTCAACTTCTCTTCTTCTCTGCTTAAGTTTCTCTTACTCTAAAACTAGGCCTCTGAGATTTTGGGCCTTTCCTTTTCAGCTTAGGTAAGGATACTATGCCATTTCTATGTCTTTCAAATTTTAGAAGTTATTTTCTTAAGTATGCTCTGTGGTTGCGGCCTTGGCTGATCTTCCACATCAAAAAAAATGTCCTTAGCTGTTTATATGTTATTTTGATTCTCTGATTACCGAAATAGGATGTAAACTGTGAAGAATACATGTCTAGGAAAGTTCTGGCTAAGGAAAGACCTGGTTTTTAAGTGTGTCCATTGTGACCCTCCACTCTTTCCTGAGAACTTACCTGGTGTACTCTTTTACAGATTGTATTCTCTATTTCTGGTATAAACAGTCTCCATATATATGAATAGTAACCGTATGTATGAATAGTGGCCGTACACATAAATAGTAACCGTATGTATGAATAGTGACCGTACATATGAATAGTGACCGTACGTATAAATAGTAACCGTATGTATGAATAGTAACCGTATATATGAACAGTGTCTGTATGAAAACAATGCTAACTTGTTTTCTCTAATCTTTCATGAAAATCTCTGTAGCGGAATACAGAAATTCATCTGTGTACTCTTGTCCGTAACGACTTAGAGAAGCAATACTCGTACGGAATCCAAGTGAGTGAAACGACCCCGTTTTAATAGAATTTTAGCATTACTGGTGATAAAAAGTATGTCATAGGACACTCCCAAGATTCATAGGGTGAAATTGGATTCAGAATGACGAATCTAAATGAGATAATTAATCCATAAGTATGGATAAAATGAAATAAGTATCTTATGATGATGTGAAGTTTGAATGTTTTCAAAAACGGATTAATTGTTACCTTGATATGTGGTTTATAAATCTATAATATAGTTATATACTATACCTGTTATATGGATGAATATTATATTGAGCTTCTGATTATGATATGAAATGCTATTGATTGTGATTGAGCGGGACAGTACCCCCTCTCACGGCAAGGCGAAAAACCCGGTTGACAGGGTGTCTTGACCAATGAGTGTGGAGACAACGATTCCCTCAGTAGGGATATAGCCCGGATTGGTGATAAATCCGTGAGGCGCCCTAGCTAAGAGGATGAGGTTGTGCGTCATGGCGAAAATATACATAATTGGTGAGCCGGCCTGTGTGCGCTCTCCGGGATATATTGCCATTGACGAGTACTAGTAACGTTTGTTGAATTGGATGAATTTTTATCTTCTTGTATGTAAGAGGATGATGTTGTGCGTCATGGCGGAAATATACATAATTGGTGAGCCGGCCTGTGTGCGCTCTCCGGGATATATTTTCATTGACGAGTACTAGTAACGTTTGTTGAATTGGATAAATTTTTATCTTCTGTCTATTGGTTGAGTATGAGCCTTTGGATATGCTTGCATGAATGGTGATGTATTTGAATTTTATTAATGCGAGGTCGATTCGCTCATTGAGTTTAAAAGCTCACATTGTTTGTACAACCTTTTTGTTCAGATCAGGTTGCCAATGAAGAATATCCGCTAGAAGAGTAGATCACTTTGGACCCTTCCGCTATCGGGTTGGACCCTCTATTGTTGTAGATTATGTTGCTCTGTAATAGTCTAGGACATCTAGGTCAGGGGTTCGACATTTGGCTTGTATGTCAGTATAATAATGTATTTTAAATTGATAATATATTATTACATGCAAATCATCTTTATGATTTTCAGATAAGAAAATTTGATATATTTATCGGAAGGCTTACAGTGATGAGAGATTCATCATTGTGCCGGTCATGTGCCTAGAAAACGGGTCGTGACAGAACCAGAGTTTGGAGGAAGCATACAAGACTTAATCAGTGAAGATGTCGATGTTCAGCTAGTTCAACCCATCACTTACTGTGCTCCACCCTCTTATATGATGCAAACAAATATAGCCCCAACAGATGAGCCAAAAATTTCATACGTCATAGAAGCCCACACTTGGGATAATGATTCAGACCTTGCCGTCAGCTTATTATTTCCTAACAAAGATACATTAATGGTGATGCTGAAAACATACTCCATCAAAAGGTACAACAGCTACAAGGTGGAAAAGTCATCGAAGAAATACTTAGATGTGAAGTGTGTAAAGTTTGGGAATGACTATAATTAGAGAGTAAGGGCTTGTCTGAAGAAGAATTACGACATGTGGATGATCACAAAGTACAACAGAGACCACACATGTCTATCTCTCAAGTGATCCAATGTATTAAAGATTAGTTCGCATACACGGTATCATACAAGAAGGCATGGATGGCAAAACAAAAACCATAGCCAAGACCTATGGTGATTAGAAGGCCTCGTATTGGCAATTTTGTATTTGGTTTGTCACAGTTCGACAATATCTCCCTGAAACTGTGGTTGATTACGAATGGGACATTCACCGGAACAGTGGCGCGAGAATATTTAATTGGGTGTTCTAGGCATATAAGCCATGCATAGATGCGTTCGAGCACTTGAATCCAATGATTTGAGCTTACGGGACTTTGCTTTATGGAAAATACAAAGGGACGTTATTGATCACATGTGGGCAATATGTGAATCGCCTGAAGTTGATAGCTTTTATGACAAAATTTGATAGGCCTTTATGACATTTTATTTTAATTTTAGAAGCCTCTATTTTGGATAAAGACATTAGGTTGGGTCATATATATTACTTCAAGAGCTTCTTTTTTTAATACTTAGACGACCTTAACAACTCATGACCTAATTAACTAAAAAAAAATTACAAACCCAAAGTACTAATATTTTTTAATATTTTTATTAAAAAAGCCCATAGGGCCAACCTGTCCCAACCTACCTCAGCCCTATGAGCCTAAACGGGCTAGGCTAAAAACCCTTATTAAATATGGGTTACTAAATTTTTAGCCCATCCCACCCATTTACAGGGCTAGGCCAATGGGCTTAACTCATTTTGACAGCTCTAACAACCACTCCAATGATACCATGTCCATTACATGCGTCACTTGGCAAGTAATTTAAACACTCTATTTAAGAACAAGTTGTTGAAGCAACTTTTTGTGAATATAGATATTTCACTTACACTATAATTACTTTATATATCTACATTTAAGTTAACTTCTTTTACTTATACTATCATTACTTGTACATGTTGCTCGTATGAACAATATATAGTTGAGAAAAAGATGACAGAGCTTCACACGCTTAATGAGGACGCTTATGATTGGGTATTACAACAAGCGAGTGATAAACCTTAATGGTGTTAGGCGTATGATGAAGAAAGACGTTGGGGGTCACATGACAACCAATCTAGTAGAGTACATGAACGGCGTACTAAAGGGGGTAAGGAGTCTACCCTTTACAACATTGGCTTAAGCTACCTAAAATTAGACAAGTACTTTGTAATACCCGTAAATTTCTCTCCTTCTTTCCTTTTATTTCTTTTATTTATTGAGACTAATTGTGTATAAATTGCTGGTATTGCATACTATGTTTATTGATGATTATGCCAATTTCAAATTTATTTTACATTATGCATGGAGAAAATTTGATTTTGAATGAATATGGAGTAAGTAAATTATGGAAGATTCTAATAGGTATTGACCATGTTATAAGAGGGGTGGGGTCCACATTCTTGAAACCTCTCCTCCTTATTTTATTTTCCTCCTTGCGAAAAGGGTGTATGTATATCTTATTGGCTTGTTCTTTCCCCTGTCTCCTTCTTGTGTGGCTAGTTGAGGTGTGATCGAGAGGAAGAAGAGGAGGCTATTGCTGATCTGATTTTGAGGGGAGTTAAGCAAGTATTTTAACTTTCACTTCTCCTTCTACTCCTCTTTCTAGTAAACCCTAGTTTACAATCTTTCTCCATTGAGGCTTGGGTGCTGAACTCCTTCGTGTCCCATTGATTTCTATGGTGTTTGATGTAATAAATAGATTTACTGAACATTTGGATGGTTAGTTGGCATTAATGGTTTAAGAGAAAGAAGAGGGGTATGGTCATAAAAACCATATTAAATGCTTGAAGAGATAAAATGGGGTTTTTTTGTGATTTACAACCCCACCTTTGGATTAACTTGGTTTAAGACTTGTTTACTTGAGGCTAATCACCCAAATGTAATAAATTTTCAACCATAGGGACCCTGGAACACAAAGGGAGGGAGATTAGCTCATTTTGGGAGACTTTGTCACTGGGTCCTGATGTTTTGATGTCAGGGCATCGTGTCTGGGGCTTCGGGCCCAGTAGTTTCTTAGGACAAAGAATTGGGGGCCTAGTGCCCGGAGGCACCACCTGAGGTGCCTTGAGCGCCCAGTGATCTATCGAGGCAGAGATTTAAAGGCTTGGCACCTAGCGGCGCCTCGAACTTAAGAACTTAAGGGAGTCTAGCTAAGTTAGTGGCACCCCAGGCTCTATAGGCGCTACCCTCTTAACCTTCTTATCTCTTAGACCTCAAAATTTCTTGTCTTTTATCCTAGGTATTCTTACTGTCGCTCATTAATCCTTCGCGCTCGCATTTCTCTCTCTTTCATTCGACCTCAGGTAAGGGAGCTAACTTTAATCAAATGATGTAGGCAGTAGTTATGTATGCAACTACATTTAAGGACATGTGTATTGTGAATTTACCTTTTAAAGAATCGAACTCACGAATTATTCGGGGTACCTTTGTTATTGATCTGTTTGAAACAATCTTGTATGATATTGATATTTATGAGGAAGACATTAAGACCCTTTCTTCAAAAGATCTGAATCTTGTTGGGTGGTTTGAGATAAACTCTTGATATGTGAATACACCTTAATCATTTTCATTATTGCCCTAGAATGGTGGGCATCCTTTAATCATTTCTATTGTTGCCCTAGAACGGCGGACATCCTTTAATCATTTCTATTGTTGCCCTGGAACTGCGGGCATCCTTTAATCATTTATATTATTGCCCTAGAATGGTGGGCACCCCTTAACTATTTCTATTATTGCCCTGGTACAGTGATATCTCTAAATCATTCTTTTGTATAATGGAAATTTACATGGAGGTGACTAAAGTTCATGAGCTTCTTACTGAGATTATTGTTATGTATGTTCATATGTGTATGCCCAATCCCTTATTCACGAATGACTCGGATTGACAATAAATATTTGCAAGGTTTTAGTGGTTCTCCCTTAATGGGAAATATGTGGTAAGCCTCTTTGTATTTAATTCACTGAGTAAATTTACTCAATCCCCTCTGTGTGTGTCCCTTGTAGATCTTGCGGTTGCTGGTGAGTCTCCGCGAAAGGAGTAATGGCGTCGATGATTGCTTCTTTTGGTCTTTTAGGTTAGGAATGTCCCCCTGTAATCATTAGGACTCCTAGGTCTTGCATGAATGTCTCTGTGTAACTATCTATTCTTTCGTACTCAATGAATATGACTAGACTATGTTTTGATCATTTCCTCACCTTATTCTATGATATGGAAGAAAGTTTAGAAACATAAGTTGTTGCAACAAATATACCATTGAGATGATTTTATTTAATGAAGTGTATTTATGTGTGATTGCACCCATCTATTTGTTGATCTGTGTAATTGAGATTTAGGCTTACGGTCAAGGAATGGTCCTTTGATCATGCCGGTCACTTGCCCATTTTGGGTCGTAACATACTTCAATAATAGGTCAATTGAGGCAAGTGCCTAAATTCAAGCATGACAAATCTTTTGTACCTACGTGTAAGATGAGTTGAAAGAGCACGAATCAAAGGCAATTGTTTGTCTCGAGACTATTTTAAACCTTGTCCAGTTGTGGTTTGAGGTGCAAGAACCTTTCAACAAACAACAAAGACAATTTGGACATCGGTGTAGGGTCTTGCTAGGAGACTAACAATGCAACTGTAGGGACTTCCAAGCACTTCGATTTCCTTGCTCACATGCCATTGCAACTTGTTTAAATGTTCATCTTGATTACAGAAATTTCATCAACCCAATATACAACCTAGAGACAATAATGGCTGCATATTAAAGTCTCTTCCACCTAATTAGGGGGAGCAATATTGGCCTAAGATACCGGTGCCCAAATTTGTGCCTGATCCCAAAGAACACCGAGGACTAGGATGGCCAAAGTCGAAATTGACTCATCAATGTTTTTCAAAATAAATCCTTATCAAGCTAAGTCATTATCTAAATTGATAAAATTACTTAAGATAAAATTGACTCATCAATTTTTATAAAAAAAAATACACAATACAAAACTATAACAAACTAAAATTATAAATTAACTAAATTAAAAATATCTAAAAAGTATCTAGATATAGTAATAATTTAACAGTAAACAACATAATTAATTAACAAAAGTTATGAAAATATTATAATTAATTATTTTATTACTTTAATTGATTAATTACTCAAACCAAATTCTAAGTATAATGTTAATCTCGTCAGATGTTAGAATGTTAAATTACAACCAATTGACTATCTTCTATTAATTAATTATGTTTTTCTAACTTAAAATTCTGTATTGTAAAACTACATTTAAAGCTATATTTTAAATTGGAAAAATATTTAAAAAATAAAACAAATAATTATTTAAAATTTTACTTAAATATAGCAATATAATTAAACACATCCTAACAAAAAAAATATATTTAAACACATCTAAAATTTTACTTACATATATCAATAATTACAAATAATCTAAAAATAAGCATAACATAAATATAAACACATCTAAAAAACTAATAATAAAACAAATCTACATTTTACCTAAAATGCACAATAATTAAAAATAATCTAATTATTCTAAAAATAACTATTTCAAATTATTAACTTAAAATTTGATCTGAAAAAATATTATTAAAATGTATAAAAATATATAACAAGTAAAGCACGAATGAAATTATATATCTCAATAAATATAGCCAATAAGAAGATAAAAAGTTACAAAAATGAGAAGTTGTGTGGCTAATCTAACCAAAAAACAAAAAACAAAAGATTAGACAAATACAAACAAAAATAATGTCATTTTCGTTTACAATAATCATAACAGGACTGAAAAATTACCAAGTGGGGACGCCTGAGAGCCAAAAATACCCTGAGAGAGAAAATGGCCGACGGTGAACATGAAATGGGGAATGAGAGTGAAAGTGAAAGTGAGGGAAGGTGAAAATGAAATGAAGAAGAAGATGAAAAGGGCAGAGGCCGGAGATTCGCACGGACGGATAAGGAAGGCAAAAAAAAAGCGAGACACGTGTCTCGTTTCGATAACATTAAAGGTCAGACACGTGTCCCGCTTGTCGAATCGCCCCACGTACAGCACAATGAACCTATTCTAAATTCGTAATTTAAATTTTGCATGTGAACCACCCTCAGGAAGGGCGACGTGGATAAAACATAATAATTCTCGTCTAAATAAATAATTTTTAGAAAAAGATATTAAGGGAATTAAAAAAAGAAACAATCCCTGAGCAATAAAAAAAATCTACAAGGAGATGCCCGAGGAATGCTAACTAGGATAGTGGAAGGAGAGCCCACGTGGAGGGATGCGACAAGTTGCAAATGAGAGCCTCTCACTCTCTCAACAACATTGGGATTGCGACTCGCATGGCTGTTTCGGCCCACTAAGCCCATTCCGCTGACCCCACTCTCACACTCGTCCATCCTACGTGGCACTTCCTCCTTTTGCCAACTGTATTTCTTCACTAACTTCCACTCTCTCACTTTCCGCCTTCCAACTGCACTCAAATATGAAATATCTCCTTCGATCGCGACTCATTATTACATTCCCTAATTTATCACCGTTGCTTCTGCCTTTTCTTTTTCTTTTTATTTTTCAAAAATTTGTTGAGTGACTTTGAATTATATGATGATATAATTTATGACTCAACCCGATTTATTTGAAAATATGAATTGAAAGGAAAAAAAACTTGAAAATCTATGGGGCAAGCAGGGTGATCGGGTTATGAGCAGTTTTTATTTTTCATATATATGTTATTTTTTGTTACTATATATTGGAATCTCATACTTTGTCAAAAGTTAATACACATTTTTCTCTACCTGTGAATATAAATTACACTAATCAAATCACATAAATTCTTATATTGTTTTATTTTTTGCACTATTTATCTTCTCGATTTGTGTTAATTTCCATGACAAAATTCATTCTTCAATTAGATGTGTGAATAATACTTTTGTTACTTAATTAGTTTCTTTACATTTGAATGTTATTAGTTTTTCTTTTGTTAAAGATATATTTTTTTAAATTTAGCTAGATTATTTGTTCCTCAAATGATATTCTTAGGACATACTTATATATGACTTTGTGTAATTTAAGATATTGCTCTTAAGGTACTCAACTTGATTATATTTGTTTTGGTTTAAAACTTTTAAAAGAAAATAAAATTACATAGTGATTAATAGTTATAAACACTTTGTATATATTTAAAAAAATATTTTTTATTAATAGGTAAAATTAAATAATTATTTGGTACATTTTCCTCTGGAATTTTTTTATTATCAAAATCCCCCATTGTCATAAATTATTATTATTCCAAAGTGATAAGTCGAACTAAGAAAAAGAAAGCACATAATACATACATATATATATATATATATATATATATATATATATATATATATACACATACACACTTATAGTACATATCAATAATAGATGGTTCTATAAATAGGTTTTGGGACCCATTAGCTTTAACAACACATGATGAAGTTTTTTAAATTGCCAAATAAACTGCACATTTTAATTTTACCCTTTAAATTAATTCATGTGAAGTAGATATGAATGTCCACTGTATAAGTTAATGTACTTTGATATACTTGTTAATTGTACGTGGAGGTCTGAGAAATGATTGAAGCATATGTCACTTTGGGTGTCTTGTAAATAAAATCAATATTCTATTACAATTCAACGTTCATATGCTAATCATAAAAGTTCTAAAGTCGGTCTTAAGCTCTATTAATTTGCGCGCGCACATACACACACACACACATATTGAAAGAACCTAGAGCTAGCTAGCTAGAAGTTGGGTTTTAAAAGTTATAATTGTTTAACTCACCTTCACACCTACCTAGCAAGCCATATATATATATATATATATATATGTGTGTGTGTGTGTGTGTGTGTGTGTGTGTGTGTGTGTGTGTGTGTGTGTGTGTGTGTGCAAGTACAACTTTGTGGGTAAGCTTTTGGTTGGAAAATCATGCATGGGTGTACCCCACTTTGAGAAGTGGTTAAAATTTCATGGGAGAGAAATCAGAGGGAAGCATGTGCATGAGGCCTTTAACTTCATAGGAGTATCTTCTTTTCATCAAAATATTGTAAGCTTCGAGCTTGGCCTTTTATATTTTATGTATGTATATATTGCTAGCTTTGGAATATTGAATGCAGCCACTACTGCACCATCCATCATTCCCATTTCGCTCCATTACTATCCCTTTCCCAAAATATAATTATATATAAATCAGTGAGCACCAAAAACTAGCCTCCAAATGCTGGAAACCAAAGAGATATGCACAGAGCCACATCCCATGCACGATAAAGATATATATGTATATCTGTGTGTATGTTTGTGTGTTTATATTTTCTTATCCCACTTACCAGCCTTGCAATGCTCCACAGCCAGCTTGGGATAGCCCCATTTTCCAATCCACCTTTCTCCTTTTGGGATGTTATTCAAATAATACTTTTCCTCTCTTTGATTCTCTCTTCTTGCCTTTATATATAAATATATACTTTAATTATATATAATATGAATATAGCTAGCTATAAGCAACTTCATCAGTCATCATTCCTCCAGGGCTTTCCTCCAAGTTATATATACACTAAATCCCAAGCTTTCTCTATAGTCGCCGCGCACTGATTACATACATGTAGATATAAAAAGAAAAAACAAATATAACTAGGTTCATTATTTGTTCCTTTTAAATAAAGTCTCAAAATTTGAGTCTTATGTTAATAAAAAATAATTAATGTTTGGAAAGCTTTACACATTTGTACATAGTTCAAAAAATTGGTATTAGATTAATCGAAGTTCAATAAACTTTTAGATAATAATGGTTTAAATTTAAAAAAAAAAAAAGAAATAAAAGCTGCATATATGCACATATATAGAAGTATTGCCAAATGGAATGAGTTAGCCACGCTTAAAAGGAAAGTGGGAGAAAGAAGAAATGATTGGGATATTGACGAGTGGGTTTAATTTGTTCAAAGTTCGAAGGTGTACGTGGCTTATGCATTTTTATTGCTGGAATTTCATTTGCCAACCGTTTTCCTTAGCAGAAAGGTAACCCATCTGCATTGGAATATGGTGATTATGGCAGTGCCACTATTCCACACATTTATATTATTTTATAATTTTATATATCAATTAGGCCTCCACTCTATCTCTTGTTTGGCTGCTCAGAAAGTTCAAGTTAGCACAAGGGAATGTGGGATTCCGATCCTGCTTATAAACATGCTTTGTCTTTTGTGAAATGGAGGAGGATATACATATATATATATATATATATATATATATATATATATAGGTTTTAAATATTGGTTAAATTATTCTTTTGGTCTTTATAGTTTTACTTGATTTAGTTCCTATAATTTAATAATTTGTAATTGAGTCCTTATAGTTTCACAAATTTTTAATTTAGTCATTGTTATTAAACTTTTGACAATATTTCATTAAATTTTTTTAATTTGACTAATAATATGCATATTAACATTGTTAATATACATGATTTATGCCAATAATATCAAAAAAATAGATAATTAAGCGATATTAACTTGCATATATATGACATGTAATATGTCTTATGTTAAATGATTAAGACAAATTTATTTTAGTCATGTATATGTTTAATATTAAGATGACATATAATTGATTATATTACCAAAATTTAAATAAATATTGACAAAATTTTAGTAATAGAGATTAAATTAATACATAGTGAAAACTATAAGGACATAATTACAAACTTTTAAACTATAGGAGTGAAATTAAAAATTGAGTAAAATTATAAGGACTAAAGTTATAATTTAATCTTGAATATTTTGCACCAAATTGAATGAATAATTGAAGTAAACATGGTGTTTTGCGTCACAGTCTACGTTAACAGGTGACTGTTTTTCTTGTTCTTCTGATAATAAGTTATTAGCAAAATCTAGAACAAATTCTAGTGGATTTCGGATGATAAAATAAAGAAGAAGAGCAATGACAATGACAAACGACGACAACGCAAAAAAAAAAAATGACACAGATTTTAAAATGAAAATGATGTCAACATTCCAATTGCTGACCAATTCAATTTGGTACACGTCAAACGGAAATCTTCAGTTATAGCTATTTATACTATATCTGATGTCATCAATATTCTTTATTCTTTAGTGCCAACATATTTTTAACAAAATCTATAATTCTATAAGTAGCAATATTACCTAATTTGATTGTACGTATGACTGAAGTGAATTTATACCTGGTATCGGAAAAAAAAACTTTCGATGATAGTTTTCCTATGAAAGTGACAAATATGAATTTAAGCTTCTTAATTCTTTTAATGTACATTCATCACAGACATTGGAATACATCTAATTAACTGTTAAAGTGTGAGAATAAATTTATATTTGACAACTTACTTAGTTAACTTTAAAATTATTTTTTTAAAAAAAAGGTATCTGTAATAATTTTCACACACGTCATGCACTAGGCTTATATTTTCTTCCTGAATACTTACTTATCTTCCCATTCTTCAAACAAGTAGGGGCCGTTTGGTATACAGAAAAAAATAAGAATAAAAAGGAAACAGGAAAATGGGAAGGAAAAGAGAATGGAAGAAGGAAAAGAGAATGGAAAAAAATATGTTTGGTATGGGATAGAAAATAAAGTAGGAATAGAATATTTTGTATGTTTGGTATGTATTTTTTTAAGAAGAAAGAAAGGAAAAATTATAACGAAATGACTAAATTATCCCTGCAAATAAGAATTTGGGATTGCACATGTCGCGCAGCAGCTGGTCGACCGGCTTGCTGCCAGGCGGTTAGCCGGTCGGCCAGCTAGCAATTGCCAACACTAGAGGACAACGGGGGGAAGAGGCAGACTTTACAACAGCGAGGACAAGCACACACGAGACCTTGAACAAATGTAGGGCAACATTGAATGGCAACATTGGCAATCTACTGAACAGTAAGGGACAAATGAGACAAGTTGCCTTTCCTTTCCATCTAGATAACTGGGTTTCCATCGCTTATGCGATGGAAGAAAAATCTGTCAAAATGATGGAAGAGAGAAAATTATTTTCTGTGTCTAGCGTCTACAGTATGACTACCAAACGCAAGAAAAAATAAATAGTACTGAACCTCTCCTTTTCTTTCTAACGTTTTTTTGCCTACCAAACGGCCCCTTAATGAGTTTCGTTCACCAAAAAAGGGGAAAAAAAACAACGAGTTTCACACGCTAAATATATACGGAGTTATTTATATTGGTTCATGTGTATTGTTATGAAAATTTACACTATAATTGAGAAGATAAATAGTACAAAAGTTAAAGAAAAATATACAAGAATTATATAATTTGATTAGTGTGACATATATTTATGAATAGAGAGATAATTTGAATTACTTTTGGCAAAAAAATATGAGAGTACAGTATTGAATAGTGAAAAAATCAAACATATATAAACATGAACAACAAAAAATATAACTACTCTTTAAACTGATTCGTTCAATGGGTCACTTCATACTTGTATTACTATTCACGGGTAGAAAGATAATTTATATTACTATCGATCATTGCTCTGCTCACCTTACAAATCACTAAATTTTTCTCCTTTTTGAGTTGTACTCTTAAATAAATTGAATCGCCATATAGTTCAAATCACTCAATAAATTGGGTTTCTATCGCTTATGCGATGGAAGAGAAATCTGTCAAAATGATGGAAGAGAGAAAACCATTTTTCGTATCTAACGTCTACAGTATAACTACCAAATGCAAGAAAAAATAAACAGTATTGGACCTCTCCTTTTCTTTCCAATGTTTTTTTACCTACTAAACGGCCGCTTAATGAGTTTCTTTCACCAAAAAAGGGAAAAAAACAATGAGTTTCACACACTAAATATATACGGAGTTATTTATATTGGTTCATGCATATTGTTATGAAAAATTACACTATAATTGAGAAGATAAACAGAACAAAAGTTAAAGAAAAATATACAAGAATTATATAGTTCGGTTAGTGTGACATATATTTATGGATGGAAAGATAATTTGAATTACTTTTGGCAAAAAAATGAGAGTACAATACTGAATAGTGAAAAAAATCAAACATATATAAACATGTACAACAAAAAATATAATTGCTCTATAAACTGATTTACTCAATGGGTCACTTCATACTTGTATTACTATTCATGGGTAGAAAGATAATTTATATTACTATCGATCATTGCTCTGCTCGCCTTACAAATCACTAAGTTTTTGTCCTTTTTGAATTATACTCTTAAATAAATTAAATCGTCATATAGTTCAAGTCACTCAATAGATTGGGTACACAGTAATATACTTATCTTTCTACATAAACAATATGTAATTGTTTGAGTGGGGGAGTACATATAGTGGCAAATGAATCAGATCAGACTTAGAATATGGTGGCTCTTCAGAAATTGAAGTGAACATCAAAATAGATATCTTCCGAAAGAAAAAGCCTCAAAAAGGAAAGAGATTCAGATAATTAAATGTAATTCATAATCGAATTAGCGGCTCCTCCTAACTTTATATATAAATTAAGCGAATTTAGTATCGGTCACTTTAATTTCTCTTTTGTCTTAATTTATTAATTTTGCCACATAATTATCACACTTTAGGTAGGGTCCATTTCTTCTTGGTCAACCATAGGGAATATTAATTTCTCCTTTAACTATATATATTATATATACATATGCATATACAAACATATTTTACCTGTTAGAGTCGAATAAGATATTTAAAAAAACTAGGGTTAGGTTCACTTTCATTATTAACTAAGGGCCCCGATAGATTGAAAGAAGTTTTATATATATCGATACTTTCAGCCCTCTGATCTCTCTCCATCACTTGCATCAGTATAAATTATTGGCGCATACTGATGACACCCACAACTTCAAATGCTTTTATACCCTAATTTATTATTACTATTATTATTTAATTGAAACCTATATATATGTATATACATGTATATGTGTATATATATGTGTGTGTGTATATATATATATATATATGCACTTACCAACCACCCAATCATCAAAACAACGTATAGAAGTGGATGGCCTCTAATACCTCTATATAACTCTAATTAATTTGGGGCTCTCTGAGGTAGATATAAAATAGATAATTATTTTGGTTAAATAAATTTGATTTATTGATTGATATTATAATAAATGATAATCTATTTATATTGATTTATTCAGAAACAAAATACCGGCATGCACGAAAGTTGAAATTTAAGTAGTGATTAAGAAGTAGAGGGAGACTATCAAACAAATAGGTTAACTAATAAGAAATTGTATTAACTTAATTAGAAGTCTCGAGTTCGAGTTTTAAAAAATGCAACTACGTTAAAATTTAATAAAGAGAATTTCATTATTCATTATGATCCTACATGACTTGAAATAAGAATTAGTTGACACCCGTAATTTAGTGGTCAGACACCATATGGTTATTTTAAAAAAAAAAGTAGAGAGAGAGAGACTGAATATCTCAAATCAAGCAATAGGTAGCCATATATACATACATATATATATATACATATATACATATATATATATATATATATATATATATATATAGCATAACAGAGTGCCACGGAGTGATTCACATGGCAGAATGCCAAGAACAATATCAAATTAAAATGCGAAGAAAAATTGCAATAAAAATGCCTAAAAATAACAAAAGAAAATCTGAACAAATCTATCAAGGTCATTATATAAGAACCTCAAAGAGATTTATAAGATCTTCGCTTTCTCATTATATGTTTTCTTGTTTCTATCCCACGTTACAAGCTAATAAACACTCGATCTCATTGTTCATTGATACTCTGTGTGTGTCTTTATTATATGTCGGTACATATATATATATATATATATATACACACACACAGATATAAACTTTTCTTTCAATGGAATATTTTCTGTCATGTGTTTGGATTTGCGCGGGTTAGAGATAACATAATCTTAGTAAACATGGTTGTTTCCAAAATATTAAGGATTAATTCCTGGAAGGGATTTTTGTCACGGAAACCATATGAGATCATATTAATTGGTCAATATATATATATATAGAGAGAGAGAGAGAGAGGCTAATCACGTTACGACAAGAAAATGTAATGAAAAATAAATAATTCGTTATTTCATTTGTTTTCTTTTTTCTTTTTAATGTCCGCATGGTTTATTTTTGCTTGTCTTTTAGAGGGATCCATCGTTCCTTTTTCTTCCCATATGACATTATCAATTAATTTGTAGTGAAATCAAATGTTGAGTGTGAAGGTGATAATTATATATTGTTTATAAATATATTCTTTTATAGATATATATAACATACAGTTACTAATATAATTGTGTACAAGTGGCCTCTTTCACATATTTATATCATTAGATATTGTAACTATATGATAAATACTGACAATATATAGATATTATATAGGATCATTTTTCATGATTGTTAATTATAGCATATTGTTCATAATCGATATTAAGTGTTATATAATTTGATGCATATATACAGATCAGTTAGCTTAACAAATTAATGAAACTTCAAGTCTAATGAAAATAATTATAGTAATTATGTATATCTGTCAAGCTGATTTGAGCTAATCCCTAAACTAATTAAGGACCCCCAATTATAGTGATTTGAAAAAAAAATGTGATCACATGATCGCATAACGATGATTTAAACACGAAATGTTTGAAACACGGTTATGCTACTATATATTTGTTGTGTTGAACCTAGCTATTATTATATATAAATGGCAGATGATAAGTATTATCTTGATTTTAAACTCAAACAAACAAGAAAATTTGTGAGGATATATTAGGAGGTTGAGTTATTTCATGGATTATCAGATGAATTTTGATACTTTTATTTAATAATCACTACAAAAAAAACAAGGGATCAGAAATGAAATTTTCCATGTCTGATCAAAGGAAATTCCGTCTCCAAATATTCAGAGACAGAATCTGAGACTGATTTAGATCCGTCTGTGATTTAGTCGTCTCAAATTTTTGGGATGGATAAATTATGTTTCAAACTAGGAATTTTGTCTTAGATTTCTAGCACGGGTAAATTGTCCGTCTTAGATCTAATATGGTATATTCTATCCCTGAATTCGTGTCTAATCAGAGGCAAATTTTGGAGCCAGATAAGCCATCTTTGAATGGGGGCGGGTTCGGAAAAGGAAAAATCCGTGTCTAATCTGAGACAAAATTATTTCCATATCAGATTATTCCATCTCTAATTAGAAATAGAATATCCATCTCAGATATCTACCCTAATGTCCTGACCAATTTTTTTAAAACAATAATTAAGAACCTGTTTTTTTTTAAACAATTATATAAAATAAAGAACGAACAATGAAGAAAAACCAACAATGCAAACCATCTATATAAAAATAAAGAAATGTTGGTACATAAATAGAAACTCATGTGTGCATACATAAAAAAAGCTATGTGTCCGTCCAAACATAACATAAAAATCTAATCTAAAGGATGATCTGGGGACTGGGTCTTATCGTTGTCAAACATGTGTCTGTCTATGGACTAGATATAAATGTCCATCATGCATCGAAACTACCCAGTTAGGATGCCACCAATCCTCCAATTGATGGTTCGTAGTGGTAAGTTGCTCTTGTTGAGTCTTTAGCTACTCCATGTGGCATTGCAACTCCTCCTTGAACTGAGGATGGAGACCAGATGAATCAATAGAATGATGGCTCAAGGAGCCAATTTGACTCGCCTCAGGCCCCGTGCCAAAGATCCACCCCTTCTTGTTCTTCCCTTCAACAGCGTGTAGCCACATCATCCCTAGCTTCGGCATTTGCACCGATCACGGATGCTTCAGAGGACCTTAATCGCATGTACTCCTCCTATCAAACTCCAAACATTAGAACCTCATAATTCAAATATGAAAAAAGATCATTGAAAGTGAAATAGGTAAATATACGTACGTAGACTTCCCGCAATTGATTGTCAACAAATTTGTCTGTATTCCTTTTTTTGTGGGTACACATGAACAGGTCTACCAGCCGAGGCTTCCTCCGAATTTCACTCTCCTGCAACTTATAAGATTAAAAATTTCCCAAATACAAGCATTAAAAAACTTAATTGGCTTGAAATGTAGGCATACTAGGCAGCGCATGTGCTCAGAGGCTAGAATGCTACCGCTGCTGTGGAGTGTTCCTCCAGTCATGGAGGCCATATTCTTCCATGTTTAGACTTGCTTTTTCTTAAATGCTTTGGTTCTCCATACAAGGTCCAGCTGAAGCATTAATTCCTCACTGATCTAGTTTGGTTTCTCTTCTTTTGCAAACCATTCAATCCTGATGCGGCCCATCATGCGGCGTAAGAACTGGCCAGCCTTCACGTCTTAGTTCTTCTGAATTTGGGTTGCATGTTCGAGCAATCACTTGTTATGTTTCTGCAACAATTAAAGTTGAGATAAGACTATCAAATAGGAAAGATAAACAAAAGGTCAAAGCTTAACAAAAAACAACTTATAGCTCATTCCTCGAACTATAGCTCCCACAATTCATCGAGTGTGGAGTTCTTGTTTTATACAGGGGCCACGAATTTTCTCTGTATGATAGGGGCAATCTCTCAAACTGATTTTATGACAAGATAAAAACTAGACAGTTTGAATATTAAAACATTAATATAATCAAACAAAATAATGTTACTATGAAATTGAAGACATAAAAAAATACAAAAAACGACTCATGAATCTCCAACCGGTCGTATTCATCGTCAGTCATCAACCAGATCAGTCCAAAGGGTGTACATAGTAGAATAGAATTGAAGAAAAAAAGAAATTCAAGTAATGAAAGAAAATGACAATTAAGAATCACGATGGAGTAGATTAATTTACAATTTTGATAAATTATCAACGTAAAGAATTAAATTACAAGTAGCAAGCAAGAGTTGAGTTTGTCCTTCATTGGGGACTGGGAACTCAAAGTTAGGGTGAGTCCAGTGGACACGTTGCCAAGAAAATTCCACCTAATTTACTCTCAATTCACTCGCTGTGCTACAAGCTAGTTCCTAGAGCATTCTCTTTTGAAAATAACTTCTCCTACATTTCCCTTGCTTTTTCTTTTTTATTTAAAAAATAAGAAATCAACAATTGGACAGGAGGAGAGAGGCCCAGACCTTCACACTTCAAAGTAATGTTAGTTAATAACTAAAGGACCGCCCGGCCCCCCTCAGTATCTTACTAATTTCTCTTCGTTATTCAAACACATCTTCAATTTCATCATCAAATCAGCACTTCCCACAATTCGACGTCAAGTCTTCAATCTCTATTTATTCCCTCAAAGAATATCTACTCTCATTATCCCCCCTCCCCAACCCACCACAAAAAAAAAAAAAAGATATGAAGATTAATCTCAATCACTTAGCATGCACATTATTACACTTAAATAATAGTGGTGTAGATATAAATATGCATCTTCCACTCTCCACCATCGACTTTGCCCACTCTTCATTAGCTCCTTTCTTTTGATGCTATCCCTACAGCTCAACCTTTTCAACTTTATATATCTTATTTACAAATTACTACTATCCCCTCCAAACTCACACACACTATCTATATGTGTTTAAAAAAAGTAAAAGAAGGCAGGGGCTTTAAATGTATGATGAAGGGATCGGAATTGGGTTTCTCTATCATGCTATCCTCATAAATAATATACGTGCACCCTTCGCTGAAAGAGAATCATTAAAAATCTCTTTTTTTTTTAATAAATTTTATTTTTCCACTCGCAATGGCCCCCAACTTAATCAACTTGCTTAACAATAACAACAATGGCGGCAACAACAATGGCAGTAATTGTCTGTATATTTATATATGCACCAGAAACGAAAAAAAGAATACAGCAAGCAAAAGGGAGAACCCAGAGAGCAGAAACCTTACCTTCTTTAACAAATGGGATGCACAAATCAGAGAACCAATGGGGCGTGCTAAACAAACGGCTAAAACACAATCAAAAACTACAAAAAATTTAAAAATTTGAAGAATGTTTATGGCGGATGAACATGAATGGGAGAGTGAAGACAAAGAGAGACAGAGACAGTACTGGAGAGACCTTGACAGAGAGAGAGTGCTGGAGAGAGCTTCAGAGAGAGAGAGAGAGAGAGAGAGAGAAAGCGCCGAAGAGAGCTTCAAAGACAGAGAGAGGAGTTGAGAGACAGAGTCTAATGCGTGGGGAAGGAAAATTTGGGATTTTGGTCAAATATTAAGGACTGATTTTTGAAATGAAAATTTTCGTCTCAAACAATTAATACGACATCATTTGACTTAAATATTTTTTAGACGAATATTAGGCACAAAATTATTCTGTCTCTAATATTTTTTATTTTTAAAAATATTTTTAAAAATTTTAGGGACAACGTTTTGAAACGCCATAATCCGTCTCTAAAATTAGGAATAAACATTCAGTTAGAGACACAAAAAATCTGTCTCAAAATCTATCTCTGATTTATGTTTTCCAAGATTCAAATTAGGGACTGAATTTCACCATTTTAGAGACGGATTTCTGAGATAAATAAATTTCGTCTCTAAATTCTGTCCCTGAATCTGGTTATTTTTGTAGTGAATTTAGAATTTAAAATGAAAATTTTGAAATGCATTTATTAATTATTAATAAAAATAATAGCAAAAGAAATTCCCATCACAATAATCAAAGCACAATATATATTAAATTCGTTTAACGCGCACAAATGTCTACTTTTTTTTTTCTCTCTCACCCTTGGGCTAGTACTCGAGAAAAAAAAATCCATAACTTGTGGGTCAAACCAAAATCACCTGTAAATAGACAGTCTTGAATTTAAGTAGTTTAGGCTTGCGGGCTAGCTAGCCCCTTTTTTTTAAATTTTTGGTTTTTGTAGAAAAATATGTTATTTAGTATAATTAATTCAACTTTATCACATTTTTATATTTTATAACCTTATATTCAATAAATATAATAAATTTGAATATAAAAACTTTTTTATTTTTTAAAAATAAATATAAAATTTTTAAATTTAAATATAATATAGTTAATTTTGAAAGAAAATATAAAAAAATAAAGTTATTGGTTATTTAAAAATATTAAAGAAGTAATGTTTTATATGTATAAATATTATTTTAATAAAAAAATATTAAATTTTTTACTGAAAAATTTAAATTATATTATTTTAATATTTAAAAAAAATGACCCGTGAACCAATACGGTTGGTCTTGGTCTTCAAGATTCTAGCCCGTGACCATCCTGTTTATCTCAAGATCATCACAGGCCAATTCAGCTCGTTTAACACTACTACCTCGACCTCAACTCTCAAACATTACATTTGTTATACAATTAAAAAAATAAAAACTCAATGGGCAATTGGGCATCAATAATGGGTGACCCTCAATATTTCTCCAAAATTTAAAAAACTAAACCGATCATTGAAACAATTGATGTAATAGTTCCAAGTCTTAATAGTCATATCGTGATCGCACCAATGATATTTAAAATATATTAAAATATTCAAAACATATTATATATATATATAACAGCCCTAGGTAATAACTTAAATTTTTTGGAGATTTCTTAAAATCATAATAATATTCAGTAAAAATTTTAAAAATATAAAAATTAAAAATTAAATCAGTTAAACTTTTGAACTGACTAATTTTACTAGTTCAATCGATTTTTTCACTAGTTTAAATGTTTATCAATTTTCAGGTCTAAACCAAACTAATAACCTGACCAATTCACTTATTTTTTGATCAAACTAACCGGTCAAATCTAATTTTTTGAATGATGATATTCCCCTTGTAAAATCTTTCATCGTTAACCGAGTTATTACATGTATATATACTAGTTTAGATCAACACATTTCCCAATGGCTATATATATGCGTTGAGATTGGGATGATGATGAATTGAGTAAAAGAGTAAGAGAGTTAATTTGAAGGTATTCGAAATCTCTTCCTAATTAGTCATTTCTCATAGCTTGTTATGTTAGAGGCATTGCACCTGGCGCAACCACTGCTTTGCATGTGGCAGGCCATTCATCCCCTTCTTTCAACTTTACATTATTCATTATTCCTCTCGTATTTTAATCTTTCATTACTATGGATTCATTATTATTAATTAGGCAAAACTAATATTTTAGTCTTTTATCTTTATTTTAAGTGTCATTTTAGTCCTTTATTTTCCATATATTTTATATTAGTATTTTATGTAACAAATTCCCACTATCTCAATTATGTATTATCAAAATTATTACACATTTTACCAAAATTAACACTTTATCATTCTAATATTGATATGGCATATCCAATTTGATGTTGATTATGTACAAAACATAATAATATATAGTATCAATTTTGTTAAAGTGACTAATAATTTTGATTGAAAAAAAGAATAGAACGGTGTGAATTTACTACATAAGGGACTGATATGAAACATCTAAAATATAAACTAAAATGTTATTTTTGTCCTATTATTTCACCAAAAAAATATGTCAATTATGATATATATAATATATGCATATAGTTTGGTTGATTTTATTAACATTTGGTCCTTCACTTCAACCTAGGTGCCGCCCTAACACTTTGGTTATAGCAAATTCCACGTTCCACACATAAATTTCAGATCATCTTCTCTCTTTTTTAAATATCGACGTTTTCAGCTCAACATGGTGATGCTGTTCCATTATTTAATTAATCAAACTACTTGAAATTAATTAAATTCAGTTTTCCTTTGGCAGATTAATGCTCCAGGTATATGTCACATGCCACAATTAATAATTAATTATATACATCTATGGTTCACCTTAGGGCCTCATTAAAGTCAGTGGTTCATAACTTCGTATGCTTTCCTCGACTATACCATTGGAATATTATTATTATTATTATTATTATTATTATTATTATTATTATTATTATATATAAAGTGTTGTTTGTATCCCGAGAAAACTCCAGGTGAGTACAGAAGTGGATATATATATATATTAGAATCCCTAGACCTTCACCTTGCTTTTGAGAAGGGAAGTTTTCGAAGTTCGAAAATGTATACGTGGGTGTTTTAGGAGCAAGAAGATTCATGCACGTTCCACGTATGCGCATAAAGTTACCATTTTTACATGTACGTTCTTTGTTTTTCCAATGAAAATTAAAGATTAAAGAGTAATATATATATATATATATATGTATGTATATGTATATATATATATATATATATATATAGTTTGCAGTATTCTAGGTTGTAGAAGCAGAAGATTATTTGTAACGCGTTTGAGTATTTTGCAGAGCACATGGGAGGCATTATATCGAAGATGGCGCTCGCAAGCCGCAATGAAAAATGGAACATAGGCATATCATATGCATGTAAATGCAACAATAAAATTGCCGTCGTCTCTAATTCTCCCTTCTTTTTTTTTTGTACTTTGAGTTGAGATTATGAATATTAAACTCTCGAATTAATTTTTAAATTTATAAATTTTATTTTAGTTTATAAATTTAAGTTTTTAAATCGAATAAATTTGATCATAAATCAAAACTTAGTTAAACTCACCAAAATTATATTGATTCGATCAAGTTGACTTAGCATCAATTTAACACATTTTTTTTTATTTTTATAGTACGCAGTCCAAAAAAATTGGATTATCCATATCCAAAACCAAGAGCTTCTAAACCAAATGAGGATATTACAATTTTTTAATATATTTATTATTAGATTTTGCAATTAATGAAAATAATTTGTGTTTGCTAGGTAATATTTTTATCATAATGTTCTTATTAACCAATACTTTACTTTGTCAATTTGTATTTTGTATAAGAAGTAATTAATTGAATCTAAGAAGAATAATATCAAAATAATTGAAATTAAATAATTTTATATTAATTATAAACTAAGATATTTTTAAATGTTAAAATATATATAACTTCAATAGCTTATTAAATAGGGAATGAACGTATATAAACTTTTACAATTTTATATTTCGACCTC
This sequence comes from Biancaea sappan, assembly GCA_037074585.1. Taxonomy (NCBI): domain Eukaryota; kingdom Viridiplantae; phylum Streptophyta; class Magnoliopsida; order Fabales; family Fabaceae; genus Biancaea; species Biancaea sappan. The sequence continues at coordinate 9,082,499 of CM073492.1, read as the reverse complement.
CTAACTTCATCCAGTTTAAATAAACTCAGTTTGACAACCTAAGTGGAGACTAGGGCTATTTAATCCATGTCACCTAACTATACCAATCATTGATTCGATGAAAACATTTAATGCCTCTAATTTTTGATAATTTGACCGAGTGAAATATTTTTGGGCAATACTTGTAATGATACTCTCTGTTTAAATTTTATAAATAGTAATAATTAAATTTTTAAATTTTTCGTTTTTAATAATAATTCAATTTTTGGAGGTATTAATTTCGAAAAAAAATTATTTTTTATTCAATAAGTTTGAATAATAATTAGTCTTCCATTTTATTAATTGAAAATATTTTTAATAAAATAAAAATTGATTTAAAAAATTCTCTTGATCATGTATTAGAAAAAGATTTAAGTATCTAAATGTGAGACAGCAGTTCACTAGGAGATTTAACGTGTTATTGTTGTATCATAATCAATACATGAAGCTATCTTTATAATAAAAATTTATAACACTATCTGTACAATGATCAAGCCAACATTTTTTCAGTCAAATAATTTTCCTTAAATCCATATTTTTCTTTGTATTTAGTTTTTGAAATTACTAAAAAAAGCCCATTATTATAATATTTGAAGTGAGAATTTTATATCGAAATTTTAAATGTTCAAAATTGAAATAGAAAAATACATACATATATAGAAAGTTTAACATCAAGTGCTTGTCTAACAAATGCATACTCATCCATTAGAATCTTGTTGAAGATAGGCTCAAATCTTTCTTCTTCAAAGTTCGGTATAATTGTCCAAGCTAGTGAAGTAAGAAAGTGACCATCGACCTTTCTTTCTTCTATAAACAAATTAATTGCAGAGACCAGCAATTTAAGAATAAACATGATATAATGTATGAAGAAATTATTTTACTCGCATTGCGCAAATTAAACATACACATTACATAGACTACACAATCTTAATTACTACTATTAGCAACAAAGATACACCCACTTATTTCATTTTGTTGGATGATTTGACCAAATTCGTAATCTGAACTAATTACCCAAAAAACTGCTACCATTTAATTTATTCCTATTAATATTAAACAACTACAATAACGGTAGAGATAATAAAGAACTTTAAAATGTAATATATATATATATATATATATATATATAGAGAGAGAGAGAGAGAGAGAGAGAGAGAGAGAGAGAGTGGGTTTATAGGAAGAGTAAATAGAATGAGTAACTACTAAATGCGTAGGTCAATTGGTAAAAAATTATCTTAACTTAATCAAAAGTCTCGAGTTAAGTTCCTTAAAAATACATCTGCGTTAAAATTTAGTAAGAAAAGTTTTGTTGCTCATTGTGGTTCTACCCAATTTAAATCTAGATTAGTTGACGTTCATATAGTTTTTGGATACCGGATGGTTATTAAAAAAAATATATAGAATAAGTAAAGAACATGAGCAGGCGTTTACCACAAGAAAAGAAGAACATGAACGAAGGTTTAGATGCATGCAGTGAACCATAATTGCATCATGAAACCTGTTTGACCTTGTAATAATAAGAAGAAACACATGAGACCACATGGAAATGGCCCCTTAAACTATATATATGTACAGTTTTCAATATTAATTTCAGACACTTTAAATGAGACCGTTAATCAAAGCACTAAGCATCACTCAAATATTCTCTCTCTCTCTCTCTCTCTCTCTCTCTCTCTCTCTCTAGTGCGTTTTTAATTAAAATTTGATATACCCAACTTACATGTGCAGCAGATAGTTATAACCATATCAATAATATTGCTTTTGACCCAATTGCATATGATTGTTCATTATTTCTTCTGAGCACAATATATATATATATATATATATATATATATATGTCATTTTATATTATTGTTGACTACGGCCTAGTATGTGTGTATATATATATATATATATATATATATATGCGCGCGCACATCACTTGCCACCATTCTTATGAGTAATTTGACCTATTTCTCACTTATGAATAAATTTAGAATAAAAACATAATTAATCTTTTCTCGTTTTTCTAGTTACTTTTCTCTTTGGTGGGTGTTTTTTAAGAAGGTGTAATTAATTATATTCATGATCAAGCTAGTTAGCATGACTATGGTCACATAAAATGAAGAGGATATATATAGTGTCAATAATTGCAATGTAGGTAAGCACACGCATCGAAAAACGAAAGGTGTCTATCTATCTATCTTTGCGAGGGGAAGAAGAGTATTTTGAGTATAGATACAGTGTATGGTTTACTAACCTAGTTTCATGCTTCAGTTTTCTTCATATAATTATCCGCTTAACAGATCTAGTGGGATTTTCTCATATTTTTTTTTTTACTGAAAACTCGCGTTTCAGGGTGTTCTGAAATTAATTAAAAGTTTATCCTAGAAGAGAAAATAGAACAAAATAATGCAATTTGGCATAAAAAATTATTTGACTTAATCAATAGACATTTGGTTTCATGTCACCAACCAAGAACTCTATGTTACTCCCTAAATCAAAGTTATCTAGCACGTTCACCACTAAGATGCTGCTTTAATGGCTTATAATTAAGAGGGCGAATCTAGTCATAATTTATGCTTGTAGTTGCTTCTTAATTCTCCTTTTTTTTTAGTTTTTTTTTGGCTTAAATAATTTCCTTTTTATTAATTTATATTGCTATATTGTCTTTTTGCTTGATTGCATTATCTTTGTTGAATTAGAGAATATAATGGATTCGCTATAATATGTAAGAGAGTCCTGTGTGCTATTAACTATAGTTAAAATCTTAACTAAAAAAAATTTTAATCATAACTAATATCTACGCACTGTAACAAATATACGTCCAAATATAATAACCTAAAAGGACATTGTTTCTCAAAGATGCCGAAAAGAAAACTTTAAATCATTGAAAGGAATAAAGGTATGATTATTCAAAATTTGAAAATAAGTAGATAAATATATTACAATTAAATGTGATATATGTCCCTTCACAATCATTATTCTCAATTCATAATGATGTGATAATCAAAGAAAACAATGTGTGCAATTCATTCAAAGATCGAAAAGAAGTTGTAAAACAAAAGGATTGAGGTTCTCTGCCATACTAAAAATATGGCAAAGTGTAATATTACTTTTAACAACAAAAAAAAAGTTACTAAAAGTCCAGACAAAAAAAGGTAATGTAGACAACTAACACTCAAAACAAAGGCCCACCACATGCAGTGAAAATATATTTCAAAGAATGGAAAACGTTGGGATTTCAGTTTTCACTTCTTCAATTGTTTCCTCAACCCTAATCCACAAACTATGTGCACATTGGATATATATATTTTTTTTATATGTATGCTATCTATTTTTGGGAAGTTGGACTCATTTTTGGAGCCATTTGCATATGAAAATGACTTGGTTTGGAGTTTCCATCTCTAGCCAATCGTCTTTTAATATTTAGTAAATGAGACAAAGCTATGAGAGTACAAATTATATACCACTAATAATTATGACAAAGAATTTGGTGAAAGTGACTGTTTCTGGTACCTACTTGCTATATATGTAGTGCTGGCAATGGCATGCATGATTTTGACACAATCATAATCCCTATATATAGTCTTTCAGTTAAGTTGGGGTTCATCAATGTATGTGTGCGCTAGCTGGTTAATATAATTAATATTAATCCATTGCTTACTAATTAGGTTTCTCACATCCATTTCCAAATATACGTCTTCACTCTGCAAGCAACGTCCCTCACAGAGATTTTCTCATCTCTTTACACAATTAATTTCTTGGTTTTCTTAGGGTAACTCAATGTTCCTATATTTCATTGAAAATTCAACGTGGGTCCTAAAGTGCCACATTGCTGTTTAATGCATGCAAATTATCAATATGAATGCCGAGGGCACTTCCCCACTAAAGATAGAATGCGTGTGTGTACGTGTGTGTGTGTGTGTGTGTGTGTGTGTGTGTGTGTGTGTGTGTGTGTGTGTGTGTGTGTGTGTGTGTGAGAGAGAGAGAGAGAGAGAGAGATTTAATTTATAGGGTGAGGAACTTATAACCATTGGGAATGGACCAACAAGCAAGGAGTATTTCAGGTGAAGCTGGTGTGGCATTAACACTTACAGAACATTAGCAACAAAGGGCACTTATATCTGTCTGCTTCCAACTCAAAATCTGTTTATGGATATATCCAAATCTGGGTTTTAATGTCTGAATAGATCTGTGTGTGCGTACTTGGCAACCCCAGAAACCGTGTGATTCAATCAAATTATACTGAGATTACAGTTTGTGATAGCGAGAAACTCGGGGTGGGGTGGTCCACTACAAGTAGGGGTCCCTTATGGTCCCAAACCCTACTTTGGGGTTTTAAACTACTGAATTGAACCCATTTTGCTAGGTAAAATTGGGACCAGAGCCACGTGAATTGCTCGTGGGTTAGCCAAAGAAAATTTCAACTTTAAAACGTCGATCTTGATTTCATTTTCAAGTACCTTTTAGAGGCCATTAAATTTGTATATCTAGTCAAAGATAGTAATCTACAAATGGATATCCAATTGCATTATCGTTGGTTCCGTCACCCGTAGAGATACAAAACATTAGTTGCTTTCATTAGTTGAATTTTAGGATGACGAGACCCAACACAAGACAATTGGAAACAAATAAACGAATATTTCCACTTATCTTCCTTGGAAGACCTAAGCAAATGTCATTATAATAAACTATATCATGACTATGTTTTATGGAGTATTATAGCTATACAATTTTGCGGGTCACAGCATCATAGTCCAAAATTACCCCAGAAAAATCAAATTAAAAAGAAAAACTTCAACTCATCATATACTATATTTTATTTTATCCCCCGATTGTAGGATGTTTCTAGAGAAATTTGAATGTTAAACCAATTGCAAAATGAGTATTTAGTAAAAAATTTATTTACATTTTTTGTTTTTAGTTAGCTCGGTGTATACTTCTCTTTTTTTCGAATTACCTCTGCTCATCTTTGAAGGACAAATTGTTAACTAGCAAGAAAATTAGGTAAAGAAGAAACCGCAAAGTGAGCTTTCTCACTTCCATTTTCAACCTAAGTTACGGTATTCAACCCTAATGGCATCCAATGCCAGTCCCACTGAAGGGTTCATCCAGAATCAAGGATAAAACAAGGGCAGCTTAAAATTTTTAATGCAATGCATCGAATATATCAGAGTATTGATACAAAGACTACAAACTCATTAACTAAAAAAATATGCCAACTGTTTCTTCAGGACATCTAACAGAAAATGAATATTGGAAGTAGTACGTGTTTCAATTTATGTGTATTTGGACTCGCAGCTCGTTCTGTTCATCCAGGAATGTACAATCATTGAGAACCAAGGATCAGATAGGCAGACTGGTGGAAAACAGAATAAATTTATAGAGGCCAACTCCAAAATATGAACAGTCTATTCATTGCTATGTATTAATGTTCATACTGGTCCATTTACACAGCAAAACTTGGGTGGACACTGAGCTTGAACCCCCAGAGAACAAAGATCGCGATTTTCTTGCCAAAAGGATGAAGGAAGAAAAGATCCCTGCCCCTCTTAAGAAGATTTTATAATTGAATGCCAACAAAAGAATGAAAAAATAATTTTACAGCAGAGGCATGATGCAGGGATTCTATAACCAAGGACGTAGGAGGAAAAAGAATAAAAATATAAATGAATTTACAATTAACCATGGCAAGGACCAACAACTGATTTTGCTACTTGGTACTCGCCTCGAGAAGACAAAAATATGTAATGTATACTTCCTTCGCCTACTCATTTAAAAATTGGAAGGCTGAATTCTCAAGAAGCTCTTCTGCAGGTTTCACGTCTGAGAAGTCCTTCTCTTGCAATGATGAAGAAAGGTCATCCACTGAGAAGGGGATGCTGTAAAAGAAGCATGGGTTAGTTGGTAAACATACTACGAATTTGCATAGCTACTCCAACCCAAAAATCACGGAAACAAATTTGTGAGTCAACCAACAATTAAATGGATCACAAAAAGTTACCCTGCATCTACTTTTGCATGTGGTGCACAAAAATTACATAATATTGTATTTCCTTTGTTCTTTACATTAGCAGAGAAGCTTCTCCCTACCCTCTAGTAATGCGGAAAACACATTATATTATAGCAGCTTCAAAAGTCATTTCATAAACAGGCATTCTCTCACCTGGAATTGTCATCCAACAAGAACGAATCACTGTGAGCAGTATTAGAGTCCTCGGCCATAAGCATCCTCATGCTCGAAATGACCTGAAGGAAAATTTGATTTAATACTAATCAGGCACTCATAACCTAAAGAGTGTCTTTTGCTACAGTTGGAAAGTGTACTGTGAAAGACAGACTTACATCAGGAGATACACTTCGGGTGTTATAATTACCATCCCAATAGAGTGTACATATTCTATACAGCTGCTGGACGCTCAGGATCTGTTGTAAGGAGGCAAAACAGAACAGAGCGAAAAGAAATAAGAGAACTATACAGATGAATAGAGTACAAGAAGAAAAGGTTATGCATGCTCTCATGACTATGCACATGAGGACCTCCCTAGTCTCCTTTAACCATCTATTGGGACTAAATATGCAGAACATTTATTCCAATTTTCAGTTGTAATGGCAGCCTCATGCACAACCCAAGTTAAAGTTGGTGAACAATCCAGGCAACTGACTCTGCTGCTACTTGCAGAAACATTAATCCATAACATCAAAAAAAGAAAAAAAAACCGCAAATAAACCCACTTCTGAATACCTGGGATCTGATCAGGAACTTATCTAGTCAAATTTGCTCTACATTTATGTGGTCTGTACATTAACTTATTAATGAAAAATATAGACTTACTGCACCATTTTACAGTTTGAGATGGACGAAGACTTACGGGGCATAAATCATTGGTAATTTCATCATGGGAAATTCTGTACTTCTGATGAATAACCTACATATCAACAGTAATAGTTAAACCCATAAACCAGATGAAAATAAGGAAATATTTTTAAAAATGACAAGAAAATTGACTATATCTTCATGTTGAAGAGAACAGCTCATTGAAATAAGAGTCATCATATTTATTCTTACGGCCATTACAAAGGTAGAAGCTATAACTAAGTCTTATGCAGAAAGGTAGACTAGTACACCGAGCAATCCTAGGCCACAATAAGATGCATTTTTACCAACCAAAACAAGGTATGAAGGTTTGTGCTGTCAGAACACATAGCAGTTCCACAATCAACTACATTGAGAGGCTCAACAATTTTCTCTGAATGGATGACCTAACATGTACCTTTTGAAAACCATAAGGTCTAGACAATTCTCATGAATTACACTTTGCTAATATCCTGTCTACCTAGAAGGATATAGATAGCATGGATGAATATGGGTTTGATGATTATCCAAGTAGGTTTGGTAATTAGTTTTGCAGCACAAGTTCATAGCAAGTTGGGTACTTTAAGTTTAAAATAACATTAATTTGAATGAGCCAGACTTTCTTCCAGATGCATTATATAGTTAATAATGACATACTATAAACTTTTCCATGTTCGAGAACTCTTATGGAAGAGGAAAAGCAGATGCTTTCTTTCCTTTACTGTAATTCTATTCATCCTATTACCAAAACAGTGCCATATCATCAAAGAATACACTCTCACCAAGAATCCAACAGCCTGTCTTATGTGCTTAAGTTCATCCCAAGATGGCCCTGCATACTGCAAATGCAAGTCTATTAAGTTAGAGCTGTTATGAGTGTTAAAGTGCAAAGCAGCCACGGGTAATCACTATATCTATTAAGGCTTGATGATACAAACATAAAAAAGAAGGGAGGGGGGGGGAAGCAATAACAACCTCCTCCTTTGCTTGGCAGCACCATAGCTCCAGTTCTGCTAATCCAGCTTTAACATATTCCCCATTACTGAATGTGCAACAATCACGACGTAGAAGAAGACTAGTAACCAATAAAAAATATGGATAAATAAAAAATCATATCGTGAATCTTTCAGTATCTAAAATTTTAAATATATATATATATATATATATATATATATATTCAAGACAAGTCTTTCAAGCTAAAAGGGTATTTGTAAAAACTAATTACCTGTTGAAGAGTTGTACATTAATATATGAGAATGTTTGGGTGAAGATCTTTTGGGTAAGTACCGGAGGCACCTAAAACCCAAAAAAAGTTTATCATGTTTCTGCCATTAAAAGCAACAATAGCATAAACAACTAAACAAGGTAAACGGTGAGGATAACCGGCTAAGTGGTTATAAGATACTATAAGCTACTTACAAAGTTCTCTTTCAGTGTGCACAGCATTGTGTTGAAGGATTCAATAATACTCTGCCAGTGGTCTGTTGGAGAATCTTTACCAAAGGATCGGCCAGATCTTACAACTCCTTTTGATGTTCTTGGTGCCTGCATGTGAGCAATAAGGTTTGCATGAAGAACACGACTAAAGAACTACAAACAAAAGAGGCCACCAGAATTCTTCCAGAAAATTCTAGACATTATCTCCAAAAGGCAGAAATACATTGGGATAAATAATAAGTATATGGGGTAGAAAGCATTGTAGTCAATTCCATAATGGTCATATTGGTTAATATACAGCTTACTTGAGTTGAACAAGACTTAAGTGGATTTCAATATACCTGGATACATAGTGAAAGCAATGATGATAACTCCTTCTTCAAGTTGTCCCGAATAATGCCATAAATCTTCTCCATATAAGCTGTGAGCTGCTGCTTGAAAAGTAAAGCAGGGTATTTGGCCTCTACCTTGCGCACAACCTCCAATGTGGCAGAAGAAGGGAATGAACGAAACCCCTGCAGTTTTGTCATAAAATATATAAGTGGAATTTTACAAGTGAACAACAGAAATTAGATTGCACAATATGTAAGCAAGAATTATTACCATTGTCATTCTTCCAAAGAGTGATGTCGGATTAGGCTGTTTTTTAACTGGGGTAGCATCAGTTGCGCCACCAGATTTCAAACTTTGTTGGAGCAAAGACAATAATGCAGAAGTATTTGACAGCCAATAGGCCATAAGATCATTGTCATCTTGATTCTGATGGTGAAAAGGGAGGAGGAAAAGAAGACACAGACATATTTTAGATAAGTTCTTAACAATGCTTTCCTCACAAAACCAGAAACAGCACCATAATAAATGAAAAATAGGATGAAATAGTTTAACATCGCAGGAGCCACAAATTAATTATTGTTCTTTACTTCATAAAAATGTGTTCATAGGAGAATATTTAATGAAAGGACAGCAAGACCAATTACACGCTGGCACAGGCAGCAGCAATTTGGCATAAGCATTTCATAAAGCATGTTATTGATACATGAATAGGGTAAAAAAAACTACCATATAATAAAAATGGCATTCCAGTACAGAATGTTCGATCTAATAAGGCTAAATTAATCGAAGGATCAACATCTAAACCTAAATGGACTAGTCAAGTTTGTCTTGAGAGATCTATGCAAGTATTTACTTTTTTTTTTATCGAAAAAGAAATATTATTAGAAAGAGAGAGGTTTACAGAAAGGAGAAATAGGGGAAACAAAGGAAAAAAGGAGGACAAGATATCCTCCTAGAAAAACAAAACAGAAAACAAAACCAACCAAAAACAAGGCTAGTACAATAAAGCCCTCCAATCTCTATAAACATTTACAAAGGGCACCCCTTAAAAAACTCATTAGCCAAAACTCAAAGAGAAGCAACGAAATGAACTCAATCCTACAACAGATGAGGAGGAAGAAAGCTTTGTTTAAACACTAGCATTCCTATCCATCCAAAGACACCACACAGTCGCATAGACAGCTGCCTTCCACAAAATCTTATTCTCCTTTCTCACACCAAAACCCAAAAAGTTAATGTCAAAGAAAGCACCAAGATCCACAGGGCAAACCCAACTCTCCTCAATGAGACCAAATAATTTGTTCCAAATATCCCAAACCACCTCGCAATGTAAGAAAAAATGTAAGGGAAAAAAATAATTAAAAAAAAAAGATGACCTAACTCCTAAACGTAGTTTAGTCTACATGATATGTAAATTATAATTTAATTTTTAACAATTCATAGGAGTTATTATTTTACCTATGTCATAATAAAATGCCTGTCTTATGTCTAAAACTTTCACCAAGTGTTTCTATGTCACAACACATAATCCAGAACTAAGTAATGCAGTCACCTCAATCGCAGAACCAATCATCTGGATAAGGCGATCAAAAACACTAGTCCTTTCAGCTTCAAATGATTTCCAGTGGATAAGACATTTGTAAATGGTAATTGCAGCTACAGGCTTTCCATGATTGAACCCAATATTTTTTGAAACACAGTTGATTAGTGCATCAACATTTTCCTACAACAAAACACAAATCGAAGTTTCCAAACCATTATGTTGCATGAAAACAAAGATCTGGAAAAAAAAAAAAAAAAAGATTCCAAGTCTTAAGCACGAACATGTTGACGTTCAATGTAGGATCTCCTCAATTTGCTATCAGATTCAGTACCAAACTTTTTGACAGGTGTCACACTCTGAGCTTCCTGCAATGAAAACTCATTTTAGATTCCACAAAACATAAAATAGAACAAAACATTAACAGTGAGCTTGTCATTAATTGGAAAATAGATAGAAAGAGAAGCAACGATTGTACTCACAACAGCATTATGCTCTTCCATCACATGCTCACGTTCAATGTAGGATCTTCTCAATTTGCTGTCAGATTCTATCCCAAACTTTTTTACAGGTGTCACACTTAGAGCTTCCTGCAATGACAACTCTTTTAGACTCCACTAAACAGAAAATAGAACAAAATTTTAACAGTGAGCTTGTTATAAAATGGAACATAGATAGAAAGAGTAGCAAACATTGTACTCACAATAGCTTTATGCTCTTCCATCACATGGTGCCCATTTTCCAACTTCTGATGAGAAAATGTCAACGACATAAGAGATGCAAACTTCCAAAGAATGAATCTAATAGTTTAGCAAGTACAAGCTACCTCAGCATGAGGGATCAAGAGGTGCTCAGACATCTTTTTCACTGATGAATTTTGCAGAGATTGGTGCCGCAAAATTTGGTTTTTGGATTCTATATCTGAAAATTTCTCTTCAAGCCTATCAATATCAATAGAAGTAAAAAGTGACCATGATGAAGGAAATTTTGGTTAATTACTGTCCAGTCAATGGAGTAAAATGTGTCTAGATGATATGAAAATCACAAACAAAACCTTTGCATGGAAGTCTTTAACTGAATTATTTTTGATTCTGCCTCCAAAGCTTGCTTCAATCTTTCTTCGCTAATTCTGTTTGCCTCTTCATACCTTTTTTCTGTTTCATCAATTTTCTTTTCCAGTGAACTCACCATGGTCTGTAACAGACTCCATGAAGTACAACATCAGTAAATAGAAATGGCCACCTATGGTTTCCCAAAATGTGAGAACATTGTGGAGAGGTATCAAGACTATTTCAATATAGTGCAGAAATCCATGCCCACAACCAACTCACCTTGAGTTTTTCATTTTCACTGGTAAGCTTCTCTAACAACGAATGGTCAACAACTGGAACCTCTTGTATGATAGGCACAATCTCTGCTGCCCTTTTTGAAGCCTCACGCTCCTTCTCAAACAGTGCTTTAGTTTCCTTAAACTGAAGTTGCATCTCATGCAAAGAAGACTGTAATCTTTCATTTTCTTTTGTTTTGGCTTCTTCCATGTCAATCTAGATTTATTAAAAGTATTTGTATTTGACCATCAGCAAGTTTTGATAGAAAAATACCTGATAGTAAATTTAATTATTTACATAAATAAGACTATAATTGCTTTCCTACATCATTGTTATTTTATGAGGACTTCTCTACATCATTGTTAATGAAAGTACAAACGAATCTCATTAATTATACAAATCATGTTAGACAGGAAAGGGGATCAACAAACAATTTTAGTTAGGATTGGTGATTATTGGTCAAAGTTAATTGAAATTTCTGTTAGATAACTTGAGGCTATTATTCTTCATTTTCCAAGTATCAAATCAAGTTTACTTTTGTAATGAAACTTCTAAAACCACAGTTCCTCTATACAGGGGCTGACCATACTACAACAGTTACCTAAAATAGTTAAGGTGCTCAAACACTGAGACAGCTGAATAAAGTCATCAATAAAATCAAAGTCATTTACCCTCATGCGTTTCTCCAGCTGCAACCTCAACGTAAGGTCTTCAACCTGCTTTTCAAGCTTATTTTTGGCAGCTTGGAGTGCTCCAGTTTCCCTTGCAGCCTTCAATCAAGGAAAAGAGTGAGTGATAGAGAGAGAAGGGGAAAAAACTTGTATTCAATAACCAAACGCAATAGAAATGAAAAGCTAGCAGCGCCTTTTCTTTTAAAAAATATTTTAAAATTTAATTGGGGTAGATTTGTAGAGGTGAAAAATATCACAAATATTATGGTTCAAATAAGTGATAAGGATGACGTTTGCTATTTTATGACACAAAAGGTATGAGCTATAAAGACCTCTTGGTGGGAAAGTATAATTGACATAGTTGCTTGCTGTCCCAAGGGCAGTGAGGTCATGCATTGCCACTGAAGATGGATTTTCAAGCAGACTAAAGAAATTTATAGAGAAGAATTGTGCAGTACTACAAGAGTATGCTGGGTCAGGAGTAAGATGATAGGAACCTTAACATTGCATGAGTAAAGCACTGCAAGGTATTAAAACTTAACAGGATTTCCTCCTTTTACAATGCCTCAAAAATTATCAATTCTTTGATAAATACTATCTTTACTCTTGCAATTAAAAAAAAAATCCATCAACTCACATTGTTATTTAAAAACATATATCATTACAAAGTAGAAACAAAGGATGAGGAGGCAAAAAGAAAATTTAAAAAGTTTTACCATCTTGAGCTTCCGCAGTTCACACCGAGCAACTCTTCCTCTCCATGCACATTGTGTTGTAATTGTTGCTTTCTTCAACTTCCTAAAGTGAAGTTGTGCAAAGTATTTCCAGCAATGGCTCTGCAATACACAACAATTTGAGTTGCAAGGACTAGATGAATAAAACCTAGAAAATTCAAAACCAAGCTACACAAAATAGATTATCTATTGAACTTTTATGGACAACTTAGTGAAGGATCTTTTTGTACTTGGTTCGGAAACTGCACCAAAAATGATGGTAATGTTTAAAATGCTTTTAGGTGATAAAATATTTCCAAGATATTCTCTACCTGAATCACAATTGCTGCTCTATTCTGCCTCTTAAAGTGAAGCGCACAACGTGCAGCCATCCCCCGCATACCAGTCTGAATAGAAACAACAGAGGTATGCAATTCTTTGTAAGCCTTCCTTGCAAAATGCATACGGAAACACCTCTGAATCTTCAGACTCGCAGCCTCCCACTGCATTCCTATGTAGACTTGACGAGCAAGTTCTCCTGCAGTCACCATTTAAACCCTCATGAGACTTCACAAACTTCTGTTTAAAACCAGTGAGCTAATATCTAGAAAGCAAATAAGCAGGGACCTCTGCATGCAGCTTGAATCTGTGTGGCAGATAAACGAAGTAAGACAAAAGATCGGCGGGCCAAGTAGGAGCGAACTTTTCTCTGAATAATGCTCGCCGACTTTCCTAAGATCTCGCTTCTACGGGTGTCTAATTCTGCCATTTGGCCAGCTCGAAGAAATATCTTTGTTTTACCAATCTGCAGCAATTAACAGAACCATTAAAAAATGTTCAAAACTTGAATATAAGCTCTGTATAACAAGCCAGCCATGGTAAACGTTCATAAAAGCAATTACAGTTCATTATGCACTTGATGAAGACTTGACGAAGTGTTCATTGCTAAAACTTAACTATAATCTACAAACTTAGTTTACATCCCACAGAATGGAAGTGAAGCGAAGCACCTCTGGGAAATGTGAGAGGGAAGAAACAGAAGCAAACTATTGGTCCCAGTGGCATGGCAATCCCATGAAGCTAAATGATTATTATGTTACAATTCACATCCCACTAAGTAAAAGGTTATCAGAAGTATATAAATGCACTTTTCGAGATTTCTCCACAAGTGTGAAGATTTTTCAAATGAAGTGCATGTCTATTTTCTTTCACAAGCAATTCTTATTAAATAATACACACACACAAAACCTCACTTCGGTTCTTCTCAGATGGGGTGTTTCTCAATTTGGTTCCTCACAAATAAAATCGTTATCATTAATGTCATTCTGTCAATCTAACAATTAATTTACATTTTATATAATGGTGACTAAGTAGTAACCTATAAAAAAATATTGCATGTCATCAGATCTGATATTTTCATTAACCGCAAATTGACAGAAAGATGTTACTGATAACAATTTTCTTTGTAAGAGACCAAATTAAGAATTATCTTATCTGGGGAGGACCAAAATAGGGTTTTATGTGTATGCATATATATAATCTCAAACTCCACCGATCAAACTCTAACACAAGAACAATAAAAAATCAATGGTCTTAATCTGATCATCCCTTAATAATTACCTGTCGACTTATATTAGATTAATATAGATATTTCTTTTGTTAATATTAGATAGATATAAATAGTCTTTTAATTATATTCAATACTGATGTAAATCCCTACTTTATAGGAAAGTTAGTTAGTCCTAGTATCTATATATTGAACCCTTGTAATCTGCGACTATTGAAGCAATCAGAATACTTCTAGTTTAAACTACATGGTATCAGAGCCTTCATAACCTTCGGTGACGTCACTCTTTGCCTCTATCGACCTCGACTCCAGTGTCCAGTGTCGACTTCAATTCCTTTGCCTCTGCCGACTTCGACTTCCGTTCCTTTGCCTCCGTCGACTTCAGGTTATTGGTGTCGGGTTCCTTTGCCTCTGCCGACTGCGACTTCAGGTTCTCTGCCCCTGTCGACTTTCGTCTTTTGGCTTCGGCTTCGAACGTCAAGTAGCAATTGACTTTAGACCCCTTGATTGCTAACCCACTGCACCGTTCATCTTCGACTGAGGCCTCGGGTGTGTATTATTGACCAGTACGGCACATTCACCTTCACTCAGGATGACTACCTCACCGGCATCGACCAATACCTCCCCTAATCCTGTTCCTTCGCCTAGACCTGCCTATCCTTCAGTTAATGTTGAGATTGGGACCCATGCCTCTCTTCAGATTACTCCTGTTAGACTAAATGGCAGCAATTTCTTAGAGTGGGCCCAATCTGTGAAACTCGCAATTGATGGTAGAGGGAAACTAGGCTTCTTGACAAGCAAGGAAGAGCCACCCAGTGAGACAGATCCGAGTTTTCGTAAGTGGCGTTCAGAGAAATCCCTGATCACGGCATGGCTTCTCAATTCAATGGAAGAATCTATTCGCCTTATATGTTCATGGATGCACAAAAAATCTGGGAAGCAGTCCATGAAACATATTCTAACGTTGATAACTCATCACAAGTCTTTGAATTAAAAAGAAGATTATGGCTGTCCAAGCAAGGGGATAGTGATATCACAACTTACTACAATGAGATGTTGTCTTTATGGCAAGAATTAGATCTTTGCTATAACGATGTGTGGGAGAATCCTCGTGACCTGGCACAGTTTCGAAAACGTGAAGACAATGACCGTGTCTTCATGTTTTTGGCTGGCGTTGACCCCAGTCTGGATGAAGTTAAGGGACGGCTTCTTGGAAGGAAACCACTACCCTCCATCCGAGAAGTTTTCTCTGAATTGCGACAAGAAGAAGGCCGAAAGCGTGTGATGATTGCTCCAGGTGTCAAGGCTGATGCTGGACCAGGGCCGGAAAATTCTGCTTCTGCCCTGATTTCTCGAAGTGGTTCAGAGGGAGAAGGGAAGAAGAAATTTTGGTGTGAATATTGCAAGAAACCATGGCACACCAAAGAGAACTGCTAGAAGCTCCATGGGAAACCAGCCAATGCAAAGAAAAAAGGGGAAGGTCGTGCACTAACTACCACTGTTGATCAAACTCATGAGAAGTCGTCTACCTCCACAGGTTCGGAAATTTATCCTTCCATGAAGGAACAAATTGAGCATCTGTATAAATTATTAACCTCTCAAAATTTTCAAACTGCACCATCTTGTTCCCTAGCTCATCAAGGTAATTTATCTCACTCATCTTTTACTGTCAATTCTGGGGCTAACCCTTGGATCATAGATTCAGGGGCTACTGATCATATGTCCAGTAATTCTCATCTTTTTATATCCTATAGACCTGCAGCAGGTAACCAGAAAATTAAGATAGCCGATGGGTCTTTTTCTACAATTGCTGGTCATGGCTCAATCCGAATTTCACCCTCTCTTATTCTTGAAAATGTCCTTCATGTTCCCAAATTGTCATGTAATCTGTTGTCTGTTAGTCAGATAACCAGAGAATTAAAATGCAAGGCCGTTTTTTCTCATTCTGGCTGTGAATTTCAGGATTTGGCCTCGGGGAGGATGATTGGCAGTGCTAAACAAAGAGAAGGCGTATACTTCTTTGAAGATGGATACAACCTGCGTAAACCTGTTCAGAGTTATCTGTCAGGCTCAAATTTTGTTTCAAATTCAGTTTCTAAGGTAGGAAGTCAAGATGTCATGCTATGGCATTATAGATTAGGGCATCCAAGTTTTCAATATTTAAAAAGATTGTTTCCAAAATTATTTATCAATAAAGATCCATCTATTTTTCAATGTGATTTTTATGTCATGGCTAAACATCATCGTAGTTCTTATGCTCCAAAACCATATCTTCCCTCCAAACCCTTTCAACTCATTCATAGTGACATTTGGGGACCTTCTCGGGTTCCTACTAGTACAGGCAAAAGATGGTTTGTATCCTTTGTAGATGATCATACCCGGTTAAGTTGGATATTTTTAATGAAAGAAAAATCTGAAGTTGTTGATATTTTTCAGAACTTCTCTTCCATGATAGAGACACAATTTAATGAAAAAATAAAAATTTTTAGAAGTGACAATGGAAGAGAATATTTTTCAAAAACTTTGGGAATCTTTTTTCAAAAAAGGGGGATTGTACAACAAAGCTCATGTTTCGACACACCACAGCAAAATGGCATTGCTGAAAGGAAAAATAGGCATCTTTTGGAAATTACCAGAGCTTTGTTATTTACAAATTCAGTTCCTAAGCAATTTTGGGGGGATGCTGTTCTTCATGCAGCTTTCTTAATAAATAGAATGCCTTCTAGGGTGTTAAACTTTTCTACTCCACTACAAGTTTTTCAGCAATTAAAACCTAATTCTAAACTGATATCTGATTTACCTCTAAGAGTTTTTGGCTGCATAGTATTTGTGCATAATCCTGATAAACAAAAAAGTAAATTAGATACTAGGGCTTACAAAGGTTTTTTTGCTGGTTACCCTGTATCTCAAAAAGGATTCAAATGCTACATCCCAGAGCTGAAAAAGTATTTGGTCACAATGGATGTTTCTTTTCTGGAAAAAATTCCTTTTTTTACTCATCTTCAGGGGGAGATTCAAAATCCAGATATGGTTATTAAGAGTAAAGAAGATTCGGTAGTAGATCTGGATTTTCTAGAAATTTCTATAAATAACGAAAATCACTTTGAAACTAGTCCAAGTCTGAATTTAAATATGGAAAAACAACCCTTAGAAATTGAAACTGCATTGCCTGAGAAAGAGAGATTACCCTTTGAATACTTTGAACAGACTTACCAGAGGAGAAATCCATCTCAAGCAATTCAGCACGGCCAATCTTCCAACCCGTCGTCAGAACCGAATCAATCTAGTACTCATCCTTCTGATTCAGATCTGTCTAAACCTATTGCTCTTAGAAAAGGGGTAAGATCATGTTCCACTAAGTATCCAATTTCCAATTTTGTGTCTCATCAGAATATTTCCCCGTCTTTTTCATGCTTTCTGACTAAACTTGTTAATATTGAGATTCCAAAAAATATACAAGATGCACTACAGGTTCCTGCATGGAAGGATGCAGTTTTGGAAGAGATGAGGGCTTTAGAGAAGAACAAAACTTGGGAAATTGTTGACTTACCAAAGGGGAAGAAGACCGTCGGGTGTAAATGGGTCTTCAATGTGAAATACCATGCCGATGGCTCACTTGAAAGATACAAGGCTCGATTGGTTGCAAAAGGGTTCACACAAACTTATGGAGTAGACTACATGGAAACATTTGCTCCAGTGGCAAAATTAAATACGATTCGAGTGCTGTTATCTGTGGCAGTAAATCTGGACTGGCCACTTCAACAACTTGATGTTAAGAATGCATTTCTTAACGGAGATTTGGAGGAAGAGGTATATATGGATCCCCCAGCTGGTTTTGAGGAGAAATTTAATTCACAGGTATGCAAATTGAAGAAGTCTTTGTATGGCCTCAAACAATCTCCGAGGGCTTGGTTTGAAAAATTTACAGAATCGTTAAAGCAGCAAAATTATCAACAAGGACAGGCTGATCATACAATGTTCTTTAAACGAACGAAGGGAGAAAGGTTAGTAGTGTTGATAGTTTATGTTGATGATATTATCCTAACTGGTAGTGATATGGAGGAGATGAATAGATTGAAAAAGAATCTAGCAAAAGACTTCGAAATTAAAGACCTAGGAAATCTCAAATATTTCTTAGGAATGGAAGTTGCTAGATCAGAAAAAGGAATCATAGTCACCCAACAGAAATATATTATGGATATGTTAAAAAGTACTGGGATGTTGGGGTGTAAGCCAGTTGAAATTCCGGTTGATCCTAATGTGAAACTTGGCGTAGGAGAGTCAGAAAGTCCAGTTGATACAAGTATGTACCAGAGACTTGTTGGGAAATTAATATACTTGTCTCACACTCGCCCAGACATCGCATTTGCTGTGAGCCTTGTGAGCCAATTCATGCATTCTCCAAGAAAAAACCATCTTGAAGCGGCATATAGAATCTTGAAGTACCTTAAAGGGACACCTGGGAAGGGATTAATTTTCAAGAAAACTGAGCATAGAGGAATTGAAGCCTATACAGATGCTGATTGGGCAGGATCCATCACTGACAGGCGATCTACAAGTGGTTACTGCACATATGTGTGGGGTAACATAGTTACGTGGAGAAGCAAGAAACAGAACGTGGTGGCTAGAAGCAGTGCTGAGGCTGAATACCGAGCAATGGCAAATGGAGTAGCTGAATTACTTTGGTTGCAAAGGATTATGATTGAATTAAAATTATTACAGAAGAATCCTATGAAACTATTTTGTGACAACAAGGCTGCTATAAGTATTGCAAATAACCCAGTTCAGCATGATAGAACGAAACATGTGGAGGTGGCTAGACATTTCATTAAAGAAAGAATTGAAGGAGGAGAAATCTGCATTCCATTTATTCCCAGTACAGAGCAAGTGGCGGATATCCTGACCAAGGGGTTATTCAAACCTACTTTTGAATTACTTGTTAGCAAGTTGGGTTTGCTTGACATCTACAAACCAACTTGAGGGGGAGTGTCGACTTATATTAGATTAATATAGATATTTCTTTTGTTAATATTAGATAGATATAAATAGTCTTTTAATTATATTCAATACTGATGTAAATCCCTACTTTATAGGAAAGTTAGTTAGTCCTAGTATCTATATATTGAACCCTTGTAATCTGCGACTATTGAAGCAATCAGAATACTTCCTGTTTAAACTACATTACCTGATAGCCTTTAAGCCCAACCTTCTCTAGAATCCTCTTGCAAGCAGTGACATCATTAGAACTAATATAAAGAAAGCATGAAATATGTCAATATTATTGAATAATAAAAAGAACACACCAGAGAAGAAAGATGAACTTAGATACCTTCCATCCAAAGCTTCAGGTGCAAGAAGGCCAAATCGGTCCACAAATTCGTCAAAGGTTTTTCTAGTGGGATATCCAGCACAACTTATCCTAATTGCCTCCATAACTCCCTACAACGAGATAAACTGTGTAATAAGCACAAACTTACATATCCCCACGCTAAATTACAATTACTGAACCAACTATACAGTCTAGAACCAGCACATAAATGTAATATTGGTCTTACCCCACAACGCAGCTGCAGCAGAACATTTTTGTGCTCAAAGATTCCTGGCTTAAGAAAATTATTGGGTTTTACACAACGAATGTAGTGTGGCTCAGTGGCACTCAGAGTTTCAAGTAAAGCTTGCAATTGATGCTGCAGGGGATATAAAAGAAGATTTTTAAACCAAAAATACGTAGGCCAAAAAGATGTTATTTCTCTTCCTTAAAATATATATATATATATAACCTTGAACCGTGAACCTATTGAAGAGAACTTTGATTGTTTGGACGAATCCTCAGTTGAAGGGGGAAACAGGCCTGATACGAAGGGACATTTTGAAGCACCAAGAAGTGCCTGATGTTCAGCAACAACATAATCTTTGTTCTTGTCCAGAAACAGTTCAGTTTGATAGGTAACCTAAAATTGACAATGATTAGGCATATGGATTTTCCATAACGGAAATAATCACATCTTACACTCTGGATATATATCCTATAAGAATCCTATTTGTTACATATTTAAAGAAAAAAGCATTAATGACCCTGGCTTACATCACCAGCATAATGGCAAATTGTGAAGTCAGTACGCGACAATTTGGGTTTGCTGAACCTTTTATGATTTTTGAATGTCTGATACAGCTTTTGAGCAAAAGTTTCATGCGTTGATCTAGGAAACATACTGCAAAACACAAACAGATACATCAGCACACACAAAAGACATTAAAAACAAGGAGAAAATAAAAGAAGATTTAACCAGAGGTCTTGGAATATTAAGACTTGCAAAACCAATTCAAAGGTGCCAGTACAAAGCTTACTTACCAAGCTTCATCCAGAAGAGCAATAATGCCTCCAGGTTTCTGAAAAAGAATACAAATATCTTTATAGTTCAGCAATACCAAAAAAGGATGGTTGAAGATTAGAACGGAAATACATGTCAGAGTGAGACAGCATCAAGGGAAGATTCCATTCCCAACCAAAGAGCACCAATACTCATTTACAAAAATATGCATACTTGTCTAATTTAGAAAACATTAACAACAGAAAAATATTTAAAGTTGACATTGTTGAAGTTTCTTTTTCATGTTTTCTCCTTTAGTTGATAGATAACTTTATCGAACTTTACTATCAAGTAACCAAGGAACTAACACATAAGCTCTGCTAATGCATGATATGCCAGCAATAAATTTATTTACAAACATGATACAAGCATATCAGCTTAGAATATTTGTGCAAGCAAGTCAGCATGCCTAATAAATTATACTCGAGCTAACACTGACACATTTATAAGCCAACACAACTACATCTAATACAGAACTTATAGGAGGAATAAACAGTTTTGCAAAATTAAACTACAAGAGGAAAATCCAAACAATGTTTGTGGAATTAGAAGGCAAAACCTTTTCAATGAGATCCAGAATATCTTGATTGTCAACAAATTCAATGTAACTCCAATCAATTTCCTCTTTCTTATATTCTTCTTGTTCCATTTTGAACACGTGCTGCAGAACAAGATGTTTGAGCATTACAACAAGAGCACAAGTGATACAAGTGCAAAAGTGTGTTTCACCCATGTTTCTGGGATATTAAGATTAAGCAGATGCCAGATATCATTTTAAAAAAATAAAAAAAAGATGGACCTCTATTTCAATGACGAACCTGATTAAAATGTTGCTGAAGCTTCTCATTGGTCAAATTAATACAGAACTGCTCAAAACTGCAGTGTACACAAAATACCAAGTTACATGAAGTGGCCAAAAACTATTCATGAACATGAGAATAATATAGATTCAACAAATACATCTTCTCTCTTGAAGATAGAACTTTGGCTTATGTCTATTAGGACACACTCCAGTAGTCCCACACCACCAACAAATATGCAGGAGGTCTGAAATGACTGCCTACTGTCTAGAACCAACACAGGCTCCTTTTTTCCAAGAATGAACAAGTTTCAATTAACTATGCCCAGAAACCTTTCCTCCACACCCCCCCCCCCAAAAAACAAAAAAAAATTTGATAATTAAAAATGAACAAGGTTTAGTAAAAATTTTGTCATGTATGGCATTTTCACTTACATAGAAGATAGAGCAAGCTTTATAACTCCTGAGGTCAAACTAGGAGACCAATTTTTTAGGGCGGTAATGCATAATCTCAGAACTTCACTAAACAAATATGCAAGTTGCATCCACATATACAATTATAACCTCTAAAATTTTTAAAAGAAAAGAGTATTTATTAGATGAATTTTGGTAGCAAATGTGACATTTGACATCCTAAACCAGTCCTTCAAGAGTTCAAGTCCTGATAAACTGATTGTAGAAGCTTTTAACATTAGTTTTATTAAGTGAGCTCAACATTGTCTAAGCACCAATGCCCAAATGGAGCTTCCCGG
This sequence comes from Biancaea sappan, assembly GCA_037074585.1. Lineage (NCBI taxonomy): Eukaryota > Viridiplantae > Streptophyta > Magnoliopsida > Fabales > Fabaceae > Biancaea > Biancaea sappan. The sequence goes on along the minus strand of CM073492.1, from coordinate 9,060,132 downwards.
TCTCAACTTTATGAAAGCATTTGGATTTCAAAATGGAGCTGATTGGTGGTGCTAACTGAAATTCTGTGTACGGTCATTTATATTTGACAAACTGTTACGTATAATCAGAATTTAGTTCAATAGGAATCTGAAAACAAACATAAAGCGGATTATCACATGAGGGTTACTAGTCACAAGCCAAGGTGTAACTAAGCATGGGAATCAAGAGATCACCAACTCCTAAATTTCTGAGGAAGATTATAACTACTCAAGAAAGACATCAAAACAATCCATAAACTTTCTTTGGGTTCACAGTTTGCTTGAATAGACTGGCCAATGTTGATTATATAACAAAAGGCATACCAGTTAAGCACCTGTTAGTCTTGAAACTCTCAAAACCATAAATATCCAGCACTCCAATTAAGAGCTTTGAATTAGGGTCTTGACCAATCGAACTATTAATCTTGTCAACCAGCCTACACAAGCATGAAAAGAGTTTACAGAAACAGTTCTGTATCATGGAAAACTGACCAAAGTAATTGGTAACTAGTCCAAAGTTCACACTGTCATGCTTATATACCATCAACCAATCTGAATACAGGCTTACCAGTCAAACAACCTCGAGTACACAATTTTAGCCAAAGCATCTCGGCTGAGAGCAGCAGTTTCTGGATCCAACGACTTTGTGATTGTTTCATCACGAGTAACAATTATGCGTTTGCAAAGAGAATCTTCCAGGGCCTTTGCATCACACCTGAATGACCAAGGATTCACATGGAGAGAATATGACATGCAAACCCTGTAAATGATATATATTTTAATCAAAGCAAGCGTACAATGTTGCTCACATGAAAAGCTCAGCAGCAGTTTGTAGATGGAACCGAGATTTCTCATCTTTGGGTATAGATGAGTCTGTTTCCTTCCCTTTTGCAAATTCAATATTTCCAAGATGCAAAATTGCAGCAACCACTCGAAATATGGCATCCTGAAGAGTAATAGGGGAAAATGGGGGGAAAATACCATTGAGGAACAGATCATACTTGAAGAATCTCACCATGAACTTGGAGAAACTCTCTGTAAAATACCTGCTCCTCAGAACTTATTCCAACAATGTCCATTGCTCTCCTTGTTGAAATATAATCTTTGGAATCATCAATTCCTTCCAACTCATAGCAATTTGATTGATTCAGGTAATGGAACATTCTTGGGTTTCCCAATTTGTACTTCTGAACATCCTGTCAAAATAGGAAACAAATCAAAAGGTCAAGAAATAGGTTACAGATATAAATACCACATGCCTGTAGCCCTGTACTCACTATTTAAATTGTTCCAATCTTACTGTCAATCTAATCCTGATTCAAAACAAAAGAAGCCCCGTTACCTCTGGAGGTGCAGAACAGAGCATGTAGAAACAGTGATAATTCCTTTCTGGATCAGACACCTGGCAAACACGTGATCTTTCCAGCAAATAAGTTCTGATAGCCGCTCCTGAAATTCTCCCTCGCTGGTCAAATTGAATCTCCACAAACTTACCAAAACGACTGCGAGTTCATAAGTGAGAAAATAATATAAATAACAGGAATTGCAATGCAACTACGAAAGGGGAAACCTTAGTATAATTCACACCTTGAATTATTATTCCTAACAGTCTTTGCATTGCCAAAGGCTTCTAAAACAGGATTAGACTGCAAATCAAGGAAACATAAAGAACAAAAAAAATTATATAAATTCTGGTTGTAAGAAATTTAGATTCTAGAAAAGGCTATAAATTAAAAAAAAAAAAAAGGAAAAATTCCATGTAGTCAAGTTAGCTTGCCAAAATACTAATATTGTAAAGGAGTAATCTCTCACCTCTAGGACCTGCTGCTCAACAGTCCTACCTTCAGTAGCAGCTCTCCCTCCCATGTAAGCAAGGTAACGCATGAGTAATTTAGTGCTTTCTGTTTTACCAGCCCCACTTTCACCACTAACCAATATTGATTGACTGATTCCCTCGTTTATCATAAGCCTAAATACACAATAGTTGTATACTCAGACTTATAAACTAAATAGATACTCTATGGGACCAAAGAAAAAAAAAAAAAAGAATTACCTATATGCAGCATCTGCAACAGCAAAGGGATGAGGACTCAGCTCGCCAAAAGCAGCCCCTTTGTATTGTGCCATCATATGGCCATCATATAAATGTGGAAGCTTTGTGAATGGGTTCACAGCAATCAGTATACTCCCAGTGTAAGTCTGGAAGCACAACTTTGAGATTAGCACGTGACAAGGAAGTATAAACATGAAAACAAAAATAGAGAGAGTAAAAATGTGAGGCCGCCAACTCCCTGCTTGGGGTCCAAGACGACATTTTGGCATCTAAAATACATACATAAATTTCATTGATGTCATATCTTGATCTCAGATTGTCTAGGACTCCAGGCTCATGCAAATAAGTGAGCTTTGTCATATCATCCACTCCGCATGGTGGGGCCTCAGTATCTTTAGGATAAATACACGAAGATTTAACAACAACCTGCATTGAAGCCTCACAAAAGAGAGGCAAAAATTGATAATGTTAAAGCACCAGAGAGATTTAAGTACTAATCTAACTTACATATCTAGTAGACCAAACAGATGACAGGCATTGTAGACAAGGATAATATGTTTTACTGAGCCTGTCTATCTTCATAATTTTATCCTTTGGCATTCATTTTTAAGAATGTAAAGCAGTCAAGCAAAACTGCTATCTGAAAAGAATAAGAAAATGTATTCAAGAAATGGATTAATAATGTTTAATATTTATAGCATACTCACCGTCTTCCCTGAAGTACAAAGCACTTTGATTTCTTCTCCATTAACCTCCAAAACCTCACCATCTATCCAAGCTACGTCAGGATCCTCCACCCAAACTTGCGAACCAACTATGGGACTGACGGAGGCCTACAAGTCAAAGAGAGTTAAAACCTAACTAACAACATAATTTTATGTCCAGATTCTGTCATAGAATTTGCATATAATTAAGCAATTAGAGTGAAATTCTTAGAAGCAACGGGCAAAAGGTAAAGTCAATTTCCCTCATCAATAAAATTAGCGCATAATAAGGGACGTAAGACTCCAACCACATATATATTATATGCGCACCAACAGAAAAGACCGGCAAGACAGTGTTCACAGTTAAATCAGCTTTCTATTTAAAAGAAAGTCAATGTAAAATATGTGAAAATTAATAGCATTCTTCTCAGACTGGGACCTTGTGGCCAGAAAATTGCACTTCCTGTTTCTCCGTAGGAGCTTAATCGAGAAGGAAACCAATATTTACTAGAATTTGACGCTACATTGTTGCCAGGTACATAAAAGTTGGCACATTAATATAAATTAGAAGCATCCCAGTCTGAATGAGATCGAATACGATTACATAAACCAAGTATAAGTTTTTTTTTAATAAATCCAAATCCAAATCTACTTCCAGCAATAACAGATCAGCTCATTAACAAAACGGAGCCATAATCCCTTTGTCAACAATCCGTTTCAACGAAGTCAAATTCCATGTCACAGAGAAAACGTGAGACTTCTAATTGACTCAATCATGAGCACAAAAAAGCCCAGATACATAAGAAATGTATACCATTTCCAGAGAGATTGATCAGGTAAAATCCTCAAGTTGTTTCCAGATCTAGTTCCTATTCCTCCAACAGTTTACTCCTCGGCTCAAAATGAAAGATCTTGCACCACAAGTTCTACTGATATGTGCTTTAGAAGAATCCAAGAGAACGAATAACCTTCAAAAAGAAAATGTATATACCGACTGAAAATTCCTATACTGGTGATAAAATGAGAAGCTAAAACCCTTCGAGAAGACCAAAACTTATGAAGAAGAGGCTTTAGCCGTCTCTGCTTGAACGACTGAACACACCTTCGCTTCTGTTATAGTTCATTTTTTCTGCCTCTGGAGACTGGAGGTCCAAGTTTTTCTGTCTTTCTTTTTTCTTTTTTCTTTTTTTTTTCCGAATCTTGGGATCCAATTTTAGTAGTTAATATAAATATAAGTTGAAGATTATTAATTACCAAAAGTAATTACAGTAAACTAAGCGTTTTATCCGCAGGACATTACGAAACTACCCTTTGATGTTGGCTTGAATGACGGCAATTTACGACGACCCGAGCCAGCATAGTCAACGTTGGTGCGTTGGCCATGGTCTTTTCGTATTGCGTGGTTCCCACTCAGGCCAAACAACGTCGCGTGTCTACACGCGCCTAAAGTGCGAGTGAAAACGATATCATGATTATATGCCGTACCTCGGTGATCTGTTGGTCTCACTGAAGGAGACTGTAAAAATTAAAATAAATAATATCTCGTAAAATTGCTTATTTTAGATTAAGCACTTGAACAATTTTATTTAAAAAAAATACACAACAATTAGTTAATACGAAACCAATATTTTCATTTCCGACAATAGGTTTTTTTTTTTGGGAACATTTGCGACAATAGTTTTAAAGTTTAGTAACAACACGATTTGTCATTAAAATCTTGCGACATCAAAAACAAGAAACACATATTTAATATTTGCAATTAGTAGGCCCATAATTTCTATTTTTTGTGTGGGAAAATTTAAGTTGCTTTCGCGGCATATGTTGTTTTGGACTAAAAGACAACAACTTTATAACGATAACTTTGCTTTAGTAATCATTGATTAATTCTCTTTAACGTCGCTTTAGAAGGGGTTTTCTATTTCTTGTTGAAAGAAAAGAGAAGGACTAGTAGACCCAAAAAAATTCGAAAGTTCTTTATAGATTAAAATTATAAATTTTATGCTTTAGGATTTTAACTTTTATGACCCACATAATAAATAATATAAATACAAAATTACTTACTTACGTTCATGTTTTTGCAATTTCAAAAAATAATTTTAAATTTCTTTCATTGTTGTCTCATTGATAATTAGGAAAAAAAAACTATTATCACACACTTTTATAAATAAGAGTCTATCTTTTATTTTAAACTAGTGTTGTGACCTGTGCGATGCACGAGTTAATATAAATGTCACTATTTTTACTTATCAAATAAATAAATAAGAACAATTAAAATACATATAAAGAAATACGTGCACAAAAATAATGAGGCATTCAAGCTATGTTAAAACATATATACTTCTGATTTATTAGATATAACTGCATTAAAGATTGAATGTGAATAACATTAAATGAAAAGAAGAATAAAAGTAAGGTATTATATGAATTAATTTAGATAAATATACTAATAATAAAAAGAGTTGAAATAAAAGTTATTAACCTTTAATATATAGATTTGGAATACTTTTTTATATCTACGCTAGTAGTGTTTGTCACTGGATGCTCTACTTGTTAAATATCAAAATCTTTAATCCCTTTATATATTTCATTTTTTAGATGATAACGTACAAATAAGATTTACAAGATATAATCTAACTGAGAAAAGTAATTGCTTATGTTTATAGCAAAAACTTGGAAAAAGAATACACGTGCAAAAACAATAATAACAAATAAAATATATAAAAATAAATAGATGCAAAAATAATGAGTTATTGTAAAAAAAATATATAAAACAACTTTGATATGAAATATTAAAAAGAATTTGATACCATACCGCTCATTTACGGACAGTCACAGGCTAGCCCATAGGTCTAATCTCGTTTTGACACTACTATAAAGAGTAATATAAATTGATATCAATGTATTAATAATAAGAAAAAAAAAAGAAATGAAATTCACTTGCCTCTAACCAAACTTTTGAATATTTTGTAGAAACTAATTAGTAATAGATATAGATGATTGTGTAGAAAGTTGGCATGATATTTGAGTTAAGACATCACAATCCAATTTAAACCTACAATCATAAATGAAAAAAAAAACCTTTCAAATACATATATAATAATTAATATAGATAAGTAATAATAACTTATTAAGGATAAAATAATAATATTACTTTAAAACATAATCAAAACATTCAACTATATCATGGTTGATAAATAACCTTAAAGCATTCAAATAATTTGATCTCTGTCATGACCATAACATTTTAGAATCTCATGTTATGTTATAACAAAAACTTATACCAACTTAAATTACAAAAAATAAAATTTATGAATTTAACCTGAAAAATCATTTTACTACATTAAACAACCACAATAGTTGGTCCATTAGCATCAGAGTCAATGTACGATGCAATCTAATTAACAAAATTTTCCCCATAGAGTACAAATCACTTTATTGCACTAGAAGGATATAATGTAGTTAATGAATATAAACAATCAAAATAAATTACAAATTAAAAACATAGGTAATTTACTCTAAATCTTACAATTCAATATTCATCATTTTGTTTTTCGTGCTATTCTTGCATATATCTTCAACAGTTATGACAACAATTAGCTTGCCAATGACATATGTAAAATACATTAAAGGTACACTGAACAATTACAAGTTCATATTGTGAGAATAATTAATTGTATATGATAAAAATAATGGGTTTACAAAGAGGACACAAATCAATCAAATAATTCTGATCAACATGTTGAGATGAGATGTCTGCAAATGAATTAAACTTAAAGTTATGCCCATAATAGCAATGTCATATTCAACTCGACAAGCTTTAGTGAAGTATTGAAAATTTATCTTAAATGCATGGTAATACAATAATTATTATTGTCATTACCAACAATGTTGAATTGTATAATAATATACACATAATCTTTTAAAATAATGTGCTTGAACTTGTTAATAAAAGTCTGCTCGACAGATGTATGAATGTCATATTCTTGAAAAAAAAAAAGAATTCAGAAAGAAAAAACTATATGAACCAAAAGCTATGCCAAAATAACAAAAACAATAAAAATAAAAGACAGCGAAAACACTTGTGAATTTTGTAGAATCATCCATGTGCTATTGACTTTTTCAGGTGAGTTATATCTAAACATAAAATACATGCACACAATTTTGGTTTTGATCTTATAGTTTTCTCTTAGTGGACAAATCTCTTTGATGATATCAAACCTATAGAGGATTATAGAAATACAAAATAATGTAACCTTTAATAATGGAAAATAGAATAGCACCAGGCAATATCTTACACATTTTCATGAAGCAACCATTATGAGTATGAGAGCAGTGACGAAAACAGAGAGGGAGAGACTGGCTACTTCATCTATGTATGAGGTGAGAGAAAGCAAAAAAAAAAAAATGAAGAGGCAGAGAAGATGGGAGAGTGGAATGGTACCCAAATAGTGCTGGGGGCAAATAAAGATGCATGAGTTGGGCAATGAAATGGTGCTATAATTACTGTGTCAACTTTCAATGCATATTTGAACGATTGAGCAGTCAATCAGTGTAATTAATGCGGCTGTTCAAACGTAAAATCATATTGATTTATTAGTTTAAAATTTGTATAAATATTGCGTAATAATTATAGCAATTATATATATAGTAATTTATCTTAATTTTTTTTAAATTCATTTAATATAATGTGATTAATTTACCAAATTTATTAATTTACCTAATTTATTTATTTAATTTTATTCTATTATATCTAATGTAATAACATACTGACAATTCAAGTCCTATAGTAAAATTTACCCTAATTTATTCGTTTAATTTATTTACATGAATATATTAAACGTTATATAATGTAGTAATTTATTATTAAATTATTATTTAATTATTATAGCCACTGAAAAATTCATTTATATATATATTAATTTAATCATGACTAATTTAATTTATAATTAGTAATTTACATAATCTATCATTTAATATTTTATTTTAATTTATTAATTTTAATATACGTCATTTAATGTGGTGTGATTAAATAATTAAATAATAATAAGAATGAATTTAGTAATTTACATAATCAAATTCCAATTTGCATGACAGTTACAATTTTCATAGAATTTGCATTCACGAATTTTAGGAATATGCATTGATAGTGAAGCTTTAATTGCATTTCAGAATGATTACTTTACTATTTGAATTTGAATTTACCTTAATTTTACTTAATGCATCTAAAGTAATAATTAATAATAATGAATTCAGTAATTTACACGATCTATTCATTTAATATTTTATTTTAATTTATTAATTTTAATATATGTAATTTAATGTGGTGTAATTAATATGAACAATTTTTTTTTCAAATTCATTTTAATGCAATTTTTTTTAAATTTATTTGAATGCAATTATATAATTAAATTTCAATTTGCTTGATAGTTGCAATCTTCACATAATTTAAATTCAGATATGCTAGGAATATGCATTGATAGTGGAGCCCTAATCACATTTCAAAAGGGTTACATTACCATTTAAATTTGAATTTACCATAATTTTATTTAATACATTTAATGTGGTGATTAATAAGAATGAATTTAGTAATTTACATAATCTACTGATTTCACATGTTATTTTTAATTTATTTATTTTAATATATGTAGTTTAATGTAGTGTGATTAATAAGAACAATTTTTGTTTCAAATTCATTTTAATGCAAGTTTTCCAAATTCATATAATTAATGTTTCATTTTAATTTATTAATTTTATTGTCACGACCCGTTTTCTGGGCACATGACCGGCACAATGATGAATCTCTCATCACTGTAAGCCTTCCGATAAATATATCAAATTTTCTTATCTGAAAATCATAGAGATGATTTGCATGTAATCATAGATTATCAATTTAAAATACATTATTATACTGACATACAAGCCAAATGTCGAACCCCTGAACTAGATGTCCTAGACGATTTCAGAGCAACATAATCTATAACAGAAGAGAGGTCTACCCGACAACGGGAAGGTCCAAAGTGATCTACTCCTCTAGCAGATATTCTTCGATGGCAACCTGATCTGAACAAAAAGGTTGTACAAACAATGTGAGCTTTTAAACTCAATGAGCGAATCGGCCTCGCATTAATAAAATTCAAATACATTACCAGTCATGCAAGCATATCCAAAGGCTCATACTCAACCAATAGACATAAGATAAAAATTTATCCAATTCAACAAATGTTACTAGTACTCGTCAATGGCAATATATCCCGGAGAGCGCACACAGGCCGGCTCACCAATTATGTATATTTCCGCCATGACGCACATCATCATCCTCTTACATACAAGATAAAAATTCATCCAATTCAACAAACGTTACTAGTACTCGTCAATGGCAATATATCCCGGAGAGCGCACACAGGCCGGCTCACCAATTATGTATATTTCCGCCATGACGCACAACCTCATCCTCTTAGCTAGGGCGCCTCACGGATTTATCACCAATCCGGGCTATATCCCTACTGAGGGAATCGTTGTCTCCACACTCATTGGTCAAGACACCCTGTCAACCGGGTTTTCCGCCTTGCCGTGAGAGGGGGTACTGTCCCGCTCAATCACAATCAATAGTACAATATTTCATATCATAATCAGAAATACAATATAATATTCATCCATATAACAGGTATAGTATATAACTATATGATTCAAATTTCACATCATCATGAGATACTTATTTCATTTTATCCATACTTATGGATTAATTATCTCATTAGATTCGTCATTCTGAATCCAATTTTCCCCTATGAATCTTGGGAGTGTCCTACGACATACTTTTTATCACCAATAATGCTAAAACTCTATTAAAACGGGGTCGTTTCACTCACCTGGATTCCGTACAAATATCGCTTCTCTAAGTCGTTACAGACAAGAGTACACAGATGAATTTCAGTATTCCGCTACAGAGATTTTCATGAAAGATTAGAGAAAACAAGTTAGGATTGTTTTCACACTGATACTGTTCATACATACGGTACTATTCATATGTACAGTCACTATTCATACGTACGGATACTATTTATATATACGAATAATATTCGTACATATGATCACTATTTATACGTATGAATACTATTTTTACGTACAGATACTATTCATATGTACGGTTACTATTCATATAATTACTATTCATACGTACGGGTACTATTCATACCAGAAATAGAGAATACAATCTGTAAAAGAGTACACCAGGTAAGTTCCCAGGAAAGAGTGGAGGGTCACACTGGACACACTTAAAAACCAGGTCTTTCCTTAGCCAGAACTTTCCTAGACATGTATTCTTCACAGTTTACATTCTATTTCGGTAATCAGAGAATCAAAATAACATATAAACAGCTAAGGACAGTTTTTCTGATGTGGAAGATCGGCCAAAACCGCAACCACAGAGCATACTTAAGAAATTAACTTCTAAAATTTGAAAGACATAGAAAGGGCATAGTATCCTTACCTAAGCTGAAAAGGAAAGGCCCAAAATCTCAGAGGCCTAGCTTTGGAGTAAGAGAAATTTAAGGAGAGAAGAAGAGAAGTTGAAGGTGTGAGTTTAGAAGTGAAATGGAAGGGCCTATTTATAGCAAAAGTCAAGTGTACTATTTAACACTATGCGCTAATAAAATATTCAATTTACTATTCATGAAAATGACATTTCTAATAATGTAGTTACTGTGCACCTCACGTATTACTATTGGAAACTTAAAAGGAAAAAATATTCTTTCACCTTAAACCTTTAAGTTTCTTTTCAAATCAGTCCTTTCACTTTAGTCCCTGAGGGTATTTTCACCCATAAAACGTCATTTTCTCCTACGAACTTCTTCCTAGTTTTCTCTTATAACCAAACCACATCTAGTACTTGACATTTCGATTGTATAAATGAACAGTATCATATACGTAAATAGTATTATACTGGTGAATAGTACCGTATACTGAAATAGTAACAGTAGTTTGTAAACAAATATTTATATTTTATTTTTCTTGGGTATTACATTTATTATATAGTATTTAATGATATTCATGTAATTAATGCCTTAGAGTGGAATTGTTTTAGTCTATTATATAGATAACTGTTATTTAAATTTGAAATCAAAATAAGAGAGATATTTATCTTTTGACCTTTACAAAGTTTTTAATTACTTAATGACTTTTTAACTATCATAAGAAAGTCTCAATATATTAAAAATTTATCATTTAGGTATTTAATATTACATAATGTGAATTTAACTATTAATGTTATTAAACTTAATTACATGGACTATATAGATATAAAATAATCTAACAGGACTTTTTTATGCATAGTCTATAACTGTGCAGATTATCGTTCATTTCAATTTAGCTTAGTGTATATATATAGTTTTAAATCATGCATATACAAAATGTTAATTTATTTTAAAATATGAACTAGGTCAACATAATTTTAACAAGTTAAAATAAAATAAAATAAAATAAAACTTTAGAAATAAAACTCTCTTTTAAAAAATCAATAATTAATCTTGGCGGGGAACAAATTAACCGGAAACAAACGAGTGATGAATACAAGAAAATATTCGCAGACTGTATTATTAGATATCATAATTATTATTTTATATAATCGACTACAGTCTCAGTATGTATATCTTATCATATTTTATTGTAAATTATTTGATGATTAAAATATTCGTACACACTAGTGATTGAACAGGTGAGTTGAAAATCATGGAACTATGCTTCAAAGGTTTGATTAAATAAATGTTGGTTGATTTGGTATATACCTTAAAAGGTCAATATGATTTAATGTTTAAAATTATTCTTTAAAAATATTAATTTAATTTAAAATATACATATAAGCCAATAGATTTTTAATAAGTCGAAGTAAAATAAACTTTTCAAATATATAAAGCCCAATTTTTCATCTTAAAAAATTTTTTCGGTAATCAAGTCCAAGTATATCAAAGAATAATATATTACATTGCCAATAAAAAGAATGATAAGCAACTTATTAATCTGCAACATAATACAAACTATCGTTATATTCACCGTTATCATTACTATTTCATATAATCATTTACTAGGAGATTGGATACCTTTTATATCGTACGTAATTTATTTGATACACAAAGACTTGTGTTTTATACACGAGTGACTGAGCACGTGAATTGATAATCATATGATTATCTTTTAAATATGAAGCAAAGCTTGGCTAATTTGCTATGTGCGGTAAAACTTTTATAAATTGATAATGTTGAGAGTATGGAAAGTTATTAATTTAGAGAGGTATTAATTAATTGATAAATTAATAATTTATTAATTTAAAATTTTTATAGCTAATGTTATTGAAAATTTTGTTGATAATGATTCAGTACATTTGAAATTAATCGCACGAAAATAAGCACTCATAGTAGTAATAATTATTCACAATTTTTTATTGTAATCTGAGAACACCAAATTTTTGAATGTAATAAAAAAAATTAGAGATAAAATTCACCTAAATTTAAATTTCATAAAAAGCAAATAACAATAAAAATCATATTTTATTAAATTGTCATGATTATATTTGTAATTTTAGAGAATTATTAATTTATAATATTGATATAAATATAAGTTTTTATTATAAGAATCTTCCTACAAATTATTTTTTTATTAATTTATCAAAATTACTAATTTTATAAATTAACAAAAGTTGGGATTAAAAAAATATTATTTTAAACAAATGATTAATTTTTCAAGTATTAATTTATAACTTAAAAAAAATGTCTCAAAAAATCAACAACGTGCCACACACAAAAGAGCGAACTCTTTTTGTTAGGGAACGCAAGCTCATTTTTTTTAACAACTGGATTCCCTAATATAATCCTTACATTTCCAATGGATTTGAATGCCACGCGTCGATTTCTTTTAGGGTAGAATTTTATGTTAATCCTGTTTCATTCACTCGTCATTTCCATTTTGATACCCATAATTTTCTTGTTTGGTGACTAGATTTTGATGACTATAAGCAACATCAATTTTATATAAACTCTTCGTCCATTTGCAGTATTCTTTTGGGCCACCCATATTGGGCTTGTTGAACAGTCAGTGATGATGGGCCTTTCGAGATTCCATTCGCTTGGGCTTTGAGGCTTCAAACTGTATGGGAGAGCTACGGGCTGGGCTCTCCTTTAGGATCCGTAATTGCTTCACTGGAAAATCCTTTAGAGAGAGAGAGCACATCTAATGTCATTAATTTTGTCAAAATGGTTTGCAGCTCGTCTGTAAAGGGGTATGTTTGAGTTCAAAAAATGAGGTTTATTTAAAATTAGATCTAACAAGGCCGACTCACTTATAAAAAAAATTATTTAATATAAATAATTTTATTTTTTTTTAGATTTTTATATTTTATAATATTATATTCAATAAATATAGTAAATTTATATATAAAATTTTTTGTAATTTTTTAAATAAGTAAAAAAATTTTAAATTTAAATGTAATATAGTTAATTCAAAAACAAATATGAAATATTAAAGTTATTAGTTATTAAAAACATTAAATAAGTATTATTTTACATATATAAATCGTATTTCAATAAAAAGATTATTATTTTTTACTAATAAAATTGAACATTATATTATTTAAATATACAAATTTAAATAAATAAATAAAAGTAGTCCACAGGCCTCAGCCATGACAAACGGGTTTTGACATTGAAAAGTAGTCTATTTATTGGCGGCTTGTTTGACAATGTTAAATGTCACCGAAGCAAAATAATATGTTTAAAAGAAAATTATCAAATGTGAATTAATCAAATTTCATGAGGTTGAAATGAGAGTTTATATAGTTAAGAACAATATGGGTGCACCACCAAGCACGTAAATTAACTGGTAAGAGATTGTATTAATTTAATTAAATGTCTCGAGTTTAAGTTATTAAAAATATGATTACATTAACATTTGATAAAAAAAATTTTATTATTTATTATAATCTTGCATGATTCAAATTTAAATTAATCAATATTTATAATTTGATGCTCAAACATCCAATGATTGTAAAAAAAAAAAAAAGGGACAAAAACAATATAAGGTGCTATGTACTATACTTTTGACATATAATTAATTTACAGCGAGTGCTAAACGTCAAACTTTAACATTATAATAAATTGTTAGTCAGAATAAAATAATAGGTCCTAGTTCTTACAACAGGCTTGTTGACCTTCCAAGCTTTATGGCCCATGCAATCTTTTCCTGACATTCATTAATACCAACTACACCCCTTTTCCATCAATGAAATGACCAAAACTACCAATACCATTATTAATTTATTATCCTTGCTGCATAAATAATTGAACACAAAACATCTCACTTAGCCTATACATCAGTGAGGTCAGAACTCTGCTTCAGCCCATTTAACTTCTCCACATGATGCAATAAAGAAGGAAAAAGTTCACAGTAAAGTGTATGTTTGGGGGGAAAAAAAGTAAAATTGCTTTTTGGATATAATTAATTTTTAAAATTGATTATAAGTAAATTAAGATTTATATGAACATAATTTATATTTTAAAGTTGTTATCAAAATAATTAATCTTGGAAAAATAATTTTTTATTTAGATATTAATTAATAAAATTATATTTAGATGTGTGATTATTATAAAAAATACAAATTTTATATTATCTTATTTTATTTATTTTTATTATTTAATTTTACTAGTTTCTATTATATGTATTAATATTTGATTTAAAATATACATATAACTGCTAAGCTCAATAACTTGTACGATATAAGTGCTAGATACAAAAGGCGTAAAATGCAAACTTTTAATTAAAAGAATTAAAGAGTAAATATTACAAGAGTTAAAATGAAATGAACATAAAAGCATGGGTCAAGCAAAACATTCAAAGCCAACACAATACTTTAAGGACCTAAAAGCAACAAACTAAGTCAAAGGGACCAACATGATAAATGAAATGGGATTAAAATGAAAAGTGTTTCAAATATGGAGCCAAAGTGTAATTTTTCCCAAAATAAAAAAAACCTTTATTTGTTATGAATTGGGAAAATGGGAGAGGAAGATAAGAGAAAGAAAACACGCGAAAAAAATGAAGAGAGGGGACAGGGAGTGAGAAGCAGAAGTGAGAAAATGATAGTGAACAAAATCAATGCAAACATTGGTTTGAAGCAAAATTATTAATGTGAACTTTTTTTAATGTGTTTTTAAACAAATTAATTTTCTTACAAAATCATGTTTCAATATACATAATCTTAATTTAGAGTGTGCAAAGTGTTTTTAAACGGAAGCGAATTCTCTTATGCGCTCGGGAATTCAAACTCTAAATATGATCCATGTTTTTTTTATTTATTTTTTATTTTTTTAATTATATTTGCTGTTGAATTTGATGATTATTGATCAATATTAAATAGTTAATGATCTTAAAAAAATAAAAAATTTTAAGAAAAATACAGACCGTTTGATGTCTTGCGTTCAATAGATAATGTTAGATTTCGAGCTTCATGCACTTGAAAAGCACAAGAAAAAAAATTTGCTTCTTTTTCAACCACACACAAAATAAGCTAAAATAGTTAGATTAATATTCTCTATCATCTCTTGAAAATTACTAGATATGTGATTTATATATGAGTGAAGCTCGGCCAGATTTTTTTTTTTAAAAAAAAGGTACTGTCACTTAGCTTGTCAAAATATGAGTTACGATACAAATTAAAAATAATAATTCACTGAAATCAAACTTAAAAATAAAATAACAAAATGGTTTATGTGACAAAAAATATAATATATGTCAAAATATTTTTTAAAGTGTAGCATTTGACTAATTATTTTTGAAAAATATTGCATTTGACCAAAATAGTTGTTAGGTATAGCGTATCCACAAACCACGAGAAAGTTGGAGCCTTATATACTTAAAAAGTGCAAGAGAAATTTTGCTTCCTTTTCAAACACACACAAAATAAGCTAAAATAGTTGAATTAATATTCTCTATCGTCTCTTGAAAGTTGCTGCAATTCTCTTTTTCTTTTTTTTAATTGTTATTTATTATTATCCATAATAACATGGAAATAATTTAAATATGAAATGCAGACAAAATCAGACAACGTGGAAGATGGTTCAGTGGCTGGTAATGTTCAAAAGATAGATGAGATGTGTGGAATATATCTGACTCAAGGAGCGAGGCATCAAAAGATTGAAAAAGCAAACTGGTTTTTATGCTTTTGTTGCTGCATATGGCATTGTTTTCTTTTTCTGTCTGCTTTTGGCTTTGGAGTTTTGATATGATAGATAGGTGCAACAAAGACAATTCATCCACAGAAACTGAGTTCATACATCACACTTTCCCTCCTCCAACCCAAAAAACAGCATAACTTTACACCCCAAACTGGTTCAATATATAATTATGTTGAATATAAACTTTAATTTTTTTTTGGAAAGAAAATATAAATTTTGTTTAAAATATACATTTGAGATACTTTCATATCTCTTTTTCTATTTGATTTACATGGACTATTTTGAAAATTGGATTAAATTGGTTGTTAAGATTAAAAAATTAATGAATTGATCACAGTTAGTTTGATTAATTCAATGAAATGGTTGCTTTAAAACGTTGGCTACAACTACAAATTATTAAAACTGGACATGATAATGGTTAAATCAATCTTTCTTTTGTTCTTTGTTTTACTTTTTTTTCATATATTTTTTAATTTTTGTCACACATTTTATGACTAGTAATGTATTATTTTACATGCCAGGTATATTATTTTGTCAAATTTAAACATAAAAAGTTTATTGATTTATTATATTAATTTTTAATATATATATATATAATTATATTTAATTTCACCTTAATTTAATCACAACTGAATCAATAAATCATTAAACAGTACCTCTGGGATCTAATGGATAATCCATTTTTTAACTATGATTGCTTGTAATATTTCATTGTTCACTTTGGTTGACACGTGAAAGTAATTTATATTTTTATTTTTAAAAATTATAGAGCGACATTTTTGCTATCAAAGCACTAAAGTTAAACGCGGATAACATGTGGTGTTCAATTAATATCATATTTAAAATTTTTTATATTAATGTGACTTTCACTTCAAATTATAGTTTTAATAAAAAATTTTAAATTGTTACTTTTGCAAACGATAATTTATCTAAATATAAATTTTTTAAAAATTAATTTTGTAAATTATAATTTGTCCAAATTAGTTTTTTAATTGTTTTCTAAACACACACTATTCACATCTATTTAAGTACATGTATGGTATCACACTGCAAACACCCTAAAAACCACGTTTTAGACTTTTTTAACCATGGTTGCTTTAACACATGCCTATGTTGCTTCTGCGATAATCAAACGTGGTTTGCCACAAAATACTCCTAGAAACCCTTTACTTCCCTTCACATTTCTAATATTTGTCTATCGTGCTCTCTTGACTTCTATCGAGTACTATGTTTTTGGCCACCAAAAACAAAGGCACACAAACCACTGATTCAACAAGGTAAAGGACAGGAATAGGTGTTTATCGTCGGCGATAATTTAGCCAGGTGATAATGGTTAGCGACGAGATGCGTATAATAGCACATCGATGAGACTCGGTGGTCAGCGACAGTGGTCTCATGCATGCTCTACTCTCGTGGCGGTGAGTAGAGGAAGACAATTTGGTGAAAGAGACAAGTCAGATGAAGTGGCTTTTATTATGTTTGGACCTCCTATCTGAAATACTTGTTGCAATAGAGTCCCCTCCCAAATCTTTGAATTGATTCCTCAAAAGCACTTTTCCTTCAAAAAGGTTCATTGATCTTTTTTTTTTTATATTATTTTTATATTTTGATTATTTTTCCTTATTTTTATTTTTTGTCTTCCTTTTTATATTTATTTTTTAAAAAATATAAATACTATTATGATTATACATTTTGACATATATTTTTTCACTCATTTTTTATTGTATTTTTCCTTATTGTAAATTGTGAATTTCTTGAAACCAAAAATTGACTCGAACAAAATAATTTATTGAAAATTTTGAATTTCTTTATGGTGCACTTATTTATTTTATAATTCTAATTGCAATTAGTTAAATATTAGTAATATTTGACAAATAAACCACAAAAAATAATATGGTGCACTTTAAATAAATGAAAATAAATAATAATGGTACATTAAAAAACAAAATATAAAATATATGCACTTTCTGGTAATTATACATCTAAAACCTCATTTATAAACCAACATCCAAACATAATATTTTACACAAAATCACGTTTGTCTATTCCAAATCACGTTTACACAAATGTCTTTTAAATATAAATCATATTCACTCAAATCTATATTTATCCAAACTATTTTCATCCATCGATTTTCCAGACATATTGTCTGTTTAGGAGCATGTTGGTGTTGCCCACATTTCCTCAGGCCAAAAGTGGTTTGAAGAAATTTTGGTATGTTTGGGAGCACATTGAAGCAATTGTGGGTGAGCAGCAAACCAAGTTTCCTCATGCCAACTGTGAGTGACTCTAAAGTGGTCATGCGTAGCTTTTGCGATGAAGTTAACGTGATTGGTGTGTGTTTTCTGCATTTTATCCCTTGTTATGACTCCAATGTGGCTGCCCTATGATACTTTGTTTTTGGTGCTCTAAAAGGACGAGGGGACGTGCTCGTCATTGGCGACAATTCAACCAGGTGACGATGGGTATAGCAACACAACAACGACATACTTAAAAGAGGATCAAAACTGAACTAAAAACTAGAAAAAAAATGATAGAATTAGAGGCATATGACATGAAGTGAATACGTGAAACTTAAAAAATTTCAAAACTTGAATTAATTTGTTTCCCTTGCTATGGATTGGAATGGACTGGAAATGACCCAAACACATTCTAAATGAAAGTTCTTGACTGAATTGGAAAGCAAAACTGAGAGTTGGATGTGTAACATGCAAAATAGGGATCAAACTAAAAAAATTAAAAAGTTTACAGGGGTCAATTTAATTTTAAAATAAAATATATTCTGGATCGAGAGACTTAAATAAAGACAAATATGATCTCATATCAAGCACAGAATAAAAAGAACAATTTCACCTAGGGACCTATATGAACAAACAGAAAAGTATAAATCTATATAGATATGAATTTGCATGCATATTCTTTTCTTTCTTTTATTTTTTTTTTGTATTTTACATAAATAAATATATATATATATATGTGTAATTGTATGTGTACATATATTTAATTAGAGATCTTTAATTTATTATAAGTAATTAGTGATTAATTAAAATTTTAATTAATAATTACAAAATAAAATAATTTATTAATTAAAAATGAGTCATTAGTGATTAATTTGTAATATTAGACAAATAAACAAAAAAATTAAGTTTTATTTAAATAAATGACAATAAATAATAATAATACATCAAAAAATTAAAGAAAAATTCATGCTCTTTATGATAATTATACATTTTGAAATATCGTCTATAAACTAACATCATTTTCTACCAAAAATCAAATTTCACTGCTTCAAATTATGTTTATCTAATTTTCTTCCAAACATAAAACTTATTTATTTAAACTTAAATTTATTCTAACTACATTTATTTAAATCTAATTTATTAAATCATATTTCTCCCACTAAATTTTCAAACACACTCATGCTTCATCACGAAAAAAAGAAAGGGGAAGCTAAGGAGGGAAAGGATGGGGCCCGCACTAAGAGGATTTGAGGTTAGAGTGCTGGCGATGCACGGATCCGGATTTGTTAACTTTAAAGGCACTGTGTTTTTCCTTTTAATAGCGAAAAAAACTGTTGCTGAAAATATTTTTAGTTTTTTTGCTGAAAATATTTTTAACATTAAAAATATTTTCAGCAACAATTTTTTTCGCTGCCAAAAGTTTTAACAACATAAAAACTGTTGTAAAACAAAAAGTACTGCCATTCAAAACAGCAAATCCGGATCCAGCGATGCACACAAGCAGAGAAGAAACATAAAGACAAAGCGATTCATGGTTAAAATTTATTTTAAATTTTTTTATTATTATATTTGTAGATTTTAGTTTTACAATGGGATCAGGTTCATACATGAATTGATTACATATTTAAGAAACTATTGGAAATTTCAAAATTAAGATTTTGCGTCAAAACTAAAATTTTATAGTTAAACAATATTTGGTTAAGAGTTTAAAATTAAAGTTTTGTAAAATTAATTTTATCAAAATCTTAGTTTATCATGAAACAATTTCAATTTGCTTTTACAGAAACTTTGATTTGTTTTAAATTTAAGTTTCTCTAATTATTTTTTAAACAAACACCGAGTAAATTACACTCTAGCTTTTTTACAAGTTTTTAAAATTATATATATTTTTATTTTTGTGTATAAAATATTTTTTTTAAAATTATTACTTGTTAATCTAATTTTATATTTTTTATCAGACAAAAAATGTTATCATATGTTTTTTAAATTTTCACATTCGATAATACAGTATTACATATTTTGTAACTAAGATATATTTTAATAACCTAAAAATAATTTTTATATATAATAGTATTTTGTTGGTTAATAGGTCACAATAAGATGATACAAGTATTTATTTATTTTTATAAAAATACATTTAATTTTAGTCTTATGTAATACTAGGTTACTGAATATAAAAATATTGATAGTAACGGAGTTTTCTAAACAAAAAAAAAAATTAAATGGAAGTGTAAAAAATTTTGTAATTACAGAAGAAGAGACTAGAGAGTGTGTATTTAAAAGTTTAAAGCAAAAGCCTAAATAGGTGAAAAGCATAATTTTAAAACTTCGGAGGAGAGGAGTGAAATTTTGTCTAAAAATTAAAAAGTGTTTGCTCTAAAAACTAAAGGAAAAGATTTTTATTGTGACGGAAAGCGAAATGGAGAAAGGAAGGATATAAGTTGAAAACGTTGGAGATCGAGACGATGGTCATGGTCGTGTCTTCCTCTTTCTCTCTGTTCTGTGTTGTTGTCGGATTCTCTGTAGATTCTGGCACGCTCTCTCTAACCCCATTGACCTTTTTTCACGCTCCCCACATACGTGTCCCTTCGTTAACTTAGGCTGGTTTTAATATTAAAGTTATCAGTATCTTATATTAAGTATTTAATAAATGTGTAAAAACGTCTAACTTGGTTGATTTGGATTAGTCTAAAAATTGACTTGATTGATATTTTACGGGGTTATTAGGTCAAATGAGCTAATTCATACTATTATTTTAAATTATTTTTTTAATTTTATATTTTTATTAATTAATAATTAAAATTAAATGATTATACAAATTTAATATGAGATTATCTTTAAATATTATCTCTTATTCTTTTTATATTTTTTAGCTTAATATATTATTAATATTTAATATATATAAATAAAAAATAATTTAAAAAAAGAGTGAACATGCAAGTTGTGTGTGTCAAATCATTTTGATCCAATTTTAAACGTGTTAAAATAATATTGACCCGATATTTTTTTAGGCAAATTAAACGTATCCAACGTTAGATAACCTTAATCATCTTATTGCAATCCAACGGTTGACTTGTAATTTTTTTTTTTTCAAAAGTCACACACCTCCAATGTTAGACATGAATTGATTCTAATATTAACGTTGGTGCTCTCTCATGCTTGTTTCCATATGCCACCTTTTTCATTTTGTTCTTTTTTTTTTAAAAATAACCAATCTCCTGGCATTATAATTATTTGTATACTGATTAAGTATATTTTATTAATTATTATATTACATAATATATGTGAAGATATTTCGATTAAAATAAATATAATTATATTTCTTAAAACATATAAAATATTGAAGAAGAAAAATATATTCTCAAAAATTAAAAAAATCATATAACTGAAATCTCAAGAGGAAAAAGTATTATTTGTTTAGTTTTTAATTATTAAATCTTCATACATCTCAGATTCATCTGTAAATTGAAACTGAGAGTATCTGAGTTTGAACATCAACCCGTTGACCATCATTTAGAATCCACCAGATGTTATTAAACTCGGTTTTTTTTTTTTTTTCAAATGAATCATCAGTCTGGCAGCAAGGTTAACGTTTGTTTGAGAATGTTTCTCTGTGGTCCCACTGTATCCAGACTGTCCCCCAAATTTCATTGGCGCGTGACTACACGCACATCAGGGCACACAAAATAAAGAAACTTATGTTTGACTGTTCACAACACAAATGAGCAACCAACCAAATCCTCTTCCATTACTCTCTCTCTCTCTCGATATCTCTTTGATCTTTTCAGTCTCATTGATTACTTTTGTCTGCGTATTAAGTCTCTGGCACGCTCTTCTCAGTTCGCTTTGCTTTGCTTACCTGAGATTCCATTTGAGCTCTGTTTCGCTTTCTCTTGAGCCTCCAAATTTGTCTCCATCGTCTCCACTTTCTCCTCTCCTCATTTATTATTTCTTCGTACCCTCTTCTCCTTCATTCATTTCATTTTCATCCTCCCTGCGGCCTCTGTTTTCTTCATTCTTTTTCTACAAAACGTCATGAACGACAATATAGGCTTCAGCAGAGAGAAGCTCGTTGTGGAGGTTTTGGGAGCCCACAATCTCATGCCAAAAGACGGCGAGGGCTCGTCATCGCCGTTCGTCGAAGTGGAGTTCGAGAACCAGAGGCAGAGAACCCAGGTGAAGTACAAGGATTTGAACCCTGTTTGGAACGAGAAGCTTGTGTTTCACGTCAAAGACTTTGCGGATCTTCCTTACAGAACCATAGAGATCAACGTGTTCAACGAGAGGCGTTCTGGGAATAGCAGAAACTTCCTCGGTAAAGTGAGGGTGTCTGGGACCAACATTGCAAAGGAAGGTGAAGAGGATGTTCAGAGATATACCCTTGATAAAAGAAGCTTGTTTTCTCATATCAAAGGGGAAATAAGCTTCAAGCTTTATCTCACTACCAGAGAGGACGTCAAGGGGTTGGGTTGTAATAATGGAATAGTGCCCTTTGTTTCTTCATCTTCTGCGTCTACTCTTTCTGGGTTCTCAAAGAAGATCAAGAAACCAAGCTCGGTCATGGCTATAGAACAACAAATAGTACAGGAAAACAAGCCAACACAGCAAGTTCAGAACTTTTCAAAGGCTATGGAGCAAAACCCGAGTGAAAACAAACCCGTTGTTATCACTACCGGTCTCAGTCCTGCCATTCCGACCGGAGCTGGTCCCGGCGTCGGAGTCGCTTCCTCCGTCGGTGGCGTTGGTGGTGGTGGGGTCGGTCCTTACTCAAATCGGTCATTTGAGTTTTCACTCAAAGAAACACAGCCTCAACTCGGAGGCGAGTCATTGAAGAAGGACAAAACCAGTTCAACCTATGACCTTGTGGAGCAAATGCAGTATCTGTATGTCAAAGTTGTTAAAGCTCGTGACATCTCGATTTTTGGTGGGGGTGAGCTGGTGGCGGAAGTGAAGCTTGGTAATTACAGAGGAATCACGAAGAGGGCGACACAGAGCAATGCAGAATGGGGCCAAGTGTTTGCATTCTCCAAAGATTGCATACAGTCATCAATGGCTGAAATCTTCGTCAAAGAGAGCAACAAAGACGACTATCTGGGACGGGTCTGGTTCGATTTGAGCGAGGTTCCCACACGTGTGCCGCCAGATAGTCAACTGGCACCACAATGGTACAGAATGGAGGATAAGAAAGGCGATAAGACCAAAACAGGGGAGGTTATGGTGTCTGTATGGTTCGGAACTCAAGCTGACGAAGCATTCGCAGAGGCATGGCATTCTAAAGCCGCAAGTGTTCATTTTGATGGTCTTAGTTCGATTAAGTCAAAGGTTTACCTCTCGCCAAAGCTGTGGTATCTCAAAGTGTCCATCATAGAAGCACAGGACATAATTCCAGGGGACAAATCCTCTCTTTTGGTGAGATTCCCTGAGCTTTCAGCGAAAGCCCAAGTGGGAAACCAAGTTCTTAGAACCAGAATCGCAGCTCCCAGTGCCAACCGAAGCTTCTCGAATCCTTGTTGGAACGAGGAATTGCTGTTTGTAGTTGCAGAGCCGTTTGAAGATTACTTGTTAGTTTCTGTGGAAGACAGAGTTGGTCCAGGAAGAGACGAGGTTGTAGGTAGAGTTCTTCTCCCGGTGGCTGCAATAGAGAGACGAGCAGATGAAAAGCCAGTGACTTCAAGGTGGTTCAACCTCGACAATGGCAACAACTTCGGTAACGTAGCTGATTCCAAGGTTGTTACGAGGTTTGGGTCTAGGATTCATCTTCGTGTGTCGCTTGATGGAGGGTACCATGTGCTTGATGAAGCCACAATGTATAGCAGTGACGTGAGGCCCACTGATAAGAGACTCTGGAAGCCTCACATTGGGGTGCTTGAAATTGGAATTCTGGGAGCCACAGGGCTCATGCCTGTGAAGATAAAAGATGGTAAAGGAGGTTCTGCAGATGCGTATTGTGTTGCAAAGTATGGTCAGAAATGGGTGAGAACTCGCACTGTGGTGGATAGTTTGTCACCAAAGTGGAATGAACAGTACACTTGGGAAGTTTACGATCCTTGCACTGTTGTGACTGTTGGGGTCTTTGATAATTCTAAAATTGACAGAAACACTCACAGCAGCAACAACAACAATTCTGGACTAGCAACATCTCGTGATTCACGAATAGGGAAGGTGAGAATCAGATTGTCCACACTTGAAACAGACAGGGTTTACACTCACTCCTACCCTCTTTTGATGCTGCATTCCTCTGGGGTGAAAAAAATGGGTGAGCTACACTTAGCTGTGAGGTTTTCATGCGCCAATGTGGCTAACATGCTCCACATGTACACAATGCCACTGCTTCCAAAAATGCACTATGTTCACCCTCTAAGCGTGAACCAATTAGACAGCTTGAGATACCAGGCCATGAATGTGGTAGCCTCAAGGCTGAGCAGAGCAGAGCCAGCGTTAGGCAGGGAAGTGGTGGAGTACATGCTGGACCATGATTCTCACATGTGGAGTATGAGAAGAAGTAAAGCTAATTTCTTTAGGTTAATGAACGT
Organism: Biancaea sappan; assembly: GCA_037074585.1. Lineage (NCBI taxonomy): Eukaryota > Viridiplantae > Streptophyta > Magnoliopsida > Fabales > Fabaceae > Biancaea > Biancaea sappan. Next base: position 9,035,367 of record CM073492.1, on the reverse strand, counting down.
GCTATCGGGCATAGTTTCAATTGGAAGATGGCTAGAATCAGTCCGGAATTGGCAAAAACCAGTGCACTCAGCCTTGTTCCTCATAGTTTTTCTCACACTAGTAATGCTTCCGGAACTCATAATCCCCTGTATGTTGCTCTACATGGCACTTGTGGGGCTATGGAGATACAGAAAACGGCCACGTCACCCACCACACATGGACACGAGACTCTCACATGCAGAGAGTGTATTCTCAGATGAGCTGGACGAGGAGTTTGATTCATTTCCAACAAGTAGGAGTGCGGAGATAGTGAGGATGAGGTATGATAGGCTGAGGAGTGTGGCTGGGAGGATACAGACAGTGGTGGGAGACATGGCGACACAAGGCGAGCGTTTTCAGGCAGTACTAAGTTGGAGGGACCCGAGGGCAACCTTGTTGTTTGTGTTGTCTTGTCTGGCTGCGGCAGTCGGGTTCTACTCTGTGCCGATCCGGGTGGTGGTAGCAGTGGTCGGAGTGTACTGTTTGAGGCCACCAAGGTTCAGGAGCAAGCTGCCATCGCCAGCTTTGAGCTTCTTCAGAAGACTGCCAAACAAGGCTGATAGCTTGTTGTAACTTTGTAGTTGTAGGTGTAGGTGTGGACATAGTTATAGTTGTAGCTTGTAGGAGGTGGTCTGTTATTAGTGTTTTGGTCTGGGATTTCTCAGGCGATGTATGTAGTAGTGTTCTGTTATTTTGGCTAGGAAAATTGTGATGCTGCTCCTTGAAGCAAGGATTAATTTAGTATTTGAGTTAGCCATGTTCAGTGATTTTCTTATTCAATGCCATTCATTATTGTCCGCTAGTGCTTTATTTTATTGAACTCCTACAAAAGGATAGGGCAGCACATCGATACAAGATGGGATGAAGGTCGTGCTTCGTTAACGGAAACTTTGTCTTTATATACCGCCATTTCGGCTCCCAAAGCTGAAAGCTTTAACAAAGCAAACCAAGGGGCAGGAAGCAAAGTATCGAAAATCTGTTTTAACTGTTTAACAAATAGAAAGATGATGGATGAGGAGTATGAATATGTGTATAATTAGGGGTTAAATCTGTAACTTTCTGGTCTGTTCTCCTAAACCAACTATTCTTTGGGTACTGGGAGAATATCCCTCGAACCAGATAGTCCATTATTACTTGATGAAATTCGAAGGAAGAAGGAGGGGTGGATGAATTTGTATTCCGTAATGAAAATAATAAGATTGAAGGATAAGAGTTCGAGATGCTACCGCTTAATTTGAATTCAGTGACTATAGTATGCGGTATCTGACCAAAGTGTGAAATTTTTATATAACTTGTAAAAAATGAGAAGAGCAATTGTCAACAAGGTCGTTGTAGTATAGTGGTGAGTATTCCCGCCTGTCACGCGGGTGACCCGGGTTCGATCCCCGGCAACGGCGAGACTATCCTTTTTTCTGACTTATAACTAGAAAAATGAGACGCACTGTATTTTAACAAAATAAAAGTTAATCAAATATCTATTTGTTTTAACAAAACAGCATACACCATAAAGGATAAAGCAAGGCCGCCGATTTCACTCTCAGAAAAAGAATTTATATATAATAGACTAACACAATTCCATTCTAAGCCATTAATTATATAGATGTCATTTAATAATATATAATAAAATTAATAAATTAAAATAAATTATGTAAATGAATAAATTCATTTATATTAATGACACCACATTAAATTCATTCTAAGCAACCTTTTGAGATGTATTGTAGGGCTCTCCTTCAACTTCTATGAATATTACAATATATTAAATGCAAATTAATGTGATTGAATATATAATGCATTCAAATGAATTTGAAAAATTTACATTAAAATGAATTCAAATCATCCATTTTTAAAACTGTGAATTATTGTAAATTTAATTAATAATTAAATAATTAAACAATTACAATATATTAAATACAGATTAGTGTAATTGACTCTATAATTGCATTCAAATAAATTTGAAAAATTTACATTCAAATGAATTCAAATAATCTCTTTTTAAAAGTGTGAATCATCATAAATTTTATTAATAATTTAATAATTTAATAATTACGAAATATTAAATGCAAATTGTTGTGATTGATTCTATAATTACATTCAAATAAATTCGAAAAATTTGCATTCAAATTAATTCAAACCACCCATTTTAAAATTGTGAATCATCGTAAATTTTATTAATAATTTAATAATTACAAAATATTAAATGCAAATTGGTGTGATTGATTATATAGATTGCATTCAAATGAATTTGAAAATTTTGAATACAAATTAATTCAAAACATCCTTTTTGAAATTGTGAATTGTTATAAATTTTATCGTAAATGTTATTAATAATTTAATAATTAATAATTACATCATTATCTTTGAATATATTTCAATTTACTATTTCAAAATTCACGTTATATAAATAAATGGTCATTCTAACTATCTTGTATTCCTTTCATGTTTGTATTGAATATTTTTCTTACATAATTAGTTTTCATTCCGTTAGTGTTTTGTATATGGCTAAATTTAGCGACGTTGCTGATGTTAATGCATCAAATAATGATTTGAGGATTAAAGTTTGGATAGTGAGGTTGTAGATAGTTCCATTGTCACGACCCGTTTTCTGGGCACATGACCGGCACAATGATGAATCTCTCATCACTGTAAGCCTTCCGATAAATATATCAAATTTTCTTATTTGAAAATCATAGAGATAATTTGCATGTAATAATATATTATCAATTTAAAATACATTATTATACTGACATACAAGCCAAATGTCGAACCCCTGACCTAGATGTCATAGACGATTACAGAGCAACATAATCTATAACAAAAGAGGGGTCTACCCGACAACAGGAAGGTCCAAAGTGATCTACTCCTCTAGCAGATATTATTCGCTGGTAATCTGATCTGAACAAAAAGGTTGTACAAACAGTGTGAGCTTTTAAACTCAATGAGCGAATCGGCCTCGCGTTAATAAAATTCAAATACATTACCAGTCATGCAAGCATATCCAAAGGCTCATACTCAACCAATAGACAGAAGATAAAAATTCATCCAATTCAACAAACGTTACTAGTACTCGTCAATGGCAATATATCCCAGAGAGCGCACACAGGCCGGCTCTGTAATACCCATGAAAAATAAAATATAAATGCGTGTTTTCAAACTACTGTTACTATTTACGTATATGGTACTGTTTATTTATACAATCAAAATGTCAAGTACTAGATGTGGTTTGGTTATAAGAGAAAACCAGAAAGAAGTTTGTAGGAGAAAATGACGTTTTATGTGTAAAAATACCCTCAGGGACTAAATTGAAAGGACTGAATTGAAAAGAAACTTAAAGGTTTAAGGTGAAAGGATAGTTTTCCCTTTAAAGTTTTTAATAGTAAATAAACGAAAATTTTCCATCGCGTAAGGTGTACAGTAACTGCATTATTAGAAATGTCATTTTCATGAATAGTAAATTGAATATTTTATTAGTGCATAGTTTCAAATAGTACCCTTGACTTTTGCTATAAATAGACCCTTCCATTTCACTTCTAAACTCACACCTTCAACTTCTCTTCTTCCTTCCTTAAGTTTCTCTTGCTCTGACGCTAGGCTTCTGAGATTTTGGGCCTTTCCGTTTTTGCTTAGGTAAGGATACTATGCCCTTTCTATGTCTTTCAAATTTTAGAAGTTATTTTCTTAAGTATGCTTTGTGGTTGCAGCTTTGGCCGATCTAGGAAAGTTCTGGCTAAGGAAAGACCTGGTTTTTAAGTGTGTCCAGTGTGACCCTCCACTCTTTCCTGGGAACTTACCTGGTGTACTCTTTTACAGATTGTATTCTATATTTCCTGTATGAATAGTACCCGTACATATAAATAGTGACCGTATGAATAGTACCCGTACGTATGAACAGTGACCGTACGAAAATGATCTTAACGTATTTTCTGTAATCTTTCATGAAAATCTCTGTAGCGGAACACTGAAATTCACCTGCGTACTCTTGTCCGTAACGATTTAGAGAAGTGATACTCGTACGGAATCCAGGTGAATGAAACGACCCTGTTTTAATAGAGTTTTAGCATTACTGATGATAAAAAGTATGTCGTAGGACACTCCCAAGATTCATAGGGGGAAATTGGATTCAGAATGACGAATATAATGAAATAATTAATCCAGAAGTATGGATAAGACGAAGCAAGTATCTCATGATGATATGAAATTTGAATCATATAGTTATATACTATACCTATTATATGGATGAGTATTATATTGTGCTTCTGATTATGATATGAACTGTTGTACTATTGATTGTGATTGAGCGGTACAGTACCCCCTCTCACGGCAAGGCAGAAAACCCGGGTTAAAGGGTGTCTTGACCAATGAGTGTGGAGACAATGATTCCCTCAGTAGGGATATAGCCCGGATTGGTGATAAATCCGTGAGGCGCCCTAGCTAAGAGGATGATGTTGTGCGTCATGGCGGAAAAATACAAAATTGGTGAGCCGGCCTGTGTGCGCTGTAATATCTCAAGAATTTATATGAATATTTAAAGCCTATTTTGAAGTTTAGTGAAAAATTTAATTACGTGAAAAATTTTCTTTTTGAATTAGTGAAGAAAATGTGGGAATAGAAATTTTTATTTTTAATTTAGGAAATTTTTACAAATTCTCAAGGACTAAAGTGAAAAGAAAAGAAAGTATAGAGGACTTTTGAGAAATGACCAAGTAGGAACCCGAGAAGAAAAATAGAGCTTATGGGAATGAATTATGAGTCCGGTACCGAAAAGATGATGGATTCGAGGATAAAGTGGAGTTTGAGACATCGAGAGGGATTAAAGTGAACAAATCTTATAAGCTAAGGTGGCTATGAGCGATTTTATCGAAAAAGAAATTGGTGGGGCCCACGCGTATACACTTCTCCTTATTCTTTTCTGTAATACCCGTTAATTTCAGAATATAATTCGCTTAAGAGTATTTTAGAATTCTACAACGTTACTTTAGTTATTGATTTTGGTCATTTTTAATTTTCATATTTAATTGTTCTCTTTGAATATTATTTATGAAAATTGAGTTAAATGACTGGACTAAATATTTGCACAATGAGGGATATATTCTAAGAATGGTGAAATTCATGGAAAAGTAGTTTCAGAATGGTCAATTAATCCATTTATTGTAAATTGACTGGATGGGTTTGGATGTTGGGTTATGGATACCCATGGGTTATTGAATAACCCATTAGAAATATTTAATATAAAGTTTCAATAGTAACCCTCATTTTTTCACTCAGCCGAAGGAAGCAGAAAAGATTTCTCTCTCAGTTCTTCATTTTCTTCTCAAATCATTTCCTTGATCTTCAGAATTTCTGATTATTTGTTCGGTTCAAAAGCTTTGTAAGGATCAAAGGAAATTTTCCTACACAAATTCTAGTGTGGAACAAGGTAAACTTGGACAAAAATCAAGGTGAGTGAATAACCTTGCTCAGCTAATTTGATATTACTAGTCAAAGTACAATATAAGTCCCATTTACAATATTATTTGGATAATAAGCAATTAATTTTTCATATGGGAGTATATGATGATCAGTAGAAATAAGAGTATGAAGAAATTATTTATCTCATGACAATTGTACTATGTGATGAATTCTCACTATTTTATTAATGAGTAAAGATCTACGAGATCTAATACACGAGTGTGAAAGGGTTAAAGTTCCATACTACTCGGTGTATATCTAAGAAATCTTATACACGAGTTTGAAAGGGTTAAAGTCCCATACTACTCAGTGCATATCTATGAAACCTATACACGAGTTGAAAGGGTTAAAGTCCCATACTACTCGGCGTATACCTATGAGATCTTATTCACGAGTTTGAAAGGGTTAGAGTCCCATACTACTCGGTGTATATCTATGAAATCTTATTCATGAGTTTGAAAGGGTTAGAGTCCCATACTACTCGATGTATAAGATAATTAATTATATGAGTAAATGTGGTATTTGTACTTTTGATATTTTATATAGTACAGTTATTTACTTACTGAGTTTTTAAATAAACTCACACTCCCTATGATTATTTTTTTTCAGATACAGAAAATAAAGAACAAGAGTATCCGTTTGAAGATTAGAAGCCCCTTGGGTTTATTCTCTATTTCTGTCTGGTGGGACACCAGTACTTATTAATGTGGATATTAGAAAAGCTCTGTATTTTCTATAGGTCTCCTAGGCTTGCGATGAGATAGAAATATCAGACTATGTATGTCTATATTTGCTTATCAGATGAATATAATTCTGTAGTGTGGAATGAATGATTAAGGTTGAATGTAAAACCTTACAGAATATATGTATATAACGTATGTTTGAGAATTATATCAAATGAGTAGTATCTTTTCACATGCTCAATTTTTGGGATGTGACAAATTTGGTATCAGAGGAAAGGTTTTATAGGTCCCCTATAGAGTACAGAGCAAAGTGATCTTTGTGGGCCCTTCCCTATTGTCGTGAGCCGCGGCATGACCATAGGATTAGGTTCCATAAAAGACCTTGTAGAGTATAACGTCATTTTATAGATAACTTCTCAGTGGGGCTAGTAAGTGATATTTTGTTTATGTCTGAAAATTGTTTGTTATGTGTATAGATCTGTGACAGATCAATGTCAGAAGGATCTTCTAATAATAATGAGCATATGGGTCCAAGGAGGGCCATAAATCCACCAGTACATGTGCAAGATGATCCTAACCGTGGTGATAGTTTACATGCTCAAAGTACTGAGGGCGCATCTAGTGAGCAAGCAAGAAGAGTCGAACCTGATGCTCACGTCGGTAATGCAACTATTGCACATGTGATTCATTTGATGAATGAACGATTTGACCGATTTGAGGCTGAAATGAGAGGTCGAGCTGCACAAGCTAACCTGCCAGTGGATCCTCCTATTGTTGAAGCTGAAAATGTACCACCAGTTCCGTTAGCGGGAGGAGTTAATGTAAGAGAGGTAAGAATGTCTGAATTCCAGAAAATGAGGCCTCCTACTTTTTCAGGGGAAGATCCCAAAGAGGACCCACAATGTTTCCTTGAAGATTGTGAAGCAATCTGTGATGCTATAGGGTGTTCTCCTACTCAAAAGGTAGAATTCACTTCCTTTCAGTTAAAAGGTAGGGCTGGTAAATGGTGGAGTAACTGGAAGAAAGCTAGAATTCAAGGCGCACCGCCAGTTGTGTGGACAGAATTTTACAGATTGGTTATGGATGAATTTCTTCCGGCAAGTGAACGATCATCCAGGGCCAGAGATTTTCTGTATCTACGGCAGGGAACCATGACTGTTGATGAATATTCAGCTCAGTTTGTTAAATTATCTGAATATGCCCCTGAAATCATTCCTTCTGAAAGGAAGAAAATAGAAAAGTTTGTGGAAGGGCTTCGTGATGCCTTATATGATCAAGTGGGTTCTAATATGAACGATTACTCTTCGTACTCAGAGGCTGTTGATGTGGCCCGAAGAATGGAAAAGAGGTCAAAGAATAAAGAAGAATATCGTCAAAAGAAGAAAGCTAGATATAGAAGATCTTTTGATCAAGGGGAAGACTCAGGAACTTTGAAACCCTTTACTGCGTCACAAAATGCTCCAGCCACTCCTACTAAGTCAACTTATTCTACAGCCAGTGTGGCTAAGCCTTGTTCAGAGAGCAGGGGTGGTTTTAGCTCTTCTAGTAGAGGAGGTACTCAAGGTAGAAGGGAAAAACCTCAATGTCCTGAATGTGGAAAGTTTCACTTCGGAGAATGCAGGTTAAACACTGTTGGTACAGGCTGTTTTCACTGTGGACAAAAAGGACATTTTATAAGGGAGTGCCCTCAGCTCATGACAAGACCAGGTCAAGGGTCTACTTTGCCACCTCGACCACAATCTATTACTCAAACACCAACCCCTTCAATAGGGGGTAGTATGGGAAGAGGTTCTGGAAGAGGCCAAGGTGACCGTGGAAAACAAGCTGCTGGCAGAGGAAATGCAAGAGTATATGCTCTAACCCGACAGGATGCTCAAACATCCAATGCTGTAGTTACAGGTATATTATCTGTTAATACTTTTGCTGCACGTATTTTGTTTGACCCCGGTTCTACTCACTCATATGTGTCGCCCCTATTTGCCAAGAGATTTGCATTTGATTCGATTATTCTTAAAGAACCATTCTTGGTTTCCACACCGATGAGAGAGACTTTGATGGTTAAAACATGTTATCGTTCTTGTAAAATAATCGTTGGAGGCATGGAAACTGAGATAGATCTTATGGTTCTCAATATGTTAGATTTTGATGTGATTTTAGGGATGGATTGGTTATCTTCTTGTCATGCTACTATAAATTGTCGTGATAAAGTTATTTCCTTTAATATGCCGGGGAGGAGTAATTTTGTGTTTCAAGGAGATCGAGGTGATGTACCTTGCAACATGATATCTATGTTAAGTGCCCAGCGTATGTTGCGAAAGGGATGTCAGGGATTTCTAGCTTTTATCAAAGATTTAGAAAAGAAAGAACAGAAGTTAGAAGACATTCATGTGGTTAATGAATTCCCAGATGTGTTCCCAGAAGATTTACCTGGATTACCGCCAGAAAGAGATATTGAGTTCAGTATTGATTTGGTCCCAGACACAAGACCAATTTCTATTCCACCTTATCGTATGGCTCCTGTTGAGCTAAAAGAACTCAAAGAACAATTGGAAGATTTGTTAAACAAAGGGTTCATTCTCCCAAGTTTTTCACCTTGGGGTGCTCCTGTTCTTTTTATGAAAAAGAAAGATGGTTCTATGAGATTATGTATAGATTATCGTCAGCTGAATAAAGTCACAGTGAAGAATAAGTATCCTTTACCAAGGATAGATGATTTGTTTGATCAGCTTCAAGGAGCAAAATACTTCTCAAAGATTGATCTAAGGTCTGGATATCATCAGTTACGAATTAAGAGTGATGATATACCTAAGACTGCTTTTCGTACACGGTATGGACATTATGAGTTTCTTGTGATGTCTTTTGGGTTGACAAATGCACCAGCAGCATTTATGGATTTAATGAACAGAGTGTTCAAATCATTCCTTGATAAGTTTGTAATTGTGTTTATTGATGATATTTTGGTATATTCAAAGAGTCATGAAGAACATACTGAACATTTGAGAATAGTGCTTCAGACTTTGAGAGAGCATCAGTTGTACGCAAAGCTCTCAAAATGTGAATTCTGGATGAGTCATGTAACATTTTTGGGACATGTTATTTCCCAAGAAGGTATTCATGTAGATCCAAGTAAAATTGAAGCAGTTAAACAGTGGCCTAGACCAACAACTGTGTCTGAAGTACGTAGTTTTCTTGGCTTAGCAGGGTATTACCGTTGCTTTGTCAAAGATTTCTCTAAGACGGCTCTCCCATTAAATAAGTTAACCCGAAAGAATGTTAAATACATTTGGGATGATTCATGTGAGCAAAGTTTCACCCAATTGAAAGAGTGTTTAACTTCTGCACCAGTCTTAATCCTACCATCAGGACCAGGGGGTTACTCTGTATTCTGTGATGCCTCAAAGATAGGCTTAGGATGTGTGTTGATGCAACATGGTAAAGTCATAGCTTATGGCTCACGTCAGCTTAAAAAGCATGAATTGAATTACCCCACTCATGATTTGGAAATGGCAGCTGTAGTGTTTGCCCTAAAGATATGGAGACATTACTTGTATGGGGAAACTTGTAAAATTTTTACAGATCACAAAAGCCTTAAGTACATTTTTGAGCAGAGAGATCTCAATCTAAGGCAACGAAGGTGGATGGAACTTCTGAAAGATTATGATTGTACCATCCTTTACCATCCAGGTAAAGCAAATGTAGTGGCTGATGCTCTAAGTCGAAAGTCTATGGGAAGTTTAGCTCACATTGCCACTATAAGGAGGTCTCTAATACATGAACTACAAGAGTTGGAAGCTGATGGAGTATTCTTCGAGATCACTGAGTCAGGTACATTTCTGGCTCATTTAACAGTTAGATCATCCCTTGTAGAAAAAGTAAAAGCAACTTTAGAAAATGACATTGATATGGTCAAAATCAGAGATAAGGCAAGGCAAGGTCTAGCACCAAGTTTCTTGGTAGATGAAGAAGGAGTCTTATGGTTTAATGGGAGACTCTGTGTCCCCAACATTGAATCTTTGAAACATGAAATCTTAATGGAAGCTCATGGTTCGCCCTACGTTGTACATCCTGGTGCTGTGAAAATGTATCAGGACTTGAAACAAGTTTACTGGTGGGAGGGCATGAAGCGAGACGTGACTGACTTTGTAGCTCGATGTTTGACTTGTCAGCAAGTTAAAGCTGAACATCGACGACCATCTGGATTGATGCAAAAACTAGATATTCCCGAATGGAAGTGGGAAAGGATCACTATGGATTTTGTAGTAGGTTTACCTCGGTCAACAAAAGGAAATGACTCAATATGGGTCATAGTGGATCGACTTACTAAGTCAGCACATTTTCTTCCTGTTCATACCACTTTCAGTGTAGCAAAACTTGCTCGAATTTATGTTAAAGAAATAGTGAAACTTCATGGTGTACCAATATCCATTAGATCAGACCGAGGACCTCAGTTTACTTCTCGGTTCTGGAAAGTCTTTCAAGAGGCTTTGGGTACCAAAGTGAATCTTAGCACAGCATTCCATCCTCAGACTGATGGACAGTCCGAAAGGACAATTCAGACTTTAGAGGATATGCTAAGAGCTTGTGTGATGGATTTCAGTGGAAGTTGGGAAGATCATTTGTCTCTTATTGAATTTGCTTATAATAACAGTTACCAAGCCAGTATTCAGATGGCACCTTTTGAGGCTTTGTATGGGAGACGGTGTCGATCTCCTATAGGTTGGTTTGAACTTGGTGAAACCAAAATATTTGGACCTGAGATGATACAGGAAGATATAAATAAAGTTAAACTGATCAGAGAGAAGTTGTTAACTGCTCAGAGTAGACAGAAGTCTTATGCGGACAACCGACGACGTGACCTTGAATTTGCAATAGGTGATATGGTTTTCTTACGAATCTCACCTATGAAAGGAGTAATGAGATTCGGGAAGAAAGGCAAGCTTAGTCCGAGGTATGTTGGCCCATATGAGGTTGTAGACAGAGTGGGTAATGTGGCATATCGCCTAGACCTACCTTCCAACCTAGAGGGAGTTCATCCAATATTTCATGTGTCCATGCTACGGAAGTATCTTCCTGATCCTTCTCATGTCATTCAACCCCAAGAAGTTCATTTTGATGAAACTCTCACCTACGAAGAGGTACCAGTAGCTATCCTTGATAGAAAAGTTAAGAAATTGCGTACCAAAGAAATTCCTACTGTCAAGGTTCTTTGGAGAAATCATTCTCGCGAGGAAGCTACGTGGGAGGCAGAAGATGAGATGTGGAAAAATTATCCACATTTATTTGAAACTTGAGGTACGATTTTAATTCGGAGGACCGAATTCTTTTAAGGGGGGTAGAATGTAATACCCGTTAATTTCAGAATATAATTCGCTTAAGAGTATTTTAGAATTCTACAACGTTACTTTAGTTATTGATTTTGGTCATTTTTAATTTTCATATTTAATTGTTCTCTTTGAATATTATTTATGAAAATTGAGTTAAATGACTGGACTAAATATTTGCACAATGAGGGATATATTCTAAGAATGGTGAAATTCATGGAAAAGTAGTTTCAGAATGGTCAATTAATCCATTTATTGTAAATTGACTGGATGGGTTTGGATGTTGGGTTATGGATACCCATGGGTTATTGAATAACCCATTAGAAATATTTAATATAAAGTTTCAATAGTAACCCTCATTTTTTCACTCAGCCGAAGGAAGCAGAAAAGATTTCTCTCTCAGTTCTTCATTTTCTTCTCAAATCATTTCCTTGATCTTCAGAATTTCTGATTATTTGTTCGGTTCAAAAGCTTTGTAAGGATCAAAGGAAATTTTCCTACACAAATTCTAGTGTGGAACAAGGTAAACTTGGACAAAAATCAAGGTGAGTGAATAACCTTGCTCAGCTAATTTGATATTACTAGTCAAAGTACAATATAAGTCCCATTTACAATATTATTTGGATAATAAGCAATTAATTTTTCATATGGGAGTATATGATGATCAGTAGAAATAAGAGTATGAAGAAATTATTTATCTCATGACAATTGTACTATGTGATGAATTCTCACTATTTTATTAATGAGTAAAGATCTACGAGATCTAATACACGAGTGTGAAAGGGTTAAAGTTCCATACTACTCGGTGTATATCTAAGAAATCTTATACACGAGTTTGAAAGGGTTAAAGTCCCATACTACTCAGTGCATATCTATGAAACCTATACACGAGTTGAAAGGGTTAAAGTCCCATACTACTCGGCGTATACCTATGAGATCTTATTCACGAGTTTGAAAGGGTTAGAGTCCCATACTACTCGGTGTATATCTATGAAATCTTATTCATGAGTTTGAAAGGGTTAGAGTCCCATACTACTCGATGTATAAGATAATTAATTATATGAGTAAATGTGGTATTTGTACTTTTGATATTTTATATAGTACAGTTATTTACTTACTGAGTTTTTAAATAAACTCACACTCCCTATGATTATTTTTTTTCAGATACAGAAAATAAAGAACAAGAGTATCCGTTTGAAGATTAGAAGCCCCTTGGGTTTATTCTCTATTTCTGTCTGGTGGGACACCAGTACTTATTAATGTGGATATTAGAAAAGCTCTGTATTTTCTATAGGTCTCCTAGGCTTGCGATGAGATAGAAATATCAGACTATGTATGTCTATATTTGCTTATCAGATGAATATAATTCTGTAGTGTGGAATGAATGATTAAGGTTGAATGTAAAACCTTACAGAATATATGTATATAACGTATGTTTGAGAATTATATCAAATGAGTAGTATCTTTTCACATGCTCAATTTTTGGGATGTGACATTTTCTTTTTCTCATTCTCCCTCCCGTAGCTTCACTTTCTCTCTCTCTCGATTATGCTTGCAAAGGAATTTTTTCATCAATCATTCATGCAATTTTTGCTTTGGGAAGGAAGCTATGAAAGTTAGGATGATTGGTAAGTTGATGTTCTTCTTCTTCTTCCTCTTATTACAAGATCAAATCCTTGGTTATTATTTTTGCAAAATTTTTGTAGAATATTTTAATGGATGAATTTAAGTGTGGATGTTAATCTAAAACATTCCTAGGTGGTTTATGATGTTATTAGAACAAGAAATTTGGAGAAAATTAGGAGAAATTCGTAGAATTTGGATATTTGAAAAAGTTAGTGTTCTTGATGAAAATTTGAGATTTGAGCTTGGATTGTTGGTAGAAATTGGGGGTTTTGGTGTTAAAACACTCCTTAGACATTAAGGATGAAAACCCATGGAAGAAATCAAAAGAAATGTTGTTTTAGATATGATTTTTGGATTTTTGGATGAAGAACACGAAGAACATCGAAAATTTTCCCCAGAATTACTGTTCACCGAGAAAATTTTTCCAGATTTTCTCGTTACTGTAGCGTTGACTCGGTCAACGTTACTGTAGCGTTGACTCGGTCAACGTTACTGTAGCTGCGTTGACCGTTGACCGTTACTGTAGCATCAGTTTTTTTTTTAATATCGTTGAAAAGCTCTTTGAGTCTAGTTTCCAATGGTATAAGTTTCATCTGGATATTCATTACCAGTTAGGAGTTATGATTTGAGAAGTGGATGAAGGTCGAGAGTAGTGGTAGGAAATTTCTCTATTTCGTAACCCTGATGGTTTTTATCTGGTTACAATAGGAATGGTCAAGTGCAAGGTGGGAGTGCTGAGAGCATGAAATTCAGGTGAGTGGGTTAATACTTGCTATGATTAAATATCTTTGTTATTGACTTTTTGCATCATAGTGAAAATATGTTGAATATCCAAATTTGAAGAGAATGATGTGGGATGATGAGACATAAACAATTGTGGAACGTGCCAGGTGATGTATATAATTATATTTTCTTATTTTCTCATGAATTGAGGTTATATGATGGATTGTGAATGGCATGTGAACTGAGTTGAAATGTATCATACTCTGATTGTTGAGTTCAATCATATGCGGATAGTTAAGTATGTTATTGTTGAATAATTGTTCTATATTATGGGTTATGTTATATACATGCTATGTTACTGGAACCACATTGATTATGTTGTGGCTTGAATTGTAAATGACTGAGTTGTGTATGTGGCTCAAGATTATGATTGAAGATATTTTTATATGTGATTGTGATTGTGTTTGACTGGAAAGGAAAGGCATGGTGGTGCACCCCATGGAGAAATCTATGTGAAGCTATAAGGGTGGAGAATATAAATGGAGCGATAAGGGTGGATGCGGCGGGGGCCGCGGGCAACGATCCAGAGGTATTCTGGACGACCCGGTTGGTACGGGAATTGTGTGTGAAATTGATTTCATCGATTGCTGTTGTGAATTTTGAATTTTGTTGAAATGCATTTGATTCACTTGGATATTGTTGTGAAGTATTATGAATAATATTATATCATATGATGATCGATCTACGTATGATTACTGCATGTTATCATTATGATGCATGATTTTTATTTTGTCATAGTATTGTGTTATCTACTCACTGGGCACGTGGTTTGCTCATACCCCTCTTATTGATATTTTTTTTCAGAGTTGACAGCTGAAGGTAAATATCGGAACAAGGAATTATGGATCCTTAGTCCATAATTACCTTTTCATTTGTTCAGGATAAAGGTATAATAGTTAAGTTTTATTCTAAGTTGTATAAATCTAGAAATCTCTGTAATCGGGTAGGTTCATTCAGTGATGTAATGTGAGTAATTGTAGTATGTATAGAGAACTCGTTTTGGTTGCATGAAAAAGAATTGTATGATTTTTAAGAGAAAGATAGGCTTACGGAGGTGAAATGAAATTCACTTTCCGTGCCGGTCACGTGCTCAAATTTTGGGACGTGACATGCGCTCTCCGGGATATATTGCCATTGACGAGTACTAGTATCGTTTGTTGAATTGGATGAATTTTTCTTGTATGTAATTTCTAACTATGTCTATTGGTTGAGCTTGAGCCTTCGGATATGCTTGCATGACTGGTGATGTATTTGAATTTTATTAACGCGAGGCCGATTTGCTCACTGAGTTTAAAAGCTCACACTGTTTGTACAAACTTTTTGTTCAGATCAGGTTGCCGCCGAAGTACATCCGCTAGAGGAGTAGATCACGTTGGACCTTCCCGCTGTCGGGTAGGCCCTTCTTTTGTTATACAGTATGTTGCTCTGTAACCGTCTAGGACATCTAGGTCAGGGGTTTGGTATTTGGCTTGTATTTCAGTATGATAATATATTTTGTACTGAGGATCTATTATTTTTAATAAAGAAAATCTGATGTATTTTCTTTGTATTTATTAAGGAATGATATTTTGAGAATATAGAGATAATGACTAACAATTTTACTTGTGGGAAGAATTTATCGAAAGGCTTACAGTGATGGAATATTCATCATTGTGCCGGTCATGTGCCTAGAAAATGGGTCGTGACAAAGTTGGTATCAAAGCATAGGTTGTTAGGTCTCCTAGTGATTACAGAGCAAGGTGTCTTTAGTGGGCCTTCCCCTATTGTCGTGACTGCAGCACGACCATAGGATGAAGATCCACCAAAAGCCCTGTAGAGATTAAAATCCCTTTCTTTCGTGTCTTTACTTGAAGCATAATAGTGACGATATATATTATTCTTAATTGTAGAATAAGTTTAGATGGCACCAAGAAAATCAAACGCTTCTGGAATCCGCACAAGATCTGGCAGGGCCTTGGTCCCTCCAGCTGCTCAGTCAGCAAATGCAAGACTGGAGATGCCTAACCGTGCAGAAGATAACCATGCACAAAACAGAGAAATATCCACTGAAAACCCTAGAAGAAATGCTGGAGAACCATCACAAATCGACGCGACTGTAGTGATGGAAGCATTAGCTGCAATGCAGAACGAGGTGAATGGGCTAAAGGAACTTCTGATGGGACAATCATCTGAAGATGGCTCACAGGCATCAGTACATGCTGCAAAAGTACAAGAGACAGACCAGATGCCACCTCCACCCCCTCCTCAGGATTGGGTAGGTACAGAGGTCAAAATCTCAGAATTTATGAAGCTGAATCCGCCAACCTTTGCAGGAGATGTTAATGAAGACCCACAACGTTTTCTAGATGATTGTGAGAAAATCCTTGACACGTTAGAATGCCCTGAACCTCGAAAAGTAACCCTTGTTACCTTTCAGTTAAGAGGTAAGGCCGACCGCTGGTGGCGAACATGGAAGAAGGGCATGGCCAGAAATGCCCCACCCGTTAAATGGAATGACTTTAAAAGAATTTTTCGAGAACAATTTATTCTGGAGAGTATACGAGAAGCAAAGATGAATGAGTTTGAGGCACTCCGGCAAGGATCACGAACCGTCGATGAATACGACAATCTGTTTATAGAGTTGTCTGAATATGCTACTCACATGGTCCTAACTGAGAAAGAAAAGATCCGACGGTTTATTAAAGGCCTTCGAGAGTCTTTATTTGACAGGGTGGGATCGAAAATACGAGATTTTTCATTTTACACAGAAGCCGTCGACATCGCCCGTATGATGGAAGAAAGAGATATGCAAAAAGAAAAATGGAATAACAAAAGAAAGAGGAAACAAGATGAGAAATCACGCTACCATGGAGAGAGTTCTGGACGTGCAGCCTCTACCGCTAGTGCACCACAATGTCAACAAAGTGGTACAGGGGGTCAACAAAGGCCCTGGTGCTCTAAATGTGAAAGAAATCACTTCGGAGCTTGTTTTGTCAACAACAACACTAGGGTCTGTTACCAATGTGGTCAACAGGGCCACATCAAAAGAGATTGCCCCCAACTCTACACGAGATCTGGCCAAGGGTCAGTACGCCCTAATCAATCAGAGGCCACTGTTGCCAACAGAGCCCCTGTAACTGTAGGAGGCAATGGAATCGGAAGAGGTACTGGCAGAGGACAAGGTGGTCGAGGTCAGGCTTCAGCAGGCCGAGGGAACGCTCGAGTATTCGCTTTAACCCGTCAAGATGCTCAGGAGTCTAATACGGTGGTAGCAGGTATTCTTCTGATTGAATCAAATTTTGCACATGTTTTGTTTGACTTTGGCTCTACGCATTCCTATGTGTCACCATTCTTTGCTAAGAACTTTAAGTAAAAAGTTGTTAGATTAGAATGTCCGTTTTTAGTAACTACGCCTACTGGAGGCACCTTACTAATAGAACGAGGCTATCGAGCTTGCAAGGTAAGAGTCGGAGAAATAAATACAACAGTAGACCTAATGCTGTTAGATATGACAGACTTTGATGTCATCTTGGGCATGGATTGGCTGGCATCTTGTCATGCCACCCTGGATTGCTATAATAAGATAGTTAAATTTAATATTCCGGGGGAGCCTTCTTTCATATTTCATGGTGAACGGAGTGAAATTTCTGGAAATCTTATATCTTTAATGTGTGCCCAACGTTTATTGCGAAAGGGCTGTCAAGGATACTTGGCATTCGTTAAAGATATTAAGAAAGAAGAACTAAAAGTAGAAGACGTTCCAGTAGTCCAGGAGTTTGTAGATGTCTTCCCAGATGATCTACCAGGTATACCCCCAGATCGAGAGATTGAGTTCCAGATAGAGTTAGCACCAGATACTTGCCCAATCTCCATACCCCCTTATAGAATGGCACCAACAGAATTAAAAGAGTTAAAAACTCAGTTACAGGACTTGCTAGACAAAGGCTTTATAAGGCCAAGTTATTCACCTTGGGGAGCTCCTGTTCTGTTCGTGAAAAAGAAGGACGGATCGATGAGACTATGCATAGATTACAGGCAACTGAATAAGGTAACTATCAAAAATAAATACCCGTTGCCTCGCATCGACGACCTTTTCGATCAACTTCAAGGAGCCAAGTGTTTTTCAAAGATTGACTTGAGGTCTGGTTATCACCAACTCAAGATCAAGGAGGAGGATGTGTCTAAAACAGCCTTCCGTACCAGATATGGGCACTACGAGTTCTTGGTGATGTCATTTGGATTAACGAATGCACCAGCTGCTTTCATGGATTTAATGAATAGGATTTTTAAATCCTTTTTAGACAAATTTGTCATTGTCTTCATAGACGACATTCTGGTGTACTCAAAGACTTCAGAAGAGCACGAACAACACCTTCGTGTTGTGTTGCAGACATTGAGGGATCATCAATTGTACGCCAAATTCTCTAAATGCGAGTTTTGGATTGATCGTGTAACTTTCTTGGGACATGTGATCTCCAAAGATGGCATCCAAGCAGACCCAAGCAAAGTAGAAGCGGTCAAAATGTGGCCTAGACCTACCTCCGTCACGGAGATTCGCAGCTTCTTGGGATTGGCAGGATATTATCGTCGTTTCATCCAAAATTTTTCCCAGTTAGCCGTCCCTCTCACACGACTGACTAGGAAAGGGGTAAAGTACCAATGGGATGACGCTTGTGAAGAAAGCTTCCAAGAACTCAAGAAAAGGTTAATCTCCGCACCTGTATTGGTCTTACCCTCAGGATCAGGAGGTTTTACAGTATACTGCGATGCATCAAGAGTAGGGTTGGGATGTGTTCTCATGCAGCATGGCCAGGTAGTGGCATATGCATCGAGACAACTTAAGAAACATGAACAAAACTACCCCACCCACGATCTGGAAATGGCAGCAGTAGTTTTCGCTTTAAAGATATGGCGACATTATCTATATGGAGAAACTTGTGAAATCTACACTGACCATAAAAGTCTAAAATATATTTTCGACCAAAAGGACTTAAACTTGAGGCAGAGGAGATGGGTAGAATTACTAAAAGATTATGATTGCAATATTCTTTACCACCCAGGCAAAGCGAACGTGGTAGCAGATGCCTTGAGTCGAAAATCTATGGGTAGTCTGGCCCATATAGCAGTAACAAAAAGACCCTTGATCCAAGAACTACAAGAGCTGAGAGCAAAAAGTGCTACTCTTGAGGTTACAAGGACAGGATCATTCTTAGCCCATATCAGGGCTAGATCTTCCCTTGTTGACCAGATACGGATATCTCAAATGGAGGATCCTGAGCTTGTCCAAATTATGAAAAAGGTGAAGATTGGTGAAGTGAATAGTTTCACACTCGACGATACATGAGTCTTACATTTTGAACAACGGTTGTGTGTACCACATGTTGGAACTCTTAGACGAGACATCATGGAAGAAGGCCATCGTGCTGCATATGCTGTACATCCAGGAGCCACCAAGATGTATCAGGATCTGAAACAGATCTACTGGTGGAAAGGAATGAAACAAGACATAGCAGAATTTGTGTCTCGTTGTTTAACCTGTCAACAGGTTAAGGCTGAGCATCTAAAGCCAGGAGGCTCGTTACAACAATTAGAGATTCCTGAATGGAAATGGGAACGAGTGACGATGGACTTTGTTGTTGGTCTACCTCGCTCCACAGGAGGTTATGACTCAGTTTGGGTCATTGTTGACCGACTAACCAAAAAAGCACACTTCATTCCAGTCAAAACCACTTATGGTGTAGTAACGTTGGCACAATTGTATATTAAAGAAATAGTAAAGTTGCATGGAGTACCTATATCTATCATTTCTGATAGAGGTCCTCAATTTACCTCTCGTTTCTGGAGAAGTTTTCAGGAGGCATTAGGTACTCGAGTGGACCTTAGTACCGCTTTTCACCCACAGACAGACGGACAGTCAGAGCGGACGATTCAGACGCTAGAGGATATGTTACGAGCTTGTATTCTAGATTTCAGTGGTAGCTGGGAAAAACATTTGTATCTTGTAGAGTTCGCATATAACAACAGCTACCAGGCCACTATTGGGATGGCACCCTTTGAGGCCTTGTATGGGAGACGTTGCAGATCTCCGATCGGTTGGTTCGAGGTAGGTGAAGCGAAAGCATTAGGACCTGACTTGGCCCAGGATGCCCTAACCAAGGTTAAGACAATACAAGATAGGATGCGAGCAGCTCAAAGTAGACAAAAGGCATACGCTGACCACAGACAACGTGATTTGGAGTTCTCAGTCGGCGATATGGTATTCCTTAAGGTCTCTCCAATGAAAGGTGTGTTGAGATTTGGAAGGAAAGGAAAGTTAAGTCCTAGATACATCGGGCCTTATGAGATTCTAGAACGAGTGGGAAAAGTGGCTTATCGGCTTGCCCTACCTATGGATCTGGAAGGGATTCACCCTGTTTTTCACGTATCCATGTTAAGGAAGTACCTTCATGACCCTTCTCACATACTTCACCCTTCTCAGAATGATTCTATCCTAGTAGATGAAAACTTGTCATACGAGGAGATACCGGTAGCTATCCTCGATAGTCAAGTAAAGAAACTCCGATCTAAGGAGATTCCATCCGTCAAGGTTTTGTGGAGGAATCAAACTCACGAAGAAGCCACATGGGAAGCCGAGGCCGACATGCGTTCTAGATATCCGCATCTTTTTACGACTTGAGGTAATTTAAATTCGGATGACCGAATTTCTTAAAGGGGGTGATAATGTAATACCCATGAAAAATAAAATATAAATGCGTGTTTTCAAACTACTGTTACTGTAATACCCAAGAAAAATAAAATATAAATATTTGTTTACAAACTACTGTTACTATTTCAGTATACGGTACTATTCACCAGTATAATACTATTTACGTATATGATACTGTTTATTTATACAATCGAAATGTCAAGTACTAGATGTTGTTTGGTCATAAGAGAAAACTAGAAAGAAGTTCGTATGAGAAACTGACGTTTTATGTGTGAAAATACCCTCAGGGACTAAAGTGAAAGGACTGAATTGAAAAGAAACTTAAAGGTTTAAGGTGAAAGGATATTTTTCCCTTTTAAGTTTCCAATAGTAATAACAGAAAATTTTTCCAGCGTGCATTATCAGAAATGTCATTTTCATAAATAGTAAATTAAATATTTTATTAGCGCATAGTGTCAAATAGTACCCTTGACTTTTGCTATAAATAGGCCATTCCATTTCACTTCTAAACTCACACCTTCAACTTCTCTTCTTCTCTCCTTAAGTTTCTCTTACTCCAAAGCTAGGCCTCTGAGATTTTGGGCCTTTCCTTTTCAGCTTAGGTAAGGATACTATGCCCTTTCTATGTCTTTCAAATTTTAGAAGTTAATTTCTTAAGTATGCTCTGTGGTTGCGGTTTTGGCCGATCTTCCACATCAGAAAAACTGTCCTTAGCTGTTTATATGTTATTTTGATTCTCTGATTACCGAAATAGAATGTAAACTGTGAAGAATACATGTCTAGGAAAGTTCTGGCTAAAGAAAGACCTGGTTTTTAAGTGTGTCCAGTGTGACCCTCCACTCTTTCCTGGGAACTTACCTGGTGTACTCTTTTACAGATTGTATTCTCTATTTCTGGTATGAATAGTACCCGTACGTATGAATAGTAACCGTACATATGAATAGTATCCATACATAAAAAATAGTATTCATACATATAAATAGTGACCGTATGTACGAATATTATCCGTATGTATAAATAATATTCGTACGTATGAATAGTGACCGTATATATGAATAGTACCGTATGTATGAACAGTATCTGTATGAAAACAATCCTAACTTGTTTTCTCTAATCTTTCATGAAAATCTCCGTAGCGGAATACTGAAATTCATCTGTGTACTCTTATCTGTAACGACTTAGAGAAGCGATATTCGTACGGAATCCAGGTGAGTGAAACGACCCTGTTTTAATAGAGTTTTAGCATTACTGGTGATAAAAAGTATGTCGTAGGACACTCCCAAGATTCATAGGGGGAAATTGGATTCAGAATGACGAATCTAAATGAGATAATTAATCCATAAGTATGGATAAAATGAAATAAGTATCTTATGATGATGTGAAGTTTGAATGTTTTCAAAAATGGATTAATTGTTATCTTGATATGTGGTTTATAAATCCATAATATAGTTATATACTATACCTGTTATATGGATGAATATATATTGAGCTTCTGATTATGATATGAAATGCTATTGATTGTGATTGAGCGGGACAGTACCCCCTCTCATGGCAAGGCGGAAAACTCGGTTGACAGGGTGTCTTGACCAATGAGTGTGGAGACAACGATTCCCTCAGTAGGGATATAGCCCGGATTGGTGATAAATCCGTGAGGCGCCCTAGCTAAGAGGATGAGGTTGTGCGTCATGGCGGAAATATACATAATTGGTGAGCCGGCCTGTGTGCGCTCTCCGGGATATATTGCCATTGACGAGTACTAGTAACGTTTGTTGAATTGGATGAACTTTTATCTTGTATGTAAGAGGATGATGTTGTGCGTCATGGCGGAAATATACATAATTGGTGAGCCGGCCTGTGTGCGCTCTCCGGGATATATTGCCATTGACGAGTACTAGTAACGTTTGTTGAATTGGATAAATTTTTATCTTCTGTCTATTGGTTGAGTATGAGCCTTTGGATATGCTTGCATGACTGGTAATGTATTTGAATTTTATTAATGCGAGGCCGATTCGCTCATTGAGTTTAAAAGCTCACATTGTTTGTACAACCTTTTTGTTCAGATCAGGTTGCCATCGAAGAATATCTGCTAGAGGAGTATATCACTTTGGACCTTCCCGTTGTCGGGTAGACCTCTCTTCTGTTATAGATTATGTTGCTCTGTAATCGTCTAGGACATCTAGTTCAGGGGTTCGACATTTGGCTTGTATGTCAGTATAATAATGTATTTTAAATTGATAATCTATGATTACATGCAAATCATCTCTATGATTTTCAGATAAGAAAATTTGATATATTTATCGGAAGGCTTACAGTGATGAGAGATTCATCATTGTGCCGGTCATGTGCCCAGAAAACGGGTCGTGACAGTTACTATTTACATATATGGTACTGTTCATTTATACAATCAAAATGTCAAGTACTAGATGTGGTTTGGTTATAAGAGAAAACCAGAAAGAAGTTTGTAGGAGAAAATGACGTTTTATGTGTAAAAATACCCTCAGGGACTAAATTGAAAGGACTGAATTGAAAAGAAACTTAAAGGTTTAAGGTGAAAGGATAGTTTTCCCTTTAAAGTTTTTAATAGTAAATAAACGAAAATTTTCCATCGTAAGGTGCACAGTAACTGCATTATTAGAAATGTCATTTTCATGAATAGTAAATTGAATATTTTATTAGTGCATAGTGTCAAATAGTACCCTTGACTTTTGCTAAAAATAGGCCCTTCCATTTCACTTCTAAACTCACACCTTCAACTTCTCTTCTTCCCTCCTTAAGTTTCTCTTGCTCCGACGCTAGGCTTCTGAGATTTTGGGCCTTTCCGTTTTTGCTTAGGTAAGGATACTATGCCCTTTCTATGTCTTTCAAATTTTAGAAGTTATTTTCTTAAGTATGCTCTGTGGTTGCAGCTTTGGCCGATCTAGGAAAGTTCTGGCTAAGGAAAGACCTGGTTTTTAAGTGTGTCCAGTGTGACCCTCCACTCTTTCCTGGGAACTTACCTGGTGTACTCTTTTACAGATTGTATTCTGTATTTCCTGTATGAATAGTACCCGTACATATGAATAGTGACTGTATGAATAGTACCCGTACGTATGAACAGTGACCATACGAAAATGATCTTAACGTATTTTCTGTAATCTTTCATGAAAATCTCTGTAGCAGAACACTGAAATTCACCTGCGTACTCTTGTCCGTAACGATTTAGAGAAGTGATACTCGTACGGAATCCAGGTGAGTGAAACGACCCTGTTTTAATAGAGTTTTAGCATTACTGGTGATAAAAAGTATGTCGTAGGACACTCCCAAGATTCATAGGGGGAAATTAGATTCAGAATGACGAATATAATGAGATAATTAATCCAGAAGTATGGATAAGACGAAGCAAGTATCTCATGATGATATGAAATTTGAATCATATAGTTATATACTGTAATACCCAAGAAAAAAATAAAATATAAATATTTGTTTACAAACTACTGTTACTATTTCAGTATACGGTACTATTCACCCATATAATACTATTTACGTATACGATACTGTTTATTTATACAATCGAAATGTCAAGTACTAGATGTGGTTTGGTCATAAGAGAAAACTAGAAAGAAGTTCGTAGGAGAAAATGACGTTTTATGGGTGAAAATACCCTCAGGGACTAAAATGAAAGGACTGATTTGAAAAGAAACTTAAAGGTTTAAGAGAAAGGATAGTTTTCTCTTTAAGTTTTCAATAGTAATAATAGAAAAATTTTCGGCCGTTGCCGCTATTTGCACAGTAACTGCATTATTAGAAATGTCATTTTCATGAATAGTAAATTGAATATTTTATTAGCGCATAGTGTCAAATAGTACCCTTGACTTTTGCTATAAATAGGCCCTTCCATTTCACTTCTAAACTCACACCTTCAACTTCTCTTCTTCTCTCCTTAAGTTTCTCTTACTTCAATGCTAGGCCTATGAGATTTTGGGCCTTTCCTTTTCAGCTTAGGTAAGGATACTATGCCCTTTCTATGTCTTTCAAATTTTAGAAGTTATTTTCTTAAGTATGCTCTGTGGTTGCGGCCTTGGCTGATCTTCCACATCAGAAAAACTGTCCTTAGCTGTTTATATGTTATTTTGATTCTCTGATTACCGAAATAGAATGTAAACTGTGAAGAATACATGTCTAGGAAAGTTCTGGCTAAGGAAAGACCTGGTTTTTAAGTGTGTCCAGTGTGACCCTCCACTCTTTCCTGGGATCTTACCTGGTGTACTCTTTTACAGATTGTATTCTCTATTTCTGGTATGAATAGTGATCGTACGTATAAATAGTGACTGTATGTATGAATAGTGACCGTACGTATGAATCGTGACCGTATATATGAACAGTAACCGTACATATGAACAGTATCTATACGAAAACAATCCTGACGTATTTTCTCTAATCTTTCATGAAAATCTCCGTAGCAGAACACCGAAATTCACCTGAGAACTCTTGTCTGTAATGACTTAGAGAAGCGATGCTCGTACGGAATCCAGGTGAGTGAAACGACCCCGTTTTAATAAAGTTTTAGCATTACTGGTGATAAAAAGTATGTCGTAGGACACTCCCAAGATTCATAGGGAGAAATTGGATTCAGAATGACGAATATAATGAGATAATTAATCCAGAAGTATGGATAAGAAAAAGTAAGTATCTCATGATGATGTGAAGATTGAATCTCTTGAATTGTGGTTTATAAAGCTATAATATAGTTATATACTATACCTGTTATATGGATGAATATTATATTAAGCTTCTGATTATGATATGAAATGCTATTGATTGTGATTGAGCGGGACAGTACCCCCTCTCACGGCAAGGCGGAAAACCCGGTTGACAGGGTGTCTTGACCAATGAGTGAGGAGACAACGATTCCCTCAGTAGGGATATAGCCCGGATTGGTGATAAATCCGTGAGGCGCCCTAGCTAAGAGGATGAGGTTGTGCGTCATGGCGGAAATATACATAATTGGTGAGCCGGCCTGTGTGCGCTCTCCGGGATATATTGCCATTGACGAGTACTAGTAACGTTTGTTGAATTGGATGAATTTTTATCTTGTATGTAAGAGGATGATGTTGTGCGTCATGGCGGAAATATACATAATTGGTGAGCCGGCCTGTGTGCGCTCTCCGGGATATATTGCCATTGACGAGTACTAGTAACGTTTGTTGAATTGGATAAATTTTTATCTTCTGTCTATTGGTAGTATGAGCCTTTGGATATGCTTGCATGACTGGTAATGTATTTGAATTTTATTAATGCGAGGCCGATTCGCTCATTGAGTTTAAAAGCTCACATTGTTTGTACAACCTTTTTGTTCAGATCAGGTTGCCATCGAAGAATATCTGCTAGAGGAGTAGATCACTTTGGACTTTCCCGTTGTCGGGTAGACCTCTCTTCTGTTATAGATTATGTTGCTCTGTAATCGTCTAGAACATCTAGTTCAGGGGTTCGACATTTGGCTTGTATGTCAGTATAATAATGTATTTTAAATTGATAATCTATGATTACATGCAAATCATCTCTATGATTTTCAGATAAGAAAATTTGATATATTTATCGGAAGGCTTACAGTGATGAGAGATTCATCATTGTGCCTGTCATGTGCCCAGAAAACGGGTCGTGACATATACTATACCTATTATATGGATGAGTATTATATTGTGCTTCTGATTATGATATGAACTGTTGTACTATTGATTGTGATTGAGCGGTACAGTACCCCCTCTCACGGCAAGGCAGAAAACCCGGGTTAAAGGGTATCTTGACCAATGAGTGTGGAGACAATGATTCCCTCAGTAGGGATATAGCCCGGATTGGTGATAAATCCGTGAGGCGCCCTAGCTAAGAGGATGAGGTTGTGCGTCATGGCGGAAAAATACAAAATTGGTGAGCCGGCCTGTGTGCGCTCTCCGGGATATATTGCCATTGACGAGTACTAGTATCGTTTGTTGAATTGGATGAATTTTTCTTGTATGTAATTTCTAACTATGTCTATTGGTTGAGCTTGAGCCTTCGGATATGCTTGCATGACTGGTGATGTATTTGAATTTTATTAACGCGAGGCCGATTTGCTCACTGAGTTTAAAAGCTCACACTGTTTGTACAAACTTTTTGTTCAGATCAGGTTGCCGCCGAAGTACATCCGCTAGAGGAGTAGATCACGTTGGACCTTCCCGCTGTCGGGTAGGCCCTTCTTTTGTTATACAGTATGTTGCTCTGTAACCGTCTAGGACATCTAGGTCAGGGGTTTGGTATTTGGCTTGTATTTCAGTATGATAATGTATTTTGTACTGAGGATCTATTATTTTTAATAAAGAAAATCTGATGTATTTTCTTTGTATTTATTAAGGAATGATATTTTGAGAATATAGAGATAATGACTAACAATTTTACTTGTGGGAAGAATTTATCGAAAGGCTTACAGTGATGGGATATTCATCATTGTGCCGGTCATGTGCCTAGAAAATGGGTCGTGACAGGCTCACCAATTATGTATATTTCCGCCATGACGCACAACATCATCCTCTTACATACAAGAAGATAAAAATTCATCCAATTCAACAAACGTTACTAGTACTCGTCAATGGCAATATATCCCAGAGAGCACACACAGGCCGGCTCACCAATTATGTATATTTCTGCCATGACGCACAACCTCATCCTCTTAGCTAGGGCGCCTCACGGATTTATTACCAATCCGGACTATATCCCTACTGAGGGAATCGTTGTCTCCACACTCATTGGTCAAGACACCTTGTCAACCGGGTTTTCCACCTTGCCATGAGAGGGGGTACTGTCCCGCTCAATCACAATCAATAGCATTTCATATCATAATCAGAAGCTCAATATAATATTCATCCATATAACAGGTATAGTATATAATTATATTATAGCTTTATAAACCACAATTCAAGAGATTCAATCTTCACATCATCATGAGATACTTGCTTTTTCTTATCCATACTTCTGGATTAATTATCTCATTATATTCGTCATTCTGAATCCAATTTCCCTCTATGAATCTTGGGAGTGTCCTACGACATACTTTTTATCACCAATAATGCTAAAACTCTATTAAAACGGGGTCGTTTCACTCACCTGGATTCTGTACGAGTATCACTTCTTTAAGTCGTTACGGACAAGAGTACACAGGTGAATTTCAGTGTTCTGCTACGGAGATTTTCATGAAAGATTAGAGAAAATACGTCAGGATTGTTTTCGTATAGATACTGTTCATATGTACGGTTACTGTTCATATATACGGTCACGATTCATACGTACGGTCACTATTCATACATACAGTCACTATTTATACGTACGATCACTATTCATACCAGAAATAGAGAATACAATCTGTAAAAGAGTACACCAGGTAAGATCCCAGGAAAGAGTGGAGGGTCACACTGGACACACTTAAAAACCAGGTCTTTCCTTAGCCAGAACTTTCCTAGACATGTATTCTTTACAGTTTACATTCTATTTCGGTAATCAGAGAATCAAAATAACATATAAACAGCTAAGGACAGTTTTTCTGATGTGGAAGATCAGCCAAGGCCGCAACCACAGAGCATACTTAAGAAAATAACTTCTAAAATTTGAAAGACATAGAAAGGGCATAGTATCCTTATCTAAGCTGAAAAGGAAAGGCCCAAAATCTCAGAGGCCTAGCTTTGGAGTAAGAGAAACTTAAGGAGAGAAGAAGAGAAGTTGAAGGTGTGAGTTTAGAAGTGAAATGCAAGGGCATATTTATAGCAAAAGTCAAGGGTACTATTTGACACTATGCGTTAATAAAATATTCAATTTACTATTTATGAAAATGAGATTTCTAATAATGTAGTTACTGTGCACCTTGGAAAATTTTTTGGAAACTTAAAAGGAAAACTATCATTTCACCTTAAACCTTTAAGTTTCTTTTCAATTCAGTCCTTTCACTTTAGTCCGTAAGGGTATTTTTACACATAAAACGTCATTTTCTCCCACGAACTTCTTTCTAGTTTTCTCTTATGACCAAACCACATCTAGTACTTGACATTTCGATTGTATAAATGAACAATATCATATACGTAAATAGTATTATACGGGTGAATAGTACCGTATACTGAAATAGTAACAGTAGTTTGTAAACAAATATTTATATTTTATTTTTCTTGGGTATTACATCCATCATTCAATATGCCTGAGAAGATTTTTAGTCTGGTTCTTAGGTAAATTTAATTTTATTTGTTAGTCTTGTGTTTATTTTTTGGCTTCCAAAGATGATCACATACATGATCGTGTGAAAAGATCATATGTGAATAAGTTCAAGCATCATATAATCAAGGGAAATATTTATGTGATGTTTATGTTTGGTGTAGTTAAATCTAATAGTGATTATCGAACAACGAATCATTCATTTATACTTGAGTTTTGATTTTCAACTGATGTCCGACTAGCTGAAGATGATTTAAATATTCCAAAATCTATTTTCATGTTTTGTTCATTCAATGATATTTTGATTCATGTTGCAGACGAGAAACTATTTAGTAGGTTAGTCTCTATCTTATATTTTATATATTATGTTTTAAAATTGTGAATCATCGTAAATTTTATTAATAATTTAATAATTACAAAATATTAAATGCAAATTGGTGTGATTGATTATATAGATTGCATTCAAATGAATTTGAAAATTTTGAATACAAATTAATTCAAAACATCCCTTTTGAAATTGTGAATTGTTATAAATTTTATCGTAAATGTTATTAATAATTTAATAATTAATAATTACATCATTATCTTTGAATATATTTCAATTTACTATTTCAAAATTCACGTTATATAAATAAAGGGTCATTCTAACTATCTTGTATTCCTCTCATGTTTGTATTGAATATTTTTCTTACATAATTAGTTTTCATTCCGTTAGTGTTTTGTATATGGCTAAATTTAGCGACGTTGTTGATGTTAATGCATCAAATAATGATTTGAGGATTAAAGTTTGGATAGTGAGGTTGTAGATAGTTCCATCATTCAATATGCCTGAGAAGATTTTTAGTCTGGTTCTTAGGTAAATTTAATTTTATTTGTTAGTCTTGTGTTTATTTTTTGGCTTCCAAAGATGATCACATACATGGTCGTGTGAAAAGATCATATGTAAATAAGTTCAAGCATCATATAATCAAGGGAAATATTTATGTGATGTTTATGTTTGGTGTAGTTAAATCTAATAGTGATTATCGAACAACGAAGCATTCATTTATACTTGAGTTTTGATTTTTAATTGATGTCCGACTAGCTGAAGATGATTTAAATATTTCAAAATCTATTTTCATGTTTTGTTCATTAAATGATATTTTGATTCATGTTGCAGACGAGAAACTATTTAGTAGGTTAGTCTCTATCTTATATTTTATATATTATGTTTTATTTGTTATTGGTTTCAACTTTATACGAATAATATTATTTTGTTTCAGATATTATTAGGATAGTCAATAAATTTGATCCTATTATAAAGAGCTCAAAGAACGATATCAAAAGCAAGCATATAGAAATTGAGATTAAAAAAAGAATATTGTTGTTGTCTTTTTTTTCTTTCTTTTTATATTTTGATTATTCTATTTTTTTTGTATTTATTACTTTATTCTTATGTGTGTGTGTGTGTGTGTTTTTTTTTTTTTAAGTATAACAGAATTATGTGTACATTGTGAGAACAATTCGTATACGAGCTGAATCAACATTTACTAATAATCTAGGTCATTCAATTATTATTATTTTATAAGTTACGAAAGTTTTTAAATTTATAAATTATTCGTACATCATACGGGTCACGATACTAGTTGTAGACAATGATGCCTGAAAAATTTTAAAAAACTTATTGATGTAAACTTAGATTTGACATTTTAAAAATCGTATTAATTATCGTGACACTAAATTAATGTCAATAAAATTGAGTTAAGACTCGATTAATAACAATAGGTCAACAGAAGTAATTTGAAGTTATCAATATTTTTTAAGGACCAATATGAGAATTTATTCTTTCAGGAAAATTCTTTATGACCTTTTTTTTAAAAAAAATTATCATGCTAAGTTTTGAAGTTTCCCTCTACTTTTCTCCCCACTATTTCTACCAATTTTCCATTATCTTCATTGTCCACCACTTTAACTTTTCAATTATATCCCTACTTATTTCATTTTGCTTCAATGTAATCCTTTCCATACAAATTAACAATTTAACACACATTGAATTTAAAAACATTCAGAATGTGCAAAATAATAATAATAATAATAATCTTCAAAACCTTAATCTTCAGAAGATCCGAGCACGTATTCCTGTTCTCTGATATTTATAAGTTAACCCCAAGTCCCTAATATATCCAGCAAATAATAACCGCGTTTTAAGTAGCATCATAAAATGTCACCAGGAGAAAGATGGGAGGAAGAAATCAGCACTATGAGAATGTGAAAAAAGCCTCGAGTCTTTCATTCCTACCCACGTTACACCGAGTGTTCATCATGAAAAGAACATTGTCAAATAATAATCCATGAGAGATCAGCTCCTTGTCCTATGGTGTATTGATATGGCATGCATCTAACTGACAATTGAATTGAAGGGAAAAGGTAAAAGCAATTAAAAGGGGGATTTAGTCCCAAGCTTCATTTGTAACAAAGCAGATATCAGGATGCTACTAGCGTCATCTGGGGACTTGCAAGACTATCTTTCGAGATTATCGACTCTATAAAGAACTCCAATGACTTCAACTTAAAAACTCAAGAGTAAATAAAGCTTAAGGAACAAACACTTGTAAATCTACTGCCAAAAGGATGCCAGGCATGGGTCTCCACGGTATGGAAGGCCACTCCGTGCTCCTATTGCTCTGCACTTGGCAGCTGCCTGCAAATAACACCAAAATGCATATAACTCTTGTTGCTGAGGAGGCCACTCCAGCAATACCTCCAAGTTTCCCTCACTGAAGTACAGAAAAAGGCATGCCATGTTCTTTTTGTTTACATTGTCACTTGAGTACAGGGCTACTTACCACTGTAGCAGCAAAGGGCAGCATTTTCTCTGGTGAAAAGTTGGCACAGATAGCTGGAAGTAAATGAATTAGAGAGTAAGTCTCCCCCTTATACAGGCAGGAGAACCTGTCAAGGAATTTGGAGAGGAGCATATTTTGATCTACGGATATCACATTAATTCAATTAATGAGATTCGAAGACTGTAGAACAGAATTCAAATCTCATGTTAACGGTGAAAACAAAAGGAAAGAGGGGGAAAAGGATAATTTTTTTTGTCTCTCCTTTGTGGAAAAATGAAGGAAAATTGTATATTAGGAATTACAAGAAAATATTAATCATAAATTTATCGGGACAATTGAGTAAACCTTAATGATGCCAATCAAGCTAGTGCATAAAATAAAAGAAATGTAAACCAACTAATGAAGATCCAACAAGCCCGTTATAGGGAACAGACAGAATAAATGCAGTACATTACCGTAGAGAACAGCTCCAATAAATGCATCTCCAGCACCGTTGGTATCAATAAGCTCTGACAGGGGTATGTTCTCTGCTGTTCCAACATATAACCTCCCACAAACTGCTCCTATCCCTTCAGCCTTCAATTTTGTTACTGACTGGGTGGATTAAATGGAAAAAGATGAATTAAAAAGTCGAACAAAAGCCCTAATTAACATGAAATGTATTATTAGTTACAAATCCCTGCTATTATAACTTTAAAGTTCCCCAAAAAAAAAAATTCCACCACATCACTTGAATTAAATCATTCCCCTAAAGGAAATTTGTTTGCTCTAAAATATCTACTCCTGTCATCAGTTTAGACAAATTTTGATTTTATATTTGACAATCTGGCTAAGAACAATAATTATGCGATTGAGGTAATATCAAACATTTGTGGCCCTTAATAATCAAAATAACTGCAACACACACAAGACAACAACAAAAGTGAGATGTTTAGCAATTGCTTTCTTGTATCTTGTGTTGACAGAAATTTCAGTGTTTGTCTTCCATTTCAAAAATTGGCAAACGAATGCAGCGCTACAAATGTGATCACATTTTTTGCAAATGTCTACTTCTGTCCATGAATTTTTTTTTTTTTAATTTTGCTATTGATAGTTAATTCCATTGAAGAAACTTTCTCAGACACTCACAGATGAATTCTAAACATGTTTTTTTTTTTTTTGGGGGGGGGGGGGAGAACAGCAGCGAGTAATATAAGTTATTATTGGAATGGTTAAAAGCCTACAGAGTCCGACATGCTAGAGGATGAGAAACTAATATGCTATGCACCTTATGAATGTCGAAATAAATTATTGGTCCTTGGCTTCAAGCATGAAATACAGAATTTTTTGATGCCTGAGCTAATGTTTCGAAAATGGATACCTCAACAGGGAAAAGATAGTGATGGTTTTCATTATCATTACCGATGATATACAGGTTGGGATTGCTATGCTTTTGTTCTTTCTTGCCTCTAATGATTCCAGTAAGTTGTCAACATCCACGTCTTCTGTGGAAGGACCCTCTGCCAGGAAACTTTTTTTACTTTAAAAACAATAGAAGGATACAATGGTTAACCAACACAAACATAATTCTTACTTTGCTTGCATATGATCACCTTCTTCATAACAGCCCCCTTTCCCCAACAGAACAAAAAAGAACAAAATTAATTAGAAGAAATAGGAAGTGTACCATTAACACTTCTCTCAAGCATGATACAACCATCTTTTCCCAAGGTTACTATCACAAATTTGACCTTGGGCAGCCTTATAAGCATAGAAATAAGTGCTCTAGGAACAGTTGATGCCTCTGTCCATGCCTGTCCACAGAGGAAGGTATATAATGTAAGTTTAATTACAATTAAAGAAAAAACTTCAGCCTGCAGGGAGAAGAGAGTAAGAACATAATTTCATTTAATCAAAAAGGACAAATGTATACATGTAATCTTTTTATAGAAAACAGAAAAAGAAAATAGTAAGTTGTCAGGTCCTTGGTTGTAGGATCTAGTTATGGGTCTAGAAGAAGTAGAGGGTGAGGAATCTGATTTCTTTTTTCTACCTATGTCGATGGTTCAGATTATAGAGAGAACCAAAATCACTAGTACTCACACTCAAGGTATTTTATGACAAACTGATCTGATATCTCATTAACACATAATGGAGTACATAAATACACTAATTGGCAGGTAACTGTCAGGAACTATCTACTACTGACAGTAATAAAATAAATACTGCAGAAAATAGAAAATAAAACAAAACACCAGTAACCTTCTGCATGAAAATAAATAAAATCAAATAAAAAATAACTGCTTCCATCCCACTACTGCTCTGCATATCCCACTATTGCAGTTTACTAACATAAGTATAAATGGTTTCAAAGGAAATATGAAATGAACATAAAAGTAGACGTTTCAATTCCAATAGAGGGTCGTAAATAAATAAAGTTCTTCTTTTGACGATAAGACTAAGCTAATATTTTAATCAGTGACAACACATTTACTTAGACAGACAGAGTAGAAAGCTAGACTGTTAAAATCAATTCAATATTTCAGCATGTTTGAACGATGCTGATAAGAGAACTCAAGTATACCACTAATAGAGAAAATGATGCACTTGCCTGTGGAAATTTTGCAGAGCAAACGACATAATCAGCTAATTTCAGGAGATCATCCAGACCTTCTCTCAGCCTTTCCGCATCAATTAACATGGGAATATTCCTCTGAACTGCCTGTACTGGAAAAATATAAGATATGGTTTATTTTCCTTCAGATGAAGTCTCTTTGGCCAGCCCCAACCTCCCTTACAAGCCAAAGAATATAAAAAGCAAGGTACAAAACAAATTGAGTATAATTACATACGTTACTTGTGGCATTCACTAAGCAGGACACATCAAAATTAAAGACAAAACATGAGCATGAGCATGGGCAATAGAAGCAACAGGAAACATTTGCTTATTGAGTTTACAATATCTTTATTCTCTTATGCTTTGTATACATGTCTTGCTATTTCAACTTCTTTATGCTTTCATTCAAAGAATAAAGCTAGTAATTTCTCATGCTCAGCCATTGCTGAGTTGAGTGGATATTCATTTCAATGGAAGATTCACAGTGGTTATGGAAGTCGACGTTGCAATAAATACAATATAGAAGTTTATTCTTCTTTGATAAAACTGGGCATGCTTCAACCTCAATGAATGAACTCTTAGGTAATAGAGAATAACCTCACATGCAACAACTTGAGCAGTTTCATGTAACCTCATATCAAAATAAATAATTCTTGCTCCATCCAATGCAGACAGCAAACTTGATTTGGGAAGATCTTCTGGCACCATTGGAGGATATCCTGGGGTATGTATACAAGTACGAGTCTTACTGAAAATTACACACAGAATTAATCAAGTTGTAATTAATATTTTCAACAACCTCCGCAGCACAAAATGCTAGAAAAAATTTCATTTTAAGGGAGAAACGAAAGAAGAATAGAGATTAATATAAATGCAAAGTTTGCAACACTTTATTCAACTTTTCTTCTTCAAGGATGCTTAAAAACAAGACCAATGTTCAAGACCACTCAGGCCACAAAAACCAGAATCTCAATTAAATCCTCCTACCTTCTGCAATTTTTTCATTTTGGATCATTAAAATACTCATACGAAAAAGTTAAGATGGTGTGACAAATGTAAATTGGGCATCTAAGAAGAGTAAAACTGCTCAAAAGAGAGAAGGAAAAGAGAATACTGTATTATTAGTATAGATTAACATTATAAACAAAGCTTAAATAGGAAATAGAAGAGTCAAAGCCAAAGCTAAAAGAGATCAGATAAACAAAGCAGAGCAGAAATTCCAAAATCATGATAAATAATTTTCATGTTATACAGTATATGTAATCATGGCCAACAAGTTTTATCTTTTCCTTTGATTTTTTTATTTAAATATGGGCAAAAGAAGATTAAGAGGGAATACAAATTAAAGGAGCAATAAGTCAATGACCATTACGTCTCCTTGTCTACAATGATATAAGTAAATGGAGAAGTGCCCATTTTAGAAACCTGCAAATAAGAAGGAATGCTATCAGGAAAAAATAAATAAATAAATAACATGTATTAATAAATAGTACGAGAAACATAATGAGGCAAATAGCAGATAGACATCCTAATGCCTGTGTATTATCATTGTGTAATTTGAATAACATCCATATATAGTACAAGGTGGTAGCTGCAAACTTAAATAATATGACAGCAAGCTTAAAAATCATGAACACATAAACTCAAGCTTAATGGAGACTGAAACCAGTATATCCGGAGAAGATTACCACAATAAAAGAAGTATCTACACCGTCAGCCTTTAGCTCATCTAATAACCCTCTGCCTTGAGTGTCATCTGCAACCTAGTGGGTGTCAAACATGTTTGTAACGCATACACACAACGGAATCAGCTGTATATATATAATTATGGATTCCTCATTTCAAAAGATAGACTTATAGAAACCGAACATTCTCTTGTCTACGTTTAAAACCTTGGAGATCAGCCTTGGTTTTAGTCCCAAGCGAGCGGCGCATGTTAAAGCATTACCTGCATTGCCACCGCCTTGAACCTGAGACATCAATGCAAACAGACATGATTATAAAATAAAGTCTATTATATGTATCTTTCTGAGTTACACTAACATTAAATGAAGGAAAAATTAATGCTCAGTGTCAAATTAACCAAAACCATTCACCAAAAGAATTGGTCGGATTAATCACTACTTAAGCAGCAAACCAAGCTTAAAAAAAAAATTAAAAACACACACAGACTGATACTCACAGACATACACAATCTAGCAAATCCCGGGTTTACGAAAGTCAGTCCGAGAGCTCAGTTAGTGAGTTCAAATTCTTGACATAATATATGGAGAAGTTAAAGAGACAACGAAAACTGAAAGTATACTAGTAGATATGTGAAACCAGCGAGTCTAACTCCAATATATAGAGGATTGCTGAAGTGGCATCTCAGCCAGTAGAACTCACGATAAAGTAACAGGAACGCTACATTTTGTGAGAATCGGCCAAGGAGACGCCTCAAAAGCCAAAACAAAACGTACCATTAAGCTGGTGCTTCTGATCTTGTCATCTGGTTTAGGATACGCAGCAACTGTAGCCAAATAATCCACCGACAACGATCCACACCCCAACTGCACATAGAAGCCCTCTAATTAAGTGGCTATGCAATATTGAAATGTAATCAAGGAAAGCAAAATGAAGGGAAAATATAGAAAAAGACGCACCACGATAGGGTTTTGAGGAAAGGAGTCGGAGGACATCTTCGCACTGAAATTTCTGCAGCAAGGCCTTGTTGACTGAAAGTACCAATCATTTGAAGCTATAAATAATTTTTAAAATAAATAATATAAAAATATAACCGCACAGTATAAAATTTCACACTTAGAAGACGGGGTTGATTTTGCAGTGTAAGGTTAAATGAGAATGTTGAAGAAGAAAGAGAAGGGATGAAGAGGGAATCCAGACAGTTCAACAGTGTGGCATTACCGCAATAGAGACAATGAGCAGGGTCGACATGCGCTCTAGCGCCTAGCCGTTGAAGTTTAGAGGTACTTTGCGCCAGATTGAAGGGATACTAGTAATAGTAACTACTATGGTTTTATTCTTTTTCTTTTTCTTTTTTTTTAATTTTTTTCTTGGATGATTAGTGCTTTGATTTTAGTTAATGATCATGGCTTAACCTTTTTACATATTTTATATTTTATATTATATCGTAATTTTAAATTTAATTATATAAAAATAAAAATATATAGCATTGAAAACAATCAAAATATACATAAATTTAAATTTTATATTTATAACTAAATTAATAAATAATTACTTCTATATAATATCTAACGAGGTGGCATATTACTTCTTTCGTATGAATTTTTGCATATTATTTCTTTTAAAACGTATTTTTTTATTTTTTTTATGCAATAAAAGTTTACATCATTATTTTTTTAAAAGATAATATATATTTATTGATTATCAAGTTTGGAGAAATATTTTCATTATTTTTGCATTTTTGCAAATAGGTGAATTCTTTTACTCTAATTCCGTTCATTTAGTTTATTAAATGGATCAATCCGTAAGTATCACTTCATTTTGACAAAACTCTTCACGAATTTTTTTTTTAAATAACACCATGAAAAAAAAAAATATTATGTAATACAATTGGATAAAATATATTTGTTGCCATTAAGTGCTTGTTTGAAAAAAAAAATTTAAGTTTGAACATAATTAATTTTGTGTAAACCAAAATTTATATAAACATAATTATAAAAAATGAACTCTCTTTTAGATGTTAGTTAACAGAAATACTTTTTAGTGTATAATTATTATAAATATATAAATTTTATATTATTTTATTTCATTTATTTTTATACCTCTCAATTTGATCTTATTCTTCTTAACCATAAAATAACTAATTAATTTTTTCAGCCAGACATTGGATAAATGATTTTTTAAGGATATTTTTAGTTTAAAACAAATTATACATATTTATTTTTTGGGGTTTATTTTGTAAAAACATTAATTGGACCGCAAGCCCAATCAATCATGAAGGAAAAAGAAACAAAGTAAAACATCATAATGGTCCAAATGGCGGACACCCAAAAAACACAGCATAGAAAAAATGGTTTGTTCTCTTCTTGGGTTGTTAGGTCATGATAGACCCGACTTCGTAACACAACTGAAAAATGTCACTAGAGACATCAACGAGGTGCGATTAATCGACTCTGTTGCTAATCACATCAATTTGGTGAAGGCAAGCAAACGCAAAGAAGAAAGGCCAACTATAAAGCATGTGGGATCAAACAAGCACAAAATAAGATAATAGGTGATATGCATGGGCAGGGACGGATAATACAAGTTAAACCATGTTAACTGAGAAGAAGCTAGCTAGCGACGTGGTGAAGAAAACCATGGTTTCAATGGAGAATTAATTTTGCTTCCATGAGCCACGGCAAAACCAAACCATTCCATTTTTGTTCAAACCACATTTAAGACTCTGTCAATGCATGTTGAGATGGTTCAACATGTAACCACACACTACATTTATATTTCCTATTTTAGAAATATTTTGGCCCTATGTGACCTTTAGTTAACATTTTTTGGGCAATTTTATGCAACTACTAAGATACCCATGGCAACTAATAATGTCTGCAAGTTGAGAGTTGCCTAAAATTTTAAATTCATCACATTAATATGTAAGAATTGGACTTAAACATTGCCCAAGGCCTACTTGGTATGTGTTTAGAAAGTTACTGGAAATTTTAAAGTCAATGTTTTAGTTCAAAACAAAGGTTTTACAGCAATATTCTTACACTTCGACAGTAAATTAAAATTTTGCAGAAACTAAATGAATTGGTTTAGAGTTTAAAATCGATGTTTTGCAAAATTAATTATACCCAAATCTTAGTTTGCCATAAAGCAATCCAACTTGTTTCTACCCAATTTATTTCCCCAACTATTTTCTAAATAAGTACTTAATCCAAACAAAACTCCAGCCACTTTGACTTTTAAAGGTTGGATCAATTAGAGATATTTGGGCACGATGGCCGATGATTCACAGCAACACAATCTATGGCATTTATAATAAAAAGGCATTTCATTTCCCCCTTGTATAACGAATCAATATTTCGAAACTAGAAGTCAATGTCCTGTCCCTATCCAATATTGACATGAAAAACTAATCGAAATCAGTCACTCAATCAATAGTTTGGATCCTTTTGGAACTGTACAATTATAAAAACGCCAGAATAAACCTCAATCCTTAAACTCAGAAACATCCATTCCCAAACGTTCATCGAAGAACGTCCCTCATGTTCGACTCTCTGTAAATTTATACAAAGATAACTTGCTTCGGACTGTTTTAAGGGGACCTGATCTGTTCCCATGCCTAACCGGTGAAGAGATCCCATCTCCGATCAAGCTCGAAGTTGAAAACGGTCTATTTTCCATTTCAGGTGAACCAGAACTGTATTCCATTGTGATGAAAGAAGATGCTTGCCCATGTGTTAATCGCGGAGTCACTCCTCCAGCATTCCACCGGCTGCTTTCAGAAGGGGTCAGATCAACTCTAAAGTCAGACTCATGAGCAGCAGAGTCCTTCAGACTACAGTAATCCCCACTAGTCTCATCTACGCCATTGTATATCAGCTTCAAAGCCTGCACAACTTCACCCATAAAAGGTCTGTGAGTGACCTCCGGGTGGACACACATAGAAGCAATGGCAGCCACCTTTGCCATGTCATCAAAGTCATAACTTCCGGCCAAAGATGGATCCACTAGCTGTTCTAGACCTTCCCTACTCGCCAAGAGTGGTCGTGCCCAGGTTACCAGGTTCTCCTCTCCAGGAGGTTGAGACATGTCCACTGGTTTTCTGCCTGTGAGAAGTTCAAGCAGCACTACACCATAACTATAAACATCACTTTTTACAAGTAAATGACCTGTCATTGCGTATTCTGGGGCAACATATCTGCAAAGTATAATGTAAAGAAATAACATCAAAGCTAAAAGATTTGTAGAATATCTCTATAGTTCTGGCCTCACCAAGGTTTGAAAAATTGGAATCAAAATGCCTCAAGTATATTTTACTTACCCAAAAGTTCCCATGACCTGTGTTGAAATATGATGATTTCCTTCAGTTGCTTCTCTCGCCAGCCCAAAATCAGAAACTTTGGGGGTAAAGTCATCTTCTAGTAACACATTACTTGTTTTAAAGTCGCGGTGAATTACTCGAGGATTAGAATCTTCATGAAGATAGGCCAATCCTCTTGCAGCTCCAAGGGCAATTTTCATCCGGGCTTCCCAATCTAGAGGTCCCTTTTTCTTGTCAGCACCTGAAGAATCAATAAATAACAGTTGCAGATCATCCAATTTTACAAGAGCTGTGGAAACCTAGATTTTCCTATGCATTATACATTGAAGAAGGGGTGCATGTCCAGAGCTTATGTTAGATATGATACCATGCAAATGGGAATCAACACTGCCATTGGGAACAAGTTCATATACCAAGCAACGCATGCGCTCTTCAATGCAAATACCAATCAGTTTGACAAGGTTACAGTGGTGCAAGCGGCTTAGCATCTCAACTTCTGCGATAAATTCAGAGTTTCCATTCTGACCATCCCTTGTTAGCAGCTTAACTGCAACTTCAGTTCCATCTTCCAAAGTCCCACTATAAACACGTCCAAATCCTCCTTCTCCTAAAACTCTCTCTGGATTGAACTTATCTGTTGCTTTCTCAAGCCCAGAAAATGCAAATGTTCTAGCAGAGAGAATTGATGTAGCCATGGTGGACATAAGTGACACTGATGTTGAGCTTGCACTAGTGCTTGACAACATAAACCTCATGCCTGCATTACATGCATGAGCAATTTACATTTACTTCAGGTCCTCAACTATGAGATTGACAGAATAAAATAGATAAAGAAAAAAGAAATTCTAATAAAAAACATATGAGAATAATATCATATTAGCAACAAGACATGCATCCCACTATCACATGAGTACACATGCTAAAGGAAGTTGAATTTGTCAACCTACGATGAGATAATGTAAACATAACTAGTTACTCTGAGCTGCATGTATTTCATATCAATAACAACCAAAGTTGTTGCATATCAATTATCTTATGGGTGCTGTCCACGCAAGTTTATCCTGGTGGAATGGATCAGATTTACAGTCATCTTATAAAAGTCAAGGGCACAAATCATCGTGCACACAACATATATAACAAGAATCTTGGGAAACTATAAGAGATGTGGCTCAACATTCCCGTAAATTATGAGTTTACAAGCACAAAACATCATACAGTTTCACAATCCACAGAAAAACTAAATAAAAACAACGCACTAAAATAATTTTCACAAGTGACAAGGAAAGCATAGTAAATAACAGGAAAAAAGTTCCAAAGGAGCTATTATCAATCTGAGGCGATATGTTAGACAATAGCATGGTCGAGTGTCTGTCATGATCCATGAACAATAAAATGTTTATCAATCAAAACAGATTTTCTTCCATCTCTTATTGATGCATCACTGAAGAAAAAATAAACGGGCCAACAGAATACGTAACTTTTACCAGATCTCTTGTTTATAGATGATTTAAATGCAGAGCCAACAGCATATGATGGTCTTCTAATCTTCCTCCAGTTTAAAAAGATGAAAAAGACCCCAACCAAAACCAACAAGAGTACAAAGGTAGACAAAGCAATAATTATTATGGTTCTGAGATTCATTATCTGGTTCTTGTTCATGACGATGGCAGTGAATGGAAGTCTACTAGCATTTCCACTGGGGTCACTCCTAGCGTCACTTCCAGGTGGAGGTGGTGATGGAATCCCTGCAACCAACTGCTTCAGCCTTAATAAAAAACACAACAGTACACAAATGATATTAGAACTATAGGAGAAATGATT
This sequence comes from Biancaea sappan, assembly GCA_037074585.1. NCBI lineage: Eukaryota > Viridiplantae > Streptophyta > Magnoliopsida > Fabales > Fabaceae > Biancaea > Biancaea sappan. Next base: position 8,993,351 of record CM073492.1, on the reverse strand, counting down.
TAACTACCTGGATAAGTAATGTACATCACCGCATAGTCACCAAAGAGGCTTTTATTTAGAGGAACTTTCTGTTGCGAAAACCTCTCATATGTTAAAAATGCAGTGGTATTGTCAAATTTCTCTCCTAGTGGAACCAAGTAAATATCAACTACAGTTCTTCCTTGATTTTGATTGTCAGTACTGGCACCCATTATCTTCACCTGGCTTTGTTCCATATATGTGCCTGATGCAACTTCAATCTCTAATTCATTCATCACTGGAAAAACTGCATAAAGGGCTACATCAAGTATAATTCTGACTTTCATGGGAAATACACAACCACAAGGTGAACCAAAGGGAGTTGCTGTAAGCGGCTCCTTACAGGTTTGCTCACAATCTGCCAGAGATTTCACATTGAAATCAATATATGGTGGGAGACAGTAAGAGGGTGGACCAAATAAATGCTAGGTTACACAAATCCATGTCATCCAATCCAGGCAATTATAAAATTGACTTCATCAAAAAGTTGAATGTAAATCAGGAAATATTTTTCCAGAACTATTGGCATCTTGAAAGAACATCCGGAGGCAAATATTATTTAAATGGATTTAGTTGTTTTCCCATACAACAATTTTAATCCAAGGCATCAAATTTCATCATCATTCTCTTTGTGACAATATGTCAATTTAGAAGCATACCATGCTAAAGAACAGCATAAAATAAAGATAAAATTACTTGAGCAAGTAAAATAAAACCATACAAATTTGATTACTAGGTTACAAATAATCAACCTTGATTCCCTTTGTCAACTTACGTGACCAAATAAAGATGCAGAGAAATCTTAGCAAAGACTGCAACTACAAAATTTAAAAGACCACATGATATTGAGACACAAAAATCACTTCTGCCCACAGGAAGTGTAGACGGTGGAGAGGAATGTCTTTCTTCTAGAAATTACCTTGGCCTTTAGAAGGGGATGGTGCAACAACATGACGTCCCCCAGTATGACGACGATGATGTCTGAGTCTTGGAGTCATGTGAGGACCTAAGAAAAGAAGACAACAACCCTCCTTCAGGTCACAGCAAATATTTAGAGTAACAACTATTTGTTTAGTATTATGATATACCTTGATTGGATGGAGATGGCCCAGGTATAGAATATGGTCCCAAAGAAGAATTCACTATCCATGTCTTGACCGGTTTTGATGAAACAAATGACGCACTCGTAGAAAAGGACTTCACTGCAAGTAAAAGACCTATGCCATTTATGATGCTATCACATGTCACATTTATCAAATATTAAAGGAGACTTCAAAAACAAAAAGAATCTTTAAAAAATATGAAACAATATTATTAGAATCACCATCTCTTCATCTTGCAAGGCAATCCAATATGGACTGGAGCCCTCCAAAAGTTTCACTTAACAAATTTAAAGAAACGGCACAATAATTGATTCAAAAAAACCTATCAAAAAATAGAAGGTCTTAGTATTATTTATAAGCAAGTATACTAACTAGGCAGTTTTATCCCTCTCTGGACAAACAGAACCCCATGTGCACTGCGTCACGTTTACTCTTTCAAATCAAACATATTGGACTAGACCACACTAAAAGAGCTTAAAGAATAGAAAATAAATAGTTTTTTAAAAAAATAAAATAAAAAAAAAACTGCTTCCAAAATGACTAAACTCCGCAATATTTGGCGCAGTTCTTTTAAGAATGTATTCTTACTTCCAATTTTGAGATTTAAGATCACTTAAAAGCAGTTCTAGAGCCTCTTACCCTCTTGCCCATCCTCTAATAGATTACCCTATGGAGAAGAGGTCAATGTAAGCCCCAAAGTTGTGATACTGTTGTAAAAAAATTATCAACTCGTTGTTTATAGTTTGTTTTTTGGATAACGAAAAAAAATAATCATTCTTGTGAACTCTATGAAAAAGAACTGCACCCATATTGTCATAATAGTAGCATATAACTAGCACCAACTGAGTATTTCCAACATGCAAAATAGCCGAGCAACATACAAATACGATGCTGATAATCAATTTCGCCGGTAAATCCAAGTGATAAGGAGCAGTAAACCGAAGGGAAATGAAGAAATAAATACCTGAGAATGAGAAAAGCACATGAATAAGAGAAAGGAGGAAGACAATCAACGTCGGCATTTTTCCCTCCCCGAACCAGAATTCACAAAACCCATTGTCGGAAGCGAAGAACAGCTTGGAGCTCGGTAATCTTGAGGTGGAGTATCAAGTGACTCCTAAAATTTCGGCAAAGCAGTCGCCGACAAGCATCCTCTACGTAGTAGCATTCCAAGCAGGGCAGAAGAAACAGGCAAACAGCATGTCTACAAAGTGAGGTTAGAGTGAGTATGAAAGTCTAAACCCCTGTGATTAAGAAGACAAAAACGAAGGGAAATAGATACGACGATGCGAGCGGGTCGAATTATAGATCCATAAATTACGGTAGATAATATAGGCAACAAAATAGATATGGATAATACGCATACAAAATAAACTGGTAGATGAAACAAGCAGATAGCGAGATTCAAGAGAGACAAAAACGGCGGACGGATAAAGATCTTTGATGACACAGTGCAAGCGAGGAAGCAGAGACTTAGGAGAGAGACGGGCGAGGGAGTTGAGCGTCATTAATGCCGGAGGAATATATAATGACCGTATGCTACACCACGTTTCCGAGACCAAGAGAGCGCGGAGAACAAAACGACATATCAATAACCGTTTTGGCGTCAGCCTTGAAGCACAAAACCGTTCCTCTTTTTAATTATTTATATGTGACACAACAGATATTTTGATCTTTTATATATTTTAGATTTTATTTTGATTTTTATGCCTTAGAAATTTCTTTTGATTTTTTTTTTATGTTTCAAAATTTTATTATGAACATTTTTTGTTAGAATAGTTAGTATATATAACAAGTACAAATGTCATTATCTAAATATTATATGATCAATCTATACATGATTATTAACTAGATAGTAGATATTATTGTCCACTTGTAACTCTCAGCCCCCTATACTCTCTTTATTTTCACTTGCGTTTTCTTTTCTTGTTCATCCCTTGACATTTTGAATATTTTGTAAATTACACATACTAGTAGTTATGTATAAATTTATCATATTACTATCTGGAGGATCACATATAAATTTTGTTATATATACAAACGGTTCTAATAAATAAGAATTAGAATAGTAAAATTTTGAAATACAGAGGATAAAAATGAAATCTAAAATAATTATATAACTTCAAAATATCATTTTTACCTTTATATTTTATAAATTATAATTTCAATATATATTATGACGACGTTTGGTTATTAATCCTATAATTATATATTAGTATATGAATAAAATAAAAATAATAATATAATTGAAAGATAACTTAAAGTATATATGAGAAAAATGAGAAATTAAATAATTTTTATCACATTTTTACTATTTTAAAGGTATAATAAAAATATTAAATTTATTTATATTCAAAGAAATTAGTTTGAAAATAAAAAAAACAGAAGTAGTATTTTTTTAAAAAAAGAACTAGTTAAAATATACAATTTTTAGTCTTTATCGTTTTTGGCTTCAAAGTCATATATAAATATTTAAATAAAATAAGATTAGGTGAAAATACAAATAATCTTTTATAAGATCATATAATTCTCTCTAATAACTTTAAAAATTAATAATGGATTCTTTTTATATTTTCAATTTTATATATCATCATTATTAATATTTGTACATAAAACTCTTAAATCATTTATCCATGTAAGTTAAAAATGACAAGATTAACCAAAAAAAATCCAAAATATAATCTTAAGGAGCTTTTTTATTTGAAAAAAAAATATTATATATCAAGTGTGATCATAAGTTCAATAATTTTTCTTGCTAACTTTTTTTTTTTAACTTACAGGAATAAGTACTGTTATGATTTTTGACAAAAAAATGTTATAGGATTAATCATGTAACACGATTAATAACTTAGAAAAGTCTATTATCAATTTTTAAATTTAATATAAATTCAACAAGAGTACATTTGACACAGACGATGCTTTTTATCATTTCATGCACCGTTCAGGTTTGGTGATTTTGTGTTACCATCGCCATGGTTACATTCTCTTTAACTTTAAAATTTAGCAAAATACTTTTTTTTTCAATTTTTAAAAATTTGCAAAAAATTCTTTTGCTAAGTTTGCTGTTAAATTAACTGGTAATTAACAATATAATAATATCAAAATGACCCACCACTTGCTTGTAAATTGGCGATTTGGGTTAAAAAAATTATGTCTATTTAAAAACTGTTTAAATAAGCCGAATCGTTTATTTTTAATTTAAATTTGTTTATAAAAAATATATTATTTAATATAAATAACTTTATTTTATCACATTTTGTATATTTTATAATATTAAATTTAATAAATATAATAAATTTAAATATGAAAAATTTTATAATTTTTTAAAAATATAAAATTTTTAAATTTAAATATAATATAGTTAATTTAAAAAATATAAAAAATAAGATTATTGGTTATTTAAAAATATTAAAATAAGTAATTTTTACATGTATAAATTGTATTTTAATAAAAATTATTAAATTCTTTTACTAAACAAATATATATAATTGCTATAATTATTATGCAATGTTTATGCAAATTTCAAACAAATAAATCAATATGATTTTATGTTTGAACAGTTGCATTAATTACACCTCATTAACTGCTCAATCGATTAAATATGCATTGAGAGTTGATATAGTAATTATAGCACAATTTCATTGCCCATTCCATGTATCTTTATTTGCCCCCAATACTATTTGGGTACTATTCCACTCTCCCACCCTCTTTGCCTCTTCATTTTCTTTTCTGCTCTCTCTCACCTCATACATTGATAAAGTAGCCAGTCTCTCCCTCTCTGTTTTCATCACTGCTCTCATACTCCTTCATGGAAATGTGTAAGATCAATTTATATTGTTAGGTGCTATTCTATTTTTCATTACTCAAGGTTATGTTCTTTTGTATTTTTATCATCATCTATAGGTTTGATACCACCAAAGATATTTGTCTACTAAGAGAAAATTGGAAGATCAAAACCAAAATTGTGCACATGTATTTTATGCTTAGATATAACTCACCTGAAAAAGTTAATAGCACAGAGATAATTCTACAAAATTCACAAGTGTTTTTGTTGTCTTTTATTTTTATTGTTTTTGTTATTTGGGCATAGTTTTTAGTTCATATAGTTTTTTCTTTGTTAATTCTTTTTTTTTTAGGAATATGACATTCATACATCTGTCAAGCGGACTTTTATTAACAAGTTCAAACACATTTTTTTAAAGACAGTGTGTACATTATTATACAATTCAACATTATTGGTAAGGACAGTAATAATTATTGTATCACAATGCATTTAAGATCAATTTTCAATACTTCACTAAAGTCTGTCGAGTTAAACATAACATTATTATTTTGGGCATGACTTTAAGTTTTATTCGTTTGCAGATATTTTATCTCAACATGTTGATCAGAATTATTTAATTGATTTGTGTCCTCTCTGTAAACCCATTATTTTTATCATATACAATTAATTATTCCCACAATATGAACTCACAATTGTTCAATGCACCTTTCATGTATTTTACAGATGTCATTGGCAAGTTAACTATTGTCAGAACTGTTGAACATATATGCAAGAATAGCACGAAGAACAAAATGATGGACATTGAACTGTAAGGTCTAGAGTAAATTAGCTATGTTTTTAATTTGTAATTTATTTTGACTGTTTATGTTCATTAACTATATTATATCATTCTAGTGCAATAAAGTGATTTGTACTCTATGGGGGAATTTTGCTAATTAGATTGCATCGTACATGGGCTCTTATGCTACTGGACTGACTATTGTGGTTGTTCAATGTAGTAAAATGATTTTTCAGGTTAAATTCATAAATTTTATTTTCTGTAGTTTAAGTTGGTACAAGTTTTTGTTATAACATAACATAAGATTCTAAAATGTTAGGGTCATGACAAATATCAAATTATTTGAATGCTTTAAGGCTATTTATCAACCCTGATATTGTAGAATGTTTTGATTATGTTTTAAAGTAATATTATTATTTTATCCTTAATAAGTTATTATTACTTATCTATATTAATTATTATATATGTATTTGAAAGTTTTGTTTTCATTTATGATTGTAGGTTTAAATTGGATTGTGATGTCTCAACTCAAATATCATGCCAACTTTCTACACAATTGTAATACCCAAGAAAAATAAAATATAAATATTTGTTTACAAACTACTGTTACTATTTCAGTATACGGTACTATTCACCTGTATAATACTATTTACGTATACGATACTGTTTATTTATACAATCGAAATGTCAAGTACTAGATGTGGTTTGGTCATAAGAGAAAACTAGAAAGAAGTTCGTGAGAGAAAATGACGTTTTATGTGTAAAAATACCCTCAGGGACTAAATTGAAATGACTGAATTGAAAAGAAACTTAAAGGTTTAAGGTGAAAGGATAGTTTTCCCTTTAAGTTTCCAATAGTAATAACAAAAAAATTTTCCATCGTAAGGTGCACAGTAACTGCATTATTAGAAATATCATTTTCATAAATAGTAAATTGAATATTTTATTAACGCATAGTGTCAAATAGTACCCTTGACTTATGCTATAAATAGGCCCTTCCATTTCACTTCTAAACTCACACCTTCAACTTCTCTTCTTCTCTCCTTAAGTTTCTCTTACTCCAAAGCTAGGCCTCTGAGATTTTGGGCCTTTCTTTTTTTGTTTAGGTAAGGATACTATGCCCTTTCTATGTCTTTCAAATTTTAGAAGTTATTTTCTTAAGTATGCTCTGTGGTTGCGGCTTTGGCCGATCTTCCACATCAGAAAAACTGTCCTTAGCTGTTTATATGTTATTTTGATTCTCTGATTACCGAAATAGAATGTAAACTGTGAAGAATACATGTCTAGGAAAGTTCTGGCTAAGGAAAGACCTGGTTTTTAAGTGTGTCCAGTGTGACCCTCCACTCTTTCCTGGGAACTTACTTGATGTACTCTTTTACAGATTGTATTCTCTATTTCTGGCATAAACAGTCTCCGTATATATGAATAGTGACCATACATATGAATAGCAACCATATATATGAATAGTGACCGTACGTATGAATAGTGACCGTACGTATGAATAGTAACCATATGAATAGTAACCGTATGTATGAACAGTGTCTATACGAAAACAATCCTAATGTATTTTCTCTAATCTTTCATGAAAATCTCCGTAGCAGAACACTGAAATTCACCTGAGTACTCTTGTCCGTAACGACTTAAAGAAGTGATACTCGTACGGAATCCAGGTGAGTGAAACGACCCCGTTTTAATAGAGTTTTAGCGTTACTAGTGATAAAAAGTATGTCGTAGGACACTCCCAAGATTCATAGGGGGAAATTGGATTCAGAATGACGAATCTAATGAGATAATTAATCCATAAGTATGGATAAAATGAAATAAGTATCTTATGATGATGTGAAGTTTGAATGTTTTCAAAAACGGATTGATTGTTATCTTGATTTGTGGTTTATAAATCTATAATATAGTTATATAATATACCTATTATATGGATGAATATTATATTGTGCTTTTGATTATGATATGAAATATTGTACTATTGATTGTGATTGAGCGGGACAGTACCCCCTCTCACGGCAAGGCGGAAAACCCTGTTGGAAGGGTGTCTTGACCAATGAGTGTGGAGACAACGATTCCCTCAGTAGGGATATAGCCCGGATTGGTGATAAATCCGTGAGGCGCCCTAGCTAAGAGGATGAGGTTGTGCATCATGGCGAAAATATACAGAATTGGTGAGCTGGCCTGTGTGCGCTCTCCTGGATATATTGCCATTGATGAGTACTAGTAACGTTTGTTGAATTGGTTGTGCATCATGGCGGAAATATACAGAATTAGTGAGCTGGCCTGTGTGCGCTCTCTGGGATATATTGCCATTGATGGGTACTAGTAACGTTTGTTGAATTGGATGAATTTTTATCTTCTTGTATGTAATTTCTAACTATGTTTATTGGTTGAGTATGAGCCTTCGGATATGCTTGCATGACTGGTAATGTATTTGAATTTTATTAATGCGAGGCCGATTCGCTCACGGAGTTTAAAAGCTCACACTCTATGTACAACCTTTTTGTTCAGATCAGGTTGCCGATGAAGAATATCCACTAGAAGAGTAGATTACTTTGGACCCTCCCGCTATCGGGTAGGCCCCTCTATTGTTGTAGATTATGTTGCTCTGTAATCGTCTAGGACATCTAGGTCAGGGGTTTGGTATTTGGCTTGTATTTCAGTACAATAAACGTATTTTATATTGAGAATCTATTATTATGTACAAATCATCTCTATGATTTTCAGATAAGAAAAGTTGATATATTTTCTTCATATTTATTAAGGAATTGTTATTTTGATAACATAGATAATTTAATCTCATGGGTAGAATTTATCGAAGGGCTTACAGTGATGAGAGATGCATCATTGTGCCGGTCATGTGCCTAGAAAACGGGTCGTGACAAAGTTGGTATCAGAGCAATGGTTGTTAGGTCTCCTAGTGATTACAAAGCAAGGTAACCTTAGTGGAACCTCCTCTATCTTTGTGAACCCGGGCACAATTATAGAGAGACGGCTCTACTGAAGGTCCTGTAGGATGTTTCCATTTCCTTTCCCTCTGAGACTTATCTCTTCTTAGGAATTATGTTCTCAGTTTTAGTTTTAGACAGATGTGGCTACACTTTTGAACTTAGTCAAGGAAAAGTTGTTATTTGTTTTGATTCCGTTGTTGTCGGATCAAATTTTTATATGGTGGATTTTATAAGCTGAATTCATGATTGATTTTGTGTAGCTATATTATTTTAGGGTACCAGCCAATAAAAGAAACCACTTGCATTAAAAAAAAACACTGAAGGATTACATTGCAAAAAAAAAAGGAAAGAAGTTTACTCATGCATGAGTAATCTAAAAGCGAGGTGGTCTTGGATTAGGAGGGTTGTATTGTATCATCACCCCTCGACCATTCCTTGGAGCGAGAGACAGAGCAATATCGCGGAGGGTAGTGTAAATTCCATTCATACAATCAACACTTCTTTGCTGTTGATTGTAGAAGCACTGGGTGGACCAATAGAAGAACCTGTCTATTCTCGAAGTCATTGCCGTGTTATTGCGTTTGGTTAACTTATCTAGGTCCTCTATCATCTTCTTGAGATTCTTCACCTCCTACTCTAAACAGGCGATTTTGTCCTCTGAGCTATGGCCTGTGCTAATCTCCTCGGCTTCCTCAATCTTCTTCATCTTCTTCTCCTTTTGAATTTCTTGAGATCCCTCGAGAGGCCTTTTGCCCTTGTCCCTGCCTAAACTTAAGTTTAAGTCAAGTTCTTTTTCTTTGGCCTCCACTGTGAGATCAATGTACTTCCTTGAGGCCATGATTTGGAAAATTTAGAAATTTTTGTAAGAGTATGAGGAGAGAGGAATGCTGAGAAGTTGTAGACTAAGATATTATTACTCTTTGTGGTGTGGTAACTGAGAACGCTGGGATGGTTTTTATAGAGAAAAAATTAGGAGTTAGAGACAAAGAAGATATCTTTTCACCGCACCCCTACACGATCAACCTATGGATTTCTGCAAGCTGGAAGCCAGAAGTCTAGGGTAGGCGTGCACACCAACAATGCGTCGCATTAATGCCAAAACCACGAAAGTCAGTATTCGGTGGATTTGCGGCCGATTTTACTTGGTTTTCCCATTTCTCCCGTTGGCATTTTCCGAAATTCAAAGAAGTTGATGATATAGCCATTAAAGATTGCCTTGGATGCTTTTATGATGAACTGAAATGCATTTCTCTGTTTTATTGTGTTGTTCTTAAGAGCCTTCAGTTGAGTATAATATACATAATTGATTGAATCATGTTGTAATTACATGTATGTATGTTATTCATGCATAATGAGTGAAGGCTACGACCAAGGAGAATATGTGATGATCCTACATATACTCATAGAGATGTGAAATCAAAATGACTTGGATAGAATGAAATGTGTAGAGGATGATATATCTTCATGGTTACACATACTTACATATAATGCTCTCGTGGGCAAATGAAAGACAATGATTTCCTTGCATTATGATAATGCTTATTGCATGTGACTGAAAGCAGTTAACTTTGTTTTAAAATATATATATTTACATATATATTATGTGTAAATCTAGAATAAAGACCGATTAGAATCTAAGATACGGTCAATATGAGGCTACCTAATCATAGAGGGATATCGTGATATGGGATTACAGGATAAAACAAGTTTAGAGGGAGAAAATCTCAGACTGAAGAGCGTAGTTAGTCAAAATTTTAAGAAAGGTCAAGATTAGTCGAAATTTTTTTTTGAGGAAATATTTGACTTATGTTAATTGCATTAAATTATATTTACTATTTACTTGCATGTCCGACATTAATTGTGTAATATCCCAAGAATTTATATGAATATTTAAAGTCTAATTTGAAGTTTAGTGAAAAATTTAATTACGTGGAAAATTTGCTTTTTGAATTAGTAAAGAAAATGTGGGAATAGAAATTTTAATTTTTAATTTAGGAAATTTTTACAAATTCTCAAGGACTAAAGTGAAAAGAAAAGAAAGTATAGAGGACTTTTGAGAAATGACCAAATAGGAACCCGAGAAGAAGAATAGAGCTTATGGGAATGAATTATGAGTCCGGTACCGAAAGGATGATAGATTTGGGGTTAAAGTGGAGTTTGAGATATTGAGAGGGACTAAAGTGAAATAAGGAAATCTGTGGGGCACCTAGGATTTAGAAACACCTGAGGTGAGATTTTATGAATTTGCTTTTGCTAGTCTTGACTGAGGGTCAATTGCAGAGCAAGTGATAATTTCACCCCGGGCGAGTATATAGGTAGCCTCACCTATGTTTTATTCATTTTTCTCCTTTCCTCTCTCTCTCTTCACTTTCTCTCCTCTCTTTCTCTCTTCCTTCTCTCTAATTTCTCTCTCTACACTCCAACTCTACAACCGGGCTTTGGAGGGTGGATCTCGGGCTACGGGGCGAGCCTCTAGGAGCCAAGCAATGTAGGGAAAGCAAGGAATCGAGGTAGAAATTTTTATTTCTTAAGCTTTTCCCTATTTTCTAGTTTTAAGAGTGTTTGAGGTAAAATCGAGATTCCGGCTTCGTTTCTCGATTAAAATTGGTGATTTTGGTGTCTAAATACTCCTTAGACATTAAGGGTGAGATCCCATGGAAGAAATCATGAAAAACGGTGAAGATTTGGCCAGATTTGGGCCAAAACCGAGAGAAATCGCGAAGGGGTCGCAATCGTGGCGCCTAGGCGCCAAGGTGAGATGGGAAGAAGAAGGAATTGGCGCCCAGGCGCCAGGCATGGGTTGGCGCCCAGGCGCCAGGTGTGCCTGGAAACCTTAGCTTATTTTAAATCGGTCATAACTTCTTCATCCGAACTCCGTTTTGGGCAAACTTTATATCGTTGGAAAGCTCTTTAAGTCTAGTTTCCAATGGTATAAGTTTCATTTGAATATTCATTACCGGTTAGGAGTTATGACTTAAGATGTGAGTAAAGGTCGAGAGTAGTGGTAGAAAATTTCTCTATTTCGTAACCCTGATGGTTTTTGTCTGGTTACAATAGGAATGGTCAAAGTGCAAAGTGGGAGTGCCGAGAGCGTGAAATCCAGGTGAGTGGGTTAATATTTGCTATGATTAAATATCTGTTATTGACTTTTTGCATCATAGTGGAAATATGTTGTATATCCAAGTTTGAAGAGGATGATGTGGAACGATGAGGCATAAACAATTGTGGAACGTGTCTGGTAATGTATATAATTATATTTTCTTATTTTCCCATGAATGGAGGTTATATGATGGATTGTGAATGTTATGTGAATTGAGTTGAATAATTATTCTATATTATGGGTTATGTTGTATACATGCTATGTTGCTGGAACTATATTGATTATGTTGTGACTTGAATTGTAAATGACTGAGTTGTGTATGTGGCTCAAGATTATGATTGAGGATGTTTTTATATGTGATTGTGATTGTGTTTGACTGGAAAGGAAAGGCATGGTGGTGCACCCCATGGAGAAATTTATGTGAAGTTATAAGGGTGGAGATTATAAACGGAGCGATAAGGGTGGATGCGGCGGGGGCCGCGGGCAACGATCCAGAGGTATTCTGGACGACCCGGTTGGTACGGGAAATGTGTGTGAAATTGATTTCACCGATTGCTGTTGTGAATTTTGAATTATGTTGAAATGTATTTGATTTACTTGGATATTGTTGTGAGGTATTATGAATAATATTATATTATATGATGATCGATTTACGTATGATTGCTGCATGTTATCATTATGATGCATGATATTTTTTTGTCATAGTGTTGTGTTATCTACTCACTGGGCACGTGGTTTGCTCATACCCCTCTTATTGATATTTTTTTTCAGAGTTGACAGCTGAAGGTAAATATCGGAATAAGGAATTATGGATCCTTAGTCCATGATTTTTTTTTCATTTGTTCAGGATAAAGGTATAATAGTTAAGTCTTATTCTAAGTTGTATAAATCTAGAAATCTCTGTAATCGGGTAGGTTCATTCAGTGATGTAATGTGAGTAATTGTAGTATGTATAGAGAACTCGTTTTGGTTGCATGAAAAAGAATTGTATGATTTTTAAGAGAAAGATAGGCTTACGGAGGTGAAATGAAATTCACTTTCCGTGCCGGTCACGTGCTCAAATTTTGAGACGTGACAAATTGCTAGCATTGCGACATATGTGATCTGTAAACCTCCTAGCGAGCGGCGTATAGGTTGTGGTGGCTTTAGCTCCAGGGGCTTCGGGTTGTCTATAAATCTTGTATGCCTGTTACCCTACTCATCGCACCAAGCAAACCTACTTCTTTCATTACATACCTATTTCTCAATCTCCATTCCTTTCTCATTCGAAGTTATTTCTGAGATCCCTAGAGTAATGGCTGATAATAAGTCTTTCAACTTGAATTTTGAGACTGGCAATGTAGAGCTTGATTTAAATTTAAGTCTCGGAGACAACAAAGGGAAGAGACCTGTAGACAGGTCACCAGAAATTAAGAAAAGAAATAGGGATGTAATAGAATTGGAGGAGGACAGTACTACAACATCCTCAGAAAATAAGCTTGCGTTCCTGGAGCGTAAGATCGAAAATCTGGAGCGTAAGATAGAGAGCCTGGAATACAAGACAGAGGACCAGAAGCGACTAATAAATCATCTCTTTGAAAACCAAGAGAAACTGATAAACCGTCGTTTCGGAGAACTAGCTAATCGAGTTGATAGACATTCAATGTTTGCAACTCAAAATTTTCGTGACCAACAAGCAAGGTGTATTGACTGTATGAACGAAGTGACTTATGCTCTTCGCCAAATTTCTCAGGCGCTTCCTCCAGAAACTCTTTCTAGGCTACTACGATTAGCTTCCTCCTTAAGGTCTGAAGCACCTTCCTCTTCTAGACCTAGAGCACCTTCTACATTTCAAAAGCCTCCTCGTCCTTAATTTATTTTTTCTTTTGTTTGTACCTAAAGTTATATTTGGTCTAAGCTTCATGTATTAAAATTATCTATGTACTAGAAATAAAATTTAAGTTAGTATTTAGATCTTCTTTGTTGAAGTGATTCCTTTTACTAAAAGAATTAAAGGAATGAGAAGATGTTGGACTTATATTTCGTACTTGATTATGGAAATTCTAAAGCAGAGTATGGTAATATCCTTTTGACTGAGAAGAGTTACTAAAATGATATTTCATTGCATTTCTAAGCTATGGAGGAGTGCTAAATAAGTATTTTATGAACCTATATATAGAGAACTATGTGTTTGCCCTAATCATTGAAGGGATACGACTCTATATGAGTCATTGAGGTGAGATGAATTTCTATATATATTTATTTTATAATTATGCATGAGGAGTATGTTATTTACTTAACATATTTTCTAGGATTGTTCTTCCTAGAGATTTATGTAATAATTTCATGAGATTTTCCTTTTATATGACGCCTTCAGCTGAGAGTATCGCCTTAAGGTAGAAGGATCACCTTCGGGCAAGAGTATTGCCTATGGCCAAAATGATGTCTTCAGGTAAGGTGCTTGTATTCGTAAAAGTTGTAAGCTATATGTGTGGTAACATGTGTTCTGATATTCAGTATGAACTGGAAAGACCACGTGCCACTTTTGAAGACGACATCTATTTGAGGTTTTATATGGATATCTGATCAGATGGTTTAAGTTTGGTAAAGGTTATGAGGATGAGACACTTTATGGTACAAAAGGCTGTGGAAAAGATCAAACTGATGAAGAAGAGATTACTTGCTGTTTAGAAAAGGAAAAATTCCTATGAAAATTATTGATAATGCGGTCTAGAGTTCACAGTCGATGCTATAGTGTTCTTGTAAATCTTACCAAGGATGTAAAGAGGTTTGGGAAGAAAGAGATGCAAAGGATGAGATATAGACGAAGTAATTACACTTATTTCAGTCTTGAGGTGAGTTTTGAATTCGGGGGACCGAATTCTCTTAAGGGGGTGATAATGTAATACCCAAGAAAAATAAAATATAAATATTTGTTTACAAACTATTGTTACTATTTCAGTATACGGTACTATTAACCCATATAATACTATTTACGTATACGATACTGTTCATTTATACAATCAAAATGTCAAGTACTAGATGTGGTTTGGTCATAAGAGAAAACTAGAAAGAAGTTCGTGGGAGAAAATGACGTTTTATGTGTAAAAATACTCTCAGGGACTAAATTGAAAGGACTGAATTGAAAAGAAACTTAAAGGTTTAAGGTGAAAGAATAGTTTTCCCTTTAAGTTTCTAATAGTAATAACAAAAAAATTTTCTAAGGTGCACAGTAACTGCATTATTAGAAATATCATTTTCATAAATAGTAAATTGAATATTTTATTAACGCATAGTGTCAAATAGTACCCTTGACTTATGCTATAAATAGGCCCTTCCATTTCACTTCTAAACTCACACCTTCAACTTCTCTTCTTCTCTCCTTAAGTTTCTCTTACTTCAAAGCTAGGCCTCTGAGATTTTGGGCCTTTCTTTTTTTGCTTAGGTAAGGATACTATGCCCTTTCTATGTCTTTCAAATTTTAGAAGTTATTTTCTTAAGTATGTTCTGTGGTTGCGGCTTTGGCCGATCTTCCACATCAGAAAAATTGTCCTTAGCTGTTTATATGTTATTTTGATTCTCTGATTACCGAAATAGAATGTAAACTGTGAAGAATACATGTCTAGGAAAGTTCTGGCTAAGGAAAGACCTAGTTTTTAAGTGTGTCCAGTGTGACCCTCCACTCTTTCCTGGGAACTTACCTGGTGTACTCTTTTACAGATTGTATTTTCTATTTCTGGTATAAACAGTCTCCGTATATATGAATAGTGACCATACATATAAATAGTAACCGTATGTATGAATAGTAACCGTACGTATGAATAGTAACCGTATGTATGAACAGTGTCTGTACGAAAACAATCCTAATGTATTTTCTCTAATCTTTCATGAAAATCTTCGTAGCAGAACACTGAAATTCACCTGAGTACTCTTGTCCGTAACGACTTAAAGAAGTGATACTCGTACGGAATCCAGATGAGTGAAACGACCCCGTTTTAATAGAGTTTTAGCGTTACTGGTGATAAAAAGTATGTCGTAAGACACTCCCAAGATTCATAGGGGGAAATTGGATTCAGAATGACGAATCTAATGAGATAATTAATCCATAAGTATGGATAAAATGAAATAAGTATCTTATGATGATGTGAAGTTTGAATGTTTTCAAAAACGGATTGATTGTTATCTTGATTTGTGGTTTATAAATCTATAATATAGTTATATAATGTACTTATTATATGGATGAATATTATATTGTGCTTCTAATTATGATATGAAATATTGTACTATTGATTGTGATTGAGCGGGACAGTACCCCCTCTCACGGCAAGGCGAAAAACCCAGTTGGAAGGGTGTCTTGACCAATGAGTGTGGAGACAACGATTCCCTCAGTAGGGATATAGCCCGGATTGGTGATAAATCCGTGAGGTGCCCTAGCTAAGAGGATGAGGTTGTGCATCATGGCGGAAATATACATAATTGGTGAGCTGGCCTGTGTGCGCTCTCCGGGATATATTGCCATTGATGAGTACTAGTAACGTTTGTTGAATTGGTTGTGCATCATGGCAGAAATATACAGAATTGGTGAGCTGGCCTGTGTGCGCTCTCGGGATATATTACCATTGATGGGTACTAGTAACGTTTGTTGAATTGGATGAATTTTTATCTTCTTGTATGTAATTTCTAACTATGTTTATTGGTTGAGTATGAGCCTTCGGATATGCTTGCATGACTAGTAATGTATTTGAATTTTATTAACGCGAGGCCGATTCGCTCACGGAGTTTAAAAGCTCACACTCTCTGTACAACCTTTTTGTTCAGATCAGGTTGCCGATGAAGAATATCCGCTAGAAGAGTAAATCACTTTGCACCCTCCCGCTATCGGGTAGGCCCCTCTATTGTTGTAGATTATGTTGCTCTGTAATCGTCTAGGACATCTAGGTCAGGGGTTTGGTATTTGGCTTGTATTTCAGTACAATAAACGTATTTTATATTGAGAATCTATTATTATGTGCAAATCATCTCTATGATTTTCAGATAAGAAAAGTTGATATATTTTCTTCATATTTAGTAAGGAATTGTTATTTTGATAACATAGATAATTTAATCTCATGGGTAGAATTTATCGAAAGGCTTACAGTGATGAGAGATGCATCATTGTGCCGGTCATGTGCCCAGAAAACGGGTCGTGACAGCAATCATCTATATCTATTACTAATTAATTCCTGCAAAAATATTCAAAAATTTTGTTAGAGGCAAGTGAATTTCATTTCATTTTTTTTTCTTATTATTAATACATTGATCTCAATTTATATTACTCCTTATAGTAGTGTCAAAACGGGATTAGACCTATGGGCTAGCTTATGACTGTCCGTAAATGGGCGGTCTTGGGCATCAATTTTTTTTTTAGTATTTCATATCAAAGTTGTTTTATATATATATATTTTTACAATAACTCATTATTTTTGCATCTATTTCTTTTTATATATTTTATTAGTTATTATTGTTTTCGCACATGTATTCTTTTTCCGAGTTTTTGCTATAAATATAAGCAATTGCTTTCCTCAGTTTGATTATATCTTGTAAATCTTATTTTTAGTTATGGTCAACTTTACGTTATCATCTAAAAAGTGAAATGTATAAAGGAATTAAAGATTTTGATATTTGACAAGTAGACAATCCAATGACAAGCATTACTAGCATATATATATATATAAAAGTATTCCAAATCTATATATTAAAGGTCAATAACTTTTATTTCAACTCTTTTTATCATTAGTATATTTATCTAAATTAATTCATATAATACCTTATTTTTATTATTCTTTTCATTTAATGTTATTCACATTCAATCTTTAAGGCAATTATATATAATAAATCAGAAATATATGTGTTTTAACGTAGCTTGAATGCCTCATTATTTTTGTGCACGTATTTCTTTATATGTATTTTAATTGTTCTTATTTATTTATTTGATAAGCAAAAATAGTGACATTTATGTTAACTCGTGCATCACACGAGTCACAACACTAGTTTGTCCTAAAATTAAATTTGTCCCATAATAATGGTTTGGAGATTTTTTATTTATTTTTAATGAGAACAGGATCCTAAATGTAAATAGGTTTTGATACAATAAAATCTTATAGGCCAAATCCTGTTTGATAACTATACTGTGAAAAAACGGATTTAAAAAAAATTCAAAAGTTAGAATGATTCATATAAGCAGTGACAATAATTTCGAGTAAACAACTCCAACATTTATAGACAAAAAACACAATTAAATAGTATTCTTTTAATAATAGTTTATGGAAGAAGATTTGGAATGCCAAAGTTGCTTCTAAAGTTGAAACCTTCATATGGAAGGCGTGCAAAAATGTGATTTCAACCAGAGAAAATTTACACAGAAGAAACTGACAAACAACCCTTATGCCCTGTTTGTAATGAAGTTATATAGGATGTTGAGTGTTAGATTATTTATTTAATTAGAGCCCATATGTAATATTAAGATGTATTGGGTCCTCATTTAAATAAGTGTAATATCCCAAGAATTTATATGAATATTTAAAGTCTATTTGAAGTTTAGTGAAAAATTTAATTACGTGGAAAATGTACTTTTTGAATTAGTGAAAAAAATCTGGGAATAGAAATTTTAATTTTTAATTTAGGAAATTTTTACAAATTCTCAAGGACTAAAGTGAAAAGAAAAGAAAATATGGATTACTTTTGAGAAATGACCAAATAGGAACCTGAGAGGAAGAATAAAGCTTATGAGAATGAATTATGAGTCCGGTACCGAAAAAATGATGGATTCGAGGTTAAAGTGGTATTTGAGACATCGAGAGGGATTAAAGTGAACAAATCTTATAAGCTAAGGTGGCTATGAGCGATTTTATCGAAAAAGAAATCGATGGGGCCCATGCGTATACACTTTTCTCTTATTCTTTTCTTTCTCTCATTCTCCCGTAGCTTCCTCACTTTCTCTCTCTCTGTCACATCCCAAAAATTGAACATGTGAAAAGATACTACTCATTTGATAAAATTCTCAAACATACGTTATTTACATATTCTGTAAGGTTTTACATTCAACCTTAATCATTCATTCCACACTACAGAATTATATTCATTTGATAAGCAAATATAGACATACATAGTCTGATATTTTCATCTCATCGCAAGCCTAGGAGACCTATAGAAAGTACAGAGTGTTTCTAGTATCCACATTAATAAGTACTGGTATCCCACCAGACAGAAATAGAGAATAATCCCAATGGGCTTCTAATCTTCAAATGGATACTCTTCTTCTTTGTTTTCTGTATCTGAAAAAAATAATCATAGGGAGTGTGAGTTTATTTAAAAACTCAGTAAGTAAATAATTGTACTATATAAAATATCAAAAGTACAAATACCACATTTACTCATATAATTAATTGTCTTATACATCGAGTAGTATGAGACTCTAACCCTTTCAAACTCATGAATAAGATTTCTTAGGTATACACCGAGTAGTATGAGACTCTAACCCTTTCAAACTCGTGAATAAGATCTCATAGGTATACACCGAGTAGTATGGGACTCTAACCCTTTCAAACTCGTGAATAAGATTTCTTAGATATACGCCGAGTAGTATGAGACTCTAACCCTTTCAACTCGTGTATAGGTTTCATAGATATGCACTGAGTAGTATGGGACTTTAACCCTTTCAAACTCGTGTATTAGATTATGTAGATCTTTACTGATTAATAAGATAGTGAGAATTTATCACATAGTACAATTGCCATGAAATAAAATAATTTCTACATACTCTTATTTCTACCGATCATCATATACTCCCATATGAAAAATTGATTTGCTTACTATCCAAATAATATTGTAAATAGGACTTATATTGTACTTTGACTAGTAATATCAAATTAGCTTAGCAAGGTTATTCACTCACATTGATGTTTGTCCAAGTTTACCTTGTTCCACACTAGAATTTATGTAGGAAAATTTCCTAGTAAAATATATTACAAGGAAACATAAGAAAGGAAACAAAATCACGAAAATACGCAAAATTTTCTGATTGCTACAATAACGGTTTGCTACAGTAACGTTTCGCTACAGTAACGTTGACTGCTACAGTAACGTTGACTATTTTGAAGTGTAATATCCCAAGAATTTATATGAATATTTAAAGTCTATTTTGAAGTTTAGTGAAAAATTTAATTACGTGGAAAATGTACTTTTTGAATTAGTGAAAAAAATCTAGGAATAGAAATTTTAATTTTTAATTTAGGAAATTTTTACAAATTCTCAAGGACTAAAGTGAAAAGAAAAGAAAATATGGATTACTTTTGAGAAATGACCAAATAGGAACCTGAGAGGAAGAATAAAGCTTATGAGAATGAATTATGAGTCCGGTACCGAAAAAATGATGGATTCGAGGTTAAAGTGGTATTTGAGACATCGAGAGGGATTAAAGTGAACAAATCTTATAAGCTAAGGTGGCTATGAGCGATTTTATCGAAAAAGAAATCGATGGGGCCCATGCGTATACACTTCTCTCTTATTCTTTTCTTTCTCTCATTCTCCCGTAGCTTCCTCACTTTCTCTCTCTCTGTCACATCCCAAAAATTGAACATGTGAAAATATACTACTCATTTGATAAAATTCTCAAACATACGTTATTTACATATTCTGTAAGGTTTTACATTCAACCTTAATCATTCATTCCACACTACAGAATTATATTCATTTGATAAGCAAATATAGACATACATAGTCTGATATTTTCATCTCATCGCAAGCCTAGGAGACCTATAGAAAGTACAGAGCGTTTCTAGTATCCACATTAATAAGTACTGGTATCCCACCAGACAGAAATAGAGAATAATCCCAATGGGCTTCTAATCTTCAAATGGATACTCTTCTTCTTTGTTTTCTGTATCTGAAAAAAATAATCATAGGGAGTGTGAGTTTATTTAAAAACTCAGTAAGTAAATAATTGTACTATATAAAATATCAAAAGTACAAATACCACATTTACTCATATAATTAATTGTCTTATACATCGAGTAGTATGAGACTCTAACCCTTTCAAACTCATGAATAAGATTTCTTAGATATACACCGAGTAGTATGAGACTCTAACCCTTTCAAACTCGTGAATAAGATCTCATAGGTATACACCGAGTAGTATGGGACTCTAACCCTTTCAAACTCGTGAATAAGATTTCTTAGATATACGCCGAGTAGTATGAGACTCTAACCCTTTCAACTCGTGTATAGGTTTCATAGATATGCACTGAGTAGTATGAGACTTTAACCCTTTCAAACTCGTGTATTAGATTATGTAGATCTTTACTGATTAATAAGATAGTGAGAATTTATCACATAGTACAATTGCCATGAAATAAAATAATTTCTACATACTCTTATTTCTACCGATCATCATATACTCCCATATGAAAAATTGATTTGCTTACTATCCAAATAATATTGTAAATAGGACTTATATTGTACTTTGACTAGTAATATCAAATTAGCTTAGCAAGGTTATTCACTCACCTTGATGTTTGTCCAAGTTTACCTTGTTCCACACTAGAATTTATGTAGGAAAATTTCCTAGTAAAATATATTACAAGGAAACATAAGAAAGGAAACAAAATCACGAAAATACGCAAAATTTTCTGATTGCTACAGTACGGTTCGTTACAGTGACGGTTCGCTACAGTAACGTTGACTGCTACAGTACTGTTGACTGCCGACACTACTGTAACTGCTACAGTAACTCGAAGAAAATTTTCCAGATTTTCCAGTTGCTACAGTACTTCGAATTTTGCAGAAAATCTTTCAAAAATTTCATCTTATAATTCCTTGTTTCTAAACCAAAATTTCATCTCTTCTAACTTACTTAACTCAGTCTTAACTCAAAAACTTCCAAAAACAACTCAAATATATGAATTATTATCAAAATTTTCAAGAACTAAAATTTCCTCCAATCTTCCATATAAACTTAGATTTAAGGAAAATAATGAGATTAAAGCTTACCTTTGATCCTTACAAAGCTTTTGAACCGAACAAATAATCGAAATTCTGAAGATCAAGGAAAGGATTTGAGAAGAGGATGAAGAAACGAGAGAAAATAAAGTTACTGTTCCTTTCAACCCTTTTACTTCAGACGCGAAATGAGAAATGAGAGGTACTATTGAAGCTTTATATTAAATATTTCTAATGGGTTATTGAATAACCCATGGGTATCCATAACCCAACATCCAAACCCATCCAGTCAATTTACAATAAATGGACTAATTGACCATTCTTAAACCACTTTTCCATGAATTTCACCATTCTTAGAATATATCCCACATGGTGCAAATATTCAGTCCAGTCATTTAACTCAATTTTCATAAATAATATTCAAAGAGAACAATTAAATATGAAAATTAAAAATGACCAAAATTGTCACATCCCAAAACTTACATGTGATATAAACATAAAATACCTAGGGTGTACCTCCGTGGTACCCCATAATCTCTGTGAACATTCTTAATATCCAATAATTATATGAATCATAAATATTCCAAGAAAGATATTTTGTATACATATTCAGAAAATGTTCAACCTTCAAACATTATACAGTACTATACAACCTCCCAAGCCTAGGTGACCTACTAGATTACAGAGCGTTTCCTAATCCTTACCAATTCTTTAGCAGACAAAAGTGGAGTATATCCTTAAAGGCTATAAATTCTTCTCCTCAACCACTGTATCTGAAAAGATAATCATGGAGAGTGTGAGTTTATCATAACTCAGTGAGTAAACAACTGTACATGAAAATATCATAAGCACAAACACCACATTTACTAATACAATCAATCTATCATTTATTGTAAATAATTATAGTATTACACTTGTCTGAATTTGCGTATGATTTCTTGGGTGATCCATCCCTCAATCACTTTGCATTATATGCCATAGATACTTGCACTGAGTGACTTGGGAATTTAACCCTCAAACTCTTGGTGCATAAGTTTCACAGTTATACACTGAGTGGTATGGGACTCTAACCCTTTCAAACTCGTGCATAGGTCTTCACATTTATACACCGAGTAGTATGGGACTCTAACCCTTTCAAACTCGTGCATAGGTTTTCACAGTTATACACCGAGTAGTATGGGACTCTAACCCTTTCAAACTCGTGCATAAGTTTTCACATTTATACACCGAGTAGTATGGGACTCTAACCCTTTCAAACTCGTGTATTAGATCTCGTAGATCTTTTGCTCATCAATAAAATAGTGACAATTTATCACAATATAATTACTATGAAATAAATGAACTTACACATACTTTTATTCCCTTGAATGTCTATCATCAACCATAACAATCATCATATATTATCAACAGCGAGACTGATTATTTCTCACTTCAATAATGTTATAAACAAGACTTGTATTGTATTTTATCTAATAAGATCACATTAATTTAGTAAGGCTATTCACTTACAAAATGTTCCAATTTATTCAAGGAACAATCACATCTAGTTCTTTAGTCAACTAGAGAAATCAATTCTCAAAGGTAATAAAATACCTTCCAATGATATTGTACTTTTTCTCAACCTGAACACACACTGATAAACTTCTCAATTTCACAAATAACGCAAATGGGATTTATATTGTGCTTTGACTAATTTATTAAATTAATTTTGCAAGGTTTCCTACTCACCTGGATTCCACGCTCTCAGCGCTCCCACCTTGCGCCCCAAACATCCCTATTGTAACCAGGTAAAAACCATTAGGGTTACAAAATAGAGAAATTTCCTATCACTACTCTCGACCTTTACTCACATCTTAAGTCATAACTCCTAACCGGTAATGAATTTCTAAATGACATTTATACCATTGGAAACTAGACTCAAAGAGCTTTCCAACGATATAAAGTTTGCCTAAAACGGAGTCCGGATGAAGAAGTTATGACTGATTGAAAAATAAACTAAAATTTCCCGGTACACCTGGCGCCTGGGCGCCACCCATGCCTGGCGCCTGGGTGCCAATTCCTTCTTCTTCCCATCTCACTTTGGTGCCTAGGCGCCACGATCGCTACCCCTTCGCGATTTCTCTAGGTTTTGGCCCAAATCTGGCCAAATCTTCACCGTTTTTCATGATTTCTTCTATGGGATCTCACCCTTAATGTCTAAGGAGCATTTAGACACCAAAATCACCAATTTTAATCGAGAAACGAAGCCGGAATCTCGATTTTACCTCAAACACTCTTAAAACTAGAAAATAGAGAAAAGCTTAAGAAATAGAAATTTCTACCTCGATTCCTTACTTTCCCTATGTTACTTGGCTCCTAGAGGCTCGCCCCGTAGCCCGAGATCCACCCTCCAAAGCCCGGTTGTAGAGTTGGAGTGTAGAGAGAGAAATTAGAGAGAAGGAGAGGAGAGAAAGTGAAGAGAGAGAGAGGAAAGGAGAAAAATGAATAAAAAAAATAGGTGAGGCCACCTATATACTCGCCCGGGGTGAAATTATCACTTGCTCTGCAATTGACCCTCAGTCAAGACTAGCAAAAGCAAATTCATAAAATCTCACCTCAGGTGTTTCTAAATCCTAGGTGCCCCACAGATTTTCTTATTTCACTTTAGTCCCTCTCAATATCTCAAACTCCACTTTAACCCCAAATCTATCATCCTTTCGGTACCGGACTCATAATTCATTCTCATAAGCTCTATTCTTCTTCTCGGGTTCCTACTTGGTCATTTCTCAAAAGTACTCCATACTTTCTTTTCTTTTCATTTTAGTCCTTGAGAATTTGTAAAATGTCCCAAATTAAAATTTTTGAAATTTCTATTTCCAAATTTCCTTCACTAATTCAAAAAGAACATTTCTCATGTAATTAAATTTTTCAATAAACTTCAAATAGACTTTAAATATTCATGAAAATTCTTGGGATATTACAAAAATAAATAACTAAAGTAACGTTGTAAAATTCTAAAATACTCTTAGGCGAATTATATTCCAAAATTAACGGGTATTACATTCTACCCCCCTTAAAGAATTCGGTCCTCCGAATTAAAATCTTACCTCAAGTTTCAAACAAATGTGGATATTTTTTCCACATTTCATTTTCTGCCTCCCACGTAGCTTTCTCGCGAGAATGATTTCTCCAAAGAACCTTGACAGTAGGAATTTCTTTAGTACGCAATTTCTTGACTTTTCTATCGAGAATAGCTACTGGTACCTCTTCGTAGGTGAGAGTTTCATCAAAATAAACTTCTTGGGGTTGAATGACATGAGAAGGATCAGGAAGATACTTCCGTAGCATGGACACATGAAATATTGGATGAACTCCCTCTATGTCGGAAGGTAGGTCTAGGCGATATGCCACATTACCCACTCTGTCTACAACCTCATATGGGCCAACATACCTCGGACTAAGCTTGCCTTTCTTCCCGAATCTCATTACTCCCTTCATAGGTGAGATTCGTAAGAAAACCATATCACCTATTGCAAATTCAAGGTCACGTCGTCGGTTGTCCGCATAAGACTTCTGTCTACTCTGAGCAGTTAACAACTTCTCTCTGATCAGTTTAACTTTATTTATATCTTCTTGTATCATCTCAGGTCCAAATATTTTGGTTTCACCAAGTTCAAACTAACCTATAGGAGATCGACACCGTCTCCCATATAAAGCCTCAAAAGGTGCCATTTGAATACTGGCTTGGTAACTGTTATTATAAGCAAATTCAATAAGAGACAAATGATCTTCCCAACTTCCACTGAAATCCATCACACAAGCTCTTAGCATATCCTCTAAAGTCTGAATTGTCCTTTCGGACTGTCCATCAGTCTGAGGATGGAATGCTGTGCTAAGATTCACTTTGGTACCCAAAGCCTCTTGAAAGACTTTCCAGAACCGAGAAGTAAACTGAGGTCCTCGGTCTGATATAATGGATATTGGTACACCATGAAGTTTCACTATTTCTTTAACATAAAGTCGAGCAAGTTTTGCTACACTGTAGCATTGACTCGGTCAATGTTACTGTAGCTGTGTTGACCGTTACTGTAGCATCAGTTTTTTTTAATATCGTTGAAAAGCTCTTTGAGTCTAGTTTCCAATGGTATAAGTTTCATTTGGATATTCATTACCCGTTAGGAGTTATGATTTGAGAAGTAAGTGAAGGTCGGGAATAGTGGCAGGAAATTTCTCTATTTCGTAACCCTGATGGTTTTTATCTGGTTACAATAGGAATGGTCAAAGTGCAAGGTGGGAGTGGCGAGAGCGTGAAATCCGGGTGAGTGGGTTAATACTTGCTATGATTAAATATCTTTGTTATGGACTTTATGCATCATAGTGAAAATATGTTATATATCCAAGTTTGAAGAGGATGATAACTCAAATATATATATTTATATGTTTAAATTATATTGTGCTTGAATGGGACGATGAGACATAAACAATTGTGGAACTTGCCTGGTGATTCCTATTTTCTCATGAATGGAGGTTATATGATGGATTGTGAATGGCATGTGAACTGAGTTGAAATGTGTCATACTCTGATTATTGAGTTCATTCATATGCGGATAGTTGAAGTATATTATTGTTGAATAATTGATCTATATTATGGGTTATGTTGTGACTTGAATTATAAATGACTGAGTTGTGTATGTGGCTCATGATTATGATTGAGGATGCTCTTAGATGTGATTGTGATTGTGTTTGACTAGAAAGGAAAGGCATGGTGGTGCACCCCATGGAGAAATCTACATGAAGCTATAAGGGTGGAGAATATACATGGAGCGATAAGGGTGGATGCGGCGGGGGCCGCGGGTAACGATCCAGAGGTACCCTAGACGACCCGGTTGGTACGGGAAATGTGTGAAATTGATTTCACTGTTTGCTGTTGTGAATTATGTTGAAATGTATTTGATTTACTTGGATATTGTTGTGAAGTATTATGAATTATATTATATTATATTATAATCGATTACGTATGATTGCTGCATGTTATCATTATGATGCATGATATTTTTTTGTCATAGTGTTGTGTTGTCTGCTCACTGGGCACGTGGTTTGCTCATACCCCTCTTATTAACATTTTTTTCAGAGTTGACAGCTGAAGGTAAATATCTGTACAAGGAATTATGGATCCTTAGCCCATGATTACTTTTTCATTTGTTCAGGATAAAGGTATAATAGTTAAGTCTTATTCTAAGTTGTATAAATCTAGAAATCTCTGTAATCGAGTAGGTTCATTCAGTGATGCAATGTGAATGACTGTAGTGTGTATAGAGAACTCGGTTTGGTTGCATGAAAAAGAATGGTATGATGCTTAAGAGAAAGATAGGCTTACGGAGGTGAAATGAAATTCACTTTCCGTGCCGGTCACGTGCTCAGATTTTGGGACGTGACAATAAGTAAAAATTAAAAGTGATTTATTTGAGAATAAATTTTGTTTAAGGGCATATTGTCATAAAATATATAAAGACAATTATGAGGGACAAAATTAAAAATTGTATAAATTTAAAAAGTAACTAAATTTATTAGTTATTTAAAAGAGATTATGGTCTCCAATTATAACATGATACTCACTCTCTTCTTTTCCATTAAAGAGAACCTACAAAACGCCTAACACAAAAGGTTACAATTAGAAAATCAAGACAGTGTTACTCGTTCCCGTGACTCTATGGATGCATTAGATACACTTCAGTTTCAAATTTTCATCATGAATTGACATAAAATAATGTTTAAAGTATAATTTATAAAATTCTCACTTACTATTATCTTGCGCGTAGGCTAGGCCTATATAGTTTGGATCCCATCTGCCAATAAGGTAATCACGAAATTGGATCTCTGGCTCCACGATAAGTTTGATCTACTCTCAAATAACAAAGAGAACCAAGATCAGAATATTGTGCTTGTCCTCACCTTGTGCTGGTACATATGGAAAGGCAGGAACCTTAAAGCCTTTGAAGAAATAGACCCCAAGCCAGAATACACACTCACATCGCCCATCAAAGCTGCAACTGAAGAATGGAATGAACTGATGAGCAAATTGCCCCCTAAATCTAATAATCCTCAAAGACGAACAAATAATCAAATTTCTGCTTGGTTCAAAGCAACTCTGATGCCTCTTTTGTTGCCAAATTAGACCTCTGTTCCATTGGAGTTTTACTAAGAGATGAGCAAGGTACTGTGCTTTATGGTACAGCTAAATTACTCCCTGCCCAGTTCCCCTTACACGTCGAAGCACTAGTCATGAGAGAGGCACTCATTATAGCCTCCAATTTGGGAGTAAAACACATTATCTTCGAAATGGACAACCAGGAGCTTTACTCTGCCTACAAGACCATGAAAATCTGCGAGCAAATCTATCCTATTATGAAGGAAATTAGGGATCTAAAACATAACATGGAAACTGGCCTCTAGTCATGGTGTACTCGGGAATCAAACGGTACTGCTGATGAAGTCGCAAGGCTTTGCAGAATATTTGAGCTTCCTCGGTTCTGGACGTGTACCCCGCCGGCTACTCTTCACCAAAAACTCTCCAAGGACAGAGAGACTTGTTGCTGATTCTGATTCTGGTCAGTGTGAGTCCAGTACGAGTGTGTTGCCTGATTCCCACGTTTGTGTCTTTTCCAGCGCTGCAAATTAGTTGAGTCTTGCTATTATCCTATTTGACTGTTGCTGATTCTGATTCTGGTCAGTGTGAGTCCAGTACGAGTGTGTTGCCTGATTCCCACGTTTGTGTCTTTTCCAGCGCTGCAAATTAGTTGAGTCTTGCTATTATCCTATTTGACTGTGTATTAGCTGGTCTTTCTGGGCTTTTGAAGCCCATTTGTTTTCCACTAGCTATTGCTAGACCCTAAAAAAAAAACCAACATAGCCTGCGAGCTTAAATATACTGACTCACAAGCCACTCTTTTATTTTAAAAAATTACAAAAATTTTTATATCCAAATTTATTATATTCATTCAATATAATGTTATAAAATATAAAAATATAATAAAATGAGATTATTTATACTAAATAATATAATTTTTATATAAAAAAATAAACAGGTCAATCTAGCTAAACAAACAAATTTGTTTAAGCCCTTTTTCTAAATATGTCTACTTTTTTTAACCTAATGTTGCCTATTTATGGGTGAGTCACGAGCTAGAATGACACATTTGATGACTATAAAACCTTCTTTTTAAAACTCTGTGAGAGTCTCAAGTTTTTTTCCTTCATTTTTATCACAATCCTTAATTCTTAATTTGGCTCATAACTTCTAACTCAGATATTTTAGATTGCGCTCGCTTCTTGTCATTTATAGCATTTAACATTTATTCTATGACTAAAATGATGAAAGAGAGCTTCTTATGTGTAGACAAACGAGAAGAAGAACATTTGATATTGATGAAGGAATTTATAAACAATTCTTATATACAATAATATATTGCAAATAGTTCTATAGCATATATGAATAATAACAAAAATATGCGTACCTAGGGAAACAGCGAAACTCTTGATAGTAATTGATGATCGGGTATAAATAAAATTGAAAAAAGAAAACAAAATAACTAAGGAGAGTAAAACTGCTCTCTTAGCCTAGTATGTTTTTCAGAGGGTGTTACATCAATGAGACTGCTACACCACATATATAGGCAGAAAGTAGAGACTCTTCCTTGTGAAACCCTAATGGACTGACATTTCAATCATTAGTCAGCCTACACAAGGCCCAGTTTCAAAGAATTTATAGTTAACTTATTATTAAAACTGGATAATATATATAAATGAATAAATAAATATATGTATAGATAAATATGATTTATGGTAGTCTAGATGAAAAATCTAACAATCTTCCACTTGGACAACATAAATTATTAGTTTAAATGATAAATAATTTTCAGATTTAATAATACAACAAAATAAACATGTCAATTATGAGTTGTCACTATAAATTAACAATCCTCAAGTCAAATCAAGAGGCAATAAGTATTTGACAATGCAAAAATCATGTTCGATAGGGGCACTGGCATCTTACATGTCAAGATCCTCAACAAAAGATTTGAATAATATGTGAAACTAGTGTCAGAACATACATTACAAGGATGCGATCCTTATGCAATCCTGACCAATGGTCCAAGCATCTGAAAGTGCTCTAAGAGATATAATAGTATAAGTGACGTCATCACAAACATATCTCATAAGAATGACACTAAGTAAGGGGCCGTTTGGTATCCAAGAAATGGTTGGAATGGAAAGGAAATAGGAAAATAGAAAGGAAGAGAGAATGGAAAATGAGGAGGAAAAGGGAAAAAAATTTGTTTGGTATGCAATGGAAAAGAAAGAAAAAAAAATAAGATTATTATATATTTTTTAAAGATAATGGAAAATAAATATAAAAGTAATTTATTATTTTGCCCTTAGCCTCAGCATAACCGGTCGACCGGCTACCGGTTCCTGGCAGGAGCCAGTCGACCAGCTGTCAACGCATGGCAAGACCGGTTGACCGGCTGCTGCAAGCCGGTTGACCGGCCTGTTGTGTAGCAGGCCGGTCGCCCGATGGCCGATCGCCTGCCACAACGCTGGTCATCCGATGGCCGATCGCTTGACTCAAGAAAGGTTGGATCTTGTTTGTTGGGCGCCATTATTGTGAATGTGAACAATTCAAAATTCAAAACTTGCGGGCAAAGCTGAAGCACGCAGAAGGATATTGCTTCGTTCAAAATTCAAAACTTGCAGGCAAAGCTGAAGCACGCAGAAGGATATTGCGACGAAGCGTGCTTGCGTCAGAAGGATATTGCGATGCCAAAGTGTGCTTGCATATGCACACAGAAGGATATTGTGACATCGAAGGAGATGCCGAAAGATATTACGGGTTATACTATTTTAATTTATTATATGAATGTGTGTGCGAGTGCGAGATGGCCGAGAATGAAATGGTGAAATAGAAGATGTGGAGGACCGGAACGCGAAGAGCGTGGGCAAATTTGACATTTCCTTTCCTTTTCCCTTTCCATGACCAGTTTTCCATCAATGAAGCGATGGAAACAAATATCAGGATTTTGAAGGAAGAGGGAATGCCGTCTTCCGTTTCCAACTGCTACAGCGTGCCATACCAAACAACAGAAAAAATGCACAGTAACGGAAAGGCGCTTTCCTTTCCGACTTCCGTGAGCGTACCAAACGGCCCCTAAATATTAAATTTTAGACTCCCACTAACTCAAAACATCAAAAGACTTAACTAAACCTAAATGAGCTACATGATTCTAAAGAGCTATAACAGTTAAGCCTGTAGTTAGTGGATCTGCTAACATGTTCTTTATAGAAAAATGCTCAATACGAGTCTGAAACTCTAGAATTTTCTCTCTAACAAACAGATATTTAATATCAAAGTGCTTTGATTGAGAAGAGCTTATGTTATTTGAGAGAAAAGCACAGCAACAGTATTGTCGCAATATATCACAAGTGGCTTAGGAATGTTTTCAATAAAATGAAAGCCAGAGATTAAGATTTTCAGCCACATGGCTTGACAAGTAGCCTCATAGCAAGAGACGTATTCTGCCTACATGGTAAAAGTAGCTGTAAGAGTCTATTTAACACTCTTTCAAGAGATAGCTACTCATGTCATCATAAAAAAAATAGAGCTGGAAGTAAACTTTCAGTTGTTAGGGCAACCATACTAAATAAGAATAAGAATAATCAATGACCTAAAATTGATCAGATTTCCTATAGGTCAATACGTGATATTTGGTTCAATGCAAATATCTCATGACCTTTTTACGACTTTAAATGACCTAAATCTGGGCTGCTCAAATATATCCTTAAAGTATTAATAGCAAAAACAATATCGGGATGAGTATAAAATTGAGCGTACACTAATCAACGGAAGCATACGGGACCTTTTTACTCTATGAAATAGTCTATCTAATTGACTTCTTCATAGTGTATTTCAACACTGTGAGATACACCATATTTGAGTGTTCTCATTTTTCACAAGAAGCCTTTTTAGCAGCAGTGGACGAGGCAGTAAGAGCACCAAGCTCTTCTTCTCTCAAAGCTAGGTTCATATTAGTGATAGCCAAATAGAGATTCAGAGATTATTTTATTTATAGTCATCAAAATTGGTCATATTCAAAGTCTTGATAGAAGTCAAGCATAGACAAAGAAGGCTGACATTATAAAACAAAAGGAACATTTAATATACACGATGTGATCATGCAATAAGAGAATTAAATGGTTCCTTATACACAGCCAATCATACCATTTAGAAACAATTTTCTTACTTATGATGGTCCGGCCTAAAGGTCTTGAACCATAATAAATAAGAATCTAAAGGTCTCGAACCATAATAAATAAGAAATATAATAATTATAATGCATAAATCTTATATCACCAGAGTTTCTAATATTGATAAGGTATTCGAAAGATAATTGATATAAGCATAAAACTAACAGTACATTGTACAACAAATTACATTAATGATAACACATCGATAGGGTATAATTATTATTAATGTAATAAAACAATGATTAAAAAAATTTAATCATTCAATTCACAAAATTTGTATAATTGTACCCACAATAGGTGAGATTACAGTTATACAATTAATCAGCAATTGTATTCAAAAAATATAATAAATACATATCATACCTGATAAAGTTATTTAATTCATATAAAAAATAAAAAATTAATTCCTTGATTATGGCACATCAACAGGGAGAATATGATATACCAATGTACCACTAGCAGAGTAAGGAATACTCATTGAATTTCAGAACAAAAAAAAAACTAAGAGTACAATATTTAAAATTGCAAACTTACTCCCACTAGTCATCATGTAAAAACACTAATGAGACACATATTCTCATTGAAGCTGATCAAAGTGACAACATGGTAAAATTTTAGGTATTATTGCCTCAAGGCCAATTTTAAAACGTATATGGATCTCTTTAATTTGCATACTAGATACTTTTAACTATATTTCTAAAAAACAATCATGTTGATCCATGTACATATCATTTAAAAAATCATCATTTAAAAATGTTGTCTTAATATTTATTTGGTGAAGCTCTAGGTCAAAAGAGCCGCCAAGAATTAAGAGAAATATAAACCAAATTAGATTTAACTCAGTTACAATATTCACTGAATTAATTAAAATGCTATATTATAAAATTAATGGTTTAAAAAATATTTTAATAATTTAGTAATGTTGATTCACATAAGATATATATTAAAATTTAACAATTCTCCCACTTACATAGCAATAGTCAATCATTAAAATATAATAATCATTAAGGCTAAAATAACAACTATAATTATTGTACATGTCAGAAAATATAAGTTTTAATGATACAGAAATAATATTTGATAGGGAAGTAGATCATACACGTTACAAGCTCATATTTCACATAAAGAATAATGAATATTAAAAAAAACATAATTAATTAAGAGAAATATGCAATCCAAGGTCAGTAAATTTCAGATCAATTATAGATACAAGATTAAAGCATATTATAGTACACATGATATAGAGTAATATATCAGTAATGTGTAACTGAGGTGATTTCGCAATCCTTTTATATTACAAAAATATCAAAATAAAACACAAAAAAAAAATTATTTATCACAAAAAGCACACATTAATGTCACTCCGATAGGGAGTGTACACTAATGGTATTTTAAAACAAATTATTTATTGTCACTATAATTGCTATTTTTTCCCTTTTCAAGCCATAATTATTTTGAAAGAATAAAGAAATATATATATATATATATATATATATATATATATTATTTACAAAAATAACACTAAAGATTGGACTCGCGATAGGCGAGCTTGCAATCTCACAAAATTATTCAAATTGCATATTTGGATATCCAAAATAATTTGGCAGAATATTTAGAAATAATTTACAATAAAATTTAAATAATTAAATAAATGCAAATTGTCTCTAAAATAGTAAAAATATACAAACGGTGCTCCATGACAGAGTATAAGGGATATTTAACAGATAATAATATTCAAAATTTCAGGCTGAATTTTTAGAGACTGTAATATCCAAATATGATTCTTGATAGATTCTGTGTTAAATTCACAAGATAACTTAATAATTTAATCAATACACTCATTATCAAAATTATTTAGTCATACATATAAAATTGAGATAAAAATAGTACATATACAAATTGAATCCTAAATATATATATGAAAACAATAATCTCAAATTATAAATCACAAATTCAATCACATATATGTATAATTACGTCGATTACCGTAAGGGATAACATCAACTCACAATACTTCAATCTAATGACTATGTAATCATGGCAATTTGAATCCCATATATATATATATATATATATATATATATATATATAAACAAACTAATTAAATTTAATATAGACAAACTAATTAAATTTAATATTTGAAAAATTGACGAAAAAATCTCAAATTGCAGTTACGTAATCCCAGATTGTGCATCTGAATATATATGACTCCTCAGACACACTTGTGCAAATCGATGTCTGGATTACATATGAATCAGCCAAATATCTATCTTGATTATGACACCATGTACATATATATCTTGATTAGACATAATCACCAATTAATAATAATAATAATCATGATCAACAATTTGAAAAATACAATTATAAAATTGAAAATACAATGATGATCACCAAAATAAAAAAAACGATAAAACGCATTGTAAATCCATAGATTCAATAATTCGAATTCATAATATGAATTCTAATTCATAATCCCATTAATACAATATCTATCATCCCTAACGATTTTTTGCTTATGACGTCGACACACTTATCTTATACCCACTGATAATGTCAAATATATGTATAATGTGATGGAATTGATCCATGATTTCATTGAATTACCTTCTTTAAAATAGGAGGTGATTCTATTTTCTTTAAAATGGAATCACATGATTATCCTCATTAAAATCTACAAAAAATAAAACATCAACAAACTCAGATAATCACATCAATTATGGCCTATCACGTTGATTATATGTCAACATGAACCAAACGCAAACAGTTTCAATCATAAATATGTCAATTTTCGAAAGAATTCAATCTTTATCTCCAACACCTTGATTATCGACATAACTATATCAATTTATCATCAATTCACTTGAAATTGAAAATTTGGAGTTCTATAGAAAATCTTTTCACAATAATTTTTCCTAATCAATATAAACGAAAAAATTGTTATATTATTTTAATTTCATACAATCACAGAATAATCTGTCTGTAATATCCCAAGAATTTATATGAATATTTAAAATTTATTTGAAGTTTATTGAAAAATTTAATTACATGAAAAATATTCTTTTTGAATTAGTGAAGGAAATTTGGGAATAGAAATTTCAAAATTTTAATTTGGGAAATTTTTACAAATTCTCAAGGACTAATGTGAAAAGAAAAGAAAGTATAGAGGACTTTTGAGAAATGACCAAATAGTAACCCGAGAAGAAGAATGAGCTTATAGGAATGCGTTATGAGTCCGGTACAGAAAGGATGATGGATTCGAGGTTAAAGTGGAGTCTAGGACTTTGAGAGGGACTAAAGTGAAATAAGGAAATTTGTGGGGCACCTAGGATTTAGAAACACCTGAGGTGAGATTTTATGAATTTGCTTTTGCTAGTCTTGACTGAGGGTCAATTGGAGAGCAAGTGATAATTTCACCCTGGGCGAGTATATAGGTGGTCTCACCTCTTTTTCCTCATTTTCTCCTTTCCTCTCTCTCTCTTCACCTTCTCTCCTCTCTTTCTCTCTTCCTTCTCTCTCCACACTCCAACTTCACAACCAGACTTTGAAGGGCGGATCTCGGGCTACGGGACGAGCCTCTAGGAGCCAAGCAACGTAGAGAAAGCAAGGAATCGAGGTAGAAATTTCTATTTCTTAAGCTTTTCCCTATTTTCTAGTTTTAAGAGTGTTTGAGGTAAAATCGAGATTCTGGCTTCGTTTCTCGATTAAAATTGGTGATTTTTGTGTCTAAATGCTCCTTAGACATTAAGGGTGAGATCCCATGGAAGAAATCATGAAAAACGTTGGAGATTTGGCCAGATTTGGGCCAAATCTGAGAGAAATCGCGAAAGGTCGCGATCGTGGAGCCCAGGCGCCAAGGTTATGTGGGGAAGAAGAAAGGATTGGCGCCCAAGCGCCAGATGTGCCGGGAAACCTTAGCTTATTTTCAATCGGCCATAACTTCTTCATCCGAACTCCGTTTTGGGCAAACTTTATATCATTGGAAAGCTATTTAAGTATAGTTTCCAATGGTATAAGTTTCATTTGGATATTCATTACCAGTTAGGAGTTATGATTTGAGAAGTAAGTGAAAGTCGGGAATAGTGGTAGGAAATTTCTCTATTTCGTAACCCTGATGGTTTTTATCTGGTTACAATAGGAATGGTCAAGGTGCAAGGTGGGAGTACCGAGAGCGTGAAATCCAGGTGAGTGGGTTAATACTTGCTATGATTAAATATCTTTGTTATGGACTTTATGCATCATAGTGAAAATATGTTGTATATCCAAGTTTGAAGAGGATGATGACATAAAAAAAAAAATATATATATATATATATATATATATATATATATATATATATATATATATATATATATATTTATATGTTTAAATTATATTGTGCTTGAAGGGGACGATGAGACATAAATAATTGTGAAACTTGCCTAGTGATTCTTATTTTCTCATGAATGGAGGTTATATGATGGATTGTGAATGACATGTAAACTGAGTTGAAATGTGTCATACTCTGCTTATTGAGTTCATCCATATGCGGATAGTTGAAGTATGTTATTGTTGAATAATTGATCTATATTATGGGTTATGTTGTATACATGCTATGTTGCTGGAACAATATTGATTATGTTGTGGCTTGAATTGTAAATGACTGAGTTGTGTATGTGGCTTATGATTATGATTGAGGATGCTCTTAGATGTGATTGTGATTGTGTTTAACTAGAAAGGAAAGGCATGGTGGTGCACCCCATGAAAAAATCTACGTGAAGCTATAAGGGTGGAGAATATATATGGAGCGATAAAGGTAGATGCGGCGGGGGCCGCAGTCAATGATCCAGAGGTATCCTGGACGACCCGGTTGGTACGAAAAATGTGTGAAAATGATTTCACTGTTTGCTGTTGTGAATTATTTGAATTATGTTGAAATATATTTGATTTACTTAGATATTGTTGTGAAGTATTATGAATCATATTATATTATATTATGATCGATTACGTATGATTGCTGCATGTTATCATTATGATGCATGATATTTCTTTTATCATAGTGTTGTGTTGTCTGCTCACTGGGCACGTGGTTTGCTCATACCCCTCTTATTAACATTTTTTTCAGAGTTGATAGCTGAAGGTAAATATCTGTACAAGGAATTATGGATCCTTAGCCGATGATTACCTTTTCATTTATTCAGAATAAAGGTATAATAGTTAAGTCTTATTCTAAGTTGTATAAATCTAAAAATCTCTGTAATCGGGTAGGTTCATTCAGTGATGTAATGTGAATGATTGTAGTTTGTATAGAGAACTCGGTTTGGTTGCATGAAAAAAAATGGTATGATGCTTAAGAGAAAGATAGGCTTACGGAGGTGAAATTAAATTCACTTTCCGTACCGGTCACGTACTCAGATTTTTGGGACGTGACACTGTCAACCTGGCTCTGATACCAATTGAAGAAATTTATAAACAATTCTTATATACAAGAATATATTGCAGACAGTTCTATAACATATATGAATAATAACAAAAATATGCGTACCTGGGAAAACAGCTGAACTCTTGATAGTAATTGATGATCAGGTATAAATAAAATTGAAGAAAATAAAATAAAATAACTAAGGAGAGTAAAACTGCTCTTTTAGCCTAATATGTTTTTCAGATGGTGTTATATCAATAGGACTGCTATACCACATATATAGGCAGAGAGTAGAGACTCTTCCTTGTAAAATCCTAATGGGCTGACATTCCTATCATTAGTCAGTCTACACAAGGTCCAGTTTCAATTCAATAACGATTGTTTAATTTATAAAAGAATTTATAATTAACTTATTATTAAAATTAGATAATACATATAAATGAATAAATAAATATATGTATAGATAAATATGATTTATGCTAGTCCAGGTGAAAAATCTAACAATTGATTAATTGAAATGATAACAATTGTTTTAAAATGAAAAATGACAATCAACAAAACATATTATTATTACACATGTCAATTTAGGTAAGATTATACTATTTATAAAGATTAATATTTTATTTAAAAGAATAAAAAGAGGGGGAGAGAGAGGTGGAAAAACAAAGTGATTGGTGAATGGTAATGTTATTAACTACTAAAAATTGTGCTGTGATGGGCCACATCTATAAAATTTAATGAGATTACATACGAAAAAGGGCCTTTGGTTGGTGAACTTTGCAAAGAGTTCTATCAAGCTTCCAAAATATCTCTTATAATAATTTTGATTTTCGAAAAGAATATAAGAATACAATTATTAAGTAGCTATTTTTGATATAAAAGTCCCTCTTATACACGAAAACATTTTGATTAGCTTGCTTAGCATAGAAGACGGTTTACAATTTTTTAACATTCACTGACCTAAAAGGGACAAGTTTTAAACAAAAAATAAAAAAGATAAAAAATTTATGCGTCGCTTGAGTGAAAAGCAAATGTGTAATTTGAGAATTAATGAAAAAGCAATATAGATTAAAAGTCTAAAATAATGACCTCGCATGACATTATTTATTATTGTTTGGCAAAAATATATTTCGTATCTATAAATTTTCACTCAAGTTTTAAATTCCTCTTAATATTTCATTTTGTGTTAATTTTGATTTATATATTTGTAATTAAATTTAATTATGTCATAGATATTGACTTAACCACCTCTTTTGTATATGCTAACATCAACTCATTTATGTAAACACATAAAAATAAATAAGAATAGTAATAGTAAGAGATATTTGCTATATTTTTAAAAATAAAAATTAATCTTTTTTCTTATGACATTCCATTTTCCACCTCCTTCCCATCAACAATGTGAAGAATGAAGAGGAGAATAAGAAAAAGAAAACGAAAGGTTTTTTAAAATATTAAAAAGAATCCTCTCCCTTTAAGTTTTTTTCGGCAAAATTAGTTTATAAACTAGTAGATAGTTTATAAATTAATTTTTAACTTATAACTTATAACTGATAGCTTATAACTTATAAACTAACTTATTTGAATAAGAAGTGTCCGGTAAAAATAGCTGTTGAAGTAGTTGAAAAGTGTAAAACAACTTAAAATGATATATATTTTTTAATTCTAAAATAATATAAATAAATATATTATTTTTGTTTTTAATTAAATTAATTTAAATGATTATAAATATAAAATTCATTAAAAATATATATTTATATATTTTATATATGAATAATATATTTTCACATATATAATATATTTATATATATATATTATTATATATAATGAAATATACTTACATATTTTATTATTTTTAATATATTATAAATATTTATATATTTTTATCATAAATATATATAATATTATATATAAATATAAATATAATAAAAGATGAGTAAATAGGATATAATAAAGTAAGGGGCATAATGGGTATTTTAAAAAAATAATAAGGGCAAAATAGAAACAAAAAATTTTAAGTTATAAACTATAAACTACTCAAAGTAGCTTCTCAGAATAAGTTATAAGCTACTAAAATAAACTCGTTTAACGAATACTTTTAACGAACTTATAAACTAATCAAATAAGTTATAAGCTAACTTATAAGTTATAAGTTGATTTGCCTAACACAACCTTAGTCTTTAATCATTCCGCTTCCCCCTCTCCGTTCTCTCCCTACAATACAAAGAATAAGGAGGAGAATAATAAAAGGAAAATGAAGAGGAAGAAATTGACAATGATTAAAAATATGATGGATAATTTTGGCACAAAAAAAGACATTTAGGATAAAATTGAAATTTGAGTAAAACTTTAGGAAAAAAAAAAGATACCAAAAGCTTGACTTAACTTTGGTGTGTGTATATATTTATATATAAAATTTTAATTTAGGTACAAAAGTCAAGCTAAACTTTAATGGTAAAAATGATTGAAGATATTAGCCTTGTAAATATTTTTATTAAAATTTAATAGTTTTAGTTTGGTTCAAATATTAATTAAATATTTCATTTTATCTTAAATATATACACTAAGCTAATGAAAAAAAATATTAACATTTATATATTTTGAAAGATAAAATATATTTTTAATAAAAATATTTAAGCGGTCCTTTTACAGATATATGTTAATTAGGTCATGTTTAGAATTGTCTCCTTAATTTGATTTATCTAGGAAATATCTG
This sequence comes from Biancaea sappan, assembly GCA_037074585.1. Taxonomy (NCBI): domain Eukaryota; kingdom Viridiplantae; phylum Streptophyta; class Magnoliopsida; order Fabales; family Fabaceae; genus Biancaea; species Biancaea sappan. Next base: position 8,953,262 of record CM073492.1, on the reverse strand, counting down.
CTAATTTGATTGATCATAAATAAAATTATCATCAATATTGTTTTCTAGTAAGTAGACTATTAATGAGATTATTGTTTATGACAACACGTAATTTTTTTTGTGAAAGATTATTATTTAGTCCCTATTATATAATGCATAAATTAACAACAAATTGACTATAAATTTTATTGCAAATAACTATTGATAACAATTTTATTTATAAAGAACTAATTTAAAAACGTAATTTTATGATAGATCACATTGAAAATACCTCATATTTGAGGAATAATTAGAGAAAATAATTTTATACAAAATTAATTTTAAAAAACTCATTTATAAAGAACCAAAATATTAATTGAGAAAATAATTTTATAAGAGTTCAAATTTAAAAATATTTATTTATAACCAAAACAAATATATATATATATATATATGTATTTGTTTTTATCCAAAACAAAATTAGATGTCAAATTGCATTTTCAAAAGTTAAAATATCGACGGGAAGAAAACAAAAAACAGAAAAGAAACAAAAGTGGCGATGCTGGACGTCACGTCCTTGGCTGTGGCGGTGGATCCACCGATCCAGAATGTTGATGGGTCGAATAGGAAACCCGACCCGGGTAACAAAAAACTGTCGTTAACGAAGTACAGAGACTACAAATAAAAGAGGAAACATAGCCTGTTTTTGGGAAAAACTCGAAAGCAAGGAACGACAGCGTGTAGAAGATCTGCCTCCTTGAATCCTTCTCCACTCCTCCAGCTTCAACCCTCTGGTCCTTCTCCCCTTCCCTCTTTCGCAAGGAACATCTTATTCCATTACAGAACTTATTGCGTCGTCAATGAACAAAAATACCGTACAGGTTTCTGTTTGACTATTCCAAACACTTGCTCTGTTTCTTCCATGAACTCAACCTCCTTGTTCTATTGTGCATGCTCATCCATCTTCCCTCACTGGAAACCTTCTCTCATTCATAGGTTTCTTCTCCCGTTTCGTCTTTTACCCTTATGGGTTAGTTTGTTTGGGATTCTACTGTCTCATATTCTTCGTTCGATTTCTTTTTTGGGTTCTGCCCTTCACCTTTTTTTCAATATTGGGCGTTTCTTATAGTGTCTACTTATTTGTAATTATTTTTGGCTTGTTTGGCAACACTGCGGATATAGAGCTGTTTTCATATTGGTCTGCTGGTAGTTCGACATTGTTTCTTTTTAGCATCTAGGGTTTACTTTGTGACCTTATTAGATTAGTTGAATCATAATTTCGATATTTTGGGTTCAGAAGACTTTTTTGGGCCTCACGAATTTCAAATCCCTGCGTCGTTTTTATAATCAGAGTTAGGTTTCCGGTCTGTTGTTTATCATTTGTTCGTTCCGAGTTTCGTACTACTTCTCATGTTTGGCTGGTTCTTTTGGGAGTTTGGGAATTCCGGGAGTTTCAGCTTTTCCTGTTAAGGTTGCAGGAAGCTGTGTTCTTACTGAGCGGGAACTGTGCCGTTGAGTCACTGTTAAAAGTATATTCATGCCAGCTGAAGGGAATTGGCCTATTTTTAGTATAGAAGTTCATAAATAGCTGGACGTGCTGAAGTTGCCAATATCTTATTAATGGAGAATTCATCTGAGGTACTTGGCTCAAAAGGCTTGATTAAAAAGCATGAATTTGTTAGGATCATAATTCAATGCCTATATGCATTGGGGTACAGCAATTCTGCCTCGTGTTTGGAATTGGAATCTGGTATTTCATTCAAGTCTGCAGAATTTCAGTTGCTTGGATCACAGATACTTAATGGGAATTGGGATGGTTGCATCAGCACTCTTAAACTTATAAAGGATATGATGGATGAAACTAGAGAGTCTGCTCTGTTTCTTGTCTTTAGACAGTGTCTTCTAGAGTTTTTAAGTTGTGGCCAGGATACTTTAGCTTTGGATGTATTAAGGAAACAGATCTCTGCATTACATGTGGACAAATACAAGATTCATAGCCTGGCTAGTAGCATGCTTTCCTTGAAGGATATGGAGTTAGGTTTAATAAATGGTAATGTTGTTCATGATTTGCGAAGGAAGTTGTTAACTGATTTGGAAAAATTGCTCCCTCCTCCAATAACAGTACCTGAAGGAAGGCTGGAGCATTTAGTAGAAACTACTGTTACAGCCTGGATAGATTCTTGTATGTATCACAGTTCATCAAATCCAATTTCACTTTATGAGGACCATTGTTGTGGTCGGGATCACGTTCCTACTGATACCACTCAGGTGAGTTGGCTCTGTAGATCGTTGTTGCTTGTGAGATAATGTAGTTAATATTTTTTTAGATGATTCATAAGAGAAGTGCAGAAATCTATTTTATCTTGTAGAAGAATTTAATTTATTTGCTTGGTGATGCCAGAATTGAGATTAATTTACTTATTGAATTTTCATTTTGAAACACACCATTATCTGTACCTGATTTTAGACTCCATTTTTTCATTTATATAAGACTTTTTTAAATAGTAGATAATTAGATAAATATTGATTACTGAAGTTCATATTGCTTACCAATTTAGGTTAAGAGCTTTCATTATTTTCTTTTTAAATATGATTTGAAACATAGATTCGTGTTCCTTATCATTGATTTTAGCAGGACAAATAGAATCTTTCCCTTTGAATGTAATGTTATAAATGATGTAGTTTGAGAGAATAGAAGAAAAGAATTTTTTATTCTGTATGTTTTGAATTACATGGAAGGAGATTTATAACCTTCCAAGTCTAACAAACTTCCTAAGAAAAATAAATTACTGTAACATAATATACACTGTACCTTAATCCCTAAAAAATAGGAATTTTAAAAAAAGAATTTAAATCTGAATTTTATCTACACTAACCGACACTCCCCTCAAGTTGGATTGTAGATATCTAGTAATCCCAACTTGCCAACAAGTGACTCAAAAGTAGGTTTGAACAATCCCTTAGTCAGAATATCAGCCACATGCTCTGTAGTTGAGATGAATGGTATACAAATTTCTCCACCTTCAATTTTTTCCTTAATAAAGTGTCTGTCTATCCCTACATGTTTGGTTCTATCATGCTGCACGGGATTATTTGCAATGCTAATCGTTGCTTTGTTGTCACAAAACAACTTCATAGGACTCTCTTTAGGAAGCTTTAACTCAGTCATAATTCTTTGTAACCACAGTAGTTCACACACTCCATTAGCCATTACCCTGTACTCGGCCTTCGCACTATTTCTAGCTACAACATTATGTTTTTTGCTTCTCCATGTAACTAGGTTACCCCACATATATGTACAATAGCCAGTTGTGGATTGCCTATCAGTAATAGACCCTGCCCAATTTGCATTTGTGTAAGCTTCAATTCCCATATGATCATTTTTCTTGAAAAATAGTCCTTTTCCAGGAGTTCCCTTAAGATATCGCAATATCCTATATGCTGCCTCAAGATGGTTTCTTCTTGGTGAGTGCATAAATTGACTCACAAGACTTACTGCAAAAGCAATATTCGGACGAGTGTGAGACAAGTAAATTAATTTTTCAACAAGTCTTTGATACTTTCCTATATCAACCGAGTTTTTTGACTCACTTTCGCCAATTTTCACATTAGGATCAACTGGTTTACAGCCCAACATTCTGGTATCTTTCACAAGATCCATAAAGTATTTATGTTGACTTATTATGATTCCCTTCTTTGACCTTGCAACCTCCATTCCTAGAAAATATTTAAGACTTCCAAGGTCTTTGATTTCAAATTCTTTAGCTAAATTTTCCTTCAATCTGCTCATCTCCTCCATATCATCTCCTATTAGGATGATGTCATCAACATATACTATCAACACAACTAACCTGTCCTCCTTTGTTCTTTTAAAGAACAATGTATGATCAGCTTGCCCTTGTTGATAGTCTTGTCATTTTAAGGCCCCTGCAAACTTCTCAAACCAAGCCCTTGGTGATTGCTTAAGTCCATACAAGGACTTTTTTTGTTTGCATACTTGTGAACCGAACTTTTCCTAAAATTCCCTTGGTGGATCCATATAAACTTCTTCCTCCAAATATCCATTAAGGAACGCATTCTTAACATCAAGCTGTTGAAGTGGCCAGTCAAGATTAACTGCAATGGAAATTGAAACTCTAAATGTGTTTAATTTTGCCACCGAAGCAAATGTTTCCATATAATCGACTCTATAAGTTTGAGTGAACCCTTTCGCAACCAATCTCGCCTTATATCTCTCAAGAAATCCATCGGCGTGATATTTCATAGTAAAAACCCATTTGCTCTCAACGGTCCTCTTTCCTTTTGGTAAATCAACGATCTCCCATGTTTTATTTTTTTCTAGAGCTTTCATCTCTTCTAAGACAGCCTCCTTCCATGCAGGAACTTGTAAAGCATCTTGTATATTTTTTGGAATCTCAACATTGATGAGTTTAGTAAGAAAACAAGAGAAAGAATTGGAACTATTCTTATGGGAGACAAAATTGGAAGTGGGATGTCGAGTAGTGCATGTCCTTACCCCTTGTGTATGAGCAATTGGTTTGAATAAATTAGAGTAGGAAGCTTCTTGATCACTGAGCTGATTTTTAGAGGTATTAGGATATGGCCGAGGGTCATATGATTGACAGTGCTGAATTTCTTGGGGTGGATATTGCCTATGGTAAACCTGCACAAAGAATTTAAATGTTGCTTTCTCTTTTACAGAAAATTCTGGTTCTGGTTCCATAGATTCTTTTTCAGTAAAAATAGGTTGATTTTCCTCATTTAAGTTTGTTTCTTGTTGAATAATTGTGTTGGGCTGCAGTTCACGGATCTGATTTTCCTTAGCAGAATTCATGTTTGAAAAATAGCTAGAATCTTTGTTCACAGTATCAAAAATCTTTGGAAATAAAAAATCTAGATATGAAACTGAAATCACCGAATCTTCTTTGTTCTTAACAACCATATCTGCATTTTGAATCTCCCCTTGAGGATGAGGGCCAAAAAAAGGTGTGTTTTCAAAAAAAGAGACATCCATAGTGACAAAGTACTTTTTCAACTGAGGTATAAAGCATTTAAAACCTTTCTGTGAAGCAGAAAAACCAACAAAGATCCCTTTGTAAGCCCTAGTGTCAAGCTTACTTTTGGCCTTGTCTGGATTATGTATAAAAACAGTACACCCAAATATTTTTAGAGGCAAATCAGAAATTAACTTTGAATTTGGGTTGAATTCTTGAAAGAGTTGTATTGGAGTTTTAAAATTCAAAATCCTAGAAGGCATTCGGTTTATCAAAAAGACTGCATGTAAAATAGCATCACCCCAGAATTTTTTTGGCATAGAATTTGTAAACAGTAAAGCTCTAGTAACCTCCAAAAAATGTTTATTTTTTCTTTCCGCAGTGCTATTTTGTTGAGGTGTGTCAAAACAAGAGCTTTGCTGAACAATACCCTTTTTTGAAACCCCCCCCCCCCCCCCCCCGCCGCTATCTTTGAAAAAAATTCCCTACCATTGTCACTTCTAAATATCCTTATTTTTTCATTGAATTGTGTTTTAATCATAAAGAAAAATTTTTGAAAGATGTCTGCAACTTCTGATTTTTCTGTCATTAAAAATATCCAACTTAGACGAGTATGATCGTCAACAAATGAAACAAACCCTTTTTTTCCTGTACTTGTGGGAACTCGGGAAGGGCCCTAGATGTCACTATGAATAAGTTGAAAAGGTTTTGAAGGTTTATATGGTCTTGGAGCATAAGAAGAGCGGTGATGTTTAGCCATAACACAATATTTACACTGAAATAAAGTAGGATCTTTATTGATAAATAACTTAGGAAACAAACGTTTAAGGTATCTGCCCTAACCTATAATGCCATAACATGACATTTTGGCTATCATTTTTTGAAATAGAACCTAGGTCGGAACCAAAACTTGAACCAAAAATGAATTCTGAACTGGTTTACACAGGTGATATTCTTCTTCAAAAAAATATAGGCCTCCACTTTCTCTAGCATTGCCAATCATCTTCCTCGAGACCAAATCCTGAAATTCACAATGAGAGGGAAAGAAATTAGCTTTGCATTTCAATTCTCTTGTTATTTGACTAACAGATAACAAGTTACAAGAGAGTTTAGGAACATGGAGCACATTTTCAAGGATAAGAGATGGTGAAATTTTAATTGAACTAGAACCAGCAATAACATAAAAGGATCCATCAACAATTTTTATTTTTCGATTACCTGCGGCAGGACTATATGAGACAAAAAGATGAGAGTTACTTGACATATGGTCAGTAGCTCCATAGTCTATAATCCATGGACCATTCACAGAATTAGCAGAAAAGGCTGTGAGAAGAATTTTACCTTGATGAGCTAAAGAACAGGAGGGAGAGTTATTTTGGGAGATATTCTGAGAGTTGAGTAATTTATATAGATGCTCTATTTGTTCCTTCATGGAAAGAGAATTGTCAGAAGAAAATGTTTTCTCTTGAGGCTGGTCACTAGTTGTAGAGAAGGCCTTGTTGTCTGATTTTTTCTTAGAATTTGCTGGTTTTCCATGAAGCTTCCAGCAGTTCTCCTTGGTGTGCCATGGTTTCTTGCAATACTCACACCAGAATTTTTTCTTGCTGTCTCCATCAGGACCTCGAGTGAGTAGTGCAGAATTTTCTGTCCATGTGCTACTCGGTGCTGTCATCACCCGCTTTCTTCCCTCCTCTTGATGTAATTCAGAAAATACCTCTCAAATGGATGGTAGTGGTTTCCGTCCAAGAAGGCATCCTTTAACTTCATCAAGACATAAAAACACGATCATTCTCTTCGCGCTTCCTAAAATGTGCCAAGTGACGTGGATTTTCCCATTCATCATTGTAACAGATATCTAATTCCTGCCATAATGCTAGCATCTCGTTATAGTAGGCTGTGATGTCCCGGTCTCCTTGTTTGGACATCCACAATTTCTGTTTCAATTCGAAGACTGGGGAGGAATTTTTGACATTGGAGTAGGTGTCATGGACTGCATCCCATATCTTCCCTCGTTAGAAAACCTAGTTTACCCCTACCATCAATGGCGAGTTTAACTAATTGGGCCCACTCCAAAAAGTTACTGCCATTTAGCCGGACAACAATAATTTGAAGAGAGGCGTGGGTACTTATCTCGACAGTATTAGACTGATAAGCAGGACTAGAAGGACTGGAAGAGGGAGCAAGGGTGCCGGCAGGTAAAGGTGAGGTCATTTTGAATTTAGGGTTCTCTTAGATCAAATAATGAATTGGAGGCTCTGATACCATATAGTTTGAGAGAATAGAAGAAAAGAATTTTTTATTCGTTATGTTTTGAATTACATGGAAGGAGATTTATAACATTCCAAGTCTAACAAACTTCCTAAGAAAAATAAATTATTGTAACAGAATATACACTGTACCTTAATCCCTAAAAAATAGGAATTTTTAAAAAAAGAATTTAAATATGAATTTTATCTACACTAACCAACAAATGATTATTTGTCTTTTACATGCATGTTTTGTCAGTTGAGGTTTTAACTATCTTTATCCTTTTTGGTTGGGACTTCTATTTTGTTTCTATCAATTAAGTGATGATAAAGGAAGGACTTCCCATTAGATGCCATGAAAGGGGAATAACCGAAGACATTGCTTCCATTTCTAATGGTTTCCAAATGTATATAACCAGATAGGCCTGTTTGGCGCAGCTTTGAGGTTGCTTATTTTATTTTTTTAAAAAAAAAAGTACTTAGTTTGAGAAAATGAGTTGTTTGGTCAAGCTTTTGTGAAACAAAAGTAATCTACTTTTGAGTGGTAGCAAAAGTTAAGGTTTATTTATTTATTTTTCTTCTGTGGGAAGGAATCAAGGAAGCAGAAAATTGGAACTTAGGAGAAGCGAAAATTATTTTTTTGAAGACAAAAAAGTATTATTTACCACTTAACCTTTACTGTCACACAAGTCTCTACATGCCCATTTTAGTAATTTGACCCTAAAAAGCGCTTTTATTTTTAAAGATTTATCAAACACAATAACATTCATAAAAGCATTTTGTCAAATGATTTTGCCAAACACAAATTACTTCTCTCTCACAAAGTTTTTTTATGAAACTCCATTTGAAAAAAAAGAAAAACTTCAATATAAGTAGAAATCTTCAGCAGTCACAAATGGGAATAGCTGGCTGATTTCTTGAAACAGATGTGGGATGTAGCTAGTGAAGTGACTAATGAGCAACACTATGGGTTTACAGATTATTTTTTCCTTCAGAAAAAGGAACAACAGATATAATATCTATGCTTTCTAGTATGTACATTCTACAACAATACAATCTATGTTGCTTTTACCCTTAAGGTGACCATACGAGCATGTGAAGAGACTAGCAACCGTTGTCTGATCATCAAGTATTGGTATGAGGCTGTTTCCTGTCTGTCTGATTCTGAATTAGACTAATTTTTATGGACTATAGGAGAAATTGTTCATGGTGACTGCGTTAGTTGTAGCAAAGGACTATAATATCAGATATAGAATCATGGAGATAAAATTTGAAATTAATCTTCTAGTTTTCTAACATTACATGTCTTATATGTTAAATAATACATGTTTGTCATTACTGCAGATCTTGACTGGGCATAAGAATGAAGTTTGGTTTGTGCAATTTTCTAATAATGGGGAGTACCTGGCCTCTTCATCTAATGATTGTACAGCCATCATATGGAAGGTATAATGTCATAGGTTTCAAAAAGATAATAGCTTTTAGCTTTATGAATGATTCTTTCAAGATTAACATCTTACTTGCTTTTGAAATGTCAATTAAAATGCTTTCTTGGACTCACAATTTGTATACTGATACAAACAATGGTTGGTAATTTTATGTATTTTTATTGTATTTTCACTGCAAATAGTAGCTCCTAATGCATGATCTGTCAACCATGAGATGTTAGGTTGCTGCTGCTGCTTTTTCCATCAAATGTATATATCAACTTAATTCATTGTTTGGTGCTGCATTTTAATGTTTGGTGCTGCATTTTAATATTTTGAGCTTTTTTCCTTTTTCCCTGATTGAGGACTTCTTGTCCTCCAATAATTTGTACTTTCATTTCTTTCCAAAGCGTTTTCTTCTCTTTTTTAAAAAGATTCCAGGCTAGGATTTTTACAGAAGACTGGGTTGGGCAAGGACTCCTAAGCCCCGCTTTAATCTAATTGGTAAAAATGGACTTTAGAATAGAACCATAAGAAAACATTTTTGTGATCGTGATTACAGTTAATTTATCAAGCTTTTCTGAAGCAATCACAAAGCACTGTCATGCCACATAGTTTTGATCAGCATGAGGACAATTTTTGACCATAACATTTCTTTTTCATTTAAGTGGGCTGTAGATTGAACATGCTGTCAGTTGAGGCCCTTATGGAGAATATTGCATGTTCATTTAGTATATATATGCTGAAGGGAAATGATTTTTGAACACTAGGTGTGTAAGATGCAATTAATCTAAGCCATTTAGAAAAAAGTTTAAAACCTGTTAAATGTGTAGTTGATTCTATTCAAGCTCAAATCCTGCCCTATGTGCAGGGGTAGAAGAGCTGTGCATTTACAAGTATATAAAATGGCATAAATCTTGAATGAGTATAGAATTTTGGGGATGTTCCACGCTTTTAGTTTTTACCAGAAAGAAATAGTTGATGCTTCATCTCTTCAGGCAGCTAGTTGAGCCCATTCAAAGACCAGCCCATCAAAAGCCCAATAATATAGATCCTAGCATTACAAGTTAATTGTCTTTCCTGCAGCTATTTGAAGAAAAATTGTGATATTTTGTGTTGTTGGAGATTGACTAGAATCTCATTGTGCCAGATAGTAGTTTCTGATGCACATATAGGCCGAAAATAAACTTGTAATGTAAAGAGTGGGGAGGGACGGCTCATCCAAATGGGGCCATATGTGCCACCTAGCTTTCTGCTAGATTTAACTACGCAAATAATTGACCTATCAGTGTTTATGGGACCCAAAACTGTGTATTTCCATTTTCCTGACCATTTATAATTGGTCACACAATTTCATGGTTATAATGAACCTGGACTTATTCCCTTAAAAAGGAATGCAGCTTGCTTAGCAAAGACTTTCAAAGCCTAATAGTGCAGCATGTAGCTTATTTTCCACTTAAAAAAAAAAAAAAACGGTAACGCTCAATAAAAGTATGTTGTTTTCAGATGATATTTCTAATCTAATTTAGGAATAATCATGGGATTAAGATTTCATTCCCTAGGTTGATCTTATAGGGTGCGTTTGGTAGTTGTACTGTAGCATCCGGGAAGAGGGAATTGCCTCTTTTTTTCCATTGCAGCTTGTTTGGTGGCCTTTCTGTTACAGTTGAAGGAGGGTTCCGATGGAGATGCACCTGGTGATTTTCCCTCGAACCTGTATGGAGCTTTTCCATCAGATTTTGGATAGAAAACTAGTTTACTGGTTTTCCATCCGGAAAACAGTAATTTCTTCCAAATTTGCCTTGTCCTTCATTTGTCAATCCCATTTTTATCCTTGCTGAAGCCCTAGAAGCATTGGTTGGTTCGTGCGATGGCTCGGTTGGAGCTCGAAGGCGTCGCACTGATGGAGAAGGGCAGAGGACTCCACAGAAGGCGTCAAAGGGTATGAAGGAGGACTAACTAGAGATGGGAAAATGTGGAAGCTATCGAAACCGTCAAAGCCGCCGTCGGGTTTGCCCTTGAAGTCGTCATAGGGTTTGTTGTCGAAGCCGTCCAAGGCACTAGAGCTCGAAGGCGTTGGAGAAGGGAAGAGGACTCTAACGTTGAAGGGTGAAGGGGATTAGGGATTTAACTGTTTTATGATTTTTAATTTTTTTTCCTATTATAAAAAATAATTTTCAAACAAGGGTATTTTAATAATTTAATTCTACATATTCTCTTTTCTTTCCTTTAAGAATTACATACCAAATACATTTTTCCTTTTTTCTTTCATTCTTTTCCATCACATACCAAATATAATTTTTTTCCCTTTTCTCTTCCTCTTTTCCTTTCTATTTTTATTTTTTTTTTCCTTTCCTTTCCTTTCCTATCCTGCGTACTAAACGTGCCCACACAGCTTGTTTTTTGTTTTGGGAATTTGATAAAGAAAAATTTTCAAATATTGCTGGATAATGTTGATTAGCCTAGTTTGGAGTCAGTTTGATGTTCAAACCAGCCTATTTGCTGCATCTATGTGTACTAATTTATAAGGTTTGCCTATAAGAAAAAACATAAATGGAAAATTTTTGTGAAGTATATAAGCAGAAATAGAGAAACATTACAGCTTTCTAATGCTCTGCAATACATCTGTTAGGTGCTGGAAGATGGAAAATTGACACTGGAACACACACTACAAGGTCACCAACGTGCTGTATCTTTTGTTGCATGGAGTCCTGATGACACCAAGTTGCTCACATGTGGGAACACAGAAGTTTTGAAGCTGTGGGATGTTGAAACAGGTACATGCAAACACACATTTGGGAGTCATGGCTTCGTTGTCAGCTCATGTGCCTGGTTTCCCAACTCAAAGCATATTGTGTGTGGCAGTTCCGACCCTGAAAAGGGCATTTGTATGTGGGATTGTGATGGAAACGAGTTAAAAGCATGGAGAGGAGTGAGGATGCCCAAAGTTCTAGATCTTTCTGTCACACCGGATGGGGAGTACCTTATCACCATATTCATGGATAAAGAGATTCGAATTTTGCAGTTGGGAACAAATGCTGAGCGAGTCATCTCAGAGGAGCACCCAATCACATCTCTTTCTGTTTCAGGAGATAGCAAGTTCTTCATTGTCAATCTCAACAGCCAGGAGATTCATATGTGGGATGTGGGTGGGGAATGGGATAAGCCATTGAGGTATAAGGGCCACAAGCAACACAAATATGTGATAAGGTCATGCTTTGGTGGATTGGATAGTTCATTCATTGCCAGTGGTAGCGAGAATTCACAGGTGATTGCTTCTTTCTGATTGTGTTAATTGCTTGCTGCTAGGTTCAGAAAGTACAAACTAACAAACATTTGATCCAATTCAGGTGTACATTTGGAATCGCAGGAACTCAAAGCCTATAGAGGTTTTATCTGGGCACTCAATGACTGTGAATTGTGTGAGCTGGAACCCAAGAAGACCAGAAATGTTGGCCTCTGCTAGTGATGATTATACAATTCGTATATGGGGACCCAGCTTATCAAAAGAATGAAACTTGAGTAGATTAGTTGAGCTCCTTGGATATAAAATTTTCAAACCTAGACCTAGCTTAGTGTATATAAGTTATATTCTTTTCCCCCCACAGCTTAGTTTTTGCAGCATGAGTTTGTATGTAAAGCTCTGGTATTCCCATTCAAAAATTTCCCATTTTCCATCCGTGTTCTGTAATTTTTGGCTGTTTCCATTTGTTATACCCTGCATTTGTCAGATCCTTAATAATTGTGGGGAAACTGATGGAAGACACGGTTTATTCTTTTTTCCAACTCTATGTAGTATATACTCTGAAAATGCTACCAGCATATTCCTTTTCTTCCTTGCACCGTTTGTGTTCACAAGTCGTCTGGTAGTCTTTTCAAGTTGTGACGGATCTAAGGGCAACAGAAATCAGTTTTCCTTTTCCCTTTATTTGTTCACAGAATCACAAGAACAATACGCCTTTTCTAGCAACGAAAATTGAGACATGAAAATTGTGAAGCGAAAATTTAAATTTTCTGTTGGAAAGAAAAATAAATAAATTTGTCTGTGGTTTCCGATAAAACTAACGAAACTAAATTTATGGAACTTGGGAGAAAACTGGTTTTCGAACATTTGACTTGTGTTTGAACGATATTTTTATGGAGTTATGTTCCCTTACCTGATCTGAAATGGGATGATTTTCTATTAATACAAAAATATGCAGTCTGCTGACACAAGTACGCGCTTTTATTTGCTGATTCGAGCTAAGCATTTTTTTTTTTAAAATCAAATCCTCAACCTCCATTTGGGAAGTTAGCATAGAAGTAGTTAAATTAGGAAATTACAGCAATTTGAACTATGTCTAAATTCTAATACTTCAATCAGCACATAATGAGTTTGAAGATTTTTTAAAAGTATAATTATATTGTATATTCTGATTTTCCTCAAAAAATAAAAATAAAACATTTAAGTTGTATTTGTTCGTTATTGTCTGAATTTCGTTATTTTTCAGTTCCAGGTTTCGCAAATCCCTATGTTATTTTGATCCAACGGACCACGCGAAAAGAACTGGTCACTTCAATGATCAGGATTGTTGCTTGCCCTAGCAGCATGAGGAATACGTATTTCCATGGATACCCCAAAACTTCATGATATATTCATTTTGCCCCCAAATGCTATGGATTGACCCGTTTACCCATCTTCTCCCTAGGTCTGTTCCCTTTTGAAATTAAACGAGGAGGCTGAATAAAGCGACACAGCGCCCTCAAGAGGGAAGGGCTCTCTGTTGTGGTAAATCGAAGTTTCCTTTAGCAGGAAACGATGAATTGCGATTTCGGATGTCGGGGACTAACATTCCTCCTCCTCCGGTGACTCGTTCCGATTTGATCCTTGCTGTTAATCTCCATTTCTACAAATGAAATTCATAGATATGACGGGATTTCCTAGGCCTCATGATCAGACCTCACCTTCATCCTCGTCTACCTATAATTCCAATAGCAGGTCTTAATTCTTGTTTCAGATGATCCCTTTTATTTGCACCGATTCGGTTTTCCTGTTCTTTTTTTTTTGGGGGGGGGGGGGGTGTTTCAATTTGGACTTCAGTTTCCCATTGTCTTGATGGCTGAGGGAACGAGGAAATTTGAAATCTGGGACATGTAAGGTTTATGGAAGAAGCCCCAACAAACAAGTTAAAACGGAAATTTCCAAAGGTTGGCGTATATTGATGGTCCCTATTATCTGATCCTTTCTTTCTTTCTTTTTTTTTTTTAGTCCTGGGTCGAGATGATAATTTCCTCTGTTATTGTTAGAGTCAGCTGAAATTTTAAAAGAGCTCTATGCTTAAACACATGGGTTTTGTTATTTCCGAGGCTTGATTTCTAAGCTGCTTAGTTTTCGAGCTGGATCCCTCAGATTTGGTGTTAGTTGATTGCCCATGTTGACCATCTTTAATTCACAGCCACCGGCTCAGAAAACCAACAGTAGTCTTGAGTTTTGACCCTAGGTGTGATACAGTGATATGAGCTTAGCCAAATGTTGAGCTCTGCTCAATGCAATTTGATATAAAAATATGCACATTGCCATCAATGGTGGCTAAAAATAACAAATTTTGTTTTCCTGGGCAAAAATGCATATGGACTATATAATATGACCATAAGATACATGACAGTACGGGACTCTCGGGGCTCTTATGGTCATGGAGCATGTAAATTTTGATTTTGTTCACTCTGATAACTATGCTTACAAGTGCTTGGCCATGAAAGAATAAGCTGAATAATTCTTAAGTTTCCAAAACCTATGAATCATATCAAGTTCATTGTTGACAGCTCCAAAAAAGCTATTTCTTTTGCTCTTCACTGAGTATTTATAGTTTAATATTTTCCTACAAGATGGTTTTCTCATTTGATTTGTCCAATTTGGTTCAGTGGTAGAAATGTCTTCATTTTGCTAGCACGGAGAGAGGTTTCGGCTAGATCAAAACATGTGCCAAAACAGCACTGGGGAGAAGCTTCTAAACCAGAAAGTGGCTCTTGCCCTCGTTCTAGAAATGATGCAGCAAGAGATGCAAAACGTGGTCTCCTCTCATGGTAATTATACAACTTCAGTGTATAAATCTTATTGAACAAAAAGCAAGCTTCTTGCAAATGTGTATTTTTGTTTTCTTAAGAAAAGTAAGTTTTGAGGAATAACAACTCTGACAATGATTTTCAGGGTTGAAGCAGAGTCATTGCAGCATTTATCAGCTAAGTATTGCCCTTTGTCGCCTCCCCCACGATCTACTATAGCAGCAGCATTTAGTCCGGATGGAAAAGTGCTTGCATCCACACAGTAAGTTGCACTTTCCTCCTTGCCCATTTGCTAATTTGAATTGAGGGCTCTTTTGTGGTTGATTTTAGTCGTTGTTTGCCATGTGCAGTGGAGATCACACGGTAAAGATAATTGATTGTGAAACTGGAAGTTGCTTAAAGGTGTTAATTGGTCATAGGAGAACGCCTTGGGTGGTAAGCTTGATATTTTCCTGCTTGCCTTAATTTTTTAGTCATTAAGTTTCTTGAGAATGCCTTGATTATTGTTAAGAGTTGTTATTCCTCAAAATTTAAGTTTTGAGGAATAACAACTCTGACAATGATTTTCCTGCTTGCCTTGATTTCTTTTGAGAACGCCTTGTGGACTGTAGTTCTCAATAGATTTAATGCTAATGATCTGCATTAAGTCAGGCTGCTATTTAAGGTTTTGTCTTTTGATGTTTGTGTGATGTGTATGAGGAACTCTGAGATTAATAACCATTCGTTCTTACATTGCAAGGTGGCCTGAGATATTTGGAACAGGTTATTTGGTCTATTTGATGAGAATTGGGTTTGTCCTGAAGACCTTGGTGCTCTTCTTGTGACTAATTTTAGTGGCTTTGGTTATAGGAAGGAGAACAAAATTTTGTGGAAAGCAGCTATGTTCGCGATTGTGTGGTGTATTTAGATGGAAAGAAATGTCAGAGTTTTTAATGAGCAGTCTTTGCCTCCTCACTTGTTGTGGGAATGTATTTGCTATATTGCTTCCCTTTGGGTTTCGGCTAATGAAATGTTTAAGGGGATGCCTTTCTCATATGTTTATAGGGATTGGAGAGCTTTGTTGTACTAGCCTTGTTTTTTGGGCTTTGAGGGGTGATTCTTTGTTTTGGCTGTCTTTTATTTGGAGGATCTCTTGTCTTCCTTTTTCTCTTTTTTTGTTTTTCCTTTTTCCTTTGTTTCTCTCTCTTCTCAATAATAATACTTCTTTTTCTATCAAAAAAAAATGTTTCTTGTATTTATAATTTTATTTTGCACTTAAATATTTGCATCAAGTTTGTTTGTGGCCAGTACATTATAGTTTCCTTTGAGCATGAGAGAAATTCACGAGTTTAAGGGATGTTTTCTCGAGACAAAGATTTCAACTTTTCCTCATTATGGATCATTATGTGGCGTCTTTAGAAGTAGGAGCCATAAGTTATATGAACTCTTATCTAGTCCCTGGAATTTATATGACCCCTTTGAGGACAGGGCTTATGTTTAGGGTTGGTTGTTTGGTCTAAATAAGGCATGCTTGCTTTCCATTCTCCTTGTGCAAGCAATTTTACCTCATGGGAACTTCTTTTGTGTTGTCAAAGCAAACACTGTTGTCAAAATGTGCTGCCTCTTCATATTTTTCTGTACTAATCTAGTGCTAATGGGTTACAGGTTAGGTTCCATCCATTACATCCACAAATACTTGCTAGTGGGAGCTTGGATCAAGAAGTTCGCTTATGGGATGCCAACACCTCAGAGTGCATTTTATCTCATCATTTCTGTAACTTTACTCTCAATCCCCCTTTTCTCCTAAATTACTTTTTCAGCTGCACAGAATTTGTCTATTGTTCTTGTGCTTCTATTATTACCTTTATATTGGGTTTTTTTAATTGACAGATCGAGCCATTGCATCCATTGCTTTCCATGCCAAAGGGGAAATACTTGCTGTAGCATCAGGCCACAAGGTATAATTCTTACTTGTTACATTTTTAATGTCCTATTCCATCTTTTGGTAGTATTTTTTGTGGATCTAGTCACACTGCTTTTCGGAATGCTGTGTCAGCTGTACATATGGCACTACAACAAGAGAAGTGAATCATCTTCGCCAATATTTGTGTTGAAGACAAAACGTTCACTTCGGGCTGTGCATTTTCATCCACATACTGCACCATATCTTTTAACTGCTGAGGTAAGCAAATTGAAATGCCATTGATTATCTACCCATTGCAATCAGAATATTCTGTTTGATCCTTGTTTTAGGATGACATGCTCTGTTGATGTGCAGGTCAATGATCTTGACTCTTTGGATTCCTCAATGACGCAGGCAACTTCCCTTGGTTATTTACAATATCCTCCACCTGCTGTGATTGTCGCAAATATTCATTTTAAGGAACATATTAGTTTATACAGTGAACTACCGTATATGTCGTTACCATTATTCTTCTTGTCTTCATATAATGTTGATGATTCAAGAATGGAACCACAAAACGGTGGTCATGTTGCTGGTTCAGATAACATGCAAGTTGAATCTTCTTCCTCAATGCAGTTTCAAGCAGCCACAAATGCTACTAAGCAGAATGATACTACAGTGTCTGTGTCTCCCATGGATACATCCTTTGAGGTTCCTACTAGCTCTCAAACTGGTATAGAATACGCTGCCCATGCTAGTTTCTCTAATGGAATGGGAATTGGTATCAATAACCTCACTGTGGATGGTATGGAGACCGATGAAACAGAACCAACTGAAGGAAGCCGACGTGGAAACTCTACGGATGTCTATTCTTTGAGTAGTGTGCTTCATGGACTTTATAGACAAACAGCAAATTGTGAGGGTTTCTCTGAGTTGGGTCAATTTCAACAGTTTTTTCCTTCAAGAGACCCAAGTGGATGGGAGCTACCCTTTCTGCAAGGATGGTTAATGGGTCAAAGCCATGTTGGTGTTCCCTTGGTGCCTCCTCACATGGGTGGTAGTTATGATGAGCTAGCTCAACAAATTGGTTCTTCCATCATGTCATCAAATTTGTCCGCTCATCATATTGAAGCTACAATGTCATCTTCAGCCATGCCTGGGAACGCAAGTATACCAGGAGCTTCAGGGAGATCTGGTTTATGGAGTCATTTTCCACAATCTCAAGTTCCTGCATCTGAAACTGGCAAACTTGCTGCTTCCATTAATATCCCACATGATGGGACTGATTTCCAAGCCATTATAAGTCGGATCCAGTCAGAACTTGCCACGTCAATGGCTGCCGCAGCTGCTACAGAGTTGCCTTGCACAGTGAAGCTAAGAGTGTGGTCGCATGACATAAAAAATCCCTGTGCACCACTAAATGCTGAAAAATGCCGCCTAATCATACCGCATGCTGTACTGTGCAGGTATCTTCTGTAGTTTGAAAAAGATAGAGTTATTTTGCTTTGCTTTTTGCCATGCAATGTTGTGAACTGTTTACTGTTATGAACCAGATACTTCATAGGAATGGAATAATTTTAATATTTTCTTTTAAAAAATTATTTGGAGTGACTTCTACAATGTTTATACTCTTTTACATTTAGGACGTATATTTCTAATTCAAAATTTTGTTTGCAGTGAAATGGGTGCCCATTTTTCACCATGTGGTAGATTTTTAGCTGCTTGCGTGGCATGTATGCTTCCTCAAGTGGAAGCTGATCCAGGATTACAAAATCAAGTACACCAGGATCCTGGAGTTGCAACATCACCAACACGGCATCCAATCTCAGCACAACAAGTTATGTATGAACTTCGCATATATTCCCTTGAGGAGGCAACGTAAGGCTCACTTCCTTCAACAAGACTTCTTTCCATAGATGTTGCCAAGCATTCCTTTATTTTTCTTGCACTCACTTTTTAGTTTGACACTGATAAATTTAAATTGATTTTGACAATTTATATTTCTTGAACAGATTTGGAATTGTGCTTGCATCACGGGCAATTAGAGCAGCTCACTGTCTGACTTCAATCCAGGTCAATTAATTAATTAATTGATAAAGAAAGATTATTTATATCCAACATTATTATCACCAGCCTAGGCATGAATTATTTTGCTGGTTTGTCATGTCACTGGTGTACTTTATTATTTTATTCTAATACATGATTGTTGACTGTCATATAATTATGTTTCAAGAAAAGCAGATTGGAATCTTTTTCTTTTGAACTGTTGAATGTTACTTTTTTTTTTCTTCCTTCCTTATGTGCAACTTCAAATATTTACATGTCTTTTTTAATTGTCTTTTCTTTTCCATGAACACACCTGTATCTCTTACTTATATAATTCCCACCTCTCTCTCTCTCTCTCTCTCACACACACACACACACACACTCTGTTAGACCCTTAAAGCAATATGCTAGGAAGGGGAAGGGCATGGATGGAAATCAGGAAAAAGAGGAGGGCAAAATTAAGTTTTATTCCAGAAAGAAAAAGAAAGGTACAGAGGTGGCAGAGGACAGTGGAGCAGAGGAAATGGGAATAACTAACCTATAGGAGAGCAGGCTGAACTGGCAGGGTTCAGGGGTTTTTATAGGAAGCCTTGTGTGACGGGGAGGGTATCTTTGGCTGAAAATATGGATGGTTTGGGGAGAGTGCTGGCCTCTCGAAAGTCTAGCATCAGTGTTGCTTACTGTGTGTTCTTATTGTTTTCTTGTATTTTCTGTTATTTCTTCTACCTATTGTGATATTGTGTTGCTACGTGAGTGTTCATCTGTGTGTGAGGTTTCTAGTGTTGTTTTGTGAGTGTTTTATTAGCTTGTATCATCTCTACCCTACTGGTAGGGATTTATCAGTACTAGAATACAAGTTTCTGTCATTTTTCTGCATTTTCTTTGGATTCTTTCACTGTTTTGTTTGGCGTCCTATCAATTGGTATCAGAGGGGTGACGATAGCGGAATAATGAACATGAAGAAGGAAAGTAGAATAGGAAGTGTGGTACAAGAGATGACCATGCTGAAGGAATCTGTCAAGGACCTTAAAGAGTAGTTGTGGGAACTAAGAGATGCCGTGATGCGACTGGAAAGAGAGGGTGGAATTCAACTAGCACAGAAGAACAAGGCTGAAGTCAAGACTGCATCGCAAGATGAGAAGAGAACAGGCATTGACTTGAAGGCATTCTTGGAAGAACTTAGAGAGAGGAATGGCAAATTTAGAAAAGAGAGGCAAATAGTGGAAAAAGAAATTGAAAGGGAATCTAAAGAGCAGAAACCGGGCTCGGTCGAAGAAAGCAAGAAAGATGTGGTGGTTATCTTCAAGAAAGGATTTAGAGAAGAAAATGAAGAAGAGGAAAGTTCTGATTTCATGACTGACGCTCCAAAAGCCATGAGAACGGAAACTAAGCACCACCAAGAATGGAGTCCTAACGACAGTCGCAAAGAGAAGATCGTTGCCGGGGATGTGCAGGAGATACATGTACCAAAATCAGGCCGGCCAGCAAGTAATTTTTACTTTTTTGGTGCTGGAGCAGAAGGGAGCAGCTGGAGGTGCAGTGGCTGCCCAGAAGAATGTAATTGTGAGAATAGAGAGTGACATCCAATTTTGGCAGAAGAGGATGACGGCAAGAAGGTAAGCAATTGGATATTGAAGAGGGTTAGGGTTGCTAGGTGGGCGAGATGCCCAAAAATGAATTGGGATGATTATTTCGTTGGGCTTTTTAATTCATATGCTCAGGTGGCCTAAAGCCTTTATTTAACCACTCTTATTTCAATAGCCCAAAAACATTATTTAAATTTGGCCCACAAAGAGAATAAAAGTATGACTTTAAAATGGGCCAAAGAGAATGGTCTGGACCCAAAAAAATTAGGGTTTACTAAAACCCAAATTTTTGACTCAAAAATCTCTAGCGGCTGAACAGGAGTCAAAGGTCTCCTTCTCACCTGGAGTTACAGATTTGAACAGGCCAGAGGCATATTTCCACCAAGCTGAGATCGAGGAAGAGAAGAAAAAGGAAAAAAGACTTCGTTTCGGATATGCAGAGTTATTTCAGACGGACCATAGGGGAAAGAACATCAATCTACAACTATTATTGATGGTAGAGAAGGGCAATGAAGAGGGAAATGATGACTTGCTGGCTGTCCTATGTGAGAAAATTTCCAAGAGGCCTTGATCATGAACGGCGCCATTAGGGGGTGTTTCAAAGAAGAGATGAGCGGAGAGGTTAGTGTAACCCAACACACACTTGACCCGACCCGTATTTCTTAAACAACATATTATCAAAGTCCCAAATAGAGATGGATCCACTATAACTATGGATCTTTTGGGTTGTTATTTAAGGATCACTCCATTTTTTGAGACCATTAAGGCTGCACAAGTAATTGACCCAACAACACCCGACAGAAACCAAAAACTGAAAGATGGATCAGGTAAAGCAAAACCAACTGATCCAATTCCTTTGTAAATAAAATTCGAGGGGAATTTCCGATGTTCATCTAGTAGGGTGGCAGTAAGGAGGAGAGACTTGGGCAATTGCGATTTTGCAGAGAAAGGTTCCATTGCAACTCAAGAAACTGAGGATAGACAACATCGATCATTGATTTGGATAGAAAGAGACAAAGAAGACATAGGGGGAGAAGCAACAGTGATGCAGATTATAATTGAGGAGAATGGAGAGATTCATTTTGATGCATTTACCAATAAAGCTAAAGAGACACAGACTTTTGCAAAGGGTGGAAATATGGAGGGCCTCTACCCTGAAGAAGCCATTTCTGATGTTGGAAAAGATTATGCTGAGACAGAAAATGTTTTTAATCAAGATCAAAATTTCAAGAAGGTTGAGTTGGAAGGTGTTATGGTTATCAATGTGGGCAAGTCAGCTGTTAAGACATCTCGCTACAAGATAAGGGTTTTTGCCCACTCATTGGAATTCACTGAACATTTTTGCATTGCATATGGATTTGAAGAACTTCCAGCACTGCAGCAACTACAGTTTGGGGAAGTAGGTGTTTGGAAGCAAGAACAGAATTTTACAGGAAAGAAGCCCCCAGTATCAACTTTTACTTCTCACCTTGAGGGCAAGGTGAAGCTTCAAGGGCGGGGTAATGTTAGACCCTTAAAGCAATATGCTAGGAAGGGGAAGAGGATGGATGGAAATCAGGAAAAAGAGGAGGGCAAAATTAAGTTTTATTCCAGAAAGAAAAAGAAAGGTACAGAGGTGGCAGAGGATAGTGGAACAGAGGAAATGGGAATAACTAACCTACAGGAGAGCAGGCTGAACTGGCAGGGTTTAGGGGTTTTTATAGGAAGCCGTGTGTGACGGGGAGGGTATCTTTTGGCTGGAAAATATGAAATGGTTTTGGGAGAGTGTTTGCCTCTCGAAAGTCTAGCATCAGTGTTGCTTACTGTTTTCTTGTATTTTCTGTTATCTCTTCCACCTGTTGTGATATTGTTTTGCTATGTGAGTGTTCGTCTTTGTGAGGTTTCTAGTGTTGTTTTGTCAGTGTTTTATTAGCTTGTGTCATCTCTATCCCACTCGTAGAAATTTATCAGTACCAGATTACAAGTTTCTGTCATTCTTCTGCATTTTCTCCGGAATCTTTCACTGTTCTGTTTGGGGTCCTATCTCTCACACACACACAGAAGGAGATTTAACTACCTCTTTTCTTTCTCTTGGTGTTTTTGGGAAACCAAGAAATGTAGTTAACCAATTGGTATTGCAACTTGTTGTCAAACTTATTCTAATAGCAAAATTACCTATTTCTGTTTTGATATCTCGTGAATAATTCAAGTTCTTATCTTTGTCATTCTTCTTTAATTGATTAACTATGGTTTAAAAAGATCTTATCCTAGTGGAGTAAAATTTGTGCAACTACTGTTTGATTTGTAGTTCTCTCCTACATCTGAGCACATACTGCTTGCCTATGGTAGACGTCATGGGTCTCTTCTTAAAAGCATTGTCATTGATAGAGAAACAACCCTACCTATATATACAGTGCTAGAGGTAAATGACTTATTTCTTTTTCTGAATCGAAAAACAGTTATATCATTTGTGATGTTCATCTTTCTGAAATAACATAGTCACCCCGCCTATCCTGAAATGTCAAATTTATATATTGTTGACTTGATTGATCATCAACCTTCTGTGCTAAAAATGAGCTGTCATTAATAATTGTCTATTGTCACACTCAGTAACTAGAAATGTTTTAAGCTTAATATCAGGTCCCTGAGTTTGCTTGTCTCAGGTATACAGAGTGTCAGATATGAAACTTGTTATGGTGCTTCCTAGTGCGGAGGATGAGGTCAATGTGGCGTGCTTTCATCCTTTTCCTGGGGGAGGGCTTGTTTATGGAACTAAGGTATGCTTTTCTATGTTACCTTCAAATTTCACTGACATTAGTTTATTAATAACACATTACTCCTGGTTGTAGGAAGGAAAGCTAAGGGTCCTCCACTATGACGGAGCTCACGCTGTAAATGGTGCTGGAGTAAGTTACTTTCCTGAGGAGAACATTATTGGAGCCAATTAACCAACAAAGGTTCTATATTTACTTGTTCTGGGGTTTTCTAATATTTATAAAGAATTGTCAAATTGATATTTGATTTATTAGTTCCAAGTTCATTTGGGGAGATGCATGAGTAAGGAGTAATTTAGATAAAGATTAGGGATATGTTAATGATGTGCTTACCAGAATTGCTTGTAGAGAAAACCTCCATTAATTTGGTCAGACAAGCTTGAATGTTAAACGCTGTTTGCTTTTTGAACCATATTTCCTGAAAGGTAGAGTTTAAATGTAGCTGTCTTCCAGCGAATACTGCACTCTGCTTAGCTTGGTTGCATGGAGAGTCTGAAATAATTCACAGGTTTGCTATAAAATCTGGAGGACTTTTCTAGGTTATAGGAGTAGAACAGAGGATAAGGGTTGTGTTGTGCGATCTCTTTGCAGTGACTGCGTTTGATTGGAGAGGGATGTCTTGCCTTGTCTATGGCATGAGCTAATGTCTTGAGGAAAACATCGAGACGCCAACAATCTTAAAGTTCTAAACCTTTTCTTCTCTTATGTATTTGTTTGAGGATGTCATATTGCCTTATCTTTTTAGTCTCTTGCGACAAGTGAATTTCTTTCTGATAAGAGGGAAAAAAAAAAAAAAGTATTTTGCTTTCTGTTTGTCATAAGCAACTCCTCTACTCTATTAATGTATTTGGTTCACGAAAATTAGTATTTTTTTTTATCCTTACATAGTTGCTCTGTGATTGTAGGTTTAGACGCATGATTGGAGGTAGAATCTGATGATCTGCTTCACATCACATGTGCTACTGAGATGGTAAACTGAAGACTTCAACCTACTTATTTTTTGGAAAAAAAAAAAAAACTATCCTAATAGTGCAAAATATGAACACAACAAATCAATTCTTACATGAGTAACATCCAAAGTTTTTTTTTTTTTCCTTCCTTTAAAAGGTTTAACTGTTTAAGTGATTTTGAATGTACCTAATTCCTATGCAGCTATCTCTACAGATACCCGATGATCTACCCCCAAACACCGTACTGGATGCTGAGTGCATGAAACCCATCAAATGCTGGAGCTTCACACTCACTACGCCAGAAAAATGTATATTTTGTATTATTCATGTATGATTATGTACTAGTGTTGTCTCTTCTAATGTTTTCGTTCCTTTTTTCCTCCTTCCCTTTTCCTTAAAGCAGGTTTCTTCTATTACACATCCTATGTACAAGTAGTTGAAAAAAAAAAAAAGGAAAAAAAAGATAGAATTTGTTTCTCTTATTGAAATCTCTTAAGCTCTAGGGTTCAGGGCACTGATGAAGTCCTTTGGTTATTTTCAGCTTGGCTTTCCTAGCGTTGCTTCTTTCTTTTGCTATTCTTTGGGGTTAGAGTTGGGATTGATGTAAAAAATTAGCCTTCCTAGGTAAATAATTATTTTTTTTTTTTGGCTTTAGGATCGAGCAATTTACTAGCTCTTAGGATATTTTATTTAGTTCATTGGCTTGTATTTGCTAGATCGAGAAATGGATTCTCATTTTTTAGGCAGAAAATGAGATAATCCATTCCCTATTTCCTGTAGTTTCGTTGCGCCAATTCCTGCTGCAAATGATATAGGGATGCTGCTTTCTGCAATATCTTGGTGAGTGGTAACCTGAAAGATGGAGAATTTAGAGCATATGCAAAAAGTGCTTAAATTACATGATCAAATTTGCTTCTTTTTTTTTTTTTTTGAATTTTAATGATCAAATCCTAAGATGCTGGTTAATAGCCACAGATATCACTTTGAATTGGAATGTTTGACCCATCAACGGAGACGCGACCATACGAAATGTTTATCAGAAAACTTGAACGTTTCAACTATTAAAAAACATTTTCTTTCAAATTACGAAATATAGTTAATAGTTAAAGAGTTCAAGCTCTTTTATAGTTTAGCTCATAATTTGTTCGGTACTTCGATATTTTGAACATTATATAAGATGTTATTAATATTTAAAATGTTTAAATTCCGAATTATGCACTTATATTCGGTGCTTATATTTATTATTCTAAATCCTCAAATAAGCTCCTGCACATTAGAATAAAATTGATAGTATAAAAGTACTGCATAACAGTATTTTTAGTGTAAGGTAAGATTTAAGCGGCATCCTAAGTAAATGTCACAAGAATATCGAAACAAATAGATATCACATACCTAAAATATTACATGATTAGATGATTAAACGTTTCCAGTATATCGAGCTGAAGTCCACCTGTATAGTTTGCAAATGATGGATAAAGTTGTGTTTGACGACGGAGAAAATGCTTTTAAAAAAATTAAAAAAAAAAAAAGAAACTGAATAATAATGAACATAACCACCATAAAGGGTCGTATGCGAGTCCTTTTCTCTACTCACCAGATCTAGAAAACAATCAAATCATGTACTTGGAAGGATTTTTAGATTGAAATGTTAGTTACACAAATCTAAACCTGTCCCCAACCTTAAAAAATGCAATATTTAAATTTAAACGTTTAATAATGTAACTTTTTGAAGCGCGCTTACGTAAATTAAATGTATTCATATATTGTTATATTCAGAAATATTTTTTTATCTATAATGCTCAAAATATATATTGATATTCCGTCTGCTTTATTGACTGTTATATTAAAAATATCAAACTTTATTTAACAACTGAATGAATGACTGATAACAACATGTGATGTAAAATAATAATAAGTTTTAAAGATCCCTTTAAAATCTGAAAAAACGAAAAGAAAATCTTACAAGCATGACAAACGCCTTGACAGCCGGACAACTGATTAGCCCCCAAAAAAAAAAAACAATGGCGTTGACCGGTCAAAGGGACACGCAAAGAAAGTGGATTCGAAGTTTGAAGGGGACAACGCAGTGACGGATAGTTTATTCCTTGTTTGACTAAAATTGCTAATCTCTCAGTCTGAAATCTGCATACCAAACAGAAGCAGACATGGAGAAAAACAAAACCTCCAGGCCACACCACAACCAGACAAAAACAGCGAACGAATTTGAAAGAATAATTAACTTGATAAATGCAAAGAGTTGAGAACAACAACAACAACAAACAAACAACAGTAATATTACTACTAGTTTAGTGTGATCCCCAAAATATGCGCTAAGGCAAAGATGGTAAAGTTGATGATGATGATGAAGAAGAAGAAGAAGAAGAAGGTGACTCAAACTTGTAGTATTTATCGACGGGAAGAGAGACATCCCAAGTGCAACTGAGTCCTTTAGGGATAGTCACGAGGTCTCCAGCTCCAAACTCTACAAACTCAGATGAGCCTTTTGGGTATGCCTTCACTTTCCCTTTCAACAAATAGCATGTTTCTTCTGCATCAAACTTCAACTGGTACTTCCCTGGAGAGCAACCCCATCTACATATGTACATGTTAAGATTCACTGATTCAGAATCCACAGACATAGATACAGAGAGAAACAGAGACAGAGAGAGGCATACTTGGGCCAGCAGGTGATGTTGAGTTCGCTAAGGCGTGACTGTGAGGGATTTCTTTCGACGATGATTCTGAGGGTGGAATTGGAATCTGCAGCCATGGAAAAAGGGGGTGATGGAGAAGAAGTTGACAGACAGAAAAAGAAACAAGTGCTTTTTGCCTGCTCTGCCTTTGGCTACATGTACTGTGGGATTTTGGGGACAAAAAAAGAAGGAATCTTTTTTGCAGTGTTCGAAGAGGATAAGAGAGGTTCAATTATATGGTATATGTGTTGGAGGGGAGGGGATGCTCCTTATTTTTTTAACAACCTACCTATCACATCAGGAAATTGGCCCCTGCTAGTGCTATGCCATGAACAATAACTTCAACCAATTGAAAACACACTGTTGAGTTTATACTTTATATGCAAGCTCACTCAACCTACAATTATGTTAATAATTTATTTTTAAGTTACTTATAATTAAATATTTAGTATTTTTATTGTAATCTTTTACCAAGCAAAAGTTGAATTATTCGGTTTCATTTTTGCAAATATTTCACTCCATTCTTAAAACTGAATAATGCCTCTTATATCATCACCATTCAATATTTATCGTAGTTTTAAGAACTGGTTCGTTTATTGACTCGATTCAGGTCATTAAATTATTGGTCTAACTGTCGGATTACTAATTTAATTGTTAAATTGAACTATATATATAAATAAATATCAAAATAAGTAAAACAAATAATTTATATACAAATTTAACAATCAAAATATCATAAAAAATGTATCTTAAAGTAATTTTTAGCACACAAATATCATATGTAATAAATAAATATAATATAATATTTTATAATTATATTAATAAATTAGAAAAATAAAATTAAAAATAAATTATTTTTGAATATTTGATGGTTATTTAGTTTTTTGTAATATGATCTTATATAATTTATTACTAATATTGTTCAACTTTTATGAATTAAAATCATTTTAAATAATATAATGATATAATATACATAAAATAATAATATTTTATGTTTCAAAACATCATTATTATTCTTATATATATTTTTTGACACACTTATATGATAATTATAGTTTTTTTATGGTTAAAATGTTTTTTTTTTCTGAGATACTGGGTTCAAACTTTTTTTTTACTCTTATATATGTTTTTTGTTAAAATCTTTTTAGAAAAATTAGACTTTGGTCGAACCGGATTACTGAGTTACCAATTTGGTCATACCTTGACCAAGTCAATTAGATTTTATTCGGATTAATTACAACGTAATTCAATGAAGTGACTCTGATTAAGTTGGACTTAGGATCGACCCAAATCCAAAAACAATTATATTTATATTGTTCAATTCAATTCCAAATAGCATCATTAAATGAAATGTCACTCCGTGTTATTTTTATTTGCTACACGATACGTTTTAGTTGGTTTGCAATAAGATTTCTCCAGATTTTCGCAGTTCAAAATCACTTTAAATGTATCGAAAAACTCTTTAATCCAACATTCATTAGTGATTCGAAAGTCAAAAGAGTTTTTTGCAATATGAAAATCAAGCTGCAAACTGATAAGAATATCTTATATAATAATTGAAAATTTTTAAATTACATTTCAGTCATCAATGTTAATTAAAAAAATTTGACAAACAAATATGAACCTTGAAAGATTATTATATAACATTAAATAGAAGTATAATAAAATTATATAACATTAAATATGAACCTTGACAAAAACTGATGGGAATATTTTTAGATTTTAAAATTTGAAAAAGAATATTTGCAACGACTCTTTTTCTTTTTTTGTCTAATAAAATTATATAAGTTATAACATTAAATAGAAATATCTTCATTTTTCTAAATAAAAATTTAAACCAACCTAATCGATTAACTATACTATCCAGTTTGCTTTTGGGCTTAGTCCATTTATGGCCCAAAACGGAGCATTCGGATCCGCGTCGATTTTGCCACGGTTTCAGCAATACCGTTGCTGAAAGTGATCTAAAAAAAAATTTCTGCAACATTTTCAGCAACAATTTTTACCATTGTTGAAAGATTTTAAAACCGTGGCAAAATTGACGAGCAAGGTGAGTAGTAAATCCGAGGTACAAAACGGATGATCATTAGGCTCGGGTGCGTGATCCATATATAAATTTCTCTAGCGTTGCATGGTATGTGATGTAACGTTCTGTTCTCAATCTCAGTTGCTCATTTCTTTCTGTAGTTTCGATTTGTGTGGTTGAACTCTCATCAATGGATTCCAGAGGCTAAGTCATCACATGCAAAGGTATTTTCTCTTTCTAGTCTTCTTTTTATTGGGCTGAAGATACATTGTTCATATCTAAACCAAATAAATCCTAGCGAGGAGGCCAAACAAAATATGCAGTAGAGTTGTAGTTATCTGGGAGCCTAACAAACTATTGACAATTGAAGACGTTTAGGTGATTACGCCGCAGGTTAGGGAGGTTTGGATTCAATTTCTATTTAATGCTCTATCACACCGATATGTTTATATTTAGATTGGCAAGGTTTAGAAACCAAATAGGCTTAAAAACTGAAGTTACCGGTTTCCTTATCAACAGTATAATCACCGATTTAATGGTTGGCAGTTAATTCCTAAACAAAACACTTCATCCTCAGTTGTCTGATTGAACTACTAGCAAGCCCATCTGGTTACCTAAGGTTTATAAACTTGGATTCTTGTTAAGTTAAATGATTGTTATTTTTGGTTTAACTGTGCTGTAGATTTAATACATGTTACTACCTAAGCAATTTATTTGCTTTCAATTTTCGTATTTGAAATCTCCGCAATGTTTGCCTTGGCTGAGTCATTAATGTTTGTTTTATTTGAAGCCTCGCGGTACTCAGTGAACTTGTAATTTGTCCTTTTGGTAGAAAATGAAAGGGATGATTATTGTTCTACACAAGATTTTAAGGGGCATTCTATCTATATCGGATAATCAGGGGTACTTTAATATATGAGTGGGTTTAGAACAGCCTTCAAATTGGGGTACGCCATTTCTTCCACTTATGCAACAAGTTTATAACATACAGGCTGTTCCATGCATGAAGGCATTTCTTACATGAATAACACTTGAAATTGTTTTGCAGGAGTCATTCTAATGACCGTAATAGTCGATCGTTCCTCTATTAATGGAAAGCCCATTTATCATTTAATGGGAACCTCAACATTTAGTCAAATACACTGTTGTTCATGATGTTAGTGTTGCTAAGATTGATCGAAAAGCTCCATTTCTGAAAGTTTATCTCCTTGGAAGCGGTGTTCCTTTTGATTTATTGCTTTCATTATACTGTGTTTCTATCAGTAGATATGCCAAATTTAATCATTATGGTGGTAATTGTTATCTTTAGGTCTTGGAGCTGTCTGGAACACTGCAAAGTAGAACCTGCAGGGTCAATTTGTTGCTATTTTTGGCCTTGGAACTGTTGGGCTTGCTGTTAAGTTTCTGAAACAAAAAAATATAGATTTTTGTATTTTTCCCTGGTTCTGAGCTACTATTATAATTAATCATTAATACTTTATAGGTTGCAGAGGGTGCAAAAACTGCTGGTGCATTATGGATCATTGGCAAAGATATTGAAATAAGTACATCGTCTAATTTAGTTGACATGAACTTGACAGTGTTTGTTCGAGTAGAAAAAAACTAGATATACTGAATATTCCAATATATTGCAATAAACAGAGGTTACAGAGTAATTATATATACTGATAGTCAGTAAAACGAAAAAAAAACAACTAATTAACCAATAGTTAACAAGTTACAACCGTCAAAACTAATTATGCACATGTGACTATCTAACCGTACACGTGGCTACCGTAAGATGCTCTGGAACTTCTACACCCCCTCCTCAAGTTGGAGCCGAGGCAAGTTGGACAAGGCCCAACTTGGAACACATGTGATGAAATAGAGGAGATGAAAGAATCTTAGTAAAGATGTCAGCCACTTGATCCTTTGAGGATATGTGCAAAGGCTGAATAAAACCTTCCTTAACCTTGTCTCATACTATATGGCAATCAATTTCCAAGTGCTTTGTCCGCTCATGAAAGACAGCATTCTTTGAGATATGAAGGGCAGCTTGACTGTCACAATAGAATTTGATGGGCAATGTCAAAGAAATATTGAAATCACGCAAAAGATAAGCAATCCATTGAAGTTCACAAACTGTGGCTGCCATGCTTCTATACTCAGCCTCAACAGATGACCTCGAGACTGTTGTTTGTTTCTTAGATTTCCAAGAAATAGGCGTGCCACCCAAATATATACAAAAGCCTGTAACAGAACGTCTGGTATCCTTGCATGTTGCCCAATCAGCATCACAGAAGGCTGTTAAAGTCAGTGGTGCAGCAGAGGAGAAAAAAAGACCAGCAGTAGAAGTGTGTTTTAAGTATCTGACAATATGCAATGCTGCCAACCAGTGGGGTCTGCGTGGATCTTGAACAAATTGACTTAACAAATGTACTGAAAACATTATATCTGGTCGTGTAAAAGCTAAATAGAGAAGCCTTCCAATTAACCTTCGAAACCGAGAGGGATCACTTAGATGTTCTCCTTCTTTCTCCTGCAAAATCAATCCCTTTGGCAATGGTGTAGCTGCATCTCGAGCAAACTGTAGTCCTGTATCCTTAACAATGTCAAGAATATATTTTCTTTGATTAACGTAAATACCATCAGACGAACGAGCAACTTCTAATCCCAGAAAAAATTTTGCAAAACCAAGATCTTTAATAGTGAAGGCTAGATGTAGATATAGTTTGAATTCTTGTATTAACTCCTCTGACGATCCAGTCACTAAGAGGTCATCAACATAGATAATCAAGAAAAGAACACCTTTCCTTGAATCAAGAGTAAAAAGACAATTGTCTGCTTGAGACTGTTTGAAACCAAAAGAGTGAAGATGTTTGGTGAATTCTAAATTCCATTGGCGAGAAGCTTGTTTAAGGCCATACAATGACCTTTTGAGTTTACACACCTGACCCTCTGTAGCTTTATGATACCCTTGTGGTGGAATCATGTAGATTTCCTCATCCAAGAACCCATGGAGGAAAGCATTATTTACATCAACTTGATGTAAAGGCCACCCCTGATGTGCTGCAATAGACATAAAAAGCCTTACTGTCACTGCCTTCGCTACCGGAGAGAAGCTGTCATGAAAATCAATCCCGTGCACTTGATCATACCCCTTTGCAACCAACCGAGCTTTAAAACGTTCTATAGAACCATCAGCCTTCACCTTTATTTTGTACACCCATTTTGACCCAATAGCCTTTTTTGTTGCTGGCAAAGTAGTGAGTTCCCAAGTATCATTTGTTTCCAAAGCATTAAGTTCCTCATCCATAGCCTTAACCCATTGAGGTGACTTACAAGCCTGGGCATAGCTATATGGTTCATGCAAATTGGAAACCTTTTCTACGAACTTAGTGTGGGTGAAAGAAAAACATGAAGGGTTAAGGGAAGGTGGAGTAAAAAAAACATGAGAAACACAATGAGTAGACAAGTGATCAGTAACAAAATCAGATAACCAAGAAGGAGTTTTTTTATTTCTATCACTACGTCTAGTAGGGATTAAAGGAGGAGAAGACTGTAAAGGAGAAGGAAGAGATGTACCTGAAGAAGGAGAAAGAGCTCCTGCCTGCTGAGAAGTAGTGGGATCATCTAAAAAGGGAGTTTGTAGCTGTGAATGAACCAGAGGCTGTGAAGTAGAAATGTCCTGCATATCAACTGATATAGGCAAAGGTGGATGATCATGAAGGCTCGGGTTTTCAATAGAATTGGTGAAAGGAAATTTTGATTCATGGAATACAATGTCCCTGGCTACAATTATTTTACATAAAAACAAATCATACACTTTGTATGCCTTTACACCCTCTTTAAAACCCAAGAAAACACACGGATTTGCTCGAGGGGCTAGCTTATCCTTGTGGGGCTGTGTATTCACAATGTAACAGAGGCATCCAAAAACCTTCAAGGGTTGATAATTCGGTTCCTTCCCAAAGAGCATTTCATAAGGCGTCTTCCATGATAAGAGCTTGGTTGGCAAACGATTGATGAGAAAAGTAGCATACAAGAGAGCTTCTCCCCAAAGAAATTTTGGTGATCTTGATTGAAATAGCAAGGCACGTGTTATCTGTAGAAGGTGACGATGCTTTCTTTCTACCACTCCGTTTTGTTGAGGAGTATGTGGACATGTTCTGTGATGAATGATGCCAAAAGAAGAGAACAAATTTTGACAAACCTCACTCAAAAATTCCAGCCCGTTATCAGTTCTAACAATTCTCACATCAGCATGAAACTGTGTTCTTATCATATTTATAAATTTTGTAATTGTAGCAGGAGTTTGGCTCTTATAAGCCATCAAAAAGGTCCAAGTGCCACGAGTAAAATCATCAACCACTGTTAAAAAATATGAGGCCCCACTTATGGTAGCTGTATTATAAGGACCCCAGATATCCATGTGCAGTAGCTCAAAAGGGTGTTTTGATTGTATGAAACTATGAGGAAATGGGGCTCTGGATTGCTTTGCCAAAGGGCATATAGTACAAGTTTTATTATTCAACTTTGTAGTAGACAAAAAAGGTAAATGTTGCAAAATTTGGTCACTAGGGTGACCAAGTCTCGAATGCCACAAAGCATCAGAACTAGATATGACATTGTACAATTGAGAAAAAAATTTAGAGTTACTAGAATAGCTAACAGTGATATACTGCTGCAATAAATCTGGGTTATTGAAATTTTGAAGTAAGTCAGAACTGAAGGAAGTGTTATCAAGATGGTACAACTGTCCCACTACCTTCCCAACAGCCAAGATTTTCTCATTCTTCTGGTCCTGTACCAAGCAAAAATGAGGGAAAAAAAGGCATGTAACATGATTAGTAAAGGTAAGTCTGTTAACAGATAGTAAATTGTGTGAAAAACTAGGTATAAAAAGAATATCTTCAAGTCTCAAATCATTCATCATGATACTACCAGTTTCCGTGACCTCTATAGTAACACCATTAGGAAGATGAACTGAAATAGGAGTTTCCAGAGTAGTTAAACGGTCAAACAAATCACGATTTACACATATATGGCTTGAAGCCCCTGTGTCTATAATCCATGAACTCTTTCTTTTACCATGTTCAGTACTACTGGCCATACCTGCGTAATCAGGAGTGTGAATAAAATTGATGCTGCTACTGCCTTCATTTGTAATTTTTGTAGCTTTGAGGGCCTTTGCAACTTCTTGCTTTATCATGTCAGCCATCCAATCTTGTTGGGAGTTCTGAGCAGACACATCTTGATCTGATTTTGCCTCTGTTACATTTACTTGTTGCTTAATCCCTTTCTTATCCTTTTTATTCTTTAACATATCAACATACCAATCTGGGTACCCCACAATCTTGAAACAATTCTCCTTCAAATGGCCTTGCACTTTGCAATGCTCACAGAAACGATCCTCTTTCTTGTCTGAATCTCTCTTTCTGTAATTTGTTTTGTTATTTGCAAATCTACCAGTGTTCTGAGTCCTTACCATCATAGCACTGGTTTCCAGTGAGTCTTCAAAAGTTTTATACACTGCCTTCTGCGACTCGACATTCTGAATCATAGCAAAAGCTTTGTTCGCAGTGGGCAGGGGATCTAACATTAGGATTTGATTTTTAGCACCTTCAAACGCTTCATTTAATCCCATTAAGAACTGAATCGTCTGTACAGATGAATCTCTCTCGACTAATTTTCTGGAAATTCCACAGTTGCACCCAGTACATTGACACGCAGGGACCGGTCTCAACCTGTTCAGATCATCCCATAATTTCTTCAATTTGTTAAAATAACTCGCAAGAGTGCTATTACCTTGTTGGATTGAACTAATTTCACGCTGAAGCCTGTAGATTTGGGGACCGTTTCCCTCTCCAAACCTCTCCTTTAACTCTTCCCAAAGAATCTTGGCAGTAGCACAATAAACGAACGTTTCTGCAAGTTCTTTCGACAGTGAGCCCAAAATCCATGAACGCACCATAAAATCGACTCTTCTCCATTTCTGAAAATCGCCACTAGCTTCTGTAGGCTTCTCGATTGTTCCATCTATAAAACCAAGCTTATCTTTCGCTCCTAGTGAAATCTGGATCGCGGTACTCCAGGTCAGGTAATTATTGCCGGTGAAAGGAGATGTGACAATCGCGACACTGGGATGATCATTATTTCTGAGTTGGAAGGGACTGGATCCAGTAACACCAGACTGAGACGGCGATTCAGCTCGCGTACCCGCAGTGCTCGCCATGGATGAATGAAAATTTCAGTTAAAAAGAAGAGATACAGGTGAACAGTCGAGAAAGTACTAGACTCTCGAAAAAGAAAACACTCACTCTCAAACCAAACCAGGCTCTGATACCATGTTCGAGTAGAAAAAAACTAGATATACTGAATATTCCAATATATTGCAATAAACAGAGGTTACAGAGTAATTATATATACTGATAGTCAGTAAAACGGAAAAAAAACAACTAATTAACCAATAGTTAACAAGTTACAACCGTCAAAACTAATTATGCACATGTGACTATCTAACCGTACACGTGGCTACCGTAAGATGCTCTGGAACTTCTACAGTGTTCATTTATTGAAGATAATGCCATTCTTAAAGAAATTTACTCACAAGAGGAGTAACATGATTGTATTATAATATGATCTCAATATGTCTGTTCTCTTGCTTTGTATAATTTCTTATTGATTATTCCTCCATCATATTATTCTGTCATAAATGCTGTAGTATAAGAATATTGTATATGTGTGTGTGTCTGTGATTGTAATTTTGAGTTTGGGGTTCAGTCAATTATTTATTTTCAAATGATGGGAGTGTGAAAGAGGAGAATTTTTCAACACAAGTTCTTCCTTTTCATTTGCTTCTCCTGCTTTTTTACCTTGTTGCAAAGGATTTTGGAGTCACTAAATTTATTAATCCGAAAGACCATGAAAAACCAATTCAGCAGATCATGGCATATAATATGAACAGTATCTTCCTGTTCCTATGTCGCTCTGCAAACTTATACGGGTTTCTTGCTTGTACTATATGAAACTCATGATTAGAGAACTTTTGCGATGGCCGTATGAACACATACGAGTGAACCGGACTCGTTCCACGTGCTTAGACGCAAATATTCATGCACAAAATCAAAACAAGAAAAAACAAATAACAACTAACATAATTCAAACATAAATAACAATCTCAAGTGTCAAACAACACTACTTTATCAAACATTGTACTAAGGGGCGGAGCTACATGGAGTTGAGGGTTGAAGCTACACCTCTTGAATTTTACAAATTTATATGTAAAAAAAAAAAATTTTATTCCCTTTCCCCCTCCCAACTCTTTTTTTTAACTCTTTTAGTGACTCATTCCATCTTTACTGCTCACAATTACGAGATCTTCACTCGCAGAATCATAAATTTTTTTTTTATGATGGTTAATTTCTCATTTCATTGTTAAGGACCTCTTTATAAAAGTTTGAAATTTGAGGTTTTTGTACATATATCTAATTCTATCAAATTGGCTGATTGATTATGTAATTTGGATTATAAATAACATATTTGTAAAGTCAATTTCATGAAATTTTTTCTTCATGATAGTTAATTTCTTATTTTATTGTGAGGGATCTCTTTGCAAAAGCTTGAAATTTGAAGTTTTTGTATATAGGTCTAATTCTATCAATTTGGTTGATTGATTATACAATTAGGATCATGAGTAACATATTTGTGAAATCAATTTTATTAAATTATTTTTTGATGATAGTTAATTTTCATTCCATTATTAAGTACCTCTTTGTAAAAACTTGAAATTTAAGATTTTTATACATAGGTCTAATTCTATCAAATTGGTTGATTGATTATGTAATTAGGATTTAGAAGAATAAAGATTTTTTTTGTAGTGAAAATATTTTTTAAGAAAAAATTACCATCAAATAAGTAACAAATTAAAATTAATTTTTAAAAAATGTCATAAGGTCCCAAAAAAACAAATGAAAATTTAACCTCCTTGTTGACTAAGGAGTCTTAGATACTGATTGTACTTTGCGTAAATACATTTATGTCCATAATGAACGATACGTTATTAATGAGATGACAAATTTCCCAATTGCCCGAGACTATTCAGTAGCCAAACTTGTGCGACAAATCTAACAATGGGCTTATCAATCTTTTTACCTTTTGGCCAAATGAAAATATTTTTCATTAAATGCATAAAAGATATAAAGTCTGGATATATAAGATATTACAGGACCGTAAGATAAAATAAATACAAATCAGACCTAAATTTATGGAATAATAGATATATAAATTTAGAATAACATACTCTGAAAAATACCTAGATCTTAATAGAGACAACGCACCCTTAGACCAAATAAATTAAGACTAATAAAACTTAACCCAAACAACACACCTTTTTTTTTTTTACAGAACCATAACCAAAGCATAAAAAAAACACAGGCCCAAGAGACAGCAAAACAGCAAGGCAAAAGCCCAACAACAACCCAGCTCCCTCAGCACCTACACTCCCACAGATGCATTGTCGGCGGCGAAAACACGGCCTTCAACCTTCATCGACTATGCCCTCATCTGATGTTGCTGCTTCACCTTCTTCGCATGGGAGGCGCAATTGACGGCAAGATCGGCTAACTTTTTGGTGAAGACCAACTAGCAATGGGTGCAGAGCAAGTGTATAGGCCGAGAAAAGTGGATATACATAATGGCCGGGCATGCTGTCAAAATCGACGTCGCGGAGAAGAGAGAGATGAGAGATGAACAAACTCCGTTGAGCATCTCCCTTCCGGCAATGAGGACCGAACTGTCAGACGATTACAAGAAGAAAAAAGCTTCTAATAGAGAAGAGGAAAAAATCTCTCACTCAAGAGAGGGAAGAAAAAACAAAATAAGGAAAGGAGAAAGTGAATGGAGGGCTGTCGACAACCCTCCACCATCAGAGGTTCAAGGTTGAGCTGCTAGTAATGGAACCCTAACAGAGCACTTCATGCGGAATTGTTACAATCCGATTACTCGGGGCTTATCAGTCTTGATCCATCACAAGCGAATCTGTTAAGGCCGTATCCATCACGAGTGTCCATTCTTTCAATTTTACTTCTTCTGCTCTTTTATTTTTGGGGTCCATCACAAGGGTGCATTCAATATGATCAGAAAATCAATACAGCCCATTTCCCCAAACTTTCTAACAAAGTTTACTTCAATTTTGGTAATGTATTTCAGTATTTGGGTTCAATGCCTTACGACTTGCTAGCATATTTATATACGTTTTATTATACTAATTCGAAATAAGTTTAATTAAAAAAAATTAAAATAAAGAAAGAGCAATTTTTAAAAATATAAAATTACAGCTCTATTTTTAAAAATTATTTCTAAATACTCAAGAAACTTGAAATGATGATTTATTTAAAGATTTACAATTTTTTTACTATTTAATTTTTTAAATAAATAAAATAATTTGATACACGACAATTAATATACTATTGTTAATATGTTTTTATATATTTTTACATTTTCAAAATTACACTTTTTAGAATTTAGACGGGACAACTTGAGTGGGTGAGACTTTCCTCTTACGTATAGGAATTTTCTATACATTGGAGAAAAGCTAAAAATTGTTAGATCAATTTAATTTAATGGTTTCTATTCATCTGATTTTTTTATTTTTTTTAAATAAAAATTTTGTAAATATCAAATGATTTAATAATAATTATAAATATAATAATAAATATAAAATAATAATTATAAATTTTTTTACCTATTTTCTTAAAAAATTAAAAAACACTAAATAAATAAAAAGTCGTCCATGCATAATAGCCTCCTATCCAAGGAGTGAAGCGCCACCCGCTGAGCTCATCTTGCTTTTCTCAATCTCACTCTGCTTGCTTAACTTCCCCTTCCCGCTTATTATTTAAGCATTCTTCCGCTTCCTCTCTTCCTCGTTCAATCCAATCTCACTCTTCTCATTTTCTCAATCCTTCAAACTTCAATCAAATGACTGTCCTACTCATACCCAAATAGCTCATACAACACAATGGATAACCTATTACGCCTGGTCGATCACGGAGACTTCTTCTCTCACCGTTTGTATCCAAGTGAACGGCCCTGTCATCGTCGGCACCGGCCCCTACGGCCTTGCCACGGCGGCTTGTCTCCGAGAACAAGGCGTCCCCTTTATGGTTCTCAAGCGAGCTGATTGCATAGCCTCCCAGAAAGGAAATAACAAAGAGAGGAATATAGTCGAAGCAAATTCTTTGTATTCATACCAAAGATATATATAGTACATCATTTATCAATATAATAATTACAAAAGAATATTAAAATACAAATAACAAACTTCTTGAAATATTGGATCACTGGACACTTGTATTGGATTACTGGACACCTGTACAACCGTCTAAATGGCAGAGTGCATGTGAGGCTTGAGTAATGATCAGGTGAAGGATATATTCAGTAAGCTTACAGTATATTTATTCTCTAACTCCCCCACTTAAACTAGAGGGTATGTTAACCACCCCTAGTTTATTCCGCAGAAATTCTAGCATGCTGCTGGTTAACGCCTTAGTTAAGCAATCTGTTGTTTGCTCATATGTTGGGACATACCGCACTTGAACTTCTTTAGTTGCTACCTTATCCCTGATGAAATGAATGTCGATCTCAACGTGTTTGGTGCGTGGGTGGTATACGGGATTTACAGTGAAGGACCCTGCACTGATATTGTCAGACCATATAATGGCTGGCTTCACGACTGGACATTGTAACTCAGTAAGAAGAGAAGTAATCCATATTAATTCAGATGCAACATCTGCAACAACCCTATATTCAGATTCTGTGCTGGATCTGGATACCACATTTTGACACTTAGAAGACCAAGAGATGAGGGAGTTTCCAAGGAAAACACAGTACCCGGGTATTGACTTCCGATCTTCGTGAGCAACTCCCCAGTCAGCGTCATAGTAACTGTGCAAGCTTAGCACTGAAGATGGTTTCAAATGAATTCCATAAGTGATAGTCCCCTTGAGATAACGAAGTGCACGCTTGGCTATTTGCCACTGTTTAATTGTGGGCTGACTAAGGTACCAACTGAGCTTGTCTACAGAATATGTGGTGTCAAGTCTCGTGTTTGTCACATACTGAAGAGCCCCGGTAAGTATTCGAAAAATGGTGGGATTCTGTAGAGGTGGATCTGTCTCCTCTGTAAATTGTTTCCCTGCTACCATGGGTGATGAACAGGGAGTGCAGTTCCTCATATCAAACATTTCTAGCAAATCCATAATATATTTTCTTTGGGATATAAACATCCTAGTGTCATCACGCTTTACTTCCAAACCAAGAAAATAATGGACATCACCTAAATCCTTTAGGGCGAAGGATTTATTAAGTTTTTTAGTAAACTTTCTTAGCTCATTTTCACTACTTCCTGTTACCAAAATATCATCGACATAAATAGTATTAATTAAAACAAATTTACTCGTCTTTTGAATAAACAAGGAGGTATCTCTTTTAGTATTGTAGAATCCCCACTTCATGAATGTGTTTTTGAGACTCACAAACCAAGCTCTCGAAGCTTGTTTGAGTCCGTACAGCGCTTTGTTTAATTTGCACACATGACGCGGGTTAGTTGGATCTTCAAAGCCCCTCGGTTGCCATATATATACATTATCTTGAAGCACTCCATTAAGGAATGCGTTATTCACATCCAGCTGCCTCACCTTCCAATTGAGAGAAGTAGCTAAAGCTAATATGATCTGAATAGTAGTGATTCGTGCGACCGGGCTGAAGGTATCTTCAAAATTTACTCCAAGATCTTGCTGGAATCCCTTGGCGACGAGTCTAGCTTTGTACTTGTCTATATCACCATTAGCTTTAAATTTGGTTTTGAAAACCCATTTATAGTCGACAATGCGAAAATCACTACTATACGGAACTAACTGCCAAGTGTTATTCTTCTTAAGAGCATTTAATTCTTCCTTTATTGCATTTTTCCACTGCGGCAAAGAAAGGGCCTCAATTATAGTTTGAGGTTCAGTGGCACTGGCAGTGCTGCATTCTGATTGTTCTATAACCACCCCTACATAAGGATGCTTTGGTTTGATGATACCTTTCATACTGCATGTGATCATTCTAGTATGACCATTACTAATCTGATTAGTAATAGTAATATCATCATTAGTTACTGATGCAGTAAGATCATTAAGAATATCCACGTTATTCTCGAATTGCCTTTCATCAGCAATAAGTAAATAACGTCGTGAATTGGACTCTTCAGGTGAACTAGTGGGAAGATGATCTTGAATAGTAGGCATAGATGAAGTAGATAAGGCAAAACTAGAAGGGTCAGAGCTTTGAATTGAGCCTTGTTTAGAGGACTCCTGCGAAGTAGAATTACTAATATCTTGCCAACCAACACAAGGTAATGAGGGATTAATCTGAGCAACTTGCTGTTCTAGCTCTTTAGTGTTAAGAAAACCAAATTTAAATGGATACTCTTTTTCATTAAAAACTACGTGTCTTGAAACATAGACACATCCAGTAGAGGAAAGACATCGAAATCTTTTGTGTTGATTGCTTAATCTAAGATAAACACACTTAACAGTATGAAAGGCAAATTTATATGTGTTATATGCTCTTAAATTGGGATAACACGCACAGCCAAAAGATCTTAGTGACATATATTCAGGTCTTTTTTGAAAAAGGGTAGAATAAGGAGATTGATTATGTAATACCCGTTAATTTCAGAATATAATTCGCTTAAGAGTATTTTAGAATTCTACAACGTTACTTTAGTTATTGATTTTGGTCATTTTTAATTTTCATATTTAATTGTTCTCTTTGAATATTATTTATGAAAATTGAGTTAAATGACTGGACTAAATATTTGCACAATGAGGGATATATTCTAAGAATGGTGAAATTCATGGAAAAGTGGTTTCAGAATGGTCAATTAATCCATTTATTGTAAATTGACTGGATGGGTTTGGATGTTGGGTTATGGATACCCATGGGTTATTGAATAACCCATTAGAAATATTTAATATAAAGTTTCAATAGTAACCCTCACTTTTTCACTCAGCCGAAGGAAGCAGAAAAGATTTCTCTCTCAGTTCTTCATTTTCTTCTCAAATCATTTCCTTGATCTTCAGAATTTCTGATTATTTGTTCGGTTCAAAAGCTTTGTAAGGATCAAAGGTAAGCTTTAATCCGATTATTTTCCTTAAATTTCAGTTTATATACAAGATCAGAGGAGGTTTTGTTCTTGAAGATTTTGATGATAATTCATGAATCTCAGTTGTTTTAGAAGTTATATTTGAGTTATAATCGGTTAAAAGAGTTGAGATTCTGGTTTTGAATCAAAAGAAAGGAAAGGATGAATTTTTTTGAAAGATTTTCTGCAAAATTCGAAGTACTGTAGCAACTGAAAATCTGAAATTTTTCTTCGAGTTACTGTAGCGACCAGAAATTTCGGAAAAAAATCTGGAAAATTTTCTTCGGGTACTGTAGCAGTACTGTAGTGTCGGCAGTCAACGGTACTGTAGCAGTCAATGTTACTGTAGTGAACCGGCACTGTAGCGAACCGTTACTGTAGCGAACCGACACTGTAGCAAACCGTTACTGTAGCAACCCGTTACTGTAGCAGTCAGAAAATTTTACGTATTTTCGTGATTTTGTTTCCTTTCTTATGATTCCTTGTAATATATTTTACTAGGAAATTTTCCTACACAAATTCTAGTGTGGAACAAGGTAAACTTGGACAAAAATCAAGGTGAGTGAATAACCTTGCTCAGCTAATTTGATATTACTAGTCAAAATACAATATAAGTCCCATTTACAATATTATTTGGATAATAAGCAATTAATTTTTCATATGGGAGTATATGATGATCAGTAGAAATAAGAGTATGAAGAAATTATTTATCTCATGACAATTGTACTATGTGATGAATTCTCACTATTTTATTAATGAGTAAAGATCTACGGGATCTAATACACGAGTGTGAAAGGGTTAAAGTCCCATACTATTCGGTGTATATCTAAGAAATCTTATACACGAGTTTGAAAGGGTTAAAGTCCCATACTACTCAGTGCATATCTATGAAACATATACACGAGTTGAAAGGGTTAAAGTCCCATACTACTCGGCGTATACCTATGAGATCTTATTCACGAGTTTGAAAGGGTTAGAGTCTCATACTACTCGGTGTATATCTATGAAATCTTATTCATGAGTTTGAAAGGGTTAGAGTCCCATACTACTCGATGTATAAGATAATTAATTATATGAGTAAATGTGGTATTTGTACTTTTGATATTTTATATAGTACAGTTATTTACTTACTGAGTTTTTAAATAAACTCACACTCCCTATGATTATTTTTTTCAGATACAGAAAATAAAGAACAAGAGTATCCGTTTGAAGATTAGAAGCCCCTTGGGTTTATTCTCTATTTCTGTCTGGTGGGACACCAGTACTTATTAATGTGGATATTAGAAAAGCTCTGTATTTTTTATAGGTCTCCTAGGATTGCGATGAGATAGAAATATCAGACTATGTATGTCTATATTTGCTTATCAGATGAATATAATTCTGTAGTGTGGAATGAATGATTAAGGTTGAATGTAAAACCTTACAGAATATATGTATATAACGTATGTTTGAGAATTATATCAAATGAGTAGTATCTTTTCACATACTCAATTTTTGGGATGTGACAGATTATTAAGTACAGTAGTGGGCAGCTGGTTAATTAAGTATATAGATGTTTCAAAGGCTTCCTACCAGTAATGTAATAGCATGCCGACCTATGCCAAGAGGGTTAATCTGCTTTCAACAATATGACAATATCGTCTTTCGACCCTTCCATTATGTACTGATGTATATGGGCAAGAGTGTCGAAACACAATGCCTTTATTTTTTAAAAATTGAGTGAAAATATAATACTATCCTCCTCCATCACTGTAATATTTTTATACTTTTATCAAACTGTTTCTCAACCATTTTTTTTAACTTAATAAAGGTAGCAAGAGCTTTACTTTTACTTTTCAAAGGGTAAATCTAGCTATATCGAGAGTAGTCATCTAAAAATTGAATATAGAACCGAAAACTAGAAGTAGAAACCACAGGTGAGGGTCCCTAAATATCAAGGTATATTAGATCTAGTGGCATCTTTGCTCTGCTTTTTGATAGATTAAAAGGTAGTGCGTGATTTTTTCCAAATTGACATGCTTCACAGAAAAACTGTTCTTTTTCATTGATTTTAATGTTACATTCCTTGAGAATAAGACTGAGAACTCTGTCATCATATGACCGAGTCTTAAGTACCAGGAATGTTTTATTGAATTAGCAAAAACACTAGAAAGAGTAGAAGCATAGAAAACATAGCCACTAGAGTCACTGTTGTCTCCTTTAACCGTAGACTGTTTAGGATTATAGAACTCACAATCCGTCCTTCATGATACCCGTTAGCAAGATTTTCCCAATGTTCTTGTCCTTCACATAACAGCCAGCAGAGTCAAATTCTATGTAAATATTGTTATCTGTAGTAAGCTTCGAAACACTTAACAAGTTCTTTGTAACTTAAGGAGCATGAAGAATATTTTTCAAATTTAGACTTCGTGTGTTGCAAGGTAAAGATGCAGAACCAATAATTTTAACAGGCAATTTTCCTCCATTACCCACTATTATTTCATTCTTACCATCAACCTGTTTACCATGATCCATGTTGTCTTGGTTGTTGGTGATGTGGGCAGTAGCTCCACTATCCATATACCAATTGGGGTCAGCTACT
Organism: Biancaea sappan; assembly: GCA_037074585.1. NCBI lineage: Eukaryota > Viridiplantae > Streptophyta > Magnoliopsida > Fabales > Fabaceae > Biancaea > Biancaea sappan. The sequence continues at coordinate 8,908,907 of CM073492.1, read as the reverse complement.
GTGCTTGCTATGGCAGTGTACGCGGGATGTGCTTGATAGTTGTTTTGGGTATTGCTACTTCCAGGTACAGAACCCATGTAGTTTTGATCAAAGAGGAAATAGCAGTAAGCTGTTGTATGACCATTTTTACCACACACCTAGCAAATAGGGCGATTATTGTTTCTGCCCCTTGGTGATTGTAATACCCGTTAATTTCGGAATATAATTCGCTTGAGAGTATTTTAGAATTTTACAACGTTACTTTAGTTATTTATTTTGGTCATTTTTTTTAATTTTTATATTTAATTGTTCTCTTTGAGTATTATTTATGAAAATTGAGTTAAATGACTGGACTGAATATTTGCACCATGTGGGATATATTCTAAGAATGGTAAAATTCATGAAAAAGTGGTTTAAGAATGGTCAATTAGTCCATTTATTGTAAATTGACTGGATGGGTTTGGATGTTGGGTTATGGATACACATGGGTTATTCAATAACCCATTAGAAATATTTAATATAAAGCTTCAATAGTACCCCCCTCATTTCTCACGCAGAAGGAAAAGCTGAAAACTGAACAGTGGAAGTTTCTCTCGTTTCTTCATCATCTTCTCAAATCTTTTCCTTGATCTTCAGAGTTTTGATTATTTGTTCTGTTCAAAAGCTTTGTAAGGATCAAAGGTAAGCTTTAATCTCATTATTTTCCTTAAATCTAAGTTTATATGGAAGATTAGAAGAGGTTTTGTTCTTGAAGATTTTGATGATAATTCATGAATCTTAGTTGTTTTAGAAGTTATATTTGAGTTAGAATTGAGTTATAGTCAGTTAAAAGAGTTGAGATTCTAGTTTTGAATCAAGAAAGGAAAGGATGAAAATTTTCTGGGAAGTTTCTGCAAATTCAAAGTTACTGTAGCGACCAGAAAGTTTCGAAAAATTTTTCGAGTTAATGTAGCAGTTACTGTAGTGTCGGCAGTCAACGGCACTGTAGCAGTCAACGTTACTGTAGCGAATCGTCACTGTAGCGAACTGTACTGTAGCAAACCGTTACTGTATCAATCAGAAATTTTGCATATTTTCGTGATTTTGTTTCCTTTCTTATGTTTCCTTGTAATATATTTTACTACACAAATTCTAGTGTGGAACAAGATAAACTTGGACAAACATCAAGGTAAGTGAATAACCTTGCTAAGCTAATTTGATATTACTAGTCAAAGTACAATATAAGTCTTATTTACAATATTATTGGATATTAATCAATCAATTTTTCATATGACAGTATATGATGATTGATATATTTTTTTACAGAAATTCAAAGGAATAAGAGTATGTAGAAATTATTTTATTTCATGGCAATTGTACTATGTAATAAATTCTCACTATCTTATTAATGAGTAAAGATCTACGGGATCTAATACATGAGTTTGAAAGGGTTAAAGTCCCATACTATTCAGTATATAACGATGAAAAACTATACACGAGTTTGAAAGGGTTAGAGTCCCATACTACTCGGTGTATATCTATGAGAACTTATTCACGAGTTTGAAAGGGTTAGAGTCCCATACTACTCGGTGTATATCTATGAGAACTTATTCACGAGTTTGAAAGGGTTAGAGTCCCATACTACTCGGTGTATATCTATGAGAACTTATTCACGAGTTTGAAAGGGTTAGAGTACCATACTACTCGGTGTATATCTATGAGAACTTATTCACGAGTTTAAAAGGGTTAGAGTCTCATACTACTCGGTGTATATCTATGAAATCTTATTCACGAGTTTGAAAAGGTTAGAGTCACATACTACTCGATGTATAAGACAATTAATTATATGAGTAAATGTGGTATTTGTACTTTTGATATTTTATATAGTACAGTTATTTACTTACTGAGTTTTTAAATAAACTCACACTCCCTATGATTATCTTTTCAGATACAGAAAACAAGGAAGAAGAGTATCCGTTTAAAGATTAGAAGCCCCTTGGAGTTATTATCTGTTTATGTCTGGTGGGATACCAGTACAGTACTTATTAATGTGAATACTATGAACGCTTTGTACTTACTATAGGTCTCCTAGGCTTGCGATAAGATAAAAACATCAGATTATGTATGCCTATATTTGCTTATCAAATAAATATAATTCTGTCGTGTGGAATGAATGATTAAGGTTGAATGTAAAACCTTACAGAATATATATAAATAACTTATGTTTGAGAATTTTATCAAATGAGTAGTATCTTTTCACATGTTCAATTTTTGGGATGTGACAGTGATCGTCCACCTCTACCATTCTGGTTTTGTCCACGCCATTGGTTGTTCGTGGAATCAAAGTTTGATTGTCTTGTTTTGTTGTTTCTGGTGGCTATATTAGCCTGTGCTTGGAATGAGTTGTTAAGAGTGGATAGTTGCTCTAGCCGACTTTCGAATGTAAGCAAGGTTGCCTGCACAACAACCCATGTGAGATCTGATTTATCAGATAATTGTACTACAATCGGATTATATTCATTGTCAAGCCCAGCTAATGCTTGAATTATTAGATCAAAAATAGCGATAGGGCATCCAGCAAGTAACAGATTGTCAGAAATTGATTTCATTTTACCAAGACATTCACTCATTTTTAAAGACCCTTTTCGGGTTCTATGGAGCTCTCCTTTTAGAAGAGTAATTTTGCTTCTTGTGTGTGCTCCAGCTAAGCTTCGGATCGCAGCCCAAAGTTCATAAGATGATGAACATCCGATAAGTTGGGATGCGATCTCTAGAGTAAGGCTGTTGTAAATCCACCCTAAAAGCAATTGATCTACAGAGATCCATTCTTCATAGGCAGGGTTTGGTTTCATGTCGGTGCCTTCAGCAATGAGCTTGGACGGACATGGCTTGGTACCAAGAATGTATCCTTCCATTGTATGGCCACAAATGATGGGAAGAATGCTGCACTCCCATAGCAGGAAATTGTTTCGATCTAGCTTAATCGAACATAGTTGAGAGAGTGAAGAGGCAAGGGGTTTATTTGCAAGGGTAGATGATGATTCTGGAATGATGATGGTGTTTGAATCTGAGGAAGTTGAGGAACTCATGGTGGCTGAGAATAACCTAACTCCGATAGCAAGAAAGGAAATAACAAAGAGAGGAATATGGCCGAAGTAAATTCTTTGTATTCATACCAAAGATATATATAGTACATCATTTATCAATATAATAATTACAAAAGAATATTAAAATACAAATAACAAATTTCTTGAAATATTGGATCATTGGACACCTGTATTGGATTACTGGACCTGTACAATCGTCTAAATGGCAGAGTGCATGTGAGGCTTGAGTAATGATCAGGTGAAGGATATATACAGTAAGCTTAGGGTTTAGTAGGCTTATTCTCTAACTCCCCCTCTGGCAAAAGCGAACCTACGACAGGCTCAAGCTTCTTCTCCTTCCTAAGCAATTCTGCCAGCTTCCCAAGCTTCCGTTTCCCAAACACTTCCCTGAGTACCCACCAAGAAACAGTTCATCGACTACCTCAAATCCTATGGCGCTCATTTCGAGATCAACCCTCTATTCAACGAGTGTGTTCAGTCCGCTAGGTCCCACGAGACCAGCGGTTTGTGGCGGGTCAAGACCGTTTCCACGGACGGGTCTACCGGGAATGAGGTGGAGTAAATCTGCCGGTGGCTCGTGGTGGCCACCGGCGAGAATGCCGAGTGTGTCATGCCGGAGATCGAAGGGTTGGGAGAGTTCAAAGGGGAAGTGATTCATGCTTGTGACTACAAGTCAGCCGAGAGTTTCAGGGGAAAGAAAGTTGTCGTTGTGGGTTATGGGAATTCCGGCATGGAGCTTTCTCTTGACCTCTGTAATCACAATGCTTCACCATCAATGGTCGTTCGTAGCTCCGTAAGTATCAAATACCAATACAGTTCTTAAATCTTTTTGTGTTTTACAAGAAGAATAGAAGAAATTAAAAGCAGAAACTAACAGGGTATGCTCTGTTTTGGGACACAGGTTCATGTACTACCCAGGGAGATTTTGGGGAAATCAACGTTCGATATGGCCGTTATGATGCTGAAATGGCTACCACTCTGGCTAGTAGATAAGTTACTGTTGATTTTCGCATGGTTGATGCTTGGAAACATTGAGAAGTACGGACTAAAAAGGCCATCGACGGGTCCATTAGAGCTGAAAAACACAAAGGGGGAAGACCCCTGTTTTGGACAGTGGGGCATTAGCAAAGATTAGATCAGGAGACATAAAAGTGATGCCTGGGATGAAGAGGTTCAATAAAAACGAAATTGAGTTCGTCAATGGGGAAAAGCTCGATGTTGATGCACCACGGGATACCGCAGCAACGTCCCTTCTTGGCTTCAGGTGAGAAAGTGTCCTGTTCTGTTGTGTAATCTAATCTAAGTCCTCTGTTTTGACTATCTCCTAAAACTCGGAAGAGGACAATTTTTGAAAGTATAATATTGGTGATTACAGAGGATTGTCAGTTGTGAAGTGATGGTTAATCTATATCTAGGTAGATTGGGTGTGTTTGTCCTCTTTGGGAACTTTATTTTTATTTAATATTTTAAACAAACTAACGAGGTAATGAGATTTTGTGTATGAACAGGAAGGTGAATTTTTCTCGAAGAATGGGTACCCAAAGAGGCCATTTCTTAAAGGATGGACGGGAAGTGCAGGGCTTTACGCAGTAGAGTTCACAAGGAGAGGGCTGTCTGGTGCTTCTTCTGATGCAGTCAGAATCGTTCAAGACATAGGCTCAGCGTGGTAAAAATCTCAGAACAAACGAAAAAAAGAATAAGAAAAAGCCTCGTCATCCTGGATTTTGGAAAATGCCCAGAGACACTATCGAAACTTGGGCTTTAGGAGAGGGCTCTGTTTCTGCGCTGTGCTATCTGTTTTTTTTTTTTTTTTGCTTGTTTCTTTCTAATTTTTTTGACAAAACAAATTATAAGGTTTTTGATGTTTGGGTTGAGTTATTAGAATTGGGAAATGCATCGTCTATGGCAAGCAGTGGTGCCTTGCTTATGTAACTTATGTACTATACTTCTGTAATCAAGTTAATAATACTGTTACTTTCAAGTTTCAACTTTCAACTGTTACTTGCAAGCATATTTATATACGTTTTATTAAACTAATTCGAAATAAGTTTAATTTAAAAAATTAAACACAAAGAAAGAGAAATTTTTTTAAAAAGATAATTACAGCTCCATTTTTAAAAATTATTTCTAAATACTCAAGAAGCACGAAACGATGATTTATTTAAAGATTTACAATTTTTCATTATTTAATTTTTTAAATAAATAAAATAATTCGATGCACGACTATTAATATCCCATTGCTAATATGTTTCTATATATTCAGAGATTTCTTTTTTGAGAAAATTTATACCATATTGCATATCCATACTGACGCTTACATTTCTAAAGACGCATTTTCTAGAACTTAAAAAGAGTCAGACGAGTTAGTCCATCCACCAAAATAAAGCGGAACTAAAATAGGCCATAGGCCATGCTAGCATGTACACGTCGAATTTAACAGGGATCAACGTCAAACGTGCTCGATTGTAGGCTATTTAACACAAGTTGGTGAGCCTAGATTAAGTGTCACAATCATTTAAAGACGAGCAAATCATAGATTGACCCAAAGAACAGCCGGGATTATCATTCACAAGCACTCCCATTTTTAAAATACTTTACAGTACCACAGATCTTCAACAGTAAGCACACCATCTCACTACCGAGTTTTGAAATGGGTTCAATTCTTTGTCAGGCTATGCGCCAGACCATCCCAGGAGGTATCAAAATCACAGAAAAGTGTTCCAGTATCAGCAACTGGAATAGAATCAGGCGTTGAGATATTCGGTTCAGATGGCAAAGCCCCATCTTTTTCCATGAGCCAGTTTTCAAAATCAACAAGTGTGCCGAGACAAGTGCTTCCAGCAAACACGGTATCAGACTCCTTCACATTGGGTGGTTGGTTAATAGACGCCGTGCTTTGTAGACGAGAACTTTCAATCAGAGGTTCAATGTTTTGTCTGGTATTCTCATTCCAAATTAAATCCAGAACCGAAATAGTTCCATTTCTATAAGTTTTACCTTGATTCTCCTCAACGGGTTGAGGTTCCTGTCTGCTGGCCTCTTGTCTTGAATTTCCGCATTGAATGGTATCTCCGCCGGCATTTCCAATTTGGCTTCTAATTTGATGCTCACTCCCATGCTGATTGTCACTCAGGCAAGCCACATAATTGGCAGCAGCATCATTACCTTGAATACAAGATTGATAAAAATTCTGTCTATTCTCCAAAGGGGTGGGTTGACTATATGCTTGGATCTCAGAAGCTACAATACTCTCATCAATTAAGTTTAAGCTGGGCTGTACAGAGCTTGTATATTGGTATGATGACAAGTTTGTGGGGAGACAACCATTGTGCCACCCATTACTAGTTCTGTTATTTGATAACCCGGCAGCATAATGATATGTGTTATGCAGCTCTACTGGATTGACATGACTCCCGTAGTTAAATGAACCATGAGCAGAATGGTTCAAGGTCAGGGTGCCCCCAATACCTTCTAACCTGTTAGGCATCATATGATGACCATATAACTGAGGACTTAAACTACTAGAACCTCCTCGTCGGTCCCTTTGGGAGGCATTACTACGTCCACCTAGCAACTGCCTAGAAACTAAGTAAGGCTGGTATCTATTCCTGATTGAAGTAGATACTGATTCTTGACATCTACTATGGTTTGTGCCATTTGGAACTGTAAAGTTAGTGGTTGCAGAGCACATAGGGATGGTATTTGCACTGGAGACCTGATTCTGTATTGTGGAATTCAGTGAGGTGGAACAAGCACGCATAATAGGTATGGAATTGTTTGAGGGGCAAGCAGGCATTGTAGTTAATCTGGATGCCTGATTCTGTGAAATGGAATTTGAAGAAAACTGACTATTGCCAAGTGGGAGAACTAGGTTATGTTGGGGCTGTTCCTTGCTGTGTGAATTACCATTATTAGTTGAAACTGTTAATGGAGCTCTCTTCCTTAGCTTGAAATTTTTCCTCTGAATTTTCCACATCTCAGCTTTTTCTGTTGCATGACAATGATCTGTACTGGAAATGCCAGTGCCCCACTTTAGGCATGGTGCTGGCAAGTCACATACGTAACAGTGGCACTGCATGTCAGCAAAGACCAAAATCAAAGAGATGAAAGGATAATATAAAACAATAAATAGCATTAAAAGATATATGGTACTTAGACCAGCTAAAACAGATGTGCGAAATTTAGACATAGCTTGCCGTTATGATCTATACCTTTTCACAGTGTCTCTCATGGGGGGTGAAAGAGAAAGAAAATGTGGCACAAAGATGCCGGGGATGAGGATAGTCCCTACATGCAATCTGCAAGCCAAAAACCAAAATGAACCGAAAAAATAAGAAATGCTTTCACAGTAAGCAAAGAAAAGTATGGAACTCATGAGAGGTTACAAGTTCATGAATGAAAACAACAATTTTTTTTTTTTTTATGATTATGCTGCATTCCAGCATATGCCTCAAATAAAGACCTATAAATTTAAAGCCTCATATGAGTTTGCATTCTCAAGCATACTTCTTAAAACTATATTCATTTAACTAAAAGATAAATATAGTTAAATCATCAATAACCATAAGGCAAGATAGGTTAGTTCATGTGAGGATTCTCTCGGGCTGTGATTTCTTCCATATACTCTGGAATGAGTAAACATTTACTCGCAACTTCTAGACCTCAATCCGGACCAGCGTTTCTAAGAGAAATTTCTCCCCTTAGAACCATGAACCATAACGTGCTTTTCTAATGTATTCATTCAATCAGAAAAGAAAGCTACTTCCACTAATTTGGTGAGCCAAATCAGGAAAACGTAAAGAAGAAAGAATGCTACAAAATATGATAAAATCCCAAAGAAAACAAGCAACGTGCTGCAATGGAGTAGAAAGGTCAATTCCACAGCATTCATGGAAATGGTGTGTGTACATGTATATATATATATATAAAGAGAAAAACCCGGGGGGGGGGGGGGAGACTAAAAGGTATCCCTATGGATAGTTAAACGCAAGTGAAAGATAGAACAGTATCTAACTATATACAACAATCATCGAAAGTATTTCAGTTTGCCATCCAAGGCAAACACACCACAGAAAGTATTTCAATTTTATTGAGTCCATTGTTGTTTCCCTTAACATTCGAAACATCATAATGTCAGGAAGAGTGCAAGAATATGAAACTCCCACAACCAGGTAAAATAACAGGACAGGACCTAGTCCTGTGTCTCCAACATAAATTAAGAATTAAAGCTCCCAAAGACTACTTCACACAATGTAAAATAGGTAGGTGAAATAGTTGAATTGTTTCAATCTTTATTCACCGGCTGGAGATAATGTATGAGGATGAGCAATCAATCTCTATTTACGGGTCTCTCCCGTGATGTCTGGCTCACGAACAAAAACGAAAAATGTCGAAAGCGAAAATCTCAGACCAGTGCCGCAATGATTTGAACGACATACCTGACCCTTCTCGCCCACTATGAGCAACTCATCCGACTCAGTGGCCGACTTGTTGACGGAGGTGACTCGGTCTTCAGGGTCACCATCCAGAACTACGCAATCATCATCCAAGTCTTTGGCTGCCGGCCTCGAAGACTTTGACTTCCGTTCCGGCTTGACCTCACGGACTACGACAACATCGTCGGAATGGTCTGATTCTTTATCAGACACGCCCAGAAACTCCTTAATCCAGTCATAGACAGAGTTTTTGGGTCCCTCCTTGAAACCTTGCTCTTCATCGGAGCTTATATCCAATACAACCGGCATGGATTCCATGGAAAAAACAAGAGTTATGCTTCGCCAGAAACCGTAAAATGTTCAAAATTCTCGTTCGTAGTGGCTCTGCGCACAATCTCCCAGAAAATTTCGCAGTGCATACATTGAAATAAATTCAAAATCATATCGGAAGCCACGCTTTGAAATAAATGCAATATGATGCTCCCCACAAAGTAACTGAAAAACCCCTCCAGATTATCCAGGGATTCTCAAGATGAAATTTGTGCAGAATACAGGTCACGGACTAGAAATTCCAAGAAAAATAGGTTCTATAGGAAGTTCTGGAGCAGCTTCAGTGTAAGAATTCCGTGACTCAAGCTAGAATGTGTGTCTAATTCTGCAAATTATTGCATGACCTCTGAGGATGAGAGAGAGAGAGAGAGACACACACACACACACAGTGGACGAATGGAAAATGGCGACTAACTCTGAAGTGGCAAGTGGGTGGGAAAGAATTAGCAGCAAAAAGCAAAAAGACAAAAGTGCCCTTTATAGAGTTTTAATTAAAAGTTTTTTAAAAATTATTAATATCACTTAAATTGTTAAAAATTAATAAAATACGTCAGTTAACTTTGAATTTAAAGAAAAAAAAAAGCTTTTGTCAAATATGAAAGAATGAAACAAGAATAAGAGTGGAAAGGTATTTATTTGAGATTTTGGATCTTGTGTTTGTTTCATGTTTATTTTTTTTTGTGAATTGTTAGATTTAAAATTTAATAATTTAAAATTTAAATAATAATTTAAAAAAAATACCAAAATTTAAATCATTAAATTTTAATATTAACAGTCAGATAAGTATACTTCCAGCAATTCCAATATCTTTATTTGAGGACATGATGAAGAGCCCCAATTTGGTAATTTCAATAAAGAAGAAAACGGCCAATGCACGTAAGCGGAAAATTCGAAGAAAGTTAGCGTCGTCGGATTGGCGATTAATGGGTTCACGTCAGTTACGAGGACATATTGCAATATGCTATTTGTTCACTGTTCATTTTTTATAATTATTCTTTTATTTATTAATTTTTAACCTATTCACATTGTATAAACAGATTAAATATGTTAATTATATAAATGATTAATAACGTATCCAACTGAAGGGGATTAAAAAAGTGAATGATTCACCGTCCTTTCCTTTCCACTTATTCATATGTTTCAACTTTCAACTCAACTTTAGAATGGGCACTTCAAGGTTCACGAGTCATGAGATTTGAATAGGCTTCATCTCATATTTATGATGAGAATATGATTCTTATATTCTTAATCACAATTATTAATTCTATATTAAACATTTTAGATGAAAGAAAAATGGTAAAAATATTTTTTTCTAATATTTACATCAAATTTTAATTTTACATTAATTATGTCTTTTATTTTTTAAAATTTATTATTTTTACTAACGTCGTCTATTCCATTAATATAAAATGTTAACTGAACAGTTAGTAAAATTGATAGATTTGAAAAAAAATAAAATATATAAGACATAACTCATACAAGAAAAGTTAGAAACAAAAAATTGTAAGTTTGAGTTATACATGTTTCATTTTTTATTTTAAATATATTTTTTTACTAATCACCTAGTAACATTTTCCATTAGTGAAATAAATGGTGCCAGTAAAAAAATGTATATTTGAAACAAAAATAAAATATGAAGAACATAACCGACGTAAACAAAGTTAGAGATGAAATTGAAATTAACGAGAAATGTTAGTGACACAAAATATACTTTTTTCAAGAAAAATTAGTGGAAAAAAACTTTATGAGAATTTTTTAAAAACTTAAATAGTCTAATTTAAAATTAACGGTTGCAATTATAAATATAACTAATGTTGTGACTCGTAAGATGCACAGATAATTTACAACACAAAAAACTTCCGTAACTTATAAAAATAATAATACTTGATTGATAACAAACATATAATAGTTGACATAAGTGACAACAATTTTATAATATCTACATGCAATGTGATTGACGAAATGGATCCATTGATATATTTACTTAACAAGTTGGACACCGGTTGTCACATCCCAAAAATTGAACATGTGAAAAGATACTACTCATTTGATAGAATTCTCAAACATAAGTTATTTACATATATTCTGTAAGGTTTTACATTCAACCTTAATCATTCATTCCACACTACAGAATTATATTCATCTGATAAGCAAATATAGACATACATAATCTGATGTTTTTATCTCATTGCAAGCCTAGGAAACCTATAGAAAGTACAGAGCGTTTCTAATATCCACATTAATAAGTACTGGTATCCCACCAGACAGAAATAGAGAGTAATCCCAAGGGGCTTCTAATCTTCTAACGGATACTCTTCTTCTTTGTTTTCTGTATCTGAAAAATAATCATAGGGAGTGTGAGTTTATTTAAAAACCCAGTAAGTAAATAATTGTACTATATAAAATATCAAAAGTACAAATACCACATTTACTCATATAATTAATTGTCTTATACATCGAGTAGTATGGGACTCTAACCCTTTCAAACTCATGAATAAGATTTCTTAGATATACACCGAGTAGTATGGGACTCTAACCCTTTCAAACTCGTGAATAAGATCTCACAGGTATACACCGAGTAGTATAGGACTCTAACCCTTTCAACTCGTGAATAAAATCTCATAGGTATACACCGAGTAGTATGGGACTCTAACCCTTTCAACTCGTGTATAGGTTTCATAGATATGCACTGAGTAGTATGGGACTTTAACCCTTTCAAACTCGTGTATAGGTTTCATAGATCTTTACTCATTAACAAGATAGTGAGAATTTATCACATAGTACAATTGCCATGATATAAAATAATTTCTATATACTCTTATTTCTACCTATCATCATATACTCCCATATGAAAAATTGATTGCTTATTATCCAAATAATATTGTAAATGGGACTTATATTGTACTTTGACTAGTAATATCAAATTAGCTTAGCAAGGTTATTCACTCACCTTGATGTTTGTCCAAGTTTACCTTGTTCCACACTAGAATTTGTGTAGGAAAATTTCCTAGTAAAATATATTACAAGGAAACATAAGAAAGGAAACAAAATCACGAAAATACGCAAAATTTTCTGATTGCTACAGTAACAGTTTGCTACAGTACGATTCGCTACAGTAACGGTTCGCTACAGTAACGTTGACTGCTACAGTACCGTTGACTGCCGACACTACAATACTGCTACAGTAACTCGAAGAAAATTTCCAGATTTTCCCGAAATCTCTGGTCGCTACAGTAACTCGAGTTTTGCAGAAAAATCTTTCAAAAATTCATCCTTTCCTTTCTTTTGATTCAAAACCAGAATCTCAACTCTTAAAACCGATTATAACTCAAATATAACTTCTAAAACGACTGAGATTCATGAATTATCATCAAAATCTTCAAGAACAAAACCTCCTCTGATCTTCTATATAAACTGAAATTTAAGGAAAATAATGAGATTAAAGCTTACCTTTGATCTCTACCAAGCTTTTGAACCGAACAATTCTCAAAAAACAACACCAAATCTATAGGAGAGTTGAGAGGGAAGGTTGAAGGTTGAGAGACTTGTGAGAGAGTGAATGAAGAAGATACGGGAGAAAATGAAGCTAGAAGGGAGAGAGAGAGTTAAAATGTGGTGGGTTAGGTGGGTAACCCAATGGGTATCCATAACCCAACATCCAAACCCATCCAGTCAATTTACAATAAATGGACTAATTGACCATTCTTAAACCACTTTTCCATGAATTTCACCATTCTTAGAATATATCCCATATTGTGCAAATATTTAGTCCAGTCATTTAACTCAATTTTCATAAATAATATTCAAAGAGAACAATTAAATATGAACATTAAAAATGACCAAAATAAATAACTAAAGTAACATTGTAAAATTCTAAAATACTCTTAGGCGAATTATATTCCGAAATTAACGGGTATTACATTCTACCCCCCTTAAAAGAATTCGGTCCTCCGAATTAAAATCTTACCTCAAGTTTCAAATAAATGTGGATAGTTTTTCCACATTTCATCTTCTGCCTCCCACGTAGCTTCCTCGCGAGAATGATTTTTCCAAAGAACCTTGACGGTAGGAATTTCTTTAGTACGCAATTTCCTGACTTTTCTATCAAGGATAGCTACTGATACCTCTTCGTAGGTGAGAGTTTCATCAAAATGAACTTCTTGGGGTTGAATGACTTGAGAAGGATCAGGAAGATACTTCCGTAGCATGGACACATGAAATATCGGATGAACTCCCTCTAGGTCGGAAGGTAGGTCTAAGCGATATGCCACATTACCCACTCTGTCAACAACCTCATATGGGCCAACATACCTCGGACTAAGCTTGCCTTTCTTCCCGAATCTCATTACTCCCTTCATAGGTGAGATTCGAAAGAAAACCATATCACCTATTGCAAATTCAAGGTCACGTCGTCGGTTGTCCGCATAAGACTTCTGTCTACTCTGAGCAGTTAACAACTTCTCTCTGATCAGTTTAACTTTATTTATATCTTCCTGAATCATCTCAGATCCAAATATTTTGGTTTCACCAAGTTCAAACTAACCTATAGGAGATCGACACCGTCTCCCATATAAAGCCTCAAAAGGTGCCATCTGAATACTGGCTTGGTAACTGTTATTATAAGCAAATTCAATGAGAGACAAATGATCTTCCCAACTTCCACTGAAATCCATCACACAAGCTCTTAGCATATCCTCTAAAGTCTGAATTGTCCTTTCGGACTGTCCATCAGTCTGAGGATGGAATGCTGTGCTAAGATTCATTTTGGTACCCAAAGCCTCTTGAAAGACTTTCCAGAACCGAGAAGTAAACTGAGGTCCTCGGTCTGATATAATGGATATTGGTACACCATGAAGTTTTACTATTTCTTTAACATAAAGTCGAGCAAGTTTTGCTACACTGAAAGTGGTGTGAACAGGAAGAAAATGTGCTAACTTAGTAAGTCGATCCGCTATGACCCATATTGAGTCATTTCCTTTTGTTGACCGAGGTAAACCTACTACAAAATCCATAGTGATTCTTTCCCATTTCCACTCGGGAATATCTAGTTTTTGCATCAAACCAGGTGGTCGTCGATGTTCAGCTTTAACTTGCTGACAAGTCAAACATCGAGCTACAAAGTCAGTCACATCTCGCTTCATGCCCTCCCACCAGTAAACTTGTTTCAAGTCCTGATACATTTTCACAGCACCAGGATGTACAACGTAGGGCGAACCATGAGCTTCCATTAAGATTTTATGTTTCAATGATTCAATGTTGGGGACACAGAGTCTCCCATTAAACCATAAGACTCCTTCTTCATCTACCAAGAAACTTGGTGCTAGACCTTGCCTTACCTTATCTCTGATTTTGACCATATCAATGTCATTTTCTAAAGTTGCTTTTACTTTTTCAACAAGGGATGATCTAACTGTTAAATGAGCCAGAAATGTACCTGACTCAGTGATCTCGAAGAATACTCCATCAGCTTCCAATTCTTGTAGTTCATGTATTAGAGACCTCCTTATAATGGCAATGTGAGCTAAACTTCCCATAGACTTTCGACTTAGAGCATCAGCCACTACATTTGCTTTACTTGGATGGTAAAGGATGGTACAATCATAATCTTTCAAAAGTTCCATCCACCTTCGTTGCCTTAGATTGAGATCTCTCTGCCAAAAATGTACTTAAGGCTTTTGTGATCTGTAAAAATTTTACAAGTCTCCCCATACAAATAATGTCTCTAAATTTTTAGGGCAAACACTACAGCTGCCATTTCTAAATCATGAGTGGGGTAATTCAATTCATGCTTTTTAAGCTGACGTGAGCCATAAGCTATGACTTTACCATGTTGCATCAACACACACCCTAAGCCTATCTTTGAGGCATCACAGAATACAGAGTAACCCCCTGGTCCTGATGGTAGGATTAAAACTGGTGCAGAAGTTAAACACTCTTTCAATTGGGTGAAACTTTGCTCACATGAATCATCCCAAATGTATTTAACATTCTTTCGGGTTAACTTATTTAATGGGAGAGCCGTCTTAGAGAAATCTTTGACAAAGCTACGGTAATACCCTGCTAAGCCAAGAAAACTACGTACTTCCGACACAGTTGTTGGTCTAGGCCATTGTTTTACTGCTTCAATTTTACTTGGATCTACATGAATACCTTCTTGGGAAATAACATGTCCCAAAAATGTTACATGACTCATCCAGAATTCACATTTTGAGAGCTTTGCGTACAATTGATGCTCTCTCAAAGTCTGAAGCATTATTCTCAAATGTTCAGTATGTTCTTCATGACTCTTTGAATATACCAAAATATCATCAATAAATACAATTACAAACTTATCAAGGAATGATTTGAACACTCTGTTCATTAAATCCATAAATGCTGCTGGTGCATTTGTCAACCCAAAAGACATCACAAGAAACTCATAATGTCCATACCGTGTACGAAAAGCTGTCTTAGGTATATCATCGTTCTTAATTCGTAACTGATGATATCCAGACCTTAGATCAATCTTTGAGAAGTATTTTGCTCCTTGAAGCTGATCAAACAAATCATCTATCATTGGTAAAGGATACTTATTTTTCACTGTGACTTTATTCAGCTGACGATAATCTATACATAATCTCATAGAACCATCTTTCTTTTTCACAAAAAGAACAGGAGCACCCCAAGGTGAAAAACTTGGGCGAATGAACCCTTTGTTTAACAAATCTTCTAATTGTTCTTTGAGTTCTTTTAGCTCAACAGGAGCCATACGATAAGGTGGAATAGAAATTGGTCTTGTGTCTGGGACCAAATCAATACTGAACTCAATATCTCTTTCTGGCGGTAATCCAGGTAAATCTTCTGGGAACACATCTGGAAATTCATTAACCACATGAATGTCTTCTAACTTCTGTTCTTTCTTTTCTAAATCTTTGATAAAAGCTAGAAATCCCTGACATCCCTTTCGCAACATACGCCGGGCACTTAACATAGATATCATGTTGCAAGGTACATCACTTCGATCTCCTTGAAATACAAAATTACTCCTCCCCGGCATATTAAAGGAAATAACTTTGTCACGACAATTTATAGTAGCATGACAAGAAGATAGCCAGTCCATCCCTAAAATCACATCAAAATCTAACATATTAAGAATCATAAGATCTATCTCAGTTTCCGTGCCTTCAACGATTATTTTACAAGAACGATAACATGTTTTAACCATCAAAGTCTCTCTCATCGGTGTGGAAACCAAGAATGGTTCTTTAAGAGTAATTGAATCAAATGCAAATCTCTTGGCAAATAGGGGTGACACATATGAGTGAGTAGAACCGGGATCAAACAAAATACGTGCAGCAAAAGTATTAACAGATAATATACTTGTAACTACAGCATTGGATGTTTGAGCATCCTGTCGGGTTAGAGCATATACTCTTGCATTTCCTCTGCCAGCAGCTTGTTTTCCACGGACACCTTGGCCTCTTCCAGAACCTCTTCCCATACTATCCCCTGTTGAAGGGGTTGGTGTTCGAGTAATAGAAGCAGAAATAGATTGTGGTCGAGGTGGCAGAGTAGACCCTTGACCTGGTCTTGTCATGAGCTGAGGGCACTCCCTTATAAAATGTCCTTTTTGTCCACAGTGAAAACAACCTGTACCAACAGTGTTTAACCTACATTCTCCGAAGTGAAACTTTCCACATTCAGGACATTGAGGTTTTTCCCTTCTATCTTGAGTACCTCCTCTACTAGAAGAGCTAAAACCACCCCTGCTCTCTGAACGAGGCTTAGCCACACTGGCTGTAGAATAAGATGACTTAGTAGGAGTGGCTGGAGCATGTTGTGATGCAGTAGAAGTCCCTGAGTCTTCCCCTTGATCAAAAGATCTCTTATATCTGGCCTTCTTCTTTTGATGATATTCTTCTTTATTCTTTGACCTCTTTTCCATTCTTCGGGCTACATCAACAGCTTCTGAGTACGAAGAGTAATCATTCATATTAGAACCCACTTGATCATATAAGGCATCACGAAGCCCTTCCACAAACTTTTCTATTTTCTTCCTTTCAGAAGGAATGATTTCAGGGGCATATTCAGATAATTTAACAAACTGAGCTGAATATTCATCAACAGTCATGGTTCCCTGTCGTAGATACAGAAAATCCCTGGCCCTAGATGATCGTTCACTTGCCGGAAGAAATTCATCCATAACCAATCTGTAAAATTCTGTCCATATAACTGGCGGTGCGCCTTGAATTCTAGCTTTCTTCCAGTTTCTCCACCATTTACCAGCCCTACCCTTTAACTGAAAGGAAGTGAATTCTACCTTTTGAGTAGGAGAACACCCTATAGCATCACAGATTGCTTCACAATCTTCAAGGAAACATTGTGGGTCCTCTTTAGGATCTTCCCCTGAAAAAGTAGGAGGCCTCATTTTCTGAAATTCAGACATTCTTACCTCCCTTACATTAACTCCTCCCGCTAATTGAGCTGGTGGTACAATTTCAGCTTCAACAATAGGAGGATCCACTGGCAGGTTAGCTTGTGTAGCTCGACCTCTCATTTCAGCCTCAAATCGGTCAAATCGTTCATTCATCAAATTAATCACATGTGCAATAGTTGCATTACCAACGTGAGCATCAGGTTCGACTCTCCTTGCTTGCTCACTAGTTGCGCCCTCAGTACTTTGAGCATGTAAACTATCACCACGGTTAGGATCATCTTGTACATGTACTAGTGGATTTATGGCCCTCCTTGGACCCATATGCTCATTATTATTAGAAGATCCTTCTGACATTGATCTGTCACAGATCTACACACATAACAAACAATTTTCAGACATAAACAAAATATCACTTACTAGCCCCACTGAGAAGTTATCTATAAAATGACGTTATACTCTACAAGGTCTTTTATAGAACATAATCCTATGGTCATGTCGCGGCTCATGACAATAGGGAAGGGCCCACAAAGATCACTTTGCTCTGTACTCTATAGGGGACCTATAAAACCTATCCTCTGATACCAAATTGTCACATCCCAAAAATTGAACATGTGAAAAGATACTACTCATTTGATAGAATTCTCAAACATAAGGTATTTACATATATTCTGTAAGGTTTTACATTCAACCTTAATCATTCATTCCACACTACAGAATTATATTCATCTGATAAGCAAACATAGACATACATAATCTGATGTTTTTATCTCATCGCAAGCCTAGGAAACCTATAGAAAGTACAGAGCGTTTCTAATATCCACATTAATAAGTACTGGTATCCCACCAGACAGAAATAGAGAGTAATCCCAAGGGGCTTCTAATCTTCTAACGGATACTCTTCTTCTTTGTTTTCTGTATTTGAAAAATAATCATAGGGAGTGTGAGTTTATTTAAAAACTCAGTAAGTAAATAACTGTACTATATAAAATATCAAAAGTACAAATACCACATTTACTCATATAATTAATTGTCTTATACATCGAGTAGTATGGGACTCTAACCCTTTCAAACTCATGAATAAGATTTCTTAGATATACACCGAGTAGTATGGGACTCTAACCCTTTCAAACTCGTGAATAAGATCTCACAGGTATACACCGAGTAGTATAGGACTCTAACCCTTTCAACTCGTGAATAAAATCTCATAGGTATACACCGAGTAGTATGGGACTCTAACCCTTTCAACTCGTGTATAGGTTTCATAGATATGCACTGAGTAGTATGGGACTTTAACCCTTTCAAACTCGTGTATAGGTTTCATAGATCTTTACTCATTAACAAGATAGTGAGAATTTATCACATAGTACAATTGCCATGATATAAAATAATTTCTATATACTCTTATTTCTACCGATCATCATATACTCCCATATGAAAAATTGATTGCTTATTATCCAAATAATATTGTAAATGGGACTTATATTGTACTTTGACTAGTAATATCAAATTAGCTTAGCAAGGTTATTCACTCACCTTGATGTTTGTCCAAGTTTACCTTGTTCCACACTAGAATTTGTGTAGGACAATTTTCTAGTAAAATATATTACAAGGAAACATAAGAAAGGAAACAAAATCACGAAAATACGCAAAATTTTCTGATTGCTACAGTAACTGTTTGCTACAGTACAGTTCGCTACAGTAACAGTTTGCTACAGTACGGTTCGCTACAGTAACGTTGACTGCTACAGTACCGTTGACTGCCGACACTACAATACTTCTACAGTAACTCGAAGAAAATTTCCAGATTTTCCCGAAATCTCTGGTCGCTACAGTAACTCGAGTTTTGCAGAAAAATCTTTCAAAAATTCATCCTTTCCTTTCTTTTGATTCAAAACCAGAATCTCAACTCTTAAAACCGATTATAACTCAAATATAACTTCTAAAACGACTGAGATTCATGAATTATCATCAAAATCTTCAAGAACAAAACCTCCTCTGATCTTCTATATAAACTGAAATTTAAGGAAAATAATGAGATTAAAGCTTACCTTTGATCTCTACCAAGCTTTTGAACCGAACAATTCTCAAAAACAACACCAAATCTATAGGAGAGTTGAGAGGGAAGGTTGAAGGTTGAGAGACTTGTGAGAGAGTGAATGAAGAAGATACGGGAGAAAATGAAGCTAGAAGGGAGAGAGAGAGTTAAAATGTGGTGGGTTAGGTGGGTAACCCAATGGGTATCCATAACCCAACATCCAAACCCATCCAGTCAATTTACAATAAATGGACTAATTGACCATTCTTAAACCACTTTTCCATGAATTTCACCATTCTTAGAATATATCCCATATTGTGCAAATATTTAGTCCAGTCATTTAACTCAATTTTCATAAATAATATTCAAAGAGAACAATTAAATATGAAAATTAAAAATGACCAAAATAAATAACTAAAGTAACGTTGTAAAATTCTAAAATACTCTTAGGCGAATTATATTCCGAAATTAACGGGTATTACACCGGTTCTCCAACATTCTTTAGTTTGTTAACATACACACAAAACATAAATTAATAAGAAATAACTAAAGATATAAATTGTGACAAAAACATACATATATATACATTACTTCGAAATGAGAGTACGGTATTCAATGAGCTCAAAATTAATAAATAGTTTCGAAGCATAAAGGGAGTTGGAAATCTTGATAGGACCTGAACAAATAGGTATCAATGTTAGCTCAAAAATATATATGACAATGAATATTGCACCAAATAAATCTAAAGAGCAAGCGTCAGACAATATACTAGTGAATTGCCGAATCTTGTACCAGAGAATAATAACAACATTTGAACGATCTAGGTTATTAATAAAATGTTGATTCAGCTTGTCTGTGAATTGTTCTCACAATGAACACATAATTTTGTTATACCTACAAAATACACACACACACATGCATATATACACGTGTTAAAAATAAGAAGAAAAAAAAAGAGAACACTAATAGAAAGATAATATATATATATACACAACAAAATAAAGTAATAAATAAAAAAAAGAATAGTCACAATACAAAATGAAAAAAATGATAGCAATAATACTATGTATCCTCAATCTCAATTTTCATATGTCTGCTCTTGTTACTGTTCTTAGAGCTCTCTATAATAGGAGCAAATTTGTTGATTTAAAACATAATCTAAAAAATAAAAGATAAAAACTAACTTATTAAATAGTTTTTGTCACATCCAAAAAATTGAATATGTGAAAAGATACTACTTTTAGGAAAACCTCAGTGGTATTCCGAAATCCTGGACAATCTTAATATCCACAACTATTCATTTGATAAAATTCTCAAACATAAGTTATTTACATATATTCTGTAAGGTTTTACATTCAACCTTAATCATTCATTCCACACGACAAAATTATATTCATTTGATAAACAAATATAGGCATACATAATCTGATGTGTTTATCTCATCGCAAGCCTATGAGACCTATAGAAAGTACAGAGCATTCCTAGTATTCACATTAATAAGTAATGGTATCCCACCAGACAGAAATGGAGAATATTTCTAAGGGGCTTCTAATTTTCAATCGGATACTCTTCTACTTTGTTTTCTGTATCTGAAAAGATAATCATAGGGAGTGTGAGTTTATTTAAAACTCAATAAGTAAATAACTGTACTGTATAAAATATCAAAAGTACAAATATCACATTTACTCATGTAATCAATTATCTTATACATCCAGTAGTATGAGACTCTAACCCTTTCAAACTCGTGAATAAGATTTCATAGATATACACCGAGTAGTATGAGACTCTAACCCTTTCAAACTCGTATTTATGATTTCATCAATTTACACCGAGCAGTATGGGACTCTAACCCTTTTATACCCGTGCATAAGTTTTCATAGTTATACACTTAGTAGTATGAGACTTTAACCCTTTCAAACTCATGTATTAGATCCCGTAGATCTTTGCTCGTTAATAAAATAGTGAGAATTTATCACATTATACAAAACCATGAAATAAATTAATTTATACATACTTTTATTCCTTTGAATGTCTGTAAAAAATATGCCAATCGTCATATACCGTCATCTAAAGATTGATTGCCAAATAATATTGTAAATGAGACTTATATTGTACTTTGACTAATAATATCAAACTAGTCTAGCAAGGTTATTCACTTACCTTAATATTTGTCCAAAAATTTGTGTAGGAAAATTTCATAGTAAAAGATATCATAAGAAAAATAAGAAAGGGAACAAAATCATGAAAATATGCGATATTTTCTGATTGCTATAATAACGATCAACGATCAACGATCAACGTAGCTACAGTAACGGTCAACATAGCTATAGTAACGATTCACAACAGCTACGGTTGCTACAGTAATGGTTCACTACAGTGACGGTTTGCTACAATACGTTGACTGCTACAGTATCGTTGACTGCCGACCCTACATTGACTGCTACAGTAAACTCTAAAAATTTCCAGATTTTCCAGTTGCTACAGTAACTTCGAATTTTGCAGAAAATCTTCCAAAATTGTTCATCTTATAATTCCTTGTTTCTAAACTAAAATTTCATCTCTCCTAACTTACTTAACTCAATCTTAACTCAAAAACTTCCAAAACAATTCAAATCCATGAATTATCATCAAAATCTTCAAGAACAAAATCTCCTCTAATCTTCCACATAAACTGAAATTTAAGAAAAATAATGAGATTAAAATTTACCTTTGATCTTTACCAAGCTTTTGAACCGAACAATTCCCAAAAACAACACCAAATCTATGGGAGAGTTGAGAGGGAAAGTTTGAAGGTTGAGAGAATGTGAGAGAGTGAAAATGAAGAAGAGGCGAAAAAGTGAAATGAAGAAAGGAGAGAGAGAGCTAAAAACTTAATGGGTTAGTTGGATAACCCAATGGGTATCCATACCCATTGTCCAAACTCATTTGACCCAACATACAAAATACTGTAATTAATTCTTCAATTAATTAAATTCAATCATTTTTTCACAAATTCCACTATTCTTAAGAATATACCCCATAAGGTTTAAATATCCAGTCTAGTCATTTAACTCAATTTTCATAAATAATATTCAAATAGAATAATTAAATATGAAAATTAAAAATGACAAAAGTAAATAACTAAAGTAACGTTATAAAATTCTAAAATACTCTCAAACAAATTATACTCCAAAATTAACGGATATTACAGTTTTCGTTGGCAACACAATTTAAAATATCGTTGAATGGACAAAACGTGAAGATAGATTTTGAAATATTCAAATCATTTTCAGCTAGTGAGACATCGATTGAAAAATGAAATTCAAGCATGAAATGATGCTTTGTTGTACAATACTCACAGTTAGACTTAACTACACCTAACATGCACATCACATAAATATTTTTCTCAGTTATTTGATACTTGAATTTATTCACAGATGATCTTGTCACATGACCGTGTATACAATCACCTTTAGAAGAAAAAAAAACACAACATAAAGATAATGAATAAAATAATAAATCACAAATAATTGAATATAATGAAATTAAAATTTACCTGAGAATATTGCAAAACCATTTCCAAACTAAAAATCTATTCAGGCATATTGAACGATAGAACTGTCCACAACCTCACTACCCGAACCATAATCATCTAATTATTCCTTAATGCATTAACATCAGCAACGTTAATAAATTTAGCCATATAAAAAGAACTAACAGAATGAATAATGATTATATAGAAATAATAAACAATAAAAATACAGGAGAAATAAATGATAGTTTGAATGACCATTTATTTATATAACATGAATTTTAAACATAATTAATTGAATATATTTAATGCTATATAATCTAGTAATTTATTATTAAATATTATTAAATTATTATAACCACAATCACGACAAATCTATTTATTTAATCACGACTAATTTATAATTAGTATTACATAATATATTTGTTTAATATTTCATTTTAATTTATTAATTTTAATATATGTAATTTAATGTGGTGTGATTAAATAATTAAATAATAATAATAATAATAATAATAATAATAATAATAATAATAATTTTAGTAATTTACATAATCAAATTCCAATTTGCATGACAGTTGTAATTTTCACATAATTTAAATTCATGAATGTCAGAAATATGTATTGATAGTGGAGCTCTAATAACATTTTATATGAAACTTATGAGTTATGACATATACTTTTTAAACGTAAATATTCTAAATTGATTTATCAGTTCTATAATTAAATTTATTTTACCTACTCAAACTTTGATTTGAATTGATTTATTTATTTAATAGAATAAATCTAAATGAATAAAATAGGTAAATTTGTTAATTTGTGGATTATTTATTATTTATTATAAATTATTTGTTGCACAGATCAATGATTGAATAAATATTGATTTTATCTTTACTTTTGAATACGTTTCTTTTTTGTTTCAATCGGATCCAAATAAAAAAAAATATTGAAGGTTACTGCTACGTGTAGATTGGATTTCCAGGCCTCAAATTTCATTTTTCAAGAATTTGATTTTTATCTTTTTTCTTTAATTAAGGGATTATGATTTAAAAATTCATATTTCAAACTTCGATTTCTATTAAATTAAGAACTATGTTGGAAAGAAATCAAAATAAAGTCAAATAAAATAATTTTTTTAATTAATATATCAATTTTATAATCAATTTTATTTTACCTACTCAAAAATCCTTTAAGACACTACAATGGTCAAATAATAAAGGTAATTATTTTTAAAATCATTTAAATCAATTCAAATCAAATAATTAATATTATGTGATGTCATTAATTTACCAAATTTTTTAATTTACCTAATTTATTTATTCATTCAAATTAATTCAAATAAAAAAATAATGAAATTCACTAATTATTAATTTCACTAATAAATAATCATGATAATATATTATAATAAAAATATATTTTGTTATTCACTTTAACAATAACCCACATAATATATTGAATACATTGGGACTCACATAATATGATAATAATACTATAATTTATAAATTTGTGAAACTTATAAAATTTACAAGACTTACAAGTTATAGCATATATTTTTTAAATGTAAATATTCTGATATAAATTTTGATTGTTTGTACAAATATAAATTATAAATTTTAATATAAAATTTATGATAATAAACGACCACGTTATATTATGATGTAGAATAAGTTATCAAATTGAGTAAAATAATGAGATCTATGTATAATCAATAAAAAGTTTTTAATTTAAATTATTTTACAAAAAAATAATAATCAAATTAAAAATGTTCATATGGAATGTAAGATAATCAACTGTAAATAAATTTTATATGTAATTAATGTCAATATTATTTGATTCTTGTGTATGTATATTTCAACAATTTATTATGTATATATTTCAATTCAAATCAAATAATAAATGTAATTGTTTTTAATTTCAATTCAAATCATTTCAATCAATTCAAATCAAATAATTAATATTATGTGATGTCATTAACTTATAAAAATTTATCAAATTTATTAATTTACCTAAAAAAAGAAATGAAGACACGTGTATAAATTTTTAATTCAAAGTTTTTTACTACCTCACAGTTCAAATAATGCAATTACAAAACATAATTTCAGCGATATTGTGTGTAACAATATAACACGAGCTTCAAGTTTATATGAGATCAATCATACAGGAATAATATATTCCAAAAGTTAGATAGAAAAAAAAATTAAGATTTGATGAGGATGAAAATTTACATACCTCAAAAAAGTTTAAAGACACTATTTCGACGAAAGACACCACTCTTTTTACTATTGTTAACCAAAAAATACCAGCATTTGAGATATATGGAAAAATATGTTTGAATTTTAAGATAAAAAACTACTACAATTTAGAGTATGATAGAGGTAAGCCTTTGACATCTATATAATTACTGCTTTAAAATAAAATTATTGTAATTTATTATATAGATGATTATACTTCTGCCATAAACATGAGAGATTTGAATTATTTTGAATGGAACGAGCATGAGTTACCAGCCGTTATTTCAATTAGAAAAGAAAAGAAAAAATAGCAATTACAAATTTACAGTTACAAAGCTACAAAGGATAATAAATGTTTGAGGGAAATTGGAAACTTTCATTTTACTACTTTCCGTGATCGTCTCTTAAATTAAACACAGTCCAAGTCAAATTATTTCTATATGTGTGTTTGCGGATTACGCAAAATATATTGTTAAGATAAATGTTTATATATTTTTTAAAATTATTTAAAGTTAAGTGATAGAAAAATAGTTAATTTAATTTGCAAGGTGAAATATTACTCTTATATTTTTAGTTCTTTTTGGCAATTTATATACCTGAGATTAAAATATACTTTTGCTTTTCGTTTGCGGTTTGCCTGTAATTGTATTATTGACGTAGCCAGCCTGAGACTCTTTCTTTTTAAGGTATAGCTATTGAAAAATAAAATAGAAATTGGTGATGTACTTGGAAAATGAATAATGTTGAATAGGTTTGTCTAATTTAATTGTTAAATAATATTATGTATACAAAATTTCAACTTGCAACACATGACTAATATTTCATTAACTTTTTGTAACTCGCTATTTCTTCATTAAATTAGGGTATTGTTTGAATTTTATATAATATTATATAGGTAGACGCACTTAGGAAAGAGACACATATTGATGACTGGTTAATTTTTCCAAATTGACTATTCAATAACTAACAATGTTCAGTTTTAATAGAAGGGAATAGTTTTTTATAAAGGTAACTCATATTCAAATATTTGTTATGAGGTGTATTCATATTTAATGTTCAATAATATATTGAACAAAATTACCTCTAACTGAAAATAATAACAAAATTGACTGTTCAATAATGAATTTGCAATAGTCAATCAATACATAATTACACTTTTCTAAAATATAGGCACTATCTAAGACTATTAAATTTATAATTTGATATTGATTTGTTTCCAACTCATGTTTTACAGAAAATAATGTCAAATGAATATGATATGATTAACAATTTTGCTAACCCATAAATAGGTCACATTGCTCAGATAAAAACTGTGGGATAAAATATTAATCTATAAGGTGAAACACACATCAATATATTATCATACATAGACCTGTCGAAATTAATATAATAAATTAGTAGATTGACCTATTTTATTATGTCAATTCACTCTAGGTGAGTTGGGTTCAATATTATTTATCCGCTTAAAAACAAACCACTTTTTCATTTACCTTAAAATAAGTCTGTTTTAATAATTCGAATCACATAAAAAAAAAATCAAAAACTGTATCCAGTTTTTATGTTTTCTGAGTCTATTTGGCATTTGTATTGAACACAAATACAATTTTCTATTATCTTTTTGTCATAAAAATTGACAAATTTGCATAAAAGCAGATTATATTTTTAACTGTACACATCCATTTTTATATAATAACTAATTTTATGTTTGACATTCATAAAAGTACATGCAAGGGGTTAAAAAAAAAATTATGTGTTCGTGAACAGATCAAATTTGACATATAAAAACTCATTTAAGTTCATTTTTTTATTAAATCAAATCAACGATTTTGAATAAAACATTATGCTCTGTTCATATAATGTTTGGAAAATGCTTTATACATAGACCTTAATTGATGTATAATTTTTTTCTTTTTTTTAGGAAAACTGCTTTATATTGTGTAACTGAAAATATCTTTAGCAGTCAACTGCATGTGAGCAAATACAGAAATAATATTTTAACCAAGAAAGACAAAAGACGAAGGTAAAAAAAATGAAAAGAAAATATTTTAATAACATATTTCAACTAAAAAAATTTAATATTTTTTTACGAGAATAATTTAGATAATTTTACACT
Source organism: Biancaea sappan (assembly GCA_037074585.1). Lineage (NCBI taxonomy): Eukaryota > Viridiplantae > Streptophyta > Magnoliopsida > Fabales > Fabaceae > Biancaea > Biancaea sappan. The sequence continues at coordinate 8,881,771 of CM073492.1, read as the reverse complement.
ATCTTTTTTATTATACCATTCAATCCGTCACATCAATTCGGTAAATTAAACATGCTATAAGAGTGGTAGAACATTAAACAGCAATATAAGATAATTATATTGCAGTTAGAAGATTTTGCAAAGTTTAGATGGAATTGGATTTTCTGATGTTTGTAGTGGAAATATAATTTTCATGTTTTTAATTATAACAATTCATTAAAGATTGGACCATTGATATAAAAAAAATGACAATATTTAAACTATTTTTTTAATATTTTTATCTAAATTATTTAATATGAAATAAACAATTGTGATAGTTATGTTTTTATCGTAAATATGGAAGCAACCATTTTAAAATTTAGAATTGGCTTGGAGTTATGGCAATCAAATTCGCTCTTATGATTGGAATATTATGTTAAATAAAGTCAAATAAAGTAAATTTTTTTAATTCATATATCAATTTTATAATGAAATTTATTTTACCTACTAAAAAATATTTTAAGATATTATAATATTCAAATAATAAAGATAATTATTTTTAAATTTCAATTCAAATAATTTAAATCAATTCAAATCAAATAATTAATATTATATGATGTCATTAATTTACCAAAATTTTAAATTTACCTAATTTATTTATTCATTCAAATCAATTTTAATTAAATAAAATAACGAAATTCACTAATTATTAATTTCACTAATGAATAATTATGATAATATATTATAATAAAAATATATTTTGCTATTCACTTTAACAATAACCCACATAATATATTAAATATATTGGGACCCACATAATATAATAATAATATTATAATTTATAAATTTGTGAAACTTAAAAAATTTATAAGACTTATAAGTTATAGTATATACTTTTTAAATGTAAATATTCTGATATAAATTTTGATTATTTGTACAAATATAAATTATAAATTTTAATATAAAATTTATAATAATAAATAATTACATTATATTGTGATGTAGAATAAGTTATCAAATTGAGTAAAATAATGATATGTATGTGTACTAAATAAAAAGTTTTTAATTTAATTTTTTACTAAAAAATAATAATTAAATAAAAAATGTTCATATGAAATGTAAGATAATAAACTATAAATAAATTTTATAATTAATGTTAATATATCTTGATCCTCGTATATGTATATTTCAATAACTTATTATGTATATATTTCAATTCAAATCAAATAATAAAGATAATTATTTTTTATTTTTAATTCAATTTAAATAATTTATTTAATGTGATGTCATTAATTATCTTACCGTGGTCAAATAATAAAGGTAATTATTTTTAATTTCAAATCAAATCATTTCAATCAATTCAAATCAAATAATTAATATTAAGTGATGTTATTAATTTACCAAAATTTATCAAATTTATTAATTTACCTAAAGAAAGAAATGATGACATGTGTATAAGTTTATAATTCAAAAATTTTCACTACCTCACAGTTTAAGCAATACAATTACAAAATATAATTTCAGGAATACTATGTGTAACAATATAGCACGAGCTTCAAGTTTATATAAGATAAATTATACAGGAATAATATACTCCAAAAGTCAGATAAAAAAAATATTAAAATTTGATGATAATGAAAGTTTACATACCTCGAAAAGTTCAAAGACACTACATCGGCTATAGACACCACTATTTTTACTATTGCTAACTGGAAAACACTAGCATTTGATATATATGGAAAAATATGTTTGAATTTTAAGATAAAAAACTACTACAATTTAGAGTAGAATAGAGATAAGCCTTTGACATCTATATAATTACTGCTTTAAAATAAGATTATTTTAACCTATTATATAGATGATTATACTTCTGCCATAAACATGAGAGATTTAAATTATTTTGAATGGAACAACCATGAGTTACCAGCCGTTATTTCAATTAGAAAAGAAAAGAAAAAATAGTAATTACAAATTTACAGTTACAGAGCTACAAAGCATAATAAATGTTTGAGGCAAATTGGAAACTTTCATTTTACTACTTTCCGTGATCGTCTCTTAAATTAAACACAGTCCAAGTCAAATTATTTCTATATGTGTGTTTGCGGATTACGCAAAATATATTGTTAAGATAAATGTTTATATATTTTTTTAAAATTATTTAAAGTTAAGTGATAGAAAAATATTTAATTTAATTTGCAAGGTGAAATATTACTCTTATATTTTTAGTTCTTTTTCGCAATTTATATACCTGAGATTAAAATATGCTTTTGCTTTTCGTTTGCGGTTTGCCTGTAATTGTATTATTGACATAGCCAGCCTGAGACTCTTTCTTTTTAAGGTATAGTTATTGAAAAAGAAAATAGAAATTGGTGATGTACTTGGAAAATGAATAATGTTGAATAGGTTTGTCTAATTTAATTGTTAAATAATATTATGTATACAAAATTTCAACTTGCGACACATGACTAATATTTCATTAACTTTTTGTAACTCGCTATTTCTTCATTAAATTAGGGTATTGTTTGAATTTTATATAATATTATATAGGTAGACGCACTTAGGAAAAAGACACATATTGACGATTGGTTAATTTTTCCAAATTGACTATTCAATAACTAACAATGTTTAGTTTTAATAGAAGCGAATAGTTTTTTTTTTATAAAAGTAATAAATTTATATTCAAATATTTGTTGAGAGATGTATTCATATTTAATGTTCCACAATATATCGAACAAAATTACTTCTAATTGAAAATAATAACTATATTGACCATTCAATAATAAATTTGCAATAGTCAATCAATATATAATTACAATTTTCTAAAATATAGGCACTATCTAAGACTATTAAATTTATAATTTGATATTGATTTGTTTTCAACTCATGTTTTACAGAAAATAATGTCAAGTGAATATGATATGATTAACAATTTTGCTAACCCATAAATAGGTCACATTGATCAGATAAAAACTGTGGGATAAAGTATTAATCTATAAGGTGAAACACAAACTAATATATTATCATACATAGACCTGTCGAAATTAATATAATAGGTTAGTAGATTGACCTATTTTATTCTGTCAATTTATTATATGTGAGTTGGGTTCAGTATTCTTTATTCACTTAAAAACAAGTCACATTTTCATTTGTCTTAAAATTAGTTCGTTTTAATAACTCTAATCACATATGAAAATAAAAAAATGTATCCAATTTTTATGTTTTCTTAGTCTATTTGGCATTTGTATTGAACACAAATATAATTTTCTATTATATTTTTGTCATAAAAATTGACAAATTTGCATAAAAAGCAGATTATTTTTTTAACTGTACACATCCATTTTGATATAATAACTAGTTTTATGTTTGACATTCATAAAAGTACATGCAAGGGGTTCAAAAAAAATGATGTGTTCGTGAACAGATCAAATTTGACATATAAAAACTTATTTAAGTTCATTTTTTATTAAATCAAATCAACGATTTTGAATAAAACATTAGGCTCTGTTCATATAATGTTTGGAAAATGCTTTATACGTAGACCTTAATTGATGGATAATTTTTTTTTCTTTTTTAAGGAAAACCGCTTTATATTGTGTAACTGAAAATATCTTTAGCAGTCATATTTTAACCAAGAAAGACAAAAGACGAAGGTAAAAAAAATGAAAAGGAAATGAAAATGAAATATTTCAAATAAAAAAATTTAATATTTTTTTACGAGAATAATTTAGATAATTTTACACTATCTTTTTTATTATACCATTCAATCCGTCACATCAATTCGGTAAATTAAACATGCTATAAGAGTGGTAGAACATTAAACAGCAATATAAGAAAATTATATTGCCGTCAGAACATTTTGCAAAGTTTAGATGGAAATGGACTTCTGATGTTTGTAGTTGAAATATAATTTTCATGTTTTTAATTATAACAATTCATTAAAGATTGGACGATTGTTAAAAAAAAAATCATAATATTTAAACTATTTTTTATCTAAATTATTTAATATAAAATAAACAATTGTGATAGTTATTTTTTATCGTAAATATGAAAGCAACCATTTTAAAATTTAGACACGGCTTGGAGTTATGGCAATCAAATTCGCTCTTATGATTGGAATATTATACGCTAGTTGTTGGATTTTGATCCAACAACTAACGTCACTTTTTACAACGGGATGGTTGATAGATATTGATTGTCAAATTACAATTTGACAGCTATTAATTGCACAAAACACTCTCATGCAGACCAGAAATGTTGGATTCATTATAAGACAAATACCAGATTCAAATTGTAATTATAAACCTTTTTAGAATGTCACTGGTTCGGGAAAAATGTGGTGAGAAGTGGAGGCAAAGCAAAGTGGCAAACACAAACAAAGTACAAATGCATTCTATTAAATTAAAAGGCATTCACATTACTTTTTCAGTGAAAAAACTTATCCACAATTTATTTTATTAAATTTTTAATTAAAATATCATAAGCGTATTTATATATATTTTTAATTTCAATATTTAAAAAAATTTACACATATTTTATTTTTAAAATTTTTTTGATAATAAAAATATAACAAATAATATATAAATTGATTCTCTTATAGAGCACGGTAATATATAACCTTCCTACTAGAAATAAGCATAAAAGAACATGTATAACTACTTTGTTTATTTATTTTGAAATAATACGAAATATAAGTTTTCTAAGTAAATTTTTTATTACCGTTGATCAATATACATTTTTATATATTAAAAAAATAATATTTAAAATAAATGTGTGAAAATAAAATCAGTGCAACCTGGAAATTCAGTAAGATTAATAATGTTAGGATCATGAAATTTTATTAATTTAGAGAGGTATTAATTAGTTTTAAAATTAATAATTTATTAATTTAAAGAGTACTTTCTCAATTTAGCAAGTATAAATTTAATTACATAAAAAAACTTTGTGTATATCACTAATATCCAATGTCATCAATTAATTTTAAAAAATTCCATTTTACATATATATATTTAACAAAATAACTAAATAATTTTTATTGTTTTTAGCATTTAAACAATATTTATTGTACTGACTAATTAAATAAAGTTTAATACAAGTCATTTACATTTATAATTCATTATACTAGAACTAAATATACATTCAATGTATGATAATAAATAGAACTACTATATAAACAACATAAAAAAAATCTTAAAATCATACTCAAGAAAAGCTTCTCATCGAAATTTCATGTAATTAAATCCACTTTGGTTTAAATTTGATGGAAAAACAAACAAGAATATATTTATATTTTACTAAATTATCATAGTTATGTTTGTAATTTTAAAAAATTATTAATTTATAATATTGATAGAATTATAGAATTATATAAAAATATTCTTAAAATTATTATCTTATTAATTTATCAAAATTATTAATCTTGTAAGCTGACCTAAGTTCTTACAGAAAAAATATATTAATTTATAGAGGTCGAATTATATTTATATTTCCAGTTATGAGTGAAAGACACGCGCAAGACGCGCGCGCAATTTGAATGTAGGGGTGAGCAGCCCGCAAATTGGTGCAATGTCAGTTGGTGTTAAATGTAGCACGTCCCAAGTCATCGTCTGGCCGCATGGCCATCATAACCCTTTCTTTATGTTGCTTTTGACTTGGACTATGAATGCGGATCCCATTTTCCAAATCGCATTTATTTTATTATTTATAAATATATCTATATATTTTAATTTTTTAACTCGAGTCTTTTTATTTTTTTGGTTGGGATGGTTTTTCTGCCATCGACACGTTCAGCATCCAAAATTTCAAATCAAAACACTTTCTCGTTGATGGAAATTATTGCATTCACTCTTTCCCTTTCTTGTCCCTCTTCTTATCACTTTTTTTCTTTTATGAATATTTTAATTCTGTGATCAGAGTCTCAGTTTTTCTGTACAAAAAAAGTAGGTATTTTTTTACTTGTAATAATAGTAAAAACTGTTATTACAAGTTGTAACCATTACTATAAATATTAATTATGATATTTTTTTTTACCAAGCTTATAGCAAAATCGTGGTCAACAAAAAAAAATATTTATTTTTTTTCGTACAGAAAAATAGGGACTCTGGTCTCTTCAATTCCATCCTTGGTAGGTAGAGAAGATTTTATTTTAATCCTTTGTAGATAGGGAAAATTTTAAGGCTATCCTCTGTACAATATTTTTGTCAGTTTAATTATTTAAACCTTTTTATCATAATTTCATTTAAGAAAACAACTCAAATAAGAAAACGGGTTGACATGAGATTTTTTTAAAATATTTAAAAAATAAAAAAATACAATAATCTTTTTCTAAGACTTATTGTTGTTGTTATTGAAATTAGTTTTTATCGTACCAAATGTATGATATTCATTACTTAACAAATTTTATTTCCATATTTAAATAAAATCACAGTTTCGCATTAAATGTTAACAGTAATTTAACCGTATTTATCTTTATGTTAAAATTAAAATTATAGTTTTATGTTGTTTAAAAAGCTAGTTCATTTGATACAAAATAAACTAAAAGTAAGGTTTTGCAAAAAGAAAAAAAAAATGTAATGAGAGATTACCGTAGTTCGACCTAAAAAATATAAAGAGTTTTTTTTTTGGTGAATAAAATATAAAGAGTTATTACACATTTTTAATTAAACTGTTTAATTATGAATGGAGTTATGTTGTAAGGAAAACACTGAAGCTACATTTGTTTTTAGAGATTACATTGATAAGAATATAGTTTACGGATAACCAAATTAAAAGTTCTCTTACATGTTAGGAACTAAAATAATTGTTGTACTCATGTATTAGAAAGGAGTGCCCCAAAGTTTGTGACGTCGAAAATATTATTTGTAAAAAAACAAAAATTACGTTCAATCTGTTTTCACTTTCCATTTTTTTTTCTTGGGCAATCATAATATGGGACAAGCCCGGGCCAAACAGAGGGAAAACGACCAGAGTAGGGGTCAGATCACAATTAGTGGGAACTTGAGGGTGCTAGTTTTCTTTCTTATTATTATTATTATTATTATTTTTGGTTCCAAGAATTACCCTTCATGAAACATTAGACTAGCCTTTCTCTTTCCCTTCATATAACACCACCTCTATCTTTGGCAATTGTCTCTTTCGTTTTTTCTCGCAAGGTTTTTCTCTGAAGGACCGAGCATTTTTGAAACCAGAGAAGAGGTACGTGTTGCTGATAATTTTATTTACAACACGTGCATTGTTTTTCATGCGATCCTGTTCTTTTGGGGTCCATCTTTCAGAATTTTTTATTTTTTATTTTTTAGTTTCCTGCATTTATTGGGTTTCATTTGCGTCACAAGTAAATATGTCCTCGGCAATCTGGAGATATTTGAGAGTTATATTACATGATTTGGCTCTTTCGTAATGGGCATTGTTGTGCGACAAATACAAAACTAGGCAATCCCGTTGTCGTCGTCTTTGTATTAGAAATCGGTTTGATTCTTTGCGTGGAGGAGTTGGAAACTTCGAAAATATTAGTGGAATCGACGTACTCTGGATTACAGATGTATTGATCGTTTAAAGGTTATCACATATTTTGAGATTCGTGTATCTGTAAGAAACGAGCATCATCAATAATTCGAGGGAAGCCAGAATACTAAATATCAATCTAGCTCTGTGTATTCATATCGGTGTCCGGTAGGATCCTCAAATTCAGTGAAATAATCTAAAAGTGTGTTGGTTTGGAATCATCTTAAGCAATGGGGTGGAAGCTACAATTGGTTCGTGAACTGCAACATTGCAACATGAGCTAAGTGTATAAATATGGACGCAAAAGAAGATGGTGAATTTCATGATGATCAGCCCCCATCGCGAATTGCAGTCCTGGAGCAGCTTTCCCTTGAGGCTGTCGGAGTTGCTGGGGAAGCATTGAAAAGTGTGACCGGTGGATCAGATATCACACCCCCTCTTGGACACAGACGCTGTCAAAGTGAAGTTGTGACAACAGGAATTAAACGGAATGATAGCTATGAGAAGTTAAAGACCCATGTGCAGAAGGCCTGGCGGTTGGGCGGCAAGGCCCTTCAAGATGGCTCCCCTTTAGGTTTTAACCCTGAGGTGTTGGCAAACCAAAAACGTCAGTGGTATCAGCTCAATTCCAAAGCCCTGGTATTCAATTTTGTTTTGCTTTATTTTACTATCTCCATTAGTCATTATGATTTTTATTTCTGAAAATCTTTACCTGCCTCATTATGTGGAAGCTGCTTCATCTACTAGCGTCCCTCACATCTGTTACAACTTAGAAATATAATCAGTTTGTTCAAGTATATCACTCTGCATATTACTGTAGGATTATGCAAATTATAAGGAGCCTACCTTGCTCTTTGAACATTTTGTGATTGTGGGGCTGCATCCGGATGCAAATCTGCAAGCCGTGGAGGATGCATTTGCAAAAAGGAAAAAAATGGAAAAAGAGGAAGAAAAATATTCTTTAGACTTTCTAATACCGCAGCAAGGAGGGTCTGCTTTACCTACATTGGAACCTCAGGTCCGTTAGGTAGCACATTTTTGTATATGTAGAATTGCTAGCAACAACTTTCCTATTGAAATGCAAAGATAATATCCCGGGTGTTTTATAGGAAAAGAAAAAATCCAACATGTATTCTGTTAATTTGATATATTTTGTGTCTGTGATTCTCTATTGATGAACTTTTTATGGTTAATCCTACAAGTTTTATGAAATAAATTTAGTGCTATAATCATTATGCATATCTAGTATCTGTAATTCTCTGCTGATGAATTTAAAGGCTTAGTAAAGACACTAATGATTTTATATCTTTACTCTGATAATGAATGGAATTCATTTGAGAACATATTCTGCTGCTGCCATTTTGATAATTCTTATAAACAATTTTAATGGCAAGAGTTCTTAGCATTATGGAATTAAACTTATTCATCCATATTTACCATTACAATTTAGTCTGTGGCCCCTGATCAATCAGTTCATTATGTACGATATCTATATGTCTACATGCAGATACTTTTCAAATATCCTCCTGGGAGGAAGCTGACAATGCGAACGAAGGATTTAGCCTCTTTTTGCTTTCCTGGTGGTGTTAAGGTGAGCTGATTGCCACTTTTATTTATCTGTACTGGATGTGTCAAATGCTTTTTCATTGTTAGATGCTACTCTACAAATTGTCACTTTTGGTATAGTTTTAACTTTTAAATGATTGCATTTTGGAGGTACTTAATTAGTCCACTATTCATTGCTTGTCATTCTTGATCTTCCTGATATACTTCTTCTCCTACTATTGCTAATATTTGTTTCTCTGCCACAAACTGTTTCATTTGTTGGATTCTGATTTAAAGGCATCGTTGATGGAGAGGAGTCCATCTCTAAGCCAACTAAATGAACTTGTGTACGGACAGGTATTCCACGTCATTCTAATTCTTAATCTTTTGACACAAAAGAAGCAGATATTCCTACTCTAGGATAAGCTAGTTAAAGCAAAGCGTTTTTCTGGGTTTATGAAATCTAGTCATTTATTATGCATTCATATAGTATAAGCATGACTTAATACTTGGTGCAACTACCAAGGTACATGTAGAAATACTGAGAAGCTTCCCTCTACATTCCTTTGTCTTTATTCTTCTTGTCGTCTTCTTCCACCTTTAATTTCTTGTATGCACCTGAGATGTGAAATTATTGTCAATATATCTCTGTTCACTCTTTCACACCCCACTTCTGTTGCTGGAAGGATTCTCTCATCCATGATGGAGTCAGTCAAATGGGTCAAAATCAATAGTTTTATTTCATGCTTGCAGCTTGTACTTGTTATATCATCCTTAATGTATAATTTAACTTCTATGAGCTATCACAGCCTTCAGCCAAGAGATAATGTACTTCTTTTTGTTTATTCTCTGCAGACGCATTTAGGCAGAGATGATTTATCATTTACTTTTTCACTCAAGGTAATTTGTTTATTAATGTCATATATCAATATCAGTGTGTTAGCTTGATATATCTGTATCAGCCCTTTGCTTGACTTCTACTGGAAATATTTGACTTATATGTACTGTGGTTCACCCATCTTATTCAAGATTCAGTGTCAGTGTACAGGATTGGCAACTAATCTTGTTTTTAATTTCCCTGTGAGACATTAGGGGTAGGTGGGTAACGTTATACATCACAATATATATACTGTTAGCAATTCAGAGCTTTTTAGTGGGATAAAAACTTGAGCATAAGCTTATTGGTATTGAAAGCATAGATGGAGCTTAGACTTACTACATACCTTGTGCTATGATATATTTTTGAGAAGGGGGCATCTAGACTGTTTGGTTGATGAAATTCCTTAACGTGTCCAAGAATTTCATAATTTAAAAGCCTGTGCTATGGAACATCAACGATTTAAAATTCTTGGACACCTAAGATAGTACAGATATATACATCTATTTGGTGCATGTTTAGTGCACTGTGACATGGAAAGACAAATTTTATGTCATTTTAGGAGTCGCGTTATGACTAATACAGGTATCTGGTACATGTTAGACATGTACTGTTTAGCATGCTGTGATTGACCAATTTTCTGCAATTATTCTCATTTATTTCATATAGTGCAATTTTTTTGCTCCAAAAAAAGAAAAAGAAAAAAGAAAGGTGATCCTGAAACAAATTTTATACCTATATGCCCTGATCAGGCAGCAGAAAGTGCAACACTTTATGGAGTATGCTTGCTAGTGCCCGAAATTGTACAGCGGCCTCCTGGTATCTTAGGCATACCGTCTCCTCATTCCCTTACCTCTGGGTTAGGCAGCCGTTTTCTGGTTTCTGCTCCTCGTTGTTACTGTCTGCTGACTAGAGTTCCTTTCTTTGAGTTACATTATGAGATATTAAACAGGTTAGCGAAATATTTCTAGCTTTTCATATACTGACTCACATTTCTGGTTGTAATCATATCATCAAAGCTGTAGGTTTTTCCTAAATCCAATAGAATTCACTATGTCTTACTTGGATGCAGTCTTGTTGCACAGGAGCGCCTGAATCGGATAACACAATTCGTAGATGACTTGACTCTCCCTGGTTCTGTTCCATCAAAACCCAAACTAGATGACCAAACAAGTAAAAATGATAACTCTGCAGAGAGGGAGTCTTATAGTGATTGGATGGCTTGTGCAATACCTGTTGAAAATGCGGCAGCTCTTGCAGCTGCTGCTGCAGGAATTATATGTGAAGATGAAATCCAGCCCAAATTGGATGCTGAATCCACTGGAAGTATGACTGCCAGTGATGCTTCAGATATCAGCCAGGTCAGGGATACTGATAAGGATGGCAGGAAGTGTCATGATGGTTGTGCTTCTGAGGCACCACAAACCCATGCAAATTCTTCAGAAAGAATGTCTGGAAACCATGAAACTGGTCAAACTTCTCCAGTTGCTGGAACACCTCTACCTTCTAGGAATTGTGCATCAGAGGGCACTGGGAGCTCTTCTTCACCTTTCAGGAGGTATGTTTATCTTTGCTATTAATATTAACAGAGATAACAACTATGGCTGTGTTTGGCTGGTCCAAAAAGCTAGCTTATAGCTTATTTGATTAGTTTATAGTTTACTTAACTAGCTTATAAACTTATTAGAAGTGTTTGGTAAATGAGTTTATTTTAGTAGCTTGTAGCTTATTCTGAAACGCTATTTTGAGTAGCTTATAGCTTTTATATTTTTCTTTCATTTCTACCGTTGTTATTTTATTAAAATTTCCATTATGCCCTTAACCCTTTTTCTTCCCTCTTTGTCTTGTCTTCTCCACCGTCGTTTGTCCTTCTCCATCGTTATCTGTCCTCTGTTCCATCATCGTCATTCATCCTTTTCCTTCCTCTACTCCATCATCGTCCGGCTGTCTCCGTCCTTTGCTCCATCGCCATCCATCCTCCGTCCTCTTCTCTGTCGTCTTTTTATAAATATAATATTATATATATATATAATATTTATATATAAAATATAATAAAATATATATTTAATTAATTTAATTAAAAAACAAAAAAAAATGATATGTTTAGTTGTATCATTTTGGAATTATAAAATGTAAGTCCTTTTATGTTATATTTTTTCAGCTACTTCAACCGCCACTTTTATCAAACACTTCTAATTCAATAAGTTAATATAAAAATTTGTTTATAAGCTTTCAACTAAAAAGTTAGCTGGTAGCTTATAAGCTTTTAACTAGCTTTTAAGCTTCTTATCAGCTATTTTTGCCAAATATACCCTATGTAGTTTTCCATCTTTACTTTTTCTCCCATAAATTTTATGTTCCAAAAATGTCCTTATACAATTTGAATGTTGTCTAATAAAAAGGGTTATAAAAGTATGATAAACTTAAAATTAAATGCATATTAACCATACCCCATTCTTTCTCCACTCTTATTTTATAACTTTTCTCTATGCCTTCTTTTTGGTAATTATAACAATGTTGGGTTACAATTTCTACTGTTGGCTAGACTATCATTCATCACTGAGTTTTTTCTTTTAAATTATTGGGCTGAGATGTTTCTTCCTTCTTTTGGTGCAAAATTTATCAGTTATATTTTAATTCTTCCATTACTTTTTACTGAGACAGGTAGTTTATCAGTTTGATCTTTATTACCATCTATTGCACGTTGACCTCGAGCAATTTTATTAACATGTTGCTACAATTGGCAGTCCTATCAGAAGCATGTTATCAGAAGATGATTTTTCTGAAAATAATGATGATGGAGATGAATTGTTGATGGAATGGGCTAGGGTCAGTGTAAAATGTTTGCCATTTGCTTCCCATTAATTTAAGTGAGGTCAGGCTAGATCAGCATTTAATATGTTTTAATTGCTGTGAATGATTTTGACAGGAAAATAAGAATGATTTGCTACAGATAGTGTGTGGGTATCATAACTTCCCTCTCCCACGTCGAGGAAGTGAATGTATTTTCCAACCTCTGGAACATCTACAGCCTATTTTGTATAGAAGACCTTCGGTTGTTGCTCTTGGCTTTCTTGAAAATTGTCTAAATAGTTTTGAACCTTCTAAGGTAATCCTTCAGTGGTTAACACAAACTTGCTTCACAGTTATGTTCACTCATTACAACTGTACTTTGGTAAAAGGTCAATGCAAAGTTGGCTGCTGCTGAGGAAGCTCTTGCACTTTCAATATGGACAACTGCAACTATTTGTCGAGTTCTATCCCTTGAAAGTGTAAGCATCAATATTTGTTTGGAATTTGACAATGTTAAAAAGTCTATAGCAGTTCTTTGTAAAATCTGTCTTCCCCCCCCCCCCCCCCCCAAAAAAAAAAAAAACTGTTTCCTGCCTGACCAAAATTCTTTTTGAACTGTTTTTTTCTCACTATTTTGCTTTTTCTCTAACTTTGAAAGCAGAGAACACTTTTAAGATTTTAAGATTGAGTGAACTATCATCATTGTCTTTCTCTCTTGGGTTTGCCTTTCTTGTTGCTGTCTCTTTGCAGGCTATGCCTTGTAGTTCTTATACTGACTTACTGAATAACATTCTTGTATTGATTAGTCTCCAAATTATGGTTAGTGGGGATAAAATGCCACACTGTAGTTGTTCTATCTGTTTGGTTTAGTTTGATTGCCAATAATCCCCATTTATCGCATGTGTTGCAACTTGCAATTGCTTATATAGTCCAGGGCTATAGATTGAGGCTTTTCAAAGTGTGCAGAAGTCTTTGATTTAATATAATTTTGGCCTCACTTCCTATTATTAGTTCAAGATTTTGGGAGAACTTCTAGTGCCTCAGTTTTCTTTTGGAGTAGTATTTTTTTTTTTCAAAAAAAAAAATGGCTTGAATACTTTATGCATTGGAGTTTTGCCCAAGCTTTAAATGTAAAAGAAGGAAGAAAACAGAATACCTTGTGTTTTGTTTAGAGGACATTAGCCTTTTTTTTTTTAAAAAAAAATTATTTTTTATTTCATCATCCTCCTTGTGCTATTCTAGTGACACAAATCACAAATAAATAGTGTCCTCCAATTTGTGCCATGCAGTAATCTATAATGAGTAAAACAGGAAAGACAATGCTACTATCCTTACAACTGGAAGAGACAATTATTAGGTTACTGACATCCAAACATGGGTAATTCATTACTCATATGACAAGTTAAAAGTGTCTTTAGTTTGTTAAAAACAATGCATTTCTTTATTTTCTTTATATTTCCTCCCGCCGCTCGACTGCTGTTCAAGTTTTTTTTTTTTCACACCACTTACTATATCTGCTGCATTTATCTTGATTGGGTTAACATTTAATACATAATGTTACTGGCAGCTGTTGGCATTAGTTGCAGGAGTGTTGTTGGAAAAACAAGTGGTAGTAGAGTGTCCAAATCTGGTAAGTCAATGAAACAATCGAACTAATTGATGGTTGCTCATTTGCTTGATAATGCTTTGTGATTTATACTTATTTGCTGTTGTTGACCAATTTGGTTTGCTAAAGAGAGGTTCTATAAACTTCGCTCATTTATTATGAAACGATGCAGGGCGTTTTATCTGCTTCGGTGCTATCTCTTATTCCCATGATTCGTCCATTTCAGTGGCAGAGTTTGTTTCTCCCTGTGAGTTCATAAGCATTGAACAACCCCTGGTTTCAGACCTCCCAGGTGGCATTATCACATATGTCTAACACTATGCTAGCTTCGTTTTTCAGGTTTTACCCCAGAAAATGTTTGATTTTCTTGATGCACCAGTTCCATATATTGTGAGTATTATTGTACTTCGTTTTATAAAATATGTTGCTTATGTAATATTAGTTTTTCTGACTATTACTTTACTATTCATTATTCTTTCACACCTTACAATCTCCACTCTGTATGTTTTTCAAAATGGGATAGTTGTTTTATGCAAAATTTAGGATCTATTATTGCCACTTTGCTTTATTGTAATCTCAGAGTTGGCTGCTAATTCCAGTTTAGTATCCGAAGGTGTTGATTTGATACTTAGTGTCGTTTATTCTTTCCAGTTTCTTAGTTTATTTCTTTTGAACTATTGTACTGAGTCTGTCATAATGAAGTATCATCTATTGGTCAAAAAAAAAAAAAGTTGGCCTGTAGCATGATTTTAATCTTACCTTCTCATATAAATGTGGTCATGTTTTTTGTATATAAGTAGATAAAGCTGTGTATTTTTCATTATTTGTATCTATATTGGATAATTTTCTCTGATTGACTTTGCTTGCATTGAATTGTCAAAATGGGTGCTTTAGAAGTAATTATTAGTTCAGCTATTTAGGGACTTGCAGCTTCAACTATAGTTATCAGTTCATCTATTTTTATGTTGAAACATTATTGAAATCAAGAGAGGTACAAAATTTGAGCAAATCTTTGAACATGCATGAAAGATATATTTGTACTGAACATTTGTTCCTTCATGCTGGATTCTTTTTTTTTTTGATATGTAATGTAGGAATTTATGAGTATGAGTAGTCATGTAAAAATCTGCATTGACCAATTGAGTGATGTTCTTGAGAATGGTCTCATTGTTCAATCTTTTTTTTTTTTTTCCTTTTTTTAATGATCTTGCAGATTGGCATACAGCATAAGCCGATTGATTTGAAGATAAAAACTACTAATCTTGTTCTTGTTAATGTGCTTAAGGATCAGGTTTGTTAAGGTGTCACGTCCCAAAATTTGAGCACGTGACCGGCACGGAAAGTGAATTTCATTTCACCTCCGTAAGCCTATCTTTCTCTTAAAAATCATACAATTCTTTTTCATGCAACCAAAACAAGTTCTTTATACATACTACAATTACTCACATTACATCAGTGAATGAACCTACCCGATTACAGAGATTTCTAGATTTATACAACTTAGAATAAAACTTAACTATTATACCTTTATCCTGAACAAATGAAAAGGTAATCATGGACTAAGGATCCATAATTCCTTGTTCCGATATTTACCTTCAGCTGTCAACTCTGAAAAAAAATATCAATAAGAGGGGTATGAGCAAACCACGTGCCCAGTGAGTAGATAACACAACATTATGACAAAAAAATATCATACATCATAATGATAACATGCAGCAATCATACGTAAATCAATCATCATATGATATGATATTATTCGTAGTACTTCACGACAATATCCAAATAAATCAAATACATTTCAACATAATTCAAAAGTTCACAACAACAATCGGTGAAATCAATTTCACACAAATTTCCCGTACCAACCGGGTCGTCCAGAATACCTCTGGATCGTTGCCCGCGGCCCCTGCCGCATCCACCCTTATCGCTCCATTTATAATCTCCACCCTTATAACTTCACATAAATTTCTCCATGGGGTGCACCACCATGCCTTTCCTTTCCAGTCAAACACAATCACAATCATATATAAAAACATCCTCAATCATAATCTTGAGCCACATACACAACTCAGTCATTTACAATTCAAGCCACAACATAATAAATGTGGTTCCAGCAACATAGCATGTATACAACATAACCCATAATATAGAACAATTATTCAACTCAGTTCACATGTCATTCACAATCCATTATATAACCTCCATTCATGGGAAAATAAGAAAATATAATTATATACATTACCAGACACGTTCCACAATTGTTTATGCCTCATCGTTCCACATCATCCTCTTCAAACTTGGATATACAACATATTTCCACTATGATGCAAAAAGTCAATAACAGATATTTAATCATAGCAAGTATTAACCCACTCACCTGGATTTCACGCTCTCGGCACTCCCACTTTGCACCTTGACCATTCCTATTGTAACCAGACAAAAACATTAGGGTTACGAAATAGAGAAATTTCCTACCACTACTCTCGACCTTTACTCACATCTTAAGTCATAACTCCTAATCGGTAATGAATATCTAAATGAAACTTATACCATTGGAAACTAGACTCAAAGAACTTTCCAACGATATAAAGTTTGCCCAAAACGGAGTCCGGATGAAGAAGTTATGGCCGATTGAAAATGAGCTAAGGTTTTCCGACACACCTGGCGCCTGGGCGCCATGCCTTTCTCTTCCCCACATGTCCTTGAGAATTTGTAAAAATTTCCTAAATTAAAAATAAAAATTTCTATTTCCACATTTTCTTCACTAATTCAAAAAGAAAATTTTCCACATAATTAAATTTTTCACTAAACTTCAAATCAGACTTTAAATATTCATAAAAATTCTTGGGATATTACATTCTTCCCCCCTTAAAAGAATTCGGTCCTCCGAATTCAAAACTTACCTCAAGATTGAAGCAAATGCCAATATTTTGTTTATATCTCATTCTCTCTCTTAGAATTTTCACAATCAAGTACAAAATATAACAAGTTCAACATATTTTTATTTCTAATACATAAGTTACAGGCAACAAGCTGAACTTGATTTACAAAACAGATAATTTTAATACTTAAACATTAGATCAAACATCAGCTTTAGGTACAAACAAAAGAAAAGATAAATTAAGAACGAGGAGGCTTTTGAAATGCAGAAGATGCTCCAGGTCTAGAAGAAGAAGGTGCTTCAGACCTTAAGGAGGAAGTTAATCGTTGCAGCCTAGAAAGAGTTTCTGGAGGAAACGTCTGGGAAATTTGGCGAAGTGCAGAAGTCACTCCATTCATACAGTCAATACATCTCGCTTGTTGGTCACGAAAATTTTGAGTTGCAAACATCGAATGTCTATCAACTCTATTCGCCAATTCCCTAAAATGACGGTTCAAAAGCTTCTCTTGTTCTGTAAAGAGACGATTTATCAATCTCCCCTGGTCCTCAAAGTGGCGGTTTATCAGTCTTTCCAAGTCCTCCATCTTTTGTCTCATAAGCGCAAGCTCATTATTAGAAGATGTTGCTGTGCTAACATCCTCTAACTCTACTACATCCCTTTTTCTTTTCTTAGCCTCTGGTGACTCTTCCATGGATCTCTTATTCTTATAATTCTCCAGGCTAAGATTTAGATCCAGCTCTACCTTGCCAGCCTCAAAATTTAAATTGAAAGATTTATTGCCGGCCATATTTTTCTGAGCTATAAAGGTTGTACAGAAGGAGAAGTTTGATGCTAGAAAGCTTATAGATATAAACTTTTAGTGTAGTGAGCAGCGTAATGGGGCATCCATTATATATAGACGAAATTTAGGGCTACAAAACCTTTACATCATACTCTAAAGATGACCTACAGACCTTATCCGACGCAATGCCAACGGTCTCAGATAAGCATGCCAGAAAATAACAAAATATAATCTAATACAAAAGATTTCCTCAAAAATTTCGGCTAACTTTTGACTCTTGCTCAAATTATTAAACTAATCGCCGCTTCAATTTATGGCTTCTTAACTCTGTATTTGTCTTATCCAATAATTCTAAATCGAGATATTACTCCATGAACGGGTAGCTTCATACTAGCCTTATCTAGGTTTCTAATCCGTGGCTTTGCCCTAAGCTTACACATTTTCAAACATACATATTAAAATAAAAACTTCTCACATCTACACATCAAGCGTTCCATAAAGTGAGAGAAAAATTTTTACCTTTCACTTGCCTCTACGAGCATATATGTATATATGTATAAACATAGAGATACATCATTATCTATATATATTTTCATCTATTCAAGTTCTTTTAAATTTCAGACTTCTCATTCTCTGAATGTATGTAGAATCATTACATATTATTCCTGGCCATAACAAATAACCTTCACTCTCTATGCATGAATAACATACATACATATCATATGTATTTAGATACATATAATCACAGTATAATTCAATCAATCATGTATATTATACTTAACTGAAGGCTTTCAAGAACAATACAAGAAAGCATAGAAATACATTTTAGTTCATCGTGAAAACATCCAAGACACTCTGTAATGGCTACATTGTCGACTTCCTTCAATTTCAGAAAATGCCAACGAGAGAAATGGAAAAACCAAGTGTAAATCGGCCGCAAATTCACCGAATATTGACTTTCGTGGTTTTGCCATTAATGCGACGCGTTGTTGGTGTGCATGCCTACCCTAGACTCCTAGCTTCCAGCTTGCAGAAATCCATAGGTTAAGCGTATAGGGTGCGGCGAAGAGATATCTTCTTTGTCTCTGAGTTCAAATTTTTCCTCTATAAGAACTATCCCAACGTTCTCAGTTACCACACCACAAAGAGTAATCATCTCTAAGCCTACAACTTCTCAGCATTCCTCTCTTCTCATACTTCGACATAAATTTCTAAATTTTCCAAATCATGGCCACAAGGAAGTACATTGATCTCACAGTGGATGCCAGGAGAGAAGAGCTCGACTTAAACTTAAGTCTGGGCAAAGACAAGGGCAAAAGACCTTTTGAGGGGTCTCCAGAGAAGCAGAAGGAGAAGAAAATGAAGAAGATCGAGGAAGCTGAGGAGACTAGCACGGGCCATACCTCGGAGGACAAAATCGCCTGTCTAGAGCAGGAGGTCAAAAATCTGAAAAAGATGATAGAAAACCTAGAGAAGTTAACTAAACGCAATCATGCAGAAATGACTTCAAGAATAGACAGGTTCTTCTATTGGTCTACCCAGTGCTTCTGCAATCAACAACAAAGAAGTGTTGATTGTATGAATGGGATTTACACTACCCTCCGCGATATTGCTCTGTCTCTCGCTCCAAGGAATGGTCGAGGGGTGATGATACAGTACAACCCTCCTAATCCGAGACCACCTCGCTTTTAGATTACTCATGCATGAGTAATTGTTTTTTTTTTTGCAATGTAATCCTTCTGCTTTTAATGCCAGTGGTTTCTTTTATGGGATGGTACTCCAAAAATAGTAATAATAAAATTAAGAAAGATAAAATAAATCAGTCACACAAAATCAATCATGAATTTAACATATAAAGCCCCATACATACAATTTGATCCGACAGCAACGGAATCAAAACAAATAATAACCTTTCCCTTACCGAGTTCAAAAGTATAGCCATAACTCTCTAAAACTAAAACTAAAAACATAATTCATAAGAAAAGACAAGTCTTGGAGGAAAAGGAAATGAAAACATCCTACAGGACCTTCAGTGGAGCCATCTCTCTATAGTCGTGCCCGGGTTCACCACGATAGAGGAGATCCCACTAAGGTTACCTTACTCTGTAATCGGTAGGAGACCTAATCCCAAAGCTCTGATACCAACTTGTCACGTCCCAAAATTTGAGCACGTGACCGGCACGGAAAGTGAATTTCATTTCACCTCCGTAAGCCTATCTTTCTCTTAAAAATCATACAATTCTTTTTCATGCAACCAAAACAAGTTCTTTATACATACTACAATTACTCACATTACATCAGTGAATGAACCTACCCGATTACAGAGATTTCTAGATTTATACAACTTAGAATAAAACTTAACTATTATACCTTTATCCTGAACAAATGAAAAGGTAATCATGGACTAAGGATCCATAATTCCTTGTTCCGATATTTACCTTCAGCTGTCAACTCTGAAAAAAAATATCAATAAGAGGGGTATGAGCAAACCACGTGCCCAGTGAGTAGATAACACAACATTATGACAAAAAAATATCATACATCATAATGATAACATGCAGCAATCATACGTAAATCAATCATCATATGATATGATATTATTCGTAGTACTTCACGACAATATCCAAATAAATCAAATACATTTCAACATAATTCAAAAGTTCACAACAACAATCGGTGAAATCAATTTCACACAAATTTCCCGTACCAACCGGGTCGTCCAGAATACCTCTGGATCGTTGCCCGCGGCCCCTGCCGCATCCACCCTTATCGCTCCATTTATAATCTCCACCCTTATAACTTCACATAAATTTCTCCATGGGGTGCACCACCATGCCTTTCCTTTCCAGTCAAACACAATCACAATCATATATAAAAACATCCTCAATCATAATCTTGAGCCACATACACAACTCAGTCATTTACAATTCAAGCCACAACATAATAAATGTGGTTCCAGCAACATAGCATGTATACAACATAACCCATAATATAGAACAATTATTCAACTCAGTTCACATGTCATTCACAATCCATTATATAACCTCCATTCATGGGAAAATAAGAAAATATAATTATATACATTACCAGACACGTTCCACAATTGTTTATGCCTCATCGTTCCACATCATCCTCTTCAAACTTGGATATACAACATATTTCCACTATGATGCAAAAAGTCAATAACAGATATTTAATCATAGCAAGTATTAACCCACTCACCTGGATTTCACGCTCTCGGCACTCCCACTTTGCACCTTGACCATTCCTATTGTAACCAGACAAAAACATTAGGGTTACGAAATAGAGAAATTTCCTACCACTACTCTCGACCTTTACTCACATCTTAAGTCATAACTCCTAATCGGTAATGAATATCTAAATGAAACTTATACCATTGGAAACTAGACTCAAAGAACTTTCCAACGATATAAAGTTTGCCCAAAACGGAGTCCGGATGAAGAAGTTATGGCCGATTGAAAATGAGCTAAGGTTTTCCGACACACCTGGCGCCTGGGCGCCATGCCTTTCTCTTCCCCACATGTCCTTGAGAATTTGTAAAAATTTCCTAAATTAAAAATAAAAATTTCTATTTCCACATTTTCTTCACTAATTCAAAAAGAAAATTTTCCACATAATTAAATTTTTCACTAAACTTCAAATCAGACTTTAAATATTCATAAAAATTCTTGGGATATTACATAAGGTCAATGTCTTCTTAACTACTATTCTGGCAGCATTGTGGGTAGTCTGTTGAAGGCTTGCACATGCATTTTATATTCAAGATCTTCACCAAATTGATTTTGCAGTTGTTTGGTTTGTCATTCATCTCATTTTTCAAACTACATTTTCTTTCTTAAACTTCCGTTTACCAAAAGCAACTTTAACTTGCTTTAAGTAAAATAAAGCTTGGAAATGAAGTTGATCCAAAATCGTGTTCGCCCAATTCCAATCCAAACACACAATGTTTGAAGAGTTGGAAAATAATTTATATATTGTTAGAACCATGTTGGACATGTACTTAAACCAGAGGCGCAATCTTTTTTCAAGACCCATTTCTACTGATACTAGTGAGAGATGAGGTGGGGAAGTGAAGTGAGATTTAGATCAAATACTTACCCCAAATTAAATAGTTTGGTTGGGGTCTTTTTATCTGGGTCAGATTTCAAATGACATTACATGAGAATTATTCTCTCTCTATACTTCATTGATAAACTAGAAATTGATAGTTCATCATATTTCCATTTTCCTGATTTCCCAATAAGGCAGTACTCTATATCATATTAAATGCCATCATCTAGAGTTTTATCATATGGTTTAACTTTCCATTTTTTTTAATGTAGGTGAGAATGTGTTATATGCCAAGACTTCCACAGCATAAAGAGCTCATCTCTCTGTTAGGTCCCATTCATGCTAGACTTTCAAGTGAAAGTTCATCTGCTAAAAGGCAACCTACGTATAGGTGCAACGAAGCCCAGGTTTTTTTGAATCTCATGCTGGAAGATCTGTTGTTCTGCTTGCAAGTTCACTTGTTAAAAACTAAAATATTATCTTCATTGAAGCATAAAGAGTGATATACAGTGTTGCCAAACAGATAGCCACTGCTATTTCACACAAATCTATTATTCATCCACATTAATCCCTTTTCGCAATTACCATATTTATAGTGCTCATTTGGGTTAGTAGGTAATTACAATAGTTAGTTATTACTAACTAACTTCCTTTAGTAACTATGACAACTAAATTAATCCCTGTCTTCAAGGATTACACGGAGAAAACTGAGACAGATTAAAGGCAAGGATTCCCATCTAGTATCTGCATATTTGGTACGCTTCAGAACCTGTGTCCAGAAATTAGCAGGTTCTCAAAGCTGTCAAAGTTTTGACATCTGGAGAAGGAAAAGACTCAATTTCTTAGAGTAGGTAAAGGAATGACAATAACGGTGGTTGCTTGCAGTCTTCCCAAATACAAGGCATTGACCATACTGCTTTGCTTAAACATTCTCACCATTGCCTTATCTCATTCTTTAGTCTCTCCAAGAAGAAACTTACTGCTATTTCTTCTGATAACTCCACTTGTAAAATCAATTCGTTGAATCTCTCCTACTATTATGCCACTGTTTCATCTTGCCTCAGGTTCTTTAATTATGCCATGGGATCTATGTGCAACTATTCGCGAAAATATTTACGCCAAGCATTCGATATACTCTGCCCAATCTATCTCCATCATCCTTATTGTCTTAATGAAAGTCTAGAGCCACTGCAATGCTTTTCCCTCCAACAGCATACATATCGGCCTGATTCTGTGGTCCCTAGTGTTGGATCCACCTCAAAGAACTGTCTACAACAGAATGACCTTTTGATAAATTGTCAAGTTGACAGTTTGTTGTTTCTATTTTTTCAGTTAGTGGTAGTTAAGGTTGTTAGTCAGACCCTATGTATTTGTAGCTTTCTTTCTTTTTTTTGTGATGCAAGTATTATTCAGTTCTTTCTTCTGTTCTTCTTCCTCAACTCCTAGACAGTCAATTGTCATTACATAACCGGTCAACTACTGGAATTTATCATGTTAGTAGAGCCTCGATTGGCCTGAATACCTTTTTCAATGGAATCATCACCAGAAAGGAATAAATCATCTGGTGTGGAATTGATTGAAAGATCGAAAAACTTGCAAATTGGGGTCAATCACTTGCTGTACCTGCAACCCTTTGATGGTCAAGGATCACCCCTGGTTAACTTTTAACTCATGGGGAAAGAAAACTATGCAGAGAAGGGCTATGAAAATCTCTCTCGGCAAGAACAAGATTGGGTTTGTTGATGGGTCTTGCAGCTGAGACTCAATTGAAGAGCATCAAAGAAGTATGTGGGACAGAGTCAATGTCATAGTTTTAACTTGGATTATGAACTCTCTTTCCAAGGAATTACTAAGTGGGGTTGTCTCTTAACAAGTGCCTATCCGGTTTGGAAAGATCTGCAAGAAAGGTATGACAAGTCTCATGGAACCGAGATCTTTCACCTTGTAAAGCAAATACATTCCTTTACTCAAGGCCGCCCTTCAAGCATTTCGGCTTACCACACCAGACTGAGGTATCTATGGGATGAATTATCTTCTAATGTGGAAGTCCCTTCCTGTTCTTATGAGAAATCAAGAAAGTACATAGAGTACATGCAGAACCAGTACC
Source organism: Biancaea sappan (assembly GCA_037074585.1). Taxonomy (NCBI): domain Eukaryota; kingdom Viridiplantae; phylum Streptophyta; class Magnoliopsida; order Fabales; family Fabaceae; genus Biancaea; species Biancaea sappan. The sequence goes on along the minus strand of CM073492.1, from coordinate 8,857,651 downwards.
TTGTCAGTTCTTGATGGGGCCCAATGATTCATATACGCAAGTCAGAAGTCAAAATCTCCTTATGTCACCATTGCCCCAAAAAAACCAAACCTATTAAAAACCAAACCTATTCATACCCCCTTAAAGCTAAATGTTAAATTTACTACTAGGGAGTTTGATGAAAAATTTAGCCCTGAAACTAATGATCAAACCCTGGAGGATGCTGCTAAGTACGTGAAAATTATTGGGAAATTACTCTGCTTAATTTTGTCTAGGCCTGGTATTATGTTTGCTGTTCAAAGTTTAAGTCAGTTCATGGAGGAGCCCAAAGTCTCCCACTTAATGGCAACCAAAAAGATCATACAGTGCCTAAAGGAAAAACCTGGTCTGGGGCTATTTTTCCCTGCCAAACAAGACATGACATGAACATTACTGCTTACTGTCACTCAGACTGGGCTGCCTGAAACATGACTAGGAGGTCCATATCTGGTTTTTGCCTCAAGCTGTGAGTCCATGATTTCTTGGAAGGTCAAGAATCAAACCACGGTCGAGATCTTCTGCAGAAGCATAGTACAGAAGTATGGCAGTAGTTGTTGCTGAAATAATGTGGATCAAGAGCCTCCTTAGTGATCTGGGATTTCATGATCTTCAACCAGTTGTGCTTCACTGTGACAACAAGACTGCAATTCAAATAGCAACCAATCCTATCTTCCACGAGAGGACAAAACACAGATGGATTATCACTTTGTTAGAGATAAATTCAAGGAGAAAATCATTGAAACCAGCTTTATAGTCTCAGGACCAATTGGCTGATATATAACTAAAGCTTGTATTTAATTTAGTGATGATAGATCGTCAGTGTCAACTTGAGGGGGAGTGATAAAGTGTCAAGTTTGACAGTTTGTTGTTTCTGTTTTTTCAGTTTAGTGGTTGTTAAGGTTGTTAGTCAGACCCTATATATTTGTAGCTTTCTTTCCTTTTTTGTAATGCAAGTATTATTCAGTTCTTTCTTCTGTTCTTCCTCAACTCCTCGACAGTCACTGTCATTCCATAACCGGTCGACTGCAAGAATTTATCACCATCCCTTAAAGCTGCTGCTGTTGGATCTTGGGAAATCAATCCGTGCTTCGTTGGAAATGAGTAAGGGCCACCATGTGAAGACCCATTGAAGCTTCCTCTACCATTGGTGTTCAGAGAATCTCCTGGAACGACACTGCCGGAGTTTTACCATTTTGTAGCATCTTAGACATCTCTTCTGCTAACAGTCCCTCCATTCTTGCCATCGAGTTTCTTGACCTATTTACTTCATACTGAGTCTGTCCCAAATTCCTGCTCCAGCTCTCTGGGTCAGTCTTTGGACCTGGTCCCCTTCACCATAGGATCAACTAATACCAATTCATCCAGAGATGCCAAACAGATAGCCACTACTATCTCGCACATATCTATTGTTCATACTCACTAATCCCATTCCCCAATTACCCTTATCCACTGTTCGTAAGGGTTAGGTTAGTAGGTAATCCCAATAGTTAGTTATTACTACTTTTAGTAATTAACAATGACAATTGCTAACTAATGGTCCATCTAAGAAAGAGTAACATTATTTGTATATATAAGATAATTAATTTAAGTCTCTGAAACATTATTCTTGAAAATATGTTGATAAGTTTTTATGGCAGCCCTAATATGATTAATTTTCACCAATACATCCAATTTGAGACAAAACCGGAAAACACTAGTAGCATCCTCTATTTACTGACGAGCCATATTCCCATTAATATTTTCTACAGCCTTGGGGTTAGTCCAAGCCTCAGTCCAGAAAATAATACATGTTATGTATTTATAATTTATGCATCACAAACCAGCAGTCTAGCTCATCGTGTTTCTTTTAACCAGTGGCAAATGGTGATATGTACTTGTTTACAGGCTGAAGCTGCAACCCAGTTTTTGAATGTCATGTGGCGATACATGGAGTCACTTTGTTCTGAACTGAGATCACATACGATTACTAGTGTACAGTCAGATTTAGACAGGGTATGATCACTAATTCATTGTTGTATTCTTGGAAATTCTCAACTGGCGTAGAATGGGCTGTTCTACATTGTTACCTTGGCATCCTGGATTACCTTTTCAGGTTTCCTTGCTTCTTAAAGATAGCTTCATTGATTCCTTCCCTGATAGGGATAGGCCATTCATTAAGGTAACACTTTTTTGTTCTTTTAAAGAAAATTTATGGGAAATTTTGACCCTGCATAAGAATTGAAATGATTGTGGCTGATAGTTGACATAGTGTAATGCCATTACTAGCTTATAATATAATCTTCGATAGTGTATATTCAACATTTTTCTCAATGGCGGATAAGAGTAAGCATTTCTAGCATTAAGCAAGAGTTCCATCAAATATTCATTTATAAATAGTCAACGTAGGATTGTCTGTGAGAAGAGCATTTGTAAATTGAAATGATTACTCATGATCAGTTTGGCAGCCAGTGAGTGGGGAACTGCTATGTACATACGATATTAACTTTAAAGTGGACCCCACCCCGAGATATTTGGATATCTTGTTCCATACTTTATTAAAGCAGCACAATAGCCGATATTTTAAACCTCATCTCGAGTTTCTACAGCAGCCGCCAGTGCTAACATTAGCTTTTGTGTATCATGTGTCCTTGACTTTGCAGCAATTGGTAGACACACAACTCTTCAGTGTTCTATCAGACTCGCGTCTATCGAGCTTTGAGAATGACGCATATTTCTCTGACACATAATCCTAGGATCACCGGATACAACTGAAGACCTGTTGGACGTAACTGATTGCAATAGGGATATATAGTTCTTTTTCCATTGGTTTAGCATCTGTGGAAGAATTGTCAGTCCAAACATCAAGTGTTTAGAATGACCAATAGAGAGCAGTGGTATGTGGGTTTAAATTTTTGCAATGCTGAAATAGTTCAATTATGACTCTAAATGCTCTAACTTAGATCAGTTGTACTGACCCAAAAGAATATCATCACCGTCCCTCTTTTTTATTGAGGACATGTCTCTTGGGTTTAGCTGCACAAAAATGTGATTTTGAGAGCAGACTATTCTGCCAAAGCATGTGTATCCTTTTTATCTATAGTTTTTAGGATAAGACGGTACATGAATTTTTTTTTCTGGTTTGTAATTTATGTTTTCTTTTTTTAATTGAATTTATTCTTTCTCCATCACTCATCTTTCTTGATTGCACTGTTCCATAGCAAAGTAGCGGACTCGTGTGCAATCAAATCACCCTAGCTAATGCAACGGAAGCATCCCCGGTTTGAGTTTGGCATTATGTGCGACTTCTCAAGAAATGTTTTAAGAAAATTAATTAAATAAATCTGATGGCTTGAAGAACACGAATAATTCCATTTTATGTAACTATAAAAATGCCTCTCTTAATCGGTCTGTTGCCCCCTTTCCTTAATATTTTCCGTATCTTTAATGCACGAAAAAAAAAACGTACATTAAATATTTGATTAGTATAATGATTATGCTCCATTATACTGCGGACAAATGTACCAAATTTTACGAATCATTCTTGCTTCCTCAACCCCTCTGCAGTGACCGTGCTCTAATAGCAGAAAACGTAAGAGAATCATAACCCTATCATTCATTTCTCTTCCTCATCAGAATCTGACTTCTGAAAAACTGGCTCAGGTTGGGTTTGTGCATATGCTGGAGCAATGAACTTTGGATCCTTCGCTGCAATGTCAGCATATTTCAGGATAGCTTCTCTTGGATCTTCCTCCATCCACGTCTCCTTAATCATACCCCCTTGCTGCAATTACGTAAAATAAACAAATAAATATCTTCTAAAAGTCATTCTAACGCATCAAGGGAAAAAAAAAAAAAGATGACACCACCAAACATCAATACCTTCAGAAGATATTGAGTCAGCAAGCTTCCTTGACTGGTACCAACTCGTCCACCAAAGCCAGGTCCTGTAATAGGAACTTCTGGCTTATGGGACTTCAGTGGATCCTTCAGTATTTTCTCTCGCTGACGCTTTCTGCTTGGCTGATCTCTAAATAGTGGCAAGGCATGAGGATTGTGAACAACAGGTTTTGCCTGAAAATCATCAATGGATTTTTTCCTTGGTGCCCGTGCAACACAAACTAGAGCTCCTCTCTTACTGAGGGTTGGATCATAGAGTATGTGAGTTCCTCCTTGGCTTTTATCACCAACAGTTGCAAAAACCTTCACACAGAAGTTCAAGAAGGATTATGATAGAAAGCACAAGCAACCAAAATATCTTTTTTCAGTGAATGCAAGATGACGAGAAAAATGTTCAGCATAAATTACCATGATATTATGGTACCTGATTCAGTTTAGGATGCCAAGCACACTGCACAACACTACAAGTGGGGGAGATGCCAACCTTTGAAACAAGCTCGAGCTTTACACGATCAAAGAAGCACAATAAACCTCCACTAGATCTCTCCCTTTCAACAGATGTTCCAGTCAAAAAGAGTTGCTCATCAGGACTAAAAGCAATATTTGTTTGCCCATAGTGATTTGGGAGATCTTCGAACACCTTTAGAGGTTCCTTCATTTTGCGCAAATCCCAAACCTGAGATGCATAAGAGGAAAAGTCAGATAGAAAAGTGAAAAGCAAGTATATGATTATTTAAGAGAGCAAAAGCATCAGACCCTTAGCCTAAAAATGTTGCTATTTACCTTCAATGAATCATCGAAGCTTCTTGACAGTAAAATTGTCCCATCGCTAGAAAACTTTAGACTGGTAATATCATCAGAATGCCCTTTTTCAATGTGTACATCTGGCCTGCTTCCCCACCCAGGTTTAATACTCCAAATCTGTGAATATAAATTATCAAACAACAAAAGCATAATCTCAATAACTCATCAAGCTTAGAAGCTGCATCGAATGACAGGTCTATTCCCCCATTTAAGTCAGTGAGAGAATCATCAAGAGGTGTACCTGTATAGAACCATCTCCTATACCACCAGCGATGCATTTACCTTCACGATCCCATGCACATGTAGTGACAGGAACTCTTGTAGGTCTCGCAAGCTTTGGTTTGATAACCTATCCATTGAATGATAGTATTGCATTGCTTAAACTCAATAACATCATCGAGTGGCTATAGCAAACATGAATAGGTGTCCAAGCCAACACACATACACAATACATGTATATTCTTTATGGTGAGGAAAGAACACCTTTGGGAGCGATTCAAGTCAGATAATCATAGCACTAATCACCCATGTTCCTTCATATTACAGAAAAATAGATAAAAGCTCAATTAGGAAAAGACTACCAAGAGAACTAGCTACTGGGTGATAATTTAATCCTAAAAAAAAAAAAAATTTCCACGAAATTTTAACCAGAGAAAAATAAGGCAATGTGATGTGTATTAAAATTCACAATGCCGGTACCTCTGCAATCTTAGGTGAAGATATCAGCCAATTAATACCAACATGCAATGAGTTTCAGCCACTTTTGTCAGAACAACCGGAGTTTTTTATTAGAATATCCAGGCACCATTATAGAGCGCCCCCCCCCCCCTCCCCCACAAAAAAAAAAACAACACAAAAAAAAGAAGAAGAAACTCTTTATCAAGGTGGGGGGGAGGGAGGATCTTTTTAGTGATTAATTTTTGAGAAAACTTGTTTTAAAACAAAAACCAACCTTTAAAAATAAAGAATCTAAATTTCACAAAGCTTCTATTTGAAGGTTATCTTTCCCCACATAAAGACAATCAATGACAAATTAATATGCACATGCATAGACCTACTCCAGGGAGAGCATATTGCCACAGAAGAACAAGAGTATATATAAACCTGCTTCTGACTTTTGAAGTCATTTACATCCCATATACGCAGTGATCCATCCTCTGATGATGTTAAAATAGTTTCCTTAGTTTTTGGGTGCCACTCTCCACATGTCAATCCAGATATGTGGCCTTTAGTATTTTTTAGGTCACGAATATACATATCCCCCTTCACAAACTCTCCCAAGGTGAGCCCATCACGGTCATAGATCTGTTGCAAAAAGGAAAACAACCTTGGTTGATGGCAGAGTACTGAAGCATAAAAGAAGCAGAAATGGAAAATGATGTTATGCACCACCTTTGCTTGAGCTGATCCTGTCACACATAAAAAGCAATCTGCAGTAGGACTCCAGCTTAGATTGCGAATTTGATGACCTTCAAATGGCTCCAGTTGTCGAAATGATTCCAAACGTGCATTCATTCCTTGAAAGTCATACATACGAACTGTGTAGTCATAACTTCCAGAAAGTACTCTAGACCCAGAGTGATCAACCGCAAGAGCTGACACAACCTGTCAAAGGTTTACCCAAACACACTTACGTACTTCTCTGACTTCAGTTCCTAAACAGCCATTCTAACAACAATATTTTATTTTGTTTCACAAAGCCAGAAACCTGTAACTAGAAAGTTATGACTAGAAAGTTATGTCTTGCTGAATCATAGATAGTTTTAGCGAACACTATTATCGGTAATATTTAGATTTGCATAAAGATTTCCCTTCTAGAGGTACAGGCTAACGTAAAGGATAATTTAATATACGCAAACCCAGAGCCAAACTAATTAACAAAAAATTCCGAAATTTGAACATGAAAGATGGCAAGAAAGGAGAACAGATTAAAATAGTTCTCCCCCCCCCCCCCTCCTTTTTCTCTTCTTCAAAAAAAAAGTCCTTCAACGGAAATAGTAATGAAGACAGTAATACCTTAGTGTGGCCTTTGAGAACTATCTCGTTGCTAAGCGGAATACGAAACCGATTCCCAAGCTCGTCTTCGTCTGAATCATCCTCAGAACTCGAAGCGCCGAAATTCGAACCAGGGGGTGGCCTTGGCGGGCCAATCATGTCGCCATCCTCATCCCCTTCTTCACCCAAACCCAAACCAACAGGCGGTCGAGGAGGCCCAATAATCGCACCCCCATCCTCGTCCTCCTCAGGAGGCCGAGGCGGTCCCACCATAACACCGTCATCCTCATCAGAGTCCACCGTCGGCGGCGGGCTAGGCGGCCCAATTGTGGAAGAACCACCACGACGATCGGCGGTAGAATCAGGGTTAGGGTTTCTGGAGTTGCGGAGGGAACCAAGCCAGGCCTTGGAAGACGAAGACAGAGAAGGGAGGTCGACGGTACTTTTGGCGCCGGTGGTTGTAGCAGAGGGCTCTGAAGAGGGTTTAGAGGTGGGATTGCAAGCGGAACGACGAGTGGCATTGTGGATGGATTCAAAAGAGGTCTGAGACTTGGGTTGCTTTCCAAATGTAAGAGGGAATTGAGCTCTAATACCATCGTATATATCAGCATCGTCCTCCATCGTTTTGATCCAAGAGCTCCTTCCAAATCAAGATGGAACCTTGTGCTTGTGCTTGTGAATCCACTCACTTCCAATGCTATTGCCTCGATAATTATTTATACGTATGCCGTGCCGCCATGCGAACCGGAATCAGAAAACGGAGGACGATGTAAGAAACTCAGCTAAAAGAATCACGATTAAGGTGAATCGTCGCGAGTCCAGTGTATCAAGCCCGGCCCAGATTTTTTGTTTTGATCGCATTTGAGCCCACAACACAAATTATATAAGCCCAATTATAAACTAACAATACAATATGCTTTTTACTTTTGACCATTAATATTATCAAGCTGAAAAAAAAAATAATAAGTGCAGTTTTATGTTTTTTAATTAAATTTTTAATAAAAATATAATAAGTAGTATTATCAAATTTAGACCGACTTGGCGAGTTGACCCAGATCCAGCAATTCAGAATTAGGTACAGTCCGAGTTATACTATCAGACTGATTTACAAATAATCCAGTCAAGATTCGGCTGACCCATCATCCTTAAAAAAAAGGTTGCAGAGACACCATGAAAGAGAGAGCCCCCAGCATCACAGAGACGAACCTTACTATGGTCACTTCACATAGCAACGCAGATAAGTTCGACGGCCACTTTCACGGTGTAAGATTCATCTAAGTTGCACAGAGAGAGAGAGAAGATGAAATGTGCACGGGAGAGGAAAGGCGAAAGCACAACGCAAAGACGAAGGCTTGTTGGTCGGAGGATGAAAGCACCTTTGAAGATCTCATCTCAGTTTTCTGTTTCTCCGCCTCTCCGGTTTGAAGCTACAGAAGACAGAACATACCCACAAAAAGTCAAAAAGTATTAGGCTATTAGCTCAATTGCACAACAATATAGCATGGTGTCATTAGTGTGTATCAAGACAGGAGTAGATGCATGGAGCTCAAGAAATCACATGCTCTCATATTTAAAGTGCAATACAGAATTATATTTATTAGGAAGGATAATTAAAAATTAATTATAATTGTCATAATTGAGGAAAAATTTTAAAAAAAAATTTACGGAGGGAATCAAAAAAATTAAAATATTTTATTAAAACATTGTTATTATTGATTACATTACAATTAAATGAGTGAAAATAAATTATAAGAGCATATGAAATAATGAATTATTATGTTTGGAAGATATATTTGTTAAGAATTAAATATAATTGTTATAATTTATATGAATATTTCAAATTTTAATGTATAAATTATTATGTTTGAGTGATATTATTTTTGACTTTGTGAATATTTATGACTTTATTTTTAAATTATTATGGATATTTATGACTTTAAAATGTAAAATTTACATATAAATTATTTATTTTACTTGTTGTTAAATTTATTTGTAAATATATATAAGTATATATATATATATATAATTTTTTATTTTTTAATTTATTTATTTGGATCAACAATTAATCTAGTGACCCGACGGTTGAACTTGTGATTCGGTGACCTGAGGGCCTACCTAGGTCAATGACTGAGCTGGATCTGATAACATTGATAATAAGTGTAAAATATTTAAAAATAATTATATATTTTTTTAAAAAAATTACACATATTTTACTTTTAATAAAATATAACAAAAATATTAAAAAAAAAAACTACACATAAATTTAATCTCTTACGCTACGTTCGGTTGCCATTCCATTAAGAAAAGAAAGACGGAATTCCCATCTACAGCATTCTTTCCTGTGTTCGGTTTGCATTTTCAGCCGCTACCTTCCATTCTATAATTCCATTGCTTTCCATTATAACGTGTACAACTCTTTCTTTCATCTCACTTCACCAGATGGAAAACTGAGTAATCGACCTCCTTGCCCTTCATCCGCTATTCTGCTACTTCTTCGTCCGCTGATCTATTGCTCCTTTATCACGATGCATTTGAATCTCATATATGATTAAAACACCAAATAAAATATTCATATATATTTGAAAATCAGGGGATCAAAAATAAAAAGCCAGATCCAATCTTTAGATTAGAGTTCCCCCTTCTGCACTGAAGTAAAGCAACCACACCACTAATGATGGCATAAAGAATGGGTGGAGAAACTAGGATACTTTAATTCCACTGGGTCAATTGCCTTCCATGGCGTCCTTCTTGTTGCGACAATCAATACAAAGAAAAGGGTCTTGCCAGAGCTTGGAGGTTGTGGAAAAAATAGAAGCCAAATCCAATATTCAGTCTGGCACCCTTTTGTTCTGCACACTTTCAAATTGTCACCAATGGTCCTCCCGTTTTTGTTGTTAGTCTTCTCTTTCCGTTCCTCCTTCTTTGGCCACCCACTTAGAATCAGAGGTGATGGCATTGATGGAGAATAAAGGTGTCGTTGGAGAGGGAGAGTACAAAGGCATTGACGACGATGAAGAGTCCAAATTCCAAAGGCGTGGATGGCAAGAGAAATACTTAGTGTAAACAAAATTTTGGGAGTGTGAGTGTTTAATCTAAAAAATGGCGAGAGAGATACCAGAAAACAATGAAAAAAGAGATACTCAAAAAGCATTGAAGAAGTGAGGGGTAATTTAGTAAAATTACCCCTCAAAATTATTTTATTTTTATTTAAAGATACTTTGTATTATCAACTAAACAGGCTATTAAATCCTCTTCCCTCTCCCTTAGTTTTTTTTTTATGGGGAGGGGGAGGGGAACTACCCTCTCCCTTAGTTAAATTGATAAAATGTGATAATTTTTTCTTTTTGTAAAATGAATATTTGCTGTTTCAAGCCCTACTCCTGCCTATGTATCAAGTCCGGCCCACATTTTTTGTATGGATCCGCATCTGAGCCCACAAATTATATAAGCCCAATTATAAACCAACAATACAATATGATTTTTACTTTTGACCATCAATATTATCAAGCTGAAAAATAATAAAAAATAAGTGCAGTTTTTATATTTTTTATTGAATTTCAATCAAAATATAATAAGTTAATAATATTTTAAAAATAATTATATGTTTTTTTAACTCAATTTATATATTTAATTTTTTTAAATAATTTACACATATTTTTATTTTTAATAAATAATTAATAACAACAAATAAAAAACTACATATAAATTTAATCTCTTAAATCCTCTTCCCCCTCCCTTAGTTAAATTGATAAAATGTGATAATATTTTCTTTTTTGTACAATGAATATTTTCAGTTTCAATCCATGTGAACAGACATCGGATCATATATACATATAGCTAACTTATCTAAGTATGTTATTAAAGTTTTGTTTAAGTAAATAACTTATTTAATTACTTATAAAATAAGCGCTTATCATATAATTGTTTATACATAAGTTATTTATATAATTAAATAGTGTATGAGGAAAAATTTCACATAAGTTGTTTTTAATTTATTTTCATAAGCTATGGACATGCTATAAAATATTTCTATAAACTCTCATAAACACATGCATAAGCGCTTATACTATAAGATAAACTAAATAAGCTCAAAATAAGTTATTCCAAACACACCATAATTTGTTGAATTGATTTTGCTCTTAACAGAAAAATAATATGACCTGTCCAAAATACTATATATAGCACCTTGCATCATAATTAAGCAAACCGGCGTTTGCTTTTAGGACTAGAAAAATTAAATTACATGGAATTATTAATTATACGTTGATATTGTATGAAATTTATATTATTTTTTTACATCAGTTGCTTTGATGTTATGCACATGGCTCTATATAATATATACATATATATACACACACAGACAGAAGCAGCCAATTTTGATGCAGAAGACTGGTCAGGTTTTGTTTCATCAATATTTAATAGGTTTTATATAATTTTAAAAATTATAATAAATCATATCCTGTAACTGTGTGCACATATCTTGAAATATGATTGAACTATAAAACATGATCTTCTAAAAAATTAAACGCTTCATATTATTTATCTATTTAATATATGATTAAATAAACATATGTAAAGATTTTAGTATTATTTGTCCCAAATTGCATAAAAATACACTAGTAAAGTAGGCTTGTCCATGTGAGAAATATACTTAAAATGACAAAATATGTTTTTCCCTATTGAAAGGGCAAAATGAATAATAGAAGACAAATTTATTATTTTAAGCTTATATCTAACATAAATATACTTAATTAGACGAATTGATCCTGTTGTGTATAATAAAAGTGACAATATCAATATTGATATCTATCATTAATAATTTAAACAATATTAGAGACCCAAATACAAACTTAAAACTAATTAAAAAGATATAAGAATTGGTTGCTTCACAATTTGGAAATGTGAAGGACAGAAGAGAGAGTAGAGAAGGAAGTGAAAGAGTGAAAGAATTTGTGAGAAGTTACTTTGGTTACAAACATGACTAAGTGGGAGGGGTTGTAGTTTTAGTTGTTGGTTTCATAGTAGCTTTCGCTTTCATCTTTGCTTTGTCCATAAAGATGTTAATTTTCAAGGCCGCTAGGAATGAAGGCCATTCATTTTTTGAACGTATCATAAGAGAATTTTATGTATGAATTGATTATTCATTTTTTCAATGGATCATAGGGTAGATATTTAATAATTTAAAGCTTGTGATGTGAGATATGAGGTTGAACTTAGCTGGTTCGGATTGACCCGTTGCAGGTTAAATAAAAAACGAGTTGATCATAGACTGATTCGTTTATAAACAAGTCTTGAATTAAATGTTCAAAATCGTTCGTCATAGTCCATAAGTCAAATGGACCAACTCATTTAAAACAATTTTTAAACAAACCTAATTTCTTGAATACAAGTTTGCATGTTTACGAGCTAGTCTACGAGTGTCATTTTAACAGTACTACCTTCTCTCAATTATTTTAAATTTAATTGAAGAAAACTTGCTTGCAAATTTTTCTGAATATTTTTTTGAGGTTATATCCGAGAAATCATTTTTAAATTTGTGGATGCCAGTTTAAATTCACAGACAACAAAAAATACATTTTTTCTTTGATCATCAAGATAAAACACTACAATTACACAAATTTGAATTTTTAAAAAGTAATTTTTTTTTTTTACAATTTGGTATTGGACAACATTTTTTAAACTAATTTTTTATAAAAAAAAAAGGTGGATTTACTTTGGGCTATATTAGTTTCCGTTAATTTCATTGTACATCGTATATGGGCCTCGTGTGAGAACCCAAAAATCTATTCCCGTGCTTCCCAACATTTCTATTTTTTTTTAACTTAGATAAATTACTTACTTACAAAAAAAAAGATAATTACTTTTTAAATAATACCAAAAAAAAAAAACTAAAGATAAGTTTTTCGATTTTTTCCCACTCTGTCTTATTTTGTCGGGACTCGGGATTTGTAAGGCAATTTAGGCAAATAGGAAAGGAGTACAAATAAAGGAAAAGAAAAGTATTACAATGGTGTTATGATTGGAAGATTCTTTTTCTTTTGAGAGCTTTAATGTGGATGATGTCAAGAAAAAAAAAAAACAGCGTGTAAAACATGGGAAAAAGATAAAAGCAGAAAAGTAACCAGAACTTGGTGGCCTAGTGGGCAATGTATATACATTGGATGGGACCACAGACATATATAAGCCACCGTAAAAAAATTTACAATATTTTAATTGGATGATTACCAACGACTCAAATAGAAAAAAGAAAATTGATAACAAAATTAAATAAATCCCAAACCTTAAAATTGTAAAAAATAATTTTTAATTTTTTTTATTATTTTAAATTTTTATAAACTAAATTATAGTTGGATCTGATTACCAATTACTCAAATAAGTAAAAAAATTAAAGAACAAGATTAAATAAACCCTAAATGCTAAAATAACAAAAAAAATAAATTCTAATTTTTTTGTTATTTTAATTTTTTATAAATTAAATTTTAGTTAAATTTAATTATCAATAACTCAGATAAAAAAATTAGAGAACAAGATAAAATAAATCCTGAACCCTAAAATAACAAAAATATAAAATATAAAAATAAATTAATTTTAAAAATATAATAAAAATACAAAAAAAAATATAAAAACATACAACAAAGTGGAATTGGAGCTGTTGGACACTGGAGGTGATCTAGTTCCATACTTAACCAACAAACTAGAGATCTTGTCCTATTACAAATTAAGTAAATATTATCTTAAATAATTCATATACTTACAGAGACCAAATTCACTTCTCTATATATAATCTACCAAAAAAAAAAAAGGAAATAAGACAGAAGAATTAATGTCCTTTTGCTATAAACGTACGGTCTCGTTCTACATAGGACAAGCGGAGATGCGCAAATATGTCTTCCCCCCAAAATAAAAAAAGATACACGTAAATGATAATGACTTCAGTTTTGGAACCATATAGAAATGTGATATGCATATAAAATAACGTTTTACGCAGTGAGTTGGGTGGAGTTCATATATTGTATGGAGGACATATTTCATTGCCCTTTGTCTTCGCCTGTATCTCATGGGTGCATGCATGTTGCCAACAAAATCCGAAAGATTCTGTCTATATCTTCACTTCTAACTTCATCAATGCATGCATGGCTGCAAAACTAGGACATTCTATATTCTAAATTTTAGTCATGCAAATTTGGATCTACTGCTTAACCTAATCTAAATTGTTAGTTTTTAAAATTAACAATTCAGATTTCATAGTTCTATTCTTATATAAACAAAAGAAAAAAGAAGAAAACAAATACTACAAGAAAAATTAGAATTATAGATAAAAATTAGAGACAGATTTTTCTGTCCATAATTTTCGTCTCTAAAATGTTAAAAATCTATCTCAAAATATAATCTGAAAAATTGAGATAGAATTTGAAACGGAAAAAATTCGCCTCTAAAATCTAATTTGAAAATTTGAGACTGAATCTGAGACGGAAAAAATTCCGTCTTAGATTAGAGATAGAATTTAAAATCTGTCTCAAATTAGAAAATGAATAAATTTCTTCTCAAATTCTATTTCAGATTAGAGACGGAAAAAATTTTGTCTCAAAATTTCGCCTCAAATTTCATTAGTCCTACATTGCTCAATTCAAAGACTTAGCCTCTAACCTTTTCTTATATAAGATGAGTCCCCTTTCTTTTTCTATAAAGTATTTCATTGAATACTATTGTCTTAATAAGGCTAATGAATAAATGTGTCTTTTAATTTAATATTATTTAATATGGCTAAAATTCTTTTGAGAGGTTAAATTTGATCAGTTTAATAATCTACTGGTAATTTTTTTTTTCTTGTTAAGAGGATTAGAGACAAAATTTAGGGACGGAAAAATCCGTCTCTAATTTGAGGCGGAAAAATTTGTCTCTAATTTTGTTTCTAATTTTGAGATGGAATCTTTTTTTCTGTCTCAAATTTGTTTGGGACGCCAAGATTAGAGACGGATGAAAATCCGTCTCTAAATCCGCCTCTAATCAATTAGAGATGGATTTTTACTTAATCAGATACGAAAAAATCTGTTTTTGATCTTTGATTTTTTTTATAGTAAAAATCTTAAAATCTAAATTGTTAGTTGTGAAAATTAACATTCCATATTAGGCCAAACAAAAGATCTTATTTGAATTCATGTCATTTCACCAATTTTCTGTTGTCTCCAAACAAACTTCATCCCCTTCTTCTTTTTTCCTTTTTTTTTTGTTATTTATCACATTTTATAATTAATTTAATTAATTTATTCATAATTATTATAAAAATTTGTCCTCGTAACAATACACACACACACACACATATATATATATATATATATATATATATATGAAAATGACCAAAATTGAGTTTTAGTTTATAAAATATGATCATCCCCTTCTTCTTTTTTCCTTTTTTTTTGTTATTTATCACATTTTATAATTAATTTAATTAATTTATTCATAATTATTATAAAAATTTGTCCTCGTAACAATACACACACACACACATATATATATATATATATATATATATATATATGAAAATGACCAAAATTGAGTTTTAGTTTATAAAATCTGATCACTTGGACATGTATATATATATATAAGGTATTTTTCTTTTAATTCTTCCTTAATTTGGTTTCTCACATATAGGATATTTTTTAACTTAGTCTTTTATAAAATTATCTTTCTAATTTGATCCCTCAAAAATAAACATATATTATCAATATTATATCCGATCATTCTATCAATTTTTTTTATCAATAAAAGTAACAAATGTAATGATATATGTACCACATACTTTAAACATATATATATTACTAAGTAGTTACCATTATATAATATATAAATTGACAATTAATTTTATTGACATCAAATTGAAAGAATATTATTGACCACAATTTTATTTGCAAGCAACCAAATTGATGAAGTAATTTTATAAGGGGGAGGACCAAAACGAGAGGGACCAGAAAAAAAAAAACCTTATTTATAAGGGGTTCAGATTTGTTGCCTATAGGCAACATGCCTTTCCTTTTAACAATAATTTTAACTGTTATTAAAATTTTTGATAGCAAAAAAAATTATTGTTAAAAATATTTAATTGTTATTGAAAATATTAAATATTTTAACAATTTTTTATGCTGCTAAAAAGAATGGTATGTCGCTTTAAAGGCGGCAAATCCTGGCTCATTTATAACAGACATGTATTATGTTGCTATTGCTACTCAACTCTGAAAAAGACAGATGTACTTGGTTTAAACTTCTTATATACAATAGTTGACTGAATATTGTAGGTGTACGTAGTAGAAAACTAAGAATTTAATTATGATCAGAAAGATAGTCATCTCAAAAAGAAAAATAAATAGAAGATGGGTAGTAACGCAAGGGCAAAGTTTCTTGATGGAGGAGAATATATATAGGAGGAAAGAAAAAAGAATGAAAAATAAAAAATATTATCAACAAGCACATAAATCAATTGATAAGAGGTTATCATAATTTAATTAAAAATTTTGAGTTTGAATCTATAAAAATGCAACTGTGTTAATGTTGTAAAACTTGAAGTTTTTATATTTCAAAAGTGTAAAATAGTCTTACATCTATTAAAATATAAAGAGGATGAGACCAACATGTTATAATAAGCTTATAAAAAATTAAAGATAAATACAAGTTCACGTGCTCACATTACTGGGTCAAATCAGATATACAATTTCACAACTATAAAAAACAGTGTTCTCTTCAGACTCTATGCTACACGTTTTTAGAATTTTTGATTTTATCCTCCACAGCTTTAGTTTTCTTTGTTAAGACCGGATTACTCTTCTCTTTTTTAGTTGTTTTGTTCTCTGAAAAAATTCAGAAGAGCATGTTTTACCCTATAAGTAAATTTTCACAATCACCAAATTATTTTTTAAAAATTAGTAGAAAAAATTTTATTACTTATGATATTATCTAATTCAAATCTAAATTAATTAATGGCCGTGTAGTATTCATTCAGACATAAAACATCATGAGCTTGTCTATTCCTTATTGTTGGGAGGAGAGGCGAATAATCAGCATGCCAATTCACATATATAAGCTTTTGTGTGAATTGTGATAGCTTTACTGTCTCGCACAAAGTGAGGAGTCATTGTACGATTTGGATTTGAATCAAACGCTAGCCTTTCGTAGTGCATGCTGGGTGGCATAAATATAATGATTATATGCACTGTGGCTTCTCTAAAGTCACATTTTTCCCTCAATTATCTTTCAAGGACCCCACTTGCTCTACTTTTCAAACTTGTCCTCTTCTTCCTATCCAATTCCTATTCACTTTCCCTCCCTTTTGTTAAAGAACTTCATAATTTTTTATTTCTTTTTTATTTAAAAAAATAAAATAACCATATTGTTTTTTATATTTAATATTTAATATATTGAGATATATAAAAAGTAATTATGAATTAATAGGATAGGAATGTAATTTTTTTAATTTTTATAGCGACGTAATGGTAAAATGACATCTCATGAGAAATAAGCTCGGAATTCCAAAACTAAATATGAAAATGCTTGTTATTCCCATTTCTATCTGCATTTTCTAATTCAATTCAAGGAACCAAAGGCAAACTCTGTACTTGAAAAAAACAATACATATGCTAATAAATTCAAAATTATTTTTCTGTAGAGAAAAAAAAATGGAGATGAGATGAACATCATGAATGAGCTCTAGAATCTTCTTAATTAGAGAAGATTCCTCTTCCATGTTATGAAGTAGGTCCGATCCTCTTGGACTATATATTTCTACGAGGAAGAATTTAATATAAAGTTAGCTAGGAACCTTTTGTTTGGAGCTCTAGACTAGTATTGTCAAAATGAGTTGGGCTAACTTGTAACGAGCTTGTCTTAAACGAGTTAAGCACATGCTGTCCTGTTTTTCAACATGCCTGAATTCTTATGTTTAGGCTAGTTGAATCAAGACGCGATGCTGAAGATGATTATTAGTGGTAGAGGTCGGAGATATGGGAGAGGCTAGAATAGAGAGTCAGAGGCCAAGACCAAGACCGAGATCAAGAAAATTGAAGACAATGATGATGACGAGGCGAAGCAGAGTCTCGCATCTTGATCAAGAAGATTGAAGATGATGATGATCTCGAAGTCGAGAGTCGACAAGCGAGACCGAGACCAAAGCAAAGATGATGATTGGGAGAGACTAGTGGTGATGAAGATGGTTAGGTCTCAGGTCTGATGGATGAAGAAGATTGAAGATGAATTACGACTTATGAGATTGTTAGGTCACAACATAAGTTACAAGTAGAGTGTGTTTAAAAGAAAAAAAAGAAAGAGATGGGTCGGCTCGGGCCCAACTTGTTTGGACTGCAGTCTAAATAGGCTTAATTATATATTTCCAAACTCATCACTAAATGCGGGTGAGCTGGGCCAACCTTTTTCTTTAAATAATGTAAATTTGATTTATAAATTTATAACAAAACTGTATTTTGAATATTTAATTAATGTATGTGTGAGATTTTTTATTTGATTTGTGCTAGTGATATATTTTATCCATATGATAAGCTTTGATTAATTGTGTTAAAAGAAAACTTAATTATTTGAGAAAAATGTACAAATGCTCCCATTCAGTTTCAAATTATTTAAAAAATTAACCCCTTCTTAGGTTTAAATATTGAAAATTACTCTCCTAAATAGTCACCATTCAGTATCATAATATTCTATCAACTAGCAAAAGTTGAAAGCAAGCACTCTCTATTTCAAATATGTGAAAGGCGTATCTGAAGAGATTGAATATGTGCCTGTTTTAGTCTTTTATCCTCTAATTTGGTATATATTCTCATATAAATCCTTAAAAAATAAATACAGGACATGCCTTTTAATTTCATCTTTATCCTCAAGCTGTGTCCTTAATTTGCTCATTCATATAGATTCTACAGCCTTATTTCTTCTATAATTGACCAAAGTGTGAAAATATCTATTAATATCTCAATCTCCTTTTGCTAGCCACATCTGTCTTGGTCTAAATTCCCATTATTTGCTCACAATAGTAATGGTCCGACAGAGTTTCTAAATATTTTATCTAAACTAATTAATATTAAAATATAACTCAATATATGTTGTAAAAATTGTATTATAAAAAATTTTTGTATTTCAAAAAAGTAAAATTAATTCCACATTGACTAAAACAAAAGAGAGATGAGAACTTATATATTAACATATTATAGTGAACTTGTAAAATATTAAAGAAAGATGTGAGTTTATGCACTCACAATCTCTGACCAGTGTAGTGGCTCGTAATATATGTCGATTAGGTCTATACACATTTTGGGAGACTTTTGATCCATCTATTAATACTGTACTATACACCTTCGCTTTTCTCCCCATAGTGTAGCTGTCACATCCCAAAACTTACATGTGATATAAACATAAAATACCTAGGGTGTACCTCCGTGGTACCCCATAATCTCTGTGAACATTCTTAATATCCATAATTATGTGAATCATAAATATTCCAAGAAAGATATTTTGTATACATATTCAGAAAATGTTCAACTTTCAAACACTATACAGTACTATACAACCTCCCAAGCCTAGGTGACCTACTAGATTACAGAGCGTTTCCTAATCCTTACCAATTGTTTACCAGACAAAAGTGGAGTATATCCTTAAAGGCTATAAATTCTTCTCCTCAACCACTGTATCTGAAAAGATAATCATGGAGAGTGTGAGTTTATCATAACTCAGTGAGTAAACAACTGTACATGAAAATATCATAAGCACAAACACCACATTTACTAATACAATCAATCTATCATTTATTTTAAATAATTATAGTATTATATGCCATAAATACTTGCACTGAGTGACTTGGGAATTTAACCCTCAAACTCTTTGTGCATAGGTTTTCACATTTATACACCGAGTAGTATGGGACTCTAACCCTTTCAAACTCGTGCATAGATTTTCACATTTATACACTGAGTGATATGGGACTCTAACCCCTTTCAAACTCGTGTATTGATTTTCACAGTTATAAACCGAGTAGTATGGGACTCTAACCCTTTCAAACTCGTGCATAGGTTTTCACATTTATACACCGAGTAGTATGGGACTCTAACCCTTTCAAACTCGTGCATAGATTTTCACATTTATACATCGAGTAGTATGGGACTCTAACCCTTTCAAACTCGTGTATTAGATCTCGTAGATCTTTTGCTCATCAATAAAATAGTGAGAATTTATCACAATATAATTACTATGAAATAAATGAGTTTACACATATTTTTATTCCCTTGAATGTCTATCATCAACCATAACAATCATCATATATTATCAACAGCGAGATTGATTATTTCTCACTTCAATAATGTTATAAACAAGACTTGTATTGTACCTTATCTAATAAGATCACATTAGTTTAGTAAGGTTATTCACTTACAAAATGTTCCAATTTATTCAAGGAACAATCACATCTAGTTCTTTAGTCAACTAGAGAAATCAATTCTCAAAGGTAATAAAATACCTTCCAATGATATTATACTTTTTCTCAACCTGAACACACACTGATAATCTTCTCAATTTCACAAATAACGCAAATGGGATTTATATTGTGCTTTGACTAATTTATTAAATTAATTTTGCAAGGTTGCCTACTCACCTGGATTCCACGCTCTCGGCGCTCCCACCTTGCGCCCCAATCATCCCTATTGTAACCAGGTAAAAACCATTAGGGTTACAAAATAGAGAAATTTCCTATCACTACTCTCGACCTTTACTCACATCTTAAGTCATAACTCCTAACCGGTAATGAATTTCTAAATGACACTTACACCATTGGAAACTAGACTCAAAGAGCTTTTCAACGATATTAAAAAAAAACTGATGCTACAGTAATAGTCAACGGTCAACGCAGCTACAGTAACGTTGACCGAGTCAATGCTACAGTAACGTTGACCGAGTCAACGCTACAGTAACGAGAAAATCTGGAAAAATTTTCTCGGTGAACAGTAATTTCTGGGGAAAATTTTCGATGTTCTTCGTGTTCTTCATCCAAAAATCCTAAAATCATATCTAAAACAACATTTCTTTTGATTTCTTCCATGGGTTTTCATCCTTAATGTCTAAGGAGTGTTTTAACACCAAAACCCCCAATTTCTACCAACAATCCAAGCTCAAATCTCAAATTTTCATCAAGAACACTAACTTTTTCAAATATCCAAATTCTACGAAATTTCTTGTTCTAATAACATCATAAACCACCTAAGAATGTTTTACATTAACATCCACACTTAAATTCATCCATTAAAACTCAAAATCTTAATTTTCTTCCATAGGTCCGAAAATGGAGAAAAAGAGAAATAGAGTAGATAAAACTTACCTCTTTACCTCTAGAACTCCTGAGAATCGGAAGTATGGTTAGAAAATACAAGATCGCCGGATAAAAATTTGAGAAATGATTGAAGAAGGGAAGATGGAAATGAACGAAACATGAAGCCTCGGGAGGAAGAAGGAGAAGAAAAACTAATAATTGTATGTGTGGGCCCCACTAATTTCTTTTTCGATAAAATCGCTCATAGCCACCTTAGCTTATAAGATTTGTTCACTTTAATCCCTCTCGATGTCTCAAATACCACTTTAACCTCGAATCCATCATCTTTTCGGTACCGGACTCATAATTCATTCTCATAAGCTTTATTCTTCCTCTCAGGTTTCTATTTGATCATTTCTCAAAAGTCCTCTATACTTTCTTTTCTTTTCACTTTAGTCCTTGAGAATTTGTAAAAATTTCCTAAATTAAAAATTAAAATTTCTATTCTCAGATTTTCTTCACTAATTCAAAAAGCACATTTTCACGTAATTAAATTTTTCACTAAATTTCAAATTAGACTTTAAATATTCATATAAATTCTTGAGATATTACATTCTTCCCCCCTTAATAGAATTCGGTCCTCCGAATTCAAAACTTAACTCAAGATTGAAACAAATGCAGATATTTTGTCCAAATTTCGTTCTCTCTTTTAGAATTTTCACAATCAAGTACAAAATATAACAAGTTCAACATATTTTTATTTCTCAAGTTTCTTCAGTACAAGAATTGCCTTATTTCTAGTACATAAGTTACAGGCAACAAACTGAACTTGATTTACAAAACAGATAATCTTAATATGCGAAGCTCAGATCAAATATTAGCTTAAGGTATAAATAAAAGAAAGAATAAATTAAGGACGAGGAGGTTTTTGAAATGCAGAAAGTGCTCCAGGTCTAGAAGAGGAAGGTGCTTCAGATCTTAAGGAGGAAGCTAATCGTTGCAGCCTAGAAAGAGTTTCTGGAGGAAACGTTTGGGAAATTTGGCGAAGTGCAGAGGTCACTCCATTCATACAGTCAATACACCTCGCTTGTTGGTCACGAAAATTTTGAGTTGCAAACATTGAATGTCTATCAACTCTATTCGCCAATTCCCTAAAATGACGATTCAAGAGCTTCTCTTGTTCTACAAAGAGACGATTTATCAATCTTCCCTGGTCCTCAAAGTGGCGGTTTATCAACCTTTCCAAGTCCTCCATCTTTTTTCTCATAAGCGCAAGCTCATCATTTGAAGATGTTGCTGTGCTAACATCCTCTAGCTCTACTACATCCCTTTTTCTTTTCTTAGCTTCTGATGACTCTTCCATGAATCTCTTATTCTTATAGTTCTCCAGACTAAGATTTAGATCCAGCTCTACCTTGCCAGCCTCAAAGTTTAAATTGAAAGATTTATTGCCGGCCATATTTTTCTGAGCAATAAAGGTTGTATGGAATGAGAGGTTTGATGCTAGAAAGCTTATAAGTAATGAACTCTTAGTGTAATGAGTGGCATAATGGGGCATCCATTATTTATAGACGAAATTTAGGGCTACCAAAACCCTTACATCACACTCTAAAGATGGCCTCCAGACCTTATCCGTCGCAATGCCAACGGTCTATAATAAGCATGCCAGAAAATAACAACATATAATCAAATACAAAAGATTTCCTCAAAAATTTCGGCTAACTTTTGACTCTTGCTCAAATTATTAAACTAATCGTCGCTTCAATTTATGACTTCCTAACTCTGTATTTGTCTTATCCAATAATTCTAAATCGAGATATTACTCCATGAACGGGTAGTTTCATATTAACCTTATCTAGGTTTCTAATCCGTGGCTTTGCCCTAAGCTTACACATTTTCAAACATACATATTAAAATAAAAAAAACTTCTCACATTTACACATATCAAGTGTTACCATAAAGTGAGAAATTTTTTTTTTTTTTTTACCTTTCTCTTGCCTCTACGAGCATATATGTATGTATGTATCAACATAGAGATACATCATTATCTATATATTTTCATCTATTCAAGTCCTTTTTAAATTTCAGACTTCTCATTCTCTGAATGTATGTAGAATCATTACATATTATTCCTGGCCATAACAAATAGCCTTCACTCTCAATGCATGGATAACATACATACATGGCATATGTATTTAAATACATATAATCACAATATAATTCAATCAATCATGTATATTATACTCAACTGAAGGCTTTCAAGAACAATACAAGAAAGCAGAGAAATACATTTTAGTTCATCATAAAAGCATCCAAGGCAATCTTTAATGGCTACGCTGTCGGCTTCTTAGAATTTCAGAAAATGCCAACAAGAGATATGAAAAATAAACAAGTATAAATCGGCCGCAAATCCACCGAATATTGACTTACGTGGTTTTGCCATTAATGTGACACACTGTTGACACGCATGCCTATCCTAGGCTTCTGGCTTCCAGCTTGCAGAAATCCATAGGTTGAGCGTGTAGGAGTGCGGCGAAGAGATATCTTCTTTGGCTCTAAGTCTAAATTTTTCTCTATAAAAACTGCCCCGGAGTTCTCAGTTACTACACCACAAAGAGTAATCATCTCTGAGCCTACAATTTCCCAGCATTCCTCTCTCGTCATACTCCTGCAAAAACTTCTAAATTTTCTAAACCATGGCCACCAGGAAGTACATTGATCTCACAGTGGAGGCCAAGGAAGAAGAGCTCGACTTAAACTTAAGTCTGGGCAAAGACAAGGGCAAGAGACCTTTTGAGGGGTCTCAAGAGGATCAAAAGGAGAAGAAGATAAAAATTGAGGAAATTGAGGAGATTAGCACTGGCCACACGTCAGAAAACAAAATCGCTTGTCTAGAGAAGGAGGTGAAAAATCTGAAGAAGATGATAGAAGACCTGGAGAAGTTAACTAAACGCAATAATGCGGCAATGACTTCAAGAATAGACAGGTTCTTCTATTGGTCTACCCAATGCTTCTGCAATCAACAACAAAGAAGTGTTGATTGTATGAATGGGATTTACACTACCCTCCGTGACATTGCTCAGTCTCTTGTTCCAAGAAATGGTCGAGGGGTGATGATACAATACAACCCTCCTAATCCGAGACCACCTCGCTTTTAGATTACTCATGCATGAGTAATTTCCCCTTTTTTTTTTTTTTGCAATGTAATCCTTCCGCTTTTAATGCCAATAGTTTCTTTTACTAGATGGTACTCTAAATAATAATAATAATAATAAAATGAAGAAAGATAAAAGAAATTAGCCACACAAAATCAATAACAAATTCAGCTTATAAGCCAATCACATAAAAAATTTTAATGACCCTATAAGCTGACACAGAGACAAACAGAAGCTCTATACAAGTCTCGTTGTCTTTCCCCTTATCATACGGGAGTAGATGAAGGCTTACCGTATAGATCAATTGAACTCGATATTATGCCCTCGAATTGTCATGAATTCTTACTTAAGAGCCTCGATTCGCAAGCTTTCCTTAAACTAACACTCTGAGGCACAAACTACCATAAGAATATCTTTCTAGACCATTCCAATCATACATCACGTTTAACAATTATGAATGTTCATACGCCAACAGCCTACCTTTAACATGCTCTAATTGTTCCAATGTTACAAAACTTCTACATTGTATATATATATATATTTTTTTTTGAAACACTTCTATCACATAGTACCATCATGCCAATCCCTAACTAAACAAGTGCAACTTTGGCGAGTCGCCCCTAGAGAAGACTTATAACGTACCTCAATATCTCTTATGCTAGGTTCCATTTTACCGTAGTATCTCCCTTAGAGAAAAACTACCTAGCCCACATCTATTTTCTCAACCAAGCTTTTATCAAGGAACATATTATTTAGGACTTACATCCTCTTCCATAAATTACATCTGTCTGGCATCTATCAAAATCAAATCTTGATCTGCCTCACAAGAGTTCTTTCCCATTCTTGCATTAGTAATCTGCGCTATATTCTTTGTGAAAATCTTTCTTGAACTCTAGCCCATGCCTCATAATCAACTTTACCCCATCTAATACATCACTCTTGGCCCAGCCCTCAAGCCATATTCTAGCAATTACTGATCCTCAGCTTTAAGAGTACACTACAGAGTTATGTTCCCAATTTCTCAAAAAGAAAAATTTCATACAGAGATCACCTTTTCCATCGGTATAAAGATCATACCTCTAACAAGTTCCAAAGTTCCACATATAAAATCAATTATCTCATATTGTAACAAAATTATCTCTAACTAACTCCATCGAAGGGTAAGTTATGACAAGAACACTCAACTTTACAAGGTCTTTTATGGAACCTAATCCCATGGTCATGCCGCGGTTCATGACAATGGAAAAGGACCCACAAAGAACACTTTGCTCTGTAATCTATAGGGGACCTAAAACCACCTCTGATACCAATTTGTCACATCCCAAAACTTACATGTGATATAAACATAAAATACCTAGGGTGTACCTCCGTGGTACCCCATAATCTCTGTGAACATTCTTAATATCCATAATTATGTGAATCATAAATATTCCAAGAAAGATATTTTGTATACATATTCAGAAAATGTTCAACTTTCAAACACTATACAGTACTATACAACCTCCCAAGCCTAGGTGACCTACTAGATTACAGAGCGTTTCCTAATCCTTACCAATTGTTTACCAGACAAAAGTGGAGTATATCCTTAAAGGCTATAAATTCTTCTCCTCAACCACTGTATCTGAAAAGATAATCATGGAGAGTGTGAGTTTATCATAACTCAGTGAGTAAACAACTGTACATGAAAATATCATAAGCACAAACACCACATTTACTAATACAATCAATCTATCATTTATTTTAAATAATTATAGTATTATATGCCATAAATACTTGCACTGAGTGACTTGGGAATTTAACCCTCAAACTCTTTGTGCATAGGTTTTCACATTTATACACCGAGTAGTATGGGACTCTAACCCTTTCAAACTCGTGCATAGATTTTCACATTTATACACTGAGTGATATGGGACTCTAACCCCTTTCAAACTCGTGTATTGATTTTCACAGTTATAAACCGAGTAGTATGGGACTCTAACCCTTTCAAACTCGTGCATAGGTTTTCACATTTATACACCGAGTAGTATGGGACTCTAACCCTTTCAAACTCGTGCATAGATTTTCACATTTATACATCGAGTAGTATGGGACTCTAACCCTTTCAAACTCGTGTATTAGATCTCGTAGATCTTTTGCTCATCAATAAAATAGTGAGAATTTATCACAATATAATTACTATGAAATAAATGAGTTTACACATATTTTTATTCCCTTGAATGTCTATCATCAACCATAACAATCATCATATATTATCAACAGCGAGATTGATTATTTCTCACTTCAATAATGTTATAAACAAGACTTGTATTGTACCTTATCTAATAAGATCACATTAGTTTAGTAAGGTTATTCACTTACAAAATGTTCCAATTTATTCAAGGAACAATCACATCTAGTTCTTTAGTCAACTAGAGAAATCAATTCTCAAAGGTAATAAAATACCTTCCAATGATATTATACTTTTTCTCAACCTGAACACACACTGATAATCTTCTCAATTTCACAAATAACGCAAATGGGATTTATATTGTGCTTTGACTAATTTATTAAATTAATTTTGCAAGGTTGCCTACTCACCTGGATTCCACGCTCTCGGCGCTCCCACCTTGCGCCCCAATCATCCCTATTGTAACCAGGTAAAAACCATTAGGGTTACAAAATAGAGAAATTTCCTATCACTACTCTCGACCTTTACTCACATCTTAAGTCATAACTCCTAACCGGTAATGAATTTCTAAATGACACTTACACCATTGGAAACTAGACTCAAAGAGCTTTTCAACGATATTAAAAAAAAACTGATGCTACAGTAATAGTCAACGGTCAACGCAGCTACAGTAACGTTGACCGAGTCAATGCTACAGTAACGTTGACCGAGTCAACGCTACAGTAACGAGAAAATCTGGAAAAATTTTCTCGGTGAACAGTAATTTCTGGGGAAAATTTTCGATGTTCTTCGTGTTCTTCATCCAAAAATCCTAAAATCATATCTAAAACAACATTTCTTTTGATTTCTTCCATGGGTTTTCATCCTTAATGTCTAAGGAGTGTTTTAACACCAAAACCCCCAATTTCTACCAACAATCCAAGCTCAAATCTCAAATTTTCATCAAGAACACTAACTTTTTCAAATATCCAAATTCTACGAAATTTCTTGTTCTAATAACATCATAAACCACCTAAGAATGTTTTACATTAACATCCACACTTAAATTCATCCATTAAAACTCAAAATCTTAATTTTCTTCCATAGGTCCGAAAATGGAGAAAAAGAGAAATAGAGTAGATAAAACTTACCTCTTTACCTCTAGAACTCCTGAGAATCGGAAGTATGGTTAGAAAATACAAGATCGCCGGATAAAAATTTGAGAAATGATTGAAGAAGGGAAGATGGAAATGAACGAAACATGAAGCCTCGGGAGGAAGAAGGAGAAGAAAAACTAATAATTGTATGTGTGGGCCCCACTAATTTCTTTTTCGATAAAATCGCTCATAGCCACCTTAGCTTATAAGATTTGTTCACTTTAATCCCTCTCGATGTCTCAAATACCACTTTAACCTCGAATCCATCATCTTTTCGGTACCGGACTCATAATTCATTCTCATAAGCTTTATTCTTCCTCTCAGGTTTCTATTTGATCATTTCTCAAAAGTCCTCTATACTTTCTTTTCTTTTCACTTTAGTCCTTGAGAATTTGTAAAAATTTCCTAAATTAAAAATTAAAATTTCTATTCTCAGATTTTCTTCACTAATTCAAAAAGCACATTTTCACGTAATTAAATTTTTCACTAAATTTCAAATTAGACTTTAAATATTCATATAAATTCTTGAGATATTACAGTAGCACTCGAATAAAAATTAAAATTCCCATGTGATTGCCATGGGACATGGTGCTTTGATATTTCGTTTTTTCACAAATGACATAACCTTCTTATTCAAATATTCCATATCCACGTTTTGGAAGGCAGGTCCGATCCTCTTGAACTAGATACTTTCGTAAGGAAGTGCTTACGGTATAATATTTGGTTTTACGTTTAGATTTCTTAAGAGTTAGTTTTGATTTATTTTTAGGAACTATATCATTCACCAGAAAAAATCTTGCTTGAAGCACTGTTGAATACTAAAGGCACATATCTTAATGAGAATTTGAATTTAAATTCATTATTTTATAGGAGATTAATCTCTTCTATTAGACCTAAGCTCCTTGATAAAGTTAGTTTAGATTTCAAAATGTATTTATGGATACAAAAACAGCTATTTAGTTTGGTGTTTAACTCCTTTTTTGGAACATGTAATTAATGCATGTGTATGTGTGAGATTTTTGGTTTCATTGATAAGATTGATTAATTGTGTGAAATTTGAAATAACTTAATTATGTAAGAAAAATACGAATTAACGCACTCTTTCATCTCTAAATGATTTATAAATTAACCCCTCCTTAGCTTTAAGTATTGACAGTTACTCCCCTAAATCTTCACATTTCAATATTTAATTTTAACTCTTTTTGTTCACTTCTCCATAACGAAGATGCCATTTCGTACCTCTTCTCCTCTCACGAGTCTCCATTATTAATTCATTTAATTACTTTCAGAACAGTATAGTTGTGTCACATGGCAAGAAAAAAAATATAAATTAAAACGGCATATTTGTTAACGAAAACGAAGCAGAAAATATTAAACGCTCAAGTGTAACAGTTTTGAGAATCATATAAGATATTTACAAAATGATTTAAAATTATTTCTTTTTTCCTAAACCAAAATGTATACATGATTATAATTGATATTTGGGTTTGCACGAGGTTGCTTTAACATCCTATGATCATGGTTGTTAAACTCTCGAGTTAATTTTTAAATTTATTTGAGTTTGTGAGTTTAAATTCTCAATTGAGTAAATTCGGTCCTATAATTAAAACTCATACAAATTCATTGAATTTATACTGAGTTAACTCGGTAACAATCCAAAATATGTTTATTTTTTTCTAGTATTTAGTTAAATGTAAAATTAGAGCTGATTCGGTGACATAAAAATATTAGATAATTACATAATATGAATTAAAATATTAAATACTTTTTATGTTAATCATAAATTAAAATATTAATATGTATATAATTTTAATAATTTATTAAAATAAAAGAGACATATATAAACTTCCACAAATTTAAAAATCGAATTTACTTCGCGTTCTCCAAGCTTTCAAATTTGATAGCGTTGCTTTGTCTGTAACAATTCTTCAAAGAGATGGTAAATGTTTGAGAAAAGTAAAAAGACGTTTGAATACTAATTTATAATAAAAAAAATATGTAGGTGCATGACCAATAAATTGACCATACCTTAAACT
Source organism: Biancaea sappan (assembly GCA_037074585.1). NCBI lineage: Eukaryota > Viridiplantae > Streptophyta > Magnoliopsida > Fabales > Fabaceae > Biancaea > Biancaea sappan. Next base: position 8,828,174 of record CM073492.1, on the reverse strand, counting down.
TTAAAGTAGTAAAGACACGAACCATTTCGCTTTTGCGTCTGAAAAGTACATATGATGACAAACTATCTAGTTGTTATCAAATATATGAATTGTTAATTACCAACCAGTGATGAAAAAGTAGTGTTTATGTTAATTAATTAGGGTTTTAATTTTTCTTTCAAAGCTGGCTTCTGAATAGATGTCACGCAGAGAAAATAAATTAAAGCATGCTTCCGTCTGCATAATAATTCATCACTTTACATATTGTGCAACAATTACAATGAAAGACTTATGTAGTATTTAATTAGGTAAAGTAGCATAATGATAAGATTCATTATCCTCCAAAAGTCTGCCTCACCAATATAAAATTCGATGTAAGTGGCATACAGAAAATGCTTGACTCGGATTAAAATCAACTCGTATCTTTTGTATGTCAAATGACTATTTAATACAAAATTAGTAACTTACAAATGAAACTTTATCTTACTAATTTACCATGTTGGGTTTTATTCGTTAAATTATTTGTTAGTGACATTGGATTCAGACCAAGATTTCGCACTTGGGGTTTGAACAAATTAAAAATGGATCGGAACTCTTCTATGAATTATTTAATTAGTTCCGTTTGCCATAACGCTTTGTAATGGAAACACTTTATGGCATATATATATATATGTATATAATATTGTTTACCTCTGTGAAACACGTAACCTAACTATGAATAATTATTCAAAGAATTTAGATGTCAAACTCATTATTGATTGTTTCTCCACTAAACTTCATTTTCACTAACGATTTGATTGATATGACACATTAATTACTAACTAGATGTTGACGACAATTTAATTTTTAATCTTTGAAAGATATTTAGATTAAATATTAAGGCAATAAAATATCATATCTCTAAAAAATTTTAAATATCAACTTGTTAGTCTACTTGTCAATTAACTTTATCGTCTTTATGAAAAATGGAGGAATTATTTTATGAACTTTATGGGATAATTCTTTTATTTAATTTATTCAGTTCCGTTTGCTATAATGCTCTGTAATGGAAACACTTTATGGCATAAATATAAGAAGTGCATGTGATTAAATGTATTCTAATTATTCACAGATTCATCTTATCTTACAAGAACAAAAGGGCACACATCTAAGGTACAAGTCTGAAATGACTAAGAGGGAGAGATTAATGTACACGAGTCCAAATTTTTTTGCTTAAATTTTTTTGTGTGCTGCTTAAAGTTTTAGCAACAATTAAAATCGTTGCTAAAACTCTAAGTATCCCACAACTTATTTTTTTTCAAATAGAGGATCTACACCCCAACGGAACAAGTTTGAATCAGATGTGCCTGCACTAAATATATTCTTTTACGAAAATAAATGGATTGTAATTCCTTCTAGATAGGCATCTTTATTGTTTAGGAATATCCACATATATTCTGCAATATTGATACGAACGAATCAGAGGTATGTCACATCAATATAGTAACAGAATAAGCATATAAAAATATCCTCAATAGAAAAAAAAATGTGGGTAATGAACGTAATATATATATATATATATATATATATGCGTAAATTTGGCACCACTTACTAGAAACGTATGGACGTAATATAATTTTAATAACTGATTTAATTATTAACTCGAGTTAATTTTTGAATTATTAGATTATTAATTTAATTATTAAATTATTTGGTTAATTATTAAATCAAATAATATATATATATGGGCTTATAATTAATTAAATATCAAAATAAGTAAAATAAATAATTTATGTATAAATTTAACAATTAAAATATCTTTAAATACATATCAAAATAATTTTAGAACAAAAATCTCTTATTGAATAAATAAATAATTATAATAATTTATAATTATGTTAATAAATTATAAAATTAAAATTAAAAATAATTTAATATTAATATCTAATGACTATTTAGTTATTTTTAATTTTATATAATATTAAAAATTTTATTATGTAACGTTGCTATGAATTAAAATCATATTAAATAATATAACGGTATTTTATATTTTAAAATATTATTTTTATTTTTATATATATATTTTTTGGTTCACTTATATGATAATTATAATTTTTTTTTATATTTTTGTTTTTATTTTTTATGGTTAGACCTTTTTTTTCTTTTATATATATATATATATATATTTTTTTTTTTAACCTATAAAAAAAATTAAGTCAAACCGACTCATTGGTTTGGTTAAAACTCAATTAAATTAAATCAAATTTTAATCATATTAATTGTAACTGGATATAATAAAATAACCTAAATTAAGTTGGACTTTGAGTCAAGCCCATCGAGTCCAACAACATGCCACAAAGTCATGTCTATTTCACGCTAATCAAGCACAGAGATAAAAAAGAAACTTACATGCGTATAACTGTAAAATTACAATAACAGGCATCTAACTAGTTAGGGTTATATTAATTATCTATAATATTTCCTACCTAGTCTTGGACCATGTTTATAATATTTTATGTGCTCGTATTCATGCCTGACAAGTGAACATACGTGCTTTTTCCTTTCTTTAGTTTATATTATCATCCATACATTTTTTTTTAAAGGAATTTGATGGGGTCCGTGTTAGTTATATTAACACAATACAACGAATAAAAATTTAAATACTTTTTTATTCACCGAAAATGCTATTTTCGTGGCACTGCCACATGGCATGTTTCATGAACTAAATAATTAATTAAGGAAAAAAATTTAGGTGCTATCAAATTTTATAACAAGAATATATATAATTTTCCAATCAAAACACAATAAAATGTATAGTCCTTTAAAAGTCATTTTATATTTTTTACAACTTATTATTATATGATTCGTTTTTCAAAAAAAATTTACATGTATTATATTTTTATTAAAAAAATTTGATAGTAAAAATATAAAAAACTTTATATAATTTTCTTTTTTCATAAGTAGATACACATTGCAAGTGAAAAAACACAATGTGACGCCTTTCAATAAATTTTTTGTTAACTTCAATTTTTTCTTGGCAAATATTCTCCCTTTTCGTTCATGATGGGGAACAAAATTCATGTTAATTAAAATTATAAAAAAAATCTAGTTTGAGTCAGTTGATATTAAGGGGACATTAATGAAGTCTAAATCTAATTCGTTCAAATTTTATATTATTAAGTGTATTTATTTTTTAATTTTTATAAAAATTTAATAGATTTAAATATGTCTTAATAAATAAGATATTAGGACAAGTTTGTAAACTATTCATATTGAATTGTACATTGCATTTTTTAAATATTAAAAACAGCTTTTAAAAAGATTCAAACATATGTTATGTTGAATGTAAGAGATTGTTTCAACAAAATAAATCAAATTATATATATTACTATTATATAAGGATGAAATTTTATATATAATATAAAAAATGTAATCATATTAGTATATAAAAAAATAAAAAACATTAACAAAAAATGTTATAATAGTATATAATAGTAAAGATAATAATTAACAACAAAGTTTAGTTACTAATTTATTTAAAAATTTGAATTTAACTTTTTTTATGAGTTATGTATATTTAGATATTGAAAAAAATGATCAATCATAATTATTCAATATCCAAATTCAAAAATAATATCTTAATAATCATATGTGTTTTTAGATATTCAGATATCTTAATAAAAACAAACAAAATAAGTGAACCCAACTTTTAACAAATTGGATTTTACATATTCTATGAGGAAATTTAATTAAGGAGTGATTGGATTGTGCATAAATATTTAACCTTTGGCTATTCAATAAGATATTGTCTTTGATTTCCACTATAAAATGGGATTTGATATGTGTGATTGTGTATGTGCCCACTATTATATTGGTAATGATACATGATGTCACGATTTATTGGTCATAAATGTCAAACGTGACTTAAAAAAAATGAATGACTAACATGTATTAATCAAATTAACATATTAAAATCATATAATTTTAAAAAATACATGTATGAGATTATGAACGAAAAGAAGTTGAAGAAAAAGAAAATATAAGATAACATGTGCCAAATAATATAACTTTAATTATGATTGATATGTAATCTTTTTATTTTTAATAAATTTAAAAAAATAAAGTGTTAGATATTTATTTTTTAAACCACAACATGTGGGTTTTTAAATGACCGTCAATTTTATCTGACCACTTAGTTCAGATATTAAATTGCATGAGATTACAAGTGGCATATTTTATAATTGATCAACCGGGGCGTTGATGTAAACTTTCTTATACAAATTATTGATGCATTGCCACATGTATATTATATATTGGTGAAATTGTGATGTAATTGTAAAATTATTATTATTTAAGTTGTTATGTATACTATTTTTTTTAACAATTCGATAACAGAACTTACTTTAGTTATTATTTTTAATTTGGTTAAATTATATTTTTAGTCTTTATAATTTTACTTAATTTATAATTTAGTTCCTATAATTTATTTTTATGCAAATTAGTTCTTCTAATTTTTGACCTTTTGTAAAATGGTCCTTATCATTAATCTTTAATCAATCTTGTGATTAAGTGACAAATAAAATGCATATGTGATATGACATGTCACTCCAAATCAATTCATACAATACCATATCACAATATAATTTATATAAATTATGAAAATATCATTCTATGCGTTATCAACAATCATTTTCGTCTTCCACATTTATGTTATGGTTCTATCTCTCTCTCTTTCCCCCCCTCCCTTTATCGCTTTCAAATTCATTCCATAGTTGATTATAACCAGCATAAATGATAGACGAACGAAACAGTTAAATAAGTTCTGAGTAAAAATCTAAAAAAGCAGAAGAAATGAGAGAGGGAGAGAGAGATGACTGTTGATGACACATAAATGGTAAAAAGGACAAAATGATATTTTCATAATTTATATTCTGATGTAATATTGTATAAGTTGATTTGAAATACTATGTCATATCACATGTCATTTATTTGTCATATAAATACAAAATTGATAAAAAATTAATAGCAAAGACCATTTTACAAAAGTTTAAAAATCATAAGAATCAATTTACATAAAATAAATTATAAGGACTAAATTACACATCAAGTGAAACTATATAAGAATTGAAAGTATAATTTAACCTTTTAATTTTATAACATCTCTCTAAAATAACCATTTAAATTATATAGTATTATTATTGAGTTTCTTGAATAAGTAATATATATATATATAGCCCAAATAAAAAACGAGCTCTTATTCGAATAGTTTTAGTCAAATCCAATCCTAAAAATTAAAAAAGAGCTCGAGCTAAGACCTACTTTTATATTGTTATTTTAAAAAGAAAACTAGATTAATTTATTTAACGAGTTCGACCAAATATCAAATTTAACTCAACTTATTTTTTAAGGTGCAACTAACATTTAAACCAAAAGAAAAAAAAAATAATGCCACAAACAATGGCTCCTTGTTTTGAGCTAAACAAATTACCAATTATGATATCAAATCACGCCACGTGTCATCTAACTTCCCTCAAGAACTTAATTTTCCATCAAAATCCACGTCCCATCATTCTTTTATAGAACTTGACAACCGATAGATACACACACCACAAATACTGCACTGCACGCTATTAAATTAAGCCTCCAAAGTCAAGAAACCACTGAATTACAGCCATACATAAACTCCACTAATCCATGAATGATGAATCATCTCCCTCCCCCTCAGAGATTTTGTTGGTGCTTTCATCATTAATCATCATCTAATTTATCTTCCTGAAAAACAGCCAAAGTTGATGATGCATGTCCACATGGTGCAAAACCAGACGACTTTGGCAAAAGCACCCTAGGCCCTGCCAACTCTTCTATATTGTTTTTTGTTTTTTGTTTTTTTTTTTCGGAAACAGAGAGTTTATATATAGCATCACAAGGTACGGTGGGTACTGGGTTAATAACATATTTACAGCAGGGAAGATGTGGCTCTCAGTGCTCCTCTTTAACAAACATGTTTGGAGTGTTTCCATTCTTCAAAAAGCAAATCATCACGCCATCATCCTCATCTCAACCCCACTGTCTCTCTACCAACACCCTGTAAAGTGAAGCACTACTCCTAACTAAACCAAACCACACAAATCACTCTCTGTGACTATTACTGTTATGCCCTTCCTTGTAAAACATTAACGCGGAAGACAAAGTCCACTCGTATTCTACTATTTTGTTGGCATAGTACTGAGATCCCCACCATGGTCTCACCCCACAAGAATGTGTTTATATATGTATGTACGTATATAATGGTGAATCAAGCTAACAAATTTAAGACCTTTCTATCTAGGAGCATATATATATATATATATAAATAAAAGGACACTCCCATACTCCCATTTTGTATTGGGTATTTTATTTAATTTGTCTTTGATCAGTGATCGCTCACCGAAAGTAGGAAGCAGCTATTTTTTAACGCCTGCAGACTGTAGATGGCTCCTTTTTTTTTTTTTTTAATAGAAAAAGTGAGTTTTTAATTAATTACCTACTTCCTTTCTCTTACTAGCCAAAAGGGACCTATTTTTGAGCATCTGTAGCAAAGGTTCTGATTCTCACACAACTTTGCACACATTGGGATCAAAGTTAAAAACGAGAATATTAAGGAGAGCACTCTCTAAGGTCTCTGTTTCTTTTCTCCCTCTCTGTATTCCACATTGTTAAAAGCCTAGCCTAGCCCCGCCCCACCTAGCATACTCATCGCCATCCTTCTTGTTCTGTGATTCATTTCTATCTTTTTCTCTCTTAATCAGCCGGGTTGTCCGAGAGGTGAAGCTTGTTGATCACAGTCACTGGCTTGCCTCGACAATCTGTCTGCACCGGCTCTTTTGGCGATTTGGATTTACGCATGTCAGGTCTTTGTTATCTTCCTCCACAAAAATTTGATTTCTACCTCCTCCCTTTGTCCCTTTCGCTTCTTAGATAACGTACAAGAGTGAGACGAACCAAGTGCAGGCTATTCTCTTATTCTTCGTTTTCCGCGTTGGTGAGAATCTGTTCTGTTTTGTTTCCGCTTGTAATGTGTCCGCGGAATCTATCTCTTGATACACATTCCACCTCTTCGTCTCCCTCATGGTGAAATGCCCTTCTTTGCAAGCTTCGATCTCTTCTCCCGCTTAGCTTCACACCGACTCACTCCTCTCAGTCCATTTCTTCATCAAATCGTCGTAATATTGATTCATGGCTATCTCGCAATTGCTCAATAGAATCTCATCTTCATCCTTATCATCACGATCGCCGCAGACCCTTCTGGGAACGATCCTGCGATTGCCTGTGTTGGAACTAGCGGTAATCTGCGTCAACTTGACTATTCTCCTTCTATTTCTCTTTGTAACCTCAGCGAGACGGATATTTGTGTGTGTTGGTCGAATCCGATTAAGTAAGGACAATACGGCTGGCAATCCAAATCCAATTCGTCATAGTATTATTGATGGAGAAATACATAACGTCAGAATGGGTACCAGTTACAAATTGTCATTGCTGTGTTGTTTTTATGTGCTGTTTGTGCAAGTTTTGGCGTTAGGATTCGATGCGGCTGCTTTGATCCGAGGAACGAGTGTGAACTGGTCATTTCTCTTTTTACCTGCTGCGCAGGGTTTAGCTTGGTTTGTAATAAGTTTCTCTGCTTTGCATTGCAAATTCAAGGTGTCTGAGAAGTTTCCATTTTTGTTGAGGGTTTGGTGGTCTGTGTCATTTGTGATTTGTTTGTGTACTTTGTACGTTGATGGGAGACGACTTTTGGTGGAAGGTTCAAAACACCTGTACTCTCATGTTGTGGCAAATTTTGCCGTCACTCCAGCTCTTGCTTTTCTGTGTATTGTTGCAATTCGAGGTGTTACTGGCATACAAGCTTGTAGAAACTCTGATCTTCAAGAGCCACTACTTGAAGAAGAAGAAGAAGAAGAAGCAGGGTGTCTTAAGATTACTCCTTACTCTGATGCCGGGCTTTTTAGCTTGGCAACTCTTTCTTGGCTGAACCCGCTTCTTTCCATAGGTGCAAAGAGACCACTTGAGCTTAGAGACATTCCCCTTCTGGCGCCAAGAGATCGAGCTAAGACCAATTATAAGACTTTGAATTCTAACTGGGAGAGAATGAAGGCTGAAAATCCTTCAAAGCAGCCTTCGTTAGCTTGGGCAATTCTCAAGTCATACTGGAAGGAGGCAGCTTGCAATGCCATCTTTGCTGGCGTGAATACTCTTGTCTCATATGTAGGTCCATACATGATTAGTTACTTTGTTGATTACTTAGGTGGCAAGGTCACTTTCCCGTATGAAGGGTATGTACTTGCAGGGACATTCTTTGCTGCAAAGCTTCTGGAGACCTTAACAACAAGACAGTGGTATATCGGGGTGGACATCTTGGGTATGCATGTTAGGTCAGCTTTAACAGCAATGGTGTACCGAAAGGGGCTCAGACTCTCCAGCTCAGCCAAGCAAAGTCACACGAGTGGGGAGATTGTTAACTACATGGCTGTGGATGTTCAGAGGGTAGGGGACTACTCTTGGTATCTTCATGACATGTGGATGCTTCCTCTACAAATTATTCTTGCCCTTGCAATTTTATACAAGAATGTTGGAATTGCATCAATTGCTACCTTGATTGCTACAATAATTTCCATTGTTGTCACTATTCCGGTGGCTAGGATACAAGAAAATTTTCAAGACAAATTAATGGCTGCTAAGGATGAAAGAATGAGAAAAACATCGGAGTGCCTCAGGAATATGAGGATCCTCAAGCTGCAAGCTTGGGAGGAAAGATATCGAATAAAATTGGAGGAGATGCGCGGAGTGGAGTTCAAGTGGCTTCGGAAAGCCCTCTACTCTCAGGCTTTCATTACTTTCATCTTCTGGAGCTCCCCTATATTTGTTTCGGCTGTCACCTTTGGCACTTCAATATTGTTGGGTGGTCAGTTGACAGCAGGTGGAGTTCTTTCTGCTCTTGCTACTTTCAGAATCCTTCAAGAACCTTTGAGGAATTTTCCTGACTTGGTGTCGACAATGGCTCAGACAAAGGTTTCTCTTGATCGAATATCTAGTTTCCTGCAGGAGGAAGAATTACAGGAAGATGCAACTATCATCTTGCCGCGAGGAGTTTCTGACATTGCCATAGAGATTAAGGATGGAGTCTTCTGCTGGGACCCTTCTTCTAGGCCTACTTTATCATGTATACATGTGAAAGTGGAAAGGGGGATGCGTGTGGCTGTTTGTGGCATGGTTGGTTCTGGGAAATCAAGTTTCCTTTCTTGCATCCTTGGAGAGATTCCTAAGCTTTCTGGTGAAGTATGTTGGTCAACTTTAACTCTTAATTCCATCTTTATAATTTTCTTAATTGTCCACTGGTATTTTAAGTTATTCCTCTGATCTATCATGGTAAAGAGGTTCTTTTGCTGAATGTATTGGGCTATTTTGCAGGTAAGAGTGTGTGGCTCTGCTGCATATGTCTCCCAATCAGCATGGATACAGTCAGGAAATATTGAAGAAAATATCCTTTTCGGAAGCCCGATGGATAAAGCGAAGTACAAGAGAGTTATTCATGCTTGTTCACTGAAGAGGGACCTGGAACTTTTCTCACATGGAGACCAGACAATTATAGGTGATAGAGGTATAAACCTGAGTGGAGGCCAGAAGCAGCGGGTGCAGCTTGCACGAGCTCTTTACCAAGATGCTGATATTTATCTCCTTGATGACCCCTTCAGTGCAGTTGACGCCCACACTGGATCAGAATTGTATAAGGTTAGTTTTTCTTGGCAGAGAGTTAGTGCTGCTGTTTAAATGAATCAGAGTTGGCTTAATCTATGGTATGAAACTGCAGGAGTACATATTGACGGCACTAGCAAATAAAACAGTTATTTTCGTGACCCATCAAGTGGAATTTCTTCCCACAGCTGATATGATACTGGTATGTCTACGTGGATTTGTCTTGTCCATTTATGCATTAATGCAATAAGGGCCTAATTGATGTCTAAGATTTGTTGCCGGTATTTCCAAGATTTTTTGAAGTCAATGAAAATTTCTAATCATATTTATTGGGTCATCAAGACAACTATCTTATTATTTTCTTATTTACTTATGGAGATTTCGTTAATTTCATATTGTTCTGTTTTTCAGTAGCTCTTTCATTCATGAAGCAAACTCTTAGCAAGTGGCGATTATGATACTTTCAATTTTTTTTAAAATTTTCAAATAATTTATCTTTATTATAATATTGATGCCTAGTCTCTAATTGCCAATATTTCAGAAGTTTGTCAGTTTTTCCTAGGACTAGGAAGAATCCTCTTTCAGCCGTTATCATGTAACCCACTGAAATATGACATTGCTTTTTTTTTTTTTTTTTCTTTTTTTGGGACCTAGTTTGAAAGTATGATGCATCGCTAGATATGAAGTGAAAAGGATTGTTTTAGATAAAGAAGTGAAAAAGATATTAACTCTAAATCTTTTTTTTTTTTGGCCCCTCATCTTTGAAGGTACTTAAAGAAGGCCGCATCATACAGGCAGGAAAATATGATGAACTTTTACAAGCAGGAACCGATTTTAGAACTCTAGTTTCGGCTCACCATGAAGCCATTGAGGCTATGGATATTCCTAATCACTCAGAAGATTCAGATGAAAATTTGTTATTGGATGCATCTGATATGACCAGTAAGACATCTATTGTATCTGCAAATGATATTAACAATTTGGCAAAGGAGCTGCAAGAGGGTTCATCAGTTTCAGATCAGAAAGCAATCAAGGAGAAGAAGAAAGCAAAACGGTCAAGAAAAAAACAGCTTGTTCAGGAAGAGGAGAGGGTTAGAGGTAGAGTCAGCATGAGGGTGTACTTGTCCTACATGGCTGCAGCATATAAAGGGTCACTCATTCCTCTTATTATCATTGCGCAAACATTATTTCAGTTCCTTCAAATTGCTAGTAATTGGTGGATGGCTTGGGCAAACCCTCAAACTGAAGGAGACCAACCTAAAGTAACTCCTATGGTTCTTCTTCTTGTGTACATAGCTCTTGCTTTCGGAAGCTCATGGTTTATATTTATTAGGGCTGTTCTGGTAGCTACATTTGGTCTAGCAGCTGCACAGAAGCTCTTTGTGAAGATGCTTAGAAGTGTTTTCCATGCACCGATGTCTTTCTTTGACTCCACCCCAGCTGGAAGGATTTTGAATCGTGTAAGTTATTTTTTTAGAGAAAAAAAATTCTTTGGGGTTTATTTCTCCTTGTATAATATACATCACATAATATGGGTCATCTATTTCCCACCAGGTATCGGTTGATCAAAGTGTTGTGGATCTTGACATTCCTTTTAGACTTGGAGGGTTTGCTTCAACAACAATACAACTTATTGGCATTGTTGGTGTAATGACAGAAGTTACCTGGCAAGTTTTGCTTCTAGTTGTCCCAATGGCCGTTGCTTGTTTGTGGATGCAGGTAATTATAATCTTTCAAATTGAACTTCAACCTTTCAAACTGCATCTCAAAATACTTATGCTGAGGAAGAAGTGTATTGTTCCTAGCTTCCTATGCTATTATCTCTTCTTAGTAGATTGGTTGTGGAATTTAAAATGGTATTATGCATCTGAACATAGGATCCATCACCATCAGTTTATTTACCTTCCATCCAGTGCTATGATTGATATATTGAAGCACGCTAACTATCAACTCATTCTATTGCAGAAATACTACATGGCTTCCTCTAGGGAACTGGTTCGTATCGTAAGCATCCAGAAATCTCCAGTTATAAATCTTTTTGGTGAATCAATTGCCGGGGCTTCCACCATCAGAGGTTTTGGACAAGAAAAAAGATTCATGAAGAGAAACCTCTATCTTCTGGACTGTTTTTCACGGCCATTTTTCTGCAGTCTTGCAGCTATCGAGTGGCTCTGCCTTCGTATGGAATTACTATCAACTTTTGTATTTGCTTTCTGCATGATATTACTAGTGAGCTTTCCACATGGAACTATTGACCCCAGTGAGTATTTAATTTCCTCTACTTTTTGTCTGCTTACCTTCCCAAAGGATTTGTCCCTGGAGCCATAAGCTATGTGATTTTATTGGAAATTATTGTTGGAGAATAATCTCTTGTAAGACTCGTAGCATGAAACAGAATTATAATTTATAAGATTATGGTAATTTTGTCCTCTTTATTCTATGGTTTGGTTACTGTTGCGTAGTTTCATTTGAAATCCTCTCATTATTGCATTGACTTATGAGGAAAGGGCTTTAGCGATGGTGAATGCTGTTTGACATGAAGATGCAGGATATAGTTTGATATAATATTCTGTAGCTAATCATTTTTACTTTTCTGTGCAGGCATGGCTGGACTTGCTGTGACATATGGCCTGAATTTAAATGCACGCCTATCACGTTGGATACTTAGCTTTTGCAAACTTGAAAACAAAATAATATCAATTGAAAGGATTTATCAATACAGCCAAATCCCTGGTGAAGCACCAATTATGATTGAAGATACTCGCCCTCCACCCACATGGCCTGAGGGTGGGACAATTAATATAATTGATTTAAAGGTACCCAGTTAGGTTCCATATTGTACATTTTGCCTGTCTTTTGTACTGAGATGAATAGGCTTTTATTCTTTTCTCTATTAGTAGCATATTTGATCTGTTTCTGTTATTGCAAATTACATTTCACTTTTATCCACTTACCCTGCCCTGTTACTATTCAAGGTTCGTTACAAGGAGAATCTTCCTATTGTTCTCCATGGAGTATCCTGCGTATTTCCTGGTGGGAAGAAGATTGGAATAGTTGGACGTACTGGCAGTGGCAAATCTACTATGATTCAGGCGTTATTTCGATTGATAGAACCAGCAGGTGGGAGTATCATTATAGACAACATTGATATTTCAAGCATTGGCCTTCATGACCTTCGAAGCCGTCTGAGTATCATACCTCAAGAGCCAACCTTATTTGAAGGAACCATCCGAGGCAATCTTGATCCTCTTGAAGAGCACTCAGATAAAGCGATTTGGGAGGTTAGTGTTTTTGCTCTGACAAACAGTTTTTGTTATCAAATGATTTATTTTTACTCCTTTCAATAAATATGAGGGTGATTCACTTTGTATTATGCCCAGAGGTTGTGCTCTGATGGTTGTTGATTTTACTTTTCACAGGCACTAGATAAGTCCCAGCTAGGAGAGGTTATCCGTCAGAAAGAACAAAAGCTTGATACACAAGGTAGGCAGAAAATACCCACATTTCTTGCCTTCCCCATCCCTTATAAATAGAGAAACAGAAAGGTTTGGAGTCAGAAAGTATAGCTAGCATAATGCTTGTTTCCAAATTTGCAGTGCTTGAAAATGGAGATAATTGGAGTGTAGGGCAGCGGCAACTTGTTGCCCTCGGCCGGGCTTTACTTAAGCAGTCAAGGATACTTGTTCTTGATGAAGCAACAGCATCTGTTGATACTGCAACCGACAATCTTATACAGAAGATTATTCGAACAGAGTTTAGAGACTGCACTGTGTGTACTATTGCTCATCGCATCCCTACTGTTATTGACAGTGATCTTGTTCTGGTACTCAGTGATGGTGAGTAAAGTTTCTTCCGCCTTCTTTCTTTCCTCCAATTATAAACCTATATGGTTTGCATGCAGTCTAACATTACGGGATTAAGACTATTATATCTGGAATTTATTCTCTATCTCCTTTCAGTAATAATAGTAGGCCTTACTGATGTTAATCTCTTCTATCACCATCTTGGGAAACTCAAGTTTGATATTTTTGCAGGTCGAGTCGCAGAGTTTGACTCACCATCACGACTATTAGAGGATAAGTCATCCATGTTTCTGAAGTTGGTGACAGAGTATTCATCAAGATCAAGTGGCATGCCAGATTTTTGAAGTAGATAAATGGTATGCCTGAGAGCCTTCAAAATTAGTGGTGGCAAGAGGTCAAGACAAATCAAAAATTGAAGCAGGAAGTGCAGCCTCAGTTGCTGCAGCATTCGGCACACTCAGAGACCAAAAAAAAAGAAGGGGAGGAACAGAGGTGCAAGTGCCTCCTCCTCATAAGGCAATCAAGCACTCACTCCAGGGGGAGGAAGTCATTATTTTTCAGTTTGAAAGTTGATTCATCATCCCTTTTGAACAAAATTTGAAGAATTCATGCATGGATAGCATCCTTTGTACCACGAAATAAGATGATCTCCCTGTCATTACACGAAGTAAAAATAAGGGCCTCTTAATTGGATTCAATCATGTGCAATAAATGTAGTTTATAGAATCAGGCACTAGGATTTTTGCTTAGTTTAGGAGAAGTGTAGAGTTTGAACTAGTATCTTGTATTTCAATATTTCTTGTTAGCAGAATGCAGAATTAGTCATCCTCTCTCATTTACATAGTTGATTAATGTTGTCATTTTTCTCATATTATCTGATTTTGAATTTAATTCTCTTAGGATATCATCATCCTCAAAGAATCGAGTTTGCAAAGATAATAATTTGACTAATTCTATGATCCAGGGACCTATCAGTAGTTTTATTGACAGTTGAACATTTTATATTTTCTAATTTTATCTTTTTGTTATTAGAATTTTTATTAAATTTAGAATAAATGTAATGATTGCCCCATAGACTCGGCCTAGGTATGCTTATAGTTAGTGGGTAAAAATTTATAAGTGAAGAAGTTAACAAGTTAAAAGGTACTAGTAACACATGAAAATTTTTTACCATGCATCATATGATTTGACTTGTGTACATAAAAAGGTATAAACTAGGATTACATCTGTAACCCCGTGCGTTTCATGCTAGGTGTAATTCCAACCTTTGCCAGTAAGATCCATATAATGCGAATAAGAATTACTCGCACAAAAATTGCCTTTGTTTCTTTGGGACAAATAAAACTAGAGTCTAAATATGGACGCAACTATTTAATAATTATAAAAGTAGTAAAAAGCTATCCAACTCCTTACACCTGCACATGCAAATTATATTCTAATGGCTAAAAAGGCTTATATGTATAATGCACTCTTTTCTACTTTTAAACTCAAGTATAACTGTGTACTTGGAAAAGAAAAATCTTCTCATCCATATCCATTTAAATTAATCGAAGTCTAATAAATATATAAATATTGGTGATTAAAAGAAAAAGATCACTGACCTCTTTTGTGGTCAGATTTTGCGTGTTTCTCCACTACAACAAAATTGTATGGCTGGCTAAAGACTAGAGGGCGTAAGGGAAGTAACTGATTGGTCCAATTGGTAATATTAAGGCGGAAATGGTCCAAACTTCGTAGCCCAATTTGGTTGGATTCAAATCCAAACTACGTCGCATGCATCTTCCATCATTTACACTGCGTTCACTGTTCACGTCCCTGCTTCGTCTCTCTCCCTTTGTCTCTCCCTGACAGTAGCACCTCAAGATGCAGACCATTGCAGGGCCCTATGATAGGGCACCAATCTCTGAAGCCATCATCTTCATTATCGTGGCTGAAGTATCTCAATCCAATTCTCAATTACTGATAGGGATATGACGTGTACAGTCAGTGTGTGACGTCTATAGTCAGTGTGTGACGTCTACAGTCCTTGTAGATTAGTTAGAGTGATGTGGCAGTCTGTTATTAATGTAACTGTACAGTTGTGTTATTCAGTTAGAAATCGTTATGCTGTACAGAGTATATATTGATGTATCTGGACTTTATTCTTGTGATTTTAATACACGCATTATTCAGAACTCTCTGCCTCTTGTTTCTGGTTTATCTTCAATTACTGTAATTCTTCATTTTCTCTAATTTATCTGACTCAACGTCCTACTTTTTGTGCCTACTGCTTAGCTCTCTAGTTTCAAAAGTGGTGGAAATTTTTCTTTTTGTCAGAGACTTAACCTGGCACTGACTATGGCTTTTGGCAGGAAGAGAGTATGAAACGAGAAACTACAGCTTTGAGGAAGTAAATCATTACATGGCTGAGCAACTTGCAATGGTACACCTCTTTACTATCAGTCCCATCCTATATCATTTTGTTAACATCTGAATTTATCATTAACTTCTTACACTCGCATCACATGCATCAGGTACATGGCTGTATATATGATGCCTGCAATAATAAAATCTCATTATAATTCTTAAAAAAACAAAGATAAGATACAATAATATATAAAAGAAATTAAAGTCTTTCAGAATGATTGTGCAATTAAATTGAAGTATTGTTAGTGCACTGGGTTGAGTACTGAGCTAGCCTTGAGGAATGTATTAAATGTAGAAGTTTAAAGCTGTTTATATGAGCTTAGCTTGCAAGCTCCTGGTATTATCTTGAAGTGGATTTCAGTCTTTATTTTATGGCTTACAACAATTGTGAATTTATGATGTTTAGTTCATATATATTTAACCAATCTGGAGCCTTGCAAAGCTTGGCTTGACCTGAATATTTGTCTGCTTCTGAAGTTGTGGTTGCATATCCCAAGATTTTTCTTGTAGTTCTTTTACTATTTATTGATTGTGCTGTAAATGCTGAGCTGATGCAGATTGCCAAAGAGCATGGTGGCATCATGAGATTTATTCACGTTTCTTGTTTAGGGGCATCTCCTTCATCTCCATCCAGGATGTTAAAAGTCAAAGCTGCTGCTGATGAAGCGATCTTGAGGGAATTACCTGAGGTGCATTTAGTTCCTTACTCTAGCCAAGGAATGCACTTTAGTGCCTCTATTGTATGGAAATGGAGCAATTTATGTCCTTAAGCAATATTAACTACTCTGGCCATATACATTTGAAGCTGAATGAAGATTTTCCATATTGTTTTCAAGTTTTAGGATACAACTAATGCTTAGTTTTTTAATGAAAAAAAACAAATTCTCTTGATTGATAGAGATGGAAGACAAAGATCTGTTCATACTTTTGAGAATGATTTTGACGACATAGTGCCTTACTAAGTTGCTGTTAACTCTTGCCTTTCCTGGCTTTCCTTATTCTGTGGCTGTCGTCATTTGTTTTGGGAATTGGGAGGATCTCCCGTTCTCGGTTTTCATACCTTTTTTCTATTTTTCTCTCTTCTCATCATTAAATTCTTTTTTAATGAAAAAAAAAATCATGATTAGTAATTAGTGCTTTGCCAATTTGCAAAAGCATTGAAACCAGTTACTGACATGTACCTCTACAGGCCACAATGATGAAACATGCTGTTAGATTGGCACAGAGGATCGGATTTTGAATCCATGGGCTTACTTCGCAAAGAAGTATAGGTTTCTTCCACTGATTGGGGATGGTACCACAAAGTATGAAGTAAATGTTTTAAGCAGTTAGTGAACTTTCAATTTTTTTTTTTCCTTTTAAAAAGAAATCTTATTGTGTGTGGATATACCTTCTGGCATTGAAATGCTTGTTTCTGAATATCTTTCTGACGACTGCAAATACTGCAGAATCCAGCCTGTATTTGTTGTTGATGTTGCTGCTGCACTTATTTCAGCCTTGAAGGATGATGGTACTAGCATGGGAAAGATTTATGAACTGGGTGGTCCAGAGGTCTTTACAGTGCATGGATTGGTAATCTTTGTCATCATCTCTTTGTCGTTATTAAATTTTAGCTTGTCTCAAAAGGAAAAAAAAAAAAAAAAATTCCTTGTGTGAATGCAGGCAGAGCTAATGTATGACACAATCCGAGAACGGCCTCGATATGTGAAAATTCCTTTTCCAATTGCAAAGGTGTGTTCATCATTAATTGATTACTTGCTGACTTCTAAAATCAGCATTTAAAATTCATCTTTTCATCAGCCCCAAAATCTTATATTTATGTAGTTGTCTAATATTCCGCATATCAGGAAAAGGGAGATGTCAACTAAAAGTTTTTAGAGAAAGTCTGAACAACAGGAATAGTGGTGTGAGCAAGACTCGTGTCTGCTTGAGTGTTCTTCAAGTTATTCCATTAGCACAATTTGTTTCCTTCATCAGGAGGGTACCGGCAGATCTAGCACAATACAGAGAAAGTGAAAAAGCCTCCTGGTGAAAGCAGAAATCAAAAACCAGGACAAAGAACAACACAAGCACATCATAAAGCAAGAGGAGGAACTGGGTCTCACTCTTGAGTAATGATCAACTCATGGGCTCAAATCACAAGCATGGCTCGTTTGAATACATCAACCTGGATGGAAAAAACACTGGAGCCACAATGCGGTTGCACCAGAGATGCTTCAAAGGTGAGCCCAAAGATTGCTGCTGCATCAACATTTACATAAACAACAATGTTCAGGGTGTGTCCAATTCGGTGTTGCATGACAGCCAAGTTAAGATGAGAGACCCAGGAATTAGCTTGTATTTTGAAGATTTGAAGGTACATAGAGGGGCTCCCAGATTTAAAATCATGTTGTTAAGACATGGTTTCTGGCTTTGCCTATTGATGTTTTTGGCTTTCCTCTTCCTTTTTCTGCTGCTATCCTCCACTAGAATCTTTATTTTGCTTGTCTGAAAGGGGAAATGCTATTGCTACATTCATTTTGGCTTTTTTTTTTTTTCCGTTAAACATTTTGAATTTAATACTTATAATTGCCCAGCTTCAGATTGATGATATGTAGATTTTCTATCAGGACTTTGTACAAGTTAATTTTTCATCAGGCGGGTAGCTCGTGGAATGAGTCAATCTTCAACTTAAGAAACCAAAATTTAGGACACTAGAATGTTAATTCATGATTGGCTCTTTTTTTTTTTTTTCCCAAACAGATATTTAGTATTATGCATATGTCCTTTTAGATCTCGTTAAAAGAATATAGTGGACTAGTGGTGGTGAATTGAAAAGTTGAAAACTAATTTAACCTGACTGGCCGTATCGATGATGTTATGACCGATATATTAATTTATGAATGTCACAGAAATCAATGAGGACAATCCAAAATTAGGCAGCTCTAAATAATGATTTTGAAATTGGCTCGATCATTGATTCGAAATGGTCTTCAAGTTATCGAGTCAATTATTGAATAAGAAAAATAAATTAAAAAATAAAAATTATATATACTTATATTTATTTACAAATAAATTTTAAATTAAGTAAAATACATAATTTATATGTAAATTTGACACTTTAAAGTCTTAAAAGTATTTACAGTAATAGTTATTAAAGAGTTCTTAAATTTAAGAATCGATTCTTATTTCGGTTCACCATTGTAATTTCTCACGTTGGCTGCCAATTGGTTCTTATACAAAAAGTAATAATAAAATAATCAATTCAAAATAAATGTTAATGTAGAATAATAAATACTAAAGTAGTGGAGAGTTGATTGTGAGACCCATTTGTGAGTTCTTAAGAAGTTCACCACTGTAGTGGACAGTTACTTAAAGTGGTCGGGAGTTGCTTAAGCTGATATGAGACTGTAGGATCCACAATAAGAACCTAAATGAGGTTCATCACTGTAGATGCTCTAAAACCATAGTCATGAGTCATAAATAATTAAAATACAAATATCCATAAATAATTTTTTGTCATAAAATTACAAATAATTTTTAAAAATATTTTATTGTTATTTTTTAAATTAGATGATTATATAAAATTTTTTTGTTTATGCTCTTTAATTTTTCTTGATTTAATTTTTTTACATCAAATAATTTTATAAATATAATTATTTTTATTTCTTATTTTCTAATTCATTATTAATAATATACTTATTTTTTGTTAAATTAAATGCCTTTTCCGTTTTATTTTTGCCAACTTGCTACATGTACATTTTAATTTTTGGGTTAGAATAATTTTAGTACCTTATATATATAATATTTCATCCACATAAATTAATAAAAAATTGATAGCAAGATAGTAAGACACATAACTTATAGGTAAAGTGATAGAGTTTGATTATTAGTAAATACATATTTTTCTAAATTTTCATATAAAATAAATTTTTTTAAAGAAGTCCTGATCAAAACTCGGGTCAACCTTGACCCCACCAAACTTGTTCCAATCCCAAAATCATGATTCTAAATCCCTAAAAAGGCAACAACGTACCCATTCCATTTCACAACGCAAGTGGCTTCTCTCTTCTTTATATATTTATTTTTGACAATTGATTTACTTCTTTCAAAATAAAACGTACATATTTATAATTGATGAAACACTAATTAAGGCAATTATAATTATTTTAAGCCTAGAGTATGTTGTAGCAACTACTTGAAAAATAAAAATAAATATAAAATAAAGAAATTAAAGATTAGAATAAAAATATAATTCACATAGTATTGGACTGAGGTTTAAATATCTCAATTTTCTTTAAGGTAATTTTATTGTCTGGGTTAACTTTACTATATTACTCAGTGTGAAGATACTCGGACGTGTTACATCCAAGATATAACAACTTATAATTCGTCTATTTGTTTACTATCTCTGTACATAGAAAATAAACCAGACTCAACTTCTTTAAAATATTTTCTACCCAAAATATCACAAAGTTATATCTCATATATATATATATATATATATATATATATATATATATATATCATCTTCCCATGTTTTTCCATCTGTCTCGATCTATGTATTATATATATAGAAATGGAAAGATCCGTTGGCCAGAAGAAACGTACTCCCACATGAAAAACCACATGAATGCACAATATTGATGGATTAAAGCCATTTATTGAAACCAACGTTTTAACAATATAAAAGGTGCTTTAAGGTATATCAAATGCCAACATAAAATAACATCAATATGTATATAAATATTTTCAAGTGGCAAAAACGATTATAAAGAAGGAAGTTAGAACATTTTATTTATTTTAATATTTCAATTAATATTTTATATAATAATAAACTCCAACAGAGTATTAACGCTTTAAGTATCTTTTGAAAGTTGTGAAGGTGTGGCACTGAATTGTCAAAAAAACCAAAAGGTTCGTAAAGATTTCTTTTTGATATAAAAGGAAAGTATCCTTTAAAGTTGGTTACACACTTTATCAATTTGTCGTTATAGATAATAAGATTTATACTTGTAAGAAAATAAATATCCTTCAAGACACAAATTTTGAATGTCAAGATTTTAGTTATAAAACTATTATTGTGATCTTTACGATACACGGTTAAATTATAACTCTAAAAATTTTCATAATTTATAAAAATAATAATAATTATAATTAATTTATATAAAACTTATAAGTTATAACATATACTTTTTAAACGTAAATAACTAAATATTTTGAATTGATTTGTCAGTTACATAATCAAATTTATGTTACCTACTTCAATTTGATTTGAGTTGATTGATTTATTTATTTAATAGAATAAATTTAAATGAATAAAATAGGTAAATTAATTAATTTGGTAATTTGCAGATTATTTGTTATAAATTACTTGTTGTACAAATCAGTAATTGATTGAATATTGATTTCATATTTATTTTTGAATGCGTTTTTTTTGTTTCAATTGAATTCATAGAAGAAAAAAATTGAAGGTTGCTACTAC
This sequence comes from Biancaea sappan, assembly GCA_037074585.1. Taxonomy (NCBI): domain Eukaryota; kingdom Viridiplantae; phylum Streptophyta; class Magnoliopsida; order Fabales; family Fabaceae; genus Biancaea; species Biancaea sappan. The sequence continues at coordinate 8,806,811 of CM073492.1, read as the reverse complement.
ATTTGGACTGAATATGTAACACCCCGACTTTTTATTTTCTTTAAGAATAATAATTTTTCTCTAAATTGGTTCACTGGATAATTTTCTGAATAATTTTCTTTCAAATAATTATAGATTTTACTATTCACGAATTTTACTATTCATGTAAATAGTAACCTTGCAGAAAATTTGCAAGATTCTTATTAATTATATCTGAGCTTGAATATATACAAAAATAATTTACATAATATTTATTATTATCTTTACATATTTGAATCATAAACTAGCATAAAATATATTTCCACACTTCAAGATCATCATTAATATCATCAAAGCCTTCCATTTTGCCCTTTTTCCTGAAATGATCAATTTTCTAAAAGTGAGATATAAAATATCTCAGTACCTAGTCACTTTCTTAAAAACATGTAAACACATGAGGAGATCATTTCAGCCATAAAAACATAACATCACACAATAATTAAATTTCTCTTATTCACTATGTAGAACAGGAATTATAAATAAAATTCTATAAAAATTGATTATGAACACAGATGTCATAAATCATAAATAATTATACTTTTATGGAAGACTAACTACCTTATGAAGAACGAGCTTTAAATCTCTTCTTTCTAGTCTTCTCTCTTCTCCTCCTTCTTTTCTATTTCGTCCTTCTCTCTCTTTTCTCTTTCTCTCTCTCTCTCTCTCTCTCTCTCTCTCTCTCTCTTCTCTTTCTTTCTTTCTTCTTTTCTCTTTCTTCCTTCCTTTCCCCGTGCACTCATATATGTATATATATATATATATATATATATATATATATATATATATATATATATATATAATTTTATTTTTTTAACTTTTTTTCATACCCCACATTCCACCTTCTCTTTTTCTTTTTTTTTCTTTTTTTTCCCTCATTTTCTCCTCCGCACACCTCACACACATCACTATCTCTTTTCTTTTTTTTTCTTTTGGCTAAAACTAAGAAAAAACCTCAAATTTATTTATTCTATTCAAAAAGGTCCCTACTCAATGAATAAAAATTTATTTATGTTTCTCAAAAATTTCGTAATAACTATTTTATCCTTATTTACTTGCTCATTTATTTATTTAGCTTCATTTCCTAAGGTAATTAATTTGGGATATCACATTCTTCCCCCCTTAAATGAATTTTGTCCCCAAAATTCAAACTAATGCATATATACACATATAAAAATTGCAACCACAACGTGCATGAAAATATTCCAAATACAAACATCACACTTATTAACATAGTCAATTTATCATTCATTTTACACAACTGTAGTATTATATTTGTTTGATTTGTGTATGATTTCTTGGGTGATCAAACCCTCAATCATTTTGCATTTGTACCGTAGATTTGCGTATGATTTCTTGGGTGATCAAACCCTCAATCACTTTGCATTTGTACCGTAGATTTGCGTATGATTTCTTGGGTGATTAATCCCTCAATCACTTTGCATTATATGCCGTAGATACTTGCACCGAATGACCTGGGAATTTAACCCTCAAACTCTTTGTGCATAGGTTTTCATAGTTATACACTGAGTAGTATGGGACTCTAACCCTTTCAAACTCATGTATTAGATCCCGTAGATCTTTTCAGGTTTTCATAGTCATACACTGAGTAGTATGGGACTCTAACCCTTTCAAACTCATGTATTAGATCCCGTAGATCTTTTCAGGTTTTCATAGTTATACACTGAGTAGTATGGGACTCTAACCCTTTCAAACTCATGTATTAAATCTCATAGATCTTTGCTCATCAATAAACAAGTGAAATTTATCACAGTACAATTACCATGAAATAAATTAATTTATACATACTCTTATTCCTTTGAATTTCTAAAAATATACCAATCATCATATACTGTCATCTGAAAGATTAATTGCTTAATATCCAAATAATATTGTAAATGAGACTTATACTGTACTTTGATTAATAACATCAAACTAACTTAGTAAGGTTATTCACTTACCTTGACTTTTGTCCAATTTTACCTTGAACCATCCTTGAAAATGTGTAAGATAATGGAAAATGCATCACAAAAGCATCCAAGGCAATCTTTTTTTTTTTTCTAATTTCATTTTCTTATAGAATTTAATTTCTATTATGAAACATATCTTCACTTGTTTCATAATACATCATAATCATACATACTTTCTTCTAACTCAAATTCTTTTTACAGAATTAAGAGTTATTACATAAACATAGATATGTTTATACTAATAACATTTCTAATCATAAATATGGCATGGAATAAGAATTCCAGATCATTTTTGTAAAATTCCATCTTCAAGAATACTTTTAGAGAGAGAACAAACACATGGATAATTCATATGATCATAGGAAATATAAGCTTTATCTATAATTCAATGTACACTTCACTAGGTACTTAATTTTATACAGATAAATATCTCTAATATTTTTTTATCTAAATTATCACACTCAAAGTAAATTTTAATTCAACTTCGGCATACCTTTTCTTTTTATGAATTTAGGCTATAATGATTTCTTACATGTAAAATATACTGGCCAGACATACGTTACAAATAAGACTCCATTATTTTTGTAATACCCGTTAATTTCAGAATATAATTCGCTTAAGAGTATTTTAGAATTCTACAACGTTACTTTAGTTATTTATTTTGGTCATTTTAATTTTCATATTTAATTGTTCTCTTTGAATATTATTTATGAAAATTGAGTTAAATGACTGGACTAAATATTTGCACAATGAGGGATATATTCTAAGAATGGTGAAATTCATGGAAAAGTGGTTTCAGAATGGTCAATTAGTCCATTTATTGTAAATTGACTGGATGGGTTTGGATGTTGGGTTATGGATACCCATGGGTTATTGAATAACCCATTAGAAATATTTAATATAAAGTTTCAATAGTACCCCTCATTTTTCACTCAGTCGAAGGAAGGCAGAAAAGCATTTCTCTCTCAGTTCTTCATTTTCTTCTCAAATCCTTTCCTTGATCTTCAGAAGTTCGATTATTTGTTCTGTTCAAAAGCTTTGTAAGGATCAAAGGTAAGCTTTAATCTCGTTATTTTCCTTAAATCTAAGTTTATATGGAAGATTAGAGGAGGTTTTGTTCTTGAAGATTTTGATGATAATTCGTGAATCTCAGTTGTTTTAGAAGTTATATTTGAGTTATAATCGGTTAAAAGAGTTGAAATTCTGGTTTTGAAACAAGAAAGGAAAGGATGAATTTGTTAGAAATTTCTGCAAAAACCGAGTTACTGTAGCGACCAGAAATTTCGGAAAAAATCTGGAAAATTTTCTTCGGGTACTGTAGCAGTTACTGTAGTGTCAGCAGTCAATGATACTGTAGCGAACCGACACTGTAGCAACCGTTACTGTAGCAAACAGTACTGTCACGTCCCAAAATCTGATCACGTGACTGGCACGGAAAGTGAATTTCATTTCACCTCCGTAAGCCTATTTTTCTCTTAAGCATCATACCATTCTTTTTCATGCAACCAAACCGAGTTCTCTATACGCACTACAATCATTCACATTACATCACTGAATGAACCTACCCGATTACAGAGATTTCTAGATTTATACAACTTAGAATAAGACTTAATTATTATACCTTTATCCTGAACAAATGAAAAGGTAATCATGGACTAAGGATCCATAATTCCTTGTACCGATATTTACCTTCAGTTGTCAATTCTGAAAAAAAAAAATTAATAAGAGGGGTATGAGCAAACCACATGCCCAGTGAGCAGACAATACAACACTATGACAAAAAAAATATCATGCATCATAATGATAATATAATTCATATAATTCACAACAGCAAACAGTGAAATCAATTTCACACATTTCCCGTACCAACCGGGTCGTCCAGAATACCTCTGGATCGTTGCCCGCGGCCCCCGCCGCATCCACCCTTATCGCTCCATGTATATTCTCCACCCTTATAGCTTCATGTAGATTTCTCCATGGGGTGCACCACCATGCCTTTCCTTTCTAGTCAAACACAATCACAATCACATATAAAAACATTCTCAGTCATAATCTTGAGCCACATACACAACTCAGTCATTTACAATTCAAGTCACAACATAATCAATATGGTTCCAGTAACATAGCATGTATACAACATAACCCATAATATAGAACAATTATTCAACAATCAGAGTATGATACATTTCAACTCAGTTCACATGCCATTCACAATCCATCATATAACCTCCATTCATGAGAAAATAAGAAAATATAATTATATACATCACCTGGCACGTTCCACAATTGTTTATGTCTCATCGTCCCACATCATTCTCTTCAAACTTGGATATTCAACATATTTTCACTATGATGCAAAAAAGTCAATAACAAAGATATTTAATCATAGCAAGTATTAACCCACTCACCTTAACTCCGAGCCAAAGTTTCTATACTTCAAATCGGAGATGGACACCAAAAATCTTATTGAAGGCCTAGAGAACAAGTAAAGCAAGAAACAACACTAAATTAGAACAAAGATTACCAAATTCTCAACCACGTTCTGTTTTGAGGTTACTTTTGGGTCTAAATTTTTAGAAAATTACTGGTATTAATCTGTGGCTCCAAAAATCATGAAATTTGACATAGAACTATATTTATATGTTAGCAAGCTAGGGTAAAATTTTCAGATTAAAATTCTATCGTTTGGACCCTCTAAAGATCTTATTCGTGACCATAGGTCAGACCTGTCTTATTTCCAACAAGTTGCTGTTCCATGATTTTTTTGACCTAGCTAACCATTTCCAAATGAAATGAAATTTTCCAGATCAGAGCAATAACATGTTAAGAGTTCCCCATAAAAATTTCGTGATTTTTGGAATTAATTTGGTCATTCCAAAACACATAAAACCAGTAGCATGACAAATCAGTTTTGTTCTGCCTTTTACAAATATCAATAACTGTTTTAGGTATATGAAAGATACCAAACCAACCCAGAAAATTCTGACATAATTTAGGTATACTCTTAGACACCATTTCTGGTTGTGTACCAAGTTTCATGACCATTGAAATTCGTTTGATACCTCAAACAGTCCAAACAATTCTTAGCAGTAAAGAAAAATTCTGCAGACACATAATCAGCTCTGTTCTTTGTCTCCTTACCATTTGTTTCGATTTTTGCTTCTTGATTCATGTCTTATGTTTGTTTTCTTCATTTTTAATCTGTAATAGTTTATATAATCATCTCTACCCAAAGACTAAATAAAAGGAAATGAATTAAACTCATGGATTCAAAGGATTCAAGCTTATTGTTACCTTGCTCTATTTTTATGGTAAGAATTACATCCATGACCATGTTTCCATCAATTTGATCTCTAGGGTTCTTAGCTCATGATAGAAAAACAGAGAAGAGCAGAGGAAGCTGAAAAACAAAAGAGGAGAAGAAGATGAACCTTACTTCATGACAGAAAAGGAACGAATGATTTCTGTAGCAAGAATTCTCCTTCCTTCTCCCTAGCTCTTGGTCTCTCTCTCTCTCTCTCTCTCTCTCTCTCTCTCTCTCTCTCAAACTCTCCTTTGTAAATATCCTTTCTCCCACACACACTTGACGGAAATGATAGAGAAGGCAATAGTAGTGTATGATTGAGAAGACAAAAGTGGGTGTGTGTGTTGTCTACTTCTTCTTCTTCTTTTTTTTTTTGTCCTTGCGTCTTTCTCTCCCTCATCCTCCTCCGCACAACTCACACACATCACTTTCCTTTTTTTCTTGGTTAAAATTACTCTTAGCCACCTTAGCTTATAAGATTTGTTCACTTTAATCCCTCTCGATGTCTCAAATACCACTTTAACCTCGAATCCATCATCTTTTCGGTACCGGACTCATAATTCATTCTCATAAGCTTTATTCTTCCTCTCAGGTTCCTATTTGGTCATTTCTCAAAAGTAATCCATATTTTCTTTTCTTTTCACTTTAGTCCTTGAGAATTTGTAAAAATTTCCTAAATTAAAAATTAAAATTTCTATTCCCAGATTTTCTTCACTAATTCAAAAAGAAAATTTTTCACGTAATTAAATTTTTCACTAAACTTCAAAATAGGCTTTAAATATTCATATAAATTCTTGGGATATTACACGTACTGTAGCAAACCGTCACTGTAGCAATCAGAAAATTTTGCGTATTTTCGTGATTTTGTTTCCTTTCTTATGTTTCCTTGTAATATATTTTACTAGGAAATTTTCCTACACAAATTCTAGTGTGGAACAAGGTAAACTTGGACAAACATCAAGGTGAGTGAATAACCTTGCTCAGCTAATTTGATATTACTAGTCAAAGTACAATATAAGTCTCATTTACAATATTATTTGGATAATAAGCAATTAATTTTTCATATGGGAGTATATGATGATCAGTAGAAATAAGAGTATGAAAAAATTATTTATTTCATGACAATTGTATTATGTGATGAATTCTCACTATTTTATTAATGAGTAAAGATCTACGGGATCTAATACACGAGTGTGAAAGGGTTAAAGTCCCATACTACTCGGTGTATATCTAAGAAATCTTATACACGAGTTTGAAAGGGTTAAAGTCCCATACTACTCAGTGCATATCTATGAAACCTATACACGAGTTGAAAGGGTTAAAGTCCCATACTACTTGGCGAATACCTATGAGATCTTATTCACGAGTTTGAAAGGGTTAGAGTCACATACTACTCGGTGTATATCTATGAAATCTTATTCATGAGTTTGAAAGGGTTAGAGTCCCATACTACTCGATGTATAAGACAATTAATTATATGAGTAAATGTGGTATTTGTACTTTTGATATTTTATATAGTACAGTTATTTACTTACTGAGTTTTTAAATAAACTCACACTCCCTATGATTATTTTTTTCAGATACAGAAAATAAAGAACAAGAGTATCCGTTTGAAGATTAGAAGCCCCTTGTGATTATTCTCTATTTTTGTCTGGTGGGATACCAGTACTTATTAATGTGGACACTAGAAACGCTTTGTACTTTCTATAGGTCTCCTAGGCTTGCGATGAGATAGAAATATCAGACTATGTATGTCTATATTTGCTTATCAGATGAATATAATTCTGTAGTGTGGAATGAATGATTAAGGTTGAATGTAAAACCTTACAGAATATATGTATATAACGTATGTTTGAGAATTATATCAAATGAGTAGTATCTTTTCACATGCTCAATTTTTGGGATGTGACAAATTTGGTATCAGAGGAAAGGTTTTATAGGTCCCCTATAGAGTACAGAGCAAAGTGATCTTTGTGGGCCCTTCCCTATTGTCATGAGCCGCGGCATGACCATAGGATTAGGTTCCATAAAAGACCTTGTAGAGTATAACGTCATTTTATAGATAACTTCTCAGTGGGGCTAGTAAGTGATATTTTGTTTATGTCTGAAAATTGTTTGTTATGTGTGTAGATCTGTGACAGATCAATGTCAGAAGGATCTTCTAATAATAATGAGCATATGGGTCCAAGGAGGGCCATAAATCCACCAGTACATGTGTAAGATGATCCTAACCGTGGTGATAGTTTACATGCTCAAAGTACTGAGGGCGCAACTAGTGAGCAAGCAAGAAGAGTCGAACCTGATGCTCACGTCGGTAATGCAACTATTGCACATGTGATTCATTTGATGAATGAACGATTTGACCGATTTGAGGCTGAAATGAGAGGTCGAGCTGCACAAGCTAACCTGCCAGTGGATCCTCCTATTGTTGAAGCTGAAAATGTACCACCAGCTCCGTTAGCGGGAGGAGTTAATGTAAGAGAGGTAAGAATGTCTGAATTCCAGAAAATGAGGCCTCTTACTTTTTCAGGGGAAGATCCCAAAGAGGACCCACAATGTTTCCTTGAAGATTGTGAAGCAATCTGTGATGCTATAGGGTGTTCTCCTACTCAAAAGGTAGAATTCACTTTCTTTCAGTTAAAAGGTAGGGCTGGTAAATGGTGGAGGAACTGGAAGAAAGCTAGAATTCAAGGCGCACCGCCAGTTATGTGGACAGAATTTTACAGATTGGTTATGGATGAATTTCTTCCGGCAAGTGAACGATCATCCAGGGCCAGAGATTTTCTGTATCTACGGCAGGGAACCATGACTGTTGACGAGTATTCAGCTCAGTTTGTTAAATTATCTGAATATGCCCCTGAAATCATTCCTTCTGAAAGGAAGAAAATAGAAAAGTTTGTGGAAGGGCTTCGTGATACCTTATATGATCAAGTGGGTTCTAATATGAACGATTACTCTTCGTACTCAGAGGCTGTTGATGTGGCCCGAAGAATGAAAAAGAGGTCAAAGAATAAAGAAGAATATCATCAAAAGAAGAAAGCTAGATATAGAAGATCTTTTGATCAAGGGGAAGACTTAGGGACTTTGAAACCCTTTACTGCATCACAACATGCTCCAGCCACCCTACTAAGTCATCTTATTCTACAGCCAGTGTGGCTAAGCCTTGTTCAGAGAACAGGGGTGGTTTTAGCTCTTCTAGTAGAGGAGGTACTCAAGGTAAAAGGGAAAAACCTCAATGTCCTGAATGTGGAAAGTTTCACTTCGGAGAATGCAGGTTAAACACTGTTGGTACAGGCTGTTTTCACTGTGGACAAAAAGGACATTTTATAAGGGAGTGCCCTCAGCTCATGACAAGACCAGGTCAAGGGTCTACTTTGCCACCTCGACCACAATCTATTACTCAAACACCAACCCCTTCAACAGGGGGTAGTATGGGAAGAGGTTTTGGAAGAGGCCAAGGTGACCGTGGAAAACAAGCTGCTGGCAGAGGAAATGCAAGAGTATATGCTCTAACCCGACAGGATGCTCAAACATCCAATGCTGTAGTTACAGGTATATTATCTATTAATACTTTTGCTGCACGTATTTTGTTTGACCCCGGTTCTACTCACTCATATGTGTCGCCCCTATTTGCCAAGAGATTTGCATTTGATTCGATTATTCTTAAAGAACCATTCTTGGTTTCCACACCGATGAGAGAGACTTTGATGGTTAAAACATGTTATCGTTCTTGTAAAATAATCGTTGGAGGCATGGAAACTGAGATAGATCTTATGGTTCTCAATATGTTAGATTTTGATGTGATTCTAGGGATGGACTGACTATCTTCTTGTCATGCTACTATAAATTGTCGTGACAAAGTTATTTCCTTTAATATACCGGGGAGGAGTAATTTTGTGTTTCAAGGAGATCGAAGTGATGTACCTTGCAACATGATATCTATGTTAAGTGCCCAGCGTATGTTGCGAAAGGGATGTCAGGGATTTCTAGCTTTTATCAAAGATTTAGAAAAGAAAGAACAGAAGTTAGAAGACATTCATGTGGTTAATGAATTCCCAGATATGTTCCCAGAAGATTTACCTGGATTACCGCCAGAAAGAGATATTGAGTTCAGTATTAATTTGGTCCCAGACACAAGACCAATTTCTATTCCACCTTATCGTATGGCTCCTGTTGAGCTAAAAGAACTCAAAGAACAATTGGAAGATTTGTTGAACAAAGGGTTCATTCGCCCAAGTTTTTCACCTTAGGGTGCTCCTGTTCTTTTTGTGAAAAAGAAAGATGGTTCTATGAGATTATGTATAGATTATCGTCAGCTGAATAAAGTCACAGTGAAGAATAAGTATCCTTTACCAAGGATAGATGATTTGTTTGATCAGCTTCAAGGAGCAAAATACTTCTCAAAGATTGATCTAAGGTCTGGATATCATCAGTTACGAATTAAGAGTGATGATATACCTAAGACTGCTTTTCGTACACGGTATGGACATTATGAGTTTCTTGTGATGTCTTTTGGGTTGACAAATGCACCAGCAGCATTTATGGATTTAATGAACAGAGTGTTCAAATCATTCCTTGATAAGTTTGTAATTGTATTTATTGATGATATTTTGGTGTATTCAAAGAGTCATGAAGAACATACTGAACATTTGAGAATAGTGCTTCAGACTTTGAGAGAGCATCAGTTGTACGCAAAGCTCTCAAAATGTGAATTCTGGATGAGTCATGTAACATTTTTGGGACATGTTATTTCCCAAGAAGGTATTCATGTAGATCCAAGTAAAATTGAAGCAGTAAAACAATGGCCTAGACCAACAACTGTGTCTGAAGTACGTAGCTTTCTTGGCTTAGCAGGGTATTACCGTCGCTTTGTCAAAGATTTCTCTAAGACGGCTCTCCCATTAAATAAGTTAACCCGAAAGAATGTTAAATACATTTGGGATGATTCATGTGAACAAAGTTTCACCCAATTGAAAGAGTGTTTAACTTCTGCACCAGTCTTAATTCTACCATCAGGACCAGGGGGTTACTCTGTATTCTGTGATGCCTCAAAGATAGGCTTAGGGTGTGTGTTGATGCAACATGGTAAAGTCATAGCTTATGGCTCACGTCAGCTTAAAAAGCATGAATTGAATTACCCCACTCATGATTTGGAAATGGCAGCTGTAGTGTTTGCCCTAAAGATATGGAGACATTACATGTATAGGGAAACTTGTAAAATTTTTACAGATCACAAAAGCCTTAAGTACATTTTTGAGCAGAGAGATCTCAATCTAAGGCAACGAAGGTGGATGGAACTTCTGAAAGATTATGATTGTACCATCCTTTACCATCCATGTAAAGCAAATGTAGTGGCTGATGCTCTAAGTCGAAAGTCTATGGGAAGTTTAGCTCACATTGCCACTATAAGGAGGTCTCTAATACATGAACTACAAGAATTGGAAGCTGATGGAGTATTCTTCGAGATCACTGAGTCAGGTACATTTCTGGCTCATTTAACAGTTAGATCATCCCTTGTTGAAAAAGTAAAAGCAACTTTAAAGGGTGACATTGATATGGTCAAAGTCAGAGATAAGGCAAGGCAAGGTCTAGCACCAAGTTTCTTGGTAGATGAAGAAGGAGTCTTATGGTTTAATGGGAGACTCTGTGTCCCCAACATTGAATCTTTGAAACATAAAATCTTAATGGAAGCTCATGGTTCACCCTACGTTGTACATCCTGGTGCTGTGAAAATGTATCAGGACTTGAAACAAGTTTACTGGTGGGAGGGCATGAAGCGAGACGTGACTGACTTTGTAGCTCGATGTTTGACTAGTCAGCAAGTTAAAGCTGAACATCGATTACCACCTGGTTTGATGCAAAAACTAGATATTCCCGAGTGGAAGTGGGAAAGGATCACTATGGATTTTGTAGTAGGTTTACCTCGGTCAACAAAAGGAAATGACTCAATATGGGTCATAGTGGATCGACTTACTAAGTCAGCACATTTTCTTCCTGTTCATACCACTTTCAGTGTAGCAAAACTTGCTCGACTTTATGTTAAAGAAATAGTGAAACTTCATGGTGTACCAATATCCATTATATCAGACCGAGGACCTCAGTTTACTTCTCGGTTCTGGAAAGTCTTTCAAGAGGCTTTGGGTACCAAAGTGAATCTTAGCACAGCATTCCATCCTCAGACTGATGGACAGTCCGAAAGGACAATTCAGACTTTAGAGGATATGCTAAGAGCTTGTGTGATGGATTTCAGTGGAAGTTGGGAAGATCATTTGTCTCTTATTGAATTTGCTTATAACAACAGTTACCAAGCCAGTATTCAGATGGCACCTTTTGAGGCTTTGTATGGGAGACGGTGTCGATCTCCTATAGGTTGGTTTGAACTTGGTGAAACCAAAATATTTGGACCTGAGATGATACAGGAAGATATAAATAAAGTTAAACTGATCAGAGAGAAGTTGTTAACTGCTCAGAGTAGACAGAAGTCTTATGCGGACAACCGACGACGTGACCTTGAATTTGCAATAGGTGATATGGTTTTCTTACGAATCTCACCTATGAAGGGAGTAATGAGATTCGGGAAGAAAGGCAAGCTTAGTGCGAGGTATGTTGGCCCATATGAGGTTGTAGACAGAGTGGGTAATGTGGCATATCGCCTAGACCTACCTTCCAACCTAGAGGGAGTTTATCCAATATTTCATGTGTCCATGCTACGGAAGTATCTTCCTGATCCTTCTCATTTCATTCAACCCCAAGAAGTTTATTTTGATGAAACTCTCACCTACGAAGAGGTACCAGTAGCTATCCTTGATAGAAAAGTCAAGAAATTGCGCACTAAAGAAATTCCTACTGTCAAGGTTCTTTGGAGAAATCATTCTCGCGAGGAAGCTACGTGGGAGGCAGAAGATGAAATGTGGAAAAACTATCCACATTTATTTGAAACTTGAGGTAAGATTTTAATTCGGAGGACCGAATTCTTTTAAGGGGGGTAGAATGTAATACCCGTTAATTTCAGAATATAATTCGCTTAAGAGTATTTTAGAATTCTACAACGTTACTTTAGTTATTTATTTTGGTCATTTTTAATTTTCATATTTAATTGTTCTCTTTGAATATTATTTATGAAAATTGAGTTAAATGACTGGACTAAATATTTGCACAATGAGGAATATATTCTAAGAATGGTGAAATTCATGGAAAAGTGGTTTCAGAATGGTCAATTAGTCCATTTATTGTAAATTGACTGGATGGGTTTGGATGTTGGGTTATGGATACCCATGGGTTATTGAATAATCCATTAGAAATATTTAATATAAAGTTTCAATAGTACCTCTCATTTTTCACTCAGCCGAAGGAAGGCAGAAAAGCATTTCTCTCTCAGTTCTTCATTTTCTTCTCAAATCCTTTCCTTGATCTTCAGAAGTTCGATTATTTGTTCGGTTCAAAAGCTTTGTAAGGATCAAAGGTAAGCTTTAATCTCGTTATTTTCCTTAAATTTAAGTTTATATGGAAGATTAGAGGAGGTTTTGTTCTTGAAGATTTTGATGATAATTCGTGAATCTCAGTTGTTTTAGAAGTTATATTTGAGTTATAATCGGTTAAAAGAGTTGAAATTCTGGTTTTGAAACAAGAAAGGAAAGGATGAATTTGTTAGAAATTTCTGCAAAAACTTCTGCAAAAACCGAGTTACTGTAGTGACCAGAAATTTCGGAAAAAATCTGGAAAATTTTCTTCGGGTACTGTAGCAGTTACTGTAGTATCAGCAGTCAATGATACTGTAGCGAACCGACACTGTAGCGAACCAGCACTGTACCAACCGTTACTGTAGCAAACCGTACTGTAGCAAACCGTCACTGTAGCAATCAGAAAATTTTGCGTATTTTCGTGATTTTGTTTCCTTTCTTATGTTTCCTTGTAATATATTTTACTAGGAAATTTTCCTACACAAATTCTAGTGTGGAACAAGGTAAACTTGGACAAACATCAAGGTGAGTGAATAACCTTGCTCAGCTAATTTGATATTACTAGTCAAAGTACAATATAAGTCCCATTTACAATATTATTTGGATAATAAGCAATTAGTTTTTCATATGGGAGTATATGATGATCAGTAGAAATAAGAGTATGAAGAAATTATTTATTTCATGACAATTGTACTATGTGATGAATTCTCACTATTTTATTAATGAGTAAAGATCTACGGGATCTAATACACGAGTGTGAAAGGGTTAAAGTCTCATACTACTCGGTGTATATCTAAGAAATCTTATACACGAGTTTGAAAGGGTTAAAGTCCCATACTACTCAGTGCATATCTATGAAACCTATACACGAGTTGAAAGGGTTAAAGTCCCATACTACTCAGCGTATACCTATGAGATCTTATTCACGAGTTTGAAAGGGTTAGAGTCCCATACTACTCGGTGTATATCTATGAAATCTTATTCATGAGTTTGAAAGGGTTAGAGTCTCATACTACTCGATGTATAAGACAATTAATTATATAAGTAAATGTGGTATTTGTACTTTTGATATTTTATATAGTACAGTTATTTACTTACTGAGTTTTTAAATAAACTCACACTCCCTATGATTATTTTTTTCAGATACAGAAAATAAAGAACAAGAGTATCCGTTTGAAGATTAGAAGCCCCTTGGGATTATTCTCTATTTCTGTCTGGTGGGATACCAGTACTTATTAATGTGGACACTAGAAACGCTTTGTACTTTCTATAGGTCTCCTAGGCTTGCGATGAGATAGAAATATCAGACTATGTATGTCTATATTTGCTTATCAGATGAATATAATTCTGTAGTGTGGAATGAATGATTAAGGTTGAATGTAAAACCTTACAGAATATATGTATATAACATATGTTTGAGAATTATATCAAATGAGTAGTATCTTTTCACATGCTCAATTTTTGGGATGTGACAATTTTATTTATCCATCAAAAGATACCAGATATGCATTTATTCATCTTTAATCAATTCTCTGTATGACTTACTTTTACTCATATATTCTTCTAAATCTCACTTAATCATAACAAACATTCACAGCAACTCAAACACAAACATCATAAAAATAATACTTTTAACAAATCAAACAATTACATGTAAATATTTTCCTTTCCATAAGATGGCAAGATCTTTTCTTCTGATACCATTTTGTAACACCCCAACTTTTTATTTTCTTTAAGAATAATAATTTTTCTCTAAATCGGTTCACTGAATAATTTTCTGAATAATTTTCTTTCAAATAATTATAGATTTCACTATTCACGAATTTTACTATTCATGTAAATAGTAACCTTGCAGAAAATTTACAAGATTCTTATTAATTATATTTGAGCTTGAATATATACAAAAATAATTTACATAATATTTATTATTATCTTTACATATTTGAATCATAAACTATCATAAAATATATTTCCACACTTCAAGATCATCATTAATATCATCAAAGCCTTCCATTTTGCACTTTTTCCTGAAATGATCAATTTTCTAAAAGTGAGATATAAAATATCTCAGTAGCTAGTCACTTTCTTAAAAACATGTAAACACATGAGGAGATCATTTCAGCCATAAAAACATAACATCACACAATAATTAAATTTCTCTTATTCACTATGTAGAACAGGAATTATAAATAAAATTCTGTAAAAATTGATTATGAACACAAATGTCATAAATCATAAATAATCATACTTTTATGGAAGACTAACTACCTTATGAAGAACGAGCCTTAAATCCCTTCTTTCTAGTGTTCTCTCTTCTCCTCCTTCTTTTCTCTTTCTCTCTCTCTCTCTTTCTCTCTTCTCTTTCTTTCTTTCTTCTTTTCTCTTTCTTCCTTCCTTTTCCCGTGCACTCATATATGTATATATATATATATATATATATATATATATTATTTTATTTTTTAACTTTTTCTCATACCCCACATTCCACCTTCTCTTTTTCTTTTTTTTTTCTTTTTTTTCCCTCATTTTCTCCTCCGTACACCTCACACACATCACTATCTCTTTTCTTTTTTTTCTTTTGGCTAAAACTAAGAAAAAATCTCAAATTTGTTTATTTTATTCAAAAAGGTCCCTACTCAATGAATAAAATTTTATTTATGTTTCTCAAAAATTTCGTAATAACTATTTTATCCTTATTTACTTGCTCATTTATTTATTTAGCTTCATTTCCTAAGGTAATTAAATTTGGGATATCACAGAATATCTAGGCCTCAGATTTCATCTTTTAAGAATTTGATTTTTACCTATTTATTCAATGAAGAGATAATAATTTAAAGATTCATATCTTTGATTTCTATTAAATTAAGAACTGTTTTGGAAATAAATCAAAATAAAGTCAAACAAAGCAAATTTTTTATTTCACATATCAATTCCATAATCAAATTTATTTTACCTACTAAAAAATTCTTTAAGACACTACAGTGGTCAACTAATAAAAGTAATTATTTTTTTAATTTCAATTCAAATCATTTAAATCAATTCAATTCAAATCAAATACTTA
Source organism: Biancaea sappan (assembly GCA_037074585.1). Lineage (NCBI taxonomy): Eukaryota > Viridiplantae > Streptophyta > Magnoliopsida > Fabales > Fabaceae > Biancaea > Biancaea sappan. The sequence continues at coordinate 8,791,001 of CM073492.1, read as the reverse complement.
ATATTATGTGATGTCATTAATTTATCAAATTTATTAATTTACCTAATTTATTCATTCAAATCCAATAAAATATGAAATTCACTAATTATTAATTTCACTAATTACACTAATTAATAATTATGATACTATATTCTAATAAAAATATATTATGTTATTAAATAAAATAACAAAATTTACTAATTATTAATTTCACTTATTAATAATTAGAATAATATATTCTAATAAAAATATATTATGCTATTCACTTTAATAATAATGTAATATCCCAAGAATTTATATGAATATTTAAAATCTATTTGAAATTTATTGAAAAATTTAATTACATGAAAAATGTTCTTTTTGAATTAGTGAAGGAAATTTGGGAATAGAAATTTCAAAATTTTAATTTGGGAAATTTTTACAAATTCTCAAGGACTAATGTGAAAAGAAAAGAAAGTATAGAGGACTTTTGAGAAATGACCAAATAGGAACCCGAGAACAAGAATGAGCTTATAGGAATGCGTTATGAGTCCGGTACCGAAAGGATGATGGATTCGAGGTTAAAGTGGAGTCTGAAACATTGAGAGGGACTAAAGTGAAATAAGAAAATCTGTGGGGTACCTAGGATTTAGAAACACCTGAGGTGAGATTTTATGAATTTGCTTTTGCTAGTCTTGACTGAGGGTCAACTGGAGAGTAAGTGATAATTTCACCCCGGGCGAGTATATAGGTGACCTCACCTCTTTTTTCCTCATTTTCTCATTTTCTCTCTCTCTCTTCACCTTTTCTCCTCTCTTTCTCTCTTTCTTCTCTCTACTTTCTCTCTCTACACTCCAACTCCACAACCAGACTTTGAAGGGCGGATCTCGGGCTACGGGGCGAGCCTCTAGGAGCCAAGCAACTTAGGGAAAGCAAGGAATCGAGGTAGAAATTTTTATTTCTTAAGTTTTTCCCTATTTTCTAGTTTTAAGAGTCTTTGAGGTAAAATCGAGATTCCGGCTTCGTTTCTCGATTAAAATTGGTGCTTTTGGTGTCTAAATGCTCCTTAGACATTAAGGGTGAGATCCCATGGAAGAAATCATGGAAAACGGTGGAGATTTGGCCAAATTTGAGCCAAATCCGAGAGAAATCGCGAAAGGTAGCGATCGTGGCGCCCAGGGGCCAAGGTTTGTTGGGGAGGAAGAAAGGATTGGCGCCCAGGCACCAGGCGCCAGGTGTGCCGGGAAACCTTAGTTTATTTTCAATCGGCCATAACTTCTTCATCCGGACTCCGTTTTGGGTGAACTTTATATCGTTGAAAAGCTCTTTAAGTCTAGTTTCCAATGGTATAAGTTTCATTTGGATATTCATTACCAGTTAGGAGTTATGATTTGAGAAGTGGATGAAGGTCGGGAGTAGTGGTAAGGAATTTCTCTATTTCGTAACCCTGATGGTTTTTATCTGGTTACAATAGGAATGGTCAAGGTGCAATGTGGGAGTGCCGAGAGCATGAAATTCAGGTGAGTGGGTTAATACTTGCTATGATTAAATATCTTTGTTATTGACTTTTTGCATCATAGTGAAAATATATTGTATATCCAAGTTTGAAGAGGATGATGTGGAACGATGAGACATAAACAATTGTGGAACTTGCCTGGTGATTCTTATTTTCTCATGAATGGAGGTTATATGATGGATTGTGAATGACATATGAACTGAGTTGAAATGTGTCATACTCTGATTGTTGAGTTCATTCATATGCGGATAGTTGAAGTATGTTATTGTTGAATAATTGTTCTATATTATGGGTTATGTTGTATACATGCTATGTTGCTGGAACCATATTGATTATGTTGTGACTTGAATTGTAAATGACTGAGTTGTGTATGTGGCTCATGATTATGATTGAGGATGTTCTTAGATGTGATTGTGATTGTGTTTGACTAGAAAGGAAAGGCATGGTGGTGCACCCCATGGAGAAATCTACGTGAAGCTATAAGGGTGGAGAATATACATGGAGCGATAAGGGTGGATGCGGCGGGGGCCGTGGGCAACGATCCAGAGGTACCCTGGACGACCCGGTTGGTACTGAAAATGTGTGAAATTGATTTCACTGTTTGCTGTTGTGAATTATTTGAATTATGTTGAAATGTATTTGATTTACTTGGATATTGTTGTGAAGTATTATGAATTATATTATATTATATTATGATCGATTACGTATGATTGCTGCATGTTATCATTATGATGCATAATATTTTTTTGTCATAGTGTTGTGTTGTCTGCTCACTGGGCACGTGGTTTGCTCATACCTCTCTCATTAACATTTTTTTCAGAGTTGACAGTTGAAGGTAAATATCTATATAAAGAGTTATGGATTCTTAGCCCATGATTACCTTTTCATTTGTTCAGGGTAAAGGTATAATGTTTAGGTCTTATTCTAAATTGTATAAATCTAGAAAATCTCTGTAATCGAGTAGGTTTATTCAGTGATGTAATGTGAATAACTGTAGTGTGTATAGAGAACTCGGTTTAGTCGTATTTTCTTATCTTTTGTGAAAAGATGAATAATTCTCTTTTTTTAATTCTTAAATTATGTAATTTAGATTAATTGTATTTAAAAGAATGGTATGATGCTTAAGAGAAAGATAAGCTTACAGAGGTGACATGAAATTCACTTTCTGTGCCGGTCACGTGCTCAGATTTTGAGACGTGACAAATAATCCACATAATATATTAAATACATTGGGACCCACATAACATATTCTAATAATAAAACTATAATTTATAAATTTGTGAAACTTATGAAATATGTGAGTTTTGACATATATTTTTTAAACGTAAATATTCTAATATAAATTTTGATTATTTATACAAAAATAAATTATAAATTTTAATAAAAATTTATGATAATAAACAACCACATTATATTATGATGTAGAATAAGTTATCAAATGAAATAAAATAATAAGATGTATATGTAATCAATAAAAAAATTTTAATTTAAAATTTTTGTAAAAAAATGAAATTAAAAATGTTTATATAGAATGTAGGATAATCAACTGTAAATAAATTTTATACATATAATCAATAATTAATTCCAATGTTTCTTTATCATCGTGTATGTATATTTCAACAATTTATTATCTATATATTTTAATTCAAATCAAATAATAATGACAATTATTTTTTAATTTCAATTCAAATCAAATAATTTATTTAATGTGATGTCATTAATTATCCTACAATAGTCAAATAATAAAGGTAATTTTTTTTGAATTTCAATTCAAATTATTTCAATTAATTCAAATCAAATAATTAATATTATGTGATGTCATTAATTTATCAAATTTATTAATTTATCTAATTTATTCATTCAATTCAAATCAAATAAAATAAAGAAATTTACTAATTATTAATTTCACTAATTACACTAATTAATAATTATGATAATATATTCTGATAAAAATATATTCTGTTATTTACTTTAGCAATAACTCACATAATATATTAAATACATTTGAATCCACATAATATATTCTGATAATAATACTATAATTTATAAATTTGTAAAACTTATGAAACTTATGACTTATGGCATATTTTTTAAAATGTAAATATTTTAATATAAATTTTGATTATTTATACAAATATAAATTATAAATTTTAATAAACAATTTATGATAATAAACGGTCACGTTATATTATGAATAAAGACCATACCTTTGACATGAGAAGAATATTCTTTGCATGCTATCCCAGCAGTTTTTGAACTTCCATCAAGTCTAAACCTTTTCGAACAAAAGAAAGAGCAATCATGTCAGTTTTGTTCGAAAATTTCCATTTCAAGATATCATTATTGTCTTTCTTTGTCAATATGGGAAGATCCACTATCACTTCAAGAAGATTAACATTTTTTTTTCAGGTCAAGAACTGTAAAATTCTCATAATGACATTAAATCAAACTCAATTTTTTGCCACATGATAAGATCGTAAGTGAGATGGTTCCATCTAAGTATAGTATTACACTACCAGGCTTCATATCCTCAACCAACTTTTTGTAGCTCATACAAATTGTATTCTCATCTCCCTTTATACTATAGTCAATTGATATGGTTATTTTCTGACCTTGTTTCAATTTAATAGGATTACTATCTTTCAGAAATTCAGTTCAAATCTTGGGGCCCTACAACATTAGAGATGAAATAAAAAATAAATAACTCCATAAAATTTGATTGACTCGAAGATGTGAAGTGGATTCAAACAAAAGAACTCTATTAAATCAAATAACAAACAAATTAAAAAGGGAAAAAAATAATGGATCCGAGGAGTTTGGCTTTCCCCTGTAATCGCCATCTTCTTGGACTTTCTACTTAATAGTTAGGTCTCTTTTTCAGCATACTCGTGGGCGATATATTGCGTGATTGTTCTTGATTATGTATATTGAAATACTTTTAATAAGTAATTTTACAAATGTTAATTTAACAATTTTTAAGTGTGCTTATTGGAGATATATACTTAGTACTTACTAAATAGCTTTAGATCTTCGTCTTTAAAGGCTGAAATTTGACCAAATGTATGCATCAAAAGAAGCGAAAGTTAGTTAAACTGAAATTCAGAAACAAGTAATTCATGAATTGCTATCTATGAATTGCTCTAACACTTACATTAAGAGAAATGAAAAGTTCTTTTTTGTATTCGCCCTCTTTTATATTAATTGTAACAAACTCGAATTCAAGCTGTTTCTTGAAAAGGCAAGTCGATAAGGTGTTTCTGTGAACTTTTATGGCTACCATGACTAAGAATATTATACCAAGTTTGAGTGAAAATAGAACAGAGACAGAGGCAAGTTGCTTCTCTGTAGTTGGTGGTGGAAATCCACTTTGAAGTTGATATGCGAGTCATCTGATCATTTCTTAATTGATGCTTTTCAATTCGACCCATGACACTCAACATTTGATCATTTTTTAGGATTGTAACGCATTGTATTAGCTTGAGATAAGCTTTAGATCAGTACGGAGACCATTGATATAAACTCTCCAAATACAAAATCCTTTCAGCTTTAGGTCGAGTTCCAAACACTCAAAATTTATGATGATTCACAGTTTTAAAATGAAAGGCTTGAAATCATTTGAATACAAAATTTTCAAATTCATTTGAATGTAATTATAAAATCAGTTACGCCAACTTGCATCTATATAATAGATTAAAACAATTCTACTCTAAGGCATTAATTGGCAGTAGATTATTAAATTATGTATAATATAATAAATTTAAATGAATAAATTAGGTAAATTAATCATATTACATTAAATGAATTTGAAAAAAATTAGGGTAAATTGCTATATAATTAATATATAATTACTATGTAATCACATTAAATGAATTTGAAAAAATTAGGGTAAATTACTTTATATAATTACTATATAATTGCTATATAATTGTTATATAATTGATAAATTAGGTAAACTTTTCGATTGAAATATAATGTATTGTCTTTTGGTAAATTAGCATTTATTATATACAAATAATTAAATAATTAATTGTTATATACCTATCTTCAGAAACGATAAATTATAGAGTTATGTTCTCTATCATGCATATCCATTTTATTTTTCTTAATCCACTAGTACAACTCGACAACGCTCTATCTTCCAATCAAGCTCTCGCTGCTCATCTTTCGTCATTTGATCACATTCTTCTATCGATCGGGAACCCAACCGACACCTGATAATAATGCCTCTTAAAGTTCCAACCTTTTTTCTCCTGTCGGTACTTTTCTTCAATTCTTTTTTTTGTTCACATATATATATATATATATATATATATATATATATATATATATATATATATATATTTCAAAGAAGATGATCATGATACAATGGACTGACACTATTTCTCTGTCACCGTTTTTCTAAATCTAAGAAGAATATCATGGTCCAATAAACTAGCACTATTTCTCTGGCACCGTGTTCCTCCATAGTTTTGGCAGACTATCCACTGAATCTTCATGCCTATTACTGCAACAATTTGTTTCCTCTAAGAGGTGCAAATTTTCCTGCAAGAAGAAGCTCAAAAACATTAAGTTCTTTCGATTTGTGTTGTAAGTTTATTATCACTTCTCTTACACATTTTGTAAAACTTCTATTTTTAACATGTATCCTTACTCTATGAATTTCTTTTCACATTTACATGTGCTTCAATATTCTCAGAGACTCACTTTATCTTCCTCAAAATTATAGTAGTTTTTATCCCAAAATTCAAACCTATTTTCCCATATATCTCAAATGCAGGTGTTTTTTGGTTAGCAATAGTAAGAAGAGTGGTGTTTATCGTCAAGATAATCCCTTTGAACTTTTAGAGGTATGTAAATTTTTATCTTCATCAGATCTTAATTTTTTTTTATCTGACTTTCAGAGTAGATTCTTCCTGTACAATTGATCTCATATAAACTTGAACCTCGTGCTACACTGTTACACATAATATCCTTGAAATTATGTTTTGTAGTTGCATTATTTGAACTATGAGATAGCGGAAAACCTTGAATTAGAAATTGATACACATGTCATAATTTTTTTGGGTAAATTAATTAATTTGGAAAATTAATGACATCACATAATATTAATTATTTGATTTGAATTGAAATTAAAAAAATAATTACCTTTATTATTTGGCCACTATAGGATAATTAATGATATTACATTAAATGAATTATTTGATTTGAATTGAAATTAAAAAATAATTACCTTCATTATTTGATTTGAATTGAAATATATACATAATAAATTGTTGAAATATATATGCACGAGGATCAAAGCATTTTGGCATTAATTCTTGATCATACATATCTTATATTTCATATGAACATTTTTAATTTGATTATTATTTTTTTTACAAAAAATTTTAAATTAAAAATTTTTTATCGATTACACATACATCTCTTTATTTTATTCCATTTGATAACTTATTTTATATCATAATATAATGTGGTTGTTTATTATCATAAATTTTATATTAAAATATATAATTTATATTTGTATAAATAATAAAAATTCAGAATATTTACGTTTAAAAAATATATATCATAACTCAAAAGTCTTATAAGTTTCATAAGTTTCAAAAATTTATAAATTATAATATTATTATCATACTATGTGGGTCCTAATATATTGAATATATTATGTGGGTTATTGTTAAAGTGAATAGAAGAATATATTTTTATCATAATATATTATTATAATTATTAATTAGTGAAATTAATAATTAGTGAATTTCGTTATTTCATTTGATTTGAATGAAGAAATAAATTAGATAAATTAATAAATTTGATAAATTATGACATCACATAATATTAATTATTTGATTTGAATTGATTCAAATGATTTGAATTAAAATTCAAAAACGATTACTTTTATTAGTTAACCACTATAGTGTCTTAGAGGATTTTTTTAGTAGGTAAAATAAATTTGATTATGGAATTGACATGTGAATTAAAAAATTTACTTTATTTGACTTTATTTTGATTTCTTTCTAAAATAGTTCTTAATTTAATAGAAATCAAAGTTCAAGATATGAATCTTTAAATCATAATCCCTTGATTAAAGAAAGAGATAAAAATCAGATTTTTGAAAGATGAAATATGAGGCCTGGAGATCCAATCTAAACGTAGCAGCAACTTTTAGTATTTTTCTTCTGTAGATTCGATTAAAACAAAAAAAGACGCATTTAGAAGTAAAGATGAAATCAATATTCAATCAATTACCAATATGTGCAACAAATAATTTATAACAAATAAAAAATAATCCGCAAATTAACAAATTTACTTATTTTATTCATTTAAATTTATTCTATTAAATAATAAATCAATTCAAATGAAAGTTTGAGTAGGTAAAATAGATTTAATTATGAAACTGATAAATAATTCAGAATATTTGCGTTTAAAAAGTATATGTCATAATTGATAAGTTTTATATAAATCAATTGTAATTATTATTATTTTTATAAATGATGAAAATTTTTAGAGTTATAATTTATCCGTGCATCGCACGGGTCACAACACTAGTTTAATATATTGCAATTATTTGATTATTTAATTATTTAATTATTAATTAAATTAATTAAATTTATGATAATTCATAGTTTTAAAAAGGATAGTTTAAATGTATTTGAATGTAAATTTTTCAAATACATTTGAATGTATTATAAAATTAATTACACAAATTTGTATTTAATATATTGTAATTTTTATGAAATTTAATGAAGAGCCCTACAATACATCTAAAAAAGGTTGTTTAGAATGAATTTAATGTGGTGTTATTAATAAGAATAAATTTATTCATTTAATTTTTAGTTTAATTTATTAATTTTATTATATGTTATTTAATGACATCTATGTAATTAATACTTTAAAATAAAATTATTTTAGTTTATTATATAGATAATAATTTCAATTAAAAGAGGGTTTTATTATTAAGTTGAGGAAATACATTTGTTATATATGAAAGAAATGCAATTTATACGAATAAAGAAAAGTTATGAAAAATATTCCCCAATAAAAGAAAGAAAGGTTATTTAATTAGCACATGACATTTACGAAATCGCAAATCGGCACAACATGAGTTCATGACCCATAGAGTGGGGGGTGTAGATCCTCTAAGCAGATGGATACTAGAGTTTTAGCAACGGTTTTAACTGTTGCTAAAAATTTTAGCAACAGTTTTTTTGTTGCTGAAAGTTTTAGCAACAGTTAAAACTGTTAGTAAAACTCCAAGCACAAAAATTCCAAGCAGAGGATCACACCTTAGAGTGGGACGCTCATTGTACTAGTTGTCCTCCACGTGTCCAAGCCTCATTGAACCATGATCATTAGGTTTTTCCCTTTCTTTTTTCAGAAATCTTGCGTACACTTATTAGTTATTACATTTTTGTTATTATTTTTTTAAAAAATAGAATATAGTTTTAAAAAATAATTGTATATATTTTAAAAAATAATATTGTATTTTAAAAAAATTCATGCATATTTTTGAAAATAAAAATTTAAGAAATTGCATATACTTTTAATTTCTTTTTGGAATGGCTGAAGTTCTGAATCATTGCCAATTCGAACAATTCACTCTCATTGACCCGACACGTCACCCGATGTCCACGTGTCTGAATTCCACAGGTCACAGTCTCACCGACATAAGAAGACCCCGGCGCACGTTGCTAACGTGCACCCCCCATTCCTCATCTTGGAGCCCATATATATGTTCCCTCTTCCCTCTTCTCTTTTTTCCCTCTGCCTCTGCGTGGAATTCGCCCCAGGAAATTCTGGAACTCTCTCAGCTCTTAAATTACTCTTTCCGTAAGTTGCTATTTTGTCTCTCGAGTTTTATTCTGTGATTTCCGCTAATTTCTGATTTCGATTTGTTAAATCTTGTAATTTTGCTTCCGACGAGATTCAGCTTACCGAAGAAACTTGGCGATTCCTCGTGATTCGTGCTATCTTTATGCTCTTAATCTGGCAATACTCTCGTTGTTGATTTGATCTTATTGATTCCGAATTTTATGTTGGTTGCAAATCCTTTGCTCACTGAATAATACATACTGTTTTGCTGCAAACTGTTCGTTCTCTTTGGAGCCGATCCCATGCTAAATTGAATATCTTTGCGGTTTGCTCACGAAATTAATCTTTATGGTTTGTCTAGGGTTTTATATGTTGGTTGAATATCGTTGAAGCACACGTTGGAGCGTGATCAAGTCCGGATTTGGTTTTGTGTTTGTAACTGAGAAAATGTTAGTTTCACGATGAATTAGATGACATTTGGATTGGAATTGGAATGAAATGAGACGCCGCCCTGTGGCGGGCGTTCATCCAGGGCATATGGAGAAAGGAACAGCAAAGAACCAGAATTCTCGGCTTTGTTGTTTGGTTTCCTTGTCTGCGTTTTTCTGGCTCCTTCTATTATACTTTCATTTTGTGGTGCTTGGAGGTAGTACTGTTGATCAGTCAACGAAACTAGAACCTGCCTCTGTTATTTACGAATCCACCCCAGTCCATGTAACCAAAGACAGTCAAGGGCAAACCCCTCCAAGAAAGATTGGCAACCATCAGGTGCAAACGCCTCCGAAAGATAGCAATGCCCAACAGGTACAAAGCCCTGAGGAGCAGTATCCATTTATGAAAGCGATGAGAACTGCTGAAGACAAGAGTGACCCCTGTGGGGGGAGATATATTTATGTGCATGACCTTCCCTCGCGGTTCAATGAAGATATGTTGAAGGAGTGCAGGAGTTTAAGTCTTTGGACTAATATGTGTAAGTTTACCACTAATGCTGGGCTTGGTCCACCACTAGAGAATGTAGAAAGGGTGTTCTCAGACACAGGGTGGTATGCTACAAATCAATTTGCTGTTGATGTGATATTCAGCAATCGAATGAAGCAGTACGACTGCTTGACACAGGATTCCTCTATTGCTGCTGCAATTTTTGTACCTTTCTATGCTGGGTTCGATATTGCACGTTATCTTTGGGGTTATAATATTTCAATGAGGGATGCAGCATCACTTGATCTGGTTGACTGGCTTATGAAGAGGCCAGAGTGGGGTATAATGAATGGCAGAGACCATTTTCTAGTTGCAGGAAGGATAACATGGGATTTCCGGAGACTAACTGACAAAGAATTAGATTGGGGCAATAAGCTTCTATTTTTACCGGCAGCAAAGAATATGTCCATGCTTGTGGTTGAATCCAGTCCTTGGAATGCCAACGATTTTGGTATTCCATATCCCACATACTTTCACCCTGCAAAAGATGCTGATGTGTTCATTTGGCAGGACAGGATGAGGCGGTTGGAGAGGAAGTGGCTCTTCTCATTTGCTGGAGCTCCACGTCCTGACAACCCCAAATCAATCAGGGGACAGATAATTGACCAATGCAGGAGGTCAAATGTTGGTAAGTTGTTGGAATGTGACTTTGGTGAAAGCAAATGTCATTCTCCCAGCAGCATAATGCAAATGTTTCAGAGCTCGCAGTTTTGCCTGCAACCCCAGGGGGATTCATACACACGAAGATCTGCATTTGATTCAATGTTGGCTGGGTGTATACCTGTCTTCTTCCATCCAGGTTCAGCATATACACAATATACTTGGCATCTTCCTAAGAATTTTACTAAGTATTCTGTCTTCATTCCGGAGGATGATATTCGTAAGAGGAATGTTAGTATTGAGGAAAGGCTTCGTCAGATACCTCCTGAGCAAGTGAAAATCATGAGAGAGGAGGTTATTAATCTCATTCCCAGACTAGTGTATGCAGATCCTCGCTCTAAATTGGAAACTCTTAAAGACGCCTTTGATGTTGCTGTGCAAGCAGTCATTGACAAGGTTACAAATTTAAGGAAGGATATTATTGCAGGGCATACAAATGAAAACTTCATTGAGGAAAACAGCTGGAAATACGCATTATTGGAAGAGGGGCAGCGTGAGGTAGGACCTCATGAATGGGATCCTTTCTTCTCAAAACCAAAGGACGGAAGTGGGGATTCCAACGATTCCTCTGCTGAAGCTGCAAAAAATTCTTGGAAGAACGAGCAGAGAGACCATTCATGAAAGGATTGTAATGTCTACATGATTCTGGAGTGTGGTCTAATGCTATAGACCCAGATAAATGCCTTCCCTGATTTCGGGAAGAATTGCAGGAGCAAAGCATTACCGGTGCTATGACATTGCAGCAAAACTTGTAATCCAATATTGGTGGGCTCGCTTCCTTATAGATAACCTCAGCATGAAGATATTCCCTGCTTCCACTTTTTTGTTACATAGGTTTTTTCTGATTTCTGCATCATGTATTTCTTGAAATGTATTTTGCAAGGATTAATAATTTATTTAATATAATTTTTTTCCAATTGATTCGCGTAGGAATTATAATCTAATTCACGGTTGGTGGTATGCTTGAACAATTTCAACCATCATTTGTTTCGCCGACAACATGAGTCTTTGAAAGATCAGAATAAGTGATTTCCTGAATAGTCTAATTGATTTGCTTCATCGTTTATAGAAGGAATTGCAAATTGTCTTAATGTAATCTATTTTCTTGTGGAATTTCTTGGGTGACGTCATATAGCCGTATTGACCTGAGTAAATGTATCGTCTTATTTAGCTGTTTGATGTAACTGGCCAAAACCATTAGCAGTTTCTTCCCGTGGCCGGTATTTCTACCATGAATAATTTTTTGTTAAGCGGAGGCTGGTGTGGCGAGGGTGGGGAGGGACTATCACATTTTGGTATGTGTTAAGGGAAAGGGAAAGGGAAAGGGAAAATGAATTAAAAAGAGGGTATTCTACTAAAATATTTTTTTTTAAAAAAATAAAATATAAATTTAATGTTTTCTTGGAAGAGTAATTTAAATAATTTTTTCCTTTTTTTTTCTCACATCACTAATTCCAGGTGCCAAACATCCCAAATTCTACCATTGGTTCAAGTTCCATTTTCATTCCTTAGACATGCCTGAATTAAGCTCTGATGATTTTGGGATTCGCATTGGTGAAATGATTCATGATCATTTGAGATGAATTTCGGGAACTTTCTTTACAGATAATAATATCTTGTGTTGCGAGGTGTATATGACAGTGTGGAAAAAGGTACTCTCAACTTGTGTGCTTGAAGGCATTGCTTAGATGGCGATATTGGAGAATTGGCAGCATCTGATTATGCTCGCCCTATTAAAATCATTAAATATTAAATAATGCCTTCTTGTTATAGTTGCCACTTGTCGTCTTGGTTCTGTCCAGTTAAAATTATTTTGTGCTTGCGGTTGGAAAATGCAATGGATGTCCCAAAAAGGTGATGCTCATCCTGGTCCTTCAACTGTTCCATCTTGGTGCTAAGACTAAGAAAGTCAAATCCCATTTTTGTTTGTTTTGTATATTCCACCTTCCCTAGGCTGTACACAATTTGAGATGACACCACATGCAAGTTGCTACTAGGAACGTAACAAATTGGCGTCAATCAGAATGGACACTCACTTTTGGATTTGTTACAGGAGTTCCGTCATTGTACATTACATCAAATACCGTGAAACAACAGGACAGTCACACGGTACGTAGAACTATAAATTAAGACCAGTTTGTCACGCTGACAGGAAAATAAAAGAAAACAAAACAAAAATTAAAAAAAAAATATTTAGTATGAGATAAAAAATAAAAAAATATATTTAATATATATTTTTTAATAAAAAAAATATAAAATAATTTTACGAAATTATCCTTCAATTAAATTTTTTTAGAAAAAAAAAGATATAGTTAACTCATTCATTTTTTTTTGTCTCTCTTCTTTTGTTCATTGTCTCGTTTTCTATCTCTTTTTGCCATCTCTGGCACTTGAACCAGAAGAAGAGAGAAGAAGACAATCCGAGTAGAGAGAGAACCTACGAATCAAGCAACAGGCAGCACAAACCAAAAACTTGAACCCACGAAACACGAGCTAGAGACGGATGCTTTGAACGAGGACATTTTTGGGATTCAAGAATAAGTTAGAGGGCATTTCTCAAATGTTACCCGATTTTTCATCAAAGTTTTGAAGGAAAATTTCATGTAAAAAGTGAGTGCATGGAATCGGTTTTCCAGCTTCTCATGTCTCTAATGTCATACCAAATAGTGAAAAATAAAAATCTCAATGGAATTTCTTTTTCCTTCTCCCATTTACATTGCTACCAAACAGCGCTGTTAAAGTAGATCGTATTCAGTTAAATTGAAGGGAAAAAATAACAAATGAGATAAAGATAAAATATTTTTTGATCTGTAGATAAAAATAATAATTCGACATAGATAATCTTTTTTGGGGCCGGGAAGAAGTTGTTTTACTCTCTTCTGAGGGCCCATGTACTCATGGGAGGCCTACAGGACTACTCAGTTACATTGTTTAGCTGGTACCAAGGTGGGCCGGGCCAATAGGCTTGGCCCATGTGTTTCATTAAAACAAGCTGGAGTCGCAGAGTCTTGAGCTGTGTTGTAGTTGTAGCTCTGGCATGTATCAGAACCTTGGCAATACATCATGCGCAGTGCTCATGTAATCCACGCCACTGTCTCTTCATTACAGTCAGTCCAGCATTGATGGGATTTTTCTCTTCCTATTTATTTCAACTTCACTCTTTCTTTGTTACCCTTGGCTTTAGAATCCTAGATTATATGATTATATACACAACATTATCTTAAAAAGGTCAGAATTTTAGTGACATGGTCTGTTAAAACTCGTTTTGTCATGAAATGAAACCAAGAGATTATAGAAAAGAATGACACGCTCCAAGTGTAAACTAAATCCTGCACAAGGCAGAGCCGTGGGAGACACAGATAGCGAAACCGCAGTATGCATATTTCTGAATGAATGCAGTAGAAGAAGCTTTAGATGGTAACTTGCACGATACTGTTTTTTGGTCTTTGCAAGAAACTAGTACTTATCTACATTTCAATTGCCAGGTGAATAGAAACAGAGATTTCTCTGCATTTTGAAACTAACGGCTACTTAGTCTTTTATTAAAGCTAACCTTAACATCTCGTGATACGCTTACACCAAGCTCCTCTCTCTCTCTCTCTCTCTCTCTCTCTCTCTCTCTCTCTCTCTCTTTTTATTTGACTGATGGGGACAACAAACAATTAATTATAACAAATATGAACAAATATAAATAAACAAAAAAAATAGAAAAAATTCTAGATCGTGTCCTTAATTAGGCATCGCGATGCAATCATATCACATCTCAACTGGGTATGTATTGCCCATGAATCTCAATGACCAAGAATTGGAAATTGACACGGTAAGGAACTATAAAATATATTGAATATCCCAGAAAGATTTATTTTTATGAATTGTTCATTCAATTAATTTCATAATTTCAAATCAAATAAGTCGTATCTTGCTTAGACCGATAAATAGAGATGAGGTTTTTTTATATATAAATTATATTAGAAATTGTATATATAACATAGTATATATAACATATATTTAAAAATAGAATTTTATAATTAAAAAGAATTTAATAAGAATAAAAAATAGAAACAAAACAAATCCTATGATCCTCGTGATGAAGAGCTCTTATATTTCACGAGCTTCCTATTCCTCACTTAGAGCTCAACACTCCCTTCCTAACCCAGATTTGAATTCTTGCCATCACCTTCAAATACCCCTCCAATCCTCGTGATGAAGAGCTCTTATATTTCACGAGCTTCCTATTCCTCACTTAGAGCTCAACACTCCCTTCCTAACCCAGATTTGAATTCTTGCCATCACCTTCAAATACCCCTCCAAATCTTCCGCCCAATCATGCATAACACATCAGCCAACACAACACATTCTTCAACCACCAATGGAAACCAAAATTCAACCTTTCCTTTTCACCTTTTTCCTCTGCACTCTTTCCCTCCATGCAGAGGAAACTCTTCGAACCTACATAGTTCGACTACACCCACATACCACAACCACTGTTTTCTCCTCCAAGCTGAATTGGCATCTCTCTTTCATTCAACAAGCCATCTCCTCAGACCTTGACCCTTCCTCTCGCCTCCTCTACTCCTACCGTTCTGCTATGGACGGCTTTGCAGCTCAGCTAACTCAGTCTGAGCTCGAGTACCTGCAAAAGTTGCCTGGTGTTTTCTCAGTTAAGCCCGACCAGCAGCTTCAGATTCAAACCACCTATTCTTACAAGTTCTTCGGACTAAACCCCACTAGAGAAAACTCTTGGTACAAGTCTGGGTTTGGCCGTGGAACCATAATTGGGGTGCTTGATACTGGGGTGTGGCCAGAGAGTCCTAGCTTCCATGATCTTGGGATGCCTCCAATTCCCAAGAAATGGAAAGGTATATGCCAAGCAGGGCAATCCTTTAACAGTTCTAGCTGTAACAGAAAACTCATTGGTGCAAGGTACTTCACCAAAGGCCATCTTGCAGCCGCACCATCAAGAATTCCAGACTATCTCTCACCAAGGGACTCTTCTGGTCATGGTACACACACTTCATCCACTGCTGGTGGAGTTCCTGTGCCTATGGCCAATGTGCTTGGCTATGCCAAGGGCGTGGCAAGAGGGATGGCTCCTGGGGCCCACATTGCTGTGTACAAAGTGTGCTGGTTCAATGGCTGCTACAATTCTGATATTTTAGCTGCTATGGATGCAGCAATCAGAGATGGTGTTGATGTTCTCTCTTTGTCTCTAGGTGGCTTCCCTTTACCTCTATATGATGATAGCATTGCCATTGGAAGCTTCAGAGCAATCGAACATGGGATTTCAGTCATATGTTCAGCAGGAAACAATGGCCCTACGGAAATGTCAGTGACCAATGAAGCTCCTTGGATTGCCACTGTTGGTGCAGGCACGCTAGACAGGACATTCCCAGCTCTAGTTCACATGGGTAACGGACATGTTCTCTATGGAGAATCTATGTACCCAGGAAACACAATCAGGAAAGAACTAGAGCTGGTTTATGTGACTGATGGAGACAGGGAGAGTCAATTTTGCCTCGGAGGGTCTCTTCCTAAAGAGAAAGTTAAGGGGAAGATGGTGGTGTGTGATCGAGGTGTGAACGGAAGAGCAGAAAAGGGTCAAGTCGTGAAGGAAGCTGGTGGAGCCGCTATGATATTAGCAAACACAGAGATAAACTTGGAGGAAGATTCAGTTGATGTTCATGTCTTGCCTGCAACTTTGGTAGGCTTTGATGAATCAGTTGTTCTAAAAGCTTACATAAACTCCACAGTGAGGCCTCTTGCTAGAATTGAATTTGGTGGAACCGTAATAGGCAAGTCTAGAGCTCCAGCAGTGGCTAGATTTTCTTCTAGAGGACCCAGTTTCACTGACCCTTCAATCCTCAAGCCAGATGTGATTGCTCCAGGAGTCAACATCATTGCTGCTTGGCCTCAGAACCTGGGTCCCACAGGCCTTCCAGAAGATTCTAGAAGAGTCAACTTCTCTGTCATGTCTGGTACCTCAATGTCCTGTCCTCATGTCAGTGGAATTGCTGCTCTTATCCGTTCAGCTCACCCCAAGTGGACTCCTGCAGCTATCAAATCTGCGATTAT
This sequence comes from Biancaea sappan, assembly GCA_037074585.1. Taxonomy (NCBI): domain Eukaryota; kingdom Viridiplantae; phylum Streptophyta; class Magnoliopsida; order Fabales; family Fabaceae; genus Biancaea; species Biancaea sappan. The sequence continues at coordinate 8,774,008 of CM073492.1, read as the reverse complement.
GACAACAGCTCTGGCATCTGATCACACAGGAAGACCAATACTGGATGGAGATGAGCCAGCTGGAGTTTTCGCCATTGGAGCTGGACATGTCAACCCAGAAAGAGCTATAAACCCAGGACTGATTTATGACATCAAGCCAGATGACTATGTTACTCATCTTTGCAGTTTAGGATATACCAAATCACAAATATTCAGCATCACTCACAGAAATGTGAGCTGCTATGAGATCATGAAGATGAACAGGGGCTTCAGCCTTAACTATCCTACTCTCTCTGTGACTTTCAAGGGTGGGATGAGGAGAAAGATGTTCAGCAGGCGACTCACAAATGTGGGAAGCCCCAACTCCATATACAGAGTGGAAGTTAAGGAACCTAGAAGTGTGAAAGTGATAGTGAAACCTAAAATGCTGGTGTTTAAACACAGAAATCAAAGCTTGAGATACTATGTGTGGTTCATGTCAAGAAAGGCAAGAGGTAATGATACAGGGGCTTTTGAAGAAGGGGATCTGACATGGGTACACACTCAGAGTGGTTCTTACAGGGTGAGAAGTCCAATATCAGTGACTTGGAAGACTAAGTAGAATGGGGAATAGTAGTAGAATGTTGCCATTGTTAAGGTTGTCTACCTCAGACTCACTACCATTATTGGCTCAGATGCTTCATGATGTCTCGCAGAGTTTATATTATATGTTTGCATTTCGAGTTTTAGTATATAAAACTCGGTATGAAATCTTCATAGTAGACGCATTTATAATGCAATAACTGATTATGCTAAGGTTTCTTCAGAACACACTGTTTGTTTTTACTTTTTGCAACAGAATTTTTGACATTCTGATTAGAATTTTCCCTTCAGACTATGTTAAAGAAACAGTAGCCAACAAAAAAAAAATGATAACCCAGGTGTTAAATTTTGTCAAATCAATTCATTACATCCCAATTATGTTCTTTTGCATCAAGCAAAAACATTCTGTGGATTGAATAAGAAGTGTGTATTTGGGTGAACAACGTAAGGTGGGCCTTCAGAAACGTAGAGACTATTATCAAATTATATATATATTTCCAAAGAACTAAATATTGTAATGTGGATTGAAGTTAAAGGGATTCTAAGGTTACGTTTTATATTTCTGATTTGAAAGAAGTTCACATGATCAATGGTGATGCAACAAATTGTGATGTCAATCGTCAATCACATTACTTGAAAGAACACTAGACTCTAGAAGTTCTGTTCTGTTGTTCATTGGAGGTTCTCCTTGTAATTCTATCTTCCCCCTTGCATATCTAAGAAGAACGAGAACAAAACTTAGAAATCTCAGAAACAACTGAGAATCCTAAAGTTTTGGTACAATTATGATTATATAAGAAAAATGAAGCATCATATCAATGGCCATACAATCTCCCCATCGAAGAAATGGAATAACTAATAGTTTACTGAAGAGATTAATCGATGCCCTTTAATCGATACTCCATGAATAAGGGATGGAAATTTTTATTTTCTTTAAAATAAACCAATCAAATATGTAATATTAATATATCATCATAGAAATCTGGAGAGGGAGAAAGTGTAGGTGAGCACAAGCGTGATTTATGAAGGGTAATGGAGAATGGAGAATGAAGAATGAAGATTACAATTGATAATGCAAGAGAAAAATGAACCAAAATTGTGGCATCAAGAAAGTGGGGTATGTGAGGAAAAGAAATTTTGCGCAGAGTAATATATGGGCGCCAACAGCTTCATTCAGCTAATATATATATATATATATACACACACACACACACATATATATATATACACACACACATACATATATATATATATAAACTAAAATTTTATTTTAGTCCCTCATATATGTCTCTTTTCTTAATTTAGTCACTGATGAATTTTTATTTTCAAATTGGTCCCTCGTAAATCCAAGCGTCCTCATTTTAGTCTCTCAAATTTTCATTCGCAATTTGTTCTCTCACACGTCTTTTTTTATCAATTTAATTTCTCACAAATTTTTTATTCTCAATTTGGTCTCTCACATAAATTTTTATTTTTTTTTTGGTCATGAGTCCAACAAAAGAAGAAATTGATCAAAAAACAAAAAAAAATACATGACACTTAAATGATCCAAGTCAATAAGTTAACTACTAAATCAATACTTTTGTTAAATTATTTAACGACAATTGCACAGAGGAACCAAATTGATAATATTTGAATTTGTGAGAGATTCAATTGATAATAGAAATCAATGAGAAACTAAATTAAGAAAAGGAGCACCTATGAGAGATAAAATTGAGAATCAAAATTTGTAAAAGACCAAATTGAGAAAAAGGATAATGTGAGAGAGAAAATTAAAAATAAAATAAAAATTTGTAAGAGACCCATTGATAAAAAAAAAAATCTATGAAAAACTAAATTAAAAAAAAAATCTATAAGGAACCAACGCACACTTCATTTTAAAGAAAGATGAGAGTTCGAATTCTCTAAACGTACACAGACAAATATTTCATTTATAGGAGTTCGAATTTTCTAAAACTTTCAATTGTTAAATGTAAAATCTCAGACACACATATATATATTTCATTTTAAAGGAAGATAAGATTTAGAATTCTCTCAACGTTTCAATTGTTAAATGTAAAATTTGTAAGTTGTCCAAATTTTAAATTTTTTTAATGTTTTTTAACAACTGACAAAGAGAATTTGTGCATAATAATTCAAAATATTTTGCATAAATTTCAAAGTATATCTAATAAATAAAAGCTCAGCCACCACCAGCACCAATATTTAAAGAAAAGTGTTTCAGACAAATATTATAATCAATTTTTAAAAAAAAGAAAGCTAATTTAATTATATTGGTCAAAAGATTATAAACTTCAATTTAGACCTTGATTCATCTTGAACCAAATGGTAGTATAGACTTCCATATTTGAGATGTGTTGCCAAAATTCATTTTCTAAAATCTTGATCTTAAAAATTATGATAGTTTAGACAAGAAAAGAACGATTTTTTTTTCAATCCAACTACAAGTTGTATCTGTACAAATTGGTACAAAAAATATAGAAAATATTTTTGAAAGGGATGAAAATGAACCATTATAAATTAAAATGAGTTTTAAAAAAATAAAAAATAAGGATGAGTGTTACGAATGGCACGAAGACTAGGGTCATAAAGGAGTCTGAAAGACAACCTGAGCACATTTATGAGCTAGCGCAAGAAAAAGAAAAGACACGTGGAGCAATCAGAACCTCAAAAAGGATTAAATCAGTGCCACGATGGATGAAGGATTACAGCATTGCTTGAGAGTCGTTGCTGTGTAACAGAATTCAGTTTTGAATAGTTTTTATTCTGTGTTGCTGGTTTTTTTTTTTTATGGAATGACTAAATGTAATTCTGGAGTTTTCTCTCAAGACTCGAAAGAGAGATTGTTCTGTTTTAAATAAAACTACTGCACTTGTTCAGTAATTCAATTTGCTTCACTGGTGCTTTCATTTACGACCATGGCGGAAGGAACCCGTTTCGCCCGTATTGAAGAAACATGCAATACTTTAGATTCTAGACTATCTCAAATGGAGAGCTCAATGCAATCTATGAACGAAATGATGCGTCAGCTGTTACAGCAATCCACCATACCGACTGAAGGTAATTCCACAATAGCTCAACCTATCTCAATTCCTAATCCAGCAGTTGGTCAAGGCGAGTTACTCTAACATCCTGAATTTTCATTTTGCAAAAGGAATGAAAATCGAAATCCCTTGGCTCTAACACTGAGGACTGGGTCTTTAAAATTCAAGAATTCTTCAATGCCTACCAGACTCCATTGGAACACAGTATACGCATCGCAAGTTTCCACATGAGCGAAGTGGCATATGCTTGGTATAAATGGCTTATGAAAAGTGGTTTGGTTTACACATGGGAGACTTTCCTGACTGCCTTAATCTTGCATTTTGGTACCACTCTATATGAGGATCCGAGAGCAGCCTTGAAGGAACTTAAACAGACCTCCTCTGTAGCTGAATATCAAGTACGGTTTGAAGATATTTCCACAAAAGTAACAGGTCTCTCTGAACCTTGGCTTATTGGGTTTTTTATTGCTGGCCTTAAAGATCATTTACGGTGTGAACTCTTATTAGCACAATCTCAAACATATTTTCATGTTGTTTCTCTTGCTAAGCTATATGAACAAAAACACACTTATATGCACAAATCCTCTCTGCCATCAAAACCTTCTTCTCTCCCTTCCAGCAATTATCATACTAAACCCTCATATTCCTCACCGGCCTCCACCACTAACCCATCTCCACCTATATCATCTTCTATTTTTCCCCTTTCATTTTCTACGAACCTTGTAGTACCAGCTCCCACCACTTCTTCTCCTTCATCCATCGTGGCACTGATTAAACCCAGATACAATCTAGGTCATAGATTGTGCTACTATTGTGATGCCAAATACAATCCAGGTCATAAATGTCAAAGATAGATTGTGCTACTATTGTGATGCCAAATACAATCTGGGTCATAAATGTCAAGCCTCTTATAGCTTGCTCCTTGGTCAAGAAGAATTGGATGAACTCATTGGTCTATTTATACCTGTTACTACGGATCCTGCACCACAAGATTCCTTGCCTAAGATCAGTTTCAATGATCTCTTCGGACCCTTTAACACCAGTACCATTCGTTTACAAGGACAATGTGGTTTAGTTCCTGTGCATATTTTGATTGACAGTGGCAGTACACATAATATCATGCGTTCTGATTTGGCAGCAAAATTGAAGTTAACCCCTGTAGCCATAAATCCTTTTAGAGTGTATGTAGGAAGTGGTGCACATTTATGCTACCAGCAGCAATGCTTAAATGTCTCCTTGAAATTGCAAGGACATACATTCACCATTGATTTTTACTTATTGGATATAATAGGAGCTGAATTGGTACTGGGTATTCAATGGCTTTCAACATTAGGCCCTGTTCTTACAGACTTCAGTGCTAAAACATTACAGTTCAACAGGGGTAACCAGATAATCGAATTGCAAGGGGAATCACATTTAGGATCTAAGGCGTTGAGTTGTGCAGAACTACATTCACTAGTTGCCCACGAATCAGTTACTTACTTCTACCATTTGCAAGCTATGAGTAACAATTCAGATAATGACCTTCATCCAGATATTAAACAGATTTTACAGTCCTTTCAATGTGTTTTTAAAGATATATCTGAACCAGTGAATGTAAAACCATATTGATATCCCCATTTTCAGAAGCAAGAAATGGAGAGAATGGTAAATGAATTGCTACAGTTTGGAATTATTAGGAAGAGCCAGAGTGCCTTTTCTTCCCCTGTTCTTTTGGTTAAAAAAAAAAGATGGCTCTTGGCGTTTTTGTGTGGATTATAGGGCTTTGAACAGTATTACCATTAAAGATAAATTTCCAATTCCCACAATCGATGAGATTTTAAATGAATTGAAGGGAGCAGTTTATTTTTCAAAGATAGATTTGCGATTTGGCTACCACCAGATTCATATGAAAGAAGAAGATGTGCATAAAACAGCATTTCGCACTCCGCGGGGTCATTATGAATTCATTGTCATGCCATTTGGTCTTACCAATGCACCCGCCACATTTCAAGCAACGATGAATGAGATCTTCACTCCCATTCTTAACCGGTTTGTTACTATTTTTTTTTATGATATTATGATATATAGTATAACTTGGCAAGATCATCTTTTTCACTTGACACAAGTACTGTCTTGCCTGCAACAACATTCTTTATTTGCTAAATTATCTAAATGCTCGTTTGGTAAAACATCCATTGATTATTTGGGTCATACTGTGTCACAAGAAGGAGTCAAACCATGCACTGAAAAAATTGAAGCCATGTTGTCATAGCCCCTACCACAAACGTTGAAACAGTTAAGGGGATTTTTAGGCCTTACTGGGTACTATCGAAGATTCATCATGAATTATGCAACGATCGCAGCTCCACTGACAGATCTTTTAAAGAAAAATGCTTTCTCTTGGACTCAAGCTACCACTGATGCTTTTCATACATTGAAGACAGCTATGACACAAGCACCCATCCTATCTCTCCCTAATTTTTCGCAAATTTTTATTGTTGAAACTGATGCGTCATCTTCTGGAATTGGAGCAGTGTTGATACAACAAGAGCATCCTATAGCATTTTTTAGGAAAAAATTGAATCCTCGTATGACTCTAGCCTCGGCGTATGTGTGGGAATTGTATGCCATCACTCAGGCAGTGGCTAAATGGCAACACCATTTACAAGGCCACAAGTTCCTTATTCTTACTGATCAAAAGAGTATTAAGGACTTAATGAATCAAGTAATTCAGACACCAGAGCAGCATCATTATTTATCTAAGTTACTTGGTTTTAATTATAAAATTGCGTATAAACCGGGCAAATTAAATATAGTGGTTGATGCACTTTCCAAAAAGTTTGCTGAACCAGAAAATGAAGCTTCCATGTTTAGCTTCAGCACACTTCGGTGTAAATTATTCGAGGAGTTAAAGAAGGAAAATGTTGAGAATGTTGAATTAACATTGTTGCATCAGCAGTTAGCTACTGGAACAGCAGGGAAAGAGTTTGCTAGTGCAAATGGATTATTGACCTTTAATGGGAAGTTATACATTGCTGCAACATCCCCACTCAAAATTATCATTTTAAATGAGTTTCATTCATCTCCAATGGGGGGTCACGGCGGATCTCTTAAAACTTATAGAAAGATTGCTGAAATGTTTTATTTGCTAAATATGAGAAAAGAGATAATTGAATATGTCCAGGCATGTGCAATTTGTCAGTACACCAAATACTTGACTTCGAAGCCTAGTGGTCTACTTCAACCACTCCCCATCCCTGCTACTTCTTGGTCTAACGTTACAATGGATTTTATTACAGGATTGCCACAATCTAGGGGTCATACTGTCATCCTCGTAGTAATTGACAGGCTCACAAAATTTGCTCACTTCAGAGCACTACCCACAAGCTTTACTGCAGCAACTGTAGCTCAACTATTCTGTGAAATGGTAGTAAAAAATCACGAATTTCCGCAATCTGTAGTGTCAGACCGTGACCCTATTTTCCTGAGCAAGTTTTGCCAGCAATTGTTCAAATTCAGTGGAACAACATTAAAATTTAGCTCAACTCATCATCCACAAACGGATGGGCAATCCGAGGCATTAAATAAATGTATGGAGCAGTACCTAAGGGCATTGGTGTTTGATAAGCCATAGAAATGGTTCTCTTATCTGTTATGGGCTGAAATGTGGTACAATTCATCATTTCATTCAGCTATTCAGATGACCCCTTATCAAGCACTATATGGTCGACCTCATTACTCCAAGGATGATCTTACAGTAGCAGTAGTAGAAGAAGCCTTGACTAACAGAGATCAGAACTAAATGGCCAAGTATGCCAATCAACGCATACGCAAACAAGACTTTGCAGTAGGAGATTGGGTGTTGGTTAAGTTGCACCCTTATTAGCAGCAATCATTGGCCCAGAGATTGAATCATAAGTTATCTAAACGATATTTTGGTCCTTATCTAATACAAGAAAGGGTTGGTAAGGTAGCCTATAAATTACAGCTTCTTAGTGCTACTAAGGTACATCTTGTGTTTCACGTTTCCCTCCTAAAGAAATTATATGGCAACCCTTCAACTGTTATTCCTTTACCATCTGCAATTGAAGATCATGCACCAGCGGCTATTATTGGACAGCGAACATCTCCCACCTCTGCTAATCCTCAAGTACTTGTTGAATGGGAAGGCTTACTGCGAACTTCAACATCGATGAACTTACTAAAAAATTTGCCAATATCAACCTTAAGGACAAGGTTGTTTCTGAAGAAGTGAGTATTGTTACGAATGGCACAAAGACTAGGGTCACAAAGGAGTCTGAAATACAACCTGAGCACATTTATGAGCTAGCGCAAGAAAAAGAAAAGACACGTGAAGCAAGAAGAACCTCAGAAAGGATTAAATCAGTGCCACGATGGATGAAGGACTACAACATTGCTTGAGAGTCATTGCTGCGTAACAAAATTCAGTTTTGAATAGTTTTTATTTTGTGTTGTTGATTTCTTTTTTTTTTTTATGGAATGACTAAATGTAATTCTGAAGTTTTCTCTCAAGACTCGAAAGAGAGATTGTTCTGTTTTAAATAAAACTACTGCACTTGTTCAGTAATTCAATTTGCTTCAATGAGACTAAACATACTCATCAGATATTAAAAAGAAAAAGAAAAAAAAAACCTGAAATGAATTTCAATAAAATTAGATCTTGAGAGACCAAAATGTTTATGTCAACCTAGTTTTATATATAAAAATAGAGTTAAAATATAGCATTGGTCCTATAGTTTCACCAAACATTGAATTTAGCCTTATAATTTTAAAACCTAAAATTTGTTCCATGTAGTTCCTAAAATTATTAAAGATTGTCACTTATGTTAGTTCACGGTTAATCAACCGTTATATATGCATATGTGACAGTGACTGTGACTCTTCACTCAATATCGAAATCCATATTAGATGTCACATCAATCTTACTCACCTGTCACATCATAACTAGTCATTTTGAGAGAGAGAGAGAGAGAGAGAGAGACTTTAAAAAAAAATTACTAAATATGACGTGTCATGTGAGTAAGACTTATGTGACATCTAATGTAAACTTAGATGTTCAGTAAAAAATCATAATCAACATTATATGTATACATATAACGGTTGACTAACTATTGACTAGGATTAGAAATCATCTTTAATGATTTTACAAACTACATAGACCAAATTTAAAATTTTAAACTATAAGAATTAAAGACAATATTAGATAAAATTATAGGGACCAAAGATATATTTTAACATAATAATAATAATAATAATAATAATAATAATAATGGGAAAACGAACTTGAGGCCCGTAGGCCGTAGCGTATTGGACAATCAATGTGTGACCAAAAAACAGCGTGAAAACTCAAAAACAAATTAACATTCCACTTTTGTTTTTTGGTCTTATAACATTCTACTTGAAAAGCAAAAAGGGTACCTGATCGTTTCAGCTTTAAGCCCAGAATTCAAGTACCCAAAAGAAAAAGTAAAGTTCAAAAAAAAAAAGGACGAGAATATTTTCTGGGTCCCTCACAGACACAGCGACATGCATGTGGCAATGATCCCATTTAGCATCTAATCGCGAATGTAATATTGGGTTTCTGTTTCTTTTTCATTTTTAAAATCATGAAAGGCTGGTTCTGGTTTTACTTGGCATAAAAGCATGTGCACGCACGTAACCAAACTTCTCAACCTTCTATCCATCGGATTCCCAAATGGGTATGAACCATGAACTTGAACATCCATCAAATAATTAAATATTTGAAAGAAAGAAGGTGCTTCACTAGGAAGCTGCTATGTGCTATCTCACATGGCTTCCATCTGTTTTATTACCTGGATAGGTATCAAATGTGCCCTAAGCAATAGAAGGGGATTTTATTTTTTTCGTGTTAACTATCTTAGTTTCTTAATTCAACAGCGCACGTGTGTGCATGTGAATATTGAAAGGGAGAAAAGGGAAAAGAGATAAAGAAAGAGTTTTTATCAGAGAAGTTGTAATTAGTGGGTTCAGACTTCAGAGTCTCAGGCCATGATTGATGAAGCGCAGGTGCACCACTTTTCTCCCATTACCTTCTTTTTTGGTTATATTTTATTCGCTATTCTTATGGGCATGTATCCGCTTCCATCTATTGATCTTGAAGGACGTGTTTGTTTTGAAAACCAAAAGGGTTTCTATTAAAGCAGGATCATGGTTTTCCAAATACATTTGGGGACTATTAGATCTGTGCATGATATATTTATATACATATATATATACACACACTATCTATTTATGATATGTTTATTATTAATGACCTGCAGGCTAAGTGTTTGATGTATTGCTTGGGTTCCTGAATCAGCTGTGACCAAATGTGTGTCACCAAATGTGTGTGTGTCACCTTGTGGTTTACACTGTAACTAAAGCTCATATAACATTTTTTGTGACCCCTTTCACTTCATTTTTTAATTCAATTTTAATGAAGGGGTAGAATTTGTCTTATGTTCATGTTTCTTACGCCTTATAACATGGAAAGATTCCCTTCTCTAATCATAATGAATAATTAACATTTTGAGAGTATAATTATCAAGTGTTTTGCTCTTTCTTTCCTCCTCCTCTGCCCTCTTTAGTGGAAGACAAGAATGTAAGTGGCATTCACGGTTTCTTCGCTTACTCTGTCTCAAAAGTTAACCCCCGTGATCACATGGCTTAGGTTTGGATTTTTGATGTTAAGTAATCACAAGTACATCAATGTTCTTTGGTGGATCCCAAACTTTACCATATTTTAAATTGCCCTCTTAGGCATCATTTCTGAATCTTTGTCATACTTGGAAGCTAATGGAACTTTTAAATTCATTTACCACACTCATGAACACAGTTAAAACTTAAAAGTAACTTTATGCATCACTTTTATTTTTACTATTGACTTCTATTTTTTTTTTTTTAATGGTTTCTTAGTTTCTCTCTTTTTCAATTTTTCTACACCTGGTTGAATCTCAACGATGGAATGCCCACTTGACATATATTTGTGAACGGGTTTTGCCCTCTAACAAATTATTCATCAAATAACTCTACGCTCCGGTGGTGATATATATTCTCTGATGCCTTCATTCTCAATCTTCTTAACAAAAACGTAATTGCTTTTAAAAGGAATTCAAAATAAATAATCATCGGAAAAGCTTTTCCAAAAAAGACCTTAATTTCCATATTATTCATATCTCAAGTTGACAAAGCGAAAACGAAACCAGCACTAAGCAGCACGTTCTTTCCCATGTTTTATGTCGGAGAAACTTTCAATAAGACCAAAGCCTCACCCGTCATTACTTTCACATTACCAGGTGTTAAAATACCTGACAAGCCCTTTAAAATAACTAATTCTTATCTGACTTATTTATTTTTGATCATATATTATACTGAATCATATACAGTAGCTATCCTTCATTCATTCATTCATTTCCTCATAAACTACGCAAATTACTTTCTGTCAGTGTTATGTTCATCCCCACATCACACTTCTTCAGCTGCAGAGTAGAGAGTGTAAATGATAGACAAATGAGAGATTAATCAGAATGAAGAAGAATAAGATGCAATTGAAAACTCTGCTCTTCTTCTTATTCTTCTTCGTCCGTTTTAACTTTTGTTTCCCATATGGTCTTGCTGCTGCTGTGAATGATGAAGTTTCTGCTTTACTTTCTATAAAAGCAGGTCTTATTGATCCGTTGAATAAGCTGCAAGATTGGAAATTGTTGGACAAAGCACCAGGGAAAGATGCAGCTCATTGTAACTGGACTGGTGTCTCTTGCAATTCTGCTGGAGCTGTCGAGAAGCTTGATCTATCCCACATGAATTTTAGTGGCAAAGTATCCAATGAAATACAAATGCTACGGAGCCTCAATTCTCTGAACTTGTGCTGCAATGGGTTCTCTACAACATTGCCAAAATCCATAGCCAACCTCACTACATTGCAAAGTCTTGATGTCAGCCAGAATTTCTTCATTGGTGATTTTCCATTAGGCCTTGGAAAGGTATCACGACTTATCACCTTGAATGCATCCAGCAATGAATTCTCAGGTTTCATTCCTGAGGACCTTGGAAATGCTTCTTCCTTAGAGACACTGGATCTCAGAGGCAGCTTCTTCCAAGGGTCTATTCCAAAATCCTTAAGTAGCTTGCAGAAGTTAAGGTTCCTTGGTCTCTCTGGGAATAATCTCACCGGAAAAATTCCAGGAGATCTGGGACAGCTTTCTTCATTGGAGTACATGATTCTTGGGTACAATGAATATGAAGGAGGGATTCCAGCAGACTTAGGAAATCTCACCAATCTCAAGTACCTTGATTTGGCAGAAGGCAATCTTGGAGGTGAGATTCCAGATGAATTGGGAAACTTGAGGTTACTAAACACAGTTTTCTTATACAAGAATAATCTCGAAGGCATTATCCCAGCAACCATGGGCAACATGACTTCATTGTTGTTACTGGATCTCTCTGACAATGTGCTATCAGGAAAAATTCCGCCAGAAATAAGTCAGCTGAAGAATTTGGAGCTCCTAAATTTCATGAGCAACCAGCTATCTGGTCCTGTCCCTGCTGGCCTTCGAGATTTGCCTGAATTGAAGGTGCTTGAGCTATGGAACAATTCCTTGTCTGGCACATTGCCTAGTACCCTTGGCAAGAATTCGCCATTGCAGTGGCTAGATGTATCATCCAACTCAATATCCGGTCAGATTCCAGAAACACTTTGCAGCCTAGGAAATCTTACCAAGCTTATCCTTTTCAATAATGCCTTCTTGGGTCCAATTCCAGTTAGCATATCAATGTGTCCTTCACTTGTTCGTGTTCGAATTCAGAATAATTTTCTAACTGGAACGATTCCAGTGGGTTTTGGGAAACTAGGTAATCTTGAAAGGTTAGAATTGGCTAACAATAGTCTCACTGGTACAATTCCTGATGACATTGCTTCTTCCACATCTCTTTCTTTCATTGATTTCTCCAGAAACAACCTCCATTCTTCTCTCCCTTCCATCATTCTTTCCACGCCAAACCTGCAAACATTCATGGTCTCTCAAAACAACTTGGAAGGTGAAATACCAGACCAATTCCAAGACTGTCCTTCACTTAGTGTTCTTGATCTCTCATCAAATCGTCTCTTTGGAAGCATCCCAGTGAGCATTGCTTCTTGTCAAAAATTGGTAAACTTGAACCTAAAGAACAACCAATTGACTGGTGAAATTCCAAAATCACTAACCACCATGCCTTCCTTGGCCATTCTAGATTTTTCCAACAACTCTCTAACTGGTCAAATACCTGATAACTTTGGTATTTCTCCAGCTCTGGAAGCTCTCAATGTCTCATGTAACAAGCTTGAGGGTCCTGTCCCGACAAATGGCATGCTGAGAACTATAAACCCAAGTGATCTTGCAGGTAATGCTGGATTATGTGGCGGTGTCCTCCCTCCATGTGGCCAAAATTCTGCATATGCATTAAGGCATGGGAATTCACAAGTGAAGCACATAATCACAGGATGGATCATTGGAATATCATCAGTATTGGCCGGTGGAATTGCTATTTTGATTGCTAAATATATATACCTAAGGTGGTACTTTGATGGCTTCTGCATTCGGGAAAGATTGTATAATGGTCACAAAGGGTGGCCCTGGAGATTGATGTCATTTCAGAGACTAAATTTTACAAGTTCTGAAATTCTAGCTTGTATCAAGGAATCAAATGTGATTGGGATGGGAGCAACTGGCGTTGTTTACAAGGCTGAGATACCACAGTCAAATACAGTTGTGGCAGTGAAGAAGTTATGGAGATCAGAATCTGATATTGAAGTAGGAAGTAGTGATGACCTTGTAGGAGAGGTGAATCTCTTAGGCAGGCTAAGACATAGAAATATTGTTAGGCTCTTAGGGTATCTTTATAATGACACTGATGTTATGATAGTTTATGAATTTATGCACAATGGCAACCTTGGAGATGCCTTGCATGGCAAACAAGCTGGAAGGTTGCTCATAGACTGGGTTTCACGGTATAACATAGCTCTGGGAATAGCCCAAGGACTTGCTTATCTTCATCATGACTGTCATCCACCCGTCATCCACCGAGACATCAAGTGCAACAACATACTGCTTGATGCAAATCTTGAGGCAAGGATAGCAGATTTTGGGTTAGCCAAAATGATGATCAGGAAGAATGAAACAGTCTCCATGGTTGCTGGATCCTATGGCTACATTGCCCCGGGTGAGTTTTATTCCATACATCTTACTTTATCAGATTAATGGCAACTTTGGTTTTCAAAATCACTTGAGAACTAGTATAGGATAGATTTGACTTTTTATAGATGCTCATAATTCTGAAATGTTCAACACTTGTTTGGCAGAATATGGATACTCCTTGAAGGTGGATGAAAAGATTGACATTTACAGCTATGGAGTAGTTCTGTTGGAGCTTCTCACAGGGAAGAGACCACTGGATTCTGAGTTTGGAGAATCTGTAGACATTGTAGAGTGGATTAGAAGAAAGATTAGAGACAACGATTGTCTAGAAGCAGCATTAGATCCCAGCGTAGGAAACTGCAGACATGTTCTAGAAGAGATGCTTTTAGTTCTGAGAATAGCACTCCTTTGCACTGCCAAGCACCCAAAGGACAGACCCTGCATGACAGATGTGATAATGATGCTTGAAGAGGCAAAGCCTCGTAGAAAAAGCAGTAGCAGCAATGGAACATTTGAAGTTAATAAAGAGTCGCCAGTTTTTAGTGCATCACCACCAATGAATGGCCTTCTTTAGGAACCAAAAATGGGTTTTCTCAGGCCAAAATCCGGTTCTTCCACTGTACTTAGTTAGAGCTGTATTTCTGTTAGTCTCCTGTAATTTTGTAGCCAGTGGTTCATATTTGTCTTTAAAGGATTACTGGGTATCACCAAAATGGATTAATTTTGCAAAAAGATTTTCTTTTTATTTATTTCCAGAGGTTTTAATGTGAAAATTTCCAGATGCACTAAGAAGAACTCCCTCAATCCCTCGGAGAAGCCCAGAATATTTTATCAGTTTATTTTATGCACATGAGAGGAAAGCTTAGGATCTTATAAATACAGTATAATATTCCCAGCTAGTCAATGTAATTTTAATATTTTGATCCATTTATCATTGTTTGAAATCAGACACAATCTGCATAAAGATGAGTTCCACGCCAATTCCTAGAAGTGAAAGATTCAACTCAAAATTCGTTTTGTTTTTTGTGGTTTTCCTAGTAGCCAAGCCATTGCTTGTGCTTTAAGTTCTTGACCAGGAGTGTCTTTTCGTTCCATAGAACATTCCAAAACACATAGCTTGCAAAAAGCACATAGTCCACGAGTCCAAGAACATGCTATTACATCGGGAAGAATGTTTAATTGGATCTGGGACCAAACTCAAATTGAATTACTTTATATAATGTTTAATTGGATCTGGGACCAAACTCAAATTGAATTACTATATATTTATCTTTCAATCTTAGATATTGAATTAAACCATAAAATTTATGAAATTGACCAAATTTATTCGCTAACTTCAACTTATTTCAGTTTCAACCATAACTTAATCAATGCTTATTAATTATTTCTTTAATAATGTGCCACATTATTATAGGGAAGCAGAGAGTCGAGGGTCCAAGAGAAAAGGAAAAACTTACGAAATTTACTTTTCATAATGAAATAAAAAAACAAAGAACCAGAAAATAGAGCACATCATTTAGTGAAAAAGTAGACATAAAAACAGTCAAAAAATTGTCAAAAACCTAACTCACCCATTTAGTCTGCATAAAGAGATAATCAGCTTAGTGTTTAGCTAATTCATTTAGGATTTGACCGAACAGGCTGAGTTTACTTAACTCACGAGTTAGCTCCCTTTTTTAAAATTTTTTGTATTATATATATATATATATATATATATTAATAATATATTTTAAGTTAAATAATATAGAAGAAAATAAATAAAAAATATCATGATAATTTTATATTAAATTTATATAATCATTAGCTCTTAATTATTAATTAATTAAAAAAACATTAAAGAAAGAAAAGAAAAAATAATTCTAAAAAATTTAATTTTAAGCTTTTTTTTGAAGTTCTAGATTTCTCAATTTATATCTTTCTCTTCTTTTAAAAACAAATGGACTATTTTTTTTAGTTCTTATTTAAATAAAAAATAAAAAACTAAAAAATAAATAAGATGAGTTAATAGACTAGCTTGTTTAGCCCATTATAGACAAGTTGGGCCATGAACAAATATAGATCCATTTAAACAATGAACCGATTTAATTCACTTTTCACTATTTTAGATTGATCCATTTTGACAGTGCTAAACTAAAATAGTTACAAAAATTCCTTCATATCAAGATGTAAGTACTTAATACTCGCCAAAAAAACAATTCTATGCCAAAAACGAAGATCCTTTCTGAAAAAAAGTCCTGTGATCATTACAAAAAATTGGTCTCTTTTCCTCTGAAACTCTTATTAGCGGGAAGAGAAAATGGAATCAGAATTTGATGCCTCATAAAGTTAGCAACCATCCCACATTTACAGCATTAAGAAACATTCTAGATTTGTATAACTAGTCATATATTTAAAAGAACCCAAAAAAGAAGGAAAAAAAAAAACCCTATGATGCCTGAGCCCTCCTAATGAATTTATGAATGAAGGGGCAGTGACAAATAAACCCCCTCAAAAAGAAAAAGATCAAACAACAGCAACTGAGACTAACAAAAATAAGGCCGTGAAAAATCCATGGATTTGCATATTCCTTTTTGTTTTTTCGTTTTCTTCCTCTGTCCTTCATTCTTGCACTTCGTTTTTAAAAGCCACTCCCAAGTTTTCTAGCTTCTAAGTCATACAAACCATATCTAAATGTGCTCACTTTTCTGTCTGCTGTTCTTTTCCTCCAGCCTTGGTGCTGCACATAAGTAACGACATCAGAGGAAGAAACTAAGGTAGTCCTTGAAATTAATTTAAAAAAAAAAGGAATTAATTTAAAAAAATAAAAAATAAAAAATAAAAGATCTGCCCTACCAAGTCCATTAGCCTCAGATGTCCTCATGATTCTGAGCCTCCTCACAGAGCTTAGGAACATCCTGATTGCAATTCCCAAAGAGAAAGAAAGAAAGAAATAAAACATGGGTTCCAAAATTTTGGCAGTGCTAGATATAAAGACAAAGCTATAACATATAGCCAAGAGATCACCTGGATTTTTATTCAGTAGTGGAAAGAGGATAATTAAAACATATGATTTTAGTACTAATAAGCTCTTTAAAACCAGAACAAGAAAATAAGTCTGTTCACATCTCAGGGATCACAGGGTTATGGATTCGAGCATAAAAAATAAGTGTACATATGATGCAGTGCAGCTATTTTCATAGGGCTCAGGCTATCATCAAGAAAGAAGCAGGTACTTCTTAGCAGACAGATACAGCATCAGATTTGCTTGTTTCAATTAGATAGTACATGTCCTACGTGACAATCTACAAAGCAAGCAAGAGCCTGAGAAGTATTGATACTATAATCAAAATAATGACTATGAACTAAATATATACCCCCAAGGTACATCTCCAACAAGCATCCAGTCTCCTTCTTTGTCTTCATAAGTCAGTACAAATTTCGAAGAGCCATCCAGCAAATTCGACTGTCCTTCTGCTCCAAGTATAAAGCCTATACAAGAAGGCATAGTACGAATTTAATAATAAGACTCATCATGCAAATAAAATCACAGTGATGGCATTATCACAAGAAGGAATCACAATCTCCATAATATGAGATTTCCCACCAAAAAATAAAAGCTCACTTTTAAAAGTGCCAGCTACAGTGTGTTCATTAAACATCTCCTCCAATGCATGTGCTAAGCTTTCATAGGAACTATGAGCACTCAAATCAACCTTCCGTCCTATCGGTAACCCATCCATATTTACCTTCACAAACCAGGAACTCTTGAGGTTGCCTTTGTCTCTGGCACTAATGTTTTTTTTATCAGTGCCATTATCAGTACTTTTCCTTGCCACTGTATCATTGCTCTTACTTATCTCAACCATAGAGTTGAAAGCATCGGTGGCTGGTGATTTTGCGTGGTTATTAAAGCTATTCATTCTATATGCTCCAAGAGGAGGCCATCCTACAACCTGACTGTATGAGGATTTCCATCACAATAGAAGTCTCATCAGTTAAGCATCAGATATAGTAAATATTTATCCATTATGATTTTAAAGAGAGAAAGAAACAAAACAAACCCCAAGATTCTCCATCTAGAATGAAACCAGAAACATCCAACAAAGAAAAGTGCTTTGCACAAACAAAGTTCTTGTTGAGTAATAGTAAACCAATTCTTTGCACTAAAAGTAACAGCACCGGAATCCAAAAGGCTGAACAATAATTCTTGATGTGTTACTTTTGTGACTTTGTCAAACAAACTAGGTTATTAATGATTTTTACGTAACCCACCCAGTTGCAACATAGCCATAGTTAAAAAATTTTAATAATTTTTTTAAATGAATACTGCCTTGAGTTCTTAGGAAACTTCAAATTGGACCAGAATTTTAGATGGTATAAATATTACTGGATCCCATATCAACTGACCAAGACTCTTATTCCATATATTTTCAGTATGCTCCTATGTTAGGCATAAGGGATTTGGAAGGACTAGGAAATATCAATTTCTCTCCCGCCCTTCAAAGCTTTTAGACCAAACATAAATTAACCTTAATTTTTCTTAAACTTTAGGGAATCTTTCATCTCAGAAATGACTATTCCAACGTTGACAACATATGAAAAAGTTTCTCTCATCTGCATGGAACCAATGAATAAACTGTTATAAGTAGTTACTACTTAATACGATTATCATGTTAAAATCTTTTTACTTCACGACCAATTGAAATTTCAACCTCCGAAATTAGTGCAAATTAAGACTACAATAAACATGAAATTGAGTCACTTAATTAGGTATACTGATTTTGGATTGGAGGAAAAAGAGAAGATAATTCGGGAAATACGGCTTCAGAGCGGAATACGGTGTCAGCTTTTGGTTTGGACGTAGGCTCCTTTCACCATTTTAAGTTTTTTCATCTAATTCATCAATTTTATTAGCATAAGTAAAACTGTTGTACGTATTTTCATACAGAATATTGAGTTTTCGACAGGGGTACACGATCCAACATCCATTAATCCATATCAGATAAACATTCATTAAGATCCAATTGACAACTAGGATAATGGAATACTCGACATAGTATGCAATGGAAATCCGAATTTGAAGTAGTAACTAATCCTATAATTGATCAATTAAATGAGATCACATACAGACTTGGAGAAGATTAATTATTAGAGAGCGTGTTAAAAATTAAATAGCAGATCCAAACCAAGCCTAGGCAGAACAAGTAAAAGGGAAAGAACAGGACCAAGAGAAAGCAAGAGGAATTGGCATACAATGAAGGAAAGATATCTTAAGATAATTCACCTGAGGCCAGTAGTAGCGACAACAGAGTCGGCAGTTCTCTTGGTGCCAGCAGTGACGTGAGCCCTGGTCAATGAGGAGGAAGACGAAGAGGAAGAGGAAGAGGAAGAGGAGGTTGACGAGGCTAATGAAGACCCAGAAGAAGAAGAAGAAACCATTGAAGGAAAATCTTTAGCAGTTAATATACGAGCATAGTGAGCCGTTGAAGGCGGATGAAAAGGCTTGGAAACAGGACGATGAGAAAGGCTTAAGCCAAGACCCAATTCAAGCTCAGACTCATCCGGACACGAAGAATCCTCCGAAGACATCACCAAATTATCTTCCTTAGACACCGTTAAGATGGAGCAACAAGTGGAACCTCCCAGCATCGCCGTATGGTTATGCTATGAAGGGCAGAAGTTGAGAAGAGATGTGAAGGAAGAGAAGAGGAGGAGGTATGCAGAATAATATATAACCGAAATAAGAGCATGAAGAGTGGATGAATTGGAAGCCAAGTATTGTGAGAAAAGGAAATGGAGGAAAGGGTTGGGAGGCGTCTGGTGGATTATGGAAAGGAATGGTTAGGTGTGGAAGTGAAGGCGATGCTAAGCATTGCCGTGTGACCCACTTGTCTGCTTTGTGCGCCTTCATCAATCTCTGCTTTCCTCGTTCCTTTTCCTTTTTTCGTTAGTTTGGATTTAGTTTTGGACTTACCGAACCCATTTAATAAGTTTTATAAATTATAAATCTATTTAATGTTAATTTTTAAACAGCTTAATTTGATTTTAAACGGTTTAATTTTATTTTAGTTGAAAATTTTAATTTGATCTAAATAGTTTTGTTTATAATAATTTTTTATTTTTAATTTTAATAAAATATATATAAATATTAAAAAAGACTAAATTAGATATAAAATTTATATATAAATAATTTTGTTAATATAAAATATAATTATATATAATGTAGTTTTTTATATATAAAATTAATTCAGTTTAATTGTAATACCCGCTATTTAATTTATTTTTTAAAAAAATAAAAATAAAATAAGTTATTACTATTTCACAAATATGGTTCTGCAAATGAGGTGTAATGTGTTTGTAATGTTGTATTGTAACATGGTAATACTTTAGAATAAGGTTTTGTACTATAGACTAGTAATGTGAGATGCTAGATCATGTAAGGACTAAAGTGAAAATTTTAGGGACTAAAGTGAAAGATTTTAGAATCTTGCGAGGTGTAGTGAAAATGTGTACAAATGATAGGAATAGAATGAGAAGATTATAGGAAACTTGATGTGAAATAAGAAGTGAAAAATAATTGCTAGATTTTAAGTTATGAATTTTTGAAATAAATAGTATGTTTAACTTATTAAGTGAATTAAAGAAATAAAAAGAAATTGAAATAAATAGATTACGAACAGTGGACGGAACAATGGACGGAGTTGTGGAAATTGAATATATATATATATATATATATATATATATATATATATATATATATATATATATATATATATATATATATATATATATATATATGTTATATGATGTTTTGATTGTAGGTATCAACTAAAAGATAATGTAAAAATTTAAATAAAAGAAATAAAGTAATTAGCTAAATCAACCAAATCTAATCAAAATATTAATTTAAGATAATAAAACTCAATAATTAAATCTGAAGAATATCTATAGAAATTAGATAATGGTTTATATGATGATAAGTGATATATAGTAAGTATAACAATGGAAACAATAATGATAATCAGAATAAATTTGTTGCGATAGAATAAGTAGGAAATTAATAAAATACATTAGATAAGTAATAAATAATTGTAATTCAAAGAAGCCTAATCTAAACCGAATATAATATTTTACTTTGTTAATTTAATTTATGATTTGAATAACAAATCTTTTGAATTCAAATACCTATCTAAATCTATCTAAACTTAGAATCCCTAATTCATATCTCTCTATTAGCCAACACACTCATAAAGTATCTATCTCTCACCTCCACCTCACCATTCATACACCTCACACACACACATATTCAATACCTCACCTTCCTGCACTCTCCCCGCGCGCACACACACATTCACACCACTTGGTCATCACACACCATATCCATCATCAAACACTTCCAAAAAGGCTTCATACACACATCAACATAATCTCCAGGCGCCACTTCTTCATTCAATTAAGGTAAGTTTCGAAATTGTAAGCATATATATATATATATACATATATATACATTATATCTTGTAAATTCTAAAATCTTAAATTCTAAAACTTTAACTAACAAGAAACATAAATTCTAATCTAAATTTCTTTTTTTCTTTTCTTTTCAAAAATTACAAAATTATAGTACACAAATTCTTTTGCACATTAAGGGGGTCTTAATTGGTTTGATCGGTAGAATTCATTGAAATCCAGCTGAGTGAACTAACCCTTCTTTAATATTATCTTAAGTGTTAAAGTAATAGGGTATAACGATAGCTAATGACCGTGGTGGGGATATGATCAATGATGATAATAATAATAATAATAATTATTATTATTATTATTATTATTATTATTATTATTTTGTTTGGAAGAGGATGCACATGTGATTTATGAGATGGTTGAAATTTGAGACAATTGAGATTATTTAGATTTTTATACTTGATGATTTATAATGTTGTATTTTATTATATTGGATGAATATTGTTTGTGTTTGGGCGGGATAGTACCCTCTCTCATGTCAAGCGGGAAATCCGGGTGATAGGATGACTTGACCTCTGAGAGTAGAGACAACGATTCCTTCGGTAGGGAGATGAGCCCAGATTTAATCCGTGAGGCACCCTAACCGTTACTGATGAGATTGTGCGTCATGGCGGGTTAATGAAATTGAGGAAATTGGTTGAGCGAGCCTACGGGCGCTCCCGGATATGATGAGATTGGTTGAGCGAGCCTACGGGCGCTCCCGGATATTTTGCCATTGACGAGTACTAGTTCCGTTGGTCTGAATTGTCTGATTTAATTGCGACTTTCTGATGTGTACTTCCCTTGTGATTTTATGAATTGTGCCTATACTTTTATTTTATTATTTTTGCATAGCGGATTTTATTAGGGCGGGGATTGGTTCGCTCACGGAGATTATTATCTCACACTCGTTGGTTTAAATTTTTTTTTCAGATCAAGTAGCGGAAGGGGAATTTCCGCAAGTGGATTAGGTTCGCCGTTGGACTATTCCATTGTTGGATAAGTCTCGAGTCGTTGGTATTTATTTTATTTAGTTAGAAAGCTCTGTGGTCAACTAAGACATCTAGAGGTTTCGGGCTGTGAAATTACTTTAGTTAATTTGATTTAAATTCAGAAATTTGTATTGAGGATTTATGATATGGATTATAGTAGGAGTTGGAGATTACAATTATGCATTCATTTGAGCTGATGTGACTTTTTGAATGAAGGAAAATTGATTATTTTATTTAAATATTAAAATTGTAATTTGGGAGATTGCAAGGAATCCGGGTAAGTTTTCCTCTCTTCTTATGTGTATATGAGATACAGTTAAAATAAATTATACCATAAACTAATAATCATTTTAACGAACATTTGATATTTATTATATTTATTTCATTAATTTTCAATTATAAATTGCTGTCTAATTTAATTAACCTTTGATTTTTCTTAATTAATATTTTCTAATTTTGGCCTTATATATATATATATATATTATATGTTCATATATAAACATATATGTATATATGCCTACCTACGTAAATACAACAAATTATTTAGATTATTCACACTATAACATAATATTTATTTTAAGTCCTCTTGATATGGCCAGTTTGACCACACTGGTAACAGGTCGGCCCTGCGGTACTGGAATTAGAATTCCTGTAGTAACATCGACCAAAATGGCGTCGGCCACAATTCTGGCAATATGGTTTATCTTGATATCCTCCCCCATCTTTTTGTGACCGGGATGCCCCCACATAGGAGGGCATATGTCCTGCAAGCACTGTAGGTGCCAAACTAGTGCCTCCTCCACGACCAAAGGGTCGTCTGTCTTGTTCGCGCTTTCTCTTGTTATTAAAATCTTCCCGACGTCTTGCTCGCTCCTCCATCTTACGAGTGGTGTCGACAGCCTCAGTGTAGGATGTGAAGGATCTAATATTGGACCCTACCTATTAATTTCAAATAATTACATACACCATTACTATCCCATTCTAGTACAATTTAAGTAGAAAAGCTCATTCTTTCAAGAATACTTACCTCTGAGAATAAAGAGTCTCGAAGTCCTTCCAAGAAGCGTCGGATCTTTTCTTGTTCGTTCGGGATCATGTGAGGGGCATATTCTGACAACCTCACAAACAAAGTACTGTACTCATCAACCGTCCGAGTCCCCTGACGAAGCATCTCAAAGTCTCGCATGCGTGCCTCTCGTACACTCCTTGGAAGAAACTCTTCTAGAAAAGTTACCTGGAACTCCTTCCATCCGACGGGTGGGGCATAATCGGCCATGCTCTTTTTCCATGTTCGCCACCAACGATCTACCATACCCCTCAGTTGAAATGCTGCCAAGGCTACCCTTCGTGATTCAGGGCAATTCATAGTATCTAGGATCTTCTCACAGTCATCGAGAAAACGTTGTAGATCCTCATTAGTATTCTCTCCGGTAAAAATTGGGGGTTTAAGTTTTAGAAACTCTGTAGTCTTTATCTCTGTCACAACTCCTTCCTGAACTTGTAGAGGGGGAGGAGGTGGCATCTGTTGTGATTCTTGTGCCCTCACAGCAGGTGTCGATGCCTGTGAGTCATCCTTCAATGGTTGACTCATTAGGTCTGCCAGTCCTTTTACTTGTTCCTGCATGGCAGCTAGCGCTGCCATCATAGCTGTCGGATCGAACTGTGGTGGCGCTCTACCATTCCTTTCCGAGCCTACAGCAGGTAGCTCCCTACTCTGTGCTTGATTATCGTCTGCAAATTCACGCATCTTAGACACTACGTCTGCTGATGGTGTAGGCACGGGGGCCAAGGTCCTACCTGACCTCATACGACCCCCACGAGCTTGTGACTGACCACGCGCCATTTAACTATACAAGAAGATAACTACTTTAGAACAAGAATTATACTGACCTACCATGGGTATGATATGAAAGAAAAATGTTTTAACTCTAAAGGACTTTTAGTGGATCCTCTGCCTATAGTTATGCCGCGGTTCACAACCATAGGGGAGGGCCCACTAAGGACACCCTGCTTTGTAGTCACTAAGAGACCTAAAACTTGGTTCTGATACCAACTTTGTCACGACCCGAACGGTAACACGAATTCTGCGTCACCGTAAGCCTAACGGACATCTCTATTTCTACCCCTTTTATGTTATTTATGTAAAATATTTAACGTACATTAATAGAGACAAATCAAAGTTTTAAAAAAAAAAGAAGAAATATATATATATATATATATATGTATATATATATATGTATGTATATATATATATATATATATGTATATATATATATGTGTATATATGTACATATTGTCTATATTAATGTAAGTTAAATATTTTACATAAATAACATAAAAGGGGTAGAAATAGAGATGTCCGTTAGGCTTACGATAACGCAAGATTCGTGTTACCGTGCCGGTGACATTAATTTAATTTAAATTAAACTAAAATAATAATGAAATTAAATTAATTAAAATTTATATTTTAAAAATTAATTATTCTTTTTTCAATTTTGGTCAGATTTGACTTTATTTATTTAGTTTGATTTTAAATAACCCTATCTACACCTTTGTTTCCGCTTTCGGGATATTTCAATTTCTCGTCCTTCACAAATACAGATTCCTAATCAATGTATGACGTTATATATATATCATGTAAAGAAATTATGACATCAATTTAAAATTTAAAGATGACTTGAAATAATATATCTCTAATTAGATTCTTTAACAAAACACTGGAAAATAAAATTTACCCGGTCTGGTGAATGGAAATCACTTGCAACTTGCAAGTAATACAAAAAAGAAATGAAAGCATGAAACTTTTAAAACTTATGTTAGAGAATAAGATGAGTAAGAGAGTTGGAAAACTTGTATTCAGCCCTATCAAGCTAAAATATTCGACTGGATTATGCAAAATGTGATTGAAATGCATATTTGTCTTGAGCCTAAAATATAATTTATAAGTACTTAATAAAATTAATTTTCAATTAAGCATATGATATTGATCAATTAATTATTCTGTCATTTATTTTTGTCTTTATAAATTAATTTATTTTAATGAAAATAAGTAATTTAATGTTAAATATAAATACATTAAATCTTAAGTTTTACTAAAATTTTAAAGACAAAAATATTCTTTACGTCTCTAATATTTATATCAAGTTTCAATTTTGTTCTTAATATTTTTTTATATTAATTATGTCTTACATATTTTTTTAAATCTAATATTTTTATTAATGTCGTATATCTTACTAACGAAAAATACTGACTAAACAGTTAGTAAAAATGATAAATTTAAAATAAAAATGAATCATGTAAAATAAAAATGACACAAAAAAATTTTAAGACATAAAAAGAGCAAGTTTAAGTCTTACATATTTTATTTTTATTTTAAATTTATTTTTTAATTATCCAGTCAGAATTTTTCGTTATTAAGATAAATATTATTAGTAAAAATGATAAATTTAAAATAAAAATAAAATATATAATTCATAAATAATTAAAAAAATATTAAAAAATAGATTAAGATTTGATATAAAAGTAAAAAATAATCTTGTCAATATAAATAATTTAGTATTAAACCACAAAAACTTAAAACTCTAGAAGCGCTGCTCATTGCTGCGTGGGTGCCGTCAAGCATGATGTATCGCGAGATTCTTAATGTAAAAGCGTTCGAGAAATTGAATTATGGAACCCTCGAAAAAGTCGCGATATGGTAGGGCCCACTCACCCGCAAACATACGCTCCAAACGACAAGCCGACAAAGTGTGGGCCTCAACATTACACGGGTCAGGGACCGCAATGGGTCCCAAGTGTCTCTCACACTGAAACCTGTGACACGTGGGCCCACATATCATTCCAATTCAATGTTGACAGCTCACCATAGCAGACCATGACTTTGGAACCATTCATTTTATAGGCTCCGGAGGCGTCCGTGCGTGATTTATAATACGCTTTGAAGTCCGGAGCTGCCTTGGCGCGCCGCGTGGTCGTCTCAGGTACTTCCCGCTCTGTCTGGTTCTCAACGGCGATCGGCGCGTGTCGTGGGCCGAGCAGACAGCGATCTACCCTGCGCCAGTGGGGCCCAAGATAGACATGTGAGTGTGTACTGCCAAATAATAAGATACGCTCGAAACGTTTCTATATTTTCACGCTTTACCCAATGATTTCCTGACAGATGGATCGACCCCACAACCTGGAGTCCTTTCACTTTATGCACTTCACGAGTGTTCACATTCTTTTTTTAAAAAAAGAAATTTTCTTTGCGTCAGGGATGAGAAATTTTATCATATCTGTTCTTTTTGGACAAGGCCCAAACAACAGAACTGGGCCAAAGAAGCCCACCACAGAGCAAGACTGAGCTGATTGGTTTCGGATAAAAGGGAAGTGTGCCCAATGCCCCTTCATGTTTCTGCTATCTGTTGGGCTTCGGTCTATTTTCCTTTTAGATTAAAATATTTAAACTTATATACATAATGATGCTTAAATGCTCAAAGTTCATTTATGATAATGACGCGAAAAGAAAAAGGAACTAATTGGTCACACCTGGTTGAATTTAAAACAAATATCTATTGTGAGAACTTTTTCTGTTACAGATATCGTTTCCCTTTATGATAACTAATATTAGGGAATGCACTCAATGTACTTCTCAGATAAATAACAGAGATGATTTGCATAAAAATATCTTAAAAATTGTAACCTTATAAAAGGAAGAAGGCTCAGTGACAATTTTTAGCTGTTATGTCTCTTCTCTTGTTCATTAGGGTTGACCTCATCTCATTCATCCTTTTACTCCATTTTGAAAACTTTTAAGACTTAAGCTTTTTAAGTTATTATTATGTCTCTAGATTTATATCTAATACTAAAATAATATTTTTATTCAAATTTCAAAACCATTTTGAAATAGTTAGTCAAAATTTGGAACTTTTATTAAGATCATGAAAATTAAATCCTTCTATTAATAAACGGAAACCAAGTATAAACTTTCATTAAATTAAATACTAAACCAACTTTTTAAGCAATTATTATTTTGTATTGTAGAATAAAAATTTAAATATTCATTAAATTGAATTAGCAACCATTTCAACAATTTTCATTAACAATATTTGTAAAAGAAGTCGAAATGAATTATTTTTAAAAATTAAGGGAGCAATATAAAATAAAGTTAACAAGCTAATATTAAAAAAGAAACAATGTTAAAAATCAAAACGATGTTTTGACTATTACGAATATTTAAATCGCTTCCATTTAGACAATATTAATAACTAAATCTTTATATATTTTCGTTTAGTAATTTAATGGTATAAATAATTTTTTAATTAAAAAACTTAAATATAGTTCTTTATATCTTTCTTTATCAAGTTTTGAATCAGAATATGACAAGTAAATAATTCTCTAATCAAAATATGGTAAGTATATAATTTTTAAAAAATAACTATAATTTTTACAACTAAATATTAAATGATTTTCAAAAAAAATTTACACGTGTTTTATTTTTACTGAAGAACTGACAACAAAAATATAAAACCTGTATATAGGTTTTGTCCACTCATAAATAATGAAATTGATAAAAGTGCATATCAAATAATTTTATCAAATACATTTTTGTTATAATTTTTTTATATGTAATTTGATTTAAAAAACAATTTCAAAACAAAGTCTACATATATAATTTTTGAAGAAACGATAATAAATAATAAAAACATGCCCCTGCAAATCTGCAATTAAATATCAAAAGTGAGTAATTCCTGAATTACATATTCATTATTTTTTTATTTCCAATTATAAATGCATGAACTTTTATACAGATTTGGAATTAGTTATAAAAAATAGCCTTAAAAAATAGATGATAATGATTTATGCGTTGATTGATTTAAAGCTGAGCATTCCAACATAAAAGAAATAGTAAAAGATACAGATTCTTGATAGCATATACATTATATATGCAATATGAAATTTCATAATCAAGTATGCCTTTATATTGTAAACAGATAGATCTTCCAGCATACTATTTAATCTCCATTGCGTAATATGTAAATTAAAAATTTTATTAATAACAATTTTATTTGTAAAAATTCAAATAGAAAAATACTTTACCAATTAGATTAAATTGAGAAATACTATTCAAATTGAAATGAGATCTCACCTAACATTAAATGTCACCACCGCATAGAAAGATTTTTTTTTTATCATAATGAAACTCACTTTTATTAAAACGGCATCAAGTCAAAAATACAAAAAAATTTTACAAAATATAAAAATAAATTATTACAACTCAGATATCAACTTATGTGAAAAGAGAAAATATAATTTAGGGCAATACACCCTAAACAGAAAACCTAAAACTATACTGTAATATCCCAAGAATTTATATGAATATTTAAAGCCTATTTTGAAGTTTAGTGAAAAATTTAATTACGTGGAAAATTTTCTTTTTGAATTAGTGAAGAAAATGTGGGAATAGAAATTTTTATTTTTAATTTAGGAAATTTTTACAAATTCTCAAGGACTAAAGTGAAAAGAAAAGAAAGTATAGAGGACTTTTGAGAAATGACCAAGTAGGAACCCGAGAAGAAAAATAGAGCTTATGGGAATGAATTATGAGTCCGGTACCTAAAAGATGATGGATTCGAGGTTAAAGTGGAGTTTGAGATATCGAGAGGGATTAAAGTGAACAAATCTTATAAGCTAAGGTGGCTATGAGCGATTTTATCGAAAAAGAAATTGGTGGGGCCCACGCGTATACACTTCTCCTTATTCTTTTCTTTTTCTCATTCTCCCTCCCGTAGCTTCACTTTCTCTCTCTCGATTATGCTTGCAAAGGAATTTCTTCATCAATCATTTATGCAATTTTTGTTTTGGGAAGGAAGCTATGAAAGTTAGGATGATTGGAATGGTCAAGTGCAAGGTGGGAGTGCTGAGAGCATGAAATCCAGGTGAGTGAGTTAATACTTGCTATGATTAAATATCTTTGTTATTGACTTTTTGCATCATAGTGAAAATATGTTGAATATCCAAGTTTGAAGAGAATGATGTGGGATGATGAGACATAAACAATTGTGGAACGTGCCAGGTGATGTATATAATTATATTTTCTTATTTTCTCATGAATTGAGGTTATATGATGGATTGTGAATGACATGTGAACTGAGTTGAAATGTATCATACTCTGGTTGTTGAGTTCAATCATATGCGGATAGTTGAAGTATGTTATTGTTGAATAATTGTTCTATATTATGGGTTATGTTATATACATGCTATGTTGCTGGAACCACATTGATTATGTTGTGGCTTGAATTGTAAATGACTGAGTTGTGTATGTGGCTCAAGATTATGATTGAGGATGTTTTTATATGTGACTGTGATTGTGTTTGACTGGAAAGGAAAGGCATGGTGGTGCACCCCATGGAGAAACCTATGTGAAGCTATAAGGGTGGAGAATATAAATGGAGCGATAAGGGTGGATGTGGCGGGGGCCGCGGGCAACGATCCAGAGGTATTCTGGACGACCCGGTTGGTACGGGAATTGTGTGTGAAATTGATTTCATCGATTACTGTTGTGAATTTTGAATTTTGTTGAAATGCATTTGATTCACTTGGATATTGTTGTGAAGTATTATGAATAATATTATATCATGTGATGATCGATCTACGTATGATTGCTGCATGTTATCATTATGATGCATGATTTTTATTTTGTCATAGTATTGTGTTATCTACTCACTGGGCACGTGGTTTGCTCATACCCCTCTTATTGATATTTTTTTTTCAGAGTTGACAGCTGAAGGTAAATATCGGAATAAGGAATTATGGATCCTTAGTCCATAATTACCTTTTCATTTGTTCAGGATAAAGGTATAATAGTTAAGTTTTATTCTAAGTTGTATAAATCTAGAAATCTCTGTAATCGGGTAGGTTCATTCAGTGATGTAATGTGAGCAATTGTAGTATGTATAGAGAACTCGTTTTGGTTGCATGAAAAAGAATTGTATGATTTTTAAGAGAAAGATAGGCTTACGGAGGTGAAATGAAATTCACTTTCCGTGCCGGTCACGTGCTCAAATTTTGGGACGTGACAAGTTGGTATCAGAGCTTTGGGATTAGGTCTCCTACCGATTACAGAGTAAGGTAACCTTAGTGGGATCTCCTCTATCGTGGTGAACCCGGGCACGACTATAGAGAGATGGCTCCATTGAAGGTCCTGTAGGATGTTTTCATTTCCTTTCCCTCCGAGACTTGTTTTTTCTTAGGAATTATGTTTTTAGTTTTAGTTTTAGACAGATATGGCTATACTTTTGAACCCAGTAAAGGAAAGGTTATTATTGTTTTGATTCCATTGCTGTCGGATCAAATTGTATGTATGGGGCTTTATATGTTGAATTCATGATTGATTTTGTGTGAATGATTTCCTTTATCTTTCTTAATTTTATTATTACTATTTTTTTAGTATCATCCCATAAAAGAAACCACTGGCATTAAAAGCGGAAGGATTACATTGCAAAAAAAAAAAAATTACTCATGCATGAGTAATCTAAAAGCGAGGTGGTCTCGGATTAGGAGGGTTGTATTGTATCATCACCCCTCGACCATTCCTTGGAGCGAGAGACAGAGCAATGTCGCGGAGGGTAGTGTAAATCCCATTCATACAATCAACACTTCTTTGTTGTTGATTGCAGAAGCACTGAGTAGACCAATAGAAGAACCTGTCTATTCTTGAAGTCATTTCTGCATGATTGCGTTTAGTTAACTTCTCCAGGTCTCCTATCATCTTTTTCAGATTTTTCACCTCCTGCTCTAGACAGGCGATTTTGTCCTCCGAGGTATGGGCCGTGCTAGTCTCCTCAGCTTCCTCGTTCTTCTTCATTTTCTTCTCCATATGCTTCTCTAAAGACCCTTCAAAAGGTCTTTTGCCCTTGTCTTTGCCTAGACTTAAGTTTAAGTCGAGCTCTTCTCTCTTGGCATCCACTGTGAGATCAATGTACTTCCTTGTGGCCATGATTTGAAAAATTTAGAAATTTATGTGGGAGTATGAGAAGAGAGGAACGCTGGGAAGTTGTAGGCTCAGAGATGATTACTCTTTGTGGTGTGGTAACTGAGAACGTTGGGACAGTTCTTATAGAGGAAAAATTTGAACTTAGAGACAAAGAAGATATCTCTTCGCCGCACCCTACACGCTTAACCTATGGATTTCTGCAAGCTGGAAGCTAGGAGTCTAAGGTAGGCATGCACACCAACAACGCGTCGCATTAATGGCAAAACCACGAAAGTCAATATTCGGTGGATTTGCGGCCGATTTACACTTGGTTTTTCCATTTCTCTCGTTGGCATTTTCTGAAATTGAAGGAAGTCGACAATGTAGCCATTACAGAGTGTCTTGGATGTTTTCACGATGAACTAAAATGTATTTCTATGCTTTCTTGTATTGTTCTTGAAAGCCTTCAGTTAAGTATAATATACATGATTGATTGAATTATACTGTGATTATATGTATCTAAATACATATGATATGTATGTATGTTATTCATGCATAGAGAGTGAAGGCTATTTGTTATGGCCAGGAATAATATGTAATGATTCTACATACATTCAGAGAATGTGAAGTCTGAAATTTAAAAGAACTTGAATAGATGAAAATATATATAGATAATGATGTATCTCTATGTTTATACATATATACATATATGCTCGTAGAGGCAAGTGAAAGGTAAAATTTTTCTCTCACTTTATGGAACGCTTGATGTGTAAATGTGAGAAGTTTTTATTTTAATATATATGTTTGAAAATGTGTAAGCTTAGGGCAAAATCACGGATTAGAAACCTAGATAAGTTTAATATGAAGCTACCCGTTCATGGAGTAATATCTCGATTTAGAATTATTGGATATGACAAATACAGAGTTAGGAAGTCATAAATTGAAGCGGCGATTAGTTTAATAATTTGAGAAAGAGTCAAAAGTTAGCCGAAATTTTTGAGGAAATCTTTTGTATTTGATTATATTTTGTTATTTTCTGGCATGCTTATCAGAGACCGTTGGCATTGCATCGGATAAGGTCTGTAGGTCATCTTTAGAGTATGATGTAAAGGTTTTGTAGCCCTAAATTTCGTCTATATATAATGGATGCCCCATTACGCTGCTCACTACACTAAGAGTTTATATCTATAAGCTTTCTAGCATCAAACTTCTCCTTCTGTACAACCTTTATAGCTTAGAAAAATATGGCCGGCAATAAATCTTTCAATTTAAACTTTGAGGCTGGCAAGGTAGAGCTGGATCTAAATCTTAGCCTGGAGAATTATAAGAATAAGAGATCCATGGAAGAGTCACCAGAGGCTAAGAAAAGAAAAAGGGATGTAGTAGAGTTAGAGGATGTTAGCACAGCAACATCTTCTAATAATGAGCTTGCGCTTATGAGACAAAAGATGGAGGACTTGGAAAGACTGATAAACCGCCACTTTGAGGACCAGGGGAGATTGATAAATCGTCTCTTTACAGAACAAGAGAAGCTTTTGAACCGTCATTTTAGGGAATTGGCGAATAGAGTTGATAGACATTCGATGTTTGCAACTCAAAATTTTTGTGACCAACAAGCGAGATGTATTGACTGTATGAATAGAGTGACTTCTGCACTTCGCCAAATTTCCCAGACGTTTCCTCCAGAAACTCTTTCTAGGGTGCAACGATTAACTTCCTCCTTAAGGTCTGAAGCACCTTCTTCTTCTAGACCTGGAGCACCTTCTGCATTTCAAAAGCCTCCTCGTTCTTAATTTATCTTTTCTTTTGTTTGTACCTCAAGCTGATGTTTGATCTAATGTTTACGTATTAAAATTATCTGTTTTGTAAATCAAGTTCAGCTTGTTGCCTGTAACTTATGTATTAGAAATAAAAAATTTTCGTATTTGATTTTTTGTTGTTGAGGCAATTCTTTTACTGAAGAAACTTGAGAAATAAAAATATGTTGAACTTGTTATATTTTGTACTTGATTGTGAAAATTCCAGAAGAGAGAATGAGATATAGACAAAATATCTGCATTTGTTTCAATCTTGAGTTTTGAATTCGGAGGACCGAATTCTATTAAGGGGGGAAGAATGTAATATCCCAAGAATTTATATGAATATTTAAAGCCTATTTTGAAGTTTAGTGAAAAATTTAATTACGTGGAAAATTTTCTTTTTGAATTAGTGAAGAAAATGTGGGAATAGAAATTTTTATTTTTAATTTAGGAAATTTTTACAAATTCTCAAGGACTAAAGTGAAAAGAAAAGAAAGTATAGAGGACTTTTGAGAAATGACCAAGTAGGAACCCGAGAAGAAAAATAGAGCTTATGAGAATGAATTATGAGTCCGGTACCGAAAAGATGATGGATTCGAGGTTAAAGTGGAGTTTGAGACATCGAGAGGGATTAAAGTGAAC
This sequence comes from Biancaea sappan, assembly GCA_037074585.1. NCBI lineage: Eukaryota > Viridiplantae > Streptophyta > Magnoliopsida > Fabales > Fabaceae > Biancaea > Biancaea sappan. Next base: position 8,740,366 of record CM073492.1, on the reverse strand, counting down.
AAATCTTATAAGCTAAGGTGGCTATGAGCGATTTTATCGAAAAAGAAATTGGTGGGGCCCACGCGTATACACTTCTCCTTATTCTTTTCTTTTTCTCATTCTCCCTCCCGTAGCTTCACTTTCTCTCTTTCGATTATGCTTGCAAAGGAATTTCTTCATCAATCATTTATGCAATTTTTGTTTTGGGAAGGAAGCTATGAAAGTTAGGATGATTGGAATGGTCAAGTGCAAGGTGGGAGTGCTGAGAGCATGAAATCCAGGTGAGTGAGTTAATACTTGCTATGATTAAATATCTTTGTTATTGACTTTTTGCATCATAGTGAAAATATGTTGAATATCCAAGTTTGAAGAGAATGATGTGGGATGATGAGACATAAACAATTGTGGAACGTGCCAGGTGATGTATATAATTATATTTTCTTATTTTCTCATGAATTGAGGTTATATGATGGATTGTGAATGACATGTGAACTGAGTTGAAATGTATCATACTCTGATTGTTGAGTTCAATCATATGCGGATAGTTGAAGTATGTTATTGTTGAATAATTGTTCTATATTATGGGTTATGTTATATACATGCTATGTTGCTGGAACCACATTGATTATGTTGTGGCTTGAATTGTAAATGACTGAGTTGTGTATGTGGCTCAAGATTATGATTGAGGATGTTTTTATATGTGATTGTGATTGTGTTTGACTGGAAAGGAAAGGCATGGTGGTGCACCCCATGGAGAAACCTATGTGAAGCTATAAGGGTGGAAAATATAAATGGAGCGATAAGGGTGGATGCGGCGGGGGCCGTGGGCAACGATCCAGAGGTATTCTGGACGACCCGGTTGGTACGGGAATTGTGTGTGAAATTGATTTCATCGATTACTGTTGTGAATTTTGAATTTTGTTGAAATGCATTTGATTCACTTGGATATTGTTGTGAAGTATTATGAATAATATTATATCATGTGATGATCGATCTACGTATGATTGCTGCATGTTATCATTATGATGCATGATTTTTATTTTGTCATAGTATTGTGTTATCTACTCACTGGGCACGTGGTTTGCTCATACCCCTCTTATTGATATTTTTTTTTTCAGAGTTGACAACTGAAGGTAAATATCGGAATAAGGAATTATGGATCCTTAGTCCATAATTACCTTTTCATTTGTTCAAGATAAATGTATAATAGTTAAGTTTTATTCTAAGTTGTATAAATCTAGAAATCTCTGTAATCGGGTAGGTTCATTCAGTGATGTAATGTGAGCAATTGTAGTATGTATAGAGAACTCGTTTTGGTTGCATGAAAAAGAATTGTATGATTTTTAAGAGAAAGATAGGCTTACGGAAGTGAAATGAAATTCACTTTCCGTGCCGGTCACGTGCTCAAATTTTGGGACGTGACAACATCATCATTTACTAAGAAAACTAAAATATAGAAGTAACACACCACATCTCTTCCAATATTTTTTAGAGAGACAACATTAGTACAGGTCTTCCAAACACGATTTGAAAAAGAAATTTTTATAAATCGGACCAGTTGAGTCACCGATTCAAAAGTTAATGGTCGAACCAGTAGTACTTAAAATATAGAATAAATGTATATGTTATAGATATTAAAATATTAAAAATATATAATATATAATACATAATATTAAAATTTTCTAGGCATATTACATGTATATTTATACCAATCCTATATTTTCTCTTAATAGCTTAAATTTTTTGAGGTTTCTTAAAAATAAATAATATTCAGTAAAAATTCTGAAAAAAAAAATTGAACCAATTGAATTAACCGGTTTTATCAATTTAAGATTAGTTCAATCAATTTTTTATCGACTCAAACATTCACTGCTTCACTAGCCTAAAACAAATCGGTTTTCTAACTAGTTCACCGATTTTCTAGTTAAATCGGCTGGTTTGGTTCGATTTTCTAGACATTGATTTTTATAGATCTGAAGAAGTGAATTGCTAAGTTTTAGGAGTCCACATATGATTCTTCAAAGGGAAACCTCTTCCATAGAATAGGAGAAAAACTTTCATAATAGAAAAGAAACTCATATTCTAAAAGAAAAAGCCTCGTAAATAAGAGAGAGGAGAAACAAATGCAATACAATAAAAAAAAAGAAGAGAAAAAGTTGGGTGGAGGGCTGCTAAGGATGCCTTTCCCTCAAACCCTAACAAAGCTCTTTTTTTTTTTAGGAAAAATTATATTTTATATCCTTAATGTTTACACGTGTTTTCATTCATTTTCCTGAACTTTTTTTTTTGGTCAAATATTTCTCACTTCTTTTAAATTTTTTCAAATATATTCTTTTTTGTTAACACCTTCAATGGGTTAACGGCGTTGCTGACATGGTTAAAATATTTATCACGCTATGTGCCACGTCATTTGACACGTGGCTATGTATTAAAAAATGACCAAAATGTCATTGAAGCCTATTTGTGACATATTTTAGAAGTAAGACCAATCACAGCGTGACACGTGACACCAACCACGTCATGACACGTGACATCATACAACACATGACATGTGGCAACAACTACACGTGGCACAAATCACGTCGTGACAAGTAGCACAAATCACGTCGTGACATGTGGCACCAATCATGTTGTGACACGTGTCACAACTTTTTTGATATTGGAACCCATGACTTGTTGTGGAGATGAAGAAAGCTTTACCATCAAGCTAATGGTTATATATTGTCTTATATACTCAACAAATTATATGTAAAGACATTCTTAGAGACATGAATGAAAACTCGTGTAAACATTAAGGACATGAGATATTTTTTTTATTGTATATATTATAAAACAATAATAAATATTATAATAGAAGAATATGTCATTATTTTGCATAAATCATTTTAAATTACAAAAAAGTTCAATTTTTTACATATATTAAAATCAATATAATAGACTAAAACAATTCCACTCTAAATCATTAAATGTCGGTAGGTCATTTAATTATTATAATAGAATAAATTTAATGAATAAATTAGGTAAATTAATAAATTTGGTAAATTAATCACATCACATTAAATGAATTTGAAAAAATTAGAGTATATTGCTATATAATTAGTTTATAATTGATATAATTGCTATATAATCACATTAAATAAATTTTAACAAAATTAGGGTAAATTGCTATATAATTGGTATGTAATTGCTATATAATTGATAAATTAGGTAAACTTTTCAATTGAAATATAATATATTTTTATTTGGTAAATTAGCATTTATTATATACAAATAATCAAATAATTAATTGTTATATAATTGCTATATAAAAACTTACCTATAAGTATTCATATTATTTATTTATCTTCTTAAATAATTATAATAAAATTTAAATTACCTCCATCAGATCAAACTATAATAATGAATTATCATTCATTTTTCTTTTTTCTATATAAGCTCGCTAGACTTCTTTATTGCACCATCATCAATGCCCAATCTCCTATCTTCATGTACATGTTTTTAAAAAGCGACAATCACTATTGGCCAATTTTGAGGCTTTTTCATTTTTTAAAATTGAAATTTTAAAATTCAAAATCAATGTAGATATTTATATATTTCTTTCGAATATCTCATTCATATTTGCATATCTCTTTCTCTCACATAATTTTCCTTTTTTTTTCTTTTTGATTTTGCTTCTTCTTCCCTTACATGGATAAAGGATAACAATGACGATTTATCATCAAAGTTTTAAAGTGATGTTTCTCTCACATCATTTGGTATCATAGCTCAATTTTTTTTATTTATTTTTTCTGGTCTATATAATTCACGTACTATTCACATTCGTGATTGTTGTTCATTCCATTGTGATTTCTAATTTTCTATTTCTCTTTTGTACTTTGCGTTTTTTTACTTTCTTTGTTTATGTATTCGTTTTTCGTTGTTGTTTTCTGAGTTTCTGGTTTGTCTATGTTTCTATTTTTGGTCTTCTGATTTTTTATTCATGACTGTTGTATTTCATTTCTGTATTATTCTGATTTTCTAATTCTAGTTTTGCTTTGCTGTTTCTGTCATTACGTTTTCTTGAAAAAAGCAGGTCATAAGAAAGATCAAAGTCTAAAAGAAAAAAAATGATGCAATTGAGGTATTTACTTGTGTTTGAATAATATAATTTGACTATTTTTAAATTAAATTTTTTCTTAGTTTTTTATCTAATAGGATTAATGAATAATCCCTTTTAGGCTTATTATGAGCAAAGGGTAGAGCCCTCCTTATGAAGAGAAATTTCAAGCAATACTGAGATCATATGTGTACGGATTGATTGAATGCTAATTTAGGATTTAAAGTATTAAATTTTAAAGTTAGGATATGATGTATATTCCCCTTGATTATCTTCTTTTTGTTGTTTTAAGATTTTGTGGGTATGTAAGTTATGTTTTAAATTTTAATAAACCTATAGTTGTTATTATTATTGCTAATCCAAATGTATATTTGAAGAAATAGAAGAAGAAAGAATCAAAGGAAGACAAGGATTTTGATCTTAGCAGACCTATTAGGTTAATAATTTTTATTTTAACTCATTTTCATCATTAATTAATATGTTTATCTAAATTAATTCATATAATACCTTATTTTTTTGTCTTCTTTTCATTTGACGTTATTTACATTCTATATTCAAAGCATTTGTATTTAATGAATCATCTTATATGTATCTTAATATTGCTTGAATATCTTATTATTTTTGTACATGTATTCTTATATATATATATATATATATATATATATATATATATATATATATATATTAATTATCTTTATTTATTTGATAAACAAAAATTGTGACATTAGTGCTAATCCGTGCATCGTACGGGTCACAGCATTAGTTTTAAAAATATCAATGTATATGTCATAGATATTAAAATGTTAACATGTAAGATCAGATTTATTTTACAAGATTTGTTTTTAAAATTTTTAAACTTATATGTAATTTAAAATGATTTATGTAAAATAATGATATATTATTCTATTATAAGATTTATTATTGTTTTATAATATATAATAATTTAAGTACACTTTCTTTTATTTATAATCATAGAATACCTTTATATATAAAATGTTAAGTATATAAAATAAGTTATAACCATTAGCTTAATGGTAAAATTTTTTTCCTCCCCATAACAAGTCATAAGTTCGAATCTTGCCAATGAAAATATGAAGTGTTTTTTTTCAAAAACGCGGTGACACGTGTTACGACGTGATTAGTGTCACGTGTCACGTGTTGTATGGTGTCACATGTCATAATGTAGTTGGTGCCACGTGTCATGATGTGGTTTGTGCCACGTGTCACAATGTGATTTGTGCCACGTGTCATGACGTGGTTGGTGCTACTTGTCTCGCTGTGATTGACCTTACTTTTAAAATATGTCACAAATAGGATTCAAGGGCATTTTGATCATTTTTCATTACGTGGCCACGTGTCAGATGACGTGGCACATGACGTGACAAATATTTTAACCACGTCACGTGCCACGTCAGCAATGTCGTTAACCATTGACAATGTTAACAAAAAAGGTCATATTTGCAAACATTTGAAAGAAGTGTGATATATTTGACCAAAACAAAAAATTCAGAGACATGAATGAAAATGCGTGTAAATGTGGGACATAGAATATATTTTTTCTTTTTTTTTTTATTTTCTTCGCAAGGAATTGGATTAAAGACTCTCTTTTTTGCATTGAAAGAGTTATGACAACCTACAAGAACGGCCAAAGCCCAAAGAAAAAAAATCCATAAAAATAAAATGCCAAAGACTTTAGTCCAAAAAAAAAGAGAGAAATCTAAAAACTGAAAACTCACTTAAAAACTAAGAGAGGTCACTAAATTGTCACATAATTGATGCCACATATATCTTCATACAGGATAACCACTATCTTCCTAACTGAAAGCACTGATTACAAACTAGACAACGTGAAAAAGATATCTAGAGACTCTCAATCAATTTCAAAAATTTAAAGAAAAAGAACCACAAAAAACAATAATAACTTGGAAGAGGTCAACTAATTGTAAACAAAAAATAATGTGACTTATATCTTTATATAACTATTCAAAATCACTTACAACAAAATGAATTCTGTTGTAAAATTTATCATCACTAACACAATATGAGTTGTATCTTAAAAGATATTGTCTTTAAGAAAAATTATTCTGCGACTATAAAAATTATTCTGTGTCTACAAATTTTTTTTTCAGGATTAAACAGATCATTTTGAGAATTTTTTAAGAATCAAAACAATAGAAATATAGAAACATATAACTCAAAAAGTCAGAAAGGAGAGGAGAGAAGAGAAGATAAATATTATCTGTGTGTTCTTAAAAATGAAGGGGATGAGAGCCATTTTATAGGTGCATAAAAACACAACTTGTGACACGAAATTAATAGGTTGTTACAAAGGTTTTAAAACAATATAAATTTCTAAAACTGTAACAGTCTATTAAAGGCACATTAATTTCCAATTAAGGATTATAAATATTTCAAGAATATTTTCACAATTTTAAATATTCTCTCCCACATATTTCAAAAAGAAGTTTTTAAAAACCACTAGATTACGTAAATGGGTGTAAATACATTGAGTTTGGTATCTTTTGGACTATGAACCAAACCTAGATAGATAAAATATAACTCACAGAGTAAGTGATAAAGCATATAATTTCGATGAACCAATATGCTCTTGTCGTAAGTTAGGGATCTTACTATCTACATCTCACCCCTACAATTTCTACTATTAACGTCGTTGTACGCGTTTTCGGCCGTGAGCATGCCTAGTGTTCATGAATGCTTTAGAGATTTCGCCACTATCTCATAGGAGCCGCCCACTTCTCACTCATATAGGTAATTTCATTAAGTGTATTTGCAATGAATACTCCACCTTCAACGAAGGGCTATGAAAATTATTAAGAGCTTACGCTCAACCTCCCAACCAATGTATTCTAATACTTTCACATTTAACACCATAGGAAGGGACTAAAAAAATTAGTGCTAGCAGAACTAACAGATAACTTGTTATTACTCATATGAATCTTCTTTATGAGATCTCCAATCACAAAAGTCGGATTACCGCCACTATTAATTATCAATTGGCTTAAGTCTTATTCCCTTTAATGTGTAAATGACTAATTTTCTTCATACATGTATGTTTAGTCAAAGAATTGGCCAAATTCATTTTTTACTTCACATAACTGATCAGTATATATCAAATCTCATCTTTTAGCAATTACTTGATAATTTTGTGTCTCAACACAAGTATCTATATTTACCATTGAAAGTCTTATTCTTTACAATTACTATTGTTGCTTGACAATCACAATACATAGGCACTGACATTATTGGGCTTTTATCCAACTGAAAATTTTGCTAAGAAGTTTTTTTTACCACTTGGTCTTATTTTCAACTAACTGCAGAGCACTAAACTCTGATTTTATGGCGAACCTATAAATTTGTATGGTTGCTCTTTCCAAAATACCATCCTACCACCAAGAGTGCAGTTTAACCACTAGTGCACTTTGACTCATCTGAATCAAATATTCAATTAACATTATTGTATTATTCTAATACAATGAAAAATTCACTTTATATGATACCATAATTTATGGTACCATAATCCATTGTATTGTGTTCATATATACACTCATATGACATACAACACATGATATGTCAAGCTAGGTGAAGTTCATTAAATGCAACAGACTCTTATTTGTTTTTCTTAATTGAATGTTAAAATCATATGAGGTATTCACATAGTTTGTCATCAAAATGATCAAAGTTTTAAACTCTTTTTAAACATAATGTTCTTGTGATTTCAACCCTAAATCACATTTACTTCACCCATGTCTTTTATATGAATACAATTAAAGTAATTTTTGTTTTCTGTATCATCCATGCTCATGTAAATATTAAACATGTCATACATATACAAACAAACAGTCACACTTATCAAGGCAGGAAATTTATACACAACATAATAATCAATGTTTTAGAATTCATTTCATTTTTCTTGTAATCATGCTACATAAATATTGTAAAAATACCTCCCACGCTTTTAAATATTTTAGAATATAATAGGCTCAACTTATATGTGCTTTAATTTAGCACATAATTTTCTCATATAAATAATTCATATAGAAACTCATAATTACTATAAATGGCATCAAACACATAATATATATGCGCATTTATATTTATCTACCATATAATAATACTTTATAAAAACATAGTTACACACAATTATTTAGGAATTTGTCAAACTTATTTTTGTGACCAATCATTACACCTCTTTGTACAATAGAAGTTTTCTCATATATTAGCATAAGAAAAATGCTAACTCTAATTTTTATATGGCATACTAATATCTCAATGAGATAGTTTTCTCAATTTTTAAATTGACCCAAAATTTGTAAATGCCAATATCCACAAGATATTTGGTCACAAATCCACAAAAAATTTGGTTTTAAAATGACATGTGTGACTCACAATATTGATTAGCATCTATAAAGCCATCAGATAGAATATCATAAAATTCTATACTCCTCACATTGATGGCTATTTTGCCTTTTTTTTTTAAAAAAAAAATTCTTGTTACACTTTTAAAACATCATATATGTAAAATCACAATTTATATAGAAAGTGAATTTCCTCAAAATGCACATCATAATTTATATAAAACGGATTTTTCACAAAATCATAATCACAACTTGTATATGTGAATTTTCTTAAAAATTCACAATTACAATTTTCTTTTGTGTGCACACATGTAATTAAGTATTAACAAAATAGTTATAGACATTTCCTCAAAAGTCAAAGTACTTCTATTAAAGTACAATTTTTCACATAGCTTATTTAACCCACAATAGTAGAATTAAAACAAAATTCTACTAACACTTTTTTTTTAAAAAAAAAATTCTCTTTGACCAAGGGCTAAAAATTTTTAAATGTAGAATTAAAAATTCATACATAAAATTCTCATTTCATATAGCTTTAGAAAGCTCACAAAATTATGACCAAACTTTATTGTAGAATTTAAAATTTCCACAAAAACAATTTTCAGCATTTTAACACTAAATGCTTGATGAAAATTTTCCAAGATGTCAATAGTTATATTAATAGAATTTTATGAGATTTTATCATGTTTTCGAAAATTGAATATTTAGCCCATAAAATTTCTATCAATTAAATCACAATTTTATTAACTATTGATCATAGCAAAATATTTTTATAACAACACTCTTGTACCCCTCACTTGATTACTAGAATAGTGGAACCAATTTGTAAGTAGTACATCGGGTAGATTCTCAGGAAAGAGGTGGTTCATGATGAACACAATTAAAAATCAAGTCTTTATTAGTCAGAACATTTCCTAGACATGCACTCTTACATTATTCCACATCTTTCCAATAATTAAGTTTTCAGAAACAACATTCAAGCTATAAAAAGCTTTAAGAGAGGAAAACACTGGCCTTGACACTACTTGTTGTTATAAAAATAACATCCCAAATTTTCCATTAATAAAATTATCAAAAAAGAGACAATTTAAAATAGTTCATATACCTCATATTGTAGTAAGAATAAATCACTATTCCAATTCTCTTCATGAGTCACAAGCAACCACTCATGGATACTTTACAATTATTGGAGCTGCAACTTGAAGGTTCTTCCTTATAGTTTTACACTGATTTGGTCTCCTTCCAAAATATCTCAATCATGTCAAAAATATACAACGTTATATTTACATAGAGAACATGAACTATATATAGTGGAACCGGTTTGTAAGTAGTATACCATGTAAGTTCCTCGGAAGGAGAGGTAAGTTATAATAGACAATTAAAAATCAAGTCTTTCCTAACCAGAACATTTCTTAGACATGCATTCTTACATTATTCCATATATTTCCAATAATTAAGTTTTCAGGGACAACATTTAAACCATAAAAATCTTTTAATTTTCTGATCATAGAGGAAAACACTGGCTTTAACACTACTTATTGTTAGCCCTAAGCCTATATGTCATAAGTTTTGATGATGACAAATGTATTTGACATGTAGCATTGATATATATAAATGTTAATTATCATATATATGCTACAAAGTATTTAAGCATAATTATATTATTTAATATGTGATGTTTCATATATGGAATCATACTATTTATTATAAATTGAACTAACTATTTGGTTTGCAAGTAACATATATTTTATAAGTTGGTTCAAAACAAGAAGAGTGAGCATTAGATTGAAGAATAAGAAAAAGTAACATCATGCTTCACTCAAGGAAAACAACATGCAAAGATAAAGCTCCAAGAAATGAAGAACTAAAAAATTTGAAGTCTTGTAAGGTTGGTTGCATCAAGATAGCCTATATGTTTACATTAGGTATATTTCAAATAGGCTAGTATACTTGTGCAACTCAATGATTTAGATTTGCATATATTGACTCAAACATTTTGAACAAAAAGATAGTGATATATAAAGTTTTACAAAAGTTAATTTTTGACCTTTAGTCACTCTTTATATCATATCTCCTAAATGGAAAATCAATTTGTAATACCCAAGAAAAATAAAATATAAATATTTGTTTACAAACTACTGTTACTATTTCAGTATACGGTACTATTCACCTGTATAATACTATTTACGTATACGATACTGTTCATTTATACAATTGAAATGTCAAGTACTAGATGTGGTTTGGTCATAAAAGAAAACTAGGAAGAAATTCGTAGGAGAAAATGACGTTTTATGGGTGAAAATACCCTCAGGGACTAAAGTGAAAGGACTGATTTGAAAAGAAACTTAAAGGTTTAAGGTGAAAGGATAATTTTCCCTTTAAGTTTTCAATAGTAATAACAGAAAAATTTTCGATGAGGTGCACAGTAACTGCATTATTAGAAATGTCATTTTCATAAATAGTAAATTGAATATTTTATTAACGCATAGTGTCAAATAGTACCCTTGACTTTTGCTATAAATAGGCCCTTCCATTTCACTTCTAAACTCACACCTTCAACTTCTCTTCTTCTCTCCTTAAGTTTCTCTTACTCCAAAGCTAGGCGTCTGAGATTTTGGGCCTTTCCTTTTCAGCTTAGGTATAGGTAAGGATAGTATGCCCTTTCTATGTCTTTCAAATTTTAGAAGTTAATTTCTTAAGTATGCTCTGTGGTTGCGGCCTTGGCTGATCTTCCACATCAGAAAAACTGTCCTTAGTTGTTTATATGTTATTTTGATTCTCTGATTACCGAAATAGAATGTAAACTGTGAAGAATACATGTCTAGGAAAGTTCTGGCTAAGGAAAGACCTGGTTTTTAAGTGTGTCCAGTGTGACCCTCCACTCTTTCCTGGGAACTTACCTGGTGTACTCTTTTACAGATTGTATTCTCTATTTCTGGTATGAATAGTATCCGTACGTATGAATAGTAACCATATGAATAGTAACCGTATATATGAATAGTATCCGTACATAAAAATAATATTCATATGTATAAATAGTGATCGTATGTACGAATATTATCTGTATGTATAAATAGTATCCATACGTATGAATAGTGACCGTATATATGAATAATGACCGTACGTATGAATAGTAACCGTATATATGAACAGTAACCATACATATGAACAGTATCTGTACGAAAACAATCCTGACGTATTTTCTCTAATCTTTCATGAAAATCTCCGTAGCAGAACACCGAAATTCACCTGAGAACTCTTGTCTGTAATGACTTAGAGAAGCGATGTTCGTACGGAATCCAGGTGAGTGAAACGACCCCGTTTTAATAGAGTTTTAGCATTACTGGTGATAAAAAGTATGTCGTAGGACACTCCCAAGATTCATAGGGGGAAATTGGATTCAGAATGACGAATCTAAATGAGATAATTAATCCATAAGTATGGATAAAATGAAATAAGTATCTTATGATGATGTGAAGTTTGAATGTTTTCAAAAATGGATTAATTGTTATCTTAATATGTGGTTTATAAATCCATAATATAGTTATATACTATACCTGTTATATGGATGAATATTATATTGAGCTTCTGATTATGATATGAAATGCTATTGATTGTGATTGAGCGGGACAGTACCCCCTCTCACGGCAAGGCGGAAAACCCGGTTGACAGGGTGTCTTGACCAATGAGTGTGGAGACAACGATTCCCTCAGTAGGGATATAGCCCGGATTGGTGATAAATCCGTGAGGCGCCCTAGCTAAGAGGATGAGGTTGTGCGTCATGGCGGAAATATACATAATTGGTGAGCCGGCCTGTGTGCGCTCTCCGGGATATATTGCCATTGACGAGTACTAGTAACGTTTGTTGAATTGGATGAATTTTTATCTTGTATGTAAGAGGATGATGTTGTGCGTCATGGCGGAAATATACATAATTGGTGAGCCGGCCTGTGTGCGCTCTCCGGGATATATTGCCATTGACGAGTACTAGTAACGTTTGTTGAATTGGATAAATTTTTATCTTCTGTCTATTGGTTGAGTATGAGCCTTTGGATATGCTTGCATGACTGGTAATGTATTTGAATTTTATTAATGCGAGGCCGATTCGCTCATTGAGTTTAAAAGCTCACATTGTTTGTACAACCTTTTTGTTCAGATCAGGTTGCCATCGAAGAATATCTGCTAGAGGAGTAGATCACTTTGTACCTTCCCGTTGTCGGGTAGACCTCTCTTCTGTTATAGATTATGTTGCTCTGTAATCGTCTAGGACATCTAGTTCAGGGGTTCGACATTTGGCTTGTATGTCAGTATAATAATGTATTTTAAATTGATAATCTATGATTTTCATATAAGAAAATTTGATATATTTATCGGAAGGCTTACAGTGATGAGAGATTCATCATTGTGCCGGTCATGTGCCCAGAAAACGGGTCGTGACAAAGTTGGTATCAGAGCAAAGGTTGTTAGGTCTCCTAGTGATTACAGAGCAAGGTAACCTTAGTAGGACCTCCTCTATCGTTGTGAACCCGGGCACAACTATAGAGAGATGGCTCTACTGAAGGTCCTGTAGGATGTTTTCATTTCCTTTCCCTCCGAGACTTATCTCTTCTTAAGAAGTATGTTCTCAGTTTTAGTTTTATACAGATGTGGCTACACTTTTGAACTTAGTCAAGGAAAAGTTGTTACTTGTTTTGATTCCGTTGCTGTCGGATCAAATTTTTATATGGTGGATTTTATAAGCTGAATTCATGATTGAATTTGTGTAGCTATATTATTTTAGGGTACCAGCCAATAAAAGAAACCACTTGCATTAAAAACAAAAGAAAAAAAAACTGAAGGATTACATTGCAAAAAAGAAGAAGTTTACTCATGCATGAGTAATCTAAAAGCGAGGTGGTCTTGAATTAGGAGGGTTGTATTGTATCATCACCCCTCGACCATTCCTTGGAGCAAGGGACATAGCAATGTCGCGGAGGGTAGTGTAAATCCCATTCATACAATCAACACTTCTTTGTTGTTGATTGCAGAAGCACTGGGTAGACCAATAGAAGAACCTGTCTATTCTTGAAGTCATTTCTGCATGATTGCGTTTAGTTAACTTCTCCAGGTCTCCTATCATCTTTTTCAGATTTTTCACCTCCTGCTCTAGACAGGCGATTTTGTCCTCCGAGGTATGGCCCGTGCTAGTCTCCTCAGCTTCCTCGATCTTCTTCATTTTCTTCTCCTTCTGCTTCTCTGGAGACCCCTCAAAAGGTCTTTTGCCCTTGTCTTTGCTCAGACTTAAGTTTAAGTCGAGCTCTTCTTCCTTAGCCTCTACTGTGAGATCAATGTACTTCCTTGAGGCCATGATTTGGAAAAATTTAGAAATTTTTGTAAGAGTATGAGGCGAGAGGAATACTGGGGGATTGTAGGCTCGGAGATTATTACTCTTTGTGGTGTGGTAACTGAGAACGCTGGGATGATTTTTATAGAGAAAAATTAGGACTTAGAGACAAAGAAGATATCTTTTCACCGCACCCCTACACGATCAACCTATGGATTTCTGCAAGCTAGAAGCCAGAAGTCTAGGGTAGGCGTGCACACCAACAATGCGTCGCATTAATGCCAAAACCACGAAAGTCAGTATTCGGTGGATTTGCGGCCGATTTTACTCGGTTTTCCCATTTCTCCCGTTGGCATTTTCCGAAATTCAAAGAAGTTGATAACATAGCCATCAAAGATTGCCTTAGATGCTTTTATGATGAACTGAAATACATTTCTCCGTTTTATTGTGTTGTTCTTAATAGCCTTCAGTTGAGTATAATATAATTGATTGAATCATGTTGTAATTACATGTATGTATGTTATTCATGCATAATGAGTGAAGGCTACGATCAAGGAGAATATGTGATGATCCTACATATACTCATAGAGATGTGAAATCAAAATGACTTGGATAGAATAAAATGTGTAGATGATGATATATCTTCATGGTTACATATACTTACATATAATGCTCTCGTGGGCAAATGAAAGGCAGTGATTTCCTTACATCATGATAATGCTTAAGGCATGTGACCGTAAGCAGTTAACTTTGTTTTAAAATGTATATATTGATATACATATATTATGTGTAAATCCAGAATAAAGACACCGATCAGAATCTAAGATAAGGCTAATATGAGACTACCCGATCATAGAGGGACATCGTGATATGGGATTACAGGATAAAACAAGTTAGAGGGAGAAAATCTCAGACTGAAGAGCGTAGTTAGTCAGAACTTTGAGAAAGGTCAAGATTAGCCGAAAATTTTTTTTGAGGAAATCTTTGACTTATGTTAATTGCATTAAATTATATTTACTATTTACTCGCATGTCCGACATTAATTGCTGGCATTGCGACGTATGTGATCTGTAAACCTTATAGCAAGCGGCGTGTAGGTTGTGGTGGCTTTAGCTCCAGGGGCTTCGGGTTGTCTATAAATCTTGTATGCCCGTTACCCTACTCATCGCACCAAGCAAACCTACTTCTTTCATTACATACCTATTTCTCAATCTCCATTCCTTTCTCATTCGAAGTTATTTCTGAGATCCCTAGAGCAATGGCCGATAATAAGTCTTTCAACTTGAATTTTGAGACTGGCAATGTAGAGCTTGATTTAAATCTAAGTCTCGGAAACAACAAAGGAAAGAGACCTGTAGACAGGTCACCAGAAATTAAGAAGAGAAAGAGGGATGTAATAGAGTTGGAGGAGGACAGTACTGCAACATCCTCAGAAAATAAGCTTGCATTCCTGGAACGTAAGATAGAGAGCCTGGAATACAAGATAGAGGACCAGAAGCGACTAATAAGTCGTCTCTTTGAAAACCAAGAGAAACTGATAAACCGTCGTTTCGGGGAACTGGCTAATCGAGTTGATAGACATTCAATGTTTGCAACTCAAAATTTTCGTGACCAACAAGCAAGGTGTATTGACTGTATGAACGGAGTGACTTATGCTCTTCGCCAAATTTCTCAGGCGCTTCCTCCAGAAACTCTTTCTAGGCTGCAACGATTAGCTTCCTCCTTAAGGTCTGAAGCACCTTCCTCTTCTAGACCTGGAGCACCTTTTACATTTCAAAAGCCTCCTCGTCCTTAATTTATTTTTCTTTTGATTGTACCTAAAGCTACATTTGGTGTAAGCTTCACGTATTAAAATTATCTATGTACTAGAAATAAAATTTAAGTTAGTATCTAGATCTTCTTTGTTGAAGTGATTCATTTTACTGAAAGAACTTGAGGAATGAGAAGATATTGGACTTGTTATATTTCATACTTGATTCTAAAGCATAGTATAGTAATATCTTTGTGACTGAGCAGAGTTACTAAAATGATATTTCATTGCACTTCTGAGCTATGGAGGAATGCTGAATAAGTATTTTATGAACCTATAGAACTATGGGTTTGCCTCAATCATTGAAGGGATGCGACTCTATATGAGTCATTGAGGTGAGAGGAATTTTCATATATATAATTATGCGTAAGAAGTATGTTATTTACTTATCATATTTTCTAGGATTGTTCTTCCTAGAGATTTATGTAATGATTTCATTTTATATAACGCCTTCAGCTGAGAGTATCGCCTTAAGGTAGAAGGATCGCCTTTGGGCAAGAGTATTACCTATGGCCAAAATGATGCCTTCAGGTGGAGTACTTGTATTCGTAAAAGTTATAAGCTATGTGTATGGTAGCTTGTGTTCTGATATTCAGTATGAACTAGAAAGACCATGTGTCACTTTTGAGAAGACACCTATTTGAGGTTTTACATAGAGACAGAGTTCGTCTCTAATCAGATGGTTTAAGTTTGGTAAAGGTTATGAGGATGAAACACTTTATGGTACAAAAGATTGTGGAAAAAAAATCAAACTGATGAGGAAGAGAATGTTTACCGTTTAGAAAAGGAAAGTCCAATGCAAATTATTGATAATGCGGTCTAGAGTTCACAGTCGATAGTATAGTGTTCTTGTAAATCTCACCAAGGGTGTGATGAGGTTTTGGAAGAAAGAGATACAAAGAATGAGATATAGACGAAGTAATCACACTTATTTCAATCTTGAAATGAGTTTTGAATTCGGAGGACCGAATTCTCTTAAGGGGGTGATAATGTAATACCCAAGAAAAATAAAATATAAATATTTGTTTACAAACTACTGTTACTATTTCAGTATACGGTACTATTCACCTGTATAATACTATTTACGTATACGATACTGTTCATTTATACAATTGAAATGTCAAGTACTAGATGTGGTTTGGTCATAAAAGAAAACTAGGAAGAAATTCGTAGGAGAAAATGACGTTTTATGGGTGAAAATACCCTCAGGGATTAAAGTGAAAGGACTGATTTGAAAAGAAACTTAAAGGTTTAAGGTGAAAGGATAATTTTCCCTTTAAGTTTTTAATAGTAATAACAGAAAAATTTTCGATCGTACGCGTGAGGTGCACAGTAACTGCATTATTAGAAATGTCATTTTCATAAATAGTAAATTGAATATTTTATTAACGCATAGTGTCAAATAGTACCCTTGACTTTTGCTATAAATAGGCCCTTCCATTTCACTTCTAAACTCACACCTTCAACTTCTCTTCTTCTCTCCTTAAGTTTCTCTTACTCCAAAGCTAGGCGTCTGAGATTTTGGGCCTTTCCTTTTCAGCTTAGGTATAGGTAAGGATAGTATGCCCTTTCTATGTCTTTCAAATTTTAGAAGTTAATTTCTTAAGTATGCTCTGTGGTTGCGGCCTTGGCTGATCTTCCACATCAGAAAAACTGTCCTTAGTTGTTTATATGTTATTTTGATTCTCTGATTACCGAAATAGAATGTAAACTGTGAAGAATACATGTCTAGGAAAGTTCTGGCTAAGGAAAGACCTGGTTTTTAAGTGTGTCCAGTGTGACCCTCCACTCTTTCCTGGGAACTTACCTGGTGTACTCTTTTACAGATTGTATTATCTATTTCTGGTATGAATAGTATCCGTACGTATGAATAGTAACCATATGAATAGTAACCGTACATATGAATAGTATCCGTACATAAAAATAATATTCATATGTATAAATAGTGATCGTATGTACGAATATTATCTTTATGTATAAATAGTATCCATACGTATGAATAGTGACCGTATATATGAATAATGACCGTACGTATGAATAGTAACCGTATATATGAACAGTAACCATACATATGAACAGTATCTGTACGAAAACAATCCTGACGTATTTTCTCTAATCTTTCATGAAAATCTCCGTAGCAGAACACCGAAATTCACCTGAGAACTCTTGTCTATAATGACTTAGAGAAGCGATGTTCGTACGGAATCCAGGTGAGTGAAACGACCCCGTTTTAATAGAGTTTTAGCATTACTGGTGATAAAAAGTATGTCGTAGGACACTCCCAAGATTCATAGGGGGAAATTGGATTCAGAATGACGAATCTAAATGAGATAATTAATCCATAAGTATGGATAAAATGAAATAAGTATCTTATGATGATGTGAAGTTTGAATGTTTTCAAAAATGGATTAATTGTTATCTTAATATGTGGTTTATAAATCCATAATATAGTTATATACTATACCTGTTATATGGATGAATATTATATTGAGCTTCTGATTATGATATGAAATGCTATTGATTGTGATTGAGCGGGACAGTACCCCCTCTCACGGCAAGGCGGAAAACCCGGTTGACAGGGTGTCTTGACCAATGAGTGTGGAGACAACGATTCCCTCAGTAGGGATATAGCCCGGATTGGTGATAAATCCGTGAGGCGCCCTAGCTAAGAGGATGAGGTTGTGCGTCATGGCGGAAATATACATAATTGGTGAGCCGGCCTGTGTGCGCTCTCCGGGATATATTGCCATTGACGAGTACTAGTAACGTTTGTTGAATTGGATGAATTTTTATCTTGTATGTAAGAGGATGATGTTGTGCGTCATGGCGGAAATATACATAATTGGTGAGCCGGCCTGTGTGCGCTCTCCGGGATATATTGCCATTGACGAGTACTAGTAACGTTTGTTGAATTGGATAAATTTTTATCTTCTGTCTATTGGTTGAGTATGAGCCTTTGGATATGCTTGCATGACTGGTAATGTATTTGAATTTTATTAATGCGAGGCCGATTCGCTCATTGAGTTTAAAAGCTCACATTGTTTGTACAACCTTTTTGTTCAGATCAGGTTGCCATCGAAGAATATCTGCTAGAGGAGTAGATCACTTTGTACCTTCCCGTTGTCGGGTAGACCTCTCTTCTGTTATAGATTATGTTGCTCTGTAATCGTCTAGGACATCTAGTTCAGGGGTTCGACATTTGGCTTGTATGTCAGTATAATAATGTATTTTAAATTGATAATCTATGATTTTCATATAAGAAAATTTAATATATTTATCGGAAGGCTTACAGTGATGAGAGATTCATCATTGTGCCGGTCATGTGCCCAGAAAACGGGTCGTGACACAATTTTTCAAGATTATTAATCTCATTTGATAGTAGACTCAAAGAGCTTTCCAACAATATATTATTTGTTTAAAACGGAGTTTAAATAAGAGAGTTATGATTTTTTAAAGAGATCTCAAAATCTGTATTTCGCTACTGTCAGCTGGTGGTTGACCAGGTAGCTTCCAACTGATCGACCAAGAGCCTTGAAAATGCTGTACTTTGTTACTGTCAGTGGGTGGTTGACCAGGTGACTCTAACTGGTCAACCAGTTGACTCCTAGATTGCACTATAAGTGCTGTAACGGCTAGTTTTGTAAAACCTTATATATATGACCTTAAATACACGATTTTGGAAAGAGCAAAGTGCTACAATGTGATATTAAGTTGCTCTATTATATTTGAGAGAAAGAAAACTCCCTTGAGCCAAATCTTGCATATTCTTTATCATTAGAGTTATTAGAGCTTCATTTGTATTTATCTACTCTTTAGAGAGAGTTTATTTGTATTCTTGATTTTGATCAACGCAAATTGTATTCCAAGTTGTGGTTCGCAAGTACCGGTGTTGAAAGAGCTTGCATTGAGCTGAGAAGGAGCTTGGATTCATAAATTTTTCGTTCTAGAGGTTCGCAAGTACCTAGATCGAACTTGCAACTATAGTGAAAATACTCAAGTGGTTTTCTTGATGATTGGATGTATGTTTGGGATTAACCGAACCAGTATAAATCTCTGAATTTGCTTTCTCTATCCCTTACTCTTTAATTTGTGCATATTGATATCTACTCTTACTTCCTAGCACTTTATAATTATTCATTTTGATAGCATATTTATTTTCTGTATTGTATTTAGTATCTTAAGCATTGCATTATTTTAACTTTTAAAAGTTTTGTGAAATTTTATAAATCTCAATTCACTCTCTTTTTGGGATCCAACCATTATTATCACTTGTTGTTATAAAAATACTATCCCAAATTTTTCATTAATAAAATTATCAAAATAAAGAAAATTTAAAATAGTTCACATACCTTATATTATATTGTAACGAGAATAAATCACTATTCCAATTCTGTTCATGAGTCACAAGCAACCACTCATAGATACTTTACAATTATTAAAATTGCAACTTGAAAGTTCTTCCTTATAATTTTACCCTGATTTAGTCTCCTCTCAAAATATTCCAATCATGTTAAAAATATACGGTATATTTACATAGAGAACATGAACTATATATATATATATATATATCATTTTCACACTATCACACACACACAGTCACGCACGTATTTATACATATATGTTCACTCGCACTCATTTATACGTATCTCCACAAGTCCCAAATTCACACATATTTGACTCCAGTGGCGTATCCAGGACCCCCGGGTCAGGGGGGGCAAAATATTTTTAAAAAAATTAATAATAATTAAAAGTCATACATATAAAAATAAAGACATAAATGTTAAAATCGTAAAATTTTAATATATCTAATCAAATAAATTACATACTTTATAATTGTCCTCTACGTGATTTCATATTCTGAAATCGTTGAATAATTAGCTCATTGTCAATATTATTGAAGACATCTCTCTCAATATAAGTCACTAGACAATCATTCATCCACGCATCTCCCATTCGATTACGTAATATATTCTTCACAATCTTCATAGCAGAAAAGGCTCTTTCTACAGTTGTCGTGGCAACAGGCAAAATCATTGCTAACTTCAGAAGAAGAAAAACTAATGGATAAACAATATGTCTTCCAGTTTCAACCAATTTCTCTGAAAGATCATTGATTCCTTTCAAAGATGCAAATTCAACATTCATACGCATATCAATGATATAAGTCTCAAGTTGATTATTAAGCATTACTAAATCAGTTGAAGAAAATTCAGATGGATAAAACTTTGCAAATTCAATCAACTTTGACTTATCAAAAGCAGAGAACAAATTGGCTGGATTCAAACAAGCCATGCAAAGAAGCAACCGAGTATTTGTCTCACTGAAACGATCATTAAGTTCCTGAAGCTGCATGTCCACAACAGTATAAAATAATTCAACACGATAATGATGCTCTATATGATAGCTTGAGTTTTGCCTCCACGTCGTGATCTTCCCTTAGAAAAAAACATATCCTCCATATTAGGGATGTTAATAGCATGCATATTCCAACGAGTATCAACAGCTCGTTTAAGACTAGTTTCTTGATTCAAACCTTGTCCACTTAGAATTTCTCCTTTTCCCAATGCCTCTCTAACATTCACAATTTGTTTTTCACGAAGCATGTCATGTCGTTTGCAATATCCCCCAACAACATTTAATAATGTGGACACCAAATTAAAAAGAGAGGCAACTTCAATATGATTTTTGGCAATAGCAACTAACGTAAGTTGTAACTGATGAGCAAAACAATGTATATAAAATGCAGATGGATTCTCCCTTAAGATCAAACTTTTGAGACCACAAAATTCTCCTTGCATGTTGCTAGCACCATCATAACCTTGCCCACGAATTCTTGATGTACTAAGCCCATGTTTGCTAAACAATGCATCAATTGCCATTTTCAATGATAAAGCTGTAGTGTCTTTAACATGAACAATACCAAGAAAACGCTCAACAATATTACCATTTTTGTTAACATAACGCAAAGCAACAGCCATTTGCTCCTTATTTGATATGTCACGGGCTTCATCAACAAGAATAGCAAAGAATTCATCTCTAAGATCAGACACAATAGTAGCAGTGGTTTCCAATGCAGCAGCATTAACAATATCTTTTTGGATTTCTGGAGCAATTAATTGATGATTTTCCGGAGCATTTTCTAAGACAATAGAATTTACTGACTCATTGTGTCCAGACAGAAATTTAAGAAGTTCAAGGAAATTACCTTGATTAATATAATTGCTTGATTCATCATGACCACGAAAAGCTAATCCTTGCTTTAATAGAAAGCGAATGCAATCAATTGACGCTGTTAAACGCCTTCGATATAAGTCACGAACTTGTTCAGATTGCTTAGATATTGCAACTTCAATATGTTGATTTTGATTCATCAAATCTTGACTCATCTTCCAAGCAATGTTATGAAAACTATTAGGACCTCCAACATGAGATGAGAGTTTTTCTTTCTTATTCCATTTCGTGAATCCCTCTGTCATAAATGTATCACCACCTGATTGCTTTCCAAAATCGGGCCTAAAAAGATAACAACATAAGCAAAATGCAGCATCTTTTTCTATACTATACTCTAACCAGTTGCCAAATTCACTAAACCAAGAGGGACAAAATCTCCTTAAAAAATTTTCAATTTTTTTTTGGGGAAAATTATGATGAGTAGGTTGGCATGGTCCTCTTTGTAAATATGCTCTTCGTATCTTATCTCGATCATTAGGATGATACGATGAAATTTTCATTCGCTTTCCTGGATCTGATGGCAATTCATCTAAATTAATTTCAATTTGTTGCTCATTTGATGGTGATTTCCTCTTGAAAAATCTTTCCATTACAAAATTCTCTCCTCTTCTAAATCCTAAAAGCATAATCAATTAACAAATTTGATAGAATTAGACTTATGTACAAAAACCCTAAATTTTACATAGAGGTCCTTCAGAATGAAAAATTAATTATCATCAATAAAAAATTTCATAAAATTAACTTCACAAATATGTTAATCATCATCCTAAATGTATAATCAATCACCTAATTTGATACATTTATATCTATGTACAAAAACCCCCAAATTTTACAAAGAAATCCTTCAGAATCAAAAATTAATTATCATCAAGAAAATTTTTTACAAAATTAACTTCACAAATATATTAATCATCATCCTAATTGCATAATCAAATATCTAATTTAATAAAATTAGATCAATTTATGAAAATTCCCAAATTTGACACAAGGGTTTCCAATTTCTTCACTGGGAAGTGCCGAAGTGGGAAGGAAGAAGCTTACTTGGTTGGAGACTTGGAGTGGCGCCGTGGCGGTCAGTGGTGGACTGGTGGTGGACTGGTGGTGGTCGAAGGCTGGTGGCGGTGGTTGGTGGCCGGTGACGAACTTGAGAGGGAGAACACGGAGGTACGGGTCCTACAGTCTTAGCACCGTCGTCGACTGAGACTCAAGAGAGAGGAGAGCGAGCCGAGGTGGACTGGTGCCTGGTGGTCGAGGCGTCGAGCTCGAAGGCCGGTGGGGCTTACCGGCGTGGGCAGTGGCTGGTGGAGACGTACTGGTCGTCGTCGAAGCCTCGAAGTCGAAGGCGTGGGAGCGTGGCTGCTGGCTGGCGCGATCTGGTGGTCTCGCCGTCTCGGTCTCTGGAGACTGGAGTGGAGGGGCGCGTCACAGCGTCGAGCTCGAAGGGCGGTGGGGCTTACCGGCGGCGGCGTGGGCAGTGGCTGGAGTGGTGGAGACGTACTGCCTACTGGTCGAAGCCTCGAAGTCGAAGGCGTGGGCGCGTGGCTGCTGGTCTCGGTCTCTGGAGATTGGAGTGGAGGGGCGCGTCACGCGTGAGGGAGTAGTTAGGATGAATCAAATTAAGAGGGTCAGAAACAAAAAAAAGGGGGGTCAAAATTAAAAAAAAAAAATTTTAATGGTATTATTGTAATTTCAGGGGGTGCAGGTGCACCCCTGAGAGACAAGTGGCTCCGCCACTGTTTGACTCTCTATATTCTTTTCATTGCCCAAGACAAGACCGTTGGACACCACAACATGAGAATAAAAGCTTTAAAGCTAAGGATTGATTTCAGTAATATATTCCAACGTAAATCTATATTAAAAAAAACTCATATGTTATCACGACACTGAATCCAAATAAGTTAATAGCAACGTACCTATACACATAAAAGGCCATGATTAATATATATATTTCTTTCACACTACTACATGTACCAAAAGTAGCTATATATACCCGTTGGCTTTTTTAGAAAGAAAATAAAGGCATTAACAACTATGTATATATTTTTTTCATTTTTTCTCCTATATTTCCATCCATATAAAAAGGGAATATATGTTGGCTTTTCATATGCTTGGCTTCCACTTTCTGTTTAGCTATCATTTAACATGAAATGTGACATTAATTTTGATTGAATGAAGACCTACAAAATTGCCAACGTTCAAGTAGTAAAGGAGACTAGTTAATGACGCCATCGTATAAAAGCAAACGTACTCCTATTTTCATTAGGCTTAAAACCACATCAATGCACACTTTTCGACACAGGGATTCAAAAAGAAGGAAGAGCAAATCAACATGTTCCCAGGTCAATACAAGAGCTAAAAGGAGAAATGGAAAACTTGCCTTCGTAGGGACTGCAACAGCGTTTGTATAATTAATTTTTTTAAGATTATTGTAAAACTTATCATCACCTACACAGTTTAAGTCACATCTTAAAAGACACTATATTTAAAAAAAAAATATTCTATTACAAAAATTATTTGACGTTCACAGAACTTCTTATAAGATTAAACATACCATTCTGAGAATTTCTCAAGAATAAAAACAATAAAAATATAGTAACATATAACTCAAAAAGTCAGAGAGAAAATGAGAGAAGAGAATATAAATGTTGTCTATGTCTTCCTAAAAATAAAGGGAAGGATATCCATTTTATAGGTATATAAAAACACAACTTGTAACACAAAATTATTGAACTGGTACAACAATTTTAAAACAACATAAATTTTAAAATTGTAACAGTCTATTAAAAACACATTAATTTCTAATTAAAGGTTATAAAGATTTTTAAAATATTTTCATAATTGTAAATATTATTTTTGAAAGATCTATTTTTCTCACAATCTAATTTCAATGCATATACATTACTACCAAAACCAAATAGATAAAACAATTCAGAACATAATAAACCCGTCTTGCCCATTTTGAATTCAACTATGAATATCAATAAGTTTAGATCCAATACATTGCAAACATTACCCGAGTCTTGGCTGTTGCAATCAAAATAAGTGCAAGTCTTTTGAACATGCATAGAACAAAGTTCAATTATCAACGCAAGATCAGGAATTTTTTTTGCCATGCAGAAAAGTGAGAAAATATTCAAGTTATTGATGCAAAAAAGGGATCAAGAAATTATGCAAGTAGGGATGGCAAGCCCATTCACTCACAAAACATCATTTCAAGTTCGATATAATCCAATAATTGCAAACATAAGAAGTGCTGCAACTAAACTGACAAAGATTTAACTGACAGTTACTTCACGATGGAACAACTCCAGAAGAAGGAAAAGAAGAACCATGAAAATAAATTAAGTAGTTGGCCTTTTCTATGCACAAGGAAATATCAATATCAAGGCAAAATACTACACCGAGTCCATAAGAAAGGATTATCAACTAGTAATATCTTAAACCCAAGTAGACTAATATGTCAAACAAACAAAACCTAAAAGATTTGCAAGGTAACGATATTACTGCAAAACAAAATAGAACAAAATAACCAGAGTCTAATGTGTAAGTACGTGGGCCTAAGAGACCAAGCAAACAATTCAAAAGGTGAGTATCCTATGGAAAAGGAATAAAATATAACTGCCAATACGTTAAAGAAAGAGTTTCGCATTCTTGTGTGTTTCAACAAAAAAACACTAGAACATCAGTAGCACTCTCCCTAGAAAACAATTTAAAGCCAGAGTCCAGAAAAATCATAATGGAGACAATACAAATTATTATTAAAACCAAATCAATTATCACCCCTTCTATACCGCTCCCACCTCGTTAACCCACAAAACTTCATTTTCAACTCCAATATATATAATGTCAGAGAGGGGGCGTAACGTATTGAATAGTCCAAACACAGTATTAGACAAGAGAAAAGGTTATGTTATATAATGACAATGAAGGGGCAGAAACCTTAAAATCTCAGCAACTTCATCAATTAAACAGAAAGTCTAATAAAACTAGAATTAAATTTATGCCGAATCACTGGTGAACCTAAATTCCTAATGTTCTAGTAAAATCTCTTCCTTAAAACAGAGGTAAAACCAATGCCAATTACTTGTTCGCGCCATTACAGAAATGAAGGAAAGTGAAAAATAAATACTGAACTGTGGGGAAAAGAAAGAAAAAGAATCAAATGAAAAGTTCGAATGTCGGGTCTCATGCTACACTCTCCTTTTTGAGTTTCGCAAGCTCCCGCCTGATCAGTCCTCCCCTCTGCAAAGAAAAGAATTTATAACAGAACTGCAGTAAAGAAATGCCAGCCAACTTTTTATGTAGTAAAAAGACACATAAAACTGCCAGTCTCCTAAATGCTTTGAAATTAAGCAATTTATTTTTAATGAGTTCATATTAGAGGCAATAACTTAAGTTAGATCACGCATGTCTACAAGGTAAAAATGCCGATTGAGATACCCCTATAACATTGAATCAACTGCACTCTCTGAATTTTGCAGATTGTTGAATGAAAAAGATGGGAAAAAACAGTTATCACTCACCTTGATCTTTGCCAACATAAGCTTGAACCTATCAAAATCATTAAGCGATGTTCTTCTTTTCTGCACAATCAGCTTCCTGCCCCAGGAACTGTTCTCCCATTTGTTTTTCACATCTATATCACAATCAAGTTCAACGGCTCAAACATATTAAATAGAGCAACAGATTTAATTCTTTATTATTATCAAGTTCACTAAATACACACCAGCAGCCTCAATTGCCTGAATCAAATTCTTCTTCTTAGGAACCCTATTGATGTCAACCTTGATATCTGTCAGAGAGAGCCTCTTGAAATTCATTTGGGTCCTCACCATATCAGGGAAGTCAACAAGGGCCTACAGATAATAATAATAATAATAATAATAATAAGGCCCACCGTATTGTTAATAGCGTGATAAAGCAAGAATTGACAATTGATTCTCAGTGCAACTTCTTATGTACATCATACTTATATTCAGAATCAGTCACGAGTGAAGTGACAGTAAAAATAATTTTGAAATGTACTATCATTCTATCAAAATGAGCCTCTGGTTTTAGGTTCAACCCACTATATTTTTACCAAGGCAAAAGTACATTTTTCATCCCTAATATTTACCTTGAGTTTCAATTTCCTCCCTAATTTTTTTTGTACCGATTTCATCCTACATGTTTCTTTTTTGTTTCAATTTTGTCCTTAAGATTAACACTATTAAAATAAGTTGACAAAAAATGCTAATATGGATTCCTCTAAGTGACAACTGACAAGTGGACTCCTCCAAATCACATGCAGACTCTTCCATGTGACACATCGAACGTTTAACCGTTAATTTGAAACAAATAAGAAATGAAAAAAGCATGATTTAGGGTGAAATTGAAGTTTACTCAAATGTTTGAGATAAAATTAAAACTAAAACCAGTTAGTATGACATGTTGGTAGTGGATGAGTTACATGGAGAAGTCTACATCAACATTTTCTATCAATTATGTTAGCTACGTTAGTTTTAGGGGTAAAATTGAAACAAAAAAGAAATATGCGAGACGAAATCGGTACCAAAAAAATGTTAGAGACAAAATTAAAAACTTGAAATAAATATTAGAGACGAAAAAGGTAGTTTTTCCTTTTACCAATAAACCGTTAAGTTTCACAAAGTAGCATAATCATTATTTTTATATTTGCTTAGCTCATAGCAAATCAATAGCCAGGAAAGAGCACAAGTGCACAACCTTAAAAGACTAAACTGAATATAGCTTAACTAGCTTAATGCAAGAGGTATAAATAACCAAGCCAATGCTGTACATTCTAAACCTAGTAACAGATATCAATTGGACTCCTATATTCTTTGAATTATCTTTCTCCCATTAAAAAATAAGAGCTAAGAAAAAAAATGTATATAATCTAGTACGGAATTACAAGTAAAGAGTGCAAGTCATAACAATAATATCCACCCCTTTAAATATAATTACCCACAAAAGAACTCGGGGGCGATTGCATGAATATCCATATACAAGTGCATTCACATTCTATCAAATCTATAAGTAGATACATGACAAGAAACAGATTGCACTACAGATCAGCATTAACAATCATACACAATAATTTAAAACATCCTTGATAAGCCATTTTCGCTTATCGCCAAACCAGAAAGAAGTTCTATTCATCCCCTTTATGCCGCCTACTTCCTTATACCAAACATATGGAACAGAAGCTGCACAATCTATGACAACATACCAATGTGATTCAAACGTACCCTGTTTTGGTCAATAACATCAACGATGACGACAAGTTTTCCGTAGTCCTTCCCATAGTTCACCAGGGCGACCCTTCCAATCTCCACGTACCTCTTGAACGGCTACGATTAGAGTATCCACCCGACCACAATTAGCAAAATGTTTTCCGTTAGAATAACCCATATTCTAAAATCCAGGAGCAAACTAAAGTAACGTACTCAAGACATGTACATATTTGTCAACTCAGAGATTACTGCTTAGAAGAATTCCAACAAGTAAAAAGGGCGAGTGATTGAAGTTGAGAAAAAAAAATAAAAAAAAACAGACAATATTTTCAGTAACGAAAATTTTCATAGTTGAGAATCCAGCACAGGAATGGACTATACTTACCATCTTGTCGAATCTGAAAGCCTGAGCAGAGAAGAGGGAAAAACCAAGGGCTGAGCAAAAGACTGAATTAGGGTTTGCGGGGGGAGAAAAAGGGCATTACAACAGTGTATAGGGGTTTTGATAGAATGTGATCAAGACTACAAAAGCCAAGATGGCCTTCCACGTGTCATGTTCACAGGAGGGGTTAAATGAAAATTATCAACCCAACCGCGAGTTGTTGACTTGTCCTGTGTTAAATTGTGTTTTTTGTTTTTCTTTTTGGAAAAACTTGAGTTGGATTTGAGAAAAAGTTATAATCGATGGTCCATAAACAATTCTAACCTACACATATTCGGCTAGGAATGGATTCACAAATTATAAGTTGGACTATTTTATGTAAAACTCAATTCTCAAAAACTTCTAAATGAGTTTCAAGTTCAAGAAAATTCTATAAACATCTATACCATTGCAAAATTTACAAATTAAATTTAATGTTTATTGATTTGAATAGAATTTTAAATGAACACAATGATTATGTTAATGCAAGTAAAACTATTATGTTTATATAATATTAATGAAACAATTTTGTTATTATTTTATGAAAAGAGAGATATGATGTGTATCAGTATTTTTCAGTAAAAAATAATTTATTTATGAGTATATTTTTATTTCAAAAATATAACATAGTGTTAACTATTGAATTTTAATAATTAAGTTGATTTTTTATATTTTTAAAAAAAGATGTAAGATAAAACATAAAAGTAAAATTAGAGTATTTTGCTTAATTTTTACTTTTAAATTTTCGGTTGAACAAATTTATTGACAAAACTCGGAGTCAATTTTTTTTCTTAATTTTCTGTGAAGAGATTATTTTGGCAGGCTAGAAAATATATTAATAATGTATAATTTTGTCTTTATATAATATTTTTAGTGAATTATTAAGAGTTTTATATAGGATAGTTTAATAAAATATTAGTGTTGAAAACATTATAATCATAAATGAAAATTCTTCCTTTTATTTGGACAACGTAAAAATATCCGTAGAGTGACGCCTGAATTAATAATTATCGTCAACTACATGTGAATACTTATTTGTAACTCTTTTATACTTTCTCACCTTCTGGATGGCTTTACGCGACTCATGGCATTGATGATTATTATCTGAATAACACAGAATCGGAGCTCTATGAGAAGTTTTACATTTTCGCGGTAATGTGTTTGAAATTATATGAAGATCCATGATCGTGCGTAAACTTGGAAGTTAGTTCATTTTGTCCTGGTTGTTTTATTTTTGGAGCTGGGTTAAGAAACAGAAGTCGATTAGCAGGACCCGGATATCACATCAGAATTGGTATTATCTGACGAAGATTTGACAGTAAAATTTTAGATTTATTTTGGTGAAAATTGCACGAAGATATAGTTTTAAGGAGAATTTGGCTTTTGGGTATTTCGGATGCTGGCAACTTCAAAGAAACTACGTGAGTTTTATTCCGGGAAGATACCGATAATCGTGAAATTGATGTATTTTGTTTTTTCACACGTCACAAACAGAAAAATCAATGTTTTTGATGTACAGGGGTTGGTTTGGTCAATTGGCCGCGATTAAACTTTATGGGTCCTAGCAACTATTGAGAGGCTACGAATTCAAGAGCTTCGGTTTCTAGATGACTTTGAAGCTTGGATTTTAGGGGATGTTTAAGAAGAGAGTTGGGGAAACTGAGTTGGATGTCTTCTATCCCATCCGACCAGATTGCGCAGCTGACGTGCCAAAGACTCGTTTTAAACCAAGGGTGCGGTTTTGTAGTTTCTAGTTATATTGCTTATGGCCTGTTAAAATTATTTATTGGGAAAAACACATTAATTAATGCTGTATGGAATGGTTTACTCCCATATAATGTGATAAGGAACTGAACTGATTCTTTTGCAAGATCCAACTGAGAGTTACATATGTGACATGGGACATTTTCAGAGAAAAATTATGCTTTTCTTTGGTTCTGCAGAGAAGATAGATCTTTTTGAACATTACTATTATAAAGCATGCTTATCTGAGTTGTTGGTTTTTTCTTTTTTAATATAATTTTCTTTTTAGTATTTTATGCTAGACATCCTCCACTGTCTACTTCCGCAGGCTGGCAAAACTCTAAGTGAAAGAAGATGGCATGCATCATTCACTCAAGAAGGTCACTTGGATATTGCTAAAGTGCTTAGACGAATCCAACGGGGGGTAATCTTTATTTACCATTATACTGTTCACGTTTAGATGACTGAAGTCTTTTTGGAATCATATATTATGAATGAGCGTTGGGCATGTGTTAGACTTGACTTTTTGCGTTTGGCCCTGGTGGAGATTTGCTGAAATTATCTTGCCATGGTCTAAAATTCTTTCTGTAACATGAAAAATTTTGATGAAGTGATCCAAATCTGATAATTCAGTCTGAAGTCAAGGCTTTTTTTTTTTTGGGGGGGGGGGGGGGTGTATTAATCTGACAACCCCACTTTGTTCCCTGCATTTGTTTTTTTAAAAAAATCTGATGTCTTTTCGTTGTCAGTTGGTCTTTCTTCCATCTGCCCTTCTACAATATTGCTTCATACTCTTGTTGAAGGAATATCTTACATTAGCATACATAATCTCTCTTTCACTTAACCCTTCTCTGCAATTAGCCCATTAAGGAGCTGGTAGTAGTTTCAGAGTTGATAGTACAATTTGGTCCTATTAAATCTTACCAGAGGAAAAGCAATTTCATTTTAGATCTAAATTGACAAGATCTTCGAAGAAGCCCTTTCTAAACAATGCTCTACATCACAAAGGGATTAGTGGACAAATGAAGCACAATCAGTGCCACGCACTCATTAATTACTGTACTTTTCAAAAGCCACCACATGGTTATAGAAATTGGCAAGACACCCAATCATTGCTCTATGATTGGATCCATGCTGCCTCTCTTTTTTCTGCTCTGAAAGACTAATATGCTGTCATTTAGATGTTATCATGGGAGTGCCTTGTTTTTAAATTTTGCTTGATATGGTGGTTCACTTAGGTTGGTCTGTTTTTTCGCATTCCGCTAGTGAAAAGCTACCAAGAGTTAGTGGAGTTAAGGTTACTTTTCTTTTTCAAAATATGTGAGGTTCTTATTGAAGCAGTACCTGTACCTGCATATGTAATGAAAGTCTGATGGCTGCCATTTGATGTGTGTGTGCGTGAATTATCACCCCTATGAGAATGAGCCTGCAATTTCATATTGATCCTTTCCTATAGTTTTTATGCATTTCATTTTTTTTGTTTTGACACTATTCTCCGTGATAGACACAAAGCTACCATATAATTATGATTTATGATAACAATCTGATGCGCAATGTATTTTGCAGACAGCATGACTGATGCTCCTCTTTCATGTTGAAGAAGTTGCATCATACTTTTATTTAAGTTTTATTCTTTCCAACTTGTGTGCTATATTACTGCTATTCATTTTCATAAATTATGCAGGGTGTTCATCCTTCAATTAAAGGGGTAGTATGGGAGTTCTTGTTAGGCTGCTATGATCCTAACAGCACATTTGAAGAGCGGAATCAACTTAAGGAAGAAAGAAGGTATTTATTAATATTTTTCTAGAATTCATAAATCAGATTAAGAAATTAAAGTCCTGTGGTTCTAAATTTACATATCCTATTTTTACCAAGCAATTAAATGCATTTAGTATAGGTTCTATAATTTGCTGGAGTAGTATTCCACCTCGCTTGGCATTTCACTTTTATGAGTAGCTAATGATCATGGGACGAAAAACATATTAAAGAACTGAGACATATTTAATAGTGATAGACCTTAGTATATCCTAGATGATATAGGCAGGGCATGGAGTTAAGGAGTGATAAGTTGTGACCTGTGTGGAAGGCTGTGCAGCTAAAGGACAGCGAGGCATGGGACACATGGATGAGGGACAGTAAAGGCTAATGGAATTTGGTTAGGCTTTTGAGCGTAAATAGGAGGGTTTGAGAGTGGAATAGGCATGGAAAATCATTGCATGGTTTGGGAGAGATTCGAGCCTCACGAAAGCCAGAAAGGGAGATAGCTAGCATCTCAAAGGCCTAGCAATTTACTAGTTCTTCGGCATTTTATGTCTATTCTGTGTGAAGGCATCTCTGCCGTAGGTGGTTTTGCCTCTCTTTTACTTTATAATTCCTATAAATACTGGTATTTCTCTTATAATTGTAGTAGCTTTCTGTTTGGATTCCATCAAACATACTACTAGTACCAACATCCTCTAATTTCCACCATCAGCATTAGGGTCCTGCTCCTGCCACAAACAGTGCCTCCAATCACTCCTCATCACCACTGCTGTCCCCTAAGGGTGCATAGGAACTGAATTGTTTGTGAACTACTTGGATTCAGCTTGTCGAAAGCTCAAATTAGGCCTCATTTAGTTACCAAATGAACGAGCCGGTTGATTAATGTGTGTGCACGCACGCACAACATTTGTGAACTGTTCAGAATGATTGAGCGAGGCCTGATCACAATATTTTTCTTGTTTGAAGCTTGAGCTCATTCTATTTTAAATGATGAGCTTGATCATGCTTAAGTTTGGGTCTGCTTGACTTGTTTACCGCCTTACAGCCACCACTGTCATAACCACAATACTGTATGGCAAACATTGGTCAAATGTTTGTATTTTGTTTTTCCAATCAAAATTGTTACATTAGAGATGACCATTTTTGTCGTGGAATTTCATTCATTCTTTTATTTTTTTTCCTCCCTCAAAGTTAATCATCATGTCTTCATTTTTCCTCCTATAGACTTGTGGAACTTTCATTTTTTTTAGAAATATAAATGATAGACTTGTGGACAATCTTACTTTGATGTTGGACATTTTGGCTCCGTTCTGCATCTTCTTTTTCCTTGATAAGAGGCTGTGGAAATTGAATTCCTCGAAATCATACACTTGTGCTTCTTTTTATAATTTTTTGATCCGCAGCCCACATTTTTCAATGCTTTGTAAAAAATCGTTTTGGAAGGTGAAGGTGCCTTCAAAGATGAAGGCTTTTGTTTGGATAACAGTACTCAATAGAATAATACAAATGATTTGTTTCAAATTAGGCGGCCTTCTAAGGTTTTATCCCCTGATGTTTATGTGATTGTTTTTAGGAACTCAGAGACTAATAGTCATCTTTTCTTACATTGTTGGGTGGCCTGGGATATTTGGAACAGATTATTTAGGCTCTTTGAGGAGAGTTGGGCTTGCTCAGTTGACTTTGGTGTTTTCTTTGCCATTAATTTTATGGGTTTTGGAATGAGAAAGGAGAATAAGGTTTTTTGGAAGGTAGCTATGTTTGCAACTGTGTGGTGTATTTAGATGGAAAGAAATGCGTTTAAGCAACGGCTTCTTCTTCCTCACTTGCTTTGGGATAGAATTTGTTACATTGCTTCTTTTTGGGTTTTGGCTAATGGGTTTTTTAAGGGGGTTCCCTTTGTAGATGTCCATAGAGATTGGAAGACTTTGTTGTATTGGCCGTGTTTTTGGGCTTCTTGGGTTGGTTTTGTTTGAGTTTTGTTTTTTTCTAGGAGGATATCTAGTCCTCCTCTTTTCTTTTGTTTTTTTCTTCCCTTTGTATCCTTCTCTCTTTAATAATATTTTCTTTTTCGATCAAAATTTTTTTTTTCCTCCTAGATGGCCATTTTTTCTTTTTTCTCCTAAAAGTAACTGGCATTCCAAATGTGCCCGGGTGTGAATCTTAACTCTGCTGTTTCTTTTTCTCCCCATTCTTTGTCCTTGATTAAATATAGAAAATAAGCTTGTGTTAATTTATTATTCAGGCTGAAGTGAAACTAGACAATAAGCTTGTGTAAATTTATTATTCAGGCAGAAGTATAACACGTGGAAAGCTGAATGTCAAAATATAGTTTCAGTAATTGGTAGTGGAAAATTTATTACAACGCCTCTCGTCGGTGAAGATGGCCAACCAATAGATGATTCATTGGTACATGTCCCCCTTTCAGATAAGAAAGTTCTGCAGTGGGTGCAGACATTGCACCAGATTGGTATGTCTATGCTGCTGCATATTTGTTGAAATACTATATCAATATATCATGTTGTTTAGACTTAGTTTGTTCTACAAGTTCTGGTATATGGTTTTCTCTAAATTGGTTAGCAAATTAACATCCTTCTTGAGGAGGAAAAGGGTTCTAAATATTTTTAAATTCAAGAAAAATAAAAAGAAAAGAAAGGATTACATATGTGTGGCACCACCATAGCTCATGTGGCATTCAATGTCTATTACCATAAATTGTCCCTCGTTAACTCTAATATGAAGTGATAAAAACAGACTTACTAATTGCTTATTTGTGTAATATATAGCAAGATAAAGTACAAGTGGCTTATACCTGAGTTCTAATGGTGGTGACATCTGCTCTGTTGAAGCTCATAGTTGCATCAGCATTAAGAAAACTATTCTAGCTGCCTGGGTTTATGCTGTTAATTTTTTCTGAAAAAATGTTCGTCTATGATTTGTTAGTTATTGATTTCTTCCAATAATCATCCATACTGGTAAATGATTATTTGGGGATGTAGGTCTGGATGTTGTTCGAACAGATCGGGCACTTGTCTTCTATGAAAGTGAGACTAATCAAGCAAAACTTTGGGATGTTCTATCAGTTTATGCCTGGTTGGATGACGATATTGGTTATGTGCAAGGTGAACTACTAGTTTTCATCTTTTTATTGTTAAATTGAAGCAGCTTCAGGTTGAGACATTTCAAGGGTTATTACCTTTCGCAGGAATGAATGATATATGCTCGCCTATGGTGATTCTTCTTGAAAATGAGGCAGATTCCTTTTGGTGCTATGAGCGTGCAATGCGAAGGCTGGTATGCTAGATATTTCATTGTGATGATGCAACACTACTTTTGCCTTAAGTGCTACCTTCTAAATGCTTGTTTTCTTGGTAGTTGACATCTAAACAACAAAGTAACTGCAACTTATTGGCGTACAAAGATTAATAATAAGTATTATAATATTGTTTAGAGGTTCTGTTATTAGAGAACATGCCTGGTTGGTCTTTTTTTCCATTTGAGCCTTGGTTTTGCTGAACTTCTGCATGACAATAACTGGTGATATCATTCTTATATATCTTAGATCATACTGACATCTAATAGCACAGACTTTGATACTATTTTTATATCTTGAGACTCATCCTTGAAATTATTACTGGAACTCTTGCTGGAACAGAAAGTGATATAAATCTGACCAACAAATAATGTAACTACAAGAGGCCTAATTGGAGTTTCTCTGTTCCTTTTTGTTCTTCTTTCTCATAAAAAAGTGTTTCAGTTCCTCTTTTTTTTTTTTCTCCACCACACTAACAAAAATTGTTTTTCGTTTATTTTTTCCTTATTTGAAAAAAAATCAATTTTTATGCTAAAATTTGGTATCTGCAAAAGAATTGTGTACCTTAATCTTGTAAAAGACTCTAGAGTTGGCATTGGCTTCATTCTAGTTTTGGCCGTTGCTGTTGTTTTTATTTAAATTATAGATAAATGTTTTTGGTTAGCTAATGAATATCTTTGGTGAGTTTACACTATTGCTGTTGTTCCATAACAGAGAGAGAACTTCAGGACCAGTTCAACTTCAATGGGGGTGCAATCTCAGTTGAGTACACTCTCCCAGATAATTAAAATTGTTGATCCCAAGCTTCACCAACATCTTGGTATGGGAAAATTGCATGGGCAGCTTCCAATATGTCATGACTAATAATTTCTCAATTCATTATTTTTTCTATATTTTGATTTTGACTGGAATCAATGCTCCAAAGTTGTAAATGTACTTTTTAGTTTAAGGTAGCTGATGTGTATGGGGAACACTTCTCTTTGACACTCATGTTTTAAAGTTACCTCATAACAGAAAACTATACTTGGAACATGTGTTGTTGTTGTTGTTGTTTTGGCTGTAGCTGTGAGGGTCCTTTCTAAATAGGAAAGGTTGCTTGTTTTTCTCTTTCATCCTTAAATTTGCATCAACTTAGAGGGAAATTATATTTGTATGAGTGTCCCCGAAAATAGCTCTTAAAATTCATCTCTTTATTTTGCAGATGATTTAGATGGTGGGGAGTATCTCTTTGCATTTCGCATGC
This sequence comes from Biancaea sappan, assembly GCA_037074585.1. Classification (NCBI taxonomy): domain Eukaryota; kingdom Viridiplantae; phylum Streptophyta; class Magnoliopsida; order Fabales; family Fabaceae; genus Biancaea; species Biancaea sappan. The sequence goes on along the minus strand of CM073492.1, from coordinate 8,703,837 downwards.
TGATGGTTCTTTTCCGCAGAGAATTTTCATTTGCAGATTCTCTTTATCTTTGGGAGGTAAGGAGTGATTTAATTTCTCAATATACATTAACTCATTTGGAAAAATTGAGGAGCTATACCGTTTCAGGTTCCTAGGTTATTCTTAGCGAGATAAAAAACTTGGGGTCTATACTAGCTCCAAATTAAGAGGCTCATTTTACGACATAATTTTTCAGTTGATGTGGGCCATGGAATACAACCCAAACATCTTCTCATTATATGAAAAGTCAGCTGCTGCTGAAACAGAAGACAGTGCACCTGTGGTAAGTGGCAAATTGTTGAAGCAATATGGCAAATTTGAGAGAAAAAACTTGACGACTGGCAATACAAAGCAACATAGTGCATTAGCTGTTTTTCTTGTTGCAAGTGTTCTTGAAATCAAGAATAGGCAGATTTTAAAGGAGGCTAAAGGTGTCGATGATGTTGTCCAGGTCTCTCTCTTTCTGTCTCCCTGTATAGATGTATAGCTGTTATTAATTCTGTTCTGCTGCGTCTCACATGAAGCATTATCTCCAGATCTTGGGTGACATAACTTCAAATATTGATGTTAAAAAAGCTTGCACCGAGGCATTGAAAATTCAGAAAAAGTACTTGAGCAAGGTAAGTTTCATTCTGTCTTCCCTGATTTTAGATGCATGTTTTCTTGTTTGTTTAGGAGAAGGGTTTTGAGGAACAGAACCTGATGATCTTAAATGACCAACAAATCTACCTTTATCTTTTGCTTTGCTTTTGTTCTTGGGGGAGGGGTGGGTAGTGGGGTGTGAGCTTATCATGCTAGACTGAGTTTTAAAATTACATGAATGGGATGAAAGCAACTAAGCAATCTTAACTTAGAAATGATTTCCCATCAGTATCCCCACATCTAAAGGGTGTGAGGATAAATCTTGCTTGAAGTATTGATGCTGCCCCTTCTCACAATTGTTTTTTTTCAGGGGTTCAAATTCTTGACACTGTAGTATCACTTGACCCACTCCTTAGCATTTTAATTAGTGAATTCATGCATTACTCAGTTACTATCCTACTTTCTTCATGTCTCTTTCATCAAAAAGTGATGTGAACTTTTGTGATAATTCTTTGTCCATGCAGACCAAGCAGCCATGACAGTATTGAACATTTTTGCGCCTATCTTGTGGCAGCAGTGAATATTGCTTCTTCTTTGAGGTTTTTTTATGGGTAAAATCGTTTGAACTTTCTAGTTGTTCATGGTAGACTATTCATTTTTTGGTTGTGTTTGCGAGCAGACCTCAACCCCTACTCCATTGATGATTGACGTCAATGATGAATTGGGTGCCAAATGGATTTGCAGTTGAGAGTTAAGACCTTTGTATTTTTACCGTAAGATTATGCTTCAGTTGTTAGAAAAATTGAGAAGATCGTCAGTAAAATTTGACTTGCGTCTTGCTTTGGTTGACACTATCTTTAAGGAAAGATTCGTGACTTTTCTCTCGAAATAAAAAAGACCCTTCTAAAATAAAATCTAGGTCATAGAACAATAGAGAAAGATAGAGAATTGTGTAACCCAATGTAAAAAAATTAGGTTAAAAAATTAGATCCAAGATGTGGAGGATTAAATATTATCAGGAGAATTTAATTAATTGTATAGTTAAATTCAAAAGAATAATTATAAAATAACATGATAAGATCATGAGATGTGGTCAGTTACAGATAATATTAATAAATTAATTTAAATAAATAATTACTTTGAAATAGTCAAAGATTTCATAAATAAATTATATCAAAATATAACTGACATAATATCATCATGTTCAAATAAATATAAAAATAATTAAATTATTTTTCCAAAATTGTTTTCACAATAATTTAAAGTATTCTTTTTGAAATACTCAATTTTTCACAATAATTTTTCACATATTTCAAAAATAAATTTTGAATGAATATAAATTCTATATTACATATATGGGTATAGATACTTCGAGTCTGGTGTCTTTTAGACTATGAACCAGATCTGGATAGATAAGGTATAACTTAGAGGTGGTAAAGCATAAAGCTTCTGTGAACCAGCAAACTCTTATTGTAAGTTAGAGGTTTTACTAATCACATCACACTCCCACAATTCCTGTTGTTAACGTCGCTATGTGCCTATACACCCATTCGTGTACCTGGTATTCATGAATACTCTAGAAAATTTGCCAATATCTCATAGGAGCAATCCTATTCTATACTCATATAGGTGATTTCATCAAGTGTATCTGTAATGAATACACAACCCTTAAGGGTTATGAAAATTATTAAGAGTTTCGCTCAACCTCTCTATCAATTTATTCTAGCACTTTTACACTTATATCATAGGAAAAAGATTGAAATATTAGTGCTAGCAGGATTAATAAATGATTTATTATTAACCATATTATCTTTCTTCATAGGATCTCCAATTATAAAAGTTGAGTTACTATCACTGTTAATTTCAATTGCTTTAAGTCAATTTTCCCTCAATGTGTGAAGGATAAATTTTCTTCTCATATGCATGTTTAGTCAAATAATTGGCCATAATCACTTTTGACTTAACCGATCGGTACACTTCAAATTTCATCTTTTTGTAGTTGTTTAGTAATTTTGTTTCTCAAACACAAGTGTTTGTTCTTACCATTGAAATTGTTGTGCTTTATAATGGCTATTGCCACTAAGAAATCACAATGCATAGACAATAATATCATTGAGCTCATCCCGAATGAAAAATATGCTAAAAAGTCTTTCAATCACTTAATCTCATTTTCAGCCAACTTTGATTTTAGAGTAAGTCTATAAATTTGTTTGGTTGTTCTCTGAGATATCGTACTACTACCAAGGATGAAAACATAACTATTAGTGGATTTTATTTCATCTGAATCAGAGATCTATTTAGCATCATTGTATTATTCTAATACAATAGGAAATTCACTTTATATAATACCATAATTGATGGTAAAATTTAATTATTTTATTAATTTGACCATTGCATCTCAAATGGTCATTATTAGGATTTTGTGTATGTATACTCAACTGACACACATCATACGTTATGTCAGAGTAGGTGAAGTTCATTAAATACAACAGACTTACTTCTGTTTTCTTTAATTGAGTGTTAGAATCATAAGAAATATTTACTAATTTGTCATTAAAATAATCAAATTCTTAAATTATTTTTGAACATAATGTTCTTGTGATAGCAAAATACTATCACATTTTTTATGATTTTAACTCTAAAATCACATTTACTTCACTCATATCTTTCATACCAAAATTAGGTATAAGTAACTATTTGTATTACGTATAACATCTATGCTAATATAAAAATAAAAAATGTGTCATACATATATAGATAAATATCTCACATTTTTCATTTATTAATTTAGTATACACATATCAATCCACATTAAAAGATATAGTCACTAATCAAGACAATAAATTTATATACAACATTACAATAAACACAATCAATGTTTTAGATTTTTATTTTTTGGAGTCACAATAACCTTAGCATGATACATCCACACTTCTAAATATTTTAAATTAGGTATATAACCTTTTTCACAATCCATGTGATATCTTATTAGGTTTCTTATAAGGAATTTCATTTTTGAATTTTGTTTAAATTTGTGAGAGTATGATACCATAACTTATATGTACTTTAATTTAGTACATAGTATATATAATAACTTATATAAAGTCTCAAAATTATTATAGGTTTATATTTAAACACATAATGTATATGGACATATATATTCATCCATCATATAATAATATCTATATAATAGACTAAAATAATTCCACTCTAAGGCATTAATTATATGGATGTCATTTAATAACATATAATAAAATTAATAAATTAAAATAAAAATTAAATGAATAAATTATGCAAATGAATAAATTTATTCCTATTAATGACACCACATTAAACTCATTCTAAGCAACCTTTTTAGATGTATTGTAGGGCTCTCATTTAACTTCTATGAAAATTACAATATATTAAATACAAATTGGTGTGATTGAATATATAATGCATTCAAATGAATTTGAAAAATTTGTATTAAAATGAATTCAAATAATCCCTTTTAAAAACTGTGAATTGTGGTAAATTTAATTAATAATTAAATAATTACAATATATTAAATGCAGATTGGTGTGATTGATTCTATAATTGCATTCAAATAAATTTAAAAAATTTACATTCAAATGAATTCAAATAATCTCTTTTAAAAGTGTGAATCATCATAAATTTTATTAACAATTTAATAATTATAAAATATTAAATGCAAATTGGTGTGATTGATTCTATAATTGCATTCAAATGAATTTGAAAAATTTTGCATTTATATAATAGATTAAAACAATTTCACTCTAAGGCATTAATTACATGGATGCCATTTAATAACATATAATAAAATTAATAAATTAAAATAAATATTAAATGAATAAATTATGTAAATGAATAAATTCATTCCTATTAATGACACCACATTAAACTCATTCTAAGCAACCTTTTTTAGATGTATTGTAGGGTTCTTATTTAACTTCTATGAAGATTACAATATATTAAATGCAAATTGGTGTGATTGAATATATAATGCATTTAAATGAATTTGAAAAATTTGTATTAAAATGAATTCAAATTATCCCTTTTAAAAACTGTGAATTGTTGTAAATTTAATTAATAATTAAATAATTAAAATATATTAAATGCAGATTGGTATGATTGATTTTATAATTGCATTCAAATAAATTTGAAAAATTTACATTCAAATGAATTCAAATAATCTCTTTTAAAAGTGTGAACCATCATAAATTTTATTAACAATTTAATAATTGTAAAATATTAAATACAAATTGGTATGATTGATTTTATAATTGCATTCAAATGAATTTGAACAATTTGCATTCAAAAGAATTTAAACCATCTCTTTTAAAATTGTGAATCATTGTAAATTTTATTAATAATTTAATATAATTTAATAATTACAAAATATTAAATGCAAATTGGTGTGATTGATTATATAGATGACATTCAAATGAATTTGAAAAATTTGAATACAAATTAATTTAAAACATCCCTGTTAAAATTGTGAATTGTTATGAATTTTATCGTAAATTTTATTAATAATTTAATAATTAATAATTACATCATTAGCATTGAATATATTCAATTTATTATTTCAAAATTCACATTATATAAATAAAGGGTCATTCTAACTGTCTTGTATTTCTCTTATGTTTGTATTGAATATTTTTCTTATAGAATTAGTTTTCATTCTGTTAATGCTTTACATATGACTAAATTTAGCGACATTGTTGATGTTAATGCATCAAGGAATAATTTGAGGATTAAAGTTTGGGTAGTGAGGTTGTAGACAGTTCCATCGTTTAATATGCCTGTGAAGATTTTTAGTCTGGTTCTTAGGTAAGTTTAATTTTATTTTTTAGTCTTGTGTTTATTTTTTGACTTCCAAGGGTGATCGCATATATGGTCATGTGAAGAGATCATATGTGAATAAGTTCAAGCGTCAAATAATCAAGGGAAATATTTATGTAATGTTCATGTTTTGTGTAGTTAAGTCTAACAGTGATTATCAAACAACAAAGCATCCATTCATGCTTGAGTTTTGATTTTCAACTGATGTCCGACTAGTTGAAGATGATTTGAGTATTCCAAAATATATTTTCATGTTTTGTTCATTTAATGATATTTTGATTCATGTTGCAGACGAGAAACTATTTAGTATGTTAGTCTTTATCTTATGTTTTGTATATTATGTTTTATTTGTTATTGATTTCAACTTTATACGAATAATATTATTTCGTTTCAGATATTATTAGGATGGTCAATAAATTTGGTCCTATCATAAAAAGCTCAAAGAACGATATCAAGAGCAGGCGTATAAAAATTGAGATTGAAGATACAGAATATTGTTGTTGTCATTTTTTTTCTTTTTTTTTTTGTATTTTGATTATTCTATTTTTTTTTATTTATTACTTTATTCTTATGTGTGTGTGTGTGTGGATTTTTTTTTAGACATAATAGAATTATGTGTACATTATGAGGACAATTCGCATACGAGCTGAATTAACATTTGTCAATAATCTAGATCATTCAATTATTATTATTTTATAAGTTACGAAAATTTTTAAATTTATAAATTATCCGTGCATCGCACAGGTCACAACACTAGTTATATAAGAAAACAAGTATACAAAATCATTTAAGTAACTTCTCAATCTTAATTTTTGTGACCAAACTCAACAACATTGTACCTTTTCTTTTTGTACAAAAGAAGTGTTCTCAAATATTAGCATTAGAAAAAATACTAACTTCAATTTTTATATATGGCATATCATCGTCTCAAATAGATGATACTGTCAATTTACAAATTGACCCTATGTTTTTATGTGCCAATATCCACAATAAAATTTAGTTCCAAAATGATGAATGTTATTCACAATATTATTTAGCGATAATAGCACTATAAATAATTTAGATAAAAACATTTTGAATTAAAACATTTTGAATTTATAAAATATTATACCATACATTGATGGCTATTGTGTCATTTCTTTCACCTAAAATATAATATTCTTATGAGATTTTTTATGATATCACATGTGAAGTCACAACTTACATATATGTGAAACTCTCTCTCTCTCTCTCTCTCTCTCTCTCTCTCTCTCTCTCTCTCTCTCTCTCTCTCTCTCTCTCTCTCTCTCTCTCTCTCTCTCTCTCTCTCTCTCTCTCTCTCTCTCTCTCTCTCTCTCTCTCTCTCTCTCTCTCTCTCTCTCTCTCTCTCTCTCTCTCTCTCTCTCTCTGTGTCTCTGTGTTTGTGAACTAAAAACATTATTATGTCAAAGTCACCATTCAACATCAAAGCCACAACATCAAGAATGCCACGTATAAAACCATAGCTAGCAAGGGACTCTTAAAATATCCATGATCACTTCAACAATATGTATCTAAGCTCTAAGTCATCACAATAAAGCCACTTCAAAAAAAAAAAACCAAGATCAGTAACTAACTCATAATTCAGTGGTTATTACATTACCCTTTTTTATTTAATATTTTATAATAATATTCTACAAACTCACAATTCATATATATATATATATATATATGTGCATCTTCCCAAAGCAAAAAGGCCAAACGTCCTTTCCTGATTACCATCTTAGTTTGGAAGATATGGCACTGATTACAGACCATCCAATAATCCAAAAAATTCACAAACCAAGTAAAGAATATTAGAATAATTGTATCGTTTAGGGAACATGTAGGAACAATGGGGTGCAAACTAACAGTGCCATAACGTCAGAGCAACTTAGCAAAAGGTAATGCCCAGCACTGTTTCTTCCTAGAAGAGTAAAAACCTCATTGTGACAGTTACTTGATAAGTGGAAAATTGAAAAATTACTTCTTCAAGTCTTTGGGAACTTTATTTGTAAAAAATTAAAACATGAAAAAATTGGAAAATATCAATGAGCCTATATCGTTGAGGACATAACAGATAATTTTTGAATTTCTTTTCATGCATTGTATACTCATAATACCTTGTGAACATTTTTCCAAGCACTTAAGAAAATAAAATGCCCACGTACCAAAAGAAAACTCATCAATTTTCCAAGTAGCTTCATAAGGAGTATAAAATACAAATAATTCTACCAGCAGTCCAAATATACTAATTGTTGTAAGCAAGTCAATCAATAAATGATGAAAAAACCTTACCTTGGCCCAAGATAAACCACTCAAGAGTCTAATTTATTCACTGGTAGCCAATAATTTTTACCTCCCTATGATATCTGTACAAGATGCTCATTCTCGGCTCAGTTGTCTCCATGTTAGGAGTGTTCTATCAGGCAATGGTACTTTAGTCTTTGCATATGAGTTAGTGGTGTAATATTGTATTTTCCATGTAAATCTCTTGCTATGTTGGCCACATGTATTTAAGTCTGGTTGGCTTATGGATACAGGTACCATGAATAATCAGATTGTCTTCACCTGAATCATCTTTAAATCCCTTCTCTGCTATTCATCTATGTCTCGTCTCTTTCTCTGTCTATGTTCTTTTCTTTCTCGACTCTAGTCTTTCTTAATCTCTCTTTCTCTCTATGTGAAATCTCAAAACTCTTTCCTATTGAAGTCTTTCCCTTCTTAAACCCAATTATTCTCTTGATTTATTGCACTCCACAAAATTTAGTTGTACATTGGTATCAGTGCACTCGGTTCTTGGACCCATGGCTTGCTCGCAGGTGATTCTCTAAGAGGTTGAGGAAAAGATCAAAGAATTACAGGCTGTCGCTTATCAACGCCATACAGAGGTAAAGTGTGAGTTAATTTTGCTTCAAGATTCCCTCTCGCGTCTTTCTTGGCAACTGAGGGAACTTTTGCACCAAGACACGAATCTACAAAGGAACAATTATCAGGCGTCTACACAGTCCACTAAGATGGATATACCTCTAGAAGAATTAATACAGCTGAAACAGACAGGGAGCATCAAGAATGCTTCGAAAGAATATCCTACATAAGTGATTTAACTGAAGCACAAAAGCTGGATTATTATTTAGGAGGAAATTGCTTGTGATGTGAAGCTGTTCAGCCCAAGAACGGTTTTGGAAGCTACTCGATTTGCCAAGATCAAAGAATTGAGTCTCAGATGTATCAATAATGGTGGTTCTTCAATTGTTGCACCAAGAAAAGGAACTTCTGTGAATCAAAAGGCACAAGTCCCCTTCGTGGGAGTGAAGGGAGTAAATAAGGTTCAGGAGGAATCTCCTGCAGCAGAAGGTCCTGAGCAAGCAAAAAAGTGCATAATTAATTATTATTAAGAATGAGGTGAAGGTGAAGGTAAAGTTGACAGCCAGCAAGGAAGGCAAAACCCAGTTGTTAACAAAACCCTACCTAAACACTAATGCAGGGATAATATAACGTTTTGAGCATAGGGAGGTGTTTGTCTTAGATGAAGGTGGTGAGTGGAAACCTTGTGTAAACAGATCTTCAAAAGGCCTACCAGAATCAAATGGTTACACAAATGTAAAGGCTAGTGGTGGCTTAAATCAGCAAAGGATATGGACATGCAATGATGTTGTTGTGGCTGGTGATCTCAATGCTACACTAGTAATTCCCAACTTCCACTATCATAATATATGGAAATATCCCAGCAAATTCAAAGAAATTTACAATGAAGAATATTTTGTCAACACCTTGAAAAATGATATCATGGTGGGTGATAAGTTTCATGAGTATCTAATGGGAAGATTTGGCAGAAACATGTCAAATGTTCACAATTTTAGGAGTAAGGCATAGACATCTATTCAATATGACAAAGATGGGGTACTCCCAAAGTTGCTTGAGGAAAAGGGTGGACAAGCAGCCAATGGCTCGCAAGGCGAGTCAACTTCTGGTGATCATAATTCTTGGTATGGTGGTGGAATTAGATATAATGGAAAATGTATTATGGGGGAAAAGATCTCTTGCTTGATTGATTTACAAAAAAAGGAGTACATTTTACAAAGTTGAAGAGGGTTTGATGGCCTAGTTGAGAAATTGTTTAGAGTTTGAACCTAGAAACTCAAAATTTATTTTGTCAAGTTATTTTGATCATTTCCAATGCATTGACGTGAAGGATGTTGGATGGGGTTGTGGTTGGAGTAACATTCAAATGCTTAGCTCTCACTTGATGGCACAAAGTTTAGAAGTTAAGAGAAGTTTTGTTTGGTGGTTCTGGATTTGTTCCTGATATCCCATCACTTCAAAGATGGCTTGACATTGCATGGGAAAAGGGTTTTGATGCTCCAAGCTGCGATCAATTTAATCATATTATTTATGGTACCAAAAAATGGATAAGAACCATTGAATGTGCTGCCCTTTTGCGTGGTATTACTTTCTAATAATATTTCAATAAAGTTTGGCCACCGGCGTGTCATTGTCAGTGAAAAAACGCCTTTGTACTTTCAACATGATGGACATTCGAGAACCATGGTTGGGATTCAAGTCAAACATCAACAGAATGGAATTTCGCAGTATGATCATAAGTTTTGTGAAGAATCAACACCTTTTAGGACAAGGATGATTACAACAGGGGGCAATGTTAGGAGTGTTCTGTCAGGCAAGAGTACTTTAGTCTTTGCATATGAGTTGGGGTAATATTGTATTTTCCATGTACCTCTGTTGCTATGTTGGCCACGTGTATTTAAGTCTAGTTGGCCTATGGATACAGATGTCATGAATAATCAGATTGTCTTCTCCTGCATCCTCTTTGAATCCCTTCTCTGCTATTCATCTCTGTCTCGTCTCATTCTCCTTCTGTGTTCTTTTCTTTCTCGACTCTGTTCTTTCTTAATCTATTTATCTCTCTATATGAAATCTCAATCTCTTCCCTATTGAAGCTCTTCTGAATTTCTTTTTGTCTCTTTCCCTTCTTGACTTCTCTTAATTTACTGCACTACGCAAATATTGCAACTCTAACAAGTTTAGTTGAAAATAGTCAAAAATTCTATAAATAAATCATATCAAAATGTAACTGTCGTAATCTCATCATGTTCAAATAAGTATGAAAATATTTATCAAAAAAAAAATAAGTATAAAAATAATTAAATTATTTTCTTAAAACTATTTTTACAATAATTTAAGGTAATCTTTTTAAAATATTATATTTTTCACAACATAAGCGCCTAGTCAGGTGTCGTGTTTTAATTCATATAAATATTATTGGGTTTTTAAACTTGAATTTTTTTAAGAAAGTTATGAAGTGTTCATCAGAACACCTGCAATTCTACGCAAGGTATTCTGCATACATCTTCCACCCTCAACTACTCACAGTAAATGGATCATTTGACGTAGCCCAATTTCACGTTCCTCTAATGTGAATTTTGCACCGTCCAATTAGGTACATCCAACGGACATCTTGTGGCAGAAGATGAAGCAAATGAAAATAAAAAAGCCTTCTTGACGTTGAATAAAAGTAAATGATTTTCAATAAAAATAATTGATTTAGAATTAACAGGATGGGTTGGACACCATGTGATTGTGAAATTACACTAATTAGCTTATACTCTTTCTTAAGAAAATTAACTTTATATTTTAAAAATTAATATTTTAATTCCTACTATTTTTTTATTTCTTTAATTTTTTATTACAATATTCTTCTTATATATGAATTTTTTTATATTTATTTTTTCCCTAGAATCAGCATACAAAAACATATTCACAAAATAAATTATGAATTAGATTAAAAAATTATACATATGATATATCTGCTTCACAAATTTTTTCCATTTATATAGACGTAGTTTGATATATAAAAAAAATGTTAATTTTTAAATAATTAAAATTTCATACATAAAATATTTAGACGCAGTATATTTAAAAATCTTAGATGTTCTTTTTAACTAGTAAATAATATTTTTATTTTTTTTACAATAGTGTAAAAGATAAATGCTATATTTTAAAATTTAAATATTGACAATTATGTTCAAGAAATTATTCGTAGTTTTCCGATTATATATGTCTTAAAAAATATAAGAAGGACAACTAATAATATTCATATTTTACATGTTTATTAATAATTAATTATCAAAGAATAAATATTTTAATCATTCGCAGATACATTCTTTCTTAGTTTAATCTTCCAAAATTTTATCATCGTATTTCCGTCCTCTAAGAATATTTTGTTCCTAATATTTTAAATATGAGAAGTTATACAAAGAACACTGTAATAAAAAAAATAAAATAATCAAATAAATAAATAATAAATATTAGGAATTAAAATATTAATTTTAAAAAATAAAGCTAATTTTCTTAGAAAAAGTATAGGCTAGTTAGCGTAGTTTTAATTTACAGCCCCATGGTATGGTATAATTTAGTTCATCCTGTTAATTTTAAATCAATTATTTTATTCAATATCAATTACATTTATTCAACATCAAGAGAGTTTTTGTTTCTTTTTAATTTGCTTCATCCTCTAGCACACGATGTCCTTTGAATGCAGGAAATTGAAGAGTATGAATATTATATTATTTTATTTTATTTATTCTTATTTAATTTTTATCATATAAAAATATAATTAAAAATATTAATATTTTAATGATAATTTTTAAACTATTAATACTCCCCCATGTGTACGTTCAACAAAACTTAAGTTTTGTAGAGATAATTAATTCTAACTAGAAGACTACCACGAAACCAAATAAGTTCATTTCTCCCAATTAAGATTACGAGCCTCCATCCTCTCATTTAAGATGATCCTCTGGCGAAACAAACAAACAAACACTTAATGGGCGGAAAGAATTGACGTATGAATTATTTTTAATATTCACTTATAATTCAAGGACTGAAGAGTGACCTATATATTTTTTAAAGAGAAAACTAATATCATTTAAGGACTTGTTTGGATTGTTACGGTTTCGACTTGTTTTGAAACTTTTATTTTTCAAAACAAAACTATAAGAAAGAAATTATCTTAGTTTGGCAAAATCACTTGATAAGTATTCATCAATGTTTTATATTTTTTATTCGAATTTAACTAACATAATCAACTCGAATATGATATTGCAATGTTAGGTGTTCTTAAAAAGTAGAAAAAATAATTAAGGTTAAAAATATAAAAGGACATTTATTAAATAAGGCATTATACCATATATTCAAATTTATATTTTCTAATGTTTGTATGTTTCATCCATTAATTAATTTTGTTAATGATTTATAATATTTTAATAATTAGAAAGATATCAATAATTAATATATAGAGAGAAATTAACAAGAAAAATATATACATTAAAATTAACGTTAAATTAAAAACTATTCTTTTTTTTTTTAAAAAAAAAAGGTGCTTACTACTTACTGACAAAACAAAGACAGTAAAGTGATGATCCGACTAGCATTGTAAAAGTGAAACTGTAACTTGTGAAGGACCTCAAAAAGAGTAAATTTTAACAAACGCTCTATATTTTAAATTTTAAATTTATTTTTATTAAGTTACTTAAATTTTATGAGACTGAAATTTTAATAAAAATGATTAAAGTAATATTATAGTCTAATATGAAGCTATTACTTTATTTCTAATATAACAATAAAATTATGAAACAATTTTATTATTGAAAAAAAATATGTTGTACGAAAATTATTTTAATAAAAAATAAATTAAAACATAGTTGAATGTAATATCTAAAATTAAAAAAAGACTTTTAGACCTTGTTTGGATATTATAACTTATAGTTTATTAGAACTTCTTTATTAATATAAGTATTTTTATATAAAAATAAATAATGTTTAGATATGTTTAAATAAGTAACTTATTAATTTTCAAAAAATTATTTTTAACTTATATTGTGAAACCAATTTTTTAAGCTTTTAAAAAAAATTTTGTGAAAAAACTCAAATTCACATGATCAAGCAATTGTTTTACATTTTTATAAGACAATTATATCATCAATCATAATTTAAAATTTTATAAAAACCAAACCTTTCACCTTTCTCCTTTTCGAATTATAATTTAAAAAAGTTCTTTAATCACTGGCACTCTCCTTGAAACAATAATTTCAGGCAAGATATAGGAACAATGAGAAATCTTGAAAAAAAACGACAAATGAATTAAAGCAAATAGTTGATAAAATCAAATCGACTATATGCTCCATCCTTATTCACCATCAAAACTTCACTAAAAGTCCAATATAATCCAAATTATTCCATAATCCATAAATAGTGAGAATTTTGATGAAAGGAATTCTCTCATTCTCTAATTCATAATGAAACTAAAACATAATATTTAATAAAATTTTTAGTCTATAAATCTATGAAAGAAAAATAAGAGTAGAATCCCTCTTAAATAAGGACCCTTCACTAAAATAAGAAAACAAATAATTAGTAAATAACTTATTATTATCTATTAAGAAAATATATCCTAACCTACAGATTAAGAAATGAATAATTTTCTAAAGATAAGGATTGACTTTCTTCTACACTCCCTCTCAAGCTAGGTTATATATGTTATACAACCTTAGCTTATTGTTGATTTCATTGAAACTTATCTTTAAAAGAGTTTTGGTGAAAATGTCATCAAGCTACAATAGGATGTAATTCAATTAAACTATGAAATGTCTATCAATCTGCACGTGATAGAAATGTATCATTATTGAAGAAATATTAACACTAAGATTAGTATCGATATAATTGTAGATATATCATAGGACAAGGCATTATCTTCATCATCAACATGTGAGACCATTCAATGATTGATGCCCATTTCATTGCATTTGCATATATGGAGTAGAATGTGAAAATGGGCTTGGTCTAATGATCATCCCATCCAATTTTATAGATAAGATAAAGTTGACTAATAATTTAATAGTACATTTTGAATAAAAGGCTTCAAATTATTAAGACCATACAAAGTCTGAAAAGTTAAGGATGGTAGAATAAAGGCTTATTAATTTGTAGTTTGGTCTTTGCTGTTTTTGAGCTTTTGGCCCGTATATAGTCGTTTCATACTAGTTGTTCTAATAAAAAAAAAAATTTTAACCCTATTTATTAAATTCTTTAGAATTTAGGTGGGTTAAAATGAACTAATCATTGTGGTTCTTTTCTTAATTTTTAATTTTTATATTTTAAACTTTAATCTATTTTTTTTAAAGTTTTGTTTTATTTTTTTTAAAATTTCATAGTTCTAATATCTAATTTTTATCATTCAAAATAATTAAAATTATATTTTATAAAAAAAGGCCTATTTCAAATTTTAATATATATTTTAAAAAATTTTATTTAATTTTTTAAAATTTAATCATTTTAATATTTAATTTATATTATTATAATAATTAAAAATATATTTTTTAAACAAAATAAATAAATCAACTCATAAGATGAATTAGAATAAATTAGACCTTTTTAATTATAAATTATATAAAATTTGATTTGATCTAATTTATACTCGCATGGAATGAGATGGCTCGACCTATTGCACACGGCAAATCGTACGACCAGGTGTCATCTTCTTCGTCAACATATGAGACCATTCAATGATTGATGTCCATTGCATTTGCATATCTCGAGTCGAGAACAGTCCAAGACCCACGTGTACGGACAAAAAAAGAGTAATTTACTGATATACTACCATTTTAAAAAATGGGTCCGTTAATGAAAACGTGAGCCTTTTAGCTTCCAATTCCATCATGTGACCCATGATGTTCTATTTGCTGGTTCAGTGTTTAGCCTATTACCATCCCATGGTGATTACACCGTCCACGTATGCCCATGACTGTGACTTTTCTATGGCCCTTCCTATTTCCACCGTGTAATAACTCGGAGTGAACGAATTGATATTTTGCTCCATCGTGCGCCTCATCAAACCCCATGCCTTCTCCACCACTCAAACACACAACCCCCTATGAAAATTTCAGAAGATAATTCAGAAGGTCTACAAGTCGAACCCAACCACATTTCTCTCCCTTATATATACGCACTGGTTCCTGGGAATGATTTTCAACCCAGTTCCTGAAAAGATTCTGGAGGGGCATTGAGGAGGGTCATTCTTCGAGGACTCGACTGTATCGAAAAAGGGTATGCTTTCTCCTCCTCCTCCTCCTTCTTCTTCTTCTTCCACTCTCACCCCAAGATTTCTTCATTGATTTAGACCATTTACTGTTTACAAAAGCAGAAAGCTTGAAATAGAAATGAATATACCCTCCAAATCTTTTAATGGTTGATTCGGTCTAAACTGTAATTTGACAACAATCCCAATCATGGGTCAAGTTCTTGTCAATCATTTCAAGTTAATCGAGTTGAAAAGGCATAAAATAATGTCATAAATAGCAAGGGGGATAACTCGAAGGCTTTCTATTATGGGTCTAGTCAGATTCTACATAATAATGATGTTGGCATGTTGCTTTCTGTTAGGCACTGTTAAAATATTTTGTCGCAGCTAATTTACGATTTTTGCTTTTGCCTTCAGAGTATATCTTGAAGAAAGAAGAAGAAGAATGATGCTAAGAAGCTCTTCAACACCAGTTCTTGGGTCTCTCCTCTCATCTTTCTCAGACAGTCCGAGTAATAGCATTCACTGTGAATCCAGCCACACAGTGAAGCATCTACCACCATTACCTTCAACCAGTTTCTCTCACAATAACCACAAACTCTCATATTACCAAAGTGGGTCTCTCAATCTCTCCTCAGTCTCATGCAGTAGCTCTCCCATCTCACCTTCCATTGCCGACCTTGATCGCCACCACAGAGGCTTCAGAAGAGCTCAATCTGAAGGCAACTTGCAAGACCTCGCCTATGCTTCTCGCAACAGAAGCGCGTTGACATTGGAAACAATACCGTCTTTCCCCTTCAATCACTGCAAGGGCTTAAGAGAAGAAGAAGAAGAAGAAGAAGAAGAAGAAGAAGAAGAGGAAAGTGAGTGTGAGGAGGGACAAGAGATGGAGGAAGAGAAACGAATTGTGAATAAAATGATTGTGACTGAAGAGGTAACAGTTGAGAATGGAACTTGCAGTGTGGGTTTCGGTGAGCTGCAAGAGATGATGGCTGGTAAAGTAATGTATGTTGCAAAAGGGCTTGGAATTGAAGGTTGTGACGGCGGCATAGGTGGCTTCAGAGGAGGAAGTGGCTGCGGCGGCGGCGGGGATTATAACTCAATGGGGTTTGGAGGGGATGATGGGGTGGAAGAATATTACAAGAGAATGGTGGACGAAAATCCTGGCAACACTTTGTTTCTCAGGAATTATGCTCAATTCCTGTATCAGGTACAATTATGCTTCCTTCTATTCTCTCTATTGTTGTCCACTAGTTTGAAACCTCATTAGAAATAAGATTCATATGCAGCATTGAAAATGCTCTTCCTTGAAGTTAGCCAATTAGTTTCAGTAACAAGGTTTAATAGTTGAGAAACAGATGAGATAGAGGAAAATGTAAAAATGGACTGTTTTGTGTATTTTAATTTTGAACAGTGCAAGAGAGACCTTCATGGAGCTGAGGAGTATTATTCACGAGCCATTCTAACGGACCCAAATGATGGGGAGGTTCTGTCACAGTATGGGAAGCTAGTGTGGGAGGCACATCATGACCAAGACAGAGCCGTAAGTTACTTTGAGCGAGCAGTTCGAGCCTCGCCCCAAGACAGGTATGTTCTTACTCCGTGCTTAGGGCTTACAAGACTTAATGGACTAAGAATTAACATTATGGGATCCATTCTGACCGTTTGATTATATAATTTTCAGCCATGTCCATGCTGCATATGCTAGTTTCCTTTGGGACACAGAGGAGGATGAGGATAGTCGCCATGACTCTCAAGCTTTACCCCCACAGCTTCATCAGGAAGCCATGGTGGTCTCTGCAGGTGCTTGAAGACACTGGGAAATATTATACTGATATATATGCAAATATGTCATTTGATCTGAACTGTGGAATTCCTGTTATAAAGGATCTTGTTGAGAAGAACATTCTCAAACTGAATAATGCAGGCCCAAGATAAAGGAAGTTTTATCTTTATATCTGTGATGTGAGTGAACCTCGCATGGTTGCCATTTTTATGCCAGATTATTGACATACCTCAAGGATTATTGTGAGAAAATGCCTTAAGGTTTATGCCAGAATATTAAAACAGCTATATCAATAATGGTTACAGGGTTCATTGATTTATTATTAGAAAAGAAGCTTTTGGTTTTTTCATATATTAGCAATGTTGATTCAGTGAGGAAAGACTAGTTTTCTTTGTCGAAGAAGCAGGTGCCACCACACACACACAACACAAAACACATGATGAAACTGGCAGAATCCATCTTCGAAATTCACGTACAACAATGTCAGCTAAACTTGGTCAATTCTAGAAGACAAATCAGGTGAGGGTATTTTTGTACATCATGTAAAATTCAGGTGGAAGCATCATAATTGAGAACATATTCTATAAATCACACCAAAGTCCTGAGTAATGTTACGTCTGAATATTTGTCAAAGCTTGGATCATATTTAAATATGGACACCGATCTTCCCTCGAACTGCATGGGAGAAACCTACAAGACCCAACATATTCAAACTCAGTCGAATTTATTAACAAACGAATAATAGTGATGACTTACCAGAAAACTGAAGTAAAGAAAAGACTCATACACGGATGGCTTTTCGAACAGATTGAGCATCTGCATATTCGACATGAGCAAAGCATCTATCCTGTGCCTGTACCCAATCATTGTTCTATTTAAGTCTCTGTCTCTTCCATGGTTGGATATTCAATATCATATAAGATAAGCATAGGGTTGAATTGAATGTAATAAGGAAAGAGAAGAGAAGCTAACCGATTGGGATATGATACTTATTCCATTTACTTTGCCAAACTGACTCATCACCTCCTCGAGGTCGTCTTTGCAAACAGCAAGAGGCAAGTTTCTCACGAATGCAATATTTTCTTTATCTACAAGCATCATCACTCAAGAATCAAACATCATTCTCATCGAAGTGAATGTGTTATTGGACCTTAACATCTATGATGACTTCTTTGGGATAAAGGATGAAACCTATTGGCACTGATGCAAAGGATGGAGGATGTGTTGACGCACTTCTTCGAGGAGGCTGTGGTCTCGCTATAGAGTCACGTAACTGCATGCACATCGTCAATTTCCAATAAACACAAACCCACAAGCAGACGAGTATATGTATACGCAAATCACAAAATGTAGATTTTTATTATTAAATCACAAAATTTATCATTGTTAAATTTTAAATTTTTTGTAGCAAAAAGTTATTATGACAGATAGAGAGATTAATTAAAACAAATATAATTTTTTAACCAACAGTAATATTTTAGAAACAAAATCAGTATCATACTCTAGAACGTAAAGAAGGATAATAAAAGGGGTAGGACTAGTACGTACAACAGAAGCATAAGTTTTCTCTTGAACCTCTTGAAAAACTTGCTCTGTGGCTGGTTGTGACTGTGGTTGCAATTGTGGTCGTGGTTGTGGCTGCTGCTGGGGCAAGTCCTCTGGAAGATAAAATGATCGACATAGAGGACCAGGTGGTGGTGGAATGTAGGGAAGAACAGGATCTGGAGGAACGAGGGGAAGTAAAGGATTTTGACATGGAGGAGCAGGTGGGGGTGGGGGTGTGGGTGGGGGTCGGGGTCTGGAAATGTAGGGAAGTGCAGGATTTTTAGGAATGAGGGGAAGAGCAGGATCTGTAGGATAAGGAATGAGGGGAAGAACAGGATCTGTAGGATTAGGAATAATGGGAGATCCAGGATTTTGATTTTGGGAGGGAGGAGGGTTTTCGGGGAGGGAATCAATGAGACGAAAAATATCGTTGAGTACAAAGAAACCACCGGGCTGAGGAGCAAGAAAGAAGGTTTGAACGAACTTTCTTCTTCTTGGGATGTTCCTTAATGTCACAAAACCCGTCACCATCAGAAACATCCCTCCACATGCAGAATCAAGACCGTTCAGTGTATGAACGTGTACTTTGCTGTAATTCAGGGACAAGAATGCTTTTTGAATGCCCTGCACTTGTCAAAGCTCCATTACTCTGATTAGTTTCAAGATGAAAGGAAGAGAAATAAAAGAAGTTACGTACGAGCCGGGAGTAGGCGAGTTGACCAGAATGCCCAACAACGTGGATTATGGAGCTGACATCCTTGTAGAAATGATGAAGGCGATGGCGTTCATTGATTAATGCATGATAATACTTATTCACAAACGACGCCCCCACCTGAATTGGAAACCCAACAACGCCACTTAGTTACTGTTATTAACGTCAGAGAATGAAGGAACATAATACCTGGAATACTGAATCAGAGCCCGTGAGGCTGCTAGACATTGTTCTTGGAAGTCAGAAGAGAAGCGAGTCTTGAAAAGCAAGAAAGCGGGAATTATGAGGGCATCCGACTCACACTGCACACTACCCAACACCAAACTTTCATCGCAAAACCGTTTGACTTGTATCACTTTAAATATATTGAGCGTTTCCGTCTCATTCCCTTTAATCGGGACCCTTCCTCTCGTACCATGTGCATATATATCTACGGATGGAGTTCCAACAGTTTTAACGGTTAACTGTCACCAAACTCCATTACAACTTAACACTAATTGTGCAAAAATTATCTTAGAATTAAATTTACGAATTGGTACTTTTAAGAATTGCAATAGTTATAATATATTTTAATTATATAAGTAACATTTACAACATTCTCGTAAGTTTAATCTTGCAATTTCCATTTTTGGAGAAGAGGAAATAGGAGACGAGACGAAATAAAAAGCTTCTCACACCAAATTGAATCGAGAGGTACCCACAAAGAGAAAGTTGGTCTCAGAAAGTTCTCAGGAGACCAAAGGCGTATATTTTATATAATTTCTCCAATTCTACTCTTACCAGTTGTCTCATTCAGCTACTTCAGCTGAAAATCCTTATCTATTTTATGTTATGATCTAATAGAGAAATTGGTACGTGTAGTTCTCAAAGGCGTCATCTGCGGGACACGAATTTACTGCAATGCACAAGAGTAGCCACAGTTTTAACTATGATTAATATTTCACCAGAGAATTCACTATGTTTAGCCACGGTTAGGACTCCCTCCTCCTCCTCATCTGCGACGCAAGCATATCCTTTTCCTTAATATAGAGCTCAGCTTTTCCTCTGGTTTAGCATACCCTATTAATTTAGCCCCTCGTTAGCTACAATCAAAAAATATTTGAAAATGTTTAATCATATCTTATTTTATTGACACTTATGAGGTTTTATTCCAAATCTAGAAAGAATAATTTTAGTAGACTTCAAATTTACTATTTTCGTTTTTATTATTCTCATTTAATTTTCTAACACAAATCAGTTTCGCTTCATTCCCAGATTCCCTCCGTTTTGTCCATTTTAACGTGTGGTAAAATGCACTCCCGAGGGAAAAACAGCTTTGAATTGACCGCAAATGTTGACTTTAGATCTCGTGCTGAACGCCCACACGTCATCCGATGCTAATGGGGCCCATATGAGCCTGTGGGTAAGGCCAGTGGACACCCGCAAAAATAAGATAGGTTAATCTTTAAAGCAGTACTTGGTCTCGGCTAAAGAAGAAAAGAAAGCATTTTACCAGAAAAAGAAAATACGAAAATAAAAAATCTCTTAAAACACCAATGAGTAACTAAAATACAACTGGTATCAGTCAGTCAACAAAGTCAACAATTATCTATCTTCAGCGGTACACCTTACGCTAACACTATTTCTATGACCAAATTCTCCTGATATCAAAAAATTACAGACAGCAAAAACGGAAGCCATCTCGTCTTCGTCAGCTCAGTAATAACCACTCCCATAATAGGCTTGAGGTGCTACCGCTGCACTAGCGGGTTGCAGTACAGGAGCTGCGGCAGCAGGTTGCACATAATTTTGTTGAGGAACTGCCGCCTGAAAATCAGACAACGTTGGTCCATAATATGACAATTAACAGACATGTTTCTACAGCATACAAGACAATCAAATGAAGTCGAGCAATTAGATAATAACTAAGATTTAATGCTCTGTGAAGTGTTAATGGATGGATATATATATATATATATATCTATGAGAAAGTATGGACAGACAATGACTCGGAGGACGATATTTAATGTGCCTAAGTACTATTTTGAAAGTTGTCTGTCAGTAAGACACAGACACATCCTGGAATATCCGTAAGAAATCAACTATATACTGCAGAAATGGACCTCCATGTTCGCAAGCGCACATTCAAAGTACTCAAGCCCACAATAATATGTATGTTCTTCCTTGGCAGCTTAATGATTTCTTATTTAACTTTCCGTTTGTAGAAACATCAAAATTATAGAAGAGTCTCCTATTAACATCAAACATAATGAATACACACAAAAATTAGTGCAACATTGCTCCACACACCAAAAAGATCATCATCGTCACATATCAAGGGAGCCACACAATCACAAAAACTAAACAACAGATTGTTTTAGCACACCTGTACAGGATAGGCAGGAGGGTAGGCTCCATATGCCGTACTCTGCGGAACTGATGTAGGCAACTGTGAGTTAGCAGCATAAGTGGCCCCATATCCAGCATAAGCACCATAGGCACCCTGCTTCAAATGAGGGTATCTCGTTTAGGACAGCAAGAGAGATTATACCATGATGCATATTCCCCCCCCCCCCCCCAAAAAAAAAGACAACCAAAAAAAAAATTGTATTCACTTATGTTGATTGATAACCAAACTATTAATCGACAGCAGTTGAAGAACAAAACACAATCAATTAAGAGCATCATCAAAAACTCTATATATGACATAAAATGATGTGTCGCAGACACCAAAGATGAATGAGAGGCTGCACATCATCAACAATATGCTAATATGGCTTCCAAAAGCCATGACTTCGGGGATCTTTCTGTATCTCGCTTGCAAAGTCAACTCATCTCATGTGGCTAAGCACATTTTCAATTTTCATAAAAAGTTAAGAAACAAAACAATTCGGATAGCATAGTGTCTAAATGGAAGAAAATAATAATCTACCTGCTGGGTGTAACCAGCAGTCCATTGTTGTCCCTGAGCTTGTGTGACTGGTGGCCAAGTTTGAGGTTGCACTCCATAATTAGTTGCCCACTGGTTCTGTGCGTTTGGATATGCCCCCAACGAAGACTGGGCAGGTGATGGAACCGAGTAAGATCTTGCCATTTTAGCTTTATCTGAAGTGAGATAATCCTCTGCATGACGCTTTTTCAACTCTGACATACTCCTATGAGGCAAGAAGAGTTTGGCATGTCTATCCTCGGCTCTCTTGATGGATTGAACATCTCCAAAAAGATTTAAGAACTGAAAATTGAATGAAAGCACCAAAGAACTAATTTGTAATTAAAATAATAGTGAGAGGAAAACTGAGTGGCCACTTTTTTTCCACAAATAGAAACAAAAGAAAACTTCAAAGTTAAATAAAACACCAAATCAATATAATAGGTAGACCATGTAATATAACATGTATCAAATTCGGAAAATATTGAGGAACAGGACACTGCAATAACAACATATCATAACTACAATGCCATTTAACTGGACTAGTCTGAATCAATAACAGTTGGAACACCGGGCTTATCAGAGGAGCTTATCAGAGGAGCGATGATAATGTTAAGTCCAATTATTCAGCACAAATATAAAGACATTTCTGAAAGCAAAGAATTCCGAAGAGAAATTCTAGAGGGAAAATCTGACGGAATTCTGTTGAGGGAGATTAAAAAGAAGCTTAGAGGAAGTTCTGCACAAACAGTTAGCTAAAGCAGCCAAAGTCTGTTGCAAGCCAGTAAGCTTCTCCAGATCTCAAAGGTGGAACTATTTTTCCAGCAAGTGTATTATTGTTGACATGGAATAAAAGGTTTTCTCCAAAGTTGTAATTAATAGTTAAAGGTTAGCTCATCCAACAGGAGGATATCTTAATTTCGGAGTTACGTCAAATATAATGGAATTACTATTTACCTGAGTTACATCAAATATAATGGTAGTTATGTTGATCTGAACTTTCAGTTATGACATTTGCATCTAAAGAAAGTGTCCATAAACCTGGATTTAATTAGTCAGTCCCACCTCTCCCACTTTTCCTCTCTCAGAAGGAAAGCTACTACTTCCCTTTGGTTCACAATTTCCCACATCAAATCTCATATTTCTTTCAACTCTTGATTTTCCATATCCACATGCTTACCAAAGTTCAATTTCTTATGACCCGTGCACAACACTTTCCATATCCACATGCTTACCAAAGTTCAATTTCGTATGACCCATACACAACATCAGTTATTCATTAAGTTAATAAACTAACAGCACAACTTAAGGTATACCAGCTTGCTTGTGGATATCATTTAAGCAGCAGTTAGGAATTGTCATTTGTGTTTGTTTTTTATTTGTGTGTGTGTGAGAGAAAGAGAGAGGTATCATTGGACACAATTCTTTTCTATTTCCTAGTCAAATAGCACCTCAAAATTGAAAAGAAAGTTATCCTTTACCCCCAAATATCTGCAAGCCAACTGTCCAAAATATTCATTTCTCTCAAACAACATTCTTGTAACAATTTACCTCCAGAAAAATGCTAGAAAGTTCCTCCCTATCAGTTGCACTTGCAATATTTGGGTTTTCTGGGTTGGGAATTATGTATTTGACAACCAATGATTCTAGAAAGTCAATATCAACTTGCTTTGGTTGGGGTCGAATAGCCTCAAAATGAAACAAAGCCTGCATGTGCCATGAAAAAGAGACAAAATGAAACAATAGCATTAGATACGAAGAAACTTCTGAAAAGTTGAGGAAAATCTCCAGTCTTCACCAACATAAAAGTGGAGGAGATGTTATGCAGAAAGTTGAAGCCCCACAGGAAGTTAAGTACGGAATATACCTCAAGGAGGGGCCTTGATGACTGAACATGCTCAAGTCCCTCAACTATAATCTCCCTAGCCTTTTCTGTATTCCCAGAAACCTGATTGCCAGAAAAGTGAGGGCTTCAAGAACAAGACAAGAATATTCAAAAAATCAAGCCATGAAGTTTGAAACAAACCCCAAAGGGACATAAAATCTGGCATACTGGCCTGTAGTAGCCAGAACAAAGGTTTAAGAGGGAAGAAAAAAAATTCACCAAGAAATTGGTCACTTACATTTCAAGTTCTCAATATTTTAATACTTTGGAATTTGGATCTTTTCCCCTCAATGGCAAGAATTTTTTTTTTTTTGGCATATATAAATGTCCAATGCAAAAAAAATATATCATGGAATAGAAAACAGTAAAAAACTGAAAATAGCTAACCTTCATTACGTAGCTATCAGAAATTCAAATTCTAAGACCATTGGTGAAAAATATAAAGTCAAACTGGCAAGAGATCATAGCAAGTTCAAGGATAGGTGACACTAAATATCCAACCTATGAGTAAACCCAAATTTAAATAGAAAGAAGTTACAAGGCACACATATTTGCGAAACTTACCATATAAACAAATCGAGAATACTGACCGAACAACATTGGCAATGTTTGTGAATGTTCTTTTCCTTTTTCAATGGCAATAGCCTGTTCATATAAAGAATAGGCATCCTCCAAATTACCCTGGGGAAATCATGAGATGGAAATGAGGTGAACAAATTCATTTTAAACTGGCTCCTGAGTCAAAATCTACAAAGTTAAAACTACTTCATAAGCCATCATACCAGTCTATTTTCCATATTTGCATGCCTGATGATCGCTTCAAGAAGACCAGGAGAAATTTCAGTATGCACAAGTTGATAGGCAGCTCGAGCCCCCACTAAATCCCCATTCTGCTCCTTGAACCGAGCAGAAAAAAGATGTATCTCAGGTTGTCTCTGTGTTGGAACAAACAGACAATGATTAGATTGCAGAAATAAAAGGGAAAATTCTCTCTACAGATGAATAATAACAATAATCTGCATAATTGGACAACATGCTAAATACCCATAGACAAAAAATGGGTAAGTCATTACATACTTTCTGAATCGAGCGCAATAGAAAAAGCCTACAAATGGACAGGAACATGACCCCTTGACAAGACCAGAAAAGACGGCATACATAAGATTTGCATTTCTCAACATAGGAAGGTCCTTCGAAGAAGAATAAACCAAGGACAAGAATATTTTATCTATTTAGAAAAATGTGAACAAAAATGCTCCTTAGTTAAGATCATTGGTCAGCATGGAGAGAATGAATAAAAAAAATAAAGTGCCAATTCAAAGCTTGTGAATGCCACCTCTCCACAATTTATAAAAATGAATATTTTAGAAAAAATTTAAATAAAAATTTCAGTTTCAAGTTGTGGATGTCATTTTTTCTACTTCCAATCAGACAAGAGCTATCTCAGAAACTTTCGACAAATGCTTAGAAGTTATTACTGGTCCGCAAAGTCAATGTTCCACCTCACCAGCTCAAAAACATAATAATATCACTTGTAATTCCAGCCATCCACCCCTACTCCAATCTAGCTACCGCTAGCAGCCACCATCTTGTTTCTTTGTCAACGTTTAAAACACTTGACATCCCATAGTCCTTGAAAACTCACAAGAGTTCTAAACAGATTAAGGCAAAGACATGATATAAAGTCCTTCCACAGCATCAAAGATAAATGATTTTTCCTTCAGTAGCAAACAGACCCTTCAGCATATAGTCATATAAGTTCAATTTGCAGGTTCACAATTATCCTTGTCATTGTCAATCATCGATTGAGCTCTTGTAAATGGAACATGATTGACTTAGCTCTCTCTCCTCAAGGCTTGGAAACTAAGGGGATGCATATAAGTTTAAGTGATTAAAAGCAAATGAATACCAACTTCTGAACAATTTTAACCTTCACGTAACCACATTTTGATGAGTGTAAGAAATTACCTTGACAAACACTTGAGTTGCCCGAGCAAGTACATTATTTGCAAGATCCATGCTTCCACTGGCCTCCATACATAAAACATATCGTATCCAATACTCGGGATAATTGGCACATGCAATAACACATCTTTCATACAACTTCACGACCTGATTCACACAAAAGATAAAAGAGAAGAGAATATCTTATAGATTGGCCTTACTCATAATTCATATTCACATAAGCTAAAAGCAATAATACAGAGCACAAAAGGAAATACAAAGCATCAAGAAATACTCCTTAGGGGGACAGAGAGGCCCCTCAAAATATGAAAGGAGGGACCCTCCTTGCCTGTGACAGATGATTAGGAAGATTACAAGACACCTGCATGCATAACATTCGCACTTTAAAAAGAATAAACTTTTACAAACACGACGAACCTAGAATGTCCACTAACAAATTAGGGTTTGAAGTACTTAGCCTCAAGAAACCAAATCGATGGCCCATGCTTTAGTCTCAGTTCAATTTCCCCATTAAAAAGTTGCTTCATCCAACGTATTAGCCAATAAAGCATATGATACAGCAGATATTACTTACTGTGAGTCAATCTAGAATTGGAAAAACTAGAAACAGAATGGGGACATCTGGAAAACCAGTTCGGTTACCTTGCTGAGGTCACCTTCCCTTTCTATAAAATCCAGATAATTATGCCAATTCTCAAGCTCTGCAACATTGAGGGGCCGTACGTGAAAGTAAGGCCTCCTGATAGCTGTTTCAAAACCAATGATCTTAGAATCGAACTCTTTAGCTTTCTTATACATCTCTTCTCTAATGGCGATATACTTCTCCAACTCTTCTGCTTCTGTTAAGCCAGCACTTACAGGTTTTTGAGATATTTCTGCACCATCAGGCCGAACCTCCCCCTCATTAGGTTGGCCACCATCCTCTGAAACTGCCCCTGCTGCTGCTGCTGCTTCATCAGCAGTACGTAATTCTGATAATGGCCGATTTCCAGCTAGTTCCTTAAAGCTGCAAAACCATTTCCACAATATTTACTAAAACAATAAAGAGGAATATACATATACACACATGACCATGCATAAGTGCCTATTGCAGAAGGGGATGTGGGAAGAAATCAAAAATCCAAACTATGATGACAAAGAAAAATAGAAAGAAAATATACTAAA
The DNA here is from genome assembly GCA_037074585.1 of Biancaea sappan. Lineage (NCBI taxonomy): Eukaryota > Viridiplantae > Streptophyta > Magnoliopsida > Fabales > Fabaceae > Biancaea > Biancaea sappan. Next base: position 8,676,334 of record CM073492.1, on the reverse strand, counting down.
ACAAGAAATCACCTGCTGAAATACCGATCAAGTTGTTGATTTGGATTCTCTAAAATTCTGGTGTAAATCATAGCAAGCCGGGCCCAGTCCTGCTGCATGTACTCATATTCAATGTATTTATCCCAAAGAGGAAAAGAAAGATAATCTGTTCCAACATAAGCTAATCCTCGTTCAAATAGCCTGAAACAAAAAAATAAACATTGGAGTTCTGATTAATATTAGTTACAAGCATCAATTAATGATGCACATCTATATGTGGGAGACAGCAGCACAAATGCTCAGGGAAACAAACAAATCAGTCTTAACATCAATATGACATCCAAACGCTGCATTTACCTTCCTGCATAATATCATAATATGTCTGAGAAATGGAGCAGTCATAGAGGCCATCTTAGCCATTAACCAGAGGAGATCTTCTCAGCAGCAATTTGCATATTGATGCACCTCAGAGTGTCAAAGTTAAAGACAGCTACCATTCAAAGAAAACTAAGATCTATGGACTTTGAAATTAACTGGTAAAGGAGAATGGAGGAGAAAATAGTGTATTTCCCTAAAAATTACAACAAGCTACCCCGTATAGCCTGGATTGAGGATTTTAAAATCATTAAAAAAAAAAATCTAATATGCATTCCCATCATAGCTTTTCTGCCATAAAAGGGGTAATCACTGTTGCAGACATTCTGAAATAAGGTCAGAAAGGAGACAAGAAATACCAAAGTCTGGTGACTGGGAAATCACAATGATCTCAAAATATAAAAGAGAAAGATATCAAAAAAAGCAGCCATTACCTACGAACTGTGTCTGGATCCCCATATGTGCTTATAGCAAATATGCAATAATGCAACCACATATCCACTGAATATGTGACTCCTTGAACAGCCCGTTCATAAACTTCAACAACTTTATCAATAGAGCCAAGTCGAGCCTCATGATCAGCATACTTCTTCCAATAACCATAACACAAAGGAAATTCGGCTAGAAAAGCATCATAAACTTTTTGAATCTTCAAAATGTTGTTCTGTAATGGAGGAAGCATAAATGAACGGGTCTCACTAGTACACAGGCAACAAAAATATAACACAACAATGACATCAAGTCAAACTGAAATTCTATTACAAGAACAAACACCATTCAATAAATTCACATTTGAAAAAAAAAAAAAAGCATTTCTCTTATTCAAATCATTTTTTGCAAAAACAAAACACCAAAAGGAATGACTTACAATAGCTCAATACGTGTAAGTGTGAAATAGTTGGACTCCAAGAGAAAGAAAATGAAGACTATGATTGTTGAAAGGAATATAGACGGTTTCATGCTGCTACACAGAATGTACCATCAAGAGCAGCTACCATAATAAGCAACTCTCAAAACAACAGAAATTTGTCATTATATGGGTATAAACTCACCTCATCTTATTAGGTAACAGGAATTAATTTAAAAAAAAAAAGTAAGAAAGAAAGAAACATAAGAAACACACTGGAATACACTAACAGACAAGGTTAAAGAAAAAAAAATTTAAATAACTAAGCAAACCAACTTGAGTCATAGAAAATCCAAACATACCAAAATCCTGAAATGCGGCTTCAAGATTTTTAAAAAAGAAAAAAAAAACACTATAACTGTTAAACCTTTAAGTATTTGAAATATTGACAAACCTAAAAATTTGATCAGTCAAGTACCTAGAGAAAAAATATATCTCCCATTCCCACTCCCAAAAGGTAAAATAACTATTTTTTTTTTTGATGAAAATAGAATTTATTGAATAAATGAACAACATACTAACAAATATCCTGTACGGTCTGTGCCTCAAAATTCAAAACATCAAATTACATCTTAAAACCCTATAAAGTTGAAAACACCATTTAAACAGAGCTTCTTAAGAGCTGCAACTCCACAAATCCAGCAAAACTAACATATATATAAACAAGGCAACCACGCATACAGTCAATGTGTCCAAGAATTTATTGCAACATACCTCTGCCACTTTCTCTGTTTCCTCAATCAGGGCCGTCCAAGCATTAAAATCTAAAGAATTAGCTCTTACAATATTCCATAGCCGATCTTCCTCAGCAGACATTGCAACTACTATTTGTAAAAAGGAAACAAGTATGACAAAAAACAAAAAATGTTAGATGACATGATGAGTCAAAAATCTTGTTTATGCACACAAAACAATTAACTAAGTCAGACCCAGACATATTAAACACCAGATAACCAAAAAGTAAATCTTTAAACAGCAGGGAAGTTTTTTTTTATTCCCATGCTCTGAAGTAGGAACATTAGTAGTTACACAAGTAGGTTACAACAACAACAACAACAACCGCCTTATCCCACTAGGTGGGGTCGGCTACATGGATCGCCCGACACCATTGAGCTCTATCAATGACTAACTCTTTAGAGATCTCATTTACCAGAAAATCCCTCTCAATAACCTCTTTAAGTGTCCTTCTTGGTCTTCCTCGACCTTTTTTCACGTGGCTCCAAACCATCTGCTCAACTCTCTTTACCGACGCTTCTAATGGTCTTCTTTGAACATGTCCAAACCACCTTAAACGGTTTTCAGTCATTTTTCCTCAATAGGTGCCACTCCAATTCTCCCTCGTATACGATTATTACGGATCATATCTCTTCTTGTATGACCACACATCCAACGCAACATCCTCATCTCCGCTACTCCAATTTTATGCTCTTATTGTCCTTTCATCGCCCAACATTCGCTCCCATATAAAATCGCACGTCTTATAGCATTACGATAAAACTTTCCTTTGAGCTTATCCGATACTTTCCGATCACAATATATAAAAACCAAGACATTAATCTTCTAGCAATAGTAAATCAGTGAAATAAAATAAAAAGTTATGAGCCTGTTTGGTTTAACCATTTCATGTTTTTATTTTTACGGAAAATAGAAAATAAGCTTGAAAATGTGTTTGGTCAAGTTATTCTTGAAAAAATTGCTTAAAATAGACCCAAATCTGAAAACTACAAAAAAATATTTTTAGTATTTCAAGAAAAGCATTTTAGAAAATGAAGACTAAAAATAAAATAAGAAATGTTTTCACAAAACAAACAGACCCTATAATTTCCGAATATAATTTTTATCCTAAAGCACATTTCCCATCAAAAACAATGACTGAGATAAATAACAAGTTATCTTTAACTTGACAGTTTTTCATAACACTTGAAAACTAAAATAATTGAGCCAATACTGTTATATTTCATAATGTTTTTATTAAAAATGCAAAAATAGATCACATTTGTAAAACACCTTCGACAAAATAAAAAACTTCATTATTTAGGAAAAAAATAAAACCTTCAATCTATTCATAAGGAACCATGTCTTCCATCGAATTTACTAACAATCCTGAAGAAGTAACAACAAAACATCAATAATATCCCACTAAAATAAATAATATACCATACTCTCGTTCCTTATAAGAAACCATTTCGTTACTCAAATATAAAAAGCAGTTCAGATGCAAGAAAATAAATCAGAAAGAGATGAGGAAAAGAAAACACTTTTATAGCAGGAGAACAAAGCCGCTATTCACAGATGAGCTTAAATAGATTTACATAAAACTTTCAGATGGATTTCAAGAATAGAAAAATGAAATTAAAAGCATATTCTACAAAATCTATGGCTATGATGGTGCTTCAAATACATCTCAAAGATACCCTGAATGAGTATAGATGCAAATCAAGCAGATGAAAACGGTTCAATCTTGTAAGGAGCAAGGGTAGGGACCATATAGAATCTCGCCCCAAAAATTCTAAATGATTAAATAAGAATTAGCCAGAAATCAAATAAACTAAATTATGTTTACTACTATTCTATAGATAAATAATTACTTCATTCTTACGATATCCAGAAGTCAGATAAGAGCCAAAATAGAGCCATAAAATTTAGTGCCTAATAAACAAAATCGTACCATAACCATCTGCAAGTTGTTTCTCTTCAGTTGATCCATCAATATTCTCTAATGCACTCCCATTCTCAAGTCCTGCGGCATTGGCCAATGCCCCATTTATAGATGAATTATAGTCGGACATTTGAGCAGACTCTGTAGCTGTGTTACCACTGGCAGTCTGATTAGTAACAATTTGCTGAGTCCCATCGGTTGTGTTGAACTGGGCTTGTTGCAGAACAGAATTAGGATCCCCGCCATATGAATTCCCATCTCCAAAATTAGAACAATTTGATTCGTATGTTGCATTAGCCTGATTAGCTTCTTCACTAGACTCAGCAACAGTAGCAACCTCGGGAGAGGGATTTGGGATCGCATCAGCATAGCCAGTTGAAGTATAGCTGCCGGAAGTGTAGCTCACAGCTGCAGAAGCTTCAGCAACTGTTTCGCTATCTCCCATATTCAGATAAACAAGTCTTCAACTCAACAACAAAATCTGCAAAACACAACAGTCAGTGGTTTTTCTTATGATGCGTTCCTTGTCAATAACAATCTACTTGCATTCGGAAGGCAGATAAATATAGATCCTGAAAGTATGACAATCCTTCGTGAATAATCGTATCAAAATAAAATGTAAACCAGCGTCAGTCACCCGCAGCAAAATCAAATTAAATAGAGAATATATCATTTTAGATACATGCTTGAACAATTTCCGGCCACGAAATTAAAAACTGAGACCGAAGTGCACGATAGTCAGAGTAAAATGTTAATCAGAAATCTTGGCTTCATCTTTGCGAGCAAGAAACGCCGATAAAGTGCTACATGGACAGGACCAGATATTTTAATCTATACATGATCAGAATATGGAACTTGAATAGAAACGGCTAGACATAACCAAATCATCCTGTAAACTAAACATATGCATCAAACATTACCCGTCTAATTAGCCGAAATCCAAGGGGTTTCGGACTCTAAACCCTAATTACAACAACGAAGAGAATGCACTGTCCATGAACGTACCTAAACAACGAGACCTTGTCGTTCCAGAGACTTCTGGGTTTGCCAAGATTAAAGTCTGCTCCAAGAAAGTGTTTTGGTGGTAAATCGAAAAATAGATTTTGCGGATGAGGAGTAGGGCATTCGTAACGCGGGGTGCTGCCTTTATATCGCGAAACACTGGGTGTTGGCGGCTCTATCGTAATTGCTACTGCTGTTAGATCTGACCCCGTTAGTGAGGACACATGTTTGATCTGAACCGTTGGTTAGGTCGACCTTTCTGAACTGAAAATATTGTGGCTGCTTGTGCAGCTGCACTATTGACCAGTGGGCACGTGTTAGGCTCGTGCGGGCGGCAAGTGGCTCCACCGTTCCTGTTCTTGTGGCAATAATGCCTCACTGCAACACTTGACACAAGCAAAACAAGTCAATGTGAACTGTGGAGTTTATTTGAATCTGCTTAGCTTATTCTCCAGGTTTCTTTTCAGACACTTATAAAATATTTAATGTGAATATTGCTGAATAAATCATTGTAATACCCATTCAAATAACATTGAGAATACCGTAATATTTACTATTTAGTTAGCCCAGTTCTTTCTTATATTATGGCTTGATAAGGGCCAAAATCAACCCCCAAAAAAACCATAACATTTTGTTCATCACCTTAAAGCATGCTATTATAATTGTTGAGAATTTTTGTTGGGATATTTCTTTGAAACATGTCTTGTTTCATTTCTTCTGACAATATGAGCTTCGACAAAGTAAGGGACGATAAATAAATCCATTTTGTTCGAGTTTTAAACCACCCAATAGAGTTTAAATCTGTCTGACTTCTGGTTAGAAATCTATATACAGTAAGTAATCTGGTCTGACAGTTAGATGCTGTGATAACTATATTCTACAAGCTTGTTATATATACGTTCGAAGTATAATACAGTGATTCACTAGATAAAAGACTAGATTTTCAAAGGATGCAAGATCATATATGATTTGTGCATTTAAAAGGTGCACGCATGCCATGTTTGTCATAATTGATCGTGTGCTGTATCTAAATGGATAGGCTAAATAATCAATATGCTATCTCCTCGAGTTCTTCAATTAGAAGGGCAAGTGAACCCAGTAACAACAACCATTTTATTTCCTAAACATTAAACCTGGGGTGATAGGCTTTAAACAAATTATTTGGACTAAATCTTTTATAGCCAACTAGTAAATACTCTGTTTGTCCAAGCTGAGATGAGCAGGAAATATATTGAGGATAGTTATGTCAAATGGGCCTAAGTTATAATCCCCAAAGCCAATCGCAACTTGGCAACTCACAGGCTAGGTCTTTTTTTTTTCTTTAATTATTTTGGTTAGGTTTAAATTTCAATCATCAACTTTAATTATGATAGTATAAAAATATTTCTTTTAATTTGTCATTATCTAATATATTAACAGTATTAATGGCTGTAACTCTTTCAGTGTATTTTTGTTATCGTGTTATGTACTATTTTTATATTGCACCCTTCAACTTCTACAAAAGTGACATATATGTAATACTCTAATACTTACACAATTTAAAGTATTTTCTATACTAACTATATCAACACTCTTTAATGCTATCTTATAATAAATAATTTTATAAATAAAAAATATAACTTAAAAAAAAAGTGAGCTAACTTGCAGATAAACAAGTTAAGCCCGTTTAATTTTATTTTTAAACGAATATAATTTATTAAACTTAAACTCACTCATTTATAGGATTTGGATTATCTCTAGCGGTTGGAGTGTCAAATAATCATATGAGAGACTAAAAAGGAAATTGAAAAAAAAAATAATAATAACCACTTTTTTTTTATCTATTGGATCTATAGATCCAACGAACATGGTCTCCCTCCAGCACTCCAACTGTTAGAGAGAATCCAAATCTTTATTTACGAGCTGCCTGTGAGCTGTGCTAATCAAGGATAGATGCTGACACCAACTGTTATGTTAATTGTTAGTTGTACTGGTCCTATTGTCATGTTGAGATTTTTATCCATCGTTTTTGTCTTAGAAAGTTGGTTTCTTTGACATTGTTCAAACAATAATATTTTACCTCTGATATTTAGTCTGTATTGTGTAAGTGCTTGTTTGGTTTTGTAGTGAACCACTATGCATGCACGTTGGATGTCAAAAATCATGATGAGAATGAGATTTGGGTTGTTTGGATTAGCATTGAGTGAACCTCGTGAACCATGTTAAGCATTGAGACGTTGCCATGAATCACGTTAGCCTACCGCATCAAATTGGGGTGTCTCTAGTAATCCAAATTGCGTTGGACTGAGAATTTCTAGAGTTGCCCTCAAACGTTCTTCTATAAAGCTATGTGCTGCCTCAAATGTCCATCCTCAAACTTCAATTGACTCTAAACTTTCAAGCCCTCGAACTTCAATGTTAGACAATGATTTATCAGCAACAACGTCCATTCTTTGCATGATTGATATCAAAGAGACGAAGAGATGGATCTGAAGCAATAAAAAAGATGAAGAGATGCTTAAGTATCAAAGAATGATCTTGCTAGCGACGACTTCCATCCTCCACATTGTCGAGTTGAAAGAGATGAAGGGATGAAGAGATTTGAAGTCCCTTGCACAGCCACCATGTGTGACTCTCCATTTCCTCCTCTTTCTCTCTCTTTTTTCTCTAATAAGTATAACATTATGATATATTGATATGATGTATAAGTGTCAAAGTGGGCCAGTCCAGCCCGTTCGGGCTAGCCCGCTGGCAAGTCGAATAAAAGTGGGCTATGAACTTTTAAAACGGGCCACACATCTAAGGGTCCGGCCCTTTTTTAGCGTTAGCCTGCCAGTTGTTTTTTTTAGTGAATCGTAATCAACCAAATCCAAATTAGCCAAAGCCAGTTCAACCAAATCAACCAAAATCAACAACAAATCAACCAAAGGCCAAAATTAACTAAAATCCACAACAAATAAGCCAAAACCAAAAACAAAATCAAAATGAAATCCACACATGGCACCTAGCCACCGTCGCGAAGGGAAGCCATCTAGCCAAAGTGGGATTATCGCGAAGTGGAAATGTGGAATTAATGGAAGGATACTGACAGTGTGTGTGTATAATATCCCAAGAATTTATATGAATATTTAAAATATATTTTGAAATTTAATTCGTAGAAAATGTTATTTTTGAATTAGTGAGGGAAATTTGGGAATAGAAATTTCAAAATTTTAATTTGAAAAATTTTTACAAATTCTCAAGGACTAAAGTGAAAAGAAAAGAAAATATGGAGTACTTTTGAAAAATGACCAAATAGGAACCTGAGAGGAAGAATAAAGCTTATGAGAATGAATTATGAATCCGGTACAGAAAATGTCACAGCCCAAAAATTGAACATGTGAAAAGATACTACTCATTTGATAAAATTCTCAAACATACATTATTTACATATATTGTGTAAGGTTTTACATTCAACCTTAATCATTCATTCCACACTACAGAATTATATTCATCTGTTAAGCAAATATAGACATACATAGTCTGATATTTCTATCTCATCGCAAGCCTAGGAGACCTATACTAAGTACAGAGCGTTCCTAGTATTCACATTAATAAGTACTGTACTGTTATCCCACCAGACAGAAACATATAATAACTCCAAGGGGCTTCTAATCTTCAAACGGATACTCTTCTTCCTTGTTTTCTGTATCTGAAAAGATAATCATAGGGAGTGTGAGTTTATTTAAAAACTCAGTAAGTAAATAACTGTACTATATAAAATATCAAAAGTACAAATACTACATTTACTCATATAATTAATTGTCTTATACATCGAGTAGTATGGGACTCTAACTTTTTCAAACTCATGAATAAGATCTCATAGATATACACCGAGTAGTATGGGACTCTAACCCTTTCAAACTCGTGAATAAGATCTCATAGGTATACACCGAGTAGTATGTGACTCTAACCATTTCAAACTCGTGAATAAGATTTCTTAGATATACGCCGAGTAGTATGGGACTCTAACCCTTTCAAACTCGTGAATAAGATTTCTTAGATATACGCCGAGTAGTATGGGACTCTAACCCTTTCAACTCGTGTATAGGTTTCATAGATATGCACTGAGTAGTATGAGACTCTAACCCTTTCAACTCGTGCATTAGATCCCATAGATCTTTGCTCATTAATAAGATAGTGAGAATTTATCACATAGTACAATTGCCATGAAATAAAATAATTTCTACATACTCTTATTTCTACCGATCATCATATACTCCCATATGAAAAATTGATTGCTTATTATCCAAATAATATTATAAATGGGACTTATATTGTACTTTGACTAGTAATATCAAATTAGCTTAGCAAGGTTATTCGCTCACCTTGATGTTTGTCCAGGTTTACCTTGTTCCACACTAGAATTTGTGTAGGAAAATTTCATAGTAAAATATATTACAAGGAAACATAAGAAAGGAAACAAAATCACGAAAATATGCAAAATTTCTGATTGCTACAGTAACGGTATGCTATAGTACGATTTGCTACAGTGTCGGTTCGCTACATTAACGTTGACTGCTACAGTACCGTTGACTGCCGACACTACAGTAACTGCTACAGTACTTGAAGAAAAATTTCCAGATTTTTCCGAAATTTCTGGTCGCTACAGTAACTCGAGTTTTTGCAGAAATTTCTCACAAATTCATCCTTTCCTTTCTTGTTTCAAAACCAGAATTTCAACTCTTTTAACCGATTATAACTCAAATATAACTTCTAAAACAACTGAGATTCATGAATTATCATCAAAATCTTCAAGAACAAAACCTCCTCTAATCTTCCATATAAAGTTAGATTTAAAGAAAATAATGAGATTAAAGCTTACCTTTGATCATTACAAAGCTTTTGAACCGAACAAATAATCGAAATTCTGAAGATCAAGGAAAAGATTTGAGAAGAGGATGAAGAAACGAGAGAAACTTCTACTGTTCAGTTTTCAGCTTTTCCTTCTGCATGAGAAATGAGGGGGGTACTATTGAAGCTTTATATTAAATACTTCTAATGGGTTATTGAATAACCCATGGGTATCAATAACCCAACATCCAAACCCATCTAGTCAATTTACAATAAATGGACTAATTGACCATTCTTATACCACTTTTCCATGAATTTCACCATTTTTAGAATATATCCCACATGGTGCAAATATTCAGTCCAGTCATTTAACTCAATTTTCATAAATAATATTCAAAGAGAACAATTAAATATGAAAATTAAAAATGACCAAAATAAATAACTAAAGTAACGTTGTAAAATTCTAAAATACTCTTAGGCGAATTATATTCCAAAATTAACGGGTATTACAGAAAAGATGATGGATTCGAGGTTAAAGTGGTATTTGAGACATCGAGAGGGATTAAAGTGAACAAATACGGGATTTTGAAATTTTAATAAAAATGGGATGTGATGAGGTGTATTTTGTGGGAGTCTATTGGGTGCCCTAAGTATAATCAAGCTTTTTCAATTCCCTTGCAAGTCCTAGATAAGATGGTTGCCAAAGGGACTAAATTGAAAAGAAAATGAGTGGGGCCCACACATACACACTTAAACATTCATCATTCTCTCTTATTCATTTTTCTATCTTCTTCCCGTAGCTCTCGGCCAAGGACTCCCAATTTCTCTTCTTTACCTCCATCCATGCCAAATGCTTAAGGAATGAAGCCTTGGAAACTAGGAGGATTGGTAAGTTGATGTTATTATTCTTCTTCTTCCTCTTATTACAAGACAAAATCCTTGGTTATCAATTTGAAAAATTTTTGTAGAATATTTCAATGGATGAATTTAAGTATGGATGTTAATCTAAAACATTTCTAGGTGGTTTATGATGTTATTAGAACAAGAAATTTGGAGAAAACTATGAGAAATTCGTAGAATTTGGATATTTGAAAAAAGTTAGTGTTTTTGATGAAAATTTATGATTTGAGCTTGGATTGTTGGTAGAAATTGGGGGTTGTGGTGTTAAAACACTCCTTAGACATTAAGGATGAAAACCCATGGAAGAAATCAAAAGAAATGTTGTTTTAGATGTGATTTTAGGATTTTTGGATGAAGAACACGAAGAACGGCACTGTTCATTCTGGAAATTTTCCAGAAAATTTTCAGAAAATACTGTTCACCGAGAAATTTTTTCCAGATTTTCTCGTTACTGTAGCACTAACTCGGTCAACGTACTGTAGCATTGACTTAGTCAACGACACTGTAGCTGCTTTGACCGTTGACCGTTACTGTAGCATCAGTTTTTTTTTTTAATATATCGTTGAAAAGCTCTTTGAGTCTAGTTTCTAATGGTATAAGTTTCATCTGGATATTCATTACCAGTTAGGAGTTATGATTTGAGAAGTGAGTGAAGGTCGGGAATAATGGTAGGAAATTTCTCTATTTCGTAGCCATGATGGTTTTTATTTGGTTACAATAGGAATGGTCAAAGCGCAAGGTGGGAGTACCGAGAGCATGAAATCCAGGTGAGTGGGTTAATACTTGCTATGATTAAATATCTTTGCTATTGACTTTTTGCATTATAGTGAAAACATGTTGTATATCCAAGTTTGAAGAGGATGATGTGGGACGATGAGACATAAACAATTGTGGAACTTGCCTGGTGATGTATATAATTATATTTTCTTATTTTCTCATGAATGGAGGTTATATGATGGATTGTGAATGGCATGCGAACTGAGTTGAAATGTGTCATACTCTTATTGTTGAGTTTATTCATACGCGGATAGTTGAAGTATGTTATTGTTGAATAATTGTTCTATATTATGGGTTATGTTGTATACATGCTATGTTGCTGGAACCATATTGATTATGTTGTGACTTGAATTGTAAATGACTGAGTTGTGTATGTGGCTCATGATTATGATTGAGAATGCTCCTAGATGTGATTGTAATTGTGTTTGACTAGAAAGGAAAGGCATAGCGGTGCGCCCCATGGAGAAATTTATGTGAAGCTATAAGGGTGGAGAATATAAATGGAGCGATAAGGGTAGATGCGGCGGGGGCCGCAGGTAACGATCCAGATGTACCCTGGACGACCCAGTTGGTACGGGAAATGTGTGAAATTGATTTCACTATTTGCTGTTGTGAATTATCTGAATTATGTTGAAATGTATTTGATTTACTTGGATATTGTTGTAAAGTATTATGAATTATATTATATTATATTATGATCGATTACGTATGATTGCTGCATGTTATCATTATGATGCATGATATTTTTTTTGTCATAGTGTTGTGTAGTCTGCTCACTGAGCACGTGGTTTGGTCATACCCCTCTTATTAACATTTTTTTTCAGAGTTGATAGTTGAAGGTAAATATCTATACAAAGAGTTATGGATCCTTAGCCTATGATTACCTTTTCATTTGTTCAGGGTAAAGGTATAATATTTAGGTCTTATTCTAAGTTGTATAAATCTATAAAATCTTTGTAATCGGGTAGGTTCATTCAGTGATGTAATGTGAATGACTGTAATGTGTATAGAAAACTCGGTTTAACTGTATTTTCTTATCTTTTGTAAAAAAAAAAGAATATTTCTCTTATTTTAAATTCTTAAATTATGTAATTTAAATTAGTTGTATTTAAAAGAATGGTATGATGCTTAAGAGAAAGATAGGCTTACGGAGGTGAAATGAAATTCATTTTTCGTGCCGGTCACGTGCTCAGATTTTGAGACGTGACAGTGTGTGTGTTGCCAGACGACGAGGAGGCCAAGGGACCGTGGGCTGGAGATGGTTGTCAACTGCTACTGTGGCTGTCGCGAAGCCGAAGGATAAGGGGGCTGAAGTCGATGCTACTTATAGGGCCTAAGTTGCTATCGCGACTCGCTTAGGGAGCTCGAATGTGGAAGTTGAAGGTCAAATTTGCTGCCTGCTAACCTGAGCGGTGGCCGATGAGCCTACTGCCTGCTAGGGTTAGCCATTCGTGGGAGCCGAGAGAGAAATAGTGAACTTGCTTACTTTCTAGCCCGACTTTCTGTAATGCTCCAATAATTTGTATGAATATTTAATATCTATTATGAAGTTTAGTGAAAAATTTAATTGCGTGAAATATGTTTTCTTTCTTTGAATTAGTAAAGAAAATTTGGGAATAGAAATTTCAATTTTTAATTTAGGAAATTTTTATAAATTTTCAAGGACTTAAGTGAACAAATCTTAAAAGCTAAGGTGGCTATGCGCAATTTTATCGAAAAAGAAATTGGTGGGGCCCACACATACAATTATTAGTTTCTCTTCTCCTTCTTCCTCCCGAGGCAACGCGCGCACCATTTCTTCGTTTCATTTTCATCTTCCTCTACAATCCTTTCTTAAGTTCTTCCAGTAATCTGATATTTTCTAACCATACTTCCGATTCTTGGAGTTCTAGAGGCAAAGAGGTAAGTTTTATCTGCTCTATTTCTCTTTTTCTCCATTTTCGGACCTATGGAAGAAAATTAAGATTTTGAGTTTTAATGGATGAATTTAAGTGTGGATGTTAATGTAAAACATTCTTACGTGGTTTATGATGTTATTAGAACAAGAAATTTCGTAGAATTTGGATATTTGAAAAAGTTAGTGTTCTTGATGAAAATTTGAGATTTGAGCTTGAATTGTTGGTAAAAATTAGGGGTTTTGGTATTAAAATACTCATTAGACATTGAGAAACAAAACCCATGGAAGAAATCAAAAGAAATGTTGTTTTAGATATGATTTTAGGATTTTTGGATGAAGAACACGAAGAACATTCGAAAATTTTCCCCGGAAATTACTGTTCACCGAGAAAAATTTTCCAGATTTTCTCGGTTACTGTAGCATTGACTTTGGTCAACTTTACTGTAGCATTGACTTTGGTCAACTTTATTGTAGCATTGACTTTGGTCAACTTTACTGTAGCATTGACTTTGGTCAACTTTACTGTAGCATTGACTTTGGTCAACTTTACTGTAGCTGCGTTCCGGACTAAGATACTGTTAAAAAGCTCCTTGAGTCTAGTTTCTAATAGTACAAGTTTCACTTGAAAATTCTAATATATTCTTTATTTTTTTCATCTTATTTACATTTTAGGAAATCTTTGAGAGTTATTTCCTAACACCTCATAATTTAGCTGCAAAAGGAAAGGTAGTTAGGGCCACATTCGAGGTGAGTGTGATAACCTTATCTCATCTATATTTCTTCAAAAGTTTTGTCATCAAGTATCATAAAGAAAATTGAGAAGGTGGACTTTAACGGTATGTTGTGTATTTATTTATCAAGGACTTGTATTCCTTGTATTTAAAGGTGTTGTAGATTTCAAACCTCTTGTTTGATTAAATGTTAATTCTTATAAAATATGTAAAGTTAATGTTGATATTATCGTTATTATGTTAAGGTTGTGTGAATATTTGCGTTATGGTATGACGTGGTTATAATATTTTCGTGGTGGTGCACCCCACGGGAGAAGTTACAGGAGTTATAAGGGTGCAGATATATCTTTCATGGAGAGATAAGGGTGGATGCGGCCAGGGGGCCGCGGGCAACGATCCACTGGTACTGTGGACGACCCGGTTGGTACGGGATTTGTGTTGGCACTGAGTAATTTATACTGTGTATATCATTGGTAACTGATGTGAGTTTAATTCAATGATATCTTTATGATACTATTTGCTAAATTACTTTTGATTGATAATGTTATCTATTCACTGAGTATTTCATTACTCATCCTATTATTTTACAACATTTCAGAATCTGTGGCTGACGCTGGGGATTTTCCAGGGGAATAGCGAGTTTATCTTAAACCAACCCTCTTGTATTTTCGGTTGGTTCCTTTGTATTCTATATCTTGTAAGCTCTAGAAGTAGCTCTGTGGTCACATAAGCCTCCTAGGATTTTCTTTTTTTTTTGGTCGGACTATGTGTAACTATGAATATTATGTATGGTTTCATTGTATGGAAGTTAAAACCTTGATGATGTTTTTAACCTAGAGTTAATGTGAATCGGACTCACTGTTGAGGATGTGACAAAATGGTATCAGAGCAATTCTTAGGTCTCTTATGGATCACAGAGCAGGGTAACCTTGACTGGGCTTCCCTCTATCGTTATGAACCGCGGCATAACCATAGAGGTGAAGGTCAGTTAAAGGTCCTATAGGTGTTGTTTAGTTTTCTTCTTACGTTCCTTTCCTTGTGGTTAATATTGATCTTTCCGGGACTAAATTATGTGGTGTTATTGATAGGTCACGATGCAACCCGGAGGATCTCGAGAGGCAGTGGAGCGTACAGGCTCTGAAGGTGCCTCGTCGCGACCTGCCCATCCTGCCCGTGAAGGAGAGCAGGAAGAACATGGTGAGAGTGAGCAAGGACAGGATGAGCGAGGCTTACCTCGAGGACATGGGGCACAACCACAAATTGATCCAACTACTTTATTAACTAGTTTGACTGCGTTGCTAGAGGGTCAGACCGCGTTACAAGGAAGTCTAGTCAATTTGACTACACTACTAGAGAGGCAGATGATTGCTACAAATGCCCCTGTTGCTCCTACTCCTACTGTAGTTCCTCCGGCACGTTCAGTAATTCCCCCATCTCTTCCTGATAAAGTCGAAGTAGTACGGGATGTATCGTTGACAGATTTTTTGAAGCTTAAACCCCCTGTTTTCACTGGAGAAGACCCAAACGAGGATCCACAACGATTCCTTGATGGAATAGAAAAAGCATGTAAAGCCTTGAAATGTGATCCTCGATTCTGGGTGGATTATGCTACTTATCAATTTCAAGGAAGGTCTCATGAATGGTGGGTTACTTGGCAGAGCAGTCGAACTCCAGATGCCCCTTCAGTTAGTTATGATGAGTTTCGTCAAGTTTTTATTGAAAGATTCATGCCAAGGAGTGTAAGAACTGCAAGGGCTAGAGAATTTGAATTCCTTAAACAGGGTTCAATGACAGTTGATGAATATGATATAAAGTTTGCACGACTTTCTAGGTATGCACCCCATATGATCCCAGACGAACAAGAGAAGATTCGTCGATTTGTTCTTGGTCTTCGCCTTCGGTTGCGTCAGTTCGTAAGTATGCAGATGGATCTATATCCTTCTTATGTGGCTGCGGTAGATGCAGCCAGAACAGCTGAAATGAATGAAAGGGATGAAAGTGAAGACTTCAAGAGGAAGAGGAAACGAGAGAACGAGGGAAGGTCCTCAGGGCATGGTGGATTATCAGGGACTGTCAGGTCTCAAGGTAGAGGTCAATCTACTTCTATGGTATCGTTCCACCAAGCAGCATCTTCAGGTAGTGTCTCTAGGCCTCGACCAGACCATAAGGGAGGTTCTTCATCAGTCGGTCAGGTGTTATCTCAACAGGGACGAGACAAGCCTAAATGTTCAGAGTGTGGGCGATTTCATACTGGTGTGTGTTATGGGGCAGGCCCAATTTGTTTTCGTTGCGGACAGGTGGGTCATATAAGAAGAGATTGTCCTCAACAAGTAGAGGTCTCAAGGCAAGGATCTACATATATACCTCAAGTACAACAGATGGCAGCATCAGTTAACAGAGCTTCTTCCTCTTCTGCCGGACGAAGTGGCTTAAGGAGAGGAGGGGGTAGAGGACAAGGAGGACGAAATCAACCTGCGGTTGGACGCGACCAAGCCAAAGTGTATGCTCTCACACGCCAGGATGCACAGGCTTCGAATGCAGTTGTAACAGGTATTTTTCCAGTATGTTCATTCGAAGCTCGTGTATTGTTTGATCCGAGATCTACCCATTCTTATATATCTCCAATTTTTGCAAATCGGTTTATTCAAGATCCTGTTAAAATTGATAAACCTTTTCTTGTTGCTACTCCTATGGGTGAGACTTTAGTGGTAGATTCAGGTTATTATGGTTGCCATGTTTTAATGGGTAGCAAAAACATCGAGGCAAATTTAATGCTATTATATATGACAGACTTTGATGTTATTCTTGGAATGGACTGGTTGGCTTCTTATCATGTTACTCTTGACTGCTATAATAAAGTGGTAAAGTTCAGTATTCCAGGTGAGCCTACCTTCTCTTTTCAAGGGGATAGGAATGATATACCCAATAACATTGTCTCTATGATCCGTGCTAGGCGTATGTTAAGGAAAGGATGTCCAGGTTTCTTGGCCTTTGTTAGGAACATTGAAGAAGACAAGGTGAATCTTGATCATGTATCGGTTGTGAGAGAGTATTCAGATGTTTTTCCTGAAGAATTACCTGGATTACCTCCTGATCGTGAGATAGAATTTAATATTGAGGTAATCCTAGGCACTCAGCCTATTTCCATACCTCCATACCGTATGGCCGTTGCAGAACTTAGAGAACTTAAGGAGCAATTACATGATCTTTTAGATAAAGGTTTTATTCGGCCCAGTTCTTCACCTTGGGGTGCACCAATATTATTTGTAAGGAAGAAGGATGGATCCTTAAGACTATGCATTGATTATCGGCAATTAAACAAGGTGACAATACGAAATAAATATCCCCTCCCCAGGATTGATGATTTGTTCGACCAGTTGCAGGGAGCTCAATACTTTTCTAAGATTGATTTGAGGTCTGGATATCATCAATTAAAAATTAAAACTGAAGATGTACCTAAGACAGCCTTTCGTACCCGTTATGGACATTATGAGTTCTTGGTGATGTCATTTGGGTTAACAAATGCACCAGCAGCCTTTATGGATCTTATGAATCGAGTTTTTAAACCGTTTCTGGATAAATTTGTCATTGTTTTTATTGATGATATTCTGGTATATTCAAAAAATCTTGAAGAGCATGAACAACATTTAAGAATGGTATTACAAACTTTAAGGAAGCACCAGCTTTATGCGAAATTTTCAAAGTGCGAATTTTGGCTGGACCAAATAGCTTTCTTGGGACATATAGTCTCAAGGGAAGGGATACATGTCGATCCCAGCAAAATTGAAGCAGTACAAAAGTGGCCTCGACCCACGACGGTGACAGAAATTCGGAGTTTCTTGGGGTTAGCTGGATACTATCGCCGCTTTGTAAAGAATTTTTCAAAAATAGCTACCCCTCTTACAAGATTAACTCAAAAAAATGCTCGATTTGATTGGACTGAGGCTTGTGAGGAGAGTTTCACCAAGCTTAAGGAATGCTTAACTTCCGCCCCCGTACTTGCTTTACCTTCGGGTACAGGCGGTTTCGCTGTATATTGTGATGCGTCTCGAATGGGATTAGGATGTGTTTTAATGCAGCATGGTAAGGTAATAGCTTATGCATCCCGACAGCTTAAAAGACATGAACAGAATTATCCTACTCATGATTTGGAAATGGCGGCCGTAGTATTTGCTTTAAAAATCTGGCGCCATTATCTATACGGGGAAACTTGCGAAGTGTACACAGATCATAAGAGTTTGAAATATATTTTTCAACAGAGGGATTTGAATTTGAGGCAGAGAAGATGGATGGAACTTCTCAAGGATTATGATTGTACAATTCTTTATCATCCTGGAAAGGCTAATGTTGTTGCAGATGCTCTTAGTCGTAAGTCTATGGGGAGTTTGGCGCATATTACCTTATGTAGGAGGCCATTGATTCGTGAGTTACACGAGCTAGAAGCTAGTGGAGTATGGTATGAAATTTTGGAGTCAAGTGCATTCTTGGCACATATACCAGCCCAATCATCTTTAATTGAAGATGTGAAGTTGGCCCAGAAGGAAGATCCAATGTTTGGAAAGTTACAGAGTAAAGTAAATGAGGGTGAAGATAAGGGGTTTTCTCTTGACCAACATGGAATTATTAGATTTGAAGGTCGATTATGTGTGCCAAATGTAGAATCTTTACGGAGACGAATCATGGAAGAAGCACATCGAACAGCTTATACTGTACACCCTGGTATTAATAAGATGTATCAGGATTTGAAGTCATTGTATTGGTGGGACAGAATGAAAAGGGACATTGTTGATTATGTTTCTCATTGCTTAACTTGTCAACAAGTCAAGGCAGAACATCGTAGAACTCCTGGATTACTTCAGCAAATAGATATTCCAGAGTGGAAATGGGAAAGTATTACAATGGATTTTGTAGTGGGGCTACCTCGTTCTCAGAAAGGATATGATTCTGTGTGGGTAATAGTAGATCGTTTAACAAAAGTGGCACATTTTCTACCAGTAAAGACAACATTTGGTGCTGATAAGTATGCTCAGTTGTATATTGATGAAATAGTTAAATTGCATGGAGTGCCTATCTCTATTATTTCTGATAGAGGCACACAGTTTACATCTCGTTTTTGGAAGACTTTTCAAGAAGCCTTAGGCACGCAGGTAAATTTAAGTACAGCCTTTCATCCTAAGACCGATGGCCAGTCTGAACGTGTTATACAAATTTTGGAAGACATGTTAAGGTCTTGTGTGATAGATTTCAGAGGTAGTTGGGATGCACATTTACCTCTAATTGAATTTGCATATAATAATAGTTATCAAGCAAGTATTAAAATGGCACCCTTTGAAGCACTTTATGGAAGACGATGTAGATCCCCTATTGGCTGGTTTGAAGCAGGAGAAAATAAATTAATTGGGCCTGATTTAGTGCAAGATGCATTGGAAAAAGTCAAACTTATTCGGGAAAGACTCCTTGCAGCTCACAGTAGACAAAAAGCATATGCTGACCATCGAAGACGAGACCTTCAGTTTGCAGTAGGTGATATAGTTTTTTTAAAAGTATCTCCCATGAAGGGTAGTTTAAGGTTTGGGCTAAAAGGAAAACTTAGTCCAAGGTATATTGGACCTTTTGAAATATTGGAGAAAATTGGCAATGTGGCTTACAAGTTAGCGTTGCCCCCAGATTTGGAAGGAGTCCACCCGGTGTTTCATGTCTCTATGTTAAGAAAATATCTTTATGATCCTTCCCATGTTCTTCAAACACAGGAAGTCCAATTAAAAGAAGATTTATCTTATGAAGAGATTCCAGTAGCAGTCTTAGATAGACAAATAAAAAAGTTGAGGTCTAAAGAAATACCATCTGTGAAAGTTTTATGGCGGAATCATACCCAAGAGGAAGCGACATGGGAATTGGAAGAAAAGATGAAATCTACGTACCCACACCTCTTTTTAACATGAGGTAATGAAATTTGGGGACCAAATTTCTTAAGGGGGAAAGAATGTAATGCTCCAATAATTTGTATGAATATTTAATATCTATTATGAAGTTTAGTGAAAAATTTAATTGCGTGAAATATGTTTTCTTTCTTTGAATTAGTAAAGAAAATTTGGGAATAGAAATTTTAATTTTTAATTTAGGAAATTTTTATAAATTTTCAAGGACTTAAGTGAACAAATCTTAAAAGCTAAGGTGGCTATGCGCAATTTTATCGAAAAAGAAATTGGTGGGGCCCACACATACAATTATTAGTTTCTCTTCTCCTTCTTCCTCCCGAGGCAACGCGCGCACCATTTCTTCGTTTCATTTTCATCTTCCTCTACAATCCTTTCTTAAGTTCTTCCAGTAATCTGATATTTTCTAACCATACTTCCGATTCTTGGAGTTCTAGAGGCAAAGAAGTAAGTTTTATCTGCTCTATTTCTCTTTTTCTCCATTTTCGGACCTATGGAAGAAAATTAAGATTTTGAGTTTTAATGGATGAATTTAAGTGTGGATGTTAATGTAAAACATTCTTACGTGGTTTATGATGTTATTAGAACAAGAAATTTCGTAGAATTTGGATATTTGAAAAAGTTAGTGTTCTTGATGAAAATTTGAGATTTGAGCTTGAATTGTTGGTAAAAATTAGGGGTTTTGGTATTAAAATACTCATTAGACATTGAGAAACAAAACCCATGGAAGAAATCAAAAGAAATGTTGTTTTAGATATGATTTTAGGATTTTTGGATGAAGAACACGAAGAACATTCGAAAATTTTCCCCGAAAATTACTGTTCACCGAGAAAATTTTCCAGATTTTCTCGGTTACTGTAGCATTGACTTTGGTCAACTTTACTGTAGCATTGACTTTGGTCAACTTTATTGTAGCATTGACTTTGGTCAACTTTACTGTAGCATTGACTTTGGTCAACTTTACTGTAGCATTGACTTTGGTCAACTTTACTGTAGCATTGACTTTGGTCAACTTTACTGTAGCTACGTTCCGGACTAAGATACTGTTAGAAAGCTCCTTGAGTCTAGTTTCTAATAGTACAAGTTTCACTTGAAAATTCTAATATATTCTTTATTTTTTTCATCTTATTTACATTTTAGGAAATCTTTGAGAGTTATTTCCTAACACCTCATAATTTAGCTGCAAAAGGAAAGGTAGTTAGGGCCACATTCGAGGTGAGTGTGATAACCTTATCTCATCTATATTTCTTCAAAAGTTTTGTCATCAAGTATCATAAAGAAAATTGAGAAGGTGGACTTTAACGGTATGTTGTGTATTTATTTATCAAGGACTTGTATTCCTTGTATTTAAAGGTGTTGTAGATTTCAAACCTCTTGTTTGATTAAATGTTAATTCTTATAAAATATGTAAAGTTAATGTTGATATTATCGTTATTATGTTAAGGTTGTGTGAATATTTGCGTTATGGTATGACGTGGTTATAATATTTTCGTGGTGGTGCACCCCACGGGAGAAGTTACAGGAGTTATAAGGGTGCAGATATATCTTTCATGGAGAGATAAGGGTGGATGCGGCCAGGGGGCCGCGGGCAACGATCCACTGGTACTGTGGACGACCCGGTTGGTACGGGATTTGTGTTGGCACTGAGTAATTTATACTGTGTATATCATTGGTAACTGATGTGAGTTTAATTCAATGATATCTTTATGATACTATTTGCTAAATTACTTTTGATTGATAATGTTATCTATTCACTGAGTATTTCATTACTCATCCTATTATTTTACAACATTTCAGAATCTGTGGCTGACGCTGGGGATTTTCCAGGGGAATAGCGAGTTTATCTTAAACCAACCCTCTTGTATTTTCGGTTGGTTCCTTTGTATTCTATATCTTGTAAGCTCTAGAAGTAGCTCTGTGGTCACATAAGCCTCCTAGGATTTTCTTTTTTTTTTGGTCGGACTATGTGTAACTATGAATATTATGTATGGTTTCATTGTATGGAAGTTAAAACCTTGATGATGTTTTTAACCTAGAGTTAATGTGAATCGGACTCACTGTTGAGGATGTGACAAAATGGTATCAGAGCAATTCTTAGGTCTCTTATGGATCACAGAGCAGGGTAACCTTGACTGGGCTTCCCTCTATCGTTATGAACCGCGGCATAACCATAGAGGTGAAGGTCAGTTAAAGGTCCTATAGGTGTTGTTTAGTTTTCTTCTTACGTTCCTTTCCTTGTGGTTAATATTGATCTTTCCGGGACTAAATTATGTGGTGTTATTGATAGGTCACGATGCAACCCGGAGGATCTCGAGAGGCAGTGGAGCGTACAGGCTCTGAAGGTGCCTCGTCGCGACCTGCCCATCCTGCCCGTGAAGGAGAGCAGGAAGAACATGGTGAGAGTGAGCAAGGACAGGATGAGCGAGGCTTACCTCGAGGACATGGGGCACAACCACAAATTGATCCAACTACTTTATTAACTAGTTTGACTGCGTTGCTAGAGGGTCAGACCGCGTTACAAGGAAGTCTAGTCAATTTGACTACACTACTAGAGAGGCAGATGATTGCTACAAATGCCCCTGTTGCTCCTACTCCTACTGTAGTTCCTCCGGCACGTTCAGTAATTCCCCCATCTCTTCCTGATAAAGTCGAAGTAGTACGGGATGTATCGTTGACAGATTTTTTGAAGCTTAAACCCCCTGTTTTCACTGGAGAAGACCCAAACGAGGATCCACAACGATTCCTTGATGGAATAGAAAAAGCATGTAAAGCCTTGAAATGTGATCCTCGATTCTGGGTGGATTATGCTACTTATCAATTTCAAGGAAGGTCTCATGAATGGTGGGTTACTTGGCAGAGCAGTCGAACTCCAGATGCCCCTTCAGTTAGTTATGATGAGTTTCGTCAAGTTTTTATTGAAAGATTCATGCCAAGGAGTGTAAGAACTGCAAGGGCTAGAGAATTTGAATTCCTTAAACAGGGTTCAATGACAGTTGATGAATATGATATAAAGTTTGCACGACTTTCTAGGTATGCACCCCATATGATCCCAGACGAACAAGAGAAGATTCGTCGATTTGTTCTTGGTCTTCGCCTTCGGTTGCGTCAGTTCGTAAGTATGCAGATGGATCTATATCCTTCTTATGTGGCTGCGGTAGATGCAGCCAGAACAGCTGAAATGAATGAAAGGGATGAAAGTGAAGACTTCAAGAGGAAGAGGAAACGAGAGAACGAGGGAAGGTCCTCAGGGCATGGTGGATTATCAGGGACTGTCAGGTCTCAAGGTAGAGGTCAATCTACTTCTATGGTATCGTTCCACCAAGCAGCATCTTCAGGTAGTGTCTCTAGGCCTCGACCAGACCATAAGGGAGGTTCTTCATCAGTCGGTCAGGTGTTATCTCAACAGGGACGAGACAAGCCTAAATGTTCAGAGTGTGGGCGATTTCATACTGGTGTGTGTTATGGGGCAGGCCCAATTTGTTTTCGTTGCGGACAGGTGGGTCATATAAGAAGAGATTGTCCTCAACAAGTAGAGGTCTCAAGGCAAGGATCTACATATATACCTCAAGTACAACAGATGGCAGCATCAGTTAACAGAGCTTCTTCCTCTTCTGCCGGACGAAGTGGCTTAAGGAGAGGAGGGGGTAGAGGACAAGGAGGACGAAATCAACCTGCGGTTGGACGCGACCAAGCCAAAGTGTATGCTCTCACACGCCAGGATGCACAGGCTTCGAATGCAGTTGTAACAGGTATTTTTCCAGTATGTTCATTCGAAGCTCGTGTATTGTTTGATCCGAGATCTACCCATTCTTATATATCTCCAATTTTTGCAAATCGGTTTATTCAAGATCCTGTTAAAATTGATAAACCTTTTCTTGTTGCTACTCCTATGGGTGAGACTTTAGTGGTAGATTCAGGTTATTATGGTTGCCATGTTTTAATGGGTAGCAAAAACATCGAGGCAAATTTAATGCTATTATATATGACAGACTTTGATGTTATTCTTGGAATGGACTGGTTGGCTTCTTATCATGTTACTCTTGACTGCTATAATAAAGTGGTAAAGTTCAGTATTCCAGGTGAGCCTACCTTCTCTTTTCAAGGGGATAGGAATGATATACCCAATAACATTGTCTCTATGATCCGTGCTAGGCGTATGTTAAGGAAAGGATGTCCAGGTTTCTTGGCCTTTGTTAGGAACATTGAAGAAGACAAGGTGAATCTTGATCATGTATCGGTTGTGAGAGAGTATTCAGATGTTTTTCCTGAAGAATTACCTGGATTACCTCCTGATCGTGAGATAGAATTTAATATTGAGGTAATCCTAGGCACTCAGCCTATTTCCATACCTCCATACCGTATGGCCGTTGCAGAACTTAGAGAACTTAAGGAGCAATTACATGATCTTTTAGATAAAGGTTTTATTCGGCCCAGTTCTTCACCTTGGGGTGCACCAATATTATTTGTAAGGAAGAAGGATGGATCCTTAAGACTATGCATTGATTATCGGCAATTAAACAAGGTGACAATACGAAATAAATATCCCCTCCCCAGGATTGATGATTTGTTCGACCAGTTGCAGGGAGCTCAATACTTTTCTAAGATTGATTTGAGGTCTGGATATCATCAATTAAAAATTAAAACTGAAGATGTACCTAAGACAGCCTTTCGTACCCGTTATGGACATTATGAGTTCTTGGTGATGTCATTTGGGTTAACAAATGCACCAGCAGCCTTTATGGATCTTATGAATCGAGTTTTTAAACCGTTTCTGGATAAATTTGTCATTGTTTTTATTGATGATATTCTGGTATATTCAAAAAATCTTGAAGAGCATGAACAACATTTAAGAATGGTATTACAAACTTTAAGGAAGCACCAGCTTTATGCGAAATTTTCAAAGTGCGAATTTTGGCTGGACCAAATAGCTTTCTTGGGACATATAGTCTCAAGGGAAGGGATACATGTCGATCCCAGCAAAATTGAAGCAGTACAAAAGTGGCCTCGACCCACGACGGTGACAGAAATTCGGAGTTTCTTGGGGTTAGCTGGATACTATCGCCGCTTTGTAAAGAATTTTTCAAAAATAGCTACCCCTCTTACAAGATTAACTCAAAAAAATGCTCGATTTGATTGGACTGAGGCTTGTGAGGAGAGTTTCACCAAGCTTAAGGAATGCTTAACTTCCGCCCCCGTACTTGCTTTACCTTCGGGTACAGGCGGTTTCGCTGTATATTGTGATGCGTCTCGAATGGGATTAGGATGTGTTTTAATGCAGCATGGTAAGGTAATAGCTTATGCATCCCGACAGCTTAAAAGACATGAACAGAATTATCCTACTCATGATTTGGAAATGGCGGCCGTAGTATTTGCTTTAAAAATCTGGCGCCATTATCTATACGGGGAAACTTGCGAAGTGTACACAGATCATAAGAGTTTGAAATATATTTTTCAACAGAGGGATTTGAATTTGAGGCAGAGAAGATGGATGGAACTTCTCAAGGATTATGATTGTACAATTCTTTATCATCCTGGAAAGGCTAATGTTGTTGCAGATGCTCTTAGTCGTAAGTCTATGGGGAGTTTGGCGCATATTACCTTATGTAGGAGGCCATTGATTCGTGAGTTACACGAGCTAGAAGCTAGTGGAGTATGGTATGAAATTTTGGAGTCAAGTGCATTCTTGGCACATATACCAGCCCAATCATCTTTAATTGAAGATGTGAAGTTGGCCCAGAAGGAAGATCCAATGTTTGGAAAGTTACAGAGTAAAGTAAATGAGGGTGAAGATAAGGGGTTTTCTCTTGACCAACATGGAATTATTAGATTTGAAGGTCGATTATGTGTGCCAAATGTAGAATCTTTACGGAGACGAATCATGGAAGAAGCACATCGAACAGCTTATACTGTACACCCTGGTATTAATAAGATGTATCAGGATTTGAAGTCATTGTATTGGTGGGACAGAATGAAAAGGGACATTGTTGATTATGTTTCTCATTGCTTAACTTGTCAACAAGTCAAGGCAGAACATCGTAGAACTCCTGGATTACTTCAGCAAATAGATATTCCAGAGTGGAAATGGGAAAGTATTACAATGGATTTTGTAGTGGGGCTACCTCGTTCTCAGAAAGGATATGATTCTGTGTGGGTAATAGTAGATCGTTTAACAAAAGTGGCACATTTTCTACCAGTAAAGACAACATTTGGTGCTGATAAGTATGCTCAGTTGTATATTGATGAAATAGTTAAATTGCATGGAGTGCCTATCTCTATTATTTCTGATAGAGGCACACAGTTTACATCTCGTTTTTGGAAGACTTTTCAAGAAGCCTTAGGCACGCAGGTAAATTTAAGTACAGCCTTTCATCCTAAGACCGATGGCCAGTCTGAACGTGTTATACAAATTTTGGAAGACATGTTAAGGTCTTGTGTGATAGATTTCAGAGGTAGTTGGGATGCACATTTACCTCTAATTGAATTTGCATATAATAATAGTTATCAAGCAAGTATTAAAATGGCACCCTTTGAAGCACTTTATGGAAGACGATGTAGATCCCCTATTGGCTGGTTTGAAGCAGGAGAAAATAAATTAATTGGGCCTGATTTAGTGCAAGATGCATTGGAAAAAGTCAAACTTATTCGGGAAAGACTCCTTGCAGCTCACAGTAGACAAAAAGCATATGCTGACCATCGAAGACGAGACCTTCAGTTTGCAGTAGGTGATATAGTTTTTTTAAAAGTATCTCCCATGAAGGGTAGTTTAAGGTTTGGGCTAAAAGGAAAACTTAGTCCAAGGTATATTGGACCTTTTGAAATATTGGAGAAAATTGGCAATGTGGCTTACAAGTTAGCGTTGCCCCCAGATTTGGAAGGAGTCCACCCGGTGTTTCATGTCTCTATGTTAAGAAAATATCTTTATGATCCTTCCCATGTTCTTCAAACACAGGAAGTCCAATTAAAAGAAGATTTATCTTATGAAGAGATTCCAGTAGCAGTCTTAGATAGACAAATAAAAAAGTTGAGGTCTAAAGAAATACCATCTGTGAAAGTTTTATGGCGGAATCATACCCAAGAGGAAGCGACATGGGAATTGGAAGAAAAGATGAAATCTACGTACCCACACCTCTTTTTAACATGAGGTAATGAAATTTGGGGACCAAATTTCTTAAGGGGGAAAGAATGTAATGCTCCAATAATTTGTATGAATATTTAATATCTATTATGAAGTTTAGTGAAAAATTTAATTGCGTGAAATATGTTTTCTTTCTTTGAATTAGTAAAGAAAATTTGGGAATAGAAATTTTAATTTTTAATTTAGGAAATTTTTATAAATTTTCAAGGACTTAAGTGAACAAATCTTAAAAGCTAAGGTGGCTATGCGCAATTTTATCGAAAAAGAAATTGGTGGGGCCCACACATACAATTATTAGTTTCTCTTCTCCTTCTTCCTCCCGAGGCAACGCGCGCACCATTTCTTCGTTTCATTTTCATCTTCCTCTACAATCCTTTCTTAAGTTCTTCCAGTAATCTGATATTTTCTAACCATACTTCCGATTCTTGGAGTTCTAGAGGCAAAGAAGTAAGTTTTATCTGCTCTATTTCTCTTTTTCTCCATTTTCGGACCTATGGAAGAAAATTAAGATTTTGAGTTTTAATGGATGAATTTAAGTGTGGATGTTAATGTAAAACATTCTTACGTGGTTTATGATGTTATTAGAACAAGAAATTTCGTAGAATTTGGATATTTGAAAAAGTTAGTGTTCTTGATGAAAATTTGAGATTTGAGCTTGAATTGTTGGTAAAAATTAGGGGTTTTGGTATTAAAATACTCATTAGACATTGAGAAACAAAACCCATGGAAGAAATCAAAAGAAATGTTGTTTTAGATATGATTTTAGGATTTTTGGATGAAGAACACGAAGAACATTCGAAAATTTTCCCCGGAAATTACTGTTCACCGAGAAAATTTTCCAGATTTTCTCGGTTACTGTAGCATTGACTTTGGTCAACTTTACTGTAGCATTGACTTTGGTCAACTTTATTGTAGCATTGACTTTGGTCAACTTTACTGTAGCATTGACTTTGGTCAACTTTACTGTAGCATTGACTTTGGTCAACTTTACTGTAGCATTGACTTTGGTCAACTTTACTGTAGCTACGTTCCGGACTAAGATACTGTTAGAAAGCTCCTTGAGTCTAGTTTCTAATAGTACAAGTTTCACTTGAAAATTCTAATATATTCTTTATTTTTTTCATCTTATTTACATTTTAGGAAATCTTTGAGAGTTATTTCCTAACACCTCATAATTTAGCTGCAAAAGGAAAGGTAGTTAGGGCCACATTCGAGGTGAGTGTGATAACCTTATCTCATCTATATTTCTTCAAAAGTTTTGTCATCAAGTATCATAAAGAAAATTGAGAAGGTGGACTTTAACGGTATGTTGTGTATTTATTTATCAAGGACTTGTATTCCTTGTATTTAAAGGTGTTGTAGATTTCAAACCTCTTGTTTGATTAAATGTTAATTCTTATAAAATATGTAAAGTTAATGTTGATATTATCGTTATTATGTTAAGGTTGTGTGAATATTTGCGTTATGGTATGACGTGGTTATAATATTTTCGTGGTGGTGCACCCCACGGGAGAAGTTACAGGAGTTATAAGGGTGCAGATATATCTTTCATGGAGAGATAAGGGTGGATGCGGCCAGGGGGCCGCGGGCAACGATCCACTGGTACTGTGGACGACCCGGTTGGTACGGGATTTGTGTTGGCACTGAGTAATTTATACTGTGTATATCATTGGTAACTGATGTGAGTTTAATTCAATGATATCTTTATGATACTATTTGCTAAATTACTTTTGATTGATAATGTTATCCATTCACTGAGTATTTCATTACTCATCCTATTATTTTACAACATTTCAGAATCTGTGGCTGACGCTGGGGATTTTCCAGGGGAATAGCGAGTTTATCTTAAACCAACCCTCTTGTATTTTCGGTTGGTTCCTTTGTATTCTATATCTTGTAAGCTCTAGAAGTAGCTCTGTGGTCACATAAGCCTCCTAGGATTTTTTTTTTTTGGTCGGACTATGTGTAACTATGAATATTATGTATGGTTTCATTGTATGGAAGTTAAAACCTTGATGATGTTTTTAACCTAGAGTTAATGTGAATCGGACTCACTGTTGAGGATGTGACACTTTCCCAATGCCCATGCCCTTTCTGTTCTTGAGACTTTGCAATCTTCTGCCATTATGACCATTCCTCAAGTAAAAGCACTTTGAAATGGTTAGACCACTGTCTTCAAGTCTGGTTATCGACTGAAAGATACATAGTTGCTGACCGATAGCTTTAGGTATTCAATTACTCGACTGTAAAGTAAAGAAGAGGTAGGAAGTGAGTTGCTATTTAGTCAGGAATGGTAAGATAAATCTTGATTATGGAATTTCTCCCTAGGACAATTCAATAAGAATTTCCCTTATAATATTTGCTCGACCCGTAGATCAAGTCAAGAAAAGGGATGAAAGAGCTGTAGCTCTTACACTATTCTTTATCTGATTTAGCTGCAGTGTCTCATTTCTATATAAAGAAGAGCCCTCATTTGGCCTTTTTGTTTAAGGGTTGCTCGCCTTCTTTAATATAAGGAAGTGGGATAGTGGAGGTGATTTCGGTAAACCGATGCATGAGCTGAGACTCCCATGTCCCACTGATCCTCCGAAAAAGTAAGGTCGTAAAACGACTCATAGGGAGTCAGAAGCAAGCAGAGTAGAAGGTTTTTTGAAGATTCGATCATTCAATACTACTTAATAATGTAATAAAAAACCTTTGCTCACTGTAATAATAAGAAGAGTTACTTCATCTAATCTCAATCTCAGTTCTCTATCGGGAGTTAAGCTACTAATAATCTGTAAGATAGGAAACGTCGGTGTCTTAGAATGAATAGCTACTAACTAGCAAGTGATTAACTAGCAACTGACTAAGGAAAGGAATTGGCTGCTTGCAACCCTTAGATCCATAACTACGGGGTAACCTTATTTGGTCGCTTCGTATGGCTATGAAGCCCAAGGACCTGGTAGTTCTTTCTGCTGAAGTCTATAAGACTAAAGGCATGGCCTTTTTATTAAAGATCATTAAGCATAAAGCAGTTAATCAGGGTCAACATAAGCTCTGATTAAGATAGTTAGCGATTGCCAATAGCCTCCTCTTACCAGCCCCTCCTAAATGACATCCCCAAGCTCCCACGGTATAGGTCATTCTAATACAAATCATAAGGACCAGGGCTTGGCTGGGACAGAGGGTACTTTCGAAGGCCTCATAACAGACTTTTTTCTATGAACTAGGATTGAGGGAGGCAAGAAATAATGAGTAAGTATTTATTTTTATATATTTAAAAAAATGTTGGGTTCACGGGTTAGGCAAGATGGGCCTAAAAAACTCGAAAAAAATCCGACAAAAAAGGGTCTTTTTTTTTTTGTTTCAAAACATGGCCTATCTAAAAAATGGACTAAACAGGCCGAACTCGAAGGACTATGCTTATTTTGACAGCTCTAATACGATGAGATCTCTCATTCAGGGTGAATATGTGATACGAAATCTACCTCTAGAGATGTATAACAAGTATAGGCAGAGAGTATTGTAATAATTAACATTTCTTCAGTTTCCTTTTTATTTTATTCAATTTTTTTAACGTGGAAAACTTTTGTTAATTAGTTTAATTATTTGGTAACAATAATTAAATCATATAAATGAGAGAGTCTAATAATTAATTTATAAAATATAATTATTTTTATGCTATGTGGAACTAAATAAATTTATTTATTTTGTTTTATTATATTATATTTTATTTTTTCTTAAATTTGTATGATAATATTATCGATTCGATCATGACCTGATCAATTTGTTTGAATTAAAAAAATTATTTTAACGAGTATCTAATTAAACATTTAATTTATTTAATTTAACATTTTAAAATTAAAAAGCTAATTACTTATATTAGTAATTTAGTTTGTAATTCAAAAAACATACACTTAAAGCATTAGTTTAGTCAATAATTCATTTTATAATTAGCAATTTAATAACTCTATAATTATTATTACAATTAGTTAAAAATGGTTAAATTCTACAATTGTTTCAATGAGTAACTAGTGAATTATTTGTAATATTGACAACAAAATACAAAAAATATAAAAATAAGTGCATTTGATTGAAATATTGATATAATTAATTATTAAAAAATTACTTATACATTTCATATTTTTTATTATAATTACACATTCAAAACTTCATTTATGCATCAACATGCGAACATAAATCATGTTCATATTTTAACTCAAATCACACTTATCCAACTGTCTTTCAAACATAAATCTCGTTTATCTGAATCTAAGTTAACTCAAACCCCATTAGCTTTAGCTCTATCATAATTTGTCCAAACTCTATTTACCTACTGATTTTCCAAACATACATTAAATAATATGGAGTAGAGCCATCAAAATATGAGAGATTCTATAACCTATAACTTAGTCTGTTAAACATTTATATATATATATATATATATATATATATATGATGTCATACATAACAAATTAAGTTACTTATAATTATATTTTTTTCATATCTCATTTTCTTTAGGTGGATTGAGCTATTCAAAAAATGTATAAATATTTCAAGCACGAAACGAATGTCTGACTAATAAAAATATAAACAATTTAGTAAATTGAGAAAAAAATTGATTTACACACAAAAAAGTGCTCACATTTTTTTTAATAACTGTTTGCATTACTCCCGTCTATTGCGTTATGACTTACGGATGTGAATTTCTTCATACATGTTTTATATGCAAGAGGTTCAAAAAAATAAAAAATAAAAACATGAATTGTTAAATGACGACCGTCGCGATACCATCTGAAGAAGTCTCCTGCGTCTTTTAAGCACACGGGTGAAAATCCAATTCCTACTACTCGCGAAGTATTAAATATTATTCGGTTCGATATTAGGACGATTATTCATAAGAAAAGGAAATCAATAACAGGGAAACCTAGCTGGTGCTTCGCCACACAAAACCCTTCTTCACTTTACTCTTCCGTTTGTCTGCTTTCTTCCATGGCGTCCCAAGGTCGCAGGGGTGGAGCTTCACTCCCTGGTAGGCCGACCCATTCAAAGAACCAACCGGCCGGTCTAATCTCGAAGCTTCCATAGTCCCAGCTCGACTCCCGGGGCAAGGAGGTCGTCGGCGACGCCGCATTCGTCACCAAGAAGCTCCTCAGGAGCACCGCTAAGGCCACGTGGATCGCCGGCACCACCTTTCTAATTATTGTTGTCCCTTTGATTATCGAGATGGACCGCGAGCAGCAGTTGAACGAGCTCGAGTTCCAGCAGGCCAGCCTTCTCGGAACCCCCACCACCGTGGGTCCACTGCCTCAGAAGTGAATGATCCTGTTAGATTAGATAAAATTTGGGTTCGGTTTTCGTAGGGAACGTTTGAATTTGTCTAATTAGGGTTTGATCTCTATAGAGGTATTTGGATAATGATTGCTGATTCACTATTTTATATCAGGATTTTAAAAAAAAAAGTGGTTGTACGGTTTCGGATTGCGATAACCTTACAATTGTAGCTTTAGAATTCTTGAAGTATTCCGGTGGGAATCTTTATACTCGCAATTTTTGTGTAGTCCTACGCTTATATCTGATGTCAACACAACGTGGTATTAAATTTATCAGTTGCTTGTTCTCTGTTCATTCACGGGTGACTATGAGTCTAGTTTATGCAATTTGTGCTGTAGTCTCGCGATGTTTTCTTCTGAATTTCTTTCGGTTATGAAAAAAGGCTTGGGAAGATAAGAAACACCTGCCGACCTTGTTGTTATTGACAGATTGTATATTTCATAGAAAGAGAGTTGATGGTGGAGTAATGCAACCTTTGATTCTACAAAGAGAGAGAGATAGAGGAGAAGAAGATGATGACTATGAAGGAGAGAGCGTGGATCAACGGGTCTCGGAGGGAGGCAATCGCTATTGGGAACTAGATTTTTTTTTTTAATTTCTTTAGTATTTTTATATTTTAATATTTTAATAAAGGATAATTTAATAAAAATACATTAAATGTTTTCCTTTCTTTTTATTTTGAACTTCATACCAAACACGTTAATTACATTCTTTTTCTTATTATATCAAAGACATTTTTGTAGTCACATTTGGATTGGGGGCCATGGAGTGTTTTTCATCATCTTTGACTTATTTTAACGGTTTATATTTTTTAAATAATATTTATTAATAAATTTTAAAATATTAATCTTTTAAAGTTAAAAAATTAAAAAAATATATCTTTTAAATTTTATTTAAAAAATATTATTTTAATTTTTATAATTATAAAATAAATAAATATTATTTAAAAAAATCTAAAGCGTCAAAATAATTTATTTAATTATTCAGATTATAAAGAACACTTTACTTAAAAAAGCAGAGATTCTCAATCCATCGTATTCTTATTTTTATTCTCTTTCTCTTTTCTATTTATTTCTCTCAAAATCTATAATGCATAACAAACGTATCCCTATAGTTTGGTTATGCTGAAAATCACTAGGTTCATAACTTTAAAGAGCCATTGAAACTTGAATGCGTGTTATCGGGATCTAATTTGGAAAGAAAAGATGAGTCCTTTTATTTGGCTGATTGAAACATGCGAAACGTGGAATCTTTTGTTGAGCTCCATATGGAGTATACCATCACAGATGGCATTAGATACCTGACATGAAAGCTTCTCTCCTCTCTCCTTCATTCTCTCTCTTTCCTGATGTATGTTTTTGCATAGATAATATTCAGTTAAATTCGAGATTATCACAATGGTATGGTGGAATTTTCGACAATTCAGCTCACTGTTGAACTCTCCCTGTGATTGGTCAGTAATCAGTACTGACATTGGATATTATTTTTAAAACAACTGTGTCAAAAGTTTGCTCATGCAGTAGCGCAGATCGAATTCTCTACTTGATCTATTTGGAATATTTGAGATTAACTGTTTAAAAATTAGGAAAGTCTTAAACTTGAAACCATTGATCTTGAAAATCCAACCGTGTAAATAGTCAAAACAAAAATTTCTTTTTTCTTTTTAATTATAAAAAATATCCTAAAGTTTAAATTGTTAATACAGGAAGTCCGTTATCACAGTATTTAGTTAAAATAGTTATAAAATAGTATTTGTGTAACTTCTTTTTCTTTTTTTTTTATATTGGGTTAGATAACACTCATGGTGAGTTAACAACAAATAATAATAACGCGAGAGTGACGACAAAAATACAGTTGAAACTTGAGATGAATTATTGATATCCGAAACTGCTAGGTTTCTGAGAATAAATTGAAAAGCGAATGGAGGGAAGGGGATAAGGTCAAAAGTAGCATTAAGAGAGAATAGACAGGCACCATTTAGGACTTATTTATAATTTTTTTGTTTATGTAAAAAATTAGTGTTTAGTTAAGTTGAAATAAATAACTTATTAATTTTTATTCATTTTATAAATTTAATTCTTTAAATTTTTTTTAAAAATTTTGTGCAAAGCTCAAATTTATATGACTTAGTTATTTTTATATTTTTATAAAATAATTATATCTCCTATCATAATTTAAAAACGTTTTCTTAAATATATATTTAAATATTAAATAATTTAATTTAAAAAAACTGATAATATAAATTTTTTTATGTAAAATATTTTTTTATAAACATTTAAATAAATTATTTATCAGCTTAGATATTAGCCTATTGTCTTTAACCTTTTTGTTTCGCCCATCTGGTTGGCACTCTTTCTGCCAACTAAGCTACTTTTTACTTGTTTTCCTCTCTCTAAGCCTCACAAAGTGTTGCTGTCATGTCGACGTGTGCTTTTCTTTTTATAAATTAAATGATTATGACAGCCGAAACTCAAACCTGTGAGGTGCCACGTTCCCATTGCGATTAACAATGCTATTTCTTTTATCATTAGTGAGCCCACAGATAAAATATTTTCCCCGTCTTTCAATTTTGAGATAATTAATTTTAAAAATTGTTTATTCATACGTTTGGGTTTCTATTTTTCAGATATTTCTAATATGAATGCCCCATTACAATTGTTCACTTCAGAAAAATAAATTAAATACATTAAACTGTGAAGCCTTTTCGAAAATAAATATTTTTTAATACTTTTTTAAGAAAATTTGTCAAAGGAGATATATGAAGTGAAAGTTGAAATGGATAATACTCCAGCAATCATCATAGCTGTAACATGTTTAGTGAGGGTCACTATTTGTAATTTTGATTGCGACGTCCTCATTTATTTTCTCAGCTGTGTCTCCTATCTGAGGCGGTGAGGCCTTAAAAAAATCAAAGGTGTTCTGGCCCTGTGGCCCAGTATATATTTCCTCTTTTGAGTCCACTTCTGCTTTCCTAATAACTAATGATCCAAAAGAAAAAAAAAACAAACAAACTACAATGTTTCATTGGAACCATAAACCATTACTCCAACCAAAAAGGGACAATTAGGGTTTACATTGATGAATAAATTGAACTCATCGTTCAACTGAAAAATAATTAAAACCTGTAAAGTCCTTAGTTTGATTAGTTTGATTTAAATCAATGAAACAATGTGTTTAAATCAATAAAAAATTGATCAAATCGATTAGTTCAACTGGTTTAATAGTTCTTTTTTTTTTAATTTTTTTAAATTTTTATTGTATATTATTTTGTGTTTTTAATAAATTCTCAAAAATTTAAGCTATTATGAAAAAAATCTAAGACTATAGTTAGACTATTAACTCTTAAATTAATGTCTTGATTGGTCTAATTTCCTTGAATAGAACAGACTGTACAAACATTTCTCCTGTTTTGCCTCTTACAGAATGTAGAAATTGGGAGTGAATATGCATGCCAAGCAAAGAAGAATAAAGAGTGCATTTCAGAACCACAACAGTTTTGATCTAATGTGGAGAGATCTACCGAAGAGCTCGCCAAAAAGAGAAGTCTAACTGCTAAAAGCCATAGTTGTGTAAGTGGGGACAGAAGTATCCATCAAATATCAATCAATGATCTTCTGTCCCACAATGCACTTCCTCCATTCAAACACAAACTGGATCTACTCATCTCAAAAGTATACACCAATCATGAATTGTAAGAATATCGTTTAAATCCCCTTCGATCACATAACTATACGAAGGGTCAAAAGCATATTCCTCTAAGATGTTAAAACAATAACTATGAGCTAGTGGGGTATAGTATTAGACTAACAGTATTTACAGAATCAAACTCAATCTCAATGCTTACCACCTCGTTTCTTGAATACTGACTTGACAAATAACAAACATGCAATTAAGAATCCCAAGGCTGCAACCCCTCCTACCGCAAGAGCCACTGTCCTCTGTGTGTTGTGCTGCCTTGTTCCTGATGCAAGAAAGCCAACGACAATATTTAAATCTCAAACAAAAAGATCTGATGCCTACCGGTCTACCACCTTAAAAACTAAAATATTTTGTTTGACTTTTAAAATTAAATAAAATACTTAATTCATTTAAATTATTAGTTATAAAAATTAATTATTTAAATTTCAAGATAATTATAAAATTTATGACGTTTAGATCTAGATGAGTCAAGCATACTCCATAACTTTCAAATAGAAACAGTTCAAAGCTAGGCCGGTAATATTCTCTCCTAACCCCACTTCTTAAAATTTCAAATGAATATTGGCCCAATATTTAATTCAATGAGACAAAGAGCTTATATAAGTTCATAGGCTCATATGATATGATCTATTAATATAATATTATGCAATTACTTCTTTCCAGGAAAAAGGGCCCTACTCCTTGGATGGAAGGTTTCTATTTACAAATACGTACACAAACAGCTGTAAGTGGTCTACTGATCATTTAATCCTAAAGTGGGTGAAGAATATACCACCGAATTACAATACAACAGATATTTTTCTATTTTGAAATCAAGGAAAAGGAAGATGTATCTCTGTAGCTTTACCTGAGGACGAAGATGATGATTCACCAGGAACTCCACTGGGGTAAAAGCTGTAGCTGATATAGCACTTCTGAAGATAAATTTGGGCAGAAATTGAGTCACCACACTGAGATTTAGCCTGATCCTTAGCACTCTTCACACAATCGCCACAATCATCATTAGCCAAATCACCCTCACACTGCCCCAGTACATACAGAGACTGGTAGCTTCCTGTGTAGAACAAGCTTCCTCCACTTTTCACTCCATTTTCCACCATACCAAACGCTGTGTCTCTTCTCTCTTCAAACCCACTTCCGCTCGCCTGAATCGACCCGCAAATCTTGTACAGCAATTGAGTCCCAGAGTCCTGCTTGAACCCAACGATCTCGTACCGCAAGTAGCACCCATTGAGCTGCACACGCACCGCCACCACCTGGCCACAGAGCTTGTCGAGCATATCGGGAATCTTGCTCACGCATTTGTAGCACTCGGAGTTCGTGAGGTCTCCTCTACATTGGTACAAACCTATGATCGCATTCTGGCCGTCACCGGAGGTTGTGGAGTAGAAAGCCTTCTGTGCAGATTGTCCGACGAGCGAATCCAATAGAGATTTGAGGTTCTGCGAGTAAATCCCTGATGGGTCTTGCAATTTCTGGTCCGCACAGCCCTTGTAAACCAAGCTCGTGGTATCTGGAGCTGAAATACGAGAGAGAAAGACCGCGAAAACAGTGAATAGACACAAAGAAGAAAGAGATGAAAATTTTCTGGTCATACCCATTTAAGGATTTCAGGAAGCGAAATTTGCCTTCAGAGTTTCAGTCCATGGAAGGTTTTGGAGGGGGTCATCAGAGAGAAGTGAGGTTCTCGACAGAAAATAGAAGAAAAGCGGTTTTGGATTTGCCATCTATAGAAGGAAAAAGGAAAGCAATTGTTTCACTGCACTGGTATTTGAGAGACTTCTTTTTACTTTTTTGTGACTTTTTAAATTTTTTTTACTCTTTTAATATTTATAATGACTTTTATTTTTATTTTTAATATTTTTAAAAATATTAATTTAATAGCTAATAAAAAAATATTCTTCAAATAAAAATAAAAAATAAAAAATTTAAACTTATTATTTTTACATTTTATTTTTTTATTTACGTTAATTATATTTCATATGTTTTATTTTTTAAAATTTATTATTTTTATTAACTATTTAATTAATATTTTTGGTCAGTAAAACGTAATATTAATAAAAAAGATGAATTCAAAATAAAAATAAAATATAATAAAAAGTATTAAAAAAAATTAAAAATTAGTTTAAACGTTATATACATAAGAGTTACTTTGGCTGTATAATTATTCTAATTGACTGAAGAATGAATGTTATGAAGTTATGAACCATTCTGTTCATCTTAAAGTAATGAACAGTATGATGGTCTAATGAATAGTTAGATTTTATTTTATTTTTATTCGTAGTTGATTTTAAAGCGAGCTGAAAGTGAATGCGATTTGATCTGACTCTGCGTCAAACCTGAACATGAAGGCGAGTATTTTGACCAGAACGTAACTTTAGATCTTAGAAGGCACTGACACTTTTACAGGAG
Organism: Biancaea sappan; assembly: GCA_037074585.1. Taxonomy (NCBI): domain Eukaryota; kingdom Viridiplantae; phylum Streptophyta; class Magnoliopsida; order Fabales; family Fabaceae; genus Biancaea; species Biancaea sappan. The sequence goes on along the minus strand of CM073492.1, from coordinate 8,637,797 downwards.
AAATCATAATTTGCGGTCCCATCTAATTGAAGATTTATTGTTCCATCTTATTTAACGGTGATGGAAGTAGTTATAATTAAATTAAATATACATTTTTGATTTTATATATTAAAATTTGATATAATAAATTAATAATTTTTTATATTTATATTTGATAAATTAAAAAAAAATTTATAATTTTTGTACACATTTAATAATAATCTAATCTGAATAATTCATGAACATGAAATAAAATTTAAACTTAGTTACAAAGAATTATGTCAATATGTATATATAGCATAATATATTAATTTTCATAAAATACATAAAAAATAAAAAAATAGAAAAATTAAAATTAAAACAAAAACTAGTTTAATCATTAAACCATCTAATTTAATTATTATTATTATTTTTGGCTTTTGACCATTTCAACTTATTTTTTTACCCATTTTTTATTAATTAGTTCATTAAATTAAACTGATCATTTATGTAATCGGTTTACTAATTTTTAAAATCTGATTTGATCTAGCAAGCTAGTTGAATTCGTTTTTTTGAACAATAATAAGAATCATTATGTCTTGGGTTAGAATAGAACGAATGGTTTCCTCCCAAATAGAATAAGCTATCTTATTAAATTAAATTTTATTTTGAAATATATATTTAATACTTAAACCTAATTCAAAGTTCATAAAATTTTACATTTTTAGTATTGAGTACCCAGCAAAAAATTTAAAAGAAATTAAGATATTAGAGAAGGGATAAAAAAATTAAGGTACCGAATAATCATTTTTTAAAAAAATATGATTTAAATTTACTTTAAAAAATTTTCTACTCAAGAAAGATATTAGAATTTTTACGGTGTAGAACTATAGATTTATATTTTTGTGTATCAATGCATTAAAAAAAAAAAAAGAGACGCTTCTAACAATTTGACTGGCACGTTAAGAACTATCTTAGCTGTAAATAATAAATGTAACTGATTCTTGAAATGCTGGTAATTTTCTTTTAAGATACTAATAAGTAATAACAAGAGAAAAGATTATCAATACTAGTTTCTTGTGAGGAGTTTCTTAGTGCTTAAAAGTCAATAGCTAAATCACCACCGCATTAGAAAAAGCTAAAAAAGTTACCAATAAAATCAAAATGTAGAACTCTGATGATTATGGTAAAATTGTGAAACTCTAGCAAGTCCAATTAAACTTGTGAACTCGATGATAATGAAAACGCACATTTGACATCACTGGAGTGAAAGCAATATTTTGGTGGGCTTCTAGATGGACCACCAAATCCGAAAACACAAACAACATTGAAACTTCAAAATGGGGTTTGCGTTTTGACGGAGACAATAGATTTGCACGTCCCAACCCAACTGGCAACACCTTCAAAATTGTCGCATCTCAGCACTGCGCCTTTTTTTTTTTTTAACAAATATGTATTCCATTTGAGGCTGGAGTATTAGATGTGAATATTTTTTTCCATATAAACTTAAATTTTAGTTTATTATTTTGTAAAGACTAATCCATTCTACTACATCAAATTTTCATTTGTTATAAACACTATGCTTTAACCAAACATCAATCCCTCAACAACAAAAATATTAAATTTGCACGTAATTCTTTATATATTTATTATTATATTCTTTATTAAAAATATAATATATGTAAACAAAATTAAAAATTAATCACAAATACTGAATTGTAAAAACTGTATAGTTGTTTTTTAAAAGCATATATTTATCATATTTTAATTATTAATTTGATAACAAATATATAAAAAATTACACTTAAATTTTATTCACAATAAAAACCTTTCACGAGGACGGAAATTGTCTACCAGTTTGAGTGTGAACAACATTCTATAGTTGTCATCTCAACCATCCGCTCTAAGCGTGTTCTACGTGTTCTAGTATCTACAATTCTACCACGTCGCACCCCTATCTGTCCATCCAGATTCCAGAGCATCGATTGACAGCTGTCGTGATGAGAGTAAGTGCGCCTCTATGTATTTTAGAGAATGCATCAAAAGTTTAATGTATGTGCTATAATGAGAAGTTAAATTACACTTAATTATTTAACATTTTAAATATATATCAAACACTTGGAAATACACAGAAATAATCTCATGTAACAAAGGAGTTCTATTTATGAATTTTAATATATTTCATCGCATGCGTTGAAATGAGAAATTCGAAAAGATTTGGACCCCTTGAAAGGTAGTTAAGGAGATGCGAAAGAATTGTGTGATTGCATTTACTTCTTTTGCTAATAGGTTCACACAAAAGTTTGCTTCCATGTTAACGTGTTGTATCGTCTGTTCTTCTAATGGAGAAAGGAGACACTTGCAATATGAGACATTCGTGTAATGAGAGTGGTTCGCTTATAGATTTCCATCTTTAAAGAGGAGGCAAGCTAGTTTTGAGTTTGTTTTTATTTTTGGTTTGTTGATGTGCCCGGTAGTTGCCAAATCCAACCCTATTTGCAGAGTCTAAAGCTAAGCTTGAAGAATGGTTCTGTGGATAATGCTTTTCATGAATCCTCACCCTAGTTTCCTTTCATAATATTTTTAGCACTTCAGAGTAACTAATCATATTTCATATCCTGTACAAGTATATAGCCAGTACGTTAATAATGGTATTTTGGTCTAATTTACCCCAAAATTTAGGTCATGATAAAAAGAATATTCAAGTTCATATAATAAGCTTGTAAAACCAATGTTGTCAGAATCGGCCCGGCTATTGACCCGGACAGGCCTTAGGGTCACCGGGTCACTGGTTCAACCGCCGGGTCACTGGGTCAATTGCTGACCCGGATAAATATATAAAAAAAATTAAAATTATATATATACCTATATATCTTTACAAATAAATTAAAAAATAAGTAAAATAAATAATTTATATGTAAATTTCACAATTTAAAGTCATAAACATCCAAAATAATTCATAAATATCTATAATAATTTAAACATAAAGTCATAAATATTCATAATAATTCATAAAGTCATTAATAAAATCATCCAAACATAATAATTCATATACTAAAAGTCTTAAACATCCATAATAATTTATAAAGTCATTAAAATGCTAATGTTCATAAGATCCACAATCAATTTAAAAATTCCAAGCATCTGAGTTGTCCGTTTCTCCAGTAAGAGGCATGCCCCATGAGTCAACTAGTCGTCTATTATATTCTACGTTAGCAGCTCCCTCAATATCTTCACCACCATCACCACCACCACCACCACCACCACCACCATCATCATCATCATCAATAATCTCATCCAAATTCAATTCTGTAGAAAATAATTTAGATAAATAAAAATTTTGAAATGACTTCACAAAATAATATATCAAAATTATCAAACACAAACCACAATCAGCATCATCTTTTTCAGTGGTGCAAGCTGCAAATTCACGATTAAGAACTTGTAATTCCTCAGCAGTCAAGCTTGATGGTTCTTCTTCCAATATCCAATCACTATTTTCTTCAAATGATTCGAAACTGATCGGATCATAACTCTTTTTTAAATCTTTCCTATACATACAAAAATATAAATGATTATTTATATGTTTAAAAATTGCAAATACTGTTATGAAGAGAAATATACCTCTTTTGTAGCTTCAAGTTGTAATGAACATAAACAAGATCATTAAGCCTTTGATGCTCCAATCTATTTCTCTTTTTTGAATGAATATGTTCAAATACACTCCAATTTCTTTCACAACCTGAAGAACTGCATGTTTGGCTTAAAACTCGAATTGCAAGCTTCTGTAAATTTGGAGCACTTGATCCATAGCATTGCCACCACTCATCTAATGATTTTAAGCAAAACAAATTAATGAAATAAAACTAAAACAAATGAAGGTTCTTTTGTTAATAAATATCAAAATTACCTGGCATCATTGTATGACGACTATTTACTGCAAGTCTTCTTCCAAAATCTCCTTCTGCATTCCTAAAGATTTTCATTTCACTTGATAACTTGGTTTCCAGCTCTCTATCATTATAAGTATATTTTTCAATGACATCAATAACCCCTGAGATAGTGTTCTTGTGCCTTCCTATTGCTTCAACATCATATTGATAAGATGGATTAAACCAAAAGCCAGCAGCATGAAGATTTTTTTGTAATTGATTATCCCAACGCCTATCAAGAATTCTTAGAAAAGGCTCAACCATTCTTTTCCTTCTTTGAAACCTTTTCATCATTTCATCCCTAGCTGCATGAAATGCTGCAAACAAATAACCCATTGCAGGCTTATCTTCACTATCTACAATACGCAAGACACAGATCAATGGCTCAGTGACTTTCACAATGAACGCACAATCTTTCCAAAACATTGAATCTAAGATAAGATCCACAAATTTCTTTGATTTGCTGTCTCTAGCAAATGCTGAGCTTGTCCATTCTTTACATGTTACCATGGCTTGCAAAGCAACCTTTTGAACTAATATGGTTGCAAAGCAATGAAATTAGTTGCAAAACGAGTTGGAGCTGGACGAAGGATCTCTCTTCCATTAGTATGCTTCCTCATCAAATGCAAAGCAAAACAATGATTGTAAATAAATTTAGTAATTTTTGAAGCATGATTTACAACTAATGTCACCTGATCCAATTTGCCAATATCTTGCAACATCAAATTAATACAATGGGCAGCACATGGAGACCAATAAAGAGTTGGAAATTCTTGTTCCAACATTCTACCGGCAGCAACATAATTTGCAGCATTATCAGTCACAATCTGAATCACATTTTCAGCTCCAACATACAACACAATTTCCTTAAAAAGAGTAAACAACATATCACCGGTCTTAGAAGTATCAGATGCATCAACAGATTTTAAGAACACAGTCCCTTTAGGACAATAAACTAAAAAGTTTATGAGAGTTCTCTTACATTGATCAGTCCACCCATCTGTCATAATCGTACACCCTGTTTCCTTCCAAGTTTTGCGATAACTATTAACATATGAGTTTATTTCTTCAACATTTTTCGTCAACAAATATCCACGAAGGTTTTGATATCCAGGACCCTTATATCCCGCACCCATACTAGCAATAGCATCAATCATTGGTTGGTAGTATGATGAATTAGTAGCATTGAATGGCAAATTAGCATCAAACATCCACTTAGCAATAGCAATGTCACACCTTTCTCTCGCCTCTTTGCTTTGCAATACACTTTTAATAGTGGGTTGGGCTACAGGAGTTGTTCTAGGCATAAAATAGGAGCTTATAGGCTTCTTTCCCTTTTCTTTTGCTTTTCCCCTATCCTCAGAAGGCTGAACAAAAGAGTTATTTAATTCTACAACATCATCACTATATAAGCTCTTATCAGGATAAGGATTACTTTCTTCATATTCTTCTACAACCTTTCTTTTCTTTTGAGTAAACTCTTCAACACTATTTTGTAGTTGGAAACGAACATTTGCTGGAACCTTTTTACATGGCTCCACATCTCCCTTTATTCCAGCCAAATGTAACTTAATTCGATTAATTCCACCCCCCTTGAAAGTCTTGTTACAGTATAAACATATTAAATGACGCCTAGAACCAGTTCCTTCAGCAATTCTACAATGACCCCATGCTAAATCTGTTTTTCCTCTTGAAGCACCTTGTTGCACAGACTCAACTGACTCTTGTGTGGGATTGCTAGATGACATTTATGACAATCTAGGATTAACAAAAAAATTCCTAAATTAAAATTGGTCCCAAAGTTATCTATAATTAAGAGATGCATAATTAATTTCAATCTTAGCACAACTCAAAATTTAACTACTCTATTTAGATAAGCCAACATTCAGATCAGCCAACAGCACCAACCAACATTCAGCAATCAAAAAAAAAAAAATTACCTATTCAGATCAGCCAATGCACCAGCCAGCATTCAGTACTCAAAAAAAAATTTTAATTTCAATTTAGCCAACATTCAAATTCAGCAATCAGCCACGGTTGAGTCAACATTGAACATTGAACATTCATAAATTTTAAAAAAAAATACTGACTTGCTTCACTGATTTTGGAGACCTTTGATCGGCCAGAACTGAATGCTTCACTGATTTTGGAGACCTTTGTTCGGCCAGAACATTCAGAAGTACCTCGAAGAAGAAGGCGACCTGCTTCAACCGCCTTCAATGGAGACCTTTGATCGGCCAATAAAGAGCGCTAGGCGTTGGTCTTTAGTTACCTCTTTCTGAAGACTTGAAGCTATGGCTGAGAAGATGACTTGAAGCTCGGCTGATGCACTCGACGAAGTTGCTGAGGCTGGAAAGAAGAAGGAGCTCTCATGGGAAGAAGAAGGAGCTCGCGTGGGAAGAAGAAGGAGTCGTCGTGCAATGGCTCTCGGTGACAGCCGGTCGCCGTTCGCAGTGGCTAGGGGTGGTCGCCGTTCGCAGTGGCTAGAGGAGGTCGCATCGGAGGATTTGGGGTAGTAGCTCTCGTTCGCAGTAGCTCTCAGTAGCTCTCGCATCGGAGGTTCGCAGTGGCTAGAGATTTCATTTTAGGGGCTCAGTGAAAATAATAAGAAGGAAAGGAAAGAAAAAAAAGGAAAACCGGCGACCGGGTCACCGGGTCGGTCAAGACCCAGCCGGGTCGGCCGGGTCTTGACCGGTCCATTAGAGAGACCCGGCCCGGATTAGTCCATGGGTCGCGGGTTCCGGGTCGACCCGACCGGTCCGGGCCGGGTCGTCTAACACTGTGTAAAACATTATCTTCTATGATGTGGGACTTCAATAACCCCGACATGCCTGGGACAAAATAATTGAGTGTGAAATTGCACATATAAAAATAAGTAGTTCAACACAAGCAGTTCACCATCAGAACGTCAAGTTAGTTTTGATATTATGTTAAAAATTATATTTAGGCTCAATTCACCTTAAAAGCTAGTTCACGAAAAGATGAATGTTCATATAGTGAACTTAGAACATGATGTGGGACTTCAACACATCTCCCACATGCCCAAGATGGAACAATGAGAGTATGAAACTATATAGGTAATAATAGGAGGCCCAATACGAGTGGCCTACTATAGTAAGGTCAACCCACATCTAATACTTTGTGAAAAATAATAATTAGTTTTAACTTACTCTAAGGGTCCATTTGGTACATATTACTGTTGAAGAAAGGAAATGAAAGGAAAGATAGAAAGGAAAATGGAAAAGAAAAAATGAAAGGAAAGATGGAAAAAATATATTTGGTATGTGATAGAAAAAAATGAAAGAAAAAGGAAAATATATGTTTAGTATATATATTTTTGAAGAAAAAAAGAAGGGAATGAATTGGAGAATTATTGAAATACCCCTAATTTTTTAAATTATTTTTATAATAAAAAAAATCATTCTTCCTTTTTCTCTCCCCTGAAGCTTCATCCCTCTCTCATCTTCATCAATTTTTCTCTCTGTGATAGTGAAGCTCCATAAAGAACGCAGTTGCCTCTCATCTTCATCAATTTATGTGGCCTCCCTCATCTCATTTTTCTTTTTTGTTTTTCTCGATCTCATATATCTCTCTCTCTTGCGAAGCAGAGGCAGCTTCTTCTTGTGTATCAGGAATCACACCAGCGAAGATGACAAACCTTTCTCAGACGAATATGATGAAGACTCAGCGGTGCAACTGAGAAGAACGCAGAACAATGATATCGCATTCACTAGCAATCTCTTGTAAGGGCTTCAGCGATATCACACTCAACTGAGAGTCAGGGTGATTTTGGAAAAAATTGGGATAGATTACTGTTTTCTGTCAAAGAAACCGATTTTCCTTCCAAGTATTGAAGGAAAAAATCCATACCAAAATGATGAAAACACTACTTCATGGGATTCCAGAGCTATTCACCTTCAACTGTGCATGTGGCCTACCAAACATGCTTCAATGGAAAAAAATGAAGCATTCCCTCTTCCGATTTGCTGCAGTGCATGGTACCAAACACGTCTTAAAAGTTAGCTCTTGAGAAGAATAATGTCTAAATTCATATGGAAAAGTTTGAAATACATTATCCTCTCTATGTTGTAGAGTTGGTAAATAGTCATTATGTGGCCTTTCTATCATTATTTGACATGGTGTAATCATGTATTTTTCTTAACAGCCACACATAAACACCTAAAAACCGTCACTTAATGTTTTTGATTCTTTTTTTCTTTTTTGCAAACATCAATTTGGTGTATGAACATAATAACTACGAGTGTCAATGTCACATCCCAAAACCTTGAGCACGTGACCGGCACAGAAAGTGAATTTCACCTCACTCCGTAAGCCTATCTTTCTCTTAAGCACAATACTAAACCTTATTTTGGTTATTCTTTTAAATGCAATTAATTTAAATTGCACAATTTAAGAAATAAAAAAAAGAATAACTATTTCTCTTCTCACAAAATGATAAGAAATTATGGCTAAAGTGAATTTCTCATACACGTTACGATTATACACATTACGTCGCTAACAAACCTACCCGATTACAAAGCTTCTCTAGATTTGTACATTAGAATAAGACCTAAACATCATACATTTACCCTAAACAAATGAAAAAGTAATATTGGCGTGATTGTCTTTGGATTAGCAAGTTCTCCATACCTGAAACTGAAGACAGCTTCTATTTGAGAGAATTCTACCACATTCACACACAATATAGGTATATATATATACATGCAGATATACATAATTGATCTAACGGTATAATCATCTAAGTTTTGGTATACAAAATATTTATCAAGATACACACTTTGAAATCACCTCGCAAATATTAATAACACATTTAAGATCAAGCCAAATCACATTTTAAACAATTCAAACAATTAATACAATTTCAAATCAAGTTTCCAAACATTTTTCGGGTCCCGTCCACAATAAGTGGTCATTGCCCCACGACTCCTACCGCATCCTCCCTTGTTTCACCTCTGTCTTTAAAGGGACAAATCTGTAGTTCAACCTTATTTCACCATATCCTTAAAAGGACGAATATCATATTCAATATCACGTGGCCATAGTGGTTTCATTCCACCCTTATTTCATCCCATGGGATCCCATAAACTCCATTTCCGTTTCTCTCAATATCAAACACAATCACATTACACAATCATAGGTAACCATATGCATCACATTTTAGGAAAAGTTTACAACAGTCTCATATTTGCACATTTCAATGCATAACATGAATGTATGAATTTCATGTCATATATATATATATATATATATATATATATATATATATATATATATATATATATATATATATATTTGTAGTACACTTTTAATATATACATTAAATAAGCAAACAAAGTAAGGTAAGATCTCTCACATTGATATTTGCCTAATTTTACCTTAAACCTTGTTTGAAGATGTGTAAGATGATGGAATGTAATTTCTTCTACATCCAAACTAATCACAACATTCCAAAATATGTGGATGATGCATTAAAGAATCCATCCATACAAGATAATCATGCCAAAAACATATCAAGATCACAAAATAGGAAAATTTCTTGCTATAATTTGACCTTTGATCACTCATTTGAATATAACTCTCAAATAATAAAGAATTTTCAAATGAAACTTATACTATTAGAAACTAGACTCAAAGAGTTTTATAATGGTATCTTATTTACTAAAAATAGAGTCCGGATGAAAGAATTATAAACATTTTAAAACTGATGCTATAGTAACGGTCAACGGTCAATGCAGCTATAGTATTGTTGACCGGGTCAATGCTACATTAACGTTGACCGAGTCAATGCTACAGTAACTGAAAAAATCTGAAAAAATTTTCTCGATGAACAGTATTTTCTAGAAAATTTCTAGAATGAACAGTAACGTTTTTCGTATTCTTTATTAAAAAATCCTAAAATCACATCTAAAACAACATTTCTTTTGATTTCTTCCATGAATTTTCTTTCTTAATGTCTAAGGAGTGTTTTGACACTAAAACCCCCCAATTTTTACCAACAATCCAAGTTCAAATCTCAAATTTTCATAAAAAATACTAACTTTTTTAAATATATGAATTATACGAATTTCTCCTAGTTTTTTCCAAATTTCTTGTTCCAATAACATCATAAACCACTCATGAATATTTTAGATTAACATCCACACTTAAATTCATCCATAGAGATATTATACAAAGATTTTCCAAATTGATAATTTAGGATCTGTTATTGTAAGAGGAGAAAGAAAAAGAAGAACATCTACTTACCAATCCTCTTCGCTTCCATGGCTTCTTCCTCTAAGCAAGATGGCAAGAATGGATGATGAAGGAAATGAAATGAGAGTTTCTGCGAAGGAGATGCAGAGAGTTTCAGGAGGAAAGAGAAAATTGAATAGGAAGAGAGGATGATGTGTTTAATGATTGTATGTGTGGGCCCCACTATTTTTTTTGGATAAAATTGTTTATATCTACTCTAACTTATAAGATTTGTTCACTTAAGTCCTTGAGAATTTGTAAAAATTTCCCAAATTAAAAATTTGAAATTTATATTTCCAAATTTCCTTCACTAATTTAAAAAAAACATTTTTCACGTAATTAGATTTTCCAATAAACTTCAAAATAGATTTTTAAATATTCATAAAAATTGTTGGGGTATTACATTCTTTCTTCCTTAACAGAATTTGGTCCCCCGAATTTAAAACTCACCTCAAGACTGAAATAAGTGTGGTTACTTCATTCATATCTCATCCTTTGCATTTCTTTCTTCCCAAACCTTGTCACACCCTTGGTGAGATTTACAAGAATACTATACCATCGACTATGAACTCTAGACCGCATTATCGATAGTTTGCATAAGACTTTTGCCTTTTCTAAACAGCAAGCAATCTCTTTCTCATAAGTTTGATCTTCTCCCCGACTTATTGTACTATAAAGTGTCTCATCCCCCTAACATTTACCAAACTCAAATAATCTAATCAGAGACGAACTATTTTTCTATGTAAAACTTTAAATTGGTGTCGTCTTAAAAGTGGCACGTGATCTTTCCAGTTCACACTGAATATCAGAACACATGATATCACACACATAGCTCATAACTTTTATGAATACAAGCACCCCACTCGAAAGCGTCATTTTGGCCATAGGTAATACTCTTGCCCAAAGGCGATCTTCCTGCCTTAAGGCGATACTCTCACCTGAAGGCGTCATATAAAAGGTAAAATCACATGAAATTATTACATAAATTTTTAGGAAGAATAATCCTAAAAAATATAATAAGTAAATAACATACTCCTCATACATAATTATAAAATAAATATATATGGAAATTTCTCTCACCTCAGTGACTCATATAAAGTCGTACCCCTTCAATGATTGGGGCAAACCCATAGTTCTCTATGTATAGGTTCATAAAATACTTATTTAGCACTCATCCATAGTTCAGAAGTGCAATGAAATATCATTTTAGTAACTCTGTTCAGTCAAAAGGATATTACCATACTCTATTTTAAAATTTTCATAATCAAGTATAAAATACAGCAAGTCCAACATATTTTCATTCCTCAAGTTCTTTCAGTAAAAGGAATTATCTCAATTAAAAAAGATCAAAAAATTGACTTAAATTTTATTTCTAGTACATAAGTTACAGACAACAAGCTTAACTTGATTTACAAAATAGATAATTTTAATACGTGAAGCTTAAATCAAATATCAGCTTTAGGTATAAACAAAAGAAAGAATAAATTAAAGACGATGAGACTTTTGAAATGTAGAAGGCACTTCAGGTCTAAAAGAGGAAAGTGCTTCAGACCTTAAGAAGGAAGCTAATCGTTGCAGCCTATAAAGGGTTTCTGGAAGAAGCGCTTGGGAAATTTAGAGAAGAGCATAAGTGTCACATCCAAAAAATTGAACATGTGAAAAGATACTACTCATTTGATAAAATTCTCAAACATACGTTATTTACATATATTCTGTAAGGTTTTACATTCAACCTTAATCATTCATTGCACACTACAGAATTATATTCATCTGATAAGCAAATATAGACATACATAGTCTGATATTTCTATCTCATCGCAAGCCTATGAGACCTATAGAAAGTACAGAGCGTTCCTAGTATCCACATTAATAAGTACTGGTACCCCACTAGACAGAAAGAGAAAATAATTCTAATGGGCTTCTAATCTTCAAACGGATACTCTTATTCCTTGTTTTCTGTATCTGAAAAGATAATCATAGGGAGTGTGAGTTTATTTAAAAACTCAGTAAGTAAATAACTGTACTATATAAAATATCAAAAGTACAAATACCACATTTACTCATATAATTAATTGTCGTATACATCGAGTAGTATGGGACTCTAACCCTTTCAAACTCGTGAATAAGATTTCATAGATAAACACCGAGTAGTATGAGACTCTAACCCTTTCAAACTCATGCATAAGATTTCATAGTATACACCGAGTAGTATGGAACTCTAACCCTTTCAAACTCGTGAATAATATTTCATAGATATACACCGAGTAGTATGGGACTCTAACCCTTTCAAACTCGTGAATAAGATTTCATAGATGTACACCGAGTAGTATGAGGCTCTAACCCTTTCAACTCGTGTATAGGTTTCATAGATATGCACTGAGTAGTATGGGACTTTAACCATTTCAAACTCATGTATTTGAACCCGTAGATCTTTACTCATTAATAAAATAATGAGAATTTATCACATAGTACAATTTTCATGAAACAAAATAATTTATACATACTCTTGTTCCTTTGAATTTCTGTAAAAAATATACCAATCATCATATACTGTCATATGAAAAATTGATTGGTTAATATTCAAATAATATTGTAAATGAGACTTATATTGTACTTTGACTAGTAATATCAAACTAGTTTAGCAAGGTTATTCACTCACCTTGATGTTTGTCCAAGTTTACCTTGTTCCATACTAGAATTTATGTAGGAAAATTTCCTAGTAAAATATATTACAAGGAAACATAAGAAAGGAAACAAAATCACGAAAATATGCAAAATTTTCTGATTGATACAGTAATGGTTTGCTACAGTACAGTTCGCTACAGTAACGGTTCGCTACAGTAACGTTGACTGCCGACACTACAGTAACTCGAAAATTTTTCCCGAAATTTCTGATCGCTACAGTAACTTCGAGTTTTTGCAGAACTTCCCAGAAAATTTTCATCCTTTCCTTTCTTGATTCAAAACCAGAATCTCAACTCTTTTAACCGACTATAACTCAATCCTAACTCAAATATAACTTCTAAAACAACTAAGATTCATGAATTATCATCAAAATCTTCAAGAACAAAACATCCTCTAATCTTCCATATAAACTGAAATTTAAGGAAAATAATGAGATTAAAGCTTACCTTTGATCCTTACAAAGCTTTTGAACCGAACAAATAATCGAAATTCTGAAGATCAAGGAAAGGATTTGAGAAGAGGATGAAGAAACGAGAGAAACTGAAGTTACTGTTCTTTCCAACCTTTTGCTTTAGACGCGAAATGAAAGGATACTATTGAAGTTTTATTTTAAATATTTCTAATGGGTTATTGAATAACCCATGGGTATCCATAACCCAACATCCAAACCCATATAGTCAATTTACAATAAATGGACTAATTGACCATTTTTAAACCACTTTTCCATGAATTTCACCATTTTTAGAATATATCCCACATGGTGCAAATATTTAGTCCAGTCATTTAACTCAATTTTCGTAAATAATATTAAAAGAGAATAATTAAATATGAAAATTAAAAATGACCAAAATAAATAACTAAAATAACGTTGTAAAATTCTAAAATACTCTTAAGCGAATTATATTCCGAAATTAACGGGTATTACAATAAGTCACTCCGTTCATACAGTCAATACACCTTGCTTGTTGGTCACGAAAATTTTGAGTTGTAAACATCGAATGTCTATCAACTCGATTAGCTAGTTCCCCGAAACGACGGTTTATCAGTTTTTCTTGGTCTTCAAAGAGACGATTTATTAGTCGCATTATGGTCCTCTATCTTGTATTATAGGCTCTCTATTTTATGCTTCAGGTTTTCTATCTTACGCTCTAGGAACGCAAGCTTATTTTCTGAGGATGTTACAGTGCTGTCTTCCTCCAACTCTATTACATCCCTCATTCTCTTCTTAATTTCCGGTGACCTATTTACATGTCTCTTCCCTTTGTTGTTTCCGAGACTTAGATTTAAATCAAGCTCTACGTTGCCAGTCTCAAAATTCAAGTTGAAAGATTTATTGTCGACCATTGCTTTAGGGACCTTAGAAATAAGTTCAAATGAGAAATGAATGAAGATTGATGAAAAGGTATGTAATGAGAGAAGTAGGTTTTCTTGGTGTGGTGAATGAGATAACGACATACAAGATTTATAGGCAACATAAAGCCCCTTGAACTATAGTTACCACAACCTATACGCCGCTCCCTAAGAGGTTTATAGACGTCATACGTCGCAATGCCAACTATTGATGTCAGACATGTAAGTAAATATAATTTAATATAATCAATATAAGTCAAATATTTGCTCAAAAATTTCGGCTAATCTTGACCTTTCTCAAAGTTTCGACTAACTACCCCTTTTAGTCTAAGATTTTTTCACTTTTAGCCTTATCTTATATTCTAATCGATGTCTTTACTTACACATAATATATATATAAATATATATTTTAAAACAAAGTTAACTGCTTACGGTCGCATGCATCAAGTATTATCATGATGCAAGGAAATCATTGCCTTTCATTTGCCCACGAGAGCATTATATGGAAGTATGTGTAACCATTAATATATATCATCCTCTATACATTTCATTTTATTCAAGTCATTTTAAATTTTTGACTTCTCATTTTCTATGAGTACATGTGGAATCATGGCATATTATTCTTGGCCGTAGCCTTCACTCATGATGCATGAATAGCATACACAACATATGTTCTTAGATACATGTAATCACAGCATGATTCAATCAATCATGTATATTATACTCAACTGAATGCTCTTATGAATAACACAACAAAACAGAGAAATACGATTCTGTTTATCACCATTTTATTAATCTTAAAATTTTCAATCAAAACAAATTAAATCAGCCACAAATCCACCGAAATTGACTTTCGTGGTTTTGGCATTAATGCGACGCGCTGTTAGTGTGTATACCTACCCTAGACTTCTGGCTTCCAGCTTGCAGAAATCCATAGGTTGAGTGTGTATGGGTACGACGAAGAGATATATTCTTTGTCTCTAAGTCCTAATTTTTCTGTATAAAAACTGTCCCAGCGTTCTCAGTTACCACACCACAGAGAGTAATAATCTCTGAGCCTACAACTTCCCAGCATTCCTCTCTCCTCATACTCCTACAAAAATTTCTAAAATTTTCAAATCATGGCCACAAGGAAGTACATTGATCTCACAGTGAAGGCCAAGGAAGAAGAACTCGACTTAAACTTAAGTTTAGGCAAGGACAAGGGCAAAAGACCTTTTGAGGGGTCTCAAGAGAAGCAGAAGGAGAAGAAGATAAAGAAGAATGAGGAAGCTGAGGAGATTAGCACGGGCCATACCTCGGAGGACAAAATCGCCTGTCTATAGCAGCAGGTTAACGATCTGAAAAAGATGATAGATGATATGGAGAAGTTAACTAAACATAATAACGCGGCAATGACTTCGAGAATAGATAGGTTCTTCTATTGGTCCACTCAGTGCTTCTGCAATCAACAGCAAATAAGTGTTGATTGTATAAATAAAATTTACACTACCCTCCGTGACATTGATCTGTCTCTTGCTCCAATGAATGGTCGAGGGGTGATGATATAATACAACCCTCCTAATCCGATACCACATTGCTTGTAGATTACTCATGAATAAGTAAACCTTTTTTTTTTGCAATGTAATCCTTCAGTTTGTTTTTTTAATGCAAATGGTTTCTTTTATTGGATGGTACTCAATAATAATAATAATAATAATAATAATAATAATAATAATAATAATAATAATAATAATAATAAAATAAAGAAACATAAAGGAAATCAGTGTCACGACCCGTTTTCTGGGCACATGACCGGCACAATGATGAATATCCCATAACTGTAAGCCTTTCGATAAATTCTACCCATGAGTTTAGTCATTATCAAAATAACCATTCCTGAAGAAAATATATGAAATTCACAGAGATGATTTACATGTAATAATATATTATCAATTTAAAATACATTATTATACTGACATACAAACCAAATGTCGAACCCCTGACCTAGATGTCCTAGACGATTACAGAGCAACATAATCTACAACAATAGAGGGGCCTACCCGATAGCGGGAGGGTCCAAAGTGATCTACTTTTCTAGCGGATATTCTTCACTGGCAACCTGATCTGAACAAAAAGGTTGTACAAACAATGTGAGCTTTTAAACTCAATGAGCGAATCGGCCTCGCGTTAATAAAATTCAAATACATTACCAGTCATACAAGCATATCCCAAGGCTCATACTCAACCAATAGACAGAAGATAAAAATTCATCCAATTCAACAAACGTTACTAGTACTCGTCAATGGCAATATATCCCAGAGAGCGCACACAGGCCGGCTCACCAATTATGTATATTTCCACCATGACGCACAACATCATCCTCTTACATACAAGAAGATAAAAATTCATCCAATTCAACAAACGTTACTAGTACTCGTCAATGGCAATATATCCCGGAGAGCGCACACAGGCCGGCTCACCAATTATGTATATTTCCGCCATGACGCACAACCTCATCCTCTTAGCTAGGGCGCCTCACGGATTTATCACCAATCCGAGCTATATCCCTACTGAGGGAATCGTTGTCTCCACACTCATTGGTCAAGACACCCTGTCAACCGGGTTTTCCGCCTTGCCGTGAGAGGGGGTACTGTCTCGCTCAATCACAATCAATAGCATTTCATATCATAATCAGAAGCTCAATATAATATTCATCCATACAACAGGTATAGTATATAACTATATTATAGATTTATAAACCACAAATCAAGATAACAATTAATTTGTTTTTGAAAAGATTCAAACTTCACATCATCATGAAATACTTGTTTCGTCTTATCCATACTTCTGGATTAATTATCTCATTAGATTCGTCATTCTGAATCCAATTTCCCCCTATGAATCTTGGGAGTGTCCTACAACATACTTTTTATCACCAGTAATGCTAAAACTCTATTAAAACGGGGTCGTTGCACTCACCTGGATTCCGTACGAGTATCACTTCTCTAAGTCGTTACAGACAAGAGTACTCAGGTGAATTTCAGTGTTCCGCTACAGAGATTTTTATAAAAGATTAGAGAAAATATGTTACTGTTCATATATACGGTTACTGTTCATATATACGGTTACTGTTCATACATATGGTTACTATTCATATGTACGGTTACTATTTATACCAGAAATAGAGAATACAATCTGTAAAAGAGTACACCAGGTAAGTTCCCAGGAAATAGTGGAGGGTCACACTGGACACACTTAAAAACCAGGTCTTTCTTTAGCCAGAACTTTCCTAGACATGTATTCTTCACAGTTTACATTCTATTTCGGTAATCAGAGAATCAAAATAACATATAAACAGCTAAGGACAGTTTTTCTGATGTGGAAGATCAGCCAAGGCCGCAACCACAGAGCATACTTAAGAAAATAACTTCTAAAATTTGAAAGACATAGAAAGGGCATAGTATCCTTACCTAAGCTGAAAAGGAAAGGCCCAAAATCTCAGAGGCCTAGCTTTGGAGTAAGAGAAACTTAAGAAGAGAAGAAGAGAAGTTGAAGGTGTGAGTTTAGAAGTGAAATGGAAGGGCCTATTTATAGCAAAAGTCAAGGGTACTATTTGACATTATGCGCTAATAAAATATTTAATTTACTATTCATGAAAATGACATTTCTAATAATACAGTTACTGTACACCTCACGCGTACGATGAAAAATTTTTCTGTTATTACTATTGGAAACTTAAAAGGAAAACTATCCTTTCACCTTAAACCTTTAAGTTTCTTTTCAATTCAGTCCTTTCACTTTAGTCCCTGAGGGTATTTTTACACATAAAACGTCATTTTCTCCCACGAACTTCTTTCTAGTTTTCTCTTATGACCAAACCACATCTAGTACTTGACATTTCGATTGTATAAATGAACAGTATCGTATACGTAAATAGTATTATACGGGTGAATAGTATCGTATACTGAAATAGTAACAGTAGTTTGTAAACAAATATTTATATTTTATTTTTCTTGGGTATTACAATCAGCTACACAAAATCAATCACAAATTCAGCTCATAAAACTTGTCACATAAAAATTTGATTCGATAGCAACAGAATCAAAACAAATAACAACATCTCCTTTAGTAAGTACAAAAGTGTAGCCACATCTGTCCAAAACTAAAACTAAAAGCATAATTCCTAAAAAAAGACAAGTCTCAGAGGGAAAGGAAATGAAAACATCCTACAGGACGTTTAGTGGAGTCGTCTCTCTATAGTTATGCCTGGGTTTACAATGATAGAGGAGGACCCACTAAGTTACCTTACTCTGTAATCGGTAAGAGATTTAGACCCAATGCTCTGATACCAACTTTGTCACATCCAAAAACCTGAGCACGTGACCGGCACAGAAAGTGAATTTCACCTCACCTCCGTAAGCCTATCTTTTTCTTAAGCACAATACTAAACCTTATTTTGATTATTCTTTTAAATGCAATTAATTTAAATTACACAATTTAAGAAATAAAAAAAAGAAGAATTATTTCTCTTCTCACAAAATGATAAGAAATTATGACTAAACCGAGTTTCCCATACACGTTACAATTATATACATTATGTCGCTGAACAAACTTACCCAATTACAGAGCTTCTCTAGATTTATACATTAAAATAAGACCTAAACATTATACCTTTACCCTAAACAAATGAAAAAGTAATCTTGGCGTGATCGTCATCGAATTAGCAAGTTCTCCATATCTAAAACTGAGGACAGCTTCTACTTGAGAGAATTCTACCATATTCACACACAATATAGGTGTATATATACATGCAGATATACATAATTGATCTAACGGTATAATCATCTAAGTTTTGATGTACAAGATACTTATCAAGACACACACATTGAAATCACCTCGCAATTATTAACAATACATTTAAGATCAAACCAAATCGCATTTCAAACAATTCAAATAATTCATACAATTTCAAATCAAGTTCCCAGACATTTTTCAAGTCCCGTCCACAATAAGTGGCCATTACCCCACAGCCCCTGCCGCATCCTCCCTTATTTCACCCCTGTCCTCAAATGGACAAATCTGTAGTCCAACCTTATTTCACCATGTCCTTAAAAGGACGAATATCATATTTAATATCACGTGGCCATAGTGATTTCATTCCACTATTATTTCATCCCATGGGATCCCATAAACTCCATTTCTATTTCTCTCAAGATCAAACACAATCACATTACACAATCATAAACAACCATATGCATCCCATTTCAGGAAAAATTCACAATAGTCTCATATTTGCACATTTCAATGCATAACATGAATGCATAAATTTCATGTCATACATATATATATATATATATATATATATATATATATATATATTTGTAGTACACTTTTAATATATATATATATATATATATATATTAAATAAGCAAACAAGGTAAGGTAGGATCTCTCACATTGATATTTGCCTAATTTTACCTTGAACCTTGTTTGAAGATGTGTAAGATGATGGAATGTAATTTCTTCTACATCCAAACTAATCACAACATTCCAAAATATGTGGATGATGCATTAAAGAATCCATCCATATAAGATAATCATGCCAAAAACATATCAAGGTCACAAAATAGGAAAATTCCTTGCTATAATTTGACATTTGATCACTCTTTTGAATATAACTCTCAAATAATAAAGAATTTTCAAATGAAACTTGTACTATTAGAAACTTGACTCAAAGAGCTTTCTAACTATATCTTATTTACTAAAAATAGAGTTCGGATGAAAGAGTTATGAACATTTTAAAACTGATGCTACAGTAACGGTCAACGGTTAACGCAGCTACATTATTGTTGATCGAGTCAATGCTACAATAATGTTGACCGAGTCAATGCTACAGTAACCGAGAAAAATCTGGAAAAATTTTCTTGATGAACAGTATTTTCTAGAATGAACAGTAACGTTATTCGTGTTTTTCATCCAAAAATCCTAAAATCACATATAAACACAACATTTCTTTTTGATTTATTCTATGAGTTTTATTTCTTAATGTCTAAGGAGTGTTTTTACACCAAAATCCACAATTTTTACCAACAATCCAAGCTCAAATATTAAATTTTCATCAAGAACACTAACTTTTTTAAATATCCGAATTCTACGAATTTCTCATAGTTTTCTCCAAATTTATTATTCCAATAACATTATAAACCACCCATGAATATTCTAGATTAACATGCATACTTAAATTAATCCATAGAAATATTATACAAATATTTCCCAAATTGATAATTTAGGATTTGTTCTTGTAAGAGAAGGAAGAAAAAGAATAACATCTACTTACCAATGCTCTTCGCTTCTATGGCTTCTTCCCCCAAGCAAAATGGCAAGAATGGATGATGAAGGAGATGAAATGAGAGTTTATGCGAAGGAGATGCAGAGAGTTTTAGGAGGAAAGAGAAAATTGAATAGGAAGAGAGGAGGATGTGTTTAATGATTATATGTGTGGGCCTCACTAATTTTTTTGGATAAAATTGCTTATAGCCACTCTAACTTGTAAGATTTGTTCACTTAGGTCCTTGAGAATTTGTAAAAATTTTCTAGATTAAAAAATTGAAATTTATATTTCTAAATTTGCTCTACTAATTCAAAAAGAATATTTTTTCACGTAATTAGATTTTTCAATAAACTTCAAAATAGATTTTTAAATATTCATAAAAATTATTAGGGTATTACAATCAATCAATTTAATTTCGAGTCGGGGAGGACCACAATAAACGATAAAACTCTCATTATCAAATTTTAACGCAGCTGTATTTCTAAATATTCAAACTTAAAACTTTTGATTAAGTTATGACAACGTCTTATTAATTGACTTACACGCTTAGAGATTTGTATTTGATCATTTACTCCTATAATATTTGTTTTAGTTTTTATTATATAACTTGAATAATATAATCCGTGTCACAGTCACTATTCATTCATTTATAGTCTCGTTTGATATGATAAAACGATAAAATAAACACGAAAAAAATAATGAAAATAGCCAACATGTATATTTGATTAGTTGGATTCTCATTTTATTAAAACAATCATTTTTCTTATGAATGTTCAAGTTTATTTATTGAAATAAATTCTTATTTTTTAAAATGAAAAAATATTTTATCATTTGCAATTAGAAAACTTAAAACATTAGGCTCTTATTTTATTTATCGTCTGAGCTTGTATTTTAAATTTATTGTAATGATTTATTAATTATTTATGGATATATATATTTTATTATTTACTATTACAAAATAAATAAGTTACTTTAATCAATAAAATACACATAAAATGTCAATAAACACCAACTGAATCTTTGAAGATTGATGTATTATTATTTTAAACCTCCTTACTTTAATTAGAAAATATGCAAAGCTTAAAATGCCATGCTGATAAAGTATTAGTGTTAAAACAGAATATAAAGAATTGTAGGTTTTTTTCCACTGAATTTATAAGTATTGTAGTAATTTACTCATTATATATATATATATATGTCTATATTAATTATTTCAATTAAACAATGGAATGTGATAAAAATTTTCATTTCTTTTTATGCTTTATCAGATACTATTTTGGACTATAATATTGAAAATTAAGTTAAATGCTTTATTTTTTAATTTCATATATATTGTGTCGTCAAAAAAAATTAAAATAATTAGTTAAAACAACGTTATTATGCCCAAAATAATAATAATTTCATAAAGCAAGCAACTTCACAATTTTTTTTTGTCAACGAGAAAAAAGCGTGACTTCCGAGGGTGGACTTCGGGGTTAGGGCTACTCCACAACACTAATCGCCTTCACTGTAAAAAGGAAAACAAAGGAGAGGAAAAAAAAGAAAAGAAAAAAGGGGGAGGGCCAAACGAGTCAAAGAAGGTCAAAGCGAGGTAAGAAAAAACTCTTCATTTTCTTCCTTCTGCCCTATTTTCCCTCCCGCTTACCCCTCCGGGATAATCTTTTGAAAAAAAACCCTCAGAATTCAGAAATGCATGTGACATTTCTGGGTTTCTGTCTTTGGACTTTTTATTTCAGTTTTTTCTCCTAGGGGGATTTTCTCGCTTCTTGACAGATTAGGCTTCTGAAGCTTCTCTTGCTTAGCTCTACGACTTTAAAGGTTTTGTTGACGATGCCCGCGCACATTTTTGTTCTTCCACTTTCTTACTCTTTATGGGATACAAACAAGTTCTTGCAGGTTGAATAATTTTGATTTTATTTTGTTTTGCTACGATCTGTTGTATGCCTACAAAAGAAAGGCAGTGGCTTTTAAGATCATCGGTTTTTTACTTAGTGAGCTACTGTGCGTGTGGGTTTCATGATGTTCCTCTGTAGTTTTGGGTGTCTTCCAGGTTTTGGTTGCTGCATTCAATATGCATGTCTCGGTCGGTAAATTCAACGTTCCGTGTGTAAAAACTGTTCATTATTTGTATTCCGAGCTTGACTGGAGGGTTGTGGTTGACTGCTTTGTTGTATGTCTCTATAGAAAGACAACTGCGTTATCGAATTAAAATAATTCCTTTGACAGCAAAAACAGTAACTCATTGTTTCCCTAGAAGATGATATTGCGGTACATGTCTCCTATTATTTTTATTTTAATTAAAGGAACCTAGAACAGGTAGATTATACTGCAATAGGTCTCTTTTACTACCTCCCTTTGTATGTATGCGATCATCGTGTGTTTCCTAAATGCTTTACGCTTGTGACTATAATGAAGAACACAGTAGTTGAAGCATATAAACTGATAAGAATGATATATAAACACATTCCTATAACCAAGGTTGGTGTCGCTGGCATATTGCACTGACTTCTG
This sequence comes from Biancaea sappan, assembly GCA_037074585.1. NCBI lineage: Eukaryota > Viridiplantae > Streptophyta > Magnoliopsida > Fabales > Fabaceae > Biancaea > Biancaea sappan. The sequence goes on along the minus strand of CM073492.1, from coordinate 8,614,796 downwards.
TCCTTGAACATCTGATATCAGATATATTGCCAAATAATACCTCAGCTTTGCTTTCAATAGTTGTAACTGATTTAACTATGCTTTGTCTGATTACAAAGTTCATTAAGTTTATGTCTGAAACTCTGAAGAAATTGTTTGAGGGGATTATGATAGAACAAGATCTTGTAGTTAAAATTTAGAATGGAAACTGTTCTTTTTTCAGCATGTTTTCTGTTTTTGTAGCCTATATTTTTATTTCATGTGCTTAGTTTTTTCAATTTCTGGTTATTCTGTGTTTCTTCCTTTCTGCTTCTCAAGCTAGAAAGTTACTACCAGAAAAATGTTCAACTGCACTAACTGAAATACTAAAATCTATATATTTTATTTCCTATCTCAGGAATTGGAGATTTTTCTTGGGTACACAATTATCGTACAATTTTCATTGGGGAGCCTGTAGCAGAAACAACTGTTGGCTATTTATAAATGGCACCCAATCCAAGAGTGGTAGCAGCCTATCGTGCAATGACAGTTCTTGGGATTCAAGAAGTAAAAGTGAAACCAGTATTAAAGAAACTTCTGAAATTGTATGATAAGAACTGGGAACTTATAGAAGAAGAGAACTATAGAGCTCTGGTAGATGCTATATTTGAGGAGGAGGAAAATGAGGTGAATATTCCACCTTAGTGAATTTCCTTTCTTGGTTCTCTTGTACATAATCTGATACACTGTTTGATATTATTTAACAGTTGCAGGGAAAGAGAAAAAACAGCAAGGATGATGATGTGCGTAACACTCGTCATACTTGGTTGGCTTAGTTTATCTGTATCACTTTCTTGATCTACTGTCTATAGTGGCTGAAATGTGTTGTGGCTTGTCAAACAACCAGGAAGGAGAGATGGAGGATGAAGAAGCTCAGATGCAGGAGACGGTGAGACCTTTGAAGAGGCTGCGTTTACGAGGTCAAGAGAGTCAGGCTTCACATTCTCTGGCTATCTGTGGAACCAGTTCAGCTGCCTCACCATCCAAAAGGCCCAAAATAGAAGGGGACAAATTACCTAAAAGTTGTTCCAGCCAGCAGCCTCAACATGTGGCAAAATCATCTCAGTCTGATAGAAATGCAGAGACTGATGGTCACCCAGTACCAACGCAAGATAGTGTTGTTGACAAGGGAAAGCAACCTTTATCACCTCCGTCTGCTCCCCGAGGAAGAAGACCTGTACCTGAAAGAGCAGCCCCAGTAGTGCCATTTAAAGGACCAGTGGCTGAACCATCAATGAAACAGAAAAACAAAATGCCTCATAATCATGCATTAATTAAGCCCAAGGATGAGCCCATTGATGATCTGCTTCCTATTGCAATGATTCATCCTGGTACTATATTGATTTTTCTTTGATGAGAAGTTTCTTCATATCTGGCAGCATTTTTTTTTTTTTTTATTTTAATGGCATGACATCTCGTTCGTAGTTTCTACATAATATCGTTAATCTTTTTGGTTTTGGTGTTACATACTGTATAGTCATCGAAACCACAACCATGAGACTGGAAGTTGGAAATTGGCTAAATTAATTTGGTCTGTCAAGGTTGCAGACTTGATGGGAATACATTTTTGGCCAAGTACTGGAAAATGTTTAATTTTTCAGCACCTCGAAAGAAGAGTGTAAGTTGATCTGCATAATTTAGTTGAACAATGAAACAATTCTGTTGAGTCTGTTAAACCTTTTGGTAGCTTTTTTCTCCTTAAATGCCAGCTGAGTGATGGTGGTGGTGGGTCACTGGAGCCCACTGTAGGCTTCCTTGTGCACATGCAATGCAGATTGAAACTTGGTTGCTGACCTTAGTGGTCTTTGTATTTCAATATTGAATGAAAGAAAATTTTACTTTTGCACCATTCTTTTTTCCTTTTTTATAGCATTGTCCACTTGTCAACATACCTTCAACTTAGCACTGATAATTGTTTAATGAGTTTGGTTTTGGATCTGTTTCCCTCACAAGAACCACCGAGTGGAAGAGACTCTCAAGTGAAGAATGATTCATCTAGAAAAGGAGATGGGCATGGTTCTTTGGTGTCAAAAGGCAGAGATGAAGCTAGAACTGAAGATATTCGTGATTCATCAAATGATGCAGCAAACCACAAGGTTGCAACAAACGAACAAGAACATACTTCTACCATTGAGATAGCCTCCTCATCATTAGGAGAGGTAAAACTTTATATGAGCTGCAGTTCAGCTCTTGGGAGGTCAGATTTTCGTTTGCCTAGGCGAGATCAACTTTTAAAAATGGTGGAGGATAAATGTCTGCGATCATATAAAATCACTGACCCAAATTTTTCTGTCATGAAACTGTTGAGAGATATGTGTGACTGCATGTTGGAATTCGGAACTGATTCAAATGATGACTCACAGGAAGGATCTGAAATGATGACACCAAGTCCTAATGTGTTGAGGGAATCTAAAGCATGTGATGCTCCGAGCATCAGAGACAATATAGAAGATTTGGGCATGCATTCTTGCACTTCTAATGGATCTATTGATGTTCAGTGTTCTGCTGCCTTGGTTGCATCGCTTACTTCCATTTCCTCTCCTCATCTGAGTGGTATGGACGATGCTGTACTAGTTGCCAAGAAAGTCAGAACAAATGATTTTCCAGAATGTGATGACAGAAAGGGGCTGGAGGATCCTATATCTCCAAATTCAGGCAGTTTGGTTGTTGTTCAACAGCCTCAACTTACTCCTGATGATCTACGGTCTCTTCATGGTGTTGATGACCTTTCAAAAGGAGAAGAAAATGTCAAAATTCCATGGGTAAATAAAGCTACGGCTGATTTCCCCCCACCTTTTCACTATATACACCAAAATGCTGGTTTCCGAGAGGCTCGTGTTAACTTGTATCTTTCAAACATTGGGTGTAAGGATTACTGTTCAACTTGTATTGGCAATTGTCTTTTGTCAACGACACCTTGTGCTTGTGCAAATACAATTGGGGGTGAATATGCATACACATTAGAAGGCCTAGTGAAGGAAGAGTTCTTGGAAGAGTGTATCTCCATTAGCCGGAACCCTCAACAACATCAGTTCTATTGTAATGACTGTCCACTTGAAAGAGCAAAGAATTATGATTGTTTGGAACCGTGTAAAGGACACTTAAAGAGAAAGTTTATCAAAGAATGCTGGATAAAATGTGGCTGTGTGAAGCAGTGTGGCAACCGCGTTGTCCAACGAGGAATTACATGCAACCTGCAGGTGGGTGCTTAACTAAACTTTGCTGCCAGTGCAGTTTTTGTTTTAATTTTGGGTAAAATAATTCTTCATGTTGTCACATAATGCATTTTCTTCTTTTGCAATTTAGGTCTTTTTTACTTCAGAAGGAAAAGGATGGGGTCTTCGCACATTAGAGGAGCTGCCAAAAGGTGCTTTTGTGTGTGAGTTTGTTGGAGAAATATTAACCATCAAAGAGTTGCATGAAAGGAGCATGCAATGCACCAAAAATGGAAAATATATATACCCAATTCTATTAGATGCAGATTGGGATTCAGGAGTTGTGAAGGATAAAGAAGCTCTTTGCTTGGAGGCTGCATCTTATGGGAATATTGCTAGATTTATTAATCACAGGTATTGAAATTATAACAGTTTTTTTTTAACTTGCTAAGGATTTATATGTTTTTGTTCCTTTTGTGTGAGTTTGCTTATGATGATGTATATGCTTTTAACTTGCGGTTAATTATGCTATGCTAACTAGGATGTTCAAATGGTATCTAGTAATTTCCTTCTGGCTTATAGAATGTTGATTGTAGAAAGTGGGGAAAAGTACTTTTTTGTCCCCATAAATTAGGGGTCAATTTCAATTTTGTTCCACTTTTTTTTTGGGCGTCAATTTTGTCTTTTATGTTCAGAAAAATTCTTAGTGTTTTTATAATTGCTCACTCCCCAGATTGTTGATGAAATTAGCTGACTAGTTGAACATGTGGTCAGTAGACGATGTAATGTAAATATGGATATTGCATTGCTGATGCAAAAATTTGACCTTTTATCTCACCCAATAATCACTGAAGAGGAAGGTTAGGGCTAGGAAATATAAAACTATGCCATTTTGGGTTTATCGAGTGAGATATTATATTAGATATCCACATTTGCACCTGTAATGGCCATATATGACAAGTCAGCTAATTAGTTGAGAATTCAGATGTTGCTTAGTAATCAGGAAGACACTGAGAATTTTTATGTATACGTAGGATGAAATTAACACCAAAAAAGTATGTGGGACGAAATTGAAACAGACCCCAAACATAAGGTATCAAATTGGTACTTTCTCCTGAAATGTATAATTGAAAAATAGAAGACTGAGCTATAAAAACTTGCTAACTTTTTGTGAATAATTTCAAAATGTAGAAGTACCCTTTGTTTTTATTAACTTTTTAATTTGAGATTTCCTGGCAATTTATTCCTATTGATGTTGACACATCATCATTTGTAGGTAAATGGCCAAAGAGTCAACTGATGGATTTTCCCAACTTATTTCATTGACTTGATGATGTCTTAAATGAGTGGCAATACGAGAATAAACAACTTGTTGCTAAGAAGCAGCACAATTTGTCTAATAGCTCTAACTTTGGTTGCCACTTTTTCTTGCATATGACTTTCCCTTCTCTATTTCTCCAGTATAATACTTAAGTTTTTGTCAGTGCAGTCACTTACAACTCTGTATTTTTTACATGCTTGGGTGCCATTCAAGTGATTTTTGGATAATTTTTTTTTAAATATATAGCTTTTACTTCTTAAGCTTATTAACTTGAGACAAATGCCTAAAAAATAAGACAAAAAATTAAAATTAAAATTTTGATGCATATAGCAAAATGCCTTTAACTTTGCTATTTTATTTGCACTAGCAAGAAGCTTGGTTTTATGGTAGAAGTGTCTCACTAATCTAGTGGAAACAATTTTTACATTTTCATATGCTTCTGGTGATCCTAAACCTTTGAGGAAATGGTTCTATTTAGTTATGAATTTTTTTTTACTGGAAGTGCTTAATATAAAATATGAGACAAAATTTGGAAAGAACTGGTTCTATTTAGTTATGAATGGATTAAAATTATTTACCTAAGCCACATGTGAGAAGACTAAATTTTCGCGGTGATCATTTTGTGATAGTGACACCACAAACATACGGCTCATTTTGGATCTATTCTTAATTTATTTCATTTATCCAGGTGCTTGGATGCAAACTTGATTGAGATCCCAGTTGAAGTTGAAACCCCAGATCATCACTACTATCATGTGAGAAATTATGAATTGTTGAAGTTTATGGATTACCTTTGTTGGAATAGCAGAGTCTGTTGAGCATTTTGCCTAGTGATGCTTTTATTGTTTTCAATTGTACAGCTTGCCTTCTTCGCATCCAGAAAAATAGATGCACTGGAAGAGCTCACTTGGGTAAGTAGGTTTGGTTTTATATTATGGTGTTTGGTGAATGTCCATAGACAATGTTGATCGGTTCAGTTTTTTATTTATATGCTCTTCTCAACTCTCAATAGGTTGAGATATTTTGTGTAAATCATGGTTACAATAGAGTTTTAACTTTTGTTGGCTATTAAATTTTTATATGCTATGTACATTGGCTAAATGACAGATCATTTAGTAATCTAGCATGTTCTATTTAGAAATTTGCTGGCTGATCCATTTGTGCTACTCTCTTACAATTAGCTAGTTAATCTAGTTTTAAAGTTGGTCCTCTAAAATAAATAATAATATGGACCATTTTGTGTCTGCAGGATTATGGCATTGACTTTGATGACCATGAGCACCCTGTCAAGCCATTCAGTTGCAGATGTGGCAGTAAGTTCTGCAGGAAGATGGAGCGGTCAAATAGTAAGTTCAATCTTCTTGTTATGGCTAACATGCATTCCCTCCCCCCCCCCCCCCCCAAAAAAAAAACAACTTTTCAACTTTAAATTCTTGGCACTTCCTCTCTTTCTGGAAATTGTCAATTCCTGCACTGTGGAAATTGTCAATTCCTGCACTGTGGAAATTGTCATGCTCTTCTGACTCCTGAGTTGGTCTGGACCACTATTTGATAGAGGCTGTACTTTCTATATCTTTAGTTTCAAATAAAATAAAATCATAACAAAATTTGGAAAATGTAGAAAATAAACTTCTTTTAAAAAATGAATGTCATGATTTTTAGTTGATGGTGATCCCTGATTGTCAATGCTTCAGATATTTTTTCTTATTCTTTTGCTTGCTTGTGTCTATCTCCGATTCTGTGTGGTCGGAAACATTCTGCTCATACTAAAATGCAAGCTTTAAATTTAATTACTTGTCTTGTAGAAACTGCAAGTTAACTTGTTGGCCTGCTCATACTCAAATGCTTCGGACAATCTATAATTGGAAAAGGCTCTGTTCATACTTCATACTAAGATGCAAATATTAAAACTAATAACTTGGCTTCTTGCTGAAACTGCAAGTAAAATTGTTGGCCTGTAGCCTGCTTGAAATTTCCTGTAGCTTATGCTCTTTTTTTCCTTATTTGATTGCTAGGCAAATCTGTCCCCCATTCTTAGCATGAACTTGAGACTCAAGTAAAAATTGAGGAGAACTCATGGTTTTGATAATCTTTTTTCTTTTTTTTTTGGTTTTTTTTTTTGGGGGGGGGGGGGTGTGTGTGTGTTTTTGGGGGGGGGGGGGGGTGGGAGAGGTGTTTATCAGGCTGTTAAGATTCTCTGGAAGTTAGATTACTGCTTTTCAGTTGAGGCATGGGGATGAGCCACACAATCCTTCTTGTCTTCTCTTCCCCAAAAAGATAGTACACTGAAGTCTGATAGATATCAGCAGATCCTCTTTCATGGTTTCTCTATTTTATAGCTTTTGGTAGCCCCTTTCCTTTTCTTTGGATGATGGCAACAATTGTTATTCTTTGTAATCTATCAGAATCAGAATATTTTTAATACTAATTAACTCTAGTTCTCCTGCATGAGTTTAGCTGGGCCAGATTGGTTTAATTGTAACTCTACAAGTATTTCAGTAAATACTGCGCCAGCTTCATAGGAGTGGATGATATTGGGCTATGGATCAGATTGATGTAATTGTGACTTTATTACGTTGACAACTTGGCCGTTCTTTTGTATGTACATCTGCTGCTCTCTATAAGAAAGAAGACGATGTACGGGGATGGAAGAATAATTTAGGCTTGTCTTCTGCGAATGTGTTTAGTATGTTAGTTGGTCTCAGTGGTTATGGTATTCACGTAGGGGTGGTTGTCATTATTTTAATGTGCTCGTTCCGTTGCTTGCTTTTCTGATTTATTTTATTAATGATATTACTAATTCAATTTTACTCTTGTGATGCAGGATCCATTAGATCTGCGCCCATTGCATGATGATAGCTTTGCTCAAACTAATACTGAATTAGGTTTTATTTCTTTTTGGAGTTGAGGTTGGGAATAGTTACTACTTACTATGTACAGCTTTTTGAAGAAACTGTCTTTGGGCTCAAAACAATTAGGCAGTATGTGTCTGTGTTTTATTTCTGCTGCATCCATAGGGCTTGTTGATTTGCCAGTCAAGGATTGTTTTGTTAATCCACGTTGCGCCTAACTTATGGCTGACGTATTGGTAAGAAAATCCTTTTGGCAATATCTGTATTGGGTAGAAAAGAAATGTTTATGCTCATTGAACAGTGTTAATTGTCGAGGGGTGCATGAAATTATTGAGTAATACTGCCTGAATGGATATAATTACAAGTACTTGACCTAAGTTATTTTGGAGCTTGTTACATTATGAAAGAGGACAATAGGAAAGAATTTGACAGAAATATAGGAATTATCAACTGATTTGATAAGCAGAGAAAATGTAAGCTAAAACTACATAAACACATGACGATATAAGGTAAAAGCATTCTATACAATTACAAAACAGAACAATTGATTAAACTGTGCTGGTGTCTACCCTATTTTAAACTCTGAGAACTGGTACAACTTCCCTACTTGACATATATTCGGTTAGCTGATGATAGTGATTCTCTGCCATGAGGCCTCCAAAGGACTTGAGGCTCATAACCTGAAGGCATGATCGGTCGAATGCTCCCTGGATTGAGAGGGAAGAGAAATTTGTAATAACCATCCATTATTTCTGTAAAATTACAAGTTTCTGACACCTTGGGAATCTGCGGTTGTGATGAACGTCAATTAATAAGTAGATATTATGACACTAGACACACTTCAATGCTCCAGCGGGAAAACAAATGGACAGATAGGTTTGTAATTACGTACCTGATAAATGTCACGCATGTAGGCATGTAGATTCGGATACTCAATTAGCTTCCTCTTTGTGCATTTGAATAGAACATTATACACAAGGTCAAATCGTATTATTGTAGTAAAAAGGCATACATCCACAAGGGTGAGTGTGTCTCCACACAAGTATCGCGAACTGCCCAAGTGATTGTCTAACATGTCCAGCGTATTAAACAAGTCATTCACCATTCTATCATATGCTTCTTGGCTCTGTGCAAACCCACACCTGCAATTAACATCATCTTCATGAATACAATTTTTATCAACCCATAAATCCAAAATACATAGCTTGCACTCTCAGCGTTACCTATACACTCCGTTATTCACATTTGGATAGATTATCTGATACCATTCCTCAATCTTTTTCTTCAATTCAGGGGGTGAGAGATCCAATTCTGGATTGCGAGCTAACCCATTTAACTCAGAATTGAATAATTCAATAATATCATAGCTTTCGTTGCATATTACGTCCTTCTTATCTCTATCCCATAACATTGGCACTGTGGATCTCCCATCATATCCGTCGCTTCTCAGCCTATAAACTTCCTTCAACGTCCTACGCCCATTGGCCTTATCCAACGTGGGATTAAACGTATCCCTATCTTTGCCTTGGATATATTTGAATTCCCATGACCCGTCCATTCCCGGTGAAGCAACAGAGACTGGCACGGCTTCTTCCAGGCCCTTCAATGCCCGGACTATCAGGGTCCGATGGGCCCACGGGCACGGCAGGCCCACGTAGAGATGCAGGGTGGTCGGACTTGCGGATGAAAATCGGGAGGCGCGGAATTTGGAAGCGGGTCTGGAATAGCCACCGGAGGGATCGGAAGGAGCCATCTGGGACATCATGAGGCGCCACCCGGAGTTCCATGCCGTACGGACGGTGGCGATGAGGAGGCCCGGTGGCAGCGATTGGCCCCACAGGAGCTTCGTGAGTGAATTGATTAGGGACGAATTTGAAGTTGAATTTGAAGGTTGTGGGGTTTGGTTGAGTGACATCATGGGCCTGAGCCTCAATCGGGTGTGCTTTTGTTTGTAAGGGAGGTAGCTACCGCCATGTGCGGTGGTCGCCGGAGGAATGATCAGGGGATGAGCTAGAAAGGAAGTGCTGGGCAGCATTCTGTGGTCTGAACAGTCTGAACCACTTCTAGTGATCGAGTACACTCGCAGGATGAGCAAATGAAGGGTATTTTTGTCAATTCATTTTCAGCCCGCCGATTCCCTAATCAGTTGTTTAAAGTTGGGCTCTGTTTACCAGAAGTCAAGCCCATGTGGTCGTGTGTTGTGAGGCCCAACCCCAATTAACACTTAAACCCTAGGTTCATTGGTAGCGGAAGGAGCCGTCGTTTCGAATATATAAAAGAGAATTCTCTCTTTGATCCAAAGAGAGGAGAGAGAGGGAGAGGACTCCAGTGAGCAACAATGTCGAAGAGAGGTATTGCTGTTTGTTTGGTTTAGGTTAGATTGTGAGGTTGATGGTTTCTTGTTTCTGACAATTAACTTGATTTGGTTAGGTCGCGGTGGATCGGCCGGGAACAAGTTCCGGATGTCACTGGGTCTGCCAGTGGCGGCGACGGTGAATTGCGCGGACAACACCGGAGCAAAGAACCTGTACATCATCTCAGTGAAGGGGATCAAGGGTCGTCTCAACCGTTTGCCTTCTGCTTGCGTTGGTGACATGGTTATGGCCACCGTGAAGAAGGGAAAGCCTGATCTCAGGAAGAAGGTCTTGCCTGCAGTCATCGTTCGTCAGCGCAAGCCATGGCGCAGAAAGGACGGCGTCTACATGTACTTCGAAGGTCATTCTTTCCCCCTAAATATTTTCAAATTTATGGTGTTACATTTTCGTTTATTTTCTGTGTTTTACCTGTAGATTTTGTATTAGAAATGAACAGGCATATCTATGTAGAGTGATGCAACAGTTCTGGTGTGCTTCCATTTCATTTTATTAAATATCATACTATTATCAATTAGCACCTTATTTTGTTGCATTTGTAACCGTAGCCACCTCGTCCCGATCTGGCGGTCTGCGGTGGCCCAGCACGGTGCTGGGCCAGCAGAGAAGCCTCGATTTAGAAAGAGGTCCCAGGTTCAAGTGGTGGTGACAATACTTAATGTATCAATAATAATGATTGCGAGATTTCTCAAGATGTCGTTCGCCTGAGAATTACCATATGCGCGAATGGAGGTTCCCGGTATACATTTTCTGTTTAGGATTTTCAGTCAAGACGTGCCGTTGTGTAGAGTTTTTTCTTTGCGTTACCATGACGTTCTAATATTGAGTTTGAGTTTGCAACTATGAGTGGCCATGTATCCCCCCTCCTTTTATTTTGTTGAGGAAAAAGCCCTTTTGTGCGTTGCTTCTATTTATCACTGAGTGGCCCGCTCTACCAGTTTGTTGGTCATTCACACTTGGAAGCATAGAGCAAAGAAAATGCCAGTTTTAAACAGCATGATGTTCATAACTTGCATTGTGTTACCTGTCTCCTGGTACATGTCTTTCCATCCTTGATCTTCTACTCGTTATTCTTTTGTCTCCACTGACTTTGTGCTATGGATGGGGTAGATAGTTCTTTCAAAATGAGTTTAGTTTACTGGCAAGTAAAGACTAATAATGGTATTTGCAAGTCAATTGTTCACGAGTCAAAATTGAAATATGTATGTGGACGTCCCATAGAATTTCATGTAGTGCATATCAAGGCTCCCTGGCTTCCTTCTTATTGTATGATTTGCCCCAATAGGCTTAGCTAAATCCTTTTTTTTGGCTGTGCTACAGTCTTCGTTTGCATTTAGTTTAAGTATTATTGCTCGGTAATTACTTTTAGTCTTTTCCAATGCACTGGGTTCATATTGGTGAACAATTCTTGACGTATTCTTTTGCTATCTGCAGATAATGCTGGTGTCATTGTGAATCCCAAGGGTGAAATGAAGGGTAATTTCTTTTTATAATAAAATTATGAGCTATTTGAATTGATATTGCTTTTCTTATATATCATCGCTTTTTATCAAAATGCTGAACTAGTAATCTCGTAATCAGTGAGCTTTTGACATATGTATAACAAAACCCAATTCTGGGAAAAAAGATCCTTGTTAACTTGATTTACCCGTTGTGCTCATGGTTGTGATCTTAACTAGGGTATCACATTTGTAAATGCAGGTTCTGCTATCACCGGTCCAATTGGAAAGGAGTGTGCTGATCTGTGGCCAAGGATTGCCAGTGCTGCTAATGCGATTGTTTGAATGACGGAGTTGAAGTAGTGTGACGGCCTGATTTTCCTTGTAGGATTTTTAAGTTATTTCTGTGGTTGTTTAGCTTGAATTGTACTGGAAGTAATTGAGATAATTTATCTTTCCTCAACTTGAGTGTTTGTAAGAAATTAATTGATAGCTATAAGAGTCGTTTTTGTTTTATCTTGCGTTTGGGATTCTTCTGCATCATTTTGATTTGTTCAGCTTGTATGAACTCGAGTACACGGATGTGTCAGTTTTGGTCTATTTCGAACGAGGTTCAGGGATATGATGGTCACTGAGTAGTTACTCGTCGAGCAAATGATCCCTACCAAAATTTACTAACCGTGTTCGATAGTACGCATAATGGAAGGTATGCATGGTGGATGGTTGGTGTTATTTAACCGATGATGCGATGTATTTTTTAAAAGAAAACAAAAATAAAAAGAATGATAAATGAAGAAATTTATGCTTAAACTATGTTGTTCAGAAATTGAGACTAGAGAAAGTAGCCTAAGCATTTGGAGGCCCAATGGCGAGTAAAATAAGAAAGCTAGCTTGACACAAAGTGATGTTCTATTCTGTCTCTTCAGTTATTGGAGATTAACCTGTAAAAGAAGAATACAAGCCAACCAAAAGATAAGTAGTATTCTTTACTAATTAGTAGTTACCATCCATAGAAGACGTTAAAACATTGATCTGTAGCCTGGTAAACGAATAAAGCCTTCTCAGTTCTCATGGTCATGGAGAATCATCTCAGAAAAAGTGAGTATAAGAAGTAACAAGCTCAATTTTCGTTCAAGAAATAACTAGCCTTTCCACAGGACTAGGCTCCTCTACTTGGTGTGCGGTGCCAAGCCTTCACGTCGCCTTCCCACCACACACTTACTTTATCCATTGTGTGGGATACAGTTGTCTACTTGGATAAGGCCGACTTCATTTTCCTGAAATACTCCTCCTTTTAAAAGTAACAAACTCAATTTTCGTATAAGAATCAAGCAGTCGTTGATGCCAGAATGAAAATCTACTAACAACTCACATGACAAAAATAATATCTAATGTAACATTAGGCTATTCTACTGTCTTGTACGACTTCTTCTGATTTGTGTGTCATTCAAAACCAAATAGTTTATTTCACTTATAATATTACATCAGGGTGAATGGCAAGCTTAGAATTATATGCAATAAGTCACATATATGTATAACTTTTTTTTTTTAGGCTTATCATAATATTTTTTATTTTTTATTATTATTATCATTATTTTGGGGTTAATGTTGTTATTTTGAGAATAATTTATTATTTGGACTAAATATTATTTATGTAGTTATTATTTGTAAAAATTCCACAAGAGGTCCAATTTCACTAGATGCCCAATTCTATTTACCCGAGCTGTAAAGAGCTAATTCAGTTTGACCTTATTGTTGAATTTAAAAGATAATTTTCAAACAACATTTGAAGGCGATACAGTTGTCCAATGTTTACAAGTGATATATGAAATTAAAGTCTTTCAACATTTAGTTCTTAATGCTTCAAACCATTCATAAATAGAATTTGCATTGAGAAATCTATTTACTGCATTAGGATTCAAAAAACCATGAAATCCGAAAGTTTTGTATGTGGCCATGTCAACCAATGTTTTATGAGCAGTTATCAATTTGATTCCATTAACCCTAAACCCTAACCAAACTTATGGATACATATATTTTCTTATTATCCTCTTTGTGTACATAGTCGCCATAGTTACTTCTGAAAGCTCCATATCGTTGATATAATGTTATATGACTCTTGACATATACATCTTGTATTTGACACAGATCCTTTCCTATTTAAGTTATTGGGGACATGTCGACTTTCGGACTTGAACCTACTGACTTTGATACCAAATGATATGATCAAAAGTGTTTACCATTAGGCCAAAAGCTTGAGTTGTTAGCTAAGGTGTAACTTTTGACATATACTTTGAATATAATACGAGTCTTTCTCTATTTAAGCCATTGAACATGAGCTACAAGATCGAACCCAATCTACAGAATCAACATGTACCCCTTTGCAACTCTTGGACGTATCACTATATGAACAGAAATATGGGTTTATCTTTGTCATTACTCCTGTTTAATAGCTTAGTCAAATATGGTGCAATTGGCTGATCATTATCCACTTGTATGTGTTTTCCCTTCTTTCTTTCATTCATTTTGAAAAAGTACTTTACAACTTAGAGTTAACTGTACATTTTGAATAAAGCATGATAATCTTCTACAAATAAAGTTATTGGCAAGAGTAATCTTCCACAAAAGTGTATTCGCTCATATTCTTGTAACTTACTGTATGTGTCAGAATGACATGGTCTTCCCCTTTAATGTAACTTTATATCCATTGGAGGCCATACTTCACATGTAATAAGATCATACTTTTGAAGAAAAAAGCTAGCGATTTCACTGAATTAGTTGCTTTCATACTTTTAATTAGGTATGGATATGGCGTGTCACCTTATGTCTCTCAGGCTAGTATTCCTTTGTTGAAGCATCATAGGAAAGTTCCTTAAATTTTAGAATAAGAAGGCAATCGCAAATGGAAGACGCATCACCTGATGGCAATACCAAATTAAAAAAAAAAAAAAGAAGAAGATTTGGACGCTGTCATATATCGATGTTATATCACTATAGACCTGCATACAAATTTGAAACCTTTCTCCATGCCGGGATCATCATTGGTGTGGCAAGCCACAATCCTTAGTATGACAATATAATTTTATAAGCAGTTATCAATTTGATTGCATTAACTCATCCAAGTTTCCTAACAAACTTATGGGTACATATATTTTCTTTTTATCCATAGCTGCTTCTGAAAGTTCCATATCACTAATATAATGGCTGTATTAACAGTAATATGGGTTTATCTCTGTCATTTATGACTTCTGTTTAAAAGCTCAGTCAAAGATGGTGCAGTTGACTGATCATTATCCACTTGTGTGTCTTTTCCCCTTTTTTTTTTTTCATTTCGGAAAAGCATTTTAGAATTTAGACTTGGCTATGTTTTTCAATAAAGCATGATGATCTTCTTGCAATTTCCCTTTTCCATTTTGGGTTTTGCTTTGGAAGGAGTAATCTTCCACAATAAAGTATTTGATCATCTTCTTCTAACTTTCGGTGTGAGTCAGCATGTCATGATCTTCCCCTTTGTTGTAACTTTATATTCATTGGATGCTATACTTTACATGTATTAATATCATACTTTTGAAGAAAAAAAACTACTAATTGCACTGAACTAGTTGCTTTCATACTTTTAATTAGGTATGGATATGGCGTGTAACCTTTATGTCTGATAACCTCGTTTTAGTATTCCTTTGTTGAAGCATACTGGGAAAGTTCCTTAAATTTTAGAATAGAAGAGGACATAATCACAAATGGAAGACGCAACAATATAAATCTCAAAAAGAACTTCAACAAAAATCAAAAGACTAGCTGAACAGTAAAAATGAATATGTATATGATACACAGTAAGATTTAAGTAGTGTCATAAGCTCGAATCTTAATTTTATCATTTATTCAGGTTCAAACCACTAATTTAACTGTAGATAACTTGTTTTTGACCGAATCAAAGAGGTAAATAATTGAAGTGCGTGCAAGTTGACTCAAACATTACCCTATTGCAGGACTAAATTTTTTATTTTTTTAAAAAATTGAACACTGCAATTGAGTTACATCACTATCTACTTGCATTCAAGTTTTGAACCTTTCTCCCTGCTGGGACCATCAATGGCGTGGAAAGGCAAAATCCTTAGTGTGAAAAACTGTTCATGATAATGTTTCTTGTCCTCACCAAATCAAAAAGTGACATCAAATGTTCGATGCCTGCCCCTATAGTGGACGCTTGAAAGCTTTGCTTTCATGCTTTCCTCTAGTCATTCTCTATATAATGCTGCATTCTCTATATATTTACCAGTACCATACTAGTTTTCTTCTCACTAGACACGACAGTACAGATCTGAATGACAACATTGAAAGTTTCGAGGTTTTCTGCGTTTCAGAGAAGTCACTTGTTGATTCTTCAGAGGAAAATGGGAGGAAGGTCTTCCTCGACAGTGTCACTTGCTAGTGTCCATAGAAGGTCAGGTTCAGGCTTTATGAGGCAAATGGTGTGTAAGTTGAAGGGAAGATGGAAGAAAGCTTTGGGATGGCAAACAAGAAGGCCACAGTACAGTTATGATCATCATAGTTATTGTCTAAACTTTGATGATGGTACCTCATATGATTATTATAACTGATGATGTATACTGATATGTATAATATATTCCTCAGATTCTCCCTCTTCTTCTGAATCATGTATATATAAATAGTTGTATTTATAGCTTGTGGTTATATTCATTTTAGAAAATAGTCCGCAAATTGTATAATTGTGGATGAGTAGGGTTGAATATTTCATCTAACTTTAACCTTTGTTCAGTTTCTGTCAATGTTAATAAAAGTTATTTCTCAATGATCTGTGTAAATTCACATTCTTTAATCTTTAGGTTTATTAATTTATTATTTGGACTAGATACAATAACTTTATATGTGTAGTTTTTCGTGAAAAGATGTCACGCTTGGACTTATATTTTGTAAAAGAGATCAAATGCTGCAACCAAAAAAAAAGAAATAAAGAGATAAAATGCTACAAGAGGTCTAAAGCACCACCAAAGAAGAGCTCAAATTATGTCCAATTTCATTTTGACCTTATTGTTGAATTTGAAGGATACTTTTTTAGCAACATTAGAAGGGGGTACAGTTGTTCAGAATTTGCTTGTGCTATATCAAGTTTAATCCTCTCAACAGTTAGTTGTTAATGCTTCAAACCATTCGTCACTAAATTCATGGAAGGCTAGAGGGTTTGAAAATGCATTTCAAGCATTGGATCGTGCTATGCAATAGATTCTTTTGCAGCTCCAGTTCACATAAACATCTTGGACTTACTGACTTTTACTTGTAACTGTGCAAAGTTGAAATCATGAAACAGATATAGGTAATGATTTGGTAACTCCTTGATTGATTACGTGGCATGTTTATCAATTTGGTTGCATTAGTTCATCCAAGTTTGCTAACAAACAAACTTATGGGTTCATATATTCTCTCTTCATCTGCGTAGAAGATAAGCATCCTACTAATCCTCTCATAGCTGTTGGATTTGCAGATGACGCGTGAGGCTGGTTTTTTTTTTTAATCAAAAACACTACCGCCTTATCTAGCAACGACTGTGAAATGACAAGCAAGGATTTGAACTCTACCGTTGATATAATGCATATAGTGCCCGTACTAACAAAATAACTGTCATCTATAACTTTTGCTTAAAAGCTCAGTCAAAGATGGTGCAGTTGACCAATTACTATCCACCTCCATGTGTTTTTCCTTTTTTCTTTTATTCATTTTGAAAAAGCACTTTAGAATTCAGTCAGCTAAATTTCTTTAATAAAGCATGATGATCTGCTTGCAATTTCCCTTTTTCTTTTTGGGTTTTGCTCCGGCCAGAGCTGTCTTCCACAATAAAGCATTTGATCATCTTCATGTACCTTTCGGTGTGTGTCAGAATGACATGATCTTCCCCTTTAATGTAACTTGGTCCATCTGGACGCTATACTTTACATGTAATGAGATCATACTTTTGAAGAAAAAAGCTAGTGATTTCACAGAATTAGTTGCTTTCATACTTTTAATTAGGTATATGGCGTGTAACCTTTAATTATATGTGTCTGCTAACCTCATGCTAGTATTCCTTTGTTGAAGCATATTGAGTGACTTAAATATGATGACTTAGTTTATGATCCAACCTAATTTATTTGGGAGCATGATTTTAAAAGAAAAAAATTTAGAGGCTTGTGCGGTGAGAGTTAAGGAGCAGTTATTTTATTTTATTTTATTTTTGTATATGTTCATATTTAGTTTTCCCACTATACTCTAGATTATCAAATACTTTGCCCTAAGTAATATAGTATTTTCTTTTTGTCCATAGATCTAGATCACACTAATCAAATCACTTAAATTCTTATTTGTTTTTTTAATTTCACACAGTTTATCTTTTTTAATTTACATAAATTTTCGTAACAAAGGGTCGTAATAAAGTTCCTTAAATTTTAGAGTACAAGAGAAGCCAATCAAAAATGAAAGACGCAGGCAGTTCTATAAACTTTCAAAAAGAGCTTCAACAAAAATCATAGGGATTATTTTAACAGCGAAGACGGATACGCACATGACACTCGGTTAGATTAAGTGTAGTGTATAAGTTTTGAATCTTAACTTTGTAATTTATTTAGGTTCAAATACTAAGCTGCTTGTGGATCATTTGTCGTTAACCGAATCGGAGAGATAAATTAATTGAAGTACGTGCAAATTAACTCGAAAACCATCTGGTTGTAATACCAAAAAACAAAATTGAATACTGTCATTAATATTACATCAATATAGACCTGCATTCAAATTTGAAAACTTTCTGCATGCAGGGACCATCAATTGCGTGGAAAGGCAAAATCCTTAGTATGAAAAACCGTTCATGATAATGTTTCTTATCCTCAACTAATCAAAAAGTGACATCAAATGTTCGATGCCTTCCCTTATAGTGGACACCTAAAAGCTCTGATTTCATGCTTTATGATGCTGCATTCTCTATATAATTACCAGTACCGTACCAGTTTTTTCGTCACTAGCTAGACACAACAGTGCATACAGATCTGAATGACAACAATGAAAGTTTCGAGGTTTTCTAGGTCTCAGAGAAGACAATTGTTGAACCTTCAAAGGAAAATGGTGTGTATGTTGAAGGGAAGATGGAAGAAAGCTTTGGGATGGCAAAGAAGAAGCCCACAGTACAGTTATGATCATCGCAGCTATTGTCTAAACTTCGATGATGGAACTTTCAAATGATTATTATAGCTGATGATATATACTGATATATATATATATATATATATATTCCTCTAAGTCTCCCTCTTCTTTTGAATCATGTATAAATTGTTGTATTAATTTGTAATTTGTTGTTATATTATATTCATCTTAGAAAATAGTCTGCAAATTGTATAATTTTGGATGATTAGGGTTGAATATTTCATCTAACTTCCGAGTTGTTCAGTTTTTGACCAATGTTAATGGAAGTTATTTCTCAATGATCTAAGAGTAGTTGTTGTTAGTAGTCATGAACTGCAAATCCTTTTATCTTTGATTCCTTGACTTGGAATTGTTGGGATGGGATTCAGCTTCATTAATTTCCCTCTCATACATAATTTTTCAGCCATCAAAGTAAGGATCGGTTGAAAGAAAAAGAAAAGGTTTAAATTATATTTTTACTTCGTATAATTTTACTCAATTTTCAATTGGATCCTCAATTCTCATACAACATCTGATTTGTTTTTGTCTTTCAACACCAATTAAAATTGCTTTCATACTGACAAATTGGCAAGAAGATTGGGGTCTGCAGGAATGCTGCGTTTAGATGATTCTTCGTACCTTGTTCAAAGTACCTATTTGCAAGGATAAGATGTGATAAGTCCTATTCATATATGTATAAAATTTTATGAAGGCTTATCAAGTGACATAATTTTATATCTTCATTATTATTATTATTATTATTATTATTATTATTATTATTATTATTATTATTTTTATTTTTATTTTTATTTTTATTTTGGGGTTATTAATATATTGTTAAGTTTGGACTTACATGAAAAAAAAGCTAAAATACCACAAGAGGTCTAATCCAATACAAAAGACAGTTCAAATAATGTCTAATTTCACTAGAAGGGATGGCCAATTCGGCCAAGTATTAGCTCTAGCTACAAAAGAGCTGATTCATTTTGACCTTATTGTTGAATTGGAAAGATAATTTTAGAGCAACATTAAAAGGGGATAAAGTTGTCCATAATTTAATTACGTACGATGTATCAAATTAAAGATTCTCAACACGTTTTTAATGATTCAAACCATTCATCAATAGAATTTGAATTGAGGAATCTATTTACTGCTTTTGGATTAAGAAAACTATGAAAATTGAAAAGGTATTGTTCTGGGAAAGGGGGTTTGAGCTTAACAGGTACATAATAATCTAAATGGATTGATCTATGGAAATTCCTGATGAAAGAAAAAGTAAAGCACACTAGTAAACTTAAGCAAGATAAAAAAGAATATAACTTAAGAAATTAAAATAAAAACTAATTCTTATAAGCTCAATTTTCTAGGAAAATAAGTTGCAAAGAAAATTTGTTAAGTTTCAATGTGCTAGAGTTTGTATGTGATGTCATATTTTGCAAACATAGCCATGTCCCTAAAAAGGGGTCAAATTTACGGGCGTGTGATGTCATAGGTGCTGAATAGCTTAAAAATGGAGAATGTTGCAATCATAAGTATGATAGTTTATTGAAATAGTAGTGTGAGCTAGGCCATTAGATTAAAAATAAGAGTGAACTCAATGAAAGTAATATTCTTATTTTATTAAGAAATAAACCTTGCTTAGCTTATCCTGAAGTAATTGTGCATGGCAAGAAGATTCTCTACTTCAATCCTATCAAGCCACTTCTTGAGATCATTTATGGAGGAGAAGGGTGAAGGCTACTCCTTCGTGGTGTCTCCAACTTTGTCTAAATTGGGCGTCGCGCAAATGGAGTTTAGTCTACATCAAACCCAATTTGAGAGCATTGCCTACTTACAAAATGAAAGTGGCCTTGGTATGATGCTTCTCAGATTAATACTGTGCTGACTCAGAGAGAGGGTATTCCCATTACATTTTCTTTTACCTCAAACTTTTTAGCGAATGTGGAGAGTAAGGCATTTAATTTACTCTTCAAGGGACGAATTCATTGAGTACTATGAAGCACTTAGCTCAGTAGAGTATGTCATTTAGAGATGTCAAGCATCAAGAGTGCCTCAGTGCCAAGTTACTTGGTTTTAGGAAGGCTTGATACGCCTAACACGTTTCATTTGAGTGTTTGATGCGCACGCGCACACATATTGTAATACCCAAGAAAAATAAAATATAAATATTTGTTTACAAACTACTGTTACTATTTCAGTATACGGTACTATTCACCTGTATAATACTATTTACGTATATGATACTGTTCATTTATACAATCGAAATGTCAAGTACTAGATGTTGTTTGGTCATAAGAGAAAACTAGAAAGAAGTTCGTAGGAGAAACTGACGTTTTATGTGTGAAAATACCCTTAGGGACTAAAGTGAAAGGACTGAATTGAAAAGAAACTTAAAGGTTTAAGGTGAAAGGATATTTTTCCCTTTTAAGTTTCCAATAGTAATAACAGAAAAATTTTGCATCGCGAGGTGCACAGTAACTGTATTATTAGAAATGTCATTTTCATGAATAGTAAATTGAATATTTTATTAGCGCATAGTGTCAAATAGTACCCTTGACTTTTGCTATAAATAGTCCCTTCCATTTCACTTCTAAACTCACACCTTCAACTTCTCTTCTTATCTCCTTAAGTTTCTCTTACTCCAAAGCTAGGCCTCTGAGATTTTGGGCCTTTCCTTTTCAGCTTAGGTAAGAATACTATGCCCTTTCTATGTCTTTCAAATTTTAGAAGTTAATTTCTTAAGTATGCTCTGTGGTTGCGGCCTTGGCTGATCTTCCACATCAGAAAAACTGTCCTTAGCTGTTTATATGTTATTTCGATTCTCTGATTACCGAAATAGAATGTAAACTGTGAAGAATACATGTCTAGGAAAGTTCTGGCTAAGGAAAGACCTGGTTTTTAAGTGTGTCCAGTGTGACCCTCCACTCTTTCCTGGGAACTTACCTGGTGTACTCTTTTACAGATTGTATTCTCTATTTCTGGTATGAATAGTGATCGCACGTATGAATAGTGACCGTACGTATGAATAGTGACCGTATGAATAGTGACCGTATATATGAACAGTAACCGTATGTATGAACAGTATCTGTATGAAAACAATCCTAACTTGTTTTCTCTAATCTTTCATGAAAATCTCCGTAGCGGAATACTGAAATTCATCTGTGTACTCTTATCTGTAACGACTTAGAGAAGCGATATTCGTACGGAATCCAGGTGAGTGAAACGACCTCGTTTTAATAGAGTTTTAGCATTATTGGTGATAAAAAGTATGTCGTAGGACACTCCCAAGATTCATAGGGGGAAATTGGATTCAGAATGACAAATATAATGAGATAATTAATCCAGAAGTATGGATAAGAAAAAGCAAGTATCTCATGATGATGTGAAGATTGAATCTCTTGAATTGTGGTTTATAAAGCTATAATATAGTTATATACTATACCTGTTATATGGATGAATATTATATTGAGCTTCTGATTATGATATGAAATGCTATTGATTGTGATTGAGCGGGACAGTACCCCCTCTCACGGCAAGGCGGAAAACCCGGTTAACAGGGTGTCTTGACCAATGAGTGTGGAGACAACGATTCCCTCAGTAGGGATATAGCCCGGATTGGTGATAAATCCGTGAGGCGCCCTAGCTAAGAGGATGAGGTTGTGCGTCATGGCGGAAATATACATAATTGGTGAGCCGGCCTGTGTGCGCTCTCCGGGATATATTGCCATTGACGAGTACTAGTAACGTTTGTTGAATTGGATGAATTTTTATCTTGTATGTAAGAGGATGATGTTGTGCGTCATGGTGGAAATATACATAATTGGTGAGCCGGCCTGTGTGCGCTCTCCGGGATATATTGCCATTGACAAGTACTAGTAACGTTTGTTGAATTGGATGAATTTTTATCTTCTTGTATATAAAAGGATGATGTTGTGCGTCATGGCGGAAATATACATAATTGGTGAGCCGGCCTGTGTGCGCTCTCTGGGATATATTGCCATTGACGAGTACTAGTAACATTTGTTGAATTGGATGAATTTTTATCTTCTGTCTATTGGTTGAGTATGAGCCTTCGAATATGCTTGCATGACTGGTAATGTATTTGAATTTTATTAACACGAGGCCGATTCGCTCATTGAGTTTAAAAGCTCACACTGTTTGTACAACCTTTTTGTTCAGATCAGGTTGCCAGCGAAGAATATCTGCTAGAGGAGTAGATCACTTTGGACCTTCCCGTTGTCGGGTAGACCCCTCTTTTGTTATAGATTATGTTGCTCTGTAATCGTCTAGGACATCTAGTTCAGGGGTTCGACATTTGGCTTGTATGTCAGTATAATAATGTATTTTAAATTGATAATCTATGATTACATGCAAATCATCTCTATGATTTTCAGATAAGAAAATTTGATATATTTATCGGAAGGCTTACAGTGATGAGAGATTCATCATTGTGCCGGTCATGTACCCAGAAAACGGGTCATGACACATATATATTATTTATTTTTTTGGTTTAACTAGTGACTTAGTAACCCAAACTCATCACCGAGTCAATAACTAGTTCTGGGTCCAGAAACTATGCTTCACAATTCTGTTTCACGTAAATATCTTGGACTAGATGAATTTTACTTCTAACTGTGGCAAAGTTGAAATTACGAGGCAGATAGATAATGATTTGGTGACTTCCTGATTGATTAACTAGCATAGTTGTTAATTAGTATGTGGCCATGTCAACCAATGTTTTATGAGCAGTTATCAATTTGATTGCATTAGTTCATCCAAGTTTGCTAACAAACAAACTTATGGGTACATATATCCAATAGCTACTTCTAAAATTAAAGTTCCATATCACGCATATAATGCCTCTATTAACAGAAATATGGCTGTCATTCATTACTTCTGCCCAAAAGCTCAGTCAAAGATGGTGCAGTTGCCTCATCATTATCCACTTTAATTTTATGTTCTCTTTTATTCATTTTGAAAAAAGTACTTAGAATTCAGAGTCAGCTAAATTTTTTGAATAAAGCATTGGGTTCCGTTCTGGCATGAGTAATCTTCCACAAAAAAAAGTATTTGATCATCTTCATGTGTGTGTCGACATGACAGGATCTTCCCCTTTAATGTAACTTTATATCCATACGACGCTACACTTTACATGTATTAAGATCACACTTTTTTAGAAAAAGAAAAAAGAGCCAGCAATTTCAGTACTGAACTAGTTTCTTTCATACTTTTAATTAGTTATGGATATGGCGTGTAATTAATCTTTATGTTGATAACCTCATGCTAGTATTCCTTTGTTGAAGCATCCTAAAAAAGTTTTCTTGAGTGTCTTGAATTTGTTTAGCGAACCAGATTTATGACTTAACCCAAATTTTGGCAGTGTGACTCGAAAGGAGGGAAAAAAATTCGATTCTGACTCATTTATGTATTTTTTGGAGCAACCCGGTTAGGTTGTATATTTTATAAATGGTTTTACGGTTTCATTATGTACTTATAACAGTTTTATCTGAAAAACAAGAAACTTCTCTCTACTCATAAATGCAGATAAATGCCGATCCACTGCAGCTCTTTGTAGGCGCCGGAGGTCCTGCGCGCCACATGGCGCTCAGACATTGGTCACAATGGGTCCCACACTTTAGTGGAACCCACTCCTCATTCAACGTGATCCATTTTTTTTAAAAAAATGTTACACTAAATATAAACTGGTTGGCGGGAATCATAACAAATAAAGTAATAAATTTAAGTGGGTCCCACACTTTAGTGGGACTCACTCGTCATTCAACATAATACATTTTAAAACAAAAACATAAACAGCGCGAATTTACAGTTAAATGAAACACAAATTGAAGGATCATTCTCGGCACCTCTAGCACCCCGAACATATGTTGCCGATTTGAGTTTCATCGAACTGCTAATGGTTAAAATTCTTTTACATAATAAAAATTAGTATTTTTAAAATAATTATTATTTGTCTATTGATTATTGTTCTATCATAATGCAGGCGTCTATTGACCATTGTACGCCATCACTCGAAACATTGGAGTTTAGTAAACATTTTTCACATCCAAATCAAGATGATTAAATGGTTGACTTTGTAGTTTTGCGTTTTTATAAATTAATTTGAATATTTTTGTGAGATTTTATATTTTTTACAAATAATAAAGATATTATAAATTATAATTAGATATTTTTCCTTGTCACCGTTGGTCAATATATTTGTTTGCTATGTTTAAAATTTATTGTACTTTCGTACCACATGTTTCATATGAGTCCAGTTTTGATATCTAGTTAAATGTTGAGAGCTTCCACACACTATCTGATCAACCTAAAATTCAAATGTCTGTGACAGACCCACGTCAATTAAACAATGTAAAAGCGCTCAACAAAGAATTGATAAGCGTTTCAGATAATGAAGTATCCACTCTTCATCAACTATGCAACACAATTCAAAAAATTACCCTTAATTATATTTAACATTTTTCTTAAATGATTACACTTAATTTCATTAATGTTTGTATATATATTGTAACTTTTTAAATAAAATTAAATTTCTCACCACATGTATTTAATAGAATCATTAAAATAATCAAATAATTTATTTTTAATATAATATATGAAATTAATTTAAAATTTTAATACATATCAAATAATAGGAAAGTGGAATTTACTTTTTTTTTTAAGATTATACTCATTTTAATTTAATTTTTAAAAGATAAGACCTTTTAATTAAATTTTTAAAAAAATTATATTTCCCTTAAATTTATTATTTTATTTGTTGTAGTTTCTGCGGCTCAATCCGCAATTAGTATAACTTTTTTTTTTTCCAAAAATAGGGATTATGTTGAATGAGGAGTGGGTCTCACTAAAGTGTGGGACTCACTGTGACCAATGCCTGCGCGCCATGTGGCGCGCAGGACCTCCAGCGCCTACAAGGCGCTGGAGTGGATCAGCATTCGATGCAGATTACATCGACTAAATTATGTAAATATGTGTGTGTTATGTGATTTTATTTATGTTTTTCTTCTCTATTTTCTTTGCAATTTTCGTGATGAGTTCCTTAAATTTAAGAATAGAAGAGAAGCCAATCACAAATGGAAGACGCAATTCTATAAACTTTGAAAAAGAGCTTCAACAAACATTATTGCGTTGGCCTAACAGCAAAAACAAATATGTATATATACGATGCATAGTTAGTTTTAAGCATAGTGTCATAAGTTCTTAACATTACCGACATTTATTTAGGGTCAAATCACTAATTTAAGTATGGATGACTTGTCTTTAACCAAATCGAAGAGATAAATTAATTGATTTCGTGTAAACTGACTTGAACATACATCACATGATCATAATACCACATAAAAAAAAAAAATGAACATTGTCATTGATGTTACATCACTAAAGACCAGCATTCAAATTTGAAATCTTTGTCCATGCTGGGACCATCATTAATGGCGTGGAAAGGCATAATCCATAGTGTGAAAAACAGTTCATGATAATGTTTCTTATCCTCAGCTAACCAAAAAGCGACATGAAATGTTCGATGTCTGCCCTTATAGTGGACACTTGAAAGCGTTGCTTTCATGCTTTATGATGCTGCATTCTCTATATAATTACCAGTACCATACCAGTTTTCTCGTCGCTAGACATAACAGTGCATACAGATCTGAATGACAACAATGAAAGTTTCGAGGTTTTCTAGGTCTAAGAGAAGTCAATTGTTGAACCTTCGAAGGCAAATGGTGTGTATGTTGAAGGGAAGATGGAAGAAAGCTTTGGGATGGCAAAGAAGAAGCCCACAGTACAGTTATGATCATCGCAGCTATTGTCTAAACTTCGATGATGGAACTTCAAATGATTATTATAGCTGATGATATATGCTGATATATATATATATATATATATTCCTCTAAGTCTCCCTCTTCTTTTGAATCATGTATAAATTGTTGTATTAATTTGTAATTTGTTGTTATATATTATATTCATCTTAGAAAATAGTCTGCAAATTGTATAACTGTGGATGATTAGGGTTGAATATCTAACTTTCGACTTTGTTCAGATTTTGACCAATGTTAATGGATGTTATTTCTCAATGATCTGAGACTAGATGTTGTTGTTACATTGGTAGTTATGAATTGCAAATCCTCTTATCTTTGATTCCTTGACTTGGAATTGTTGGGATGGGATTCAGCTTCATTAATTTCCCTCTCATACATAATTTTTCAGCCATCAAAGTAAGGATCAGTTGAAAGAAAAAGAAAAGGTTTAAATTATATTTTTACTCCCGATAATTTTACTCAATTTTCACTTGGATCCTCAATTCTCATACAACATCTGATTTGTGTTTGTCTTTCAACACCAATTAAAATTGCTTTCATACTAACAAATTGGCAAGAAGATTGGGGTCTGAAGCAATGCTACATTTAAATGATTCTTTATACCTTGTTCAAAGTGCCTATTTGCAATTAGATGTGATAAGTCCTGATAAAATTTTATGAAGGCTTATCAAGTGACATAATTTTATATCTTCATTTTATTATTATTATAATAATTATTATTTTGGGGGTTAATATTGTTATTTTGAGGATAATTCATTATTTGGACCAAATATTATTTATGTAGTTATTTATTAAAAAATTTTAAGTTTGGACTTATATTCTTTAAAAGAGGAGGTCTAATCCAACACAAAAGAGAGTAATGTATAATTTCACTAGAAGGGATGGCCAATTCGGCCAAGTCTATTAGCTCGAGCTACAAAAGAGTTCATTCATTTTGACCTTATTGTTGAATTTGAAAGATAATTTTTAAATAACATTAAAAGGGGATAAAGTTGTCCATAATTTACTTATGATGTAACAAATTAAGGATTCTTAACTTGTTTTTAATGATTCAAACCATTCATCAATAAAATTTGAATTGAATTGAGGAATCCATTTACTGCTTTTGGATTAAGAAAACTATGAAAATTGAAAAGGTATTGTTCCGGGAATGAGGATTTGAGCCTAAAAGGTACATAATAATCTAAATGGACTGATCTACGGAAATTCTTGATAAAAGAAAAAGTAAAGCACACTAGGTATACTTAAACAATACAAGAGAGAATATAACTTAAGAAAATAAGAACTTGTTCTTATGAGCTCAATCTTATGGGAAAATAAGCTGCAAAGAAAATTTGTCAAAGTTTCAACATGCTAGAGCTTGTGTGTGATGTCATGTTTTGCAAACATAGCCATGTCCTTGAAAAGGGGTCGAATTTATAGGAGTGTGATGTCATGGTTGCTGAATAGCTTAAAAAATGGGGAATGTTGCAATCATGATTATGGAAGTTTATTGAAATAGTAGTGTGAGCTAGGTTAGTATGTCAAAAATAAGAGTGAACTCAATGAAAACAATATTCTTGTTTGATTAAGAAATAAACCCCTGCTTAACTTACCTAGAATGATTGTGCATGGGACGAAGACTCTCCACTACAATCCTATCAGGTCACTCCTTGAAATCATTTTCGGGGAAGAAGGGTGAAGAATACTCTTTCACGGTATCCCCAACCTTGTTTAAATTGGGCATCACAGATGGAATTCAGCTTACGTCAAACCTATTATGAGAGTGTTGCTTACTCGCAAAATCATGGTGGCCTTGATGTGATGCTTCTCAAATCAACACTATGTTGACTTTGAGGGAGGGCATCCTCATCACACTCTCATTTACTTCAAACTTCTTAGGCAATGGAGAGTGATTTATTTAGTTTATTATTCAAGAGACGAATTCATTAGGTACTCTAAAGCATTTAGCTCAGTAGAGTATGTCAATGGGAGAGGTCAAACGTCAAGGGTACCTTAGTGCCAAGATACTTGGTTTTAGAAAGGCTTGATACACTTGACACGCTTCATTTGAGTGTTTGACGTATCTTATATGTTTATTGTCTGGTAAACAAATTCACTAGGTATTCTTGTAGAGAGGGGGACCCTTATTTCTTAATTATCTCTTTCTTAAATTGGGTGAGGCACTTTAAGGGCTCTCCCTTTGCTTAAGAATGAGGGTGCTATCTCTTTTTGTAACTTCCGGGATTTTCAGGTGTTATTATTTTTGGATTCTAAATAAGAAAAATTGTATAGTACCTAGAATATGAGAAATACTCAAGTTAGAGAAATTACAGATTTGCCATGAATAACATTGATTGGGGGTTGACTAGAGGGCAAAATAGTAATTTTACCATAGAGGGGTATATATAGGTGACTTTACCCCCATTATCTCTCTCTCTTTTTTTTTTTTCATTTCTTTCCCACCCTCTCACACCATCTCCCTCCCCTCTCGCCTCCCACCACCAACTCTATGGAACCCGCCCCCCCCAATGTCTCCGGCTAATATCCTCTGGCGTAGGAATGATCCTTCTAGTGGCCAACCTTCACCGGACAAGCTCGAAAGAGGTAATAATTCCTAACTTTCTCTATTTTCTTCCCATTTTTAGACTCAAGGGATTTTAGGTCTATTTGGGGCTTGAATGGGTGAATTTAAATGTGGGTGTCGATTTAAAACATTTTTACATGTTTGTTAATAACAATGGAATTTGGAAAAAACTAGGACGCTGAAGAACATAAAACACGAAAATTAGGAAAAAGGTTTGGTTTTGGATAGAAAGATGAAAGATTTGATAGTAAATCTTTATTGTAATTGGGTATTCTTGTTTAATGATGGTTCCTAGTGATTAGGAGTGTGGATTAGAACAAAAAATCATGATAAATGATCAAGATTTGAAGATTGAAAAGGGATTGAGAGGTTTTGGCACTATTCTTTTCGAGTCTGTTGGACGACTGGTCGACCATCGAGTATAGAATGGTCAACTGGCTGCCTTTGGTGCTCTCTATCTAGACCTGGCTGAGACGTACCGATCGATTGGTAGGGTATCACCAGTCAACTGATTATTCTCTAGTTAGGCTGGCATGGCAGAAACGCACTGGTCGACTGGTAAGATATCACCAGTTGACTGGTTGCTCTAGAGTTAAGACTAGCTATACCTAGCTAGTCGACTGCCAGTAGGAGGGCAGTCGATCAATTACTACTAAACAACACATTGGAATAGTAATTATTTCCTTGTCTTTTGTATTTTTCATTCCAATTGGTTAGGATGCCTCTCCAAAGCATCCATACACAAGTATTGAGATAGAATGGATAGTTTGGAGTAGAGGTGAGGGATCTAGCTATACTTTATATGTTTAGATATTTTAGAATTATTTTTCTTAAATTTTAATTAAAATGAATTTACATGTTGAATGTATATATGCTTGGCATGATTACAAAGGGGACTATGTATGCTTATAAAAAGGGAAAATAATTATTTGTACATGGGTGATGTCGTTTAATTGTGCACCGACTACATAGGTAACTTTTAAGATTTAAAATCTTAAATGTGGGTTTGGCTTGTGAGTATTATTGTTGTTCATGTTTGTGATTGTGTTTGTGCTTGGATGACTAGTGTGCACTCCTAAAGTCGGATATTGCAATGTCGTGATAAGGACCAATACTAAGAGGGATGTACTTAGGGTTAAGGGACGAGGCCTAATAGTACATTCCTAGGATCAGATGCTAGTGATTACTAGATCAGGGTATGGGTCAGGACTTAAAATGGGAGTCGTACCATAAGGTTTGTAGACCTAGAGTCCATGGGTTGATCCATGGAGATGTAAATCTATGGGACGATATCTCGGTGAAAAGCTTTGAGAAACTGAGATATGGGGATGCATACACATATAATGAAATTGTAATATCTGCTATATTTTAAAGTTATGAGTGTTAACAAACTATGATAAATTTATTTTAGAGAAAATAATTTTCCTATCTATTTAATTTTGTATGTTTGTTTGTACATATTATTGAAAATATAGATTCTCACTTATAGATTACATAAATTATGGGGTATAATGGGTAAAATATGGTTTGGGTATAAGAGAAATCTAGAAAGAAATTGGGAGAAAAATGTTTTATGTGAAAAAATTCCCTTAGGGACTAAAATGAAAAGAACTAAAGTGAAAAGAAATTTAAAAGTTTAAGAGAAAGGATAATTTTCCTTTAAGTTTCCAATAGTAATCAATAATTTGCTGCCTTCATGAAAAATATGTTGCACAGTGAATTGAATTATTAAAATGCATAGTAAACTGAATTATTAAAGCGTATAACAAATTGAATATTTTATTAGCGCATAGTATCCTGACTTCTTCTATAAATAGACCATTCCATTTCACTTCTAAACTTACACCTTTAGTTTCTCTTTATTCTTCTCCTCAAAATTTTCTCGCTTCGACATTAGGGCTTTGAAATTTTAGGTTTTTCCTCCTTAGCGTAGATCTAAAGTGGGGATACTATACTCCTTTAAATTCTTGTAATTATTTAGAGGTTAAATTCTTAGTATCCTCTGTAATTGCGGCTTTAGTTGATCCTTCACATCAGAAAAGAATTATCTTCGATTGCTTGAAAATTATTTTCTGATTATTGCAATAAAGTATAAAACTATGAAGCATACATGTCTAGGAAAGGTTTGGCTAAAGAAAGGTTTGGCACTTAAGAGTGTTTATTATGACCACCTTCCTTTCCTAAAAACTTTCTGTTAGCCCTAAGGCTTTATGCCATAAGTTTTGATGATAACAAATATGTGAGAAATGTAGCATTAATATATAAGGATGAATTATCAAAAATGCTACAAGTATTTAAGCATGATTATGTTATTTAATGAGTAATATTTTATATATGAATCATGCTCTTTACAATATATATGTGATTACATTTACAATATATATATGGTTACTTTGTCTAAGAATTGTAGCTTTGATATATTAGAAAAGTATTTCACATATGTATTTCTTGTGCTACAATTTAAGCATAATTATATTATTCAGAATGAAATAATTTATATTGAATCATGCTATTTATTATGAATTAAACTAACCATTTGGTTTGTAAGTAAGATATCTTTTATATGTTGGCTTAAAATAAGAAGAGTGAGCATTGGATTGAAGAACAAGGAAAAACAACATCATGCTTCACTCAAGGAAATAACATGCAAGGATAAAGTTTCAAGAATTGAAGAATTAGAAGATTTGAAGTCTTGAAAGTTTGAATGCATCAAGATAATCTATGTACTTACATTAGATAAATTTTAAATAGGCTAGGAAACTTGTGCAACTTCATAGTGAGATATGAAGTTTTACAAAAGTTAGTTTTTGACATTTAGTCACTCTTTATATCATATCTCCTAAATGGAAAATCATATTTTCAAGAATCTTAATCTCATTTGATAATAGACTCAAAGAACTCTCCAACGATATATTATTTATCCAAAACAGAGTCTAAATGAGAAAGATATAATCATTTAAAGTATAGTTTGAAAAATTGAAAGTTGATTTTACTGTACTAAAAAATTAATTTATTCTAACCTATGGTCAGTGTTTTGATCATATATTTTAAATTAAAAATAATTTTTAAGTGAAACTTCTTTCATTTAAAACTAGACTCCAAGGGTTTCCAATGATATATAATTTATTTAAAACATAATTTATATGAGGGAGTTATGAATTTTTAAAGAGAGCTCAAAAACAGAGTTTTGCTATTGCCAGTTGGAGGTCGACCGATAGCCTTCAACCAGTCGACTGGTAGCCCATAAATTATAGTCTAATAGTCATATTTTTGAATCTAATGGCCATACTGAGTGACCAGTAGACCGGTAGCTCCCGACAGTCGACCAATCCACCTGGAGCTGTACTTTTAAGTGCTGTAACATCTATATAACAGCTAGTTTCTTATATCCATATATATATATATATATATATATATATATATATATATATATATATGTCCTTAGATACATGATTTTGAGCAAACACAAAGTACTACAATGTGATATTAACTTGTTCTATCATCTTTGAGAGAAAGAAAATAATTTTTGAGTCAAATCTTGCATACTCTCAATCATTTGAGTAATAGAAAGCTTCATTTGTAATCATGAGAGAGTTTTCTTGTTATTTCTTCTCAACTTCTAAGTTATATTCTCAAGGAGAGTGTTCCTTGAAAGAGTGTTTGAGGGAAACATTGTGATTGGGTTGAGAAAGAGCCTAGATTCATAAATTCTCCGTTGTAGTGGTTTGAAGTACCCAGATCGAACTTGTAAGTATAGTGGAAATACTCAAGTGATTTTCTTGAGGACTGGACGTAGGCTTAGGATTATTCAAACCAGTATAAATCTCTGAGTTTGCTTTCTTTATCCATTCTCTCTTTATTTTATGCACTTGTATATCTATTCTTTAAGTCCCAGCACTTTACAAATATTCATCTTGATAGCACATTGATTTTTTATATTGTATTTATTATCTTAAGCATTGTATTCTTACAAAAAATCATTTTAACTTCCAATTAAGTTTTGTGAAAATTTTATAAAATCCAATTCACCTCTCTCTTAGGATCCAACTATTACTTTCACTTTCTTGGTGTACTCTTTTATAACTTATGTTTGTTATTCTCAGTATGAATAGTATCTGTATGTATGAATAATATCTATATGTATGAATAGTATTTGTACACATGAATAGTATCCATAAACATAAATAATATTTATACATATGAATGATGATCGTACGTATGAATAGTATTTTATACAAAAGTAACCATGACTTTTTCTATCTGATCTTCGTGAAAATCTCCATAGTAGAACCTGAAATCTAGCTACGTGCTTTTCTCTATAATAACTCAGAAAGGTAACTTGGATACGGAATCTATGTGAGTGGATGATCTTACTAATCAAGTTTATTTATTTTTATTCCAAGTACAATATAAATCTTACCTCATATCACAATTAGAAATTTTAATTAAATTCTCTATTTAGTGATGATAACTAGATAATTGAATTTATTGTGTGATTTAAGATTACATTGATCAGAGTTATGATTTAGAATGTAATTATACACATTAAATGGTTGAGGACTTGACCTAAGATACTCAATGCATGTAATTATACACATAGAATGATTGTGGACATAAATACAATGAGAATTGAATCCCTGAACATAAATTGAATAGAGGGTATAGAAACCCTAGACATGAATATAATTGTTCTTATTGTGATAATGATTATGATATTTGTACTTGTGATATATTTATTATTGCACAGTCATTTACTCACTGAATTTTAATGAACTCACACTCTATATAATTATCTTTTTCAAAGACAGTGGGTGAGGAAGAAAAAAAATCCGCAAGAGAATTAGTAATCCTTGAAGATACTTTCCATGTTTGTCTGGAAGGCTTATGAATTTAAAAGTTTAGAAAATGCTCTGTAATTTTTATAGGTCACCTAAACTTGAAAAATTTTATCGTACCAGTTGATATTCTACTTGTATTTACTATTTTACTATATTGAACTTTTCATATGTATATATGAAAAATCTCTTTTTTGAAAAATTTATGTTTTGCATTAGTACTGATCAGAGATTTATGGGATGCCATAGAGGTACACCCTTGAGTTTATAGAATTATTCGCGTGCCTGGAATTATTCACCTTCAAAGCATCACAATATACAATGTAACCCCCCGTTCCTGATGGTAGAACGAGAACCGGTGTTGAAATCAGACACTTTTTCAACTCAAAGAAACTTTGCTCGCAAGCATCATCTCAAATATATTTAACATTCTTCCGAGTCAACTTAGTCAATGGAAGAGCCAACTTTTGAGAAATTCTTGACAAAGCGACAGTAATATCCCGCTAAGCTAAGGAAACTACGAATCTCAAATACAATTGTTAGTGTAGGCAACTGCTTCACTGCCTCAATCTTACTTGGATGTACATGAACACCTTCCTGGGAAATTATATGCCCCAAGAATGTTACTTAACTCATCCATAATTCATATTTTGAGAACTTAGCATATAACTGATATTCCCTCAAAGTCTGTAGCAACATTCTCAAATATTCTGCATGATCCTTCAGACTCTTAGAGTAAACCAGAATGTCATCAATGAAGACTATCACGAATCTATCAAGGAAAGATTTGAACACCTGGTTCATAAGATCCATAAATATTGATGGATCATTAGTCAATGCAAATGACATTATAAGAAATTCATAATACCCTTATCGTGCCTAAAAGGCAGTCTTGGGTATGTTTTCTTCCTTAATCTTCAATTGATGATAACCACATCTCAAGTCAATCTTCAAGAAGTATTGTGCCACCTTAAGCTAGTCAAACAAGTCATCAATTCTTGGTAAAGTATATTTGTTCTTTATTGTAACTTTGTTTAACTACCGATTATCTATACACAATCTTAGAGAGCCATTTTTCTTCCTCACAAAGAGTATTTGGGTGCTCCATGGTGAAAAACTCAGACAAATAAACTCCTTATCTACTAGATCTTGTAATTGCTCTTTAAGCTCTTTCAACTCTACGGGTGTCATATGATAAAGAGGAATTGAAATTGGCCGAGTGCCTAGAACCAATTCAATATTAAACCCAATATCCCTTTCTAGTGGTAAACCAAGTAGATTTTCCAGAAATACATCTTAGAATTTGCTAACCACTGGTATTTGTTTGAGACTTCGTTCCTCTTTGTCTGTATCTCTAACAAAAGCCAAAAATCTATGACAACTTTTTCATAACATACGCTGGGCGGTTAACATAGATATCATGTTGCAGGGCACCTTACTTTGGTCTCCCTGAAATATGAAATAATATCCCCCCAGCATACTAAAAGAAATGGCCTTGTCATGACAATTCAAGGTAGCATGGCATGAGGATAACCAGTCCATGTCTAAAATCACATCAAAGTCTGTCATACTAAGAAGTATAAGATCTACCTCCGTCTCCATGTCTCTAACAGTTATCTTACAAGAACGGTATCCTGATTTAACTACTAGAGCTTCCTCCATCAGTGTAGCTACTAAAAATGGTTCGTCTAGTATAACTGGCTCAGACTCGAACCTCTTGGCAAATAGAGGTGACACATACGAATGTGTAGAACCAGGATCAAACAATACATGTGCAGCTAAAATGCCAATTAATAAAGTACCTATAACAACGACATTGGATGCCTGGGCATCCTGTCGAGTAAAGGCATACACTCTGATAGTTCCTCTACTAGTTTCCTGCTGCCCACGACCTCTTTGGCCTCTACCAGAACTTTTCCCAAAGCTACCTCTAGTAGAAGTGGTTGGTGCATGGATGACTGGTGTAACTCTCGATTGGGTGTAAGATGGGAGAACATATCTCTAACTAAATCCAGAAATGAGTTGAGGGCATTCCCTCTTGAAGTACCCTTCTTGTTCGCAATGAAAACAACTTGATGTTCTCATCTTCCTAAGGCGCTCTCCAAAATGAAAATTTTCACATTCAGGATATTGAGGCTTTCTTCTTCCAGCCTGAGAACCACCCTTGCTCGAAGAATTGTAACCACCTCTACATTTTGAGTGGGGCTTAGCCACACTAACATTGAAAAATGTGGGTTTACAAGATACAGCCTGAGCATACTATGAAGTGGTAGGAGGCTTCGAGGCCCTCGAGTTTCCTCCTTGGTCAAAATACTTCCCATCTCTAGACCTCTTTTTATTTTTAAACTTTTCCTTCTTATTCCACCTTTTTTTCATTCTGCGTGCAGCATCGATAGCGGTGGAATAAGAGTTGTCATTAACATATTCGAACCCACCTACGAATAAAGAGAATTTCATGAAAGCCCTCTACAAACCTCTCCACTCTAGCCTTTTCA
The DNA here is from genome assembly GCA_037074585.1 of Biancaea sappan. Lineage (NCBI taxonomy): Eukaryota > Viridiplantae > Streptophyta > Magnoliopsida > Fabales > Fabaceae > Biancaea > Biancaea sappan. The sequence goes on along the minus strand of CM073492.1, from coordinate 8,578,744 downwards.
GTTGGCACCACATGTGGAGCATATTCTGCCAACTTAACAAATTGAACATTATACTCATTTATTGACATGGGTTCCTGTCTCAAGTACAAAAAATCCCTTACTCTAGATGATTAGACACTCTTTGGAATGAATTCATTAATAACCATTTTTTGAAATTTCGCCCATGTAACTAATGGTACACCTTGGGTTCTCCCACTCTTCCAGGCCTTCCACCATTTACTGGCTCTCCCTTTTAGCTGAAAGGAGACCATTTCTATTCTCCATGCATTAGAGCACCCTAGGGCATCACAAATTGTCTCACAATCATCTAGAAAATGTTGTGGGTCCTTATTAGGATATTCCTCAGTAAAAATGGATGGCATCATCTTCAACAACTCAGATATTTTCACGCCCTTAACTATGCCTTCTCTAGCCTGAGGAGGTAGTGGTGGTGCATGTTTAGTCTTAATAACAAAAGGAACATTTGGTGGATCAACAGGCGCTGCTTGTTCTCCCTGTCTTTCCTCTATATAATCTAACCGATCATTCATCAAGTTAAACATTTGCATGACAACAACGGCATCAATTTGTGGGGCGACTCTAGCTTCCTTCGCCTGACCACCGTTGAGCCTTCAACATTCGGAGCATGTGAATTATTTACATGGTCAGAAGAGTTGTCCTGTGTATTAACTGATAGAATTAAGGCCATCCCTGAGCCCATATGCTTATTATGATTCGAGAATTCCTCTAATATTAAAGAGTCAAAAGTCTGCACAGAGAACAAATACTTCTCAGATCAAACAAGATTACCTTATACTAATCTACCGAGGAATAAGTTATAAAAATAAAAGACACTAAACTCTATAAGGTCTTTTATGGAACCTAATCCCACGGTCATGTCATGGCTTACGACAATAGGGAAAGGTCCACAAAGAACACTTTGTTCTATAATTTATAGGGGACCTAAAAATTGTCCTCTAATACCAAAATTATCATATCCTAATTTCGGGCATGTGAGTAATTCTATAAACTCAATGGTGTACCTCCGTGGTATCCCATAAAATCTCTGATCAGTACTAATACCCACAACTATGCAAAACATAATTTTTCCAAGAAAGAGATTTGGGATATATATATGAAAATATCAACATAGTAAAATAGTAAATACAAGCCGAATATCATACGGTACGATAAAACTTTCCAAGCCTAAGTGACGTATAAAGATTACAGAGCGTTTCCTAAGTTTTTAAATTAATAATCCCTCTAGACAAATATGGAAAGTATCTTCAAAGATTACTAATTCTCCTGTAGATTTTCTTCTTCCTCACCCACTATATTTGAAAAAGATAATCATATAAAGTGTAAGTTCATCAAAACTCAATGAGTAAATTACTGTGTAGTAATAAATATATCATATGTACAAATATCATAATTATTATCACAATAAGAACAATTATATTCATGTTCAGGGTTTCTATATCCTCTATAATGGTTTAGGGCTTGACCCAAGATACTCAACCATTACATGCATTGAGTATCTTGGATCAAGCCCTCAACCATTCCATATATATAATTATATTTTCAACCATAATTCTCATCAACATAATCTTAAATCATACAATAAATTTCATTATTTAGTTATTATCACTAAATAGGAAATTTAATTAAAATTTTTAATTGTGATATAAGGTATAATTTATATTTGAAAGTAATGGTTGGAACCCAAAAGGGGGGTGAATTGGGTTTTATAAATTTTTCACAAAAATTAATTGGAAGTTAAAATGATTTTCTGTAAAAGTACAATGCTTAGGATAATAAATACAATACAGAAAATCAATGTGCTGTCAAAATAAATAATTATAAAGATCAAGGAATTAAAGAATAGATATCAATATGCACAAATTAAAGAGTAAGGGATAGAGAAAGCAAACTTGGAGATTTATACTGGTTCGGCTAATTCAAGCCTACATCCAGTCCTCAAGAGACCACTTGAGTATTTCCACTATAATTGCAAGTTTAATCCGGGTACTTGCAAACCACTACAACCATGCAAATTCGATCCAGGTATTTGTGAAACCACAATGGAGAATTTATGAATCCGGGCTCCTCCTCAACCCAAATCAAGTTCTTCCAACACTGGTACTTGCAAACCTCAACTCGGAATAATATATGTGTTGATCAAAATCAACAATACAAAGAAACTCTCTCTAAAGAGTAAATGAATACAAATGAAGCTCTAATAACTCTAATGATAGAGAATATGCAAGATTTGGCTCAAGAATATTTGGATTTCTCTCAAAGATGATAGAACATGTTAATATGTCATTGTAGTACTTGGTTCTAGCTCAAAATCGTGTATCTAAGGTCATATATATAAGATTTTAAAAAACTAACCGTTATATAGCCGTTACAGCACTTATAATACAGTCCAGATGTCGATTGGTGTACCAGTTGGGGTCACCTGATCGACCACCCACTGACAGTAGCAAAATATAGCATTTTCAGGACAATTGGTCGACCAGTCGGAAGCTGCCTAGTCGACCACCGGCTGGCAGTAGCGAAATACAGATTTTGAGCTTTCTTTAAAAATTCATAACTCCCTCATTTGAACTCTGTTTTAAACAAATAATATACCATTGGAAAGCTCTTGGAGTCTAGTTTCAAATGGGCTAAATTTTACTCAAAAATTATTTTTTGTTTAAAAGATATAATCAAAACACTGACTATAGGTCAGATCAGAATAATTTTTGAGTACAGTAAAATTAACTTTCAGTTTTTTAAACTATATTTTAAATAGTCATATATTTCTCATTTGGACTTTGTTATGAATAAATAATATACCTTTGGAAAGATCTTTGAGTCTACTATCAAATGAGATTAAGATACTTGAAAAACTGATTTTTCAATTATGAGATATGATATAAGGAGTGACCAAAGGTCAAAAACTAACTTTTGTAAAACTTTATATCTCACTATCTTTTTGTTTAAAATACTTGAGCCAATATATGCAAATCTAAATCATTGAGTTGCACAAGTATACTAGCCTATATAAAATATACCTAATGTAAACACATAGGCTATCTTGATGCATCCAAGCTTCTAAGACTTCAAATCTTCTAATTCTTCATTTATTGGAGCTTTATCCTTGCATGTTATCTTCTTTGAGTGAAGCATGATATTACTTTTCCTTGTTCTTCAATATAATGTTTATTTTTCTTGTTTTGAACCAACCTATAAAATGTATCTTACTTGCAAACCCAATGGTTAGTTCAATAGCATGATTCAATATATGCAACATACATATTAAATAACATAATCATGCTTAAGTACTTGTAGCACATATATATGATAATTAATCTTTATATATTAATGCTATAATTCAAATACATTTGTCATCATCAAAACTTATGGCATATAGCCTTAGGGCTAACAATATTGTACTTAGAATAAAAATAAATAAACTCGGTTAGCAAGGTCATTCACTCATATAGATTCCGTATTTGAGTCATTTTTCTGAGTTGTTACAGAGAAGAGCACGTTACTAAATTTCAGGTTCTGCTACAGAGATTTTCACGAAGGTTAGATAGAAAAAGTCATGGTTGCTTTTGTATAAAAACTATTTATACGTATGATTACTATTCATATATATGGATACTATTTATGTGTACAGATATTATTCATACATACATATACTATTTATATCGGGAATAACGAACATAAGTCGTAAAAAAGTACACTGGAAAGTTTCCAGGAAATGGAGGTAGGTCACAATAGACACTTTCAAATATCAAACATTTCCTTAGCTAGACCTTTCCTAGACATGTATCATTCATAATTTTATATTATATTCCGATAATCAAAATAATTCTTAAACAATCGAGAATAATTCTTTTTTGATGTGGAGGATCAGCTAAAGTCGCAATCACGAAGTATACTAAGAATTTAACCTTTAAATAATCGCAAGAAATTAAAAGAACATAATATCCTCACCTTAGACCTAAGCTGAGGACGAAAGGCCTAAAATTTCTGTCACGACCCGTTTTCTGGGCACATGACCGGCACAATGATGAATATCCCATCACTGTAAGCCTTTCGATAAATTCTACCCATGAGTTTAGTCATTATCAAAATAACCATTCCTGAAGAAAATATATCAAATTTTCTTATTTGAAATTCATAGAGATGATTTTCACATAATAATAGATTCTAAAATATATTATTATGCTGACATACAAACCAAATGCCAAACCCCTGATCTAGATGTCCTAGATGATTACAGAGCAACATAATCTACAACAATAGAGGGGCCTACCCGATAGCGGGAGGGTCCAAAGTGATTTACTCTTCTAGCGGATATTCTTCACTGGCAACCTGATCTGAACAAAAAGGTTGTACAAACAATGTGAGTTTTTAAACTCAGTGAGCAAATCGACCTTGCAATTATTAACAACATATTTAAGATCAAACCAAATCACATTTCAAACAATTCATACAATTCATACAATTCTAAATCAAGTTCCCAGACATTTTTCGGGTCCCGTCCACAATAAGTGGCCGTTGCCCCACGGCCCCTGCCGTATCCTCCCTTATTTCACCCCTGTCCTCAAAGGGACAAATCTGTAGTCTAACCTTATTTCACCCCGTCCTTAAAAGGACTAATATCATATTCAATATCACGTGGCTATAGTGATTTCATTCCACCCTTATTTCATCCTATGGGATCCCATAAACTTTATTTCCGTTTCTATCAAGATCAAACACAACCACATTACACAATCATAGGCAACCATATGCATCTCATTTCAGGAAAAGTTCACAACAGAATCATATTTACACATTTCAATGTATAACATGAATGCATGAATTTCATGTCACATATATATATAGAGTATACTTTTAATATATACATTAAATAAGCAAACAAGGTAAGGTAGGATCTCTCACCTCGATTCCATACGAGTATCACTTCTCTAAGTCGTTACGGACAAGAGTACACAAATAAATTTCAGTATACCGCTACAGAGATTTTCATGAAAGATTAGAGAAAACAAGTTAGGATTGTTTTCATACAGATACTGTTCATACATACGGTACTATTCATATATATGGTCACTATTCATACGTACGGATACTATTTATACATACGGATAATATTCGTACATACGGTCACTATTCATACGTATGAATACTATTTTTTACATACGATTACTATTCATATATACGGTCACTATTCATACGTACGGATACTATTTATACATACGGATAATATTCGTACATACGGTCACTATTCATACGTATGAATACTATTTTTACGTACGATTACTATTCATATATACGGTTACTATTCATACATATAGGTACTATTCATACCAGAAATACAGAATACAATCTGTAAAAGAGTACACCAGGTAAGTTCCCAGGAAAGAGTGGAGGGTCACACTGGACACACTTAAAAACCAGGTCTTTCCTTAGCCAGAACTTTCCTAGACATGTATTCTTCACAGTTTACATTCTATTTCGGTAATCAGAGAATCAAAATAACATATAAACAGCTAAGGACAGTTTTTCTGATGTGGAAGATCAGCCAAAGCCGCAACCACAGAGCATACTTAAGAAAATAACTTCTAAATTTGAAAGACATAGAAAGGGTATAGTATCCTTACCTAAGCTGAAAAGGAAAGGCCCAAAATCTCAAAGGCCTAGCATTTGAGTAAGAGAAACTTAAGGAGAGAAGAAGAGAAGTTGAAGGTGTGAGTTTAGAAGTGAAATGGAAGAGCCTATTTATAAGAAAAGTCAACGGTACTATTTATCACTATGCACTAATAAAATATTCAATTTACTATTCATAAAAATGACATTTCTAATAAAATAATCCACGTTAATCATTTACGGTTACTGTGCAAATTTCGGAAAAGTCGCAGGCGGCTTACTATTGAAAAAATTAAGGGAAAAACTATCATTTCACCTTAAACCTTTAAGTTTCTTTTCAATTCAGTCCTTTCACTTTAGTCCCTGAGGGTATTTTTACACATAAAACGTCATTTTCTCCCACGAACTTCTTTCTAGTTTTTTTCTTATGACCAAACCACATCTAGTACTTGACATTTTGATTGTATAAATGAACAGTACCATATACATAAATAGTATTATATGGGTGAATAGTACCGTATACTGAAATAGTAACAATAGTTTGTAAACAAATATTTATATTTTATTTTTCATGGGTATTACAATTTCATAGCTCTAACTTCAGAGTGAGAAAATTTTGAGGAGAAGAAGGAAGAGAAACTGAAGGTGTTAGTTTAGAAGTGAAATGTAAGGGCCTATTTATAGAAAAAAATTAGGGTACTATACGCTAATAAAATATTAATTTACTATGCGATAATAATTCATTTTACTATGCGTTAATAATTCAGTTTAGTACTATGCATATAGCTAAATTATTGGTTACTATTAGGAACTAAAGGAAAAATTATCCTTTTACTATTGGGAACTAAAGGAAAAATTATCCTTTCTCATAAATTTTTAAGTTTCTTTTCACTTCGCCCTTTTCATTTTAGTCCCTAAGATGATTTTCTCACATAAAACGTTATTTTTCTCCTAGTTTCTTTCTAAATTCTTCTTATACCCAAACCATATTTTATCCATGGGATATGTAATACTCGTGAAAAAATAAAATATAAATATATGTTTGCGAACTATAGTTACTATTCCAGTATATGGTACTATTCACTTATATAATTCTATTTACGTATATGGTATTGTTCATTTATACAATCGTAATATTGAGTACTAGATGTGGTTTAGGCATAAGAGGAAACTAGAAAGAAATTCGTAGGAGAAAATGACGTTTTATGTGAGAAAATCCCCTTAGGGACTAAAATGAAAGGACTATAGCGAAATAAAACATAAAACTTTAGGAGAAGTAATCATAGCCATTGAATATGAAGTAATCTTAGACATTGAAAAAAATTTTGTATGAATATATCTTACATAAAGTATTGGTAAAATCAATGGCTAAGATTTGTTGGAAAATTAATAGCTAGGATTAGTTTCACACCTACCACACCTCAATGGTTAGGATTAGTTCTACACCTACCACACCTCAATAGCTAGAATTAGTTCCACACCTACCACATCTCAAGGGCTAGGATTAGTTCCACACCTACCAACATCAATTGCTAGAATTCATTCTTGAAGTCTATATAAGGGATGTTTAAATGGTATTTTTATCATCCCATTTTATTTCTTCTCTCCTCTTGTTTAGCTTCTTATTTTCTAGAGAGAAAGAAGAGACAAGTTCTTTGAGTGATTAGTCTTTTCTCTAAGTAAGAAATAGACAATTTTTCTTGCTCAGGTGTTACTTTCCTTCTCAATTTAGGTCCGAACGGAACGCTGAAATTTACCTATATGCTCTTGTCCGCAACTGATTAGAGAAGTGATATTCGTATATAATCCAGGTGAGTAAAACGACCCCGCTTTAATAAGGTTTTAGCATCATTGGTGATAAAAAGTATGTCGTATGACACTCCTAAGATTCATAGGAGTAAACTGGATTCATAGTGATGAATCTAGGAAGATAATTCAAAATTAACTAGAAGTATGGATAAGATGAAACAAGAATTTTATGGTGATGTGAAGTTTGAGTCTTTCCAAAAATAAATTATTATCTTGATTTTTTGGTTTATAAACTCATAATATAGTTGTATACGATACCTGTTATATGAATGAATATTACATTGTATTTCTGATTATGATATGAAATACTATACTATTGATTGTGATTGAGTGAGACAGTACCCCTTCTCATGGGTCGGTAACAGATCCGTGAGGCGCCCTAGCTATAACAGATTCGTGAGGAAAGCCTGATATAAAAGAGTGTCTTGACTAACTAGTGTGGAGACAATGATTTTCTTAGTAGGGATATAGCCCGGGTCGGTAACAGATCCGTGAGGCGCCCTAGCTGAGAGGATAAGATTGTGCGTCATGGCGGAAATAAACAAATTTTTGGTGAGTCACATGGCGGAAATAAACAAATTTGGTGAGTCAGCCTATGTTCTTTCTCTCCAGGATATATTACCATTGATGAGTACTAATACCATTAGTTGAATTGGATGAATTTATATATTCTAGTATGTAATTTTTAACTATGTCTATTTGTTGAGTTTGAGCCTTCGAGTATACTTACATGACTAGTGGTGTATTTGAATTTTATTAACGCGAAGCCGATTTGCTCACTGAGTTTTAAAGCTCACACTCTTTATGAAATCTTTTTGTTCAGATCAGGTTGCTGGTGAAGAATATCCGCTAGAAGAGTAGATTATTTTGGACCTTCCTATTGTTGGGTATGCCCCTCTTTTGTTGCAGATTATGTTGCTCAGTAATCGTCTAGGACATCTAGGTCAGGGATTTGGTATATTTGGATTGTATAATAATGTATTTCATAATGAGGATCTATTATTATATGCAAGTCAACTCTGTGTATTTCAAATAAGAAAATTTGATAAAGAATGATTATTTTTATGACATGGTGATAATTACTAATAATTTAACTCGCGGGTAGAATTTATGGAAAGGCTTACAGTGATGGGAGATTCATCATTGTGCCGGTCATGTGCCTAGGTAACGGGTCATGACAGGATAGATTCCTATCATAATATCCATTAAACCCTACAATTTATGTAATCTATAAGTGAAAATTTATATTTTCAACAATATGCTCAAACAAATATACAAAATTAAGCAGATAGGGGAATTATTTTCTCCAAAATAAATTTATCGTAATTCATGAATATTTATAACTTTAAAATATAGTGGGTATTACATCACTTTCTTGGATGCTAAAGGGCGTTTCTCCTTGGATGTTAGGGGGTGCTCCTCCTTGGATGCCAGGGAGTGCTCCTCCTTGGATGATGCCAAAGGGTGCTCTTCCTTATATGATGGTGGGGGGCACTCTTCCTTGGATGCTAGTAGATGCTCCTTCTTGGATGATGCTAGGAGAGCATTCTTTTATGTGAAGAGAGCCTAATGCTTACTACTAAGCCAATGGGCTCTCATTCAGGTGCCTAGGGACGCTCTTGTTATTGAGAAGAAGGACTCATTTGCTTGATGGATAACTTAAGATGTCTAAAGACACTCTTTTTATTAGATGAGTGAGGAAGACCACTTGGCTAGTGAGAGTAGCCTTCTTCACTAACTTGATTCCTTTTATTGAAAGTTATGTAGAAACAAATATATTACTTGAAATTAGACACATAATCTAAACCCAATCATAACAAATCCAATCCCTAATCTATATTAGACACTACTCTCTATTCCCTAATCTTATTCTTTCTCCTCTCCCTATGGTCCAACTCATTCTTTCATTCTATTCATATACTCCTAAACATCCTAGCCTTCATGGAACCTTATAATATATTTCCATCATTTGCATCTGAGAAACTTGTGAAAGGTTGGAGGGTTTGCACAAATCACATACTTGGAGAAGGAGGAGGAGGAGGAGGAGGAGGAGGAGGAGGAGTGATGATCGGACATCTTTATCCACCATCCTAGAACAAAAATTCATGGAAGGCTAGAGGGTTTGGACCACACATTACAAGTTTTTTATTGTGCTATGCAATAGATTTTTTTGCAACAATGTTTTGGGACTTGGATTGACTTGGTTGGTTAGATCGGTGATATGGGGGTTAGACCAGGAAATGGATCCTCTCTATGGTCTTAAAGCTAAGCAGGGTGTTTAGCCCAATCTAAATTGTTGGATTTCAAATCCAACGGCTTAGATTTCATGATTTTTTTAAAAAAATTCTAAAATTTGAATTATTAGATTTGAAATCCAATAGTCCAGATTGAGCCAAGCACCCTGCTTGACTTTGGAGCCAAGCACCCTTCTTGACTTTGAAGCCCAGTAGAGGATTCAAATCCAGTTAGACTAATCTAGTTGAGTCATTAAGATCAACTTGCGGTCAACTTAAGTGTCACTTAGTTGACCCAATTAGTTTTTTGTTGACTCAGTGGTCTCGATTGACTCTTTTTTTTATTTTAATTTTATAAATAATAATGTTGATATTGAAAGAAATTATAGGAAATTATGTCATTGAAAATAATAATGCTAATTTGAATGTTAATATAGGTTTGTTTGAGAGTTTTGGTGCTTCTTACACACACACACATATATTTATGAGTTTAGAATTCTTAAGTTGTTTGTTTTTATATGTTTAAATTATTTATAAATGTTTTTTGTGTAATAGTAGCTGTATTTTGAGCTTTATAATAACTTGTGAATATAACTTATTGTTATAATTTTTTTCCAGTAATAGTTTTTGTTGATTTTTATTTTTACTTTGTTTGGTCCTGCTTTTTCAATCTTCACAGGGTAACTTTTATTAATCAATAATTTGTTGTATTCCTTCTTATTTAAATGATGATTTGCATTATAGTGGATTAGGATAATTTTTTGTGGGAATGCTAGCATGCTTTGTTACTCATAACTTTGCATGATCCTTGTAATTTTGTTTGGTATACTCATTGGCACTTATTTTGTTAAAACTTAGTACAAAATATAACTTTGAGTTTGTGAACACACACATATATATTACTTATTTTTTTGGTTTAACCAGGTCACTTAGTAACCCAATCTCATCACCGAGTTAATAACCAGTCTGGGCCCAGAGACTATGCTTCGCAATTCCATTTACATAAACATCTTGGACTAGATGAATTTTACTTGTAATGGTGGCACAGTTGAAATTAAGAGATAGATAGGTAATGATTTGGTGACTTCTTGATTGATTAACTAGTAAAGTTGTTAGTATGTGGCCATGTCAACCGATGATTAATGAGCAGTTGTCAATTTTTGCATTAGTTCATCCAAGTTTGCTAACAAACAAACTTATGGGTATATATCCAATAGCTACTTCTGAAATTAAAGTTCCATATCACTCATAAAATGCGTGTATTAACAGAACATGGCTGTCATTCATTACTTCTGCTCAAAAGCTCAGTCAAAGATGGTGCAGTTGCCTCATCATTTTCCACTTTTATGTTTTCTTTTATTCATTTTGAAAAAAGTACTTTAGAATTCAGAGTCAGCTAAATTTTTTGAATAAGCATTATGGGAATTCCGCTCTGGCATGAGTAATCTTCCACAATAAAAGTATTTGATCATCTTCATGTGTGTGTCGGCATGACAGGATCTTCCCCTTTAATGTAACTTTATATATCCATAGGATGCCATACTTTACATGTATTAAGATCACACCTTTGAAGAAAAAAAGCCAGCAATTTCACTGAACTAGTTGCTTTCATACTTTTAATTAGGTATGGATATGGCGCGTAATTAATCTTTATGTCTGATACCCTCATGCTAATATTCCTTTGTTGAAGCATTGTGGAAAAGTTCTCTTTGAGTGTCTTGGTGGTTTAATTTTTTTGGTGAACCGAATTTATGACTAGACCTGAAATTTGGAAGTGCGATCTGAAAGGAGAAAAAATTCATTCCTGCGGTATGACTCTAACCCGTTTTATGTATTTTATAGAGTGATCCAGTTAAGTTATATATTTTCTACGATTTCATTATGTACTTGTAACTACTTTGCCTGAAAAATAAAAAATTTGTTTTTGCTCTCACATTTAAGCCACGTTGATTAAATTACGTAAATTTGTGTGTGATATGTGATTTTATTTCTATTTTGCTTCTCTATTTTTTCTGCAATTTTTATGACAAGCTCCTTAAATTTAAGAATAAAAGAGAAGCCAATCACAAATGGAAGACAAAAATCTATGAACTTTCAAAAAGAGTTTCAACAAACATAAACGCGCTGGCCTAACAGCAAAAACAAATATGTATACGATTGCAAAGTTAGATTTAAGCATAGTGTCATAAGTTTGAATCTTAACATTGTCGACATCTATTTAGGGTCAAATCACTAATTTAAGGATGAATGACTTGTCTTTAACCAAATCAAAGAGATAAATTAATTGAAGTGCATGTAAATTGACTTGAACATCGCCTGATCAAAATTGAACATTGTCATGGATGTTACATCACTAAAGACCTGCATTCAAATTTGAAACCTTTGTCCATGATGGGACCATCAATGGCGTGGAAAGACATAATCCGTAGTGTGAAAAACAGTTTCATGATAATGTTTCTTATCCTCAATAAATCAAAAAGCGACATGAAATGTGTCTGCCCTGTAGTGGACACTTGAAAGCTTGCTTTCATGCTTTTATGATGCAGCATTCTCTATATAATTACCAGCACCATAGCCAGTTCTCTCATCACTAGACACAACAGTACTGCATACAGATCCGAGTGACAACAATGAAGGTTTCGAGGTTTTCTAGGTTTCAGAGAAGTCAAATGTTGATGCTTCAGATGAAAATGGGAGGAAGATCTTCCTCGACAGTGTCATCACTTGGGAGTGTGCAGAGAAGATCAGAGTCAGGGTTTGTAAGGGAGATGGTGTATAAGTTGAAGGGAAGATGGAAGAAAGCTTTGGGATGGCAAACAAGAAGGCGCCCACAGTACAGTTATGATCATCATAGCTATTGTCTAAACTTTGATGATGGTACCTCATATGATTAATTATTATAACTGATATCTATAATGTATTCATTCCTCTGAATCATGTACATACAAATTTTTGTATTTGTTGTTTGTTGTTATATAATATTGTAGTCATTTTAGAAAACAGTCCGCAAATTGTATAATTGTGGATGAGTAGGGTTGAATATTTCATCTAACTTTTAACTTTGTTCAGTTTCTGTCAATGTTAATGGAAGTTGTTTCTCAATGATCTATGTATATCCACCTTTTTTTTTTCTTGCCCTTGGGAAACAGAATAAAGCTCTTTATGATAATTACCTATTGTCATAGCAATCTAGAGTTCTTAAATTATTAAGCTTAAGAGAATTGGATTGGATCGGTCAGTTCGACTAAAAATTTGATGAATTGGTCAAATTTTTGATACAAATTAAACTAGAGAACCAATAAATAATCAAATCGATTTCAAATTGGTAAAATTAGTTAGTTCAATTGATTTTTTTTTTAATTTTTACTAAATATTATTATATATTTTTAAGAAATTTTAAAAAATTTAAACTATTAAAAAAAATCTAAAACTCGTATAAATATATATATATATATATCTGTAATAAGCTTTGAATATTTTAATATTATATATTATATATTTTAATATCTATAATAAATACATAAATTATATATTTTAAATATCAACAGTTTAACTACAATTTAACTATTAACTTTTGAATTGGTGTTTCAATCAATTTAATAACTGATTCAATTTTTTAAATCTTGTAAATTATAATTTATAACGATGAGTTGCAAATTCACTTATATTTGATCCGTAGCCTTGTAATTGTTGGGACAGATTCATTTCCTTCTCGTACATACTTTTCCAACCAGTAAAGTAAAAATTAGTAAAGAAGAAAAAAAGGTTTAAATTAACTTTTTACTACGTATAATTTTAATATAGAACGTCATGTTGTTAACATAAAAATAAATTATGTTCCTATTTTCACTTTGGGTTCAAGACAATTTCAAAATAAATAAAAAAAAGGAAAAAGTGTCCGGTAATGAAGTGCCAAAATGCTAGATTTTTCAACTATTAAATCGTAAATTTTAAGCTTTTTGTTGTAACGATAATGACTAAGTGTCCACTTTGTGCATGGGACTATGGTTTCATCATTATATCTGTTTAATAAAAAGAAAGAAAAAGAAATGTCTTCTATGTCGTTTACTTGATATTTAATAGGTGGAAGAAGAATTTACACTGAGGCTGAATGAACAATCAACTTTAACATTATTATTTGTATTGAATTGTTGTTATTAAGAGGAATCTATAGGAGACAACTTATTGAACTATCAAAGTCTTGCACTAATAAAAAATTGTAGTAACGTACGATCGACTGTGGATGAATGAAGCATCACACTATTTTTCCTGGTCCCTATGAAAGAGTATATATATATTATATATTATAATTGATGTATCTTCTACAATTAAATGTAAAGTAACTTGAATTTTCTCATGTCTTGTTACGCAATCGTGGGTCATATTTTTTAAATTTGAGCAATCGATACAGGTTAAAGAAAAAAAAAATAAAAAAACTCTATATATATTTTTTTGTCTAAACTGTTCGATTTGATATAAATAGCTTAAATAAGAAATATGACTACTCTCGTATTTGTATTATAACATAATATTAGAGATATAACATAACATAAGGGATGGGTAGGCTAACGTTTAGTCAGCTCATTTAGAATCAAGTAAAATTATTTGGCCCGCCCATTTTCTTTTTTTTTTCTTACTTTTTTATTATATGTATATTAAATATTAGTAATATATTTCAAGTTAAATAATATAAATGGAGTAAGTAAGAGACATCATTTGAAAATAATTTCATATCAAATTTGTATAAATATTTAATCTTAAGTATTAATTAATGAGAAAAATAACACTAAAAAAAAGAGAAAGAATAATTAAAAAAAGAACAATTTCTTTTTAAACTTTTTTTTAGTCCCAAATCTCCATATATATATATATATATATATATATATATATATATTAAAACAAATAGACTATTTTTTTATTAATTTTTGTTTAAATAAAAAAAAGAAAAAAAAGAGATGTGAATTGGCCTACTAACCCCACCTAACAAGCAGACAAGCATAATTGCTGGTCGATTTAAAAATGATTAATCTAACTTAACCTAACCTATTTCAAAATTAATTTAATTGATCAAATTGACCCATTTTCATAGCTCTACATAATATTCAAATTTGTGAACGTTACAACTTTTTTGTTAAATGGTGTAAAACTTGATATTGCCTTCTTTTTTTTCCACGAGTCAAAACCAAATTTGAATTTCAACTCTTTCATTAATTATCTATACTTTTTATTCATTGAACCCACTAATCATGTGAATTGTGGACACTCGTGACTTTATTAATTAGTAAAAGCATGTAAGTTATTGCATTTATTTATTTATTTTTCCTTGGGACGATGGCAAGTCATTCAAGTGGGAGGCTTGTGAATATGGAACATAATTTATTATATTACTCTTTGGTTAGTGGTTTATTTAAAATGAATAAAGGCGATGGCCTCCTTTCTTTGTGTTTTAATTAACTCTAGGGAAAAAGGTCTACCATGACAAGTATAATTTTGTTTGGATTCTAATTTAATTTTTACAATTCTAATTTATAATTAAAGTCTTATAATTTAAAAATATTTTACTTAACCCTTGCTATTAAATTTAATGTGCTCTTAATTAGACTTTTCTTACCATTACAAATATATATTGTTCATGCTGACAAAAAAAATAAATAATAGAGTAAATAACATGCAATGCAACTTATTTTAATTAGCTGATTCAATTTAGTAAATATTTTATTCTAATTTAATGATAAAAGTTAAGTTAAAAAATTTAAATAAAATATAATGTAACCTAAAATCTTTCTACTCTAGAGATGTATTTGGCAGGATTGAAGTGGCATATGGTTGGTGAAGTGCTTCAGTCTCAATGACGCTTAGTGAGAGAGCAAAAGAATAACAGAAATTCATGAAAGTTTAGAGCAATGCTATCAAATGTGGAAATATATAAAAGCCCAAAATTCTTCCTCATTGCCTTTGTCCTCTTTTGTAAAACAATTAGAGACGTCAAAGTAGCTTTGGCTCAATGACTTAATTTATCTAATCTTACAAACCTTATCACCAGTCTTTGACCCTCTCACTAAATGACCAAGAATATCACCACGTTGTGAAGAAGTTATCTGTCTTGTTTATGAAAATAATTTTTATTTTTATTTTCAGTCTTTATTTTTTAAAACATTGAAAATATTTTTTTGGTATTTTAAATATAAACTTATTTTAAAAATATTTTTTAAAAATATTTTTATTAAATTCAACCAAACAAATTTTTAAACACATATTATATTTTCAGTAAAAATAAAAATAAAAAATGTCTAATCTAAATTAAGGTTTTTTTGTTGGACGGAATTAACAATTTTTCGTAATAATAGAGATAAACAAATAATGCGTTAATGTTTTTATGTTTTTTGATAGGTCAAATTTGTACTCTTTTATCAAATTACTTTAATATTTAAGTGTTTATGATAATTAAAAAGTCGTGTCATACAAATAAAAAAAAATCAAATAATGTATTAGGGTCGTTTTAGTTTTGAATGTGTTTAGTAAAATTAATTTATAAAATAACTAAAAATTTATAAGTTAATTTTTAGGTTATAATCAATAGTTAAAAACTAAAATTTTATAAGTTAATTTTTTGAATTAAAAAATATTTAATAAAAATAACTGTTAAAATAATTAAAAAAAATATAAAATGACTCAAAAAAACATATTTTATAATTTTAAAATAATATAAATAAATATATTATTTTTTAATTAAAATAATTTAAATTATTAGATATATAAAATTTATTAATTATATATAATATATGTATATTTATAATATTATATATATATATATAAAATGTATGTGAAATAAAAATATAATAAATATTTTAATAAAATAAAAAAATTCAAAAATTCAAAAAAATTCAAAAATTATAAATTATTTAAAATAATATTTTAAAATAAGTTATAAGATAATAAAATAAATTTATTTATTAAACAGTTAAAAGACCTTTTAACGAATCAAACCAAACCTCAAGTGCACTGCGTCAGATATTTTTACTGTTGCGTCAATCACAATTCACAAGATGCACCAATTTCCCCTACACGTATCTCTTTGAGAATATTGCACGCGCTGAATTGGCGCGTATCTTTGCTCCTGTTCCTTCCAACGCATCCACCTCATTGGCCATGAGGGCCAAGAGGGCAAACGCAAAGCGCACTCGTCATCGTTCTCTTCTCTGGCTTGGCTTGGCTTGCCGGTGACGGGATGTAAAAACACCCGTCTGTCTTCTGAGAGTTTGTTCGCTCGTTCTGCCTCCAATTTCGTGGTTTCGATTCGATTCTCAGCCTTTCAGTTCGACTTTCTCAGCTTCCTCTGAATTTCTCGGTAAGAAATTTGACGCACCTTTTCCTAGCTTTCAGGGTATCGCCACTTCTATTTGTGGAGATTTTGAGGATATCTTATCTGTTATTGCCTAATACCCTTCTGGAGCTTTGCTTCAAATTCGCGTCTTTCAGTGTATGCTGGGTCCCAATCGCTTTGGGTTACTTCTCTTCCCATCAGAAATTCATGGATGCTTGTTTTGATTTCTTTTATTTGTTGGAATTTTGTTTATCTGATTTACTTTGATTCATGCACATAATTTCCAACATGACATCAGCTTGCACGCCTCGTACATGCCTGTTGCTATACCCGTCGTTGATTGGCGGTTTGACTATTGAGTATCGAGTGCTTTCTAATTTGCTCCTTTTTCTTTATAATTATTAACTAAAGAAAAATGCGTGATCATCTGCTTATGCATTACTTGTTCAATGTATTGGGATGATCCCTCGCTATTTTGATAGAATAGAAGGGAGTGAGTCTAAAAATGACACTCCTTGTGTCTAATATTGGGAATTGTGGTCCAGTAGACTAGTAGTTTCGTAAGTCTTCAAAAGTGAACACCTAAGTGGCTTTTTTACTTGAACTACATGAAAACTGTAGGGAAGAAGCTGGAATTGGGTTGAAACAAAAATATTGAAAAATTCTGTTTATAGTTTACTTTTATATGACGGTTAAGCAATACTATATGATAGTGAAATTGATATTTACTATTTCATTGGGAGAGAATAGAAGATTTCTCATAGCCTTATGCAATACTTGAACAGTTTTGCATATCTGCCACGGAATGACAGTGTTACTCTAGTGTTTGGTTTGAAGACTATATGTACTTGTATGTAGAGTTAGTTTTTTTATCTTTTGATGGAGTAAGAAATTTTAACAGAAATATGGGTTCACAGGGCTATCTTATAGGCATATATTAATGAGATGTGTTATTTTCTAGTCCAAACAAATGATGAACATAAGCATTAAGGAAGTCCGAGAATTCTGATTTGAACTCTCAATTCATTCAGAGCGGTAGTTATTTTGTGGTTGGAAATGAGGGAGTAACAGCATCATGACACAGCACTCAATATAGTTCTAGTTTTAATTTAATCTCCTAGGTAATTATCGCAGGTGGCAGTTGGTTACTTGATTATATAGGTCCAAAGGTTTATCATCTGGTTCTGGTTTTCCTGGAAACTTCCACAGTTTCTTTTTCAATGTTATACACTTATAGTTGGATGAAACAACATAAGCAGACGGTAATTATTATGCACTAAATATTTGTCTTGCATGTGACTTTGAGCTGTGTGAACAATAGCTATCATGGTTTAAGGTTTTCGTGTCATGTTTGATCCTGCTATAATTTGTAGACTTTTTTAAGGCTTGGAAATGCTTTTTATTCTTGTTTTACTCTATGAAAGCAGTATTCTTGCGACTGGCTTGTTTTCTTTTGCTAATTTTTTTTATACTAAAAGAGTCCTTTGCCTTTCACAGATGTGAAGATTGATGACTTGTCTGTTGTGGGCATTGAGAACAAAAAGCAATTTGTGTATTATTGTCGGCAAGTATTACCTCCTGAGGGAACTTAAAGTCTAAGCTTTTGTTAGTGGTTTGAATAATCTATATTTCATATTTTCTTCTAACAATTAAGAAAAATAATGAAAGCGCACCCAGCTTTTTCCTTTGAAAGATCAACTGCAAAGCAATTCAATAGCATGGGGATGTCTGGAGCACTGTCTTCATCCTTGCCAGTCCACCCAACGCCCCTTGAAGAGACATCTCTCAAGTTACCTGATTCTCAGCAGGCTTTTGTAGGGAAAGAGCCCATGACAAAACCTCTCACTCATTCAAGTCATTTAAATTCCAGCGGAGTAGTTGGACACATGTTTTCATCGTCCCCTGGATATTCAACTGATCTTCATCACTCATCCCTTTCACCTCATGAACACTCAAGAAATGCCCATTTTATTTCGCAGTCATCAAGTAAAATGACATCATTGCCATTTTCATATTCTTCAAGTGCTGGACCACTTCCTTCTACAGCATCAAGTTGTTATTCCAAAGAAAGCAGTGCTTCTTGGGATACAGATTCCCTGCCAAGCTTTCTTGATTTTCCTGTAAATACCTCCATTGAGAATAATCAAGTAGAAAGCAGTGCCTGCGATATAATGGCATCTGAGGAGTATAGTAAGAGAAATGATTGGCAAGAGTGGGCTGACCAGCTAATCAGTGATGATGACACTTTGACTTCTAATTGGAATGACATTCTTGTTGACACCAGCATTCATGATCTTGAACCAAAGGTTAAAGTTTTCATAACTCAAAAGTGATGTAGCTTGCTTTGTATTTGATCAGTAGTTTCTTAAAGGAAATGTGTATTTTGTAGCTGCAGGTGACATGCCAAGTTCCAAAATCATCTTCACAATTTCCAGGACAACAGTCCCAAGGTCATCAGCAGCTTCCTGCTTCATTGGGAGAAAATCATGTTGGTGCTCCACCCTCTTCCTCAGCAAATTCTGCTCCTGCCAAGCCACGAATGCGTTGGACACCAGAGCTTCATGAGGCCTTTGTGGAGGCTGTCATCCAACTTGGTGGGAGTGAAAGTATGTTTGTTTTTCTCTCTTCCTCTCTTTGCGCACCCGTGGCTTTAAATTAGTTTATGAAACTTGTGCCACAGATTATTTTTAATCTGTCTCGCTGTTACAGGGGCAACCCCTAAGGGTGTTTTGAAGCTCATGAAAGTTGAAGGCTTAACAATATATCACGTTAAAAGCCACTTGCAGGTACATTTGCTTTACTTTAACTGTCTAGGTTTGTTTGCTGGCATATTCTTTTACTGAGACGGATAACGCTTCATGAAATGCAGAAATATAGGACTGCTAGATATAGACCGGAGTCATCTGAAGGTACATAAGATATGCATTGTAGTATATGTAACTAAATGTATGAGTATTTTTTGTATGTTATATATTAATTAATTGCTTATTTTACTTTTGTACATGGTGCCGGACATGGTTTCCAATTTGTACATCCATATAACTATAAGAGGCCATGTGATCCTCATGTGGCCTCGTGCAGATATTTTTAACTGGCATTTAATATTTTCATTTTAGTCCAAAGTACAGGGAGATAATTTTGTTACATTTTAAAGTTTATATACAAATTTTGTAATTAGGCCTCAGTTCAAGGGGTATAATTTAGTTTCTCCTTAATCAAGATTATGAAATTATATTTATATGAATGTACAAATTTTTGAATAATGATAAAATATAGGAAAATGTCTATATTAATACTTTCATTCTAAAAATTAATTTATACGTACAATTTGATAGAAAGCTTGCTTCAGAGCCATTTTAGCATATTTATGCACAGTATCTGAAATGATACAGAGAAAACAAAATAAAAGGAACATCTTGGGTACGGAAGGTCATATTTGAGCTTCTTGGTTTTGATTGTTATGGTATGTAACTAAAGAAAACTGCAAATCAAGTAGTATTACCCCTTCAAATCATTTTTCTTTGGCTATTGATATATGTAGCTGTCCAAGAAACTCAAAAGTGGCTTTCTTATTTATCTTTGGATGATTATTAAAACTGTTGTTGACCAAGTGTTCTGCATATGATGTATGGAGTCTTTAGCCATGCTTCTTCTCTGTGTAGTCAGTGAATTTAGGGTTTGTTGATTACTGTTGGCAGGATCCTCAGAGAAAAAACTAACTCCCATCGAAGAGATGTCATCTCTAGACTTGAAAACGTGAGTTATCTACCGTTATTTTAAGTAATTTTTTTTCATGTACCTTTTTTTTTTTTAAACTATGAATATTTGTCAAGCAGAATTATTAGACATCATTTCTTTCTCTAATTTGAGATTTGCTCAAACCAACGTAACATTCTCCATTGATTTTTTTTTTTTTTAATTTACAGTATGGTAACTAAGTTTTTTGTTTTTACATGCTTATTTTTTATGTCCTTGGGGAAAGGGAAGTTATAATATAGTTGTGCAGGTTTTAAGTTTTAACTCTAATAGGAATGGTATTTGTCTGAGTACTGAATGCGCATGGTAGTGGTAGGGGAAGAAACATGTGTACACACATATTGTAATTGTTGTGTTGACTTTACCTGTACATTGCTGACAGTGGTATTGAGCTCACTGAAGCTCTGAGAATGCAGATGGAAGTTCAGAAGCGGCTGCATGAACAGCTCGAGGTATGAACTTCTTTTTTCAGGAATTGTTTTCCTGATTTGTTCAAGGAAATGCATTCAAAACTGTTGAAGTTCATTATAGTTAAGTGGCAAGGCAACTTAGCATGAACCTATATTAGGACTTTAAGGTTGCAATTGAAATGAAGAGGAACTGGTGTTCTTGCATTCTGTGAAAGGAATTGAAGCGATACATGCATTAGTGAAAGCGATACATTTTTTATTATTTCTCTCATTTCCCGTATTTTCGTTACACTTTTTTTTAACTCAAAATCATAGACTATTCTGTAGTGGAAAACTAGTAGTTTCTGGCAGATGATCAAATTAATATGCTTTAAAAAGGTGTGAAAAGGGTGTAAAAGTTCATTAGTCATTTGACCGGTTTCATTAATTGTCATCAATACCCAATGGTACAGTTATGACTCGCTGGTGCTTCCATGGGAGCATTTGTCATTCAAACTAAACAAGATATTTTTATCTTATGAGAACATAGTCTAATGCAGTTCTTCTCTTGCTCCCTCCTTTTTGTGTTAAGATTCAAAGGAATTTACAGTTGCGGATTGAAGAACAAGGAAGGTATCTCCAGATGATGTTTGAGAAGCAATGCAAATCCGGCACTGAAAAGTTTAAGGCGGCATCATCTGCTATGGATAGCCCCTCTGGAGTTTCATCAGATGCTATTAAAGATTCTTCAGCCAAAAGTGAAGTTGAAGCCTCCCAAGTGGACCATTGTCAGTCAGGAACCGAACAAGATAAAGGCAACACCACATCAAAAGAAAGTTCAACGAAAGCGAGCGAGGAGCATAATGCTCCAGAAAGCCAAACTCTTGACAATCCTAAGCAACATGCTAGTGAAGATAGTGCTCAGCCATCAAAGCGTCAGAGGACGGACGAGTAAGCCAAGTCCCAAATCGTCTGCTGAATGAGCATTTGACTGACAAGACTATACTGATTCATAGATTTTAATTTAGTAAGAAAGACTATCGGCCGAATGTGGGGTAAACCTCCGTAGTTCTTAATTGCATGTATACCTTTCATTTAGTTAGATAAGGATAACCCTTCAAAGTTTTTAATCATGACGTTATTCAACAATTTTTTTTAGTTACGCGAGGTTGAGATTCTAAAGGGAGCTCTTTCCAGAATCTCGCTGTTTACCACTATGAAGTGGCCATGATCAATAAAATTGTCATCTTAGTACTGTAAGGCACTTCCAAGTGGCCGTGACAGCCTATAGAGTATCTGTTTCGTTTTCAATTCCATCATATGGGCTCTCTGTTTGACGGGACATTTTTATCTGTCGGATTTTTGTTCTTATTACTCTGCCTAAATCCATACCTTTCCATTTCAATGATCCAAGTGGGTGAGGCAGCATCAAGACAAATTGGAGTTCTCTAGTCCTAGCTTTAAAAGAAAAGAAGACGCGGGAAAACTCACAAACTGATGGGGCTGAAGCACGTAGAGTGATGTGCTTATGAATAAATTTGAACAGCTTCAATGTGGCCATCTGTAATTGACGTCCTCAGAAAAAGCTAGATGAGGGCTATGCTATTCTCTGAATTGTATACCTAAAATGCAAAATCCTATTCTTTATATATATATACACACACACACACACACACACATATATATATATATATACATATTTAATATTTTCGCATACCGCCAGCTGATAGCATACATGGAAGTGGAATATAAGATCCCCTTGGATTAATGAGCTAATTTTCCATGCAACTTGATTCCTAAGAAAAGAAGTCTCCCATTCAACTTTGCCAGCATGATCCATTCTGCTCTGCGTCAAAGTCAACACTTGATTACCATCATAATATTACTTACAACAACGGAACTATTGAAGAGATTCTCCATTTTTTTTCATCACTGCAACTCTACCTTATTCCATAAGCAAACTAGGTTAAGAACTACTGTATATGTGTTTTTTTTTTTTTGGGGGTAGGGGGGGAATGCCACAAGAAATATTTTCATATCACTCGGAATAGAAACTAATACTGTATCAATAAATTAAAATTTTTAGGTTTTTGCGGGGACTAAAGAAACTTCCAAGTAAAATATTTTTTTAATGAAAATCAACTTCCCAAAATATCAAATTCAAGACTTGGGGTTTCACACAGCAATTTTTTTCTTTTTTCCTTCCAAGGACAGATGATAATATACAAGCAACTAGCCATCAGCGTAGAGAATTTGACAAAGATCACCAGTTGGGTTCTCTTTCTTTTTATATAAGAACAGGAAAGCAATATGATTCAAGCAGTTATAATACACAAGGTACTGACATAATATAACGTTTTAAAAGAGAAAAATATACAAAAATATTTAATACGTGGCACACAATACAGTGTAGTGACCACAGTGTGACTCCCACGTGGTCCTACTTCTACTTGTAATACCCCTTTAGCTTGCTTACGGTGGTCGACTCAAAAGGCTCTGGAAGACAACGTTGCGTGGTGGTTGAAAGTTCTTGCGCCACCAAACGCATGGTGGGTCTGGTTTCTGGGTTGTTTCGCGTGCATGCCAATTCTGTTGTCACTATGAACACTATTGCTTCAGCTAAGTGGCATCTTAGAGGTGATAGCCTCTGGTCTAGCACGTCCTTCAGAAACTCCTCTGTATCCTCCATTGATGATGACGAATGCTTCACCGAAGACATCGAAGTCAGGAGATCTCCAGGGTGCTTCCCCATCACTATCTCCAATGCCACTACGCCAAATCTATACACATCGCACTTCTCGGTGACCTTCATTTTTTGTGCTAGCTCTGCAAATATCACATTTTATTGGAAACCCTTGATTGCATGTGCTTAGATTGTAATTTGGTAAGGCTTGAAATTGAAAGAATTGAGTAGATGAATGACAGATACCTAGAGCCATGTAGCCATAGGACCCAGCAATGGAGGTCCAGGTTGTTGAATTGGAGCTTAGTAGCTTTGCTGTGCCAAAATATGCAAGGCGAGGTTGAAAATCTGAGTCCAGAAATATGTTATTCACCGTCACGTCTCTGTGCACTACGGGTGGGGAACAATCGTTGTGAAGGTAGGCAATTGAATGTGCGATGCCCTGTACAATCTTTATCCTTGTAGGCCATTTTAGTTCTAATTTACCTTCTTCCCCATTTAACACCTTTCCCAAACTTCTATTTTCTATATATTCATACACCAAGTACATGCGTCCCCTGCTGGAACAAAACCCATAAATCTTGATGATATTACGGTGCCTCACTCCTGTAAGTGTTCTTATCTCATTCTCAAAATTTTGGCGATTGCTGGAATGTCAGTGGAGTCTGAGATGTTGAGCCTTTTAACTGCAACAGCTGGACCTGTTGGTAGTACTGCACTGGACACGCTTCCAAATCCTCCTTTTCCTATGCAGTGCTTCTCATTAAAGTCACTAGTTGCTTTGACAATTTCAGCAAATGTCAATTTTTCATCTCTTCGCCATACCATGGATACAGTTTTTTCATTATTTTCACTATCTTTGGTCTCTTCATCAAGGGGTTTGGCCTACCAACGGAATGCTAGGATTCCAATAACAACCATCCCTATTATTATTAGTGCACCAACTGGTATAATAACCCCAAGAAGAACCTTTTTTGTTCAAACCTTTGGGCTTGTCTGAGGTAGGTTCTGTGAAGCAAGCAGTTAATCCTTGCACTTTCCCCCACAAAGCAAAGTTCCCAACATAAGCTTCAGCAGGGGCTGTATGGAAAACACCTCCGGTCGGGATTGAACTCATCAACTTCTTATAAGAAAAATAAACAGATTGAAGGCTGAGCATAGTTGAAAAGGTTCGATGGATTGTCCCTGCAAGATGGTTGTGTGAGAGATTGAGAATCATCAAAGAACTGAGCTTTTTAAGGTTTTGAGGAATTGGCCCTGAAAGAGAGTTGCTGCTGATGTCTAAGAAATACTGAAGTGAGAACAAATTGCCAAGCTCAGACAGTATCTCCCCAGATAAGTTGTTGTGGCTTAAGTTCAAGCTCATTAAGCGGTTTTGTTCCCCGAGCTCTCTTGGTATGTTTACAGTGAAGTTGTTATCTGACAGATCAAGATTAACAAGCTGAGCCAATTTGGCAATAATCTGTGGGATCTGTCCTGTCAAGTGGTTCCTGTTCAAGTCGAGCTTGTACAGCTGACTTAGATTCCCCATTTCAGGCAGGATATTGCCAGTCAATTCATTGGAGTGCAGGTTCAAATACCGTAATTAGCTCAACTTACTCAGTTCAGATGGAATTCTGCCAGAAAGTTTATTCCTGTTCATATCAATGCAACTCAAGTTTACACTCTCAACCCACTAAGGAGAGAGCTCACCAACAAACTAATTACCACTCAATGAGATAAAATCAAGTTTGGGGTGAACTCCAAATGCTCCTATGATGTTTCCAGTAAAGTGATTTCCATCAAGCTGAACTCTACCTAGTTCTGAACAATTCCTCAAGCACTTTGGCAATTGCCCAGAAAAAAAAAAGTTGTCATTCACAGTCAAATTTGTTAGCTTGAAACCACTGCACAGATCATGTGGTAATTCTCCAGAGAAGTTGTCGTTTGTGAATCTGACATCACTCAAAGAAGGACTGTACTTCCCAAAATTCTTGGGAATGTTTCCTGTTAACTTATTGAACACTGAAAATGCATGTAACTCAGTTAGCTGAGAAATGGTCTCTGGCAATGGCTCCAGAGAGTTTATTGAAGAAAAGATTTATGATTGTAATGTTTGTAAGAGTCCACAAGGTTGGAGGAATTGGACCTGAGAAATTGTTTCCTGCAAGGTCTAACCCCGTCATCACTCTCAAATTTCCAATCTCTTGAGGAATGGGACCAGAGAACTCATTTTTGTATAGAAAGAGGATTTGGATTTTTGTTAACAGGCTGATCTCTGGAGGAAGTTCTCCTTTGAATTTATTGTTTTGAAGTTGCGGAGATAACGACTCGGTCCAATTTGAGATCAATGTGGAAGATATCTGACCAAAAAAAGAATTTTCTAATATCCCTGATTTTGATGTTTTGGTCAGGTTAGACAATGACTAAGGCAAAGGACCAATCAGGTTATTCGATGCCAAACTCAAGATGGTAAGATTGTTACAGAAGCCAAGCTCAGAAGGCATTGTGGAGTTCAGTAAATTTTGGCAGAGATCAAGTATCATTAGATCCTTGAGCTTGCCTAGTAAGGAAGGAATTTCTCCTCCAGTTGAGTTGTTATTCATTTCAAGAAGTTGAAGTCCAGAAATCAATCCTAACTCTTGAGGGAATAGGACCAGTAAACTTGTTACTCCCTAGGCGAAGTTCTTTTAGTTTAGAAAGCTTGAACAAGTCTGATGACAAAGGTCCTTCTAGCCCACAGTTGGTGAGATTGAGGTATTCAAGCTTACCCAGATTGGAATACATGGATTCTGGTATTAGGCTAGTCATACCATTCTGGGAGATGTCAAGGTATTTCAAGTTCTTACACTCTAGTATGAAACTTGGGAATTCAGAAGTAAAAGAATTGAGAGTCAAACTGAGGTGGGTTAAAGATGACATTCCTGAATATTGTGACCAATTAGCAGGGGATATAAAGTAGTTTGTTCCAAGGTCTAGGTACCATATCTTTAGAAGATTTGTGAGCTGATAGGGAATGGTACCGTTGAGACTGTTGTCTTAAACACTATGATATTGAAGCTCCTTCAGCTGATCCAGCTCAAAAGGAAGTGTTCCTTTAAAGAAGTTTAATCCCAGGTTCAAAAAAGTGAGCTTGGGGAGGTTACCAATTGCAGATGGAATTGACCCGCTGAAACTATTGTTATAGAGGTTGAAGAGAGTGAGATTGGGAAGAGAAGCAAAATCCAACCCTTCAAGTGTCTCGGTGAGATTTGCATAAGAGAGATCTATTTCTGAGACTGTTGTGTTAGTCTTATCACAAACAATGGCTTCCCAATTGCAGAGGTTGTTGAGGTTGGTGAGAGACCATGAGTTGAGAAAAAAAAGGAAGAGGAGTTCCTACTTCTGTTGTGGTTGATGCAGTAATCTGCAATGAAAGAAAGAACAGTAAGAGCACATGAAAGAGGAAAAGAGGAGCCTTTTGAAAGGTGGTCATGCCTATCCCCGCTTATGGTGTCTCTATGACGAGCTCTTGCATTGCAAATTGCAATGCCTTCAATCTTTAAATAAAAAAAAGCATTGCAATGCCTTCAATCTTTTATATAAAAAGCATAGCAATGCCTTACATTCTTTATATTAAAAAAAAAAAGGATTCTTTATAAAGGTTTTGGGGTACCTAACATATTGTGACACAGTGTTATTCAACTGAGGAAGGCTTCTATTCACATCTTGATGTCTTCGATGTGAATGCGATGAATCCTTAACTAACAAATGTTGGTTGGGTTTTATTTCTTTCAGTCGAGTACTTTTTTTTTGTTGGTTACTCTGTTTAACCAAGAAAGTGTGGATTGGGCCAAACATTTGAGAATTTGCTAGTTGGATTTTAGTTCTTTGGGTTGACTTACAGAGTAATTTTAACAAGGAAAAAAGAGTCGTGGATCACAATTACCTATCATCTGTAATTTCCCTGTTAAGCTAAGTAAGTTCTACATGTTCATATATGTTAATTGGAGATATATAATTAAAAACTTTAGTACATGTCTGAAATCTAAATTACACTGTTTTATTTCTAGCAAACTAGTAGTCACATCAAATTGGGTTTTTTTTATCCTAATAATCCACATCCTAATACTATTTTCCCTAATAACCCCCATCCAAAATAAATTTTCAAAATGATCTATCTGTACAGTTTTTATTTTTTATTTTTTATTTTTCAATAAAGGTGATTCATCTGCATAGAGTTTAAAGTTTAGGATTTAGCAGACATATCACCCTAGCTAATAGTTAGTTTTTATAAAAAAGAAATTAAATAATTGGCTGAGAAGACATGTCACGTCTTCTTCAATTCTCAGCTTCCATTTCAGTACTCTCTCTCTCTCACGCACATTCCCACCTCCTTCCTCCTCTTCTTTAATTAATGTACTTTCTCCCTTTATCTCTTTCTCTATTGAGAGAGAGGGAGAGGGAGAAGAAAAAAATTTTACAACAATGGAGGCTTTTTGGCAAAAATGGCACTTAAAGTCCATCAAAATTACAATAATGAGGGGGGAATTCTGCAACAATGAAGTCTTTTTGGCAAAATTTGCAACTTTTGTCCATCAAAATTACAGTAATGAGCCCATATTTTTCTCAAATTATACTTTGACCCAATGATTTTATGTTTCTTTCTATTTGATCCTTGTATAATTACTTATTGACCCTAGAAGCATAAAATCATAGGGTCAAAGTATAATTTGAGAAAAATGTGGGCTCAAAATTATAATTTTGGTGGGCTAAAAATTGTGATTTTTGCCCAAAAAGACATTATTTCAAATTTTTTTTCTTTTTGTTATATGGTCTTTTTTTCTCTCTCTCTCTCTGTGTCGGAGAGATTACCAAAATTGAAGAAGTGGACGAAGGAGTGGGAATGGAAAAGGGAGAGAGTATCGAAATGGTTAAAAAAATAAAGAAATAAGTTTTTAAATTTTGATACATCTGCTTTAAAAAAGTGCGGATGATATTTTGAAAAATAGTATTAGGATTTGGATTATTGGGATTAAAAAACCTATCAAATAGTAAAGAGTAAGAATCGTCTGAATTAGACTACACCGCCTATGAAAATTTGAAAAAAAAAAAAGTCAATTAAGAGTGTTTTCTTTGAAAATGAAAAGTGCAAGATCATCTATCATTATAATGAAAAAAAAATACAAGAAATAAGAATGTCAAAATAAAAAAAGATAAATAAATTAAATGAACAGAAATACCATTATATAACATATTCTAACATCTTACATGTCCGTATAATTAATATTGATCTAATCATTTTATTTTATTTATCAAGACAAAACAATTATAATTTAAAATGTTTATTATAAAATTTTTTAATAAAAATATAAGGTATTTTTTTTTGTCTCTTAAATTCAACACAAATTTCAATTTTTCCACGCATGCGTTTTGTTTAAATTATATCTTGCTTGTGTTTATAAAAGTTCTCAATATCTCTTTAATTTATTAATTTCGCCAAATTAGTAATGAAATTAGCTAACTTAATAAATATGCAGGATGCAAAATGTAGACATTACATTGCTACTTGGATATTTAGCTTAATGTCTCATATAATGCTTTGAGGAGGTAGAAAAACAATGTCATTTTGGATTTGTTAGCATAATCATTTTTAAATGTGTAATAATTACTAAAAAAATATGAAAAACAATGTCATTTTGACTTTGTTAGCATAATTATTTTTGAATGTCTAATAATCACTAAAAAAATATAAATTTTATATTACCTTATTTCATTTACTCGTATTATTTAATTCCATTCATTTCTAAATGTAATAAAATAAATTATATGAATCTTGTAATAATAATTTTTTAATTACTGATACTAATTTTATTATAAAAAAGCATATATTAACTCTTCAATATAAGTGCATGATCTAAATAAAAGGTATAAATAATAAATATTTTACATAATGCAATAAACTTATGCAATATAACTGCTAATTATTTTGTTTCAAATTTCAATTGTTTCTAATTAGAATTATTTAAAAAACCACTCTTTGATTGTCACAAAAATAATATCAACAAACCCACAAAATAAATATAAGTAAAGGCTATATATATATATATATATATATATATATATATATATATATATATATATATATATAAATTAATTAAAAGGATCAAAATGCAAATAATACAAAAGTGACCCAATTGAATGAAGCTTAAAAGACAATTAAACCTTGCACCTATGAAAAAAAAACAAAATTAATTATTTTTTATTATTTTTGGCATTAATGTTATTTTATTGTTTATTGTTTTGATTTTATCCAAATTTAATTGTAATACCCAAGAAAAATAAAATATAAATATTTGTTTACAAACTACTGTTACTATTTCAGTATACGGTACTATTCACCCGTATAATACTATTTACGTATACGATACTGTTCATTATACAATCGAAATGTCAAGTACTAGATGTGGTTTGGTCATAAGAGAAAACTAGAAAGAAGTTTGTAGGAGAAAATGACGTTTTATGTGTAAAAAATACCCTCAGGGACTAAATTGAAAGGACTGATTTGAAAAAGAAACTTAAAGGTTTAAGGTAAAAGGATAGTTTTTTCCTTTAAGTTTTCAATAGTAATAATAAAAAAATTTTCGGCCGGCTATTTGCACAGTAACTGCATTATTAGAAATGTCATTTTCATGAATAGTAAATTGAATATTTTATTAGCGCATAGTATCAAATAGTACCCTTGACTTTTGCTATAAATAGGCCCTTCCATTTCACTTCTAAACTCACACCTTCAACTTCTCTTCTTCTCTCCTTAAGTTTCTCTTACTCCAAAGCTAGGCGTCTGAGATTTTGGGCCTTTCCTTTTCAGCTTAGGTAAGGATAGTATGCCCTTTCTATGTCTTTCAAATTTTAGAAGTTAATTTCTTAAGTATGCTCTGTGGTTGCGGCCTTGGCTGATCTTCCACATCAGAAAAACTGTCCTTAGCTGTTTGTATGTTATTTTGATTCTCTGATTACCGAAATAGAATGTAAACTGTGAAGAATACATGTCTGGGAAAGTTCTTGTAATACCCGTTAATTTCAGAATATAATTCGCTTAAGAGTATTTTAGAATTCTACAACGTTACTTTAGTTATTTATTTTGGTCATTTTTAATTTTCATATTTAATTGTTCTCTTTGAATATTATTTATGAAAATTGAGTTAAATGACTGGACTAAATATTTGCACAATGAGGGATATATTCTAAGAATGGTGAAATTCATGGAAAAGTGGTTGCAGAATGGTCAATTAATCCATTTATTGTAAATTGACTGGATGGGTTTGGATGTTGGGTTATGGATACCCATGGGTTATTGAATAACCCATTAGAAATATTTAATATAAAGTTTCAATAGTAACTTCATATTTTTCGCTCAGCCGAAGGAAGCAGAAAAGATTCTTTCTCAGTTCTTCATTTTCTTCTCAAATCCTTTCCTTGATCTTCAGAAGTTCGATTATTTGTTCGGTTCAAAAGCTTTGTAAGGATCAAAGGTAAGCTTTAATCCGATTATTTTCCTTAAATTTCAGTTTATGTAGAAGATCAGAGGAGGTTTTGTTCTTGAAGATTTTGATGATAATTCATGAATCTCAGTTGTTTTAGAAGTTATATTTGAGTTATAATCGGTTAAAAGAGTTGAAATTCTGGTTTTGAAACAAGAAAGGAAAGGATGAATTTTTGAAAGATTTTTCTGCAAAACCGAGTTACTGTAGCGACCAGGGATTTCGAAACAAAATCTGGAAAATTTTCGTCGGGTTACTGTAGCAGTACTGTAGTGTCGGCAGTCAACGGTACTGTAGCAGTCAACGTTACTGTAGCGAACCGGTACTGTAGTGAACCGTTACTGTAGCGAACCGACACTGTAGCAAACCGTACTGTAGCAACCCGTTACTGTAGCAGTCAGAAAATTTTACGTATTTTCGTGATTTTGTTTCCTTTCTTATGATTCCTTGTAATATATTTTACTAGGAAATTTTCCTACACAAATTCTAGTGTGGAACAAGGTAAACTTGGACAAACATCAAGGTGAGTGAATAACCTTGCTCAGCTACTTTGATATTACTAGTCAAAGTACAATATAAGTCCCATTTACAATATTATTTGGATAATAAGCAATTAATTTTTCATATGGGAGTATATGATGATCAGTAGAAATAAGAGTATGAAGAAACTATTTATTTCATGACAATTGTACTATGTGATGAATTCTCACTATTTTATTAATGAGTAAAGATCTACGGGATCTAATACACGAGTGTGAAAGGGTTAAAGTCCCATACTACTCGGTGTATATCTAAGAAATCTTATACACGAGTGTGAAAGGGTTAAAGTCCCATACTACTCAGTGCATATCTATGAAATCTATACACGAGTTGAAAGGGTTAAAGTCCCATACTACTCGGTGTATATCTATGAAATCTTATTCATGAGTTTGAAAGGGTTAGAGTCCCATACTACTCGATGTATAAGATAATTAATTATATGAGTAAATGTGGTATTTGTACTTTTGATATTTTATATAGTACAGTTATTTACTTACTGAGTTTTTAAATAAACTCACACTCCCTATGATTATTTTTTTTCAGATACAGAAAACAGAGAAGAAGAGAATCTGTTTGAAGA
Source organism: Biancaea sappan (assembly GCA_037074585.1). Lineage (NCBI taxonomy): Eukaryota > Viridiplantae > Streptophyta > Magnoliopsida > Fabales > Fabaceae > Biancaea > Biancaea sappan. Next base: position 8,546,299 of record CM073492.1, on the reverse strand, counting down.
TTAGAAGCCCCTTGGGATTATTCTCTATTTCTGTCTGGTGGGACACCAGTACTTATTAATGTGGATATTAGAAAAGCTCTGTATTTTCTATAGGTCTCCTAGGCTTGCGATGAGATAGAAATATCAGACTATATATGTCTATATTTGCTTATCAGATGAATATAATTCTGTAGTGTGGAATGAATGATTAAGGTTGAATGTAAAACCTTACAGAATATATGTATATAACGTATGTTTGAGAATTATATCAAATGAGTAGTATCTTTTCACATACTCAATTTTTGGGATGTGACAAATTTGGTATCAGAGGAAAGGTTTTATAGGTCCCCTATAGAGTACAGAGCAAAGTGATCTTTGTGGGCCCTTCCCTATTGTCATGAGCCGCGGCATGACCATAGGATTAGGTTCCATAAAAGACCTTGTAGAGTATAACGTCATTTTATAGATAACTTCTCAGTGGGGCTAGTAAGTGATATTTTGTTTATGTCTGAAAATTGTTTGTTATGTGTGTAGATCTGTGACAGATCAATGTCGGAAGGATCTTCTAATAATAATGAGCATATGGGTCCAAGGAGGGCCATAAATCCACCAGTACATGTGCAAGATGATCCTAACCGTGGTGATAGTTTACATGCTCAAAGTACTGAGGGCGCAACTAGTGAGCAAGCAAGAAGAGTCGAACCTGATGCTCATGTCGGTAATGCAACTATTGCACATGTGATTCATTTGATGAATGAACGATTTGACCGATTTGAGGCTGAAATGAGAGGTCGAGCTGCACAAGCTAACCTGCCAGTGGATCCTCCTATTGTTGAAGCTGAAAATGTACCACCAGCTCCGTTAGCGGGAGGAGTTAATGTAAGAGAGGTAAGAATGTCTGAATTCCAGAAAATGAGGCCTCCTACTTTTTCAGGGGAAGATCCCAAAGAGGACCCACAATGTTTTCTTGAAGATTGTGAAGCAATCTGTGATGCTATAGGGTGTTCTCCTACTCAAAAGGTAGAATTCACTTCCTTTCAGTTAAAAGGTAGGGCTGGTAAATGGTGGAGGAACTGGAAGAAAGCTAGAATTCAAGGCGCACCGCCAGTTATGTGGACAGAATTTTACAGATTGGTTATGGATGAATTTCTTCCGGCAAGTGAACGATCATCCAGGGCCAGAGATTTTCTGTATCTACGGCAGGGAACCATGACTGTTGATGAATATTCAGCTCAGTTTGTTAAATTATCTGAATATGCCCCTGAAATCATTCCTTCTGAAAGGAAGAAAATAGAAAAGTTTGTGGAAGGGCTTCGTGATGCCTTATATGATCAAGTGGGTTCTAATATGAATGATTACTCTTCGTACTCAGAAGCTGTTGATGTGGCCCGAAGAATGGAAAGGAGGTCAAAGAATAAAGAAGAATATCGTCAAAAGAAGAAGGCCAGATATAGGAGATCTTTTAATCAAGGGGAAGACTCAGGGACTTTTACTGCACCACAACAAGCTCCAGCCACTCCTACTAAGTCATCTTATTCTATAGCCAGTGTGGCTAAGCCTCGTTCAGAGAGCAGGGGTGGTTTTAGCTCTTCTAGTAGAGGAGGTACTCAAGGTAGAAGGGAAAAACCTCAATGTCCTGAATGTGGAAAGTTTCACTTCGGAGAATGCAGGTTAAACACTGTTGGTACAGGCTGTTTTCACTGTGGACAAAAAGGACATTTTATAAGGGAGTGCCCTCAACTCATGACAAGACCAGGTCAAGGGTCTACTTTGCCACCTCGACCACAATCTATTACTCAAACACCAACCCCTTCAACAGGGGGTAGTATGGGAAGAGGTTCTGGAAGAGGCCAAGGTGACCGTGGAAAACAAGCTGCTGGCAGAGGAAATGCAAGAATATATGCTCTAACCCGACAGGATGCTCAAACATCCAATGCTGTAGTTACAGGTATATTATCTGTTAATACTTTTGCTGCACGTATTTTGTTTGACCCCGGTTCTACTCACTCATATGTGTCACCCCTATTTGCCAAGAGATTTGCAATTGATTCGATTATTCTTAAAGAACCATTCTTGGTTTCCACACCGATGAGAGAGACTTTGATGGTTAAAACATGTTATCATTCTTGTAAAATAATCGTTGGAGGCATGGAAACTGAGATAGATCTTATGGTTCTCAATATGTTAGATTTTGATGTGATTCTAGGGATGGACTGGCTATCTTCTTGTCATGCTACTATAAATTGTCGTGACAAAGTTATTTCTTTTAATATACCGGGGAGGAGTAATTTTGTGTTTCAAGGAGATCGAAGTGATGTACCTTGCAACATGATATCTATGTTAAGTGCCCAGCGTATGTTGCGAAAGGGATGTCAGGGATTTCTAGCTTTTATCAAAGATTTAGAAAAGAAAGAACAGAAGTTAGAAGACATTCATGTGGTTAATGAATTCCCAGATGTGTTCCCAGAAGATTTACCTGGATTACCGCCAGAAAGAGATATTGAGTTCAGTATTGATTTGGTCTCAGACACAAGACCAATTTCTATTCCACCTTATCGTATGGCTCCTGTTGAGCTAAAAGAACTTAAAGAACAATTGGAAGATTTGTTAAACAAAGGGTTCATTCGCCCAAGTTTTTCACCTTGGGGTGCTCCTGTTCTTTTTGTGAAAAAGAAAGATGGTTCTATGAGATTATGTATAGATTATCGTCAACTGAATAAAGTCACAGTGAAGAATAAGTATCCTTTACCAAGGATAGATGATTTGTTTGATCAGCTTCAAGGAGCAAAATACTTCTCAAAGATTGATCTAAGGTCTGGATATCATCAGTTACGAATTAAGAGTGATGATATACCTAAGACTGCTTTTCGTACACGGTATGGACATTATGAGTTTCTTGTGATGTCTTTTGGGTTGACAAATGCACCAGCAGCATTTATGGATTTAATGAACAGAGTGTTCAAATCATTCCTTGATAAGTTTGTAATTGTGTTTATTGATGATATTTTGGTATATTCAAAGAGTCATGAAGAACATACTGAACATTTGAGAAAAGTGCTTCAGACTTTGAGAGAGCATCAGTTGTACGCAAAGCTCTCAAAATGTGAATTCTGGATGAGTCATGTAACATTTTTGGGACATGTTATTTCCCAAGAAGGTATTCATGTAGATCCAAGTAAAATTGAAGCAGTAAAACAATGGCCTCGACCAACAACTGTGTCTGAAGTACGTAGTTTTCTTGGCTTAGCAGGGTATTACCGTCGCTTTGTCAAAGATTTCTCTAAGACGGCTCTTCCATTAAATAAGTTAACCCGAAAGAATGTTAAATACATTTGGGATGATTCATGTGAACAAAGTTTCACCCAATTGAAAGAGTGTTTAACTTCTGCACCAGTCTTAATTTTACCATCAGGACCAGGGGGTTACTCTGTATTCTGTGATGCCTCAAAGATAGGCTTAGGGTGTGTGTTGATGCAACATGGTAAAGTCATAGCTTATGGCTCACGTCAGCTTAAAAAGCATGAATTGAATTACCCCACTCATGATTTGGAAATGGCAGCTGTAGTGTTTGCCCTAAAGATATGGAGACATTACTTGTATGGGGAAACTTGTAAAATTTTTACAGATCACAAAAGCCTTAAGTACATTTTTGAGCAGAGAGATCTCAATCTAAGGCAACGAAGGTGGATGGAACTTCTGAAAGATTATGATTGTACCATCCTTTACCATCCAGGTAAAGCAAATGTAGTGGCTGATGCTCTAAGTCGAAAGTCTATGGGAAGTTTAGCTCACATTGCCACTATAAGGAGGTCTCTAATACATGAACTACAAGAATTGGAAGCTGATGGAGTATTCTTCGAGATCACTGAGTCAGGTACATTTCTGGCTCATTTAACAGTTAGATCATCCCTTGTTGAAAAAGTAAAAGCAACTTTAGAAGGTGACATTGATATGGTCAAAATAAGAGATAAGGCAAGGCAAGGTCTAGCACCAAGTTTCTTGGTAGATGAAGAAGGAGTCTTATGGTTTAATGGTAGACTCTGTGTCCCCAACATTGAATCTTTGAAGCATGAAATCTTAATGGAAGCTCATGGTTCACCCTACGTTGTACATCCTGGTGCTGTGAAAATGTATCAGGACTTGAAACAAGTTTATTGGTGGGAGGGCATGAAGCGAGACGTGACTGACTTTGTAGCTCGATGTTTGACTTGTCAGCAAGTTAAAGCTGAACATCGACGACCACCTGGATTGATGCAAAAACTAGATATTCCCGAATGGAAGTGGGAAAGGATCACCATGGATTTTGTAGTAGGTTTACCTCGGTCAACAAAAGGAAATGATTCAATATGGGTCATAGTGGATCGACTTACTAAGTCAGCACATTTTCTTCCTGTTCATACCACTTTCAGTGTAGCAAAACTTGCTCGACTTTATGTTAAAGAAATAGTGAAACTTCATGGTGTACCAATATCCATTATATCAGACCGAGGACCTCAGTTTACTTCTCGGTTCTGGAAAGTCTTTCAAGAGGCTTTGGGTACCAAAGTGAATCTTAGCACAGCATTCCATCCTCAGACTGATGGACAGTCCGAAAGGACAATTCAGACTTTAGAGGATATGCTAAGAGCTTGTGTGATGGATTTCAGTGGAAGTTGGGAAGATCATTTGTCTCTTATTGAATTTGCTTATAATAACAGTTACCAAGCCAGTATTCAGATGGCACCTTTTGAGGCTTTGTATGGGAGACGGTGTCGATCTCCTATAGGTTGGTTTGAACTTGGTGAAACCAAAATATTTGGACCTGAGATGATACAGGAAGATATAAATAAGGTTAAACTGATCAGAGAGAAGTTGTTAACTGCTCAGAGTAGACAGAAGTCTTATGCGGACAACCGACGACGTGACCTTGAATTTGCAATAGGTGATATGGTTTTCTTACGAATCTCACCTATGAAAGGAGTAATGAGATTCGGGAAGAAAGGCAAGCTTAGTCCGAGGTATGTTGGCCCATATGAGGTTGTAGACAGAGTGGGTAATGTGGCATATCGCCTAGACCTACCTTCCAACCTAGAGGGAGTTCATCCAATATTTCATGTGTCCATGCTACGGAAGTATCTTCCTGATCCTTCTCATGTCATTCAACCCCAAGAAGTTCATTTTGATGAAACTCTCACCTACGAAGAGGTACCAGTAGCTATCCTTGATAGAAAAGTCAAGAAATTGCGTACCAAAGAAATTCCTACTGTCAAGGTTCTTTGGAGAAATCATTCTCGCGAGGAAGCTACGTGGGAGGCAGAAGATGAGATGTGGAAAAACTATCCACATTTATTTGAAACTTGAGGTAAGATTTTAATTCGGAGGACCGAATTCTTTTAAGGGGGGTAGAATGTAATACCCGTTAATTTCAGAATATAATTCGCTTAAGAGTATTTTAGAATTCTACAACGTTACTTTAGTTATTTATTTTGGTCATTTTTAATTTTCATATTTAATTGTTCTCTTTGAATATTATTTATGAAAATTGAGTTAAATGACTGGACTAAATATTTGCACAATGAGGGATATATTCTAAGAATGGTGAAATTCATGGAAAAGTGGTTGCAGAATGGTCAATTAATCCATTTATTGTAAATTGACTGGATGGGTTTGGATGTTGGGTTATGGATACCCATGGGTTATTGAATAACCCATTAGAAATATTTAATATAAAGTTTCAATAGTAACTTCATATTTTTCGCTCAGCCGAAGGAAGCAGAAAAGATTCTTTCTCAGTTCTTCATTTTCTTCTCAAATCCTTTCCTTGATCTTCAGAAGTTCGATTATTTGTTCGGTTCAAAAGCTTTGTAAGGATCAAAGGTAAGCTTTAATCCGATTATTTTCCTTAAATTTCAGTTTATGTAGAAGATCAGAGGAGGTTTTGTTCTTGAAGATTTTGATGATAATTCATGAATCTCAGTTGTTTTAGAAGTTATATTTGAGTTATAATCGGTTAAAAGAGTTGAAATTCTGGTTTTGAAACAAGAAAGGAAAGGATGAATTTTTGAAAGATTTTTCTGCAAAACCGAGTTACTGTAGCGACCAGGGATTTCGAAACAAAATCTGGAAAATTTTCGTCGGGTTACTGTAGCAGTACTGTAGTGTCGGCAGTCAACGGTACTGTAGCAGTCAACGTTACTGTAGCGAACCGGTACTGTAGTGAACCGTTACTGTAGCGAACCGACACTGTAGCAAACCGTACTGTAGCAACCCGTTACTGTAGCAGTCAGAAAATTTTACGTATTTTCGTGATTTTGTTTCCTTTCTTATGATTCCTTGTAATATATTTTACTAGGAAATTTTCCTACACAAATTCTAGTGTGGAACAAGGTAAACTTGGACAAACATCAAGGTGAGTGAATAACCTTGCTCAGCTACTTTGATATTACTAGTCAAAGTACAATATAAGTCCCATTTACAATATTATTTGGATAATAAGCAATTAATTTTTCATATGGGAGTATATGATGATCAGTAGAAATAAGAGTATGAAGAAACTATTTATTTCATGACAATTGTACTATGTGATGAATTCTCACTATTTTATTAATGAGTAAAGATCTACGGGATCTAATACACGAGTGTGAAAGGGTTAAAGTCCCATACTACTCGGTGTATATCTAAGAAATCTTATACACGAGTGTGAAAGGGTTAAAGTCCCATACTACTCAGTGCATATCTATGAAATCTATACACGAGTTGAAAGGGTTAAAGTCCCATACTACTCGGTGTATATCTATGAAATCTTATTCATGAGTTTGAAAGGGTTAGAGTCCCATACTACTCGATGTATAAGATAATTAATTATATGAGTAAATGTGGTATTTGTACTTTTGATATTTTATATAGTACAGTTATTTACTTACTGAGTTTTTAAATAAACTCACACTCCCTATGATTATTTTTTTTCAGATACAGAAAACAGAGAAGAAGAGAATCTGTTTGAAGATTAGAAGCCCCTTGGGATTATTCTCTATTTCTGTCTGGTGGGACACCAGTACTTATTAATGTGGATATTAGAAAAGCTCTGTATTTTCTATAGGTCTCCTAGGCTTGCGATGAGATAGAAATATCAGACTATATATGTCTATATTTGCTTATCAGATGAATATAATTCTGTAGTGTGGAATGAATGATTAAGGTTGAATGTAAAACCTTACAGAATATATGTATATAACGTATGTTTGAGAATTATATCAAATGAGTAGTATCTTTTCACATACTCAATTTTTGGGATGTGACAAATTTGGTATCAGAGGAAAGGTTTTATAGGTCCCCTATAGAGTACAGAGCAAAGTGATCTTTGTGGGCCCTTCCCTATTGTCATGAGCCGCGGCATGACCATAGGATTAGGTTCCATAAAAGACCTTGTAGAGTATAACGTCATTTTATAGATAACTTCTCAGTGGGGCTAGTAAGTGATATTTTGTTTATGTCTGAAAATTGTTTGTTATGTGTGTAGATCTGTGACAGATCAATGTCGGAAGGATCTTCTAATAATAATGAGCATATGGGTCCAAGGAGGGCCATAAATCCACCAGTACATGTGCAAGATGATCCTAACCGTGGTGATAGTTTACATGCTCAAAGTACTGAGGGCGCAACTAGTGAGCAAGCAAGAAGAGTCGAACCTGATGCTCATGTCGGTAATGCAACTATTGCACATGTGATTCATTTGATGAATGAACGATTTGACCGATTTGAGGCTGAAATGAGAGGTCGAGCTGCACAAGCTAACCTGCCAGTGGATCCTCCTATTGTTGAAGCTGAAAATGTACCACCAGCTCCGTTAGCGGGAGGAGTTAATGTAAGAGAGGTAAGAATGTCTGAATTCCAGAAAATGAGGCCTCCTACTTTTTCAGGGGAAGATCCCAAAGAGGACCCACAATGTTTTCTTGAAGATTGTGAAGCAATCTGTGATGCTATAGGGTGTTCTCCTACTCAAAAGGTAGAATTCACTTCCTTTCAGTTAAAAGGTAGGGCTGGTAAATGGTGGAGGAACTGGAAGAAAGCTAGAATTCAAGGCGCACCGCCAGTTATGTGGACAGAATTTTACAGATTGGTTATGGATGAATTTCTTCCGGCAAGTGAACGATCATCCAGGGCCAGAGATTTTCTGTATCTACGGCAGGGAACCATGACTGTTGATGAATATTCAGCTCAGTTTGTTAAATTATCTGAATATGCCCCTGAAATCATTCCTTCTGAAAGGAAGAAAATAGAAAAGTTTGTGGAAGGGCTTCGTGATGCCTTATATGATCAAGTGGGTTCTAATATGAATGATTACTCTTCGTACTCAGAAGCTGTTGATGTGGCCCGAAGAATGGAAAGGAGGTCAAAGAATAAAGAAGAATATCGTCAAAAGAAGAAGGCCAGATATAGGAGATCTTTTAATCAAGGGGAAGACTCAGGGACTTTTACTGCACCACAACAAGCTCCAGCCACTCCTACTAAGTCATCTTATTCTATAGCCAGTGTGGCTAAGCCTCGTTCAGAGAGCAGGGGTGGTTTTAGCTCTTCTAGTAGAGGAGGTACTCAAGGTAGAAGGGAAAAACCTCAATGTCCTGAATGTGGAAAGTTTCACTTCGGAGAATGCAGGTTAAACACTGTTGGTACAGGCTGTTTTCACTGTGGACAAAAAGGACATTTTATAAGGGAGTGCCCTCAACTCATGACAAGACCAGGTCAAGGGTCTACTTTGCCACCTCGACCACAATCTATTACTCAAACACCAACCCCTTCAACAGGGGGTAGTATGGGAAGAGGTTCTGGAAGAGGCCAAGGTGACCGTGGAAAACAAGCTGCTGGCAGAGGAAATGCAAGAATATATGCTCTAACCCGACAGGATGCTCAAACATCCAATGCTGTAGTTACAGGTATATTATCTGTTAATACTTTTGCTGCACGTATTTTGTTTGACCCCGGTTCTACTCACTCATATGTGTCACCCCTATTTGCCAAGAGATTTGCAATTGATTCGATTATTCTTAAAGAACCATTCTTGGTTTCCACACCGATGAGAGAGACTTTGATGGTTAAAACATGTTATCATTCTTGTAAAATAATCGTTGGAGGCATGGAAACTGAGATAGATCTTATGGTTCTCAATATGTTAGATTTTGATGTGATTCTAGGGATGGACTGGCTATCTTCTTGTCATGCTACTATAAATTGTCGTGACAAAGTTATTTCTTTTAATATACCGGGGAGGAGTAATTTTGTGTTTCAAGGAGATCGAAGTGATGTACCTTGCAACATGATATCTATGTTAAGTGCCCAGCGTATGTTGCGAAAGGGATGTCAGGGATTTCTAGCTTTTATCAAAGATTTAGAAAAGAAAGAACAGAAGTTAGAAGACATTCATGTGGTTAATGAATTCCCAGATGTGTTCCCAGAAGATTTACCTGGATTACCGCCAGAAAGAGATATTGAGTTCAGTATTGATTTGGTCTCAGACACAAGACCAATTTCTATTCCACCTTATCGTATGGCTCCTGTTGAGCTAAAAGAACTTAAAGAACAATTGGAAGATTTGTTAAACAAAGGGTTCATTCGCCCAAGTTTTTCACCTTGGGGTGCTCCTGTTCTTTTTGTGAAAAAGAAAGATGGTTCTATGAGATTATGTATAGATTATCGTCAACTGAATAAAGTCACAGTGAAGAATAAGTATCCTTTACCAAGGATAGATGATTTGTTTGATCAGCTTCAAGGAGCAAAATACTTCTCAAAGATTGATCTAAGGTCTGGATATCATCAGTTACGAATTAAGAGTGATGATATACCTAAGACTGCTTTTCGTACACGGTATGGACATTATGAGTTTCTTGTGATGTCTTTTGGGTTGACAAATGCACCAGCAGCATTTATGGATTTAATGAACAGAGTGTTCAAATCATTCCTTGATAAGTTTGTAATTGTGTTTATTGATGATATTTTGGTATATTCAAAGAGTCATGAAGAACATACTGAACATTTGAGAAAAGTGCTTCAGACTTTGAGAGAGCATCAGTTGTACGCAAAGCTCTCAAAATGTGAATTCTGGATGAGTCATGTAACATTTTTGGGACATGTTATTTCCCAAGAAGGTATTCATGTAGATCCAAGTAAAATTGAAGCAGTAAAACAATGGCCTCGACCAACAACTGTGTCTGAAGTACGTAGTTTTCTTGGCTTAGCAGGGTATTACCGTCGCTTTGTCAAAGATTTCTCTAAGACGGCTCTTCCATTAAATAAGTTAACCCGAAAGAATGTTAAATACATTTGGGATGATTCATGTGAACAAAGTTTCACCCAATTGAAAGAGTGTTTAACTTCTGCACCAGTCTTAATTTTACCATCAGGACCAGGGGGTTACTCTGTATTCTGTGATGCCTCAAAGATAGGCTTAGGGTGTGTGTTGATGCAACATGGTAAAGTCATAGCTTATGGCTCACGTCAGCTTAAAAAGCATGAATTGAATTACCCCACTCATGATTTGGAAATGGCAGCTGTAGTGTTTGCCCTAAAGATATGGAGACATTACTTGTATGGGGAAACTTGTAAAATTTTTACAGATCACAAAAGCCTTAAGTACATTTTTGAGCAGAGAGATCTCAATCTAAGGCAACGAAGGTGGATGGAACTTCTGAAAGATTATGATTGTACCATCCTTTACCATCCAGGTAAAGCAAATGTAGTGGCTGATGCTCTAAGTCGAAAGTCTATGGGAAGTTTAGCTCACATTGCCACTATAAGGAGGTCTCTAATACATGAACTACAAGAATTGGAAGCTGATGGAGTATTCTTCGAGATCACTGAGTCAGGTACATTTCTGGCTCATTTAACAGTTAGATCATCCCTTGTTGAAAAAGTAAAAGCAACTTTAGAAGGTGACATTGATATGGTCAAAATAAGAGATAAGGCAAGGCAAGGTCTAGCACCAAGTTTCTTGGTAGATGAAGAAGGAGTCTTATGGTTTAATGGTAGACTCTGTGTCCCCAACATTGAATCTTTGAAGCATGAAATCTTAATGGAAGCTCATGGTTCACCCTACGTTGTACATCCTGGTGCTGTGAAAATGTATCAGGACTTGAAACAAGTTTATTGGTGGGAGGGCATGAAGCGAGACGTGACTGACTTTGTAGCTCGATGTTTGACTTGTCAGCAAGTTAAAGCTGAACATCGACGACCACCTGGATTGATGCAAAAACTAGATATTCCCGAATGGAAGTGGGAAAGGATCACCATGGATTTTGTAGTAGGTTTACCTCGGTCAACAAAAGGAAATGATTCAATATGGGTCATAGTGGATCGACTTACTAAGTCAGCACATTTTCTTCCTGTTCATACCACTTTCAGTGTAGCAAAACTTGCTCGACTTTATGTTAAAGAAATAGTGAAACTTCATGGTGTACCAATATCCATTATATCAGACCGAGGACCTCAGTTTACTTCTCGGTTCTGGAAAGTCTTTCAAGAGGCTTTGGGTACCAAAGTGAATCTTAGCACAGCATTCCATCCTCAGACTGATGGACAGTCCGAAAGGACAATTCAGACTTTAGAGGATATGCTAAGAGCTTGTGTGATGGATTTCAGTGGAAGTTGGGAAGATCATTTGTCTCTTATTGAATTTGCTTATAATAACAGTTACCAAGCCAGTATTCAGATGGCACCTTTTGAGGCTTTGTATGGGAGACGGTGTCGATCTCCTATAGGTTGGTTTGAACTTGGTGAAACCAAAATATTTGGACCTGAGATGATACAGGAAGATATAAATAAGGTTAAACTGATCAGAGAGAAGTTGTTAACTGCTCAGAGTAGACAGAAGTCTTATGCGGACAACCGACGACGTGACCTTGAATTTGCAATAGGTGATATGGTTTTCTTACGAATCTCACCTATGAAAGGAGTAATGAGATTCGGGAAGAAAGGCAAGCTTAGTCCGAGGTATGTTGGCCCATATGAGGTTGTAGACAGAGTGGGTAATGTGGCATATCGCCTAGACCTACCTTCCAACCTAGAGGGAGTTCATCCAATATTTCATGTGTCCATGCTACGGAAGTATCTTCCTGATCCTTCTCATGTCATTCAACCCCAAGAAGTTCATTTTGATGAAACTCTCACCTACGAAGAGGTACCAGTAGCTATCCTTGATAGAAAAGTCAAGAAATTGCGTACCAAAGAAATTCCTACTGTCAAGGTTCTTTGGAGAAATCATTCTCGCGAGGAAGCTACGTGGGAGGCAGAAGATGAGATGTGGAAAAACTATCCACATTTATTTGAAACTTGAGGTAAGATTTTAATTCGGAGGACCGAATTCTTTTAAGGGGGGTAGAATGTAATACCCGTTAATTTCAGAATATAATTCGCTTAAGAGTATTTTAGAATTCTACAACGTTACTTTAGTTATTTATTTTGGTCATTTTTAATTTTCATATTTAATTGTTCTCTTTGAATATTATTTATGAAAATTGAGTTAAATGACTGGACTAAATATTTGCACAATGAGGGATATATTCTAAGAATGGTGAAATTCATGGAAAAGTGGTTGCAGAATGGTCAATTAATCCATTTATTGTAAATTGACTGGATGGGTTTGGATGTTGGGTTATGGATACCCATGGGTTATTGAATAACCCATTAGAAATATTTAATATAAAGTTTCAATAGTAACTTCATATTTTTCGCTCAGCCGAAGGAAGCAGAAAAGATTCTTTCTCAGTTCTTCATTTTCTTCTCAAATCCTTTCCTTGATCTTCAGAAGTTCGATTATTTGTTCGGTTCAAAAGCTTTGTAAGGATCAAAGGTAAGCTTTAATCCGATTATTTTCCTTAAATTTCAGTTTATGTAGAAGATCAGAGGAGGTTTTGTTCTTGAAGATTTTGATGATAATTCATGAATCTCAGTTGTTTTAGAAGTTATATTTGAGTTATAATCGGTTAAAAGAGTTGAAATTCTGGTTTTGAAACAAGAAAGGAAAGGATGAATTTTTGAAAGATTTTTCTGCAAAACCGAGTTACTGTAGCGACCAGGGATTTCGAAACAAAATCTGGAAAATTTTCGTCGGGTTACTGTAGCAGTACTGTAGTGTCGGCAGTCAACGGTACTGTAGCAGTCAACGTTACTGTAGCGAACCGGTACTGTAGTGAACCGTTACTGTAGCGAACCGACACTGTAGCAAACCGTACTGTAGCAACCCGTTACTGTAGCAGTCAGAAAATTTTACGTATTTTCGTGATTTTGTTTCCTTTCTTATGATTCCTTGTAATATATTTTACTAGGAAATTTTCCTACACAAATTCTAGTGTGGAACAAGGTAAACTTGGACAAACATCAAGGTGAGTGAATAACCTTGCTCAGCTACTTTGATATTACTAGTCAAAGTACAATATAAGTCCCATTTACAATATTATTTGGATAATAAGCAATTAATTTTTCATATGGGAGTATATGATGATCAGTAGAAATAAGAGTATGAAGAAACTATTTATTTCATGACAATTGTACTATGTGATGAATTCTCACTATTTTATTAATGAGTAAAGATCTACGGGATCTAATACACGAGTGTGAAAGGGTTAAAGTCCCATACTACTCGGTGTATATCTAAGAAATCTTATACACGAGTGTGAAAGGGTTAAAGTCCCATACTACTCAGTGCATATCTATGAAATCTATACACGAGTTGAAAGGGTTAAAGTCCCATACTACTCGGTGTATATCTATGAAATCTTATTCATGAGTTTGAAAGGGTTAGAGTCCCATACTACTCGATGTATAAGATAATTAATTATATGAGTAAATGTGGTATTTGTACTTTTGATATTTTATATAGTACAGTTATTTACTTACTGAGTTTTTAAATAAACTCACACTCCCTATGATTATTTTTTTTCAGATACAGAAAACAGAGAAGAAGAGAATCTGTTTGAAGATTAGAAGCCCCTTGGGATTATTCTCTATTTCTGTCTGGTGGGACACCAGTACTTATTAATGTGGATATTAGAAAAGCTCTGTATTTTCTATAGGTCTCCTAGGCTTGCGATGAGATAGAAATATCAGACTATATATGTCTATATTTGCTTATCAGATGAATATAATTCTGTAGTGTGGAATGAATGATTAAGGTTGAATGTAAAACCTTACAGAATATATGTATATAACGTATGTTTGAGAATTATATCAAATGAGTAGTATCTTTTCACATACTCAATTTTTGGGATGTGACAAATTTGGTATCAGAGGAAAGGTTTTATAGGTCCCCTATAGAGTACAGAGCAAAGTGATCTTTGTGGGCCCTTCCCTATTGTCATGAGCCGCGGCATGACCATAGGATTAGGTTCCATAAAAGACCTTGTAGAGTATAACGTCATTTTATAGATAACTTCTCAGTGGGGCTAGTAAGTGATATTTTGTTTATGTCTGAAAATTGTTTGTTATGTGTGTAGATCTGTGACAGATCAATGTCGGAAGGATCTTCTAATAATAATGAGCATATGGGTCCAAGGAGGGCCATAAATCCACCAGTACATGTGCAAGATGATCCTAACCGTGGTGATAGTTTACATGCTCAAAGTACTGAGGGCGCAACTAGTGAGCAAGCAAGAAGAGTCGAACCTGATGCTCATGTCGGTAATGCAACTATTGCACATGTGATTCATTTGATGAATGAACGATTTGACCGATTTGAGGCTGAAATGAGAGGTCGAGCTGCACAAGCTAACCTGCCAGTGGATCCTCCTATTGTTGAAGCTGAAAATGTACCACCAGCTCCGTTAGCGGGAGGAGTTAATGTAAGAGAGGTAAGAATGTCTGAATTCCAGAAAATGAGGCCTCCTACTTTTTCAGGGGAAGATCCCAAAGAGGACCCACAATGTTTTCTTGAAGATTGTGAAGCAATCTGTGATGCTATAGGGTGTTCTCCTACTCAAAAGGTAGAATTCACTTCCTTTCAGTTAAAAGGTAGGGCTGGTAAATGGTGGAGGAACTGGAAGAAAGCTAGAATTCAAGGCGCACCGCCAGTTATGTGGACAGAATTTTACAGATTGGTTATGGATGAATTTCTTCCGGCAAGTGAACGATCATCCAGGGCCAGAGATTTTCTGTATCTACGGCAGGGAACCATGACTGTTGATGAATATTCAGCTCAGTTTGTTAAATTATCTGAATATGCCCCTGAAATCATTCCTTCTGAAAGGAAGAAAATAGAAAAGTTTGTGGAAGGGCTTCGTGATGCCTTATATGATCAAGTGGGTTCTAATATGAATGATTACTCTTCGTACTCAGAAGCTGTTGATGTGGCCCGAAGAATGGAAAGGAGGTCAAAGAATAAAGAAGAATATCGTCAAAAGAAGAAGGCCAGATATAGGAGATCTTTTAATCAAGGGGAAGACTCAGGGACTTTTACTGCACCACAACAAGCTCCAGCCACTCCTACTAAGTCATCTTATTCTATAGCCAGTGTGGCTAAGCCTCGTTCAGAGAGCAGGGGTGGTTTTAGCTCTTCTAGTAGAGGAGGTACTCAAGGTAGAAGGGAAAAACCTCAATGTCCTGAATGTGGAAAGTTTCACTTCGGAGAATGCAGGTTAAACACTGTTGGTACAGGCTGTTTTCACTGTGGACAAAAAGGACATTTTATAAGGGAGTGCCCTCAACTCATGACAAGACCAGGTCAAGGGTCTACTTTGCCACCTCGACCACAATCTATTACTCAAACACCAACCCCTTCAACAGGGGGTAGTATGGGAAGAGGTTCTGGAAGAGGCCAAGGTGACCGTGGAAAACAAGCTGCTGGCAGAGGAAATGCAAGAATATATGCTCTAACCCGACAGGATGCTCAAACATCCAATGCTGTAGTTACAGGTATATTATCTGTTAATACTTTTGCTGCACGTATTTTGTTTGACCCCGGTTCTACTCACTCATATGTGTCACCCCTATTTGCCAAGAGATTTGCAATTGATTCGATTATTCTTAAAGAACCATTCTTGGTTTCCACACCGATGAGAGAGACTTTGATGGTTAAAACATGTTATCATTCTTGTAAAATAATCGTTGGAGGCATGGAAACTGAGATAGATCTTATGGTTCTCAATATGTTAGATTTTGATGTGATTCTAGGGATGGACTGGCTATCTTCTTGTCATGCTACTATAAATTGTCGTGACAAAGTTATTTCTTTTAATATACCGGGGAGGAGTAATTTTGTGTTTCAAGGAGATCGAAGTGATGTACCTTGCAACATGATATCTATGTTAAGTGCCCAGCGTATGTTGCGAAAGGGATGTCAGGGATTTCTAGCTTTTATCAAAGATTTAGAAAAGAAAGAACAGAAGTTAGAAGACATTCATGTGGTTAATGAATTCCCAGATGTGTTCCCAGAAGATTTACCTGGATTACCGCCAGAAAGAGATATTGAGTTCAGTATTGATTTGGTCTCAGACACAAGACCAATTTCTATTCCACCTTATCGTATGGCTCCTGTTGAGCTAAAAGAACTTAAAGAACAATTGGAAGATTTGTTAAACAAAGGGTTCATTCGCCCAAGTTTTTCACCTTGGGGTGCTCCTGTTCTTTTTGTGAAAAAGAAAGATGGTTCTATGAGATTATGTATAGATTATCGTCAACTGAATAAAGTCACAGTGAAGAATAAGTATCCTTTACCAAGGATAGATGATTTGTTTGATCAGCTTCAAGGAGCAAAATACTTCTCAAAGATTGATCTAAGGTCTGGATATCATCAGTTACGAATTAAGAGTGATGATATACCTAAGACTGCTTTTCGTACACGGTATGGACATTATGAGTTTCTTGTGATGTCTTTTGGGTTGACAAATGCACCAGCAGCATTTATGGATTTAATGAACAGAGTGTTCAAATCATTCCTTGATAAGTTTGTAATTGTGTTTATTGATGATATTTTGGTATATTCAAAGAGTCATGAAGAACATACTGAACATTTGAGAAAAGTGCTTCAGACTTTGAGAGAGCATCAGTTGTACGCAAAGCTCTCAAAATGTGAATTCTGGATGAGTCATGTAACATTTTTGGGACATGTTATTTCCCAAGAAGGTATTCATGTAGATCCAAGTAAAATTGAAGCAGTAAAACAATGGCCTCGACCAACAACTGTGTCTGAAGTACGTAGTTTTCTTGGCTTAGCAGGGTATTACCGTCGCTTTGTCAAAGATTTCTCTAAGACGGCTCTTCCATTAAATAAGTTAACCCGAAAGAATGTTAAATACATTTGGGATGATTCATGTGAACAAAGTTTCACCCAATTGAAAGAGTGTTTAACTTCTGCACCAGTCTTAATTTTACCATCAGGACCAGGGGGTTACTCTGTATTCTGTGATGCCTCAAAGATAGGCTTAGGGTGTGTGTTGATGCAACATGGTAAAGTCATAGCTTATGGCTCACGTCAGCTTAAAAAGCATGAATTGAATTACCCCACTCATGATTTGGAAATGGCAGCTGTAGTGTTTGCCCTAAAGATATGGAGACATTACTTGTATGGGGAAACTTGTAAAATTTTTACAGATCACAAAAGCCTTAAGTACATTTTTGAGCAGAGAGATCTCAATCTAAGGCAACGAAGGTGGATGGAACTTCTGAAAGATTATGATTGTACCATCCTTTACCATCCAGGTAAAGCAAATGTAGTGGCTGATGCTCTAAGTCGAAAGTCTATGGGAAGTTTAGCTCACATTGCCACTATAAGGAGGTCTCTAATACATGAACTACAAGAATTGGAAGCTGATGGAGTATTCTTCGAGATCACTGAGTCAGGTACATTTCTGGCTCATTTAACAGTTAGATCATCCCTTATTGAAAAAGTAAAAGCAACTTTAGAAGGTGACATTGATATGGTCAAAATAAGAGATAAGGCAAGGCAAGGTCTAGCACCAAGTTTCTTGGTAGATGAAGAAGGAGTCTTATGGTTTAATGGTAGACTCTGTGTCCCCAACATTGAATCTTTGAAGCATGAAATCTTAATGGAAGCTCATGGTTCACCCTACGTTGTACATCCTGGTGCTGTGAAAATGTATCAGGACTTGAAACAAGTTTATTGGTGGGAGGGCATGAAGCGAGACGTGACTGACTTTGTAGCTCGATGTTTGACTTGTCAGCAAGTTAAAGCTGAACATCGACGACCACCTGGATTGATGCAAAAACTAGATATTCCCGAATGGAAGTGGGAAAGGATCACCATGGATTTTGTAGTAGGTTTACCTCGGTCAACAAAAGGAAATGATTCAATATGGGTCATAGTGGATCGACTTACTAAGTCAGCACATTTTCTTCCTGTTCATACCACTTTCAGTGTAGCAAAACTTGCTCGACTTTATGTTAAAGAAATAGTGAAACTTCATGGTGTACCAATATCCATTATATCAGACCGAGGACCTCAGTTTACTTCTCGGTTCTGGAAAGTCTTTCAAGAGGCTTTGGGTACCAAAGTGAATCTTAGCACAGCATTCCATCCTCAGACTGATGGACAGTCCGAAAGGACAATTCAGACTTTAGAGGATATGCTAAGAGCTTGTGTGATGGATTTCAGTGGAAGTTGGGAAGATCATTTGTCTCTTATTGAATTTGCTTATAATAACAGTTACCAAGCCAGTATTCAGATGGCACCTTTTGAGGCTTTGTATGGGAGACGGTGTCGATCTCCTATAGGTTGGTTTGAACTTGGTGAAACCAAAATATTTGGACCTGAGATGATACAGGAAGATATAAATAAGGTTAAACTGATCAGAGAGAAGTTGTTAACTGCTCAGAGTAGACAGAAGTCTTATGCGGACAACCGACGACGTGACCTTGAATTTGCAATAGGTGATATGGTTTTCTTACGAATCTCACCTATGAAAGGAGTAATGAGATTCGGGAAGAAAGGCAAGCTTAGTCCGAGGTATGTTGGCCCATATGAGGTTGTAGACAGAGTGGGTAATGTGGCATATCGCCTAGACCTACCTTCCAACCTAGAGGGAGTTCATCCAATATTTCATGTGTCCATGCTACGGAAGTATCTTCCTGATCCTTCTCATGTCATTCAACCCCAAGAAGTTCATTTTGATGAAACTCTCACCTACGAAGAGGTACCAGTAGCTATCCTTGATAGAAAAGTCAAGAAATTGCGTACCAAAGAAATTCCTACTGTCAAGGTTCTTTGGAGAAATCATTCTCGCGAGGAAGCTACGTGGGAGGCAGAAGATGAGATGTGGAAAAACTATCCACATTTATTTGAAACTTGAGGTAAGATTTTAATTCGGAGGACCGAATTCTTTTAAGGGGGGTAGAATGTAATACCCGTTAATTTCAGAATATAATTCGCTTAAGAGTATTTTAGAATTCTACAACGTTACTTTAGTTATTTATTTTGGTCATTTTTAATTTTCATATTTAATTGTTCTCTTTGAATATTATTTATGAAAATTGAGTTAAATGACTGGACTAAATATTTGCACAATGAGGGATATATTCTAAGAATGGTGAAATTCATGGAAAAGTGGTTGCAGAATGGTCAATTAATCCATTTATTGTAAATTGACTGGATGGGTTTGGATGTTGGGTTATGGATACCCATGGGTTATTGAATAACCCATTAGAAATATTTAATATAAAGTTTCAATAGTAACTTCATATTTTTCGCTCAGCCGAAGGAAGCAGAAAAGATTCTTTCTCAGTTCTTCATTTTCTTCTCAAATCCTTTCCTTGATCTTCAGAAGTTCGATTATTTGTTCGGTTCAAAAGCTTTGTAAGGATCAAAGGTAAGCTTTAATCCGATTATTTTCCTTAAATTTCAGTTTATGTAGAAGATCAGAGGAGGTTTTGTTCTTGAAGATTTTGATGATAATTCATGAATCTCAGTTGTTTTAGAAGTTATATTTGAGTTATAATCGGTTAAAAGAGTTGAAATTCTGGTTTTGAAACAAGAAAGGAAAGGATGAATTTTTGAAAGATTTTTCTGCAAAACCGAGTTACTGTAGCGACCAGGGATTTCGAAACAAAATCTGGAAAATTTTCGTCGGGTTACTGTAGCAGTACTGTAGTGTCGGCAGTCAACGGTACTGTAGCAGTCAACGTTACTGTAGCGAACCGGTACTGTAGTGAACCGTTACTGTAGCGAACCGACACTGTAGCAAACCGTACTGTAGCAACCCGTTACTGTAGCAGTCAGAAAATTTTACGTATTTTCGTGATTTTGTTTCCTTTCTTATGATTCCTTGTAATATATTTTACTAGGAAATTTTCCTACACAAATTCTAGTGTGGAACAAGGTAAACTTGGACAAACATCAAGGTGAGTGAATAACCTTGCTCAGCTACTTTGATATTACTAGTCAAAGTACAATATAAGTCCCATTTACAATATTATTTGGATAATAAGCAATTAATTTTTCATATGGGAGTATATGATGATCAGTAGAAATAAGAGTATGAAGAAACTATTTATTTCATGACAATTGTACTATGTGATGAATTCTCACTATTTTATTAATGAGTAAAGATCTACGGGATCTAATACACGAGTGTGAAAGGGTTAAAGTCCCATACTACTCGGTGTATATCTAAGAAATCTTATACACGAGTGTAAAAGGGTTAAAGTCCCATACTACTCAGTGCATATCTATGAAATCTATACACGAGTTGAAAGGGTTAAAGTCCCATACTACTCGGTGTATATCTATGAAATCTTATTCATGAGTTTGAAAGGGTTAGAGTCCCATACTACTCGATGTATAAGATAATTAATTATATGAGTAAATGTGGTATTTGTACTTTTGATATTTTATATAGTACAGTTATTTACTTACTGAGTTTTTAAATAAACTCACACTCCCTATGATTATTTTTTTTCAGATACAGAAAACAGAGAAGAAGAGAATCTGTTTGAAGATTAGAAGCCCCTTGGGATTATTCTCTATTTCTGTCTGGTGGGACACCAGTACTTATTAATGTGGATATTAGAAAAGCTCTGTATTTTCTATAGGTCTCCTAGGCTTGCGATGAGATAGAAATATCAGACTATATATGTCTATATTTGCTTATCAGATGAATATAATTCTGTAGTGTGGAATGAATGATTAAGGTTGAATGTAAAACCTTACAGAATATATGTATATAACGTATGTTTGAGAATTATATCAAATGAGTAGTATCTTTTCACATACTCAATTTTTGGGATGTGACAGTTCTGGCTAAGGAAAGACCTGGTTTTTAAGTGTGTCCAGTGTGACCCTCCACTCTTTCCTGGGAACTTACCTGGTGTACTCTTTTACAGATTGTATTCTCTATTTCTGGTATGAATAGTAATCGTACGTATAAATAGTGACCGTACGTATGAATAGTAACCGTATATATGAATAGTAACCGTATATATGAACAGTAACCGTATATATGAACAGTATCTGTACGAAAACAATCCTGACGTATTTTCTCTAATCTTTCATGAAAATCTCCGTAGCAGAACACCGAAATTCACCTGAGAACTCTTGTCTGTAATGACTTAGAGAAGCGATGTTCGTACGGAATCCAGGTGAGTGAAACGACCCCGTTTTAATAGAGTTTTAGCATTACTGGTGATAAAAAGTATGTCGTAGGACACTCCCAAGATTCATAGGGGGAAATTGGATTCAGAATGACGAATCTAAATGAGATAATTAATCCATAAGTATGGATAAAATGAAATAAGTATCTTATAATGATGTGAAGTTTGAATGTTTTCAAAAATGGATTAATTGTTATCTTGATATGTGGTTTATAAATCCATAATATAGTTATATACTATACCTGTTATATGGATGAATATTATATTGAGCTTCTGATTATGATATGAAATGCTATTGATTGTGATTGAGCGGGACAGTACCCCCTCTCACAGCAAGGCGGAAAACCCGGTTGACAGGGTGTCTTGACCAATGAGTGTGGAGACAACGATTCCCTCAGTAGGGATATAGCCCGGATTGGTGATAAATCCGTGAGGCGCCCTAGCTAAGAGGATGAGGTTGTGCGTCATGGCGGAAATATACATAATTGGTGAGCCGGCCTTTGTGCGCTCTCCGGGATATATTGCCATTGACGAGTACTAGTAACGTTTGTTGAATTGGATGAATTTTTATCTTGTATGTAAGAGGATGATGTTGTGCGTCATGGCGGAAATATACATAATTGGTGAGCCGGCCTGTGTGCGCTCTCCGGGATATATTGCCATTGACGAGTACTAGTAACGTTTGTTGAATTGGATAAATTTTTATCTTCTGTCTATTGGTTGAGTATGAGCCTTTGGATATGCTTGCATGACTGGTAATGTATTTGAATTTTATTAATGCGAGGCCGATTCGCTCATTGAGTTTAAAAGCTCACATTGTTTGTACAACCTTTTTGTTCAGATCAGGTTGCCATCGAAGAATATCTGCTAGAGGAGTAGATCACTTTGGACCTTCCCGTTGTCGGGTAGACCTCTCTTCTGTTATAGATTATGTTGCTCTGTAATCGTCTAGGACATCTAGTTCAGGGGTTCGACATTTGGCTTGTATGTCAGTATAATAATGTATTTTAAATTGATAATCTATGATTTTCATATAAGAAAATTTGATATATTTATCGGAAGGCTTACAGTGATGAGAGATTCATCATTGTGCCGGTCATGTGCCCAGAAAACGGGTCGTGACAAAGTTGGTATCAAAGCAAAGGTTGTTAGGTCTCCTAGTGATTACAGAGCAAGGTAACCTTAGTAGGACCTCCTCTATCGTTGTGAACCCGGGCACAACTATAGAGAGATGGCTCTACTGAAGGTCCTGTAGGATGTTTTCATTTCCTTTCCCTCCGAGACTTATCTCTTCTTGAGAAGTATGTTCTCAGTTTTAGTTTTATACAGATGTGGCTACACTTTTGAACTTAGTCAAGGAAAAGTTGTTACTTGTTTTGATTCCGTTGCTGTCGGATCAAATTTTTATATGGTGGATTTTATAAGCTGAATTCATGATTGATTTTGTGTAGTTATATTATTTTAGGGTACCAGCCAATAAAAGAAACCACTCGCATTAAAAACAAAAAAAAAACTGAAGGATTACATTGCAAAAAAGAAGAAGTTTACTCATGCATGAGTAATCTAAAAGCGAGGTGGTCTTGGATTAGGAGGGTTGTATTGTATCATCACCCCTCGACCATTCCTTGGAGCAAGGGACATAGCAATGTCGCGGAGGGTAGTGTAAATCCCATTCATACAATCAACACTTCTTTGTTGTTGATTGCAGAAGCACTGGGTAGACCAATAGAAGAACCTGTCTATTCTTGAAGTCATTTCTGCATGATTGCGTTTAGTTAACTTCTCCAGGTCTCCTATCATCTTTTTCAGATTTTTCACCTCCTGCTCTAGACAAGCGATTTTGTCCTCCGAGGTATGGCCCGTGCTAGTCTCCTCAGCTTCCTCGATCTTCTTCATTTTCTTCTCCTTCTGTTTCTCTGGAGACCCCTCAAAAGGTCTTTTGCCCTTGTCTTTGCCCAGACTTAAGTTTAAGTCGAGCTCTTCTTCCTTAGCCTCTACTGTGAGATCAATGTACTTCCTTGAGGCCATGATTTGGAAAAATTTAGAAATTTTTGTAAGAGTATGAGGCGAGAGGAATACTGGGGGATTGTAGGCTCGGAGATTATTACTCTTTGTGGTGTGGTAACTGAGAACGCTGAGAAGGTTTTTATAGAGAAAAAATTTGGACTAAGAGACAAAGAAGATATCTCTTCACCGCACCCCTACACGATCAACCTATGGATTTCTGCAAGCTGGAAGCCAGAAGTCTGGGTAGGCGTGCACACCGATAGCGCGTTGCATTAATGCCAAAACCACGAAAGTCAGTATTCGGTGGATTTGCGGCCGATTTTACTCGGTTTTCCCATTTCTCCCGTTGGCATTTTTTGAAATTCAAAGAAGTTAATGATATAGCCATTAAAGATTGCCTTGGATGCTTTTATGATGAACTGAAATACATTTCTCCGTTTTATTGTGTTGTTCTTAAGAGCCTTCAGTTGAGTATAACATACATAATTGATTGAATCATGTTGTAATTACATTTATGTATGTTATTCATGCATAATGAGTGAAGGCTACGATCAAGGAGAATATGTGATGATCCTACATATACTCATAGAGATGTGAAATCAAAATGACTTGGATAGAATAAAATGTGTAGATGATGATATATCTTCATGGTTACACATACTTACATATAATGCTCTCGTGGGCAAATGAAAGGCAGTGATTTCCTTACATCATGATAATACTTACTGCATGTGACCGTAAGCAGTTAACTTTGTTTTAATATATTGATATACATATATTATGTGTAAATCCAGAATAAAGACACCGATCAGAATCTAAGATAAGGCTAATATGAGACTACCCGATCATAGAGGGACATCGTGATATGGGATTACAGGATAAAACAAGTTAGAGGGAGAAAATCTCAGACTGAAGAGCGTAGTTAGTCAGAACTTTGAGAAAGGTCAAGATTAGCCGAAAATTTTTTGAGGAAATCTTTGACTTATGTTAATTGCATTTACTATTTATCTGCATGTCCGACATTAATTGCTGGCATTGCGACATATGTGATATGTAAACCTTATAGCGAGCGGCGTGTAGGTTGTGGTGGCTTTAGCTCCAGGGGCTTCGGGTTGTCTATAAATCTTGTATGCCCGTTACTCTACTCATCGCACCAAGCAAACCTACTTCTTTCATTACATACCTATTTCTCAATTTTCATTCCTTTCTCATTCGAAGTTATTTCTGAGATCCTTAGAGCAATGGCTGATAATAAGTCTTTCAACTTGAATTTTGAGACTGGCAATGTAGAGCTTGATTTAAATCTAAGTCTCGGAGACAACAAAGGGAAGAGACATGTAGACAGGTCACCAGAAATTAAGAAAAGAAAGAGGGATGTAATAGAGTTGGAGGAGGACAGTACTGCAACATCCTCAGAAAATAAGCTTGCGTTCCTGGAGCGTAAGATCGAAAATATGGAGCGTAAGATAGAGAGCCTGGAATACAAGACAGAGGACCAGAAACGACTAATAAGTCATCTCTTTGAAAACCAAGAGAAACTGATAAACCGTCGTTTCGGGGAACTGGCTAATCGAGTTGATAGACATTCAATGTTTGCAACTCAAAATTTTCGTGACCAACAAGCAAGGTGTATTGACTGTATGAACGGAGTGACTTATGCTCTTCGCCAAATTTCTCAGGCGCTTCCTTCAGAAACCCTTTCTAGGCTGCAACGATTAGCTTCCTCCTTAAGGTCTGAAGCACCTTCCTCTTCTAGACCTGGAGCACCTTTTACATTTCAAAAGCCTCCTCGTCCTTAATTTATTTTTCTTTTGTTTGTACCTAAAGCTACATTTGGTGTAAGCTTCACGTATTAAAATTATCTATGTACTAGAAATAAAATTTAAGTTAGTATCTAGATCTTCTTTGTTGAAGTGATTCATTTTACTGAAAGAACTTGAGGAATGAAAAGATATTGGACTTGTTATATTTCATACTTGATTCCAAAGCATAGTATAGTAATATCTTTTTGACTGAGCAGAGTTACTAAAATGATATTTCATTGCACTTCTGAGCTATGGAGGAATGCTGAATAAGTATTTTATGAACCTATAGAACTATGGGTTTGCCTCAATCATTGAAGGGATGCGACTCTATATGAGTCATTGAGGTGAGAGGAATTTCCATATATATAATTATGCATGAGGAGTATGTTATTTACTTAACACATTTTCTGGGATTGTTCTTCCTAGATATTTATGTAATAATTTTACGTGATTTTTCCTTTTATATGACGCATTCAGCTGAGAGTGTTGCCTTAAGGTAGAAAGATCGCCTTCGGGCAAGAGTATTACCTATGACCAAAATGATGCCTTCGGATAGGGTACTTGTATTCGTAAAAGTTATAAGCTATGTGTATGGTAGCTTGTGTTCTGATATTCAGTATAAACTGGAAAGACCACGTGCCACTTTTGAGATGACACCTATTTGAGGTTTTACATAGAGACAGTTCGTCTCTGATTAGGTGGATTGAGTTTGGTAAAGGTTATGAGGATGAGACACTTTATGGTACAAAAGGTTGTGGAGAAGATTAAACTGATGAGGAAGAGATTACTTGCTGTCTAGAAAAGGCAAAAGTCTTATGCAAATTATTGATAATGCGGTTTAGAGTTCACAGTCAATGGTATACTATTCTTGTAAATCTCACCAAGGGTGTGATAAGGTTTTGGAAGAAAGAGATGCAAAGGATGAGATATGGACGAAGTAATCACATTTATTTCAGTCTTGAGATGAGTTTTGAATTCGGGGGACCGAATTCTCTTAAGGGGGTGATAATGTAATACCCAAGAAAAATAAAATATAAATATTTGTTTACAAACTACTGTTACAATTTCAGTATACGGTACTATTCACCCGTATAATACTATTTACGTATACGATACTGTTCATTATACAATCGAAATGTCAAGTACTAAATGTGGTTTGGTCATAAGAGAAAACTAGAAAGAAGTTTGTAGGAGAAAATGACGTTTTATGTGTAAAAAATACCCTCAGGGACTAAATTGAAAGGACTGATTTGAAAAAGAAACTTAAAGGTTTAAGGTAAAAGGATAGTTTTTTCCTTTAAGTTTTCAATAGTAATAATAGAAAAATTTTCGGCCGCTGTTTGCACAGTAACTGCATTATTAGAAATGTTATTTTCATGAATAGTAAATTGAATATTTTATTAGCGTATAGTGTCAAATAGTACCCTTGACTTTTGCTATAAATAGGCCATTCCATTTCACTTCTAAACTCACACCTTCAACTTCTCTTCTTCTCTCCTTAAGTTTCTCTTACTCCAAAGCTAGGCGTCTGAGATTTTGGGCCTTTCCTTTTCAGCTTAGGTAAGGATAGTATGCCCTTTCTATGTCTTTCAAATTTTAGAAGTTAATTTCTTAAGTATGCTCTGTGGTTGCGGCCTTGGCTGATCTTTCACATTAGAAAAACTGTCCTTAGCTGTTTATATGTTATTTTGATTCTCTGATTACCGAAATAGAATGTAAACTGTGAAGAATACATGTCTAGGAAAGTTCTGGCTAAGGAAAGACCTGGTTTTTAAGTGTGTCCAGTGTGACCCTCCACTCTTTCCTGGGAACTTACCTGGTGTACTCTTTTACAGATTGTATTCTCTATTTCTGGTATGAATAGTAATCGTACGTATAAATAGTGACCGTACGTATGAATAGTAACCGTACGTATGAATAGTAACCGTATATATGAATAGTAACCGTATATATGAACAGTATCTGTACGAAAACAATCCTGACGTATTTTCTCTAATCTTTCATGAAAATCTCCGTAGCAGAACACCGAAATTCACCTGAGAACTCTTGTCTGTAATGACTTAGAGAAGCGATGTTCGTACGGAATCCAGGTGAGTGAAACGACCCCGTTTTAATAGAGTTTTAGCATTACTGGTGATAAAAAGTATGTCGTAGGACACTCCCAAGATTCATAGGGGGAAATTGGATTCAGAATGACGAATCTAAATGAGATAATTAATCCATAAGTATGGATAAAATGAAATAAGTATCTTATGATGATGTGAAGTTTGAATATTTTCAAAAATGGATTAATTGTTATCTTGATATGTGGTTTATAAATCCATAATATAGTTATATACTATACCTGTTATATGGATGAATATTATATTGAGCTTCTGATTATGATATGAAATGCTATTGATTGTGATTGAGCGGGACAGTACCCCCTCTCACAGCAAGGCGAAAAACCCGGTTGACAGGGTGTCTTGACCAATGAGTGTGGAGACAACGATTCCCTCAGTAGGGATATAGCCCGGATTGGTGATAAATCCGTGAGGCGCCCTAGCTAAGAGGATGAGGTTGTGCGTCATGGCGGAAATATACATAATTGGTGAGCCGGCCTTTGTGCGCTCTCCGGGATATATTGCCATTGACGAGTACTAGTAACGTTTGTTGAATTGGATGAATTTTTATCTTGTATGTAAGAGGATGATGTTGTGCGTCATGGCGGAAATATACATAATTGGTGAGCCGGCCTGTGTGCGCTCTCCGGGATATATTGCCATTGACGAGTACTAGTAACGTTTGTTGAATTGGATAAATTTTTATCTTCTGTCTATTGGTTGAGTATGAGCCTTTGGATATGCTTGCATGACTGGTAATGTATTTGAATTTTATTAATGCGAGGCCGATTCGCTCATTGAGTTTAAAAGCTCACATTGTTTGTACAACCTTTTTGTTCAGATCAGGTTGCCATCGAAGAATATCTGCTAGAGGAGTAGATCACTTTGGACCTTCCCGTTGTCGGGTAGACCTCTCTTCTGTTATAGATTATGTTGCTCTGTAATCGTCTAGGACATCTAGTTCAGGGGTTCGACATTTGGCTTGTATGTCAGTATAATAATGTATTTTAAATTGATAATCTATGATTTTCATATAAGAAAATTTGATATATTTATCGGAAGGCTTACAGTGATGAGAGATTCATCATTGTGCCGGTCATGTGCCCAGAAAACAGGTCGTGACATTAATTATCTAAGCTAATCCTCTAATTGATACAAAATTTATAGGCAACATTACAAAGGGGACTAAAATGTAAACTTCAAAAATAAAAGAATTAAAAAAGTAAAAACCATGAGGACCAAAGTGAAAAAATATATATAAAAGCATGGATCAAGCAAACAGTCAAAGCAAAAAAAAAATGTGCTAAAGTGACCAATATGAAAAAGAAAGAGGACTACAATGAAAGGAAGCATAAACATTGGGCTAGAGTGAAATTTAACAAAATTTTAGGGCTCAAACTTGTAATTTTTGCCAAAAAGAAAGAAGTCATTTTACCTTGTTTCAAGCAAGATTTGGCCTTCTCCTCCTCTTGGGTTTTGCAACTTTGGATGGTAGCTTTGACGACTAGTTGACATAAAAAATCTTAAACAAGTATCTTGTACATATTCTATTTTTAGGATGGTACCTCTCAATACTTGAACTCTCTTTCATGAGTTTTGGAATGTTTTGAGTGTGTGAAAGATTAGGTATGGTGAAGGGAAGAAGAAACAAGAATGAGTGTGAGAGAGAGCTTGATTGATAGTGTTTCTTTAACAAGAGCTCTTTTGGTTGCTTCTTCTCTCTAACAATAGGCGGGTGTTGGTGGTGGAAGAAAATGAGGGAAAACAACAAAGAAATCAAGAGAAGAGGGAAATGTGAGAGACAACAATTTTTTCAAATGAAGGAGGGGTAGCAAAGGAAAAATCATTAAAAAACATAAGCATAGAAGTAATGGAATTGCATTTAATGATCCAAAAGCTTTGTTCAATTACATTGAGCAAAACCAAGGTTTACCGCTAGAGTTAATTCTGCCATTCAAGCTAATCCTCAATCAAATAGAACCATTTTCATCCAAAATGTGATTAATAAGAAGTAAAGGCACGTTTAAGTCTTCCCATTGTGCAACCAAACAAGCACATAGTCCAAATGTTGTTGATATTGTTGATTATTGAACCAACTCATTTATCCTTTAACACAGTATGCCACATGAAGGTTCAACCAAACAAACTTCACCAGCATATGCTTACAATATTCCTTTCTTTGTTGATTTAGAGATTATATCCATAGTTTTAAAAATTGGTCTAGTCATTATTAACTCTCAGAACTCGAAGAAGAAGTTGGGTCAATAGATCACTGGGTTACTGGTCTAACTTTTGAGTTATCAAGTCAATTGTTGAATTAAGAAAATAAATAAATAATGTTACGTATGTTCACAAATCAATTAAATCAAGTAAAATAAAGAATTTATATATTAATTTCACAATCAAAACATCCTAAAAAATATATCCTAAAATAACTTAGCACACACATTTCATATTTGATAAATATATATAATCCTTTATAATAAAATTTATAAGTTATTAAAAAATTAAAGTAATTTATTTACAAATATTTTATTTTTATTTTTAATATAATGTGAAATTATAAAATTCTTTTCTAAGGTTGTTTAACTTTCATGATTTAAAATTATTTTACATAAAATAATAATTTGATTTGCATAACATAGTGACATGTTATATGTTATAATAACAAAACTTATTGTGCTCCAATTCCCACATTATAGATTTAAGTAAAGAAAAAGCAAAAAAAAATTTAAATAAAAAAAAAGTCATGAATTACTCGAGTTTTGACCAAGTCGCTTGCAACCCAATCTAATTAAGTGACTTGAATCAAACTGGTTGTCGATTCCCAAGCCTAACTAATTAAAAACAGGTCACGAATTGCTCAAGTTTTTAAAAATTTCAATCGCAATTAGAGTATTGATGGCTTCCTGTCTCCAGCCACATTCAATGGTACACTAAAATTCATTAAAATAATGCTAATTGGTCACCACACTTGTAATTCTAAATTTGATCAACAAAAATTTATACCGGTTATTTAATCATAATTGCGGATGGTTGTAGTTACTATAGACTTATACCAATAATTTCTTTGAGCGTACTATACCACTAGTACAAAGTACAAACCCATGGAGACAAACTTCGATTTTTCCCTCTTCTTTTAGAATAACCATTATTTATAAATTTGTTACACTTCAATTAATCTGATTTAAATTAATTTAAATTCACAATAATATTTGAGGACTATCTTCTCTCTAATAATTTTTTAAGTCCGATGGTTTGTGTCTTTTATTGACAAATGCCGCAGTTTCTTGGTAAAACAAGAGTCTAATGAGTGCTCAATATTTCCCAGTTTTCTACAGCATGATCCAAACCCAGATTGTGGTTTCATTAGGACAACGCAAAAAAAAAAAAAAATCCCAATCAATCCTTATCTACCTTCTTTTAGAAAAAGGGCAATATACATGAATCTTCTTGTGTTCATACATCACAAAAAAATAGGGTGGTTGAAAGGAAAACCAATCATCTTCTTTTTCAAATGCAAGAGCCTTTTTTTCAAATTAATGTTCCAAAACAATATTAGGGGGAAGCTGTCTTAAACACTACCCATCATTAACAGACTTCTTCCTCAACTTCTTGGCCTTAAAAGTCCTATGTAGGTCCTCACCGAATTCTTTTCTAACTTTAATGCATCCAATAATCTCAGTTTCAAAGTTTTTAAATAAATTGTCTTTGTTCATATGCATTCCCCAAACAACACGAAACATGACCCTCGAGCCCTTAATGTGTTTACCTTGACTATTCATCCACTCACAAAATGTCATCATCCTCCTACTGGGAAATACTATTTCCAACTGATGTCACTTTTACTAAATTTACCTCCTACTTTACTCCTCTTTTTTTTTTTTGTGTCCAATCATCCACTTCAAAACCCCAAGGTGTTGAGATAACTTACTCATATGTTTTTCAACATAATGATTATGATGTTGTTATTGCTTAAAGAAATGGCACTAAAAATTGAACTAAATATCATATGTCTTCCTTTTTTACATATGAGAATATTTCCTCTAACCACAAAGCCTTTTCTTTTTTGGACTAATCTCAATACCATTCCTGTTTCCGAGACTTATGAAGAATGGCAGAATGAAAATTCCCTGTGAAATTGCTTGCTTACCTTTCTGAAAATCTCTCATTTCGCATGCTGCGTACATGCCTTGTGTGGAATATAAGATTCCCTTAAATTAATAACAGAAATGAAAATAATTTTGCATGCAAGTTGATCCCTGAGAAGTCTACTCTGCCAGGCCACTAGACCAGCCTATCCGTTATGCTCCTCGTCAAAGTCAACTCTTGATTACTATTTTTATATTACTTATAATAACAGCTATTTACGAGATTCTTCATTTTTTCAACACTGCAGCTTTACGTTATTCAATAAGCAACTACGACTAAGTTGATTTCAACTTAAGGACTACCATAGGGGAAAAAAGTCATAAGAAATATTATGTCACTCAGAATGGAAAC
Source organism: Biancaea sappan (assembly GCA_037074585.1). Taxonomy (NCBI): domain Eukaryota; kingdom Viridiplantae; phylum Streptophyta; class Magnoliopsida; order Fabales; family Fabaceae; genus Biancaea; species Biancaea sappan. The sequence continues at coordinate 8,514,339 of CM073492.1, read as the reverse complement.
TAATATTTAAAATTCCTCAGTTTTGGCGTTGACAAAAGAAACTTCCAAGTAAAGTATTGTATTTTAATGAAAATGCAAATTCCTTTTTTTTTTCTAAGGGAAGATAATATCAAAGCTCAGAAAATTAAACCAATCATTAAATCAATAAAGATATTGATTCAAGATTCACTGATCCAATAACTATTGAATTGGTTGTAATTAAATATATATAAATTCTATTTTATATATTAACAATCTAATATAATAAATTAATGAGTTTTACATTTTTTATTTAACAAAATTACAAAGAGTCTAGACAAACAATTAAGTATTTTTGTATATATTTAACAAGTATATTTAATTTGAAAAATATATGAATATGAAACAAAATTTAAAATTAGTTACAAAATATTATATCAATAGTACCTATATGTAAAATCACACATTAATACTAAAGCAAAAAAAAAAAAACTAAAATCGATTCAGTCATTAAATTGTCTAATTTTTACAATTTTTGACTGGTTCAACTAATTTTTTATAGATTTTTTCACTAACTGATTTACTAAGTTAAACCAAACTATTTGTACAACTAATTCATAGATTTTCAAGTCCAACTGATCAATTCAATCTTATTTCCTAAACAATAAATTATATAGAGGCAACTGGCCATCAAAGGTGAGAATTTGATAAAGATCCCAAATTGAATTCTCTTTATATATATATATATATAAAAGAATAGGAAATTAAACAGCTATAAGTAACACTACATAAATTACTGATATAATTTAACGTTTTAAAAGAGAAATATACATTGCTACAAGCAAGAAGACTGAATACATGGCACACAGTATAGTATAGTGACCAAAGTGAGAGTCCGACGACGTTTTAGTTGTGATATCCTGTTAACTTGCTTATAGTTATCGTCCCAAATGGCTCTGCAAGACAACGTTGCGTGGTGGCCGAAAGGTCTTGCGCCACCGAACGCATGGAGGGTCTGGACTCTGGGAAGTTTCGCGTGCATGCCATCCCTATTGTCACTATGAACGCTATTGCTTCAGCTAAGTGGCCCCTTGGAGGTGATAGCCTCTGGTCTAGCACGTCCTTCAGAAACACCTCTGTATCCTCCATGGATGATGACAAATGCTTCATTGAAGACATCAAAGTCAGGAGATCTCCAGGGTGCTTCCCCATCACTATCTCCAATGCCACTACTCCGAAGCTATACACATCGCACTTCTCGGTGACCTTCATGGTTTGTGCGAGCTCTGCAAATATCACATTTTATTAGAAATCCTTGATTGCATGTGCCTAGATTGTAAATTGGTAAGGCTTGAAATTGAAAGAATTGAGAAGATAAAACACAGATACCTGGAGCCATGTAGCCATATGACCCAGCAATGGAGGTCCAGGTTATTGAATTGGGGATTAGTAGCTTTGCTGTGCCAAAATCTGCAAGCCGGGGTTCAAAATCTGAGTCCAGTAATATGTTATTCACCGCCACGTCTCTGTGCACTACTGGTGGGGAACAATCGTTGTGAAGGTAGGCAATTGCATGTGCTATGCTCTGTACAATCTTTATCCTCGTAGGCCAGTTTAGTTCTAATTTACCTTCTTCCCCAAATAACACTTTTCCCAAACTTCCTTTTTCTATATATTCATACACCAAGTACATGCGTCCCCTGCTGGAACAGAACCCATAAAGCTTGATGATATTACGGTGCCTCACTCCTGTAAGTGTTCTTATCTCATTCTCAAAATTTTGGCGATTCATTGCTGGAATGTCAGTGGAGTTTGAGATATTAAGCCTTTTAACTGCAACAGTTAGACCTGTTGGCAGTACTGCTCTATACACGCTTCCAAATCCTCCTTTTCCTATGCAGTGCTTCTCATTGAAGTCATTGGTTGCTTTGACAATTTCAGCAAATGTCAAATTTTCATCTCTTCCCCATACCATGGATACAGTTTTTTCACTCTTTTCACTATCTTTGGTCTCTTCATCAAGGGGTTTGGCCTGCCAACGGAATGCTAGGATTCCTATAACAACCATCCCTATTATTAATAGTGCACCAACTGGTATAATAACCCCAAGAAGAACCTTTTTGTTCAAACCTTTGGGCTTATCTGAGGTAGTTACTATGAAGCAAGCAGTTAATCCTTGTACTTCCCCACACAAGCCAGAGTTCCCAACATAAGCTTCAGCAGGGGCTGTATGGAAAATACCTCCGGTCGGGATTGAACCCGTCAAGTTGTTATAAGAAAAATCAACAGATTGAAGACTGAGCATACTTGAAAAGGTTTGAGGGATTGTCCCTGCAAGATGGTTGTGTGAGAGATTGAGAATCATCAAAGAAGTGAGCTTTTTAAGGTTTTGAGGAATTGGCCCTGAAAGAGAGTTGCTGCTGAGGTCTAAGAAATACCGAAGTGAGAACAAATTGCCAAGCTCAGACGGTATCTCCCCAGATAAGTTGTTGTGGCTTAAGTTCAAGCTCATTAAGCGGTTTTGGTCACCGAGCTCTTTTGGTATGTTTCCAGTGAAGTTGTTATCTGACAGATCAAGATAATCAAGCTGAGCCAATTTGGCAATACTCTGTGGCATCTGTCCTGTTAAGTGGTTCCTGTTCAAGTCCAGCTTGTACAGCTGACTTAGATTCCCCATTTCAGGTGGGATATTGCCAGTCAATTCATTGGAGTGCAGGCTCAAATACCGCAATTGGCTCAACTTACTCAGTTCAGATGGAATTCTACCAGAAAGTTTATTCCTGTCCATATCAATCCTACTCAAGTTTACACTCTCAGCCCACTGAGGAGAGAGCTCGCCAACAAACTGATTACCACTCAATGAGATAAAATCAAGTTTGGGGTGAACTCCAAATGCTTCTGTGATGTTTCCAGTGAAGTGATTTTCATCAAGCCGAACTCTAACTAGTTCTGAACAATTCCTCAAGCACTGTGGCAATTGCCCAGAAAAGCCGTTGTTATTCACAGTCAAATTTATTAGCTTGAAACCACTGCACAGATCTTGTGGTAGTTCTCCAGAGAAGTTGTTGTTTGAGAAGCTGACACGATTCAAAGAAGGACTGTACTTCCCAAAATTCTTGGGAATATTTCCTGTAAAATTATTGGAGAACACTGAAAATGACCATAACTCAGTTAGCTGAGAAATGGTCTCTGGCAACTCTCCATGCAAACAGTTATTATCGACGTCAAAAAATTTGAGCGAGGTCAAGTTACCAATTTCCATGGCAATGGCTCCAGAGAGTTTATTGAAGAAAAGATTTATGGTTGTAATGTTTGTAAGAGTCCACAAGGTTGGAGGAATTGGACCTGAGAATTGGTTTCCTGAAAGGTCTAACTCTGTCATCACTCTCAAGTTTCCAATCTCCTGAGGAATGGGACCAGAGAACTCATTATTGTATAGATATAGGGTTTGGATCTTTGTTAATAGGCCGATCTCTGGAGGATGTTCTCCTGCGAATTCATTGTTTTGAAGTTGCAGGGAGAACAACTGAGTCCAATTGGAGATCAATGAGGAAGAAATCTGACCAGAAAAAGAATTTTCTGATATCCCCAGTTTTGATATTTTGGTCAGGTTAGACAATGACAAAGGCAAAGGACCAGTCAAATTATTCAATGCTAAACTCAGGAAGGTAAGATTAGTACAGAAGCCAAGCTCAGAAGGGATTGTGGAGTTCAATAAATTTTGACGGAGATCAAGTCTCATTAGATCCTTGAGCTTGCCTAGTGAGGAAGGAATTTCTCCTCCAATTGAGTTGTTATTCAATTCAAGAAATTGAAGTCTAGAAATCAATCCTAACTCTGAGGGAATAGGACCAGTAAACTTGTTACTCCCAAGTCGTAGTTCTTTTAGTTTAGAAAGCTTGAACAAGTTTGATGACAAAGGTCCTTCTAGCCCACAATTTGTGAGATTGAGGTATTCAAGCTTACCCAGATTGGTATACATGGATTCTGGTATTAAGCCAGTCATACCATTCTGGGAGATGTCAAGGTATGTCAAGTTCTGACACTCTAGAATGAAACTTGGGAATTCAGAAGTAAAAGAATTGAGAGTCAAACTGAGGTGGGTTAAAGATGACATTCCTGAATATTGTGACCAATTAGCAGGGGATATAAAGTAGTTTACTCCAAGGTCTAGGTACCATAACTTTGGAAGATTTGTGAGCTGATAGGGAATGGTACTGTTGAGGCTGTTGTAGTAAACACTAAGATATTGAAGCTCCTTCAGCTGACCCAGCTCAGAAGGAAGTGTTCCTTCAAAGGAGTTTAATCCCAGGTCCAAGAAAGTGAGCTTGGGGAGGTTACCAATTGCAGATGGAATTGACCCGGTGAAATTGTTTCTATTGAGGTTGAAGAGAGTGAGATTGGGAAGAGAAGCAAAATCCAACTCTTCAAGTGTTCCAGTGAGATTTGCATAAGAGAGATCTATCCCTGAGACTATTGTGTTAGTCTTATCACAACCAATGGCTTCCCAATTGCAAAAGTTGTTGAGGTTGATGAGAGACCATGAGTTGAGAAAAGAAGGAAGAGGAGGAGAAAAGCTGGTTTTCCATTTTACAAGAGCTTCTGCTTCTGTTGTGGGTGATGCAGTGATCTGCAACGGAGGAAAGAACAGTAAGAGCACATGAAAGAGGAAAAGGAAAAGGAAAGGAGGTGCCTTTTGAAAGGTGGTCATGCTTATTCCCGCGTATGGTCTCTCTATGACAAGCTTTTGCATTGCAATGCCTTCAATCCTTTATGTAAAAAGCATAGCAATGCCTTCAGTCCTTTATATAAGAAAAAACGATTTTTGTTAAAGGTTTTGAGGTACCTAACATTGTGATTTTGATTTATTCAACCGAGGAAGTCATATATTCACATCTTGAGGTCTTCAATGTGAATGCGATGAATCCTTGACTAACAAATGTTATTGGATTTTATTTCTTTCAGTCGAGTTCTTTTTTTGTTCTTTTTTGTGGTCACAATATGTTATAGCAAAGAAAGTGTGAATTGGCCAAACATTTGAGAATTTGCTAGTTGGATTTTTGTTCTTTGGGTTGACTTACTGAATAATTTTAACAAGGAAAATGTGGATTAGACCGAAAAAGAAAGAGTCGTGGATCACAATTATCTATCTTCTGTATTTTCCCTATTCCGCTAAATAAGTTCTACATGTTCATATCTGTCAATTGGAGATATATAACTAAAAACTTTAGTACATGTTTGAAATCTAAATTACACTTCTGTTCTATTTCTAGCAAACTAGTAGTCACATAGAATTGGTTTTTTTGTTTTAACTAATGATCCACATCCTAATACTATTTTCCCAAATAACCCACATCCAAAATAATTTTTCAAAATGATCTATCTGTATTTTTTTTTTCAATAAAGTTGATTCATCTACATAGAATTTAAAGTTTAGGGTTTAGCAATATATTAATCACCCTAGCTGAAAGTTTTTATAAAAAAAAAATTAAAAATTTGAATGAGAAGACATATCACCTCTTCTTCAATTCTTGGCTTCCATTTCAGTACTCTCTCTCTCTCTCTCTCTCTTTCCCTTTCTCACCTCCTTATTGAATTGGGGTCACTCTTAGGCTTAGCCACAATTTTAACAACCATGGTTAAAAATTTTAGCCACAGTTTTAACTGTGATGAAAATTTTTCACTTTTAGCATCAGTTTTTTTTTTATCACGATTTTAACTGTAGCTAAAATTCTTAGTCACACTTAAAATTTTGGCTAAGCTAAAGAGTACGCTGCTCTTCTTGCCTGAAGAGCAGTGACTCCCAATTCCTCCTTCCTCCCCTTCTTTAATTAATGTACTCTCTCTCTCTCTCTCTCTCTCTCTCTCTCTCTCTCTCTCTCTCTCTCTCTCTCTCTCTCTCTCTCTCTAAAGATTGGGCTTGGTGAAGGGAAGAAGAAACAAGAATGAGGGAATGGTACCTCTCATTGTCTCTTCAACAAGAGATGCTCTTTTTCTTTTTTCCCTCTTTTGGTTGGTTCTTCTATCTCTAGCCATAGGTGGATGTTGGTGATGGAAGAAAATGAGGGAAAACAACAAAGAAATCTTGAGAAGAGAGAAATGTGAGAGACAACAATTTTTTCCAAATGAAGGAGGGGTAGCAGAGGAAAAACCATAAAAAAAAAAATGAGCATAGAAGTAATGGAATCACATTTAATGATTCAAAAGCTTCTTCAGTTACATTGGGCACAACCAAGGTTTACCACCAGAATTAATTTTACCATTTGAAGCCAACGCTTAGTCTAATAGAACCATTTTCATCCAAAATGTATTTAAGAAGAAGTAATAGCACTTTTAAGTCTTCCCATTGTGCAACCAAACAAGCGCTTAGTCTTGCTGACTATTGAACCAACTCATAGATCCCTTAAGGATCCGGATTCACTCATAGTCCAATTTTTTTTAGTCACAGTTTTGTGATTTTTAGTCACAGTTATAATTGTGGCTATTTTTTAGCTAAAAATCACAAAACTATAGTTAAAAAGAGCTAGACTCTCCAATTAAATGGAGAGGATCCAAACGCATCCCTTAACACGGTATGACATATGGAGGTTTAGCCAGACAAACTTCACCAGCACGTGCTTACAATATTCCTTTCTTTGTTGATTTAGAAATTATATACATAGTTTTAAATATTGGTAAAGTCATTAACTCAAGGAAGAAGCTGGTCAATAGGTCATTGGTCCAACTATTAGGTTATCAAGTCAATTGTTGAATCAAGAGAATAAATAAAAAATGTTACATATGTTCACAAATAAATATTAAATCAAGTAAATTAAATAATTTATATGCTGATTTTACAATCAAAACATCCTAAAAATGTATCCTAAAATAATTTAGTGCACAGATTTCATATTTGATAAATATATATAATCTTTTATAATCAAATTAATAAGTTATAAAAAAAATTAAAGTAATTTATTTATGAATATTTTATTTTTATTTTTAACATTATGTGAAATTATAATTTTTTTTGCTAACGTTGTTCAATTTTCATGATTTAAAATCATTTTACATAAAATAATAACTTGATTTGCATAAAATAATGGCATGTTATATTTATAATAGCAAGACCTATTTTGCTCCCATTCACTCATTATGGACTTAAGTAAAGAAAAAGTTTTTTTTTAAAATAAAAATGACTAGGTCACGACTTGCTCGAGTTTTGACCAAATTACTTGCAACCCAGTCTAATTGAGTGACCTCGACCAAACTAGTTGTCGAGTTCCAAACCCAACCGAGTACTCCAAAAAAATGATCATACAGGTTATTTCAATTTCATCTTTAAAATATCAAATATTTTAATTTAACCTTTAAATTATTATATTTGTCTCAATTTCATGTATGTTTAGATTAGAGTTAGATAAATTTAATTTTGAATCAATTTAATTTTTAAACTTAATTTTAGTTAAAAGCAAATAAAATTTGCATCTAACGAATGAGAGTTTGAGTTGAAAAAATTTGTGATATGAGAAGAGGGATGAACGGCAAGCCAGACCGTTGCTTTTCTCCAAAATCACATTTTGAAAGGTCAAATTAGTTTTTAATAAAGTTGAATCGTTAATTGCGGTAGTATTGATGGCTTCCTGGGATCATTTTATTCTCCAACCATATTCAGTGGTCCACACTTGTAATTCTAAATTTGATCAGCATAAATTTATACCTGTTATTGTGTCCAAAAATATAATTCATTAGCTTTTGACTTTGAGTACAAACCCTCAAGTCTTGGAATCCGGATTCTTTAAAAGTAAGGAACATTATCTTATATAATCAAGTTTAAACTGTTGGATAAAATTATTTGACGGTCCAGACTAATTTTATATATTTTTTAAATTATATGATTAATTTTTAAAAATTAAAAAATAATACAAAATTAAATTTACTAAAAATTAATAATATAATTTAAAATATATATAAAATTAATTTACACTATTAAATAATTTCACCTAACTATCCAAATAATATAATTTAAAAAATATATAAAATTAATTTACACTATTAAATAATTTCACCTAACTATCCAAATCTGATTTAGATGGTATTGTTGCCTTCCAGACATGGAAGGGATCCCATTACCAAGACTTGTCCCCACTGGCTCCAAAAATGTAATTAATAGCTTCTAACTTTGAGCCCCCTCCCCTCTTCTCTCTCTCTCTCTCTCTCTCTCTCTCTCTCTCTCTATATATATATATATATATATATATATATATATATACATATATCTATGTATATATCTCTATATATATTCATATATATATATATATATATTCAAGCCAATAATTTCTTTGAGAGTACTGGTCCAAACCCATGGAGACACAAACTTTGATTTTTCCCTCTTCTTTTAAAATCATTGTTATTTATAAATTTGTTACACTCCAATTAATTTGATTTAAATTGGATTAAATTAGAAATATATAAAAAATTTTAAGCGCTAATTTTATTTATACACAAAATCTTACTTTGATAGAATAACTACTTAACCAATTAAATTAACTAGCATTAGTAAACTTTGATTTAAACACTGTGTTAGACACAAGAGTATTAGGAGTCAAATTTGGATTCTTTGCAATTAACACTCAAATTGGACTTTATAGTTTTGAAATTATGGCCAATTGTTTTAGACCGAATAAGCACAATTAAAGAAATAATAAATTGACTGTAAACGTTGATTTATTTCCTCATAGAGTTTTACTTTAAATTTACAATAATATTTGGGGACTATCTCTTCTTTCTAATATTTTTTGAGTCCGGTAGTTTGTATCTTTTATTGACAAATGCCGCATTTTCTTGTTAAAACAAAAGTCTAATGAGAGCTTGATATTTTTCATTTTTCTATTCAAACCCAGTTTGTGGTTCCATTATGACAACGCAAAACCTTATCTACCTTCTTTCAGAAAAAGGGCAATATACATGAATCTTGTGTTTAGACATCGCAAAAAATAGGGTGGCCAAAATCATCTTCTTTTTCAAGTGCAAGAGCCCTTTTTTTTTTCTTTTTCAAATTAATGTTCCAAAACAATATTAGGGGGAAGCTGTCTTAAACACTACCCATCATTAACAGACTTCTTCCTCAACTTCTTGGCCTTAAAAGTCCTATGTAGGTCCTCACCGAATTCTTTTCTAACTTTAATGCATCCAATAATCTCAGTTTCAAAGTTTTTAAATAAGTTGTCTTTGTTCATATGCATTCCCCAAACAACACGAAACATGACCCTCGAGCCCTTAATGTGTTTACCTTGACTATTCATCCACTCACAAAATGTCATCATCCTCCTACTGGGAAATACTATTTCCAAACTGATCTCAAAGTCAACTCTTGATTACAATTTTTATATTACTTATAATAACGGAGCTATTTACGAGATTCTTCATTTTTTCAACACTGCAGCTTTACGTTCTTCAATAAGCAACTACGACTAAGTTGATTTCAACTTAAGGACTACCATAGGGGAAAAAAGTCATAAGAAATATTATGTCACTCAGAATGGAAACTAATATTTAAAATTCCTCAGTTTTGGCGTTGACAAAAGAAACTTCCAAGTAAAGTATTGTATTTTAATGAAAATCAACTACCCAAAGTATAAAATTTAAGAGTTGTTTCGCACTGCAAATTCCTTTTTTTTTTTTTCTAAGGGAAGATAATATAGAAAATTAAACCAATCATTAAATCAATAAAGATATTGATTCAAGATTCACTGATCTAATAACTATTGAATTGGTTGTAATTAAATATATATAAATTCTATTTTATATATTAACAATCTAATATAATAAATTAATGAGTTTTACATTTTTTATTTAACAAAATTACAAAGAGTCTAGACAAACTATTAAGTATTTTTGTACATATTTAACAAGTATACTTAATTTGAAAAATATATGAATATGAAACAAAATTTAAAATTAGTTACAAAATATTATATCAATAGTACCTATATGTAAAATCACACATTAATACTAAAGCAAAAAAAAAAAAAAAATCGATTCAGTCATTAAATTGTCTAATTTTTACAATTTTTGACTGGTTCAACTAATTTTTTATAGATTTTTTTCACTAACTGATTTACTAAGTTAAACTAAACTATTTGTACGGCTAATTCATAGATTTTCAAGTTTAACTAATCAATTCAATCTTATTTTCTAAACAATAAATTATATAGAGGCAACTGGCCATCAAAGGTGAGAATTTGATAAAGATCCCAAGTTGAATTCTCTTTATATATATATATATATAAAAGAATAAGAAATTAAACAGCTATAAGTAACACTACATAAATTACTGATATAATTTAACGTTTTAAAAGAGAAATATACATTGCTACAAGCAAGAAGACTGAATACATGGCACACAGTATAGCATAGTGACCAAAGTGAGAGTCCGACGACGTTTTAGTTGTGATATCCTGTTAACTTGCTTATAGTTATCGTCCCAAATGGCTCTGCAAGACAACGTTGCGTGGTGGCCGAAAGGTCTTGCGCCACCGAACGCATGGAGGGTCTGGACTCTGGGAAGTTTCGCGTGCATGCCATCCCTATTGTCACTATGAACGCTATTGCTTCAGCTAAGTGGCCCCTTGGAGGTGATAGCCTCTGGTCTAGCACGTCCTTCAGAAACACCTCTGTATCCTCCATGGATGATGACAAATGCTTCATTGAAGACATCAAAGTCAGGAGATCTCCAGGGTGCTTCCCCATCACTATCTCCAATGCCACTACTCCGAAGCTATACACATCGCACTTCTCGGTGACCTTCATGGTTTGTGCGAGCTCTGCAAATATCACATTTTATTAGAAATCCTTGATTGCATGTGCCTAGATTGTAAATTGGTAAGGCATGAAATTGAAAGAATTGAGAAGATAAAACACAGATACCTGGAGCCATGTAGCCATAGGACCCAGCAACGGAAGTCCAGGTTGTTGAATTGGAGCTTAGTAGCTTTGCTGTGCCAAAATCTGCAAGGCGAGGTTCAAAATCTGAGTCCAGTAATATGTTATTCACTGTCACGTCTCTGTGCACTACTGGTGGGGAACAATCATTGTGAAGGTAGGCAATCGAATGTGCTATGCCCTGTACAATCTTTATCCTCGTAGGCCAGTTTAGTTCTAATTTACCTTCTTCCCCATATAACACTTTTCCCAAACTTCCTTTTTCTATATATTCATACACCAAGTACATGCGTCCCCTGCTGGAACAGAACCCATAAAGCTTGATGATATTACGGTGCCTCACTCCTGTAAGTGTTCTTATCTCATTCTCAAAATTTTGGCGATTCATTGCTGGAATGTCAGTGGAGTCTGAGATATTAAGCCTTTTAACTGCAACAGTTAGACCTGTTGGTAGTACTGCTCTATACACGCTTCCAAATCCTCCTTTTCCTATGCAGTGCTTCTCATTGAAGTCATTGGTTGCTTTGACAATTTCAACAAATGTCAGTTTTTCATCTCTTCCCCATACCATGGATACAGTTTTTTCATTCTTTTCACCGTCTTTGGTCTCTTCATCAATGGTTTTGGCCTGCCAACGGAATGCTAGGATTCCAATAACAATCATCCCTATTATTAATAGTGCACCAACTGGTATAATAACCCCAAGAAGAACCTTTTTGTTCAAACCTTTGGGCTTATCTAAGGTAGTTGCTGTGAAGCAAGCAGTTAATCCTTGTACTTCCCCGCACAAAGCAGAGTTCCCAACATAAGCTTCTGCAGGGGCTGTATGGAAAATACCTCCGGTCGGGATTGAACCCGTCAAGTTGTTATAAGAAAAATCAACAGATTGAAGACTGAGCATACTTGAGAAGGTTCGAGGGATTATCCCTGTAAGATGGTTGTGTGAGAGATTGAGAATCATCAAAGAAGTGAGCTTTTCAAGGTTTTGAGGAATTGGCTCTGAAAGAGAGTTGCTGCTGATGTCTAAGAAGTACTGAAGTGAGAACAAATTGCCAAGCTCAAACGGTATCTCCCCAGATAAGTTGTTGTGGCTTAAGTTCAAGCTCATTAAGTGGCTTTGGTCACCGAGCTCTTTTGGTATGTTTCCAATGAAGTTGTTATCTGACAGATCAAGATAATCAAGCTGAGCCAATCTGGCAATATTCTGTGGGATCTGTCCTGTCAAGTGGTTCTTGCTCAAGTTGAGCATGAACAGACTTAGATTCCCTATTTCAGGCGGGATATTGCCAGTCAATTCATTGGAGTGCAGGCTCAAATACCGCAATTGGCTCAACTTACTCAGTTCAGATGGAATTCTACCAGAAAGTTTATTCCTGTCCATATCAATTCTGCTCAAGTTTACACTCTCAGCCCACAGGGGAGAGAGCTCGCCAACAAACTGATTACCACTCAATGAGATAAAATCAAGTTTGGGGTGAACTCCAAATGCTTCTGTGATGTTTCCAGTGAAGTGATTTTCATCAAGCCGAACTCTAACTAGTTCTGAACAATTCCTCAAGCACTTTGGCAATTGCCCAGAAAAGCTATTGTCATTCACAGTCAAATTTGTTAGCTTGAAACCACTGCACAGATCATGTGGTAGTTCTCCAGAGAAGTTGTTGTTTGAGAAGCTAACACGACTCAAAGAAGGACTGTACTTCCCAAAATTCTTGGGAATGTTTCCTGTAAAATTATTGGAGAACACTGAAAATGACTGTAACTCAGTTAGCTGAGAAATGGTCTCTGGCAACTCTCCATGCAAATAGTTAGTATTGACATCAAAAATTTGCAGTGAGGTCAAGTTACCAATATCCAGGGCAATGGTTCCAGAGAGTTTATTGAAGAAAAGATTTATGTCTGTAATGTTTGTAAGAGTCCACATGGTTGGAGGAATTGGACCTGAGAATTGGTTTCCTGAAAGGTCTAACTGCGTCATTACTCTCAAGTTTCCAATCTCATGTGGAATGGGACCAGAGAACTCATTATTATATAGAAATAGGAATTGGATTTTTGTTAAGAGGCCAATCTCTGGAGGAAGTTCTTCTGTGAATTTATTGTTTTGAAGTTGCAGGGAGAACAACTGAGTCCAATTGGAGATCAATGAGGAAGAAATCTGACCAGAAAAAGAATTTTCTGATATCCCCAGTTCTGATATTTTGGTCAGGTTAGACAATGACAAAGGCAAAGGACCAGTCAAATTATTCAATGCTAAACTCAGGAAGGTAAGATTAGTACAGAAGCCAAGCTCAGAAGGGATTGTGGAGTTCAATAAATTTTGACGGAGATCAAGTCTCATTAGATCCTTGAGCTTGCCTAGTGAGGAAGGAATTTCTCCTCCAATTGAGTTGTTATTCAATTCAAGAAATTGAAGTCCAAAAATCAATCCTAACTCTGAGGGAATAGGACCAGTAAACTTGTTACTCCCAAGTCGTAGTTCTTTTAGTTTAGAAAGCTTGAACAAGTTTGATGACAAAGGTCCTTCTAGCCCACAATTTGTGAGATTGAGGTATTCAAGCTTACCCAGATTGGTATACATGGATTCTGGTATTAGGCCAGTCATACCATTCTGGGAGATGTCAAGGTATGTCAAGTTCTGACACTCTAGAATGAAACTTGGGAATTCAGAAGTAAAAGAATTGAGAGTCAAACTGAGGTGGGTTAAAGATGACATTCCTGAATATTGTGACCAATTAGCAGGGGATATAAAGTAGTTTGTTCCAATGTCTAAGTACCATACCTTTGGAAGATTCGTGAGCTGATAGGGAATGGTACCGTTGAGACTGTTGTAGTAAACACTAAGATATTGAAGCTCCTTCAGCTGACCCAGCTCAAAAGGAAGTGTTCCTTCAAAGAAGTTTAATCCCAGGTCCAAAAAAGTGAGCTTGGGGAGGTTACCAATTGCGGATGGAATTGACCCGCTGAAACTGTTGCTATAGAGGTTGAAGAGAGTAAGATTGGGAAGAGAAGCAAAATCCAACTCTTCAAGTGTCCCGGTGAGATTTGCATCAGAGAGATCTATCTCTGAGACTGTTGTGTTAGTCTTATCACAAACAACGGCTTCCCAACTGCAGAGGTTGTTGAGGTTGATGAGTGACCATGAGTTGAGAAAAGAAGGAAGAGGAGGAGAGAAACTGTCTTTCCATTTTACAAGAGCTTCTGCTTCTGTTCTGAGTAATGCAGTGATCTGCAATGGAAGAAAGAACAGTAAGAGCACATGAAAGAGGAAAGGAAAAGGAGGAGCCTTTTGAAAAGGGGTCATGCCTAACCCAGCATATAGTGTTTCTATGACAAGCTTTTGATCCTTTATATAAAAAAATGGGCTCTTGTTAAATTGCCAAACATATTCTGACACTGATATTCAACTAAGGAAGCCTTCTGTTCATATAAGGCGCTTCGATGTAGTGCAAGGACGAGGAAGGCTAATGGGGTGGTCCACATATTGATATCTTCAATGTGAATGTGACAAATCATAGTCCTTAATTAACAAATGCTAGTTGGATCCTCTTTCTTTCAGTTTACTTCAGTCTTGTGTTATTTTAAAAAGGAAAAATTGGTTCGGACCCAAAAAAAAAAAAAAAGATTCATGGATCATAATTACCTACTTTCTGTGTTTTCTTTGTTCAGCTGGATAAGTTCTACATGTTCATATCTATTAATTTGAGATATATAACTAACAATTTTAGTATTCGTCTGAAATCTAAAATTACACTTTTTATCTATTTGTAACAGACTTAACAGTCACATCTAATTGTAAGAGTGAGAACCGTTTGAATTAGACTGTACTAATAAAAATGCAAAATGATGTTTTGGATTTGTTATGAGATAAAAGATCAAACACTTACAAATGAATTATTTAAAAAGAAGTTAATATTTTTTTGAAAACAAACACTTAATTATCTAAACTTAAAGCCATTTTAATAATTGATCAAGTTGGAGAGTCTTTTAGTCCAAACTCCAAACTGTGGCCGACATTTTTGACTATTGAGTTAACGCTGCAAGGCATGTGATGGTCCAGCCGAACACACCAATGCTACTCCTTTCTCTTTCTAAGTTATTTCTCATGGATTCAAAAAAACTGTATTACATATATATATATATATATATATATATATATATATATATATTGAACATCAAATGCTGAATTACACTATGCATCATGTGCTGTTAGAAAGTTGATGGCTTCCTGGGATCATTTTATTGCCAACCACATTCAGTGGTACACTAAAATTCATTAAAATAATGCTAATTCGTCACCACACTTGTAATTGTAAGATGTAAACTTGATCGGCAAAAAGCTATACCTGTTATTTAATCATCATGTGCATTTCTTAATACATAATTGCGAATGATTGCAGTTATAGCATTATATAAGCGACTCTTTTTGTTTTATTATTGTTTTACTTGCTTCAAAAATATAATTAATTAGCTTTTGACTTTGAGCACCCCCTCCTCCAAAGACCCCTACCATAAATAATATTCAAACCAATAATTTATTTGAGATACGAATTTTCTTTTACTTTTTTTTTAAGAACAACTAGGAAATATTTGGTATGCGGAATCTTATATTTTTAAGAATATTTGTATTAGAATTATATTTTTAGAAATATGATATTTCTATGTTTGGTTTATTGTAAATATTCGTAAACGTTTTTTTTTATATATACTATTGAGAATATGAGATTTTCATGTTTGGATAATCATGGAAATATTTAACATTTTTTCAAAATTCTCCCTATCAATTAAACATATAAAAATAATAATGTCAATATGGGTTAACGAACGTTAACCCTCAATATACCACTAATAAACATGTTAGTCTATGATGACCCGTTCAATAAATTAGCTCATTTTTAAAACTTTTGTATTAGATTGCTATCTAAATGTGCTAATCACAAGTGGAGCTATTTATTTTTGTAAGAAAGTTATATCTTTTATTTAAATAAGTCAAAATTTTTATATCTAAACTTAGTTATCTTACGAGTTAAACAAGTTACTTCACGAGTGGTAGCTTATTTTAAAACTATTATTCTCTCTCTTTTGACCAACCCATTCAAACCCATTTAATTTGTAAACTCCATATTTATAAGCTATTCCTTTTAAGTGGCTTTAAAAATCATTTTATTCTCTTTCTTTCTCTTGCTCTTTCATTTTCTTTTTGTGCATTGGCGCACAACAGCTCACTCAAACCTATTTATCATTGGAGTATTTTCTTTTCTTTTGTCCAAGCCCATTCGTTCAGTGATAAAAGATAATTGATTTGATAATTAGTAAGTATGACTGTAAAGAACTAATTTTATTTTGGAAAAATATTTCAATTACATAGGAATCCATCATTTTTGCCTCCCTTTGTGGGAATAAAAATGAGAGTTTTGTGTAAATAATTTATTCTTGGAAATGTTATATTCTCATAAATCATTTTTCAAAATCCGCGTACTAAACATAGGAATGTGACATTTCTATATAATATTCTCATGAATCATTTAACATTTTTGTGTACCAAACACTCTTTTAATATATAAAATTTATTGAATTTTGACTAATTTAATACAAATTAGATCAAATTACAAATGTGTAAAATCTCTTTTATTCACAATACTCAACTTGAAATATTAATTAAAATAAAAAATATCCAACCACCTAAATCAATGATCGTTAATTAAACTTTGATTTAAATAAAATGAGATCATCTAAAGTACTTTTTTATTTTCCTACAAGTATCATCCACTATAAGATATATTGCTTCAAGTACTATTGAAAATTTCTCTTAACAAAAATTCGAATATAAATTCAGTAAACTAACTTTTTCCTCTAAATCAAACTCCCATTAGTTCATTTAAAGTACTTGACCTCGTAAAGCTAGAGATAAATACAAATAAAGAAGTGAAGCCCATATTTTATGAGATCTAATAAATTTAGTTGAGTCTTAAATTTTTAATTATTTGTATTTATCTCTCTCTCACTTTACCAGGTAAAATCCTTTAAAAAAATTTAGAAGATCCAAATTTGATTTAAATACTATGTTAAACACAAGGGATTGGGAGTCATCTAATGACAAACTTGAAAAACTTATCAGAAACATGATCTACATGAGTGGTAGAGCAAAATAGTATTTTATTAATTAATGAGCTATATTTTATAGTGCAATTGTGCCCTAATTTGGGTTATGAGACAAGTTATATTATATATATATATATATATGTTTGCGTGTGTGTAATTGCTTTTTTTTTGCTTGTTCTCTTATTTATTTTTATGGCAAAAATAATATTATTATAAAAAATAATTAAAAAAAATAAAAGCTTGATAAATCTCATATAATTTGAAAAATAATTATATTTTATAAATAATGAATTTTTTGTCTTTTTTTCACAAAAATTGGTTCAATAAGTTTATCGGTTCTTGATTCATATTTTACTAACCGATTGTTTGAGGTAAATTGGACTAGGCTAATGATTAGTTTCCAGTCAAACTAATCTGGTTCTATAATCTATGAAAATATGATAAAGCATATTCTATATTATTATATATAATATCAAAATATTTTTATCAATTTGTATAAAACTATGTAGTAACACTTATATAAAAATATAAATCATATTATAAAAAAATTATGATAAAATAAAGAGTTAATTTAATTTTTATATTTAAAAACTATTTAAATATATTCTGCATGTGAATTTTACATAGAAGTGAATGAATGAGAAGTTTGAAATATGAACTTCATTCGTTATGTGTGTGCGTGTACAGAGAAAAAGAAAAGGAGACAATGAAGGATAAGATGGTGGGACAGTTATATTTAGTACTTCATTTATCGAGTATCTTATTATCTTTTAGAATTAATGTACTAAAATTGTCATTAATCCTTATTCTTCTAAAGAGGTATTTAATTTACATCTTGAATTTAATGTAACAAAATTACAATTAAGTCAAAAATAAAATGATTACAACGCTTGAAATCAAGCCCGCCTTAAGCCTCGGGCCATGGCTGGGCTTATGTTTGCCATATTTAAATAAGCCCACAAACAAACTCTAGTCCTTTTTTCTTTGTTGTTGCCAGCTTGCAACTACAAATTTTTTTATTTTTTTAAAAAAATTAGTTCATTTTTTAATTAAAATGGGGTCAATGTGAATAGATCATCTGTTAAACACCGTACGCCTAACACCATCTGATCGGAGGTCGGGCCTATGGTGTCAACCCTGTTCGATGATTACAAAAGTCCATCTCTATATGATTGTCCAAAGCTGATTTTCCTTGATTTATCCAGACAATATAACACACTTGTTACATTTTAAATCCTAAACTCTAAATTATATGCAGTCAGTGTTTGGAATGTAAAAGACTAAAAATCGTACTTATGTTCTTATTTTATATTTTTCGGTGCCTTTGAATGTTTTGCAGGGCTTGCTTTCGTAAGGATGGTTAGCCAGTGACTTTTATTTATTTTAGAAGTCCAAACTTTAACAGAGAGATGTTGTTCAAACTTTAAGGAGTCCAACCGCTAATACACATCCTATTTTGAGTCCCAAAAAAATCTTTATCTTAAAAAGGGGGAGAAGTTGTCATTGACCCAATCAAACTAAGGTTATTTTATTGTTTAATTCAGAATATTATCCATGAGAACAAAGAGCAAAGTATTTGTACTAACCAGAAAGCGAGTATAGAGGCAAATGTTACACTCAAAAAACCAAAAACAAAAAACAAAAAAACAGAGCATTCCGTACAAAATACACCCCAAAACGCACAAACAGGTCATGGTCTCAATCCAACGGCAGAATACCGCAAGCAAATGTCACACTCAATCTCCTAATGAATTTTTGGGCCAAAAAAAAAGAAAAAACACAGCATTCCCCACAAAATACACCCCAAAACGCACAAACAAAGAATGTGTTGTCTACAATACAGAGGGAACATGAGTGCAAGCAGCTTAAGCAGCACCTTTATTTAAAGCTCTCTCTAACCTTGTCTCAAATGGGGTTGAGTACCAGTTCACTCTTTTATCCTGCACAACCAGTTGAATCCATGTCAGAATCCACACACTCAACTAATGCTTAAGACAATCTTCCTCAGATTTCAATTCACCCTTACCTCTCCGTACTTGCTTGTGGTGTTAGGAATTCCTTTGATGGAAGAGACAGAGCCAGAATCCTCAACACAGTTTACAGATCCCTTGTGGTTCCAGTAGGTCCCTACAGTCCCTATAATAGGCATCTCATCAGGACTCCTATAAGGAGACTTAACTGGTGAATTTGATGCTGAAAACTGCTTAAGCTCTTCAACTGTTAATGCACCCAAAATGGGTCTATCTTCATGGCTTATTACTGAATTTGGACTCTGTGATGTGCTCCTCTCAGGCGTAGTTATTGATGAACCCAACCAATTCGAAAGGCTAGCATCAACTGCAATTTCCTGCTTCGAGTTTACACATCGTTCCTTGAAGCTTGGTTTTGAGCTACGAGGAACCCAGTGATCTGTATTCGAAATGGAATTCTCCTTCTCAGAAGGCAGTAATGGCGGTGGTGTTGTCCTTTTAGCTTTAACAGCTTTCCATTGAGTGAGGTTTTCAACTGGGTTCAGCACAGGATGAACATAAACACTTCTGTCTCGAGCATTTGGATTCATCCCAATTGGAACTGGGCTCTCCACCTCCTCCTCATCAACCATCTGAGCAGCACAAGTTCTAGCCCTTGTGTATGCAATATCTTCATTTTCAATTTCCTGGTCGAGTTCTTCTTCAACGTCATTATCGTCATCTAGATCATCCTCATAATCCAATTCTTCATCTTCATCATCGCTTTCTCTGCAATTCTGGTATCTGCTGTTTGGAGGGTAAGAACCCGTAGAAGTCCCCGAACTAGCGTCGGAGGAAGACTTGGATTGGCTTGATTTCACCAAAGATTCTTCCTTTCTTCCACCTTCTTCACTCTTCTCCAAGGGAAAATCCTTGACTTCATCCGGCAAAACAGGCTCGTAGGTTTTCACATTGGAATCAAAGGTTACTTTCTTCCTTGTGCTTAAGCTTGATTGATCCTCAGGCTTATGATTCCTACATTTAAAAATCCGTTTAACTCAACCATAACCCTAAAACTAAAAATCAACGAAGGGCACGAACGAACAGAATAGAAAAACTCAAAACTCTCATGTTTGATATTGCTTACTGGATTTCCGATATAGGTCTCAGTGCGGCGGATTTGGAGTAATCCTGAACTGAAGGGACACGAGGTTGCTCTGGCTTGCTACTTGTGCTTCTCTGGAAAAGTATCCATGAATCAATATTTACAAGACTAAAAAAAAACCTATTTAGCTCTGTTGGCTGAGAAAATCAAATGAATGAAAAGCGGAGGGCAAAAATGAAGCTTAAACGTGACGGAAAATTAAATCGTTGGAATAGAATTAGCAAAAGTTACCCTAATCCCCTGTACCCAAAACCACAAGAACAAATTTCGTTCAAATTAATTTGTTCGACACTTCTTTTCCCACTCAGTTTCTGAGCAACCAAACAAAAATCATGGCGAAGCTTGAAGAAGATGAAAGGTCTTACTTGGTCGCACTCACGAGACAGAACCTTGCGCCGCTGTTCTCTACGTTTCGCAACTTTGGAGGAACCAAAACACGCGAGAAAACAACCCATCGCAGATCCTTAGGGTTTCAGCGTTGGTGAACAATGCCTGAAATTCAGCGGAAGAACGTTTGGGCCGTTTGGCTAATGAATTTCGTCATGGTGTGATTGAGTGCATGTTAGAGAGAGAGAGGAGGAAGATGGGAAGCGAGAGGGTCTGTTTGTGTGTGTAAGAAAAAAACGGTCGGGAACTTTGAAGGTCCATCTTTTGATTTTCTTATTGAAAAAGATGTAAGTGACCGTTATAAGAATGATTGTGATCACACCCTGTAATTTTGCAATTTCCTTTTATTTTTATTTGTTGTCTGGCTAACTAGTGTTTTGGGATGAATACATTAATTAGTAGAGTTCATAAATTATAGATCGTTGTTAAAAAATTATTAAGACCCATTAACATTTTCTATATTTTTTTAAGACAAAATTACTCTTTATCTGAACTATTCAATTTAATAATTTTTTAAAATAAAATTTAGCCTTTATTTTTTATAGTTTTTTTTCTACTAGTTCATTTATATGATTTTTCTCCACAGAATCCAGCATTCATTTTCACCATTTTATTCTTGGAGACGAACTGACGAAGTTAACTTTTAAGGTTATATTTTATTAATAAAAAACGGAGAAAACAATAGGAAAAAAAGTTCTGTAAAAAATGAAGGTTAAATATTATTTAAAAGTTTAGACGAGGTTAAATAAGTAAGATAAAGAGTAATTTCATCTATTAAAAAAATGCAGAGAAACTTATTCAATGTTGATTATTACTTCTTTTAACTTTTGATTAGAATAATATTTAACTTATAAATTTAATTAAAGCATCTTTAATCAATGCTGGTTAGAAAAAAAAAAAACTAAAATGCCCATTGGTTTTTTTTTTTGTCCTTTCCTGAAACGAACTTGTTTAACGTAAGTCTGTGTGACTGAAGAGCTCTCTGAAACGGTTAAACCTGAGCCGTTAACGTTCAAGGAAATATGCGGGCCCCACTCATCCCTGCTGTCATCGAATCTTGGTTCGTTGCAAAAAAATATAAAATAAACCAAAGGTTTTATAGAACTTTAGCCTGAATTATTACAACTTCTGAGGACCAAAAACGAACGAAGATCATGGGGTGAGAGAGGCTCGAACGCTCGACCTCAGGATCACTCAAAAGCTATGAGACCTACGTGCTAGCCAACTGTGCCGCCACCTCAGCAGTTGAATATGGCAGCAGATAAAGAACAAATATGAGCCAAGATGGGTAAATTCTTTCAAGAGTTGAAATAAGGGCTGATATGATAAATTAAAAGCGTATCGGTTTATTTATTCTAATCAATCTAACGCCCTTTAAAAAAAAAAAAATCGATTTCATGTGTCTTTATTATCCATTTTCTAATTAATCTAATTTATTTTAAAAAATACATGTTATTGCTATAAACTTTATTTTATGTATTTTACTCTTCTAAACTTTAAATTTAATAAATAATTTCTTCAAACTTTATATTCCATTTAAAATAACTCTTTCATTAAATATTTCATTAATAAAACCAATTACTTGGTAAATTGACTCTAAACTCAGCAAAGGGAAAAAAATACTTTTGACATCCTAATTGTTCATTACTCAAACCACCATGCCCGTTCTACATTATCCAAACTCATTTGAAAACACTCAAGCCCCAATTCACAAAGCTTCAAATCACTGCTGGAGAAGAAAAAGGAGAATGACCTTTTTGCAGTTTCGTTCTCTTCTTGGTTTATCATTAGATAAATATATATATATATATATATATATATATATATATATATATATATATATATATATATATATCAAAATACTTGTGATGGAGATACTTTTTGTCTACTATGTGCAATTGATAGTCGATGGAGATATGCTTGTCTCTTGTGTGCACCTAATAGTCTGCAACCTGCACAATGGACAACTTGCACACTAAATTCGAAAGACAACTATGAATTTCACAAATAATCAATCAGACAAAATGTAATCAATATCATTTAAGTTTTCAAAATAAAATTTGTAGTGTTGACAGCTTTGCCTATATATAGGAAGCTTCTAACTCCATTCGAATATATAACCAAAATCAGAGTGCAACATATATATATATATATATATATAGAGAGAGAGAGAGAGAGAGAGAGAGAGAGAGAGAGGGAAAGAGAGAAAGTTATCAATTTTCATTGTAAGCTTCTTCCTCTATAATCAAACTTTATTCAGACGGGCTATAATACCACTTGGGGGAGCGGGAGACGAAGGTATTTTGGGGCGAGGAGGAGTGATTTGCAAAATTTAAGACATCATTCAGTAACTATGGATCTTGAAGTCTGTCAACTTCTGCAGTTAAAGTTAGTGGAGATATCGAAGACTGTTTATAGAAACTACATGAGAATTGTGATGATTGCTCAGCCTACTTAGTTAGTGAAATAGATGGACATGTGGCATGTGATGCTAAAATCATGGTAATAGATAATGACGTAACGAGCACAATAGAACAACTACAGATTAGGTTAGTGGAGGAGGTGTGTGGAGTTTGTGGATTCCTGTCACTGAATTTTTTCTCCCTCTCTGACCTTTCAGTCTGAACTTTTTCTTATTGTGCTGTATTTTCCTCTGTAGCTTTATATCACATTCAATATATTTCCTTTGTATCGAATTCCAATTACAAAGTTAAATAATATTCAGTTCCTTCTTCATTGTTTGATTGCTACCATAACATCGATGCCTTCATTGAATTTTAGATGACCGAAAACACTAGATTGAACGATTTATCACTAAAGATTACACAAATAATCAAAGACAATAAAGCAACCAATAAGTCTCGTTTGGACTAATTGATATTGTCAATCAACCATTATACGTGTGATAGATACAATAACTCAAAAATGCATGTTGCTGCTATGGATACAATAACAACCACAGTGAGTTATTCTTAAAAATTAATAACTATGTTAAATTAAAATAAATTTTTAAACAAGAATAAGTTTATCTAGTGTTTTTTCTTTTTTGGCCAATAAGCTTATCTAGAGTTTGCATGTTCCATGCTTTTTTAGTGAATTACATTGTTGCGTCTCAAACATATCTAGAGTTTGAATGCTCACCTTTGCGAACGAGTGTCATTAAGAGGCTTCAATCCAAATTCTCTATCGAAACCATTTTTTTCCCAAAAAAGAAACAAAATTTAAATTAATAAAATGCAAAACATAAGCACAAAACTAGTAAAACACACACAAGCAAAAGACAGATGATAAAGGAAACAGTTCAATTACTAAAAGGAATTGTAAGGACCCCTTATCACGCTATGGGAGAGAGTAAGCTGACTGAAACAGATTTGGCCATTAATGGTTCTTCATGAGACCATTTAATTCGACCATGTCTTACATGTGCATAAATTCATTTTCCACTATTCCCAGAAAACATGATCCCTATGCTGTAATACCCATCTAAAAAATTAAAAGTTGGCTGTAATGTTAATAATAAAAAGCAAGAAATCATAACGGACCTGCAGATGAAATAAATCCACATTGAAAGAGTCCATCCAATTAAGAGACAAGACTAGAGTAATCATTTGCAACAAGAATGAGAAATAAGTTTTATGCTTGATTTTAAAAGACAAACAAAATACTTAACTCATTTAAATTGTTAATTTTAAAAATCAACAGTTCAAAATTTTCAAATATTATTTTTATTTTTTTATAAAATAATATCCTAAAATTTAAATCATTAATTATAAAAAAACAGTCCAAATGAACACACAAGAAATCTATTTCCACCAAAACTATGTCCTTGGTCAAACCAAAATCTTGAGAGAACAAATACAAAGCTTCAGATCAATTATAAAAGTTGGGGATTCAGTTGTTTCAAAGCACACAAGTGTTAACTTACCTTCATATTGCCTCGGTAGTGGATAGTCACTAACAAATCAGAATACATTACCAAATAATGACGCCTAACTCAAGTGATCTCACTAACTATGCTAAAAATAAACTTAAATTTGTACAGAGGCATTTCAGTTGGCACAAATAGGCCATTAATTTTAGTGATCTATACAACAGTATCAGCTGCCAAAATGCAGTTTAGCTGATAAAAGGCTGCAACTTACAAGCAGCAATTGACTCCAGAATCCATGTGTGACCAATAACTTGGGAACCAGTCCTAGCAGCTAAATCCTCCGCCTCATTTAATCTCTCCCAAAGAATTGTAACTTCATCCCCCAACCTACTTCCTCCTGGGGAATCAAGATTGTAAACAATAAGCTTTGAGGAAGATTCCTTGCATTTATGACTTTCAGCTTCCAATTCTTCCTTGCTTTCAAAAACAGTACCTCCTCCTGCTACAACCAAGTCTATAAGATCCCCCTTATAATCTGACATGTAATCACCAGAAAAGTACATATTTAAGCCACTAAAGAGCTTGGGCTCCTGCAAGCATAATAAGCAGATTATTAGCATTTAAGCAGCAAGACATTTAGCAAGGAATTTAACACAAGATCACCCCCCTCTCAAAACAGGGGAAAAAAAAGACTAAATTAGTAGTCAACTATACAATGAACCATGAAAACCTAAAATCATGCAAATAATGAATTTCTTGACAGATCCAGATATTTCAGATGCAGGACAACCCCCCCCCCCCAAAAACAAAAAACAAAAAAAAAATCTAACAGATAAAGGCAGTCGTCAAGATCCATGATTTATGGTAAAAAACACAAGTCATGCCTTTGCATGAAATTAGGATGCAATGGAAAAGTATTTACATTGGCCAATGCCCTTAGTCTGCCAGCTTTTGGGCCACCTTGACATCCATAGTTGTCATGAGTAATTTCATATGGCTCTTCGTCCACAGGATGCATTACTTCCATACTTGCATTTATCCCTACAGAACAAGATACATTGTGCATAAACATTAATATTGGATATGCATAAGAAGCATGAGGAAACATAATGCACAAAGCAAGCACATATAAGAAATATAGCAACAATGGTGCTTGCTAAAATATACTATACTAGTCTCTGTATATGTACAATATATTATATGGCTTATATATATGACACCACTGAAGTGATTATGTTCATGAACAATTAAAAATCAACGATGTGCATCAAAACAAGTAATTGACATTACGTGATAAAAGAACCTAAATAACTTACAATCCATATTAAGAATCCATTGGCCATTTAAAATGGCCATAAGAACTTTCAGTGTTCTGGAGCAAGCTCCGTTTGCATCAGTTGCAGCTATCACATGTGTCACATCCTGGGTCCAAAGCTTGTAAACAGTAGCACCAATCCTGCTTGCAAAATTGATCAAAAGTATCTGCATTCCATAATAGTGAAAGAGGATATTCATTAGTTACTCAAATGTAGACAAAATATAAAACAATATGCCATGCAGCTCCAACAAGAAATAAGTTGATAGTGTGGTCCAACTTATGACAAAAATAAATTTATTTTAAAAGATTTAAAATCAGAAATATACTTTCACCTTTGGATCAGCTCTTAAATAGAGGCAAGGCAAATGTCAGTTACATAACTATTATTATAAATAAATCCTTTTTATTAAAAAATTAAAAAATCCTACCAAATCAATTCGTTCAAAATACATCAAGAAATGAAATTATCATAGATACTAACTTTTTCATTGGTAGACAGAGCAGATCCACAGAAAACCAAACGTTTACCATCATCCAATGAAGCTACTGGCAGGTCTGACTGCCTGGATACCCTAGATGCAGGGGAAAACATTAGTTTTGGTACAAAAAAAATCCCTAAATCAAATCACAAACCATTAAACCCAAATTTAAGAAATATCAAAATCTTAAACTAATTGCCAAGTCACTGAAATAACTGATAACTAAGAAGCAAACTTACAAATGGCATGGCACTGGATGCTTTTGGGAGGCCTTTTTCTTTGACTTGGATTTCTCACATGGGAACCTGACATGAGAATGAGCCGGACAGAGCATAAGAAAATCCTCCTGTTCAAGGGATAAATAATGTTTATATCAGTACACTGAAGGCCAGAAAATAAAAATAACGCATATTTCAATAATACCCAAAAATAAAAAATCAAATAGGAGAGTAAGCTACATCATCAAAACGGCAAGCAGAGAGTTCCATTGCACAAGGAACATGATACGTTCTTCTACATGATCTGACATAGCAGCCAAGAGCAGCTCCCTTTAGACCACATTTGCTACACTTAAGCTTTGCTCCCCTTGCCAATTCTGGCTCCAAATTCTTTACAGCTTCATCAACAAAATATACTTGTGGTGCCCTGGATTTTCAAGATTCAAAGTATATTTATATTCCTAATGCTACAAGAGGCAGGTAACCATAATGTTCAATTCAAATGCTGGAGTTGCTCAATAAGACATTGATATCAAGTTAGCATACCAGTCAATGCAAACTCTATGCACATGTATTACATCTGTTTGGAGTGCTGCATTTCCTGTTACCAAATTCCCATTTTTATAGTGCAACATTGGCCCAGTAACCTAGAAAATTTTACCAGCACCAGATTAGTTACAATAATGTGTAATTGCGAATATAGCAAGAAAATAGCAAAATTTACAGGGAAGAAGTGCACGGACAGCAACATGCAGCAAATCTGTGAAATCAAATATTACCTCTGAGGCTTTAGAGGTTTGGCAAAAAGAACATATGCTTGTATTTGAACATAAGTCAGGGTCCATTCCAGATTTAAGGTCCTGGTTACTGCTGGAAGCATCAGGCTTACTATGATGGGTTACACTAGGTTGAACATCATCATTCCCGTGCAAAATATTTTTTTGCCTCTTAAGTTCTCTCATAAGACCCTCAGTTTCAACAGAACTTTCAGACCTTAATTGTGTCATATTTTCCAAAACTGCATTTTCTTTGCTTGCTCTCTTTAATGAAGAACTTTCCAATCTCGCAGCAGGCAAGAGCTGAGAAAAAAAGGTTGGTCATTTCATTAAGATAAAATAAGGCACATAACATATTCATACAATACAAATTGCTAAACATCTGTATGGCAGTTAATAAGCATGGATTTTAAAAAATAAATAAATAAATGCTACAGATATTATTTACAAGTCTAAAACATCCTTAATGTTATTATAACTACCCAACAATATTATGTCCAATTATGTAGTCTAATGAAGCTTGCATTATAATGTGTCAAATTTGTAGTCACAACAGCCACTGCAAAAATTAAGTAGTCTGATGAGAAATACTTTATTAATAAGAGCTCCAATTCTTACATGCTCACTGTCTTGATCACTGCAGTCATTATCTGAACCTTTAGTATCACAAAATGGAGGACTGTCAAGTGATGATTGAGTCACTTGATTGACATCCATTTCCATAACTCGACACTCTTCACACCCCCCTCCATCCAGCTGTGAGCATTTCATCAGATTAGGCTTTCTTGCACTACTAAAATCAATCCTTTCCTTGCAAGAAATCTCAAACTCCTCAGCTTTACCATGCATTACAGTATCACTCTTCTCATATTTGTGATTCTTGCCAATTCCAACTTCTGTAGATTTATGTAATCCCAAGGGAACCTTAACATGGTCATCAGTTGTTCGTGAAAAGACTGACTGCCCACTGTGCAGGTTATCTCTTAAGGATGTTTTGAAAGGCTCTTCAGTCATTTTATTATTACAAGTTGAATTCAACAATGTTTGGCATCGCTCCAAAGCAGTCAAATCATCTACATTGATCAATTTACAGAAACTTTGTAAAACTGAGCTTGAAATTTGATCTGATAAATTTTTAGAGAATACAACTTTTCAAATGCAAAGTAAAATGGCTTTACCAGATGAACGTTGCTGAATCAGATTGGCACAAAAGGCAGCATCCAGGCATCTATATATTGCAACCATGTTTTCCACAAAAGGCACAGGCCTTAGATCTGCCATTTGCAGTCAATTGATAGGACAAATAAGAATTAATCATTTCACAAGATACAAAACAGATATGGCTTCTTTTAATTTTTTTTTCTGCTTTTCCTTTTTGGTTTGGGGGGAGAGGGAAACATGTTTAGAATTAAAAATTAAAGGTACAGAGTGCAATGATTTTCTGGCAACTCAAAGTCAGTTGGCTATATCATGATATTTCCAAACTCACATTTTTCGATATGCAAGAAAGAGGAAACATAAAAACATTGAAGACATCTAATATTTAAAAAAAAAAAAAAGCATCATAAGTCATAACAACATAGATAGGTCAGCTTTTCTTTTTCCCCTAACTTAGAAGTAAACAGAGGAAACAACACTTCCACTGTAATTAGATCCATAGTTGAAATTTTTCATCTCAAAATTTTAAGTTAACGTATTAAAAAAAAAAAAAGCACCAACGTGCATGCCATGTTATTTTAGCAGCAGATACGAGGCTTGACAACAAGTCAACAACCAACCTCTCTGAGCATATTGAATATTACAGACAGCACATTCTGAGACAGGCCTTGAGCAATCAGCTATGCAGGAGCTGCAAATGTTCTTTGTTACAATTTGAAACACTTGGGACAAAGCAATTTCAATGAAATAATATACAACGAAGATGAGGAAGAAGGAACCAACTTGCAGAATATGTGGTTGCATGGCAGTAACATCGGCCTTCTGAACATGTTTAAACTGCAAGGTCAACAAGTGCAGTAATAGAAGCACATCAGATATTCAGATTACATCCCCGAACTATGAGTTTTAGAATCCTCTGTTCTCCTTGCAGAAAAAAAAATTGTAGCACTACTCCAAAATTTTCTCGAAGCAAAAGGGTGATAACAAAAAAAGGCAATTAAGTTGAAAATCCTAAGGAACACCACCAAACCTTAAGGGTTAAAACATTTGTTCTTAATTATTCATCAATTACTATGTTCGTTTTCCCAGATTCATAGAACAGATTACCTAGATGGGCCTGAGACCAAATGAAAAAATAATTTGCATATAAACTCTATATTATATAGTGTCGTTGAAAAAAATGGATTACGGAAACGAAGACAATAATTTGTAAATACAAGTCTGACACTTGAAGACATATAACCATCACTTCAAGGATAAAACTGTAAGCCAATTCAATACTAGAATAGCCATAAGTTGATACAGTACAGGCAATTCTTTGCCGCAAGACCCAGCACCGAACACAAATAGTTTATAGCTACTTTTCTTTCATTTTCACAGCAACCAAACAGGATAGCAAAAGAAAGACTACAGAGAAGGGACCAAATAAAGTGTCGGAAAAAATAAACAAAAGGGTGACACACCAGAGAGGGCACTTGAGTTCAAGACCCATTTTCTGAAACTGTAGCATCCATGGATTCCAGAATTTACTGTTACTAAGCTTCCCAGAGTCCTCCATCTGCTATTCAACGCAAAATCTGGATCACGTTCACAGCACGTCCAGCACAGTAGAGAAACACAGGCACGAATAATGCTTCTCAGTTCCTCACCAACACCTAGTCGTCTCCGAATTCGTTTTCGTCGTCTCCAGTGAGCAAAAGATTTATTGGCGGTCATGGTCTTTTCGCGAGTGACGTATTTGAAAGGGGCGATGTGAACGTGGACGGCTGAGATTTCGTGAATGTGGAAGAAAGAGGCGCGAGAAATTGATTTAATTGGCGCAACGATGACGTTTGAAGTGCGCGCCTCATATTGGGTTTTCTAGCATTTTCAGTTTTCACTTTCAGGATTTCAGAACTCCCGCTTACCATTTTCATTGGCTGCGAGACCCGCCTGGATCCAATTGACGCAATTAATGCATTAATAATCAGATAAAATAAATATCATATAAGTGAAAGTTTAACGGTTAAAAATTCCAATTATTGTTATTATTAAACTTTACAAATTTATTAGGATATTTAGCATTGATAACCATTGAAATTTAAATTATGACTTTTTAAAATTTTCATTTTTCTTAAATTCAGATGCTACAAACGAATGTTAATCATTTTCATTCATTACTTTTTTTACATTTTTTGTTTTAGCTAATTACATCATTGATATTGGTCGTTTTTGTCCGTTTTTTTTTTTCCTGAATTTCTTAAGTCATTATTCTGTCTAATATTGTTGAGCTTGTCTTGACAATATTACCTTAAATCGTAATATTACTTAGCTATCTCTATTTCTTGTATTTTGGAAGATCAAACTTCAAGGTCATCAACATCTTCTGTTCCAACAGAATCGTCTGCAGAAACAATTTCAGGCTCTGGCGTCGTCCCAACGTTTGATTTTGATTTAGTTGCGTCGGAGTTCTCTCGTACCTCATTCACGGAAGATGCTGGAGCCAGAATAGTACATCGGTCAGCTAACTGTAATTAAATTCATCAGTTTCTGCATCAGTTGCATTTAGAGATTGAGAATTCTCTAATTCAATATTAATTTGTCTTCTATTTTGAGTGCTGTTATCAGCGTAATCTTTCTTCAATTCTAGATCCTACTTGAGGATTAAATTCTGTTTCCAGTGAAGCTGCTTCAGCATCAATTTCCGTTTCATCTTTTCCAAGCTCAGCCTCCTCTGCAACTATTTCATTCTCTTAGGAACTAATGTCATCTTTCTGAGAAAAATCACCAGCATGTGGAATGATTCTTAGGTTATGTTCCAAAAAATAACTGATAATTTGGTTAAAAATTTATAAATTAATTTTTAATTAAAAGTTATTAAGTTAACTTATTAAATTAGAAATGTTTGATAAAAGTAATTTTAAAATAATTAAAAAAGATAAAAAGATATATATTTTATAATTCTAAAATAATACAAATAAATATATTATTCTTTGTTTTTTAATTACATTAATTTAAATTATTATTTATATGAAATTAATTAAAAATATTTTTTATTATATTATATATATTTATATATTTGCCAAGACCAACTGGCATTGTCCCAAAAAGATGATTGTCCTGAATTCGAACACGAACAAGCAAAGGACATGTTGATATGCTAGTAGGAATTGGACCTGAGAAGCCATTATTGAAAAGTATGAGCTTGGTGAGATTTCCCTGGCTGCAAAGTGTTTCTGGAATCTCACCAGAGAGTGAATTGGATGATACATCCAACCACTGCAAAATTCTGAATACGGCTAAAGTAGTTTCATGGCTACAGAAAGTAGACAATACTTGGTATGGAATTCTGGCAGAATTTATCTGGCAGCTTATCAGAACCCTCTTCTCGTCAAGTTTTTTCAGCTGAGAAACGATTGAATGGTTTATCATTAAATGTGAATCTGTGCAACTGGTGCCTCTAAACATACTCTCAACCATGATACAGAGAAATTGCGCTAACGTTGACAGATTGGCCCCATTAATGACTCAGCTAACTTAAATTATAGGACCATCTTTCTCTGTTACGTTTGGTTTAGACGTGAGGGCTCCTTCAAGTATATGAAAGGTAAAACCATTTGTATGTATGGTAATAAAAAAATATAATTTATATAGATTTTAACATAATTTAAAAATATCTTTAATGATAATTTTTAAAAGATTTTTAAAAATAGTAAATTTTACCATTGGAGTGTGTTAATGTGATTGCCACCTATAAGAACTAATTTTTACAACAAAAATAATCGAAAATTGTGTGATTCATTGTAGAAATAAAAAGATGTAAGATAATTTGTGAGTCTCATTTGTGAAATTTTTAGAGTTATACTATTAAAATTAAGAGTTGTTTAAAATAGTAAATAGTTACTTAAAGTAAAAAGTGACAAAGTAATATTATAAGACTCGCAATAAACAATTTATTATAATTATACCATTATAAATGTTCTAATAATAAAAACACTCTTAAGAGTTTAAACTATAAGAGTGTCTATGGTTAAGTCATATTGTGAATATTAATGTAACTGTGGTTAATTAACTGTTAGTTGATATAGTTAATAATTAACTCTAGTTAGTTGATATAGTTAGTAATTAACTCTGTATAATATAAATACATGTATTGACTCTCACTCGGTTAATCAAGAAAGTATATTCAGATCAAATCCCTTTGCCTCGTCTTTCTTTCTCTTCGTTTTACTAGGATTTCATAATCCTTTCATGGTATCAAAGCTGGTATCCACAATAGAAAATGGTACAATAGAAAACACAGCAAGAGGATCAGCAAATACTAGTACTCTGGTTTTGCAAGCACAGAGGAACGGAATCATTTCCTTTTCACATGTTCTCTCCGTCAAGCTTGGAGAAGATAATTTCCTGTTATGGGAACAATAGGTGCCAGTCGCCATTAGAGGTCACAAGTTGAAGAAATACATTATTGAGGATACACTTCCTTGGTTAGAAACTAACTCAAACAAGATTGCAGGAAAAGTATAGTTTCTTGGAGTGGGATCAGCAAGATCAATTGCTACTCTCATGGCTTCCTTTTTCTATGGATGAGTTGATGTTAGCCTGAGTTGTTGGATGCAAGACTGCAAGACAGGCATGGGAGCGAATCCAATAATTTTTTGCCTATCACACATGAGCAAATATTAGACAGTTGAAACCAAAACTAAGGAATACAAAGAAAGGAAGTCTAAAAATGAGTGAGTATCTTTTAAAGATCAAAGCTACTATTGATTCTTTAATTGCAGTAAGATACGAAGTTAATCCCAGTGAACACATATAAACAATTCTTGATGGACTTTTAAGTGATTATTATGATGCCTTTGTAACATCTGTGTCAACAAGATGAGACCCATTCACTATTAGTGAAATAGAAGCGCATCTCTTCGCTCAAGAAACAAGAGTTGAGATAAATCAAAATGAATCTTTCTCTGTGAATCTTGCAAGCGTATAATACAAAGGACATAATTCAAATCAGTCAAATAGAAACTATCTTTCTAATACTAGAATATGACAGAATTCAAATCAATCAAATAGAAACTATCTTTTTAATACTAGAACTAATTCTGGTTATGGCAATGGTCAGCAATATTATCAAAATTATAATTTGAACTCCAATGGTAGAGGAAGAGCTAACTACTATAATAGTGGCAAAGGTAGAAGAGGAAACAATAACTTCTCTAGGATAAATTCACAAACTGTATGTCAAATCTGCAACAAACATGGACACTTAGCTTCAACATGCTTCTACAGATATGATTAGAACAATCAGAAGCCTCAGCACAATTAGCTATATCAATCCTTCCACTGAAACAAATGTTGAACCCAGTATGCCATGGTTCCTGGATTCAGGAGCATCAACTCATGTTACTGCAGATGTTTCCAATCCACACTTTGGAAAAGACTATACAGGACAAGAAAAGCTCCATATGAGATATGGTTCGGGTATCTCTATACAGCATATTGGGCATACTTTTGTTTAGTCCCCTTTTCATCCTACTACTAAACTTTCTATTAAATGTCCTACATGTTCCTACAATTTCCAAAAAACTTATTGAGTGTGTCTCAATTCACTAGAGACAATAGAGTTTTCTTTGAATTTCACCTTAACACTTGTTTTGTGAAATCTCAGGCTATTAAACAAATCCTGCTTCAAGGCAAAGCCAGAGATGATGGATTATATGTGTTTGACAAAATTCAACTTTATCACCTAACACCTTCTTCTAGTTCCAATTCTAAAATTTGTACAAAGTCTTTATTTCATTGCAACAATTGTAACACTTCTGTAAATTTGTGGCATAATCGTTTAGGCCACCCTCATAATAAAATTATGCAATATGTTTTGAGTTCTTATCAATTGCCTTATGATTGCAAAAATGCCTTTGAATTTTGTAAACCGCGTTGCTATGGAAAAACACATAAAATTCATTTTTCTAGATCCAATACTTCGAATACTGCCCCTCTTGAAATTGTTCATATTGACCTTTGGGGACCCTCATTTGTTAAATCCTTTATTAGGTACTTATATTTCATGCACTTTGTTGACTCCTTTAGCAAATACACCTGGATTTATTTTCTTAAAAATAAATATGAAGCTATTGATGTTTTTCAAAAGTTCAAATCAATGGCAAAAACTCAATTTAACACCAAAATAAAAACAGTCCAGTCAAATAGAAGAGGAGAATTTCAGTCCATTTCTAAATACCTACTCAAGGAATTACCCATCATATGAGTTGCTCACACACCCCTGAACAAAATGGTACAGTTGAAAGAAAAATAAGACATGTGGTTGAAACTAGCCTAACATTACTTGTTACAGCATCTTTACTTCTTAATTATGGGATGAAGCATTTTACACTGCAACTATTCTCATAAATAAACTCCCTACTCCCCTTTTGTCCTATCAAACACCCTATGAAAAACTCTTTGCAAAACAACCAGATTACACCTCTCTAAAAGTTTTTGGGTGCTCTTGTTTTCCTCTCTTAAAACCTTACAATAAACACAAAATGAATTTCA
The DNA here is from genome assembly GCA_037074585.1 of Biancaea sappan. Classification (NCBI taxonomy): domain Eukaryota; kingdom Viridiplantae; phylum Streptophyta; class Magnoliopsida; order Fabales; family Fabaceae; genus Biancaea; species Biancaea sappan. The sequence continues at coordinate 8,479,507 of CM073492.1, read as the reverse complement.
AATCAGAATAATGCACCTTTATTGGCTATAGTCCCTTTCACAAAGGCTTCAAGTGTCTCAATCCTTCTGGAAAAGTCATTATTTCCAGGCATGTAACATTTAATGAACAATCCTTTCCCTTTTCTAGACATCCTCCCACAACAGAGTTCTCAAATCAAAATTATTCCTTATCTCATTCTACACAACCCCTTTTTATTTCCTTAGTATAATTCTAATGCCTAGTATGCTGCTATAGAAAATATTGTATCTGTACCTATCTCTAACACTAATATTGCTGCTGAAAATGTCATTTCTAACACTATAGGAGTTGGAGACAGTGTTACTCAGCTAGAAACAGTGGTTCCAGTCACTATATGAACTGTTGCTGATGTTGGAGAACTAATGGTACTGCCATTAGGTCATTAAATATTGATGGTACTCATTCCTCTACTAATGCTGCCAATTCTGATGTGCGTACTGTTATAGTTCAACAAATTCAACAGGTTCAGCAACCTCAGCAGCAAGCACAGTGAAACCAGCAAAAATTTCAACAGCTTTTGCATACCTCCAATCATCCTATGCAAATAAGAAGCAAGTCAGGTGTGTTTGAGCTAAGGGCCTTTCTGACTACAAGAGATTCTTTGCTGGAGAGAGAACGTGTGAATTTGTCAGAAGCTATCTCTTGTCATGTTCGGAAAATAGCAATGGAATAGGAATTTAGAGAATTGCAGAAAACAAATACTTGGAGCTTGGTGCCTTCACCCCCTAAAAAATGTGCAATTGGCAGCAAATGGATCTTCAGAATAAAAAGGAATGCAAATGGAACTTTACAGAGATACAAGGCTAGATTAGTTGCAAAGGGTTTTCATCAACAACAAGGCTTTGATTTTGATGAAACATTTAGCCCAATTGTAAAACCAGCAACAATAAGAGTTGTTTCGACTTTAGCCCTGTCCAATAATTGGGGAATTAGACAATTGGATGTCAACAATGCTTTTCTCAATGGCATTTTACATAAGGAAGTGTACATGAGGCAGCCTAAAGGGTTTGAATGCAGAGATAGAACTTTAGCATGCAAGTGACATAAAGCTCTATATGGGCTTAAGCAAGCCCCTAGAGCATGGTTTGAGAGGCTAGCTTCTACTCTAAACAATTTTGGCTTTAAATCCAATAAATGTGATTCTTCTTTGTTATTCAAAATCACACCAGAACACTCTACCTATATACTCATCTATGTAGATGATATACTGATCAATGGAAATTCCAATGAAGTCATTTCTTCTTTAGTAGAGAATTTGAACATAGAGTTTGCACTCAAAGATTTGGGTGACTTGAACTATTTCCTAGGATTCAAGTTCAAAAGCAAGATGATGGAAGTATTCTTCTCTCTCAAACCAAAATACATCACATATTTACTTCATAAGGTCAAAATGTATGAAGCAAAAGGAATATCTACACCTATGGTTGTAGGAGTAAAATTGTCAAAACAAACTGGTGACATATTTGGAAAACCACAATTGTACAGGAGCATTGTTGGAGCATTATAGTATGTAACAATCCCAAGACTAGAAATTTCCTTTTCAGTCAACAAAGTGTGCCAGTATATGCACCAACCTCTTGATACTCATTGGAAAGCTATAAAAAGGGTGCTCAGTACCTAAAAGGCACTCTACAACATGGTTTGGTGCTGAGAAAGTCGAATAACCTTGCTTTCACTGGTTTTTGTGATGCTGACTAGGCAAGTGATATTGATAATAGAAGATCTACCTCAGGTATATGCATTTTCCTAGGACCTAATCTGATTTCTTGGTTCTCAGAGAAGCAGGGACTGGTTTCAAGGTCAACCACAGAGGCTGAGTGTCGAAGCTTAGCTAATACAGTATTTGAATTGATTTGATTGAAGTCTCTACTGTTAGAATTGACAATTTCTCAAATAACGCCTACAGTTTATTGTGATAACAGCAGTGCTATTTTAATGGCTGCTAATATGGTGTTCCGTGCTAGATCTAAGCATATAAAGCTTGATATGTTTTATGTTAGGGAAAAATTCTCAAGAAAGAAATTCTAGTGTGTCGTGTTTCCTCATAATATAGGTTGCTGATATATTGACCAAAGCTCTGTCCAGTACACAGTTCTGTAGCCTAAGACACAGGTTGAATGTATAGAATTTTATTCCCAACTCTGAGCGATACGATCCTGTGGCTGAGTGCTGCGTAGCATCACTATCTAAGGCCATCGCTGGGCGTACAACACCAGATGCTCAGCATTGCGAACTCTCCTTTACTCTGGACACCGAATGCTGAGCGCTGTGAAGCTGCTGCTCTCTACACTGAATGCTGCGACTTGGAAACTGAGTGTTACACTTGAGGAAGTTTGAAAACATGTGTGAATGTAAGAGTACCTATGGTTAAGTTATAAGACATTTAAGTGCATATTAGTGTAACTATAATTAGTCAGTTAATACAGTTAATAATTAACTCTGTATAACATAAATACATGCATTGACTTTCACTCAATTAATCAAGAAAGTATATTCATATCAAATCACTTTGTCTCGTCTTTCATATACTTTTCATAGACTCATTCTACTCTTTTATAATAACCTATTCATTATTGAGTGGAGCCCTTATCATTTTTATTTCATTTTTGTTTTAATAGCCGATCTTTATGTTTATAAAAAATTGGAGGTGAGAAAAAATAGAGCTAGGCCTTTTAGCAGTTGAGCTCTACAACAACAACAACAACAACATAGCCTTATCCCACTAAGTGGGGTCGGCTACATGGATCGCACGACGCCATTGAGCTCTATCAATGACCATCTCTTTAGATATCTCATTTACTAAAAAAATTAAAAATAATTGGTGTGACATTAAAAATATTACCTGCTCAATTATTTTTAAACAATAACCTGTGGACAAATTCCTAAGTTTGGATAGATGTTTAGGTTATCCAAATTTGAATTTAGCAATTGAATAAAAAATATTTTTGGAAATAAAAGATAGATGACATATGAAGAATATTGATATTCTTAATACGGCCAAATGAAGAATTTCTTAACCCTTGCATGAAAATTCTATTTTAGTTTATTTAAATATCTGCAGAGGTCGTTGTTACTTGCTTGGCTGTAAAGTCAACCGTCACCTCACCGTGATCCTCCAGTGAAAATTGAAAGATTTTGCACTAATTTCCCAGAAGCTGCATGGAAGTGGATCCTCTGCAATAATGCAGAGTGCAATACACCTCTGCATTACTTCGGATCGGGTCCAAGCTGCACAAGTGTCTGTGAGCGTGACCATTGGCGCTTTTTAGTTTTTAGCCCTTTCTGGTTAATTTTATAGTTGGAAGTAATTGCCCGCCTTCTTCGTCGTCCCTTTTTATTGAACAGAAGAAGAAAAGAAATGTTGACTGGTTAGGCCCGTAATGGTAGAAAGGCCCATAACTTTGAAGTTTCAACATCCCCAACCAGTTTCTGATTTTTTCAACTTCCCATCTTCGAACAATTGGTCATACTCAACTTTTCTTCCTCCTTCCCTCGCTCTTTCTCTCTCTTCTCTCTCTCTCTCTCCCTCGGAGTCTTCCGAGATGGAGAGACTTCTACTATGGCTGCTCGTCTTCCTCGCCGTCGCCGGACCTACTCCGAGGGCCTCCGCTGACGGCGCTGCCTTCACCGGAGATTATAGGAAGCTCTCCGGCATTATTATCCCTGGCTTCGCATCTACTCAGCTCCGAGCTTGGTCTATTCTTGACTGCCCTTACTCTCCGCTCGATTTCAATCCTCTCGATTTGGTCTGGCTCGACACCACCAAAGTACGGTATCTTTTATTCTATATGTTCATTGTTGTACGTCGCATTTTTGTGTTGTACGGCATGAAGTTCAACTAAACCTTTGGTGCTTGTTTGAATGATGAGAAAACGTGAGAAAAAGCGCGAGGAGAATTTCTTGTTGAGCGGCTTGATGATATTATTTTTTGCCGTTGCAGTGTCATCAAGCCTATCGGTGCTTAAATGTTGATGGACATTTAAATTCTGAATAGAATGCACCTAAAAGAACGTATGAGTGATGAAAGAATTTGCGCATTTGCCCTGCTTGGAACCTGATTCCAGTGACGTCTTTTTTTTATTATCATGAGAAATAAATCATTGAGAAAACTTTTGGAAGAAAAAAAGAAAAAAGGAAAACGACTGTTAGGTACTGTCAATACAGGTGTATTATAAGTTGTGACTTGAGATCAATTTTTAATCACAACATATTTTTGTCTGTTTGAAGTTCCGTTGCGTGATGTTTAAAGGCTTTTTTTATTAATTAATGTGCTATGAGAAACATGCACGTTTCTGTTTGATAAAACACTGGCACTCGAGACTAATTATGAGTGTAAATTTCCTGAAATAATTTGTTCTGCAGCTTCTTTCTGCTGTCAATTGTTGGCTAAAGTGCATGTTGCTGGACCCTTACAATCAGACAGATCACCCTCAGTGTAAATCTCGCCCTGATAGTGGTCTTTCTGCTATTACAGAACTTGATCCAGGCTATATAACAGGCATGTTTACATCTCCCTCTCTGTTCTGTTTGAATTGTCAAATGTACCTCTGTAAAATAGATGGTTTGGCAACATACTTTTTGTTTGATTTGCAGGTCCTCTTTCTTCAGTATGGAAAGAATGGGTCAAGTGGTGTATTGAATTTGGCCTAGAAGCTAATGCAATCATGGCCGTTCCATATGATTGGAGATTGGCACCATCTATGCTTGAAGAGCGGGATCTTTACTTTCATAAGCTGAAGTATGTATGCATCTTTGCATGTGAGAACTTGTAGGATAGCATGTAATTTTCTGACATGATTTGGAAAACCTGCATACTTGGTACAAATTGTATTTTTTCTTACATACTGTCTTAAAATTGCTCAAGACAAGGCCATGATACAATTTGTCAATCATTCTCTCATTCATGAGCCCTTAATTTTATCTAACTAGATGATATATCACTATGTTCATTCATGGGTTTCCCCTGAAGGTCAAATTGTTTCCTAACTTCCAATGGTGCTTAAAATTTATCTCAAATATACATGATACATCTGCTTGGATTGTATGTTGACTTCAATTTTGTGCCACTTGGGAAACTTCACAAGCAACAAATGTGTCCGTTCTAATACTAGAGTTCAACTTCTTGAAATAAGAGTTACTCCTAATCTTTGGTATGACTGCCATAATAATTTGGACATACAATTTGTACATGACAACTAGATCCTGAAATCATCTAATAGAATATGCTTTATAGCTCCATTTTCATCACCTGTATCTTTACCAGATCTTGATATCTCTTTATTCTACAAGAATCATATATGTTATACAAATGACAAATACGTAGAGGTTTAAAATGTTCATATATAACAAATTGGTGGTGGTTAGTCACAAAATGGATCAATTTTAATATTCATCTGTACATGAGAATATGAATGCATTATTCCAAAGCTGAGATTTAGACGAAGTTGACTTGGTGGTTAACTTATAGATACTTGCACTTTTAATTGTTTTTCTCTTTGCAGATTAACATTTGAAACCGCACTTAAACTTCGCGGTGGCCCCTCTATAGTTTTTGCCCATTCATTGGGTAATAATGTCTTTCGATATTTCTTGGAATGGTTAAAGCTAGAAATTGCCCCAAAACATTATATTGATTGGCTGGATCAACATATTCATGCCTATTTTGCTGTTGGTATGCTTGACCTGTCTGAATTTTTTACCCCTTATAGGTAGTGCATATGATGATAATTTGTTGCATTATACCATGTTTGATTTATTTTGTTTGGTTTTAGGAGCTCCCCTTCTTGGTGCAATTGAGACCGTAGAAGCAACACTTTCTGGATTTACATTTGGTCTTCCAGTTTCTGAGGTTACCTTTTAGTTTTGTAACTTTTCGGCTTATATTAATTTTTCTAGTTTGCCTTATAGTATAGGTCTATTCATTTAGATATTGCAGTAGTCTTTTTATTTTTTTGGCCTTTTATTGTTCTTGGATGCTGCATCATCATATTATACTTTGATGTTATACAGTTGAGAATCTATTCTGGTTACCTAATGTACTGATGTCCTCTCCTTTGCCAGAGCTTAAGAATTCTTCTGTAGCTCCTAGTGTAAAAATTAATTAGATGAAATGTAAATGATACAACTAAAGTACTTATAAGTATACCGACATAAGCTTGCCTAGGAAGCAAAGCATTGACATCAAATAAATAGTTGACAAACTTAAGCACAATGTACTCATCCACACATTCAGTGGCATACATTGTGCAATTTAGAGGCCTACTGTACCTCAAGGCTGCTTGCTTCATGTTTTGTGTTTCAGTTTTCTATCATCCATCTGATAGCTAGTCCTTTGTAGGATTATAAATTTGGGAGAGGGATGGAACACTTGAAATTTGCATCTACACAAGTAACTGCTGGGAAAGAAACCTAATGGAGGAAGTTGGAGAAGTTGACACTTTTTCTCCTTAAAATATATGCATATCAGTTAATATAATAATATATGCGTATGTCTTGTCTCAAATCCACCACTCTTTGACCCTGACTGCAGATAGACAATTTTCAGATGACATGAAACTTTCTTCAGTTTGCTATCGTGCACGCATACCACAAAATACTAGCCCAAACAGTTGGCTAGATGTTCCATAGAAAATAGCAGCTTGATTTCTTCATTTTGCATAATTGTTGTCAAAAGTTATTCAAGTTGCAACTCATTACTATTGTCATCTTGCTAATTTAGTCGATAATGAGTTCTGAGAATAGTTTGGAACTGATATTGGGTAACTGATCATTTGGATGGATTTGGATATATGCTTTATGCTACTATTTGTGATGCAATGAAAATCTTGTCTTAATACATGCTTATAATAATTTTTTCAAGGTATCAGGGAACAGCTCGATTGATGTTCAACTCCTTTTCTTCATCCTTATGGATGTTGCCTTTTTCCAAGCACTGCAGAGCAGATAATAAATATTGGAAGCATTTTTCTGGGGGAAGCCATGTAGGCCACCACACATATCACTGTGATGAGCAGGAGTTTTGTTCAAACTTCTCTGGATGGCCAACAAACGTAATTAATATTGAAATTCCTTCAAACCGTGGTGAGATTTTGAGTCTCTTGCACATGTTTGTGGACAACATTCTTATCTTGCTTGGGGTCTCCGACTGCCCATTTGTATTTTCTGCTTGCAGGATTTGATGCATACCCTTCACTCTCAGAAATTCCTGAGGCCAACTTGTCCAGCATGGAATGTGGACTGCCTACTCAGTTGTCTTTCTCTGCTCGTGAAATATCAGATGGCACCTTTTTCAAAGCAATAGAAGATTTTGACCCAGACAGCAAGAGGCTCTTGTACCAGTTAGAGAAGTGCGTTTGATCTTTTTTTCTTTTGTTCCCTGTTTGATAAAAAAAGAATTGAGAGTAAAAGCTACCCTATCCAAAAGAGTACTCAGTGGCAGTAACCACTGGGTGAAAATCTTGCATTTGTCTGACACCAAATGCGCCACATACACACACAAGGAGCACAACTGCATAGCACCTTATCCTCTTTTCTCCTGAAACCCCAAAAGTGGGTTGAGTAAAATACCTCTTTAGTGTGAAAGTCAGGAGGACAAACCCACTGCACATCAAATATGCCAAACAATTTAGTGCGCAACTTCCTTGCAACCTCAGTGCTGAAAGAAATTATTGGCAGTCTCTTATTTCTGTAACGCCACACACTAACATCTTGAGGCAAGACCTTCTGTGGCCTATACACTTGCAGCAAGTCTAAGTATTGATCCAATTAGGTATTGCTGACTTCATTTCTAAACAAAGCCTTAACATCAGAAGGAGCTTCAACCTTCCAAAAAAGAAGCTATGAGCGAAGTACGAATAGAGGGTCGTTTTATTTGAATTGCCACTAGACTAGATTTTGCAATCAGATATTTGACCATGTTCCATCAAATGCCAAAAATAGAATTCTGTACTGCTAAGAATATAGGTCTAGTTACTTTGGATTTCATCTTGCGTGCTTATATAAAATAGAAACAATTTTATGTTGTCAAGGACTGGCATGCTTTGCTAGAACTATCTTATTTTGTGTTAGTATATGGCTTAAAAATCCAATGACAAATGAAATCATTTAACTGTATGTTTTTTTTTTCCATTACTTTTCATATGGAGAAGTGAATTCAAAAATAAACTTCCCCCACTCCCTAAATAAATATTTTAAATTACAAATCTAAATGCAGGCTATAGTCAAGATAGGAACTGCCAAGAAATGCACTTTCATTCTTAAGGAATTTAATGACATAGACAAACTAGAAGGTGCATCCAAAAAGTCTTTTGCACCAGCTATAATCAAATACAGGTCTTGACCGGTATATCATGACAGAGGAGTTTTTGTTTTGATTTTAAAACTTGTATTTCTACTTGCTTCATGTTTTTGGACCTTTTTTTGAGTGTTACCAAGTTTATAATGTTTCTAGTTATTGATCAGGCATATATTTGAATGTTTTATGTTCAGGTCATATCTTCACGATGAAATTCTAAATCCACTAACACCTTGGGACCGACCACCAATAAAAAATGTCTTCTGCATTTATGGCATTGATTCAAAGACTAAGGTGCGATCTTCTTCTAGAAGTTAATACAGTATTTCTTGGGATGTTTGACATAACTTTTATAGCTAAGCGAAAGAATTAGTGACCATGAACTTCAATGTAAGCCCCCCCCCCCCCCCTCCTTCAATTTCACAAGATGGCTTTGGAAGTGTTAAAACTTGTAAACTAAATTAATTATTAATTGTAATATAATCCTAAATTTCTAGAGGACCTCAGTGGGATACATGATATATTTAATTATGATATTTGTTATTTGTAGTTTATTGTTCAATACTTTCTAGTAATATTGTGGGTAACAGTGGTATACTAATTCCCTGATAACATATGGTTAACATGGATGAAATTTTTGGATGTTTTATGTAGTATCATAAGCAGTGTCAAATCGTTTATCTTTCGACTAATTTTTCTGACCTTTCAATGTCTACATTTTAGTCTCTGGGGACTCTTTCAAAGATTAGAAATAATGTCATCATGGATGATAATTTTGATATACTATCAAAAATAGGTGGGTTACTACTTTGCTCCAAGTGGCAAGCCTTACCCTGATAACTGGATTGTTACAGACATCATATATGAGACTGAAGGATCTCTAATCTCAAGGTAACTGTACGGTTCTTCTATAATGGTATTCCACTGTATCACTGCATGAATGTTCAAACTATTAACCGCGGTTAATGTGATGTGTTCATTGTAATTGGTGATTCTATAGATTTTTCCTTTCCTCACATTTTTATTTCAAGTTCAAGGAGCATGTGATGCTGAATAGAGAGTAAAAGAATGTTTTTCTTCGCTACAACGTAAAATTGTTCTCATCTGATTTTGGGACCAGGATGAGAACAATCTTCACTTCTTTGCTACTTGTTTAAATTCTTCTTTCTTATTGTATGTTTTGCGCCTTTTCTTTTTCATTTCAAGGAAAGGGATAGGAGAATGGAAGCTCAAAGAGAATCATATTAGCTCGTCAAAGCTTTGTTTTTCTGTGAGAGTTTAATGCTCTTACCTGTCTTGTTCTTCTTTCCCCTCCATTTTTTCCTTTAGCCCTAGTTTTTGTCTCATCTTTGCTCAATTAGAGTTTGAGCATCCCAAACCCTACATGAATGAATTACACATTTTGTTCTTTTAAGGGGCCTACAACATAATTGACTTATGAACCTTGCATATGTGATTGAGTATAGTGATTCCATTTCTTTTTATATTTACGAAATTGGCCAAAAGTTCCATCTTACCTATTTCTAGTGCAATTGGGCTGCATGCCTGCACCATCTTGGTTTCCTCTCTTTTTTTTTTTTTTCCTTCTTTTTTTAAGGACAGAAAACTAGAGTTTGATGCTGTTCAAGAAGATTATATTCTGCACATAATAATTTGATTCCACTAGTCCCATTCATTTTGCAGTTGTCATGCAAATAATTTGATTGTTGTGTTTAGCTTGTCAATGAATCTTATATTATTTTTCAAGCTCCAAAAATGGCCTCACCTAGACTAACTTTCATGAGTCATTATTTTTTGCACTAATCTTGCAAATTAATACCATTTAAATATAAATAACGAGTATAATAATGAAATAGATAGTACTTTAACAGTTCTTTTCCATCCATTGTTAGGTCAGGGAATCTGGTTGAAGGGAAGCCAGGAGCCACAAGTGGAGATGAGACGGTTAGCTTCAACTATAATTCCATTGCTGCAATTATGATCTAATAGGAAAGCTTAATATTTTTGCGCTCCAGTACTTTTACCATCTTAAGATCAGAAACATAACACCTAAAATCAACAGTTAGATTACAAAAAAATTAACTATTTACAGGTACCATACAACTCCCTTGCTTGGTGCAAGAACTGGCTTGGACCAAAGGTGAACATAACAAGAGCTCCTCAGGTATTTCAGCTTAGGGTATGATGTATGATGTATGTTTGGATTATATCTTTATCTGCAAGAAAGTGTGATCATAAGTTTCTTTTTTCCACAGTTAACTTGTGCTTAAGTTACTTGTATTTGCAAACTTCTGTTATAAAATGATTAGTTTTCCAGGACTTGGAGTTTAGTCTTAAAGTGGCACGTGCTGTATGTCCATTCCTGCTAACTCAGAATTGTGTGCATGGAGTGTTTGTTGAAATGCAATGATTCTTTAGCTCTTTTGTCAGCTCTTTAACTGTTTTAGCTCCATTCTGCTATGCCTAAGATCACTTATGTTTTTATCCATCAGTTCTTAGTCATTTGATTCTGATTTTAATTTAGTATTCCCAGCGATAAATATTTGAAAACTATAAGCCATCTGTATTCTGGGCTGCAGAGAATTTAAGGTTTTTCAACTTTATTAATTCTTTTTATTGTATGCCTTTATGCTATTGTTTTCTTCATCTAGTGTTTACTTGCTAGCACTCAGATTTTCTTAATTGTTATCACACTTTTGGTATTATATCTGCTCTTACTTTTCAGTCAGAGCATGATGGTTCTGATGTACAAGTTGAATTAAACGTGGCACATCACCATCAGGGAGATATTGTTCCAAACATGACAAAGTCACCTAAGGTTAAGTACATAACCTACTATGAAGATTCTGAAAGTATTCCTGGGAAGAGGACAGCAGTTTGGGAGCTTGATAAAGGTGCATAACTTGTCCTTGCAGCTTTCACAAACTTACAAGTGTTTTTCCTTAGGACTGAAATAATGCCAACTAAATCTCACATACCACATGGGCTGAGTAATTTAGTGCAGTGTAGATGAGCTTCTTTTTGTCAGATTTTCAGAATCTAGAAACATTTAAATAATTTATTCATTTAGCAAAGATGCCACTTTTAAATTATGAAAAAAGTATCGTGCCAAGATTAGGTAATAATTTGATGTTATGTATTACCCAGGGAAGGATTTTTTGATGCTACGTATTGCCCAGGGAAGGATTTTTCTGTATATGTTATTAGAGATTTCATAACAAAATGTCTCAACAAACTTGCTTACTAGCAAGTGTCATGGTCTCAATAAAAGCAAGTGCTATACTGATGTATTGTGATGAGAACCTAAGACTTGAATTAAAGAAAAGACTAAGATTTTATTCAAGATAAAAGAAGAATAGAAAGAAACTCAGCAAGATTAACAAGAAATGATGCGGATTTTTTCACATACAGTTCTTTTCCATCTTTACATGGAATGCTGCACTTGGCATTCCATACCTGCATTGCATGATTATAAGTTCAAAAGATTGTGTCATCAAGATTTTCCACCATATATTGGCCATGATTTGTTATTCATTTTATTTTGATCTGACTGAGAATAATATATGCATTGTCAGAGTGATTGTAGTGAGAGAAAATGCTCTCCCTTCTCTCTACCCCACTAGTAGAGTGATTTGTTCTGAGTTTTGAGATTTCTCTCTCTTCTGCCCCACTGGTAGATTTCTGTGTTTCGAACTTTATTGGCCACCCCTCTTTTGCTGATTTTTGATGCTATTATCACTGGTTCTTACTGCTGCTGATTCTTGAGTTCTTCATTTTTTGTGGTTTGGATTTCCTGCTTTATTCTGTTCTTTGTCACTATGATGATTCAAAGGTTTGCCATTGAAGCCAAAACCTTTGACCTGGTGAAGAAACATATCGGTGCTGCTCCAAAAGTTGTTATCACTGAAAAAGGGAGAGGATTCTTGTTTTCAATCTCTCTAGGGTGGGAAACTGCTAGGTGGTTATTCTCTATCACCCACTCCCTAGGTCCAGTCGATTGGACGGGATATGAAATTAAAAGTTGCAGAGAAAATGGAACCATATTCTTAGTAGAGTTTGGGAAGAATCATAAGGGTGAGTTTTTGGTTATTACAAAAATTTTTCCTGGAGGTAAGAGAACCACCGTTATTATTCCCAAAGGAAAGGGAGGAAGAGGCTGGAGTTCCTTCAACCATGCGTTGAACATCCTTGTCCATTCTGAAGGGGCCAAAAAATTGAAGCTAGAGAAGAAAGGTAGAATTTTGAAATTTTGCTCTCCTGTGACAGGTAGCAGATCATATGCAGAGGTTGTAAAGGGCAAAAAGGATATGAAGGGACCTGTTGGTCACCACCTCGAGGATGTCCTCCTTTCCAACAACCATGCCAGCTTTTCTGATATGCATAATATAAAGGATAAAGTGGATGCGAATGTCAGAGCCCAAGAGGCTGTTAAGGAAGGTCCCTTTGACTTTGGCGATCTCGGTCAGCGTGACAGTCACAGAAGAGGAAAATTTTGTGCTGAAGGCATGGCAGATATCACCAAATCGGATAGCTATGATAAGAAAGGCTCTGGCCTAGCTTTCTCGAGGACCCTCAGGATATTGGTGTATCCAAAAGGGATTAGGAAGGTCCATTAGGCTTTGGTGAGAAATCAGGTTGGGAAAGAAGGAAGTTCTCGAAGGGAGTCAAATCCTGATTCCTCTGGGCCCAAACCTCCCTCGGACAAGGCACCAGATTACGCTTCCAAACCCAATGGGTTAGTTTCTTCCAACAGGGCCCTGTTTTGGAGAGCCAAAAAGGCCCAAATCTCGGGTCCAGTAGACGTAGAGTGGACTGAGAGGACTAACCCGATCCAAGCGTCATGTTCTCGGGCCCCAGAGAAGCATCGCGACCCGATCTCCTTCACCCCTTCCTCGACAGCGCTTCAGGAGGCGGACGTCGATCGGACATGCACAGAACTGGTCGACGGGGACGATGGGGTACCGGAGACCCCGCCAGAGAGTCTGAACGGTCGGTCAGTGATTCCCCGTGATTCCCCTCATCCTTTCAAGCAAGGGGCGACGGTGAGGACTTCGGAACCGTGGTTGAGGAAGTCTGTGGCTCCCCGAATGCGTGCCAGGTACCATCGTAATTCCTACTGATATCTCTGGCCATATTCCGGCAACCCCCCTGTATCTAATGGAAGTTTGGAAGGTGTCAGTCCAAGCAGGGTATCTGATCTTTTTAAAAGAACACCAGCGATAGAGGTTGTTGGGGAGGAGGAGTTGCTCTCTGAAGATGATTTATCCCTATCCGATTTCGAAAGTGAAGATGGACTTCTTATCTAGCAAATTGAGGAACAAATTGATGATAAGGATGTTTCCACTAGGGAGATCGATGATACTCTGGAAGACGTTCACCGGTTATTCTTGCAAAATAAGGATGATGGAGCTTTTAAGGGACCTTGTCTTTGACCTGTATTAATTCTTTGAGTACTGCTAAGGGCCCTAAGGCGCCTCTACTTTCTACCCTTCCTTTTCAAACCAATAGTTTTTGTTTTTCCCCCCATTCTTCCAATTCTAACATCCCTCCTAGTGTATTTCAGTGTGATTTTGCAGGGATTTACGTGCGTAGCGACAACATCCAAGCAGGGTCCTCCCATTCCCCTGATCCCGTTAAACCTTCTTCTGTCTTTAGGGAGGATATTGATCAAAGGGGAAAAGTCATACATCTTCGCCATTTAGGAGATGAGAGGGACAGCCAAGATCCACAAGCCTTGTTGGAGTCTCTTAACTTTATGCTGAGAGATAAATCTGGAAAGGAGTTCAAGGTGTTAGTATCCCCTAGGACATACCAAAGGAAGAAGAACAAACTTGATAATGAGTTAAAAAGATTGACATCTTCAATTAATTATGGCAAGTCCAAGAAAGGAAAGGGTAAGTCAGGTTCTCTATGAAGATTTTAAGTTGGAATGTAAACGGCCTTGGCAACTCCCTCAAAAGGCACAAGGTGAAAGAAGTTTTCAGGAGGGTGGATCCAGACATTGGGATGATACAGGAAACTAAACTAGGGGATATGGATAGATTTCTAGTCAGAAGCATTTGAGATTTCAAATTCAAGGATTAGGAATACTTACCCTATGTGGGAGCTTCAGGTGGTCTTTTGGTCATTTGGGACACTCGAGTTGCCACAAGAAGGGATGTTCTTCAGGGTGCTTTCTCTCTCTCGGTGCTTCTTGAGTTTAAGGACAAAGGGTGTTGGTGGTTTACCAATGTTTATGGTCCGACAAACCCTAGATTGAGGGGTGAATTGTGGGAGGAATTAGCTTACGTTCACGGTTTTTGTAATCCCCATTGGTGTGTTGGCGGTGACTTCAATGTGGTGAGGTTCCTGATGAAAAGCTTGGAGGATCAAGGATCAATGCTAGCATGAGAGGTTTTAACTCCTTTATCAGGGATTGCGGCCTTAAGGATCTTCCCCTCTCTAATGCTCAATTCACCTAGTCGGTTAAAAGGGGCTCCGTCTATTCCTCTCGCCTTGATAGATTCTTGCTCACTCCCGAATGGGAGGATTCGTTTCCTGATCCCATTCAGGAAGTCGGCTCACGCCTGGCATCTGACCACTTCCCCATTATCCTTGAGACTAGTAGAGTCAAATGGGGTCCTACTCCTTTCAGATTCGAGAATATGTGGCTTCAACACCGGTCTTTCTTCAGCAACGTAGAGAAGTGGTGGTTAGAATACACAATTCCAGGATGGGAGGGATTTAAGTTTATGAAGAAATTGAAATATGTGAAGGAGAAGTTAAAGACCTGGAACAAAGAAGTCTTTGGGGACATTAGAATCCAAAAGGCTAACATTCTTAGGGAGTTGGATGCTCTCGACAAACTAGAGAGTGAGGGCGGGTTTGAGGAGAATCTCGCTGAGCGCAAAGTGTTTCTTAGGAATGATTTGGATAACATTAGGAAAAAAGAAGACATAAACTGGCGCCAAAAGAGTAGAATCAAATGGGCTCGTGAGGATGATGTGAATTCAAGATTCTTTCACAAGGTGGTGAATGGAAAGAGGAGAAGGAATTTCATTAAAGAGCTTGAGACGGAGGATGGCACTACAGTGAGGGACAATGAGGGGATCTCTGAAGAGTCGACTAGTTTCTTCAAGAAACTCTACTAGAAGGACATGCAAGAGCGACTTATAATTGAGGGCTTGGATTGGATCCCCATCGATGATACCCAAGGGATTTGGATAGAAAGCCCCTTTGAGGAGGAAGAAATTAGAAATGTAATTTTTAAGATGGACAAGGATAAAGCTTCTGGGCCTGACGAATTCAATATGGCTTTCTTCCAAGCTTGCTGGTCGATAGTGAAGGACGATCTAATGAAAGTCTTTGAAGAATTCTTCCATACTGGCCGTATTCCAACCAGCATGAATTCTACCTTCATCACTCTTGTTCCTAAAAAAGACAGATCCATTAAGGTGGGGGATTTCAGACCTATTAGCCTGGTAACTAGTGTCTACAAGATCATCGCCAAGGTCCTCTCCAACAGATTGAGTGCGGTTATTGGGAATTCCATATCGGAGAACCAAAGCGCCTTCATCGCTGATCGTCAAATTCTTGATGATAGCCTGATAGCCAATGAGCTAGTTGACGATGTCAAACGCAGAAAACAACATGGTTTAGTATTTAAATTAGACTTTGAAAAGGCGTATGATATGGTCATTGGGACTTCTTGGATTTGATTTTTTGTCGCAAGGGTTTCGGTGACAGATGGAGACGGTGGATGAATGGATGCCTTTCCTCTGTGGTCTTTTCGGTTATTATCAATGGACAACCCAAAGACTGGTTCAAGGGGCAACGTGGGATCAGGTAAGGAGATCCGTTATCTCCCTTCCTTTTTATCCTGGTGGCCGATGTTTTTAGCTGCATGTTGAGGCGGGGGTCTGAGAGAGGGATTCTCAAAGGATTATCAATAAAGGGAGATGGTTGTATGGTCACTCACTTGCAGTTTGCTGATGACACAATTCTCTTCTTGCCCAAGGATAAGGATAACTTTCTTAGAGTGCTTACACTGATTCATATTTTTGAGCTGGTGTCAGGTCTCCGTGTTAACTTAGGCAAAAGTGGCCTAGCTGGCATTAACATTCAGGACGATTCTCTTGGGCAAATGGCGGAGCTAGCGAGTTGCGCGGTTCTCAATTAGCCTCTTAACTATCTAGGTATCCTTCTTAGAGGTAATCCTAGAGCCAAATCTTTTTGGAACTCTATTATCCAAAGAATTTCTCGCAAGCTTGACAGTTGGAAAGGCCCCTACTTCTCCTTAGGAGGCAGATTGACTCTTATTCAGGCCTCCTTATCTAGTGTGCCCCTGTACTTTCTGTCCTTGTTCAAAATCCCGTTCGGAGTGGCTAGAAAGATTGAGAGAATTATGAGGGATTTTCTCTGGAATGACGGTGGGGTGGAAAAGAAGGACCACTTGGTTAGTTGGGAGGTGTGTTGCAAACCTAAGGATGAAGGTGGCTTGGGTCTTGGAAATCTAGTGTCTAAAAACATCTCTCTTTTGACTAAATAGTTATGGAGATTTCCCTTAGAGCCTAATTCCCTTTGGCACAAGGTGATCAAAGCAAAGTATGGGCTTCACCAGAATGGATGGGACGCTGGTTCGGGGGATGTCGTTACGCACGCAAGTCCTTGGAAAGCGATTTCTCAAGTATACCATCTCTTCTCTCCTTCGATATCTCTTATTGTTGGTGATGGTTCCCGTTCTCGTTTTTGGGAGGACTGTTAGATTGGCCCCACCTCCTTCAAAGAAAGATTCCCACGCCTTTATTCCTTATCTTCCCTCCATGACGCCCCTATTTCTGAATTTTTTTCCTTACAAGGGGATCACCCTTGTTGGAATTTGCATTTTGCCAGGAATGTTAATGAAAGACTTTTGTCAGACCTTTCCGTGATGCTAAGCATCCTTGATCCTATTCGCCTTTCTCCTTTTCCTGATAGGAGAATGTGGAAGCTCGATTCCTCAGGCTCTTACACTTGTGCTTCCTTTCTCAATTTTCTCGCCCGTAACCCTATTGCCTCGTCGCATTATAAAAAGTCTTATTGGAAAGTTAAGGCGCTTTCAAAGGTTAAAGCTTTTTTGTGGCTTGCAGTGCTCAATAGAATTAATACAAACGATCTGTATCAAATCAGAAGGCCACTTAAGGCTTTATCCCCGGACGTTTGCATTTTGTGCCTCAGACATTCAGAGACAAGTAATCATTTGTTCCTGCACTGCGACGTGGCTTGGAGTATTTGGAATATGTTATTTGATCTCTTTGACGAGAGTTGGGTTTGCCCAAAGGACCTTGGCACTTTCCTTGCGACCAAATTTACTGGTTTTGGCCATAGGAAGGACAACAGAACTCTTTGGAATACAGCTTTGTTCACAACTGTGTGGTGTATTTGGCTGGAAAGAAATGCCAGTCTTTAATGATCGGTGTATGTCTACTCAGCTGTTGTGGGATCGAATTCGTTATGCGGTTTCACTGTGGGTTTCAACCAATGGGCTGTTCAAGGGGATGCCTATATCTTATGTTTATAGGGACTGGAGGGCGTTATTGTACTAATACGTTGTTAGGGGCTATGTGAGGTGTCTTTGATATTTGTTAGTTTACTTTTTGTTCGTGTTTTTTCTTAAGAGGATCCTTTGTCCTCCGTCTATTTTAACCATTTCCCTCTGTACCTCTCTTTTCTCCTTAATAATATTTTTTTTCTATCAAAAAAAAATTAACAAGAAATGATTATACAGAGACTAAATCTGCTAAAATTCGAAGACTCCCCACATAGCCAAGTTCCTAAACACAACAATTATAATTTTCTCCTCACCTTCTGACACAACTAAACCCCTATTTATAACCAACTCACTTCCCTAATTACCCTTTAACAAAATAACAAACTATAACTACCCTAGTATCTCATTATTACTCCCTTCTAAACTTCAGCCTTGTCCCCAAGGTTGACCAAATATTTTTTTTTCCTAGTTCAACCTATTCCTTCTTTATCAACAAGGGACATATCCAGAGGTATTGGGCCTTTTCTTTTGCACTTGGACCCATACTTGACTGAAGCCTCAGTAACCGGTTTGGTGTGAGTTACCCAAGTAGCTGGTTTGGGTAGGATTAACCCATGTCCATGTTTTTATTTTCAGTTTGCTTCCCTTTTCACTCCAGCATTTTCTCGAGGCCTTCGATATCTTCATCTTCCTCTCTCTTCACCGCCGAGATCTGCTTCTTTGTCTTCCTCTTCCTTTCCACCGTCAACGGTTGCCCTTTGGTGATGTTCGCTGATGACGGTAGAACAAGCGCACACCCAATCCGCCATTTATGCGCAGCTGACCCGAAAGACACCTTAACTCCTGCTGTTGGTATGTAGGCCGATTTGGAGATATCTCCATGGTCTTTTGCCACGGCCGGCTCGAGTTAAATGAATACTTAGATCGGGTCTGGCTGTGGGGTCAATCATGAGTCCACATCCTCCCCGTCCCTGCGTCGCTCTCGACACCCCTCGCTCTTGTCCTCCGAGTCGTCGACGCCGGTGGCGGTCTACCGGTGTTTTGTGGTCTATGACTCGCAGAAGTGAACGAGGACGATGGAGCAATTGATGGAGCAATCTTGGTCAATGACTCAAATGGACAATTTCGGATTTGGTGTTGCTCCATTAATGAACCCGACAACAAGTGGGCTTGGCTCATATTAATTCCAGTAGCCTTTAGTGACTTTGGGCCCGACGGTAAGCATATATTAGAAAAACGGGTTGGATACCCCAAAAGCCACGTGGATCCATGCTGTGTATTACCCGTTTCTTCGTCAATTCCTTTCAGCGCTGTAAACTCGGCTTCGACATCGATACCCACGTGTACGTCGTCCTCTTCTTCGTTCAGCGCTTGGAGTTCGACCTTTTCATTGCTTCCTCTGTGGACCACCACAGAACTCCTCTCCGGTGATTTCCACGTTGTGAACCGCGACGTTTGTACCCCGACGTTGTTTTTCTGCGTCAATGTGTCTGACCCGGGGAATGACCCATTAACGGTGATAAAAATGGGTCTGCCCAGTTTTTTCTTTGTTATCGCCCCACTTCTGCTTTTCTATGCCCAGCCCATTCTCAGAGAAACACGTCGTCATCTCAGCAATCATTATCTGCTTCATTGCCTCGAACCCCTGCTTGATTTCTTGTTTCACTTCTTCCAAACCACATTCAATCCGATGCATTCGTGCCTCTACCAAGTCCATCCTATCTGACATCTTTGGGTGACAAGGCATACTGGCTCCCTTTGAATGACCAATGATCCCGCAATTCGGCTATCCGGCGGGTCGGACCCTTTGATTTGATGAGAACCCAAGACTTGAATTAAAGAAAAGACTAAAATTTTATTCAAGATAAAAGAAGAATAGAAAGAAACTCAGCAAGATTAACAAGAAATGATTACACAGAGACTAAGCCTCCTAAAATCTTAAGAATCCTCACAGAGCCAAGCTCCTAAACACAACAATTATAATTTTCTCCTCCCCTTCTCACACAACTAAACCCCTATTTATAACCAACTCACTCCCCTAATTACCCTTTAACAGAATAACAAACTATAACCACCCTAGTATCTCATCATATTGGGCCTAAATAATGTTATTGGGCTGAAAACTTATGCTAGGAGGAAGAAAGCCTTTTAGGAGGGACAAGGATAACTAATTAGGCCAGGTGGCATGTACGGAGATAGGAGAGAGAAGGAGTGGAAGGAAGAGCGGTATTATGGGAAGGGAGGGACGTGGCACTTTTGGAGAATTTTCAGTGGTGCGGTGTGGAGAGCCCAGCCTGTCGAATGCTAGGAAGTTTACTGACTTTATGTTCTGGTTTAGCTAAGTTTTCTCTGTGAGAGTCATTTGTTGTTTGTGTGAAGTTTATGCTGTCTACTGAATGCTTTATCTCCATTTCTGTGGAGTTTTTTCTTATTAATCATATATCAGAGTATTTCAGTAAGTGTTTTGGGTTTTGTTGATGTGGTTTACATCATATACAGTAAAACAAGTGACCTTGTTATGGAAAATCAGAGATCTGAATAATAATTTAATATTATTCTCAGAAGTTGATTGATTATACAAAGAGTTATTACAATCCATATATATTAACAACCTACCAACTAATTAAGGAAATAAAAGGAAATAAAACTGTACAAACCAAATCTGTCCTAATAAATAAAAATTGCACTAATAATGGAATAATTAACTCCTAATTATATCACACAACACTCCCCCTCAAGCTGGTGAATGTATATCTATCATTTCCAGCTTGCAAGTAAGGTCTTGAAATTGTGCTGTGGGAAAACCCTTGGTGAACATATCTGCCAATTGAAGTCTTGAAGGGATGTACTCGGTGGCTATAAGAACACTATCCAATTTTTCCTTAATGAAATGCCGATCTATCTCACTGTGCTTTGTTTGGTCATGTTGAATAGGATTGTGTGCAATGCTGATAGCAGACTTATAACACAAAACAATCTAATAGGAGCTTCATATTTTATCCTGAGGTCATCAAGTATGATCTTCATCCATAACAATTCACAAACCCCTTGAGCCATAGCTTTAAATTCGGCTTATGCACTTGACCTTGCTACCACATTTTACTTTTTATTCTTCCATGTTACCAAATTTCTACCTAAGAACATGCAATATCCTGTGGTGGATCTCCTATCAACAATTGATCTCGCATAGTCAGCATCGGTATATACTTCCATAGATAAATCTCCCCCTTTTCTGAATAGCAATCCTTTCCCTGGAGAGGCCTTCAAGTACTAAATAATTCTATTTACTGCCTGAAAGTGTGATCAGGCATGAACTGACTAACCACACTAACTGCATAGGCTATGTTTGACCTAGTGTGGGATAAATTGATAAGTTTTCCCACTAGTCTCTGGTATTGTGCCTTCTCTACCTTTGGGCTCTCCACATCATTCCCAAGGAACTCCAGTAGTGTTACAGCCCATCTTACGTGTCTCTTTGAGGAGATCAAGGATATATGTCCTTTGAGAAATAAAGATTCCCTACTTAGAGTAGGCAACCTCTATCCCAAGAAAGTACTTTAGCTTACCAAGATCCTTTATCTCAAATTGAGCAGCCAATCTCTCCCTTAAAGTCCATTTTTCAATCCCATCATCACCTGCAATAATCATATCATCTACATATACTAAAAGCAGTGTAAGTTTGCCATCCTGAGATTGTTTTATAAAGAGAGTATGGTCACCTTGGCTTTGCCTGTACTCCAAGGATACTATAGCCTGAGTGAACCTTCCAAACGAAGCGCGAGGAGACTACTTGAGACCATACAAGGCCTTTTTTAGTTTGCAGACCTTATTCTCTCCATTAGTGGTACTATATCTAGGTGGAATCTCCATGTATCCTTCCTCCTCCAAACTTCCATGCAAGAAAGCATTTTTAACATCAAATTGATGCAATTCCCAACCAAAGTGTGTTGCCAAGGAGAAGATAATCCTTACTGTATTCATTTTGGCCACTGGGGCAAATGTCTCTTCATAGTCTATCCCATAGGTTTGGGTGTACCCCTTTGCAACCAGTCTCGCCTTATTCTAGTGTACCATTAGCCCGATATTTAACTGTGAATATCCACCTGCAACTTACTGCCTTCTTGTTCTTTGGTCTTTTTACAATTTTCCATGTTTCGTTCCTTTCTAATGCACCCATTTCTTCATTCATGGCCCGCACCTAATTATCATCCTTTAAGGCTTCTTGTACTGATGTAGGGATTCTGATAGAATCAATTGCTGAAATAAAGCTCTGGTGCTACACAGAAAGGTTATTTGTAGACACAAATTGGAATATGGGATATTTGGCACAAGATCTTTTTTCTTTTCTCAAGGCAATTGGTAAATCATCTGCGCTAGGTTCACAAGATGCATTTAAGGTATCTTCAAGGGTTTGAGTTCTTACCTCCGGTTCGGATGATTGGAATTGTTGTTGTTGGACCAGGTCGGGTTTTTGTCTTCACTGATATTGATTCCCAAAAATCTGTCCTCATTATTTTGCACGGGTAATGATCCTGGTTCAGGATCTTGGTCATCCTCAATAAGAGTGAAATCTTGCAAAACTGGCAGTTTAATCGGCTCAACTTCTAGACTATTCTCCCCCTAAAGCTGAGAACTAGGATAGAAAGACTCATTTTCATGAAAGGTGACATCCATAGAGACATAGACACGACGACTCTCTGGGTGATAACATTTGTAACCCTTTTTATCTGAGGCATAACCTATGAAGATACAGTTAATAGCCCGAGGATCTAACTTTCCCCGATGGGAACTATGAACATGGACAAAGGTAGGACATCCAAGGACACAGCTTTAAAGACTTGTCATGATGGGAATAGAAGGGTAAAAAGTGGTCATGAGCTGAACAGGACTAACACCACCTAGAACACGTGAGGGTAACCGATTTATCAAATAAGGGGCAGTTAGGACAGCTTCCCCCCAGTATGACTTAGGAACAGACATTTGGAAGAGTAAAGCTTTAGCAACCTCAAGGAGATGACAGTTTTTTCTTTTTGCAACCCCATTCTGTTGAGGGGTGTCCACACACGTTAACTCATGAATAACACCAATATAACAACAACAACAACAACAAAGCCTTATCTCACTATGTGGGGTCGGGTCGCACGACGCCATTGAGCTTTATCAATGACCAACTCTTTAGTATCTCATTTACTAGAAGATCCCGTTCAACAATTTCTCTAAGTGTCTTTTTTTGTCTTCCTCGACCTTTTTTTATAGGGCTTCAAATCATCTGCTCAACTCTCCTAACAGGCGCTTTTAACGGTCTTATTTGAACATGCCTAAACCACCTTAAACGGTTTTCAACCATTTTTCTTCAATAGGTGCCACTCCAACTCTACCTCGTATATGATCATTACGGATCATATCTCTTCTTGTATGACCATACATCCAACACAACATCCTCATCTCCGCCACTCCAATTTTATGTTCTTGTTGTCCTTTCATCGCATAACATTCACTCCCATATAAAATTGTTGGTCTTACAGCAGTACGATAAAACTTTTCTTTGAGCTTATCAGGTACTTTTTGATCACAAACAACCCCCGATGCCATTCTCCACTTCAACCACCCAACTTGTATCTTATGTTTCACATCTCCAATTATGAATAACACCAATGTATTTAAGAAATTTGGAAAGATTTTGATTCACATACTCTTTCCCATTATCAGAACGCAATCTTTTAATCGGGCTCTTGAATTGAGTTTGAACCATAGGGTGAAAGTTTACAAATGATTGGAAAACTTTAGACCTATCTTTCATGAGAAATATCCAGGTAACCTGAGTGCAGTCATCAATAAAAGAGACAAACCACTTTGCACCAGAAATATTACAAATAGATGTAGGTCCCTATACATCCGAATGAACAAGATCAAAAGGTTTACAACTTTTATTAGCACTAGGAGGAAAAGTTGTATGATGGTGTTTCGCAAATTGACAAATATCACAATAAATGACTCAACAGACACTTTTGTAAATAAGAAGGGAAATAAGGACTGAAGGACACTAAAAAAAGGATGACCGAGACGCTTGTGTTGAAGCCATATTTGGGAGGATGACCAAGATTCTAAACTAGTCTGATGAGTGGAAGTGTGCGCCGTTTGTCTGGTACTATCTTTATTTTCCCCATACTGCAAGTAGTATAACCCGCCTTGTTCCTTAGCAATTCCAATTGTCCTCCCCATGGCAAGATCTTGAAAAACACAATGTGAGTTGAAAAATGTTACCGCACAGTTTAAGTCTTGGGTTGTTTATGAATAGATGAGATTAGTTTAGCACATTGTTTAAGTGAAGGGAGGTTTCAAGTTGGATGTTACCACAACTAGTAATAGAGATATGAGAACAATGATGTGTTGGTTACAAGGTAAAGTGGTGTAAGAGGAAAAATGAGAGAAATGAGGTGTCATATGATTAGTCGCACTAGAGTCAATAATCTAGATGTCCTTAGTACCAAAAGCATTAAAGAATAAGAATCTAGAACTCTTACTAGTCATGGTTAAGGAGCAAGAGCTAGATGTCTTACTAAGAGAACGTTCCAATTCAACTTTGTTAAGTGTGAGACCTCCTTTTTAGTTTGTAAGTTAGATGGGTCTTCCACCACACCTTCCGAGTTAGACATTGCTTGATTAGCACGTCTCTATGAGTTACCCTTGAATCTCTCAAGAACATTTTCCCTTCCATGAAGTTTATAACACGTCTCCTTTGTATGACCTGTCTTCTTACAATAGTTGCACCAACAATCTTCACGGTTAGGCTTTGCAGTAGGCTTCCCAGATGAAGATGACCCTGTCTTAGGGACTTTTCCAGTAGTGAAGGCTGAACTCTCAGTAGTATTACCCTCAACCAGCATCATTGACCTCCGACTTTCTTCCCTTCGAACAATGAAGAACAATTTTGAGAGTGAAGGAAGTTGTTCTTGGCCTAAAATCTGAACCCGAATGGGGTCGAATTCAAAGTTTAGGCCTGACAAGAACTTAAAAATTCTTGCCTTCTCAATAAACTTAGTCAGTTTGGCAGAGTCCGCTGTGTCCTTCATGGACAAATCCTGGTACTGATCTAACTCGACCCATAAGCCATTCAAAGTTCCGTAGTAGTCCGTCACCGAGAGACTTCCCTGCTTGGTGTTAAAGATCTTGTTCTCTATCTCATAACATGCTGCAGTATCGTGTTTCATTGAGTATGTTTGGCGGAAGTTCTCCCAAATCTCCTTTGCAGTTGAGAAGACCATACAATTTCGGCTAACCTCCGGAGTCATAGAGTGCCATAACCAAGTCATGATAAGAGAATCTTCATTGTCCCAGGCTTCAAATTTGGAGTCTGTTTTGGCTGGGCCACTCCTTTCAATATGATTCAGCTTCAAGCGTCCTTTGAGGGTAGTGCAAACCAACTGGGCCCATTGAAGATAGTTTCTGTCACGACCCGTTTTCTGGGCACATGACCGGCACAATGATGAATCTCTCATCACTGTAAGCCTTCCGATAAATATATCAAATTTTCTTATCTGAAAATCATAGATTATCAATTTAAAATACATTATTATACTGACATACAAGCCAAATGTCGAACCCCTGAACTAGATGTCCTAGACGATTACAGAGCAACATAATCTATAACAGAAGAGAGGTCTACCCGACAACGGGAAGGTCCAAAGTGATCTACTCCTCTAGCAGATATTCTTCGATGGCAACCTGATCTGAACAAAAAGGTTGTACAAACAATGTGAGCTTTTAAACTCAATGAGTGAATCGGCCTCGCATTAATAAAATTCAAATACATTACCAGTCATGCAAGCATATCCAAAGGCTCATACTCAACCAATAGACAGAAGATAAAAATTTATCCAATTCAACAAACGTTACTAGTACTCGTCAATGGCAATATATCCCGGAGAGCGCACACAGGCCGGCTCACCAATTATGTATATTTCCGCCATGACGCACAACATCATCCTCTTACATACAAGATAAAAATTCATCCAATTCAACAAACGTTACTAGTACTCGTCAATGGCAATATATCCCGGAGAGCGCACACAGGCCGGCTCACCAATTATGTATATTTCCGCCATGACGCACAACCTCATCCTCTTAGCTAGGGCGCCTCACGGATTTATCACCAATTCGGGCTATATCCCTACTGAGGGAATCGTTGTCTCCACACTCATTGGTCAAGACACCCTGTCAACCGGGTTTTCCGCCTTGCCGTGAGAGGGGGTACTGTCCCGCTCAATCACAATCAATAGCATTTCATATCATAATCAGAAGCTCAATATAATATTCATCCATATAACAGGTATAGTATATAACTATATTATGGATTTATAAACCACATATCAAGATAACAATTAATCCATTTTTGAAAACATTCAAACTTCACATCATCATAAGATACTTATTTCATTTTATCCATACTTATGGATTAATTATCTCATTTAGATTCGTCATTCTGAATCCAATTTCCCCCTATGAATTTTGGGAGTGTCCTACGACATACTTTTTATCACCAGTAATGCTAAAACTCTATTAAAACAGGGTCGTTTCACTCACCTGGATTCCGTACGAATATCGCTTCTCTAAGTCGTTACAGATAAGAGTACACAGATGAATTTCAGTATTCCGCTACGGAGATTTTCATGAAAGATTAGAGAAAATACGTCAGGATTGTTTTCGTACAGATATTGTTCATATGTACGGTTACTGTTCATACGGTCACTATTCATACGTACAGTCACTATTCATACGTACGATCACTATTCATACCAGAAATAGAGAATACAATCTGTAAAAGAGTACACCAGGTAAGTTCCCAGGAAAGAGTGGAGGGTCACACTGGACACACTTAAAAACCAGGTCTTTCCTTAGCCAGAACTTTCCTAGACATGTATTATTCACAGTTTACATTCTATTTCGGTAATCAGAGAATCAAAATAACATATAAACAGCTAAGGACAGTTTTTCTGATGTGGAAGATCAGCCAAGGCCGCAACCACAGAGCATACTTAAGAAATTAACTTCTAAAATTTGAAAGACATAGAAAGGGCATAGTATCCTTACCTAAGCTGAAAAGAAAAGGCCCAAAATCTCAGAGGCCTAGCTTTGGAGTAAGAGAAACTTAAGGAGAGAAGAAGAGAAGTTGAAGGTGTAAGTTTAGAAGTGAAATGGAAGGGCCTATTTATAGCAAAAGTCAAGGGTACTATTTGATACTATGCGCTAATAAAATATTCAATTTACTATTCATGAAAATGACATTTCTAATAATGCAGTTACTGTGCACCTCACGCGTACGATGCAAAATTTTTCTGTTATTACTATTGGAAACTTAAAAGGGAAAAATATCCTTTCACCTTAAACCTTTAAGTTTCTTTTCAATTCAGTCCTTTCACTTTAGTCCCTAAGGGTATTTTCACACATAAAACGTCAGTTTCTCCTACGAACTTCTTTCTAGTTTTCTCTTATGACCAAACAACATCTAGTACTTGACATTTCGATTGTATAAATGAACAGTATCATATACGTAAATAGTATTATACAGGTGAATAGTACCGTATACTGAAATAGTAACAGTAGTTTGTAAACAAATATTTATATTTTATTTTTCTTGGGTATTACAGTTTCGACCATCAAGACGATAGGATCCCTGCAATATGGGTAGGTCATTGTGATCCAAAGACTGAATAGTAGAAGACTTCTCTTCAGACATGATGAAAGAAAGAAGCAACGGAAGAGGAAAAAAATGCCCAACAGTGGAAGAGAACGACGAACAGGAGCCCAAATGAGGAAGATAAGTCTTGGGCTAGATTCTATGGTGGCCGGCAACCAATTCTGTGCAAGCAAGTATTGGAACGGAGGTGTCACGCGCTGGTGCGTGAAAAACGCTTTAGAAATCCTAGCTGTGCATGGTGGCATGTGCAGCGGCGAGAGGGACGGCGATTGATGGGGATGAGTTGGAGATCTTGGAAAGGGTTCACTAGCAACAAGTTTTGGGGCGGTGGCGGCATGAACAGAGCATCCACAGTGGAGAAAAAAATTGTACTACGGAAAAACAGAGCTCTGTTAACTAGGCTTTGATACCATATGGAAAATCAGAGATCTGAATGATAACCCAATATTATTTTCATAAATTGATTGATTATACAAAGAGTGATTATAATTTATATTGACAACCTACCAACTAATTATGAAAATAAAAGGGAATAAAACTGTACAAACCAAATCTGTCCTAATAAATAAAAATTGCACTAATCATGGAATAATTAACTCCTAAGTATATCACACAACACTTGTAGATACATACACATAAATTGACAATACATTCATGTAGCAAATCACAGGAACATCGTGAGATCACCAGTTCTAATGAGGGAGTTGTGGCTTGAGATGTGGCATGATGTTCATCCTGGTGCAAAATCTAATTTTGTAACAAAAGGTATTTCATGCTGTATATATAAACTATTTTGAATGGTTTAGCCAAAAAGGCTCTACTGACATGTGTGCCATAACAGCTAAGCGTGGACCTTTAAGGGAAGAGGATTGTTATTGGGATTATGGGAAAGCACGATGTGCATGGCCAGAATATTGTGAATATAGGTAATTTTTTTCCCTTCTTGATTTACGATTTCAGTTACTGCTCAATATAATCTTTTATTTTGTTTAATTGTTTTCTATTTTAGTTCTTTCACATTTACAGTGTATCATAATCCAGGTATGTTTTTGGGGATGTTCACCTTGGACAGAGCTGTAGGTTGAAAAATACTTCGGCTGATCTATTGTTGCATTATTTGTAAATAAGAAGGTACTTATTATGTTCCTTCAGCTATAGGATGTTCACTTTTCTTAACAACATTAGGTTCGTTCTATCATGGACTTGCTGAGGCTCTGACTCAAGTGTTCAATAATTTGGGCTATGATCAATCTCTCTCTAAGTGTGTCAAAATTGACCCAAAACCATTTATCCAACCTAACCCACCCACTATTTGACCTTAATTCAACCCACCCAAATATGACTCAAGACATAAATGGGTTGGGTCACAAATTAATCCATCTATTTTGGGTCATAAGTGGGTTGACTCATAGGTAATCACTTAACCCATTTACAAACACACGCTAGAAGCTATAAGTATAGAAGCACTAAACTATTTCAAACTATTGCACTAGAACTAGCAACCCGGGGGTTAGAATAGTTTGGTTCAATTATCAAGTGGATGACCAGGGTTGATTTGGTTTTTTATTTTTTAAATAATAATGTTAATGCTGAAAGATATTATTACGAACTTATGACAACGAGAATAAAATTGCTAATTTGAATGATAATATATAGTTTTGATATCCTGATGAAACAGAACTAACAATAACTGGAAAAAACACACTTGCTGATTGAAAAACAAGGCATTGATATTGTATTGTGAATTCCACAGAGATGAAATACAGAAAATAACAACCCACGGCTACTGGAAATCACTCTCAAAGACACAGCATACTTACTAACACTAACAACACTAAAAATACTCTAACAGCACTCATGCACAGAAAACACAGAAGACACAGAACACAGATGAACACACACATTCTAGCATTCGAGAGGCTAGTCTCTCCATTCACCACTCTGCTCCCACTTTTTCCATACCTCCTCCTTCCTCAACACCTCCCCAAAATCCTGCTGCTTCCTTCCACTAATTCTCTCTCTTCCAGCGTATGGGACATCTGTCCCAAGTTAGTTATGCTGCTGTCAATTTACCCTCTTGCACAAATTTCATCGTTATGGAATATGTTTTAAGCCCATCATCTCTGTTAGGGCCCAATACATCATATTCTTTGCATTGACATACATAGATATACACACACACAAGTACAAGCACCCGCATGTGCACAAACATACATACACATGCACGTGCGCGCACACACACGCACTCACGCATACACATGTGCACACACACATATACATACATGCATACATACAAGTTTAGAATTCTTTAAATTTTTTTTTTCTTATTTTGGTACCTATTTTAACAAAACTTAGTATAAAATGTCACGAGTTTGTAAGCATAAGCATATATATATATATATATATATATATATTAATAATTCTTTTGATTTAACCAATAACTGGGTGACCCAACAGTTAAACTAGTAACGTAGTTACATGAGCTCATCACTGGTGACTAGTTGGGTGTTATATATATGTGTGTGTATGTATCTTATATGTATATATATATATATATATATTTGTATATATGTCCACTTTGTTAAACCTAAAGAAAGTAGTGATTAAAATACTTCTAGAATTGAAATAGAAATAACTTTACATGTAGGATGAGAATAGATTACATTGTTCTTAGACATTTTGAATTAAAATTAAAATAAATTAAACAAACTTTTTTTACAAAAAAGATGGGTTGATGGTTGGGTTGGGCTGGGTTGACCCTCAAAAATAGGTTGTGGGTTGACCCATAACCCATAAAGAAATTATTAATGGGTCATTAATGGTTTTTGACCCATATTTGATTCATCCATTTTTTAGCCAACCCATCTCACCCATTTGACACCCCTTCTCACCCATTAATGGCTAAGCAGACTTAATATTTATTTCCTTTTTTTGCTTTTTCCCTTGGTATTTGATTTAATGTGCGTAAGTGCATGTGTTCCTTAGAAAGCTTATTTATATCGTTACTTCATGGAAGAATTGAACTATCAAAATTGGCAAAATTATCAAAATGGCTTAGCAGATTTTTTTTTTTTTAATCCTAAGGTAAGTTTACAATAGCTGAGGACGGAATCTAAATTAAAATGAACATTAAAAGCTGAGTCAAATCAATATACTATCAGTTTCTAGTGAAATCATAATTAATCAGTACATGAATATTGTCCATAAGGCTCCATATTACGGAAATATTGATATTTTGATACAATGTATTCCAAAATCATGCTTTGTTTCCTGATCTTAACTTTCACGTTAGTTGCAGTTTTTGAAGCATTTGGAAACTAAAATCTTGTATATAGTGATCCATTCCTCCATCCCCTTACCTTTTCTTTGCCTACTTTTCTTAGTGCTTTTTTCTTTCTATTTTCTCTATTTTCTACTCCTTCCTTTGTAAGTGCTTCCGTATTTTATGGTATAATCTTGAGCTTTCAATGTCCTTACATATCATAAGATGTCCTTACAGGTGTTGGTGGGATTAACTCTTGGCAATGTATACTACTGGATGACACACCAGTATGATATATGCAGTTTGATAATTTCCTCTACGCTGTAGACTAGTACGGCCACCTATATATCCGCATTGTGAACGAGCATATTCTTAGGCTGGAATTTTGACTATCTCGGCATCCACAGTTCATGTCCAATTTGAAATTTTTCAAAGTAAATATTGGCCATGTCTTATCGATGTTGTAATCCACCTTTTCCATTGGTGGCACCTCTAACTGATTTAATTTCTGGTAGCATCTGATATGCATCTTCATGCTTGGTGATACAAAAATCATGTTGTTTCCTTCTAATTTGTTGCTCAAACACTGTTTACTCTTCAATTGCTTTGGCTAGGTGCAACATATACTTGTGTTAATCAACCAGTTCTATTGCCATCCTTAGCTGTAATTGGCATCGGCAATTTTATACAGAATATTATGATGGATCTCTACATTTTTTTCTTCATCTAGATAATATACAGGCTATAGCGATGTGTAATCCATCGTGGAAAGAAAAACATGATTGGCTTCATTGTGATATGCAACATTTATTGGTGTTAATCAAAGAGATCTATCGCTATCCTTAGTTTAGTTTTTGGGTTATGTAGGCTTTTGTATCTTTTTAACACGGCAAAATAGCTTCATTATGAAGAATAATTTAGTAGGAATAATGTAGTTAACATCTCAAGGAGTTTTTTAAAAAAATAGATAATTAGATATGCTTTAATAATGTATTTGAATTGTTTTGGAAAATGGCTACCGGCTCGTGTCATTTGGCTCAGAAGTACAATTTTGGGTTTTGGTGACACTTACACTAAACGTAGGATAATATTTTCCACAGCATATACATAATGAAGAAAGATATAGTGTTAATTTCCGAACGAAAATAATTTTTCATGTATTATGATATGTTCTTATCTATATTTCATATTTCTTTTGTTTAAATAATTAAGATTATTCTTTATTTTTTTGGCCCAATTGGTCCATAATATCTCTACTTTTCTATGTTGTGGAAATAGAAGTTTTTACTTTATGATACACACGGGTAAAAGATTCAAATATTTTAAGTTGCATATCTCTTTAGTGCTTAAGTGATAAATTATATTATTTTATGTTGGGCTTAGTGTTGTTTGACTTAAGTCCACCTCGTTGTTAAAACCGGTCTTATTAGTGGGCTGGTTAGTTTATTGGCCGTTGATGAATGGGGTATAAGTATTTTGTAGGTTTTCGTTTTTTAATATTTCGGACAAATATCTCCTGTATTTAAAATTTTCGTGGTTTGTAAATAAGTGGGTCGACCATTGACCCATTTTACTTTCTTCCCTCTTTTCCTTATGGTTGCTCAAGAAGGAGTAGTGGGGACGGTGCCGGCGCCGGCGCCGACAATAGTGTAATAGAGTCTAAATGGAGAAAATCCCTTGATGCTCCTATCATGCACTAGAAATCGGGCACGTGAATAAAGCATAAACACTGTGGTGTACCTCTAGTTTACCTCTAATGTACCCCATAAGTTTTCTGAATAGTTTTAATATCTATAACTATACAAATCATAAATTTTCCAAGAAAAGAAATTTACATAAATATTCATACAAGTTTGAACACAATCAAAGTACAATAGTAAAGTACAATCAAGATAACAATAATTTTCTAAATACATTGGAGCCTAGGTGATTTATAGGATTACAAAGCGTTTCTTAAGTATATAGTCTAAAAATTAGTTCCATGAACCCACTAATAAAAAATGGAGGATATCTCCAAAAGCTACTGCATCTCCCGCCGACACTGTTCCTCCTCAGCTCCTGTATCTTGATGTTGATAAGGATTTACCGTGGAAGATATCCGAAAAGCGTAACCAATGGATCTCTAATAACCACCTCTCCCTTTTGCAACTCCGATGAATCAGAAAGCGATCAAAAAACATAGCATAATTGGAAGAAATAGAAGAAAGGATGGAAGAGGTTGAGAGAAGAACACAATTTCTCTTTGCTCCAAAATGGCTCAGAACGTGAAAATAAGAAAGAAGAGAGAGGAAAACAACTTTAAAGGTAAGTGGGTCACGGGGTAGTCCATGGGTACCCATTCCTAGATACCCCAAATTTGAATAATCCAATTATAATTATTTCTCAATAGTTATAGTAGTTCCATTAAATTTTTTTCTCTTATTTTTCACAAAACACAGAAAATACAACATAACATTAAAATACCCACTCCATTCATTTGTCTCCATTTTCGCAATCAATAATTCAAATAGAATAAATTAATTACGGAAAATAAAATGACCACAATAAATTAAATAATTTAATGCTATGAAATATTGTAATACCCTAAACACGTGACCCCAACTTTGGTGGGCATTATAGCTTAACAATTCAGACAACTCGGGGATGACGCTAGTGACTATGCCATTAACGGAGAACAACTACCCAATATAGAATCGCTCCATCAGGTGTGCCCTAGCGACCAAGAACAAGATAGGGTTCATTGACAGAACCCTATTGGAACCCATTACTGAGGCAAAGTAAGATGCCTGGAAGGGGGCCGACGAGATGGTCTTTGCCTGGATAACCAACTCCATATCCAAGGAGATTTCAAAGGCTTTCGTGTATTCTACATCAATGTAAAAATTATGGCTCAATCTTGAAGAACAAATGAGAGTCAGCAATGGACCACAAATCTACCATATTCAACGGTAGATTAATTCCATGGAATAGGGCAACATGTCAATCTCTGCGTATTATGGAAAAATCAAGACTCTTTGGGAAGAGTTAAACATTCTTCAACCTTCAATGGAATGTACCTGCGGAGCATTAAAGGAGTGTTCTTGTGATGTTTAAGGTAACCTGTTTAATATAATTGCCCAAAGCAAATTATACAATTTCTTATGGGTATGAATGATGTTTATGACAGTATTAAAAGTTAGATATTAATCTTATATCCTTTTCCCTCTGATAATAAGGCTTTCTCTATGATATTGAGGGTTGAAAAACAAAAGAACATACATAACTCTTTCTCTGAGAATTTGGATAACAATGTGATAGTAGTTGTCACATCTCAAAACTGGATATGAGAATAAACACACAAACGTACGGTATACCGCTGTGGTATCCCTAAATTCTCTGAACAATCCTAATATCCACAACTATAAAATTCATAAATTTTCCCAAACATAGGTTTATGCATTCATAAACAGGAAAAATTCAATATTTTACTTTTGTTCCAAATTTCACAACAACGGAATTATAATTCAACTAATCATAATAATAAAAAGTAAGTCACTTATAAAATGTTGTGTTACATCAAACAAGCCTAGGTGACTTATAGAGATTACAAAGTATTTCCTAAGTTTTTACAAAAATAACTTTATAAACTCACCCGATAGAATTGGAATGTAATTTCAAATGGTCTCTAATCCTCAGATAGATTGTTTTCTTCCTCAAACTCTATGTCTAAAAAAGATAATTAAAGAGAGTGTGAGTTTTTCAAACTCAGTGAGTAAACAATTGTACATGAAAATATCACAAGCACAAATACCACATTACTAATTCAGTAAAAAATGTAATATTCAATATATTCAACATATTCATAAGTATAAACACTAGTGTTTTATATCAGTTTTGAAAACCTTGTGAGCTTATATTCTCACAACCATATTAAGCCCAAAAATTTGTTTGTGCTCAATAGCTTTACGCTCCCTAATGTTCATCCTTAGGAATGTTTATCCATAAATTTATTAATTGGTATATTTAGGTCTATTAGAGATCAATCCCTCACCTTATATTGTATTAGATTTCTTGGGTGATCAAACCTCAACCTTCCATGCAATTTGCATAAGATTTCTTGGGTGATTAACCCTTAACCTTCCATGCATCAAGCACAATCACATTCATGTCACATAATCATATTTTTATAAACATGTTTCAATTTATTTAAGGAACTATTACATCTAGTTATTTAGTCAACTGGAGAAATTAATTCACATAGGGTAATAAAATAATCATCAATAATATTGTGATTTTACCAAACTTGAACATACATTGGTAATCTCCTCAATTTCACAAATAATGCAATTGGGATTTATATTGTACTTTGACTAATTAAATAAATTAATTTTGTAAAGTTGCCCACTTACCTTGATATCTGTCTAAACTTACCTTGTTCCTCATAAGTAATTGAATGAGATGATGGAGGAAAATTTTTTAGTAAAAGATATTACAATGAAACATAAGAAAGGAAACAAAATTATGAAAATATGCAATATTTTCTGATTATTATAGTAACGGTTCGCTACATTGACGGTTGATCGCAAAAAAACTAAAAATATTAAAAAAAGATAAACATATCGAATCAAAATTGATAGAAAAGAGATTCAGTATATGATGAGAACAATCTTTGGGTTAATATTAAACATAAAGAAATAACAGACTTCTGTGGGTCTAATTAACAAAATTAAATAGGACTGTTGACATTACAATAACTGCTATAGTAAACTGAAAATTTTTTTAGATTTTCCCGTTGCTACAGTAATTTCGAATTTGTAAAAAATTCTCCAAAAAATTTCATCATTTAATTCTTTGTTTTTAAACCAGAATTTCATCTCTCCCAACTTATGTTAACTCAATTTTAACTCAAAAACCTCCAAAACAACTCAAATCCACAAATTATCATAAATATCTTCAAGAACAAAATCTCCTCTAATCTTCCCATAAATTGAAATTTGAGAAAAATAATGAGATTAAAGCTTACCTTTGATCCTTACAAAGCTTTTGAACAGAACAAATGTCCAAGAATCACCAAGTTTTTGAGAATTTGGAGGAAAGGCTTTAGGGTTGAGAGAAAATGGCTCCTCCTCTTATAGGCAGAAAACATAAAATGAAAAGAAGAGAGAGAGAGAGAGAGAGAGAGAGAGAGAGAGAGAGAGAGAGAGAGAGAGAGAGAGTTGACAACTTAAGCAGGTAGGTTAATTGGGTAACTCATGGGTATCCATACCCACCACCCAAACCTATTTGACTCATTAAGCATAATACCTTAGTTAATTCTCCAATTAATTAAATTTAGTCCATTTTTCCATAAATTTCACAATTCACAAAATGCATCGTATAGCGTTAAGAATATTTAGTCTATTCATTTAATGCAGTTTTCATAAATAATATTCAAAGAAAATTATTAAATATGAAAAAAATTACAATTACTTAAATAAACAAACCAAAATTATGCTATAAATACCGGAACACTTCTAAACGTATAACCTCAAAATTAGCTGGTATTACAGTAGTCAAAACCACACAGGGGAATTATAGCCGTGGAAACAAGAAGAAAGATTTTAAGAAAGAAGAGAGAATCTATGAACATTGTAAGGGGACTGGGCACACAAAAGAAAATTGTTTCAAGATACATGAGTATCCTGAATGGTACAAACAATTAAAGAAAGAAAGAAAAACTCCTAAGGTTCACATTAACATGGCTAATAGCCCTCCAGAAGAAGAGTTAGTATTGGAAAAAAAAGAGGAGGAACAAAGTTATCTCTAACTCCGTCAGATCTTGTGATCGCATCAATTTCGCACAAATTTCAGAATTCGCAATAATATTTGTCTTAACTATAGTACTGATTCTAGTATGGCTTGGAATTTTTGGGTTATTGATACTAGAGCCAAATGTCATATTTGTGCCTTTGAAAATCTTAAGAGATTTAGAAAAAGGAATTAACATACACTTACCTGACATGAACATTAAGACAGTAAATAAATGTGGAAATGTTGTTTTGAATGAATCTTTAACCTTGAAAAATGTTCTATATGTACCTTCATTTAAATTCAATTTATTCTCTGTAGGAAAGGTGTTACATAATAGAAATTTGGGATGTCATTTTTATGATAATCTTTGTATTTTTCAAGACCGGAAGACTAGTAAAGTCATAGCTATGGGAAAAATGAGAAGGAGTTTGTATATTCTTGACTCCAAACAAAATGTGGAATTGCATAGTTCTAATAATTTTGAGAATTTGTTAGTGACTAAAAATGCCATTGCTGTTAACACTGCTGTTGATATTTTTCTGAGAATTTGTTGTTAACTATAAAAAATAATAATGTTGATACTGTTGTATGGCATTCTCGTTTAAGACACCCATCTAGAATTGTCTCTAAACATGTTAACCCTTTGAAGTGTAAAATGTGAAATATGTCACATGCTAAACAAACTAGGTTAGCCTTTGAAAATAGTAAAAGTTACTCTACTGATATTGTTGATATTCTTCATGTTGGGAACCATATAGACAATTTAGTTTATCAGGTGCTTCATATTTTCTCACCCTAATTGATGATTATAGTAGATCAACGTGGACATTCTTAATGAAATTCAAATATGAAACCGTCCATATTTTAAGGAATTTCTTCATTATGACACGAAATCAATTTAACAAAACTGTGAATGTCCTTAAGAGTGACAATGGGGCAAAATTCATAGGTTTTGAATGTCAAAAATTATTAAACTATTTGGGCATCAATGTTCTTGTGTTTATTCTCCATAACAAAATGGAAAAGTATAGAGAAAACAAAGGATTATTGTCCAGATTACTAGATCTTTGCTTTTTAAGGTTAACTTGACTACTAAATTCTAGGGAGAGGCTGTTCTTCATGACACATATTTACTTAATAAATGGCCTAGTATTGTTCTCAATTGAAAAACGCCATATAAACTTCTTTTTAAGAAATCTATTGATTTTGATGATTTAAAAACTTTTGTTTGTTTATGTTATACCACTGTTACTAATCCCAAGAAAGGCAAATTTACTCCTAAACCCACCAAATGTATCTTATTGGGTTATGCTCCCAAGATAAAGGGATATAAATTGTTTGATTATAATAATAATAAGGTCATTATTTCAAGGATGTTGTATTCCATGAACAAAATTTTCCTTTTAGGAATGAAAATTATGAAGTCACTAGGGATACTAGAAACATTCCTTTGTCTATTGTTCCTACTTCTTTAGATAGTGAAACTGTTCCTGAAGAAAGTAATGAAATTAATATTCAATATAGACAAATCAACAATGAACATAACTTGGATACTCAAGTTAGACATAGCACTAGAGAAAGTAGGAAACCTATTTGGATGAATGATTTTGTATGTGATGTTAACTTTGCTACCTATAAAGATCATTTAAGTCAGAGACGTTTTGCTAAATATACCCCTTGTACTTATTCATTTGTTGCACCTACCTATTTTTCCCATAGTCATCACATTTTGTTGCTAAGATTGCTAAAATAAGGGAACCCACAACCTATTTAGAAGCTAAAATAAACCTGAATGAATAAATGCTTTGGGAGAAGAAATTAAGGCTCCTAAACCCAACAAAACATGGAATATTCGTAATTTATCTAAAGCAAGAAACCTATAAGGTGCAAATGGGTTTATAAAATTAAATTAAAACCAGATGGGGCTATTAATAGGTTCAAAGCTAGACTTGTGGCCAAGGGCTATAATCAAATAGAAGGGATTGCTTTTCACGACAGATTTGCTCCTACTCCAAAGGTTGTTATTGTTAGGATCTTTTTTGCTTTATTTGCTACTAAATCTTGAGGATGATAGGATGCAAACCATCCACTGCTCCTTTTCCCAAAAATCATAGGTTGAGTGATGAAGATGGGGATTTGTTAGAAGATCCTCAGGTTTACAGGTGCCTTGTAGGAAGGCTCTTGTATCTTGGTTATACTAGGCTTAATCTTTCATACGCTACACATCAATTGAGTCAATTTGTTCATAAGCCTAGGAATAGCCATTTACAAATAGCCTTACATGTTTTGAAATATGTTATATACTCACCTTCATTAAGGGTTTTCTTTCCGGTCATTAATAACTTTAAAATTAAGGCCTTTTGTGATGCAGACTGGGCTTCCTATGTTGATACTAGGAAATCGTTGACTGGTTATTGTATATTTCTTGGGTCAACACCTATATCATGAAAAACTAAGAAACAACCTATTGTGTCCAAGTCCTTTACTAAAGCAAAGTATCAAGCAATGACAACAATGATAAGTGAGTTGTTATGGATTACTTTTATTTTGTGTGACTTGGACATTTCCTGTGCAGATGCTATTCCTCTGCATTGTGATAACAAAGCAGCAATACACATCATTAAGAATCCTGTCTTTCACAAACAAACAAAGCACGTAGACATCAGGGTTTTATCTCATTTCATCATGTACCTTCATTAGAACAGATAGATGCAATGTCATCAGACCCGGCCCAGCCATTGACCCCAGCAGGCCTTCGGGTCACTATGTCACTAGTTCAACTGCCGAGTCACTGGGTCAATTATTAACTCGGATAAATAAATTTAAAAAATAAAAATTAAATATATACATATATATCTTTACAAATAAATTTAAAAGTAAGTAAAATAAATAATTTATATGCAATTTTCACAATTTATAGTCATAAACATCCATAATAATTCAAACATAAAGTAATATCTTCAGTAAAATTTAATGTCAAATTAGATAAAACAATATTCACAATAAAAGCACACAATAAAAATTGACCAAATAACAATAAAATATTATTAATTAAGATAATATTAACTCATATCAAATTTATAAAATACTCAAAATATTAATATCTTCAGTAAAAAATAACATTGCCTTTTACAAATTACTTTTATTTTAATTAAATATTTATATTTTATACTTTAAAAATAGTTTTTTTATAAAATATTTCTATATATAATTTGTTTGCAAATCTCAATAACACCTATCTCAATGTGCACTGCGCCACTACGTATGACTACTGATGCCGCACTGCTCTAGGATTGAAAAAGGAGATAGCATTAAAGTGACTAAGACCAAAGGTGAATGAATGAATATATGTGAGTCTTCGGCGAGAATACTCTGTGACTGAGAACAAAATGCTTCTTCTTCACTTTGATCGGTGAGAATGCTTCTTTGAGTCACCAACCACCTATCTATCTGACCATCACAAGCCCAGCAAGAATGCTTTAGTTCTTCTTCTTCCTCTTCAAATCGGCATTCGTGACTCTACTTCTTCTTCTTCCTCTTCAAATACATCACAAGCTCAACAATTTTTCAATCACCATTCTTTTTTTTTTGACTCAAATCGGGTCGATCGGGTTATCGAGTCGACGAAGACCTGGCCTGGCCTGGTTGTTCGAGTTTTGTCCAGGTCGTTTGCTAATCGGTTTGAAAGCATGACCTGGACCAGTCCTGTCCTTATATCGCTGGGCTCCGGGTTGACCTATCGGGCCTGTCCAGGTCCAATAACACTGGATAGATTATTGTTTCACAAAGGGGCTCAGTACTCCCAGCTTTCAGAGATTAATTCCAAGTTGAGCCTATTAGATTGTTACCAAATCTCAACTTGAAGAGGGTGATAAATTATAATGATAAATTATATTATTTTATGTTGGGCTTAGTGTTGTTTAACTAAGTCCACCTGGTTGTTAAAATCAGTCTTATTATTGGGTGGTTCACGCCACTACGATGCCGAATCGCCTAGAATTGAATTCGTGGGAATTTGCAGTATAGTGATCCCCAAGTCGTATTCACTCAAGGAGCCTCACCTCTAAACACTAATTAATCGTTCTAAACACCCAAACAC
The DNA here is from genome assembly GCA_037074585.1 of Biancaea sappan. Classification (NCBI taxonomy): domain Eukaryota; kingdom Viridiplantae; phylum Streptophyta; class Magnoliopsida; order Fabales; family Fabaceae; genus Biancaea; species Biancaea sappan. The sequence continues at coordinate 8,438,860 of CM073492.1, read as the reverse complement.
TAATGAAAAGTACATAAACGGGGGGGTTTGTTGGCAATACTAATAAAAACAGAACAGAACAGCAACCAAATAACTACAACAGCAGCAGCAGCGAAATTTGCAAGGTGTTGACAGTAAAGAGACTATGTAATCAGCCACTAGGATTCATGGGAGTGCAACTATCATTACCTAACTCATTATAGTTTTGTTCTCATTCCATTGTTTGGTTCTTTATGAAAATGGTTCTAGAATAACATCTAGAATTTAATGCTACTAATTACAGTCAAGAACATCTCTCTACTATAACCAGATGCATTCAGTGGAAAATCTCAACCAAACCAAGTTAAATATATCATTTAACTAGTCATTTCGCCTCCCTCACTTTCCTAATCAGTCAAGTAAGGTTATATCTTATATATATAAATCAGTTTATGTTACTTCTCAAGCTCTAATCAAAATCTGACAGCAACATAAACATAACAGCAAAACAGAAACGAAATGAGATGAAAATGGAGAATAAAACACTTAACTTGCATCCTTAGTTCAAGCTACAACATCCTAGTGGTCCAGTGACTGATTACAATGAAGACTTAGCCCTCCATGAGAGCAAAACAGCAAATGACAGAAGAGAAAACAGAGAGGGAAAGAGAGCTACGATATTCCTAAGTTGCAGAAAATAAAAGTGTCCTCTGATTTTTAAAACTGATGCCCTCAATGCCTTAAAATATTCTACCCTAGATGCCTTCTTGAATGCCTCCTTGATGCTTCTTCCATGATGTGGGCAGCAAGACAACAGCAGAAAAGTGGCAACAGTAGCAGACAAGTTACTCTACTCCTTTGCTGTTTCTGTCTGCCATTGATTGCTGCAGAAGGCCCATTCTGTCAAAGCAGAAACCACATTCCCCTTTGCTGTAAAGTGTAGAACAATGGGGACCAGAAATCCAGTCAGCCTTAGTCAACCAGTCAATGCCCAGTCAGCATGTCCAGGTAGCCTCCAAGTAAGCAAAACGTCCATGTCAGTATTTTTCTCTCCAATAATTAGATCTGAAATTAAGCACATGAATTAATTGGGATAAAATTATGAATTTGAATCATATTAATTCTATAATTAATTTACACCCAATAAATTCAAAATATAATAAAATAGGAGAGTTGGCAACATTGAAATAGCAATAGGACTAAGATAGGGACTAAAAAGTATATAAAAATGCCCGATATCATTGGGCTGGTTAGTTTATTAGGTCATTGATCAATGGGGTATATGTATTATGTAGGTTTTTGTTTTTTAATACTTCAGGCACATATCTCTTGTATTTTTGGTTTTCGTGGTTTGTGAATATCAACGGGTATAATTCGATTTTCTTTTTTCTTGCTTATTTTGTGATGGTAAAGTCCAAGACTAACAATAAGTAGCTAATCCATGATAGTGTGCGACCACCTGAAAAAGATATTGGTATGCCTTGTAGAAATGATAATGACTCCTCCTGCTTCTCTCTCTTGGCAAAAACCCTAGCCTCCTTTCTCTAGCATTGTGTTCAACGGTGGGGGGCTGCCCCTCCGCCCACCTCCTCTCCTCGGTTCTTGGCCTTATCTCCTTCGTAAGAATTTTCCTCTTCACCCTGTTGAAGACTTGCCCCCGAGTACTCTTCAGATTCTGGCCGCTCTTCTTCTTCTTTGTTATAATGGGACCTTCTAGCATAGGAGGCTAGTGGTCATGGAGCTAGAAGTGGATGCTAACTTCTTAGAGTCAAAAAAAGTTTATGTCTTTGTTCGTGTGAACACCACCCTTCTGATGGCATCAGTATTGGAAGGCCATCCCCGAAGTGTGGCCATGGGGGAGAACCAGCTGAAAGTGTCGGGGGCCTTGGCCGTGAATGGGTCCCGTCTCTGTTTTTGTTTTTAATTTATTTGGATTGTTAGATGACTAGCTCTTTTCTATGGTTAGGGGTGTGCTATCTCTTTTTAGTCTGCTAGATTTAAGGTCAGTATGTTACCTCTGTTTTGTCTCATAGTTCTGCTGTATATGCTTGGTACTGATCATTAGGATATGATATCTAAAATCATGTATCATTATCTCATAAGTTTCAGGCTTGTAATGTATTTGACGAATTTTAGATCCTGATCTATCTTATTTAATCCCTGGCTTGTTACTACCTTAATGGAATTGATATCCATTTGACAATAAAAAAGAAAAAAAAGAAATGATAGTGACAGTGAGAAATATGTTTTTTATTTGCTATTTATTAATTTCTCATCAATGAAAAAATAATACAAAACAAGATAAATGTATATGCTTTGGATGTTAACAAATAGCAAATTCAAAAACTATCACAAAGTGTTTGTAAAATTCAGAAATAAATAATTAATGTACATCCAAAACCAAAAAACATACACTTCATCGAGCATAAAAAGAAGGCATCCGAACTTAAGCCGCTAGGGTCTGTTTGGTTTGTGAAAACATTTCCTGTTTTCATTTTCAATCTTCATTTCTTGAAATACATTTCCTGAAACACTGAAAACATCTTTTTTGTGTTTTCAGATTTAGGCATATTTTAAGAAATGTTTTCAAGAAAACGTTTTCAGTTAACTCAACTAAACGCATTTTCAAGTTCATTTTCTGTTTTCAGTGAAAATGAAAACAGGAAATGCCCAAACCAAACAGGCTCTAAATTGTTCATTACCTAGGCGTGCATGTGTTTGGTAATCTGTATTGTCATTTCCAAGATATTTAGAATCAGCAAAATAGGCAATCATCGGGGAATATGAAGAACTTTGTTTACTAAACAATATCATAAACAAATAATTTGCACTCGTACAACTTAGAATTTTTTTTTTGAAGGATGAAGGAGGTTTGTGAACACTTAATTTTTCCTTAAGATAAAATAAAAAAATTAAATTAAAAATAAAATAAAAATAAAGACAGTTTCATAAAATAGATACCTTAATTAAATTCTTTAAAAAATAATGGAAAAATAAATTAAAATCAGGAGAGAAAGGTGTAACTGCAAAAAAAAACTGATCCCAATCCATATAGGGACGAAGCCACAAAGCTGACGTGGGGGTGTGCCGCAAGTGGAGGAACAGATAACCATCCACAACCCTTCAGCACATTCGTATGAATCACGATAAATACGAGAAGCAGAGCACGGCGTGGAGGGACCAGAGTGGTGAGCACAGAAGAAATAGAGCACTTGAGAAAAAGAAACAGGTAATCAAGAAAAAGAGAGTATAAACTGAAGAAGGCGAGAGTCGAGGAAAACAGAGAGCACGGCGAGAAACAGAGGAAAGGATTGTCTCAGCGATTGGAAACAAACTACGGTTCAGTGCGTGGAGAAAAACGAGCAGAGGTATTTGAAAGTAGATGGGAACTGACTCTGATATATATACATATGCATGTGTGGTGTCTGTGAGCATTGCGTATTTATATATCGGGGCGTGTCAGTGCGTATGTGAGTATTATGTACATGAGTTATATCTGTTATATATATATATATATATATATATATATATGTATATAGGCATGTGTATGTGTGGTTAGATATGATGCGTATGTATGTGTATATATATTAGTGTATGTATGTGTATACTATATATACATATATAATATCAGTATGCATATTCCATTTCCTCTTCTCACTTCGTGGTTCTGGTTCTAGTTTAGAATGAAAGTGAAAACTGAATCTTATAAGAGTTATTGTTTCCTGAATCTTTATACAAAGTGGGTTGATTTCACATATGAAAATTTTATAGTAAATCCACTAATGGACTCCTTCAATCAGAAGGGTGAGCATGGAATCAAAAGCATGAGAGGAAACACCTAAATAGAATGTAGGGACTAAAGTGAATAAAATTAAAAGTTCGTAAGAGTAGCCATAATTTTAGAAAAAAATATGTTTGTGAGCTATGAACCTAGAGGAATCTAAATATGGTCTTAGATCATGAAAAAGATAAAAGGAATATAATCACTCAGGGACCTCGATGAAACAATAGAAAGGTAAGTATGCATCTTTTTTTTGTTGTTATCTTTCTTTCTTCCTTTTGATGTTGTTTTAAGTAAATGTATGTGTGTGTGTATATATATATATATATATATATATATATTCCAGTGTATGTTAGTGCATGTTGCATATTCATGCGTGTATATATATATATATATATGATGTGTCAGTATACATTTTTTTTTAAAATAAACTTATTTTCGAAATAATTTCAGAAAATTCAAAAAATACATTTTCTTGTTTTTATTTCCAAGATATAATCAAAAATCTCAAAAAATAAAAAATATATTCCCCTTTCAATTGAAAAAAAGAGATTTAGAAACAAAAGTTTATCATTCTATCGTGCGATTGTTAATTAATATCGTAGAATAATAAGAAAATCAAACAATTTTTATTGGGATGCGATTGTTATTATATATATTTTTTAAAAAAAACGCCAATTAATCACATTTCACAAAGTTTGAATAATAAATACACATCAAAGAATCAATACATGTGTCAAAAAAGCCTGGAAATAAAAAATGAGACACGACTTGCCGTACGCCACATCTCATAATAATTTGACTACTGACAGTCAAACTGACAGATGGAGAGTCTATTGGACTCTACATTTAGGCATGCAGAGGGCATTTATTATTTAAAAAAAAAATCTCCAACCACTCGTTCCTCCTTCCTCTTCATCCTTCCTCCCTTTATAAACCCCCTTACATCTTCAAATACACACACACACACACACACAATATCTGATCCAACTGAGTTCGGAAAGAAAAAACAAGAGGCAAAAAATCAATTAAGGTTAATGTCTTATAATATTTTTATTTTCTGAATATTAGTGTACTGTAAAAAAAATTATGCTTACATTTTAAACATTGTTGTTTTATCTTATGTATAATCTTGAAGTATATAGACAAATTTGTTATGATGTGAATATTGATTCTCCTTTTTCTTTGGGTGTCTAATGGGAGTTAGAATCAAAATATATTAAGATATAGAAAAAATAATGGTCTATAGCAGAATAAGGTTCAAAAAAATTAAATTTTGAATAGGTTGAAAACATGGTTTATGTATAGACAAACAAATATAATTAAAAGGAAATTTAAATTACATATTAAATGTGAAAAATAGAAAACAAATATTTCAATTGAATATTAAATAAGAAATTTAGAAACAAGATAATAATTTTTGCATTAATAAATTTCTATACAAAATAAATTAATAATTTTTGAGTGAATAAATTCATGTGGGACTGAAACTTCTTTTTTTGGTATAATGAAAGAAGAGATGGAAAATTATGTTAAGGAAAAATAATTTAAGAAATTTAAAAAATAAAATAATAAATTCTTTGTAATTGGGCAAATTTTGAAATAAAATGACAGAAATTAATAAATAAATATTATTATTCAGATAAACCTATTTGATTTATTTAGAGAGTAATATATAATTATTATATAAAAAAGTAGTGCAGAAATTTAAATTTGGAAAACATATATAGAAAAATAATTTCCAAAATAAATATTATTTTAACAAATTATTTTTTATTATAAAATAAGTTGAAGTTATATGAAATTTGAATTTAAATTTGGGGAATATAGTTTATAAAATAAATATAATTTTAAAAATAGTACAATTTCTTCTAAATTCTATTTTATGAAATTAAAAATAATTTTAACAAATAGTATAGAAATTTGAATTTGGGAAATATAATTTCTATTCTATTTTCTATTTAAAATTATATGAAATTTAAAATTGGGTGAGTAAAATGTATGTTTAAGATTGTCTTTTGCTATTCATAAAAGTAAGAATATTGAAAATAAAATTTTTGAATATTTGTTTGATATTTAATATTTGTTTGAAATAAATATTAATTTAAAAAATTATGTTTTTTATTATAAAATAAGTTGTAGTTATAAGAAATTTGAATTTGAATTTGGGGAGGTAGATTGAGTTCTAAATATGGAATGTGTTCTCCATTTTATATATAATTTTTTTCACATTATTTAGACTTTATTTGTTTTTGTTTTGTATATATCTAGTGGATCGAACTTTAGTAAAACAAAAAATAATTTTGATTTTTAACATATATTTCACAATAATGAAAATAAGATTATTGAAATGTGAAAAATTAGTCAATAATTTATATATTGATAATTATTTTGTATGGTATATGAAAAAAATTCCAATATTTGTTAGAATTTTGAGGTAAACTATAATGATGAGTTTACGTTGTTATAAAATAATATGAAATTTTAAAATTAGGAAAATTTGAAATTGCAAAAAAAAAAATTTAGTCTGATATTTAATAGTGAAATCTATGTTTTATATTTAATAGAAAAATGAAGAAATTAATAAAGAAATCTATTTTGAATATTAAAAAATATTTTTTATGAAATAATTTGATTATTAAAAAATTTATTTTAAATAGTTTTGTACCTATTTGAATTTATTTCACTTATCTCATAGATTTCCTACTTGTTTGAATTTATTTTTTTTTTAAATCCATGTATCTAGAAGTGTAATGTATGTTAATTTATGAAAATATTTTTGGTGTTAATATTTATTTATATTTAGAAAAATAAGGTTAGTGAAATTGAAAAAATTAGTCAATAATTTTTATATTGAATAGACATCACCTCTTCAATAGATAATTAAGATGAGTTTTGGAATTGATCTGTATGTATTTATGTTGTATGTCCCTAATGTTTTTATGTGGACTTCACATATGTTAATGTATAATGTTGTATGATCATAAAATTTATTTTATGATAGAAAATTTCATAAGATAGAATAAATAATTTTCTAAAATAATTTTTTCTTAAGATAATTTCATAAGGTAGAAGTAATACTTTATTAGTGTATATTATTGTATTTTATTTTAGGATATCACATGATAGAAAAAACATGATTTGTCTATAAAATTGGAAAATATAATTTTTTTTCTTAAAAATTTTATTTGAAATTTTTTTAAAAATAATTATAAATTAGATTGTGTTATTTTAAGGTAGAATAAATAATGTTCTAAAATAAAAAAATTTAAGAAATAATTTTATCTCACTACATTATGCAATTATTATAATAAAGTGGATTTGGAATATATATATATATATATAGAATTTCTAATTTGGAAAAAGATAATTGTTATTCGATTTTCATTTATCTCGTAGTTTTTTTTCATTTTTTGAATTTATTTTATTTATCGGGTATGTAGCTTATCTATAATGGTAGATCTCAGACTAGTGGTAGACCCTGGTCTTAATGATGAATCACTTTTGTACTTATAATCTTGACAAATCTCTCAGGATGTTTAGGTAAATAGAGTACATTTTATTGAAAATTCAACGCCATAGAATGTTTGATTAAAAAAACGAATTTTATTTATTGATTATTTCATCTTAATAAAATTCAATTGTAGAGGGATCGCCTTCTACGGCTTCGACGATGTATTCTAGTCTGTGACCCACCCACAGTGATCGTCCCCTACCTGAGCGTAGCTGGCTTCTATGACGTGGTTCGATTGGGCACGTTTGAGCACAACTTAGCTCTTCTTTTAGTGCTTGTTAAGAGGTGGAGGCCAGAGATACACACTTTTCACACCCCACAAGGAGAATGTTGTCACGACCCGTTTTCTGGGCACATGACCGGCACAATGATGAATCTCTCATCACTGTAAGCCCTTCGATAAATTCTACCCGTGAGTTTAAAATAACAATTCCTTAATAAATATGAAGAAAATATATCAAATTTTCTTATCTGAAAATCATAGAGATGATTTGCATGTAATAATAGTTTAAAATACATTATTATACTGACATACAAGCCAAATGCCAAACCCCTGACCTAGATGTCCTAGACGATTACAAAGCGACATAATCTACAACAAAAGAAGGGCCTACCCGACAGCGGGAAGGTCCAAAGTGATCTACTCTTCTAGCGAATATTCTTCACCGGTAACCTGATCTGTAAAAAAAAAAGGTTTCATAGAGAGTGTGAGCTTTAAAACTCCGTGAGCGAATCGGCCTCGCGTTAATAAAATTCAAATACATTACCAGTCATGCAAGTATATCCGAAGGCTCATACTCAACCAATAGACATAGTTAGAAACTACATACAAGAAGATAAAAATTCATCCAATTCAACAAACGTTACTAGAACTCATCAATGGCAATATATCCCAGAGAGCACACACAGGCCGGCTTACCAATTTTGTATATTTCCACCATGACGCACAACCTCATCCTCATAGCTAGGGCGCCTCACGGATTTATCACCAATCCGGGCTATATCCCTACTGAGGGAACCGTTGTCTCCACACTCACTGATCAAGACACCATTTCAACCGAGTTTTCCGCCTTGCCGTGAGAGGGGGTACTGTCCCGCTCAATCACAATCAATAGTGCAGCAGTTCATATCATAATCAGAAGTACAATAGAATATTCATCCATATAACATGTATAATATATAACTATATTATAGATTTATAAACCACAAATCAAGATAACAATTAATCTGTTTTTGAAAAGATTCAAACTTCACATCATCATGAGATACTTGCTTCGTCTTATCTATACTTCTGGATTAATTATCTCATTAAACTCGTCATTCTGAATCCAATTTCCCCCTATGAATCTTGGGAGTGTCCTACGACATACTTTTTATCACCAGTAATGCTAAAACTCTATTAAAACGGGGTCGTTCCACTCACCTAAATTTCGTACGAGTATCACTTCTCTAAGTCGTTACAGACAAGAGTACTCACGTGGATTTCAGTATTCCGCTACAGAGATTTTCATGAAAGATTAGAGAAAACAAGTTAGGATTGTTTCATACAGACACTATTCATATGTATGGTTACTATTCATACGTATGGTTACTATTCATACGTACGGTTACTATTCATATGTATGAATACTATTCATACCAGAAATAGATAATATAATTTGTAAAAGAGTACACCAGGTAAGTTCTCAGGAAAGAGTGGAGAGTCGCAATGGACACACTTAAAAACCAGGTCTTTCCTTAGCCAGAACTTTCCTAGACATGTATTCTTCATAGTTTATATTCTATTTTGATAATCAGAGATTCAAAATAATATATAGGCAGCTAAGGACAGTTTTTCTGATGTAGAAGATCAGCCAAAGCTGTAACCACAGAGCATACTTAAGAAAAATAACTTCTAAACTTTGTAAGACATAGAAAGGGTATAGTATCCTTACCTAAGCTGAAAAGGAAAGGCCAAAAATCTCAGAGGTCTAGCGTTGGACCAAGAAATCTTAAGGAGAGAAGAAGAGAAGTTTAAGGTGTGATTTTGAAAGTGAAATGGAAGGGTCTATTTATAGAAAAATTTAAGGGTACTATTCCATCTACCCCGTCTCACCTACCAATTTCACTTACTAGTCTCATCTACTAGTTTCACTTACTAATCTCATCTACTAGTATCACTTACTAGTCTCATCTACTAGTTTCACTTACTAGTCTCATTTACTAGTATAATCAATTTGCTAATTTAGTTTCCTTTCAATTTAATCCCTCAGGGAATTCTCTCATATAAAATGTCATTTTTTTCTCCCAGTTTCTTTTTAGTTTTCTCTTATGATCAAATCACATTTGGTATTTGACATTTCGATAGTATATGTGAACAGTACCGTATACTAGAATAGTAACCGGCCTTACTAATTTTCTTGGATAAATTTACTCATTGCCACTCTAACTTATAAGATTTGTTCGCTTAGATCCTTGAGAATTTGTAAAAAATTTTCTAAATTAAAAATTTAAAATTTCTATTCACAAATTTCCTTCACTAATTTAAAAGAATATTTTTCACGTAATTAAATTTTTCAATAAACTTCAAAATAGATTTTGAATATTTGTAAAAAATTATTGGGGTATTACAAATGTACAATTACATTATAGGATATGACAGTACAATTAGGTCTCCCGTGTGCTGATAGGCCGATAACTGGCAAAGTTTATGCTGATTGGCAGGCCCTATGTTAAGAGCTTCTAGGTGTTGTCCTGCCAGATAATAAATTAGATGGTGGGCGACTCACCATAAATTGGCTTAGAGATACCTTCCCTAATTTGCCTGAAAATGCCACACTTAAGGAGGAGCAACATTTTGCACGTGCTTATATTTTGTAGTTAATTAGGGGATACTTATTGCCAGATAAATCTGGCCATAAGATGTATCTTACATATCTTCAATTTCTCTGCGACTTTGATGAGTGTGGCTGTCACGTCCCAAAATTTGAGCACGTGACCGGCACGGAAAGTGAATTTCATTTCACCTCCGTAAGCCTATCTTTCTCTTAAAAATCATACAATTCTTTTTCATGCAACCAAAACGAGTTCTTTATACATACTACAATTACTCACATTACATCAGTGAATGAACCTACCCGATTACAGAGATTTCTAGATTTATACAACTTAGAATAAAACTTAACTATTATACCTTTATCCTGAACAAATGAAAAGGTAATCATGGACTAAGGATCCATAATTCCTTGTTCCGATATTTACCTTCAGCTGTCAACTCTGAAAAAAAATATCAATAAGAGGGGTATGAGCAAACCACGTGCCCAGTGAGTAGATAACACAACATTATGACAAAAAAATATCATACATCATAATGATAACATGCAGCAATCATACGTAAATCGATCATCATATGATATGATATTATTCGTAGTACTTCACGACAATATCCAAATAAATCAAATACATTTCAACATAATTCAAAAGTTCACAACAACAATCGGTGAAATCAATTTCACACAAATTTCCCGTACCAACCGGGTCGTCCAGAATACCTTTGGATCGTTGCCCGCGGCCCCTGCCGCATCCACCCTTATCGCTCCATTTATAATCTCCACCCTTATAACTTCACATAAATTTCTCCATGGGGTGCACCACCATGCCTTTCCTTTCCAGTCAAACACAATCACAATCATATATAAAAACATCCTCAATCATAATCTTGAGCCACATACACAACTCAGTCATTTACAATTCAAGCCACAACATAATAAATGTGGTTCCAGCAACATAGCATGTATACAACATAACCCATAATATAGAACAATTATTCAACTCAGTTCACATGCCATTCACAATCCATTATATAACCTCCATTCATGGGAAAATAAGAAAATATAATTATATACATTACCAGACACGTTCCACAATTGTTTATGCCTCATCGTTCCACATCATCCTCTTCAAACTTGGATATACAACATATTTCCACTATGATGCAAAAAGTCAATAACAGATATTTAATCATAGCAAGTATTAACCCACTCACCTGGATTTCACGCTCTCGGCACTCCCACTTTGCACCTTGACCATTCCTATTGTAACCAGACAAAAACATTAGGGTTACGAAATAGAGAAATTTCCTACCACTACTCTCGACCTTTACTCACATCTTAAGTCATAACTCCTAATCGGTAATGAATATCTAAATGAAACTTATACCATTGGAAACTAGACTCAAAGAACTTTCCAACGATATAAAGTTTGCCCAAAACGGAGTCCGTATGAAGAAGTTATGGCCGATTGAAAATGAGCTAAGGTTTTCCGACACACCTGGCGCCTGGGCGCCATGCCTTTCTCTTCCCCACATGTCCTTGAGAATTTGTAAAAATTTCCTAAATTAAAAATAAAAATTTCTATTTCCACATTTTCTTCACTAATTCAAAAAGAAAATTTTCCACATAATTAAATTTTTCACTAAACTTCAAATCAGACTTTAAATATTCATAAAAATTCTTGGGATATTACATTCTTCCCCCCTTAAAAGAATTCGGTCCTCCGAATTCAAAACTTACCTCAAGATTGAAGCAAATGCCAATATTTTGTTTATATCTCATTCTCTCTCTTAGAATTTTCACAATCAAGTACAAAATATAACAAGTTCAACATATTTTTATTTCTAATACATAAGTTACAGGCAACAAGCTGAACTTGATTTACAAAACAGATAATTTTAATACTTAAACATTAGATCAAACATCAGCTTTAGGTACAAACAAAAGAAAAGATAAATTAAGAACGAGGAGGCTTTTGAAATGCAGAAGATGCTCCAGGTCTAGAAGAAGAAGGTGCTTCAGACCTTAAGGAGGAAGTTAATCGTTGCAGCCTAGAAAGAGTTTCTGGAGGAAACGTCTGGGAAATTTGGTGAAGTGCAGAAGTCACTCCATTCATACAGTCAATACATCTCGCTTGTTGGTCACGAAAATTTTGAGTTGCAAACATCGAATGTCTATCAACTCTATTCGCCAATTCCCTAAAATGACGGTTCAAAAGCTTCTCTTGTTCTGTAAAGAGACGATTTATCAATCTCCCCTGGTCCTCAAAGTGGCGGTTTATCAGTCTTTCCAAGTCCTCCATCTTTTGTCTCATAAGCGCAAGCTCATTATTAGAAGATGTTGCTGTGCTAACATCCTCTAACTCTACTACATCCCTTTTTCTTTTCTTAGCCTCTGGTGACTCTTCCATGGATCTCTTATTCTTATAATTCTCCAGGCTAAGATTTAGATCCAGCTCTACCTTGCCAGCCTCAAAATTTAAATTGAAAGATTTATTGCCGGCCATATTTTTCTGAGCTATAAAGGTTGTACAGAAGGAGAAGTTTGATGCTAGAAAGCTTATAGATATAAACTTTTAGTGTAGTGAGCAGCGTAATGGGGCATCCATTATATATAGACGAAATTTAGGGCTACAAAACCTTTACATCATACTCTAAAGATGACCTACAGACCTTATCCGACGCAATGCCAACGGTCTCAGATAAGCATGCCAGAAAATAACAAAATATAATCTAATACAAAAGATTTCCTCAAAAATTTCGGCTAACTTTTGACTCTTGCTCAAATTATTAAACTAATCGCCGCTTCAATTTATGGCTTCTTAACTCTGTATTTGTCTTATCCAATAATTCTAAATCGAGATATTACTCCATGAACGGGTAGCTTCATACTAGCCTTATCTAGGTTTCTAATCCGTGGCTTTGCCCTAAGCTTACACATTTTCAAACATACATATTAAAATAAAAACTTCTCACATCTACACATCAAGCGTTCCATAAAGTGAGAGAAAAATTTTACCTTTCACTTGCCTCTACGAGCATATATGTATATATGTATAAACATAGAGATACATAATTATCTATATATATTTTCATCTATTCAAGTTCTTTTAAATTTCAGACTTCTCATTCTCTGAATGTATGTAGAATCATTACATATTATTCCTGGCCATAACAAATAACCTTCACTCTCTATGCATGAATAACATACATACATATCATATGTATTTAGATACATATAATCACAGTATAATTCAATCAATCATGTATATTATACTTAACTGAAGGCTTTCAAGAACAATACAAGAAAGCATAGAAATACATTTTAGTTCATCGTGAAAACATCCAAGACACTCTGTAATGGCTACATTGTCGACTTCCTTCAATTTCAGAAAATGCCAACGAGAGAAATGGAAAAACCAAGTGTAAATCGGCCGCAAATCCACCGAATATTGACTTTCGTGGTTTTGCCATTAATGCGACGCGTTGTTGGTGTGCATGCCTACCCTAGACTCCTAGCTTCCAGCTTGCAGAAATCCATAGGTTAAGCGTATAGGGTGCGGCGAAGAGATATCTTCTTTGTCTCTGAGTTCAAATTTTTCCTCTATAAGAACTATCCCAACGTTCTCAGTTACCACACCACAAAGAGTAATCATCTCTAAGCCTACAACTTCTCAGCATTCCTCTCTTCTCATACTTCGACATAAATTTCTAAATTTTCCAAATCATGGCCACAAGGAAGTACATTGATCTCACAGTGGATGCCAGGAGAGAAGAGCTCGACTTAAACTTAAGTCTGGGCAAAGACAAGGGCAAAAGACCTTTTGAGGGGTCTCCAGAGAAGCAGAAGGAGAAGAAAATGAAGAAGATCGAGGAAGCTGAGGAGACTAGCACGGGCCATACCTCGGAGGACAAAATCGCCTGTCTAGAGCAGGAGGTCAAAAATCTGAAAAAGATGATAGAAAACCTAGAGAAGTTAACTAAACGCAATCATGCAGAAATGACTTCAAGAATAGACAGGTTCTTCTATTGGTCTACCCAGTGCTTCTGCAATCAACAACAAAGAAGTGTTGATTGTATGAATGGGATTTACACTACCCTCCGCGATATTGCTCTGTCTCTCGCTCCAAGGAATGGTCGAGGGGTGATGATACAGTACAACCCTCCTAATCCGAGACCACCTCGCTTTTAGATTACTCATGCATGAGTAATTGTTTTTTTTTTTTTTTTGCAATGTAATCCTTCTGCTTTTAATGCCAGTGGTTTCTTTTATGGGATGGTACTCCAAAAATAGTAATAATAAAATTAAGAAAGATAAAATAAATCAGTCACACAAAATCAATCATGAATTTAACATATAAAGCCCCATACATACAATTTGATCCGACAGCAACGGAATCAAAACAAATAATAACCTTTCCCTTACCGAGTTCAAAAGTATAGCCATAACTCTCTAAAACTAAAACTAAAAACATAATTCATAAGAAAAGACAAGTCTTGGAGGAAAAGGAAATGAAAACATCCTACAGGACCTTCAGTGGAGCCATCTCTCTATAGTCGTGCCCGGGTTCACCACGATAGAGGAGATCCCACTAAGGTTACCTTACTCTGTAATCGGTAGGAGACCTAATCCCAAAGCTCTGATACCAACTTGTCACGTCCCAAAATTTGAGCACGTGACCGGCACGGAAAGTGAATTTCATTTCACCTCCGTAAGCCTATCTTTCTCTTAAAAATCATACAATTCTTTTTCATGCAACCAAAACGAGTTCTTTATACATACTACAATTACTCACATTACATCAGTGAATGAACCTACCCGATTACAGAGATTTCTAGATTTATACAACTTAGAATAAAACTTAACTATTATACCTTTATCCTGAACAAATGAAAAGGTAATCATGGACTAAGGATCCATAATTCCTTGTTCCGATATTTACCTTCAGCTGTCAACTCTGAAAAAAAATATCAATAAGAGGGGTATGAGCAAACCACGTGCCCAGTGAGTAGATAACACAACATTATGACAAAAAAATATCATACATCATAATGATAACATGCAGCAATCATACGTAAATCGATCATCATATGATATGATATTATTCGTAGTACTTCACGACAATATCCAAATAAATCAAATACATTTCAACATAATTCAAAAGTTCACAACAACAATCGGTGAAATCAATTTCACACAAATTTCCCGTACCAACCGGGTCGTCCAGAATACCTTTGGATCGTTGCCCGCGGCCCCTGCCGCATCCACCCTTATCGCTCCATTTATAATCTCCACCCTTATAACTTCACATAAATTTCTCCATGGGGTGCACCACCATGCCTTTCCTTTCCAGTCAAACACAATCACAATCATATATAAAAACATCCTCAATCATAATCTTGAGCCACATACACAACTCAGTCATTTACAATTCAAGCCACAACATAATAAATGTGGTTCCAGCAACATAGCATGTATACAACATAACCCATAATATAGAACAATTATTCAACTCAGTTCACATGCCATTCACAATCCATTATATAACCTCCATTCATGGGAAAATAAGAAAATATAATTATATACATTACCAGACACGTTCCACAATTGTTTATGCCTCATCGTTCCACATCATCCTCTTCAAACTTGGATATACAACATATTTCCACTATGATGCAAAAAGTCAATAACAGATATTTAATCATAGCAAGTATTAACCCACTCACCTGGATTTCACGCTCTCGGCACTCCCACTTTGCACCTTGACCATTCCTATTGTAACCAGACAAAAACATTAGGGTTACGAAATAGAGAAATTTCCTACCACTACTCTCGACCTTTACTCACATCTTAAGTCATAACTCCTAATCGGTAATGAATATCTAAATGAAACTTATACCATTGGAAACTAGACTCAAAGAACTTTCCAACGATATAAAGTTTGCCCAAAACGGAGTCCGTATGAAGAAGTTATGGCCGATTGAAAATGAGCTAAGGTTTTCCGACACACCTGGCGCCTGGGCGCCATGCCTTTCTCTTCCCCACATGTCCTTGAGAATTTGTAAAAATTTCCTAAATTAAAAATAAAAATTTCTATTTCCACATTTTCTTCACTAATTCAAAAAGAAAATTTTCCACATAATTAAATTTTTCACTAAACTTCAAATCAGACTTTAAATATTCATAAAAATTCTTGGGATATTACAGTGGCCGCTATAGTTAAGGATCAGCAGTATTGGTACACCTCTATAGGGAACTTTGCTCGGCAACTAACCCTGAGCAAAAAAAAAAATTGGTGGTTGTTTAATTCTACTTCACTTGTGGGCATAGGATAGATTTCCTATGTTATCGCCACAAAGACACCCGACCCCAAAT
The DNA here is from genome assembly GCA_037074585.1 of Biancaea sappan. Classification (NCBI taxonomy): domain Eukaryota; kingdom Viridiplantae; phylum Streptophyta; class Magnoliopsida; order Fabales; family Fabaceae; genus Biancaea; species Biancaea sappan. The sequence goes on along the minus strand of CM073492.1, from coordinate 8,422,422 downwards.
ATAAATTTAGATCGTTATCCTTTGTTGCCATTATTGGGTCATTGGTATGGAATACCTACTTATGTCTTCAATTTATTATTTGATATTTACTATTTCAACTTATATATTTATTTGTAAACATTATAGCTGGAAAGGTGCTAGGGACAGCTTTGGTACAGGCACGGATGCTTTGAAACATTATTAGATTTTATTAGATAGGATGACACCTCACTAGGTATCCTGCCTGAGCAATTATGTTCCAAATACTATGATAATATATATATATATATATATTTATTTATTTATTTATTTATTTATTTATTTTCCCATAGTTATTTTTCTATATTTATTTTTTGTAGATTATTTGGTGCCCATACGTTGACAAAGTGTTAGAAATGATTCCACACTATTGCCTTGTTGACCTCGAGGTGTGGCATGCTCATGTTCCACTCATTTGTTATCACATCATTGAGTGGCACCATCCAGATCGCATGCTTTGCCAATTTGGAGGGGATCAACCAATTCCTGACCCACTAATCAACATTGGCCTATAGCACACATTGCAGATGCAAGGCAAGCATGATACTGATTAGGCAATAAAGCATAAGGCCAAAGTTGATGAATGGGGACAGTGGCAACAATGAGTGGTCGAAATACAAAATTCTGCCCATCCCTTGCAGCATAACTCTCAATACATGTAATGGTATTGGAGATACACTAGGCGGTGGATTAATCCTGCGAGTAGTGCCCAGGGTTATACGGTATATCTCTTGTTTAGTGTCTTATTTTTATATGTTTTTGTATGTATTTTATTTTCTTATTTTAATTCTACTTTTTATGTCATTGATAGGTTGATGTGATAGAGTACATGCACCAACTCATTCATTAGGACCCGAGACCCACAGATATCTTCGAACAATTTAAGCTGGGGATGAGGAATATTATTACCGCCATAGGTGAACAAAGAAACTATATGCTCCCTCATCCAGCTTCGCCCACTCAGCACCTACCTAGACCAACCATTTTAGATCATGTGCCAAGGAAGCTGTCACGACCCGTTTTCTGGGCACATGACCGGCACAATGATGAATATCCCATCACTGTAAGCCTTTCGATAAATTCTACCCATGAGTTTAGTCATTATCAAAATAACCATTCCTGAAGAAAATATATCAAATTTTCTTATTTGAAATTCATAGAGATGATTTGCACATAATAATAGATTTTCAACATAAAATACATTATTATACTGACATACAAGCCAAATGTCGAACCCCTGACCTAGATGTCCTAGACGATTACAGAGCAACATAATCTACAACAATAGAGGTGTCTACCCGATAGCGGGAGGGTCCAAAGTGATCTACTCTTCTAGCGGATATTCTTCATTGGCAACCTGATCTGAACAAAAAGGTTGTACAAACAATGTGAGATTTTAAACTCAATGAGCGAATCGGCCTCGCGTTAATAAAATTCAAATACATCACCAGTCATGCAAGCATATCCAAAGGCTCATACTCAACCAATAGACAGAAGATAAAAATTCATCCAATTCAACAAACGTTACTAGTACTCGTCAATGGCAATATATCCCGGAGAGCGCACACAGGCCGGCTCACCAATTATGTATATTTCCGCCATGACGCACAACATCATCCTCTTACATAAAAATTCATCCAATTCAACAAACGTTACTAGTACTCGTCAATGGCAATATATCCCGGAGAGCGCACACAGGCCGGCTCACCAATTATGTATATTTCCGCCATGACGCACAACCTCATCCTCTTAGCTAGGGCGCCTCACGGATTTATCACCAATCTGGGCTATATCCCTACTGAGGGAATCGTTGTCTCCACACTCATTGGTCAAGACACCCTGTCAACCGGGTTTTCCGCCTTGCCGTGAGAGGGGGTACTGTCCTGCTCAATCACAATCAATAGCATTTCATATCATAATCAGAAGCTCAATATAATATTCATCCATACAACAGGTATAGTATATAACTATATTATAGATTTATAAACCACAAATCAAGATAACAATTAATCTGTTTTTGAAAACATTCAAACTTCACATCATCATAAGATACTTATTTCATTTTATCCATACTTATGGATTAATTATCTCATTAGATTCGTCATTCTGAATCCAATTTCCCCCTATGAATCTTGGAGTGTCCTACAACATACTTTTTATCACCAGTAATGCTAAAACTCTATTAAAACGGGGTCGTTCCACTCACCTGGATTCCGTACGAATATCGCTTCTCTAAGTCGTTACAGACAAGAGTACACAGATGAATTTCAGTGTTCTGCTACGGAGATTTTCATGAAAGATTAGAGAAAATACGTCAGGATTGTTTTCGTACAGATACTGTTTATACGTACGATTACTGTTCATACGGTCACTATTCATACATACGGTCACTATTCATACGTACGGTTACTATTTATACCAGAAATAGAGAATACAATCTGTAAAAGAGTACACCAGGTAAGTTCCCAGGAAAGAGTGGAGGGTCACACTGGACACACTTAAAAACCAGGTCTTTCCTTAGCTAGAACTTTCCTAGACATGTATTCTTCACAGTTTACATTCTATTTCAGTAATCAGATAATCAAAATAACATATAAACAGCTAAGGACAGTTTTTCTGATGTGGAAGATCAGCCAAGGACGCAACCACAGAGTATACTTAAGAAAATAACTTCTAAAATTTGAAAGACATAGAAAGGGCATAGTATCCTTACCTAAGCTGAAAAGGAAAGGCCCAAAATCTCAGAGGCCTAGCATTGAAGTAAGAGAAACTTAAGGAGAGAAGAAGAGAAGTTGAAGGTGTGAGTTTAGAAGTGAAATGGAATGGCCTATTTATAGCAAAAGTCAAGGGTACTATTTAATACTATGCGCTAATAAAATATTCAATTTACTATTTATGAAAATGACATTTCTAATAATGCAGTTACTGTGCACCTCACGCGTACGATGGAAAATTTTTCTGTTATTACTATTGGAAACTTAAAGGGAAAACTATCCTTTCACCTTAAACCTTTAAGTTTCTTTTCAAATCAGTCCTTTCAATTTAGTCCCTGAGGGTATTTTTACACATAAAACGTTATTTTCTCCTACAAACTTCTTTCTAGTTTTCTCTTATGACCAAACCACATCTAATACTTGACATTTCGATTGTATAAATGAACAGTACCATATACGTAAATAGTATTATATTGGTAAACAGTACCGTATACCGAATTAGTAACAGTAGTTTGTAAACAAATATTTATATTTTATTTTTCATGGGTATTACAGAAGCGATCTCGGGAGTTGATAGCAACAAGAAAACCTATTCTTTATGATGCATCCTATGCACCGGGTGCATCTATGTCATATCAGAGTGTGACTTCAACCAACCATCAGTCCCAACCTGACGTTAGATGTAATGGCACTGGTCCCTCATACACAGGAGTTGGCAGCTCCATTTCTTCATCGTATACAGCAGCGCCCCCAGCAAAAGGTGACTTCTTCAATTTAATGTCAACGCAACCTCAATACGATTTTTGATCATTATTTACTAATACTCCAGTAGATAATGTTGCATTTGGTATACAGTTTATGACACTGGCTAACCTCATTCCCTCAATCCAATCACCTATATTAGACTTGAATTCTCAATATGATGTTCTTGATGCAAGAGGAAAAGATAATGCTAGTGACGATGAAGAATAAGAGCATGGTTAGGAAGAACATTGACAAGAAGAACCGAGACGTTGACAGTGAAAACAGGCAATTACACAACTGCATTGTGGGACTGGTGTCACGTCCCAAAACCTGAGCACGTGACAGGCACGGAAAGTGAATTTCATTTCACCTCCGTAAGCCTATCTTTCTCTTAAGCATCATACAATTTTTTTAAATACAATTAATCTAAATTACATAATTTAAGAACTAAAATAAGAGAATTATTTATCTTTTCACAAAAGATAAGAAAATACGGTTAAACCGAGTTCTCTATACATATTATAGTCATTCACATTACATCACTGAATGAACCTACCCGATTACAGAGATTTTCTAGATTTAAACAACTTAGAATAAGACCTAAATATTATATCTTTACCCTGAACTAAAAAGGTAATCATGGCTAAGGATCCATAATTCCTACCTTCAGCTGTCAACTCTGAAAAAAAATGTTAATAAGAGGGGTATGAGCAAACGACGTGCCCAGTGAGCAGACAACACAACACTATGACAAAAAAAAATATTATTATGCATCATAATGATAATATGCAGCAATCATACATAATCGATTATAATATAATTCATAATAATTCAACTAATTCACAATAGCAAACAGTGAAATCAATATCACACATTTCCCGTACCAACCAGGTCGTCCAGGGTACCTCTGGATCGTTGCCCGCGGCCCCCGCCGCATCCACCCTTATCGCTCCGTTTATATTCTTCACCCTTATAGCTTCACGTAGATTTCTCCATGGGGTGCACCGCCATGCCTTTCCTTTCTAGTCAAACACAATCACCATTACATCTAAGAGCATTCTCAAACATAATCATGAGCCACATACACAACTCAGTCATTTACAATTCAAGTCACAACATAATCAATATGGTTCCAGCAACATAGCATGTATACAACATAACCCATAATATAGAACAATTATTCAACAATAACATACTTCAACTATCCGAACTCAACAATCAGAGTAGGATACATTTCAACTCAGTTAACATGCCATTCACAATCCATCATATAACCTCCATTCATGAGAAAATAAGAAAATATAATTATATACATCACCAGGCAAGTTCCACAATTGTTTATGTCTCATCGTCCCACATCATCCTCTTCAAACTTGGATATACAACATATTTTCACTATGATGCAAAAAGTCAATAACAAAGATATGTAATCATAGCAAGTATTAACCCACTCACCTTAACTCCGAGCTAAGTTTCTACACTTCAAACTGGATAAGGATGCCAAAGATCTTATTGAAAGCCTAAAGATCAAGTAAAGCAAGAAACAACATTAAACCATAACAAAGACCACCAAACACTCAACTTATTCTGTTTTGAAGCCACTTTCAGGTCTAAATTTGAGAAAATTCTGGTATCAATCTATAGCTTCAAAAATTATGAAACTTGGTACAGACCCTTATGTATATGTATACTATGATAAAAATTTCAGATTAAAATTCCCTCATTTGACCCATCTACAAACCTCGTTAGTGACCCTAAGTCAAAGCTGTCAGATTTTCATATAGCTGTTGTTTTATTCTTTTAGACCTATCTAATCATATCCAAATGCAATAAAATTTTGCAGGGAGATAGAACAATGTCCTAGATAGGTGTCATAAAATTTGTAGGCCAAAATAATATCATTTAATTGCCCAAACAGAGCCAAACTCCCAAATTGCCCACGTTTGTTTCTGCAGTGAATTCTGATTATGTTTATCAATATTTTACCAAGTTAATCTTCTCTAATTGTCATGAAACTTTCCAATTTGATCATTTATCCTCCTAGATAGTTGTTATAAATTTTTGAAGATTTTAGGGCCTCAATTGATCATTCAAAATACTCAAAAATCGTATCATGCTAAATCAGTTTTTTTTTTTTGCATTTTTCAGTTCAGTCCCTATCTATTGTATTTTCTCGATTTGACCTCCAAGTTCAATATCATAATTTCGTTTCTAACTCAGATTATGACATATTTGATTGCTTCTAACCAAAAATAAAGAAAAGAGATGGATTAAAATCCAAATCCAGAAAATTCTAATGTCACGACCCGTTTTTTGGGCACATGACCGGCACAATGATGAATATCCCATCACTGTAAGCCTTTCGACAAATTCTACCCATGAGTTAGATTATTAATCATTATCTCTATATTCTCAAAATAATCATTCCTTAATAAATACGAAGAAAATATATCAAATTTTCTTAATTAATAGATTCTCAATACAAAATACATTATCATACTGAAATACAAGCCAAATACCAAGCCCCTGACCTAGATGTCCTAGACGATTATAGAGCAACATAATCTATAACAATAGAGGGGCCTACCCGACAGCGAGAAGGTCCAAAGTGATCTACTCCTCTAGCGGATGTTCTTCGCTGGCAACCTGATCTAAACAAAAAAAAATTGTACAGAGAGTGTGAGCTTTTAAAGTCCGTGAACGAATCGGCCTCGCGTTAATAAAATTCAAATACATCACCAGTCATGCAAGTATATCCGAAGGCTCATACTCAACCAATAGACATAGTTAGAAATTACATACAAGAAAATAAAAATTCATCCAATTCAACAAACGTTACTAGTACTCATCAATGGCAATATATCCCTGAGAGCGCACACAGGCCAGCTCACTAATTCTGTATATTTCCGCCATGACGCACAACCAATTCAACAAAAGTTACTAGTACTCATCAATGGCAATATATCCTAGAGAGCGCACACAGGCCAGCTCACCAATTCTGTATATTTCCGCCATGACGCACAACCTTATCCTCTTAGCTAGGGCGCCTCACGAATTTATCACCAATCCGGGCTATATCCCTACTGAGGGAATCGTTGTCTCCACACTCATTGGTCAAGACACCCTTTTAACCGGGTTTTCCGCCTTGCCGTGAGAGGGGGTACTGTCCCGCTCAATCACAATCAATAGTACAATATTTCATATCATAATTAGAAATACAATATAATATTCATCCATATAACAGGTATAGTATATAACTATATTATAGATTTATAAACCACAAATTAAGATAACAATTAATCTGTTTTTGAAAAGATTCAAACTTCACATCATCATGAAATACTTATTTCGTCTTATCCATACTTCTGGATTAATTATCTCCTTACATTCGTCATTCTAAATCCAATTTCCCCCTATGAATCTTGGGAGTGTCCTACGACATACTTTTTATCACCAGTAATGCTAAAACTCTATTAAAACGGGGTCGTTTCACTCACCTGGATTCCGTACGAGTATCACTTCTCTAAGTCGTTACGAACAAGAGTACACAGATGAATTTCAGTATTTCACTACAGAGATTTTCATGAAAGATTAGAGAAAACAAGTTAGGATTGTTTTCATACAGACACTGTTCATACATACAGACTATTCATATGTACGGCCACTATTCATACGTACGGTCACTATTCATATATACGGATACTATTCATACATATGACACTATTCATATATACGGAGACTGTTTATACCAGAAATAGAGAATACAATCTGTAAAAGAGTATACCAGGTAAATTCCCAGGAAAGAGTGGAGGGTCACAATAAACACACTTAAAAACCAGGTATTTCCTTAGCCAGAACTTTCCTAGACATGTATTCTTCACAGTTTACATCCTATTTCGGTAATCAGAAGATCAAAATAATATGTAAGCAGCTAAGGACAGTTTTTTTGATGTGGAAGATCAGCCAAAGCCGCAACCACAGAGCATACTTAAGAAAATAACTTATAAAATTTGAAAGATATAGAAAGAACATAGTATCTTTACCTAAGTAGAAAAGGAAAGGCCCAAAATCTCAAAGGCCTAGCATTGGAGTAAGAGAAACTTAAGGAGAGAAGAAGAGAAGTTGAAGGTGTGAGTTTAGAAGTGAAATGGAAGAGCCTATTTATAGGAAAAGTCAAAGGTACTATTTGATAATATGCGCTAATAAAATATTCAATTTACTATTAATGAAAGTGACATTTCTAATAATTTACGCATTAACACTGTGCAAAACGCGTAGCGGCTTGAATTATTGGTTACTATTGAAACTTAAATGAAAAACTATCCTTTCACCTTAAACCTTTAAGTTTCTTTTCAAATTAGTCCTTTCAATTTAGTCCCTGAGGGTATTTTCACCCATAAAACGTCATTTTCTCCTACGAACTTTTTTCTAGTTTGCTCTTATGATCAAACCACATCTAGTACTTGACATTTCAATTGTATAAGCGAACAGTATCGTATACGTAAATAATATTATATAGGTGAACAATACCGTATACTAGCATAGTAACTATAGTTTGCAAATACGCATTTCTATTTTATTTTTTATGGGTATTACATCTAACTTACCCAAGGCTTTATGCTCTGTTTTTCATTCTTCTACTGCACACTTCTCTTTCCAAGCCCTTAGTCCAACCACTTTCTATATTTTCTAGCATAACTTTAGCCGTGCGAGTCACTGTCCGAAGGTCCAGAAAATTCGAACTCCCATGGCTATTTTGTTCTCTCTTTTCTCTACTTCGGGCTCACTAATGAAAAAAAGAGATGATGTGTGTGACAGTAAAATCGGAATGATTGTGTTAAGCATTGAAAAGAAAGAGTGGAGTCCAGGTGTGTGGTCCAAAGACTGCCGACACATTCTCTTTTGGTTCAAATACAAAAAGGCTCCTATCCATTATTTTACCTTTTCAATTAAATCCCTAACTTAATGGTTAAATTTTTATTCTCACATCTCAAGATTATTTTATGATTCTTTTCTTCTCATAATAGTCCTTTTGAATATTTAATATAATAAAAATTTCATACTTAATAATAATATTCATAATTTAGTTAGATATTACACCTTACTTTTCGTTTTACTAGAATTATACAAAACAACATTTGAGAAAGAAAAGAATAAGAGAGAAATGTATACGTGTGGGCCCCACTACTTTTCTTGGAAAAATTGCTCATAGTGATTCTAACTTTAAAATTTGTTCATTTAAGTCCTTGAGAATTTGTAAAAATTTCCTAAATTAAAAAAAATTAAAATTTCTATTTCCAGATTTTCTTCACTAATTCAAAAAGCACATCTTTTACATAATAAAATTTCAAAATAGATTTTAAATATTCATATAAATTCTTGGGATATTACAACTGGTTTCTTCTAGATCATATCTCACATCAATTATATATTGAAACATTATTCAATTCAATTTATATTCTATGATTCAAATATTTTTATTAACATATCGATTATACATTGATTTATCTATGTTAAATTAAATATTTATTAATAAAAAATTTCATTCTAAATTCCAACTAACTATTAGAATTGCTTTAGTTTTATAAGTTTAATAATTATGACTATGTAATTACAATTTACATTTAGTTATACAATTATATAAAAATATTTAATTATTATAATTGATATTTTTTATATATTAAATATAAATTAAATAATTATTTGTTATTATATAATACTAACTAACTCTAATTATATTGTTTATTTATCTATTAAATATATATTAATTAATTAATTACTTACTTATAATTATATAATTAACTTTTCACTAAATACATTAACTACTTTTAATTAAAGTTAACAATTAATTATTTTTAAATAAGTTATTTTAATTATTTTAAATAACCAATAAAAATTATATATATATAAGAGACACAGCCTATGGCAAATCGTGTTCCAGACACATCCTAGGCCATGTCTCAATTAATTAAAAAAAAAATGACCTAGGCCGTGTCTCATTCAAAAGTGGGACCCACCACTAATGTTTAAAAAAAAAAGGGTCAAGTTACAATTTAATAAAAATTGTAACTAAAATTTGTAATTTACCCCAAAGTCAAAATAAGCACAGTGTTTGCTGAAATTTCAGAGGCTGCTGAATGAGTTAGGCGCAGACGCTGGGTTGGTGGAGGCTGCGCAGAAGAAGGAAAATTGAAGGGGTTGGTAGGAATAACCCTATAAATAGGGTCATTCCCTTTCTTCAGAATTCATTCTTCAAATCATTCAAAATCCTCACAAAGGAGAGTGAGAGAAAAATAGAGAGAGCCTTAGAAAGAGAGTTTTTCTAAGAAGAAAATAGTGAGCCAATTTGTGAGGGTATTTTCACAAATTGAAGAAATACCGTTGTTGTATTTTTTGTGAGTGAGAGATCCACCTGAGGGTGAAGTTTGTAATCCCATTATTATTATAGTGGAAGTTTAAGTGGCCTACGGGTCCCGTGGTTTTTACCTCATTTGGAGGGTTTTCCACGCTAAAATCTTGGTGTTATTTTATCTTTTTGGTTTGGGAATTATCCTGGGCTTAAGGGTATTATTTATTCTTTCAAATACCCCAATTTTTCCAACTAAGTGGTATCAGAGCTGTGATTATTCAAGAATATTGTACAAGACTATTTATATGTACGAGTACTATTCACGAATACTGTATAAAGGCATACGAGAACTGTTCATACATACAGGTACTGTTTATACGTATGGATACTATTCATATATAGTTCATACGTACGGTACTGTTCATACGTACGGTACTGTTCATTGTCGGAAAAAGTTTCAAGTTCGGTGAAACTTGTTGACTACCGCTCAAAATGGAGGAGAGCACCGGCAATATGATCAAGTTGACTGCCTTTAATTATGCTATATGGAAGCCAAAGATGGAGGATCTTTTATACATTAAAGATCTATGGAAGCCGATCGTGATGCCGAAGGAGAAAGTAGTGGCAACTCCGACGGATGACAAAGCTGATGGCAAAACAACTAGCACGTCAGATGCTGATTGGGTCGTACTGAATCGAAAATGTGCTGCTCAAATCAGGCAATGGATTGACAAGAGCATTTTTCAAAATTTTGCTAATGAACACGATGCTTATGTTCTTTGGCAAAAGTTGAAGAAAATGTATGCAAGGACAACCGCACAGAATAAAGCTAATCTGATGCGACGATTAGTCAATCTGAAGTATAAAGATGGGAGTAGTGTATCGGAACATATGAGTGAGTTCCAAGGTATTGTAGATCAACTGAACTCGATGAAGATGACTGTCAATGATGAACTACAAGCATTGCTGATGCTGAGTTCTCTACCAAAAAGTTGGGACACTTTAGTTGTGTCGGTTAGCAACTCAGCCCCTGAAGGCAAGCTTACCATGGATATGGTAAAAGACAGAATGCTGAATGAAGAATCTCGATGAAAAGACGAAGGATATAATCCTGAGTCCGAAGCGCTTGTCACAGAGAAACAGGACAAGCAAGAAAGACGCGGAAGAAATAAGGGTAGAGATTCTCAGAAAAGAAACCAGCAAAGAGGACGGTCAAAGTCTAGATCGAGAAATGATAAAAAGTGTCACCACTGCAGGAAGCCCGGACATTTCATTAGAGAATGCCGGAAGTTACAGCAATCCAGGAATCAGGAAGCAGAGAATCGAACAAATGACACTGCAAGTGTCACCGAAGATGTTGTCATTATTCAAGATGCTGACTATGTCAATCTGGCATATCAAGAGACTACATGGGTAGTTGACTCAGGCGCTTCCTACCATGTTACCTCAAGACGAGAATTCTTCTCAACCTACACCCAAGGTGATTTCGGATGATGATGCATCCAAAATTATTGGCATGGGCAACATTTATCTGGAAACTAATCTTGGATGCAGGTTACTCTTGAAAGATGTGAGGCATGTTCCTGATATTCGCCTCAATTTAATCTCTACCGGAGTACTTGATGATGGTGGCTACAGCAACTATTTTGGTGAAGGAAAATGGAAGCTCACCAAAGGCAACTTGATAGTAGCCAAAGGCAAGAAAGATTCATCTCTTTACATTATGGAAGCAAAGTTATGGAAAGGAGATGTAAACACTGCTAGGAAAGAAATTTCCACCGAGCTATGGCATAAGCGGCTCGGTCACATGAGTGAGAAGGGTATCAGAATTCTTTCCAAGAAGGAGCTCTTGCCAGAATTAAAAGGTACACCTTTGCGTACTTGTGTTGATTGTATTATGGGAAAACAACACAGAGTTGCATTTCGTAGTTCTCCACCCTCTAGAAAAGCAAATATTGTAGATTTGATACACACAGATGTATGTTCAATGAGTAATAAGTCACATGGAGGTGCACTCTATTTTGTGACTTTTATTGATGACCACTCAAGAAAGGTATGGGCATTTGCCTTGAAAACTAAAGATGAAGTGAAAGAAGTTTTCAAGCAGTTTCATGTAAAAGTTGAAAGAGAAACTGACAGACGTTTGAAGTGTGTACGTGCAGATAATGGCGGTGAGTATCGCGGACCATTTGAGGAGTACTGTAGAAGTTTCGGCATCAGGCTGGAAAAATCAGTACCAAAGACACCTCAACACAACGGTGTCGCTGAAAGGATGAATAGAACCATCTGTGAAAGAGTCAGATGTATGCTCTCAAATGCAAAACTGCCAAACTCCTTTTGGGGGGAGGCAATGAAGACAGCGGTTGATTTAATCAACCTTTCTCCATCAGTTCCATTGAATTATGACATTCCAGAAAGAGTCTGGACGGGGAAAGATGTTTTTTACAAACACTTAAGGGTATTTGGCTGTAGAGCATTTATTCACATTCCAAAAGATGAAAGGTCCAAGTTAGAAGGAAAGTCGAAGCAGTGTATCTTCGTGGGATATGCCCATGAAGAATTTGGCTATAGACTCTGGGATCCTGTTAGCAGAAAGATCATTAGAAGCAGGGACGTGGTGTTTCTTGAAGATCAGACAATCGAAGATCTTGAGAAACAAGAGAAACCACAGTCAGATGAAATGCCAGTTAATCTGGAACCAGTCTCTCCACCATAAAATTCCAATGACGGGGGAGCTATACCAGATACTGATGATGTTGATCCACCAACTAGCAGTTCACAACTAGAGCCAGTTCCAGAGCAGGTCCAACAAGAAGCACCGTTAAGGAGAAGCACCAGAGAGAGAAAACCAAGTTGTAGGTATTCTCCTAATGAGTATGTGATGCTCACTGACGGGAGAGAACCAGAGAGCTATGATGAAGCTATTATTGATGGGCACAAGGATGAGTGGTTGAAAGCCATGCAAGAAGAAATGAAATCCTTACATGAGAACCACACATTTGACCTGGTGAAATTACCACAGGGCAGGAAAGCTCTCAAGAACAAGTGGGTGTACAAAATCAAAAGTCAAGAAGGCAGCTCACAACCACGTTATAAAGCAAGACTGGTTGTGAAAGGATTCGGTCAAAAGAAGGGCGTTGACTTTGATGAAATATTTTCACCGGTAGTAAAAATGTCTTCGATCCGAGTTATTCTTGGTATGGCAGCTAGCCTCAACCTGGAAGTTGAACAACTTGATGTAAAAATCGCCTTCCTACACGGTGATCTTGACGAGGAAATCTACATGCAACAACCAGAAGGTTTCCAAGTCAAAGGGAAAGAAAAGTTGGTGTGTAGACTAAAGAAGAGTTTGTATGGTCTGAAACAGGCACCAAGGCAGTGGTATAAAAAGTTTGACTCATTTATGGAGAAAAATGAGTACAATCGAACAACAGCTGATCACTGCGTCTTCATCAAGAAATTCTCTGATGATGACTTTATCATTCTTTTACTCTATGTTGATGACATGTTAATTGTAGGTCAAAACATTGACAAGATTAACATGTTGAAGAAAGAGTTGAGCAAGTCCTTTGCAATGAAGGACTTAGGACCGGCAAAGTAGATTCTTGGCATGAGGATTACCCGTGACAGGAAAAATCACAAGATTTGGCTATCTCAAGAATAGTATGTGGAAAAGGTTCTTGAAAGATTCAACATGGATAAGGCAAAAACTATTAGTTCTCCACTTGCCAATCACTTTAAGCTAAAAGTGAGCCAGTGTCCTTCGAACAAGGAGGATAAATTAGAAATGAGCAAAGTGCCTTATGCATCGGCTGTTGACAGTTTAATGTACGCTATGGTATGTACTAGACCAGATATTGCTCACGCTATTGGCGTTGTAAGCAGGTTCCTAGCGAATCCTGGAAAGGAACATTGGGCAGCAGTCAAATGGATACTCAGGTATCTCAGAGGTACTTCCAGTCATTGTTTATGCTTTGGTAATGGAAAAGCTGTATTAGAAGGATATACAGATTCAGACATGGCTGGAGATATGGATACCAGAAAGTCTATATCTGGGTACCTAATAACATTTGCAGGGGGAACTGTCTCGTGGCAGTCACGATTACAAAAGTGTGTTGCCTTAAGCACCACAGAAGCAGAATACATTGCAATCACCGAAGGTTGTAAGGAGATCCTGTGGATGAAGAAGTTCTTACAAGAATTAGGCCAAAACCAGGAAAATTATATTCTCTATTGCGACAGTCAAAGCGCAATACATCTCAGCAAGAATTCAACTTTCCATTCCAGGTCGAAACACATTGATGTGAGATATCACTGGATCCGTGATGTGTTGGAAAGTAAGTTGCTGAAAGTTGAGAAAATCCACACCAACAATAATGGAGCCGATATGATGACGAAGACTCTACCAAGAGAGAAGTTGGAAGTCTGTAAAGAAGCTGCAGGCTTGGTATCACTCCCCACTTAAGTCGGGAGGGGGAGATTTGTAAGGTGGGGTCCCTCCTAAGTGGGACCCAGCACTAATGTTTAAAAAAAAAAGGGTCAAGTTGTAATTTAATAAAAATTGTAACCAAAATTTGTAATTTACCCCAAAGTCAAAATAAGCACAATGTTTGCTGAAATTTCAGAGGCTGCTGAATGAGTTAGGCGCAGACGCTGGGTTGGTGGAGGCTGCGCAAAAGAAGGAAAATTGAAGGGGTTGGTGAGGAATAACCCTATAAATAGGGTCATTCCCTTTCTTCAGAATTCATTCCTCAAATCATTCAAAATTCTCACAAAGGAGAGTAAGAGAAAAATAGAGAGAGCCTTAGAAAGAGAGTTTTTCTAAGAAGAAAATAGTGAGCCAATTTGTGAGGGTATTTTCACAAATTGAAGAAATATCGTTGTTGTATTTTTTGTGAGTGAGAGATCCACCTGAGGGTGAAGTTTATAATCCCATTATTATTATAGTGGAAGTTTAAGTGGCCTACGGGTCCCGTGATTTTTACCTCATTTGGAAGGTTTTCCACGCTAAAATCTTGGTGTTATTTTATCTTTTTGGTTTGGGAATTATCCTGGACTTAAGGGTATTATTTATTCTTTCAAATACCCCAATTTTTCCAACAATTAGTATGAGGTGACGAATGAAAAATAACTTAAAAGCACGAACTACACAACGGCCATTATTTAATTATAAATGTTCATTGTGTTGATAGATGAAAAGTACAAAGTTACTTATTTTGTCTTCATAATTTTCAGCTAATCCAATTACAGATTTTCTTTATTCTTTTGCATATATAATATTTTAAGTTTTTCCTTTTAAGTGTTGCCATCAAGTAATATCAAAATCCACTTGCATAAAACTCAGTGATTGCACCTGCCTGTTTAGACAAAGGTAATAAAATTCTTCAATGTTTTAACTTCTAAAAATATTCATGCCTTCTTCCTCAAGAGGAAAAAAAAAATCCATATTCCATACCTTGTTATCTTATTAATGCAAGATATCAAATTTAATAATTCAAAAAAAAAAAAAAGAAGAAGAGCCAACTAGATAGAATATTAGTGGCTTTGAACTGTTTGAAAAACTGAAGCGATCATTAAACTTGTAGAGATACTAGTTCACGATTTATTGATCTAACACGTGGTCGAACATGTGATAATTAAATATATATTTTTAATTTTATATATTAAAAATATATAATATAATGAATTAATAAATATTTTCATACTTAATCTCAATAAACTACTATTATTATTATTATATGTGTGTGTGCGCGCACGCATTCTTAATTATTATTTTTTATTTATTTTTGTAACAAAAATAATATTATTATGAAAAAATAATTAAGAAAAAAAATATAATATAATAAAAAAGAATTAGACAAATAAAAACTTGTTAAAAATAATTATATTTTATAAATAGTAAATTTTTATTTTTTAACAAAAATATGTTCATCAATTTATTGGCTTTCGCCAATTCTTGACTAATTTTTTTGCTAGTTGATTTTTTTGGGATCAATCAGACCAAACTAATATGACTATTTCTCGATTGAATTGGCCGGTTCAGTCATTTTTTAATCTATGCTTTGGACAATTGCAAAATAATTATCATTAATTTTTTTCTTATTGAAAATTCAATTGATTTTGTTTGATCATGTAATCGTCTTTTTTTTTTAATTAGTCTTTTCTAGAGTGAAGTGATATGGTGTGATCTCAATAATTTTTTTACCAATAAAAAAAAAAAGAATTACTACCACACAATCAATAATAGATGTAGGTGGGAAGAAAAGGAAATCAACCAAAGCAAATAAATGAAACACGGCTTTCTTATTGACCTTAAAACCAAGTCAACAACATGTGGAAATGGAGTCGTCGTCGTCATCTGAAAGGTTCAACAGGTGAAGTTTCTTGAAGAAAATGAGCAGCCTCGAAACAGTCAGCAGCTTCCATTAAGGAAGATGGAGTACCCTCAGCCTTGTGAAGAAGGCCAAGATTATACCATGCACACCCATTCAATCTATCACGACGAAGTGCCTCCATTAACAAGCTTCTCGCCACAGCGTTTGACTCATCAACATCACTGCACTTTCTCAGAACCACTGCACTGCAAATCAGGCTTGGCACATGCTTTGGATCTATGGCCAAGGCTTCACCATAAGCTTTCAGAGCCTCTTTGTAAACCCCCTTTGCTTCGTGAAGTTTCCCTGTAATTGCAAACCAACAAATTAAACCCCATTATACATGCAGGAATTGTTTTTTCCTCTTGGAAGACAATTATCAGTGAAGAAAACAATATTCAGAAAATGGTTTAGTCGCCACACTTGTTTTTTTCCTCTTAGAAGACAAGGAAAACAACAAGAAACAGTAGCAAAAACTAAGACATTCAAGTGCATGCTTAAATATGGTTCCTTCTCAGATTGCCTCCAATGGAAACAAAGGTTCATCAGTGTGAATTGATCTTCGTGAATTTCAAAATGAAGGCATAAAATGTCATATTATATCAGTAAGTTATTTATGGACCCCCGCAACTTCTGGCTAATAGTGGACAATATATGAACAAAAACTTGTGTCATTAGTGAAGATGAAGCTTATCTTCTCCTCTGATCAAATAGACCACATGAATATACTACTCACAAAGTATACAACTTTAGCAGTAACACAGAAAATCAATATGCATTTTAAAGACGCTGCTAGTTTTACGCCTTCATTGTTAATAATCAGTTCAGTGTGAAAATACAAACTGCAAAATCATAAAATCAATGTCGCTTCCATCTCACCAAAAGAAAATTTACCTGTTGCATGACATCTAGAAGCAGAGTATAGTTTGATGGCCTTAGATTTAGAAAAACATATCTCGGCATCACGCCACTGTGACAGGCTTATGTATACATGAGCTAGATCGTGCCATATTTCCACTTCCAAGTTCCTAGCATGATCTCTACTCTCCTGTCACAAAATAGAAAAGAAAGGGAAAAAAAAAAAAAAGGTAAGCAGCCAGAAGCAATGCTTCTTTTCAAACCATATTTTTTGCATAAGCAAAACCCAAAGTGAGAAAAGAATTTTGTATACCAGCTTCAGTAGCATTATCAAAGAAGAAAGACTTAGTTTTTATCAAAGAAGAAAGACAGCTTTTAAATTTTCAGATACTAACAGCTTGCTTAATACAATCTTAATGACAAGCATTGCAGACGAAAACCACATAACCTCAATCATCCCACAGTGGAGCACATTCTTCACTACACATGCTTGGACGGTTTGAGCTGAGCAACATACAGCTAGACCCAACAAAACACACAACAAATAGCCACACCTAATGGATTTCATCTTGGAAATAAATCTATCGATAAACATCAACCATCTAACAATGGGGCATAAATCTTCATCACATAGTTCAGCATATCCACGCAGAGGATATAGGAAAATACAATAAGATGATTTCATTGACCATTTAACAAATCATTTGATATGATTCATGATTTATTTACTAGACACGTCGGAAGTATGTGTTTTATTTCAACCTTGAGAGTAAAAAAGTTTCTATGCTAAACACTGTTAGGACCGATTAAATACTAATAAGTACCAGCTCTTAAAGCTTAAATTTGTTTAGTCATTTCTATATCCCAATACTTCCTGAAGTGTTTAGGTTGAATAACCTTCACTTCAGGTCTTGCATTTGGACTGTTTGGTTTTTAATGAGGTGGGAGACAGAAATATAATATATTGGAACGAGTGACATGTCACTGTAATACCATCATAAAATGCCTACTGTTCAAGAGCTTAAATTCATAAAGACCACAGGCATTCAATTATTGATCAAAATAAAGTACACTTAAGACATGTTGATGCTATCACATAAATAGAAGAACCTAGCAGAATTTAAAATATTTAGAACATCTTTCAGGACAACCATGGTTTAGAAAGATTTAACGTCCACGTCAACATGTCCAAAATGTTTAGGAACTTTTTTATTATGCATCCAACACTTGATTTTGCTTGATATACGTCCATGTCAAACAAATGAGCATAACTTCACTGCTCTCACTACTACTATTAGTGTCTTCTCACGCCACAGCCATTTTATTGACAAGAACCTAGAATTTTCAAATTAATATCCAGTATCCACCAACAATAGCTCTCTATTTCTTTTTCCAGAAAGATTTGTATCTTGGAGAGACTAAACACACAAATCCCTAATTTTGCCATTTCTATCAGTGGTTAGAGACCGGCTTACTTCCTTTCATCCAGAATTACAGACATATGATCATAAATCTGTGGAAAAGACATACAGATACCTCATGTTTAGGCCATTATGAGAGACCATGTCCAGCCAATTCAAGCAGTAACAATCCCGATATTAAAGGCTCAAGAACCAGGATAAAAAAATTAATCAGTGTAAGTTTATATAACCAACAAACCTTATATAACTTCTTTCCAGAACCAAATGTTTTATTTTGAACTTGAAAAACAGCAAGAAGCTGAGTATATGTCTCAATAGCACTCCTTAACTTGCCCTGCACAATTTGAAGTTTGGCTTTAGTTCGCAACAAATCTCCTTGATCCCATTTCCCAGTCTGATCCAAAGCAGTATTGATAATAGATTCAGCATCTAAAAATCGTTTTTGAGCTGACAATATCCGAGCTAACAATAGCCACCCTTTAATATTAGACCCACATTCTAGTTGTAGAAGGCATTTTGCATAATAAAGTGCGCCATCCAACTTTCTTTGTTCTGCGTATTCTAAAGTGAGATGGTATAGTATATTGGGGTCTCTCATTTTAGTCATTCTTCCAGCAGTTTCCAGGGCACAAAGTGCCTCAGATTGCCTCTCAAACCTCTCGGCATCAGAAATGGCTAATTTCGAATGTGCTGAAAGTGAAACACCAAGAAAGCAGTTGGCAACACTTTCTAACTTATCACATTTACCATCCAAGCTCTTAAGCACCCTGTTAGCACAGTTTACCCCTTCTTCGGCAAGACTAGGGTTAGCACAACATATCTTAGACGCAATTAACAAACCTGGAATATGCTTTGGGTCCTCTTTACTACTCAACAATTTTCTGAGCAGATCCAGTGCTATCAAGTCCTTACCAGCTCCGTAATAACAGAGAGCAAGAGTAAAATACCTTTCTCTTCGACTGATGGTCCTAGGTAGCAATTCTTTCAATTGATTAGCCAAAGTTGTCAAATCCCCAGAAACAGATAGAGCAAATGAAAGGTGGTCTAAAATTGAAGGATCCCACTCAATTCTATTTAGAGTGACCTTTCTTAACAAAATCATCAAAATGAGTATAGCCTCTTCTATGTTGTTTCTGGGCACAAATGAGCTGTCCATTTGGGAACGCAGATTTGGGGGGCTTGCTTCCCCCCCACTATATAGAAGAAAAACGACAAACTCTTTCTGGATCTTTGCTGTAATCCCTGCATCAAGATTCCATTGATGAAGGAATGCCCGCCGGTAAGACAAAATAGCTTCACGTGGACAATCAGCAAGTTTCCATAATTCTGGAAGCAACTCAACTGTATTGCTCAGAGTCTCCTGCAATTTACATTCAGCACCAAAGTTTTCAGGCAAGCCTTCGGGTAATGAAGATTCAACTATGTCCAGAATAACTTTGCAAGATTGGGCAGCTTCTGCAAGAATGATTGGAAATGTAAATTAGATACATTTTGGCTTCTAATATAGCTTGAAACTTCCCCCAATTTCAATTTTCAAAAGGTCAATTGGCTAGCAGGATCTTTAGGTAATGAAGTTCAATAAAGAATGCAGATTACTTAACAGTTGATGATACAATTATCAGTTCATATGATATCTAGAAAGCTAATATAAGTCCCACAGTTGTGGGAACCATTTCCAGAGCATCACTTTGTAAAGCAGACAAGTGAAGCAGACATAATAATATATGTGTCTATGCAACTGCACCTTCATTGTAAGTTGAAACCCTTGTGATAACCTCGTCAAGACAGGGTAACTTAATATAGAAATTCATAATTCCTTGCCTGAGAATTATGCCACATAACCTAAAAAATCCTACATCCTCAACTAAGTAATAAGTACAAGAACCAAAAATGCATGGCAACACTAATAAATAGCAACTAGATGAAATTTCAGTGTTAAAAAAAGCTTAGCAGTCAAAAGAAAATCATGTGTTTAAAGTTGATGACAGAAAAATAAGGCTAACGTCAGTTAAAGGACATATCAACGTCCAGGTTGGAGTTAGAAGTACACAAGGGAAAGCCACAACTTCCTCGAAGTGAACAAGCTAGGAGCAAATCTATGTATCAAAAAGCCAGAGATGGTACCTTTAAATCTTCCAAGAGCCTGCAATGATTTTGCTTTTAAAAGGACTGCTTCCAACAGTAGGCCGACAGCATGTATAGACAATGGAGGTGCAGCAGAATTCTGGGAATGTCTCTTATGTTTCTTAGGGCGTTCTATCATTTGGGAAAGGGAAATTTTGATCTTAGGAGTCACAGCACCTATATCTATTCCCTCAAAAACGTGTAAAGCAGCTTCAATGTTTCCTTTCTGAAATTCATATCTTCCTAACAGTGCCCTAGCTTCCTGCATATTACATGCAATGGTACATATCATTCTTGAAAAGAGAACCAGGGCTGTAGTTTAAATTATAATTATTTGAAAACTAGTAAAGAGCCAAAGCAAAAAAAACAAAAATTATTAATTGTCATGACAGTTGAATAGCTCACCAAGCAACAATATGCATCAGCTTGCTCCATGTGAATTAGATGAGGTCAAATGTAGAAGTATATTTTACATGAATGCAAAATTGCAAACTAACAACATTCTATTTACAAAACATGACAACAACGGTTGTTTTCATCAAAGGGATCACAACAAAGGGCTAACAATAGTACATTAAGTTATTGCATGAACTATGATCTGAAAGAAACTACTGCCCAGATCATATAAAATAAAATGAGGTAAGATGAATGAGTGTGTCAGATCATATAGATGCTGGGGGCGCTCAACTTTGCACTAATAAAGGAATAGGAAGAGAGATCTTGGATTAGTTTATATAGGAAGAGGGATATAAGATGAGTTTATACATCTATTATTAACCTAGCAAGAAATGAATGAAAAGAGAGACACATGGAATTTCTTCTTGGAATACACAAGCATGCATATGTATACACTGTCAAGAGTAAAAAAAAGGCAAAGAGCAAAGCATACAGGAAAAACTAATTATTACCAGTATAGCAGCAAACTTAAAAGCGCAGAATTTTGACGAAAACCAACCTCGTAGTTCAAGAAACCACTCTCACGAAGAGATGATTCAGCTTCTTCAATATTACCAGTATCTGGCTTCTTCTTGTTAACTTGTCCGGCTTGGCAAGAATCCTCACTCACTGAATATTGCTTGGTTGCAAGAGATTCAGATGAAGGAACCATTTCATCTGCTCTTCTTAACTCCTCCCCTGAGCATAGGCATTTAATTATCTTCCGCAAACTCCTGCTGATATCACCTCTCCTTCCTTCTTTGATTCTACTCACCATACTGTTTCTCTTGACTCAGAAGTCTGTCAAGGCGCAAATAATAAACCAGAACCGTCATACATGACATTTAAAATGCAATAATCACTAAAAAAAGCTGTCCTAGCATATAATCAAAAGAATAATCCAGTAGTTTCAAATCATTGTTCACATATATAGAATAGATAAAAATTAAGAGAATCACAAATTGCCAATCAAATCTATCATAGGCGTGCTGTATGCAAAGTAATTGAACTTCCAAAACAGGAAAGCATATTCCACTCAATCATATAACAATTAAAGTATAGCATAAGTGCCTAACTTATGTCAACAACTGCTTCACTGAAAACACGTCACCTATCAGCTACGGGAATTAAACCCGTAAAAATTTCTAAAACCACGCGTCAAATTAAAACAACAAAAAAAAAAAACAAAGGATATAGACAGGGACAGACAGAATCAACATCACAAGTTAAAACCGATCCTGGTGACCCACCCAACCTAAACGAATAACAATATAAAAATCTTACACAATTTGCTTCTAAATTCTCCCCAGGAATCAGTTTGAACCCTAAAAACCAGAGAAAACTCCTACCCGTCAAACCAAATACATATATGAACCAAACATAAAAAATAAAGCACTCACCTTTTGATTTTCCAAAAAGAAAAGCATGGCCTTGGAGACCAGTGGATGTAAACAGCAGCACCCATTACTGAATTTCTCCAATCAAAGCCAGCTTTGAATTCTTTGAGTCTAATAAAGCATCTAAAAGCTTCAAGAACCTTTCTTTCTTCTCTGTGGCTTTCTCTTTTGCGCTTTTTTTAAATTTCTTTTTCCTCGAGTGTGAAATTATTGTACAGTAGAATGGGCAAGGAATGGAATTCAAGAGGAAGCGTAAGGAGGAAGATCAAATTGGGATTTGGAAGTGAAGAATCGGAGAGAAGGGAATCAGATGAGAGGGGTTTTGAAGTTAAGATTGATTAATGAGTGGGTCCCGCTGTAAGTTTCGCAGTTGTGGAATCGGAGGCGAATTTCTTGCCACGGCGGATGCGATTTCATGCTCACTGCATTGGCGTTAAACGGTCATTAACTACGCTGTCACTTCTCACGCACTCACACCTATCTTTAAAATTTAATTCATAAATAAATAAATTATTGATTTGATTGCTCTTGGAGTCAGAGCCAAAAAGAGAAACACAGCTTATCATAACTTTTTTGAATAAAATAAATGCAGTGATTAAATAGGATTAATTTTTATATTTTAAATCTTATTTAAATTTTCAAAGAGTTAAATAGTATTACTTTTTAATTTTTGGCAAAAAAAATTTATATTTCTAATATTTATATTAAATTTTAATTTTATTCTTAATATTTTTTTGTGTACTCGTATGTTTTATTTTTATTCTAAATTTATGTTTTTTTTACTAATGTTATTTGTTCTATTAACAAAAAATATTGGAGTTGTTTGAGCTATGTCAGAGAGACTATTTAGTCAGTATTTTTCGCCAGTAAAATAAATAGTATTAGCAAAACAAGTAAATTTTAAAAAAATAAAAATATATAAGATATAACTGACTCAAAAAAATATTATGAATTAAATTAAAATTTAATATAAATATTAAGAATGTAAATAATTTTCTTGCCTTAATTTTTTAGGGAGTAAATTGTGTAAATTTTATAAAAGGGACTCTCTAGAAGTGGGTATGAGTGTGCAAATCAAATCGCTTATTTCCAACTAATCTGAAGCCATTCTAAGCCAACAAAAACTGATAAAATGATTAAATAAATTAGATAAAATGTAGTCAACACCAATTAAATTAAATTGTTTTAATAGTTAGATGAGATATCTATTAATTATTATATTAAAATTTATATTTTTATATTAGTTAATATATTTTATTTTTTGTATAAATATTATTTTCTTATAATTATAATAAATTTAAATTTGTGTTTGATTTATAAAATAAAAAATATTGAATGTACAACCTTTGAGAATTTTTTAAAATTTATTTTTAAACTGACCATCACTATCCAATTTGATTAAGATTGATTTAGACTGGACTAAATTTATTTTATTTTGTCTAGAGTAACTAAATTAATTAAATAAAATATCTTTCAATTCAATTAAAATAGTTTGACTAATCAAACCGATTGGGATCCCCACGAGTGACGCTACTGTAATCGAACAAAGTCATGAAACGGACCTTACATTCCTATTTTTTGATCTCAAACTATTTGATTAGTCAATTTTTATTTGTTATTATTTCCCTTTTTCTATTTTTTGAATCTGAATTCTCTGCAATATTACAGAAGTATAAATTGTTATTAAAAATTTTAACAACAAAAAAATCTGTTAGTTAAAAAAAGTATTACACCCTATAATACTAAAAGTACTATAAAAAATTCAAATCCCTATTTTATATATATATGTGTGTGTGTGTGTGTGTGTCACATATTCGATTCATAGGGTCAACTTGCCCATTGGTGAATTCATTATCATGCTGCAAAAATAAACGTCGCTCTTTACTTCTGAAAATAAGAATGCATTACACGTAGGCTCGAGAAGCTTCACGTAATCAATTTCTTTCGTCATTTATTCTTTTCAGATTTGATTAGTCTTTCCCGCTTTAAATGTCATAATTGGCTTGTAAAAAAACTAATAACTAGACGTGGACCGTGCAACGCATGGATAATATGTTGAATTTTAAAAATAACAAAAGACAATAAAGTTATTTTGTAATGATACAATGAAATATGGTTTATTCATTTAATCTTATGTTACAAATTAATTTTAGTATAGGTTGTCAAAGTCTTCTTTTTACACTACATTAGATCAACATTTAATTATTTGCTTTCTTTGTTAAAATCTAATATCTTTTAGAAATTGTTACATATAATTGTTTGTAGAAAAACAAAAGAGTAGGTAAAAATAAATACCCCATGTTAAATGAAAATTGGTGTTGCCTCTCGTTAGTATATTAGCATTAATTGCCTCTTCGTCGCTATAAAAAATGTTATTATCTTCGGTAATTTTACTCTTTCTATTATGCACTACTATTTTCTTTGGCAACTATGAGTGAATTGGTCGAATTAGAATCAATCAACGTATCTGGAGGCTGAACCTGAACTATCCCAGACTAATATTAACATGTTGATTTGAGTTGGATTGTGCTTTATTTTTTATTTTTTTTCTTCCTCTCCTCCTCCTCTCTTCAAACTCTTCTTCCTTTTTCTTCTTTCTCTCCCTTTTTTTTTTCTCTGCTTCCCAACTCTGGTTCATATAATCCACAAAACAATATTTTTTGTTCATACAAACCAAATTTAATTATTGAATGAAGAAGAGTAGAAGATGCCCATATTTGGGTTCATACCTGTGAAGACAAAGGAGATGGAGAAGGTGAACAAAAGCTTCAAGCTTGATAGTGATGACAATGAATGAGAAGGGGATGGAGAATGAGAACATGAGAACTTCTAAGATTGAGTTATGAGATGGAAGGCGAAGATAACAGGAGAAGATGAGTGACTGAGAGTCTGAGATTGAGTGAGATGAGATGGTAAGATCAAATCAGATGTAAAACTCTAGAAAACTTCCCAAATTTAAAAATTATTAAATTTTTTGGTACGTCAAATTCATCAAGTTGAAGAATTACCCAACCCGCCAATATTTAAGATGATATGTTTTTGACTCAAACTAACACAAATGTATAAATTGGGCAAGTCAACCCAATCCGTTGATCACCCCCTGTTAACAACTAAATTTTTCTTAACTTGGATATTAAGTTTAGAATGAACATTGTAAACAATACTCATCATATTTCAAAATATTGAAGCGCATCTTTGAAAAAAAAATGCTATGATCATGTTTATGATACATAAAAAAAAAAAATGAACGCCTAAGTTCATTCAGCCTACTAAATATTATTTCCCACTCAATTTAATATGTTCCTTTTGGACTTACTAAGAGCATATACAACATAGGCACACAAATACAAATAGATCAATTAAGCACTCAACTTATAAATATGATTATTGCATGTACGAATAATTTTACAACCTACAAAATTTCTTGCAACACAGACATCAAAGACTCACAAACACCAATAGATCAACTATTGCACATCACTTTTTTTAAATTTTTAGAGAAAAATACACAATAATTTTGATACGGGCTCCAATAAAACTCACTCAATTCTATGAACCAATAGAAATTGTTATAAAATAATATTTGAGAAAACAACATATCAAATTATTATTTCACCATTTATTTCTAATCCAATATTATTCCATTTCCAATAAAATTATAAATAATAAAGTGAAATTAATTCATCCATCTAACATGAACTGTTTTTTATATTAAGCAATTGGAATGAATTTTTTTTGAATAATATATAATTAAAGTACTAAACAATGTCCAATTATTGTACCAAATAATCTATGGACAATTTATGGTCTCTTAAAAAGACTTGAACGATTGTTGTAATATAATTTTAAAGCATAAATTAGAAAACAACTTTCGTGTGCGAATTTAAGAATATTTGGAGCACTATATACATGAAAAAGTGTCAACGATATTTATTAGTGGTAAAACGAGTAGCGCGCTCGTACTCATAAAACGACAAATCTGTCTGCGTATTTGATTGTGATTTAAGATAGAAGTAATGTTTTGAATCCTGCACTCCAACCTAAGTTAAAGGTAAATAAATTTTTTTTATTAAATAAAATTTATATATATAAAATATTATTTTTTAAATATTAAATAACTAATAATTTTAATTTTTTTATATTTTTTAAAATTAATATATTATATTTAAATTTAAAAATTTTATATTTATTTTTTAAAATTTTATAAAAAAATTTATATTTATTAAATATAATGTTATAGAATATAAAAATATGATAAAATAAAATTATTTATACTACATAATATAATTTTTATAAAAAAAATTCAACTGACAAACTAAACAAATCGATTTATTTAAATTTATTTTTTAACAAACTTAATTTTTTTGAACTTAAAATTATTTATTTACAGAAAATCTCAAAATCGCCCATGACCAAAATAACACCCCTGTGTAAAAGGGACACCTCAGGTTTGGAACAATACATGCCAAACGTTTCACCAAGAAAAAAAAAACAAAAAAGAACTAAAAATATCGTCCCAAACGTTACATCATGCTACTAAAAGTCCAGAGTATGAGATGCCTTTCATCCCCCCAAAAAAAAAAAATGAGATGTCAATTATTATCATTCTCAGTTTCTCACCGTTTATTTGGCGCGGGACAAGTACAATATCTGTCCCAATAACTATAATTAAAATTATGACCAAAATAATTTTTGATGTAATTTTAACTGTGACAAAAATTATTAAAATTGTGGTGAAAATTATTTTTAATTATAATTTTAACTATGACGATACTTTTTACCAAGATATAAACTTTGATTAAAGGACAGGTACCAAATTCGCTCCCCATTTTATGTGACACATTAGTACACTTAATTAAAGCGGCAATTAAAATGTTATTAAGAAAACAAATAATTTTTAAAACTTAATAAAATTTTAAAAAATAAATTTTCAACTGGTCACGTGCTGGTAAGTTATTTAAATTTTGAAATCATTTTCACGTTTTACTTTGGAACAATTAAAGAAATACGTACATATACAAAAATACATGTTAAATTGTTAGGGAAGTTTTGTCTAGCTCCCTTTGACTTAAGTATTCCAATGAACTATATTTGTTTACTTTATTGTTACTAAAATTTATAGAGTTTGTTTTCACCTTAAACTCTACCTAATCCTATTTTATTTGCTGTAAAATAACACATAGACCAACAATTCATTAAAAAAACAAGTCTCATAATATATAAGTTGAAGTTGCTATTCAAAAGAAAAATTAGTTAAAAAAAAGAAAAAAAGTGCTATTTTCAAGTTAGCATGATTGTACCAAATCATAATTGGATGCAAACACTTAGTTAACTCCAAATCAAAATAGAATTTAAATGTAAACATTAAAAAAGAAAAAGCAAGGGGTATTTAGTATATATAATATAAGAGTATTTGCAAATGAATTTGATTAACGCTCTCAATATTTCAAAAGCTCATTAAACTCGTAGAGTCAAACTATAAATATCTAAAGTTTTTCCAATTTCGATTTCTTTAAATTATTTAAAAAATAAATTTAAGATTTTACTTAAAAAAATGTCCAACCCAATATTAATGATTTACAATTTATTAGTCTGATGATGGGTATTTTTATTTTATATATTAAAAATATATAATATAATAAATGAATAAATATTTTCATACTTAATTTTAATAAATAATATATATATATATATATATATATTAAAAGTTGTTCTTCTATTATTTTTCTTTTTTATAAAATAATATAACTATAAAAATAATTAAAAAATAACACAATAAAAAAGAATAAAAAAGATAAAAAAAAATAAATTAAAAGTTTGCTATTTCCCACATATCGTGAGAAAATTGTATTTTTGTAAATGTTGGATTTTTTCCTTTAAAAAAAACATATTCAACTAATTAATGGTTCACTAATTTAATTAATTTTCACTAATTTCTGATTGAGGTTTTAAGTCAATTGAACTGAACTAATGGTCAGTTCATTTCTAATCAAATAGGCTACTAATTCAGTTTTTTTAACTATGATCCAAACCACCTGAAATTTTTATAATTTTGAGAAGTATTTATTAAAAGGGTGCTTGCAATTTTCTTAAAATTTTAATTAATTTAGCACTATTTTTTTAAAAAAAAAATACTTACGTATATATTAAATGATATCGATATATTTAGATTTGGTCTCTATCATGTAATTTTTTTTTCCACTCTCTAGACTTAAATATTTTTCTTTTCTCCAAATAAATATTTTTATTGCAAAATTTTCAATTAAATATTATATTATATGTATTGTTGCACATGACATTTTCATTTTTTATCTATCATTAATGGTGATGTTATCCAGATAATACTATTTTTATAATTTTCAATTTTTTATATTTTAGAAAGCACACTTATCATATGTCAACTTGTCAAATTTTTTTTAATATACTTATAAACGCATAATTAGATTAAATGTGGAGCTTTGAATATTAGGCGACTCAAAACACGAGCCGTTTGACGATGGATATTCTCGATGATGAATATTGTATTATTCGTTCTCACTATTTGAATTATATTTATTTACATAATTCTTACTAAGTATTGATTCCAATTCCATTTGGATATATAGCATCTAAATGTTTTCATATGAAACTTCTCATTCCTCCTTATCATTTATTTGTAAAACTATTCTATTCCTTTCCATTCCTTGATAGCTTTATCTTATAAAAATAATTTTAATCTTTTTTTTTTGGTCTCAAAATTATGGAACATTCATTATTTTACTAAAATTTGAATTTGTTTATTAAACAAATAAAATTGATAGAATATGAGTTAGTTAATTACATTTATCAATTTAAAAGTTAAAAAAACTAATTGCGATATCTTTATTAAAAAAACGCGAATCAAGCGTTGACCAGTTGTATTAATTATGCAGGAGCCTTTAAGGAGGCGAAAAAAGAACCCATGTTAGATACATTCAATGTGAGAGTGATGAAAATAATTAGCTGATATTATGTCTAATAGTTTCAATTTTTTAGTTTGAGATGAATTTAATATTAAGAGTTCAACTTTCCCTACTATTGAGGCTTTTTGTTTATTTTTTAATCAAAATTCAGAAAATTAGGTAATATTATATCTAATAGTTTCAATTTTTTTAGTTTGAGATGAATTTAATATTAAGAGTTCGACTTTCCCTACTATTGTGACTATTTGTTTATTTTTTAATCAAAATTCAGAAAATTAGGTAATATTATATCTAATAGTTTCAATTTTTTAGTTTGAAATGAATTTAATATTAAGAGTTCGACTTTCCTTACTATTGCGACTATTTGTTTATTTTTTAATCAAAATTCAGAAAATTAGACCGATTATTGAACCAATCGAGACATCGGTTCAATGGTCAATAGTCGAATTACCGTCGAATCGATAATACTTAAAATATATTAAAATATTAAAATATATAATTAATGTATATGTTATAAATATTAAAATATATAATATATACTATTAAAATATTTAAGATACTTTACAGATATATATATTTATATCAGTCATATATCTCTTTCTAATAGCTTAATTTTTTTAAGATTTCTTAAAAATACATAATAATATTTAGTAAAATTCAAAAATTCAGAAAAAATAAACCGATTGAATTGACCTGTTTTATCAATTTGAGATCGACTTAATTATTTTTTCTACAGGTTTAAATGCTCACCAGTTCTCCAATTCAAATTGGACCGAAAACCTGGCTGGTTTGGTTATATGAATCATAATTTTTATAACCAAAAAAATATTAAATACTTATATTTGGAAAATATTATTTTAGTCAGAACCTTTTTTTTTAATCTAAATTAAATGCAAATTTGACAACTTTTTTTTTCTGGGTGAAAAACAACATTTTTAAAGAATAATAAAGACTGCATCAAAACAAGTACAACCAAGATTATTAATTGCACAGTGGAGCTTGGCCAGATTATCTCCTTTTTCTCACAGGCTCACCTTTGCATTTTATTTATTTATTTGTGGTGGAGAAATGCTGTTGGTGCTTCACATGCACTGTTGAATTATTAAGGAATATGACGACGCACCCGAATTCTGAACGTAAAAAGTTTTATACTTGCTTTTTTGGTTATATTCGTTTGGACTTAAATTTAAAATTCGAAATTAGAACTTAAAATGCATAAACATTAAAAGTGTCGAAGTCACTATGTAATGGAGTCATTGTGATGTTCGTAAATTATTGAAATACTTCCTGACCACAACAATAAAAGACTGCAAAAGAAAAACAAATCCATAAACAACATCACAGCTCATTAGTCATTACCAAAAAAATGTTTATAACATTTTGTCAAGGCCCAAAAAGAAAAAGGACCCCATTGCTTCAGAATTGAAACATCTTACTCATCTTCTAAATTTTCTTCATCCAAAATAAAGAAATAACGACACTAACAGGCATCATATTCTTATTATTGTTTGTTATGTTTTATTTTTGGGTAAATTCCAGTTTTTGATGCTCATATTGAACACTGGAACTAATAATTAGTTAATTACCAACGCACCAAGGCGTCGCGTTAGACGAAAAAAACAAAGAAAATCAAGAACACGGAAGAATCTTGATCAGTGTTTTTTAAATTGTGGACAAGGCAGGATAAATGAATGGAAACACACACAATCATGAGAACAAAAACTCATCACCCAAAATATCAACTCTTGGGGCAAATAACAAAATCGTTTTAAAAGCTAGTTTAATTATAATTTTCAAGAACTGAAGATTCATATCAACATTTGAAAGAGCCATATAATCCACATTAAAATGGATGGAACATGACACAATATCATTGACAAAATTAAATAGATCCATGCTGGGACCTCAATCCACATTTATTCTCAACCGAAATTGGATGAGCATTTCAATCAATAACTCAGCAATCAATGCAAACAAATAATATAACTGAAAAATAGAAAAATAAGAACACAGACAATCATATTACTCTCAGATCAAAGACTGAAATATGTTGGGATGTAAATCATGCATTTGTTGCATGCAAATCCATGTATTCAAACAGCCATGGCATATACATATTAACATTAGGCAAAGCCAGAAACCTAAATTTGCCGATTCTCTCACAAAATCCTACAAGAAAGGGGGAATCAAAGGAATTAAGGAGAGAAAGTAATTTCTTTCCTTTCCTATTCTAAGGACGTAGCCAATGGGATCATCCCACGTGTCATCGTGGTGTCACATGTAAGAAACCAGCAAGCTGGGTGGGGTTAACTATGCCAGGAAGCTGGGTCCCATTAATCCTCAGCAAGTGTGCTAATTCCACGTACCTTTGGTACTTCTCCGGCTCGGCTTCCTTTATCTGGCTCAACTTACTCTTTTTCTTCTCAGGTTCACTGGGGCACTCTGCTTCTCGGCTTGGGTCCCACGGCTGGCCCAAGAGAGTCCCTCTGATGAGGAACTCGTGGGCCAGGTACCCCGCTAATAGCCGATTGGAGGGACACATCTCCGAGCCCTTAACGCTACTCGTGGACGGCTCCGAGCCAGTTATCGGCTTATCCGGCTTCACCAATTTGGTTGTGGGATTGTTGGGGATGAAAGGTTTGGGTTTGGGCTTGGGCTTGGGCCTCTCATTACTGTCCTCTGTCTCTTTACGCTTATTAAGGGTGGTGCTAGGTGTCGACAAACGCCGAGGGGGTAAACGCATCGTTTTGGTAATCATGGCCATCTTGCTGCATGCCACGTCAGCACACAAGACCCAAGAAAAATTTTAGAACAACCAAAACTGATCCAAATTAAAAAAGAAGGCAGAACAAATTTTCTTGAAATAATAGGGCAAAATCGTAGATTAATTTTAGAGAAGAAGCTTGAAGAAGATGGTGTAATTTTGAGAGGAGAGGGATCAGGATGGGAAGAGGCAGAATCTGGGCTTTAGAAAGTGAAGCAACGACTTAAATTTCCGGCAATCTAAAGAGAAAAAGAAGGAATATGTAAATACAAGGAGGGAGGGAGAGAGAGAGAGACAGAGAGAGAGGGAGGCGAGATTGACAGGGAAGAGAGGAATGGGAAAAGGGTCAGGGACTTCGATATTTATAGTGGTGGATGTGAGTGATTGCCCTTTAACTTGATGAATATTACGACCGTACCACGGGACGTTTATTTAAATGACTAAATCGCCCTCTGCTCTTATAAAAGGAAATTACTTCACTTTTTTCTTTTTTAACGGTTGGATGGCCAACAAGTTACTCATTTATACAGAGACAGACAACACTAGATTCCTGCTTTGCCATGCCAACTGTGGATTTGGTTCACATAATTAAAATAAAAGTGTATTTTTTATGTCCATAATCAATGATATATATATATATATATATTAAAAAACACATTTTAAAAAATGAAAAATCTAAGAAACTGAGAATGATATCAAATTTATATAAGTATCTGATTCCTGTTAAATAAAGTCATTTACGACTAGCAGAATTTTGAGTGAGTGAGAAATTAAATTAAAAATTATAATTTTTTTTATAAAAATGGCTAAAAATTATGTTGTATTTTTCATAATCTTTTACGATAAAAATATTAAATGAAATAATTTATAACATTGTTTATATACCAAATTAATCATACCAATGTGCCACTGAATATAATTTGGGGTGAATTTATGATTTTTATCTTTATCTGAACTGTTAAATTTTAAATTTAACGATTTAAATTTTAATAATAATTTTTATAATTTTATTTTTTTATAAAAAAAATATTAAAATTTTGATTGTTAAATTTAAAATTTATTAATCCAAAAAAACACAAACATCAACACCAAGCCACCAAATTCATTTTCGATTTGAAGAAAGTACAAACCGAATTCTCTTTAGAGAAATTATTAAGTGTAGGACTTTATTGTTAATGTAAACATTATATCAACTAATAATATTTAAGGGACTTTACCTTTTGTACTATTTTATATAAAAAAAAAAGATGATCACTAAACTCAATTTTTATCAGTTTTAAATTTTGATAATTATTTTGTGAACTGCATCTTTGTAGAAGAAAATTCGGATAGATTTGAGTTCAGGCATAAAAGTCTTTAAAAGTTCTTTTTTTCCAAAAACCTGGTCGAATATAAGCAAATTCAACGTAATATCAAGCATATTTTGACTTTTAAAAAACTGTCGTATTGTTTATTAATAGAGTATTTGATAATAATCTTTTAAAAGTATATGTCATAATTTGTCTTTTTTAATATTAAAATTTGAAAGAAAAGTCATATCAAGTTATTGAAATAATATATAATATTTAAAATATATATATATATATATATAATCTCAAAATTTTGTATTTAGCCAAATAAAACCGATCAAATGAGATTCATACAAGTGATATTAAAACTTGTTTGCATAAAATAAAGACGTTATGGTGAATCAGTTGTGTGTCCCTATCATCACGGCAAGAGTAATCCTTTGATGAAAAAGAAAGAGCCTCTAATCATGTGATAAACCATGTCCACTATATAATATCATCACTAATAAATTGAAATGAAAGAAAAATCATCAATATTCCGTTGTTATGAGTGGCGACAAAAAACAACAACACGCCGAGAACCTACTTCTGTATTTACGCTTACAGAATTAAAATTTGAGTAAGGGTTTTCTATCTCATTTTACGGAAAAAATACGTCTTGCAAATAAGCTTTTAAATATGCAAAATTGTATACCAAAAAAAATGTAAAATGAATAATTATGTTTTTAGAAATTTAAAACATATCCTTTTATATCTCCTTCTAATAAAATTAACTTATTTGTCATCCACGCTTCTTATTTGCCATTTGGGAAGGATGGTTGAGAAAATTTGAGTAGGAAAAATTTGTAAATTAGATTGGATTGAGTTGTGAGAATTTTCAAAATCGAACCAATTAAAAAAATATATGTTGAAGTGGTTTAGGTTGATTTTTTATCCAATTCAAACTCATTACCAAATGGGTTGGTGAGTTGATTTTTTTTTTAGATGATAGACTTTATTTAAAATGATAGAATAAAAAATTAAAAAAATAACAGAATTAGGTCTTACATAATTATATGTTTTTTAAAAGAAAATTTTATCTAAAATTGATATCGAATTTTTTATTTTTGGTGTTTATTATAACTATGATGAAACGTGAAATAACAAACTTTTAATTTTAAATGAAGGAGCTAGTGATTTAATACATTATTAAGATAATTGTTATTATATGTGATACTATACATTATTATTAAAATAAAGAAATGTTGCAAAATAAATTAAATATTATGTTAACTAAATTCTAAATATTTACACACAAGTGTATAATATTGAAAATTTATAAACTCATTATTTGAACTAAAAGTCAGTGTATTGAGAAAAATAAAACGAACCAACCCATTAACCTAACCCAACCCAATTTTGTGAGTTAATTTGGATTTAACGGTTTAGCGAGTTTAACCTGACCCAATGCACATAACTAGATTAGATGATATTTATAAGCTGTGTTCGGGTGTGTAAATAAACTAGTTTATAGTTTATTTGACTAACTTATAAGTTCGTTAGAAATATTCTATAAATGAACTTATTTTAGTAGTTTATAGTTTATTCTAACCTAAATTCCCAAATTTCTTCACTTGTTTTTGAATAATTTATATTTTTAATTAAATTTATATATAAAATATATTCTAGTATATTAATATTTATATATAATATAATATAATAATAATATATAATAAAAAATATATAAATATATTACATACAATAATTTAAAAATTAAAAATTGATACGTTTATTTGTATTATTTTGAAATTATAAAATATATGTGTTTTATGTTATTTTATATTTTTTAACTACTTCAATAGCAACTTTTACCAAACATATATAATTCAATAAATTAATTTATAAGCTTTCAGCTAACTTATCAGTTAATTTTACCGAATATAGCCAATTACTCGAACCAAAAGTCGACGGATTAAGAAAAATAATACAAACCAACCTGCCACCCAACCCAACATAATTTTAAGTATTATTTAAAAAAAATACAAAAAACCTATTTTACAAAATTTAAAAATTTACGAATCTAAATATTAATTTTAAAAATTTTAATGATTATTTATAAGTGATGCAAAATTGTAAAATCGTTTTTTTACATTTTCTTAAAAGTCAGCCGACCAAAAAAAGTTTTTAAATCATTAACACGTGAAAAATCATTTATTGTAAAATAAATAAATCATAATAATTTTACACGAACATACAAATATTCTAAGCGTACAACTTATCTTAAGCATATGTACTTATTTATTTATAATTAATTTAATTTATATATCTTCACTGAATTCAATCAACTAAAAGGTCTCTGCCATATTCCCATTAAAAAAGTCTCTGACATTTTAAAATATCAACATTTTTTACTTATTGGTTAGTAAATGTTTGTAGCATACGTCTTGTTAAAAGAAAATGGGTTAATTTTCTAATTATTTATTAAAATTTATGCTACCTAATCGGGATGGCCCATCCACAATCTATGCTAGCCCACCTACTAGGCTGCTATATCGAAGTTAGAATTTGGACAGCATTTAATATATTTTTTTTTTGATAACCACAACATTTAATAATTTTGTTTACATTTCAACGTCAATTATTTCAGCCTTCAATAACAAGCACAAGTCTTCATTTAATTATCAGTGTCATAACTCGTGACAATTAAGTTTTTCTTCTTTTCAAAAGACAAAAAAAGACTACACCCATTTACAGCTTTACACTTAGGGCATGTTTGTAGCTTTTCCCAAAAAAAAAAAAGAATCAGGAATTTTATATTCTTTTTCTTTTCCATTATTTGGTATGTTTTCTTAGATGGAAAGAGGAAAAAAAAGTCTGGAAAAAAAAGTGACTTTTTCCATCTATCTTTTCTACCAAAAAATGTAAGGAATATCGTTTTTTCATTGGAAAATCAAGTGAAATGTCTAAATTGCCCTCATATTTTTTGTTTTAGTTATGAAACTGTCCCTCCCTTTTTAGCCCTTACAGCCTCCAAAGTACTTCTCGTCATCGTCATCGTGAGCATCGTGGTAAATGGTGATGAGAACCACCGGTTGCTTTTGCAATCTTCAACCTCAAACCAAATTCAAAATCTAGCGCTGGTGACAATGACATTGAAGAGAGAGAGCACGATGGTGAGAGAGACCGAGAACAAAAATTAACTTCAAATCTGCAACCTCAAACCGAATCCAAAATCTAGCGCTGGTGATGACGACATTGAAGAGAGAGAGCACAATAGTGAGAGAGACCGAGAGAGCGAGAATCATAAATTTGGATTTGTTGAAAATAATTCAAAATTGCCATCAAAGTGTAAGAAAAGTTTGGCAAGATGAAATCTGGAGGCTGATTAAACTCTAGCTTGTCCATAATTAGATCTACATGGATTTGTTGCAGTTGATCAATTTCCATGGCTATTGAGAGAGAAAGAGAGAGAGAGACAGTGGAAGAGAGAGATTTGAGGAAGAGGGACTATATTCAAAGAAAAAAATGACTATATTGAAATTAAAAAAAAAAGTGAAGGGACAAAATAGTAGTGAATATGTTATAAATAATAAATTTAACATAAGGGTATTTTTGTAAATTTGTTCTACATACCAAACACTTTTTTTTTTCTTTTTCCTCTTTTTTCTGTAATCTCATACCAAACACATGTTTTTTCTTTTCTCTTTCTTTTTTATTTTCTTTTTATTTCCATTTATGTCTTGCGTACCAAACAAGCTCTTAGTTTTCTTTCTTCAACTTTTTACCATATGAGATTCTGAGTTGTCTCCAAATGGTTGTAAAGTATACACTTTTATACTATGATAAGGAGAATTTATATATATTTTTAATGTTAACAGAATGTCTTTTGGTGTTTTTCTACGAATATATTTTATTTGAGGCTTCGAATCATAGATTTAAAAATTGGACCAAATAAGTCGGATTGAGAATTGATTATTGGTCTGGTCCTGTCAGCCCTCAAAACTAGTAGAGTCAAAAATCGATATAGAATTGTCTTAATTGGCCAAAAATTGGTTGAACCGATTTTTTGTATAAAAAAAATATTTATAAAATACAATTATTTCTCACACTATATGAGATTTAGCAAGTTCTTTTTTTTTTTAATTTGATCTTTTTTTCTATAATTGTTATAATTCTTTTTTCTTCTTAATTATTTTTTCATAATAATATTATTTTTTGTCACAAAAACAAATCAAATAAGAAGTAAAAGATTAAAAGGCAATTACACACATATAATAATAATAATAATAATACAAGTTTACTAAAATTATGTATGAAAGTATTTATTAATTTATTATATTATATATTTTAATGTATAAAATTATATATACATTTAATTATTATCGGTACGACTTCAATTCGACTACGGTCATATCAATAAATTATGAACCAGTACCTCCATCAGTTTGATGACCAGTCCAATTGTTAAAACATTTGTTTGAAATATTGTCATACTGTCACGTCCCAAAATCTGAGCACGTGACCGGCACGGAAAGTGAATTTCATTTCACCTCCGTAAGCCTATTTCTATCTTAAGCATCACACCATTCTGTTTCATGCAACCAAAACGAATTCTCTATACATACTACAATCATTCACATTACATCACTGAATGAACCTACCCGATTACAGAGATTTCTAGATTTATACAACTTAGAATAAGACTTAATTATTATACCTTTATCCTGAACAAATGAAAAGGTAATCATGGACTAAGGATCCATAATTCCTTATTCCGATATTTACCTTCAGCTGTCAACTCTGAAAAAAAATATCAATAAGAGGGGTATGAGCAAACCACGTGCCCAGTGAGTAGATAACACAACACTATGGCAAAA
This sequence comes from Biancaea sappan, assembly GCA_037074585.1. NCBI lineage: Eukaryota > Viridiplantae > Streptophyta > Magnoliopsida > Fabales > Fabaceae > Biancaea > Biancaea sappan. Next base: position 8,384,138 of record CM073492.1, on the reverse strand, counting down.
AAAAATATCATGCATCATAATGATAACATGCAGCAATCATACGTAAATCGATCATCATATGATATAATATTATTCATAATACTTCACAACAATATCCAAGTAAATCAAATACATTTCAACATAATTCAAAATTCACAACAGCAATCGGTGAAATCAATTTCACACATATTTCCCGTACCAACCGGGTCGTCCACAATACCTCTGGATCGTTGCCCGCGGCCCCCGCCGCATCCACCCTTATCGCTCCATTTATAATCTCCACCCTTATAACTTCACACAAATTTCTCCATGGGGTGCACCACCATGCCTTTTCTTTCTAGTCAAACACAATCACAATCACATCCAAGAACATGCTCAATCATAATCTTGAGCCACACATACAACTCAGTCATTTACAATTCAAGTCACAACATAATCAATATGGTTCCAGCAACATAACATGTACAACATAATCCATAATATAGAACAATTATTCAACAATATCATACTTCAGCTATCCGCATATGAACGAACTCAACAATCAAAGTATGATATATTTCAACTCAGTTCACATGCCATTGACAAACCATCATATAACCTCCATTCATGAGAAAATAAGAAAATATAATTATATACATTACCAGACACGTTCCACAATTGTTTATGCCTCATCGTTCCACATCATCCTTTTCAAACTTGGATATACAACATATTTCCACTATGATGTAAAAAGTCAATAACAGATATTTAATCATAGCAAGTATTAACCCACTCACCTGGATTTCACGCTCTCGGCACTCCCACCTTGCACCTTGACCATTCCTATTGTAACCAGACAAAAACCATCAGGGTTACGAAATAGAGAAATTTCCTACCACTATTCCCGACCTTCACCCACTTCTCAAATCATAACTCCTAACTGGTAATGAGTATCCAGATGAAACTTATACCATTGGAAACTAGACGCAAAGAGCTTTTCAACGATATTAAAAAAAAAAAAACTGATGCTACAGTAACGGTCAACGGTCAACGCAGCTACAGTAACGTTGACCGAGTCAATACTACAGTAACGTTGACCGAGTCAACGCTACAGTAACGTTGACCGAGTCAACACTACAGTAACGAGAAAATCTGGAAAAATTTTCTCGGTGAACAGTAATTTCTAGGGAAAATTTTCGATGTTCTTCGTGTTCTTCATCCAAAAATCCTAAAATCATATCTAAAACAACATTTCTTTTGATTTCTTCCATGGGTTTTCATCCTTAATGTCTAAGGAGTGTTTTAACACCAAAACCCCCAATTTCTACCAGTAATCCAAGCTCAAATCTCAAATTTTCATCAAGAACACTAACTTTTTTCAAATATCCAAATTCTACGAATTTCTCCTAGTTTTCTCCAAATTTCTTGTTCTAATAATATCATAAACCACCTAGGAATGTTTTAGATTAACATCCACACTTAAATTCATCCATTAAAATATTCTACAAAAATTTTGCAAAATGATAATCAAGGATTTGATCTTGTAATAAGAGGAGGAAGAAGAAGAACATCAACTTACCAATCCTCCTAACTTTCATAACTTCCTTCCCCAAGCAAAAATTGCATGAATGATTGATGAAGAAATTCCTTTGGATGTAATCGAGAGAGAAAGTGAGAAGCTACGGGAGAAATGAGAGAAAGAAAAGAAAATGTATACGCATGGGCCCCACCAATTTCTTTTTCGATAAAATCGCTCATAGCCACCTTAGCTTATAAGATTTGTTCACTTTAATCCCTCTCGATGTCTCAAATACCACTTTAACCTCGAATCCATCATCTTTTCGGTACCGGACTCATAATTCATTCTCATAAGCTTTATTCTTCCTCTCAGGTTCCTATTTGGTCATTTTTCAAAAGTAATCCATATTTTCTTTTCTTTTCACGTTAGTCCTTGAGAATTTGTAAAAATTTCCAAATTAAAAATTAAAATTTCTATTTCCAAATTTCCTTCACTAAGTCAAAAGAACATTTCTCATGTAATTAAATTTTTCAATAAACTTCAAATAGATTTTAAATATTCATGTAAATTCTTCGGATATTATACATACATTAAACTAATTTTGTGACTTGTGCGATGCGCGAGAAATTCACAACTCTAAACACATTTGTAACTTATAAAAATAATAATAATTAATTAATAGCAAACATATAATAATTGACAGAAGATAAAAATATTTCAGAATTTTTACATGTAATGTAAATGAAAAAATCAAAATTATCCAAACAACGAAAATATTTCTCCAATGCAAGTACACATTCAATATGATATGTTGTTTACAAATACTTTTCAAATACAATGTCTTTAATATGAAAAGAATGAAATAAAATAGAAAAAAATTAACAAATAATATAAAATAACTTTGAATCAATATAATAATATTATAGAAAGACCATATAAAATTTACTTACAAGTAATAAAAATTTCTGAAAACTTCTTTTTACACTACATTTGCAGTACTTGAATTGGCATTTTCATCTTTATTGAGTATAAAAATTTTCAATCTCTTTTTACTTTTTACTCTTGAGATGGTAACATAAAATTGACTATGACTAAAAAGTGAATATTGAAATTGCTAGATATAAACCGACATATGAAAATGATTATCCTTAACTTTTATTAATTGTTATCAGAAAACACAAAGAAACTAAAAATTATCTCATGTAAAGCATAAAAGGAAGTTTAGCATTTGACGAAATAAGAATCATCATAGGTATCATTACTTTTTTTCCCAATTGCCTTCCCAACAATAATAATAGCTTCGATAACATGTTTTTCTAATCTTATAATAATTAATGTGCTTCAATTACACAGACTCATGGCTTTATCAATATTTATAAATAGCACAATAGGGGCTTCAATTTTTAATTTTAACTGGTGGTTAGGAACACTAGAGAGCTTGACACTATTAAGAAACTTTGATGTATACAAATAATCAATATTGCTAGAAGTAGTATCAGCTTTGCTTATACTATCAAAGCTATAGTATGTTCTTTCTTTTCCTAGAAGTAAGGACAATGTGTAATAATTTATATCATCAAGATCATTTAATCTAGGGACAATGATAGTTCTTTCTTGAATGTAGAAAATATTATACATAATTTCCAACAAATTTCGATATGTTGTCATAACAATAGATGCAATTACATTATCAACATCTTTTATAAGTATATCATCTGAAATAGCAATAACAGACTCATCGTTGTTGTCATGATCAGTATCACCCTCACCAATGCTGATAATCCAATTGGCAAATGATTCAATTTTTGCATATTCAACATGTGATAGATGACTTTTGAGACGCATGTTTTCTATCAATGTGAGAACCTTACAAAAGTCTCAAATGTATAATAAGTTAATAGTGGAATGAATTATCTTTTCTCTTATAGATTTTGGTATAACTGGAAGAATTTGTCAAAAATCACTTCCAAATACAACGATTTTTCTACCAAAAAGTAAGTTTGAAAGATTTTCATTGCAAGTTCTCATAAAGTCTTTCAAAGTTCTATCTAATGCTTCAAAATAGTACATGTTCATCATAGATGCCTCATCCCATATTATAAGATGTGTTTTTATAAGCAATTCAGTTAATTGACTTCCCTGAGAAATATTACACACTGAGTCTTCTGTTACTTGCAATAGAAGACGAAATATAAAATAAGTTGTTCTCACACTAGTTGAATTAGTTTTTGTATAAAAAAATTACTATTTACAACATACGATTATTTATCACACTATATGAGATTTAGCAAGTTCTTATTTTTTAATTTGATTTTTTTTACTTTATTTCTATCATTGTTATAATTCTTTTTTCTTCTCAATTACTTTCTCATAATAATATTATTTTTGCCACAAAAAAATCAAAGAATAAGAAAAAAAATGCAATTACGTATAATAATAATAATAATAATAATAATAATAATAATAATAATAATAATAATAATACGAGTTTACAAAAATTATGTATGAAAGTATTTATTAATTTATTATATTATATTTTTAATATATAAAATTATATATATATATATATATTTAATTATTATTGATGCGACTCCGGTTTGACCATAGTTAGATTAATGAACTATGAACCAGTACCTCCATCAATTTAATTATCGGTATAATTTTTAAAACACTGGTTTGAAGTATTGCCATACATTAAATATAGACAATTTTTCTAATGAAAATTCAAACTTTAATTTACTACGTTGTGGAAGAATAATTCCTTTCATTAAATTCAATTTTGTCTCTAACATTTGGTAAACAACTTAATTAAGCGCTTATCATAAAAGCACTTATGAGTATGTTTGAAAAAGCTTATTTTAAAGTTAATTGACTTATCTTATTGCACAAGTGCTTATGCACGTGTTTGGAATAGTTTATAGAAATAGCTTATGATACTATAAGTTGTTTTTAACTTATTTTCAAAAAACAACTTACAAGCATATGCCATAAACTATTTGTATAAGCTTTCTAAAATAAGTACATAAATAATTATGTTATAAAATAAATCAAATAAACCCAAAATAACCTATTTCAAATGCACTCACAATGTCCGGTCAATTTCGTGTAACTAGAATGAGACGTTGGTCGTGATTAACGTGCCAATAAGCACAATTAGCATGGGACGTACTAATCTGTCAGCTTCGTTGAATAAAGGAACGAACGAGGGTGATATGTTGTACATCTAGAATATTTAGAATTTTAGTTTTAAAATATTACATAAATAAATATTGATTAAAATGATAATGTATACAATTTCCTCTTTTCGTCTATTAATATATTATGCATATCATAAAAGATTCTATTCGAAAGCATAATCACATTTTCGAATGTCAAATGCCCTTAGTTTTTAAGAGACGGCAACGGGTGAGTTTTTCATTATTCACTTAGTCTTAGTTAATATTTATTCAAAAATTACCTCGCACTCAATTCATATGAAACAATTTCTCGTATAAGTACTTTTTTATTAAACCATTAATAATATTTTATTTCAATTAAATTGAATGAATTAAGTTATATGAGTTATATTGTAAAAAAAAATATAAATTCTATTAGAAACTCTAAAAGCTAAATATATTTAAATAAATATTTATTTATTGGATGATTAATAACATCTTGTTTTAACTAAACTAATTGTGTGTCTTGATATGTGAAATTAAAATAGAAGTACATTTTTGTTGTCTCTAATATTTATTTCGAGTTTTAATTTCGTTGTTAATGTTTTTTTAATGCAAATTTTGTCTTATATGTTTCTTTTTTTTGTTTCAATTATCTTTAAAGCTAACATTATTAATAAAGTTGACATAAAATACTGATGTAGATTTCTTTAAATAACAATTGACATGTTGACTCATTCAAATAATACGTAAACTCTTTTATGTGACATATCAAATGTTTAAACATTAATTTAAAGTGAAAGAGATAAATGAAAAAGTATCATTTGGAAAGAAAATGAAACTTAGTCAAATGTTTAGGATAAAATTAAGACTAAAACCAATTAATATGACATATAGGTAGTAGATGTGTCACATTAAAAAAACAATGTCAAAATTTTTTTTTTAATTATGTTATTGACATTAGCCTTTGGAACAAAATTAAAACAAAAAAAAAGGTAGGATGAAATTAACGCAATAAAAAATGTTAGAGACGATATTGAAATTTGAAATAAATATTAGGAACGAAAAATGTGTTTTTCTCTAAAATTAAGTATACATGTTTCAACCTTGTCCTCTATCCAAACAAAAATATTCAATTTTTTTTCCAGTGGATTTAATACCTAGTCAATCATTAATTTAATCTGGCATGGCAAGTTAGGGTAAGGGTGTGCATGGATCAATTTGAGTTGAGATATTTTTATTCACTCAATCTAAATCAAACAACCTTGTTGCAAAACAAGTTGGTTTGGTTCAAGTTGTCAAGTTGATTTTTTTTTTTAAATGGCCGACTTGATTTTAAATTCTATGATTATGAAGGAAAGATAATAAAAGAATTAAACTGAAGAAAATTTCATCTACGATTTGTGGGATAAAATGATGAATAATAAACTTTTAAATAGAGTGTTTGGTGATTTAATAAATAATTAAAATGATAGAAGTTATATGTAATACTATTTATTATTATTGAGACATTTGAATGTTACAAGAGAAACTAAATAGTATGCTAACTTTATCTACTTTATCCAAAGGAAATGAATTAAAGAAAGAACACATAACATGAGTGCATAACATAATGATGTAGGTAATTAAGCAATATGTCATAGGTTCAAACTCTTGCTCTCTCATGTACATAAAAAAAGGTAGGTTCAAGTTTGTCAAAGTGAAAATTTTTAAATCAATAGTTGTGGGAAGGCTAAAGACTCTCCTTAATCCCAAAACTAAATAAGGGAGCCGGTTCCAACCAATTGTGCATAATATGACTACATAACTTAGGGGTATAAGTAATTAAGCAAAAAGTCATAAGCTCAAACTCTTGTTCCATTATGTACCAAAAAAAAAAAAGGTGCAATTTGTAGGTTGGTTTAGTTTTGTGGAATTGAAAATTTCTAAACCCATTAAATAAACCAAAAGTTAATAGGTTGGGAAAAACAAATCTGAACAAACTTGCCAGTTGAGTTGAATCTTGTGATTTGGTTTGAATTAGGTAGGTTAAAAAGTTGACTCGAAATGTGCATCAATTCTCATCTTGTTCCAACTAGACCAAAATTACCCTTCTCTCTTCCCACGTTGTGGTAAAACGCAACAATAATTTTTTTCATAAATACTAAATAAAGTGTGAATTATAAAATTTGATATCTAATTAATTATTATAATTTAGTTTTTTTATCTTTGATATATATCATTTTTTACAATTCGTATACAAAATTTACATTTAGTTTTTAATTTAAAGAGTTGATTTTATTATTTCTCCAATTGTATTGGAACCAACTTTGCACTAAAGGGAGAACTTTCGTTTTCACTTTTTTTTTTACTATCATATTTGTTTGTTTATGGCTTTTTTATATTGATAATGATAAATTAAATATTTGAATATAAGATTATTTAGGATATTATCCACAATCTTCGTTATTAGACTACCGCAAATATCAGCAAATGCATCAAATGTAGAACAAATCAAATATACAACAAATTCATTTGGTATGGAGATTTTTTCTTTTCTGTTTTTTTTTTGTTTTTGTGTAGTGTGTGTGTGTTTTTTTTTTTTGGGAGGGGGTGGGGGGGTTTAAGAAGGCCATGAATCAAGATGTATGTTCTATCTGAACTCAGAAGAGGTTGAATAGCCGGAATGAGAGGTCGATGGCCTTCTTTCTACTCGAATTTGAGATAGAGACATAATATAAAATCACTAACTTATAACTAAAAAGAGTTTTCTTAATAATAGCTTGGCAAATAGTCATCAAATTGGTTGGTGTATGACGGTCGTTCCTATACAATTTAAAAGCCCAAAACTCTAAGCGCTCGATGATTATTGATTATTCGAATTCAATGATCATTGTGCACCAAGTAGCCTACTGATGATTTAGAAATTATTATTGTAATATAATGATTTCGCCACTCGAATTGTTTAACAAGAGAATAATTAATCTTACTTTAACTCATGAGTTATCTAGCTTATAAAGAGAAAAATTATTGGAATTCTTATTCATTTTAAATTAATTTTAGGATATTTAACTTCATAACTTTTTTTTTATAATGGCCAAAAGGCCCAAAACAAAATAGTAAGAAAAAATTAGTAGACTGCATTGGCCAGATGCAACAGAAACTCCAAAAGAAAAACTGAGATAGAAAATGAAAAAAGAAAAAGCTCTTAAAGAAACTCTAAAATCTATCAAGGGATATAGAGAAAAAAAATACATCATCTTACCAATCAAATGAGGCAAAACAATGTATACCGCTAGAACATCTGAAGTTGTTTCATCTATTTTTTCTCAGATCATATTGACAAGTATTTGTACGTTTTGACTAATAATGAATTCCGTTTTCTCCAAAATCACTCTTAGTTCCGAAGCTTCCTTAAATGATTGAAAGTGAAACAATACATCCGAAATGGAAAAAAAATACTGAATGGATAGAAAACCACCATCCGAGAGAGAATCTATTTGGAGAGGACGAAAGAAAACTACAATCCAAGGGAGATCTACTCGAAGGACTAAATGAGGATGAAAATAGGTGGTGGCTAGTGTTATGATTTAAATTCCGGGCATGTGACCGACATACTGACATAAATCCTGTGTTACCGTCAGCCTAAATGATATATCATTTTATACTCCTTACTATTTATTTATGAATATTTATGACATGTATCGTTCCCTTTTTATTTATTAAATAATATAGTTTTCATAATTATTTAGAATTCAACAAATAGGTGAACCAAAATCAAGCAAACAAGATAACTTTATTTTAATTAATTTAAATAGTCTCAACTATTTAGATTTTAAAAATAATTCAGAGTTTAAAATGTATATATATATATGAATATATACATATTATAATAAAATAAAGACTAATATTAGGAAATGTCACTTAAGAATAAATAAATATTAATTAAACAATGAATATTAATTAAAATATATATAAGTAAATATCAAATATTAGTTAAAATAAATATTAATTTATAATGTAAATAATATAAATTATTATGATCATATATCATATTCACACAAGAGAAGATAACAACTTACCCGAATTCCTCTCACTTTTCCAAAATTACAATTTAACGTTTAAATTAAATGAAACTTATTCATGAAATCATGTCAACACAATTCAATCCATAAACATCATTGTAATTCCAACAAAATTCATACCATTAATCTATGCAATTTAAGTCCTCATATTTAATTTAATTCAAATACAAAATGAATAATAAACAAATAAATTGCCTGAGACTCCTTAGATGTCATAGTTGATCATATAGTTTTAAAAACTTAATAAAATAAGTACCAATGACTTATGATCCACCCAACAATAGGATAGTCCAACGGCGAACCTGGCCTTCTTGCGAAAGTTCCTCTTCCGCTACTTGATTTGAAAAAAAAAAAACAATGAGTGTGAGATATATATTTCAGTAAGTGAGCTAATCCTCGCTCTAATAAAATCTGCTATGCAAAAGCAATAAAATAAAAACATAAGCAAAAATCACAAATCACAAAGAAAGATACCTACCAGAGAATCTACAATTCAATCAAACAATTTAGATCAGCGGAATTAGTACTCGCCAATGGCAAAATACCTGTGAGCACCCATAAGCCCACTTAACCAATCTCATAAAAAATCATCATAATGCACAACCTCAACTTCAATAGTCTGGGCACCTCACAGACTAAATACAGGTTGAAATTTCTAACGAGGGAATTGCTGTCTCTACTTTTAGAGGTCAAACCATCATATCATATAGATTTCTCGTTTGATGTAAGAGTGGGTACTATTCCGCCCAAATACAATCAAAGTTAAACAAATTTCAAATAATCATCGAAATAATCATCAATATAAACATCATTTCAATTTCCACCAAATAGCCATAAAGTATCTCAAATCACAAATAATCGTATTTGTTTCACATACCATGTTTTTTTTCTTAATGTTTCCCGTGATCAATTTCATCAATATTTGAATTATACAAAACTCTCAATTTCTTGTTTAACTCAAATCCCTTAACCGGATTCTTTTTTTCCCACTATGACTATTATTTATCTTTATACCCTATCACTTTAACATTTAAGATAATATTGAAGAATGATTTGTTCACTCACTTTGATTTCGACGAATCTTACTAATCAAAATCTCCTTGATGTGAAAAAGAATTTTGTATACTATGATATTTGGTGTTTATGAGAAAGAGAGAGATTTTGAATTATAATTCATCTTTTTCTTATTACTTGTAACCAAAATGACATTTAATTTTGGACTTACCTTTGTCTCTTTGGTTCCTTTCATGCTAATTGAAGCTAAAGTGTGGATGTGTGAATGTGTTGCCATGGGTTTGGGAATCGGCTCCTCTCCTTAGCTTTTGGGTTAAGAATGGTCCTTAACATTCCTACAGCTATTAGATTACTGTAAAGAATTAATCTTTTTTTTATATGAATGTCATTTGGTTAAATATTTATTTTGAGCCACACGACATCTGTTCATTCTATTTCGTCATTTTTGTGGGACTAATCTATACCATCCACTATGAGATAAATCGTATTGATAATGACCTTTTAACCAATTTGTCCATTGATTCATTACAGCATTTGGAGGGTTTTTATGTTTTAATTTAGAATGAAATATTCTTTGTATTCCAAAAAAAAATCCTTTATCTCGTTTTTAAAAAAAATAGGTCTTCCATGATATTCAAAAACAGATATTAATTTATACTTATATAAGTTAATAACTTGGGTGGCTGTGAGAAGTTAATGAGCCTTCTTAGTCCCAAAGCTAAGGAGACAATCTAAATCCGTGAGTTTGTGTGTATGTAAGAATGTTTGTGCGCGAAGAGGTGGTTGGGAGATGTGATTAAAGTTAAGTGGTGTGATTGGACGAAAGGGTGGGAGATTGGAGGATTATGTGGGATATGTGGTGTAATCAGTGAATGTGATGACCGAATGGTTCAATTGGATTGGAAAGGGATGAAGAGGGATTGTTGGTGGCAATGGGAGTGAGAGATTGAGAGAGTGTTGCTTTAATTTAATTTAGTTGTAAAGACTTAAAGACTCAAATTTGATTCATTAGATATATAGGTTTTAGTTTAATCAGAGAGGTAGGATAGTTTAAATGTTTTAGGATTACTTAGGATAATCAAATGGGACACAAATTTGCTTTTGCGCACTAGAGAGTCTAATTTTTTTTAGCAACGATTTTGTGACTCCTTTTTTTTGGTGGGACAAGAGACCCAAAACGAGCCTAAAGCAAAAAACTATAGCCTAACTCTATTGGAATCCTTCAGTTCCCTATTCAACATCTTGATCGCACTGATCGGCAACTCATCTAGCATACACAGACCAAAATCCCTGTCGAGCGCCACTGCCGCAAGATGGTGCGCCACTACATTGCCTTCCCTGAAGCAGCGCACCACCTTCGCTTTCTAGTGACGATTTAAGATATCTTGGGCCCTCTGAATGGTCGAAGCAAGCGGATGGTGTCTCGGGCATCCCTTCCTTGCAAAAATAGCCATGATTAATTTCAAAACCATTACTAAAAAAAGTTGGACTTTCCAACTTAAAAGAACAAATTTGTGTGTACATGATTTGAAGTTTAGGAGTATCTTTAAATAAATCTTCATTTTATTTAAATGTAATTAATTAAATAGTATTACTATCATGATTATTATAATTTATTTTTTACTTGTATTTTATTAATATATTTTATTTTGGACTTTCCGAAATCCTATAGTATTACTAGCCATTGTATTATATCATTATTTGTATCATGCTATTTATCTCTACGTTAACATTCTCGAGTTTCCTAAAATCTTTAGGTTAGTATTTTATTTTTGATAATTTATCAATTATTTGTTAAGATTTATTCTTCCTATTTACTTCCTTTCTTGAAATTTCGAAAATCACTTTAATATCCCAACATGGATTTATGAACATATAATCCAAGGTTTTAAACTAGATTTGGATGAAAAATTTTCAGATTTACTTATGTATAACAATTTTTTTTATTCTCTCTAATTATCTCTTTGGTATGTTAAGTCTTTTAATTTATTTAAATTCAAATGTAGAATATATTACAATCCTACTCAATCTAAGCAAACATAATTAGTTCGGATTTATAGAATATAACTCAGATTTAAATTATTGGAATCTCTCTTGTAAAATTAATATTAAATTAGACTTAGTTTGTTTTGATAATTGTTTATTGCTTTTATTTAATCTTTTATATTATCCATTCACTGTTATTACTATTAAGTATATTATTTAAATGCCCTATTTATATTTTAATAATCTGCATGACACCTTTATAAAAAAAATTATATTTATTATATTTATTCTTTTATTCATTTATTATACTTAATAATTCAATTGTACTATTTATTTTGAAAATTCATGATTTAAGCTGTAAGAGTTATGTTCTATTTTCTATTTCACATCAAGGTTCCTTATGATTTACTCTATCTATTCCTATCATTTTTAAACATTTTGCTACACTCCACAAGATTTCAAACTTTTACTTTAGTTTCTATATGACCTAACATCACACATTGCTAGTCTATAGTCCAAAATCACATATATGAATACTATCACAATATAGCATGATATACATATCTTGCACACAAAATTTTCCAAATTTATTATTCACAAAATAAATTTAAAAGTCAAATGAAAAAATATCAGTGTGTATTACAGCTAACCTCGTCTTAATTGTCACTACCGAAAAGATTAAAGATAAAAACGACCTCAAATCTAAATGAAGAAGAAGAAATAACAGACTTCCTCTTAATAACCGAGCACAATAAAAAAAGTGGTGATAGTAGTAACTTTATAACTCAAATGCATGTATTTTACTTACATACGACTGCGTGTGTTGGTGCATTTATGTGATATGTTATATGTATATAAAAAGATCATAATATTTTTGTACTCCTCTTAATTTAATTATTAAAATTAAAAAATATAAAAAAAACTTTTTTAAAAGGGAAGTACTATTTAGAAAAATATATAACGATTGACTTTTAAACACAATTTTATTACAATAATTTATAAATATTTGTTTGTTTATGCTTAATGTTTAAGCCAAGCAAATGAAATAGAAATATCGCGCGGCCAAAAAAACGGGAAACGAAGGGGAAAGTAGGGTTCAAAATCTTTTCTGACCCAATTACCACTTCCTCCTGCGGCACACTCTGAACTCTCGAGATTCTAATCAGAATCGCGATTCTGCGCGCATCGCCGTTTCACCATCTGAGAATTGGATCTTGCAATCCACGGAAGTATGGTGAGGGGATTGCTCAACAAGCTTGTATCTCGATCGCTCTCCGTCGCCGGGAAATGGCAGCAACAACAGCTTCGCCGCCTCAACATCCACGAGTACCAGGTGCCACCCGATAATCCTCCTTAGCACTCACTTGCAAGATCCAGTGATTTTTGTTAACTATCTTTATGCTTTAATTTTTGTCATTGTATTGTTTTGTGATCGATAATTAGAATTCATGCTCAAGTGCATCCAGTGGTTGCCAATGAGCTAAGGGTTTGTCTTCCCATCGTGATCACGTGTCAAATATATTTTTTTGGTTAAGATTCCTGTATCCGTTTGCACATTTTTCTTGGGAGTCAAGCCATTGATAATTGCATTGTTTGGAAGAAGCCCGCTGTTGTTTGTTTCTGGACACAGTTGTGCATGCCAAATATTGGATCTGATTGATATAATTCTAAATATATAGAATCGTTATTTGTAGATGCTATTTCTAACCGGCTTGGTGAATTATGATTATTGATTCCTGTTTTTTTCTTACAACCAGGGAGCTGAATTAATGAGTAAATATGGAATCAATGTTCCAAGAGGTGTGGCTGTCTCCTCTGTTGAAGAAGTCAAAAAGGCGATCAGGGACGTATTTCCTAATGAAAACGAGGTGATTATATTTTAGATCATTGTTGCTGATAAAAATCAATGAACAGGAGAAAAAAATGTTTTCAATTTTTAAAGTGCATTCCTTATTACAGTCATAAGAATTGAAACCTTTGAGTGATGAATTGGTAATAAAATATCCTATTACTGTACTTTGAGTGATGAAAAGCAGTGTAACTTGAATTATGGTGCAGTTGGTGGTTAAAAGTCAAATTTTGGCTGGTGGACGGGGTTTGGGAACTTTTAAAAGCGGTCTTAAGGGAGGAGTTCACATTGTCAAGACTGAACAGGTTGAAGACATAGCTGGTAATACATTTGACTGCAATTATTTGTCAATTCTAAAATTTCTTGTTGTCAACTTAAATGCTAAAAAAATTTGCTTTTGTAATGTCCTATGAGCTATTACTGAATTTTTTGTATCCTTGTCTATGTTGCTGATATAATTATGCAGTAATTTTTTGCCAGATATTTTCCTTAAGATACAGAACTCCAACTCCATGATAGAGTAGTAATTTGTTTGATTAAATGGTTTGATAATACTAAATAATGTCTGTGGTCATTTTGCTTATCAGTTATCACTACTATTGTTACACTTTTTGGCTGTTCTTATTGTCATTTAGGGAAGATGCTTGGGCAGGTTCTAGTTACCAAACAAACTGGTCCCCAGGGAAAAATTGTTAGCAAGGTATGGCACTGTTCAATATACTAGCTCTTTTAGTATACTTGTAAGTTCCCACAATACTCATCTCTTGTGATTGAAATTTGGTGAAGCAGTGCATAACTTTAGCCTTTAAAGATAATTTATGCCTGATTTTTTTTTTATTTGACCATTTTTTGAACTCATAATCATAATTGTTCTTGCTCTTTATGTGTATATTTGAGTTTAAACTTACATGATGGAAAGGAGAAGATGATTCTTCCAATTAATATTTGATATTTAAGAGTTTTTCAAATAAAAGCACAGTATTTGAAAGAATATAACCTAATTTACTATGCTAAAAGGAATTTATGTATATGATAACGCACTCATGAGACCTATTCATCTATCCTTGTCAGTCTTTGTATTTCAAAGAATGATTGTGGTTTCATCCTTTTATCTTTTAAGGTATCATTTAGTTTATTTAATTCATATATGTATGATATAATGTATACATGTAAATATATAAGGAAAGGGATATTGATGTATTGGGCCTTGACAGAGGTAATGGGCTTAAACCATATGCCAGACGAAGGAGAATTAGGCAGCAGGGGCAAGGGGGTAACATAACTGACGGGACAGGTGTCCATTGCACTGGAGGAGAGAGAATTAGTGGGAGGAAGCAGCAGTATATGGGTGGGAGGATTCAGGACAGTGGGGGCAAGAAAAATATTGGACGAGAGTGGTCTGGAGAGCCTAGCCTCTCGAATGCTAGGAAGTGTGGAGAGTCTAGCCTCTTGGATGCTAGAATATTTGTGTCCTTGAGTGTTCATCAGTGTTCTTAATATTTCCAGAGTGTGTGTTCTTGTTTAGCTTAGTTTTCTGTGTGAGGGTCATTTGATGTTTATGTTGAAGTTTATGTTGATGTTTACTGTGTGATTGAGTGACATTTCAGTATTGGGAGTATAGTTATCAAATCGATATTCGAATCATGAATCGTTTTGCTAGATTATGAATCATGAATCGTGAATTGTATCGAATCATAAGATTCACGATTATAATAGAAAATACTATAGATATGTTCTATAACATAAATAGCATAATAGATTCCATAAGTTTAAATCATAAGTAATAAACCATAAAAATAAATGTCAATTCATAACAAGTCAATAAATAAAAAAAGAGAAGAAAATGTAGCAGAGCTTTAGAAAAACTTTGATAAAAGAAAGAAATTAGGAGAAGAAATTAGTGCACAGGGCTCAGCGGCAGCACTAGACAGTAGATAGACGCAGAGTTGGAGTGGAAAATGGCAGTGTTACTGTTATACTAATATAGTAATATTCTTCGGCCTTCAATTAGATAATAGTAACACTACTAAAGTTAAACGCTGCGTTTTGGCCTTTGGGTGAATAAAACGCAGCGTTAATTCACCAAGTTAAAAAAGTCCCTACTTTAGTGTCAATCCATCTTCTTCCTCACGTCTCAGCTCCTGGTTCAATCATCTGTGGCTTTGGTAAGTTCATCTTCTTCCTCGCGTCGCCTTCTCTTCTTCCTCTCATCGTCTTCTTTTCTTCCTCCTGTCGCGTCAGTCCCTGGTTCATCTTCTTCCTTGTGTCGTCTTCTTCCTCACGTCTCGTCGGCCCTGGTTCATCTTCTTCTTTGCGTTGGCCGTTGTGGGTCTCTTATGACTTCTGAATTGCCAGAACCGTGCGATTCGCCAGTTCTGGCTCAAATCGCACGTTTTCGGCGATTCAAAAGCCGATTCAAGACAAGAAATGATTAGCCTAAAGATTCGAATCGCCACAGCTCTGAATTGAACCGGATCGTGTGATTCAAATTATGAATTGCACGATTTCGATAACTATGATTGGGAGTTATTGTTTACTTTATCTCCATTTCTGTGGAGTTTCCTTATTAATCCAATATTAGAGTATTTCAGTAAGTGTTTTGGGTTCTGTTGGTGTGGTTTACATCAGATATATTGCTACCAGCAGATTTTATTATTTGACATCCAATTTTCTATATACAGGTTTACTTGTGTGAAAAGCTGTCACTTGTGAATGAAATGTACTTTGCTATAACCCTGGATCGTAAAACTGCTGGTCCTGTAAGTTTCAAATTTCATTATGCTATAATTGATTTGCTGTATATGATGAGTATAACTTTCATATCCATCTCTGATGTATGCCTCCCCCTCCCCATAATTTTAGTTTCTTTAAATTCAAACATTCAGGAATTGATGTTGTTTTTGACTTTTTTCTTTGGGGGTATTGAAGATTATAATTGCTTGTAGTAAGGGGGGAACCAGCATTGAAGACCTGGCAGAGAAATTCCCAGACATGATTGTAAAGGTTTGTTTTTCTGGGCATGTGTCATTATCTTTTAATATTTCCATTGAAGCAGTACCATTGCTTTGCAAGATGCACCTGACGTGCTCATTCTTTTTAGTAGGTACCTATTAATGTTTTCGAAGGAATTACTGATGATGCTGCTGCAAAGGTTGTGGATGGTTTGGCTCTCAAAGGGGCAGATAGACAGAAATCAATTGAACAAGTGAAGAACTTATATAAGCTTTTTTGTAAATGTGACTGCACTCTTTTGGAAGTAAGCATATGCAAGTCTTATGAATGATTTGCTTGGTTGTCCACTTTCGACATTTTAATCTGAAGAATGCATATGATTGAAGTAGATTTTCTTGAACAGATCAATCCCATAGCTGAGACTTCTGATAACCAATTAGTTGCTGCTGATGCCAAGTTGAACTTTGATGATAATGCTGCATATCGTCAAAAAGAGATATTTGCCCTCCGTGATACATCCCAAGAGGATCCTCGGGAGGTTTACTCATTTTTCTTTTATTGTCTTATATTTTGAATTTTGAAATGTTTTCATATTATTATGTTTTATTCCTCTGTTTATGATAAAATTAAAGTTGCAATATCGCAATGTCAGATTTCACATCTATTTGTGCCTCATAATCAAGACCATATATTCTACAACCTCTCTTTCTTTCTTTTCACTGGGTATGCATGACAACCTGGGCCTTCTACCAGGTGGATGCTGCAAAGGCAGATTTAAATTATATTGGGTTAGATGGAGAAATTGGTTGCATGGTGAACGGAGCTGGGTTAGCAATGGCCACAATGGATATAATTAAATTGCATGGGGGTACTCCTGCTAATTTTCTGGATGTAGGTGGGAATGCCTCTGAAGGCCAGGTAATGTTCTAAAGCTAAGATGGATTACTTTCACTGTCCCCATTATGGCATTGTTCATAGCTTTGCTTTTGTTCCCAGCTAGCTGCTTCTTCTAGTATATCAGATATACATACAAGATCAATTTGTCATCTCCTGAATTTTTTTTTTTGAACTTCAAAAAGATGGTATTTGATATTTTGCTTATTGTTGAATGTTAGCCACATTAGGCAAAAGTACCTCTTTTGTCCGTGATTTTTATCTCGAGTTTTAATTTTGTTTCTAATTTTTTTTTTTTCCAAATTTGTCCTACATGTTTCTTTTGTTTCGATTTTGTCTCTAAAGCTAACGCCGCTAACATAGTTGACAGAAAATGCTGATATGGACTTCTCCATGTGACATGTCCATTACAAACATGTCATATTAATTATTTTAGTTTTAATTTTGTCTCAAATGATACTTTTTCATTTCTCTCTTTCACTCCAATTTAATGTTTAAACATTTGATGTGCCACATGAAAAAGTTTATATATTACTTAGAGGAGTTCACGTGTCATTTAGAGGAGTTCATATCAACATTTTTTGTCAACTTTATTAATGGTGTTAGTTTCGGGGACAAAATTAAACAAAAAAAGAATCATATGGTATGAAACTGACACCAAAAAAAAAGAAGTTAGTGACAAAATTGAAACTCAAGTTAAAGGTTAGGGATAAAAAAAGTACTTTTGCCTCCACATTATGATGTTCTTGTTCTTAATTATTGCAATAAAATTATACAGGTGATTGAGGCATTTAAAATATTGACTGCCGATGACAAGGTGAAAGCGATTTTGGTGAACATATTTGGTGGTATAATGAAGTGTGATGTTATAGCCAGTGGAATTGTTAATGCTGCAAAACAGGTCAATAAAGTTACTCCTTTCAGCATTCAGTTATTTCCTTTGTCCCATCACATGCTTGACTTTGAAGAGGATTTTTTTTTTTTTTTTGGTTATGCTAATCAAACTTTTTTAAAATCATTTTTGGCACTTTTAGATAATAGTGTTATTTGGAACTGTATGACATCAACTGACTTGATATCAAGTCTAGAAATCTAACTCTTCCTTATATTTTATTTTTTTAATCATTTTTGTCACTTTTAGATAATAGTGTTATTTGGAAGTTGGAACTGTATGACATCAGATGACTTGATATCAAGTCAAGGAATTTAACTCTTCCTTATATTTTAGTTTTTATCAGATTTACATACAAGGTTTTTGGGCCTGTGATGTGTAATAAATTCTAGGTAGTTGCATTCTTTTTGAATGATATGAATGTAAAGTAATATTATTCCTCTTTCTCTATATATAAATATATCATTTAGAATCTCGGTATCTCATTCAATTTTACACCATTTCCTTTAGATTGTATAATTAAGAATCTTGACTGTTTTTGAACATCGACTTTAGACTTCAGATTCCAATTTCTCCCTTAAGGTTGAGGTCATTGAATTTGTTTCTGATTAATATAGGTCTATTGTGATTTGATTTCTGGTTGCTTACCTTTTTCTTCAGTTATACTGATCTTCTAATATATCTTCGCTGTTCTCTTCAAGGTTGCATTAAAAGTACCGGTAATAGTTCGTCTTGAAGGCACCAATGTTGATCAAGGAAAAAGAATTTTGAAGGTAACTGCTAGAATTATTGAAATATATAGTGAATTGTCTGATTATGGAAGTGAAAATGTTTCCAATAGTTACTATGTTGATAATCATTAACTGGTCCACTTCCAACAGGAGAGTGGTGTGGCGTTGATAGCAGCGGAAGATTTGGATGATGCTGCTCAGAAAGCAGTTAAAGCAGCTTACAGTTGAAGGAATCCTTTTATTTAATCTTCTTGAACTTTAGTTTCTGCTCTATTCGGCTGAGAACACACATTGAAGAGAGGCAAATTGAAGCCCCTCCTCCCCTCCCCACCATCCCTCCCAAAAAAAATCTTGTTAAAGTTGTTAGTGGTTAACCCAGCTTTTCCAATAAGTTGGTGCTTCTCATATGAAGTTCGCTTGGGTTGATGCCCATAATTGCAACTTGGCTTCTCCCTTGTAATTCATGTGGACACTGATGTTCTTTCTCGTTATTCCCAGGTTGAGTTTTCTCGAGTTCGCGTGCAGCCAATTTTTATGGAAATACTAACCTTTCAGTTGGATGTTAGGAGAAACAAAATTTTTAACCTTGTTGAGGAAATTAGATGTTTCCTAAGTGCGTTATGTTTGTCTCGTACACTCTAGGTTCTTTTCTTTTGTTTCTTCCTCAAACACCCTAGAATATCATAGATCTTATAGAAATAATTTTAAGATGGATCATTTACTTATGCACCAAGCCAATGACAAATGTACTAGAAGATGTAAATTTGGATCTTCCAATAAAGGCTTGGGAAAAATATACTTGAGGTCCTTATAGTTTCACTTAATAATGAACTTAGTTTATATATTTTAAAAATAATAGATTTAGTTCTTATAATTTTTAAAATTACGAAATTAGTTTTTAGATTTAGTTAAATGTTAGTCCAATTGTCAGATCAGTTTATGTGGCTTTGATTAGGAATATTTATTAGCATTAAAATACATATAACCGTCAGCAGGTAAGAAGATATATTCTCATGAGATGTCACATTAGCAGATTTTTTTTTTTGAAAACTCTTATTTTTTCCTTTTATCTTTGTGCCTTTTTGTTCTCTTCAAGCCTTTTGCTGTTTACTAAGGCTCGATCGTAGTGGAATTTGTTCGGGTAGTCTGAGGTATTTGGTGAATTTATCATCGTAGAGAAGACTATCAGTATTCGCCACGCCAAGGAGTAGCCATGCTAACCTGCCAAACTTGAATGTAGCGACCCACTTCATGAACATCCGACGAAGATAGCCCCTAAATGGAGCAACTCTGGTGCCGATTGCAATCATTATATGGGTAGCGTTTGGGTCATCCTCAGGCAAAAGCATTATCTTACCTGAAGGGCCAGTGATCTGAACTTTGTCTCTAGGCTTTGAGTTACACAAAAAATTGTTGCAAATACCATTCTTGGAGGGATCTTCCTTACCTGTCTCAGGATCATAATAAATGGCCTGACGTACACACAAAGTGGCCGTTTTGCCATCAAAAGAATCTCCATACCTAGATGAAGCAATAGAATGAAGTCGAACATTATGAGGAGCCCCAGGCTACATGGTCGATGGTTGCGTTTTGGGTTTCAGATTCAGATCGAAAACAGAGAGAAAAGATAAAAGAGAAAAAAGAGAGAGAACAAAAAAGAAGAAAAGAGTTAAAAAAGAAAATTGCTACATGACGTCACATTAATATAAGCTTTCTTACACGTGTGATATTGATGTGAATTTTAATGTTGATAAAAGTATTGTAATCAGTATCATATGAACTAGTCGAATAGTTGACTAAGACTATCAACATTTGACTAACTCTCAGTATCAATTTTATAATTTTAAAAATTATAAGACTAAATTTATTATTTTTAAAGTATAAAGATGAAATTTATTATTTTTAAAGTATAGAGATTAAATTTACTATTGAATGAAATTATAAGAAAGTTAAACGAAAGCATTACTGCACTAGAGAGTTTTCAGATAAAGCTTTGACCCAAAAAAAAAAAAAAAGGCACCAGACACAGCGTGTGGAGTTCTGCTTTTCTGATCACTATCAACACCGATAGAACGATACTAAAATGCGGGGGTTAAATGTAAAGGAATGAGGTAAAGCATTTATTATATATTAAAACATCAAAATACACTCGAATAAATACATAAATGAGAAATCAAATCAATGACTCATTGTCTGTTTCTCTCTTTTAATGACTCCGCAATCTTATTGGCAATACAGTATGCTGTGGATTGGATGGTTATCATGGGATTGACACCAACAGCAGTGGGCAAAACGCTTCCATCACAGACATACAAGCCTTTTGCTTCCCAACTTTCTCCATTCTCATCAACTCCACCTTCTTCTTCTGTGGCACCCATTCTGCAACTGCCCATTTGGTGTGCACTAGCATAATTGGTCCAGAGTTCACTCCTGGATCTTGGACCCCCAACCACTGTGACTGTGTCTAAAAACTCCTCCAAATCTTCCTCCTTCACCCCTTTACACTTCATTCTTTGGCCATCACTCCTGTATGTACCCACTTCCATAGCCCCTGCTCCAATCAAAATTCTCAATGCCAGCCTCAATCCATCTCTGAGACTTTCTTTATCAGATTGGTCTAGTCTGTACTTGATTCTGCCTTCTTTCATCACTTCTCCTGATCCCCTGTCCCTCACTAATACAAAAATGTTAGCAGTTCTTCCATACCTCGCCATCACATCTTTCATGTCTTCCCCTGAAACCCATGGGAAAAACGCAGAAAATGCAGCAGGTCCTAACGCAGTGCATTCTATGATAAATCTTGGAGTAGAATTCTCAGAAAGCACCTTGTGGATTGAGGTAATGATTCCTCCCTCATGATTATTACCACTGAAGTTTGTCATATCTTCTGGGAAGTATCCCCAAGCCAATAGAACAGGGTGGAGATGGAGGTTCCTTCCGATGTTTGGATTTTGCAGCCCACTAGAAATCATCAGAGGAGGTGTTAAGAGAGACCCACATGCTGACACTGTCACCTTTGACTCAATTTGAAGCTTCTTCGAGACTTTACTCCTTAGAGTTTCAGCAACCACTCCCCCGCATTTCTTCGTCTTCGTTCCATTCTTTCCATCTCGCAATATGAATTTCACAGCTTTACATCCAGTTAGGATCACTGCACCATTTTGCACAGCATCAACCAACCAAGTGGAGTCAGTACCCTTTTTATCTCCTGTTCTACAGCCATAGCTGCACGAACCACAATAGTGATCTGCCGAGGAATTTATCGCAACTGACTCAATATTTAAACCCATATTCTCGCCCCCTTTCCGAAGAATTTGATTCTGAAAGCTTTCCTCATTGCATTTCTCTGTTACGCCAATCCTGCTGCAGACTGAATCCATGGCAGATTGGTAGGTGGAGCTTCCAAAAAGTGGAAGTTTATAGTGTTTAGACCATTCCCTGAGAACAGAATCAGGTGTTCTGATGGATGCAGACCAGTTTACAGCAGAGCCTCCACCCACAGTTGAGCCTGCCAGGATCATCACTTTCCCATCAAGACTTGAAATGATTCCACCTGACTCGTATAGCTCATCCAAAGAAGGTCCTTCCAGGGAAGAGTAATCTTCAGGTACAAAGTAATTTCCTTTCTCTAGGACGATCACTTTCTGACCAGATTTTGCAAGAACTGCAGCAGCAACTCCCCCGCCACAACCAGAACCAACAATGACAACATCACATTTGATCTTGTATGTATTGTGTTCTGCATCTTCACTAACTTCAAGGCCTTTCTCAGTAAGGGATTGCAAGAAAGTAATATCATTCTCGTGCATAGTCTCTACTATTCCCTTCTGAAGAGGCCTCTCCTTTCTTGTCAGCTTTTCCCTTGTGTCCACTTTGTATCCAATTGCTTCCCATGCTGGGTTGTGCCCATTTTCATCAGTCTGCAGAAATTGGAGACAGACAACAGCTTACTTCAACCCAAAAGGGAAAGAAGAAGAACAAGTTAGCCTCTTCATATAGAGAGCTGATGGGTGAGAGAGCATTACCCTGGAGAAGAAATTATAAAGGCAAACGAATTTGATGAGCAAGAACACTATCCGTAGGGGTACAAGACGCTTTTCCCTTGACCATCTCTGAAGAATTTGCTCTCTCTTGTGCAACGATAATTCAGAGAACTTGTGAACGAACGGCCACTTCCAATCCAACGCAATTATTCCGCAAAGCAACAATGTTCCCAGTCTGAACGACAGAATCCGCAGAACTGTGGTCACAACGAACTGAGCCTCTGGCAGCATCCTCTTGTATATCAATTCTGCTGCCTGTTATCCATTCAAACATAGAATGTAGCAAAGCCAGAACCCTTTTATCATTTAAACCAAAATACTCATAGAATTTTGAACAAGGAAAAAAAAAAAAAAAGAAGTGACGTCAAAGATTATTTATCAAAATTTACCTCATCGGGATATGGGGGTTCAGAACCAGAGGCTCTGTAAAAGGATTTAAGGGAATTGATTTGTGGGGTGTCCTTATTGATGGGAGGTAGTAATGCCTCACAGATGGCAGCCATGGCTTGCATCTGGCTTGTAGATAACGGATGGCTGTAAGTTCTTCCCTTTCTCTCTCCTCTTAGTAGAGGATGACTACTCTCTCTCCCCTTCATCTCTCTGTCTCTCCCTCTGTTTAGTAAGATTCAGAAAGGCACGATTCAGATTTTTGCGTGGAGCTTTAATAGGCAAGCGATGGAGTCCAAGGAGACATTGGCGTAGAGAGAGCTCTAATCTTTCTGGTGTTTCCTTCCTCTGTAGCTCAGGTAATGTTCCTCCTGTCGATGTGCTTTGTTGTGTGTCTCAAATGTGTGGAGGAAGAGTAAAGTATTTGGCTTTTAGTGGATGAGACATTGAAGATTAGATGGCTTTGGAGATGATAGAGGAAGAGACTACGCACGACTATTTGATATGTCAATGAGTTACTTTTCTATTGGCATGGGAAATAGAAAAATTATAATTGAAATTAAATTAAAAAATAGGGACAAATAACTGTTAATTAGAGAGAAAAAAATATTTGACAAATTTTAAAAAAAAATATTTGACAAATAGGTGACAATAAATAATAAGAATATATAAAAAAATGAACTATAACATACGTATATTTTTTAGTAATTATACATTCAAAATTAAATTTACAAAACAACATCCAAACATAAATCACGTTTATAGTCTACTCAAACTTAAGTTTATCCAACTATTTTTTAAACATAAATCACGTTTACTCAGATCTAGGTTTACTTAAAATACGTTCTGTAAATCATAATTTGTCCAAACTACGTTCTGTCAAACTGTTTTCTAGAGTATCCCAACAATATTTAAGTTCTATAAATAAATAATTTTTTAAAATGTTTTTGTTTTCACAAACAATTATTATTTACTCAACTGTTTTTAAAAAGTAAAATAAAATAATTTAATTTGAAAGTCTTCTAGAAGACTAGAACTAGTGGTTCTGATTATCATAAGAAGTATCTGTTCACATCTAATTATTTTAATTACACTCTTTTTTCGAATCTGGAGAATCCACACGCTTTGAAATTGCTTTCCTAATGTGATGCAGTAATGCCTAACAAAGTTTAGTTCATCTTTAATTCTGAAAGAGTTGATGACACTAAATTCTAAGAAGAGTGAGTAGATCTGACGATTTATGGGCCAGCTACAATGAATGTCTTGAACGAGTTTTTATTTTTTTTATTTTTTGTAATAATAAAGAATAATTAATATTATAGTCAATTACAATTTCATTTAAGTGTTTATGAATAGGCCAAACAATCTTCCCTCAACAATTGTATTATTGAGAATAAACAATCTTAACTTTGATACAAAATATTAATTAGATATTCATTATTAGAATTTAGTATCTAACTAAATTGTGATTTAACTATAACTCTTTCTTTAGCCCAAAAAATGTTCCTTCAAGACCTCAACAATTATCTTATTGAAAATTAAGCGATTTTGATTTTAATACAAATTATTAAATTAGATATTTATTGTTAAAATATATTACCTATCTCAATTGTCATGATTTAATTACAACTCTTATTATACCCAAAAAAAAAATTGAATCATTCTACACTTGAGCCTAGAGGCGTGCAGTAGGTCAAGTTAACCCACTTAACCCAAACTAACTTGCAAGATTGAAATCAGGTTGACGTGTTAGTTCGGTTTTATTTTTTTTCATCTTCCGACTATTGGTTTAGATAACGAATTTATAAATTTTCAACCTACCGAATCCAAACCAACCAATGAACCTACCATTTTTTTATTGTATTACTCATATACTATATACTTATGTTGTGTGTAAAGTATTTAGGATTTAGTTAGCATACTATTTAGTTTCCTTTAAAACATTTTCCATTCTAAATAATAATGTATAGTACCACATATAACATCTATCATCTTAATTATTTATTAAACACTAGTCATTCATTTAAAAGTTTATTGTTGACCTGTCATCCTAATTCTAATACCAAAAGAAAAAATTAATTCGATATCAAACTATGGATAAAATTTTCTTATAACTATGTAAGATCTAATTCTATTATTATTTTTTTAATTATAGCATTTCAAATCAAATATTTTTAAAAAAATTAATTCGCCAACTGAACCAACCCAACCCATTTGACAACATGTTTGATTGGTTTGGGTTGAGCGAGTGAAAATATTTTAACTTGAACTAACTCAATATATTTTTTTTTTGTTCAGTAATTAAGATTCGAGTCAGATATGATCACAATAAGAGACAAAACTATCCCTATCAAATTTTAACGCATTTATATTCTCAAATACTTAAATTTAATATTTTTAATTAAGTTAAGATAACCCTTACTAATTAATGTGCGTGAATGATGCTGTGTTACTTAGATTACTTGGTCACAAAAGGAGACAACGGTAAATATATTAATTGAGTGGGCTACGGTAGCTATGTGGTCTCCGTCTTTATCTTTTTAATGAATGTGCCTCATAAAGTACATTTAGTTTAATCCATAGGTAAAAATCAAAGCCACGTTGTATCCAATTACACATACCAAATTTAATTAAATTGTTGAAATGTGGTGTGTTACCTTATTTTTTAATTTTTTAAAATGGTTACTTAGATTTAAATATTATTTTTAAGGTATTATTTTAAATTATGTATCATTTATCTTATAAATTCAGATTTGTATTGTAATAGTTTATCTTTAGTTTATATTAAATCTTATATATCTCTAACTTGATGTATTTTTAATGAAAATGATTGTTATTTGACCCAAAAAAAAGAAAAAATTAAATTGTGTTACTTATGTTTTCTGATTTGATGTGTGGGCATTTCTGATAATCTTAGAAGGCTCTATCCCTTTATTCAGTTCTTGTAAGTGCTAAAGCTGAAGCAATTATCATAGTTTCTCGAGGTTTTCTCAGAAATTTCTGGATAAATTGGAAAATGACATTGAAAGCTGCTATTTCTGTGGTTGGAAGGGAGAGTTAGCAGCCTCTATTAAAACAAGAACCTGTTTGTGTTTGGGTCTTATCAATAAGTAAGTGCATGTTCATAAAATAACTGGAGAAATATAGATTTTGGACAAATTATAATTTTAGTGGAATTAATTATGCAAAACCTTGGTTTTAAACTCTGAATTAAACATCATTTAATTGCTGTAAATCTTTAATTTTAAAGCATAGCCTTAATTTTAAAACTTCATAATAATTTTTCAAACAAGCACTGAAGATTTGAGTTTGCCAACCTTTAAAGGAAAGCAATAAGAATATAACATTGAAATATGATAGCAACAAGGATATGACATTGATGTGTGACGAAGTCAAACCTTTTTAATAGTTAGGTTAATTTTAAAACTCCATACTAATTTTTGAAACAAGCTAAATAGTGTTTAGTCAAACCTTTTTTAATAGTAAGGTTAATTTTAAAACTTCATACTAATTTTTCAAACAAACCCTAAATAATGTTTCAGTTTGTCAACTTTTAAAGGAAAGCAATAACGATATGACATTGATGTACGATAGCAATAAAGATATGACATGGACGTAAGTCAAACTTTTTTAATAGTTAGGCTATTTTAATACTTATGCGCATGAAATATGATATTATTTATTTTCAGAAAAGCTTGATCTAAGTTGAATTCTCGTTACATTAACCAAAATAAATTTTAGATTTATCTATTTGATATCTAATTCACTATCCAATTCTCAATGTCATACGTCTTAATTTTTATGAGTATTTAAGCAATTAAATATATACAATTTTAGGGTGAGTGTTGAGATTTATTGAAAAAAAAATCAGAATGGAATAATACTAAAAGAGAATTACCGAATACCAACGGCTACCGTACCTAGCTACTAATCTTGTTAAGAACTACGTTCTAAAAAGGATAGAATCCAGATACAATATTTAAACATTTTATTATGTATTTTATTTTAATAAAGACATGACAAGCAAAAATTCTTTAGAATTAATATTATATTATTACATCATAAAATATATTACATTTTTTTTCTTAAAAATAATATCTTATCCGTAAAGGATCTTGCTGTCCATATCTTGATGGTTCTGGGAGTTACATGTAGGCATTTCCAGAAGTATCTCGTTGGACATGGGGACAACTGTCCTGCCCATCCTCGAATGATACCTAAAAAATTTGGAGTTAGTTAGATCTTCAAGTACATAATGTTTTGTCATCTACTGATCTATTCTAACCAATCCAAGCTATTTGAAAATTTTGATGTTGCCCGTATTGGTGAATGGTCGCATCACATATATTGACGATTTTCTTACTGTTCTTATCATGAGAAAGTGTTTTATTGGCAGAACCAGACGCATGCCTCCACGCTTTTTCAATGACCAAAATAGAAATCGAAGTAACAATTGCTTTAGTTGATCAATCAGAACTCTGTTACAAACGTGACATTCTGGTTATTTATAATGACCTTTCCAGTGTACCCAAATAAAAAATCACCTTTCCACTATCACTTAACCAAGTGTGATAGGAAACCAAGTGGATGAAGTTAATTATAGTATTACCTCTCTCATGATGAACTGTCCAACAGGAAAATAGCACGAAAGAACAGAATTCAGTACAGCAACACAGAAGTCTGTTTGTTTGTTTGTTTTTCAAATTACAGATAGAACAACGAGTCGCCCACCTTCGGGGAGTCTACCTTTTCCCAAAATAGTCCATGAATTATGCTCATCTTCCAATCACATATTCTGCGTGTTATTTAATATTTATTCTGTATGATAATTTTTAATACCTCGTGTTAAACTCTTGCACAAGGAAGGCATACTTGAAGCCTGAAGCTAAATCATGTTTAATGTCATTATAGGTACTTGCTATTAAGTGATAAGCCAATATCAGGAGTATCATGACGAGGGGGGAGCGCCAATATCAGTCATGACAAAATAGAATTGCTCCCGCAAGAACAAAACCTGTAAAAATTCATGAATAGCTAGTTAAGTTCTTTCTCGGTGTGGCCACTGTTTAAGTATTATACTAAAGATAACATTTGAACATAAGGCAACAATTTTCACTTAATATTTATTTTCTTTGGAAAAATTTCCCTACTAATATCTGTTCAAACTCCAAGTGATAGTCTTGAACCAATTGTGTCAACCTTGTAACTGAGAGGTTTCAATCTTTCAGTGGCTATAGACACATAATAAGGAACAAAAGCAAAGTCTATAGTTTCATCATCAGTGCCTTCCCGCATGCAAATTAAACCAAAGACATGAGACTAATATTGGGTAAAATACCAGAAAAGAGGTTTCAACAAATGGACATTACCTCTTCCTGAAGCAAGGTAGGGAGATTTTCAGTTGTTACAAGGCCTGTAACTTCCACCCGCAGCTTTTCTTCTTTAATGCCTGACCATGTATGTAAGGGCAAACCCAATATAAGCACTGTTAGAACGTCTGCAGTAGATGGGTGCATTCCGATGCACCATCCTTCTTCAGAAAGACATAATCTACTTGGCTCCCTTTGACATAAAGGGACCAACACATCAACTCCTTGGT
Source organism: Biancaea sappan (assembly GCA_037074585.1). Lineage (NCBI taxonomy): Eukaryota > Viridiplantae > Streptophyta > Magnoliopsida > Fabales > Fabaceae > Biancaea > Biancaea sappan. Next base: position 8,355,095 of record CM073492.1, on the reverse strand, counting down.
CACAGCCACCAGTTTTAACAGTTCCAGAAACCAATATTGCTGGATTTTCACTATCAGCATCTAACTGCTGCACGTTTATTTGACAGCAGCATTTCTCACCTAACAAACCTAGCCTATCACAACCTGTCAAAAGATCCGCCCCTTGGCAACAAACACAAGCAGCAAGTGCAGGCAAGGTATCTTTATCACCAAGGTTTGCATATATATCGCAACACAAACTTTCAGAATTCAACCATCTGGCCACATGTTTGAAGAGTGAAGTTGCTCGAATTTGTTCCAATACCTCTGCCTGAAATGTCAAGCTCTCAATTATTACAGTCCTAGATATATTAGTTTTTTAAGTTTTCTTAAATAAATGAAGGTTGTGATATGTAAATGAAAATGTTAACATCTTTCAAGAGTGTCAACTTTTTTCCCATAATAGGAAAATAGTAACCTTGATAGTTAGCCTTCCTCTCTCCTCTTCACTTAATGTAAGATTTCCGTCCTCTTGCCTGCGAACTTCAGCGACCCATGTGATGAACCCTCTCAATTCAACAGGAGGAGACTGAAATATAGCGGAGAGTACTTGCTGAATGTCTTTTAAATCCTCTGACTTCACAAGGAGAGGTATGTCTTCAGTTAAGTATCTAGCAACACTGTTCCAACCTTCATGTCTACAACTCTGCATATAAATTGAATTTAATCGTTTGCTGTAATATACAAAGACAAACAGTTTGAATGGAAAAAAAAAAAAGAATAAACTATCAAGAGATTGAAGAATTAGTAACCTAGAACTACATGAAAGTTAATCCATGAAAAAAAAAAAAGGGTTGAAATAAAGCACACATAAATGACAAGAAGTATACTCCTTACATATAATTAAATATAGAATGCTGGACTTCTGATTGTTCAATATAATTGCACAAGTAAAATGCACTTGTATTCGACTCTACCATAATAGTTTTATACTGAGTCAAATCATGCAGTACATATAAATTTATCATTCAGAAACTTTATCTGAGTTCTTTAACGGTGATACTTAGGAAAAATTAAGATCACAGTACCACAGTATAAAGTACTGACGGTGCCCTGTTAAGCTTTGATAAAATCAAGTACCTGAAAATTACAAATTTCAAAATGTAAACAGAGGAAAACAAGACAAGCTGAAAGCCAAAAAAAAAATGTTTATAAAAGCCTAACCATTTTCATCCCAACAAGTGCACCTGGGTGAGGCTGGCATTATAGTTCAAGGGAACTTTCAAATACCAATTCAAGATAAGCCAAAATTATGTTAGACAGATATCCTAAACCATTTTGGTGGACAGAATACAGAGACAAACAAAAAATCAAAACAGGCAACAGTTTGCAATGTATATAAGGTAGAAACATATTATTTTGTGAAACATCCTGCCCTCTCTGTCCCATTAATGCGACACTCCCTTACAAATTAAGTTCTACACTGTGACAACACTAATATTTTAGTGTAAATTGCAATGATGACTCCAAATAGGTACTTTACTGGATGAATTAAACTAGTTCACCAATGCCTGAAAATAATCAAACAGAAGCTATTCTGCAAAGTTTTCTTTATATCTATTTCTTTTTCATAATTGAGAATGCTTTGCTCATTACTCAAATTAGCAAGGGCATAAATCATAGTTATGAAAATATCATGAGATATATGCCAAAATGGTCTGACCTTAAACGTTTTTAACTTGTACAAGTGAAAATGTTACATATAGTTTTTACTATACTTCAATACTCACACAAGGTGACAATCTTTAGTTTCAAGAAAAAGAAAAGTGCAACAAATGAGACTATTTCAATATAAATCAATTACGAGTTAGTAGATTTCATCCTTTAACTTTGGTACTAAAAAAAGTTTAAAGTAAGAGATCATACCCCCTATGATGTCCAGTTGCTTTATCAATGGTATTCATGGCCTCCCAGAGGAGGGTAAGTGGAACCCAGTGAGGAGGATATTTGAAACGTGCAACATCCAAAATGAGGACCACATCTCTTTCAGCATGATAGCCTCCAAGTGGTGAAAAGTGACCAGTTCCAGTCTGTTACCCAGCAATAAGACAAAAATTTCACCATCTGTATAATCTTTGATGTTTTAATATATTTAGCATGCCCATATTTAAATGATGTCTTAATTCTCTAAATATAATAGATTTGTTAAAAAGATAGGGTCTAGAATTGGATTTATTGTGCACTTGACTGAAAGAGTGGAAATGTAGAAAATGACATACTTTGTACGCTAGTAACTTTTACATATGAGAATGGCCTTTACAACACCTGTTTAAACGCTGCTCTGTGGTATGACACAATCACATGACAATCCTCTGAAGCACAGCATGAAATAACATTCTTGCGAAAATCATCGATTGTGCTTTCATTCGTTCGGAAAGCTTCAACTTTAGCTCCATTGCATCGAGCCAAACATGCAACTTTTCCAAATGTAATCCCTTCCTCTTTAATCTTAGTCAAAGGCTCGCAACAATCCAACATGGAATCATCAAACCATCTCCAAGGGCCTGTTAAATAGCAAGTACTGAAGACATAATTAGTCTAATAAAGTCTCTTCATAGTCAGTGTTGTCAGAGAACATCAGATAAAAGTCTATCCTATTGACGATCTATGAGAGGTTTAAGAACAAGGAAAGACGACCTCCATTCATGTAACCCAATGATTCATTGGAGCTCCAGAACAGGGTAACTTGTATATAATTTTTTTTCTTTTTTGGCCAAGAACTTATGATGTATATAAAGTATATGTTCAGTGCTTGGAACGTACAAAGAAATTAAATGGACTAGCCCCTGATAATTGTTATTAGGGGGAGAAGTGAAGCATTTTGGGGAAAATCTTAAGCAAGACAAGAGATCTTGAAACTAAGTAAACTAATGGGTTGTTTTTGTTGAGCTGGAGAATTTGAAAAAAGATGTAGAGCAACTGTGTGTCTTAAGAATTCTTAAGTACATAAGTCTAAGTGTGTCTGACTGATGGTCTGAGCCTCTGAGGGAATCTAATCATAGTGGAGGGTTTGATTTGTTAGTTGAACGACATGACAACACCATGCTTTGAGAATGTAGCCACTACATGCAAATTCACAGCATGGGGTGATGGTCTGAATAAGAGGTTGATTTTTAAGAAAAGTTGTGAGATCACAAATAGTTCATGCACATGAGATGGGCACATGTGATTAGGAACATGACAGTTTAATAATGTGATGAGATTGCTTTGGTCGAGAGGGTTAGAGAGTGGATGAGGTAGCTCAGCTAAAACTACTAGGCGGTGCACTAGATATATGATCAAGAGTATCTTAATACTAGGCGTTAGCTCTATGCACATATCGAGGTATTTGAATCTATCTCATATTCTTAAAGAGGGGGTGGCCTCTGTCCTAATTATGAGGAAGCACTTCCATCTTGAGTGGGAGTTCTTACTTCTGGAGGGCCACTCTTGACTGAAGTACTTTCTGTTAAGAAGTGGAGGTGCCTTCCTTAACTAGTTGAAGCACCTCTTCATACTAAGTGGAGGCGTGACTACCTCCTTTTAATAGTTTGGCTCATCTTAATAATTGATTTGCTTAATAAATTAATACTTGATGCTGGTCATGTAGGTCCTTACACATTAAAGACAGGCACCAGGGTAAGACAAACAAGCATAAATAAAATTAAAACATAGGATAAAGCTGTGCAATAGCAACAATCTCAAACCCTGACACAAGATTCTTAACGGTAAGGAAAAAAAAAAAAGGTTTGGGTGTCTCTCTGTTATGAAGTAAATTTGAATCCTTTTTTATCATCTTACGCTATTGTGTTACAATAGAATGTGAGTACTATAGAGGCTCTATTGGAAGATATTATTATAAATATTGGAGATCAGATTTGATTACCCTTCAGAACTCTGTTATCGAGAATCCTCGTTAAAAATTTTAAAAAGCAATGGAAAACACACCTTTCCATTTTCTACCAGGGTCAATAGCAAGCGCATTAAGGACGACTGCAAGTGCGGCCAGTCCACAATACGCAGGTTCAGATTGTGTCTGATAGTAGGATATTAATTTGAAGAAGCCTTCCACGGTTCCTTGTGCAAGAGCTTCAGCGAATATTTTCTGTATAACTCAAAAGTATTCATCAAAAAAGCTCATTCGAAGAATTCATTTACGAAGGCAAAAACTAGGGATTTGATAATTTATTTGGATGAAGTAACGACTTACCTTGCCTTCCGGTGAAGCAAACTCGATTGCGGGAGGAGAAGGGAGGACCCGGCGGTAGAGACCTGGAGTTGTCATAGTTGATTTCAAAGATGAGTAAGGTTACTGATTTTAGTTTCTACCTCTTCGATTCGTTTTTGAGCCTTTATAAACTTTCGAATCTAAATATCATGAACGCCCGTTTAACATGGACATGGAATATTTTCGTACTGTTAATGGCGGACCTGTTATTTTTTGTCTCTAGTCAGAAGAATAATTTCCTGCTTTTGACTTCTGAAATATCATCAACATTTTGTCACCTGTTTTCTTTGTTTTTGGCAACCCTAAGGTCTCAGCGTTGTTCTAAAAGCAACAGCTTGAACTAATTTGATTGGATCATATTAACTAATTAAAATAATTTGATAGGATAGTTAAAATTTTTATTGAATTTGATTATAACCAAACAAATTTAATCTAGTCTGTCTTAGTTTAAAAACTTTAGTTATCACATGTACAATTCACGAGTTAATAGAAATGTAACTATTTTTGTTTATTAAATAAATAAATAAAAATAATTAATATATATATAAAAAAATAAGTGTATAAAAATAATGAGACATTTAGTTCATATAAAAATATATATACTTTTTATTCATTAGATATAATGGCCTTGAAGATTGAATGTAAACAACGTCAAATGAAAAGAAAAAAATAAAGTATTACATGAATTAATTTAGATAAATATATTAATGATCAAAATAGAGTTAAAATAAAAGTTATTGACCTCTAATATAAATTTTGGATACTTTTTTATACATTACACTAGTAGTGTTTCTCACTGGATTATCATACTTATCAAATATCAGAATCTTTAATCTCGTTATACTTTTCATTCTTGAAATAACAACATAAAATTGATCATAACTAAAAATAGGATTTGCAAGATATAATCAAACTAAAGAAAGTGATTGTTTATATTTATAGCAAAAGCTCGAAAAAAATATACGTGCGAAAACAATAATAACGAATGAAATATAGAAAAAGAAATAGATACAAAAATTATGAGTTATTATAAAAAAAATATAAAACAACTTTGTTATAAAGTATTAAAAAGAACATAATGCCCAAGACCCTCATTTGCAGGCAGTCACAGGACGGCCCATGGGCCTAGTCCTGTTCTAACATTATTATAAAGAGTGACATAAATAGAGATTAATATATTAATGATAAGAAAAAAAATAAAATAAAATTTACTTGCCTCTAACAAAACTTTGTCAATGTTTTTGTAGAAACTCATTAGTATTATACATAGATGACTGCGTAGAAAGTTGGTGTGGCATTTGAGTTGATACATCACAATCCAATTTAAAGTTACAATCATAAATGGAAAAAAAACTTTCAAATAAATTGTCACGACCCGTTTTCTAGGCACATGACCGGCACAATGATGAATCTCTCATCACTGTAAGCCTTCCGATAAATATATCAAATTTTCTTATCTGAAAATCATAGAGATGATTTGCATGTAATAATATATTATCAATTTAAAATACATTATTATACTGACATACAAGCCAAATGTCGAACCCCTGACCTAGATGTCCTAGACGATTACAGAGCAACATAATCTATAACAAAAGAGGGGTCTACCCGACAACGGGAAGGTCCAAAGTGATCTACTCCTCTAGCAGATATTCTTCGCTGGCAACCTGATCTGAACAAAAAGGTTGTACAAACAGTGTGAGCTTTTAAACTCAATGAGCGAATCGGCCTCGCGTTAATAAAATTCAAATACATTACCAGTCATGCAAGCATATCCAAAGGCTCATACTCAACCAATAGACAGAAGATAAAAATTCATCCAATTCAACAAACGTTACTAGTACTCGTCAATGGCAATATATCCCAGAGAGCGCACACAGGCCGGCTCACCAATTATGTATATTTCCGCCATGACGCACAACATCATCCTCTTACATACAAGAAGATAAAAATTCATCCAATTCAACAAACGTTACTAGTACTCGTCAATGGCAATATATCCCGGAGAGCGCACACAGGCCGGCTCACCAATTATATATATTTCCGCCATGACGCACAACCTCATCGTCTTAGTTAGGGCGCCTCACGGATTTATCACCAATCTGGGCTATATCCCTACTGAGGGAATCGTTGTCTCCACACTCATTGGTCAAGACACCCTGTCAACCGGGTTTTCCGCCTTGCCGTGAGAGGGGGTACTGTCCCGCTCAATCACAATCAATAGTACAACAGTTCATATCATAATCAGAAGTGTCACGACCCGTTTTCTGGGCACATGACCGGCACAATGATGAATCTCTCATCACTGTAAGCCTTCCGATAAATATATCAAATTTTCTTATCTGAAAATCATAGATTATCAATTTAAAATACATTATTATACTGACATACAAGCCAAATGTCGAACCCCTGAACTAGATGTCCTAGACGATTACAGAGCAACATAATCTATAACAGAAGAGAGGTCTACCCGACAACGGGAAGGTCCAAAGTGATCTACTCCTCTAGCAGATATTCTTCATGGCAACCTGATCTGAACAAAAAGGTTGTACAAACAATGTGAGCTTTTAAACTCAATGAGCGAATCGGCCTCGCATTAATAAAATTCAAATACATTACCAGTCATGCAAGCATATCCAAAGGCTCATACTCAACCAATAGACAGAAGATAAAAATTTATCCAATTCAACAAACGTTACTAGTACTCGTCAATGGCAATATATCCCGAAGAGCGCACACAGGCCGGCTCACCAATTATGTATATTTCCGCCATGACGCACAACATCATCCTCTTACATACAAGATAAAAATTCATCCAATTCAACAAACGTTACTAGTACTCGTCAATGGCAATATATCCCGGAGAGCGCACACAGGCCGGCTCACCAATTATGTATATTTCCGCCATGACGCACAACCTCATCCTCTTAGCTAGGGCGCCTCACGGATTTATCACCAATCCGGGCTATATCCCTACTGAGGGAATCGTTGTCTCCACACTCATTGGTCAAGACACCCTGTCAACCGGGTTTTCCGCCTTGCCGTGAGAGGGGGTACTGTCCCGCTCAATCACAATCAATAGCATTTCATATCATAATCAGAAGCTCAATATAATATTCATCCATATAACAGGTATAGTATATTACTATATTATGGATTTATAGACCACATATCAAGATAACAATTAATCCATTTTTGAAAACATTCAAACTTCACATCATCATAAGATACTTATTTCATTTTATCCATACTTATGGATTAATTATCTCATTTAGATTCGTCATTCTGAATCCAATTTCCCCATATGAATCTTGGGAGTGTCCTACGACATACTTTTTATCACCAGTAATGCTAAAACTCTATTAAAACGGGGTCGTTTCACTCACTTGGATTCCGTACGAACATCGCTTCTCTAAGTCATTACAGACAAGAGTACACAGATGAATTTCAGTATTCCGCTACGGAGATTTTCATGAAAGATTAGAGAAAACAAGTTAGGATTGTTTTCATACAGATACTGTTCATACGTACGGTTACTGTTCATATATACGGTTACTATTCATATAGTCACTATTCATACGTACGGTCACTATTCATATGTACGGTCACTATTCATACGTACGATCACTATTCATACCAGAAATAGAGAATACAATCTGTAAAAGAGTACACCAGGTAAGTTCCCAGGAAAGAGTGGAGGGTCACACTGGACACACTTAAAAACCAGGTCTTTCCTTAGCCAGAACTTTCCTAGACATGTATTCTTCACAGTTTACATTCTATTTCGGTAATCAGAGAATCAAAATAACATATAAACAGCTAAGGACAGTTTTTCTGATGTGGAAGATCAGCCAAGGCCGCAACCACAGAGCATACTTAAGAAATTAACTTTTAAAATTTGAAAGACATAGAAAGGGCATAGTATCCTTACCTAAGCTGAAAAGGAAAGGCCCAAAATCTCAGAGGCCTAGCTTTGGAGTAAGAGAAACTTAAGGAGAGAAGAAGAGAAGTTGAAGGTGTGAGTTTAGAAGTGAAATGGAAGGGCCTATTTATAGCAAAAGTCAAGGGTACTATTTGACACTATGCGCTAATAAAATATTCAATTTACTATTCATGAAAATGACATTTCTAATAATGCAGTTACTGTGCACCTCACGATCGAAAATTTTTCTGTTATTACTATTGGAAACTTAAAAGGGAAAAATATCCTTTCACCTTAAACCTTTAAGTTTCTTTTCAAATCAGTCCTTTCACTTTAGTCCCTGAGGGTATTTTCACACATAAAACGTCAGTTTCTCCTACGAACTTCTTTCTAGTTTTCTCTTATGACCAAACAACATCTAGTACTTGACATTTCAATTGTATAAATGAACAGTATCATATACGTAAATAGTATTATACATGTGAATAGTACCGTATACTGAAATAGTAACAGTAGTTTGTAAACAAATATTTATATTTTATTTTTCTTGGGTATTACATTATCACCCCCTTAAGAGAATTCGGTCCCCCGAATTCAAAACTCATTTCAAGACTGAAATAAGTGTGATTACTTCGTCTATATCTCATCCTTTGTATCTCTTTCTTTCCAAACCTCTTCACATCCTTGGTAAGATTTACAAGAACATTATACCATTGACTGTGAACTCTAAACCGCATTATCAATAATTTGCATAAGACTTTTGCCTTTTCTAAATAGCAAACAATCTCTTCCTCATCAGTTTGATCTTCTCCACAACCTTTTGTACCATAAAGTGTCTCATCCTCATAACCTTTACCAAACTCAAACCACCTAATCAAAGACGAACTCTGTCTATATGTAAAACCTCAAATAGGTGTCATCTCAAAAGTGGCACGTGGTCTTTCCAGTTCACATTGAATATCAGAACACATGTTTCCACACACATAGCTTATAACTTTTACGAATACAAGCACCCTACCCGAAGGCATCATTTTAGCCATAAGCAATACTCTTGCCCGAAGGCGATCCTTCTACCTTAAGGCGACACTCTCAGCTGATGGCGTCATATAGAAGGAAAAATCACATGAAATTATTACATAAATCTCTAGGAAGAATAATCCTAGAAAATGTGTTAAGTAAATAATATACTCCTCATGCATAATTATAAAATAATTATATATGGAAATTCCTCTCACCTCAATGACTCATATAGAGTTGTATTCCTTCAAGGCTTAGGGCAAACCCATAGTTCTCTATATATAGGTTCATAAAATACTTATTCAGCATTCCTCCATAGCTCAGAAGTACAATGAAATATCATTTTAGTAACTCTGCTCAGTCAAAAAGATATTACCATACTATGCTTTAGAATCAAGTATGAAATATAACAAGTCCAACATCTTCTCATTCCTCAAGTTCTTTCAGTAAAATGAATCACTTCAACAAAGAAGATCTAGATACTAACTTAAATTTTATTTCTAGTACATAGATAATTTTAATACGTGAAGCTTACACCAAATGTAGCTTTAGGTACAAACAAAAGAAAAATAAATTAAGGACGAGGAGGCTTTTGAAATGTAAAAGGTGCTCCAGGTCTAGAAGAGGAAGGTGCTTCAGACCTTAAGGAGGAAGCTAATCGTTGCAGTCTAGAAAGAGTTTCTGGAGGAAGCGCCTGAGAAATTTGGCGAAGAGCATAAGTCACTCCGTTCATACAGTCAATACACCTTGCTTGTTGATCACGAAAATTTTGAGTTGCAAACATTGAATGTCTATCAACTCGATTAGCCAGTTCCCCGAAACGACGGTTTATCAGTTTCTCTTGGTTTTCAAAGAGACGACTTATTAGTCGCTTCTGGTCCTCTATCTTGTATTCCAGGCTCTCTATCCTACGTTCCAGGAATGCAAGCTTATTTTCTGAGGATGTTGCAGTACTGTCCTCCTCCAACTCTATTACATCCCTCTTTCTCTTCTTAATTTCTGGTGACCTGTCTACAGGTCTCTTCCCTTTGTTGTTTCCGAGACTTAGATTTAAATCAAGCTCTACATTGCCAGTCTCAAAATTCAAGTTGAAAGACTTATTATCGGCCATTGCTCTAGGGATCTCAGAAATAACTTCGAATGAGAAAGGAATGGAGATTGAGAAATAGGTATGTAATGAAAGAAGTAGGTTTGCTTGGTGCGATGAGTAGGGTAACGGGCATACAAGATTTATAGACAACCCGAAGCCCCTGGAGCTAAAGCCACCACAACCTACACGCCGCTTGCTATAAGGTTTACAGATCACATACGTCGCAATGCCAGCAATTAATGTCGGACATGCAAGTAAATAGTAAATATAATTTAATGCAATTAACATAAGTCAAAGATTTCCTCAAAAAAAAAATTTCGGCTAATCTTGACCTTTCGCAAAGTTCTGACTAACTACGCTCTTTAGTCTGAGATTTTCTCCCTCTAAACTTGTTTTATTCTGTAATCCTATATCACGATGTCCCTCTATGATTAGGTCGCCTCATATTGGTCGTATCTTAGATTCTAATCGGTGTCTTTACTCTAGACTTACACATAATATATGTATATCAATATATATATTTTAAAACAAAGTTAACTGCTTACGGTCACATGCCTTAAGCATTATCATGATGTAAGGAAATCACTGCCTTTCATTTGCCCACGAGAGCATTATATGTAAGTATATGTAACCATGAAGATATATCATCATCTACACATTTTATTCTATCCAAGTCATTTTGATTTCACATCTCTATGAGTATATGTAGGATAATCACATATTCTCCTTGATCGTAGCCTTCACTCATTATGCATGAATAACATACATAAATGTAATTACAACATGATTCAATCAATTATGTATATTATACTCAACTGAAGGCTCTTAAGAACTACACAATAAAACGGAGAAATGTATTTCAGTTCATCATAAAAGCATCCAAGGCAATCTTTGATAGCTATGTTATCAACTTCTTTGAATTTCGGAAAATGCCAACGGGAGAAATGGGAAAACCGAGTAAAATCGGCCGCAAATCCACCGAATACTGACTTTCGTGGTTTTGGCATTAATGCAACGCGCTATCGGTGTGCACGCCTACCCTAGACTTCTGGCTTCCAGCTTGCAGAAATCCATAGGTTGATCGTGTAGGGGTGCGGTGAAGAGATATCTTCTTTGTCTCTTAGTCCAAATTTTTTCTCTATAAAAACCTTCTCAGCGTTCTCAGTTACCACACCACAAAGAGTAATAATCTCCGAGCCTACAATCCCCCAGTATTCCTCTCGCCTCATACTCTTATAAAAATTTCTAAATTTTTCCAAATCATGTCCGCAAGGAAGTACATTGATCTCACAGTAGAGGCTAAGGAAGAAGAGCTCGACTTAAACTTAAGTCTGGGCAAAGACAAGGGCAAAAGACCTTTTGAGGGGTCTCCACAGAAGCAGAAGGAGAAGAAAATGAAGAAGATCGAGGAAGCTGAGGACACTAGCACGGGCCATACCTCGGAGGACAAAATCGCCTGTCTAGAGCAGGAGGTGAAAAATCTGAAAAAGATGATAGGAGACCTGGAGAAGTTAACTAAACGCAATCATGCAGAAATGACTTCAAGAATAGACAGGTTCTTCTATTGGTCTACCCAGTGCTTCTGCAATCAACAACAAAGAAGTGTTGATTGTATGAATGGGATTTACACTACCCTCCGCGACATTGCTATGTCCCTTGCTCCAAGGAATGGTCGAGGGGTGATGATACAATACAACCCTTCTAATCCGAGACCACCTCGCTTTTAGATTACTCATACATGAGTAAACTTCTTCTTTTTTTGCAATGTAATCCTTCAGTTTTTTTTGTTTTTAATGCAAGTGGTTTCTTTTATTGGCTGGTACCCTAAAATAATATAGCTACACAAATTCAATCATGAATTCAGCTTATAAAATCCACCATATAAAAATTTGATCCGACAACAACGGAATCAAAACAAGTAATAACCTTTCCTTTACTAAGTACAAAAAGTGTGGCCATATCTGTCTAAAACTAAAACTGAGAACATAATTTCTAAGAAGAGATAAGTCTCGGAGGGAAAGGAAATGGAAACATCCTACAGGACCTTCAGTAGAGCCGTCTCTCTATAATTGTGCCCGGGTTCACAACGATAGAGGAGGTCCTACTAAGGTTACCTTGCTCTGTAATCACTAGGAGACCTAACAACCTTTGCTCTGATACCAACTTTGTCACGACCCGTTTTCTGGGCACATGACCGGCACAATGATGAATCTCTCATCACTGTAAGCCTTCCGATAAATATATCAAATTTTCTTATCTGAAAATCATAGATTATCAATTTAAAATACATTATTATACTGACATACAAGCCAAATGTCGAACCCCTGAACTAGATGTCCTAGACGATTACAGAGCAACATAATCTATAACAGAAGAGAGGTCTACCCGACAACGGGAAGGTCCAAAGTGATCTACTCCTCTAGCAGATATTCTTCATGGCAACCTGATCTGAACAAAAAGGTTGTACAAACAATGTGAGCTTTTAAACTCAATGAGCGAATCGGCCTCGCATTAATAAAATTCAAATACATTACCAGTCATGCAAGCATATCCAAAGGCTCATACTCAACCAATAGACAGAAGATAAAAATTTATCCAATTCAACAAACGTTACTAGTACTCGTCAATGGCAATATATCCCGAAGAGCGCACACAGGCCGGCTCACCAATTATGTATATTTCCGCCATGACGCACAACATCATCCTCTTACATACAAGATAAAAATTCATCCAATTCAACAAACGTTACTAGTACTCGTCAATGGCAATATATCCCGGAGAGCGCACACAGGCCGGCTCACCAATTATGTATATTTCCGCCATGACGCACAACCTCATCCTCTTAGCTAGGGCGCCTCACGGATTTATCACCAATCCGGGCTATATCCCTACTGAGGGAATCGTTGTCTCCACACTCATTGGTCAAGACACCCTGTCAACCGGGTTTTCCGCCTTGCCGTGAGAGGGGGTACTGTCCCGCTCAATCACAATCAATAGCATTTCATATCATAATCAGAAGCTCAATATAATATTCATCCATATAACAGGTATAATATATTACTATATTATGGATTTATAGACCACATATCAAGATAACAATTAATCCATTTTTGAAAACATTCAAACTTCACATCATCATAAGATACTTATTTCATTTTATCCATACTTATGGATTAATTATCTCATTTAGATTCGTCATTCTGAATCCAATTTCCCCATATGAATCTTGGGAGTGTCCTACGACATACTTTTTATCACCAGTAATGCTAAAACTCTATTAAAACGGGGTCGTTTCACTCACTTGGATTCCGTACGAACATCGCTTCTCTAAGTCATTACAGACAAGAGTACACAGATGAATTTCAGTATTCCGCTACGGAGATTTTCATGAAAGATTAGAGAAAACAAGTTAGGATTGTTTTCATACAGATACTGTTCATACGTACGGTTACTGTTCATATATACGGTTACTATTCATATAGTCACTATTCATACGTACGGTCACTATTCATATGTACGGTCACTATTCATACGTACGATCACTATTCATACCAGAAATAGAGAATACAATCTGTAAAAGAGTACACCAGGTAAGTTCCCAGGAAAGAGTGGAGGGTCACACTGGACACACTTAAAAACCAGGTCTTTCCTTAGCCAGAACTTTCCTAGACATGTATTCTTCACAGTTTACATTCTATTTCGGTAATCAGAGAATCAAAATAACATATAAACAGCTAAGGACAGTTTTTCTGATGTGGAAGATCAGCCAAGGCCGCAACCACAGAGCATACTTAAGAAATTAACTTTTAAAATTTGAAAGACATAGAAAGGGCATAGTATCCTTACCTAAGCTGAAAAGGAAAGGCCCAAAATCTCAGAGGCCTAGCTTTGGAGTAAGAGAAACTTAAGGAGAGAAGAAGAGAAGTTGAAGGTGTGAGTTTAGAAGTGAAATGGAAGGGCCTATTTATAGCAAAAGTCAAGGGTACTATTTGACACTATGCGCTAATAAAATATTCAATTTACTATTCATGAAAATGACATTTCTAATAATGCAGTTACTGTGCACCTCACGATCGAAAATTTTTCTGTTATTACTATTGGAAACTTAAAAGGGAAAAATATCCTTTCACCTTAAACCTTTAAGTTTCTTTTCAAATCAGTCCTTTCACTTTAGTCCCTGAGGGTATTTTCACACATAAAACGTCAGTTTCTCCTACGAACTTCTTTCTAGTTTTCTCTTATGACCAAACAACATCTAGTACTTGACATTTCGATTGTATAAATGAACAGTATCATATACGTAAATAGTATTATACATGTGAATAGTACCGTATACTGAAATAGTAACAGTAGTTTGTAAACAAATATTTATATTTTATTTTTCTTGGGTATTACAAGAAGCACAATATAATATTCATCCATATAACAGGTATAGTATATAATTATATTATAGCTTTATAAACCACAATTCAAGAGATTCAATCTTCACATCATCATGAGATACTTGATTTTTCTTATCCATACTTCTGGATTAATTATCTCATTATATTCGTCATTCTGAATCCAATTTCCCCCTATGAATTTTGGGAGTGTCTTACGACATACTTTTTATCACCAATAATGCTAAAACTCTATTAAAACGGGGTCGTTTCACTCACTTGGTGTAATACCCGTCAAAAAAAAAATTATGTCTACTTAAATTTTTACGTAAATTTTATCTTGGCTGTGTATGATGTTGAAAATATGAATTTTCAATTATAAATTGAATAAATTGTGAGATATAATGAATGGTACGTTATGGAATTTATCCTATTAAGTAAAATACAATTCAAAAGTGGAATTTAGAATGTATAGCTGAAAGTGAGACTGGTAGATGTAATAGTATATGAGAATGGTAGATGAAAACTGGTAGATGAAATAGTATAAGAGAATGGTAGATGAAAACTGGTAAGTGAAACTGGTAGATGAAATAGTATAAGAGAATGGTAGATGAAAACTGGTAAGTGAAACTGGTAGATGAAATAGTATAGGAGAATGGTAGATGGAATAGTAGCAAATAGTACCATAACTTCTCCTATAAATAGGCCCTTCCATTTCACTTCTAAACACACACCTTCAGATTCTATTCTCTCCTCTCCTCTAATTCTTCTGATTCTGGTGTTAAGATTCTGAGTTATTATAAAAGTCATCCTTTATAGCTTGGATTCGAGGTGAGGGAATATTCTACTATGCTCTTTTAAATTCTTATAATAATTTAGAGGTTAAATTCTTAGTATGCTCTGTGGTTGCGGCCTTAGCTGATCTTCCATATCAGAAAGGAACTAACCTCGATTGTTTAAGAATTATTTATTGATTACTAAGATACTGTGAGGGTACTATATTTTTACAAATACCTGTGTGATAAGTTCTTAGTATGCTCTGTGGTTGCGGCCTTAGCCGATCCTCCATATCAGAAAGGAATTATCCTCAGCTACTTGAAAATTATTTCTGATTATCGCATATATAAATAGTACCATACCGTAAATAGTATTTTACAGTACATATGAACAGTGCTGTATTTATGAATAGTATCACACTGTACAATATCATACGTACATATGAACAGTGACATATTCATGAATAGTATCGTACCGTAGTTGTGAATAGTATTATACCGTACTTATGAATAGTACTGTATTTATGAATAGTATTATACGTACATATGAATAGTGACATAGTCATGAATAGTATCGTACCATATTTGTAAATAGTATTATATCGTACTTATGAACAGTACCATATTTATAAATAGTATCATACGTACATATAAATAGTGACATATTCATGAATAGTATCATATCGTATTTGTAAATAGTATTATATCATACTTATGAACAGTACTGTATTTATGAATAGTATCATACGAACAGTGACATATTCATAAATAGTATTGTACCGTATTTGTAAATAGTATTATACTGTACTTATGAATAGTGTCGTATTTATGAATAGTATCATACAGTACATATGAACAATATCATACGTACATATGAACAGTGACATATTCGTGAATAGAATCGTACCATATTTGTGAATGGTATTGTACGTACATGTGAACAGTGCCATATTTATGAAGAGTGTCATATACTATATATGTGAACAACATCACATACATGGGTAGTATTGTGTGTAAGGTTGAATTATTGTTATGTTTGTGATTGATGGAGAATGTTACGGGGACGGGTCCCTGTGTGGGAGGAAAAAGGGAGGAGCAGGAGATAATAAGGGTGGCAAATTATGTTAAACAAAAATTTGTTCCAATACAAAGAGTATTGAAAATATAGGGGTGAAATAAGGGAGGCATTTATGAAAGCAGTAATAAGGGAGGATGCGGCAGGGGCCGTGGGACAACGACCACCTTATGTGGATTGGACCCGAAAAATGTCTGGGAATTTAATTTGGAACTATATGATATGTTTTGTGATTTTATATGATTGTTTCTTATGTTTGTGATAGAATAATATATTTCCTCACTGAGTAAAATATACTCATGCCATTCCTCCCCTCACAGATTCTCAAGAAGAAGTAGACGCACAACCAGCTAATCGTTCGAGTCCTCAACCCCATTGATCGGGGGTAAATATTTGTTATTATGTAAAACTTTATCAAAAGTATTATAGTAGTAGCTCTGTAATTTGGGTAGGTAAATCTTGGACGAACAATGCTCGTTGAGAATATCATTTATTAATAAATAAATGGATATATTTGAAATATTTATTGTACTCTCTTTCATGAGATAGCATTTTTATATATATCAAATTGGTACGGAATTAGGCTTACGGTGGTGAGGTAAAAGCTCATCTATCGTGCCGGTCACGTGCGTAAGTTAGAGGCGTGACAAAGTTGGTATCAGAGGTTTGGGATTAGGTCTCCTACTAATTACAGAGCAAGGTATCCTTAGTGGAATCTTTTCTATTACTATGAGCCCGGGTATAGTAATAGTAAAAAACTCCACCAAAGGACCTATAGGGATGTCATGTCACATTTTCTTTCCTAAATTGTTGTTCTTTAGAACGTCGTTAAATGTCAAAAAAATTGTAGATTCGAAATGCCTTTTTCGCAACATGAGAT
This sequence comes from Biancaea sappan, assembly GCA_037074585.1. Classification (NCBI taxonomy): domain Eukaryota; kingdom Viridiplantae; phylum Streptophyta; class Magnoliopsida; order Fabales; family Fabaceae; genus Biancaea; species Biancaea sappan. The sequence continues at coordinate 8,337,731 of CM073492.1, read as the reverse complement.
ATAAGAAAGAGAACGTGAGACCTCGGAAGAAGCCTCATCTCTTCCTCAAATGTTAACTACTCGGGACCAAGGGAAGGGTCGAGAAAAGGAAGGAAATCCTGAGCATGACAAAGGCACTTACGATATGCAGAAACCAGTAAAAATACCCCATGTAAGGGAAGGAGCATCTCCCCAACCAGATAATGTACAACTTATGGCTTTCATCTCAAGTATGCAAGTCACCATAGAAACGATGGCGACTGGTTTCCAAGATGCCATACAGGCTATAACGGTTGTGGTAGCTAAGTAGAATGTTGAAACGAGTCCTCCGATAATATCGGTCCCTACGACTATTCAACCTACAACTAATAAGGTTTCAGAGTTTCTCAAATTACAACCGCCTACTTTTTCAGGGTTAGAGGATAAGGACCCTCAAGAATTCTTATATCATTCAATTTTAGGATGGTCTGCTGATAGTATGATTGAAATGGCCGCTTTCCAGTTTCGAAATGATGCTAGTGATTGATGGGAAACATGGCTGGCAGGCCGACCCATAGGAGCCTCGACAGTCACCTGGGGAGAATTTAGGGAGACTTTTACAGAACGGTTTCTTCTAGAAACCCTTCAGATGGCTCGAGAGCAAGAATTTGAGCGACTAACTCAAGGCCCGGAGATGTCCATTGAAGAATACAATACTAAGTTTGTTCGCCTTGCTCGCTATGCACCCCATATGGTACCAAATGACAAGCGTCGAATTAGGCGATTTATAGTTTGATATCCCCACAAATCAATGTTTACCCGTCATATGAAGCGGTGGTTGAAGCTGTACGGATGGTCAAATATGGGCATAAAACAAAAAGTAACAATTTTAAGAAAAGAGGGCAGACACGTGTCTATGCTCTTACTCGACAAGATGCACAGGCCTCCAATGCAGTAGTCACAAGTACTCTTCTTATGTATTCTCATAAGGCATGTGTGTTGTTTGACCCTGGTTCTACCCACTCGTATGTGTCACCTCTATTTGCCAAGAGGTTCAAGTCTAAACCAGTTATACTGGACGAACCATTTCTGGTAGCTACACCAATAGGGGAAACCCTAGTAGTCAGATCTGGATATCGTTCTTGTAAGGTAACTATTAAGGACATGGAAACGGAGGTAGATCTCATGCTTCTTAGTATGACAGACTACGATATAATTTTAGACATGGACTGGTTATCCTCATGCCATGCTACATTGAATTGTCATGACAAAACTATTTCATTTAGTATATTGGGTGGAAATAATTTCATATTTCAGGGAGACCAAAGCAAGGTTTCCTGTAACATAATATCTATGATAACCGCTCGACGTATGTTACGAAAAGGTTGTCATGGATTTCTGGCCTTTGTTAAAGATACAGACAAGGAGGAACGAAGTCTTGAACAAATACCAGTGGTTAGTGAATTCTCAGATATATTTCTGGAAAATCTACCTGGTTTACCACCAGAAAGGGATATTGAATTTAATATTGAATTGGTTTCGGGCACTCGACCAATTTCAATTCCTCTTTACCGTATGACACCCGCAGAGTTGAAAGAGCTTAAAGAGCAATTACAAGACCTGCTGGATAAGGGGTTTATTCACCCAAGTTTTTCACCTTGGGGTGCCCCAGTACTCTTTGTAAGAAAGAAAGATGGCTCTTTAAAACTGTGCATAGATTACCGACAGTTAAACAAAGTCACGGTAAAGAATAAATATCCTTTACCAAGAATTGATGTCATTCTAGTTTATTCTAAAAGTATTGAGGATCATACAGAACATTTGAGAATAGTACTGCAGACTTTGAGGGTACATCAATTATATGCTAAGTTCTCAAAATGTGAATTTTGGATAAGTTAAGTAACATTTTTGGGGCATGTAATCTCCCAAGAAGGTATTCATGTAGATCCAAGTAAAATCGAGGCAGTAAAGCAGTGGCCTAGACTAACAACTGTATATTTTGACGCTTCGAAGGTAGGATTAGGATGTGTATTAATGCAACACGGTAGGATCATTGCTTATGGTTCTCGACAGCTTAAGAAGTATGAACTCAACTACCCCACTCATGATCTAGAAATGGCAACTGTAGTATTTGCTCTAAAGATTTGGAGGCATTACTTGTATGGGGAGACATGTGAGATCTTCACGGATCATAAGAGTCTTAAATATATATTTGATCAAAAAGATCTCGACTTAAGGCAACGGAGATGGATGGAACTCCTGAAGGACTATGACTGTGCCATTCTCTACCATCCAGGAAAGGCAAATATGGTAGCGGATGCCCTCAGTCGGAAGTCAATGGGGAGTCTAGCTCACATTACCACAGTAAAGAGGTCCTTGATTCAGGAATTACAAGAGTTAGAGGCTAGTGGGGTATTCTTTGAGATTACTAAGTCAGGTGCTTTCTTGGCTCACTTGACAGCTAAATCCTCCCTTGTAGAAAGGGTGAAGACAACATTGGAGAATGATGCTGAAATGGTTAAAACTAGAGACAAGGCGAAGGGAAGTTTAATACCGGGTTTTTCAGTAGACGCAGAAGGTGTATTATGGTTTAACGGAAGATTATGTATTCCGAACATTGCACCCTTGAAGCGGGAGATTTTACAAGAGGCTCACGGTGCGCCATATGTTGTTCATTCTGGTGCCAACAAAATGTATCAGGACTTGAAACAAGTTTATTGGTGGGAAGGCATGAAGCGAGATGTGACTGACTTTGTCACTCGATGCTTGACATGTCAGCAAGTCAAATCTGAACATCAGAGACCACTTGGGTTGATGCAGAGGCTTGAGATTCCTGAGTGGAAATGGGAAAGGATTACTATGGACTTTGTGGTAGGTTTGCCCCGATCTTCAAATGGGTACGACTCTATATGGGTTATTGTGGATCGACTTACTAAGTCGGCACATTTTCTTCCTGTTCATACCACCTACAGTGTAGCAAAACTTAGTCGACTATATATAAAGGAGATAGTGAAGCTTCATGGCGTACTAGTATCCATCATATCAGATCGAGGACCCTAGTTCACCTCTCGATTCTGGAGAACTTTTCATAAAGCTCTGGGCACTAGAGTGTGTAACATGGCATATCGCCTAGCTTTACCTTCGGACCTAGAGGGAATACACCCAAGTATTTCATGTATCGATGTTACGTAAGTATCTTTCTGACCCCTCTCACGTCATCCAGCCACAAGACGTGCAGTTTGATAAAACTCTTGTTTATGAAAGGGTGCCAGTAACCATTCTCGATAGACAGGTCAAGAAACTTCGCACCAAGGAAATTCCCATTGTCAAAGTTCTGTGGAGAAATCATTCTCAAGAGGAAGCCACATGGAAAACAGAAGATGAAATGTGGACAAAATATCCATACCTCTTCGAATCGTAAAGTAAGTTTTTGAATTCGGAGGACCGAATTCTTTTAAGGGGGGTAGAATGTAATACCCGTCAAAAAAAAATTATGTCTACTTAAATTTTTACGTAAATTTTATCTTGGCTGTGTATGATGTTGAAAATATGAATTTTCAATTATAAATTGAATAAATTGTGAGATATAATGAATGGTACGTTATGGAATTTATCCTATTAAGTAAAATACAATTCAAAAGTGGAATTTAGAATGTATAGCTGAAAGTGAGACTGGTAGATGTAATAGTATATGAGAACGGTAGATGAAAACTGGTAAGTGAAACTGGTAGATGAAATAGTATAAGAGAATGGTAGATGAAAACTGGTAGATGAAATAGTATAAGAGAATGGTAGATGAAAACTGGTAAGTGAAACTGGTAGATGAAATAGTATAAGAGAATGGTAGATGAAAACTGGTAAGTGAAACTGGTAGATGAAATAGTATAGGAGAATGGTAGATGGAATAGTAGCAAATAGTACCATAACTTCTCCTATAAATAGGCCCTTCCATTTCACTTCTAAACACACACCTTCAGATTCTATTCTCTCCTCTCCTCTAATTCTTCTGATTCTGGTGTTAAGATTCTGAGTTATTATAAAAGTCATCCTTTATAGCTTGGATTCGAGGTGAGGGAATATTCTACTATGCTCTTTTAAATTCTTATAATAATTTAGAGGTTAAATTCTTAGTATGCTCTGTGGTTGCGGCCTTAGCTGATCTTCCATATCAGAAAGGAACTAATCTCGATTGTTTAAGAATTATTTATTGATTACTAAGATACTGTGAGGGTACTATATTTTTACAAATACCTGTGTGATAAGTTCTTAGTATGCTCTGTGGTTGCGGCCTTAGCCGATCCTCCATATCAGAAAGGAATTATCCTCAGCTACTTGAAAATTATTTCTGATTATCGCATATATAAATAGTACCATACCGTAAATAGTATTATACAGTACATATGAACAGTGCTGTATTTATGAATAGTATCACACTGTACAATATCATACGTACATATGAACAGTGACATATTCATGAATAGTATCGTACCGTAGTTGTGAATAGTATTATACCGTACTTATGAATAGTACTGTATTTATGAATAGTATTATACGTACATATGAATAGTGACATAGTCATGAATAGTATCGTACCATATTTGTAAATAGTATTATATCGTACTTATGAACAGTACCATATTTATAAATAGTATCATACGTACATATAAATAGTGACATATTCATGAATAGTATCATATCGTATTTGTAAATAGTATTATATCATACTTATGAACAGTACCGTATTTATGAATAGTATCATACGAACAGTGACATATTCATAAATAGTATTGTACCGTATTTGTAAATAGTATTATACTGTACTTATGAATAGTGTCGTATTTATGAATAGTATCATACAGTACATATGAACAATATCATACGTACATATGAACAGTGACATATTCGTGAATAGAATCGTACCATATTTGTGAATGGTATTGTACGTACATGTGAACAGTGCCATATTTATGAAGAGTGTCATATACTATATATGTGAACAACATCACATACATGGGTAGTATTGTGTGTAAGGTTGAATTATTGTTATGTTTGTGATTGATGGAGAATGTTACGGGGACGGGTCCCTGTGTGGGAGGAAAAAGGGAGGAGCAGGAGATAATAAGGGTGGCAAATCATGTTAAACAAAAATTTGTTCCAATACAAAGAGTATTGAAAATATAGGGGTGAAATAAGGGAGGCATTTATGAAAGCAGTAATAAGGGAGGATGCGGCAGGGGCCGTGGGACAACGACCACCTTATGTGGATTGGACCCGAAAAATGTCTGGGAATTTAATTTGGAACTATATGATATGTTTTGTGATTTTATATGATTGTTTCTTATGTTTGTGATAGAATAATATATTTCCTCACTGAGTAAAATATACTCATGCCATTCCTCCCCTCACAGATTCTCAAGAAGAAGTAGACGCACAACCAGCTAATCGTTCGAGTCCTCAACCCCATTGATCGGGGGTAAATATTTGTTATTATGTAAAACTTTATCAAAAGTATTATAGTAGTAGCTCTGTAATTTGGGTAGGTAAATCTTGGACGAACAATGCTCGTTGAGAATATCATTTATTAATAAATAAATGGATATATTTGAAATATTTATTGTACTCTCTTTCATGAGATAGCATTTTTATATATATCAAATTGGTACGGAATTAGGCTTACGGTGGTGAGGTAAAAGCTCATCTATCGTGCCGGTCACGTGCGTAAGTTAGAGGCGTGACACTTGGATTCCGTACGAGTATCACTTCTTTAAGTCGTTACGGACAAAAGTACACAGGTGAATTTCAGTGTTCTGCTACTGAGATTTTCATGAAAGATTAGAGAAAATACATTAAGATTGTTTTCGTACAGATACTGTTTATACGTATGGTACTGTTCATATATACGGTTACTATTCATACGTACGGTTACTATTCATACATACAGTTACTATTTATACCAGAAATAGAGAATACAATCTGTAAAAGAGTACACCAGGTAAGTTCCCAGGAAAGAGTGGAAGGTCACACTGGACACACTTAAAAATCATGTCTTTCCTTAGCCAGAACTTTTCTAAACATGTATTCTTCACAGTTTACATTCTATTTCGGTAATTAGAGAATCAAAATAACATATAAACAGCTAAGGACAGTTTTTCTGATGTGGAAGATCAGCCAAGGCCGCAACCACAGAGCATACTTAAGAAAATAACTTCTAAAATTTGAAAGACATAGAAAGGGCATAGTATCATTACCTAAGCTGAAAAGGAAAGGCCCAAAATCTCAGAGGCATAGCTTTGGAGTAAGAGAAACTTAAGGAGAGAAGAAGAGAAGTTGAAGGTGTGAGTTTAGAAGTGAAATGGAAGGGCCTATTTATAGCAAAAGTCAAGGGTACTATTTGACACTATATGCTAATAAAATATTCAATTTACTATTTATGAAAATGACATTTCTAATAATGCAGTTGTGCACCTCACGAACGAACGAAAATTTTTTTGTTATTACTATTGGAAATTTAAAAGGAAAACTATCCTTTCACCTTAAACCTTTAAGTTTCTTTTCAATTCAGTCCTTTCACTTTAGTCCCTGAGGGTATTTTTACACATAAAACGTCATTTTCTCCCACGAACTTCTTTCTAGTTTTCTCTTATGACCAAACCACATCTAGTACTTGACATTTCGATTGTATAAATGAACAGTATCGTATACGTAAATAGTATTATACGGGTGAATAGTACCGTATACTGAAATAGTAACAGTAGTTTGTAAACAAATATTTATATTTTATTTTTCTTGGGTATTACATAAATATATAATAATTAATATATATAAACAATAATAACTTGATTAAAATAACAATATTACTTTAAAATATAATCAGAACATTCCACCATATTAGAATTGATAAATAGCTTTGAAATATTTAAAGAATTTGATATCTGTCGTGACCATAATATTTTAGAATCCGATGGTTATATTATAACAAGAACTTATACTAACTTAAACTACAGATAATAAGAATGAATTTAGTATAATAATAAAAATGAATTTAGTAATTTACATAATCAAATTCCAATTTGCATGATAGTAACAATCTTCACGAAATTTAAATTCATAAATGCTAGGAATATGCATTGGTAGTGGAGCCCTAATCACATGTTAAAAGGGTTACTTTACCATTTGAATTTGAATTTATCATAACTTTACTTAATACATTTAATGTAGTGATTAATAAGAATGAATTTAGTAATTTACATAATCTATTATTTTAATATTTCATTTTAATTTATTGATTTTAATATATATAATTAATATAGTGTGATTAATAAGAACAATTTTTTTTCAAATTTATTTTAATGCAATTATATAATCAAATTCCAATTTGTACGATAATTGCAATCTTCACATAATTTAAATTCAGAGATGCCAGGAATATGCATTGATAGTGGGAATTCTAATCACATTTCAAAAAGGTTACTTTATCATTTCAAATTCATTTTTCCAAATTTTGTTACTTCATTGATGAACAGAGATTTTTCTAATTGTCCATGACAAGATATGGGATTTATAAGAATGAATTTATCCTAATTTTACTTAATGCATTTAATAGACCTTAATTTTACTTAATTCATTTACGGAATTGTTTCATTTGAATTTACCCTAATTTTACTTACTGCATTTAATGTAATGATTCATAATAATGAATTTAGTAATTGACATAATCTATTCATTTAATATTTTATTTTAATTTATTAATTTTAATATATGTAATTTAATGTGGTGTGATTAATAAGAACAATTTTTTTTTCAAATTCATGTAATTAATGTTTCATTTTAATTTATTATATAATATTTTAATGACATTCATATAATTAATGTCTTAGAGTGAAACTGTTTTAATCTATTATATAAATATATAGATTAGATTAGATGGTCAGTTTTTTTCAAATAAAATGTAAAAATTTAAAATTAAATAATTTTGAAGTTCAATCATGAAACAATAAAGAATACTATTTACAAAATTAATCGATAATATCTAAATACAATTTTAAATTTAATCTAATAAAAAATAAGTCAATTTATACTAAAATATAGAACATAATCATTTGAAATATAGTTAAATATTATAGTAATTAAGGTTATATATCATAGTTTTTAATTTATAATTAATGCACATAACATACAATTTAAGTATTTTATCATTTTAAATAACGAGTTTGACTTTATTAAGATGTCTGACATAGACTTCCTATAACCGAATGAGTGAATGACATTAAATAAAACCAAGCAAATTCTATTTTCAATTCTCATTCAATTATTTTAGATTTTTTTTTTATGACGATACTCTAGCAAGAACCCAGGAACTATTTTTATCCAAGAAACTAAATATGAAGACAGGGAATGGTAATGAAGAAAAACTCAGCAAAAACTGGGAATATGCGCCAAGGATTTAAGTAAGAAATTCAAGTTCAATCCTCCTCTTGTCTTAAAATTTAAAAAAAAAATCACGGGAAAAATATACATAAGTCACTGATGTTCTAATAGACACGAAACCAATTTTCTTTTGTGCATACAGGAATTTGAACCATTGCCAATTGGCAATAGGTAAACTCTTCATCATGTACCTAATCATAAGATTCATAGAAATACCAAAACAACCTAAAAGTGTCGAACACAACTACACAAGCATACAAGCAAGTCTCTTCGCTAATGATATTTCAAAAGCTGAAACTATCACTTGTTCAGAGCAATTTAACTGAGTCATAAGGACTATGGAACGTTAAAAATTGCTATACATAATTTACCAGAGGAATTTATTCCGTCTCAAGTTACCAAGTGGTCGCAATTAAGCGACTTTAGACAAATTGTGCCATGAAGCCAGGCAGAGTTCCAGCTTCTTCAATCTAATTTGTACTCGGTGTGAAAAGAAAAACCTCAGTAACCAAACCATAGTCCTCCAACTTCCAATGAGAACTTTGGCCATCTGGAGTTAACGACTTAACATGCATCATAAACTGACCCCTTGGCACTCTTCACAAAAGGACTCCAATTACCTGTTTCTTTTGGATATATAACTGGGAACAACAATGAATAGTATTTCTGCAGTGTGCCCAATTTATTAAATTCACAATGGCAGTCAACACGAGATCCTAGATAACAGAGGTGGGCTCTAAAAAGGGAGATGCTAAGAGTGAGGTGCGCCAAGATCCTCATCTACCTTGTTCTCTTGACATCTCTTGAGAAGGTGAAGTTGACGCCTCAAGTGCAAAACCTGAAATGCATACTTTTGATGATGAGAAATGAATAGAAGTTGGAACCGATGTTCTGCAATGCGTCATCATCGCAATAAGTTATTGATCAGTTAGTAACGCTATAACAAAGAGCACCAAGACAATATAGACAAAGATTCAGGTTTCCTTCTTCAAACATACTGGATGAGAAGAAGGAAGGAAAACAGTCCTATCATATAAATATTGAACTTACATTTATCCTACACAAGCACTTCCTAGGACTAAAATGCACAGTTCTATATTTAGCAAAATATATAGGTATTAGTGAATATGAAAAATTGAACGAGACTCTATGGATGATATAAGGTCTTAAAAGCGTGCTTGGTCATCAAGAATGACAAATGATATTTAAACAATATTATTACTTAGACAATAATAAAAGATTACATCTACTAGAGCAAAAGTGACTTTTTTTTTAAAGAAAAGAAAATAACAGGTAGTTACCTCTTCTTGCAGCAAAGTAGGAAGATTATCAATTGAAACAAGCCTATTTATTTCCTTCAAAAGTTGCTCATCTTTGATACCAGCCCACGTTGTCAATGGTAATGAAAGTACCAGCACTGTTAGGACGTCACTGCTAGCGGGGTGCATCTCAATGTACTTACTTGAGCCAGAGCAAGCACAACATTGTTTCCCAGGAGAAGAAGGAATCAAAACATCAACCCCTTGTTGACTGTTACCATTTACTACAGTCCCGGAAACCATTGTGATTGGCTTGTCACCCTCTGCTTTTAGGCATTTCATACATGTTTCTTGACAGCAATACACTGCTGATGAGATAAGCTTCCCACCTAAAATTTCTGCTCCTTGGCAACAAACACTTGCAGCAATGTCAGGTAAAGTGTCTCCATGACCTGAAATTGATGAGAGCCTAGAACAAGAATTCAACAAAAAAGAAGCCACATGTTTAAAAAGTTGTGTCTCCTGCACCTGTTTCAATACTTCTGCCTGCATAACAAAATGTATCGCTTAAAATCTCATAGGGTAGAATAAGATCATATATCACTGAACAGAATTAGACAGAAAGATAAAAATGTAACCATTACCTTAATAGAAAGCCTAGCCTTCTCCTCTGCACTCAAACTTGGACCACCATCCTCTCGCCTCCTGATCTCTGCAACCCACTTGATAAACTCCCCAAAACTAGATGCAAGTGAAGTAACAATAACTGAGAGAACCTTGTGAACATCTTTCACATCCTCTGATTTTAGTAGTAGGGGAAAATCATCTATTAGGAATTTGGCGATACTAATCCAACTCTCGTGTTTGCAGCTCTACAAGAAGTGCAAGCATAACATATACCATCAGCAGAAGTACAAAATACATCCAAGGACAGGCATAAGCGATCACATTAGACAAGCATGACATAAGCAAGTGAAGCAGGATATTAAAGCATTACAGTTTAATGGACAATAATATTGAAGGAATCTCCATTTTTAAATTTATGCATGCACTATAATTCACTCTTTATGCCTGAATTCAGAGTGTGGAAAAAGAATATATATTCATAAAGCAATATAGATAGAAACTATTTAACAATTTAATACCCACACCAAAGGTTTTGACTGCACACTTCATGTTTAAAGTTTTGACTGACTTTATAATGAGATGAAACATACCAGAGTATAAAGCATACCAGGGTCTCTGTGAGGCCGTGATATAAGCATGAACCTGAGAATAGGAACTAACAGAAGTAAATATAATCTCCCCGCATATTTGTTTATTTTTCATTTAGAAAAGGAAAAGTGGTAAACTTCATAATTACGGAAAATGACATGAAGAAGTGGGCAGAATATATACAACAAAATCCTTTAGCATATATTTTCTTCTAAAAGGGGAAAAAAGAATGATAGAAAAAGAATGAATTTGTTCCAGTCATGAAACACCAAGGCTGAATTTGCTATATAAATTTCAATAGGTTGTCTTTTAGTAGATCAGTGCCTCATAATTCATGAATCTCTATTGAATTTGTTATATAAAGAACCTAATTTACATGCTACCTCCTTTTCCATTAAGATAGATTACTGATTTGATTTCAACAGGTCTTCCAGTTTTGAGATAGCCAAATATTAATTGAACTATGTAAAGAAAAGAGAGATCGTTATACAATAACCAGGTCCAATTGCAAAAAAATTATCATCTATTATAAGAAAAGTCACTCTTTTTTCTTTTTGGATATTAACACCCATCCTTGACCAAGTAGAGAGGCAACTGCTGATCTCAGGCTTCAAACCACTCTAATGTATGATTAATTAGACAAAGGTGACCAAAAAGTCGTACAAAATTAGACACAAGGAAACGTACCCCCTGGATTGTCCAGTGGTTCCATCAGCATAATTCATGCCTTCCCAGAGAAGTGTAAGGGGAACCCAATGAGGAGGATACTTAAAACGTGCAACATCCAAAATAAGTGCCATGTCCTTTCCAGCATGATAGCCACCAATAGGAGAAAAATGACCAGTTCCTGTCTGTCATGAAAATTTAATTACTATTCTCACTATTCTTCTATAATAAAACAATCAACATTGACTACTGAGGTTATTTTGTAGAAAACAATAGATTCATGATCATCAAAGATGGGAACATCTTAGAGTGGAAGGTGGTAAAAATCAATGATTAGATTTAGACCTATAAAATTTCGACATGTTCCATTATGTCAAAGTACTTTAATACATACTTGTTTAAGAGCAGCTCTGTGGTATGATGAGATTACATGACAATCATCAGAAGTTGAACACGTCATGACATATTTACGAAAGTCATCAATGTTGCTTTGATTAGAATGAAAGGCTTCAACTTTTGCTCCAGCACAATGAGCCAAGCATACAAGCTTCCCAAATGAGATGCCCCTAGCTTTGACCTTTTCTAGAGGCTCACAACAGTCCAGCATAGATTCATCGAACCATCTCCAAGGTCCTGTAAACAAATTATCCAATGAGCAATGCATTTTACAATGGAAATAAAACTCAGATTGATCTTATTCAGTGATTACTAAAAGAATATGTTGCAAGATTGAGCAATACATTTTGCAGCAGATAACATGTTATGCCATTCAATAAAAAATTAGCAGTCACAAGGCCCACTCTAGGAAAAGACAGCAAAATGTCAGGATGTAGCCAAGAAAAATAGAAAGTTATCTGTCAATAGAGTATATTGGCATCAGATCAATTGAGCTCTTTTAATTTCCTCTTAGTAGGGACAAACGGTATATTTCAATTTTTCACAATATTTTTTAGGAAATTTAAGGAAGCTTGAGCATTATAAGGAATAGAATCAATTCAAATATGTGAAAACCTTGTAGAGATTTTAATGAGGCACATCAGATGGAATGACATGGTTTGTATCGCTAAAAAATCAATTCAAATACTTCAAAAATCATTAATCGCATTAAGTCTCAGTTTCTCCTTCCCCTGAGAGTGAAAGAAAGCCTCATATATAAGTCAATTGTGCTAAGTAAAATTCTTACAGCAAATGAAAAAATGTGTGTACCTTTCCATTTTCTTCCAGGATCAATAGCAAGAGCATTCAAAACCATGGATAAGCTTGCCAATCCACAGTATGCAGGCTCTGATTGTGTTTGAAAATAAGAAACTAACCTATAAAAGCCTTCCATTGTTCCATTTTGAATGGCTTCAAGAAAAAGTTGCTGAAACTCAACAATATTAAGTCAGTAGCTGGTAAAAAAACAATGGTTATATGCATCAAAAAGACCAAATGTGAGAATTTCTGACTGCAAGAAACATACAATTACCACTAAATAATTTACTCAGAAGTCTGAAGCTACATTATCTAAAATTAGAAGCATTGAACTAAATGCTCCACAATCAGCAAAGAAAATGCCTGGACTAAATACAAAGAGAGAGGGAGTGAGAGATGCATGTGAAGGATAAAACAAGTGCGACCAACCTTTCCTTCGGAGGAAGCGAATTCAACTGCAGGCGGGGAAGGAAGTAACCGCCTGTACAAGCCAGCCACCGCCATATTCTTCGATCAAGTTACTATAACCTCAAAGCGACCAGAGTGAAATTTTACAGTAAAAAGAGATGTTACAACTAAATCATAAAAACATGCTTTAGGGTTTTAGGTTCAGTCGAACGCCACAGAGAAGAAAACGGCAAAGGAGAGTCCTCACACACTCCTCAGCTACGCGTAATTTTACAGTTTCAAAAAGCATGAGAATCTATGCTAGCGTAGCGGTCAACGCTTCAGACTTGTCCGGGATAAAATGAGGTTTTTAGTCAAATACTACTGTTTTTTTAGAAAAGAATTAGCAATATACTACATAATTAAAAAAATTTAGATACATACTACTAACTCTCTGTCCCATTATTATTTTTTTCTTACTAAAACTCAGCTCATGTCAGCTGAATTTCAAGGAGAAATTTAAAAAAAACAACAATGAAATAAGACTCGGCCTAATACAAACTAAGCATCTTGTCAGCTGAAACTCAACTCATACCTAGCCGAGTTTTAGTGGGAATAAAAAAAGAAAAATTAAATAAGACTCGACCTCTATTAAGTCGAGTCTTAATTATTTTTTTGAAATAAAATTTATTTAGGACTCGACTTGTCAGAGATCGAATCTCAATTAACATTAAAAAAATATAGCAGCGTTCATTTTTATAAATATTAATATATAATTAAATTTATATATAAGTATATAATTATAAATATTAAATTTATCTTAAAGACAAATTAGTTATATATATATATATATATATATATATATATATATATATATATATATATATATATGCTCGCACACACACACATATTATTAAACTTATAGTATTATTTTAAATAATTGATTACAAAAGCTTGTTAAAATTGAACTAGACTGGTTGATCGGACTGGTGACCGGCTAGGTGTCCAGTCTAGTTGTATAAAAAAATCGGTTAAGCGTCAAACTGATACGGAACCAATTGCAAACTGATAAAATTGGGGGAACCGATTGGCTGGCCGATTTCATTGATTTTTTTTTCCTTTGAACAGCAGTTAGAAAAAACTAGAAGAAGTTGATTCATTTTTTTTTCTTTAAACAGCCGTCGCTGAAGAAGAACAAGAAAAAGAAGAAGACGAAGGGACTAGAAGTCGAAGTGTAAGTGGGTGGCCGGCAGTGTACTTCTGCGCATCTCGACCGACAATGGTTGATGTTCATTGGGGGTCAGCTTGTGTGGCCAATAGTGTGTGTGTGTGGTCATGGTGCTATGTAGTAGAGAGTAGAGATGGCGGCAAAAATGCTGTGAGATAATAGGAGGATAATAGGAGGCATTGGGAAGGGAAAGGAGGAATTATGTGTAAATTAGTAAATGACTGAAGGGAGAAGGTGGAATTGAGAAGTGTAGCCGCGTGAATGGAGGAATTGGAAAGAGAAAGATGGGAATGTAATGACGGTGGAAGTGGAACACTGGGATGGGAAATTTTTTTTAATAATTATAAAAAATATATTTTTTAAAAATAAAAAATAATAGTATTATTTTAAAGTATTATAAAAAAATATATAAACAGATATTTTTTAAACAAATTTTTAATTATGTAAAATATTTTAATATTTTTAATATATATTTTATTTTTAAAAAAAAATTTTAAGTATCATTGATTGGATCACAATTCAATCACAGTTCGACCATTGAACTTTAAATTAGTGTGTCTACCTGTTTAATAACCAGTTTAATTTTTAAAACACTGGATTACATAATAATAATTTAGTCAATAAATTAACTGTATGATTAAAATGAGTTTATTTAAATATAATTACATATATTCGATTAATTAGTATATTAAAAAAAGATATTTAAAAAATACTATTATTGTGTGCATAAATAGTGAGATGTAATATTTAAATAATTAAATTATAATTTTCATTAAAATTAATAAAGAATTATAAATTACTTAAAAATTATATACTTTACTTTTTCAATATTGAAATTAATGATTTTTTAAAATTAATTAACTGATTTTACAAATTAATTATAAATTTTTTAATTTTTAATTTTGTATAATATTAATTTTATTAAATATATAACTTAATTATTTTAATTATTGCAATTATTTTAATTTATTTTAATTGAAAAGAAGCATAAATTGAAAAGAAATCTATATAATAGACTAAAATAATTCCACTCTAGGGCATTAATTACCGTTAGGTAATTAAATTATGTATAATTAAATAAATTTAAATGAATAAATTAAATGAATAAACTAGGTAAATTAATAAATTTAAAAATTTAATCACATTACATCAAATGAATTTGAAAAAATTAGAATAAATTGCTATATAATTGTTACATAATGGACTAAAATAATTTTACTCTAGGGCATTAATTGTGGATAAGTAATTAAATTATGTATAATCAAATAAAATGAAATGAATAAATTAAATGAATAAACTAGGTAAATTAATAAATTTAGAAATTTAATCTCATTACATTAAATGAATTTGAAAAAATTAAGGTAAATTGTTATATAATTGGTAAATTATGTAAACTTTCCAATTGAAATATAACATGTTGTCCTTTGGTAAATTAGCATTTATTATATACAATAGAATAAATTTAAATGAATAAATTAGGTAAATTAATAAATTTTAGGTATGTCATTAAATTATGTACTATATAATAAACTTAAATAAATAAATAAGGTAAATTAATAAATTTAGAAAATTAATCATATCACATTAAATGAATCTGAAAAAATTAGGGTAAATTGCTATAATTGCTATAATTGATAAATAATTGGTAAATTAGGTAAACTAATGTTGTGACCCGTGCGATACACAGTTAAATTATATAAAAACTTTCGTAATTTATAAAAATAATAATAATTACAATTGATTTATATGAAACTTATGAGCTATGACATATACTTTTTAAACATAAATAACTATATATTTTTAATTTATCAATTCTATAATCAAATTTATTTTATGTACTCCAACTTTGATTTGAATTGATTTATTTATTTAATAGAATAAATTTAAATGAATAAAATAGGTAAATTAATTAATTTGTTAATTTGCGAATTATTTGTTATTTGTTATAAATTATTTGTTGCATAGATCGGTGAATAATTAAATATTGATTTCATCTTTACTTTTGAATGTGTCTTTTTTGGTTTCAATCATATCCATATAAGAAAAATATTAAAGGTTGCTGCTACATTTGGACTAGATCTCTAGGTCTCAGATTTCGTCTTTTAATAATTTGACTTTTATTTCTTTCTTCATTCAAAAGATAATAATGTAAAAATTCATATATCAAACTTTAATTTCTATTAAATTAAGTACTATTTTGAAAAGAAATCAAAATAAAGTCAAATAAAATAAATTTTTTAATTCACATATCAATTCCATAATCAAATTTATTTTACCTACAAAAAAATTTCTAAGACACTACAATAGTCAAATAATAAAAGTAATTTTTTTTACTTTCAATTCAAATCATTTAAATAAATTCAAATCAAATAATCAATATTATGTGATGTCATTAATTTATCAAATTTATTAATTTACCTAATTTATTTATTCATTCAAATCAATTCAAATTAAATAAAATAACAACATTTACTAATTATTAATTTCATTTATTAATAATTATGTTAATATATTCTAATAAAAATATATTTTGCTATTCACTTTAGCAATAACCCCCATAATATATTAAATATATTGGGATCCACATAATATATTCTAATAATAATATTATAATTTATAAATTTGTGAAACTTATGAGACTTATGAGTTATGAAATATACTTGTTAAACGTAAATATTCTAATATAAATTTTAATTATTTATACAAATATAAATTATAAATTTTAATAAAAAAGTATGATAATAAATGACCACATTATATTATGATATAAAATAAGTCATCAAATGGAATAAAATAATAAGATGTATGTGTAATCAATAAAAAGCTTTTAATTTAAAATTTTTTACAAAAAAAATAATCAAATTAAAAATATTTATATAGAATGTAGGATAATCAACTGTAAAGAAAATTTATACATATAATCAATAATTAATTCTAATATATCTTGATCCTCGTATATGTATATTTCAATAATTTATTATCTATATATTTCAATTCAAATCAAATAATAAAGATAATTATTTTTTAATTTCAATTCAAATCAAATAATTCATTTAATGTGATGTCATTAATTATCCTACAATGGTCAAATAATAAAGGTAATTATTTTTGAATTTCAATTCAAATATTTTCAATCAATTCAAATCAAATAATTAATCTTATGTGATGTCATTAATTTATCAAAATTATTAATTTACTTAATTTATTCATTCAAATCAATTCAAATCAAATAAAATAATAAAATTCACTAATTATTAATTTCACTAATTACACTAATTAATAATTATGATAATATATTTTGATGAAAATATATTCTGCTATTTATTTTAACAATAACTCACATAATATATTAAATACATTGGAATCCATATAATATATTCTGATAATAATATTATAATTTATAAATTTGTAAAACTTATGAAACTTATGAGACTTATGAGTCATGACTTATATTTTTTAAAATGTAAATATTTTGATATAAATTTTGATTATTTATACAAATATAAATTATAAATTTTAATAAAAATGTATGATAATAAACGGCCACTTTATATTATGAAGAAAGACCATACCTTTAACATGAGATTAATTTTTTTGCATACTATCTCAGCACTTTCTGAACTTCCACCAAGTTTGAACTTTTTCGAACAAAAAAAAAAAGAACAATTATATCAATTTTGTTAGGAACTCCCCATTTCAAGATATCTTCCTTATCTTTCTCTGTCAGTGTAGGGAGATCCACTATCACTCCCATGTCCACTATCATGTAAAGTTCTCATAGCGACATCAAACTAAACCTAATTTTTTGTCACATGATAATAAGATCGTAAATGAGATAATTCTATATGAGCACAATATTACACTACCAGGCTTCCCATCCTCAGCCAACTTTTTTGTAGCTCATACAGATTGTATTCTCATATCCCTTTATGCTATAATCAATTGATATGCTTATTTCTTGACGTTGTTTCAATTTAATAAGATTACCATCCTTCAGAAATTCAGTTCGAATCTCAGAGCCCTATAACATTAAAAACAAAATAAAAAATAAAGAACACCATAAAATTTGATTGACTCCAGGATGTGAAGTAGATTTAAACAAAATAACTATATTAAATCAAATAACAAACAAATTAAAAAAAAGAGAAAAACACTAGATACGATGAGTTTATCTTTCCCCCGTAATCACTATCTTCTTGGACTCTCTGCTTATCAGTTGGGTCTCTTTTTCAGTATACTTGTGGGTGATATATTGTGTGATTACTCTTGATTCTGTGTATTGAAATGATATTAATAAGTAATTTTATAAATGCTAATTTAACAATATTTGAGTGTGCTTTTTGGAGATGTATAATTAATATTTGTCAAATAGTTTTAGATCTCCGTCTTCAAAAGATGGAACTTGACCGAATATCTGCATCAAAAGAAGTGAAAGTTAGTTAAATTGAAACTCAGAGACAAGTAATTCATGAATTGCTCTAACACTTACATTAAGAGAAATAAAAGATTTCTTTTTGTGTTTGCCCTCTTTCATGTTAATGGGAATAAACTCGAATTCAAGTTGTTTCTCGAAAAGGCAAGTAGTAACTTACATGATGGCCATCAAGATGGTGCTTTCATGAACTTTTTATGGCAGCCATAACTAAAAAGATTATACCGAGTTTGAGTGAAAATATAATAGAGACAGAGGTGAACTGCTTCTCTGTAGTCGGTGGCGAGAAATCCACTCTGAAGTTGATACGAAAGCCATCTGATCATTCCTCGATTGCTGCTTCTCAGTTTATCGCATGACACTCAACATTTGGTCATTCTTGAAGTTTGAAACACAATTTATGAACTTGAGATCGAGCTTCAGATCGGCACAGAGGCAACTGATATACACTATCCAAACATAAAATTTTTCTAGCTTCAGATCGAGTTCCAAACACTCAAATTTTACGATAATTCATTTGGATGCAAAATTTTCAAATTTATTTTAATGCAATTATAGAATCAATCACATCAATTTGCATTTAATATATTACAATTATTTAATTATTAATTAAATTACGACAATTCATAGTTTTAAAAGGGATAATTTGAATTAATTTGAATGCAAAATTTTCAAATTCATTTGAATGCATTATAGAATCAATTACACCAATTTGCATTTAATATATTGTAATTTTTACAAAATTTAAAGGAAAACCCTACAATACATCTTAAAGAATTGCTTAAAATGAATTTAATGTAGTGTCATTAATATGAATGAATTTATTAATTTACATAATTTATTTATTTATTTTTTATGTTAATTTATTAATTTTATTATATGTTATTTAATGACATCCTTGTAATTAATGATTTAGAGTGAAATTGTTTTAATCTATTATATAGATTTTTCAAATAAATTTATTACATATTATATTTCATTGGATTATATATTTCCAATTAATGCGTTGATAGATCAATTTACTAGCCAGGTTTGTGAAAAACATAAGTGATATTATGCGATGATCTTTACACATCTAATTTTATTCTCTTAATGTTGTCTGTCCCTCATAAATCTCTAACATAATGATCTTTTTTATACATTCAAATGTATGTCTTAAGAAGTTTTGAGTTCTACATTTACTACTATGGTTGGAGAGATTTCAAACGCAGACAAAACACTTGCAACACAAGAAGCATATTCAATACATTTTCCTTCATTGTTGTAGCAATTCCTTACTGGTGTCGTTTTCTTCAAGTACCAAAAGTCTTTCTTTCTTTTTTTCAGAATTCCCACTATTTTAAGTCTCAAACAGTTATGAAGGAGTTGAATTGTCTGCTTTTACTTAAGATATGACTTTGACTTCTAAACTACAAAGTAAAGACGCTTTAAAAATAACTTGTACATGTTGAATGTTCTTACCAGACACAGCATAATAGTTGGTATCACACATGAACACTTCAATATTGCAATGACAATGTTCATACTTCCTTACTCCCTAATTACCAGTTACCACTCTCCTTCTCTTATTAATGCCTCAGGTGCCTATTCGAAGAGAAAGACACAATACAAGAGAATGAATTGGAAAGTTCTTGCCTGGGTGCTCTCGGTATTTGCAGCAATTGTTTCTACATATTGGGACCTTGTGATTGACTGAGACCTTTGGTAAAGGAATTTGAGGAATCTTCAGTTAAGAGACAAGCTCATAATTTCTAGTAAGGGAATTTATTTCATAGCCACAATATGAAATTAATAAGAAATTTTCAAACAGATTTCTAAATAATTTTAATATTTTGTAATTTCAGAAATTTATATAATATTATTAATATATACAGTTGACTATTTAACTCATAATATAAGTTTTATAAATATAAATTATATAAATTGTTATAAATCGTTACTACATAATTTTAGCATATAATTATATAATATATCTTTCACAATATAAAGTATAATATTATAATAACATATTCAATTGGTATACTTGTATTTTTTTCGAATTATAATACATTATAATTATAATTTAAATGTTTTAAATTAAAAATCTACTTAAATTAACATTTTTATCTATTTATTAACATAATTGTTAACATAATATTTTTTTTATTGTTTTCAAATATAATTTAATTTCAAATTGCACTTTCAAGTACATTGAATTGAATTACAATTAAAATTTAACAACATTAAATTAATCGCATCAAACGTACCAAATGAATTTTGATAATTAAATAAATAATAATATAAATTAATAACTCCAGTCTTTAGTCATGGTCAGCTTTATCTTGTGATCTCAAGAGTAAAGAATAGAAATGGCTTGAAGATTTTTATATTTGACAAATATGAAAATGTCAATTCAAACACTATAAATGTAAGGTATAAAGAAATTTTCAAAAATCTCTATTAGTTATAAGTAAAATTTACATGGTCTTTTCTATAATATTATTATATTGATTCAAAGTTATTTTATGTTATTTGTTAATTTTTTTAATTTTATTTTCTTCTTTTCAGGTTAAGGTTATTATATTTGAAAAGTATTGAAAAAATATTTTCGTTGTTTGGATAATTTGATTTTTTTATTCACATTAAATGTAGATATTTTAAAATATTTGTGTCTTATGTCAACCAATATATATTTGCTGTCAATTAATTATTATTATTATTATAATTTATAAATATTTTTAAAGTTTTGAATTACCCATGTTGTAATACCCAAGAAAAAATAAAATATAAATATTTGTTTACAAACTACTGTTACTATTTCAGTATACGGTACTATTCACCCATATAATACTATTTACGTATACTGTTCATTTATACAATCGAAATGTCAAGTATTAGATGTGGTTTGGTCATAAGAGAAAATTAGAAAGAAGTTCGTGGGAGAAAATGACGTTTTATGTGTAAAAATACGCTCAGGGACTAAATTGAAAGGACTGATTTGAAAAGAAACTTAAAGATTTAAGAGAAAGGATAGTTTTCTCTTTAAGTTTCCAATAGTAAATAAAAGAAAATTTTCAGCTGTTGCCGCGATTTGCACAGTAACTGCATTATTAGAAATGTCATTTTCATGAATAGTAAATTGAATATTTTATTAGCGCATAGTATCAAATAGTACTCTTGACTTTTGCTATAAATAGGCCCTTCCATTTCACTTCTAAACTCACACCTTCAACTTCTCTTCTTCTCTCCTTAAGTTTCTCTTACTTCAATGCTAGGCCTATGAGATTTTGGGCCTTTCCTTTTCAGCTTAGAACACTGAAATTCACCTGAGCACTCTTGTCTGTAATGACTTAGAGAAGCGATATTCGTACGGAATCCAGGTGAGTGAAACGACCCCGTGTTAATAGAGTTTTAGCATTACTGGTGATAAAAAGTATGTTGTAGGACACTCCCAAGATTCATAGGGGGAAATTGGATTCAGAATGACGAATCTAAATGAGATAATTAATCCATAAGTATGGATAAAATGAAATAAGTATCTTATGATGATGTGAAATTTGAATGTTTTCAAAAATGGATTAATTGTTATCTTGATATGTGGTTTATAAATCCATAATATAGTTATATACTATACCTGTTATATGGATGAATATTATATTGAGCTTCTGATTATGATATGAAATGCTATTGATTGTGATTGAGCGGGACAGTACCCCCTCTCACGGCAAGGCGGAAAACCCGGTTGACAGGGTGTCTTGACCAATGAGTGTGGAGACAACGATTCCCTCAGTAGGGATATAGCCCGGATTGGTGATAAATTCGTGAGGCGCCCTAGCTAAGAGGATGAGGTTGTGCGTCATGGCGGAAATATACATAATTGGTGAGCCGGCTTGTGTGCGCTCTCCGGGATATATTGCCATTGACGAGTACTAGTAACGTTTGTTGAATTGGATGAATTTTTATCTTGTATGTAAGAGGATGATGTTGTGCGTCATGGCGGAAATATACATAATTGGTGAGCCGGCCTGTGTGCGCTCTCCGGGATATATTGCCATTGACGAGTACTAGTAACGTTTGTTGAATTGGATAAATTTTTATCTTCTGTCTATTGGTTGAGTATGAGCCTTTGGATATGCTTGCATGACTGGTAATGTATTTGAATTTTATTAATGCGAGGCCGATTCGCTCATTGAGTTTAAAAGCTCACATTGTTTGTACAACCTTTTTGTTCAGATCAGGTTGCCATCGAAGAATATCTGCTAGAGGAGTAGATCACTTTGGACCTTCCCGTTGTCGGGTAGACCTCTCTTCTGTTATAGATTATGTTGCTCTGTAATCGTCTAGGACATCTAGTTCAGGGGTTCGACATTTGGCTTGTATGTCAGTATAATAATGTATTTTAAATTGATAATCTATGATTACATGCAAATCATCTCTATGATTTTCAGATAAGAAAATTTGATATATTTATCGGAAGGCTTACAGTGATGAGAGATTCATCATTGTGCCGGTCATGTGCCCAGAAAACGGGTCGTGACAAAGTTGGTATCAGAGCAAAGGTTGTTAGGTCTCCTAGTGATTACAGAGCAAGGTAACCTTAGTAGGACCTCCTCTATCGTTGTGAACCCGGGCACAATTATAGAGAGACGGCTCTACTGAAGGTCCTGTAGGATGTTTCCATTTCCTTTCCCTCCGAGACTTATCTCTTCTTAGAAATTATGTTCTCAGTTTTAGTTTTAGACAGATATGGCCACACTTTTGAACTTAGTAAAGGAAAGGTTATTACTTGTTTTGATTCCGTTGTTGTCGGATCAAAATTTTATATGGTGGATTTTATAAGCTGAATTCATGATTGAATTTGTGTAGCTATATTATTTTAGGGTACCAGCCAATAAAAGAAACCACTCGCATTAAAAACAAAAAAAACTGAAGGATTACATTGCAAAAAAGAAGAAGTTTACTCATGCATGAGTAATCTAAAAGCGAGGTGGTCTTGGATTAGGAGGGTTGTATTGTATCATCACCCCTCGACCATTCCTTGGAGCGAGAGACAGAGCAATGTCGCGGAGGGTAGTGTAAATTCCATTCATACAATCAACACTTCTTTGTTGTTGATTGCAGAAGCACTGGGTAGACCAATAGAAGAACCTGTCTATTCTTGAAGTCATTTCTGCATGATTGCGTTTAGTTAACTTCTCCAGGTCTCCTATCATCTTTTTCATATTTTTCACCTCCTGCTCTAGACAGGCGATTTTGTCCTCCGAGGTATGGCCCGTGCTAGTCTCCTCAGCTTCCTCGATCTTCTTCATTTTCTTCTCCTTCTGTTTCTCAGGAGACCCCTCAAAAGGTCTTTTGCCCTTGTCTTTGCCCAGACTTAAGTTTAAGTCGAGCTCTTCTTCCTTAGCCTCTACTGTGAGATCAATGTACTTCCTTGAGGCCATGATTTGGAAAAATTTAGAAATTTTTGTAAGAGTATGAGGCGAGAGGAATACTGGGGGATTGTAGGCTCAGAGATTATTACTCTTTGTGGTGTGGTAACTGAGAACGCTGGGATGGTTTTTATAGAGAAAAATTAGTACTTAGAGACAAAGAAGATATCTTTTCACCGCACCCCTACACGATCAACCTATGGATTTCTGCAAGCTGGAAGCCAGAAGTCTAGGGTAGGCGTGCACACCGATAGCGCGTTGCATTAATGCCAAAATCACGAAAGTCAGTATTCGGTGGATTTGCGGCCGATTTTACTTGGTTTTCCCATTTCTCCCGTTGGCATTTTTCGAAATTCAAATAAGTTGACGATAGAGCCATTAAAGATTGCCTTGGATGCTTTTATGATGAACTGAAATACATTTCTCCGTTTTATTGTGTTGTTCTTAAGAGCCTTCAGTTGAGTATAATATACATAATTGATTGAATCATGTTGTAATTACATTTATGTATGTTATTCATGCATAATGAGTGAAGGCTACGATCAAGGAGAATATGTGATGATCCTACATATACTCATAGAGATGTGAAATCAAAATGACTTGGATAGAATAAAATGTGTAGATGATGTTATATCTTCATGGTTACACATGCTTACATATAATGCTCTCGTGGGCAAATGAAAGGCAGTGATTTCCTTACATCATGATAATACTTACTGCATGTGACCGTAAGCAGTTAACTTTGTTTTAATATATTGATATACATATATTATGTGTAAATCCAGAATAAAGACACCGATCAGAATCTAAGATAAGACTAATATGAGACTACCCGATCATAGAGGGACATCGTGATATGGGATTACAGGATAAAACAAGTTAGAGGGAGAAAATCTCAGACTGAAGAGCGTAGTTAGTCAAAAGTTTGAGAAAGGTCAAGATTAGCCGAAAATTTTTTGAGGAAATCTTTGACTTATGTTAATTGCATTTACTATTTATCTGCATGTCCGACATTAATTGCTGGCATTGCGACATATGTGATCTGTAAACCTTATAGCAAGCGGCGTGTAGGTTGTGGTGGCTTTAGCTCCAGGGGCTTCGGGTTGTCTATAAATCTTGTTTGCCCGTTACCCTACTCATCGCACCAAGCAAACCTACTTTTTTCATTACATACCTATTTCTCAATCTCCATTCCTTTCTCATTCGAAGTTATTTCTGATATCCCTAGAGCAATGGCCGATAATAAGTCTTTCAACTTGAATTTTGAGACTGGCAATGTAGAGCTTGATTTAAATCTAAGTCTCGGAGACAGCAAAGGGAAGAGACCTGTAGACAGGTCACCAGAAATTAAGAAGAGAAAGAAGGATGTAATAGAGATGAAGGAGGACAGCACTGCAACATCCTCAGAAAATAAGCTTGCATGCCTAGAGCGTAAGATAGAGAGCCTGGAATACAAGATAGAGGACCAGAAACGACTAATAAATCGTCTCTTTGAAAACCAAGAGAAACTGATAAACCGTCGTTTCGGGGAACTGGCTAATCGAGTTGATAGACATTCAATGTTTGCAACTCAAAATTTTCGTGACCAACAAGCAAGGTGTATTGACTGTATGAACGGAGTGACTTATGCTCTTCACCAAATTTCTCAGGCGCTTCCTCCAGAAACTCTTTCTAGGCTGCAACGATTAGCTTCCTCCTTAAGGTCTGAAGCACCTTCCTCTTCTAGACCTGGAGCACCTTTTATATTTCAAAAGCCTCCTCGTCCTTAATTTATTTTTCTTTTGTTTGTACCTAAAGCTACATTTGGTGTAAGCTTCACGTATTAAAATTATCTATGTACTAGAAATAAAATTTAAGTTAGTATCTAGATCTTCTTTGTTGAAGTGATTCATTTTACTGAAAGAACTTGAGGAATGAGAAGATATTGAACTTGTTATATTTCATACTTGATTCTAAAGCATAGTATAGTAATATCTTTTTGACTGAGCAGAGTTACTAAAATGATATTTCATTGCACTTCTGAGCTATGGAGGAATGCTGAATAAGTATTTTATGAACCTATATATAGAGAACTATGGGTTTGCCCTAAGCATTGAAGGGATACGACTCTATATGAGTCATTGAGGTGAGAGGAATTTCTATATATATTTATTTTATAATTATGCGTGAGGAATATGTTATTTACTTAACACATTTTCTAGAATTGTTCTTCTTAGAGATTTATGTAATGATTTCATTTTATATAACGCCTTCAGCTGAGAGTATCGCCTTAAGGTAGAAGGATCGCCTTTGGGCAAGAGTATTACCTATGGCCAAAATGACGCCTTTAGGTGGGGTGTTTGTATTCGTAAAAGTTATAAGTTATGTGTATGATAACTTATGTCTTGATATTCAGTATAAACTGGAAAGACCACGTGTCACTTTTGAGAAGACACCTATTTGAGGTTTTACATAGAGACAGAGTTCGTCTCTGATCAGATGGTTTAAGTTTGGTAAAAGTTATGAGGATGAGACACTTTATGGTATAAAAGGTTGTGGAGAAGATCAAACTGATGAGGAAGAGATTGTTTGCTATTTAGAAAAGGCAAAAGTCCTATGAAAATTATTGATAATGCGGTCTAGAGTTCACAGTTGATGCTATAGTGTTCTTGTAAATCTTACCATGGATGTGAAGAGGTTTGGAAAGAAAGAGATACAAAGAATGAGATATAAACGAAGTAATCACACTTATTTCAGTCTTGAAATGAGTTTTGAATTCGGGGGACCGAATTCTCTTAAGGGGCTGATAATGTAATACCCAAGAAAAAATAAAATATAAATATTTGTTTACAAACTACTGTTACTATTTCAGTATACGGTACTATTCACCCATATAATACTATTTATATATACTGTTCATTTATACAATCGAAATGTCAAGTATTAGATGTGGTTTGGTCATAAGAGAAAATTAGAAAGAAGTTCGTGGGAGAAAATGACGTTTTATGTGTAAAAATACGCTCAGGGACTAAATTGAAAGGACTGATTTGAAAAGAAACTTAAAGATTTAAGAGAAAGGATAGTTTTCTCTTTAAGTTTCCAATAGTAAATAAAAGAAAATTTTCAGCTGTTGCCGCGATTTGCACAGTAACTGCATTATTAGAAATGTCATTTTCATGAATAGTAAATTGAATATTTTATTAGCGCATAGTGTCAAATAGTACTCTTGACTTTTGCTATAAATAGGCCCTTCCATTTCACTTCTAAACTCACACCTTCAACTTCTCTTCTTCTCTCCTTAAGTTTCTCTTACTTCAATGCTAGGCCTATGAGATTTTGGGCCTTTCCTTTTCAGCTTAGAACACTGAAATTCACCTGAGCACTCTTGTCTGTAATGACTTAGAGAAGCGATATTCGTACGAAATCCAGGTGAGTGAAACGACCCCGTGTTAATAGAGTTTTAGCATTACTGGTGATAAAAAGTATGTCGTAGGACACTCCCAAGATTCATAGGGGGAAATTGGATTCAGAATGACGAATCTAAATGAGATAATTAATCCATAAGTATGGATAAAATGAAATAAGTATCTTATGATGATGTGAAATTTGAATGTTTTCAAAAATGGATTAATTGTTATCTTGATATGTGGTTTATAAATCCATAATATAGTTATATACTATACCTGTTATATGGATGAATATTATATTGAGCTTCTGATTATGATATTAAATGCTATTGATTGTGATTGAGCGGGACAGTACCCCCTCTCACGGCAAGGCGGAAAACCCGGTTGACAGGGTGTCTTGACCAATGAGTGTGGAGACAACGATTCCCTCAGTAGGGATATAGCCCGGATTGGTGATAAATTCGTGAGGCGCCCTAGCTAAGAGGATGAGGTTGTGCGTCATGGCGGAAATATACATAATTGGTGAGCCGGCTTGTGTGCGCTCTCCGGGATATATTGCCATTGACGAGTACTAGTAACGTTTGTTGAATTGGATGAATTTTTATCTTGTATGTAAGAGGATGATGTTGTGCGTCATGGCGGAAATATACATAATTGGTGAGCCGGCCTGTGTGCGCTCTCCGGGATATATTGCCATTGACGAGTACTAGTAACGTTTGTTGAATTGGATAAATTTTTATCTTCTGTCTATTGGTTGAGTATGAGCCTTTGGATATGCTTGCATGACTGGTAATGTATTTGAATTTTATTAATGCGAGGCCGATTCGCTCATTGAGTTTAAAAGCTCACATTGTTTGTACAACCTTTTTGTTCAGATCAGGTTGCCATCGAAGAATATCTGCTAGAGGAGTAGATCACTTTGGACCTTCCCGTTGTCGGGTAGACCTCTCTTCTGTTATAGATTATGTTGCTCTGTAATCGTCTAGGACATCTAGTTCAGGGGTTCGACATTTGGCTTGTATGTCAGTATAATAATGTATTTTAAATTGATAATCTATGATTACATGCAAATCATCTCTATGATTTTCAGATAAGAAATTTGATATATTTATCGGAAGGCTTACAGTGATGAGAGATTCATCATTGTGCCGGTCATGTGCCCAGAAAACGGGTCGTGACACATGTATCGCAAATGTCACAATACAATTTAAATAATAACATAAGTGTAGTTTTATTTAAATGATAAAAATCAATAATGTTGAATAAAATTAATATATACAATATATGATAAAAAAATTTAATCAAAATGACTGCATGTCCCACAATCCTATGTACAACTGGTCATTTTGACCGTCGATGTTGTTTGAGTTCTTCTTCCTCGTTATCTTCTTCTTCTTTGTCATCTTCATCTTATTTGTCACGATCCAAATTCAAGAACATGACCGGCGCAGCAATGGAATCCATACCACCACCACAAGCCTAACATCACACACACTAAGCACACATCGCATAAGTATAAAAATAAAGAAATCTCTTTCTAACACTAAGTTCACAATAAACTAAGAAGTTTTATTCACTACAGAGCGACTCAAAGAATCCCACATACCTAATGTCAAAGTCATCCCAAACCGAAAGTGGTTGAGAAATCGAAGACTCCACTACTCCTATACGGAGCCCCATCAAATAAGTAGAACCTATAAGGGTACAGAGAAAGAGTGAGTATGAAAATACTCAGTGAAAGGATAATTAAACTGAACCAGTTACCACCATGTGCCGCTCACAGGGATGGGACACGAAAATAATATCCCATCTATTCACACTAGGCCTAAGCCTCATTCTACACAGCTTGCATAGCCAAGTAAAGAAACCCTATTCTATGCACATAATCATCATTAAGTCATGCATCATTAGGAAATTACAAAATCCACATCATTACATGATTCAATCACATATATTTAACATGTGACATTAAGCACTTTAAATAAGAGAATTTCACCAAATTGCCACATATGTGCTCATATATATATATATATATATATATATATATATATATATATATATATATATAATTAAGGATAGGGTCCCCACGAAAAGAGCGCCCAAAAATAAGTGCTCACATTTATGAATTTAACACTGTCCATTGTTTCAAAACATTTAATTGAATAATGATTAAGAGGTGCCCGTCATCCAGGACAATAATAAAATGATAAGCCCACTGTTCCAGGGCAATAATAAAATGATAGACCCGTCGTTCCAGAGCAATAATAAAATGATAGGCCTATCGTTGCAGGGTAATAATAAAATGATAAGCCCACCGTTCCAAGGCAATAATATAATAATAAAATACAGTTCCCTTTTGGCAAGCTTCATGAATATAATCCCCTCTTGGCAAGCAGCAGGAATATAATTTATACGAATCCACTATAACCATCGCATGAGTTCAATTATAATTAAATATTACCTCGATATCACCAATATTCAACCGAAGCAAGCATAGGATTTCATTTAACACAATGGAAATAGAACAATAATTCCAATACAACAAGGAGCTATTCATCCACATTAAATAATCTATCACATCATACTTATCCAAGACTCAATATAGTCACATGTTATTCCACAAATCATAACATGACTCTTCCATGTTACATCAGCTTCCGCAACTGTGGTCATCTTTAAAAATATTGAGAAGGCTATATGATTCCTTCCCCATTACCTCCAACACACATAAGTTATGTTTTAAACAAATAAAGTATATACATATGTACATACATATATATATTTATCCAGCACACTTGTATGTTACAATGCAATATGCTAACCTAAAGCCTGCCACCCGATAGTATAGACTCACACATGATCCTCCGCCATAAGAAATCACTCGTACAAGCAATAACAACATAATTCTATACATGTACGTAATTGTTTCTTAGGATGTCTAATCAAAACCACAAAGCATTTATAGTATTCATACTAGCCTCATCACTTGGAGATATAAGCATGACATATTTATAATAAAGACTAGAAAGGGAACAAACAAAGTAGAGTAAAAGCTCCCTCACTGGGTATAGAGCACTTTTGACTTCCAAAGAATGTCTTATCCAAGTCCTAGACTAACAAATCCTCTCCCAACATCTACGGACCAAGCCAACAAGAAAAGAGGAATTAAAATTACACTCCAAGGCTTGTCAAGAGGCTGGCGCCTGGGGCGCCACCCATGGCGTCTAAGGCATCAGCCCTTCAACTCTCGGCCAGCTGTAAGAGGCTTGGCACTTGAGGCTCTACCCATGAAGCCTGGGGACCTCAGTTCGGTTCCAACGTTTTAGCATTGAAACCAGCCATTTCCCACCATAAACAATTTAAAGGGGTGTAAATTACATCTCCTAATTCACTTAGATTAATTTCACTACAACACAAAGAATGAATAAAACTTCATCATGTCACAAAATAGGAAAAATCTTCACTACTAATTATGACCTTTAATTACTCATATGATCATAACTCTTAAACAGTTAAAAAAATTTAAATAAAGTAGACTCAAAGATCTTTCCAACTGTATAAAATTCGCCAAAAACAGAGTTCAGACGAAAAAGTTATGACCATTTGAAAATCGCATCTAAGCCTCCGTACTGGTTGGCGCCTGGGCGCCACCTCTGCGCCTTCAAACACCTTTGGCTGCCAAACTATGGTGCCTGGGCACCCCGGGTCTTGGCAGCCATGGATGGAGCTTGAAAATGGCTCTATCCTTGCTCAAACTTGTCTCAATGGTCCCAATCTTTCATGTGCTCCACTTGGGTATTTTTGGCAAGCTAAAGACACTTAGAACAACTCTTAAACTCAAGATTTCGAAACCACATGCATGAGATAAAAGATTCAAGAAAATCATCTTCAATTTATCTTCCAACAGCCTCAAGTTCTCTTTCAATTATTCAACTATAATTAGCCATGACTTTTATCTATCAACTCTTTAGAACCACAAAACCACACGAATTGATCAATGAAAACATCATACAAAGTTTTCCCCAATTTGCCAACCTAGGGTTTTGCCTATTAAAAGGAAAGAAGAAGAAGATGAAGAAGATCATATACTTACCACTTGTCCTAGCTTTCCATGGCTTCTTCCACAAGCATTGGGTATGGCGGTTCTCGGTGATGATGGCGTGGAAGGGGGCTGGTCGAAGGGAGGAAAAGAATGATTGAAGGAGAGGGAGTGATGGTATTTTAAGCAAGGTTTTCATAATTGGACCGATCAATGAACCAGAGGGGGCACTAGTTCAATGTTCAATGATCGGACCGTGGTTGAACCGGTGGTAATTAAAAAAATAAAATAAATAAAATATATACATATAAATAGTGAAATAACAATATAATTATATATCAATATATCATAATTCATATATATATATATATATATAAATGCAAAATTAATTAAACATAATATTTAATATTCAATTATACGAAAGGTGTTTTGACAAGATAACATAGTCAAATAAATATTTATAAGTGATAACAAAAATAAACCACTAACCAAAAAAAATTATCATTTATCAGTTATTACTTCATCAATTGACTCTATAATTGGTTGGTTTTCAATTTGTTCATCACCTAATTATAAAATAAAAAAAGCAAAGTGACCAAAAAAAACCAAGAACCGGTCAAACCATTGAACTAGTCGGTTTAGCTGGTTCAACCAGTTCAAAGCCAGTTCGACCGATTCTCCGCCGGTTCGATCTCTCTCTTGTCTGAAGGGTTCGAACAGACCAGTCTTATGGCCAATTCCCAGTCCGACCGATCGAATCGGCCAGTCCGGTCCGGTCACAACAACACAGATTTTAAGTAAGAGTATAGGTGTAGGTCCCATTATCATTCTTTTCAATTTAGTTCCTTCTTGAAATCAAATTTAATTGGGACCTGTAAACTACTTGGAAAAGTTTTGATCATGATTAGGGCACCCAACTATACTTCCATAAAATACACATCATCACATCCCATTTTCACTAGTTTACAAAAAAAATCCTGCGTTTGCTTACTTTAGTCCCTCTTAGAGGCCTGAACTCCACTTTAACCTAAAATCCATTATCTCTGAGGTGCTGGCCCCTTAATTTCATTCCTATAAGGTCCATCCCCCCTCATGGTCTATATACGGTCCTTTCCCATGGTTTTATCATAATTTCTTTGCCTTTCACTTAAGTCCTTTAGCATTTTTCCTTCATTCACTACTTATGTTTTTCCTTAATCAAGGGTAAATCTTAGTCCTTCTTAAATTTTGAAAATCCCTCGTTCATCTAGTCGGAACTCCTTAACTTGCAAAAGAAAAAGAAAGAAAAAAAAATTCTTTTACCCAAATCTGCGTACTTTAAACCACACAGTAATACCTGGGATATTACATTATTGTTCTCCTTCTCTATATGGCATAGTAGATTGAGCATTTAAATCCAACATCGACAATTAAACTAATGGAACAAGGTAGTCTGGTGTGAAGAACTGCATTTCGAAGTACGCATTATGTGGCATTGGAGAAGAAAAAAGAGATGACAAATCAAAGTTATGTTGTGCTGATGGCGTATAACAGTCAGCGCCGAATGAAGAACTGAAGCCTCCAACGTGTATAAAAGATAGACTGGCATTACTGTAACCTACGTCAAGCTGAGTCTGATTTAGCATGTATGCAGTCTGATATGGCATGGATGCACCAAGCTCGTAACATGCATCATATGGAATATGTTCCCTTGTTATGATAAGCCCCCCGAGAACACTTGCTTGGCACTTCCTCTAGAATGATTACTACAGAAAAATCCTGAGCAGGTGGAGTTGAGTGAGAGAGTATGAGTTCAATCTGTTTACCCATGGTAGTGGTAATATTCATAGCGCCTTGCTCAATTCTATCTACCAAATCATCTGGTCTTGAATCCTCATGAACCATACTACACATATACTATGCCATGTCAACCTATAAAAGAATATAAAAATTAGAACAAAGTAGATAAATTGAATAATTTTAATATGATAGTAAATAGGAGATTTACCGCTTAACCTTCAATACCAATTGTATGATCGATCCATCACCTAGTATACTTCTAGTACCAACGCATGTACTCAGAGTCATGTCGTATGAGAACTGAAGGATACTAGACTTGGACTTGGATTTGGATTACTCGCTGAGGACACTAATTCCACTGATCGATAAAGTCCTTTGTACCTCCACCTAATTTTTATCATATTTTCCCATCATTTGTAATGTGTGATGTGGGCCAAGATTGACTAGTGGCTAAGAAATTGATTGATCTCCACCAAATTGGTGGAGCAAGCGATCTACGTGATGCCACTCGATGATATAAAGACAAATTATAGGTACATAGGACCACCAGACATTGTTGTTAGCTAGACAATACTCTAGAATCATTTGATAGTTGTCCCAGACGTATGGGCACCAAATGATCTGTGAACATTAATGTTAGGAGAAATAAACATTTAGAGTAACTTGATATTTGAAGAACATCAATTTAAGCAAGATACTTTCTCATCAGTTATCTTATCCAATAGAAGCCTGTAATGTCTCAAGGCTTCTTTGACAGGCTCAATTGAGTCCTTGGCACCCCTCAAACTACAACAATTCACAAGTATATTAGTTTAAATAGTAAATTTAGTTGATAAATTCAATAATCATACTAGGTAATACATACCAACTTCGTAACGATTAAAGTATAGGGTAATGCTCTAAATCCACATCGTAGACAGGGCGTGTAGATGGCTCTAATCGAGAGAATCTTTTCCATACCCAGATGTGCAAAAGAGTGAGGCAACCACCAATTTCTTTCTGTCTAAGGTTCGTTGCCATGCAAATTCCCCTATATAGATGTGTCAGTACTACTGATCCCCAACTATATTGCCTACAGTCATTTAAATTTTTGAGGCATTGCATGTACATGAGATACATCTTAGTGCCAGATTTATCTGGCAATAGGTACCCCAATCAGTCTTAAAATGTATTGTGTATTATCCCTTCTTGGTGTGAAACGTATGTGTCTCAGGTCGCTATCGTTCAACAAGCGCCGAGACAAGAGATTGGTTGTACTTAAATTTACCCAAGTGCGCTACACCGTAGAACCCAGCAGTGTGTAAGAGTGGAACGATCGGTAAGGGTGGGTTACCGTTTACAAGTATACATTTGCATAGACGTAAAACACGATCTCTCTGAAATTTTACAATTTTATATATTAATAACAATAACAACATTTTATTTAATTATTTAAAAATTCTACAATGGACGAACCTTATTTGCCCAAACATCCTGAGAGATGTGACCAGACTGTAAATAAAAAAGCGAGTCATCATCAGGACTTGGGTTCACTGCTCGTCTAGGATCTACCATATAACATAAAAAGAAAAATAAAGTAATATAAGAAGCAAAAATAAAATAACATAATATAATCAAATTTAATCATTAAACAAAATAATTATCGCAATCTAACCATAAAAATTTATGTATATTTTAAAAAAAATTTAGCACTCTCAACATTCTCAAGTCTCAACATTCTCCTTCACCCTTTCCCTTCTCGTCTCCTTTAAGTTTGATGCTGCGACCCCTCTTCCTCTCCTATTTATAGCATCTCTCCCTCCCTTAATTCTTCCTTTCGAGTGGTACATGCAATGCATGCACCACTGCACGATGTCAACATGGAGTCTTATCCACACTAACTATGAGCAAAAGCAAGCTCGGCCTCTGACAAGTCAAGCTTGCTTTATATAAAAAAAAAAAAATTAAAGCAAGCTCGCCCCATCAGAGGCCGAGCTTGCTTTAAATTTTTTCCCCTTTGCTTTAAAATTTTTCACCCCCTTTTGGCTACCACATGCGAGAGTCTCTGTATGTATGTAGAGATTCTTGCGTCAACGTAGAGTCCTATCATTTGGACTCCACACTGACACTAATTTTTTTTTCTTTTTTCATAAATAAGACTCAGTGAGGTCAAGTGTAATTTAAATTTTCTTTTTTTTTTAAGCAAACACAGTTTGACATAGATTGAGTTTTATTTATTTTTTCTTTTTTTTAATCTACCATTAAAACTCGACTTAACATGGGCCGAGTTTCAGTAAGAGAAAAATGATGATGGGAACAATTTTGTAGTATACATCTAACTTTTTTTTGAATATATAGTATATTGCTAATTTTTTTAAAAAAAGTAGTATTTGACCGTTAATGTATATATTTGTGAACATATTAGTATTTCAATCATTAATTTTTTCATAACTAAATCGACACTCCAACAAAATTCTTATCTTGGCTTTAATTCTCATTTTTTCTGACCTGGAAAATAGAAGTTGTATTCCATTCAAAACTCTGATGTCAAAGACAGCCACAATGCACTTTAAGTTAGCATCTTCGGTAATTCTCTGTCATAGAGGTAGTCCATAGTACTCGAATTATCACCAAGAAATAATCAAAGGAAAATAAAAGCATTAAGAAACTGACAATTCAAGTACTGTGGACTTGCCTGGGTGATAGATAATGTAATACCCATGAAAAATAAAATATAAATGCGTGTTTTCAAACTACTGTTACTATTTCAGTATACGGTACTATTCACCCGTATAATACTATTTACGTATATGGTACTGTTCATTTATACAATCAAAATGTCAAATACTAGATGTGGTTTGGTCATAAGAGAAAACTAGAAAGAAGTTTGTAGGAGAAAATGACGTTTTATGTGTAAAAATACCCTCAGGGACTAAATTGAAAGGACTGAATTGAAAAGAAACTTAAAGGTTTAAGGTGAAAGGATAGTAAATATCATTT
This sequence comes from Biancaea sappan, assembly GCA_037074585.1. Taxonomy (NCBI): domain Eukaryota; kingdom Viridiplantae; phylum Streptophyta; class Magnoliopsida; order Fabales; family Fabaceae; genus Biancaea; species Biancaea sappan. The sequence continues at coordinate 8,301,374 of CM073492.1, read as the reverse complement.
TCATAAATAGTAAATAAAGGAAAAATTTCCGTAAGGTGCACAGTAACTGCATTATTAGAAATGTCATTTTCATGAATAGTAAATTGAATATTTTATTAGCGCATAGTGTCAAATAGTACCCTTGACTTTTGCTATAAATAGGCCCTTCCATTTCACTTCTAAACTCACACCTTCAACTTCTCTTCTTCCCTCCTTAAGTTTCTCTTGCTCCGACGCTAGGTTTCTGAGATTTTGGGCCTTTCCGTTTTTGCTTAGGTAAGGATACTATGCCCTTTCTATGTCTTTCAAATTTTAGAAGTTATTTTCTTAAGTATGCTCTGTGGTTGCGGCTTTGGCCGATCTTCCACATCAGAAAAACTGTCGTTAGCTGTTATTTTGATTCTCTGATTACCGAAATAGAATGTAATCTGTGGAGAATACATATCTAGGAAAGTTCTGGCTAAGGAAAGACCTGGTTTTTAAGTGTGTCCAGTGTGACCCTCCACTCTTTCCTGGGAACTTACCTGGTGTACTCTTTTACAGATTGTATTCTGTATTTCCGGTATGAATAGTACCGTACGTATGAATAGTGACCGTATAAATAGTACCGTACGTATGAATAGTGACCGTATGAATAGTACCCGTACGTATGAACAGTATCTATACGAAAATGATCTTAATGTACTTTCTGTAATCTTTCATGAAAATCTCTGTAGCGGAACACTGAAATTCACCTGCGTACTCTTGTTCGTAACAATTTAGAGAAGTGATACTCGTACGGAATCCAGGTGAGTGAAACGACCCTGTTTTAATAGAGTTTTAGCATTACTGGTGATAAAAAGTATGTCGTAGGACACTCCCAAGATTCATAGGGAGAAATTAGATTCAGAATGACGAATATAATGAGATAATTAATCCAGAAGTATGGATAAGACAAAGCAAGTATCTCATGATGATATGAAATTTGAATCATATAGTTATATACTATACCTGTTATATGGATGAGTATTATATTGTGCTTCTGATTATGATATGAACTGTTGTACTATTGATTGTGATTGAGCGGTGCAGTACCCCCTCTCACGGCAAGGCGGAAAACCCGGGTTAAAGGGTGTCTTGACCAATGAGTGTGGAGACAACGATTCCCTCAGTAGGGATATAGCCCGGATTGGTGATAAATCCGTGAGGCGCCCTAGCTAAGAGGATGAGGTTGTGCGTCATGGCAGAAAAATACAAAATTGGTGAGCCGGCCTGTGTGCGCTCTCCGGGATATATTGCCATTGACGAGTACTAGTATCGTTTGTTGAATTGGATGAATTTTTCTTGTATGTAATTTCTAACTATGTCTATTGGTTGAGCTTGAGCCTTCGGATATGCTTGCATGACTGGTGATGTATTTGAATTTTATTAACGCAAGGCCGATTTGCTCACTGAGTTTAAAAGCTCACACTGTTTGTACAAACTTTTTGTTCAGATCAGGTTGCCGCCGAAGTACATCCGCTAGAGGAGTAGATCACGTTGGACCTTCCCGCTGTCGGGTAGGCCCTTCTTTTGTTATACAGTATGTTGCTCTGTAACCGTCTAGGACATCTAGGTCAGGGGTTTGGTATTTGGCTTGTATTTCAATATGATAATGTATTTCGTACTGAGGATCTATTATTTTTAATTAAGAAAATCTGATGTATTTTCTTTGTATTTATTAAGGAATGGTATTTTGAGAATATAGAGATAATGACTAACGATTTTACTTGTGGGAAGAATTTATCGAAAGGCTTACAGTGATGGGATATTCATCATTGTGCCGGTCATGTGCCTAGAAAATGGGTCGTGACAAAGTTGGTATCAGAGCATAGGTTGTTAGGTCTCCTAGTGATTACAGAGCAAGGTGTCTTTAGTGGGCCTTCCCCTATTGTCGTGACTGCAGCACGACCATAGGATGAAGATCCACCAAAAGCCCTGTAGACATTAAAATCCATTTCTTTCGTGTCTTTACTTGAAGCATAATAGTGACGATGTATATTATTCTTAATTGTAGAATAAGTTTAGATGGCACCAAGAAAATCAAACGCTTCTGGAATCCGCACAAGATCTGGCAGGGCCTTGGTCCCTCCAGCTGCTCAGTCAGCAAATGCAAGACTGGAGATGCCTAATCGTGCAGAAGATAACCATGCACAAAACAGAGAAATATCCACTGAAAACCTTGGAAGAAATGCTGGAGAACCATCACAAATTGACGCGACTGTAGTGATGGAAGCATTAGCTGCAATGCAGAACGAGGTGAATGGGCTAAAGGAACTTTTGATAGGACAATCATCTGAAGATGGCTCACAGGCATCAGTACATGCTGCAAAAGTACAAGAGACAGACCAGATGCCACCTCCACCCCCTCCTCAGGATTGGGTAGGTACAGAGGTCAAAATCTCGGAATTTATGAAGCTGAATCCGCCAACCTTTGCAGGAGATGTTAATGAAGACCCACAACGTTTTCTAGATGACTGTGAGAAAATCCTTGACACGTTAGAATGCCCTGAACCTCGAAAAGTAACCCTTGTTACCTTTCAGTTAAGAGGTAAGGCCGACCGCTGGTAGCGAACATGGAAGAAGGGCATGGCCAGAAATGCCCCACCCATTAAATGGAATGACTTTAAAAGAATTTTTCGAGAACAATTTATTCTGGAGAGTATACGAGAAGCAAAGATGAATGAGTTTGAGGCACTCCGGCAAGGATCACGAACCGTCGATGAATACGACAATCTGTTTATAGAGTTGTCTGAATATGCTACTCACATGGTCCTAACTGAGAAAGAAAAGATCCGACGATTTATTAAAGGCCTTCGAGAGTCTTTATTTGACAGGGTGGGATCGAAAATACGAGATTTTTCATTTTACACAGAAGCCGTCGACATCGCCCGTATGATGGAAGAAAGAGATATGCAAAAAGAAAAATGGAATAACAAAAGAAAGAGGAAGCAAGATGAGAAATCACGCTACCACGGAGAGAGTTCTGGACGTGCAGCCTCTACTGCTAGTGCACCACAGCGTCAACAAAGTGGTACAGGGGGTCAACAAAGGCCCTGGTGCTCTAAATGTGAAAGAAATCACTTCGGAGTTTGTTTTGTCAACAACAACACTAGGGTCTGTTACCAATGTGGTCAACAGGGCCACATCAAAAGAGATTGCCCCCAACTCTACACGAGATCTGGCCAAGGGTCAGTACGCCCTAATCAATCAGAGGCTACTGTTGCCAACAGAGCCCCTGTAACTGTAGGAGGCAATGGAATCGGAAGAGGTGCTGGCAGAGGACAAGGTGGTCGAGGGCAGGCTTCAGCAGGCCGAGGGAACGCTCGAGTATTCGCTTTAACCCGTCAAGATGCTCAGGCGTCTAATACGGTGGTAGCAGGTACTCTTCTGATTGAATCAAATTTTGCACATGTTTTGTTTGACTCTGGCTCTACGCATTCCTATGTGTCACCATTCTTTGCTAAGAACTTTAAGCAAAAAGTTGTTAGATTAGAATGTCCGTTTTTAGTAACTACGCCTACTGGAGGCACCTTACTAATAGAACGAGGCTATCGAGCTTGCAAGGTAAGAGTCGGAGAAATAAATACAACAGTAGACCTAATGCTGTTAGATATGACAGACTTTGATGTCATCTTGGGCATGGATTGGCTGGCATCTTGTCATGCCACCCTGGATTGCTATAATAAGATAGTTAAGTTCAATATTCCGGGGGAGCCTTCTTTCGTATTTCATGGTGAACGGAGTGAAATTTCTGGGAATCTTATATCTTTAATGTGTGCCCAACGTTTATTGCGAAAGGGCTGTAAAGGATACTTGGCATTCGTTAAAGATATTAAGAAAGAAGAACTAAAAGTAGAAGACGTTCCAGTAGTCCAGGAGTTTGTAGATGTCTTCCCAAATGATCTACCAGGTATACCCCCAGATCGAGAGATTGAGTTCCAGATAGAGTTAGCACCAGATACTCGCCCAATCTCCATACCCCCTTATAGAATGGCACCAACAGAATTAAAAGAGTTAAAAACTCAGTTACAGGACTTGCTAGACAAAGGCTTTATAAGGCCAAGTTATTCACCTTGGGGAGCTCCTGTTCTGTTTGTGAAAAAGAAGGACGGATCGATGAGACTATGCATAGATTACAGGCAACTGAATAAGGTAACTATCAAAAATAAATACCCGTTGCCTCGCATCGACGACCTTTTCGATCAACTTCAAGGAGCCAAGTGTTTTTCAAAGATTGACTTGAGGTCTGGTTATCACCAACTCAAAATCAAGGAGGAGGATGTGTCTAAAACAGCCTTCCGTACCAGATATGGGCACTACGAGTTCTTGGTGATGTCATTTGGATTAACGAATGCACCAGCTGCTTTCATGGATTTAATGAATAGGATTTTTAAATCCTTTTTAGACAAATTTGTCATTGTCTTCATAGACGACATTCTGGTGTACTCAAAGACTTCAGAAGAGCACGAACAACACCTTCGTGTTGTGTTGCAGACATTGAGGGATCATCAATTGTACGCCAAATTCTCTAAATGCGAGTTTTGGATTGATCGTGTAACTTTCTTGGGACATGTAATCTCCAAAGATGGCATCCAAGCAGACCCAAGCAAAGTAGAAGCGGTCAAAATGTGGCCTAAACCTACCTCCGTCACGGAGATTCGCAGCTTCTTGGGATTGGCAGGATATTATCGTCGTTTCATCCAAAATTTTTCCCAGTTAGCCGCCCCTCTCACACGACTGACTAGGAAAGGGGTAAAGTACCAATGGGATGACGCTTGTGAAGAAAGCTTCCAAGAACTCAAGAAAAGGTTAATCTCCGCACCTGTATTGGTCTTACCCTCAGGACCAGGAGGTTTTACAGTATACTGCAATGCATCAAGAGTAGGGTTGGGATGTGTTCTCATGCAGCATGGCCAGGTAGTGGCATATGCATCGAGACAACTTAAGAAACATGAACAAAACTACCCCACCCACGATCTGGAAATGACAGCAGTAGTTTTCGCTTTAAAGATATGGCGACATTATCTATACGGAGAAACTTGCGAAATCTACACTGACCATAAAAGTCTAAAATATATTTTCGACCAAAAGGACTTAAACTTGAGGCAGAGGAGATGGGTAGAATTACTAAAAGATTATGATTGCAATATTCTTTACCACCCAGGCAAAGCGAACGTGGTAGCAGATGCCTTGAGTCGAAAATCTATGGGTAGTCTGGCCCATATAGCAGTAACAAAAAGACCCTTGATCCAAGAACTACAAGAGATGAGAGCAAAAGGTGCTACTCTTGAGGTTACAAGGACAGGATCATTCTTAGCCCATATCAGGGCTAGATCTTCCCTTGTTGACCAGATACGGATATCTCAAATGGAGGATCCTGAGCTTGTCCAAATTATGGAAAAGGTGAAGATTGGTGAAGTGAATAGTTTCACACTCGACGATACAGGAGTCTTACATTTTGAACAACGGTTGTGTGTACCACATGTTGGAACTCTTAGACGAGACATCATGGAAGAAGGCCATCGTGCTGCATATGCTGTACATCCAGGAGCCACCAAGATGTATCAGGATCTGAAACAGATCTACTGGTGGAAAGGAATGAAACAAGACATAGCAGAATTTGTGTCTCGTTGTTTAACCTGTCAACAGGTTAAGGCTGAACATCTAAAGCCAGGAGGCTCGTTACAACGATTAGAGATTCCTGAATGGAAATGGGAACGAGTGACGATGGACTTTGTTATTGGTCTACCTCGTTCCACAGGAGGTTATGACTCAGTTTGGGTCATTGTTGACCGACTAACCAAATCAGCACACTTCATTCCAGTCAAAACCACTTATGGTGTAGTAACGTTGGCACAATTGTATATTAAAGAAATAGTAAAGTTGCATGGAGTACCTATATCTATCATTTCTGATAGAGGTCCTCAATTTACCTCTCGTTTCTGGAGAAGTTTTTAGGAGGCATTAGGTACTCGAGTGGACCTTAGTACCGCTTTTCACCCACAGACAGACGGACAGTCAGAGCGGACGATTCAGACGCTAGAGGATATGTTACGAGCTTGTATTCTAGATTTCAGTGGTAGCTGGGAAAAGCATTTGTATCTTGTAGAGTTCGCATATAACAACAGCTACCAGGCCACTATTGGGATGGCACCCTTTGAGGCCTTGTATGGGAGACGTTGCAGATCTCCGATCGGTTGGTTCGAGGTAGGTGAAGCGAAAGCATTAGGACCTGACTTGGCCCAGGATGCCCTAACCAAGGTTAAGACAATACAAGATAGGATGCGAGCAGCTCAAAGTAGACAAAAGGCATACGCTGACCACAGACGACGTGATTTGGAGTTCTCAGTCGGCGATATGGTATTCCTTAAGGTCTCTCCAATGAAAGGTGTGTTGAGATTTGGAAGGAAAGGAAAGTTGAGTCCTAGATACATCGGGCCTTATGAGATTCTAGAACGAGTGGGAAAAGTGGCTTATCGGCTTGCCCTACCTATGGATCTGGAAGGGATTCACCCTGTTTTTCACGTATCTATGTTAAGGAAGTACCTTCATGACCCTTCTCACATACTTCACCCTTCTCAGAATGATTCTATCCTAGTAGATGAAAACTTGTCATACGAGGAGATACCGGTGGCAATCCTCGATAGTCAAGTAAAGAAACTCCGATCTAAGGAGATTCCATCCGTCAAGGTTTTGTGGAGGAATCAAACTCACGAAGAAGCCACATGGGAAGCCGAGGCCGACATGCGTTCTAGATATCCGCATCTTTTTACGACTTAAGGTAATTTAAATTCGAAGGACCGAATTTCTTAAAGGGGGTGATAATGTAATACCCATGAAAAATAAAATATAAATGCGTGTTTTCAAACTACTGTTACTATTTCAGTATACGGTACTATTCACCCGTATAATACTATTTACGTATATGGTACTGTTCATTTATACAATCAAAATGTCAAATACTAGATGTGGTTTGGTCATAAGAGAAAACTAGAAAGAAGTTTGTAGGAGAAAATGACGTTTTATGTGTAAAAATACCCTCAGGGACTAAATTGAAAGGACTGAATTGAAAAGAAACTTAAAGGTTTAAGGTGAAAGGATAGTTTTCCCTTTAAAGTTTTAAATAGTAAATAAAGGAATTTCCGTAAGGTGCACAGTAACTACATTATTAGAAATGTCATTTTCATGAATAGTAAATTGAATATTTTATTAGTGCATAGTGTCAAATAGTACCCTTGACTTTTGCTATAAATAGGCCCTTCCATTTCACTTCTAAACTCACACCTTCAACTTCTCTTCTTCCCTCCTTAAGTTTCTCTTGCTCCGACGCTAGGCTTCTGAGATTTTGGGCCTTTCCGTTTTTGCTTAGGTAAGGATACTATGCCCTTTCTATGTCTTTCAAATTTTAGAAGTTATTTTCTTAAGTATGCTCTGTGGTTGCGGCTTTGGCCGATCTTCCACATCAGAAAAACTGTCGTTAGCTGTTATTTTGATTCTCTGATTACCGAAATAGAATGTAATCTGTGGAGAATACATGTCTAGGAAAGTTCTGGCTAAGGAAAGACCTGGTTTTTAAGTGTGTCCAGTGTGACCCTCCACTCTTTCCTGGGAACTTACCTGGTGTACTCTTTTACAGATTGTATTCTGTATTTCCGGTATGAATAGTACCGTACGTATGAATAGTGACCGTATGAATAGTACCCGTACGTATGAACAGTATCTATACGAAAATGATCTTAACGTACTTTCTGTAATCTTTCATGAAAATCTCTGTAGCGGAACACTGAAATTCACCTGCGTACTCTTGTTCGTAACAATTTAGAGAAGTGATACTCGTACGGAATCCAGGTGAGTGAAACGACCCTGTTTTAATAGAGTTTTAGCATTACTGGTGATAAAAAGTATGTCGTAGGACACTCCCAAGATTCATAGGGAGAAATTGGATTCAGAATGACGAATATAATGAGATAATTAATCCAGAAGTATGGATAAGACAAAGCAAGTATCTCATGATGATATGAAATTTGAATCATATAGTTATATACTATACCTGTTATATGGATGAGTATTATATTGTGCCTCTGATTATGATATGAACTGTTGTACTATTGATTGTGATTGAGCGGTGCAGTACCTCCTCTCACGGCAAGGCGGAAAACCCGGGTTAAAGGGTGTCTTGACCAATGAGTGTGGAGACAACGATTCCCTCAGTAGGGATATAGCCCGGATTGGTGATAAATCCGTGAGGCGCCCTAGCTAAGAGGATGAGGTTGTGCGTCATGGCGGAAAAATACAAAATTGGTGAGCCGGCCTGTGTGCGCTCTCCGGGATATATTGCCATTGACGAGTACTAGTATCGTTTGTTGAATTGGATGAATTTTTCTTGTATGTAATTTCTAACTATGTCTATTGGTTGAGCTTGAGCCTTCGGATATGCTTGCATGACTGGTGATGTATTTGAATTTTATTAACGCAAGGCCGATTTGCTCACTGAGTTTAAAAGCTCACACTGTTTGTACAAACTTTTTGTTCAGATCAGGTTGCCGCCGAAGTACATCCGCTAGAGGAGTAGATCACGTTGGACCTTCCCGCTGTCGGGTAGGCCCTTCTTTTGTTATACAGTATGTTGCTCTGTAACCGTCTAGGACATCTAGGTCAGGGGTTTGGTATTTGGCTTGTATTTCAATATGATAATGTATTTCGTACTGAGGATCTATTATTTTTAATTAAGAAAATCTGATGTATTTTCTTTGTATTTATTAAGGAATGGTATTTTGAGAATATAGAGATAATGACTAACGATTTTACTTGTGGGAAGAATTTATCGAAAGGCTTACAGTGATGGGATATTCATCATTGTGCCGGTCATGTGCCTAGAAAATGGGTCGTGACAGATAATCACCGAAGGTGCTAATTCAAGAAGTACATTGTCGCGGTCTTCGGCATCAGAGTTCTCATAGAATACAGCTTTTGTATTCTAGGTCAAGAAATTGGGAATTAAGGCTAAAATGAAAATTTTGTTGATGTGATGACTAAGTTGTGTAAAAATTAATGACTGAGCATGTTGACATGTTTACAAATATACACAACTGTTGTCATGTAAGATAATTTTAATAATAAAATTAATCATACTGACTGCAACTAACTTACATGGATGGAGAAATCAAAGGGACCATTTGATAAAGAAATAAAATATAAAGACCAACAACAACAACAACAACATAGCCTTATCCCACTAAGTGGGGTCGGCTACATGGATCGTACGACGCCATTGAGCTCTATCAATGACCAACTCTTTAGATATCTCATTTACTAAAAGGTCTCGTTCAATAATTTCTCTAAGTGTCCTTTTTGGTCTTCCTCGACCTTTTTTCATAGGGCTCCAAACAATCTGTTCAACTCTCCTAATTGGCGCTTCCAACGGTCTTCTTTGCAAATGCCCAAACCATCTTAAACGGTTTTCAACTATTTTTTCCTCAATAAGTGCCACCCCAACTCTACCTCGTATATGATCATTACGAATCCTATCTCTTCTTGTATGACCACACATCCAACGCAACATCCTCATCTTCGCCACTCCAATTTTATGTTCTTGTTGTCCTTTTATTGCCCAACATTCACTCCCATATAAAATCGCTGGTCTTATAGCAGTACGATAAAACTTTCCTTTGAGTTTTTCAGGTACTTTCCGATCACAAACAACCCCTGATGTCATTCTCCACTTCAACCATCCAGCTTGTATCCTATGTTCCACATCTCTAATAATTTCGCCGTCATCTTGTATAATTAATCATAAATACCTAAACTTTGACACTTGTGATACGACCTGATCACCAAGTTTAACCTCCATCTCGTTCCTAGCTTGTCGCTTGTTAAACTTACAATGCATATATTCGGTCTTACTCATGCTCAGACGAAAACCCTTCGATTCCAAAGTAGCTCTCCATAACTCAAGTTTAGAATTAATCTCTTCCCTTATCTCTGCTATGAAAACAACGTCATCTCAATAAAATATAAAGACCAATTTATAATTTTAGTAAAACTATAGAGACCTAAAAATTATAATTTAACCTTTGATTTATATATTTAGAGTAAATTAATGTTTTGGTTTCTGAAACATACATTTTTTTAATTTGGTTTTAAATTTTTTTTCTCTCAATCTAATTACTAAAAAATCATTTCTTAATTAATCTGAAAAATTATCCATTTATTTAACTCTATTAATGACGTAGCATTTTATTGAAAGATCATTCCTTAATCGTTGTTCTGTTTCTTTCTTCGTATGTACCCAAAAAAAAAAATAGTTAAAAGGTATGAGTGATATGACCTACTAATCCCACGTTATTTTTCCATTTAATGATATCGTTGCACCTAAAATTTCGATCAGCCTATGGCTCTGAAGGGTAAAAATCGAGAAACAAACTACTGCCATCGAATTAACGAAATTAAAGATGGACATCCTTTAAACAGAAAATGTTTGTCAGCTTCATCCCTTTTCTCATCATTGCCACCTCCATGAACCTTTTGTCAAGCTACCTCAAACAAACTATTCTTCTCTTTCTTCACATCACAAAACGAACACAAACATGATCTTATTACAGTAGATCTTGGGAAGAAAGGGAAGATATATGTCTAATCCACCTCCATGGGTTTTCTCAGGGATGTTTATTCAATTCAACGATACATAAATTCGTAAAGTTTGGCCTTTCAGGGAGAATCTTAACAGGTAAAATATAGTGGGTAATGTCCCCATAAACCGAGAAATTGCGTTCTTTAAATTTAGATCTTCAGGTTCACTACTAAAAAGCTCTTACAATCAGGTTTGTGCAGAATGGCGGCGCCTAACAACAATAATAATAATAAGGTCAAGGGCCTTCTGAAAGGCCTTAGATACATCTCTCAAATGTTTGGTTCGTAAATCTTCTCTTTTTTATAGCTAACTTAAAGCTGGATTTATAATGAGTCAGTTGTTATTTCATACGTTAATCAAGGGAATGATACTCATACATTTTTGCAGAAAATGAAAAAGAACAAGAAATGCAGATTGGTAACCCAACAGACGTAAAGCATGTGGCCCATATTGGATGGGATGGTCCATCTATAAATACTCCCAGCTGGGTAATGACATGCTCTGTTTAACTTTTTTTTTTTTAATAAAAATAATTGTTTAGAGTATGTGGTTGACAAAAGGTTTCCTTTGTGTTTCAGATGAACGAGTTTAAAGGTGGGTCAGGCCCAGATGGCGATGGAGACGTTCGTAATATTAAAGAGCCCGATACTGCAGTTAAATTGGACGCCGAAGGTACTTGTTTTGTCTTATGAATTATTCAAAAACAAATATGTTGATTATTTAAATGTACGTGTAATGTTAGTTTTGACCAAAAAAGAGATGTAATGTTAGTTACATTACACGATTGAGTATTAAAAACAAAAAGTTACGTTACATATTTACATATTAAGTAAATTACTTTTACTATGTTTACGTATGTTTAAAATTACTATAATATATTTTTTCTGTTTGATAATTTAGTATTATGTTTTTTTAATAAAACATTTTTGCTAACCTGTATATATATATATATATATATTTCACAAAAAAATTGTAATATTTTATTTCAAATTATTTGTGATATTTTCTTAAAAGAAGCTTAAAAAATAATGATATTTTATTGTGTGGCCATCGACTTCCATTTTATTTTCATGTAACTAATTGAATTTGTACACGTAGATTCAAGAGTAAGTACAAGATCTGTGAATTCGCCGGAGAGGGACTTGCCGGATATGCCAAAGGCATCTAGACTGCAGACGGCCGGCGAGACGGCTTCACCGAATAGAGAGAAGCCGGAAAAGCCAAGGCAAAGAAGGACTAAACTCAAGGATTCGTCAGATGGATCCACCAGACCCACCCGGCATTCTACGCACAATGATTCTGCCGAAGGGAGTGAGTCTCCAGGGAGAACCGACGTTCCCAAAAAGTCTCGCCGAAAGAAATCCAAATTGAAAAGCCAAAATTCCGATCAGGACTCAAGTGTGTCGGAACACAAGCCTGGGCACAAAGGAAGATCCTTTGATGAAGAAGGAGAGAACGAAAAAGGATAATAATAGTGGAATATATATATCTCGAGAAATTGGTGTACTTATATGTGTCACTAGTTAGATTTTTGCGCACGATCAACCAGAAAGAGGTTTTGCATAGTCGAGACTTGAAACAAGTGCACTTTCCCTGTCTTTCAACTTTTGAAATATCTGTTTCTAGTTACCTTTCTGATTCATCTTTCTCTCCTTTCATCGAGTCCTGTTTCTAGTTTTTTGTTTTTTTTGTCCAACCTTTTGTTGGATGGAACTTTACTTTATTTTTAGAAAGATTTACTTTCTTCTGGGATATTACATGTTAGTGGAAGAATAACCCTGTATATATTGTTATTTAATGTAACTTTTAATCGAAAATTCCCAGAAAAGGAATATGAATGTTGCAGAAAAACAAACACAACACATGCATCCCATCCATCAAAAGGGAAAGAAATAATAATAATAATAACCGTAGAAACCAAAATGATCAGTATGTAACAGTAATTTTGTCATGATTTTTTAAAGAAGTAATGAGTTACCCTTGCTTTGTCTCACCACTATGACTTCGCACGGCATTCCTTAAATTCTTACCTAGACACCGTTAGTGAAATATTTGCGGATCAAAAAAGGAAAAAACTTGATCTTCTTGTTAGAATAGACACAAACACACACACTTGGTATGGATGAACAACCTTCATAATCCTGCAAAGGCCAAAATCCCCAGAGACATGAACACGATATAAGGATTAAAAAGCAGCAACAAAACTCCATTGAAAAGGACTGCACTGGGAATGTCTGGTTTGTTGCAGAGCTTCAGTTGCCCTAATCTGCCTCTATTTTTAGTATGTCTCAGCGGGTCGTCCACACAGAGGCCTGTGTTTCCTGCTAACTTTATCTTCTCTCCAACTTTAATTGAAGATGGGACTCTACCACTTAAATTGTTGTTCTCCAAGTTAATTTCGTCTATTAACTCCAGAAGGCAAAACTCCGCAGGCACAGGCCCTTCAAGCTTGTTGTTATCAAGTCCAAGATAAGACAAGTTTCTGAGATAAAACCCCATTGAGGCTGGGATATTCCCAATCAATCCTAGGTCTGAAAACCCTATTCTTTTGATACCCCCAAGGGTTTTCCATATTTCTGGAATTTTCCCACCCAGGGAGTTCGCACTCAAGTACACTTCCCTTAATCTGGGAATTTCTCCCAAGAACAATGGAACTCCAAAATTACCAAAATGGTTGAAGCTGAGGTCCAAGAAGTCTAAGCTGTGCAGGTTTCTGAAACTTCCTAGGATTTTACCAGTGAATCTGTTGGATCTCATATCAAGCTTCAGAAGCTTCAAGAGATCACCCAGCGATTTAGGGAGACACCCTTCAAAATTATTCTGACTAAGATCAAGAAGCTTCAGTTTCTTCAAACTTGCTAAACTCGTAGGAAGTTCACCAACAAGCTGATTTCTAGATAGCGTAATCTCTTCCAAATTAACCAAATCACCTATCATGTTAAGAACTTCACCAAAAACCCCATTTCCAGTCAAAACCAGCCTCTTCAAATTAGTGAAATTCTGGAGTATGCCACTCAAAGGGCCAACCAAAAGCGGGTTCTCGACGAACACAAGCTCCTCGAGACTCGAAAGGAAACTGAGAGAAACATCAGGCACCGAAACCCTAGACTGGTTGAAGCATTTGTAAAAGAAGAGCTTGCGGAGGAATTTGAAAGAGGTGAAGAGGAGAGGGTGGAGGGTTGCGTTGGGGGAGCAAGGTGGATTAGGAGTATAGTCTGAGACATACCCGAAACTCAACTCCACAACGCGTGCGGTTTCGACGCCGTGCGTGGCGGAGACACAGAGGTCGTCCGGGAAGAGAGAGCGCCAGGGAATGGCGGAGTTGATGGAGTCTAGGACCCGGTAAACCGATTCCTGCTCGGCCGGGTCGAGCGGAGGTTGCTGGTATTTGAGAACCACCATGGACAAGATCAGCACAAGAGTGATAATCGAAAACAGAGGACACAGAGCCATTGGAGAGAAGGAAAGAGAAGCAGTAAGTAGGTTTAGTTAGAGAAGTGTGGGTGATGTGATAAGAAGAAGGGAGAGGCTAGAAGGTTAACAACTTGCAGAGTAGAGAAAAGAAAGAGAGAGAGAGAGAGGAGAGATTTGGTGGGAGAGAGAAGTGTGGTGTTGGAAGTTGTAACGTGTTGTTCTGCATGTTTCTGCTGCAAGTCTGCACGAAATCAATTATGAGCTGCATACGACAATTTCTCCACTTCATGAAAATATCCCAAAGCAATATTATTTCGTCAACCAATTTTTTTTTTCTCGTGTTTCTTTAATATAACAAGGTACGGAAAAAAATGTTGTGGCTCGCAGATTAGATTAGAATTATTTGTAAATAAATAGTTTTAAATTGAACAACCTAAATAGTTTAATTTGTCGGGTTGACTTTTTTTTAATTATTAATTTTTTTTTCAGCTCAATGTAGTAAGTAATACTGTTAAACGGACTGGTTTAACCCGTAACGGGTCAAGATTAAATGGGCCGACCCATTTAAGATGGCAGTCCTCAACACTTAACCCAAGACGCTTGTTTGGCTTGTGGGCTATTTTTTTTATATATAAGTTTTTAATATTAAAATAATATGATTTTAAATTTTTTTGAAGTAAAAATTCAATAAATTTTTTAAAAATATAATTTATACATATAAAATATTAATTCTTTAATATTTTTAAATAACTAATAACCTCAATTTTTTATATTTTCTTTCAAAATTAACTATATTATATTGAAATTTGAAAACTTTATATTCATTTTTAAAAAATTAGAAAAGTTTTAATATTCAAATTTATTATATTTATTGAATATAAAGTTAGAAAATATAAAAATATTATAAAGTGAGATTATTTATACTAAATAATTTATTTTTTGAAAAATAATTTTTTTAAAAAAAGGGAAATACCCATTTAGGCCATTTTTTAAATGGACTTAAATTGGTCAGTCTAGGACCACCTATTTATGGACAGCTCTAATCTAACTTGCGGGCTACAGTCTTTTTTCCCAATACTAGTAACAAGCCAAAATCTTATATTCTCCTTTCTCCTTAGCTTCCCGATTATCCACTCCTTCAGTTATTTGAAAGTGTCCACTTTTACCAGTGGCAATGCTTCCCAATTTTGCACTCGTACTCCCACACCACACTTTCAATCTCTCAAGTTCTCCATCTCACTTTGTCTTCATCTCCTCTATCTCTGTTAGGGTTGACCAAATCACAAGTTACCACTTTACCCCGTCTCGCCTCATCTTCATCTAATCGACTTTGTCTAAGCTATGCCATTGTGTTCTTGGCTTTTCACCTCCTCCGCCTCGCCTGTGGCTATGCTCAGTGCTTTCACATTCTCACCTCCCTCTTTGTCTTCGTTTAAGGTTCAACAACTTTGTGAGTTTCAATCTTTCATTTCTGTCTCTATTTTTCTTTCCTTCAACTTTGGATATGACTTTGGTTGACTGTTCCTCCTCTTTGTTTGAAATCTTCCATTTTTTGTTTGATTGAACTTAAAAAAAAGTCAAAACTACTAGTTAGACTGTTTACTTACGGTTCAGCTATAGATGATCTTGGACTTTAACACGTATGACTGTTTGTAAATAGGTCGACTCGTTTACACGGGTCAATGCAGTGTGGTCTGGCCCGTTTAACAATACTAATTACAACATTCATATTATTGTACAAAATTTAAAAAAAAATGATAGAAAAGGTTGCAATTGTACAATTTTGAGAGGATAAGTTACATTATAACTAAATTATATTTAGGTATCGTTTGAGTAAACAATTTATTTAAGTATTTATAGAACAAGATCTTATATGAAAAATTTTTATACTATAAACTCATTTTAAATTAGGTTATTTAATATTTAAATACATACTTGAATAGTCACTTTTAAATTATGATTGAAAAATGAGGAATGTGAAGGGTTTGATTTTCATAAAATTTCAAATTATGATTGGAGATATACTTGTCTCATAAAAGTGTAAAATAGTTTTTCTATCATGTGAATTTGAGCTTTCTCAAAAAGTTTTTTCAAGAAGCTTAAAAAATTGGTTTCACAATATAAGCTAAAAATAATATTTTTGAGATTAATAAATTACTTATTTAAACATATCTAAACACTATTTTTTTTTACATAAAAGTATTTATACTAGTTAATAAGCTCTAATAAACTATAAATTATGATATTCAAACAGGGTTTAAAAGTCTTTTTTTAATTTTAGGTATTACATTCAACTATGTTTTAATTTATTTTTTATTTTAAAATTAATTTTTTTACAACATATATTTTTTTAGTAACAAAATTGTTTCATAATTTAATTGTTATATTATAAATAAAGTAATAGCTTCATATTAGTCTATAATATTAATTCAATTATTTTTATTAAAATTTCAGTCTCATAAAATTTAAGTATTAGGACGAAAAGGTAAAATACGAACATGTGTAGGAGTGGACCTATCAGAGCGACGACCAATTATGCCAAGAATAACTAGTCAAGCCAGCTAGCGGGAGAACCTCTGCAACTTCTCACAAGCAAAACGACGTCGTTGGAGCTTTTAACGGATGGAACTGAAAAAGGAATTAGGTAGGCGCATCGAAGCAGTTAAAGCCGACAATAACACGCCGAAGCTGCCGATTTGCCGTTTGTGGTGGTGATCGCACTTCCACATGGTACAGCATGAAGATTTTACTTTTCATTTACTTAAAGGGTCCTTTCGCCCCAAGTTACATTTTCACTTTTACAGTGACCGTCGGGTCAACGCTTTATTGTTTTTGTTCTGTTAGTCAGTAACAAGGACCTTTTAAAAAAAAGTTTTTAATTTAACATTAATTTTAATTTACATATTTTTACTGTTAATTTCTCTCTATATATTAATTATTGATCTCTTTCTAATTATTAAAATATTATAAATCATTAACAAAATTAATTAATGGATGAAACATACAAATATTAAAAAATATAAATTTGAATATATGGTATAATGCCTTATTTAATAAATGTCCTTTTATATTTTTAACCTTAATTATTTTTCTACTCTTTAAGAAAACCTAACATTGTAATATCATATTCGAGTTGAATGTTAATTAAATTCATATAAAAAATATAAAACATTGATGAATACTTATCAAACGATTTTGCTAAACTAAAATAATTTCTTTCTTATAGTTTTGTTTTCAAATAATAGTTTCAAAACAAGTCGAAACCATGACAATCCAAACAAGTCCTTAATCAGTTTTCTCTTTAAAAGATACATAGGTCACTCTTCAATCCTTGAATTATAAGTGAATATTAAAAATACTTCATCTGTCAATTCTTTCAACCCATTAAGTGCTTGTTTGTTTCGGCGGTAGATCATTTTAAACATGTAGATGGAAGCTCATAATTGCAATTGAGAGAAAATGAATTTGTTTGATTCTGCGGTAGCCCTCCAACTAGAATTGATTCTCTCCACAAATGAGTACTAATAGTTTAAAAATTATCATTAAAATATTAAATTTTTAATTACATTTTTATATGATAAAAATTAAATAATGATAAATGAAATAAAATAATATAATATTTATAATTTTTTTAATAATTACACATGTAAAAATACTTTTATTAACAAATATTCAAATGAAATTTATTTTTTAAAATTATTTTTTTGATAAAAATTTATAAATATAAATCACGTTCATACAAAATTAATTATATTCAAAATAAATTTTAAAAATTAATTATATCCAAATTTAAGTTTATCCAACGAATTTTCAAACAACTCTTAAATTGTTTTCTATTAGCTATTTCACTTAATATGTTAAAAATAAACATAGCTAAGTTAATACTAAATTTCAACATGTAATTTTATTTTCATGATAACACGAGAAACTACTAAATAGTTATATTTATTTTAAAGTAAATATATGAACTGCATCACCGAAAAGTAAGTTGAAAGAAAAGTTTTTACAATATACAAAGATAGATGATGTAGTTTTAAAATAAGAGAAATATCAATTATAGTTTAACTAAATTTGTTTAAAAAATAAAATTAATGTGATCTACTCTAGCATTTCATATCCTTGCATTTTAGCTTAGCACCCATCAAATACAAGATACGATAAAACGACTGTGGTGATACGTATGTGAATAGGATAATAGATCCTTTAACGTAGTCAATTTCATGTTCCTCCGACATGAATTTTGCACCGTTCAGTTTTTTGCAATCAAAGGACATCATGTGGTAGAGGATAAAGCAAATTAAAAAGAAACAAAAACTCTCTTGATGTTGTTGAATAAAAATAATTGATTTAAAATTAACAGGATGAACTAAATACCAGACCATGGGTTGTAAAAGTACACTAACTAGCCTATACACTATTTCTAAGAAAATTGGCTTTATTTTTTAAAATTAATATTTTAATTCCTAATATTTATCAAAACCCCTATACACAGTTGTAATGCTCTTTTTCTCCCCCCGCAAACCCTAGTTCATTCTCTTGCTCTGCCCTTGGTTCTCCCCTCTTCTCTGCTGAGCCTTTCAGATTCGACAAGATGGTAAGTATGGTCCATTTCTGTGCTGGATTCTCAGCTATGAAAATTTTCCTTACTGAAAATATTGTCTGTTTTCTATTTTTCTCAACTTCAATCTCTACCTCTTTTTACTTGCTGGAATTCTTCTGAGCAGTAGTCTCTGAGTTGACGCATATGACCATGTCTTTAGGACGTTTCTTTAGTTTGCTCTTGGATTTTAGAATACGGGTTATTCTAACGGAAAACGTTTTGCTAATCATGGTCGGGTGGATACTCTCATCGTAGCCGTTCAAGAGGTACGTGGAGATTGGAAGGGTCGCCCTGGTGAACTATGGGAAGGACTACGGAAAACTTGTCGTCATCGTTGATGTTATTGACCAAAACAGGGTATGTTTGAATCACATTGGTATGTTGTCATAGATTATGCAGCTTCTGTTCCATATGTTTGGTTTAAGGTAATAGGCGGTGTAAAGGGGATGAATGGAACTTCTTTCTGGCTTGGCGATATATGAAAATGGCTTATCAAGGATGTTTTAAATTATTGTGCATGATTGCTAATGCTGATCTGTAGTTGAATCAGTTTCTTATCATGTATCTACTTATAGATTTCATAGAATACGAATGCACTTGTTTATGGATATTCATGCAATACCCCCTGAGTTCTTTTGTGGGTATTTATATTTAAAGGGGTGGATATTATTGTTATCACTTGCACTCTTTACTTTTAATTCCGTACTAGATTAGATGCATTTTTTTTTCTTAGCTGTTATTTTTTAATGGGAGAAAGATAATTCAAAGAACATAGGAGTCCAATTGATATCTGTTACTAGGTTTAGAATGTATAGCATTGGCTTGGTTATTTATACCTCTTGCATTAAGCTAGTTAAGCTATATTCAGTTTGGTCTTTCAATTTTTAGGTCGTGCTCTTTCCTGGCTATTGATTTGCTATGAGCTAAGCAAATATAAAAATAATGATTATGCTACTTTGTGAAACTTAATGGTTTATTGGTAAAAGGAAAACTACATTTTTCGTATCTAATGTTTCAATTTTATCTCTAACATTTTTTTTAGTATCGATTTCGTTTCATATGTTTCTTTTTTGTTTCGATTTTGTCCCTATGACTAATGCAATTAACATAATTGATAGAAAATGTTGATGTGGACTTCTCCATATAACTCTCCACTACCAACATATCATACTAATTGATTTTAGTTTTAATTTTGTGTCAAACGTTTGAGTAAACTTCAATTTCACCCCAAATCATACTTTCATTTCTTATTTGTCTCAAATTAACAGTTAAACATTTGATGTGTCACATAGAAGAGTCTACATGTCATTTAGAGAGGTCTATTATTATTTGTAGGCCCTTGTTGACTTCCTTGATATGGTGAGGACCCAAATGAATTTCAAGAGGCTCTCTTTGACAGATATCAAGGTTGACATCAATAGGGTTCCTAAGAAGAAGAAATTGATTCAGGCAATTGAGGCTGCTAGTGTGTATTTAGTGAACTTGATAGTAATAACGAATTAAATCTGTTGCTCCATTTAATATATTTGAGTCGTTGAACTTGATTGTGATGTAGATGTGAAGAACAAATGGGAGAACAGTTCCTGCGACAGGAAGCTGATTGTGCAGAAAAGAAGAACATAGCTTAATGATTTTGATAGGTTCAAATTGTTGTGAAAATAGCCTTTTCAAGGCTTTGTATTTTAAAAAAGAGAATTAAAAGTTTCACATTGCTTGGAACAAGGAGAAGAAGAGCATTTATATACTAACTTGTGTTAGTATGCTAATAAAGAGATTGGGAAGAGGTAGGCTCACGCGCACATAAATTCATATAGATTCAAGCTAGTACAGTGCAAATAATCCGATTTGCCCCCTGCACGTGCAATAAATTGGACCAGCTTAATTTTTCTCTAGAGAAATATTATTTGACAGTTTTGTTTTATTTGTTTTAAATATATTTAATAGCCTGAGAGTTTTCTTAGAATAATCTGTTTAATCCTACAGAGAGTTTTGTAGACGTAGATTTTTAACTGTGGTGGCAGAATAAATTCTTTAAAGACAGTGTGTACTATAAAGACACGACTTAGATTATTTTTGTGCTGATATCCAGATTTTTTACAATAATTTTAAAGAATTTAAATACCGACGCTGCTACAGTCACACCTTAATTATCTTCTTAACGGATACCGGTAATATTTTTCTAAACTTTTGTTAATTTTAGTTACATGGTGTTTTGCCTTGAAATTTGATTTTTCAAATTTGCTAGCTATATATATATATATGATATTGGAGATTTATTATATAAAATATTATTTTTCATGATAATTATAATTAGTAATTTATAATTATTTGAAAACTGTGGGGCATCAATTTTTGATGTATCAATATATATATGTTACTCATTTATGTATATATTTATATATTAACTATGGGACCAATATGATTAATTTATACGTTGCCTCTTTTGTGATTAATACCCTTATAGCACTTTTGTGCTTCATGTCATACGTTGGATCATCATATGGGCATTACAATTCTTTAATAATATTTTATTATTGAATTTGGTTTCAGACTCTTTTACCATTGATTTGGTTTCTCTCAATTAATGGGATTCACAACTTTTATGTTGTATACGTTGGCCTTGGTGAAACGATTACATGCAACTGCTTTGCGTTGTATACACTCAATTTTATGATAATATTTTTTTAATGATGGTGATTCATGGTGCTTTATTTGATCAATCAATTGGTGTCTTTATATATGTATATAGACGTTGTGGAGTTGCAGTATATATTTGAATATGGA
Source organism: Biancaea sappan (assembly GCA_037074585.1). NCBI lineage: Eukaryota > Viridiplantae > Streptophyta > Magnoliopsida > Fabales > Fabaceae > Biancaea > Biancaea sappan. Next base: position 8,279,946 of record CM073492.1, on the reverse strand, counting down.
AATAAATATAAAATTGTTGTTGTGAGACTTAATGCACATTGATATTGATGTTGGGCTAGTGCAATAAAATACTATGAAAATGTGGCATTCATGAATTGTGCATTAATTATATTTAATTGTGAGTATTTACGATTGACATTCATAGCTTTATTTTCTATGAACGTTGCACAATTCACCTTCTTACTTGCTTTTATTACATGTGTATAGCTTTTATCCTTCGTAAATAAAAGTAAATACATTGAAATTAAAAGCTTCTTGATGTGCACGAGATTTATAAATATATGATATGAAAGCTGTGTGAAACTTAATTATGCTTTGGAAAAATGCATAAATATTTATATACTTATGAAATATTTTAGAGAATATATGTATAAATATATTTTGGCCTTTGAGAAATTTCACACAAATAGTTTCATATGAATATTATATTTTAGGTGAAAGAAATTGTGGATTTCTTGAAAATGACACTATAACCATAAATGTGGGGGTTATAGAATTTTTATAAATACAAAATGTTTTCACCTAAAATATTCACAGTGTTATTGTTGTTAAACAAATTGTAAATTACACTTGTCATTTTTGGAACCAAATTTTTTGTGGGTTTGTGACCAAACTAGTATGTGGACATTGACATAAAATTTTTGGGCCAATTTGGAAATCGAGAAAATCATCTCATTGAGATAATGATATACCGTTATTTTTTAAATTGAGGAAACCATCTCATTGAGATGATGATATGTTATATGTAAAAATTGAAGTAAACATTTTCAAATGCTAATTTTTGCTAACCCTTTGATTGTACAAAGAGATACAATAAATTTGAAAATGTAGGGTCATTTGTAAATTGACAATGCCATCTCATTGAAATGATGATATGTCATTGGAATAAGCATTTGCGAATGCTAATTTCTTACAATATTTTAATTGTACAAAGAGGTGCAATAGTATTGAGTTATTGGTCACAAAAATTTTGAAATTGTGAAGTTTTTAAATGATTATGCCTAATTATATTCTTATATAATGTTATTATATGGTGGAAGAATATATATGTGTGTGTGTATATATATATATATATTATGTTTGGATGCCCACCTATAATAATTTGAGACTTTATATGAGTTAATTATGTACTAAATTAAAAGTACATATACATGCAAGTTGTGGTATCATACTTGCCTTAAATTGTGGCTCTCCTTCAATATGGATATGTGTATTCATGATTAATAGATGATAAATGTGAGATATTTGTCTGTATATGTATGACATGCAGTAGCATAAAGTTATACATAAGACAAATAACTACTTACATCTAATTTTGGTAAAAATGTTTTATGGTCAATAGTTAAAGATATTGTGTTTTAATAGAAATTTTATGAGTTTAATATATTTGAATATTGAGTATATCTAATAAATTTCTACTAATATAACTATTAATAATCCTTTTCATAAAGCTTATATGTTAATATTCAACATTCTAAATGTTGAAAATTGTGTTTGTGGAATTTTTGAAATTATACAATAAAGTTTTATAATTATATTATTGTGCGTTTTTTTAATATAAGTTTTATGGCCATATTATTGTGACTTTATAAAGCTATGTGAAAAATTGTACTTTGTGGAAAGTACTTTAATTGGTAAAAAAAATAATGTCTATATCTAATTTAGATATTTGTTGACATATTTAAGAAAGACATAGGTGAAGTAAATGTGAGTTGGGAGTCAAAATCATAAGAAAGGTGATAGCAATTTACTGTTACAAGAACTTCATGTTCATAAGTGTTTTAAAAGTTTGATCATTTTGATGATAAACTAGTGAAAATCTCTTATAATTTTAAACTATTCATTAAGAAAAACAGAGTTGAGTCTGTTGTATTTAATGAACTTCACCTGGCCTGACATATTGTGTGTAGTATGTCAGATGAATGTCTATATGTACACAATCCTAATGAAAGGAGATGAGAGGTGTCATCAATTATGATATCATATAAAATGAATTTTCCATTGTATTAGAATAATACAATGATGTTTACTGAATCTCTGAATTCAGATAAGACAAAATCCACTAGTGGATATGTGTTCACCTTTGGTGGTGGAGCGGTGTCATGGAGTCAGAGTTTATAGCTCTAGAGTTGGCTGGTAGTGAGGTTGAATAGTTGATAAACTTCTTGGCATACATATTTTTAGGTATGAAACTAGCATCATCTGTGTCTTTGTATTGTGATTGCCAAGCAGCAATAGTCATTGTAAAGAATAAAATTTATAATGATAAGAGTAGACACATACGTTTAAGACACAATGTGATTAAGCAATTGCTAAATGATGGAATTATATCGATCGATTTTGTAAGGTCAGAAGTGAACCTGGCCGATCCTTTGACTAAACCCATGGGTAGAAATGTAATTAATAAGACATTGAGGGAAATTGGACTTAAGCCAATAAAAATTAATAGTGGTAGGTACCCAACCTTTGTAATTGGAGATTCCATGAAGAATGTTTATATAGGTAATAACAAGTCGTCTGTTAATTCTGCTAGCACTATTTTCCCAGTTTATTTTCTATGGTGTTAAGTGTGAAAGTGCTAGAATGTTTTGACTTGTGGGTTGAGTTCAAACTTTTTATGATCTTTATAGCCCTATATTGAGGGTAGTGTATTTATTGCAGATACACTTGATGAAGTCACCTATATGAGTGTGGAGTAGGGCCGCTCCTATGAAATAGTGGTGAAATCTCTAGAACATTCATGAATTCCAGACACGCGCACGATCGAAATAACGCGTACAACAGCGTTAATAGCAGAAATGTGGGGGATGAGATGTGACTTTTAAGGTCACTATCTTACGACTAAAAGTATATTGGTTCATAGAAGCTATATGTTTCACTGACTATTCTGTAAGATAAATCTTATCAGTCTAGGTCTGGTTTATAGTCTAAAAAGAAACACTGGATTAATGAGTCTACACCCATATACATAACTCAAAAGTTTTTAAATATATTTTGAAATATGTGGGGGATTGTTGTGAAAATAGTCTTTCAAGGCTTTGTATTTTAAAAGAAAACTAAAAGTCCCACATTGCTTATAACAATGAGGGGAAAAGCGTTTATATACTAATTTGTATTAGTAGGCTAATAAAGAACTTAGGAAGAGGTAGGCTCTCGCGCACATAAGCCCACATGAATTCAAGCTAGTACAATGCAAATCATCCGATTTGCCCCCTGCACGTGCAATAAATCGGACCAGTTTAATTTTTCTCTGAAAAAATATTATTTTTTAATAGCTTACCTGAACAGAAACGAATTTTATTATTATGAAATTAACTTAGATTAATGTCAGAAAATTAAGAGTTGACAGTTTTATTTTATTTGTTTTAAATATATTTAAATATTTCAAAACTGTCATTAATTTTCTAAAACTTTCCATTAATTTTTGAAACCAAATTTTAATTTTATTAAAATTTTTTGTCAACGTCATTATTGTTCAGCAGCTATAAACGAATGACTCATTTCCCTCATTTTACACACCAAGTCAAAAACAATTTTAGGTTATGATTTAAAATTTTTGCTGTTCAGTGACCTGAGAGTTTTCTCAGAGGAATCTATTTACTCCTAGAGAGAGTTCTGTAAACGCATATTTTTAGCTGTGGTCGCAGAATAAATTTTTTAAGGACAGTAACTACTATAAAGATGCGAATCAGATTATTTTTGTACTGGTATCCAGATTTTTTACAACACAAGCTTATGTTAGCAAAGATCAAGGTGAGTGATAACTGGTTTCCCCCCTTTTTTTTATTCAACAATCTGCAAAATTCAGAGAGTGCAGTTGATTCAATGTTATATGGGTATCTCACTCGGCATTTTTACGTTGTAAGCATGCATGATCTACGTTATTGCCTCTAATATGAACTCATAAAAATGAATTGCTTAATTTCAAATCATTTAGGAGACTGGCTGTTTTATGTGTCTTTTTACTACATAAAAAGTTGGCTGGCATTTCTTTACTGCAGTTCTCATATAAATTCTTTTCTTTGCAGAGGGGAGGACTGATCAGGCAGGAGCTTGCGAAACTCAAAAAGGAGAGTGTCGCATGAGACCCGACATTCGAACATATACTTTTCATTTGATTCTTTTTCTTTCATTTCCCCACAGTTTAGTATTTATTTATCACTTTCCTACATTTCTGTAATGGCGCGAACAATTTAGATCTAAAATGAAATTGCTTTTCCTCTAGTAAGATTTAGTGTGTGTTTGGAAACTCGTTAGGTAAACCTAGATTTGAGAAAAATTAATTTTCAGAATTGATTTTTGAGTAGAATTGATTTTGGATGAACGTGATTTATGTTTGGAGACTGTTATCAGAAAAGTGATATTGAAAAATAAATTTCTTTTGGATATTAGTTAACAGAAGCACTTTTGAATGTGTAATTACCAAAAAGGGTATGAATTTTATGTTGCTTTATTTCATTTGACTATTGGTACTAAAATATTAAAATTTATAAATGTTGTAATAAAATGAATTTATTTATTTATCTCCAAATTACTTTTAACTATTTTTTAATAATTATTTAAATATCACTCTTGGAGTTAATTAAAATCAAATCATCAAACTCATATAAAAAATAATTCAAGTAAGCAGTTAAATAAAAATTTAAATAGAAGTATATGGTCTTAATAAATTACAGATAATTGTCATTTACTCTGGATAAGCTCCATAAGTTGATCACGAATGTTGTAATGAAATAAATTTATTTATTTTAATGTAAAATTTGATTTAATTATTTTTAATAATAATTTCAAGATCACTCTTAGAGTTAAGCAAAAATAAGATCAATAAACTTACATAGAAAACAATACATTCCTACATACTTTAAAAAATTTTACAAAAAATTTCAAGAATGTAAAAGGACTTGCGTGAACTAGAAAATGAAGGAATAGAGTTTTGTGAAATTTAAGCTAAAATATGACATAGGAGGACACGTGGGGTCCTCTCCTCCACCCATGTTACTTGAAGGCTTCATAAGGGATAGAGATCATATTGGCTTTAGAAGGGATAGACATCATGCATCTCCATCTTGGGTTCGTTTTCATCTCCACGCATCTCAATCATACTTTTATCTTCTTCTCACGCAGTTGCAAAATGGTTGACAACAACAATTAAGAATGTATATTGGCTCTGTTCTTTCTTCTTCGTCTTCTTCTTCTTCTTCTTCTTTTTTTATATTTATCTACATATTTCTTCCAACTCCCTTTAGCTCCCTCTCCCTCTTGGCTGCTCTCTCTCTCACGAAACTTTGCTTTTCGCTCAGAAAAAAGAGAAAGAATAGAGGAGATGAAAGTGAGGGTAGTAGAGGGAAAAAATTGGACAGATTGTAAACATAATCGATTCTGCATCTTAGAAGCTACCGTCAACCACTTTGATTCAAACATACGTTTGCCAAGCTTAATTGATTTTCAGAAATTCCTAAACGCTGAACCAAACATCTTCATTTCTATGAAAACGTGATTATAAGAGATTAGAAGCCCGTTGAAGAGCCCATGTCGCGCATCCAAACATAGCCTTAATAGGACCAAATTGTACTATCAACTCTGAAACTACTACCAGCTCATTAACGGGCCAATTGCAGAGAAGGGTTATGTAATATCTCAAGAATTTATATGAATATTTAAAGTCTAATTTGAAATTTAGTGAAAAATTTAATTACGTGAAAATTTGCTTTTTGAATTAGTGAAGAAAATCTGGGAATAGAAATTTTAATTTTTAATTTAGGAAATTTTTACAAATTCTCAAGGACTAAAGTGAAAAGAAAAGAAAGTATAGAGGACTTTTGAGAAATGACCAAATAGAAACCTGAGAGGAAGAATAAAGCTTATGAGAATGAATTATGAGTCCGGTACCGAAAAGATGATGGATTCGAGGTTAAAGTGGTATTTGAGACATCGAGAGGGATTAAAGTGAACAAATCTTATAAGCTAAGGTGGCTATGAGCGATTTTATCGAAAAAGAAATTAGTGGGGCCCACACATACAATTATTAGTTTTTCTTCTCCTTCTTCCTCCCGAGGCTTCATGTTTTTCGTTCATTTCCATCTTCCCTTCTTCAATCATTTCTCAAATTTTCATCCGACGATCTTGTATTTTCTAACTATACTTCCGATTCTCAGGAGTTCTAGAGGTAAAGAGGTAAGTTTTATCTACTCTATTTCTATTTTTCTCCATTTTCGGACCTATGGAAGAAAATTAAGATTTTGAGTTTTAATGGATGAATTTAAGTGTGGATGTTAATGTAAAACATTCTTAGGTGGTTTATGATGTTATTAGAACAAGAAATTTCGTAGAATTTGGATATTTGAAAAAGTTAGTGTTCTTGATGAAAATTTGAGATTTGAGCTTGGATTGTTGGTAGAAATTGGAGGTTTTGGTGTTAAAACACTCCTTAGACATTAAGGATGAAAACCCATGGAAGAAATCAAAAGAAATGTTGTTTTAGATATGATTTTAGGATTTTTGGATGAATAACACGAAGAACATCGAAAATTTTCCCCAGAAATTACTGTTCACCGAGAAAATTTTTCCAGATTTTCTCGTTACTGTAGCGTTGACTCGGTCAACGTTACTGTAGCGTTGACTCGGTCAACATTACTGTAGCTGCGTTGACCGTTGACTATTACTGTAGCATCAGTTTTTTTTTAATATCGTTGAAAAGCTCTTTGAGTCTAGTTTCCAATGGTATAAGTGTCATTTAGAAATTCATTACCGGTTAGGAGTTATGACTTAAGATGTGAGTAAAGGTCGAGAGTAGTGATAAGAAATTTCTCTATTTTGTAACCCTAATGGTTTTTACCTGGTTACAATAGGGATGATTGGGGCGCAAGGTGGAAGCGCCGAGAGAGTGGAATCCAGGTGAGTAGGCAACCTTGCAAAATTAATTTAATAAATTAGTCTAAACACAATATAAATCCCATTTGCGTTATTTGTGAAATTGAGAAGATTATCAGTGTGTGTTCAGGTTGAGAAAAAGTATAATATCATTGGAAGGTATTTTATTACCTTTGAGAATTGATTTCTCTAGTTGACTAAAGAATTAGATGTGATTGTTCCTTGAATAAATTGGAACATTTTGTAAGTGAATAACCTTAATAAACTAATGTGATCTTATTAGATGAGGTACAATACAAGTCTTGTTTATAACATTATTGAAGTGAGAAATAATCAATCTCGCTGTTGATAATATATGATGATTGTTATGGTTGATGATAGACATTCAAGGGAATAAAAATATGTGTAAATTCATTTATTTCATAGTAATTATATTGTGATAAATTCTCACTATTTTATTGATGAGCAAAAGATCTACGAGATCTAATACACGAGTTTGAAAGGGTTAGAGTCCCATACTACTCGGTGTATAAATGTGAAAATCTATGCACGAGTTTGAAAGGGTTAGAGTCCCATACTACTCGGTGTATAAATGTGAAAACCTATGCACGAGTTTGAAAGGGTTAGAGTCCCATACTACTCGGTGTATAACTGTGAAAATCAATACACGAGTTTGAAAGGGGTTAGAGTCCCATATCACTCAGTGTATAAATGTGAAAATCTATGCACGAGTTTGAAAGGGTTAGAGTCTCATACTACTCGGTGTATAAATGTGAAAACCTATGCACAAAGAGTTTGAGGGTTAAATTCCCAAGTCACTCAGTGCAAGTATTTATGGCATATAATACTATAATTATTTAAAATAAATGATAGATTGATTGTATTAGTAAATGTGGTGTTTGTGCTTATGATATTTTCATGTACAGTTGTTTACTCACTGAGTTATGATAAACTCACACTTTCCATGATTATCTTTTCAGATACAGTGGTTGAGGAGAAGAATTTATAGCCTTTAAGGATATACTCCACTTTTGTCTGGTAAACAATTGGTAAGGATTAGGAAACGCTCTGTAATCTAGTAGGTCACCTAGACTTGGGAGGTTGTATAGTACTGTATAGTGTTTGAAAGTTGAACATTTTCTGAATATGTATACAAAATATCTTTCTTGGAATATTTATGATTCACATAATTATGGATATTAAGAATGTTCACAGAGATTATGGGGTACCACGGAGGTATACCCTAGGTATTTTATGTTTATATCACATGTAAGTTTTGGGATGTGACAGGTTAAATGAAAGAGAGATATGTATGCTAATATAAGGCATTCCTTCATCAAAACTATGAAGCAATATTGTAGAATGGCAGATCGAAGTGAAAGACCAGCTAACAACAAAAAGACATCAGATTTTTCTTTTAAATTACAAGGAACATAATGTGTGTTTGGAAATTCGTTGGGTAAACCTAGTTATGAATTGATTTTTAGAATTGATTTTGCAAGAACGTTATTTATGTTTGGAAACTGTTATAAAAAAAGTGATTTTGAAAAATAAATTTCGTTTAGATATTAATTAGCAAAAGTACCTTTAGATGTGTAATTATAAAAAAGGATATGAATTTTATATTGTTTTATTTCATTTGATTATTGGTACTGATATTAAAATTTATGAATTTTGTACTAAACTGAATTTGATCTAATTTAAATAAAGTGTAATTTCCTTTTGTTGAATTTAAAAATTAAAAAAATAAAGTGCAAAAATGAAAAATCTCAAAATATATAAGAATTTTGTGTATTTTAATTTAAAATTAACTAACCCTAATATTTATTTACCAGGAAATAATTAAAAAAAATGTATGTAATTCTTACTTCTCCCAAAATTGTGTTGTGCATTTTCCTGACAATAAATAATAAATAATATTAATGTTTTTAAATATTCATTAATATGATTTAACCTTTTCAGTTTTCGTCTCTTGTCTTTCTCAAAACTTCTAGAAACTCATTCTCTCCACTAATATTAAACTACTCTTTAGTAATGTCAGACCTGTGGCTTTTGTGTTCTTTCATATTCAAGATAAAGAGAACGAGAGAGAACAAATCGACGAGAGAGAACAAATCGACGAGAGAGAACGGAAGGGAGGTCAATGACGATTTCTTCTTTAAATCTATTGTCAGCGATTTTCTCCTTTGTTCTTCATAACAGGTTAGACTCTCTCTCTCTCTCTCTCTCTCTCTCTCTCTCTCTCTCTCTCTCTCTCTCTCTCTCTCTCTCTCTCTATGTTTTCCTCCATTAATTTTGCACTGGAGAACAAATGAAGGGTAACACTGAAAAAATTGATTTAGACAAAATCAATTATAAGTAGAAGTTACTAAGTTTCACTTTATCGCAAATTTGATTTTAGACAAGAATTAATTCTAAAAAATGACTAAAACGTTAAATCAAACAACGCAAGTTTTGCACACAATTGATTTTGAAGCAATGAACGTATGTTTAGAGTTAGCTACCGCATATCTAAACACATACATGGTGGGGTTGTCCCCCCTCCCCAACCACCACACACACACACACACAAAAAAAAGGTGCCTCGACTTCAGGCTGAATTATTTGGATCACTTCATCAAAATTTTTCATGTTACAAAAAGAATTTTAGATCATGGCAAGATAATTTCCGCAAATCTCTACCAGGACCAAACGTTAAAAGTCAAGCCTAATACATGTTCAACACTCATTCATAATATATAATACCAAAAGGACTTCAGTCATCTAAACGTGAACAGTGTACTGGTAAATAAAGATTACCCTCCGTTGGATTCGTCTAAGCACTTTAGCAATATCCAAGTGACCTTCTTGAGTGAATGATGCATGCCATCTTCTTTCACTTTAAAGAGTTTTGCCAGCCTGTGGAAGTAGACAGTGGAGGATCATGTCTAGCATAAAATACTAAAAAGAAAATTATATTAAAAAAGAAAAAACCAACAACTCAGATAAGTCTGCTTTATAATAGTAATGTTGAAAAAGATCTATCTTCTCTGCAGAGCCAAAGAAAAGAATAATTTTTCTCTGAAAATGTGGCAAAGTGTCACATATGTGACTCTCAGTTGGATCTCGCAAAAGTATCAGTTCAGTTCGTTATCACATTATATGGGAGTAAACCATTCCGTACAACATTAATTAATGTGTTTTTCCCAATAAATAATTTTAAGAGGCCATAAGCAATATAACTAGAAACTAGAAAACCGCACCCTTGGTTTAAAACGAGTCTTTGGCACGTCAGCTGCGGAATCTGGTCGGATGGGATAGAAGACATCCAACTCAGTTTCCCAACTCCCTTCTTAAGTTATTTGTATAAGTATTCACATGCAGTTGACGATAATTATTAATTCAGGCGTCACTCTACGGATATTTTTAAAAGGAAGAATATTCATTGATGAAAAAAAAATTATAATGTTTTCAACACTAATACTTTAGTAAACTATCCTATATAAAATTCTTAATAATTCACTAAAAATATTATATGAAGACAAAAATAATACATAATTAATATATTTTTCTAACCTGCTACGTTAATCTCTTCACAGTTCAAATTAAGAAAAAAAAAAAGTTGACTTCCGAGTTTTGCCAATAGATTTGTTCAACCGAAAATTTAAAAGTAAAAATCAAGTAAAATACTCTAATTTTATTTTTATGTTTTATCTTACATCTTTTTTTAAAATATAAAAAATCAACTTAATTATTAAAATTCAATAGTTAACACTATGTTATATATTTGAAATAAAAATATACTAATAAATAAATTATTTTTTACTGAAAAATACACATCATATCTCTATTTTCATAAAATAAGAACAAAATTGTTTTATTAATATTATATAAACATAATTGTTTTACTTGCATTAACATAATTATTGTGTTTATTTGAAATTATTCCCAAATCAATAAACATTAAATTTAATTTGTAAATTTTGTAATGGTCTAGAATGTTCATAGAATTTTCTTGAACTAAAACTCATTTAAAAATTTTTTTAATTGAGTTTTACATAAAATCCAACTTATAATTTGTGAATTCATTCCTAGTCGAATATTTGTTGGTCAAAATTGTTTATCGACTATCGACTATCGATTATATTTTTTTCACAAATCCAACTTTAGTTTTTCTAAAAAGAAAAACAAAACACTCAATTTAACCCAGAACAAGTCAACAACAACTCGCGGTTGGGTTGAAAATTTTCATGTAATCCCACTGTGAACATGAAACGTGGAAGTACATATCGGCTTTTGTAGTCTCGATCACATTCTATTAGAACCCTTGTACACTGTTGTAATGCCCTTTTTTGCCCCTCGCAAACCCTATTTCACTCTCTTGCTCAGCCCTTGGTTCTCCCCTCTTCTCTGCTGAGCCTTTCAGATTCGACAAGATGGTAAGTATGGTCCATTCCTGTGCTGGATTCTCAACTATGAAAATTTTCCTTACTGAAAATACTGTCTGCTTTTTATTTTTCTCAACTTCAATCTCTCCCCCTTTTAACTTGTTGGAATTCTTCTAAGCGGTAGTCTCTGAGTTGACGCATATTTACATGTCTTGAGTACGTTTCTTTAGTTTGCTCTTGGATTTTAGAATACGGGTTATTCTAACGGATAACATTTTGCTAATCGTGGTCGGGTGGATACTCTCATTGTAGCCGTTCAAGAGGTACGTGGAGATTGGAAGGGTCGCCCTGGTGAACTATGGGAAGGACTACGGAAAACTTGTCGTCATCGTTGATGTTATTGACCAAAACAGGGTATGTTTGAATCACATTGGTATGTTGTCATAGATTATGCAGCTTCTGTTCCATATGTTTGGTTTAAGGTAATAGGCGGTGTAAAGGGGATGAATGGAACTTCTTTCTGGCTTGGCGATATATGAAAATGGCTTATCAAGGATGTTTTAAATTATTGTGCATGATTGCTAATGCTGATCTGTAGTTGAATCAGTTTCTTATCATGTATCTACTTATAGATTTCATAGAATACGAATGCACTTGTTTATGGACATTCATGCAATACCCCGAGTTCTTTTGTGGGTATTTATATTTAAAGGGGTGGATATTATTGTTATCACTTGCACTCTTTACTTTTAATTCCGTACTAGATTAGATGCATTTTTTTTTTCTTAGCTGTTATTTTTTAATGGGAGAAAGATAATTCAAAGAACATAGGAGTCCAATTGATATCTGTTACTAGGTTTAGAATGTATAGCATTGGCTTGGTTATTTATACCTCTTGCATTAAGCTAGTTAAGCTATATTCAGTTTGGTCTTTCAATTTTTAGGTCGTGCTCTTTCCTTGCTATTGATTTGCTTTGAGCTAAGCAAATATAAAAATAATGATTATGCTAATTTGTGAAACTTAATAGTTTATTGGTAAAAGGAAGAACTACCTTTTTTGTCCCTAATGTTTACTTTAAGTTTTAATTTTGTTTCTAACATTCTTTTTTGGTACCGATTTTGTTCCACTTGTTTCTTTTTTGTTTTGATTTTATCCCTAAGAATAACGCAATTAACATATTGATAGAAAATGTTGATGTAGACTTCTCCATATTACTCGTCTATTACTAACATGTCATACTAATTTATTTTAGTTTTAATTTTGTCCCAAACCTTTGTGTAATCCCAAATCATACTTTTTTCATTTCTTATTCGTCTCAAATTAACAGTTAAACATTTGATGTGTCACATGGAAGAGTCTTAATTTTGTCCCAAACATTTGTGTAACCCCAAATCATACTTTTGTCATTTCTTATTCGTCTCAAATTAACGGTTAAAAATTTGATTTGTCACATGGAAGAGTCTGCATGTCATTTGGAGGAGTCTACTTGTCACTTAGAGATGTCTATATTAGCATTTTTCGTCAACTTTTTTTAAAGGTGTTGATCTTAGGGACAAAATTGAAACAAAAAAGAAACATGTACGATGAAATTGGTACAAAAAAGTTATTGGGTGAACCTCTGTATTTTTTGTCACTGAAGGTTCAGTAAATGATGGAACATGTTTTCTTATTGATGCTTCTTTCTATCAAAAAAGAAAAGAAATTGGTACCAAAAAACGTTAGGGAGGAAATTGAAACTCAAGATAAACATTAGGGATGAAAAACGTATTTTTGCCTTGGTAAAAATATAGTGGGTTGAACCTAAAACCAGAGGCTCATTTTGATAGAATGATAGTACATTTTCAAAATTATTTTTACTCTCGCTCGTGACTGATTCTGAATTTAAGTATGATGTATATAAGAAGTTGCACTGAGAATCAATTGTCAATTCTTCCTTTATCACGCTATTAACAATACAGTGGGCCTTTTTTAATTATTATTATTATGATTATCTGTAGGCCCTTGTTGACTTCCCTGATATAGTGAGGACCCAAATGAATTTCAAGAGGCTCTCTCTGACAGATATCAAGGTTGACATCAATAGGGTTCCTAAGAAGAAGAAATTGATTCAGGCAATTGAGGCTGCTGGTGTGTATTTAGTGAACTTGATAGTAATAACGAATTAAATCTGTTGCTTTATTTAATATGTTTGAGTTGGTTGAACTTGATTGTGATATAGATGTGAAGAACAAATGGGAGAACAGTTCCTGGGGCAGGAAGCTGATTGTGCAGAAAAGAAGAAGATCGCTTAATGATTTTGATAGGTTCAAGCTTATGTTAGCAAAGATCAAGGTGAGTGATAACTGTTTTTCCCCCTCTTTTTCATTCAACAATCTGCAAAATTCAGAGTGCAGTTGATTCAATGTTATATGGGCATCTCACTTGGCATTTTTACGTTGTAAGCATGCGTGATCTAACTCAAGTTATTGCCTCTATATGAACTCATTAAAAATAAATTGCTTAATTTCAAAGCATTTAGGAGACTGGCTGTTTTATGTGTCTTTTTACTACATAAAAAGTTGGCTGGCATTTCTTTACTGTAGTTCTGATATAAATTCTTTTCTTTGCAGAGGGGAGGACTGATCAGGCAGGAGCTTGCTAAACTCAAAAAGGAGAGTGTAGCATGAGACCCGACATTCGAACTTATACTTTTCATTTGATTCTTTTTCTTTCTTTTCCCCACAGTTCAGTATTTATTTATCACTTTCCTTCATTTGTGTAATGGCGCGAACAAGTAATTGGCATTGGTTTTACCTCTGTTTTAAGGAAGAGATATTACTAGAACATTAGGAATTTAGGTCACCAGTGATTCTGCATAAATTTAATTCATGTTTTATTAGACTTTCTGTTTAATTGATGAGGTTGCTGAGATTTTAAGGTTTCTGCCCCTTCATTGTCATTATATAAACAGAACCCTTTCTCTAGTCTAATACCGCGTTTGGACTATTCAATACGTTACGCGCCCTCTCTGACATTATGTATTAGCTTTCAAACTTGATCAATGATGGGAAGTGGTCGCCCACAATGATTTTTTTTTTTTAGCGGCTAATACATAAATAATGCATTCTTTGACTGTATTTACAATCTTCTATCGTCGAAATCAATTCAAAGGAAATTTCTGGTAAGTTAAAAATTAAGAGCAAATTAGATGTTTTAAAAAATATAAATTAAAAACCGATTTTTTGGCTTTTTTTTTTTCTTTGGGTCAAGAGAAGGAGAGATAAGTATATATTAAATATTGATCAAAATGTATTTTTAAAATAGGAATTCATTAATTTAACTGCGACTCGTCAAAAAAAAAAAGGAAAGAAAGAAAACTCTTGGTTCATTAGTCATAAAGCTTATAATGTCTACTTCAAAAGTATCTTTATTTTTTCATTCCCAGGTTTGCATGCTATGTTTTAGTGGGGTTATGGAGTAAGGTGAGCCAATGAAAAATGTGGGTTTTGGGTTGGTGAGTCAATTTTAGGTAGAGAAATGGAAGGGAATGCCGTCTTTGAAAATTGAAACGAGAATCTGACTGATGACACATAATAAAAATATTGATCAAAATCTTTTGTTGTAGCAAATCAGCTATAGCTCCCACAACTCCTTGTCTTTTTTACTTTTGTGATTTGTACAATTCAGTCAACGAAATTAAGCGTTTACGAAAAAGTCAATTATCTCTGATAATGATAAACATAGTGTTGGGGTACTAATGCAATTTCTAAAATCTTGAAGGGCCTGTACTGAAAGTATAAAACCACCCAAGATATTGGATAATTAGCCCAAATTCCTAAGCTATATAATAAACGTGGAAGGGAGCGAAAATCACCCGTACGTGAATTCCAGGATCCTTCACCTCCGACTTCTGGTTCTGAAGCTTCTCAAACAATTTGGAATTACCGTTGACGAAGACTTCGAGGGGCTCCGCTTTCGACCATTCTGTTTGCTGCCATGAACATCTTCACCAAGAAACCCACGGCCAAAGGTTTGTGCCCTACATCTAATTCTCGTTCTTCTGACTTCGTATTCATCCTAGAAGCGAATCAACTTACCATTACGCAATTATCACTATCTTCTCTTCTTTTCGAGCCAAATGATGTTTTCTTTTTCTTTTTGTCCATTTTGGGGAATTTTGGATACGGTTCAGATCATTTGATCAATCAGTTTGACGTTTGGTCTCTAGAAGATTTTATGTAGCATAAGCTTCTGTCTATTAATCTTTTTTTTTTTTTTCTGAGGGAGTGTTGGTCAGCAGAACTCATATTTCATATTAAATTTTAGTTAAAAGGCCATGTTTTATTGTCCTTCGTTCGTGTTTTGTTTTATCCAGAGGCTCTTCGGGAGAGTAAGCGAGAAATGACACATGCTACTAGAGGTAATTTTTTAATTTCTTACTACATTAATTAGTGTCTGTTCGACACACTTTGCCCGTTTGGTTTCAATGATCTTAGAAGAACATATTCATATGGAGGGAGATTTTCAAACTAATTGCTGATATACTTCTTTCTTTTATATCTGTATTAGAGTTGTGCCTTTGCACTTAAGTTAATAATTTTCTTGGTTTCCTATTGTCTTCAGGTGTAGAGAAGGAAATTGGAGCATTACAATTAGAAGTACGTCAAACTGTCGAACATATTACAAATGATGATCTCTTCCTGAACTTTTGTTGTCATATATAATTTGGCTATTGTATTGTTAGGAAAAAAAACTCGTTGCTGAGATAAAGAGAACTGCTAAGACTGGAAATGAGGTATGATCAGCAGTGCCAGTAAATCTTTTTTTTTTCCGCTACTGATTTTCTGCAGGCAGACTTCTATTTTTTTTTTTTTACCTAGGTCTGTTGTTGATGTGCTTGATTTTCATATATATGCTTTGCCCATGCCATTTGCAGGCAGCAACTAAGATTTTAGCTCGCCAGTTGGTTAGGCTTAGGCAACAAATTTCTAACCTTCAAGGTAGTCGAGCTCAGATGAGAGGCATAGCAACTCACACACAGGTAGATTGTTGAATCCTGGTTTTTGCGGTACAGCATATAAATGTCCTGTGCTCTTAGCTATATATACCATTTCCTGCAGGCGATGCATGCCCATTCTTCAGTCGCTGTTGGTATGAAAGGTGCTAGTAAGGCAATGGCAGCTATGAATAAGGTATCGTGTTCAGTTGGTTTGAAAATAATTGCATTTCTTTATTATATTGTTCCAGATTTTTCTTATACTGGGCAAATACTGCAAGATTTTGTTTGGTTTTATCCACACAAAAAAAAAGAAAACAAAGATCTTTTATAATCTTCAAGTGATAATGGACAAATGCACTCCAATATTTACCGATTTGAGTGATGTGCAAATTCTGTAAAAGGTTTGGGCTGGTGAGGATAAAGTTGGAGTTATTGCATGGTTAGTGAGAGTAGAAGTTTTTCGTAGAATATGGATGAAGAGATCATTGTTGTTGTGTGCGCGTGTGTTTGTAATGTACAAAGTGGATAATGGCATTCCATTGCCCTCTGATAATCACTTGCAAACACAAAGGAAAGAGTAAGGCTACAGAAAACACACAGTGTGGAGTTGTCCAACTTTGAGGAGAAACTGAAGGGCAAGAGGCTGCACTAGGACAGCAATGATGATAAAAGCTGTTCTTCTAGAGTGCAAAGTCCTTAGTTTAACTTATAGATTACTCCTTTACTCTCCCCACTTGAGCTAAATTAGAAGATTCATTTGCAGCAAATGGCACCTGAAAAGCAAGCAAAAGTTGTACGGGACTTCCAGAAACAATCAGCTCAGATGGATATGACTGTAAGATGATACTTTTACTATTGTAAATTTTCATGT
This sequence comes from Biancaea sappan, assembly GCA_037074585.1. Taxonomy (NCBI): domain Eukaryota; kingdom Viridiplantae; phylum Streptophyta; class Magnoliopsida; order Fabales; family Fabaceae; genus Biancaea; species Biancaea sappan. The sequence goes on along the minus strand of CM073492.1, from coordinate 8,262,859 downwards.
AATGAGAAAAAGGAAAATCACCATGTAAATTTTCACAGCTTATGGACTTTAATGGTTTATCGATTTTATTTGCAGACTGAAATGATGTCAGATGCCATAGATGATGCATTGGATAATGATGAAGCTGAAGAGGAGACTGAAGATCTGACAAATCAGGTACTTACCTTCAAGTACCTTTTTGTGTTTTGATCCCTGAGGATTCACTGTGGTTGCCTTTGTAGATCCAAAGTTGAGTCCTTGTCCTGCAATAATACACTTGGGGCCAATACAAAGTTCTGTTGAGATAATTAGGGGAGTAATCAGGGAAACACTCAATTCTCTCATCCGCCTTCCAAAATTTGGAGAATAAAAAAACAGAAGGAAAGAAATTGGCCATTGCGTTACCTTCTCAAGACTTGAAATGAAAATTACACTACTGAATACAGCATGATTCCTTGTGGTTTTTTTTTTTTTTTAAAAAATAAAATTTAGAAGGGATAGTTTCTGGGTCTCAAAGAATTGAGTCCAGATGGGCAACAATTTAAGATTTTATTTTTTGGGAGGATAATAGTGGCTTCTGAATTTACTAACAGAGACTGACAGCAATTTCGCTTACCACCTTAATTTGACAGGTGCTTGATGAAATTGGTGTGGATGTTGCTTCACAGGTTAGAATTAATTGTCATAAATTTATAAACTCACCATCAGTCGCTTGTGTTTTTTTATTGTGCTCAAGCTGATTTGGGTTGTATTTGAACTTGTTCGCAGTTATCAGCGGCTCCTAAAGGAAGAATTGCGACAAAGAATACTGCAAATGCCAGCAGGTATCCACCACGTAATATTTTTTTAAAATAAGTGAAATAGAAAAGAAAATATGAATTTTTAAGTATAACTGTTAGTTATGGAGAATTCCTGTTGCTCCTTCGGTAATTTCAATTTTGAACTCACCTATTTTGCATGTGACTATTTGTGTGACCTTGCAAATCTCATGCCATTGCAGCTCGAGCGTTGACGACCTTGAGAAACGTTTGGCCTCACTAAGAAACCCATAATTTTCTGGCTCAGTTCATGTGGTTCTCAAACGCAAAGTTGTCTGCTACAATTATTGAACTTCATTTCTTTTTTAGGATTTTATGAGTTCAGTAAATATTCCACCCTGAAGTGGCTATGTATTATTTGGGAATTGTCCTTTTGAATGAGGCTACCGCTAAACTAATGGATTGGAGTGGATTCTGAGATGTTCATCGTATATGGGTCATAGGGGATTGAAAGATTAGCTTAACACCAAAAATAGGGGTAGTCTCTGCTATCTGTAAATACAAGTGCAAATCTGGCTGGGTAACAGAGGCCTTTGCTTCCCATTTGATTGTAAACATGGAATCGTAGAATGATGTTCCGGAAGTGAGATTTATGCTTTGGTAGCTGGTAATGAACTTTTGGTTGGCAGTACTTATAAACCCGCCAGGATTATTTTATTATTGGCTTGTTAAAGAAACCTATGAGGTGTTCCCAATAAACTATTACCCTTGAAAAAAGAAAATTGGATAAACCATATGTGAAATGTAAGCCTTACTGGATTATGCATTTTATGAACAGAAAAGAAAATTAAGAACATCAGCATGTATAAACCATTTACAAACATTAAGTAGACGCCAAACCGTTACTCTTACATCTTGATTTAACTTGACCCGTTTAAATAATTACTAGCACAATTGAGTTCTAACCCATCATGCCCGAATTCATAACCAAAGGCCACAGAAATGATAAATCTCATCCTGCTCTCGTAGTTTGACCAAGAATAAATTGTCAACAAATTCAATTCACTTATCAAGCAAAATGTTTCACATATAGGCGAGGCAGAACTGGTTTCACCGAGTGAACAATAGCAGCGTATATTATAAACGATACTAGCTACAAATCAAGTTTCATCTTCATCTATATAATAACAAAAATTGACAAAGTAAACACGAGTTCCTTCTAGTAAAAAAGGGGGAAAAATTTTGAAGATTCCTGGTTGAACTCTCACTCTGGCATGTTCAGAACATGTTGAAGTGGCAGAGAAGTCTTCTGATAACAATCTGGGGGGCAGAAAAATATTTTGGTACTGAAAATGATTTCATCAGGAGGTAATGTGCACAGGGCCTCGCACTGATCCAGTACCATAGGCAGGATTTGATTCCATAATGCTTGAGAATTGATATCACGCTTATTAAGGTGATCTTGCACTTCAGGTGCATCTGTTTTAAAAAATTATGTCTTCTGAAGAAGGCCCTTTACTTCCTGATAGAGAGAAGCTCAAAGCTCCTGAGAGGATCATCACGATTGCCTCTAGACGCTGCGCGTGTAAAAGTTGGTTGCTTGCTCTCATACAGAGGGCGTGTGGTAGATGGGCGGCTACTGCTTGGAGTCAACCGACCAGTACGACTATCAGTGTGATCACCTGAGGAACTAGGCTTGTTTGATGAGATGATGGCTTTTCTTGAACTGCTCCCATATCGAGTAGAACTGCGTCCCTTCTCTTGTTCATGGTGCTGACAATATAAAGACAAAACAAACCCCACAAAAATTTGTAAAATAAAAAATGTGAATATACATTGTTTCAGGCTTTCAGCAGAGTATAACAGGAACAGACAAATCAGATGAATAGGGCAGATGTTATCTCTTTTACAATTCATACAAGTAAAATAGCATCCAACCCATCATCAAGATCTCAAACCAGAAAACAGCATCGTCTCAGATGCAAATTCAACAACACCCCAACTCCACCAAAAACCAAAAAATAAAAAAATAAAAAAGGCAAACAAACGAAACAAAAAAAAAAGGCACACTATTCCTTTCTTTTCTTAAATCCTTTTTCTCCCATTAGAATGTTGTCGACGCTACAGTTCATGTCATACTCTTTTTACTCCTTCCCACTGTGTCTCATTTGCATTTCTGGTTTATAAGGAACTGATGTGGAAAACCTAACTGCAATCATTTACACTCGAGATTCAATCAAACTTTCAAATTTGAATCTCATTGGACTAATGAATAGATTTATAAAGCCAATAAATAAAAAAACTATGTTGAGGTAAACATGGGTACAGAAGACATACTTATATGAAGAACACACAAAAGGTTCGGATGAAAAAAATAAATCCCAGCACAAGTATACTTTAAAACAGTGAATCATCAGAATTATCTAGCTGAGTCTAAATCAAGCGTAGCATAAGTTGCAAAATTTATTCACGATTTCATTACTATACAACAATTTACACTTCACAGACTATAGAAAAACCTGGAATACATTCTGATGCTCTAGAAACACCTCTACAATCTAGATATGTAGCTAAATAATACTCCTAAAAAAAAAAACAAATGAAGATTCATATCTTCTTTTTGTTGGGGAAAAAAAATATTACCATATCCTTTTGTTGTGGTACATCCTCAAACATCCTATGTTTGGTTTGATCACCCTGAGGACTAGAACTTGTGGGATTCCTTCTGGAGAATGCTTCAACAGCACCAGAGAATTTCTCTCGAGTATCTTTCCCTACTGAAAGGAGCAATTGCATGGCCAAGGATTATAAAACCCACGATTCAGGAGATATAAAGTAGTTTCACTAATAACATAGATGAACAAAAGGATAAGGATAGTTTAATGCTTTCAGGTTATACTCTATCTGTGAACCAAAAATGATTTAGTAATGAAAAAGGATGTTTAAAGCAAATAACAAGTTCAAAATTCCTAAACACCCATGAATGAACTTGATAAGATGTAATGGAATACCAAATTTCAATATCTTATTTGACTAAGAGCAGACCTGATGTCTTTTCTGGCTTTTGTACAGATGGTCCTGCATTCATAGCTACTTTGCCACTCCCATGCTGATAGAGCAACACCAACAGTAAGAAACCTTCAACAGAAAGAAAAACCCGTACAAGGTATGAAAGTACTAACCCGTCCTCTAGAGCTAGCACCAATCTGTGGATACTTCAATATAGTCCAGTCAAAAACATAGTCAAACTGGTAGCCTGCAGTAACTATGTCAAGATCAATTTCCAATGCTTCAACGGTATGAAAGTTTCAAGCAGAATGAACTGAACAAAATACCCAAATTAGACTCAGATATAATGGTAATAGACCTTCTCGAATAAACAAGTCTCGAAAAAGCCTTTTTAAATATGAATAATCCGGCTTGTCTTCAAAACGCAATGATCGGCAGTAGTGGAAGTATGATACGAACTCAGATGGGTATGATTTACAGAGCACCTGTCCACAAATGCACATACATTACCAACATAGCAACAGGACCAATAAAATTGAGAAATGACGCCGAAGGAGTGAGGAATATGACACAATGTACAAGCTATATCCACTGTTCAATCCAAGGAATATAGGATCAAGACTTTAACCAAAGTGAAATCAACCAGAGAGTATTCGGTTGATCTTAGTAGTTACCCAGTTGTAGTAGTTAAAATAAACCTAGTTCAAACACACAAAATACATGCATTTGTCCTGGTATTCACATATAAGGGCAAAAACCACTATGGGCTGGCCCTCAAGCCTGGCCGGTCTACTCATCCTCCATGGCATCAAAGACCCCACTTAGATTAGGGTGAAACTTATGTAATAAAAACCATTGAGATTTCCATATCAAAGACCCCTTGTAAAATTTGTTAAAATAAAATTTAACTAAACCTAAAATGCAGATGACTCTATTCTAAAACTTCAAGCAAATGACCTATGTACTTTTAATTTTAACAACTAATTTACTTGAAATGTCTAACATACAGCAAATTAGCCAAGACATGACCTAGTTCTAGGTATCAAACTCAAGCTTTAGAGGAAAAATCAAACTTCTCCAGAAGCCCATCGCTAAATAAAACGACATTGATCCAGCTAGTCATAATACCTCTATGGGAGTTGACATCTTCTTCTCACTGATCTTATCATATTTTTGTTTTTTGGTGCCAGCCTTCAGTCCCTGCCATGGAAGACTAAAACGACAACATTGCACAAAGCAAGCCAGTAGTAAGATAATGTAATAGTGTATCCAACATCAAGTAGAGTGTAGTAGATGTTTCAGTCAAGTATCCAACCTTCCTCTCAAGAAGTACATGAGAACATAACCAAGAGATTCCAGATCATCCCTTCTGCTTTGCTCTGCCAGCAGGAAAAAATAAAGGAATTAAAAAACATAAAACAAGTCTAACTATGTAATAACTCAGTTACAATTATTTGCTGTCAACACAAAAAAGGCATAAACTAGCACAACATATCACTCACCAATGCCAAGATGAGTGTTGACACTTGCATAGCGAGCTGTGCCAGTGAGGTTCTTATTTTCTCTACACAAGAAAAAAGCATGACTTTGATGAAAAAGAAGATTAAGTGAAGAACATCATAGCAAGGCATGATATGGTCCCAGAATGTGAAAAGAGACACGCAAGGGAATATAGTCTAAAATAAAACAATTAAAAGGGAGTAGCACTGAAAACCCAGAACGAACTTCTAGGTGTCAGGTTAGACATTAGTTTTGCTCCATCATAGTAATTATGGTACAGTTAATTTGAGATTGGTCAAACATGTTACAAACACAACGACTCATTTATTTTATACAACCATAGTTATCATTAAAAAATTAAGATAAATTACATTCATCTCAAATTTTGTTTACTAAATAATAATTATTAGTTTCAGATTGAAATATTTGATATTACCCACATTTAGGTGAAGAGTATCTACTAAAAGAAGACATAATAACAAATTACTATTATGTGACTGCTTAAATACAAGTAAGACACGTACAGTTTATGAGGCAACATGTGGTTTGGTACGAGTGTCTTACCTTCCCAAAAGAACTATCATAGTAGTTCCCTAAAAAGTGAGACATAAATATAAATGGTACACCTTAATACCCACTACTAAGCATGACAAAGTTTACCTGTATGGTATGTGCTTATGAGTCTGAAGATCTCTATACTTCTTTGCAAGGCCATAGTCAATAATGTACACCTGAAATTAGATAGACAGCATGATATCTAGATAGTTGAAAGATCTGATATTTCTGTATTTATTTATAATTTCTTAACAGAACCTACCAATGAATTATATTTTATTTAATTTTATTTTGGGTTTTATAAAAGAAGATTCCATGAAAACAAAAGGAAGAGATTATGGAAGATCCTCCTAGAACATCTAAATGACAAGAAAAAGAACCAGAAGAAATAAATTATCTCGAGAGAAATGTTGAATGCCTTTTCATATCTAAAAAATAATTCCCCCACCCCCACACAAACAGAAAAAAGACAAGAAGAAAGGAACAATTTGTTTTGACCAGCCCAGCCCAGCCCAAAACCAAAAAGGGTCTGTCATGGGATTTTACTTCCAAAATAAGGTTGACTGTCAGCTAAATTTTATATGATTATTCCTTTGTCAACTGCAGTGACAACAAAGACTATCCCTTCTCTACATTTCTCATCTTAGGTGCTCCTCTAGTACTTTTCTTTAGTGGGTGAACCAATAAAAATCCCAGAAAGAAGCAGCATAGACCTGAGCAAAGAGAGGACAAGTATAGCTAATGCCTACTAGAGAAAACTATAACCAAATCCTTATACCACTCAACAAACCATGTGTTAATCATACTTAAATCACTATAATGTTTGATTCCTTTCCATTCATAAGTAAATCAAAATAACTGTTTAAACCTTTCAAAAATAACATACCTGGTTTGCTTTACGCCCTAGGCCCATAAGAAAATTGTCAGGCTTTATGTCACGGTGAAGAAAACCTCTTGAATGCATATATTCAACTCTGTTAATCTGAAAATAACAATAATATGAAGTAAATTTAAAAAATAATGTCACTGTTTAGGACAAATGGTATACAGTTGCCAAGAGGACTTACTAATTGATCAGCAAGCATCAACACAGACTTTAATGTGAATTTGCGGTTGCAATAATTGAACAAATCTTCCAGACTTGGTCCAAGAAGGTCAATAACCATGACATTGTAGTCTCCCTCGACTCCAAACCACTTGATGTGGGGAATCCCCGCTTCATTTAAAAATAGACCACTAGATTACTCAAGGAAACATAATTAAGTGTTTTCTGTAATTTTGTCCCATACTGATTTTGCTTTAAACACATAGTTTAGTCTAATGGTTCTGAATCTGATTTCAGCAATAAGAAATTTTGGGCATCAATCAGATTAAATTGCATGTTTTCTTTTAAAAAAATAAAGGAAAAAAACTTTTTAATCTTTCTCAGAATATAGATTATTGAAGAAATGACTCCATCCCAAAAAAAAAAAAAAGAACTGGTGTTATCTAAAGCTTTTAAATTTTAGTATCCTTGGCACCAAAAAAAAAAAATGAAAGAGAGATCCAGACTTACTTCCTCCTTGAAGAAGCATATACAATTTTGACTCATAATGAAGCTGCGGATGCTTGCTCTTCACAGGTTCCTGAAAATGTTTTGGGGGAAGGGATGGTCAAGAATAAGCAGCATAAAATATCATCATACATGAAGCATAAAATATCATCATACATGAAGCATAAAATATCATCATACATAAATAAATTAACGCTATTAACCGATATAAGAACTTCCTTCAGATCTAGAACAGCAACATAAAAAATATGCTAAAAGTCCAAGAAAAACTGCAACCAGTAGCAGTGAAAACTGGATATAGAGAAGACATAATGTAGGATTTTGCATGTCATCTTCAATCCTTAATGAGATCTCATTGATCTCTTAGAAAACCTTTAGTGTCATCCAGCTATCCCAGAGTTAACATAGAGACAGCGATTTCATTCCTTTGTACAGCATAAAACAGTTGCAGAACAGATATCCACAGAGCATGGTATATTTTATATAGAGATGAAAGATAAATGCGGGGTTCAACAAAGTAAAATAAAGGCGATCTTGATCATTTGTGGACGTTTAAATATGGTCAAAATATATTCATAAACAGAAAATTAATAATCAAATTCTGTCGAAATTCAGAACAGACTTCACCATTCAAGCATTTTTCCCCATCCAGACACATTAAAAAAAAAAAAAGGAAAATTTGACATACCAGCTTAACGGCCACCTCCTCTCCATTTTGTACATTTACACCTAACATAAGAAAGAATAGAAGGAATATGTTCACAGCGATAGAAAAACGTAGAACAATGCTGCCAATAAAATTTCAAAAAAACAAAATGAAATAGTCATACCTAAATAAAGTTCCCCAAAAGACCCACTCCCAATCTTCCTTCCTAGTTTAAACTTCCCAGAAATCACATGATCCATGATGAAACGATCTTCAATAGTCCTCACCTACGACCAGCAGAGGTAATGGGATTTTCTGCCCAGATTCGTACCCGAATCAAGACCTAATCGAGCATAACCTCATGCAGAGCAACTCTCACTCTTATTGTCCAAGGATTCGTCGAATTAATGGGTTATGCAGGTCAAAATTCCTTGCTTTATTCGAAAATCCACACAAAATCCAAAGAGATTTCCCAATCTAGTCATCCAATTAGTAGTAGCTTGGATTATGACGCAAATCCATTATAAGAGAAAACCAAAATGAGCAAAATTTATAAAAATCTTAACATCCCCCGGCAATGAGGATGAAATCTTTATTCAGAACACAATACCGCCTTCTCCAGCTACATTCTGAACGGCACATAACCAAATCAATCAGCCCAGACCCCGGCTTGAAGCCCTAATTTCCAGAAAATATGACCACATTGACCCCAGAAAAAATAGTGCAAAAGGTATCAGAGATTCTAGATAGAAAAAAGAGTAAAAGAGGAGATTGAGGAGCCCGTGCTTGATCAGATAGAAAGAGACGATAATTGTTCCACGAAACAGAAGTTGAGAGATGGACGGAGGAAGGAAACTGACGGGAAGAGAGAGAAAGACAGAGGGGAAGAGAATTGAGAAGGCAAAAGAACAGGTAGGAGATTTTCAATATAATAATCTTTTTTATTTTGTAATTTTAAAATTTTCCTTTTTTTTCTTAGTCCTTAATTTTCTTATTCGACATTCGTACTAATTAGTAATTACTAATTTTTTAACTGTACACTCAAAAATTAATTTTTTTATTAAATAATATAAGACTAGAAGAGGTTCAATTTCTCTCTGTCACTCGCGCTTAGGCTGGAATTGGAGGTTTTTTATTTTTTTTTTTTGAGATACTCTCTCCTTAACCTTTTTTTAACTCTTGTAATTTTTGAATGGTTATGAGTCTTATTTAGACAATAAAACTTACAATTATGTAAAAGTTGTGAAAAGTTAAGAAGAAGTCTCTTTAAAAGTTTTTAAGATTTTTTAGATCATAATATTTTTTTAAAAATTTTTTAATTATTATCTCAGAATTTTTTTTTAAGAAAATAAAATTAATTAAGTACGATATTTAAAAAATAATAAATTAAAATTTACCGAAATATTGAGATAATTAAGATAAACACAGTTAACGGATGTACACAACTTTTTTTGAAGAATATTATATGGAGATAAATCTTAAGTTTGAAAAATTATTATTTTAAAATTTATCTGAACAAATAGACCCGGATACGAAGATTTAAAGGTTGAATAAAGAAATATATGGGAATTAAATTTGTTATCAATTTATAGTATTAAAAAAATTATAATACTTTACCTTATCATACTTTTTTTTTTCTCGTCAAGCTACCGTATCATGAAATCGTTTTTAATTTTTTTTGGACTTAGCTTATCCTGAAATCATCCGCACGCTCATTCCTCATGCTTCTTCATCATTTATTAGTTTTACCTTTGGGCCCAATTCTAAAGATTTGGGCTTCTTACGGCCATAATCCTGTGCAGTGTCGTTTATTACCAATAATTTTTATTTTATTTTATTATATATATATATATATATATTGCAAATACCCAAATAAAATACAATTGTATGAAATAAAAAATTTATATAAAGTTCCTTATATCTTTATTGTCAAGTTCTCCAATAGAAATATAATATGTATAAAAGTTTCTTTAAAAAGATAATATTTAGAGAATCATATCAGACTAGTTAATTGGACCGAAAATTGGTGAACCAACTAAATTTTTGGTCTAGGTTGGACTAAGGAAGCGATGAGCAATTAAATCTATTGAATCGAACTCAAATCAATAAAAACGACTGATTCAACTAGTTTAGTTTTTGTTTGAATTTTTGAATTTTTTTAAATTTTTACTAAACATTATTATGCATTTTTAAGAAATCTTCAAAAAACTTAAACTATTAAGAGAAGATCTATAACTAGTATAAATATGTATATATATATATATATATATATATATATATATATATATATATTTGTAATATGCCTTAAATATTTTAATATTATTATTATATATTTTAATATTTTAATATATTTTAAATACTACATATTAGATCACGATTCGACTATTAACACTTAAACCGATGTCTTGACCAATTTGATTTTCTAAACCTTGGAAAAAACAATCATGCAATGATAAATTGTAACAAATGTAAAATTACTTTTTAAAAAGTATACACTTGTTATATTTTGATTGGAGAACCAAATATTTATCTTATTCTAATTTAAAAACACGATAACAAATATTTAAGTAATTACACTTAAGATTTTTCCTTGGAGGAAACCAAGAAGGCAATGGATATAAAGGGTAAGTAAAGCTCAACATTTCAAGAGATTAAATGTTTTTATCATCGGATCATTTTGACATCTGTGTATATGGTAATAAAAAAAATTTACATAGATATCAAAATGATCTAAAGATAAAAATACTTAACTTCTTGAGATATTAAGTTTTCTATTGGATACAATTCATTAATTCTGATAGGGACTCGAGACTTGAGAGATCTTTGGTAAATTTCATATGGACGTTGGATATATGCAGGAAATTTTGCAAGCTGTATTGTATACTTCCTGAGTTTTGAAGCGATAGTTGATAAAAAAACAATTTAAATTAATAAATATTACAATAAAACTAACGATAAATAAATAATTATAAAAAATTTCAATCATGCATTTGCATTCGAAATAGTTTGATTAGTATTCAATTTAACATAAGTAAAAAAAAAATTAATTCTATGATTAAAGGGGTAATCATAGAACCGCATTTAGAGCGTGCATGAATTATAAATTCTCGATGAAGATGACCCTACCTCGAATTAATGCAAATGTCCTAGTAACGTAACAATGAAGGCTTTCATGATTGTCTACCACAATATTTGCAAGAATTAATAGAATTATAAAATATATGAACTCTGATTATTTAATAAAATTATAATTTCTATTAAACAATTATGACATTAGTGTGGGTTACACGTACACACACACATAATACATACAGATAAATAAATAAAATCAAATATAAGTAAGAAAATGAAAAGTTAAATAATTTTTCGTATTTTTTATTGTATTTTTAAATTATTAAAGTTTATTACACTTTAACTTATGTTTAAAATAAATTTTAGAAATTGATATATCGTTAATACAAGTCAAACAAATACTTATAAAAGTATTTAAACGTAAGAAATTATGTATTAAACATTTATTAATTGAGTATACAAATTAAACATTTATTAAATTGAGTATACAAATTTTGAAGTAGACAGTGTTGCTGTTTTAATTTTTTTTAAAAAAATGGTTCAATTTTGCCATTCTATTCAGAAACTAGGCTTGCGTCTTGGAAACTCTATTTTCTGAACAAACCTGGCAGACTTGCTTTAGCTTCTTCGGTTCCCCAGAGCACTTGTTCCTTGATTAATCGCTCCATTCGTAATTTTATTTGGAAAAGAATAGCGGATAAAGGCATTCACTTGGTAGGGTGGGATAAAATCTCGATGAGTAAGAAGTTTGGTGGTCTGGGGGTGAGACGTGCTAGAGAAGCTAATACTGCCATGCTGGGGAAGCTTGTTTGGGATTTGCAGCAACAAGCTAACAAACTTTGGGTTCATGTTTTAAAAAGTAAATATCATTTTGATGGTAACTTTCTATCAGGTGCTTGATTGCAAGGGTCTTTTATCTGGAACTCCATTCTCAAAGCAAGAAGCATATTGAGGGATGGTTATAGCTTGCGTATTGGAGCTCGTCATGTTTCCTTCTGGTTTGAGCCTTGGTTGAAATTGGGCAAGCTTGTTGACCTTGTTGCTATTCATGACATCGATGTCAAAGTTAACAATGTTTTTAAAGACAATTGTGTTAATATCCAGCAGCTCATGACTTATATCCCTACCTCTATCAAGGAGGAGATTCTAAATATGAAGCTCTCACTGAATTCGTGCATTCTAGACGTATATATATGGGAGGATGACATTAGGAGAGACTATACTGCTAAAGCTAGTTATGCTTGGTTGATGAAAAAGATGGGGATTATTCTCTAATGATATATCTTGGACTTGGATCTGGAAAATTAATGCTCCTGAAACAATTAAATTCCTTAGTTGGCTTGCATGTCATAAGGCTGTTCCTACTTGTAGCCTCCTTTATCACAGAGGCATGATTCACTCCAATGTTTGTCAAAGGTGTAACATTGAGGAGGAATCATTTCTTCATTGTGTTAGAGACTGCCACATTTCTAAGAATATGTGGTATAGGCTTGGTTTCAAGACACATGAATTTTTTCCGTTGATGGATACTGTGGAATTTCTTAAATATAGAACGTTTGGGCCGAATATCAATATGTTTTTAGAGGGTTTGTGGTGGACGTGGAGAGCTAGAAATTTTCAATGCTTCAATCAAGAAAATTTTACCTTGCAGATGCTCCTCTTTGCGGTGCATGACATGTATACCACTTTAAGTGGTTGCTTTCATGATCAGAAGGCTGAGGATCATCAGGAGAAATGGATTAAGTGGCACCTATTAAGGGAAAATACCAATATCTTGAATGTTGATGGTAGTAGTTTTGGTAATCCAAGTAGGGCTGGGGTTGGGAGCCTCCTTCATACTTCTGATGGTTCTTGGACTATTGGGTTTTCGAGTTATACTGGGATATCTGACAACTTACATGCTAAGCTTGCTGCTATGCTTCACTATTTGAAGCTTGCCTGGAATTCTGGTTTAAGGAAGTTACTCTATTATACAGATTCTTTGAATGTGCTCTCTTTATTAAAAGACCCTCTTCCTCGTTATCACAAATATGTTGTTCTGGTGCAAGACATATATGATATTCTAAGGAGAGATTGGGATGTGGTGCTCAAACACACCCTTAGAGAAGGAAACCAATGAGCAGATTTCTTGGTCAAGATGGGAGCTTTGAACGATGATGGTTTAAAGATACACGATGACCCTCCTCACAACATTCACGTTTTACTACTTGTTGATAGAGCAGGTGTTGCTTTCGCTCGTGTGTAGTCCTTCTGTTTTGTTTTGTTCTCCTTTTTCTTTTGTTTTTGTTATTTATCAAAAAAAGAATATATACAAGTTTTAAATTTAACAAAATTCATTCATTTAGATGTTATTCATTTGCTTACTATTATTAAGTTACATCTAAATTTAAGTCATTATATTATTAAATTTGAAAATAAATAATAGACAAAAAGTTATCTGTTTGATTAAAATCTTTATAAAATTATTATTAAACTTCTAACTTTAAGGGATACTCGAGTCTTGAGGGTATAGGTTAGAAATTATAGAAAATCTTTGTAATAAAAAAATTATAAAAATAAAAGATTAAGAGAGAGAGAGAGAGAGAGAGAGAGAGACTCTCTTTCTCTCTCTCTCTCACAATCTGGGGAAGACATGGATGTCGTTTCATACCACCTTTTTTCAGACAGATGGGCCTATTGATAGATACGCTCAGATTCATATAAACCAATTATGATGCAATTTGGCCCTTATATTGATTGACGTGATCACAATAATTTAGCTCAACCAAAAGAAGCTGTGTATAAAGTCCGCTACAGTAGCATCACCGCGAGTTTCACGTTCTTCTTTTATTTTCTTTTTTGTTTTCGTTTAAGCATTTCATGTCTTTCTCTGCCTTCGATTTTCTTCCCCACGACACATTATCCAAAGAACGACCTAAACGTAATTAACTTGAATGATATATCTGACCTACTCAAGTTGACAAGAATGGCCTGTATACGTGGTTGTGTCGACTGTGTTTGAATTATGCAAGATTCTGGATCGTCCAAAAGGACAGCTCATGAAATTACCTAGCACAGTAACTGCATGCTTGTTGGTCGGGAAGACAACAACGTACGGAGGCATCCGAAGAGAGACAATCAGAAGCAGAAGGATATCATAAAGATTCCCCTAGCTTTTCAATTTTCAACCCCCAGAAAAGAGGGGAAAAAAGACGAAACAAGTTAATATATTGCACAAGGAAAAAAGCTTACAAAAAGCACAGTACTTCACTTCAGAGAAATCATCCATCGGGAAGCAAAAAGGTTACACATATGTCAACTAGCTAACAAGATTTTCCATTTCCCAATCATATACAAAGCATAAATCGATCTCCAGCTTAGACTTAAAAAGTAAAACTACCCCTCGAGCTCAAAATCACATTTGAATTTAGAAGCATGAATTGAATGGGCTTAAAGATAAGCTTTTTTGTTTGTATTTTCAAGTACTGGAACAACAAGTCCAAGCAGAAGCAGTATACAAACTAGTTTCCTTCCATCCAAGTCTCAAAGTACCATCAACGTGGGCAAGGGTATAGCCATGAGCAGGTGAATACATGCTCAGAATCAATTGAGCTTGAGCCATAGAATTAGGACTCATTGGAATCTGCACAAAACAATGCCTCGCAAGCTCACTCCTCCACTGTCTGAACTTGTCTTCTCCACTTCTCGCAGGCCCTCCTATGGCCAATATATTATTGATCTCCCTTGAAAGAAGCCCATGTTCAACCTTGTGCCTATTAGGGTCCTCACAGGGCATGTAAGCCCCAAGAGAATCGAACAGAGTGGAGTAATAGTGTAAAGACCCAACAAAACGATCCAAAAACGACCCGCCGGTTGAAACTTCTTCCTCCACCAAAGTGATAATCCTTGGCTCCAGTTCTTCTAGAAGCCTCAGGGTTTTCCAATCTGGTCCTGTTGCGTCGTACAGTGAGTGTTGTAGCCAGTGGACGGCTAGTGTCTCGCCGGGCCTTACTTGCACCACTGAGACATCCACCAGTTCTCCAAATTTTCTTGCAATTGGTTGGAAATGAAACGACAGTCCAAGCCTTTTGGCGAAATTGGTGAGCTGTTTTCCTGTCTCGACAAGGAGGTCCATGGAGGCTCCCATGCCTGTCATTCGGACACGTGGCGGGCCCTCCATTCGGGTGGCGAGGATGTGGAAGAAGGCCGGCCATTGAAGCCCCTGCATGATGTCTAAATCTATTATATGAACACTGTCACTGCGATGGACTGCTTCAAGAATGGCCTGATTGGAAGTGAAATGAGCGAATTTGATGAAAGGAGAAATGTTGTTGAACACTTGGAACGAAGAGTGGATGCTTCTGTGGTCAATCAAAGGGGTGAAAATCCCAAGCCATGAGTTCATGACTCTGCTAGCCATGGCTTTAGCGAAATAAGCAACAATACGCTCAGCGCAGGATGGCTTGTAAGGCGAGGCCAAATGGGTTAACTCAAGTAGCATCCTGTGTGCTTCTCCGAGGTTGTCCACAGAGATTGCCACCGCACACTCCATTAGAAGGGTTAAAAGGTTTAACCCATCGTTGTTTTGGTTATGATCTGAAGGGTGTGTTTGGATGTTGTGGTTGTGGAAGTGAATGGGCGAGAGCGAAGGGACGAAGTTGTTGTTGTCATGTTGGGAAGACCGTGTTTGGTTGTAAGGAAGCAAGTTATTATGAGATGAGGTTTCTGGTAAGTCATCCACAAGGTGTTTGGTGATATGCTCCACCCAATCTGAAAGCTCGTTCTGTGCCAAGTTTATGCTTGCGTTGTGGGTGTTTGAAAATGGGATTGAAGGGGTTGGAGCCGATGATGACAACCCTACATTATTTGGGAAGTCCCATGATTCATGCATATGTGGTCGGATCATGTTCAAATTGCAGTGACCCACCTCGAATCCCACTTTCATGATCACAGAAAGAAGAAAAAATCACCAAAACATAGAGAGGTTCAGAGAGAGAGAGGAGGGGAGGGTTTAATGAAGAGGTGGAGGTTACTTATAAAGGAGAAGGCGATGACTAGAAAAAAATCTATGGCCGGCATAGTGAAGACATTTGGAAAAAGTTGAGGGACTAGAAGCTAATCATTACACGTCGATCTGGTAGTGATTTTTTTGGGACATATTATTATTTATAGATTGTAAATTATTTTCAAGCATTATATTCGTTATATGGAAGAAGGCTTATTAGCAGTTTAAGGGATGCAACAAAACTGGTGTTTATAATAAGGAGAGGGATGTTTTGTTTTGTCTTCACTACCATAGTGATGGGGAAGGAGCAACTACCACCATATTATAATATGGTAATGTCGAGTTAAAATAAAAAGAAATTACTCACTAATAGGGTGATACCTATTATTAATCTCATTAGGTCTATCTATGTTAATGCCCCATGACTAAGCACCCTACCACTCAGGAACTACAATCATTAAATTTCCAGGTCATAGATTACGTTTTGGTGAGGATAAAACAAATATTTTTAAATATTCAATCATAGGTTGTATATCGAGTTAATTATAAATTTCTTTATCTTTCATATTTTTACAGAATTAACTTAGTAGTAAATGTTTAAATTTTCTTAAAGATAATTTCATTGTTCAAAATTTACCGCTACAATTAATTTATTTTCTAACATAATTAAAGCAAGTCGAGTAGATGGAGATTTTTTTTTTTTTTGAAAAAAGACCCAAATATGGCCATCAATTAAGTGAACGAAAATTACAATAATCAATTTCAGCTAAACCCAGAACCGGAAAAGGGAAAGCAGAGTAAAGTAGATGGAGATTAAGTAATTCATAACTTTTTCTTTTTGCAATATAGGATCCAAAAAAAATAATATAATTTTGATTAACTAGATCAAATATAAGATAAGTGCACGTCTGGTTAGATTTTGTTCTCTGCATTATTAGATCAACCTTGAGCTTTGACAGTAATTGTATCTGTTGCTTGTAATGTGAACACTATTTAATATACTAATTCATTTGTTAAACACCTTTTAAAGTGAAAGAGACGTCCATAGATTAGTTTATTCTGGTTAAGGGTTAAGCAACGGTCCAAAGTGCTTTACCAAGTCACAGCGACAGTTTAATATATAAAGCTTCTTCTTGTTATTTCATATTTTACTTAAAACGTAACCCCATATTAATTAGCGAACATCTAGTTTAAATTAATAATAATTAATAGTAAATTAGTATTGCTTTGTAAGCTTGCCGACTGGTCATGAGCAGTTGTGTAGTACTGTGGGTCGGGCTCGGATATAACCTATTTGATTAAAGTACACGGAGCTTTTCATTTTTTTTAATTATTATTATTTTTTATTATTATGTCTTTTGACAACTACAAAATTAGAACTGTGATCCAATAAGTATATCACAATCTTACAAATAGAATTAGGTAGACAAATAATTTAATAACTCTTCTTGAAGAATAGTTTTTAACATGACCTATCAAAGTCCTTAGGTTTTATTTCGATTGAAATGGATTAACCATTGTAGGCTTTTTATTATTTATTTTTTTATATTTTAAGTTTTAATCTATCTTTTTAGAAATTTAATTCCATTTTTTGAAGTTTCATAACTCTAATATTTAATATGTGTCATTTAAAATAATTAAAATTACATTATAAAAAAGAAACATAACATATTTTAAGGTTAAATATATTTTTTAGAATTTTAATTTAATTTTTTAAAATTTAATTATTCTAATATATAATTTTTATCATAAAAATAATTAAAAATAAATTTTTTAAATAAGATAAATAGACTAATAAAACTAACTTATAACTCATAATAAATTAAGATAAATTATAATTTTTTTAATTATAAATTATATAAAATTCAAGTCGGCTTAGCTCATGCAAACATTTGGCCTTGCAAAATTTGGACTACGGTGTGCCGGGAGCCTTCTTCGAAATGCAGTTGATATAATAAACATTCACGGGATAATGAAACTTATTATTCTATTTTTTAACAATAAATTAAAAACACGGTAAAATTTCAAACAAGTTGTAGAAGGTCAAATGTTCGAGTAAAGCTAAAGAGACTGCAATAGCTCTTTCTCTCGTTTAGTATTTGTAACAAATTTTAAATTTTTTCCACATAAATATAATTAAATATTTCGCTATGAACGGTTATTTATATTTATAAAAAATTTCTAATCAAAATAAGACAAATATACGTTACTGTTATTATAAGTTTGTAAGCAATAAGCAAGAGAATCTACGCCTGTGTATTCCATGTGTGCCATCATCTCTCTTCCTTTGTCAACGTTCAGCTAGCAACGTCACCCACAGCAATACTGTCTCCTTTGCCTGCCGTTGTTTTAAAAGTACTTTAAATTTAAAGAATTTTGAATTTATGCTATAAATAAGTCGTGGGTCAATTTAGAATCTTCTCATTACGCAATAACAAGTTATTTTCGAGGCAAATGTTCCTAACCAAGACAGAAAGTACTGATAAGATCACAAGTGTCACTTAAATAGCATCCCAAAGCAGATTGGGCGAAACGATAAATGAGTGAGACAAAATGATCTTTGAGAAATAATCAAAGGAACAAAATTATTTGCACACTACAATATCAACTAAGAAATTTAAAAGTAAAACATAACTTTTATATGTAGTTTAGTATTATGCAATGAAAAAATGGTATTACACGCTAGTCTATAAAGCAATTGTGTATGTGTAAGATGCTAATATTACTAATATTGTCTCCCTTCATATTTTTTCTGTGACAAACTCATAACATCAGAGTTGAAGATGTCAAGTCAAATGCTTCTCCCATGTAATAATAATCACAAATAAGATATTAATCACTTGCATTTTCCATTAATAGAATAATATTTCCACTTGTTATACAAAATGAATTTTTACATCTCCAATATCTTCCAGCCACTCCCAAGTCTCAACATATCAAGCAGACGGTATTGAGACGATGTTACAATGACAGGTATTTATAGATTTTCTGATACTTTTGCAAGTAGACAAAGGGCACGGAATAGGAGATTTACAAATTCAATAACTGTGCAACTAACAAAACTTACGAGTCTAGTCCAAGCAGTACTTCTTCGTATCTTTTGGTCATCAATTAACCATTTAATGGAGCCAAGAACACGTCCAAACTCCAAACGTGAAATAGCATCAGGAATGATATTAAGGGTGGAGGAAGTCAAAACACTGTTGGCTTGAGTTATAACTCCTATACTGTCTGATTCGATCCATCAAGAGATTGCTTTGTTAGGAGGAAGAAAACTTCTCGACATGAGATAACCCTGATTGGGGTGGCAAGAGCTTTTATTCTTGAGCAGGTTGATTGCTTGCAGAAGCCCCAGACGCTTCTGATGCTTCTGACTCATCATCTGTCATATGTCACCCCCGTTTCATCAGATGAACAGACTTATAAGTGACCAAATGAAAGGTATACATTACAGAGAACAATACACACCAACAATATTTCGAAAAAAAAGTACAACTAGAAAAAAAAAAATAAAACACTTAGATACAGTTTCATTCATATATTTTTTACTATCATATTTTTTAATAACAATATAACGTGTGTAAAAAAAATTGAAAAAAATCACATGTAATCTTAAGTTGTACAAAATACATAATTATTTTTAAAAATTATAGTGTTTTTATTATAAAATCTGAATAAAAAAGATTTAAGAACTGGACCTATTTTTTCTCAAAAAAAAAAAAAGCAATAAAGTGGTTTGAATGAGCTAAGGGCTTACCAAAAAGTGATTTGACGGATGGCCTCTTAGCTTTAGAAGTTTTCTTTTTCAATTCAGCTGCAAGGCAAGAGGATAGAAAAATTAACAAAAACAACCATAAGTATGACATTTCCTTAAAATTCTTAAATATAACACATCACACAATCAGCAAGCCCCCATCAAAATCATAGATTTTGATTTCCAACAAAATCCACCAGTTTATGCTCTACGTGCCCGCCTGAAAAGACAACGTTTCCTTATTGGTGCGAACCACCGGTTAGACATGTTCCGACAATCCATTTTGGCCTTCAGACAAGTCAGAATAAATGGAGGATATGCAAGATCAGCCAGAACACCCCTCTGGACCAAGTGTTGCGTCGGAAGTGGCGATGCCTGAAATATATCATATCTTCAATGACACATTTCTTCGTTGACCAACTAACGCATTTGTTGATTTTGATGGAGAAAGGTTGGGAAAGGACGAGGTAGTAGAAGAGCAGGAAAGCAAAACGACGGGTGAAGATTTTTTTTGGGAAATGAGGATCAATGAGATGTGTAGACTGAATTAACAGATATACATCGTTAACATTACCTCGTTAATTTCCTTCAAATCATGGACAAATTTTATGCACATATTGTTGGAAAGTAAAGAACAAGAGTCCCACATTGATGAGTTAAAGGATAAGTAAAGAGACTTTTTTTTTTTTGAAAGAGACTTATAAAGTGTGAGATGTCAAACTAAATTGTCTTAGATATTTTAGATATAAGGTCAACCTTTATACTTTATCAAGCCCAACAACAGAAACACTCCATAAGTTGGAACTTGCCCATTAAAATTCCAACATGATATCTGAGCCCAAGACCTTGTGGCACATGAAGATCTAAGGTCCAAAATAAAGAGCAGTTCAACAAAGAAAAAAGGCAACCCCCCCCCAAACAAAAAACCCACCACCCCAAAAAAAAAAAGAAGAAGAAAAGGTCAATATGGCAAGCATATTTAAAAGCCTAAGGCAAGGCCCACATTCAAACTTTATTAGGCCCAACGACAAAAACGCTCTTCATCTTATACTTGGACCAAGCCCATAAAATTTTTGGCACAGTATCACTCGCAGGCCTATGGAGATCCAAAGTCTAAGATTAAAACAGAAAAACATTGAAGACCTAAAAAAGCCCAAAAAGAAAGAAGCATAATGGCAAGCAAATTTGAAAGTTTGTGATGGCAAGTCACAAGCAAATTTGACAGCTGTGATGGCAAGTCATGAGCAAATTTAAATGCCTACAGGGGCAAGTCTCAACTAGATTAAACAAGTTAACCAGTTGAACTTGAGGAGGAGTGCTAGAAAGTAAAGAACAAAAGTCCCTCATCAAAGAGTTACGAAAAAGTATAATGACTTATAAAATATAAAGATGTCAAATTGAAACAAGGCCTACCTTCCCACTTTATCAAGTCCAACAACAAAAACACTCTCCATAGGAAGACTTGGACCAGACTCATCAAAAATTCCAACACATATGGGGAGAATTTTAATGAAAAATATAACCTAATATCAATAATTGTATTAAAAGAAGATAGTATGATATCAAAGAATTCCACATACATAACACGAGCTATAGTATATTTTACTTGCTGATTCTGAAAAAAAAAAAAATGAAATCCGGACAAGTTAGATCTAATGTGAGGTTACCGTAGGATATGTTCTTTTAAATTGATTTTTTTCCAGTATTTGGAACATAAATAAACAACTCAACTAATTAAAAGCATATCTATCGGACAAGCATAATCATTAGAACCAAAGCCAAAATATAGCCATATAGCAAACATCATCAACAATAAACCAACATGCATACGCTGAAAGAGAGAAAAGGAGGTATACCCATCCCAGGAACTTGGTAGTCATTGACAATTTCAAAGTTCTTATACGTGTATCCAACAAAATTTAAGTCCTTGGATGAAAGCATCTGTAAAACAGCCCAATTTAAAGACAAAATAATGAGAAAAATAATATTTGGGTGGGAGAACAGCTACAACAAACTGAAAGCTCGAATATCAAGAATTTTAATATTTTATAACATGAGAAGATATCATGAGTCAAAAAGAGTGTCATAGACATCAGCTCTTGAAGAAGACAACCAACTGTGAAATTTTAAAAGACATGTCCATTTATCTCTCAGAACACTGACAAAACTTCCCTTAGTACAGATTAAGAGATTTGACTCTCAAGCACATCTAAAAAACCCTTAAGTAGCAATTAAACTTTTTTCCATCATCTTTAAATTAGCAAGAGCCCAAACACAACCCTTGTAGATCCATGACTCAAAACTTCCTAAGATTTCAGGAACATATGTGTGTTATAATCCAAAATTTCAGTAATTATAATTTCAATATTGGGACATAATCCATATAATGATACCAAGAAAATACTATTTTCCCCTTGATGCTTGGCAAGTGATTTTGAAAGCCAAAATTCATCTTACAGTGGATAGGAGAACAAATGAAACTTCAAATATGGCAAATCCAAATAAGTTAGCGAACCTGTGGCAGATTGCCTACTATTATAGTCCTACTTTGATGAGACCCCAAGACTTAGTTAAAGAAGAATTAAAGAAAGAACAAGATATTATTTATTAGTAGATTAAAATACAGAATCAAGAACTGCAAGAGTGAAGATACAATGATAATTCCCAGAGACCAAGTCCCCTAGAGTCAAAGACTCTCCCAGAGCAAAGCTCCTAAACACACAAAACTATTATTCAATCTCCTCCTCTTCTCACATTCCCACTTTCCTATTTATAAGAAACTCACCCACTAATAATATCCTAATTACCCCTTAACCGTATAACTATCTATAACAACTATAACAACCATCTTAGTATCTTAATATTACTCCTCCCTTAAAATCAGCCTTGTCCCCAAGGCTGACTAATATATATATATATATTTTGTCTACGTGCTTTTTTTTTTTTCCTCCTATTTCAGCCTATCCCCTCTCTTCTCAGCAGTGGACATATCCAGATATATTGGGCCTCTTTTGTTGGACTTGGGCCCATAGTTGACTGAAGGCCAAGTAATCGGGTTGGGTTATTGAGCCTGATGCCCACTTCATTGTCTTCTTCTCCAGTTCGTTTTCTCTTCACCGAGCTATTTCTCGCCTGAGACAAAACAGAAACCTTCGAAGTGCAAGATAGATGTCGCACGCCTCTGCTCTTTTCGTCCATAGTTACTTCCTGCTCTTTGTCGTTCTCCCCTCCTCGTCTACCTTAGAAGCTTTCACCCGTGATTCTTGCGCTATGGCCGACGTCGCTTGTGTCGTTGTCGCCTCCTGTGGTGGTCTACCGGTGTTGCGTGGCCTACCCTCGCGCCTTACTTCCAACACCTCCAAACACATAGAATGGTTCACGTCTCTATTCTTTTCAGTCCCAGTTCGTCGCTCTCTGTCATGCTTCCTTAGCATCGATGGCGTCGAAGATGATGATGATTGAGTGCTCTGAGGTTGCCAAACAAATGATTGAGTGTTCTAACCCTAATTCCTCTTCGTACCCAACATAGTGTGGGCTTGGTCCATACTAACTCCACGTAATTGGGTTTGGACCGGCCCAAAAACTACAAGATTATCACCCATGGTTTGCACCCTCAAACCTGACCCATTCCTCCATTGTCCCACTCCTTTCACGTCTGGTTCACCATCTTCACACTGCAACGTTGGGTTACCCATTCTCCAACCAGCCCCTCTTCCCCTGATAGCACGATATCATCTTCTTCACATCTGAGAGGCAAAAACACACAAGCTTCACCCATCGGCTTCTTGCTTGCCTCTCCATTTAAATTAACCGCTTCCTTTCGTGATTGAATCAGCGGTTGAGATGAAACGACATATCCTCCTCCATTCGGCTTTGCTTCTTCAAATCCTTTCTTCCCCATGAACGGATCTTTCTCCCCATCCTTGCTAATAGATTCCATTGGGGTTGGGTTTTGTTCTAGTTTCCCTCCTTTTGCTTTAGTCACAGCAGCATCAATCTTCCGTTTCTTTCCCAAAAATCGGTCGATCATATCTGCAGTGAGTTCCAATTTTCTTACTATTTCTTCCCATCGTCGGTCGGAAATTTGAAAAGACATACTGGATCTCCTTGAACATTCGGAAATCCATAGGGTCGGACCAATTGATGAGACCCAAAGACTTAATTAAAGAAGAATTAAAAAAAGAACAAGATATTATTTATTAGTAGACGAAAATACAGAATATTATTTATTAGTAGATGAAAATATAGAATCAAGAACAACAAGAGTGACAATACAATGTTAATTCCTAGAGACCAAGTCTCTTCCAGAGCAAAGCTCCTAAACAACTATTATTCAATCTCCTCCTCTTCTCACATTCCCATTTTCCTATTTATAAGAAACTCACCCACTAATAATATCCTAATTAACCCTTGACCATATAACTAACTATAACAACTATAACAACCATCCTAGTATCCTAACATACTCCTACCTAAATTGATAGCCTCTTGAGTTTTAACTACCTATTCAACTCTCCCCTAAATTGATAGCCTCTTGAGTTTTAACTACCTATTCAACTCTCCCAGCTAAAATATATTCTAAGCAATGTAAGGTCAATGGAAACTTTTCAGAACAGCAGAAATACAATAAAATTGACAGATAAGTAATTCAAACAATGATATCTAATTGATTTTCTTTGCCCTTCCTATCTTGCCAAAAGGGTTTACAGACAAACGGAAACGAAAAATTTCTGTGTGAACATATCAGCCAATAGAAAAAAATGCAGATCCAAACTCTGCAGATAACTTTGTGAAAAATTCCCATCAGGGAAGCATACACCTAAAATTACCTTCCTCCATGGACCACTTCTTGATGATGGTTGACTGTTGCTGTCAGACTGCAGATGCAAAAGGTAAAAGGAGGTATAATGAACAAGGTAAATGGCTTCAAAGTGTAGCCATAAAAAACAAGTAAGAACCTAAAGGACTAAAATACCTCTTCAAACTTCTCAAAATTTTGAGTATCTAAGTCATCATTAACCTCGGGAATAAATGCAGCTTCCATTTGGTATAGATTATCCCAATCGGTATTTTTGAAAAATGGATGAACCTGAAAAGGAATAAAGCAGGAAGGTAACCTTTAGATCTAACTATACAATGGAACAAATCTAAGAATTTAGAATAGGACACACTGAACAACACCTTTATTTCATCTGCACCTTTTGACCCCAGCCTCTGGTTGACATCACACAAAAGTTTACTAACCAAATCTTTAGCCTCAGGAGAAAGCATTGCTTCTTCAGGAAATTTCAAATGAGATTTCCAGTTTACTATCTGTGTGAAAAAGGTGGCTGAGGTAAAATTAACATGCGCTACAAAAATTCAGAAAACTTGTAAACTATTCAAATTTCAATTGGAAAAATAAAGTTCTATTGAATAAGATGACAGAATAAAACATGGAGGGCATAAAATATGGTGATGTAAGAAGGATGAAACTCAAATGAGATAATTAAATGAGGCTTATATTTTCCATTACAATAACATTCTAGATCTTTAGAGTCCCAATACATCTTTAGACATATAAGGGAGAGTAGTATGGCACCCATCAGGATACAACTTTCATATCCTTAGCCTAAGATTGAAAGCATTAATTCCTCGAACAGGAAGCATGGACATTGACATGAAAACAGCAACACAACAATATAAGAAGTGCCCATATGTAATCTAAAGTGTAGCATAGTATCATATTATGTCTAATATGAGTATTTAACATATGTCAAACACAGAAATACCCAATCTATGAGCGATCAAATTGAGAAATACTCTATATGTAAGGGACTAAAATGAAAAGATAACTCTATAGGGGAGACCAAAATGAGAAAAATCCTATCTAGGGGCCAAAAAAGAGGTTTTAGTCAAATAAAAAGAAATTGATGAAGACTACAAAAGAAAGACAAAAATAGCTATACTGAAACTTGACCAGTAGCAAATGACATACAAGTGTTTGTCTCGTAGACATTTCTGTTAGAAAGATACCTTCCTACATGTTGTCATTGGATCATCAGAATAAAAAGGTGGATATCCTACCAACATTTCATACATAATAGCTCCAAGTGACCACCTGTTAAATTCATAACAACCATAATAGTGTCAAAATAATTTTTCCAACTGAGTTTAAAGTAATTTATCCTAGCAATTCAATTAATGAATCAAAATCCAATATGTTTCCAAAAAATTTCAAGGAGAAAGAGAAACAAATGACAATATACTAAACAGTTCTCTTGATTACAAAAGAATATTGCCTGTCAAACAAAGTTGGAAGATTTTGAAAAGATCAACCCAAAGTGAATGGAAAGAATAGATTAACAACCCACTAAATCACATGCATAAAACTTACCAATCACATTCCATCCCATAACCTTTCTTCAATAGAACTTCTGGAGCAATATAATCTGGAGTACCAACAGTAGAATAAGCCTGCAAGATTTACAAAATCATAAGGACAAGCAAAACCAATAGCAGAAGGGAACTGTTTAGTATACTGTCAATGAGGGAAGAAATGCATCTTCCTTACAGTTATCCTTAACAGCTGAATTCATCTTTTCATTTCTTTGTCATTTTTTGTGTGTGGAGAGGGACGGGGTTGGTTTGCCCTTTACACTATATTAGTACATGACTTAAATGTTTCACAAGACACACTGTCATATAAATGATAGTATGACACATATAACAGCAGTATACTTACAAGTGTCCTCCTATTCTTTTGCCAGTGTTGTAATTGTTCTTGTTGCGTGCGATTTGAAGATGTGTGTTCATCATTCTGTGTAGAACCATTTGCATTCTGACCTACAGAAAGGTCCCCTTCTTCAAGTATACTGCAATCTAATGGTTTACAAAGTCCAAAATCTGACAGTCTTAAGTGTCCATATCTATCCAATAACAAGTTATCAGGCTTAATATCCCTGCAACATAAGATGCTGAAAAGATCAATTTATACTCTAAAATTGACCAAGGTTGCTTTATTGCAAACAGACTGATATACAGATAAATAATTCTGATTTCATACTTAACCCAATTTTCAGCATTGCGATCATTTAAAATTGATGTGAATAGCAATCATGAGAACACTCATAATAATAACAGTGGGTTATGTAAGTCATTTTATACAAACCTATGGATATAATTGTGTTTATGTATAGATTCAATAGCCAGAACGGTTTCTCCTACATAAAATCTAGCTTCATCTTCAGTCAGGATATCCTTTCTCATAAGTAGGGTCATCATATCCCCACCCGGTAGGTACTCCATAATAAGGTACAGATACTCCTGATCTTGGAAAGAACAGTAAAGTTTGACTATGCAATTGCTGTCAACCTCAGCAAGAAGATTCCTTTCCGCTCTGACATGTTCTACCTGAAGATATTCACAATTTAGGAAATCAGTATAATAATCTCATTAACATTGGACAAACTGCTCTTGTCCAATTATAATCTAGATAGGCAAATAATTGTAAACCTGGCCTCTACGAAGCATCTCTGATTTTTTTAGCTTTTTCATTGCATATACATGACCTGTTGTTTTCTCCCTACAGACTCTGACCTGCACAAAGATCCAAAATTTTAGGGAGCATTCATACTATTAGCAGATAAGAAAGAACTTTTTATTCCGCGTATTAAACAATGAACTAAGGGACCAAGAAAGAGGTATCACATCCCCAAACACAATCATATGTGGCAAAAATAAGGAAGTGAAGGTGGAAGTATAAAAATATGTGTATAGTTATTTAAAATGTCAATTTATTCTATTTCAATTTTTTTATTAACTTTTAAAACCCTACAAGTCTTATTAGTTTATTAAACAAATATTTGCATTAAAGAAGGGTACTTTTAAAACTATGGAACGAAGAGTGAGGACTGAAACCTACCTTTGCTATTAAGAGATTAAGAATGTCAATACTTCTGTATGATATCTATTAAAAAATCCTTTCAATTTTTATTTGCATGCATCCTATGATTTAACAGTAAATAAGAATACATATTACATCACACATATAAAAGTAGCCAACAGAAAATTAACTTAATTATTTGCTTAAAGTAATAGTAAAACAATCCACCATTACTCATGTCACATACAAACATATGGAGTATGGACTGATACACACCTCCCCAAATGCACCTTTGCCAATCATAGTCAATAACTCAAAATCATCAACACCCATCTTATGCCTTTGGAGTCGCATGTATTCAGTTTCCTTTTTCTCCAAAAATTTAAACAGGTTGCTTTGGTCTTCCTCGGAGACATCAGCATCAGCCAACTTCTTTTCCAAGATTGTTCGACTGTATTTAAAAGGTGAAGCTTAAGAAAATTATACCACCTATTACTCGATAGGTGATTTGTCAATGCAACTTAACATTATACACATCAAAATTAGGATGATACGCACAGACTCTGAAAATAAAAACAATAAAATTCTTCTATTGCAATAAAAATTAGGATTTGAATACAAGTTTCATTACTTAATGTTTTCCTCCGTCAAAAATAATATCAAAACTCTAGCAGCGTTCTTGAAATAAATCATACCGTTCCTTCCTCTCCTGAAGGATCCTCATTTGCTCCTTGTAATGGTTCTCTATATACTGCTTTGCCGCTGCAACCTTCTGCTTCGTGTCATTGGAAAGAGCTTCTTCATCCAACTGTCCATCCGAATCTTCATTTACTCCAGCACTATCCTTCTTCCTCGTAGAAGACCTCATTTTATCCCTTGGCTGAAGCTTATGAAGCCAACCCCTCGCAGAATCCATGTCCTTCGCAGTGCTCAGCTGGTAGCTCAGTGGCTAACAACCATCCTTCTTAACACCAGAAAGAAGCCAAATCCCCTCTGAAAATAGATCGCTTCAAATCCCAGAAAACTTAATTGCAAGAAACCTGCATAAGAGTAAATGTCACGCCAACAATTTTAATGGACACCTATAGCCCAAAAATATAAGTCTGATCTCTCTCCAAAATTTGCATGTGGTTCATCTCTCAAAACTCAGGCCAGAAACAGTTTCAAGCATTTTCAAAGGAAAAACCGGATAAGTGATGCCGGCAAGTGGCAGTAGCAGAAATTATGTGGATTCGAGACGATTGAAAATCCAATGGCAATCGCAACGCCAAAGAATTGCGTGTCTATGATGCGAAAGATGAATGAGGCAGGGAATTCGGATTACCGCGTAATTAATAGTTGGACCAAAATAGATAATGATCCTGCGAAACCCTAGAGAGAACAAGAAGAGACTTGGCAGTGAATCCAGCAATTTCGGTGTCCGCGCAATTCTCTCAGAGCCGGACGTTACTCCACCCATTTTATACAAGATTTTCATGTTTAATTACAGTGTATTAGCCCTTAATATCATTATAATTTTCAATGCCAGCCAATAAATTAATGCACAAAAATGGAAGTTCTTCGTTTTATCATTTAAAAATTAGTTACTTATGTGGATCCCGCGATAAACCGGTACAGAAAAGATTCGATTCCGTTGGTGCACTAAGGAATTAATTAAGAAACTTTTGTTTTGTTTAGTTTTCTTTTTTCTTTTTTGGTTGAAATTGGGCACTGTTTACCCCAGAAAGATTTTCTTAAGGATTCTGATTATAATTTTAAACTTGATTGTTTATATATATATATATATATATATATATATATATATATGTAGATAGGGAGGTAGGTAGACACAAAATTAATCACATTATGTTTTTTTTATTATTGATATCACTTGATATAAACATGTAAAATAAATAAAGCTATTTCTATTTCCAATTCAATTTTTTTTAATTTATTTTCTAAGAGTGCTTTGAAAAGCTTTAAGTAATTATTAATTTGATGTTTGAGAAATTATATTTATCACAATTTAATTCTTAAAAGATCAAAATTTTCAATTGCTTAAATCTCATATTCCTTTAAAATAACTTTTTGGTGTTAAATTAAAATTTTATTAATTATTAGTTGTTTAGTTTACTTATTGCTGATTATTTTATATTTTATAAGTCATGGGATAATTGT
Organism: Biancaea sappan; assembly: GCA_037074585.1. NCBI lineage: Eukaryota > Viridiplantae > Streptophyta > Magnoliopsida > Fabales > Fabaceae > Biancaea > Biancaea sappan. Next base: position 8,233,029 of record CM073492.1, on the reverse strand, counting down.
GAATGGTAATACAATTAATTTTTGTTCCCATTAATGACACAAGAAGGGGCAAATTGGAAGAAAAATATTTCACCATCAACTTTATAATATACCTGTAAACAAATTTGGATAGATAAAAAAAAAAGAAGAAGAAGTAGAACCGATATATATATATATATATATATATATATATATATATATATATATATATATATATATATATATATATATATATATATATATATATATATCAGTATATAGCTATAGGATATGTATATATATATTGAATCACAATTTTGACAAAAAACATCTCCTTTTAGCATGCTAACCAGTCTGCAACCCGGTATGGTATCAGAGCTCCTGTATTAGAAATTAATGAACTTTTTTGAACCTTAACAATTTAAAAAGTCAGCACCCCTTCTCTCTTTAATAATTAACTGTTTATATTCTTAGATTAATTATCTGTTGATATTAATTATAGATGTGTTAACTCTAGTAGAACCTCGAATATATGATATATAACAGTATAAATTGCCTGTATATTCTCATATTCCAACTATTGATGATGAAGATAGATGTGTATTAGCTCCATTCCGTATTGGTGGAGAAGGTGAAGATGTAAGAAATCAATTAAATTTTACAAACATGTTAATAATGAAACAATTAGGATGTTATTTAGATGAATCAGTAGCCTTAGAAGCCTTTAATTATAATTATTTATATGACTCTCAAGAAGAAACAGAAATAATACCTGTAGATGCTGGAAAACAAATAGAATTAGTAGAGGAAACAGAAAGGACTTATAGGTTAGTAGAATTAGCAAAATCTTTAGAACAAAAAGTATATGAAATAAAAAGACAAGTTAAGAAAAATGAAAATGAGATATAAAAAATACAAACAGATATAAAAAAAATAATGAAACATTTAGGAGTACCAGAACAAGAACCATTAGTAGAACCAATAATTGATGAACCACATATTAATATGTTAAATATAATAGACATATTAAATGAAGAAGAAAAACTTACATAACAAAAAATAAGAGGTCAAACATTAGATGAAAATACAAAACAGACTATAATAGAAGTAGAAAGATTACACAAAGGACATGAAACATTAAATAAAAACCTATGGACAATATTTGAAGAAGTTAAAAAATTTGATGAAGAACGATACAGAATAAAACCAGAAAAAGAAAAGAAAGATGACATAATTATAATAAATAAAGGAAAAGAAATAATAGAAGAAGTTGAAAATGAAAGCTCCCAATTAGCAGAAATAATGTTAAAAGATTCAGATGATTTCTTATTAAGTTTAGCAAAAATAATAGAAAAACCACAGATTAATCACATAATAGGAGAAGAATCAGAAGATGAAGATGATATAGACAAAGTAATGAGTCAAGAAGAAAAAGAATTAGATATAGAACAATTAAGAATCGAAATAGAAGGATTAAATACAGACATCGAAAAAATAGAAGAACAAATAAATATGCAAACTAGTGACATAACATCAGTAAATCAACCACAAGGACAATTTACAGAATCAGTAAATTTACCACAAACCCAATCATTTCAACCACAAACCCAAGTATTTGATCCCCCAAACTTAAGTCAACCATCATTTAACATAAATAGAACAGAAACCAGTATAACCAGAGAACAAGAATTATAACAAGAAGAATTAAGACATAAAGAACCTTCTAGAGTAGATGAATATACAAATATGAATATCAACTTTGAAACTCCCAATAATAGTAGATACACACCAACACCATTAGAACAATATGAAAATAAAACAGTACCAACAGCAGGATTATGGTTAAATTTAGATTGTAATCTAGATAATCACAAAAGATTAGAAGAATTGACAAAATCCCAATTAATAGCCTTATTAACAAAAGGAGTAGATATACCAACAATTAGTTTACTAATAGAATCAACATTTATAGGAATAATACAAATGAGTGGTGGAAGAGTAAAGATCAAGATTTTAGAGATGGAGTAAGAATATTAAGAGGAAATGAAATTTTAACAAAAAGACAAAGTATAACATTATTAATAAGACAATATGAACAAGTATTAAGAAATGAATTTGTAGGAAGTAATGTACATATGGAAGAAAAAACAAAAATTAATAGAGCAACAAGAAATTTACATAACATAGAATTGTGTTCTTTAGAACCAAAATATTTAAACCAATATGTTTGCGAATATAAAAAATACTATTATGAAGCAAGATTTGATAATTATAAAGACCAGAAATATTATTTAGACTTATTTTATAGACAATTACCAAAATTAATTAGTGAACCAATTTTGGAAGAATACTATAAAGCCTTAGAAGGAAGAACATTAAGTACTATAAGAGTAATAGATACTATGGGAAGAAGAGAAGACTTTCTAAGAAATTATTTATCAGATAAATGTAAGAATGTTTAGAGAAACCAGAAGTATTATAAAATTAATAAACATATGTTAAAATGTGGAGAATTACAAACATCTCATAAATGGGGATGTGAGACAATTAAGCATAAGAGAAAGAAAAAACCATTTAAGAAACAATATAAATTTAAAAGATATCCAAAAGAAAAATATGATACATATTATAAGAACCAAAGAATTAAACCAGAAAAAGCTAAAAAATATTTTAAAAGAAAAACTAATTATAGAAAGAACCCAAAAAAGTGTAAATGTTATAATTGTGGAGAAATAGGACATATATCAACTGAATGTAAAAAACCTAGAAATAAGAAAACTATGAAAATCTTAGAAATAGCATAAGAATATAATTTAGAACCACTAGAAGAATATGGAAGCGAGATAGAAGAAAATATATAAATCTACAAAATATACAAATTATATGAATCAGAAGAAGAATTAAGTAGTAATAGTGATCTCGAATATTCAGACATAGAAGAAAAATATAGTATTAATATAATGAACACAGAATTAGAAGAAACAAGTAGCATAGCAGAAGACTATGAATCATCTAACCAACAATTAATAGCTGAAGAAGGAATAACTGAAACTAGGATAACTTTTAATGAAAAACAATATGATAAAATATCTAAAATAACTTTAGATTTACAAGAACAATATTTAAAACATGAAAATTTATTTAGTAAAGTTAGTAAAATAATAAAGAAAAATCAAAAATAAAAATATTGTGTAATAATAGATAAAAAACAACCCATAAAATCAGAATTAGCAACTGGAGTATTAAGAATACCATTAATAAATAAAACATTAATCGAAAACGAAATATCCAAAGTACCTTTTAAAGATAAAGTATCAGAAATATATATTCAATGAGTACAATTATTAGTTAAAGCCTATTATAGATAAGGAATAGATACACCAGTAGAACTAGTACTAACAGATGGAAGAATAATAGATGATGTAAGAAATAGTATTTTAGGAATACTTAGTGGAAACCTAATATACCAAAAATTGAAATTTACAATAAACACTAAGTTTGCAATAAGTAGAGCAGAATGAAATATGGATAGAACATTAAATGTATATCACAAAATTAAAGGAATAAAAATGCCCCCTCAAAGTAAAGTTATTAGTATACAAGTAAGAGTATGATTAGTTTTTACTAATTAACATAAAATTTATAGGAAAAGACAAAGAAGAATATCAATAGATAGATATTTTGCACCAGTATTAAGAGAAGTACCTTTAGATAATCAAAGAATAACATTACCCTCAGAAATTCAGTTTAATATAGATAATACTATAACAAATAGGGATGCATTAAGAAGACAAATAGAATTTGATAATATATTAGGAAATAGATCAATAAATATAAATCTAACACAACCAAGATATAGTATAGAATATGAAAGACCACAAAGTAGTTATAGTAATAGACCTTTATCCAGAACCCAAAGTCATAGAAATTAACCAGACATTGAAAGATTAAGATTAGCTAAAATACCAATAACTTCTAGATTATCAGAAATAAGATCAACCCCACAAATAGATTTAACTAATACAAAGAGTTATATATTATTAGAAATTAGAAAAAATAATATATGGCAAGAAATTATAGCTATAATAGATCCTACTATAGCACAAAGTAATATGCAATTGCAATTAGCAGATGATAATATCATGATTGAAGAATTAGGAACAACTACTAATGCAAATTTAAGATTTAATAAAAGAGACGAAATAAGTATAAAATTATGGGTAGATAATATGATCAATAATAATACTGAACATAAAATGATATTATGAAAAGGCTTTTTAGAACAAGTAAAGCCATATAGATTTAGAGAAAATCAAATATACATAATTATAAATTATCAAACGATAATAATTCCAAAAATAAGATTAATATAATGTTATATTATATCTTAGTTAAATTAAATTATAAAAAATATAGGTCAAGAAAATATTATGCTTTAGTAGGCACTGGAGCAAGTCTAACTACTATGAAATATAATGTATTACCACCAGAATATTGGAAAAAAGAAAACACACCGCTAAGAATGACTAGTGCAGGAAACGAAATTCATTTATTAGAATTAGCAGCAAAAGAAGTATATATACAAATAGGAAACTATGAATTAAAAATATCAAATGTATACCAGTATAATGAAATTAGTTGTGACATATTATTATGATTAGATTTTTTAGAACAATATTATCCGATAACTTTACATAACAAAGTATTAATCTTAACAACACCCTGTAAACACCAAGCTTGGAGAATAAGAATAACTAGATCTTATAGAAGAAAAGATGAAACTTTTCAAAAAAAAATATAATGATAATGAAATACAATTTATACCAAATAATAATCCTATAGAAATTCAAGATAAGTTACCAAAAATAGGACTAATGATAACAAAAACAATAGAACAACGAATCAAAGAAAATTATAGTGAAAATCCTTTAGTCCACTGGGAAAAATCTAAGCCATTTGCAACCATAGAATTAAAAGACTATAGTAAACAAATAAATTGTAAACCTTATCCATGGACAGAAAAAGAGAAAAAAGAATTTATTATGCATATTAATGAACTTAAAAAATATGATTTAATTAGAGATAGTAAATCAGAATATTCATCACCAGCAATGATAGTAATTAAACATAGTGAAGAAAAAAGAGAAAAATCTAGAATGGTAATAGATTATAGAAAGCTGAACTAAATAGTTGTGAAAAATAGATATCCAATCCCAAAAATAGATTTATTATTTAATCTATTAAAAGGAAAAAATATATTTAGTAAATTTGATTGTAAATCAGGATTTTATCAAATCAGATTAACGGAAGGAAGTAAGAAGTATACTGGATTTAGTACTTTAGAAGGATTATATGAATGGAATGTATTGCCTATGAGCTTCAATAACAGTCTAAGTATATTCCAAGATTATGTAACTAAATTACTAGAACCAATTAATCATTTTGCAATAATTTATATAGACGACATTTTAATATTTTCTGAAACTAAGGAAGAACATGAACAACATTTAAATAGGTTTGTAGAAATTATAGAAAACAAAGGATTAAATATAGCACTCCACAAAACTGAATTAAAAAAACTACTATAGGATTTTTAGGACAAACTATTACGCCATATGGAATAGAACTTTAAGAACATATCAGTAAAAAGATATTAGATTTTAAGAAAATTACAAATAAAAAAGAACTACAATCATTCTTATGACTAATAAATCAAGCTAGACATTATATACCAAATTTATTGAAATTAACTTCAAAAATATCTAGACTAGCAGGAGAAAAAAGTACATGGATTTGGAATAACCAAACCGAAAAAATAGTAGAAGACATAAAACAATTATGTAAAAATTTGCCAAAATTATATATTCCAAAATCTACAAATATTAGATGGATTATTTATACTGATGCAAGTGATAACTATTGGGGAGCAGCATTATATTTTGAATATAAAGGAAACAAATATATTACTAGATATACTAGTGGAAAATTTAAAGATAGCCAAGTTAAATATCATAATAATTGGAAAGAATTTTATGCAGTAGTAAAAGCAGTAGAGAAATTCGAATTATTTATAGTAAATACAACTTTTATTATTAAAATTGATAATACTCAAGTAAAACATTGGTTAGATAAGGGAATAAGTAATTGTAAACTTAGTAATAAAATGTTGATTAAGTAGCAAATGGACTTAGCCTATTATGATTATACTATTGAATGTATTAAAGGCACAAATAATCTAATAGCTGATTATTTGAGCAGTTACTATTAGGCAAGTAACCAGCCATCAAGCCCAGTACGTGAGAAAATTAACCAGGAGTTAATTCCTGTTGATTCACAAGTATTGATAATTAATATCCTAGAATCCCAAATATTTTATTTGAAAGGATTAATGGATACTAAAATATATCATTTAACGTCAATCATTGACGAAGCATTAAGCCAAGTAAAATCTAGTCTAGATGGACTAGAAAATAGAGTTACAAGTATTGAAAGAATAGTATCGGACCTTAAGTCTAAATTTGAGCCCAATAAATCCAAAGTCCAAGAACCAAAATTAATCACACCAGCAATGGTTGTAACACCTCTTTCAAAGATTATCCAAGAACAAGCCCAGACCAGTAAAACCCAGACACCAAAAAGAACTATACCAGATCCAAATATATCCAATTTTCAGAGAAAAGAACAATATGAGTTCCTTGTAACCCTCATAAAAAGGACTAGTACATTATCTATTCCATCTAAGACCATTAAGTATGCTTCACATTATGCCTTAAATAAAGCCATTATTATGCCTGGCACTAACCCAAAACTAGTAAAAACTTTATTTGATTATGAATTCATTCAAACTATATACCCCAGTAAAGATCTCTCTGAACTAACCGAATTACCCAAACACCTAGTAGAATCAACCAAACACTATTCCAAAATTGTAACCCAATACCAAATATATATTAGATTTTATTCAACTATTTGTGAAATAATCCCAGACAAATATTATCCTTCCATCAATCTTATTAAGCTTAGAACAACTAGAAGACCATATGAATGTGATCAACAAGTGAAAGACATTATTGAAGACCAATAAGATCTTGAGTATCGACTACACAATATTCGAGCTCAAGAAGTCGCTACCATTATGCAAGAACTATCCAGGACACTAACAGAAAAAGAAGAACAACAATGGACTTACTTTACGGGTCCAACTACATGTATTTACTCAGTAGGAAAGACTAGTAGATTACCAAAAGAATTTCAATTATGGGCTGAAAGAATAAGAAAAAATGAAATGAATTTATCTGAGCCCACTAAGAGACGTGTATGCCAATTATTATTAGACAACTTAGGACACCGATGCAAATATTGTAAAGAAGAAAAGGCTCAAGATTATGACGAGCCACTATTGATCTTTCAGTATTATAAAAAAAAAAGATGCCACAAAAAGAATTATTTGGCACACAATAAAAAGTATCTGAAGACAGAAATTATGACTGTCGGCACAATCAGACAAAACCGTCGGCAGAAAAGATCAGAGAAGATATGAAGGAATCTGACGCCAGTAAAAGCAGAAGCAGACTGAGAAGACTAAAGTAAGAAATGATCTGACAAAAGTATGAGACAAAAATGACCAAAGCTGATGGACAAGACTAAAAGGAAACGCGGCAAAGTAACCTTAGTTTATAAAAAGAAAACTATGATTTGTAAACCTGAGTTAATATAACTCAGACCTCTACTATAAATAGACATGTAGATAGGCAACAGAGAGACAGAGAACCATCATCAATCTCTTTGCTCTCGATCCTATGAATACTCACCTCCTGTATTCTCTCTTTGTAACCTCTAAGACACTATTGTAAACCCTTACCATCAATAATATTCGAAGTTTAAATTATTTGAGCTGTGTTCATACTCCCTCTCCTCTATCAACAAAATTTTCAGAAGCTGGATATTAAGGTAATGTCCTTTTAAATTCCTTTGAGGTTCGAAAAAGGAATTTAATTTCTAATATGCGATCCATGATCTCATAAAGGGCCAAACTACTGGCTAGTATGTTATCTGGAAGATGTTTACTGAGAAACTATGTTTATAGTTTTAGTCCATAAAGTATATATGTGTATGTTACAATAGCATAATACTAAAAGAGGCCTGTAGGGCAAAATGACTCGTTGAGGGGTATGATGCCGTTTGAGTGGTCGCAGCCCATGAGGATGATCAGTATAAAGCTATAGGATATGAAAGATCACAAAGTAGTTATAGTAATAGATCTTTATCCAAAACCCAAAGTCATAGAAATTATCCAGACATTGAAAGATTAAGATTAGCTGAAATACCAATAACTTCTAGATTACTAGAAATAACATCAACCCCACAAATAGATTTAACTAATACAAAGAGTTATATATTATTAGAAATTAGAAAAAAATAATATATGGCAAGAAATTATAGCTATAATAGATCCTACTAAAGCACAAAGTAATATGCAATTGCAATTAGCAGATGAAAATATCATTATTATATATATATATATATGTGTGTGTGTGTGTGTGAAAAAATATTTAAATGTTCGAATATGATTTAAAGCTGGTTGATAATTTTAAAATAAATTAGGAGAGATTATTGTGAACAATAATAATTCAACTTACATTGTACACTGAGCATAGGAGCAAAGTTGGATTTTCTGGCATTGAGAGACTCGTATGGGATCCAAGTTTGGCTTTGTAAAAATCGGATCAGACTAATAGATTTAATTGATTGGTCGAAAATTAGTTAGGGAATCAATCTGAAATAGTTTCTAAAATCAATGAATAGTTGAACTAGTCAAGAACTAGTTGAATTTGATCAGGATGAGTGCTAAATTAACTGTTTGAATCTATCCATTTTAAATTTTTTATTTTGCTTATTATATAATCAGATAATGAAGAAATTAATATTATAGATTAGTCAAGTTTAATAAAGATGTCAATATATTAGTATTTTATAAATTTGATATATATGAATATTATATTAATTAATAATATTTTATTATTATTTGATCAATTTTTTTTATAAATTTGTAATTATAAATATAATTTAATATAATTTAATATCAAATATTTTTTAATTAAATTTATATTTATAATTTATAATTATATATATTATTTTTTAATATTTTTAAAATAAACTGATTGAATTTTCAGAACATTGTTTTTAACTTTGTTGAACCAAAACAAAAGAATAAGAAATCTTTCTCACAACTCACGAGTCCCAACGGATATAACGCCACAAGTACCTACTATTACTAACCTCCAATGCTCCACATAAATGACATGCCATATGCAAATTATAGCTTGCAACTTGTAAGTCTACGACAACCAAACACATAGATGTAAAGCTTAGCTTATGCATCCACAATTACTGATGAATGTCTTAGTGTAATTCGAGTGGACAATCATTGTAAATTTTGTGGGGATTATATATTGCTTGCGGAAAGAGGGTTGGAGAAGCATAGCCATCTAAAAAAGCGACAACAGCTATAAGTACTTGGGTAAAGGGAATACGAGATTTGTTTCTGATAACCAAATTACTAGCTTTACAAAAATATGGTGGACTTAGAGCTGTCCAAATAAATTTAGTTTAATGACTCAGTTTATTTTAACTCTATAAATAAAATGATATGAGTTAATAATTTAATAATTTATTTTGAAAATTTTTTTTTAATTTAACCCATCAAAACCCTTATGCCTTAGGTGGGTGGACATTTGTAAGTTTTTTATTTTTTTTATTTTAAACTTTTGTATATTTTTTTTAAATTTTAGTTCTATTTTTTGAAGTTTCATAATTTTAATATTTAATTTTTGTTATTCAAAATAAATAAAATTATATTTTAAAAAAGAAAAATAGTATTTTAAGGTTTAATATTTTTTATAAGTTTAATTTAATTTTTTAAAAATTGATTGTTACAATATCTAATTTTTATAATTAAAATAACTAAAAATACATTTTTTAGAACAACACTAAAGAAAGAAGAGAAAGAATAATTCTCCATTTTTATTTTTATTTTTTAAGTTATAAATCTCCAAATTCATTTTTTCTCTCATTTTTTAAGCAAATGAATCATTCTTAGTTATTGTTTATTCTTAAAAAAAATAAAAAAAGGTGTAGGTTGGGAGGTTAGCTTGTTTGGCCTGCCAACTCACACACAGCAGCCCAGGCCAACATAATACTAATATATTTTAATAGTTTTACCCTTTTAAATTAATATAATTTGAATCAAGTATGATCATAAGAGGAAAAACTCTACTAATACTAATTTTTTTTATTTATAATTCCAAAAATTGAGATATTGTTTAAAATAACAGGTGGTGAACTTTTTTTTATTTTTATGAGGCCCAATCAGCCTAACCACTAGCAAGGACCCATGTAGAATGGTCATTGATACTCATATCCTTATGCACGATAACCTTCAATTCCTCAAGAGGCTTCTCTAGCACCCATCGATCGTTGTTCGATCTTATCGTCGTCGTTGCCAACCAATTAGCCGCAGCGTTCTTATCTCTATAACAATGTCATAGGACAACCACCAAATTTCTGTTCATCATCTCTGTGGTCTCAATATTCAATTAGTAAAAAAAAATTAGAGGGCAGTCCCCTTTCTATTATATTTAGAAACATATATCTTCTCACCAAATAAACTTTTTTTCTTCAACATCTATAATACTATAATACTGTAAGTTAAAAATTGAATAAACTGTAATTGTATAGTATTAATAGAGATTTAAGTTAATTTAATATTTTTTCATCACAATTGACTTTATAAATTAAAAACGTATTAACAAATAAAAAAATGACAAAAATTTAAAATATTATAAAATCGATAAAATTATAAAATCGTAAAATCATTAAGATTTAAATTAAAATTTTATTGAGATATTAACAAATTTAGATAACATATAAAATTGATATCATTCAAATTGTTTAGAATCACAATATTATAAAATTTTAAAATATAGATTGAAATATTGACAACCTTGCATAGTATCATTATTTCAACCGAAAAACATTAGTCATTGGTAGATAAACAACTACGAGCAAGAACACTCCTCTAATGGAACAGAACATTTGAAATACAACTTCAAAAAGAGTCAGATTGGGATGAAAAAAGTAATTCTTTTATATAGATTTTGAAATATATTCATACCAAAGAAAAAAAGCGTAAGCATATTTTCGCATGTTTCTGGCGATGATGTTGAATTAATTAGCAACTTTTTCTAGGTACACTTGACACGACCATGGTTTCCTCCATTGATTCTTTTGTCAAAGTAAAACCCAAACAAAAAAAAAAGGAATTATTTAATCCTCTGTTAGATATTATTATATAATATTAATTAAAATACAAAAATAAAAAATGTTTTAATAAATTGACATTTGATGCTATTTTCATTAAACTGTTATTAGGATGCTTTTAATTTGTTAAGAAACGTTGACACTATTAAAAGTAACATATTTAAGAAGGTTTTTATCAAACTAGTCAAAATTGCGAATTACCTCTTAATCTCATACGAATTCATGATTCCGGTTCTAAAATCTAGTCAATTTGGTCATAAATTCAGAAATCAATCAAACTGACTCAAAATTGTTGAGTTGGATTGAGTTAATTGAGTTTGAATAGTAGCACTCAATTTAAACACTCATAACTTTTTTATTTAGATTTCATTTTAAGTAAATAATATACTATTGGAAAAATCTCTAAATCTAGTTTCAAATTAAATAAATTTTGTTAAAAGAATTTTTATGGTTTGGGAAATATGATCAAAAGAGTGACAAAGGTCATAAACAATAAACTTTTTGTAGTTTTTAATTTTACTTTAAATAATCATAAATTTCTCATTTTGAACTCTACTTTAAACAAATAATATATCGTTATAAACATCTTTGAGTCTAACGTTAATTAAGATAAATTTTATTTTAAAAAATTCTTTATCGTTTAACAGATATGATCAAAACAATGACTAAATGTCAAAAGTAGTATACTTCTAAGTGCTATCAGTTGACTTACAATTTTTAAGTTTAATTTAAATATTTATAACTATCATTTAAACTTTATTTTAAGCAAATTTAACTTTATATGTAAAAGGATTGAAATATTAATCAATAATTGATGACTTATAATGTCTAGTTCTATGGGCTTTATTTATGAATATACTGAATCAATAATTGTTTTCAATTATTTCATTTTCAAGGAAAATGAACATGTTGATACCTAATTGATATAGCATATTGTAACTAGTTTATAGTTGTTCTTATGTTAGTCTAAGTATTTTTAATTATTTATGACTTTATGTGTTAAAGTGTTAGAAGTACGTATATATATATATATATATATTAAGGGGATGGTATATGTAAACTCTTACGAGTTTACGATATGAGTTTATCTCCCTGTTGGAGTTGAAATTAATTCTCGAGTTTGAATGCCTTGATTTTTATCATGCCTCAATGCCTCTTAATTGCTTCTAAAGCGTGTTTTATGTGGCCAGCGAATCTCTTTGTAAATGGAAGATGAGCAGCCACCTAATCTCATTTATATGTGTGTGTTTGTGTGTGTGTTTTGGTATTTGTGTGAAAAAGATGAGAAAATATATATGAAATATATTACTACTTGTATGCTATTTTGGATAGAAAATGTGTGTGAGAATAAGAATTTTGTTTACATTCTTTGTGCGTGGATTGTAGATGAAATAGGCGAGTCCTGAGCTATTATATCATATAGATAACACATTTGTATACCTCTGTACCAGTGTAATATGATAAAATCAACTCATGGTAAGCGTGAAAAATTACTTTAAAGAAAAGTGAACTACTCAAATTTCAACCCAATATCATGTAAACACACTTTACTCCTATGAAGTTTGCTATATGTGTATAAAACCCTCATAAAGTTTAAAACTAAGCAAAAGACCCTATGAACTTTCATATTGTAACAAAAACTACCTATTAGTTAGTTGATCGTTAGTTAACTGACAGTTATTACTGACATGAATACTGAAGCGCCACGTCAGCAGATGATTCATGTGCTACATTAACCCTCTTCTACTCAATTACCGTATCCAATAAAATTGCGACACGTGGCATATGCTTAGTTTCGAAGAAAAATCAAAGTAGCGCATGCACAATAAGATTCGATTCAAACTTTGACTTGAATAGAAAATGGAAGAATTTTTCACCATCTAGCCACTGATGCACATTCAATAGGTATTTACAAAATTTAATATATATATATATATATATATATATAATCTGTTATTATATTCAAAATTTAAAATAATATACACCAATTATTATATCTTACAAAAAAATAACAAATCTTATAATAAGAAAATATGTTATTATTTTACACAACTCATTTTAAATTATTTATAAATTTAAAAATTTTAATAAAACATATTATAATATAAATTTAATTATTATTTATACTTAATAAAAATAAAGTTTATATTAAAAATAATTATAAAAATATACTATGCATATTAAAATTATTTTTTTATATAAGATGTGAAAATTATATTTTTTAATAATAATTAATTTTTAATATGATTTAAAATGATTTGTTATTATAATATAAAATTTTAATATAAGATTTGATATTATAAAATTTAATTATTACTAAAAATTATAATATCAAATCTTATATTAAAAAATAATTTTAATATGCATAGTATATTTTTATAATTATTTTCTTAATAAAAATAAAATTTATATTATGAGATTTGTTATTAATTTTTTTAATTTTTATATAATTTAAAATGAGTTATGTAAAATAATAGCATATTTTCTTATTATAAGATTTGTTATTGTTTTATAAGATATAATAATTGGTGTATATTGTTTTGAATTTTGAATACAATAACAGAGGTTCCTATATATATTAAATTTCGTAAATATATGTTGAATGTATATCAGTGGCTAGATGGTGGGGAGTTCTTCCTTCTTTTATCCAAGCGCAAATTTGAATCTTGCTATATATGCGCTACTTTGATTTTTCTTCAAAGTTAATCATATACCACATGTCGTAATTCTATTGGATACGGTAATTGAGTAGAAGAGGGTTGATATAGCACATGAATTATTGTTGACGTGACGCTTCAGTGTCTATGTCAACATTAACCGTTAGTTGACTAATAGTCAACTAATCGACAAGTAATTTTTGGCACAATATAAAAGTTCACAGGGGTCTTTTATTTAGTTTTAAACTTCATGAGAGTTTTCTGCACATAGAACAAACTTTATGGGGGTAAAGTATATTTTTTTTCCTTATTTTTTAATTCTAACTTTCAATTTTTTTTGTTTATTCTTATTTTTCATGTTAAATGCTATATCAGCCTTAAAATTAAAAATGTTCATATTATCAAAAGGTTGCCCATCCCAATGCAGTGGTCGATCCTGAAGCAGCTATTGAGGGAAGATTCTTCTGTAAATATCAACAAGAAACATGGACTGTTAAACATTACAGTGTTAAGCATTACCAAATTACGGCTTTAATGTATAACGGCATTCATGATTCTCAAATTACTACATAATAAATAAATTGTCGACATTTTCTAAATGACCAAGTAAAGATGAATCACTAGAACCATATTATGATTGTAAATGTCGTCTGCAAGGCACATCTTAAATGAGCACAGAACAAATAGTAGTTTCTTTATGCCTTTTGAGAACATGAACGAGAATTTTAAATAAGGAGAAGTAACCATGAAAAAAAAAAAACTCAGTTTTAATCCTAATTTCGGTATTGGAAATTTAGAATTAGAAACATTGGGCATGTGTTCTTTCAAATTTAAATTTAAATTTCAGTGCAGCAATACAAATGCATTGGCTTGGTTCCGAGGTTGCATGTTCTTTTTAACAAACTTTTGTCACTGGTTACGTAAAAGAGGAAACAATTGTGATACCATCAAAAGTATGAAAACACAGTCATTTTCTCTATCATATATTTTTACATTATAAGTGTTGGGAAAAACTCTATTTTCTCTTGAAAATTTTTTGCCTTAAATAAATCAAAGAAATTAAATGAAACAAAAACACAATAACACATAAGAATTAACATGAAAAATTCCAAAACCATAAAATAACTCTAAAACTAGAAAAAAATCACAACTGTTGTCAAAGATAACAAGAGAAAAACACAATGTAAAAATTTTTACAACACACAGAAATTTCTCTCAAGCATCTAGCACTCAAATGCACTATCTAACCTATACCTCTCACTACTCTAAAACCGGAAAATAAAGGAAAAATAGAAAAAGTCAAATATAAACTTAAACCTTAAAAGTATATTGACTTGGTGCACTTAAAAGACAAAGACCTTGACTCCTTATATATTCTTGGCACCTCCTTTCCCTATGTGTTCTAAGCAATGTGGGACTTCCTAACACTTGCTTCCCTTTTATTTACTAAGTTATGTGAGGCATTATTTTCAATCAATCCCAAAAGCAAGTGCCACCTTTTTCCTAGAGGAAAGCAGGTTAGTGTTGGATATTAATTGGAGGGAAACCATTACTTAAGAAGCATCATCAATGTAGTTATTCAATTAAGAACTTAACACCAGATCATATATTGGGCAACTAGATTTGCCTTTCTCTCAACCTTGTTATCGTCCACAAACCAAAATTGCCAAGCAAATAATGTTATGCAATTGCTATGTGATGATTCTGTGGATTCAATATAGGAGGATATATATATATATATATATATATATATATATATATATATATATATATATATATAATACTTGTGATTTTCGTAAGCTTTGAGCACATTAAATTCCCTATTTGCATTGTTATGCATATGTGACTTTGATTATGTGCTTGTGTGGATTATTGTATGTAGACCCTTACACTATGATGATTGGGACTCGTAAAGGGATGGTTGGGCCATTTTCATTTCAAGGACCTAGGTGTGAGGGACTTGGGTGAAAGAAATAATTGTTATGGAAATACTCTGTGGAATGTGGGATAAAGGCTGTTGGGGAAATTATTATTATTATTATTATTATTGAGGAAAGACATTCTATACGTGATTTTTCAATGGCTTATAATTTTAAGATTGTCAACACTTGCTTTAAGAAGCTAGAGGAGTATTTAATCACATATAAAAGTGGAGTCTCAAGGTCATAGATTGACTTCTTTTTGGTAAAGAATCTAGATAGAAAAATCTATAAAAATTATAAAGTGATCCCTGGGAAACCTGTGGCAACTTTCCTTGACGTGCTTATTAAGGGTCGAAAACAAAAGTTTCGACAGATGATGAACCCTAAGATCAAGTAATGGTAGCTAAAGGGGGAGAAACAACAAAATTTCAGGAGGAAACTGTTCGAGGAAAGAGCCTGGGAGTTGTAAGAAAGTGCTAACATCATGTGGGATAAAATGGCCAAAAGGGTTAGAAAGGTTGCTAAAGCACTTTTAGGAGAATCAAAAGGTTTTAGACAAAGAGATAAAAAATCTTGGTGGTAGAATGTGAGCGTTTAAGATAAGGTCAAATATAAAAGAGAATACTTTAAAGCTATACATTTCTGTAATAACACAGAAAATTGGGAAAGATACCGGAAGGCTAATAAGGAGACTAAAAAAGCAGTAAGTGAAGCACGATTTAAAGCGTTTGAAGAGTTTCACAAGGACTTGGGAATGAAAAATGAGGAACGGAAGATTTACAAAATTACGTAGAATAGAGAAAGGAAATCTAGCGATTTGGATCAAGGAATATGTGTTAATGATGAAGAAGGAAAAGTTTTGGTTACAGATGAAAATATTAAAAATAGATGGGAGGGTTACTTTCACAAGCTTTTTAATGACAAAGCATAGTTAACTAGTGATATGGATGATTTAACAACCCAAGAGGGTAAACAAAATTTGTCTTACTATTGTAGGATTAGGGTTGATGAGGTTAAGGAAGCTCTTAGAAGAATGGGTAATAGTAAAGCTGTTGGTCCTGATAGTATTCCTATTGAAGTTTAGAAGTGTTTAAGGGAAGAGAGTACTATCTGGCTAGCTAAACTTTTTTAATGAGATTTTAAGGTCTAAGAAAATATCTGAGAAATGGAAAAGAAGCACTTTAGTGCATATATAAAAAAAAAAGGGAGACATTTAGAACTACACAAACTAATGGAAGATTAAACTTATGAGTCACATCATGAAATTATGGGAAAGAGTGATTGAATGTAGTTTAAGAATTGAGACGAGTATTTCTGAGAATCAATTTGGATTTGCTAGGGCAATTTACTATGGAAGCTATTTATCTGCTAAGAGGATTGATGGAAAATTATCAGAGTAAAAAAAAGACTTGTATATAGCTTTTATTGATATGGAAAAAGCTTATGATCAAGTACTAAGAGAAGTGTTATGGAAAGCCATGGAAAAGAAAGGTGTCTGTGTTGCATATATTAAAGCTATAAAAAATATATATGAAGGGGCAACAACCAGTGTGAGAACGTGTGGAAGGGAGACAAAAGACTTTCCTATTAAGATTGCCCTGTATTAAGGATCCTCTTTAAGTCATTATTTGTTTGATCTGATTTTAGACATTCTAACGAAACACATTTAAGAAGAAATCTCCAAATGCATGCCTTTTACAGATGATATTATCCTCATGGCAGATTCAAGGTTATAGATTACTTGAGTTATGAAGATGTACTCTGAAATCAAAAGATTTCCGTTTGAGTAAGAGTAAGACATATTATATGCATTGCAAGTTTAACAAGCAGCAAGGTAAAAATGAGTTGGAGGTTAAAATTAGAAACCATGTTATATTATGAGTGTCAAAATTCAGGTATCTAAGATTAGTTATACAAGATGACGGTGAAATTAATTGAGATGTTAAACATAGAATACAAGTTGGATGGTTGAAATGAAGAAAGACATTAGAAGTTGTTTGTGAGCAAAGAGTACCTAATAAGCTTAAAGGGAAGTCTATCATACTGCTATAATACCGACAATATTATATGGGAGTGAATGTTGAGCAATGAAAGGTCAACAAGAACAAAAAAATTAGAATAGCAGAGATGGAGATGTTGAGATGGATGTATAGTTATACAAGACGAAATATAATCTGTAATAATTGTATACAAAGTAGAGTTGGAGTGACACCTATTAAAAAGAAAATGACAAAAAATTGTTTAAGATGGTTTAGACATCTTCAAAGAAGACAATTAAAGGTGCTAATAAGGAGGGTTGAGCAGATAATATAGAGTCATGTGAAAAAAGGCCGAGGAAGACTAAGAAAAATACTTAGAGAAGTCGTGGAATGAGATATTCTGGTGAATGAGATACCTAGATAGTTAGTCATTGATAAAGCTCAATGGCGTCGTGCAATCTATGTAGCCAATCTCACCTAGTGGAATAAGTCTTTGTTGTTGTTATTGTATTATTGAGTAAAGAAATTGTCAGACCCAAAATAGGTGAGTGACCAGTACAATTAAAGGACTATTCCTTGACCATAAGCTTAAATCTCAACTACACAGGTCGGTAAATATATGGGTGCAGTGACACCTAAATATACTTCACTAAATAGATTCATTCCAATAATACATTTTGACATAACAACCTATGTTTTCAAGCCTTCTTCCCGATCACAAAACAAGGGGGAAGGATCAAAACATAGTCTAATCATATTCATTGTGCACAAAAGAATAGGTAATTACACCAAAGACATACAAACAAGACCTAAAAGTCTTAATGTTTACAGATGTCACGTCCCAAAATCTGAGCACGTGACCGGCACGGAAAGTGAATTTCATTTCACCTCCATAAGCCTATCTTTCTCTTAAGCATCATACCATTCTTTTAAATACAATTAATCTAAATTACATAATTTAAGAATTAAAATAAGAGAATTATTCATCTTTTCACAAAAAGATAAGAAAATACGGCTAAACCGAGTTCTCTATACACACTACAGTTATTCACATTACATCACTGAATAAACCTACCCGATTACAGAGATTTTCTAGATTTATACAACTTAGAATAAGACTTAAACATTATACCTTTACCCTGAACAAATGAAAATGTAATCATGGGCTAAGGATCCATAACTCTTTGTATAGATATTTACCTTCAACTGTCAACTCTGAAAAAAAATGTTAATAAGAGGGGTATGAGCAAACCACGTGCCCAGTGAGCAGACAACATAACATTATGACAAAAAAAAATATTATGCATCATAATGATAACATGCAGTAATCATACGTAATCGATCATAATATAATATAATATAATTCATAATACTTCACAACAATATCCAAGTAAATCAAATACATTTCAACATAATTCAAATAATTCACAACAGCAAACAGTGAAATCAATTTCACACATTTCCCGTACCAACCGGGTCGTCCAGGGTACCTTTGGATCGTTGCCTGCGGCCCCCGCCTCATCCACCCTTATCGCTCCATGTATATTCTCCACCCTTATAGCTTCACGTAGATTTCTCCATGGGGTGCACCACCATGCCTTTCCTTTCTAATCAAACACAATCACAATCACATCTAAGAACATTCTCAATCATAATCATGAGCCACATACATAACTCAGTCATTTACAATTCAAGTCACAACATAATCAATATGGTTCCAGCAACATAGCATGTATACAACATAACCCATAATATAGAATAATTATTCAACAATAACATACTTCAACTATCCGCATATGAATGAACTCAACAATCAGAGTATGACACATTTCAACTCAATTCACATGCCATTCACAATCCATCATATAACCTCCATTCATGAGAAAATAAGAATCACCAGGCAAGTTCCACAATTGTTTATGTCTCATCGTCCCACATCATCCTCTTCAAACTTGGATATACAACATATTTTCACTATGATGCAAAAAGTCAATAACAAAGATATTTAATTATAGCAAGTATTAACCCACTCACCTGGATTTCACGCTCTCGGCACTCTCACATTGCACCTTGACCATTCCTATTGTAACCAGATAAAAACCATCAGGGTTACGAAATAGAGAAATTCCTTATCACTACTCTCGACCTTCATCCACTTCTCAAATCATAACTCCTAACTTGTAATGAATATCCAAATGAAACTTATACCATTGGAAACTAGACTTAAAGAGCTTTTCAACGATATAAAGTTCACCCAAAACGGAGTTTGGATGAAAAAGTTATGGCCGATTGAAAATAAACTAAGGTTTCCCGGCACACCTGGCGCCAACCCAAGCCTGGCGCCTAGGCGCCACACCTGGCTCCTGGGCGCCAATCCTTTCTTCCTCCCCAATGAACCTTGGCGCCTGGGCGCCACGATCACGACCTTTCACGATTTCTCTCAGATTTGGCTTAAATCTGGCCAAATCTCCACCGTTTTCCATGATTTCTTTCATGGGATCTCACCCTTAATGTCTAATGAGCATTTAGACACCAAAAGCACCAATTTTAATCGAGAAATGAAGCTGGAATCTCAATTTTACTTCAAACACTCTTAAAACTAGAAAATAGGGAAAAGCTTAAGAAATAGAAATTTCTACCTCGATTCCTTGCTTTCCCTACGTTGCTTGGCTCCTAGAGGCTCGCCCCGTAGCCCGAGATCCGCCCTTCAAAGTCTGGTTGTGGAGTTGGAGTGTAGAGAGAGAAAGAGAGGAGAGAAGGTGAAGAGAGAGAGAGGAAAGGAGAAAATGAGGAAAAAGAGGTGAGACCACCTATATACTCGCTCGGGGTGAAATTATCACTTGCTCTCCAGTTGACCCTCAGTCAAGACTAGCAAAAGCAAATTCATAAAATCTCACCTCAGGTGTTTCTAAATCCTAGGTGCCCCACAAATTTCCTTATTTCACTTTAGTCCCTCTCAATGTCTCAGACTCCACTTTAACCTCGAATCCATCATCCTTTCGGTACCGGACTCATAACGCATTCCTATAAGCTCATTCTTCTTCTCGGGTTCCTATTTGGTCATTTCTCAAAAGTCCTCTATACTTTCTTTTCTTTTCACATTAGTCCTTGAGAATTTATAAAAATTTTCCAAATTAAAATTTTGAAATTTCTATTCCCAAATTTCCTTCACTAATTCAAAATGAACATTTTTCATGTAATTAAATTTTTCAATAAACTTCAAATAGATTTTAAATATTCATATAAATTCTTGGGATATTACAACAGAGCGACATTCCCATCAAAAGAAAAACAAAAGAAGTAATTACCGACGATGAACAAGTCACGGTGATGTGAGACCCCGCTACTCCTCTCGCGAAGACTCGCTGGCAACTGCAAAATCTACAAAGGAACACACATAGGGGAGTGAGTAAATTTACTCGGTGAATAAGACACAAAGGGGGCTTACCACATATCTTCCATTATGAAAGAGCCACCAAAACCTTGTAGACATTTGTCGTTAATCCCAATCATCCAGAATAGAGAAAGCATACACATATCAACACATATAGCAATAATCTCAATAATAAACTTATGAACCCTAGTCATTACCATATAAATTTCCATTATGTGAAATGATAATTTATGGAGGCCCGCCATTCCATGGTAATGATAAAGTAATTACAGGAATACCCGCCGTTCCAAGGTAATTAATAAAAATAATTTAAGGGATGCCCACTGTTTCAAGGCAATAATAAAAATTGTTTAGAAGTGCCCGCCATTCCAGGGCAATAATAAAAATAATTTAGAGGTGTCCACCGTTCCAGAGCAATAATAAAAATAATTTAAGGGATACCCACCGTTCCAAGGCAATAATGAAAGAAGTTGAGAGGTGCCCGCCGTTCTAGGGCAATGACAAAATAATTAAGGGGTGCCCGCCGTTCCAGGGCAATAATGAAAATAATTTAAGAACACTAACTTAACAAGAGTTTATCTCAACCACTCAACAAGACTCATATTCCTTTGAACAAAGAATCTCAACATCTTCTTCATAAATACCAGTATCATACAAATTGTTTCAGACAGATCAATATCAAGATATCCTGAATAATTTGTGAGTTCAGTTCTTTAAAGGGTAAATCCACAATGCATATGTCATTAATGCAGTTGCATAATGACTACTTCTACATCATTCGATTAAAGAAAGGGAACGCGAACACAAAGGAGTAACAAGCAACAGTGGAACACCTAAGATTAAAGGCAAGAAATTTTTTTGAGGTTCAAGAGGTAAGAAAGACTCAGTGGGTGGCGCCCACTCAGCTGAACTCCCATAAACTCTCATGTGTGGGGCACCTAAGGCACCTTGCTTAACGCCTCCAAGTGCCAAGCACCCAACTCTCTATCTCGAAGGATTTCTGGGTGCCCTAGGTGGCACCTCCAAGTGCCACATCCCCAACTCTTTGCCTTAAGCAACCTCCGGTAGCCCGAGGTGCCACGCACGGTGCCTAGGTGCCTAGGTGCCTTGACATCAAAATCATTAGAACCAGTGAACAGGTCCCCCAAAATGAACCAATCTTCCTCCCCTTATGCTCCAGGGTTCCTATGGTTGAAAATTTATTACATTTGGGTGATTACCTTAAGAAAACAACTCCTAAGCCAAGTAATTCCAAGGGTAGGGTTGTGAATCATAAAAATCCCCATCTTATTTCATCAAGCATTTTATAAGGTTTTTATGACCATCCCTCCACCTTTTTCTCTTATGCCATTAATGCCAACCAATTATCTAAATACTCAGTAAATCAATTTATTACAATAGACACCTGATGAGTCCTCAGTATTCATATATATTCTATGGAGATTTTGGTCATTTTGGCATACTTTTGACCTATATTAGGGCTTTAACACCTAACTTTTGGATAGTTGCATACATACCTTACTCTTAGGATAGAAATGTAATTTTTGGCCTCTAATCTCTTTTTGGGTTACTTTTGTAAATATGTTGGTGATTTTGTTTTTGCAGATATTTTAGCTGGGAAAATGATGTTGAAGGATGAGAAATCCTAAGCTAAGATCTAAATGATGAAAAGAGGGAACCTTGGAGAAGAAAAAGGGGCTCAAAATGAAGATTCAAGCTGCCCCTCATGCGCCTAAGTGGATTTTCATGCGCCTAAGCGCATAAAGCTCAAGAAGGTGATTCCTCTCTACCATATTCACGCTTAAGTGGCTCCGTGCAACATTGAAGGCTTCATTCTGTCCAAAACGCGCTTAAGCGTGAAGAATGTACGCTTAAGCGGGTAACACATGTTGAAGAATAGTTCATTTCTGCCTGAATCACTCTTAAGCGGAAAAAGTGTGCGCTTTAGCGGACAGACCATTTTACTGTCACGTGCAGCAGGCTTTAAAAGGCATTTTGGACTGAAATTTTAAGGTATTCTGGGTTGGAGTCGAGGAGAAAATGACGATTTCAGCTCCACAGGCTAAGGGAACCAACTTTTAATGAAGATTGAAGCAATTTCTCTTCCACCCAACTTGGAATCATGGAGTTTTCTCTTGTCTTCTCTCATTTTTTGCATTTTGTAACCATGTGTAGCTAAATTTCTATAGTAGGATTGCTATAAACCCTAGTTTGGATTAGGTTTTGTAAATCTCTTAACTTCTTGTGATTATTTAGCCATTAATACATGTTTATTCATTCTTATCTTCTTGCTTTCATTAAACTTGATCAATTTAATGGATTGTTTGGTGGTTTTGATGCATTTGGAAGAGGAATGTAAAAACTTAGACCATAGAATGGATAGTATGAGTTCTTGAACCTTAAAGGAGAGGGGATGGATTCGTTAATGTTATAGGAATATAGACATTAACCTCATATAGTCAAATTAGGGTTTGTTATTCAATTTAGCTTGATTTTCACATGAGGAATTATGGAGAATTAAGTTTTTATCTCAGTTGTGATTTGGAAAAATGCTTCTAAGAATATTCGAATCCTAGATTAGCATGTATGGCCGGTGAGAATAAGAGGGAAAGGGATTAAAATCTGTGAAGAATGACCGGGGATTAGCAATCCTAGGTTGTGTTAATCTTGTGATTTGTTTTGTATTTGTCTTGTGATTTTCATCATGTTGGTTAGAGTTCATACAATCATACAACTCACTTCTAACTCAATTTTACATTTTCATTTGCTTTCTGTTAATCAACCATACACATTTAGATTGTCTAACTAATATAACTTAACTTCTCGAGTAGTTAACACGTTAATCCTTGTGGGAACGATATTCTTACTTCATTTTCACTATACTACTTGTACGATTGGTATGCTTTCCAAGTCGTCAACAACACCATGGAAATCAATGGGGCACAAAGAGTTCAACACTCAAGTAACAATGGAGAAATATGGTAAATTAGGGATTTCTAGAAATGGGAGTAGAAGGAGAAGAGGAAGCTAGAATACTTACCTTACAGAACTAGATCAGTAGAATTCCCTTCCTTTATCCCAATCTTACCTCAGCCAGCCATACAAGAAGGAGGCAAGGGAGAAGGCTACCAACAGGATATACACACGTACACCACTGTGCAGGGGAGAAGAAAAAGAAAAAAGAGGGGAAGGAAGGTTTCAAGAGTGTGGGTCCCACTCCTCATAAGTCAACATTTATAAAATTTCCCATAAATTACCTACTCCTTCTTCATTCCAAATCAGATTTCTCCACACATAATACAAGGTAAATTAAAATTCAGACAATCATCACAATAACCGTGGTGTGCACCACCAGTAATTTACATACAATTAGTTTCAAATAAATAAGGGAAAAAAAAAGAAAGGGAGAATTTACGGGTATTACAAAAATACTTGTTGAATAATTTTTTTTTTCTTACAATTGTATGTGTATGAAATATGGAACTCTTTATTTATTTATTTATTTTACCAAAGTGTGGGACTAAAGGAGAGAAGACATGAGGGAATTTTTTTTCTTATGTATCATATAGGAGGTGAGAGAGAAATCTTAATAAGGAAAATACCCCCATGTGCTGAAGTCGTGTACTTCTTCCTCTCATTTTCTCTTTTTTCCCTCAAAGTTTCTCTTCCATGCTTTTACTTTTCTTGGCTAAGTAGATATTGGTGGTGGTTTTTCCTTTGGGTCGAATATCTTGAAACTGAAGGTATGTGATTTGTTTTGATTTTCCTCCTCTCTCATTTCTGTTTGATGAAAGGCCCTAGATAGAGTCAAGGTCACCTTCTTGCCCTAGACTTGATTTGCACTTCCAATGTTTCTCTTTGGCCATGAATCATGTTTTGCAATTGTTGTAGTTGTTGGAAACTTTCAAATACGCATTTATTGAGTTGGAATGGTAAGGAAACTAGTGACATTGCCATAAATGGTCCCATTTGCTATCATAGGCAAAAATGGGAGGATTTAGGGGAAGCCCACTTTGATTTCACACAACAAAATGATTTTGAACTCGATTTTGAGAAAGAGAATAAACGAGAAGCCTATGTGGCCTTCTTGAAATACAACAAATGTATATTCAAAAAGGAAAATGTGAGCTCACTATTATACATACGAAATAACAGTATGGTATGAAACGCCTGTGTGGTTCTATCAATTATATTAGATGGGACATAATGGGAAACCTGTGTGGCCTTTCCACTACGTGAGATTGGAAAGATTTTCAAAAGGATATTCATCATATTAAATATACTCTTTATGTGATTTTGAAATAAATGTTATTACTTTACTTCTGTGAGTATCGTTTTGGTTTACACTTTATACTCATCATAATTTTTCTCATTTAGTAACTATGCTCATCCTCTTTCCTTGCTGAGTTAGCGAACAAGTCTCTACACAAGGAGTAGCGGGGCCTCTTACTTCCAACCTACTTGTCCAAGGGTTGGTGCAGTATTGTCTTTTGTGTATTTTGGGATGGGAGTTTGGCTCTGTAGAAGAATAGAATTCCTAGGATCGTTGTTAGGTCATTTTTTGTGTGTGAAGAATTCCTATGTATTCTTGTACTTGATGACCATGTTTTATTATATTCCTCTTGAGTTTGGCACATATTTGTAAAAAGTGGAATGTTGGAAAACATGGATATATGTGGAAGAATTTATATGTATACACACATATATGTATATACATGGCATTATATGATTAATTGATAGCAATGGAATGAATATTTTCTTAAGAAGTATTTTATCTTGTGATTTATTTTCTTGCACGATGTTAGCATAAGGTTTACGGAGATGGCATGGGGCCTACTTTGTGTTGGTCACTAACTTGAATTGGGGGTCATGATAGTATATGTTATGTTGTTTATTTCTTTTTTCTAGTTAAGGCTATAAAGATCAAATTCATCTTTTACACCATGCACTCTTTGCACTCTCTCAATCCTTCTCTAGTGAAGTTTTCGTTGCTTTAATAAAATGTTGATCATCTTATGTTGTTTTTATCACTAATTGCTTATATTTGTCAGTGGCTAATGGGCTATTAATCTAAATTATTGTTTACTGTTGTATGTGATTGTTAAAGTAATAACGCACAAAATAGAGAATATTATAGAGAAAATAACACATAAAACACTCGAATTTAATATGGTTTGGCTCAATGGACAAAGAGAATTTCAATGGTTTCCCCCAACAAAAAAAAAGTTATAAGTATATAGAAAATTAAAAACAAAGTATATACTACAATTATATACTGCACAGATCATCAAATGGGTCGCGAGTTGCTCTACACCATAGGGGGGAAATTTTTCTTATTTTGGGTCATGCTCTCAAAGAACTAGATTGGATTATAATTTGAGTCACTATATATTCAAGTCACTCAACAGTAATCTTTCTTGGTTTAAGACAATTATGTTATTGATATCTAAAATAGATACATTGCAAATGGGATCATGGCTCGTGTATTGGAAATGAAGTAATGATTGTTGAAAATACAACGGTGGATTTTGGAAAATATTTTCAGAGTATAAAGCTTGAGTAGGCATTATGGATTTTTCAGTGTATAGATTTCTAAATACATTTCTCATTAGTTTTTCCCAAAAAAAAAAAGAAAAAAGAAAATAATAGTTACCTTAACATAATTTTTATAACTCCTTTACTAAATCTATACATCTAACATGCAAAATCATATGAAGTATATATCTTTCAAAAAAAATTTATATATTTCTTCTTGTTGATATTTTTTATATGATTTTCTTAAATTAGGAATAAAAATTTATTCAATTGGATATAATAAAATGTTAAATAAAATTATTCAACTTAAATTAATCCACTGCATAATTTCCTTATCAAAATTTATTTATAAATGACATTTATGCCACGTCTCAATTTCATTTTAGAAAAACACAATCCTTATACCAATATATGATTACAAATTGAAACTATGATTGTGGGTGAAAAATTCAATAAAGGTTCTCTACCTGGTTTCTCTCGTCCGTCTGATCCTCCTATCAGATGGACGAGATTAAATCCTGGAGGTAAGTTGTGGGAACTGTGTTTGACTTTTTTTTTTTAAATAAAAGATACTTACATGTGTCCAGTCAGACCCACCTTCTTCTCCAAGCTCTACACGGCATTGTTCCTCTCTATCTCTCTCTCTTTCTTTCTCGAGCCATTTTCATCTTCTTGTTGCTGAACTAGAGTGTGTCCTTCTCGTGTGTGTGTCCTTCATCGTGGAACCAGACTTTGTGCTTCTCCTCCGTCCCATCAACCCAAGTCCTTATCGATATTCTCGTAGCGTTCTTCATCATTCTAGTGCTCCCACGTCCTTCTCCTGCATTGTTCTAGAGATCCTATAAATTTGTCATGAACTTCAAAAATTGAAACTTTTACAGTCATGAGATCATCTGACAAATTAAAATTGAAACTTTTACAGTCATGAGATCATCTGACAAATTAAAATTGAAATCCCCAATTCTTTGGTAAGATAATCTGATTCATCACACACTATATGTTGGGTGATTATTTTAAAAATAAAATAAATAAGCTGCTTAGTTGACAAGTAATCATCATCAGTGGCATAACAAAATAGTGTCAATTGCTTAAGTGTCAATGTAAGTAATCTGGCTCAGAAATTCGACAAAGGTCAACTGTTCGATAAAGACAATTTTGACAAAAAAGAGCAGAAAAAATAGATGTCTCTGTGAAAACATCTATGTACGACTGTTAAAGAGAAGTTGTTGGAAGCTTGCCATTCAACAAGCAAGTTCATACGTGGTCGATGAACAAGTCGTCTGTAGTTGTCGAAAGATAAGAGTATGTTAATTGGCTTGGTTGTCAAATGTTGAAGCCGTCAAAAAATAGTTATTCCACTGTCACATGATTAAGGTAGTTGTGTCGGATTATGCAAACTGTTACTTAACATAGGTTCAGGTAGTTATGCCGATACAATGTAAATGAAAATCGTCACATACGTGCATAGGCAGTTACTTTAGTCATTTGCCTATAAATACTAGGGTAATTATTGTAAAAAAAGTTGGCAACTCTTGATTAAAAATCCTAACATCTCACACGAGCATATTAAAGGATCAACATCAAAATATGCTTTTCACCTTACATTCCAGTCAAATTTAATTCAAAGTCTTTTATCGCTTTCATTTATCTTCTAGCAATTTAATTGTTTTCATTTACATTCTGCACTTTAACTTTCTGCTATTTACTTTTTGCAATTTATAGCACTGTCAAAATGGGCTTTAGTCCGTGGGCCAAACTCGACCCGCCTGTATTTGGGCAGGCTTAGGCATAAAAAAATATAACCATTTTTAAATGGGCCTAAACAGGCAGAGCTCGCGGGCCGGCCCTTTTTTTTAATATATTATTTTTATATAATTATAATTATATTTATATTATTTAGTATATAAATACTCATATTTTAGCACATTTTTATATTTTATAATATTATATTTAAAAATTAAAAGTTATAATAAATTTGGATATGAGCATTTTTATAATTTTAAAAAATAAATATATAATTTTCATATTTAAATTAATATAGTTATTTTTTTAAAAAATGCACTATTAAATCAGTGTTTGTAGTTCCTTCATGTTAACATTATCGCTTGATTGTGCTCATTTCGTTCTATTGCTACGTGGTTGCGTGAAATCAAATCCATTTTAATCTTTCTTTCAACTTTTCTCTTCACTCCAATGTCTAATAACTTTTCTCTTTCGAATTTATTTTGCTTGTTAGTTTGTTTCTTTATCAAACTACTTGCATTTCAAATTTCAATCTTTCTTTCCAATTTTTTCTTCACTCTTTGTCCAAGAAAATCCAAAAAAAAAATTTTACATTTATAAATTGTATTTAAATATAAAATTATTAAATTTTTTACTAAAATAATTTTATATTATATTATTTAAATATTTTAAAAAAAGATTCATTCGCGGGCTAGTATGGGCGGGCCTGGACATGAGATTCTAGGCCGGAGCCATTTTTGGTTGACCCGTTATGGGTCGAGCCGGCTTGTTTTGACAATGTTAGCAGTTTACATTTCGCACTTTACATTCTGTTATTTACTTTCTGTCGTTTACCTTGTGCAATTATCTTTTTATGCGCTTTATGTTTTGTAATTTACTTCCTGCAATTTTATCATTTTTATTTAACTTCTGCAAAAAGTTCATTTTCAGGCCTCACACTCTTTCATGCAATACTTGTTGAATAAATTGTATTTGACACATTTGTCTTTTAAACGAAATTACCACATAATTTTGAAAACATAATCGCTTTCAATAGAATCAAGTATTTGTTGTCAAATTTGTCATTCGATCAACAATCTCCGTTAACGAATTGATACATAGGTAATTTGTTGTCGAATTCTGATTAGACCAAAAATCACCGTAAATGCTATAATAACAAAATTGCAATTTGTTTAGGTTTATCATTCCTTACATAACAATTGTTTCACTATGATTAGATTGCTTGAGATGAATGAAAATTTTCAATTTAGATGCCACGAGGCTCTGTGTTAAACCAATGAGGAGAATCTAATTCATCACACATATGAGGATGCACTTTGGTTCTGATTCAGCAACAAGAAGACGAAAATGGCTCGAGAGAAAGGAATAATGATGCCTGGAGTTTGGATAGGAAAGTGAGTTTGACTAGACATATGTCAATATTAGATTGGTCGAGGCTTTATTTAATTAAAAAAGTCAAACATAATATCACAATGACTTACAACTTCTCACCAAGATTTAATTTTGTCCATCCATCAGGAGGATCAGACGAATGCAGCAAACAGAGAACCTTTATTTTAAAAAATTGATCTCGTAGTAGCTAAAAGCCCAATAGAGCTTTAGAGTAGACTGGTATTAAAAACAAGAAGTTGGGGCAGTTTTGTAAATTGCTGCCGTTTTTGTAAACTTCATCTCCTCGGTCCTCACCTCCCGAAGCGAATCGAAACACTAGTCTCACTCTCAAACTCTCAAACTCTCAGTGGAAGTCGTCGCCTGCAGAGTGCAAGAAGTACGGCACCGATCCATTTTCTGATTTAATTTTCACATATGACCTAATACTAACATCCTTCACGATCTAGAACCCTAAATTGGTACGTCTTCAAATGTCATGTGCTGTGGGCTGAAATTGTCTGATTCGTGGGTGCAGGAATGGCCAGAAATCTAGGAGGATTTCTGGTGCTGTTTTTGGCTCTTTCGATCTGCCAAGCTGCGACAAATTTTGAGCCGATCTCTGACTCTCACCGATCTGCGGCTTTAGAAATCTTTACCCCCATTGATGGATCATTTGCGAGGTGAAAATCAAGATTTCTTGTTCCATTCCTATTACCCACTGAAAATTGTCAGTCAATTACATTCGGTCGTACAATATGCGTTGTGTAGTTGTAAATAAATCGATCTTTTTATTTTCTTAAAAATTAAGTCTCAATCAACAATCTCGTTATCAAGTCCTTGTTGAAATTAATTTATGATTAATATTTAGCGGAAAAGTCTTTCTAATATGATGGACTAACTTCTTATTTGTGTTTCAGATTCTTGAATACTCTAACACACGTTAGTCTATCCTTCTCTTTTTTCTCTGAGAAGATTTTGTGTCTCTTGCTACAATATAGCAAAGTGTGATTTGGTGCATGATGAGCTATCTCCAATTCAATTATCATTTTCAAATAGCTGCACAAGCCTTTTATTTATTTATTTATTTTTGGGATATAAACTACTTTTTTTAACGTGACTTCTGTTGAACTGCCTCATTTCATTGTTCAAAATGCAACGTTTGATCCTGATTTAAGAACATGCAGAGTCATCAAAAGCTTATTTTAGCTCTGAATGTTAAGTATCTTATGTTTTCCTTTATTCTTTTAGTTGT
Source organism: Biancaea sappan (assembly GCA_037074585.1). Lineage (NCBI taxonomy): Eukaryota > Viridiplantae > Streptophyta > Magnoliopsida > Fabales > Fabaceae > Biancaea > Biancaea sappan. The sequence continues at coordinate 8,201,899 of CM073492.1, read as the reverse complement.
CTGTCTATTGAAATTTTAAATGACTTATCCTAGTCAACTATTTATTATCCCGTTGCCTGTTATCAGTTTACAGGATACATTTGAGGCCTTAAGAGTTTTTGAGATTCTTGGCATTAAAAAGAAGCCTGATGTCAGCAAAACTACTTGTCAGAAAGTATTGGAAAATCTTGGGTCATCATCTCCTCCAAAGGATTTGTTCTATGCCTTAAAAGTCAATAGCTTATTAAAATGTAGGGTCAATGAGGAGGTTTTCAAGGTATTATATTCTGAGGCTTTATTCTGTTTCGTGCAGATTCAATGTTATTGCTTATGAAAGATATAATGGTGTGTTCTAAGTCTCACTATTGATGCTAAAATTAATTTATCTTGTGCAAGGATATTGCTTCAAGACTTAAAACAACTATCAAAGATGCAAGTACATTACTTGACATATACTACACAATAGGAAGTTTGGTTCTTATCAAGGTAATTCACTGGACTTCTACCTAGTTAGACCAGCTGGTTATGTTAGATTAGATGTGTTCTTACCAGAATTCTACAGGAGTAAGAGATGCATATATAAAGATTGCACTCTTGTTCCTTTCTACTCACAACACGGGCCCCCTTTCCCATGCAACCTGTGTGTATGAGTGCTTTTCAATGTACTTCTAATATTCAAGGTTCCAATATTATATACAAGCTATTCTTAAGTATTAGACATTTCTCTTCCGAGGACAATTCTGATCTCTGTCCTTTATGTGCAGGATCATGCTTCTAATGTTGATGTCCTTCTGGCTGATGCTGATGGAACTTTTCATTCCATTAAGGTTCATTTTACAATATTTGCTAAAATTTAGAAGTTAACTAGGTTTACTTTTGGATAATTGATATTGCCTTATCTAATGTGGTGATGGGAGACACAGTATAAAAACCAACCCCCATTTTCAATGTGATTCTTCCCATATCTTGCTTGAATTTCTTTTGCTGCATTTGCAAGTCATATATGTCCTTTGAGTTCTTGAATTCATGCTCCTTTTATTGGCAGGCTTTGAGTCAGAGTGACGGAAGCTGGCGCTATAGCTCTAATAATCCAGACTCTAGTACCTATGCCGCTGGTAATGATTTACATGGAGGTGCTTTGATAGCATTAGCTATGGACTTCCTCAAAATATTTTAATTACTTTCATTGATTCTATATTGTCAACTTGATCTTATGTTGCAGGGTTGGCACTCGAAGCAGTTGCTGGAGTGGTCTCACTAGCATCTTCGGAAATTGATCAGTCTAGGGTAAAATTTTAGATCTTCAAAATGAAAACTTTTCTGTTCTTCAACTTGAAGAGATAATTCATCTATCATACAGAAACTCGTTTAAATGAAATATTGATAATAAATAATATCTTGTATTGGGGAAGCTTCCAAGTCTGTTAGTACAAGTAATTTTATTAGCAAAAGTTTTTTTCACTTGACCTTCTCAGCGGTAACATACCTTATATATTGTAAGTCACTGACTTTAAATAAGTTTTGTGAGAAATATGCTGTTAAATGAAAATGAATTTTACTATTTTTAGATTGGAGCAAAGTGATTTAAATCAAACCAGATGATGAAATCAAAGTAGCCCTTACCCCTTATTGTGGGCTATAAGTGAATTCAACCCTAAACTCTAATACACGCGCACACACGCATCTGCCCAGAGGACATGTGAAGTTTCTTGGCTAGAGGAGAAAGTGCTGGTCCTCTAATGTGATGATTTATTACTGGTGGGGTTGCATTTCTCTAACAAGTTACCTGTGTTAGCCTGTGCTGAACTTGCTTTTCTGACCCATCTTGCAAACATATCTTGTCCTGGAACTTTTCTTGATTTATCTTAATTACATATTCACAGATCAGTACAGTGAAAGGTGATGTATTGAAGCTATTTGACAGCATTCAGAAATATGGTACGTGTAGCTTTACTTTTATTTCACTAAAAGTGTTATTTGTTACTGATTATCTATAAATTTAGATTTCTATGGCTTGGATGTGATAAGCACCATGGTTATCAAATCGAGAGTCAAATCGTGAATCGGAAGACCTATTTTTCGAATCATGAATCGAATCTTATTATAAATCGTAAGATACAAAATCAATAAAAATATGACATTGTTAAGTAAGTAAGTAATATAAGCAAAAAAAAAACAATAAGCTGATATATTATATATAAATTTCAAAATAATCCAAATTCCAAAATTCAAGTCATATATCAAAAAAAATCAAGAAGATGGCAAAACAATGATGAGTGCTCATCTCATTCATCATCCCCAAGATCAGTGTCACTTAATTCATCCTCATCTTTTGGCATCAAATGCTCTTCCTCTTCCTCAACATCTCCAACTATCTCTTCAATTTCATTCCTATTCCCTATTAAGATGGATTTTCCCTTATCAACCTTGGCATTTAAGTTTCTTGGACCTATAAAAGAAAAAAAACTTAATTAGTGACACTGACAACATAGTACTATAGTTAAATGTTACTTCTAAGTTTTAAAGTTTAAACAAATACCTCTCTTCCTTTTCTTGCTTGGAGCTCCTTCTTCAAGAGTATAGGCCTCATGTATATCCATCCATGAAGTATCAATCGGTAAGCAAGGATTCTCTTTTGCTGTAATCCACTCATAATCTAATTCAATATCGGATAAGCATATAGGATCATAAGTATCTCCTTCCTCCTCTTTGGACTTTTGTCTCATCTCAAGTTGAAGATTATACTTAACAAAGACAAGAGCATTTAATCTCTGTTGCTCTAAGCGATTTCTTCTCTTGGTATGGACTTGATCAAATATGCTCCAATTTCTTTCACATCCAGTAGCACTACAAGTGAGACTCAAAACTGTCATTGCTAGTTTTTGTAACTCTTTGTCCTCTCCACCATAACTTTCCCACCAAAGAGCTATAAAAACAAAAGCCAACATAAAAATCAAATCTATATTCGTGTTGTCTATGCCTTTTCAAAATCATGAAAATTATTGTAAAACTTACCAGGTTGCTTCTTATCCCTGTTATCTATTGCCATGCTTCTTTCAAAAAGTCCCTTGACAGTCTTGAATCTATCAATTTGTTGATCAATAGTAAATCTGATCCTTCTATCTGGGACCATTCTCTCAATGATCTCATATAAACCAAATAAAACTTTACTATCCGCATTGAAGTTTTTGTCGTAGTGGAAACTAATAAAAATATAAAATGAGGAATTAGTAAATTTTCAATTACCAAAGTAACATGATTTGATCTCAAAACTTAAAGAATGACTTACTTATGATTAACATAGTAAGCAGCACCATGGAGAGGCCTGTGTAATTGCAAATTCCAACGAGTATCAATTATCTTCCACACCTTTTTATATCTTGACTCTTGCTTCTTGAAGTTTGCAGCTATTTGTTCTTTAGCTCTATCCATAGCTTCATAGATATATGGCATGGCAGGTTTTGAGTCTCCATCTACAAGCCTTAGAACCTTCACAACTGGAGTCACACACTTCAAGCAATATTGGATGGATTTCCAAAATCTAACATCACATAAAAACAGTATTTATCAGTTGTTTACCCTCATTTTTGCTAGCATAATTACTAGTAGCCCATTCCTCCGAAGCAAACATAGACCGAAGAGCATTCTTTTGTAGCAGTATACCTTGTAGGGTGAGAAAAGTAGTTGCAAACCTTGTGACTGCTGGTCTAGCTAATTTCCTTCCATTGGAATGCTTTTTATATAAGTTTAGGACCCATGTGTGTTTATAAATGAAAGTTGTGACTTTTTTGGCATTTGTAATGGTATTAAAAAATACCGGAAGCTGCCCAATGTCTTCAAGAATCAAATCAAGGCAATGAGCTACACAAGGAGACCAAAATAATTTTGTTCTCTTATCTTCTAACATCTTTTGAGCAGCCACAAGAGTAGTAGCACCATCTGTTACAACTTGCACTACATTGTCCTCCGCAATTTCTTCTACCATGGAATCCAATAAATTAAACATTTGCTTAGCATCCTTGATCACATCACTGGTGTCAACAGATTTTAAAAAAACAGTCCCACTTGGACTACTAACCAAAAAATTTGTAAGTGACCTATCTTTTCCATCCGTCCAACCATCACACATCAAAGTGCAGCCTCATTTTTCCCATTCAGTCTTGTATATCTCCAAACTTGCTTAATGTTGTCAGCTGCCTTTTTCAAGTAAGATACTCTCACCTCATGAAAAGTAGGAGGTTTTAACCTTCCATATTCACCAACAGCTTTTAGCATTTGAACAAACCAGGAACTTCTTACCAAATAAATGGCAAAGCATTGCCATAGATGCAATTGCAAATGTCTTGAATCACTAACTCTCTATCTTTAAGCATCTCATTCGTTGTCTGTTGCTTTATTAATTTTTTTTTTTTGGTACTATCTTGGGTGCCTACTCCTTCAAAGCATTCTTGACTATTTGCCTCTTTGGCTTTATTTTTGTCTTCTACGAGCTTCAAAAACATCTCTTTAACTTCATTAGGGACAGATGGACGGGCGCTAACATTCGCTTTAGTCCTAGCAAGATGATGCTTCATCCTTGCAACACCACCCTAGCAACTATGTGAACAATACTTGCACTTAACTAAAAGCCTATTGGGTGGAACACACTCACAATGGTTCCATGTAATATCAACCTCCTTTTTCTTTTTTTGTTTGACCCATTACCCCAATAAAAAAATAAAATACTGCAAAGGGAGGATGGCCACCAAAGGGGAACAGATTCAGAATATAAAATAAAAGAGAATAGTAAAGTCAGGAGGGACCACGGAACAAAATATAAAAAAGAATAGAAATCAGTGAGTGTGCCTGTATCAGTGAGTGTGCCTGTGTGGGAGGCAGATGCACGCACAATGGAGGAGGCAAATACACGCATAGTGGAAGAGGCAACCGCACACACAGTGGGAGGCAAACGCACGTACGGTGGAGGAGGCAAACAGACGCATAGTGGGACTGAAAAAGCACTGACCAAGGTATTATCTCTTGCGTTTCTACCTTGGATTATGGGGGGGAATCATTTTTGGCATTCTCTGTCCAATTTAAGAGAGAAAAATTTGCTTAAACGCCGTGTTCTCAGTGATTTTCACAATCGAGTCGCGCGACCCTAGACACGACCCGAAGAAATCCGGAAGCCGTTAGAGGAAAGTGTATCGCGAGATTCATCCTAAGTTGCAATTCACACGATTCAGGGACTATATTCGCGATTCCATGTCCGATTCTGATTCAGAAAGGATTCAGCATGCGATCTGTATCTTCCAGCTGGAATATCGTGACGTATCGCGATATGAGTCTCACGATTCATGCAATACTAATAACCATGATAAGCACCCAAACAATTTGGGGAACCTTCCCTTAAGGGGGGAAGAACAAAGCCACTTAAGTACTCCATCGAGCATCCCATACTACTCGATGTGGGACTTAGGCACCCCATGATACCTTGGTCCCTATTAGGATGCCATGGCCCCTTCATAAAGAATGTTAATTTGATAAAAGATAGATCGTAAAGTTCTGCTTATTTTGGTGAATTTTATGCTGTATTGCATTTTATCATTTATTTTGACCTGTGCTGCTGTTATTTTTTTGGTGTTGATTTAGGTATATTTATAGAAATTCATATGAATTGCAAAACTCCATGTGCTACCATATTTTTGGCTCAGCAGTTTCTATTGAATTGACTGCCTTTGTTAGTTGTCTGTTAAGGGGCCTTTTCATTGTTGGAAACCCTACTTTTTACGAACTAAGTATTCTGAAGAGAGAAGATATGCTTCCTCAAAATGCTTGAATCTTGAAGATTGGTTCCTTGTTTCCATCAAATTCCATATCCAGTAGGGTTGATTATAGGCAAAATTTTTTCATGCTTGCATCAGTGCATTAAAGTCCTACGAGTATCAAGTACTATAATATTGCTTGAAGACTCTGCACTCTATGCATTTCTCTCTAATTTGAACATTCCCCCCCCCCCCCCCCCCAAATCACTTCTCTTCATATTTGTTATTTATTTACTGGGCCTGCTGTTTATACTTTACCATATTGTTCTTAGATGAATATATGGTCTATTTTCAGATGATGGAACCTTTTATTTTGATGAGAAAATTGTTCCCACACATGAACGTCAGGGTTCTCTTTCCACTACTGCTTCGGTTGTTCGAGGGCTTACAGCATTTGCTGCTATTATTTCTGGAAAATTAAATGTATGTGGAGTATCAGGGATTAGTCTTTTATTTTTTTTTATCTTTAAGAATTTTATGTTAATTCTCTGGCTTTTAATTTCCAGCTTCCAGGGGATAAAATACTGGGTTTAGCAAAATTCTTTCTTGGCATTGGAATCCCAGGCGATGCAAAGGATTTCTTTAATCAAGTGGAGTCATTAGCTTTTCTGGAGAGCAATAGGCAAGTGCTTCTCCGGGAGAAATTTATAATTTGCCTCTTTATGGCGCTGTTTCCTTTTTCTTCTGATTCTTATTTTCTGATATATTGGCCTCTTCATGATATCTGATCAAGCTATATATCTTGAAACTATTATGGTGCTGTAGGGTTTCCATCCCACTGATATTGTCGCTTCCTGCAACAGTCTTTTCATTGACCCAGGGAGACCAGCTTAAGGTATGCAACAAGTTAACATGTTTGACACAACTGTTTTTGCTGTAATTTAGTAGCTCTTGTTAACTGAGATAAAAAGAAGTGCTGGCTGTCACTATTATTAAGCACGTTGGATAGTGTCCTGAAGCTTAAATACAGGTTTTGGACAATCTTGTTTATAGCATGAGAAAGGGGAAAGATCAGTAGCCCTTTGTTCTTTATCCATTCTGGGTCTCAGCCATCCAATAAGGTTTACATATTTAAGCCCCTTTAATTCATCATTATCCTGCAGTTAATGAGTATTTGATATCTCAGCACCTGTGAAAAGTTCAGAAGGAGTCCTTCTCATGCAATTCTTAATTTTCATTATGCTATGCTTCCTTTGCAACCTTGGGATTGTACTCTTTATTATTTGCATCTTTTATAATCTAGTTTTCAATTTCTATTAAAAAATTTTAGTTTTTAATTAAGCTTATGTAATTTTGTGAATTCTTCATGTAACACACTCTTCTTTGCCATTGATCCCCCAATTTTTTTTTTTTTCGTTTTTCTCTTCCTGTTTGTCAAATTTGTTGCTACTGGTTTGATTCATCAGCATGCAATACTATATTTGTACCTCACTTTGCCACACACTTTGCTTTTTTGTCATGGTCTCTCTCCAATCTTAGATTTGTGATTCTGCAGTACTGCTTCTTCTCGAGTTCTCATTTAGGGTCATTAAAATATGACCAATTTTTATTACAAAATTGATCAGGTTAGAGTGAATACTGTGCTTGGTTCTGCTGGACCGCCTTTAGCAGTTAAGCTTGTCCGGGCTTTCAGCACTGGTGCTAAAGATTTAGCTATTATGGAGAGTGAGGTCAGTGATGTCTGCTTTAGATCCTAACAGTGTATTACTCACTAATTTGTGACATTCTTATCTCTTATTCTATTTTCCATTGTTTGAGCTCCACCTTTTGCACATATGCAGGAACTCCAGTATGAACCAAAAAGCAGACTTCATGTCTTGGATGCTTTCTCCAAGAATATGGATGTGGGAACTTATACGTTTGTTTTTGAGGTATTCTTTTGTCTGATTTAGTGATTTGTTTTTCTTTCTGTTGCATCAAGGTGTACTATTATCTGCCCCTCAATTATAATATTTAAAACTTAATTTGCAGATGGTCCTTAAAGATTCTGATACTAGAAGTAATTATGCTACTGGAGGTCAAATTTCTGTATCAATATACATCACTGGAGTTATTGAAATGGGCAATGCAGAAATTGCAGTGCTGGACAGTGATCTTGGAAGTATTGAAACCCAGAAAAAGTATGTTTCTATGTTTGGTTTAAAAAGCCTATTTGAAAATTGAAAGAGTTTTCTGCTGTATTAGTAAGAAAGTTACTAGTGTTTACTAATTAGTATGTCTGGTGCTTCTTATTCTATTATGTTAGAAGTTTGAACATGTTCATGTGATTTTATATCTCACTGCACTCTCTGTTCAGAACCATGTTTTCTGTATGGTTTTGACTTTTGCATTTCCAATTCCCCTTTCCCTATCCAGGCTAGATTTGGCTGGAAATGATGTAGTTTCCCTATCAGCTAACCACCTGCAAAAGTTGCGTCTGTCTTTTCAGTTGACAACACCCTATGGTCAAGCTTTTAAGCCTCAACAGGTTGTATTTTGCCCTTCAATTGATAATGCCTCGTGGTCTTGCATTGAATGAACTTTTTTTTTTTAATACTCAGTTTACCAAGTATTTTGTTGTTCGGCAGGCATTTCTCAAGTTGAGACATGAAACAAAGGTTGAGCACATATTTGTGGTTGGAAGCACTGGCAAGAAGTTTGGATTAACTCTAGTAAAGTATCTCTTATTAGTTATTACATAGGCTCTCAGTTCTCCCCTTGAGTATTGGTTGTTCATTTGAATTTGTATAATCTGTTTATGTATCACTGTGAATTTGAATGATGGATTCTGTTATTTGTCAACATATCACTCTGAATAGAAAAGTCAAGTGTCATAATGAAAGAAGCAATACGCTAGTTTTCATATATTGCACCTAAATGTGATTTATTAGGAAACTTAGGTTATTTATTTATTTATTCTGTTGCGTCCACATCTAATTAACAGTTGATCTGCATTTGTTGCTTTGAGATGACTGAGGTGGATGTGTTTTCTGTTTTACTTAGGTTTCTCTTAAGGCTGGAAAGTTTTTTCCGTTCTCATCAACCAGTATAACTTTTCCTGGATTGCTTACATTTGATAATTTTGGCATGTAGGATTTTCTTGGCTTGGTGGATAAATTTTTTTATCTCTCAGGCAGATATGATATTGAGCTAACAGTTGGTGATGCTGTCATGGTAGATTGCTCTTCTACATCTTTATTTAATTTCAGCCCCTTCCCCTATTATATTAGCAATCTGAGCATAAATTAATTTGATCTTTCAGGAAAACTCTTTCTTACGACCTCTTGGCCATGTTGAATTAGATCTTCCTTTAGCTCCTGAGAAGGCAGCTCGTCCTCCTCCACCACTTGTAGACCCTTACTCACGATATGGGCCCAAAGCAGAGATAACTCACTTATTCAGGGCTCCTGAAAAGCGACCACCCCAAGAATTGTCTCTCATTTTCTTGGGTTTGACCCTTCTTCCATTTATCGGCTTTTTGGTTGGGGTAAGTCTTGTTATAATCCTTATCTATGAAGTATAAAAGATTAAATAGTATGTTTAAAATTTTCATTTGGTTGAGGATGCTCTCTCCAAAGAGTTTGTGGTGAGAGTAATGGGTCTTGTCTACTCAGAATACCATAAGTTTTATAGATATAGAGCAATGCTTTCTGGAAGACTGGAACCGCTTCCTGTCCGAATAGGACATGTAGTAGTCCAGATTCAAGACTTAATTCCATTGCAAGTGAATAATAATTGAAAGAAGCTGCTTAAACTTCCAAGACTACCATCATGAAATTGGACGTCTGATGGGGACTTTACCTGATGGCTTTAGGTTGCTAACATTAAGTTCTTTATTTTCAATTTTAAGGCTTGGCATTATATGCTTCAAATATATTTCATTTGCTCCTTAGGTAGGAGAGACTGGAGACAGAGTGTAGGGATTATGTGGTCATTACGAGTGTTGAATGTTGTTGCAACATTGAAGTTACTTATATTATCTTCTTTTAGTTCAGTCAATTTTCTATATGGCAGTTGACATATATCATTCTCTGAAATAATTTGCAGCTAATTAGCTTAGGAGTGAACCTGAAGAACTTCCCTTCTGCAACATTACCTGCTACATATGCTATCCTCTTCCATATTGGCATTGCCGTAGTTCTGTTGCTTTATGTACTTTTCTGGTTGAAGGTATGCTCATTTTGTGTTCATACAAATTATTGTGGATCCGTTGGACATGTTTCAGTTAGTTTCTTGTAAGTGGTGATAATTGCGCCCTGTCTATAATAAGAGAAGGGGATTCACTATCCATGAGATGCTTTATCTATTGTAATTATGATTACAGAATATGCTTAACTAGCAGGGTAAGGACTCCAATCTATAATGCATTAATGTGGAATGTAATTTTCAGTTCATTTTTTCTTCTGAGGGGGCAATTAAATCAAACGGTTACTTCCAACTTTTCCTATTAGAATTGCTTGTCTATTTACATTTTTGTTCGTGTGCAGCTGAACCTGTTCACCACACTGAAAACACTAGGATTTTTGGGCGCCTTTTTGATGTTTGTGGGACACAGAATTCTTTCTCATCTGGCTTCTACATCAGCCAAGTTGAAGTCTGCCTGAGTAAAAGGAAGAATGCTTATTTATAAAGAGATGACAGGAAAGTTTGATATTTTACTCTTGAACGAAACGGTACTAATCCAATTTTGTAGGACCTATGTTATACCTGCTGATGAAAAAATTCCAGAGCTCAATTATATTGAGGAAAAAGATTTATCCTGATCTTGCTTTATCCCAGGGAAAACCATTGATTAGCCATTGTGTTTAACATTTTCTATGTTGCCTCGACTGGCAGCAATGGGTTGTCAATGAAAAGTTTAGTGCAATATGGTTCGTGGGGTTACGTGATTATCTAAATCGTCTTTTTCGCATAGGCTCCGTTCGCTTCATAGAAAAAAAAAAAAAGCAAAATATAATAATAATATTATTTAAAAAAATTTCTGAGCAATTTTTCTGATTGGTTCTTTATATATTTTTTTTGGGCAAAAATCCTTTAGTTTGGATTATATTGCGGAAAAGATTGACAACTGACATTAGTGGCTTGGTGGTTGGTGATGCCCTGTCAAGTGCGGATACTTATGTGGCATATATACGTGTGGGTCTCTGCGTGCATGGATTTGTGCTTTTCCTTCATTAACACGACGAATATAATAAGTTCATACCTCATATTTATGTTTAAGTATTTGTACACATGCATGTATGTATTTGTGTCCATATTTGTTTATGTATTATAAGAACATATATGGTGGTAAATTTTATTTGAGTTTTTATTGTGGGTCTTTATAATGTCATTTCAATTTAAGTAACTTTCCATCACTTTAAGCAACACTTTATTATAATAGTGAATTTCTTAAGAACCTACAAATGAATTTTACAATCAACTTTTTATTATTTTAACATATATTATTTTTTATTAACATTTATTGTAAGTTAATTATTTTATTATTATTTTTTATATAAAAATCGTTATTATTCGTGACAGTTAGCGTGACAAATTATATTGATTACATGAATTAAGAATTAATTTTTAAATTTAATAATTTCTTAATAATTATCATTGTAGATGTTCTAATGAACGTAAATTAGTTAATTAAAGAATTTTTTTAATATTTTCTTAAAAAATTCTTTGAAAAAATAAAATTATATCAAAAATATTTTTAGCAATGGTGCCTAGAGCTAATATGCTAAAATAGTTTAAGGGCAAGACTAAGCAATTAGGCTTTCGATTTTTAGATAGCCAAACAAGATTATTGAAACCTATCGCATTAATTCACAAGAATTCAAACTCTATACCAAGCAATTAAATTTAAAAATGAAAGAACATTGACGGTAGTTCTGTGAAGAAGCCTACCAGCTTATCAAGAATTCTGCCCCCGATTCCGAGAGAATCTGTTAATGGGGATCAAAAAAAAACTTTTAACGGTTTGTCAGTAATTTCATTCTGAATTACTGAACAACTATGCATAATTTTCCAAACAAGCAAGCCAGGCTGTATTTAATATCCTGGTGCATTGTTCCATTGCAAAACTAATTACTGGCCATAACTTCACAGTAGTTTGTATTTAAGCTTTTCATTTCCGGCTAAACTATACAGCCATTCATACAGCAGTGACTAACTGTGACGTGCAAATAGTTGCCTGGATATACTACCATCATACTATACCTCAAGACACGAATTTTGCAGTATAAGATAAATACCAAAAATGAAGTTCTGCTTATGCACAATATTATGGAAAGGAATGGATGATTGGTATATAAACTGCACATGCTGGGACACTGAACAAAAATTCTTGCAAAGACACAAATTCCTCACTCTCCAAGTAGTTACCATGCAAGCACACAACAATAACTAGCACGCATATTCCTAGCAAACCAGGAATGAGTTTTGATTTCACCAAGAACTATTCACCAAGTTTCCGCGTCCCTATTTATACTAAGTTTTTTTTTTTTTTCAGCAGATCACTGAAACTCCTATTCTCCTGCCTGTGAAGTTTTACCCTTCGTTAAATAGATAAGTGCAACGCACATACAGAAATTGCACACCGCCTTTTTCAGACATGCCCATTCTCAAATGACAAGCAAAATTTCAAGGCAGAAAAATGGAAAAATGAGACCTTGATAACATGTAACATGTTACAAATAAATTAATAAACAGTATGATACCTCAGATTCCTCTGATTTTCTTAATCCCCATGACATGATGGAAAATTTTGAATTTGAAGAGTCCCTAATTAGATAAATTCAAACAAAATGATGTGGGTGAGCTTTCACTGTGACTTACGCCCATAGTGAAGAGATCATAGGAACTGCAAAAGAACACTAAAAGCTTAGAAAGAGGGCTACACGAGCAATTATGCACAACATGTTGGTCATCTTTCACCCAGTATCGCTGAGGTATACATGTGAATGGCAGTTGTCCCCCTTAGCAGGAGTATGTCATCATTCGGCCACCCGGACACTCGCACTTGTCAGCCACATCTTCTTTTGAATAATAAAAACTATATCATCGTCACCTTGTTCTGCATCAGATGTGGCCACACCCTCCCAGTGTAATGCTGGCAAGTAGTTCTTTATAAACTCCACCACTGACCGCTTATCATGGACGATGATGAAACCCTTTGGCCTGAGGATTCTATCCATCTCAATCAGTAAATCCTCAGGACTGCATCCCTTCTCAATGATATCAGAAAATATAGTCCAAGCATGGAGTAGATCATAAGTTCGAGGGTAGGTTGAAAAAGCTTCACACCTGTACATTCATACCCAAAATATATCAGTATCAGAACACTGAAGGATACTGGACTATGACAATATTACTACACGTATCATGCATGGATGAGATCATAAATGCAATATGAGCCATTTTTTCAAATTTTGTCCTTTAATTGTATCCATCAAATATAAATTCTTCCTGGTGATGAGGTTGACTATAACCATGACAATAGTGCATAGGAATAGGATCAGTATCTTGCTTTTTATGTTTGCTATTTCCCTCAAATTAACTATTCAAAAAGTAAAACAGCAAATTTAATAGGTATTCCCTGATACCAGTCAAAATCATTCTTCTATATAAGATAAGAACCGTACCAATTGTGAACTGTTCCTAGCAGTCCTCTGTCATATATTATCTTGAGTGTGTTTGGCACATTTTCTGGCACCACATTCATAACCCAAACATCTTTGTCCTTCAAAGCAGCTGCAAACGAACCCATATTTGCCTTCATGTCCATCACATTTCTAAATGTATCAGGCTTAATTTTTCTGTTTAACATAGTCCAGTAATTGTCAACTCGTTGTTGCCACACTTCCTGCACAAAAGTAGTCCTGTCATATTCCAAACACTAGTATACGTACATTTGCCTCATATCTTCTTAGTCCGAAATCCTGATGGATATTGAAAATTTTTCTAGAAATTCAACCAATATAAAGAATCCTAGACGCACATTCTGAAAGAAAATGATTACTGTCTGCAAACACAAGACACTTGAGTAGCAGGTGCGTTTTAAACCAGTTCATACAAATGTGGTTAAGTAATGAACTTATGGTCTCAGCTATCTTTGGTTACATTCTCAGTTGGCCAATGCAAGGTTTCCAGTTGGTTCTTTTTCACCTCTGTGATTTATTTCATATTTTACTTCTGTTTTTACAGTAATCTCCAGAACTTGTTTCTGAGCCCCTCTGATGAATGAAAGAACACATTTACCAAAGACATTAGGAGTGATGAAAAGGAAGTATAGAATTAAATTACCATGTCCTTCTCAAACATTTCAGCAGAATAATCAAAATCAGCAAGACGAGGAGGTGGAGAAGTCAATCGTGCAGGCCAAGGAGCCAGACCACTTCCCCTTGCTCTTTGCATTTCTGTGTACACCAGCACAATACGCGGTTATTGTCTTTTTCAACTTTCAATACAAAAACATAAACTAATGCTACCAATTCCCAAAGTCCAGAAGATATTAATCCATGGGCAAATATAGTTATGTCATATCAATGTACCATGAGAAAATGTAAAAATATATTGATCAATCAAGCCACTCTTAGAACACATTGGTAGCCATGATTTCCTGAAACTAGGCAGTGTTTTCACAGCAGTTGATTACTTCATCATTGTTATCGGTGAGTCAAATTATTTAAAACTATTAATGATCTAAAAAATTCTCTTCAGCAATTTATTTTGTGTCTTTTGATTTAAAAAAGAAAAAAAAAAGGGGTCAAATCATTAAGAATAAGGTAAGTAACTAAGTATTACTTACGATCAGTGTAAGGTGTGATGCAAGCTTCCATGTTAACTCCCCAGACTGCATCAGGATCATCATCAGACTTGCAGAGTGGGGGATGAGCACCTGGTTCTCTTTTTCGGTAGCAATCATTTGTCAGAGGCTTGACCCATATAACAGTCTGGTTCCTTTTAGCAGCTATTTTCCAACACATCCGTTCTACTAGAGCACTCATTTCTCTCCATATTCTCAGATCCTCTTCATCCTTTGCATAGGCTTCAGGAGATGAATAGGCAAAATAACCTCCTGGCCTGAGTAACCTATCCAGCTCAAGAAGAAGGATGCCATCTCTTTGAAGCCAATCAATTCTACAGCGAGAACAATGAGCAAGTTCAAAAGATCTACTAGGGTATGGGAGTCTTTTTGTCCCTAAGACACCAAGATATGCTGGAATGCCTCTCTCTAAAGCAAACTGAATTTGGTTTTCATGAACATCGTTGGGTGCTAATGACATTGCTATTACATTGGATGAAAGCAGATATCCTCCAAAGCTTGCAACTCCACAGCCAACGTCAAGAACATTCCGCAATCTTCCTCCATTGTTTATAATATTATTTGGAAAGTTTAGCATCTGTACAACAATGTGTATAACGTTAATACACTCCCAGTCATGAGAGAAATTTATGTTTCATTAATTATTTTATTCCCAAACTAGTTAAAGTAGTTCACATACATTTGCAATTGACGCAATGTATTTATCAGCACCATAATGGAAGTGTGTTCCTCCACCAGGAAAAACTATCTTTTCACCTTTCACAACCATCCATCTCTGATCAGATTTCTCAGTTGCAAGGTGGGTATGAGGTATATTTGCTTTCCATACCTGATCTCTGCTTTTAGGCCACTTGATTGGAATCTAATTTTATTGAGAACAGCATAAGAAACAAGAGATTAAGCCAAGAAAAAACCCCAACAGCCTAGGAATTCCTTACTTCCATCTAATAAGCAAGACTGGACAGTCACCTTGTACCCTGGAGGAGGAGGAATCAAACAATTATAACGCCTCTCAGGCATTGGGCAGTGTCGCTCATAATGCTCCATCAAAGACATATCAAGCTTCAGCCTTGTCTGGTATATTAGGTTTCTATCAAGACAGGGAATCAGCTCTGATAGACGATCATCACAGACCTTAAAAAGTAAATAGAAAATTAAAAATTACTAAATTAATTCAGTATAGAAACTAACAATTGAGGTTAGCAACGCGGGAGGGGGGGGGGGGAATGTAAAATTTGTTCAATTCAAAGATAACTCACTGGAAAGGTCTTTAGCAGAGCACCATCCTCTCCTCCTCCAGCTTTGGAGGAAGATTCACCAGCATCTTCGTTCCCTCCCCAGCCAAAGTGTTTTAAAGATTTACTACCATACTCAAGAGGAGATGAGCCTCTTTTGCGAGAACACAAGTAAAAGAAAACACAAACAATCACTAAAACTAACACTATGACCAACCGCTTTCTTGGGTTTCCATCTGCTCTGCCTCTTGACATTCTTGCCACTGCAAATGAACCATCTTTTTCACTATGACTTCAACTGGGAGAAGCTTAAATTCAAATTTGACATAATAAGAAATTGCTTGATAAAAAACAACACAAAATTTTCTCACCGCACTCACTGGTTTAAAGTTCACCCAGAATGCCCTTAGTCTAAAGGCAACAACTTAATAATTCATTTTCCATTTATCATCTAAGTGATGCAGGTTAGGATCCTAAATCGAAAACTGCACAAAAAGTTTAAATTAAAGTCAATGACACATCATTAACATTATAAGAAAAAGCATAAATGCATTAGCTCTTCGTGGGACCTGCTGCACATCCCTCGTAGAAAGAAAACAGTGTTGTTCTATCAAATAATTATTAACAATTAAAAAAAAAAAAGAATACCCTGACAAAACGATGGGGCACGTGGAGAATAATAGTGGATTTAAAGGCTCAAAGGCAAAAAGGGATTTTCAAGTAGGAACTGTAAGATATGTGAGCTTCAATGAATAGTAAAACCAAATAAAGTATCATCAATGCATGAGGTAAGATTTTCCAAATCTGAAAATAAGGCAAATCCAACTGGTTCACTAACAATGAGCGAATGTATCCGAATTTCGTAGCAACCGTGCAAATGAAGCATAAGAGCAAGTGGGAAAGTAAGGAAAAAACGGGAAAAGCATAAAGGATACAAAATTGGGAATCACCGACAGTTGCCAGCTATTGACATGAATGTGATATCCCGAATTTGGATAGCTGAAAGTGACAGACAATATTCATATCACAGAAACAGATAATTCATGAAAATTACCCCAAAAAATAAATGCAGTAATTCTCTAATGGTTTGAGGTCCCAGAGCAATGGAAAAGTAAAAAGGAGACAAGTAGAAGAGTCGTCACTAACGATGGAAATCCAAACATAATTTTTACATCATTGTGCAAATAGCAGTCAAATCTGATCCGAGTCCTGCTCTTCATGCAATGTAAGACGAAGTTTTAAATGGAATGATGGATCTGAGGTTATCAAAATAAAGAACAGAGACCGGACTCCGAGTTCAGAGGGGGAATCGGGAAAAAAAAAAAAAAAGAAGAAGACAAGGCAACGAGATACGTACCTCAGAGGATGCAAGAACTTTGCATTGAGGGGAAAGAGAAAGTGCGATATTTGAACAGTAACAACCAAATTTGCAACAAATGGGATCTATGAGACTATCACTGGGATCTAATCCGAAGTATTATATCCAGGATCCAGCAGCTGCAACAGATAAGAACCAAGAAGGCAAGAAGGGACTTCAATAAAATGAGGGCAGAACCACGGAGCAAGCCCAAGTACAAAGGGCCCAACTGATGGGGTTCACTGTACGACGAATATTTTATTTTAATCTTTGTTGGTAATACTAATTCCGTTCACTTTTATTACATGTATTTCATCATTCCAATCCAAACATTCTTTTTTCTTTTAACCAAAATAAAAACATATTTTTATTGATGATTTAAATTAAGTAAAACTTTGATTTTATTAAACAAGTTAACTTTGATTAGTATATTAAATATTGGTTGAAATCGTTTAATTAGCAGTATGTATTAAACTAATATTCTAAATAAAATCACGAACTAATTCGTTCATATCCAAATACTAAAATACACCCGAATAAGTGACTCTGGTTTATCAATAATATTTCTTTTCACAACAAAAGTTTTTGAGATAGTTTGTGTGTCAAGTAATAAACTTTCCCTCAAGCAATTTTGAAAATGCACTTCACTTAGATTTTTTTAAAAAATATTGTAAATAGCACATTGATACTGTCAACTGGGTCAGAACTCGTGTATTAGCCCATTTAGCTCAATAAACATATATGGATTAGGAAAATTTGAGACGTTTAATGCCCATGTCACTCTACATATATTTTAAAAAGATTTGATATTATTTACAAGTTAAAATATAAAGAGGTGGAGAGTCGATTGAGGAGTTTCAAAGCTAAGTATCTAAGACTGTGTTTACTGAGTCATATAAGATATATTTTCAAATAAGTAATAAGCCTTCCTTATTTAAGACTAGGACTTGCTCTATGAATACAGGTCCGGTTCGATGCCATCTTAATATAGAATATGCTCCGGTGCAATACGGGTTTGGCACCTTACCTTTGATTATAGATGATTATAGAATGTCTTTGTCTTCGGCTGCTGCGGCCAACAGGGGCGTGGTTTTTATCGGTCTATCCGGCTTAAATATTAAATAGTAATAAGTTCCTCGTCCGGAGCAGTTCTGTGATAGGAGTTGAGAGCTTCAGGCAGGACCACATCCCTAGGAGCACTATAAAAGGGAATGCCCTCTCTTCTTTTAGGTTGTGCTTCGTTGTTGTTCTTAGGCCCTCTTCAAGTGTAATAAAGGAAGAAATGTAGTTTCCGAGTTAGTGGGTTAAGTTTAAGTTAAAGAGCCTTTTTCCGCGGTTCGTCTTTCCTGCTCTTGCCTCTCATGAATCTAGGATAAGGAAGCTCCTGAGTGAGCCCCAAAGAGCGAAGGGGTTGCTGTTCTTCTTTAAGTAGCTGCGAGATTTCCTTCTTCGTTTGCATGGATGACCGATTGATGCTATGTGGATGTAGATCACCTGGAGGCCCTTTGGAGATAGGCCTCCTCGTTAATAGGCTTTTTCGTTCTTACGGTACCTTGAGAAGTACCTTTGACGATCTGATTTATTCAGACTGTAGTGGAACTACACGTTCACTGTCCGGGTTAAGACCCAGATGATCCTCATAAATATCAGCAGCAGGACCCTGAGTACCGGACGATTGCAGACTAAAATCGTTAATAGTCGTCGTGGATTGACTTTGACTCGAAGATGTCTCACTGGAAGAATTAAGACTATTTTCATCAAATAAAAAGATGCGTTGCATATTGATTCATTATTTGACTGCTCTGCTCCCCGAATAAGAAGAGACTTACAAAAAACTATAAGCTGTGGTTGGTTGTTGACCAACAAACAAAACAGAATGGGATTGAAATTCTTTCTACTTCTCGAGGTATAATGACAGATCGAGAGGCTCGATTAGATAGGCGGAGAAATTTGTTGCTATATATGATATTTTGATATCCGAATTATATGAGAAACTTACATACAACATTTTTTGTGAAAAATGTCGACTCAACCGGTGCGTTTTCCTTTTGAATCTGCCTTTGCTTTCGAGCATTCCGCTTTTGTTTGGATCTCTATCTCAGGCAACCAACCCATGAAAGTAAGAAAGAAGGAAAGTACAGAATATCGAGGGTATAGGCAGTGCCAGCTAATGAGACATGCCATCCATCCATACTCCTACCTACGATAGTAGGAGCTCCAGTTGCTCCAACCATTATAGTGGACCGGTCGAGACCAGCAGCTATGAATACCCTCGGTTGTGCCAAGGTAGCAGATCGGGATCAAAGAGCAGTTGTTTAGCAAGTCAAAGAACACGAACCCACCAAGCAACGGAACGTTGTGCGGTAGGTAGAGGCGGAAGTCGATAAGCTCATAAAAGTGTTCTCAATTACGAGTAAAAAAAAAGATCTAAAAAGTGTTCCGCCCGGCCAAAAGCTTTATAGGCCAATCCTCAAAAAGAATCATCTTATTGGACCCAGGGTAATTTTCTTAAGCCATCCGTCTTAAGCACGCAACAAGCAATCTCGCTCGCTCCTGTAGGTGGGAAGGGAAGGGCCGGGACTCAAGTGGGGCTGGAGAGCTACTGCCCTGCCTTTCTCTAGTTGGTAATTTAAATATACCAAGGCAAAGAGTTTTTTTGAAAGTGGTGCATGTAATGTACTAGTTAGTAAATGAAATGGATATCAATCACGCCATCAGATAGAAGACATTGAATTCAAGTCTGTGCCGTGCTTTGTCAGTTCTAAGAGCAGGTGGAAGACCTCCCCTTCAAATATGTGTTTTCACGATCTGCCCGATAGAGAGGGATTGCATCCATTTTCTTCAGAGATGCCACAAGTGCCAAGTGCATGCGAATTTTATCTACGCGTCACCGACGGAGCTTCTTTCTATTTCCGGGGGGCTTGGCTTGAACCACTCCCATTGAGGCTGAGTAAAGAACTCAAGCTAGCAGCTCCCTCGAGTTCACCGGCGAGGCCCGGGGCCAAAGAATCAATGGAATGGACTTCATCGTTGCGAAACGAGTCAAGAAGAAAGGACTAGAAAGAAGCCCCTCAGAGGCACTCGAGGATAATACCATTCTGATAGGGCCCATCCATACTAGTGAGTGAGTTCTGTATCAGAACCGTACAAAAGAACTAGTTCAAAATCAAGGCAGCTATTGGCATGATTTCTCTCTCCGTCCAGATCAAAAAAAGGATTATCGGCTCAGCAGCCAGAACAGACAGGACGCCTGTCTCCTGGAATTGTTGTTGTCCTTTTCGGATCAGGGCTGGGGCGTATGCAGGGTGACTTAGAAAAGGATAGGTAACCCGCTTCTAACAGTTAGTTTTTTCATTCGGGCTTGCACTTACCGCTATTTTTTCTTGGATTCTGGGGGGAAGGTAAGATTTGATATTTTGGTAGTTGTATGGTAAGGTAAGGCGCTTTCATGGTATTGGTTAGGGAAAGGGGGACGGAGTCTAGCCGGGTAATATGCGGTAAGGAACTGGGACGTGTTTCCTACCACGGGGATGACCCCTCTAACTACTTATGGTGATGTGTTCTATGTTCTGGTCTCAGCCCGAGTCCTTGTACGCTGAAGCTGTCAAGTCCGTACGAGGATACCGTTTCAGGAGGGCTATTTCCTTTTCGTGTCGCCCTCTTCCTCACGTTCCTTGTGTCTATCTTTTCTGAAAGGCAGGTCTTCCTATCCTAGTGGGCTCGTCGCCACTAGGCAGTCATCTTTGATCCTGATCGGCCGACCTTTCCGATCCCGAAACAAACATAGTTCGGCTCTCTTTTTTCATTCATTCATATGACAAATTCCGTGAAGACGACGAAAGATACCGCCTGCTCTTTCCGTTCCTTCTCTTTCGGAGTGGAGCACTCCTGTTTGTTCCTTTCTAATAAAAGCTTGGTACGTGTTCTGAGCGAGCCTTCGCGTGACGTGAACGGTACCTATGAAGTGGAATCCGTCTGTCTTGTCTTCCACCTCATAAGGGAGTTGCGTTCCGAGGGACTAAAAATCTCCACTGCTATTGTCAAGCTTGGACATACTTAACACTGACCCAATTGAGACTGTGGCCACACCTTGATAAAACAGTGATAATGTGGTCAACCCTGGATACGTGGCTCTTTGATGGGGGAAGGACCACGCTAGTCATCTGAGTGTGTGGTGTGTAGTGGGTACGTCTTAGTGTCTTCTTACTACGAAAAATCAATGAGAAAATATCAGATTCTCGTTCTCGAAACTCCATTCTTTTTCTTAGGAGGATTGGCATTTGGCCAAGATGTGATCTATCTCTTTCCTTGGTTGTAGTGGAACTTTGGTTTTCTTTAGCGAGGAACCGTTTCACTCGGCGGACAGTCGAATGATCAAAACGAAATGCTTTAAGTGAGCATGTTCAGCTTCAAAAATTCCTGGAGTCCTACGGCATTCTCACAGAAAGAAAAAAAACATGGCTAGTAGATAACTTTTTTTTTAGAAAGCGATCAGTTCTTTCGATCTTGTTCGGGCGGTTTCCTTTTTCAATTCTAGAAGTCTCGGAGCCTATGTAAAAGAAGCTGTAGAAGAGCACCACCACGGTTCAGGTCCTGACACATGGGGGATTAATTCAGCTGCAAGGATCGTGAATCAAGGGAAGGGAAGAATGAGACCAGAATTATGAAGTCACCCCCGACCGAGACCTAGATGGCAACCTAACCTAGTACGTCATAATTGAGAAAGGGAACACCCCCCAGAGCCAGAACACAGGCGCCGACCTCTCCGCCACCAGCACAAGTGAATAAGAGAAGATCACATCTCCGAAAGTGGCAGTATCACCGTCTACAGGTCGAGTCACGAGATCTAAAGTGCAAATACTCTACGCCGTAAATCAAGAAATTCGGGTGATAGACGAAGGCCTTGGTCCTTCGGTGCCTTAGGGGCAATCATCTGTGCCAGTGTATAAAAAGAGATTTTCCATTTTTACAGTAGCGAGGAGAGCTTATGGACAAAAGATGAGGATTCCGACGGCTTTTGCCACTTATGATCAGTGTTCACAAGAGCGAGATGGTTCAATGTCTTACAATGTTCAAGCAGCATTCTTGCCGGAAGGATTTTATAGGAGGCCCGGACACCTACCGAACATCCCTGAAGGATGGAACAACATGATGAAGAAGGCGGCGAAAGTATAGAGGAAAATATGGGAAGAGAACAAGGAGATCTCTGAAAAGGGGAGGCAAGGAAGTAGTAGAAATGTTGAAGATGAGACAACCCGCTCTTGAACTTAAGACTATGCGCGTCGCGTGCTCGATCTAGCAATCTCGGAAAATTGTTTTGATGAACTGTCACTAAACTAAAAAAGAAAGAAGAGAAAGAACTGGGAGTTGGCGCCTACATAACTGGTTGCTTGCTTACCAAGCCATCCTGGCTTTTCGCTCCTCTCCTTACAGTCGAGTGGCTTTCACTCCTCCAGTTCGATTATTATTCTTGACTTGACTTATTATTATAAAAACTACTCACTATCAAAATGAAAGACGATCGATTATCTACCCAAGAAGATAGAGAGTCCCACATACGAGAAAAGGTCACAATTAGAGTTGAACCAAGTAACATTGCAAAGGCATAATGATAGTAGGGTCGGGATATCCCCGCCCTCCGAACCGGACGTGAACGTCTCCCCTCATCCGGCTCTCTGCAAGGGAATCTCCACTCACTGCTTCCCCTAATATCCTCCCTTTACCACATCATGGGGGTTTACAGGAGATCCCAGAGGCTCGCTCGGAAAGGCGGCTATACCATACCTTTTGACTCAACTCTACTCTAGTAGGCAATGGACTCACTATAGTAGTCCGTCTGGCTGCTCTTGCTGAAATCATTACTCTTCATTCTCCCGTGCTCTAGCAATTGCGCTCCCTAGACCACTACCATGTAGTTAGGTAGGGACAATCAATCCGTAGTGACGGGAATCTGGGAATGAATGGGGATCCCTATCAATATAAAAAATGAAGAATATATAATTAGACAAGCTACCTTTCTCTCACTCAATAGATGTATCTGGTCTGATACGGTACAGTACAATACGAGACGATGGAATGCAATGGGATGGATGGTAGAGGGCTGCCTGCGCCCAAAAGTGATGATTCACTTGTCCCCTTGTCCATAGGGACCTCGTGGCATACAACCGAAACGACTCCCGCTAGATAGTCGCCCCTTTCTCTCTTTTTACAACCTCGTGGACGGACGAAAGACGGGAAGTTACAGAACGGGGCAGTAAAGGCTCGAGAAGTAGACAGCAAGCTTTTCTCAGCCCCCTAACCTTTCTATTATTAAAGCGCTAGCGCGCCCCTATCTCTAAAGGGGCGTAAGCACTTTACTCACTAGGGGATGAGATTCATTCACTTGCATTCCTGCTAGCACTACAAAAAGCTCCGGTCTTAACGCCCCTACTACTGCTGTGCAAGCCTTTCCTCGGGTTCGTAGAGTCGGGTTTCCCGTTTACGCACAACGGAGGAGCCGTCCCCACCAGGCAGGCGGCCACGGGTCATAACGCACTCTTCGCACAACAAATCCACTTTGAAGTTGACTTATTCGCTCGGCCAATCGTCGGAATGTGTACGAGATACCATAAGGGCCCAATATCTCAATAGCACCTTTGTCTAAAGCTTCGAATGAGACTTCATATCCGAAACGCAGGAACGATCTGACTAGAAAGTCATTCAAAACTTGATCGAAGAACCAGCGTTTATTGAAGAAGCTATAGAGTCGATTACAAAAAGTACTAGTTTGAAAGGCTCGTTCGAATTGATCCGCTACGGGATTTACATTATACGCAACAGAAGCACCTGAAGTACTAAACAGAATAGGTATTAGTTTGGTAATGGTTGGAGCAGTAAACTCGAATTCGGCAAGAATCTCATTTTTTGGTAGTACGAAGGGGGAATTGGCCTAAAAATTGGATAGGGGTCAAGACGCAGTCGGGCGCCGGCGGCTGACTCAAGTGCCCCCCGAACCGCGTGAAATGGTCGCCTATTACACGGCTCACTAACTCTGCCTGGGGTGTAGGGGTACCTATTATTCGTCGGCGGGATGGAAAAAAGGATTCATACATAGATACAGCGGTCATTAGAAACCGCCATCTTTATCAAAATCGCCCAAAATCTTTTTTATATAGTAAGACTGGGGTCCCTTTTGACGGATATCTTTCACGATCTTGGCGTAGATCGTAATTTCGGCCTTGTCAGTGTCCGCAAGGCTCAACACTTCTTCGGTTTCCAGTTCTTCTCTCGTATTTTGAAAATACGAAAGAATGGCCTCTGTTGGAGAAGTATATAGTGCATTTTCGAGCACGTTGGGATGCTCAGAAAGCACTTTTCTAAACAGGGAATAACATTCGTGTTTCTTCTCCCGGATCTGAAGATCCCTATTCTCGAAATCGAGTAATCGGGTATACTCCTCCTGAGAGGGAGCTTGATCCAGAGCAGTTTTTATTTCACTCCAGTAGACCCCCCTTTCTTTATCAAGGAGAAAAATAGAATTCGCATTTTCCATTGCTATTATTCTATTTCTCATCGATGACTCAAAGGCGATATTGTGAGTAACGGGCCAAGGCTCCGCAAGGGCCTGGAGCCCAAATGAGTCTTCGGATTCGGAGTTTTCCGAGGAATAAGGAATTCTTTCCCCACCTGACACATTTACATAAGGACAAAGAATCCTACTTAGGCAGAGACCTAAGTAAAAAAGGAAATGGGAGCGCATACAATAGAAGAACACGGAAATGGCCAATAAAATGGCTACATACATCAGTTTCAAAAGAAAGCGTTTTTATTCACACGACCATACAAAAGACGAAATAAAAAGATCCATCTCACAAGAATTATAGCAAAAAACATGAGATCTTTACATGTGATCATTATAGCGGTTCCTTTTGATCCTAGAAAACGTCCGAAAAAATCTATAGCCATGAAACCGGAATGAAATAACGAATGATATTCATGATATTATTTACGTGTAGTTCTACCTCTCCCAGCAAGAAAACGGATGCGCCCTAACGCGCTAATTAGGTTCTTAAGGATATTAAGGAGATGCCCCTTTCTCTTATCTACGATTCCACCAAATGCAACTGATTCACAAATCGTGAATTAGCCTCGAGTCAGGCCTAAGCCCGGAAGTGCTTTCGCTCTAAACTCTGTTTTCTTATGCCCGAACACTATAATCAGAAGGAAAAGCTTCCGATTGACAGACAGACCGGTTTGCGACTGGCTTGACTACCTCTACGAAGAAGCTTTCTCTCGCTTCAGGTTTGCCTAATCGAATGATTCTTTTTCCTCCGAAAACCAACCACTTTTGAAACGTAAGTCAGTAACTTCTTTCACTCGTTCTGTCGTCTCATTTCAGCTTTCAACCACATTTCCACCACGATCTTTCTCCAAACGCTTTACTAATAACATAGAAAGGGGCAAGCCAAAACCTACTCCTAACAAGTTGCTGAGTTCGGCTTTCGGGGCTACCTACTTTAGGGCTTATGTAATATATAAAGAAGAGCCCTCATTTGGCCTTTTTTTAAGGGCTGCTCGCTTTTTTGAATAGAAGGAAGTGGGATAGCGGAGGTGAAAGCTAACTTCCGAATTGATTGGCACACTCTTAACATCTTAAAGAAAGACAGATGTGTCAAGCTTGGGATTCAGCTTGGGACCAAGGGGAAAACAGTATTTCACGGAGATACCTATACATCAACTGAGGGACCAATCGAAGAGCTTACAATCAGAACAGAAAGCTTCTTTATTCTATGGGGCGGCTTGCCTACATAGAGGGTGAAGTTAAACTGAGCCTAGAGAAAGACGATCGGGATTGGTGATCCACCAGGAAAGTACATTCACTCGCTAGCGACTACTTCGAAGGCTTAGAACGCAACCAAGAATATGCCAACTCGGCTTAAAGAAGGACATAGACCACTGCAAGACTAATGCACAGCTTGGGCAGCTAGCAAAGAGACTGGACTAAATACGTATGGTAGGAAAGAAAGAACGAAGACGTAGCATGAATCGAAAGCAGCGAAGGCTTAGAAGACTATACGTGTACTACTAGACCACCAAGACTGATAGGCATTCCTACCTAAAGGGGCGGGTCTATTAGACGATCCACCATCACCTCAAGAACCAATACCAGACTGACGACAGTATCAAGCTGATTAAAAAAAGAAAAAATTGACTACCTCACGACCAACGACAGCCGTCCTTCGTTTGCCTAATTAGTGGGGAGACTTTGATAGCAGTGAAAAAGATTCTCATCTTTCCGAACCTCAAACACATTTGTCGCCAACCTTGAATTAACAACAAACGACTTTTCGAATAAAGCTTGCATTAACTCGCAACACAAGCGGCCATCTATCTGTAGCCTACTTGAGGTCAAACGAATAAGACTCACTCTCGCCAACTAGCTGATCTAACGAACGTGTCTGGTGGAAGGTCCCATCTTCAGGGATACTCCTCAAGACCTGTGCAAGCCAATCATGGACTGGTTTTAATAGCCGTTGATTGACATAGTTGCCTATAGCGAATAATCGTCTTTTGCCACCGCCCTACACAACCTGACTTAGTCGACCCGTGATTAGAGGTACCCCCAAATCATAACATGATGGTAAGTACCTGCCAATCCTAGTCTCAAACCAATCAAGATCCGTAGGCGTAAAGATCTTATTATTAGGATCTAACGCATACCGTACCTGAGGGGGCCAGAGAAAGCCTTGCGACCACTGCTCACCCTTACTGTGAGTAAAGGTCATGAGGAAATGAAAAGCCGCGTCTTCTTAGGTAAATGAGGATCGAAGTCCCAACATCTCTTTCTACTTACGTTTTAGACGGTTCACCCACACTGACCATGTGAGGCGGTGCTTAGGAAGGGCCTTCAAAGTTGGGTGCCACGTTAACCCTTGGTGAAGAGGTAACGTAGGCAGCCAGGGCATGTACAACGGGAGTAGTCCAGATATCACCAATTTTATATCATCATATACTTCGAGGACAGAATCAATGTCCTTAACAGGCTCAACAATCGAGGCAAACGTCTTCTTATCTACTCTCTTGGCAAGTTCTATAATCTTAGCCAAAGATAAGAAAGACAGATAGAGTTGCACTAACCGATCCGCTTTGTTCTCCCACGCCTTTCCACCCTTTCATATCTGACTAGCTGATGACTAGCTATCACTATTGGTCAAACCAGCCCCTAGCTTCATATCATTTACTGCATCTCCTAAGAGCTGATGACAGAATGGACCACTCACCTTTATTCCTTGACCTCATATCGATATGTATAATTGACAGAAGCTACTTTAAAAAAGGAAAAAGGGAACCTTGAATCAGGAGATAGAATAAGCCCAAAAAGACAAGGGCCGGTGAGCGAGGCTGTTTAAGTTGACCGGGAATTGATTCAAGAATCCCAAATCTATGCCAATTTGACGGGGGTTGATGATCAACTATTTGTCGTAGCGCCACTGATTGTAACTACTTCCGGGAAGTTAGACCCTCATGAACTACACTCAAGGACAACCTAGAAGAATAAGTAGCTGTCTCATAACCGATTGATGGAGGAAGAACCGCCTTATGCAATGGACCTCACTGGCCTAGGTCATGCCCTTAAGATAAGGATTGAGGGCTAAGCCCCGACCACGACTGAATGAAAACAGAAGGTCACACAGGCGGACCAAAGGAAGAAGTCTATTCTGTGCTTTCGTATCTTAAAAAGAAGCCAATCCAAATCAGTCTTTTTTCTGGAGCCTTTGATTCTCTTCTGCTACTACTACTGGTGGCCATGCCTTTGAATTCTGTCCCAATTGAGGGGACCTCTGCTGGAGGCGAGTCCTTGCCACCTGGTATGGTCTTCCCCAAGCTCCTCATAGTGCTGCATTCTACATTGGGGTTGAAATAGAACCTCAGAACGGAAACTTTAAACATTGATGGTATGTGGAGGATCCGGCCTCATGCAACCAAGGCTTTCCAAGGAGTAAGTTGAATGAAGTGAAGATATCTATGACATGGAAGGTGGACCAAAAGGTTTGGCATTTTTCAGGCCTATTTTGACATCGGCAATCAGCCTGCTTCTTGCTGGCCTTCTCGAATTAGAATAAGCGGTGATGTACACGGGAGAATGAGACTGCTAGCTTACACAGGTAAAGAATCGAAGACAGGATTGAAAGAATAAACTAGACATTCAGGCACGCGAGAAGAAGCTCTTTGAAAGAGTAGGTTCTTTTCTTTACGTATAACTATCAGAGTTGGAAGCGAATCCCAGATAAGAGTAAGAGCAAACTTATAACTCGCCTTTCAGGCTATGCCCTTCACTTCAAGTATTTACAGGATTCAACTGAGTAGGGGTAGGAGTAGGAGTCAGGGGTTCGAGCCCTTCTCCCACAATTGGCAAGAGCCAGTGATCGCCAATTCCTTTCCCAAAGGCTCCTCGGACTGGACTAGAGTATACGTTCTTTTGCACTTTCCGTCGATCGAAGTAGGGCAAGTCTCAGTCTTGTATTTGAGGTTGGTCAGAGGGCTGGCCCAGGGCATGTCAGAGCGAGGGGGTCAATCATCATCGTTTTTCCAGAAAAAGGTAGTTGAAAGCTGGAGCTTTACGAAACGAGTTGTTTTCAAAGCATCCGAGTTGGTAGAGCTTCGAGCGGGAACTTATCGAAAGGAGTGTTGGCAGATCGACCCAAGGGCACGGGGCGAAGGTAATTGAAAACAAATCAAAACGCCGTCAATAAGAATTCAGTTGTCAATTGTTGGCCCTGAAATGAAAGGGAACATTTTTTCATAAAGCACATTCTTCAAGCTATAGCTATAAAACATCTACAGAGAAATGAGACGGACATAGGAATTGGCACTTTTCAATGAAGAATCCAGCTTTCTCTCGCGCTTCTTTGATTCGATAGTAGTAACTCTTGGCCTCTAAGTCCATCTTAGGTTAGGTCTAACTCAAGAAATTGTGTAAGTGAAGTGAAGGCGAATCGAGCTTATACTATTTTTTTTTGTCTCCACTCGGCCAGAAGACAGGCAGGAGAGAATGTCATCAATAAGCCAGCAGATATCTGAGATCCTGTCCTCACTCATGAATGGACTCTTTTTGTCCGACCTTTTGGTATGTTAGCTGCCCCCGACTCTTATCAGTGCGCTCTCTGCGAATATGGTATCTCAGGCTGAAGCCGATCAGACGATTGATTTTTCCCTCCCTCAAGTGGTATACCCAACCGACATGTGATATTGTATTTTAGAGATTGTCTCGGGGAAGAAAGGATCTGAGAGAACAGAAGAACTTGATCTTAAACAACCATATGCTATTTGAATATCTGCTTTTGACTTTGAGGGCTGGTGAAAGGTAAGGTGTTCGCGATTTCGAAGAAGTAGCATGTGCTCCGTTCTAGGCTGGCTCGCCTGTCTTTGAGAAGGGCTCTTCCTAAGTAGGAAATTTATACTGAAAGACATCCATCTTTTGCGCTATCAGGTGCAAAACAAATCCATCTTTCTTTATTAGATACGGGGATGGCTTCCTTGTTGGAGTACGTAGTGGTTCAGATAAGGACACTGGAGCTCGCTTTAATGACTTCTTTTCCAGCGCCCTAGCCAAGCTGAAACTCGAACGGACTCAATCGGAGCGGGAGCAAGAGCACCTATGCTATCGCCGGACATTCTTCTTTGTTTTATGCCATGGTCAGTATAATACCTTTTTTTTATAGTCCATCATCTACATAATAGGTGCAGGCACAGAAAGAAGCAATTCTGGAAAACCAGAATCAATATATCCCAGTTCTCAATAGCCAATAGAATAGGATTTTCTTTTGAAGTGACATTGCCCAAAGCCATATTTCCTTTCACACTAGGCACACTAAGTATACTAGACAAACGATGGCACCAAAGCTTAGCCTTTCCCGTCCTACTCAGGGGTCTATCGCTCTGTTTATTAAATGCCAGCTATTAACCTAGCCCTACCAACTGAAGAAACGATGCGCGTACCAAAGTATGGAATTTTCGTTCGTTGAACACCTCTTTCTATCGATGAGAAGCCACATTTGAGTAGTTTTGCGAGTCCAGGTATCTGCAGACCCAGGTTCCCACCACTTCTATTTAAAGGTCAAACAAAGCCTTTTATGCTGGATCATCCGGTTCATCTGGTGAATCCTATCGTAGTTATTCAGTCATCGGCACAGAGTCCTATGCTGGTGAGTCAGACACTGGAAATTCTCACTCGTGTACGAACAAAACGGAGAAGGAAGAGCATTATGGTACTGCAAAAGAAGCACTAAGCTATAGCAGAAGTGTCAAATAGCCAACTGTCCCCCGTAGACGAAGATCCACTTCCGTCGATGGCCATGCCCGTTTCATGCTAACTCAACTTATGACGACCTCGATGAAACTATGAAATCCGCAAAGCTCGCTTGGCTACCTTAAGGAGGTGCTGCCCTTATTCCGGCCTTTCTTCGGACCTCGTTCTGAAGAAAGAAAGATCAAGCGGTGACCCCCGCCTAAGGCATGCGAATGGGAAAGCTTGACAGCCGTAGATCGAGCCCTGGGTGCAATTGCTATCAACCATGTTGGCTCCCTGCCCCATGAATCAAGGTAGGCAGTAGAAGATTGGGCCCTGGATGCAATTCTCCTCGCGGTTCCCTGTCAATGTTCTACACTCTACTTGGCTCGCGATAAGACTTTCTAGGGATGATGAAAAAAATGAAATCCAACCCGTGAAGCGCGTAATCGCCTGAAGTGGAGGGCTACCGTTAGGAAGGAAAACAGAAGTGGAAGTTCTTGTGGGTGGGGCTATGAAAATGAAACGTGGTATATAATGCAGGGAAAGGCCATACAAACTTTGCGTCTAACCACTAGTCTGCGTTAGCTGGCAATGAAGAGCTGAGTAGGAGTCTTTCCCCCTACTTCTGGTTCATCTCGGTACTGTTTCAGCCTTGGTACGAGATATGGTCAGATATAGTAATAGAGAAGTGTAGCAGGTGTTCCCACAAGACATCGGGACTAGTGCCATTGGTCAATTCCAGCTTTTGTTCCAGATTTGGTCCAAACTCTCAAGGAAGAGAGCTTCAGGCAAAGAGAGATGGAACTTCGCACCAATAGCTTGGGAAATCATCCCATGTCGTTGTTTGGTTTGAGCTTCAACCTAGCTATGTGCTAAAGAAGAAGCCCTAACCTGACCCTACTTCTACAAATACCTCAATGGTACTTCTTTAAGTTTAAGACAGCGCCAGTCGCTAATGATTTGGCATTCCAACTGAAACGATTAATCCCAACATTCTAGATCTCCTCCCTACTTACTACCAACCTTGTTCTTTCGGGGGAACTCTTCCATTTCATTCTATTTCGGTACCACCGCTGACAATCTACTCTACAAAAGAAGAGGAATTTCTTTCTATAGGCTTATTCTGATCTCGTATTAAAAGCAACAAATAGGCTTTCGCACTTCCGTTGAGACAGAAAGCACTTTTTGACCAGTTCCCTCGAGAGAAGTTCCTCGGTAGATTGATTCCAGTCTTATTAAGATCTCGATACGAAAGGAAACCACAATTTACAATTTTCTCACGGAGAGGGGAAAGACTACCGATACCGAGTACTACCGAGACATGATACCATGCAAGGGCTTCAAGAGAAGAGGAACGGAACAGAGAACAAAGAAAAAGGAATTGTCCCGATGGGCACTACTCCTTCAGACTGTTGGGTATGCCTTGTCATCACATCAATAACTTATCTCTTGCTTGCTATGAGTGACATTGATTGTATGCCCATTTCTCATCACGATATAGCACAATCAAATTGCCAATGAATGATCAATTACCCATAGTACAAAAAGAAGATTGTCTGGACAGACATAACGATAGCCAGATTTTTAATCTTTGATCTTTCCACGAACAGCCGCTTTACCTATCCCACCTGCACCTTAGCCTTCACTGAGCGTATATGCGCTCCGTTCGTTCCCTCCTGATTGAATTGATTTGAACTGAACCTCTCCCAAAGAAAGACACTTGCAGCTTAAAAAGAAGGTAGCATTTCTAGAGAGATCAAGATTCAGGGGGCAGAAGTGTTCCACTCGAAGAGAGGGCGTCGTCAACCACAAGTCAGTGAATGGGAATGCTATCTTCCTAGCAACGGAAGGCCGTGCAACGGGGGGGCTCATCGTCGAAGACAAGAGCTGAGACAAGAAGTACGGATAGATGGTTCATTTCATGTCTAGTCAGGTCTCGAGAGCGCGAGTGGAAGATAGATCTGGAATGTCAAGAGACAGCCGAAGACGACATACAAGTGAGTAAGTAGGGCAGTCGTCAGAGCTGTAGTCATTGTCAGTAGCAGAAGCTAAAGCCGCTGGCCATGCAGTGTAAGACATTGGTGGTCGAGCGAAAGGCTTTAAATCTCGGCCGGGGCCAAGAGAACTGAGGGATCATGTCACATCGCCGATGACCGTTGTTTAGTTATCCCTCCTTAAAAAGCCTATGAACTTCTGTCAATGGACGATCAACTCACCTTACGCGACGATAGGGTCGACGCGGGCATTGAGAACGTAGAAGGGGCTTCCTCAGCTACCGGGGAACGCTGCAACGAATGCCAATGCAGTACCTCACACTTGCGTCCACCCCTAGCCGTACCACATTAATCTAGAGCCACGGGAGATCGTCCTGCCTAGCTCTCCTTCAGGAGGCACATCGAGACTGGATCACATCACGCTCGTCCTTCGCTATCAACAGCCGGCTCCTGGCGGTCAAAACCTCTTTTTCCTGTAGAGGAGAAAGGACCGGTTAGGCACTGCTGCGAAAGGCAATGATGCGTACCGCACTCATGAGGGACTGCCTATGTTGTTTCATTCCCAAGCCACTTTCCTTCCATTTTCTCCTAGACCCAACCACTGCCCTTGTTCCAAGATCTCACTTCATTCACGTATCTGCCTCCTTTGTTTCAGAGCGCGCTTAAAAAGCTCCTGCTTTTGGTCTCCCTTCGCTAGCTCTGCTTTATTGCCTCTTGTCTTAGGCTAGCTATTAGCCAAAGGTTACCGGTAACTCTATTCCCGACTACACAACGTTAACCCTTGCTTGGTCGGTCTTGAGATGCATATGAATCAGAAATCGAAGAAAGGGATGCTTTAATTTAAAAGAAGGATGGCAATTGGCTTCAAAGTCAACAGGTATAAGCTTTCGATGGAAGCGCTAGGCAAACCTGTAACAGAATACGGGTCGAGTAGCAGATCCAAAAGAAAAAGGACTCAATCCTTGGCTAGACCTAGCCCTCTTTTTCAAATCATTAATTCCAGTCTTCTTTCTCGGTGCGGTGGCATCAACAATTCTATCAGTTCTTGGTTCGTTCTGTGGATGAAATTCCAAAAGAAAGAGAGGGCCCCGGTAGAAAGATAGAAATCGTGTTCGGGCACCGTACGGTAGGGACTATACTCTATATATACTATATCCCCATACCTCTCCTTCTCTTCAAAGATGGGGAACTCCAAGCCATCAACATTTGGGAAAACGTACCTTGATGCAAACCTATTCGAATTCGAAACAAACCTATTCACCCTATACCCCTTCACCACCTTTGGTTATTGTTATTTCTTTGCTTCTATTTCTTCTATCTGCTTTTTCTTCGTTCGATATGGTATACTCTTCTGCGGATTTAGAGTGAGATGGTGAGGTGAAAGTCTTTTCCTGACCCGCAAGCAAGGGGGCTTTAGCCTGACGCAAGTAGGCGACGCGAATCTATGGTTTCTATGTTTCAATCGGGCTTGGATGCGTTTGAAAGCCTCGAGATGACTTGCAGAAAAAATTCTTTCTAGGCGTAACAAATGGTCCATTTATTGATGGGTGAACGACGGGGATTGAACCCGCGCGTGGTGGATTCACAATCCACTGCCTTGATCCACTTGGCTACATTCGCCCCTACCCCCGCACTGGTTGTTGTCTCTATCTACGATCAGATCCTTTCTGAACCCCCCTATGACCGCTATCAAAGAGAATCTTTTTCCTATACTATAACTATAGTAACAAGTCTATTTATTGTTTTTTGGAATTAGGGGAAGCAAAGCTTCAACAAGTAGAAGCTTCCGCTTCAAACAAAGAGGTTGGGCTGTTCACTTCATTGATTTGACTTCACTTTACTTAAGATTAAAGATAGGGGCCGGGCGGGCAGTGAAGGCTCGTTTAGTAGACAGCAAGCTACAACTTTTACGAACAGCAAGCACATACCTACTCTTAAAAAAATGAAAAGCAGCAAGCGGAGCTTGAAGAAGCGAGCCCCCATCAGAGAAAGCCATTGCACGCTAGCCTCTTGTATAAGGTTCCAAACCTGCGCACCCCTAAACTACAAGCTTTGAAGCCCCTACTTTGTTGGGATATTGGAAGAAGCCCCTTTCTACAAACCTTTCTATAATATAAGGGAAGCTCTTCGAGCTTTCTTCGCATGCTTGAGCGCATTAATAGAATACATATAGATTAAGGCTTTACTTGAGTTTTCAATAAGGTAGGTTTCTTAAAAAAGTGCTTGTGCTAAGGGATTTCTCACTGACTTGTACAAGTCAGGAACGAAGTGCTCGACCGGAAGGGAGAGGGTTGAAGATGCTCGACCAAACAAGCAACAGCTGATAAGATAGGGGCGCGCGTTAGCGAAAGCCCCCTACTATAGTATAGATAGTCCCTCGCTCATCCGTTTTCTTGCTAGGAGAGGAATGAGAGCCTGGAACTAAAACAATTCGGGGGAAACATGGAATCGGTCACTATACTGGGGGGCGAGACATGACCGCGACTTAAGATTCAACGTTGAAAAGACTAAAGGAACGGGGGGAATGACTACCTGTAATAAAGTACAGGCTAATACGAGCCGACCAGAAGAAGCAAGGCTTAGATTACCAGATCCTGGACACAATCTTCCTAGAGATGGAGAGCCCCTTGCCTCGCCTTTTCTAGCCTCTCCTTCTTGCTTACCTAGCTCTTGTCTTAGTGTCTCTTCCTCTTTTCTAGGTTTTTTTTCTGAGTGTTAAAACAGTAGATTTTTCATTTGCCAATGAATTGGATCCGCCCCGATTCGATCAATAATGGGATTCTTGGCTAGAAGAAAGGTTCTGTGACATGGACGCTCAGCCCAACAAAACTCGGTCGGTCGGTTGGCCTACCTAACAGATGATAAGATTATCGATCGATTTGATTGAATTTTGAAAAGTCTTTCTCATTATTCAGAACAGTGGAGCTTTCGATCAAGATGTTCTCGCCTCCCCCGTTTGGGCTCTCGCTCGAATCGGAACCTTTATGCGTTGGTAGGCTTTCGAATCAATCGAATAGCCGGGCGACAATAAAAGAAAAAGTTTTCGCATGGGCTCATCATCTGATGCAGAACTGATTTCATAACCACCATCCATCACCAATCACATTCCACATCCCACTTCAAACTTATCGATTCCTCGGGTAGCCTCCTCTATAAAGGCATTCCAGCTTCAGAGGCAGGTGAGCCAGGTCAGGAAGGAGTTTTTTTACTGCTGGGATGGGGTCGGATCCTACTCGAAGCACTACACCACGAATAAGAATCTTCGGGTTGGATAGGCAGTAGAGATAGGAACTCCTATATGTAGGGCGGGCTTTCAAGACAGAGATGCACTACTCCATCTGGGAAGGGCTTTCCCTCATGGGGAAAGAGAAGAATCCCTTATTTAAAGGTAAGGACTGAAGGGAATAAAAAATTAATAGAAAAAATCCCTTCCTGGCCGACGGGACTCTATGTCTGGGTCTTATTCCATCTTAAACTCGGATTAGGAAGATTTAACTACAGATCAATCATAATAAACAATACAAAAAAAGAAATGGCCAAGAAAAAAAGGCAAGGGGAGATAGGGAAGAGGAGATTCAGGATAGTCACTCCGCTCCATAGATAGTGAACACAGATTCTTGTTTCATTTTCAATTCCTTTCGGGTCGAAAACGCAGGCTGCTGGTGGGGCTGTGCCCATTCTTTCTCCCTCTTCTTCCGCTTTACAACCAGAATAAGGAACCTTAGAATTCACCCTACCTGTCGATGAAAAAAAAGGATTTGAGAGGAGTGAAGCTGCTTGACCGAATAGGGCAAGGAGTGACAGCTAGCGGATCAGAAAGATTTTTATGGAATGTTCTACTCCTGCCCGAGCTTTCCGATCAACCAATCCCCTATTTAAGTTTAGGGACATCTCTTTGTTAGGTAGGGCCAGGGATCACTAATTAGTCGAATGAGCCCATCCCTCTGGCCTATCATTTATTGGTCGATCCGGCTGGCGGCTCCTGCATCTCCTGCGTCTCCATGGGGGCCCCGTCATACAAGTTGGTTGCTAGGAGTCCCTATAGTCGAATCAATAATCAATAGAAGTCCCAATAGATGTTTACTGACCTGGCTCTTCAATCGACGATCTACTGCTCCCTCTTAGTTGCAGATGCCCATACTTTGATTCGAAAGCCCTAGCCAGTGATGAATCCCCAGGAAGAGAGGACTATTTAATTCCTCCTCCCTTCAGTCCAGTTTGAACCCGTCCCAGCAACGAACACCTTCCTACTGCAAGGTGAGGCTCTGCCTTTCCCCTAGAATCCACTCCGGGTCGGAGGAGCAGCTAGTCCAACTTCTTGAGCAGCCGAGATATTGAACAACGAACATTTGAGCCCTAAAGACCTTGCCTCACCCTGAGATGAGAGGGAAGGTCGATTTGACTCGAATCCTGGACCTGATCTTTAATCCTACACCAGTTAATGATGCGATGGGAGAAGTTTTTATTTTGTCATTTTTTCATCAATGCTGGCCCAGTCGAGGCTCGTCCATGCCCAATCCCAATGGACAAACCTTTGATCTGCCCCTAGATCTATAATCCACCCGTCTTCCCCAGTCCCTGAAAGCCCTCCTATCCTGGGCCTAGCCCTCTTTCTCAACTTGAGTCTTAAGTTCAGCGGCTTTCATCGTTGACGAACACCTGCGCTAATAAGACAAAGAAGTGGGCAGTCTATGCCCTTTCATAAAACGAAAAGCTTTCAGTCCTTGAATGAATCAGTAACAACGAATGAGGGATCAAGAAACGGATAGGGAGGGGAATGGCCTATCAATTATTGGTGGACCTTCCCTTGAATTGAACCGGTCACGGAGCTCTCAATTGAGTTGTTTAGGTTCTGGAATTCCTTCTCTAGTTGGGGGTTTCGGTTCGAAGGTTATAAAATGTGGTGCGGGTTCATCTCTCTCGACCAGTTCAGGTTCAAGGGAAGGGTGATCGAGGGGACCCAGATATTAGATCTCTTCTCTATGGAGGGAGGTTGATTTCGTATCAAGAGTGTGTTGGGGAGGCCAGGGAAAGACGGATTGGATTGAGAGGCGATGCCTATGCCTCTTCTTTATCAATAGGATTCCCATCATTTGCAGTCTCCGGCGAAGGAGACAAGACAAGGGCGAGGCACCGAACATGTTCGATCCTCAACCTCCATCCGTCATTAGTAATCTCAATCCGCTTTTCCTATTCACTAGTACACTGCGCGCTACAACTAGTAGCCCCTTTACTAGTAAGGGAAAACGCTAGCGCGCTAGCTAGCTACAACTAGTTAGAACCCCTACTTTATGGGATATTGGAAGAAGCCTGCTGAAAAACAGAAAAAGAGAGAAGGAACGACAGGGAACAGTAAAGGGAAGAAAGGAACTGAGAGAACAGAAGAACTTGATCTTAAACAACCATATGCTATTTGAATATCTGCTTTTGACTTTGAGGGCTGGTTTCAGGAAATGAGAGCATTGACATGAAATCTGGCATATTCTCTTACCATTAATCAGGCTTTTCCAGATTAAGGAAGAAGCCTAGAAGGCAGAACTCAGAACCAAGCCCAAGGGCAATAGCAGACATTGTTGAATTAGCTGACAGAAGAAGCGAATGGTATTCTGATTGTTGTTCACCCAATCCTCGCTCTAAAGGCTAACATCCATTGCAATTAGGGCATCCTTCTGATGTATGAAATTTACGAAGGTAGAGATTTCTGTCTTCCTACGATCTCTCTTTTCAGAACAAACTCTGAGAGTCACCCGTCTCCTCTTCTTAAGAGGAAACGGGTGACTCTCAGAATTTGTTCTGAAAAGAGAGATCGTAGCTCTATCTCTTCCCTACATAGGGCCGGTTGACTCAAGTGGAGTGACCACCCCTCTAATTAATGAAGAGTAAGCATCAGATTCTGCAGGAAATGAAGAAAGACTATATAAAGGATTCCACCTCTTTATAGGATATTCAGACTATATAAAGGATTCCACCTCTTTATAGGATATTCAGACTATATAAAGGATTCCACCTCTTTATAGTTAAAATATAAAATTTTCAAAATATAGTTAATATTCATTAAAAATAATTAAATTAATTATAAATAAAATATAAACCGTAGACGAGAAAAGTGTAGCAGTAGTTCTTAGTAAAATTAACTTCCAAAATACTATACATTTATGCATAATTAATTTTATTTACCGTAACATTATGTGGTAAACCGGTCAGAAACGAAAATACAAATTCTATCAGTAGTTCAGTACCAAAGCTGGCGGCTGGGACGTTCGACGGAATAAAAACTGAAATTGCGCATTTTTCTTGTTTGTCTTGAAATTGTATGGTCCGAAATTTCAATCTTCGACTTTGAGCCTATTAAATCTAACGTCTGTCCACAAAGGTAACCAAACAGGGAATTTCGTAGGTGCGTGATGGACGCAATTCCAGAATCTGCTTCCAAAGGGTTAAAACGCCGGCGAGAGGAAGCAGACACCTGTGCCGATGGAACTCGATCACTCGGTGCGTAATTTCATTTTCTATTGTTCTGTGTTTTCATCGAACTTTCTCCTTATTCATATGATTCCTTATCATCGCAGTTCTGTGAATTCCTCAAGCAAATTCACTACTACTTTGATTTTCTTTGCTTTTTCGGCATTCTTTCTCCTTTTTTTTTTAATTTTCTTCCCGAGTTCTCCTCAAGTAGATAAATCCGAAATGCAGAAGACGATCTTACATTCAGTGATACATTAGTAGCGCTTCGGATAATGCGAGCTCAGTTTCCGCAAATCGAGAAGGTTAGCTATTTAAAGAGTTGGTGTTCTTCTGATTAAAACGAGAGATTTGAGAATTGCCGCAGAAATGAAGAAAATGCTCAGATTGTCTTTTCTCTATGAATGCTATGTCCGTCATGGCTTTTCTTGTACTTAAATTTTTGTGTTATATGTTTTCAGGTTTCGGTTCAGCCGTTTATTTTGAAGTCACAATTGTATAGCAGTGTCAAGGACAGAACACAGGTGGATAGGGAATTAGAGGTATAGCTCTCTTTCCACTGAAGTCTTTGAAATGTTCTTGCATAGGAATATGAAATTTTAATGATATCAGATTTAAATTCGATAAATGGCACAGTAAATCTCAGTGCGTTAGCTGGTCATGTACTTTTCACTATTTATAGATGATACTATATGTGATATGTCTCTAAGTTGCTTGACAATTGCATTACTGGTTATTCATTGGTGAAGGACTCCGAATGATAGTTTTACATATAAACAACAAATTTAGGTTTTTGCACTTGGCTATTTATTGTCTGCCTTACAAACCTTCCTCTTTTTCTTCTATTTACATGGTTTATTTACTACAAAAGTTTAGTAAGTTTTTTAAATTTCTGGAATTCAACATGAAACAAATAAGCCATAGAGTTGTATGTCCTTATGAATTTCCTTTGGAGCTGCTTGATTTATTGGAATCTAGGATACACAGATGTTAGATACTAAGGTTTTGGATGCATAAATATTTAAGATTCTCATGTTTGTTTGGTGTGACAATTAAAAATTATCAAAGGAAGAGGACAATAGGTAATTTATGAAAGTTGGCAAAACCGTTTAATTAGTTGGGTGAAAATTTTAGGCTTCCACATATTTTCTGAGACGTCAGTTACCTGTAATTACTTGAGAAGGATATTGAATGCTGGTGTTGTAATCATATACTTATGTATTAAACACAACCAAGCATCTAACATACTTGGGAGTCTTAGATTCCTGGATGAAGATGACAGTGTATAAATATTCCATAGTGTTGTTTTCTTCCCTAATCTTGCTTGCATCTACACTCTACGCTTCTGGGTTGCCTAACTTATTTTCTGGAGTCTTGATGGAATAATGTAATCATGTTTCTCTTTTGTGCAGTGTCTGAAGAGGGATAAAGTTCTACGCATTTTCAAATTGAGTACTGGACAAGATGACCATGCTATAATGTTTTTGAATGATTACTTAAATCAGGTTGGTTGAATAGATGGTATATAGTACAATAAAACTGTCATCCCGAGAATATTTACATTTTCTTTTAGTCTCAAGAATTTCTGGTTGGTCATAATGTCAACTGTTCCTAGTAATTCAAGTGGTACTGGAATGCCCTCATTTTGGATTCTTTTTTTCTGAAGTATATTGCCTATCTTTTGATCCAGTGAAAATTCTGAAAGAATTTTTATGCACTTACATGTATATTTTGCTTAATCATTGATGCATAGATAGATCATGTTGTTAAAAGAATGGATAACAAGAAGCGAGGGGAATATGAAGTTTTTGGGTGGTTCAAAACGCATGTTCTTGATTCAAAGCTGGAACCAAGCATTGAACACCAGGAGCTTGTGAGTGAGATTTCTGAATCAGGAGATGCTTACATATTTCTTACTTGTTTCCAGTTTTTCTCATTACACTGTCTACTCATCATAGTTCTTTATAATTTTGGTAAATTTTCTGAATGTTAGCAAATATACTGGTGATTGGCATATCCACATTAGTTAAAAAAGTTTATCAGCTCAAACATATTGGTCAAAATACACTCTCGGATGAACTTGGATTCCCTTTACTTAATAATGAACTATATATATGTATGTATGTATGTAGATATTTATGCAAATATTTGGTCATTAAAGTTTCACTTATGTTTCATTTTACTCCCAAAAGTTAAATGCTCAAAGTTTCAAAAAGAAAAAAAGTTTTAAAATGGTCAATATTGTCATTTTCTCCTGACAACTTTACTACTATAAATGTTCAACGTGGTACTACACATGGTTTTATGGGCTGAATAAGGTATTGATGTAGAAGCATAGATCCCAATCAGAGCTAAGCTACACTGTTTTGCCAATTCCATCAGTTTAATGCTATTTTTCTTGTTTGCTGAAGAGTTTGAGATTTCGGTTAAACTGATAGAATTGGCTATAGTGTAGTTCAGGTCTCAGCTAGATCTGAGCTTCCACGTCAGCATGTTATTCAACTCATAAAGCCATGTGTGATTCTAATATGATGATATTGAACCCCTTTTGAAACTCTGAAGAGTATATGATCCATCTTTAAAACTGAGGACCATATAGAACCAAAATAAACTTTTAGGACCAAAATGAAACCTGATGAAACTTTAGGGACTACATTGAAACAAAATAAACTTTTGGGACTAAAATGAAACTTGAGTAAAACTAAGGAACTAAAATGACACTAGCGTAAGTATTAACATACAATTTTCAATATTTCATTATAGGAAGTGATTTTCATTGATCTAACAATTGGATTGGAAGTAATACTATTGATCTTTCATGCCAAATTTTATAAAAATTGGATAAGTGTGCATTCTTATAGTTATTAGTTTCTTACATTTGAAAGGTATATTGTATGTTTTTTGGATTTATGGATGGGGTAAAAAAACAACTTTGTAATAATGTCAAACGTTGTGAGGATGATATTCATGATAAAAACTTATAAATCTATAAAAAGTTATTGAACGGTGCAAGAACAACTTTGACTGACATGTTGTGAGTATATATGTGCGCATGCAGCAGGATAATTTATAGAACAGGTTTTCATAATCAGTATGGTACCTTTTGCTGCAGTGCTCACTCTTGTCACTTGGGGGGAGGGTAAAGGACAGTGACATCTCCCTTTTAATGAATGCAGGCATCCTTGTAAGTA
Organism: Biancaea sappan; assembly: GCA_037074585.1. Classification (NCBI taxonomy): domain Eukaryota; kingdom Viridiplantae; phylum Streptophyta; class Magnoliopsida; order Fabales; family Fabaceae; genus Biancaea; species Biancaea sappan. The sequence goes on along the minus strand of CM073492.1, from coordinate 8,159,816 downwards.
AACTAGGAATATGAAACATTACCCATTTTGTTTATATTCTGTTTTGCTGTAGTTATGCTTGTGTTGCTATAGGCTTATAGCTCTCTCAATGTACACATAAGTCAAGTGTTTAAATGATAACATAAGAGGCACCTATAATTTCAAGATACTTCAGGGTGGAATGACTGTATACTTGAGGGTAGTGAACACAAGTCTAATTTGTTTGTGCTTTGATATTGGGGAGCTTTAATCATACAAGCACAAATAAGTCCAACACAAAGTAGCATTCAGTTCTCTGAAAGTATGATATAACTGCTATATAGTAGTTTTATCAACTGTTTAGAGTCAAATACTACTCGTAGTGCTCATAATTTTTGAATGAAGGTTTAGAAAAGGAAAAATCAGTTATCTTGTTCTTAGTTCCTTAATGTACTCGATATGATTCTTATGTCATTCTTATGTTATGTAGTTTTCTTTTGGCTGTTTCACCTTATATCTTCTGTCCATGGTTGTGTGTAACCCTAGTACATACTTTTCAGACTCGGCAACTTATTGATCCAAGCATGTATTGGTTTGCAATTCCAAATATTGGCTCAATACTTAAGGGCCTTACTAAGGTATGAACATTTTATGCTTAGTGCAGGTTGATAAGAAAGATATCTTGCTATAGGCTATAACTATAATTACTGACCCTGATAAATGAACTTTTGAGCTCATATCACCATTTTTACAGGCTTGTAGATTCTTACTAATTTCACTGAAGAGACATTTTACATTATAAGCACCTGTTTGAGATAGATATAATTGTGGTCTAACATTACTGAGCAGAGCTTGAATAGCTTACGTGCTCATCAAGTATAAGTAATTGCGGACATATTCAAGTCCAACTGAACTTTGATTGCTGGAGAAATTTATTCTTTGGAGTGGATGGGAGGAATTTATGTGGGTTGTGTTCATTCTTTTTGGTGGCGATTGATTTGGGTAGTCACTTGGAATTGACAGTATCTGAAAGTTTTATTAGTTTTACATATTGTATTCTGATATTTTTTCTGATGAGGACATGATTTTGAATTATGGGTTCCATTTCTTTGAAGAGATTGAGATGAAATTGTTTACTTTGTTGTGCAGGGAAGAAAGGAAATTATGTCTCTTCTCAACCGTCGTAAATATAAAGAGATGATGTTAGTCTCTTTGGAAAAGAAGCGGCTGCGAATGTCTCCACTTGATATGAGGTTTCATCTTCGTGATCTGATTGGATCTGGTCATCTTGAAACTGACTCAACACCAACTGGTTTAGTTGTTCGAGTTTCAAAAGATTAGGATTCTAGAATGTCATGATATATTTGGATCTACTAAATGATTTGGCTGCCCATATTATGGCTTCAAATCTGAGATTTCTCGTGCTTGGATACAATTAGTTTTTACCACTTTAAAAGGCAATATTTATATGAGACTACTCTATCGGTGAAACTACAACCAGTGTTATCCAGGGTTCCTGGTTGATCAAGAAAACAAGTCATAGATATCAGGCGATCCCGTTAGCCTTTCATCGACAAACAAGTAGTTAACATGAGTCTCTTCTTCTCTAGGTCTTATATTGTGCATAATATTCTTTTAGGTTTTATCTTTAATTGTTAACTTTCATGTTGAATTAAAATACTTGCATTCATATATAGGTGATTGGAAGCCATCTAGCTAGGTTAGTACTTCTATCATTTTTTGTTTTGTGTGTGTTGGGGGGGGAGGGGGTGTGTTAAGTTATGTAATTTATTAGGCAAGTGAATTATTTGTAGGACAGAAGATGGGTGTTAAGTTTTTTATCCTCCTTGTTTTTCTATTCAAGAAGTCATGTATAATTTTGTAGACAGATTTTTTCATTTATGGTACAAGTGATGTTAGTGATGCTGATTGATTTATTAATCTTTTATTTATTTATTTTTTTTTGTTGGGGGGGGGGGGGGGGAAGGGGTGGCGGGGAGGGGTCAGTAATGTGATACAGTTCCCGTATGTCAAAAAGGTGGCAACAAAGTCCTTCACGGAGATTGAAGGTATAAACTATTATAGAGGAAATTAGAAGTATTATTAAAGAGATTGGGAATAATATCTCTCGAAACGACTTTCCAAATAACTAACTTCCTATACGTTTGCACACATTGACCCAACTCTTATTATTCACTGTTCAACTTACACAGCCATGGGATCTCGTATCCCTCAGAGCCCATTAGAAGCTAGACGACGAGATTAGTGTTGATAATTTTTTGTATTTCATATAGTTATCTGTGGCTCTTGAAGGGCTGCAGTATGTGCATGCTTTTGTTGTCTCCCTTTTGGAGGCACCAAGTGGTGACCTTGTTAAGCAGTTAATGCTTACCGAACTGTAGGTCCTTCTCCTAAGCAAAGGGCCTGGTTAGGACCTATCTTTTTGTTGAGTTCTATTTCGCAGGAAACGGATTGGCTGTCTGGCTTATGAGACAGACATGGTACCTGTCGTAGATCTGACCATTCATTTTCTTTTTTTCAGATCTTGACTGTCCGTTAATATTATAATTTTATCTTTAATGAGCGGTTAGAATCTAGAAAAGAGAAAATAAATGGTCAAGATTTGGAACAGGTACCGTGCTTGTTCCATAAGTCAGACAGCCAATTTATTTCTTATCTTGCAAGACATTGGGTTGCGTGTGGCAACCAGATCCTTTTACGTTACTTATTACATTTTTTTTGAATTTTGTTGATCTTTTAAAGAAAAAGGTAAAATTCAAAACAGTAATTTATATTCGATTGCTAGTCATCACTATTATGGTAAATGTATCTTGGCAGTCAGTGATAATGGAAACTATAGTTGCAAATAATTGCGAGTAAAATTCACCGTTTTGTTGTTCTTGAGTTCTTGATAGGAGAAAGGTTCAGCATAAAATGAGCTTCAGACAAGTGGTTACTCTTAAAACTGTCTGATTTTAGTAGGTTTCATCTTTAATGGCCAACAATCAGCTTGTAGAATCGTCCCTGGAGTACCAAACCTTAGTATCCGAAAACAAATGTTGAAGTTGATTAATATTTCGTTAAAAATATTTAGTAGTTGTTATATATTTCAAATGAGTTATATATGTTTAGCATTCAGCTGTGTTTTTTTTTTTTTTTTCAGGAAGTATCAAATCAGGATATAATGTTACATGACCGATATATAACAAAGGTGAAAGCGCAAAGCAGTTGTAACGTGCAAGTTGAGTGTTCTCTACGAATTGAAAATTTAGTTATCATTGCAATGATTGTGGCAAAAGATACCTGAAGGCAATAATACCTTTGACAACCACCCCCCCCCCCCCCCAAAAAAAGAAAAAACAAAAAAACCCATCTCTCATGTTGAAATAATTAATCCCAATTGGAATATTACTTGGAAGCTGATTGTCTTCTGCACAATTAATAGCGTATAAATTAGTTTGATCTAATAATTTTTATTTATCAAGTATTTTTTTAAAAAAATTTATAAATACTAAATGATTTAATAATGATTGTAAACATAATAATAAATATAAAATAATAATTATAATTTAAAAAAAAATAAATAAGAACCGTTAAATCAAAATTTAACGGCTCCTAATGTCTCATGTGCGCAAAAAGCTTTTCGCTTGGATTTAAGAAAGAGTTGCTTAGATTTATCCATGGTTTACTTATTCCTTATCCCGAAAATCCTATTTCTTACAAAATATGATTTGTTTTGTTTCTATTTTTTATTCTTATTCTTTTTAATTATAAAATTCTATTTTTAAATATATGTTATATATACAATTTCTAATATAATTTATAACTAAAAATATATCATTTTTCATGTTCTTTGGAGAGGTGACACACAAGCGATCGATTTTCTCTATTTCTTTATCTCCCTGTGAATCGTATGTTTGCAACAACAGGGACAGAATTTTCTCAATTCTAATCAACTAGGCGTACTGTGTCGATTTTTTTAAGTAATATATCTGGAAATACTCGTTGATTTCTTATTAACACTGTTTCGAACACAACTGGTACATTCCAAAATAACCCTTATTCAAATATCTTTATCCTTGGGCCGTAGGTCCTGGCACAAGGTTAGAATTCTAGCTCTTACAGAGTGGTATCTCATTGATGGCTCGGGCCCCCCGGAAGGAGGCCTTCTTCGCCCTCCACCTAAACTGCGCAGGAAAGGCTCAAAGCCAATCCCAGCGAATAATGAAGCTTCATAGGGTCTTTCTGTCCAGGTGCAGGTAGTCCGCATCTTCACAGACATGTCTATTTCACCGAGCCTCTCTCTGAGATAGTGCGTAGATCGTTACGCCTTTCGTGCGGGTCGAAACTTACCCGACAAGGAATTTCGCTACCTTAGGACCGTTATAGTTACGACCGCCGTTCATTGAGGCTTCGGTCGCCGGCTCCCTTGTCATCAAGTCACCAACTTCCTTGACCTTTCGGCACTGGGCCGGCGTCAACCCCCATACAAGGTCTTACGACTTTGCGGAGACCTATGTTTTTGGCAAACAGTCGCTTGGGCCTGGTCACTGCGACCCCCTTTGTGAGGAGGCACCCCTTCTCTATTTTGCCGAGTTCCTTAGAGAGAGTTGTCTCGCGCCCCTAGGTATTCTCTACCTACCCACTTGTGTCGGTTTAGGGTACAGGTACCCTTTTGTTGAAGGTCATTCGAGTTTTTCCTGGAATTATGGCATGGGTTACTTCAGCGCCGTAGCGCCTGGTACTCGAACATTGGCTCGAGGCATTTTCTCTACCCCTTCTTACCCTGAAAAAGCAGGGGCACCTTGCGTCCTTGAACCGATAACCATCTTTCGCTAACCTAGCCTCTTCCGTCCCTCGGGACCAACAAGGGGTAGTACAGGAATATTCACCTGTTGTCCATCGACTACGCCTTTTGGCCTGATCTTAGGCCCTGACTCACCCTCCGTGGACAAAGAAATTCATAAAATATACAAAGAAATTCGACCGCTTCCTACATATTTTATAACCTCTCCTAGAAAAAAACTTGTAATACTCACTCCATTTGGAATTCCATCAATTACTCGTCTATCAAAAAAATAATTTAGTTTAGCTAATTTTTTTACATTATTAATTAAAGATATTCTATAAAAAAAACATCTATGTAACCACGATTATATGACCAATTATATATGATATTTCTTATTTTATTTGCAACAATTTTTTTAGTATTTCTTGACTACGATTGAAGATGAGGTGTTTGTTGTGAAGCTTGGCTTTTCTTTTATTTCTTTTTTTTTTTCTTTGAAGGTGAGGTTACTCATTCATAATTCTTTGTATATTTGTTATCCTTCACTATAAATAGAATATGTATAAAAAAGTAAAACAAATAATCATGCAATATTGAATTTTAAAAAATATGCATTTTTAAAATATTATATATTTATTTTATTCTAATTAAAAAATCTATATATTTTGAGTAACTTATAATACAAAGATATTAGAAACGTCAATCCCGCTCGTTTAACGAAAGGAAGAAATTAGAAACGATTCGTTAAGTGAGGAGAACGAATGGTTGTTTATAAAATGGAAAAATCTGAAGGACTAAAATATATCTAAGCTTTACAATTATTTTTCTAAAAAAATAATAGAAATATCCCGTTAAAGGGTAGTCCCCAGTTAAGTGACACGAATGTGGGCTTTGCTCAACTCCAGTGAAGTATTTTAAGGAGCGAAGTCTCTCGTCGGATGACGTGGTAAACTTTTACTGGGGAGGAAGAAAACTTGTAGAGACGTCATAGCTTTTGTTGTTGATAAATGATTACTTCCGCTATCATTAGTTTAAATGAAAATTTAAAATGTAAATCAAAACCAAACTTGAATGGACCTGCGAAGCCTTACAGTATTTAACAAAACAGATGAGGAATATTCTCCTATACACACAAAGACGACGGACTGACGACCCTTTTCTTCAGCCATTAGAAAAATATTATCACTGTTAATTCCAGTCATGATACCCAACGCCATATAGTTGCTTTGTTTTATTTATTTTTGCGACGAGTCTGCTCTGAATGTGGAGGCACCTGCAATATTTTTCCTTTTTGATATATCACGTGTATTTTTTCGTTGTCATTGCTAATTTTTTAATTTCAGTTAGAGCTCTAATGGTCTTGGATGATTAGGATGTAAGTTTATTAATTATATATCTTACGGATTAGGAACTATATATCCAAGTATGATAACATATTTTATTATCATTTATAGTATTGAATTATTGATACTTTACTTTATTTCATGGAATTTTTTGTTGGATACAGTTTGCTTAATAAGGTATTAAATTTTTCAACATCATCTGATCAAAATAAAATAGGTGAATTTCACTCCGATTAAACTATGCTGAACATACAACACTCAGTAAAAGAGCTGCCATCCTCATGATCTGAGTGGCTGATTTTCTAGCAATAGCATAATCCTAACATTGATTAGAGATTATGTATGAAAGTTATCAAGGATTAAATATACGTGACACGTTATTCAAAACAGATCGCAAAAACAAAGAAATATATACTGTCTGGTTGGGTTCTATTTTTCATAACAATTTTGTTTTAAAAATTAAAAAAATATTTGGTTTAATATTTTAAACAGATTTAATTTTAAAATAACTTGTATGACAAAAAATGAAGATATTTTTATCTGCTTTCAAAATATTTAAAAATATTTTTTCCCCAATATGACAATATTTCATTAAGCTCTGTTTAATTGGTTATCCGTCCAAAAGTTTTTTTTAGTCCATTTTATTTTCTTTAAAGTGTATAATTATGCAAGTACCATAAAAAAGTGTGTTACATCCATGTATAAAATCATTTTTAAATAATTTATGTAGTTAAATTAGATAAAAAAAATTAACCAACTCAAACCATGATAATTAATATATTTAAATTGTATTTACTTCTATTTTTTTCTTCAAATGTTATAATTAATCATTTTTATTGAATTTATTATAAAATTTTGTACAAAATCTTTGTATCAAATAATTTTTAACTATTTTTTTCAAAACAAATATCCCAAATACATATTTTTAAGTTTTAAAATTGTTGTTTTGAATAAATTATATTGAAATTGTTTTTTTAAGTTTTCAAAATTAATTTTCAATTTTTCTAATACACCCTTATAAGTGCGCTTGGTATTTGCATTATAATCTCCATAAATTTTGTTTGAGTGAGATTGAGTCAGAGGAGCTAAGATAATATTATAAACAACGAAGATAATTGATGCAAGACTTTGACCTATATTATTTATATAGAACGTTCTAATTTTTGAAACATTTAACTTTTCGTGGAAGTTAAATACATAGAAATTTGGACAGTTAGGCAGATTAGCGACATTAAGAGAAGATTAATTGGTTTTTTTTTAAAAAAGAAAAAAAAATGCTGACATGTATGATCGTGTACTTGTTGCATTATTAGTGGGCAGCTAGCTTAGTTCAGATCAGCATGTTTCCACTTATATGACAAAACTAAATAAATGCAAAGTGCAGCCTTTAATTTCAAAAAAGAAAGATATTTCGAGGTTATTGGTTTAATTAGATTATCCTAATTAGTATTAAACTATATAAATTATCCACTATATTGATCTAATCATCGAACCTCATGATATAGGAATTTTTTATTATGATTATGAATATGTGGATAATGTCTTCGAATCTTCATGCGCAAAATGCTTGGTAAGTAGGGCACTCTGCATTCGTGTGAGACTTAAAACCATAAATGAGTTAAGACCTTCTAAGTTCATGTTGCTAAGGGATGTTTGATTTTATTTTTTGAAAACAGTTTTAAAAAAAAAAAGTTTGACAAAAGTGTTTTGTCTTTTAATTTTTAAAAACAAAAAATTTGTGAATGTGTTTTAAAAACAATAAAACGGGAATAACTTAAAGATGTTACGTACTCATTTTTTTTATTCATGTCAGTTTTGTAATTTTGTGATGTGTTTTCTCTATTCATCTCCTTCTCCTCTTTCTCTTCTATTCTCCTTTCTCTCTTCTTTCGCTTTCCATCCTCTTATTCTCTCTCTCTCCTCTTTTTAAATTTAGATAGGATAATAATATTCTCTCTCTCTCATTCTTCTCTCTTCTCTCTCCTCCCCCTCCCTTATCTCTCTTTCTCTCTCCTTTCTCCTCTCTCTCTAACATATTTTTGTTTTTATATTTTTAAATTTGCTTTCAAAACAAGTTTTTAAAACAAATTCTTCTATTTTTTTGTTTTTAAACATATTTTTTAAACAAACTAATCAAATAATTTTTCCTGTTCTTTTGTTTTCAAAACTTGTTTCTAAAAACAACTCGGTGGTGTCGCCTTATTAATTAATTAGTACTACTATATATATGCTGCGTCCTTCCAGCTAAGCTATTAATTAATTACTTATCGATTCATTACAACACAAAATAAATTTATTGGATATTCCTTATATTTGCATAAATGTTATTATTTTGGATTTGTCCCTCACGCTCTAAAGTCTACACCCCCACCAATCATCGCGTTTGAATAGGTTGCACTCTAAACAATTTAGTTGGACAACCGGTCGCTGTCTCTAATTCAAAGAAATTAAATATTTATATGAAATGAGAAGTTAACTAACAAAAGATTATCTTAATTTAATTAAAAAATTTTAGTTTAAATCTTTAAAAATACAGTTGTATTAAATTTATTTCTTTAACTTTGAACTTTAATAATTAATTTTCGTGACTTATATAGCTTTTCTATTAACATTTTCGTCCAAAAATCCGATTAAGTTAAACTGAATCCTTAAAATTTTCACGTTTTCAAATTGATTCACATTGAATGTCTGATTCTGTGCCTTTCTATCTATGTACACAATCAAGAGGTGAAATAGGGATATATTGGATTTTTTTTTTAAGGCCTCAATATATACCGTGCTGATTGTTTAGAGATAACATGAAATGGATATAATCTCACGTGAAAAAAGTTCGATTTAATTTCTGAACAAATCAACCAACACACATTGTTGCTTATCAATCACCATATGCATCGATCTCGCAAATGGATTGGCTTTTTTAAAACCAAAAAAGCACATCAAAGGCCAGGTTGTGCTTTATTAATGAAGCCAATATTTGCTTCTAGAAAGGTACATGCAAAAGTTATAGTAATGTGATATTATTGGACAAAAGAACCCTCAATAAAAATAAAAAGGACAACCATACCCCCAGCCACCTTTTTTATCTTCTCTTTTCTTCCTCTTCTTTCTTCTTTTTCAGTTTTTCTATCTTACTTTTTCATTGTATCATTGCATTTGCATCTCAACAAAAACCGAAACAAAATCGAATTCGATCCCTCTAGTTTCGAATCACAAAACAGACTCATAAACCAAATCCATAAGAAATAGAAAGAAGAAAGCAATGTAGTGAAAATAAGAGAGAATTTTAAACACAGAGAGAGAGAGAGAGAGAGAGAGAGAGAGAGAGAGAGAGAGAGAGAGGGATGTTATGTTACACATCAAAGAATAAGACAGCGTCGGGAATATCACTGTAAGCTTGTCCTGCACCAAGCAGTCACTTGTCCAACCTTGCAACAGAGTCACAGACACAAGAATTGTCAAATTGTTTCCGTTGCGATTTTTTTTTTTTGGGAATTCATGCAATTTAGAAAGGAACGCCATATTTCCTCAACTTCGATTCTTCGAAGGACCTGCAACGATGCTTTTTTCCGTTCATTCTGTCTGTCACAAATCTGAACGAAATTGAAAATTTAGAAATGATTTGTTATATCTCCTGGTATCATCAGCCCTGGGAACAAAAACAAAAAGAGGAAAGGAATTTCAGTCAATTGAACCCAAAAAAAAAAAAAGCAACATCTAAAAAACTCTAGTTAACTTCCAGATACAATCAATTAAATGTCGAAAAATACTTGATATAATAAGAGAGTAATAAAATTAATTATAATTATAATGGATACTTTCTCATAGAGAAATTAATGGAGTATTTTTGTCACGAAATTAACGTAAAAACAAAAAATATAAATAGTGTGACAAATATAGAATACACGAATTTAACATAATTTAGTCAATATGACTTATATGTATAAATAAAAAAATTTCTTATATTTTTTTTGACAAATGTTTGATGTACTATGAGAAAACTAAATTAAAAATATATATTATAAATACATAACTGTTTAAACCGGATCGATCCATGAGTCTAAGTTTTTCTTTTTTCAAATAGTATTTTTAAAAAATTAAATTAATTCATAATTTAAGTGATCATATAATTTAATTCGCTTAACATTTTTTATAAAATAATAAACCTAAAGAACCTTTCAATCTGTCATAGTCAGAATTTGTTTTAGAATAAATTAACCGATATGATATTGACATAACTTTTGTATTTTAAAGGATGAAATGAAACACTTCCCGTAATGAAATTATGAAATGAAATTGGAGTAAGTTTTTGGTGTCATTGTTTTACCTCCTTCTAGCTAGCTAGCTCGAAACCTAAAAAGTAGAGTTAGATCGATGTAGACCTAAAAGATTGAGACTTTTCGTCATTTAAGACATGAGACTACACTTATAAATTATTATATATATAAACCAGAGTTGTTAACCCATCATCAATCATCATATAGGTATGGCTAACTTAGAAAATCAATCAAACTGCTTGAGAACTAATTATCCCACCATTGTAGATGTGTAGTTCGAATTAAAGGGTTATACCCAATAATGGATTAATTGAATGGAAGCCCAATAATTTAAGAATCTTTGATTGATATTTGATAACACATACTGATGATTGATTATTACCTCTGACAATAATTGTTTTGATTTGTCAATATTATGTGGACAGCCAAACATGACCTCCAACTTTCCCTCTCTTGCATATTGCTTGGTGCATGCTCTTTCTATTGTGATCTATCACTCGTAAAAGAGACACGGATTGGCCTTATTTCTTCATATACAAAATTTCAAATTAACAACTTTTCATTAAGTTTATTTAAATTAAATTCCAAAAGGAACATTTTCCGGTTAAAAAAAAGTTTGTCATACATTATTAAAATTGGGTTTTAATTACTGTTTAGTCTATAATTCAAGTTCAAAAACCTCTTTTTCTCTCTCTAGCTAGTATCATGGTTTTCTCCTGCAGTTGAACTGGACAAATCGATCTCAAGTCTCAACCCAGCGTCTAGATATAATTCCTACCTTAAAGATCATTGATTCTTAAAGGGCTATCACTCTGATAGCAACCATCTTGTTATCTATCATCATTGTTGAACAATAAGACGATAAAATTAAATATATATATCCCACTGATATTTATAATTAATAATATGATATGGATATGATGTTCATTGGCTCGAGATCCAATCGGAAGTTTAAAAAAAATCTCACTTCAACTTTTTTTTTAAGAAAAAAAAACAGAACTATAGGGAATTAAAGAACATACATCCAAGATTATAATAACAAAAAGAACGAACTAAACCGCAAATCTTAGTATATTGTAACAAAGTAACAAACCATACTATAGCCATCAAGCTACACAATCCAGTGCTAAAAAAAAATTTACCAATATCCTTCTCTTAAAAACCTGAATTGATTATTAGCTTTGCTTGGCATTGTTTATTTGTGCAACTAAGCTGTTTATTTTTCAATTGGTAACTTTTGATGCATGTTTTTAATTAGTATAGCAGAAGCAATTGTTGTGATTTTATTTCCTATTATTTAATTAAAAAAATTAGAAACTAAAAAAAATTAACCATCACATTTAAAATAATTTATATCCATTCAATTAATAGTAATTCTAGATTCAGATCTATACTAAACCCTTTTTTAGCAATTTAATTAATAATGTTTTTTGAAGGATTTGCCAAACTAATGATGAAAGTGCTTATGAAATGAGTTCGCTAAAAATGAGCTGTTTCTTTCTTATAGTGCACTCTTTAATAATAGAACTTCATATGAAAATAATTTTAAAATAAACGGAAATATATAGCAATCTATGTAAGTGCATGTGAGTGTTTACTACATAATACAAATTTTGCCTCCAGCTGTTGTTAAGGGGCATTCCATTAATATACAAAATAGGATCTTGCAAACCATGTAGATCTTGAGGTTTCATTAAAACCATCAAACATTCTAAATTTTAATTATAACTAAATAATGAGTACTGGTCCAGTAGTTCTTATTCTGTTGTTCTCACGGAATATGAAATAATGAGTACTTGTCCGTTAGCTACGCATCTAACATCAGCTGAATGGAATTTCGATTTGTTCAAAGAAGCTTATATATATAACCCAGCGGTTAGGTTAATAGTGAAATATATATGGTGTCAATTAAAATGATAAACTTCATTTTTTTTTTCCTTGGGGGCTTGCGTGTAGGTAATATATGATTTCAAAAAAAGTAGAGTTGGCAAAATAAGCTCAACTTGACGAGTCGGCCTATTTAAAATATGATCTAATTGTCCCGACTCGCATATTGACCTAATCTTTTTTTTAAAAAAATAAAATTAAATATATTCATTATTCAGATCAAATATTTGATTTCTTCATATCTCTTGACACTCTTTGCCGCTCTCATCTCCTCATATTTGTGGACTCTCATTCTCTCTCAATCTGTAACTCTCTTTGCCTTCTCCAACCTTCGTCTTGTCTCCCTGACCTCTGTCACTGCCTCCTCCGACCTCAGTCAATCTCACGCCTATGCTCTGTTATCTAATTTATCACTCGCGGCTCGCCTGACCTAAGATCTCTTTGTCGCTCCCCTTAGTTCTCTCAATCGTCTCTATTCTCTTGCCTCCATCACTCACATCGGTTGCTGAAGATTGTAGCAGTGCCAATGACTTCCTCCTCACTTGCACCTATGTTATATGATCTCTCGCTCATAACTCACTTGACCTAAGTTCTCTCTGTCACTTCCTCGATTGGTCGCCTCTATTCTCTTGCCTTTCAACTCCATAGGTTTATTGGCGATCACACTGTCTTCTCGTTCTTAGACTCTCACTCTCATGTTCTCTCACAACAAATCTTCAATATCAAGTTTAAAATAAATAAATAAATAAGCGGACTAGCCCGTTTAGCTTGCATTAAGATAACTAGGTTGGCAAATTACTAGCTCGCTTTGAAAGTGGGCTGACTTGCTGCAGGCTAACCTATACAAGCCGCACTGACCCACACTAATAATTCTACAAAAAAAAAAGACAAAAATGGTGCTGTTAATATATTAGCGTTGTCATAATATAGAATTTTATCTTAATAAACAACAATGGAAGATTTAATACATTTGAAATCTACTAGTTTATGTGTGGTGAAAATGTGCACACGAAAAGAAGAGTTTACAGGGAGAGTTGTCGTTCAGATTTAGCTTTCAAATAGTGGTAGCAATAGCATATCATTGAGAAGGGGCTACATACAAACAAAATTGGTATAGAGCTTATAAGAAAAGAGTTTAGCCAGCCTCACCAACCAAATAATGCAAGTGTTATTCAATTCAACTATCAATCAGCTGTTCCACGTAAACATGGTGTTTTTGTCATTGATTGGACCTATGTCGGTCTGTAATTATTTTCCCCTTTTTGAAAGAAAAAAAAAACCCCTCAAGCGATAGTTATGGTCATGCATGGCTTGGATCCATAATTTCGTTAATCCTAGCTTCAACGTCTCTCTTCTTCTTCTTCTTCTTCTTCCGTGTTTCCGTTGTTTCCTTCTTTTTCTGTGTCTCACTCTCATACACTTATTTGCGCCGTAAATCAGTAAGCTGGCATGTACTGCAAAGCATGGGCCTTCTGAATTAATTCTTATGCACCCTTTTTCTCTATTATCAGAGACGACACGTCGTCGATCGTCTAAAATGTGCTATATCTATATATATATATATATAACATATATGAGCCATAAAAACTATATATGTCATTTGCAATAACGCCACTTATATAAAGACACATGCAACGACGTCACTTAATCTTTCTCTGCATTTGCCCCTTCCAGACGCAGCACAATTATGTTATTTTTGTTCCTACACAGACTTGTCCAATTTTATGATATTATTTTTTATTATGTATTTTTTTTGTTTCATTTAGAGCTACATATAGCCCAACGCCCACGGTGCATGGTGTCTTCCATCGAGATGTCAAGCTAGCTATAATAGTATCGCAAATTATTGAAGTGTTTTAACTCATATATATTATTGTGTAATTTATATTAATTGGATTATCTAGTTTATTAATTGGAAATGTCGATGCTCGTGTTATTCATGTTGATGATTTATTCAATCATATATGTGATTGACGATGCTTATGCTTGTAGAAATCAATTTCCTGGATTTTCAAGCTATCACACAAGAATCTTCAGTACGCGGGTTCCTTTTTCCATAATTTTTATTTCAAAATTGTATAAATATATAAAATTGAAAGGGACGTAAAGTCTAACCTTGTGGGTCTGTCTGACTAATCATTTATCCACTTGAGAGTTGAGGGTGATATCTTTTTCAAATCAGTTTCTTTAGGTTCACTGTGTAAAATTCCTTCTGATGGTGGATCTCCCTACAATATTACTAAACTAAACGGCATGTTATATTACCTTTGTTGACAAATGACAAAGATTTTGATATAGTGAATCTTTAGCCACGTTCTTTTTCCATGTGCTATATGTGTTATTTTAAAGGATATGGATTTAATTTGGATACGTAATAATTACAAAAGAACTTTTACTCGTTAATCTACGATAATTTTTGATTGGGCAGTTATATATTAATTTGAGAAAAGAATGGTTAATCTATACTTTAAAGAAAGTCCTTCTCTAATTTGGGTAACTAATTAATATCTAAATCATCCTGATCACCAATTGCTTGCGTTCCATGAATTTACCTTTGTGGATAGAAAAACTTATGGATTAAACTCTGAAGTACATATATAATCAATCACCCAAAGCTTAATCATGTGATTAAAAGGGTAAAAATCTTATATATATATCTGTCACAGGCGAAAAAGAGAAGAGTTCTTTCTTGATGTCCAAGTACGAGAACTATTTTGCTTTTGATTTCTTCTAAAAGTAAGTTACTTGTTTTATGATAAAGTTGGGTAAAGTAATGGCCATATAGTCATATTAATTCACCATCTAATCAGAAAAACTGCAAAATTTTCAACAAAGTTCATAAAGTGAATTAATGACATATAACTTATCCCCCCCAAAAGAGGTTCGTGGAATCGAAGCACAAAAAGATTGCCTTTTTTTTTTTTAGTTAAAATTGTCGTGGAAACGTCACCTTAGAAAATTTATTATAATTGAGCACATTTTTTGGAATCCGAATATTATCTATATATTGGTGGTTCCATAGTCAAAGTAGTTAATCTCTTTCTCTCGATCTGTTTCCGTAGTTTACTTAATGTTAGTTGTCTCTGAGAATGTTTGTCAGGGTTAAAGATCAATGGAAATGAGAAGGAAGAAGAGGAAAAGGAAGAATGTTAACTAATTATTTAATTACCACACGAAAGCCTACAGAGAAGACTAATTAAGTTGTTAATGGAAAGTAATGAACTGTAGGTTATTACAAGCGCAAGCATGAAACAGTTACAAGATTTGCTTGTTATGCAAATCTTAGGATGATCATTGATATTAGGTCTTTCAATGTAGAAGGAAAGCGAAAAAGTAGGAAAATAACATACAAATAATATATGTGGGCCCTAAATTAAATATGGAGTGATGTTGATAAATGATGGTTTTGGTGGTCCACATGAAAGAATATACTTGGCCCAATGAAACTGGAGATTGCCAGGTGGTTTACCCGCTGCCTCACGCTGACTTGGCTGGATCCAATTGGTCAATGTTCATATGGACTGATACATACAAACCTTGAGACTCTGAATCATAAATTATAATTAAAGCCCCACTTCAAAACTCGGCAAATTATTAGTGCACAAGTTATGCAAAACTTTGTTACAAATTAAAGAAGAGTGTCGTTTTTTTTTTTTAATATTTCATAATCTGAAGAAGTGTTCAAGACAAGGATTAATAAATTGAAGATATTCAAACTAAGCTTAATTGAATCCATTTTATATTATATTATAATACAATCATATATATATATATATATATATATATATATATATATATATATGTAGAGAGAGAGAGAGAGAGAGAGAGAGAGAACTAGTCTATGTATAACTTAAATGGAATTAAAGTAGCAAAGTAAATTAGGCAAATTAAGGAGACACCCTCAAAAGAGTAAATTATTGATTTAGTCTTTAAAATAACATTGCTCAATTTAATCTATGAAAAATTATGTTTATCTAATAAATCCACCCATTTATTTATCAAATTGATTTTTAGCAATGACAAATTTTGATTTTTTATAATAATAATGATTTGGTAACAAAAAGAATTAAATTGAAATTATGCAATTTTTTATGTACTAATATTAAGTGACTTGAATATATGGTGATTCGAATTATGACTTTATTTTATTTTTTTGGAAGCATTACTCGAAATGAGAAAAATGACCTATTGGGTTGACGTGCAATCCATTGTATGGTCTGAACAGTTATATAAATTTTTTATATATGTATTTTGGTTTTCATCATGTAATTTGTTCAATTTTTGCCAATAAATAAGAAGAAAGTCTCTCTATCCGTATACAGAAGTCACACTGACTGAATCACACATTAAATTTGTGTATTCTTGTTTTTCTTCTGTATTTTTACCATGTTTTGTGCAATTTTTCTTGACAAGTAAGTTGATATATGTTGATCTTTCAGAAATTATAATTGAGAGAACTAAATATATAATTTGTTGAGATGAAATTAGTAAATCAGTAAGAAATAGAAGGGAAAAGAAGTGATTGGTGGGTTAAATAAAAGAGAAGAGAGGAATATGAAGGCGTGACTCATCGTCCAACATCATGCTGCTCTGCTCCACCTAACAAAAGTTCTATCCTTAGACAAAAGCCCTGAGCCTCACAATCATTTGTGTGTTATGTTTTGGCTTTGGTTTGCTTGGGACGGATAGTCATTATTTAATTTTAGAATAATCTTCTACGTCACCCCCTCCCCATGACGTGTACCTTCCTTCATCGTCTCTTTTACTCCTTTGATTTTGCCTTCACACTTCTAAACAACAACTTCTCTACACCCTCGCTCAATCATTTTCACTCTTCACACTACCTTCTTTTTACCCAATTCTCATTCATTTTAAACTTAATTACATTTTGTTCTCTTCAAATTTAACTAAATTACACGCTCGATCTCTCTCCTCCTTTTAATTTAAAAATATCAACTTCCTTATTCAACATTATTTATTATAGATTAATGTAGAAACTTGAATATTATGAGATATTACAATATTTAATAAAGAGCAAATTACTTATTTAGTCCATGAAAGACTATTAGTTTTCTTAAATTCTTAAAAAATTAAATGTTTTAATATAATTTTTAAAAGATTATATTTATTTTAATTTAATTATTTTTTTATTATTAAATTATAAAATTTACTGTTATTAATTTCAAATATTTGTTGATAGAAATTGTTTTTGACAAAAATAAAGACTAAATTAAAATAAATATTATTTTAAAAATTAGATTAAAACGTTTAATATTTTTTAAAGATTAAATTAAAATAATTATAATATTTTAGAATCAAATTAATAATACACTGTTTAATTAAAGCCAATTCATCTTATCAACAATTATTATATAGTGACAAAATCTTGACAGGGAGTTGATGAACTAGTGAGCTCGTTGATAGTTTTGAGTTTAACATATCCTGGTGGTCTTGATTTTTGCGAAACATATACAGTTCATTAAATAATTTGATTCGTTCATAGGTTAAAAATTTGAAGTTATATTAATTATTATCACTGTTTTCCCGACAGGATCATATATTAACTGTCTCATCGTCCATGCCACGTAATTTTAAAACAGGACCCCACTCATTCCCCTTAATTTCTTACATGATGGTGAAAAAGGCCCATCATTTCATCAACCGTCAAAGTGACCAATTTTACAAGTAATCCATGCACATAATATATACTAATTGTTTTTAATTTTTTGTTGATATTAATGTTAGATACTAAGTCTTCCCCTATTTTTTGTCACACCCACGATCATAGTGAACACTCTGATGACCTGCAGATCTTAGCCCTATTATTTTGCAGCTAAATCTCAATGTGCTATTATATGTAGATTAATTAAAACCATCTGTGGCCACTGGCCAGATAGCCAGGGGGGTCCACAGTCCAGTCATTAATTGCCATATGTACTTTTAATTATTATCAGTTTTTTTATATAATTGATGCTGTGACAAATACACTTTTTGTCCACACATACACTATTATTGCTCTCTCTTCGCATGCCTCGTCACTCAGAAAACAAAATAAAGCAATGAGAAACTGAGAACCATGATGCATAATGCATGTAATAAAATTCAAATTCAGATAAGGGTTCAACATGTTCAATGGGCCTTAAGGTTCTTCATCGATCACCCAAAGGGACCCCACATATAGACAATGGAGGTGTCCCACAATCGCATCACTACAAACTACAGTTCTGTCTTCTGGGATCCAAAATGCAACAGATGGGACTTCACCCATTTTTTTAATGAATATAATTCCATTAAATTTTTTAAAAAAATTATAGAAAGCTAAACTTATAAAAAAAAACTTGAATTTTTTACTTTTAACCATCATATCATTTTAAAATTTGTGTGTAAAGTAATAAAAAATATTTTATACAAATTTCAAAATAATTCAATTAAAAAAAAAATTGACCTATTGAGCATTCGAACTTTTTGTATCCTTACCCTAAATTTTATTTCCAGCTATCAATTTGTATTATTTCCCCCTCTTTTTCTTAGAGCAGTCTCGTCCATGTCCTGTGTATTATTTCCCCTGGTGAAGCTTCATTCTTAAAATCTACTTTTCTTGAGATAACTTAAATAACGGAGAAAATATAATATTCTTATGCTCTAAACACCAGTTCCCTAGCTTTTTAAATATGGTTTGTGACTCAAATAACATTATATATGGAGATTTTTTTATTGGGTTTGGTAATTAGTGATAGAAAAAGAGAGCCACTGGTCGTTTGTGGACTGAGAATTTTTTTTTCATAAGATCCATCATAGAGACAAAATTTGGACATATAGTCAGATAACGTATGGAGATTTTTTGGTAAAAGTTGATTTTATAATAGGTTGATTTGACAGTTATATTATTAGATTTTTCTTGTCCCGTATTTTTTAAATTAAATGTTTGCACTGATCTAATAAATAATTTAAGCGTAGATATTATATATATGCAAAAT
The DNA here is from genome assembly GCA_037074585.1 of Biancaea sappan. Classification (NCBI taxonomy): domain Eukaryota; kingdom Viridiplantae; phylum Streptophyta; class Magnoliopsida; order Fabales; family Fabaceae; genus Biancaea; species Biancaea sappan. The sequence continues at coordinate 8,140,588 of CM073492.1, read as the reverse complement.
AATCTCCAAAGTATTGAAAATAAGATGAAATAATTGATTTGGGACAATCACCCAATTTGATATATATACCTCAATAGATAAATCCTCCAAATTTTACCTAGCAAAGTAATAATAAAATCTTGCATATATGGTGAGAATATAGAAAACAGAAAATCAAAACCAAAGCTGGAAATTAAAAGTGTACGTTGGAATCTATGGCTGAAGATTTGGACCACGACCTCAATCTTTTTAACGAAATTAATGCAACAAAAGGTCATGAAAGTCATTAAATAAAGTAAACGAAAATAATTAATATTTAAAATATTCACCTTAATGGACGACCGCATATTCGATTATTTCCACTATATCACTACGTAGATTCTGTACGTCTCACACAAAATAAATCCCTGTTAATTTTTTATTCATCACCCTTAATTCAAGCCATTTCTTTGGCATATACAAGATATATAGTTTTGTTTGTGCAGTTCTTTTTTCAGGATTAATAGGCTTTTTATATATAATACAAATAAAAAGGAGAACTTTGGAGGGTCTCTCATTATTTTGCTAGGCCTTTTATCCATGAGTAGCTAGTACCTGTACAAATCAGCAGGGAATAGTCGAAGACTTAATAGTTAGAGGGATTTCTTGTAAAATTGGTTTTTCTTGAAACTTCCCACCATAAGTAACCAGTTACACAGCCCTAGCTGGAATATTATATTGTAAGAACTTCTACATGACAAGGTCTCTCTTATTCTTCAAACTCTATAAATATACAGGTGTTACCAACCTTTCTGCCTCTATACCTTAATTAACACTCCAAATACCCGGAGGAAGCATTATATTATAGCTCGAAGCTTATTCTGAGTTATAGATTACAATACTTCCATATATATATATATATATATATATTCCGTTATCAACACATCGATCTACCATACATATAAACCTCACTAAAAGTTTCAAAAAGATTCCAGCTTTCTTTCTTTGATTCTTTCTATCTTTTCTTTCTTTTTCTCTCTCATCAAGCACCAAAACCATGGGTCTCAGAGACATTGGAGCCTCACTGCCTCCTGGGTTTCGATTCTATCCCAGTGATGAGGAGTTGGTGTGTCATTACCTCTACAAGAAGATCTCAAATGAAGAAGTTCTCAAGGGTACTTTGGTCGAAATTGACTTGCACACATGCGAGCCATGGCAGCTTCCTGGTAATATATATATATATATATATATGTATATACATGCTTATATATATCTTCCTATAATTCTGTTCTTCTACTCTGATTCTGATCTTCTCTTTGTTTTCTTTCGAGATCAAGATTATTCATTCGTTGTTTTCTTTTTGTTCATTAATTGTAAGGGATGGAAAATAATCAGATAGGGGTAAAGATATAAAGTGGTTGTGCTGGTTTGTAATCTTTGAACTGAAAATTTAGGAAGGTGTGGGAACAAACACGCGAAAAAAATAATTAAGTAATGAAATTTCCACACAAGGGGCAGACAGACATGCCTAAGTGCCAAAGTTAACAAGGGATAGAGGCAGACAGATCATGCTTGCTTGTTTGCAGGAGAAGGAAGAGAGATAGATCAATAAAAAAGTACAATAAAATTAAGGAATCGAATTAATTAAAGGGGAGGGGGATATATCATACACGTATTTGTAGTGTATTATTAAGTTCAATCCTTCAATGATTAATTAAGGTTAATGCCAGCTTCTTGATGAACTCCATCTCTACCGCCCAATATTTTAATCATCATTCACTTCTTGTTTCTTCCATCTGATTAATATATGTGCAGAGAGTCTCAGCTAAATCGTTTTAAAATATGACTGTTTTAATTTAAATAGTTTGACACTTTTTTTCAAATAAAATTTCAAATTTAAGTTTTTGTGAATAGAAAAAGAAAAATATTGAGAGAATTTTATATTTTTGTGATTTAATCTGATTTAAACAAGATTTGGAACTTGTAAGTTTTCACATACTAGTTCAAAAAAGAAAGAAAAAAAGTCCTTAGGTACTTCCTTCTTGCTGTAACCGCGTAACGAGTACAGGAAGAACCGAAGAAATGCCGATGTCTTTTTGAGATCTGTCCTTTTCTGTATAATTTCGATCTACTGTTTTCGTACCCTTTTGGCTCCGCATACATCAATTTGCATAATATATAAATAATTCCTTTTTTAAAATTTCATCAGCAGTAAAATACAAATACTAAACTACAAACAATTACTTTAATTCCCCGACAGTGCCTTCTTTTATTGTTTTGATCAGATCATCCCATATCTTTGTAACTACTTTCTCTCTCTTAGCTGGGTTTATATATAAATACACACACACACACACACACACACACACACACACACACACACACACATATATATATATATATATTACTTACAAGGATCTTTCATTCTCATGTTCAAATATATACGTCGTCTCTATTCGATTGTTAGCTCAAATACTTGCCAAAACCGTTGCCACCAAACCTGCTTTCAGGGTCCATACCTATACACCTACACATGCACAAGCACCACAGTATAGGATTTTATACAATAACATCTTTTGGCTTCTTGTTCATCATGGGTTACGGCTTTGTTCATATTATAATTAATAATTTATTTTCAATTATTATTAACTTGTTCTTGTATAGTATTCATGAGCCGCAGTGATGTAATGAACAATAGATGGATAGCTGGCTATTAATTAGAGAGCCTGTATATAATTTGTCTTCAGGTTCAAGTAACTAAGTTGATTCATGCATATAATGATAAGTTGATAACTATTATTTATGATAACTAAGTTGACAAAGCAACACATTCTCACGAAGCAACCAAGGCTGATGTTACAACAGTGGTATTATTCTTCAATTTTCACCACGTCCATTTATATCATCAGTACTTGTCCACAGATGTTAATTACACTTTATGAATAGGGCACTTTCTTAGATTCGAATATTAGAACACAGTTTCTATTATAACTTTGGGCACGACTACCTAGCTAGGTGATTTTGACTCGTTAACGCTTATCTATATACATAATTAGAAATTGTATATATTCACTCTCAGTGTCAACAAAGAATAGCTTCTTATGTACACATGAAAAGATAGCTAGATAGATAGATAAATATATATAGTTGATATTTCTTGCGTAAATTAAATAGATAGCATTATGAAAGGGTGTGAAAACGGGTAACTGAAAGCAAAATAGAGAAAAGAAAAAGCAGGTTACGTAATTGACATAAATAGAAAACACCTCGAAACAATTCCAAGCACCAAAAAATGTCATCTTTATCTATTGGGAAAGGCTTGAAAACAGCATATGAATGTATTGATGAAGTAGCTGACATATGATGGTGATTCTACAATACCTAATTAATTATACCTTAAGAGACAAAGCTATGCATTTTATGTACTATATCTATCGTATTATACCTTAGTGGTTGTGTGTGTGTGTGTATTTGCTACCAAAAATGTGACTGACCCATATCGACCGTCGTCACTACTGTATGTGTATTATGCAGAGGTGGCTAAGCTGAACGCAAATGAATGGTACTTCTTTAGCTTCCGTGACCGTAAATACGCGACGGGGTTCCGAACCAATAGGGCGACGACATGTGGATACTGGAAGGCGACGGGGAAGGATAGGACGGTGATGGACCCAGTGACACGTGAGATTGTAGGGATGAGGAAGACATTGGTGTTCTACAGGAACAGAGCTCCCAATGGCACCAAAACTGGATGGATCATGCATGAGTTCCGCTTGGAGACCCCACATATGCCCCCTAAGGTTGGTAATTTATTCCCTCTTTTTCCCCTTCCATCTCTCTTTTTCAAACTTCCTCATCATTCTATATATGTATATATATTCTCTTACACATTACGCCAATGTATATATATATATATATATAAGCACAATACTATATATATGTGTAGACACAATCACACAATAGCGTGAGTAATTCTTACATATACGGCATACCATTTAAAACTTAATGAACTGCGCCGTATTCAGCCTATTAGATTAAGGTAGAGATAAAATTAATTAAGACTATATTAACAAATTTAGTCTCCGTAAGTTACATGTCATAAATTAACTGTTTAGCTTCTAAAAATTTAATTAAACACAATTTAATCCCTAAATATTATAAATTAATTCGTCAAGTATTGTTATTTATTCACTCAAAAATAAGTAAATATACAATTTAATTTTATATAATAACTAATATTTATAACGAGTATGTAATTTATTAGAACAAACTTGTTTAACACTTAAATTCAAGAACTAAATGATATAATTAAATTGTATCTTTTAAAGTCCAATATGTATATTTACTCTAAATTAACTAATTATACTTAGAAATTTTTCACTTGACTGATTTACATATTTAAATTGGCTGTCTAGCTAGCTAGTTCCTTAGAATGAATATGTGTGTGTGTGTGTGTGTGTCAAAGAATCAGTAATCAATTAATTAGTTGTTAATTAGTCAAGATTTAATAATAACAAGAAGAGGGTTTTTAAATTTTACCAAGCTTACAGAAAAAGGTCCTAGCTATTATTATGTCCAAGACTATTAACGTATTAATTAGACAGGTTTCCAATCTCGGTTTTCCATGTGTAGAGCTCAGATTGGCCTAATTCATTTAGATAAAAAGAGAGAAACAGAATAATAATAATAACAACAAAGAAAACAGATCTGAGCATCCAATCCCTTTGTTACAGATGTTGTGAGCGACGGAATAATAACAAAATTCGTAAGGGGGAAAGAAAAAAAGGTCACCGCGTATTTTAAGTGTAAAAGATAAAGCCTCTTTAAGCGTATATTGTGGGGTTCACATTCCTTTATATGCACTAATTAGGTCAAAATTTTGTTGATGATTACAGGAAGACTGGGTCTTATGTAGAGTTTTCCACAAAAGCAAATCAGAGAACAACACTAATGCCGCACTCATGTTCGACACCACTCCATCTCTATCTCCAACCTACCAAACCATCCCTGTTGGGTATAACCAACTTTCCTCCTCTTCCTCAATAAACCCAACCCTTCACCAAGCCAACCATCCTAATTCTCTCATGAACGTGCTTCAATTTTCTCGGGAAACAAACAACAGTACTATAACCGATCAGATTAGTCCAAAAGGTGATGATGATGGGTATGGGTTCTTATGGGACATGCATCTCGAAGAGAATAGCAGCTTTCAGAATGGCGTGGACGCAATGAGATCCTTCGAGGTCGATAACAATAGTATGGTCTTATTGTGAAGTGTTCATGTATATATGTAACTTCATAAGTGGTTCACATATGTTAAGTTACCAAAATTTGTTTATTTGTGATGTATTTATGGTGTTTGGCTTTCAGGGACAAGTCACGTGCTTTAATATTGGAAGTTGTCATAGGGTTGTGGTATACCTGTTCAAGTGCTTATATAGTCGATTAGGTTCTTTTTCTTTTTTTAATTGTTTTTGGGGTATACACTTAGGTTGTAGCGAAGATGATCCTTTATGTACAATTTGTTAATTTCTTAGTGTCAATTATTTACTCTTTCTATCTTCTTTTTTAATTTTATTCTTTAATAATTGTTTGTATCTTCTTTTTTTATTTATATATTTTTAATAATTGGTACTGTACATGATGCGCGTTCTGATGATATATTAACCAACATTCTGTGAGCCCCACATTTGAACTTGGCCAAAGTTAATTTAATGGCTGTTTTGATTGACAAATATGAGGAAGCAGATAATGAACAACCAATAATGCGCCTCTCCATTTATTTTAATATGGAAAATTTTCTAGTAGGGTAAAGAAGAAAATTATTATAAAGGATATAAAAGTCACCCTCCAAATTCGCTCAAAAGCATCCGTTAAAAAAAATCCTCAAAATAATATATGTATATTCCTTTTGTAATATCATTTTATAAATGTTTCATTGAATGCTTATCAAATTAAAATTTTATTTTTAACTCTTGCTAGTTATCATAATTACGCGCGCAGTGAAATCTAATATGTAATGAGGTTCGACTAGATTCTGAATCTTAAAAAGCTTTCCATAGATATATCGAATAAGATGATTCAAATCTTGTTTGTTCTCATAGTATTAAAAAATTTAAAACTATAAAATATCAATAACAATAATAAATTATGATTAACTGTTACTTTGATTATAATTTTTTAATTTTGTCTGTCAAGTGTTACAATAAACTAATGGCTTATATATTTATTGCGTGTAATATCTACTAGTCATCTGGTTGAGGTTCTAAGCGCAGCTAGGTTTTTTGGAGATTTTAAAAAGGAATAGAAGTTGTTGAGACTTGACAATGCGTATGGTACCGAAAGCAGCGCTGGAATAGAAGTTTCCATTTCATTATTGTGCAAACGTCCCTTGTTTGGTATGGGAGAGGATCCTCTCCAATATTGGAGAGTCCAATACTCTCTCACAGCTATCCATAATAATTATGAGTAGTCAGGGAAAAAAAAGTATTGGAAAGAATCCATGCCTGCTTAGTACTCTTAATTCTATAATAAAACAATGGAAGAGGGAAATCTGATTTTCATTTTTTTTTTCGTACAATTCTTTCCATTGGAGTGCTACGGAAAGGCTTTGAAGGAAAGGTGGAAATTTTGCCGGATTTGCCCTTCTTTGTTCACGTAGGCAATTCCATTTTTTGTTTCGTATAGCTTCAATCGGTTGCTCGTGCTTCTATCCTGTTCTGTTTTAGTTTTCTCAGCTGTTTAATTTCTGCTTGTGGACTGAAATCATGGATTGAAATCAGTTGCTCGTGGACTAAAATCATGGATTTTTTTGCATAATTTCTTCTGAAATGTGAAGAAGGAGGATTCCCCTAATCATGGCTTGCTTACAGTACAGACGGGGGAGAGAGAGAGAGAGAGAGAGAGAGAGAGAGAGAGGGTGACAGTGGAGGAGGAGAAAGTCACATTTTTTGTACTTCCTCTGTTATACACTCCCGTCGTTGCTGTCACCGGGAGAGAAAGACACTGCCACACACGCAGAAGATGCAGAGAGAATGAGAGAAGGATTAGGAACAGATTGATAAAAAAAACTTATTAGATGTTTTTTTTCAAAAAAATAATTTTAATTCAAGGGTAATTGAATAAAATTATCTTCCATCTTTCATTTTCTTTCCCTTAAAAAATACATACTAAATAAATAATATTTTTTTCTTTTATTCTTTTCTATCTCATACCAAACATATTTTTTTTTTCTTTTCCTTTCCTTTATAGTTTTGTTTTTTTTTTTCATTCTTGTGTACCAAACAGTCCTTATAAGTTTGAAATGAAGAAATGGCATAATAGAGATTGAACATATAAGCATATATGAACACCTGACATCAAAGGAAAAATAATGTCACTAAGGTTAATTAAGCTAAGCAGCTAGCTTCATTAATGTATATATACGTGTTTCCTAGCAATTATTAGTTTTAATAAAAAAAATTTCCTTTCTGATCCCACAAGTCCATATATTAATTTATATAATTTGATATTTTCAAACAACCAATGTATTGATGTCTTAGCTAAGATGGGGTCATACAATAACGCACTTCAAAAAAATTCACCCTTCGAGATCAAATTGTTCCCTTTTGCATATATTTCTTCAGTGGTATTTGTCAGAAGTTAGCCTTTTTCCTGCTTGTCCAACGAAAATACACATACATCATTAAGTAAATTTATTGCTCATAATAATTGATTCAAGTGATAAAGCACACTTGACTAAATAAAAGCCTTTATAATATGGGAGATGGAATCCATTAAAAAAACATTTGTGTGGAAGATCTTAGCCACAAATCCCATATGACATTAGAACCTTACCCAAAGTATGTGAAGATGGCAAAACCAAAAAATAAAAACAAGTATTTTTCTCCTTTAATTTATTCATTACGAATTAATTCTTAATTATTCAGCTCATTAATTTTTCATGCCTAATTTTACTAATGCTACTTGAGTTAGTTCCAAATGCCATATATATTTGACAAGCTAATTACAATCAACGATGAAGGTGGAATGTTTTAATTTATATCAAAACAATAGAACTAGAAACAAAAAAGGAATATTTTTTTTAGTAACAATAAAGTAAGGATTTGAAACTATAGCTACTGTTAAAAATATACCCTTCACCGCTAAACTCCTAATAGCTTATAAAATGTAGAATATGATCTGAAGCATGTGAGAAATTTCAAAGGATTGAATGGTGAAGCAGATCGTCTTGGCCTTGCGCATTATTTCAACGGGAATCTTCAGTCTATTTCTGCTATCAAGAGACAATAACTAGACGCCTAAATAAGATCTTTGATAGGGGAAATCTATTACTTTATTAGCCTTCATTATCATACTAATAAAGCGCATGCATGCAGCACCAAAGGAAAATGACATGCAAACATAATTTGCAAGAAACCAATTTACAAAGAAAGTAACATGCATGGAATGAAAGCATAGTAGCTTATTCATTTTGATTTCTCCTGCTTCACTCTAATAATTAATTCAAGTCGTAGTCATAGGTGTTTTAAATTTCCAATGATTTTACACGCATTTCACTGTGTGTTAGTTATTTGTCGGCACACCTGTCAAACGCTGGAATCGACACAGAATTGTGCCTATGAGGTTGGGTAAATTGATTCTTTGATTCGATCTACAGGCTGCTTTTTGCTTTTTTGCTTTTGCTTTTCTTGCTTTCTTGCTTTCTTGCCTTTCCTTCTTCATGTCATTATTTTATTCTCAGAAGATCTATTTGTTAGGAAATTAGCGATGGCTGCTTCAGATTTCAGCCAGCTTCCTTTCAGTTGATAAAGTTCTTCAAAAACGTCGCAAGGGGCTTAAATAATTGAGATATGGCCAATGATTGGGGTGCTTGAAAATTGAAGTAATGATGAGAGTGAATGCTCTTAATTAATTAATACAGCCCACGCTTTATCGAATGAAAAAGAAACTATAAATCAACTGATTTTCTTAATTTGTCAGCTTTTGATATTGAAAATTCATGAAAAAACAAAAGAAAAATGATATAATATTAGTTGATGAAGTTGTCTTACAAGATATGTAGAAATCTAATTGTTTTGCGTGAGAACTAGGGATTATTATCGCTTGCAATGCGTGAATATATAGTAGCCCTCGAGACCAAGTTATTAGAAGAATAAACAATGAAATCTACAGGAGTATTAATCGGAGCCATATTTTTATAATGAAAATGCTATAATATAGTTAATCACATGACCAGAATTATGAGTATCGATCGTGACATTTTGGAATGTATGCACATCACGTGAACAGGAGATAACCCTCTCTCTCATTGATATTCATCACAGGAGAGACAAGGCAGCTAGCTAGAAGTAAAGATCAGCGTGATTGAGACTCGTGAAAAGGAAGATGAAGCTGGAGAAGAAAAATAAGAAGCCTAAGATTAGATTCCCTCATGATCTCATCCATCCTCACAGAATCTGATTTGATATTACTTGCAGCTTTAATTAGTTTCACAGGCTTTTGCCTTTTATGAGCTGTTCTTGTTATTCCCTCTCTGATGCCCATTGCTTCTGAAAAGTGAAATGTGGGTCTGAAACACCAAAAGCTTTCACCAATGAATCACCTTCTTTAAGTAGTAGCCGTTCTTTCATGTCCTCTCCCACTTGCCTTCTCGTGTATTTTTTTTTTTTCAAGTGGGGGAGAATCAAACACTAAGGGGATGTTTGGTAGGCGACTGTACGCGAGAAAAGAAAGCGTCTTTCCAACACTGTAATGTTTTTCTATTGTTTGGTATGCCATACTGTATCAGTTGGAAACGAAAGTCGGATTTTTCTCTTCCTTCAAAATTAATTTTTTGACTTCCATCGCATTTTAGATAGAAAACCAGTCATTTTGATGGAAAGCAAAGTAAAATTCCTTATTTACCTACGCTATGTTTAGTCACAGTTGGAGCTTCCAAATTATGTGGCACTCGTCCTGCTAGCCGCTGGTCGATCAGAGGCCACTAGGCACCTGATAGGAGCTTGGCAGCCGCTGGTTAACCGGCTGCCAAGTGCCTGACAGTCGCTCGATCGATAACTGCCAGGCACCCGACCGGCGCTGCCAGGCGCCTGGCAGCCATTGACAGGCGACTACCAAGCGCCTGACAGCCGCCTGGCAGCCATAGCAGTCGCTGGTCGGGTGATTGCCGGGCTCCTGACAGCCGCCTGGCAGCCGTAGCAGTCACTGGTCGGGTGACTGCCAGGCCCCTGGCAGCCAGTCGACCGGTTCATTCTGGGCTCTAGGATTAGGGCTTTAATCAATTTTTAAAGGCAAAATAGTAAATTATTTTGATATTTATTTTCTATTATCTTTAAAGAATATATAATAATCTTATTTTCTTCTTTTCTTTTCCAGTGCATACCAAACAAGTTTTTTTTCCTTTTTCCATTCTGTTTTCCTTTCTATTTTCCTATTTCCTTTTCATTCCTACTCTTTCTTGAATATCAAACGGTCCCTAAAGATGCTAAAATCAAACAAAATCGATTAAAAACCAACCAACCTAAAAAAAATTTAAATTTGTTTTTGAAATATGAAATTTAATTAATTCAATTTAGTTATTGGTTTAATCTGGTTTGGTTCAGTTTTAACATTATATATATAGAAATTATATTTTATATATACAATATTATATTTATATATTTTTATGTCAACAAAATTATTTATATATTTTAATTAATTTACCATCTTTCTTTTAATTAATTTGATCTCTTTCCTTATATATATATATATTATTAAAATTAAAAATCATAAATTATTGTAAACAAAATCTTTTAAACTGAATTAAACTGTCTAAAAATTAAAACTGAATAAGTTCATAATTTTGTAATATTAATAAATTTGGTTTGATTTAATTAATGTTCAAAATTGAATCGAACCGAGCCAATGAACACCTTATCTAACACATGGTGTTCATTCTTCAACTGGATAACGGGCTGCGACCCAACCCACTGGCCCATTATATGTAGGTGACAGATCCAATGCTCAATCTTAATATTTCTTCACTTTTTATTTTGGGTATGGCCCATGGACTATACGTTATCTCAACTGAGTCTGAATCAAACAGATGCGAGCATTGCTGTTGACACTGGGAATATTGATATCGGTCCTATTAAAGTCATATTTACATGTATAAATATTCCTATTTTCTTGAACTTAAAATATCCTATAAACTTTTAAAATCATCAACACTTGTAAGTTTCAACGGCTTTATGAAATAACGTCCAAGAAAACAAAAAAGTGAGAATATTTATGTAATATCCCAAGAATTTATATGAATATTTAAAGTCTATTTTGAAGTTTAGTGAAAAATTTAATTACGTGGAAAATGTACTTTTTGAATTAGTGAAGAAAATCTGGGAATAGAAATTTTAATTTTTAATTTAGGAAATTTTTACAAATTCTCAAGGACTAAAGTGAAAAGAAAAGAAAATATGGATTACTTTTGAGAAATGACCAAATAGGAACCTGAGAGGAAGAATAAAGCTTATGAGAATGAATTATGAGTCCGGTACCGAAAAGATGATGGATTCGAGGTTAAAGTGGTATTTGAGACATCGAGAGGGATTAAAGTGAACAAATCTTATAAGCTAAGGTGGCTATGAGCGATTTTATCGAAAAAGAAATCGGTGGGGCTCATGCGTATACACTTCTCTCTTATTCTTTTCTTTCTCTCATTCTCCCGTAGCTTCCTCACTTTCTCTCTCTCGGTTATGCGTCGAATTTCTTCATCAACTATTTATGCAATTTTTGCATGGGGAAGGAAGCTATGAAAGTTAGGATGATTGGTAAGTTGATGTTCTTCTTCTTCTTCCTCTTATTACAAGACCAAATCCTTGGTTATCATTTTACAAAATTTTTGTAGAATATTTTAATGGATGAATTTAAGTGTGGATGTTAATCTAAAACATTCCTAGGTGGTTTATGATGTTATTAGAACAAGAAATTTAGAGAAAACTAGGAGAAATTCATAGAATTTGGATATTTGAAAAAAGTTAGTGTTATTGATGAAAATTTGAGATTTGAGCTTGGATTGTTGCTAAAAATTGGGGGTTTTAGTGTTAAAACACTCCTTATACATTAAGGATGAAAACCCATGGAAGAAACCAAAAGAAATGTTATTTTAGATATGATTTTAGGATTTTTGGATGAAGAACACGAAGAACATCCGAAAATTTTCCCAAAAATTACTGTTCATTGGGAAAATTTTTCCAGATTTTCTCGGCTACTATAGCATTGACTCGGTCAACATTACTGTAGCATAGAGAACAATTAAATATGAAAATTAAATATGACCAAAATAAATAACTAAAGTAACGTTGTAAAATTCTAAAATACTTTTAAGCGAATTATATTCCGAAATTAACGGGTATTACATCAGCATGTTGGCACCAGGGGGTTGGCCGGCTGGCAACAGATGGTGGGCCGGCCTGCAGCAGGCCAGTCGATCAGCTACCTGCATGCCTGCCGATAGACAGGCTTGTAGTAGGCCGGTTGACTGGCTGGCAGGGAGACGAGGGAGAATCCAAGAGGGTAATTTAGTCATTTTATTCTAATTTTTCCTTTCTTTCTTCTTAAAAAATACATACCAAACACACAAAATATTTTATTCCCACTCTATTTTCTATCTCATACCAAACATGTTTTTTTTCCATTCTTTCTTCCCTCTTCCATTCTCTTTTCCTTTCCATTTTTTTATTTCCTTTCAATTCCTACTCTTTTTTGGATACCAAACGGACCCTTAAACTCACACTAGGTTGTGCACTTTGCATTCCAAGTGTAATACCCGTGGAAAAAAATAAAAATATATGTTTACGAATTATGGTTACTATTCCAGTATACGGAACTATTCACCTATATAATATTATTCACATATACGGTACTGTTCACATATACTATCGAAATATTAAATACTAAATGTGGTTTGATCATAAGAAAAAACTAGAAAGAAACTGGGAGAAAAATGACATTTTATATGAGAAAATCCCTTGAGGGACTAAATTGAAAGGAAACTAAATTAGCAAATTGATTATACCAGTAGATGAGACTTGTAAGTGAAATTAGTAGGTGAGGCTAGTAAGTGAAATTGGTAAGTGAGACTAGTAAGTGAAACTGGTAGGTGAGACGGGTAAGTGAAATGGTAGACAGAATAGTATAGGAGAACGGTAGATAGAATAATATCAAATAGTATCTTTGACTTTTCCTATAAATAGATCCTTTCATTTCACTTTCAAACTCACACCTTCAACTTCTCTTATTCTCTCCTTAAGTTTTCTTGCCCCGACGTTAGGCCTCTGAGATTTTGGGCCTTTCCTTTTCAGCTTAGGTAAGGATATTATGTCCTTTTTATGTCTTTCAAATTTTAGATGTTATTTTCTCAAGTATGCTCTGTGGTTACGGCTTTAGCTGATCTTCCACATCAGAAAAACTGTCCTTAGCTGCCTATGTGTTATTTTGATTCTCTGATTACCAAAATAGAATGTAAACTGTGAAAAATACATGTCTAGAAAAGTTTTGACTAAGGAAAGACCTGGTTCTTAAGTGTGTCCATTGCGACCCTCCACTCTTCCTGGGAACTTACCTGGTGTACTCTTTTACAGATTGTATTCTCTATTTCTGGTATGAATAGTATCTGTACATATGAATAGTAACTGTATGAATAGTGACCGTACATATAAATAGTAACCGTATGTATGAACAATATTTGTACGAAAACAATTCTAACTTGTTTTCTCTAATCTTTCATGAAAATCTTCGTAGCAGAACACTGAAATTCACCTGTGTACTCTTGTCCGTAATGACTTAAAAAAGTGATATTCATACCGAATCCAGATGAGTGAAACGACCCCATTTTAATAGGGTTTTAGCATTACTGGTGATAAAAAGTATGTTGTAGGACACTCCCAAGATTCATAAGGGATTCAGTGTGGTAAATCCAAGGAGATAATTAATCTAGAAGTGTGGATAAGATGAAACAAGTATTTCATGATGATATGAAGTTTGTATTTTTTTTCAATAACAGTTTAATTGTTATCTTGATTTGTGATTTATAAACCTATAATATAGTTATATACTATACCTATTATATGAATGAATATTACATTGTACTTCTAATATGAAATACTGTACTATTGATTGTGATTGAGCGAGACAGTACCCCCTCTCATAGTAAGGCAGAAAACCCAGTGTAAAGGGTGTCTTGACCAACGAATGTGAAGACAATGATTCCCTCAGTAGGGATATAGCTCGGGTCAAAAATAGATCCGTGAGGCGTCCTATCTGAGAGGATAAGGTTGTGCATCATGGCAAAAATAAATAAATTTGGTGAGCCGGCCCATGTATGCTCTCCGGGATATATTGCCATTGATGAGTACTAGTAACGTTGGTTGAATTTGATGAATTTGTATCTTTCAGTATGTAATTTCTAACTATGTTTATTGGTTGAGTTTGAGCCTTCGGGTATACTTACATGACTGGTAATGTATTTGAATATTATTAACGCGAGACCGATTCGCTCACTGAGTTTAAAAGCTCACACTCTCTATAAAATCTCTTTGTTCAGATCAAGTCGAAGAATATCAGCTAGAGGAGTAGATCACTTTGGACCTTCCCACTGTTGGGTAGGCCCTTCTTTTATTGTAAATTATGTTGCTCTGTAATCGTCTAGGACATCTAGGTCAGAGGTTTGGCATTTGGCTTGTATTTCAGTACAATAATGTATTTTATATTGAGGATATATTATTATATCCAAATCAATCTATGAATTTCAAATAAGAAAACTTGATATATTTTCTTCGTGTTTATTAAGAAATGGTTATTTTGATAACATAGAGATAATAACTAATAATTTAACTCGTGAGTAGGATTTATCGAAAGGTTTACAGTGATGGAATATTCATTATTGTGCCGGTCATGTACCTAGAAAACGGGTCGTGACACCAAGGATGAGAGTTTGCCTCATGAAACATGACGCCCATTTTTGCCTGATCCTATAAAGCTATGCCAACCACTGATTATCTTCAATACCATGGTCTACCAATAATTTAATCTATGTTGTCTCAAATTACTGTTTGTACACAATGGTGTACATGCACTATGAAAGATCAGTTTGGTAGATGAAACAAGTGTTTGGTGGTATTTTGAATCAAATTCTAAGTGTACAACCCATGCACAATGTCAGACATCACCTCACTCAACGCCTTTGCTATCGTTGCATTCTGGTCGATGAATATTATAAGATTTTTTTTTGCTGATGAGCCTTCAAAAATGCCTCAAAAAGCCTTTTGAACAAGTTATTAGTTTCATCATACAATAGAGCCTCTCCGAATATAGTTATCCCTCAGTAATGATTAAACCTACAAAACGCAACGAGTAATCTATTTCCTTTATTAGTGCCAAATGTTGTGTCAAATGACACCACATCCCCTAAAAACCCATAATCTATTAGCATCAATGGCTTAGCCTAAAAAACATTTGTCATATGCTCTCATGAATCCTTCTGGTAAACATGAAAATATGATGAATTTTCTATCAATTATTTTTGAAAATAATACGCCATGTTTCTTTGCCTTCTGAACTTCAAATAATTCTTGACATCTGTGTGCATGTATCTAAGACATGATCTTGCCCCTCCACATGCATACTCATTAAGTCAAAAGAGGCCTTTTGTCGAAGTACAGAATCTTCTACCAATTGGATCTCATATGCTTAAACTTATGATATTTTTCGTTGACATTGAAGCATATGACTAGCTTCTACATTATGAAGTTCATGATTGTACTCCTCTATAAGCTCATGAACTTTAAATTTACTATTGCACAATTTCAAAAATATTTTTGCCACGCAACTGGTCCTAGTCTCTTGTCGAGGATTCTTAGGGTTTAAATATCTTTTGGCCAGCTTTCGAAACCCCTCTTTGAACATACAAATTTCTGACCATATTTGCTTCCATCCTTCTTGTTCTTACTATGCCATTCTTTCCGCACTTCAAATCCAATTCTTCCACCATATGCCTTCCAAAATTCACATGCCTCCTCTAAAGTATCAAACTTTATCCCAACCTCGGGTTTCAATATGACCTCCATTGAAGTCCTTAACTACATAATTATATTTTGATATTTAAAATAACTCTACCAAATAACAAAGAATAGTAGCATAACTAATTCAAATAAGCTAAATAATGAAAGAACAAGAATCATAAAGAAATAAATGTTAATCAATATTTGCAATGAAATATTCATGTACTACCTAGAAAACAAAAAGAAAGAAAATATTTTATTTATTTAATTTATACTGACTTATTAAGAAAATAAAATAAAGATTTATTTTTTAAAAAAAATAAGAAAAGAAAAAGATGATCACTATTAATCACAATCAGTATGCTCAAATTAGATTAAGAACGTTCATTGCCAAGATCAATATTCCTATGTTTGTCAACAAATTTTGTCTCATCTAGCTTTCTAATGTTTCTTATAAGTGCATCACACACTAAAAAAAGTGATGCTAAAAAGGATATTTCCATATAGAATAAGGAAAAGCATGGTTTTTTTCCATCAGGAGTGCTTACAGCCTAATCATAAGTAAACTTGTTAAGAAAGGTACTACAATATGAGAAAGGATTTGGAAATGCAAAGAAATTATGATAAGAAAGGAAGTCAACAAGGATTTCTTATATTGTACTATCTTAGTTCACAATATTGTATTGAAATTATGGGGCATTAGCATTAATCTCCCTTCACAAGAAAATGTGGTAACAATGAAAAATCAATGAATGGCAGCATGGTATATTGCTTTTTCTCATATTTACACAGAATTCAAACCAGAATACAAACCATATATATTGCTTTTTCTCATTTTTACACATAATAAAGTGATTGCATTTTTACACATAATTCAAACCCTATTGTTATTGCTTGCTGACATTTTGGCCCACGGATTGCATTTTGGTTATTGCCTTTTGGTTTTATTTCATTCAATATATATCATCAACAATGAAACAATATAAAGTTCAACATGGTGGCATTTAACAGAGCATCAGTGAACGAAGGGCAGAAACGAAGAATAAAAATTAACAAGACAACAATGGAAATGAACAGAGGAAGACTAGTGAATGAGGATCGATGGCGGAATGAAGGGAACTTCCAGTTTCTTGGGGACAACGAAAAAACGATAAGGCCTCACAGTGATGAGAAGGACCGAGGTCTCTCTTACTCTATCTGGTGGCTTACAGAGTTTATTTGATCTCAGTGGAAGAACAGAGGGTCGGCGGTAGAACCAATAGATGAAGAGGTGATTGTCGCTGGTGATGGAAGCAAACATAAACGAGACAAAAACCAAGTGTGTGGAAGAAGCCGGATTTAAAGACGCAGATCGGTGCCACGTGTCACGTTCTCAATGGCTGGAGTTTAGGAATTTAAAAAAAAAAATATTGCTGAACAAGGGAGTTCATATCAGCCGTTGGATTAAAAGTCATCCAACTACTGAGGATAAATGCACTGTTTAAGTTAAACGGTGCATTTTATGTTTTAAAAAAAATGGGATTTGGTGCGTGTGCGTGGACAGTTGTTGGATTAAAAGTCATCCAATAACTGAGAGGCGGGTCCGGATGGGTTTGAGGGCCAAAGGTCTGGAGTGAATCCAGATTCATCTTCCTCATATCAATAGTATATTCTCACTATCTCTATCTCCTCTTTCTTCTCAATTTTCCTTCTTCCTTTAACAATGGTTTACTCTTATCTTGCAGCTTGTCAGAGTTCCAGTTAACTCTCAGGTAGGTGCTACGATCTCATCGGTTTTATTCTATTTTCACCAATTGCGGCTCTACTTTTTTTTGCCCTTTTTAATGTAGAATATTAATTGCATCACCCATAAGATGTTTGTTTGATGGTTTCTTCGATGTTTGGAAATTTGAAATATATGTTCATTTGTTCAGCATTTTATCCCATCTTATCTTTTTCTTTGAAGGGGCTATTTGATTTTTTAAAATTGCATCTATTTGTGGTTTCTGGTTAGAGAAGTTCCTTCATTTATGGTTTTTACCATTTTCTGGAAATAACAACACTTACTAATGATACTGTTTTCTGCTATATCAATGGAAGCTTAGCCTTGGTTTGAACTTTGAATTGAACTTCTCCTTTGGTTTTTGTAATGGCGCTGCTTAGAAGTTTTCCCTTGACCCTTTTCCCATTAGGTTTCTTCGATTTCTTTCTCTGCTTATCTCTCGCAGTTCCATCTTGTGACCTATATGATTTGTTGGCTCTGAAGCAATTTGCAGGCAACCTTATAAATGTATCCATCATCACAGCTTGGTCTGATGATGTTGCTTGTTGCAAATGGACTGGAGTTTTTTGTGATAATGTCACCAATGGGACATTTGCTGGTAGTGTGACGAGGTAGATTCTGCCACAAATGGGTCTTGAAGGGAAAATTTCACCTTCTCTAACACGATTTGATCATCTAAATCAATTGGATCTTTCATTCAATCATCTTCAAGGTCAATTGCCTACAGAATTCTCCAAGTTGAAGCAGCTGAAAGTTCTTAAATTGAGCCACAATATGCTGTCAGGACTAGTTTATAGGGCTCTTTCTGGTTTACAATCCATTTAAATACTGAACATTTCGATTAATTCGTTTATCGAAAATCTCTGGCAGTTTGGGGAGTTTCCCTATATCCTTGAATTTAACATAAGCAATAATTCATTCAGTGGTGTTTTCAATTTTTGAATGTGCAGTCCCTCTAAGGGGCTTTGTGTTCTAGTTTTACTTACAAATCATTTTGATGGTGGTCTTGAAGGCTTGGACAATTGTAGCACATCTTTCCAACGGTTGCATTTAGATTGCAATTCATTTTCAGGACCAATTCTGGATTCATTATACTCAATGTAAGCCTTTGAGCAACTCTCAATCTCTGTGCTCTGGCCAGTTAAGTAAGCAATTAAGTAAGCTCTCTAGCCTAATGTCACATCCCAAAACTTACATGTGATATAAACATAAAATACCTAGGGTGTACCTCCGTGGTACCCCATAATCTCTGTGAACATTCTTAATATCCATAATTATGTGAATCATAAATATTCCAAGAAAGATATTTTGTATACATATTCAGAAAATGTTCAACTTTCAAACACTATACAGTACTATACAACCTCCCAAGCCTAGGTGACCTACTAGATTACAGAGCGTTTCCTAATCCTTACCAATTGTTTACCAGACAAAAGTGGAGTATATCCTTAAAGGCTATAAATTCTTCTCCTCAACCACTGTATCTGAAAAGATAATCATGGAGAGTGTGAGTTTATCATAACTCAGTGAGTAAACAACTGTACATGAAAATATCATAAGCACAAACACCACATTTACTAATACAATCAATCTATCATTTATTTTAAATAATTATAGTATTATATGCCATAAATACTTGCACTGAGTGACTTGGGAATTTAACCCTCAAACTCTTTGTGCATAGGTTTTCACATTTATACACCGAGTAGTATGGGACTCTAACCCTTTCAAACTCGTGCATAGATTTTCACATTTATACACTGAGTGATATGGGACTCTAACCCCTTTCAAACTCGTGTATTGATTTTCACAGTTATACACCGAGTAGTATGGGACTCTAACCCTTTCAAACTCGTGCATAGGTTTTCACATTTATACACCGAGTAGTATGGGACTCTAACCCTTTCAAACTCGTGCATAGATTTTCACATTTATACACCGAGTAGTATGAGACTCTAACCCTTTCAAACTCGTGTATTAGATCTCGTAGATCTTTTGCTCATCAATAAAATAGTGAGAATTTATCACAATATAATTACTATGAAATAAATGAATTTACACATATTTTTATTCCTTTGAATGTCTATCATCAACCATAACAATCATCATATATTATCAACAGCGAGATTGATTATTTCTCACTTCAATTATGTTATAAACAAGACTTGTATTGTACCTTATCTAATAAGATCACATTAGTTTAGTAAGGTTATTCACTTACAAAATGTTCCAATTTATTCAAGGAACAATCACATCTAGTTCTTTAGTCAACTAGAGAAATCAATTCTCAAAGGTAATAAAATACCTTCCAATGATATTATACTTTTTCTCAACCTGAACACACACTGATAATCTTCTCAATTTCACAAATAACGCAAATGGAATTTATATTGTGCTTTGACTAATTTATTAAATTAATTTTGTAAGGTTGCCTACTCACCTGGATTCCACGCTCTCGGCGCTCCCACCTTGCGCCCCAATCATCCCTATTGTAACCAGGTAAAAACCATTAGGGTTACAAAATAGAGAAATTTCCTATCACTACTCTCGACCTTTACTCACATCTTAAGTCATAACTCCTAACCGGTAATGAATTTCTAAATGACACTTATACCATTGGAAACTAGACTCAAAAAGCTTTTCAACGATATTAAAAAAAAAAACTGATGCTACAGTAATAGTCAACGGTCAACGCAGCTACAGTAACATTGACCGAGTCAATGCTACAGTAACGAGAAAATCTGGAAAAATTTTCTCGGTGAACAGTAATTTCTGGGAAAAATTTTCGATGTTCTTCGTGTTCTTCATCCAAAAATCTTAAAATCATATCTAAAACAACATTTCTTTTGATTTCTTCCATGGGTTTTCATCCTTAATGTCTAAGGAGTGTTTTAACACCAAAATCCCCAATTTCTACCAACAATCCAAGCTCAAATCTTAAATTTTCATCAAAAACACTAACTTTTTCAAATATCCAAATTCTATGAAATTTCTTGTTCTAATAACATCATAAACCACCTAAGAATGTTTTACATTAACATCCACACTTAAATTCATCCATTAAAACTCAAAATCTTAATTTTCTTCCATAGGTCCGAAAATGGAGAAAAAGAGAAATAGAGTAGATAAAACTTACCTCTTTACCTCTAGAACTCCTGAGAATCGGAAGTATGGTTAGAAAATACAAGATCGCCGGATGAAAATTTGAGAAATGATTGAAGAAGGTAAGATGGAAATGAACGAAGAACATGAAGCCTCGGGAGGAAGAAGGAGAAGAAAAACTAATAATTGTATGTGTGGGCCCCACTAATTTCTTTTTCGATAAAATCGCTCATAGCCACCTTAGCTTATAAGATTTGTTCACTTTAATCCCTCTCGATGTCTCAAATACCACTTTAACCTCGAATCCATCATCTTTTCGGTACCGGACTCATAATTCATTCTCATAAGCTTTATTCTTCCTCTCAGGTTTCTATTTGGTCATTTCTCAAAAGTCCTCTATACTTTCTTTTCTTTTCACTTTAGTCCTTGAGAATTTGTAAAAATTTCCTAAATTAAAAATTAAAATTTCTATTCCCAGATTTTCTTCACTAATTCAAAAAGCACATTTTCACGTAATTAAATTTTTCACTAAATTTCAAATTAGACTTTAAATATTCATATAAATTCTTGAGATATTACACCTAAAGTCTCTTGTAATTTCTGGAAACCATTTTCAGGCAATTAACATGCATTGTTGGACAAGGATTGATTATTGTTAGAAATATAAGATAGCTAAAGGCAGAAATGATTAGCAAGTCCTTTAGTAAGAGTTAGTCTTTTTACAAAGAAGAAGTGAAAGTTAGCTAAAGGTAGAATAAATCAATTAGACCTTTAGCAAGAACTTATCACATAGTTGAAGACAAGAAGAATTAGAAAGAACAATATGATCAGTAGATTCTTTATTCCACAGTAGAGAATAAAGAGAGAAAGCCTTATTCCACAAAAGAGAATAAGGAGAATGAGACTTGTTCCATAGAAGAGAATAAGAAAAAGGTACTCTTATTTCACAGAAGAGAAAAGAAGAGAATAAAACACTTTATGCCACAGTAGAGTCAGGGCCGAATCTATGGTAAAGCAACGAAGGTAATGAATTGCCAATGTTGGCTTCAAAATACCAATATCAGCTTCCATTTATCCATTGCAAGACTTTTTTAAATTCCATTGCAGCAATAGTAAACAGTTCCACTGTTACCAGTTCCACTCTAATTTTTTCTTTAGTTTTTTTATTGAATTCTCAAGGGAGATAGGAAAATTGTTGCAGTACAATATATAATATTAATATGCAATTCTCTTTGTCTCCAAGTTCTATCATTCCATCCCTTTTTATATTTACGTTGCACAATCTATCTTATTTATATTTTTTATTGTTTCTTTTTATTTTATTTTTTATAATTTGTAGCAATAGAAAATGTTAAGTAGAAAGTATGAGTCTGGTTTTGAAAATTTGAAGAAAAAAAGAAAAATTGAAAATTTAATTCAAAATGCCAAAAGTACTTGATTATAAAACTTTGATAAATAATTTTGCAACTCAAAAGACCAGAAGAATAATATAAGGATTATTTATTTATATTATATTAAGTTTCTCTAATAATTTTTCCTTAAACCCTGAAATCTCTAGGTATGGCCCTGAGTAGAGTATGATGTGAGACTCTTATTCCATAGAAAAAAATAATAGGAGAACATGACATTTTATGCCACAGTAGAGTATAAGATAAGACTCTTATTCCATAAAAGAGAATACGAAGAGAGCACCTTATTCTACACAAGAGAATGAGATAAGCATAATCTTATTCCATAGAAGAGAATAAGATAAAACATACTTTATGCCACATAAGAGTATAAGGGAAACACTTTTATTCCATAAAACAAAATAAGAGAAGATCACACTCTTACTCCATAGTAGAGAATGAGAGTAAAATCTTACCCCTTAGTAGAGAGTAAGATAATATAGACTCTTATTTTATAATAGAGAATAAGAGAAGAATATTGTTTCCTTAATAAAGATTAAGATAAGAATGAGACTTGTTTCATAGTAAAGAATGAAGGAAGCCATGTGCTAGAATAAGAAGCCATGTGCTAAACTAATAAACCTTGTTCTAGACTAAGAAATAAAGATAAAAAAAAGTTTATATTGAGCATATTCACATGTTATGAACAATAGCTTTTTTTTTAAGAAAAACCATGGATGAATAAGTTATTTATATAAATGTTTTTATGGCTGAAATGATCCTTATATGTATGTTTTTATTTAAGATTAACTAACTACTGAGATACATTGTGTTTTACTTTTAAAAATTGATCATTTCAGGAGATAAAAACAAAGGAAAAACATTGACGCTATGATTAGTGTACACAAAGTATGAAGTGGATGAATTATGTGTTCACATATTATAATGTATTTTAAGTACTACATGATAGTTGTATTAACATACATGTGCACTATAATGAAAGTAACATGTAGTTTAAATACATGATAGTAATTACATACAAAGATATGATGTTTTATTAAGGTTGATCAAAGTTGCACAGTAGAAATATTCAGACTGCAAAACTGCCAGTCGATACAATCAGTCAACTGACTAATTCAGAAATACATCTTATTGGCCAACTCGATAGTTACCAGTCAACTAGTACTTTAGATCAGTTGACTGGCAGCTCCTAGAAAACAAAGATGAAATTATAGTACACTCACTGGTCAGTGTTAAAAAGTCGAATGATAACTACTGCATAAATTAAAGAAGCATTTTAATCAATTAATTTCCCTATGATTTTCTAAAGAACTTAAATAGGTTGACGTTTCCTTAAGTTCATTAAAAAAAAATCCTAGTCCAATGACAAGGTTAAGCATAATCAACCCTAGTTTTTTTGTAACTGAAGGGAGTATAAGTTGAGATGTTACAACATGTTTCAATTTTTGTCAGATATATCTTTTTTTTTTGTAACTTTGTCAGTGAAGTTAATAGAAATGCTAACTAGACTGCCATATGGCAAAAAACATATGCCACATGTACTCTTTGAAAACAAAATGTTTTAGTTTATTTACTTAGGTCCTTTATCAAAAATTTTCTTTTGTCATTTTCTTGATTTAAAATCATATTTAACTTCATCTAGGTCCCTAGTTCTAGAATATATTTTGTTCTAAATTTAAATCAACCCCTGTAAACTTTTTAGTTTATTCAGTTTAGTCTCTGTAATGCATGTATTACGTCAAACTTTCGGTTTTGATTTTCAAACCAGTCCAAAACTTCATCCTGGATGTTTTTAGAACATTTTCAGTCAGTTCTATCACAAAGTAAAGCAAACAATGAATTAAAAATCAAGCTTCATGAAGTGATGAATCATACAACAAGCTTCATGAAGCTTTCAAAATGTAAAACACAATCCCTTGCCTCCCCATTTCCAACTATAAATACACAACCTCCTTTATTGTCACATTCCAATTTTGGGCATATGAGTAATTCTATAAACTCGAGGGTATACCTCTATAGTATCCCATAAAATATCTGATCAGTACTAATGCATAACATAATTTTTCAGGAAAGAGATTTTTGCATCTATACATATAAAAAGTTTAACACAGTAAAACAGTAAACACAAGCCAAATATCATATAGTATGATATAATTTTCCAAGCCTAGGTGACCTATAGAGATTACAGAGCATTTCCTAAGCTTTTGAATTCATAAGCCCTCCAGAAAACATGGAAAGTATCCTCAAAGAATACTAATCCTCCTGCGGATTTCTTTCGTTCTCATCCACTGTATCTAAAAAAATATTTATAAAGAGTGTGAGTTCATCAAAACTCAGTGACTAAATGATTGTGCAATAATAAATGTGTCACAAGTACAAATACCATAATCATTATCACAATAAAAACAATTATATTCATATTCAGGGTTTCTATACCTCTGTATTTGGTTTATGTTCAGGAATTCAGTTCCCGTTGTATTTATGTTCATAATCATTACATGCATTGATATCTTGGGTCAAACCCTCAACCATTCTATGTGTGTATTTGCATGCATTGGTATCTTGGGTTAAGCCTTCAACCATTCTATATAGATATTTTCAAATCATAATATTCATCAACATAATAAATTTAATTAACTAGTTATCATCATTAAATATGGAATCTAATTGCGATATGAGGTAAGATTTATATTGTACTTGGAATAAAAGTAAATAAAATCGGTTAGCAAGGTCATCCACTCACATAGATTTCGTATCCAAGTCACTTTTACGAGTTTCTACAGAGAAGAGCACGTAGCTGGATTTCAGGTTCTATTACGGAGATTTTCACGAAGATCAGATATAGAAAGTTATGGTTGCTTTTGTACAAAATACTATTCATACGTACGATCACTATTCATACATATGAATACTATTTATGTCTACAGATACTATTCTTATGTATAGATATTATTCGTATATACAGTTACTATTAATATCCGGAATAGTGAACATAAGCCGTAAAAGAGTACACCAGAAAAGTTTGCAGGAAAGGAAGGTGGGTCACAATGGACACTCTCAAGTACCAAATTTTTCCTTAGCCAGACCTTTCCTAGACATATATTATTCATAGTTTTATACTCTACTCCGATAATCATAAAATAATTCTTAAACAGTCGAAGATAATTCTTTTCTGATGTGAAGGATCAACTAAAGTCGTAACTATAGAGCATACTAAGAATTTAACCTCTAAATATTTACAAGAATTTAAAGAAACATAGTATCTTCACCTTGGATCTAGGCTAAGGAAGAAAGATATAAAATTTCAGAGCCTTAACGTAGAAGCAAGAGAAGTTTTAAGGAGATGAGAGAAGAGAAATTGAATATGTGAATTTAGAAGTGAAATGAAATGACTTATTTATAGGAGAAATCAGAGTAGTATACGCTAATAAAATATTCATTTTACTATACACTTTAATAATTTAGTTTACTATGCGTTAATAATTCAGTTTGGCACTATACATTTTACTGTGCAATCACGAGGCTACTAATATTGATTATTATTGGGAACTAAAGGGAAAATTATCCTTTCTCCTAAACCTTTAAATTTCTTTTCACTTGTGTCATTTTTAATTTAGTCCCTAAAAGGATTTTCTCATATAAAACATTATTTTTCTCCCAGTTTCTTTCAAATTCCTCTTATGCTCAAGCCATATTTTATCCAAGGGATAAATTCCATATCATAACATCCATTATATCCCACAATTTATGCAATCTATAAATAAAAATCTGTATTTTCAACAATATGCACAAACAAGTATACAAAAATTAAATAGATAGGAAATTTATTTTCTTCAAAATAAATTTATCGTAATTCTTGAATACTTATAACTTAAAAATATAGCGAGTATTACATTCACTTTCATTGCATTCACAGCCCCGAGAAGAGAGAGAGAGAGAGTTAGAGAGAGAGAGAGAGAGAGAGCAAATAGTCAAACACTACTATGTTCTTATGTTGAAAACAAAGAGAGTTTTTAGCATCTTGGAGTGGCAACTGAGAGGAAGATTTAGCAGTAGAAGTGCTCGAAATCTTCTGGACATTTCTAGTGGAGTTCTAGCTTGAACCGGTGAGGAAAAAAGTGAACCTGAAAACAGAGCAAACATTAGATGCGAGTTTTTCTTTCAAGCTTTCATTTTTTCACATGGGTAGAGCTAATTGAATACACCTAGCTTAAGTTAATTTAAAGCTTGGGGCTAAATAAAAGACCAAGCCAAGAGGAAAAATAAAAAAAACAAAAAAAAACGAAGTACATAGGCAAAATGACGTGATGAATGTCATATAAGTTAGAATATTTCTAAAACTCAGTTTTTAATTCATTATTTGCCTTGCTCTTTGATGGAAATGATCGAAAATGCCCTAAAAATATCTAAGATGAAGTTTTGGATTGGTTTGAAAATCAAAATCAAGAGTTGGACGTGATACATGTATGATAGGGACTAAACTGAATAAATTAAAAAATTTATAATAATTAATTTAAATTCAAAACAAATCATATTATAAAACTAGGGACTTAAATGAAACTAAATATGATTTTAAATCAAGTAAAAGACAAAAAAAAATTTTAATCAAAAACCTAAATAAATTAACTAAAACTTTGTTTTTTAAACATTATACATGACTATCACATAACAATATTTTTTAACACGTAACAACTTAGTTAATATTTTTGTTATCTTCAATGCTGAAATTAAAATATATATATATATATATATATATATATATATATATATATATATATATATATATATATATATATATATATATATATATATATATATATATATATATATATATATATGATAAAAATTAAAATATATGAAACATAATAAAAAACTTTTGAGGCCTTTACAAAATTTGATATATCCTCATAGACATAACCTTTTGCCTTATATAATATAAATGAAATTTAATAGTCACCAAATTTAGATACTTATTTAGACGCTGAAAGATTTTCGGATTAAGACGGCCACGGCCGAAGTCTCTGGGCGCGGCGGTCTGGTCTCGGAAGTCGGAACGCGACAACGGCAATCATGGGAGAGTGAAAAAAGCTTAGTTTGGGGTACTCTTGCGAGAATCACAGAAGCAGCTCTTCATAATTACGTTTTAAGGTTCTCTCTGCTCTGTCCCTTTAGGATTTGGGTGCTGCATTCGACTTTACTCTTCGTAGTTCAATGTTCTACAGCATTTTAAATTGCTGTACTCTATTTTTGGCGATTTTTTCTCGATCCCGCCTGAGACTGTATTAGAACTTAGAAGTGGGTTTCTAATAATGTCGGTGACTATCAATTAGATGTTTGTCGAGAACAGAATTTGTACCGTTTACAATCGTTTCTCTCTATGTTATGTGAAGTAATCACAGTGAGCTTCCGTTATAAGGAGCAAGCACAGAAAGGTGGGAATTTGAATGTATCTGGATTTTTTTTGGTATCCGAGTACATCAAGGATTTTTACTCACTCGTTCTCTCCTTCCAGGCTTAGCCTTATTAGTTTACGTCAAAATAGAAAACTAATTTGACTTCTTCAAATAGCCTTAATTTTTTTTTTTAAAAGAATAAACACTAGTTGCTTCCTTTATTATTATTATTATTATTATTATTATTATTATTATTATTATTATTATTATTATTATTATTATCTTTTTTAATGCGTTTGCTCTTTAGCCTTTCGTGTCTTATAAATTTGGAGCATTAGGGTGAAAATCTGAATGAACTTTAGCTCTACTAGTTGGTAAGTTACAGGCAATCTCCTCAGTCCTTTGATTTATATAGTTAATAAGCAATTCCAAAATTGACTGTCAATTCAGAGTATCTATTAGCGCTGAGGTGCATTCTTATATATTATTCATTTGCCTTTTGCTGCAGTAACTATGGCATCAAAAAAAGGAAGAAATTATGCCAAAACTGAGAAGATGCGAAACCTTTCAGTTCCCCCTGGTTTTAAATCCCTTACTTCTTTCACCCTAAAAAGGGTCGAAAAGGTTAAAGAGGCTGATAAATCTCAACGGGAGCCAATGTGCATGGAAAGTATATATGAGATGAATGACACTGCTGCATATAAGTCAATTCTTAGGCCTCGTCCATGGATACTTTTTGATCAAAGCAACCATGACCCTGAGAAATCTGACACGGAGCATCTTCCTAAGGCAAGTTGGGAATGTTGCAATTTTCTAGTAAGGGTTAGCTTATAAATAAATCCACACTAGAACTGTGTAGTTTCAATGTGCAGACAGTGGCACTTGCTTCACTGTAATCTCATTGTATTAATATGTTGGTCATCTGAGTAGTATATGTTTTTTGAACCCGTGTATGAGATTTTGCATAGTTGTTCATCAATGAGGCACCTTAATGCTTGATATGACATTTGGTGTCAAAACTGCAATGATTAAATGGAACCTTTGCAATTTGCACTGTCTGCTTAAAGTATTGCATTTTCGTTAGGGGTTAGTTGGTTAAAGACATTAACAAAATTGTTTGTAGACATTTTTCTAATAACTTTCCCTTTTGAGATGAAGTAATCTTTGACATGGTATTATTGCCTTAATGACTAATTCGTTACAATTTCGATCATTGCTGGCCTCATTCTTCTAATAAGTAAGGGGTGCGTTTGAGATATTAATATCATTCATAGCTTTCTCCTAACAAAAGCCTTTGGGATAAAATGATCACTGGCATTTGATCTTTGTGCAAAGACATATTTTAAACTGTTTTTGTTAAAATTAAATAAATAAACTGTGTATGCTTTTATATGGTGGTTTAGCACAGAAGTGGAGGACGCCTGATATTTTTGTTCAAGTATCAGGTGTGAATTAGGTCCCTAAAGGCAGAACATAAATAATGTTTTAGCACATATTATGGTTTACGTGAAGGATATTTGATACCTATTTCCCATGTTCTTTTGTTTGGCAGAGTTACAGTCAGTGGTTGTATTAATTAATTTTCATTTTCAGTATGAAAGCAAAATAATTATATGGCTTAAAACTTATTTTCCAGGATCTTCCTTCAAATGCTTTTCGTCCAAAAGGGGTTATCCTAGGTTGTCCAGACTGCAGTGATTGTCTGAAGGTCCCTTTCTGTCTCCAAACCTTAAGCAATTATGTTCTCTTTTAATCTCATGGAATATTTTATTGTAAACATAATCTTTCACTTGACCATATTAGATGATGAGAAACATTATCATGTCTACTGTGTTTATTCACCAAAGTCTTGAATCAGGTAACAGCAAGTTGGTGCCCGGAGAATGCAAGAAGAGATGTCCTTGAAGAAGCTCGTATTTTCCACCCAACAGAAGAGGTACCTACCACATAACCACAATAGAATTTAGCTTTGTGTTTATTTTTGTGCTTATAGAACAAATTTGAGTATCGCTTTTACATTTGGAAGGAATTTAAAGACACACTTAAATACATTGCAAGCATACATTCCGAAGCAGAGCCTTATGGAATTTGTCGCATCATTCCTCCTCCTTCCTGGCAACCACGATGTCTTCTTCAGGAAAATAACATATGGGAAAGCTCCAAATTGATTACCCAGATTCAGCGCATTGATGGGCTCCAAGTTCAGTGCCAACAAGAAATTATGGCCAAATCTTCTGAAAATACAAAGACCAAGAACAGAATAGGCCTAAGAGTAGCTTTGGACTCTCAGTCTGGTAATGGAAACCTCCATAATGTTAACGACTTTGAGTCTAAACGCGGTCCTACATTCACTCTCAGTACATTTAAGAAATTTGCTGATGATTTCAAGGCCCTGTACTTCAACTGTGACGATAAGATCATGGGTTCTGATAAAAAGTGGGAGCCAACTGTGGAGAATCTTGAGGGTGAATATGGACGGATTGTTCAGAATCCAACAGAAGAAATTGAGGTATATTGGAGGAACAAAAAAAAATCAAAACATGCAGTTTCTTCTATTACTTCTATTCTATGATTTCTAATATTGGACTCAATGTTCAACCTCTAATTTATCCTACTATGTTATTCTAGGTGTATTATGGTAAGAATTTGGAGGCTGGAGATCTGAGCAGTGGATTTCCAGTGGTATCCGATCCTCTGGAGTCATTCAATTATCCTGAATATATGAAATCTGGATGGAACTTAAATAATATGCTTACACAGACCGGTTCTCTTCTTTCTTTTGAAAGCTCTGAGGTTTCATGCAAATTTGCTCCTAAGATTCATGTTGGAATGTGCTTTTCTTCATTCAACTGGGTAAGTTTCCATAGCTTGTATATCCTAAACTTGCATATCTTTGTCTTTAACCTTTCTTAAATATCTCATAATGGCTTTTTGGGGGAAATTCCTGGAGAAAAATAATATTTGACTAAGGAATTTCTTCTTTTCATTATCTTGTAAATTATTTCCTAAACAGAAAGTAGAAGATCACCAGTTCTACTCATTGTGTTACATGCACTTGGGTGAACCTAGAGTCTGGTATGGCATCCCTGGAAGATTTGCTGCCAACTTCAAAGCAGTAATGAAGAAGTATCTTCCAGTTTTTGCAGAACAGCCTGACTTGCATGAAAATTTGGTGAGTTGAATATGAATGCCCATTATAATCCTTGAGAATAATAGCTCAGGATGTATACTTACTGAGCACCTTGTCACATTCATGAAAACTAAGCAATTTAGATATGCATCAATGCTTATATTTTGTAAAAATCATATGATTGGTCAGTTGGACTTTGTAGGTTTATTTATTAATGGATTAAATTAATTCATTTTCTGTCATTATGTGCCAAACTTGCACTGCATTTGGAAACTAGTTCTCCATTTTGCTTGTTGAAGGGCTATACTTTTTGCATTATTTTACATTCATCTGGTGCATTTTTCATCTGTCATATAAACTGCTTTTTATGTAGGTTTTCACTCTATAACTTTGCTAAGTCGCTGAACCCCACAATGAAGGGAAAATTATTGTGTGTTTTGTTTTAATGACTGAAATTTGCATGGGCTCTTAGAGAAGGAAGCATAGGTTCAACTTAAAGGACTTGTATTTCTGCCTCTTTTAATCAACCTTGTTTAACAATACTAAATTTTACAAGTGATAGCCTTGTCTCGAGGGTTTTTGCATTTACACAATGAAAGATGACCTTCTGCTTAATGTTTAGACCTAGCAACCCAACCTTGTGTAGAGCTTAGCTCATTGAGAAAACAATCTTTGAAATTAACCTAGGGTTCCTCAGGCTTAAGTCAGCCATCTCTTAAAGCTACTTGCAGAATTCTTTCTTCCTTGCATTAAGCCCACTGGTGTTTTTTTTTTTTTTTAATAATAATTTCCTTTAATTGAGAGAATATAAAATTTATTCTTGGACTATTTCAATTTTCAGACAATGGATAGTTTCATGTTATTTAATGGAAGGTTTTTCTGTTTTGAGAGACACTGCGGGTTCACTATCTATTTATCTGTGTAATGTTTTGAGCTCTTTACATGAATGTGATACAGGGGATGCAGTTATCCTCCACCATATTGAAGTCAGAGGGTATACCGGTCTATCGCTGTGTTCAGTATCCTCGGGAGTTTGTTCTTGTCTTCTCAGGAGCATATCATTCGGGATTTGATTGTGGTTTCAACTGTTCTGAATCAGTCAGTTTTGCTCCTCTTGAGTGGCTGCTTCATGGACAGAATGTTGTCGAGTTCTATTGTGAACAAAGAAGAAAGACATCAATATCATATGATAAGCTGTTGCTTGGGGCAGCAAGGAAAGCTGTTAGGGCACAATTTGAAATTGAATTTTGCAGGCTGAGCACCCCAGATAATTTAACATGGAAAGATGCCTGTGGTAGGAATGGGATCTTAACAAAAGCTCTGGATGTAAGTCCCTCAGACCTAAACCGTAGATTTAATGAACCTGTATCTTAGTCTGCTTCAAATGCTGTCGATATTTAATAGGCATTCAATATATTGAAGGCCTTCCCCTGGCGTCCAGTTTTCCTTTTCTTTTTTTTACTTGCCTTCTTTATCATGTATGAATCTTTTGAGGGAGGGATGGTGTCTGCTGTGTTTGTGTTGGGCCCTCAGTGCATAATGTTTATAAGAGAAGGAATGGGCCTAAGGATAAAAGAATTAGGGCTGTTGAAGAGAATGATGTGGCAAGGGAAAATGAAAAAAAGGCAGCAGCCTAACTAATTGCTGAGCTGGCAAGTTAGTGGAGCAGAGCAGGAGAAATAGGGGGAAAGGAAAAGTGGAAGGTATGGAGTGAATGGGAGTCGGCTTGGGAGAGTACTGGACCTCTTGAATGTCTAGTGTTTTCATTACTGTGTGTGCTTGCTATATTGTGGTGTTTTTCTGAGTCTGTGCTGTGATAATCCATGTTTGTGAGTGAGACTGTTTTCTGCTTAGTTCATTACTGTAATCCTATATCTTCCCAATTGGAAGATATATTTTCTATATTTCAATAATATCCGAATATATTCAGTATTTGAGTTTTGTCATCTGTATCTTGGTTGGACCCTATCAAATTGGTATCAGAGCTTTGATCTAGTGGGTTATGGTAAACACAAGAATGGAGGGTAGAGTCGAATGTTTGGAAAAAGATTTTGGGACTATGAAGAGTGATATGGAGACGATGAAGTTATGGATATTGGAGATGAAGGATTCACTTACCTGCATTGAAGAGAGAAGCAAGAACAAGGACAATGGAGTTCATGTGGTGAATAGCGAAGCATCTGCTGGAGGTGCGGCAGAGACGAGTCATCAGCAAATGGTGGAGAAGGACCCTTTGAGATTTCGAAAGCTGGAGATACCTTTATTCGCAGGAGAGCATCTGATTGGGTGGTTGTTTAAACTTGAACGCTATTTCGCTGTAAAAGCCATTGCCGATTGTGAGAAGATGGAAGCTGCTGTCATGTGTTTAGAAGATAAAGCACTGAATTGGTAGCAATGGCTCGAGGTTCGTTGCCCAGTGAAGACGTGGGTTGACTTCAAACGACAGGTTCTCAACCGGTTCCAACATTCTCAGGCCGGCGACGCTTATGAGATGTTGATGGCACTGTGTCAGACTGGTTCGGTGGCGGAATACAGAGAGAAGTTTGAGACCCTAAAGCTTCAAATGATATGTTGATGGGTGCATTCAGGAATGGGCTGAAGGAGGATGTACGGGCTGAACTCAGGATTATGAGATTTGGGTCATTGCAAGAAATGATGGACTTGGCAAGAAATGATGGACTTGGCCCATAATGTAGAAGAGAGGAATAACATAGTTGAAAAAAATAGGGAGGATTATTTATCCAAACATTTGAAAACTGTAGTAGCTACCAGGTGGAATGTGAGCAAACCCAATGGAGGGTGGAGTCGGATCTCGGGTGGGTCCGAACCGACCCCAACGACCACCTTTAACCCAGTTACCTCGAAAGGGATTGAATCGAAGGCAACCACTGCAGAAAAATAGAGTGTGACGAGCTGTGTTTCTTCGACCAGTAACAAAAATTCCAGTACCCAGATTCAAAGGCTCGCTGATGCTGATGTTGCGAAGAAGAGGGCCCTAGGTTTGTGCTATAGGTGTGACGAAAAGATAGTCCCACATGTAGATGCAAGAATTGACAACTTCAAGTGATGATTCTCCAACCTTGCGAAGGAGAAGATGAAGAGGAACTGGAAGTTGGGTTGAGAAGGATGAGGAAATTCTAGTATTGGAATTATCTATGAATTCAGTTGTGGGATTAACTGGAAATCATACAATGAAACTCAAAGGCAAGGTTAAAGGGGAGGAAGTTCTCATTCTTATTGACAGTGGAGCCATGCATAATTTCATTGCAACTGAGCTGGTGGAGAGATTGAAAATACCCATTCAAGCTTCTCAGGTATTCGAAGTTTCATTGGGCGATGGATACAAGGTGCGGGGAAGGCACATATGCCTGGCAGTGGAAGTTGAGATGCAAGGGATAGAGCTATAGCAAAGCTTTCATGTGTTCGATATGGGAGAGACAGACATGGTGTTAGGGGTGGAGTGGCTTTGATCGTTAGGTGAGGTCAAAATGAATTGGGATGAATTGACAATGAAATTCACTATTGGAAAGGAGGAAAGAGAGATCAAGGGAGATCCATCACTGGTAAAGACCTTAGTCTCTCTAAAATGCATGATGAGAAATTTAAGGAAGAGTGGGCAAGGGTATATGGTTGAGTTTGGCCAAATGACTGTGAAGACAGTGGCAGAAGAAGTACTCATTGAGGTCCAGAGCTTATTAGAGCAATTTCCCACAGTGCATCAACCCATTCAAGGTCTGCCACCAAGAAGGGCAAGAGACCATGCAGTTGAAATGAAACAAGGTGAACAAGCACCAACATCAGGCCGTACCGCTACCTTCATTCACAGAAAGCTGAAATAGAACATTTGGTGAATGAGATGTTGATAGCCGGATTAATTTGCCTAAGCAGTAGTCCATATTCTAGCCAGTGTTGTTGGTTAAGAAGAAAGATGGCAGTTGGAGGTTCTGTGTGGATTACCGTGCATTAAACAGAATAACGGTATTGGATAAGTTCCCAATTCCGGTGATTGATGAACTGTTGGATGAACTCATAGGGGCATCGGTGTTTTCTAAACTCGACTTGAAGTCGGGTTATCACCAAATTAGAATGAAGGAAGGAGATGAAGCAAAACAGCATTTCGTACTCACCAAGGACACTATGAATTCATGGTAATGCCCTTCGATCTAACAAATGCACCAGCCATGTTCCAATTCTTCATGAACGACGTTTTCCAACAACAGTTAAGGAAATTTATTTTGGTGTTCTTCGATGATATTCTAGTTTACAGCCCTGACTTTAATTCCTATATGAAGCATTTAAGGGAGACCATGCAAATCTTACAAGAACACAAGCTGGTTATCAATGCAAAGAAGTGTCTCTGCCAAGACTCAATTGGAATATTTGGGACATATAATTTCAGCAGCAGGAGTAAAGGTAGATCCTTCAAAAATCAAAGCTATGGTAGAATGGCCTATTCCAAAAGACTTAAAAGCCTTGAGGGGATCTCTTGGCTTAACTGGGTATTATAGAAGATTTGTAAGGAATTATGGGAAGATTGCAGCACCTCTAACTAAAAAAGATGCCTTCAAGTGGGGAAATGAAGCTGGGGAAGCATTTGAAAAGTTGAAGGAAGCAATGACGACACTTCCGGTTTTGGCAATGCCGGAATTTTCACAACCCTTTGAGCTCGAAACTGACGCATCCGAGGTTGGGGTTGGGGCAAAAAAAGAGGCCCATAGCATATTTCAGTCAAGCCTTAGCATCAAGGCATCAGCTGAAGTCAGTTTATGAAAGTGAACTAATGGCAATAGTGTTAGCAGTAAAGAAATGGAGGCATTATTTGCTTGGCCACCACTTTATTATTAAGACTAACCAGAGGGCACTAAAGTACCTATTGGAATAGAGAGAATTAGGGAATGAACAACAAAAATGGGTGTCCAAATTGCTGGGGTATACCTTTGAGATACATTATAAACTGGGCAAGGACAACAAGGTTGCTGATGCACTTTCCAGAAGAGAAGAAATTGAATTCAAGGCTTTTTCCTTGCAACAATATGATGATATTCTTAGCTGGGAAGAAGAAATTAAGAAGGATGAAAGGTTATCACTGATACTGCAGTAGGTTATTTGCAATAACAACCCAGCCAAGGGATATACCTTGAGAAATGGGTGTCTTTTATATAATGACAAGCTGGTCTTACCAAAAGACTCATCAAGAATCCCACAATTAATTGCTGAATTTCACAATACACCCATGGGTGGCCACTCGAGATATCTAAGGACCTACAAAAGGATGTCAGCGGTCCTCTATTGGGAAGGGATGAAAAAACAGATCCAGGAGTATGTGACTAAGTGTTCCACTTGTCAACAGAATAAGTATGAGGAAAAAAGTCCAGCTGGGTTATTACAACCATTGCCTATTCCAAAACAAGTGTGGGAGGATATTAGTCTTGACTTCATAAACGGATTACCCAAGTCCAATAGATTTGACACCATATTTGTGGCATTAGACTGGTTGACGAAATATGCTCATTTCATCCCCTTTTCCCATCCTTACATTGCTAAAGAAGTGGTTGCAGTTTTTGTGAAGGAGGTTGTTAAACTGCATGGAATGCCAAGGTCCATCATTTCTGACCGAGATAGGCTCTTTTTGAGTAGTTTTTGGCAAGAAATGTTCATAATGTCGGGTACCACCCTTGCACGGAGCTCCGCATATCATCCGGAAACGGATGGGCAAACGGAAGTGGTGAATAGGAGTTTAGAGACCTATCTTAGGTGTTTCACATCAGACAAGCCAGCAAAGTGGTCACAATGGCTAGCGTGGGCAGAATATTGGTTCAATACCAATTTTAATCAAGCAATTGGAATGACACCATTCAAGGCCTTGTATGGAAGGGACCCACCAACACTCTTTAAGCTTGAGGATGTGACTTCTTCAGTGGAAGAAGTAAATGAGCAGATTCGCAACAGAAATGTGATAATAGAAGAGCTTAAGGATCATTTGTCTAAGGCACAAGAGTCCATGAAGAAGTATGCTGATAAATCAAGAAGAGATGTCTCTTTTGAGAAGGGGGACTTGGTATACCTTAAACTGAGACCCTACAGACTAAAGTCACTAGCAAAAAAGGTGAATGAGAAGTTAAAGTGCTCGGTTTTATGGCCCCTTTGAGGTGGAAGAAAAGATTGGGCAAGTGGCTTACAAATTGAAACTCCCAAAAACAGCCCGTATTCATTATGTATTCCATGTTTCCCAACTAAAAAAATCACTACAAACCGAGGTACACCCTCAACCACTTCCCACAGCATTGACAGAAGATTTAGAATTGGTAGTGGACCCTGAAGAGGTGAAGCAACTCAGGTTAATTACGGATGGGACTAAAGAAGTTCTGATTAAGTGGAAGGGGCTACTAGAATTTGAAAGCACTTGGGAATCTTATGATACAATCCTTTATCAATTCCCCCAATTTCACCTTGAGGACAAGGTGCATCTCATCGGGGGGAGTAATGTTGAGCCCTCAGTGCATAATGTTTATAAGAGAAGGAATGGGCCTAGGGATAAAAGAATTAGGGCTGTTGAAGAGAATGATGATGTGGCAAGGGAAAATGAAAAAAAAAGGCAGCAGCCTAACTAACTGCTGAGCTGGCAAGTTAGTGGAGCAGAGCAGGAGAAATAGGGGGGAGGAAAAGTGGAAGGTATGGAGTGAATGGGAGTTGGCTTGGGAGAGTACTAGACCTCTCGAATGTCTAGTGTTTTCATTACTGTGTGTGCTTGCTGTATTGTGGTGTTTTTCTGAGTCTGTGCTGTAATAATCCGTGTTTGTGAGTGAGACTGTTTTCTGCTTAGTTCATTATTGTAATCCTATATCTTCCCCACTGGAAGATATATTTTCTATATTTCAATGATATCCAAATATATTCAGTATTTGAGTTTTGTCATCTGTTATCTTGGCTGGACCCTATCAGTTTGCTTATTGGTTTTGTTTCCTTTGTGTAGTCATGCCTGAAGAGTGAACGTTTAAAGAGGGAATTTCTCTGCACTTCTCTGAAATCACGGAGAATGGAAGATGGTTTTGATGCCACTTGCAAAAGGGAATGCATTATATGTCTGCGTGATCTACATTTATCTGCTGCAGGTTGTCTATGTTCAAAGAACAAATTTGCATGTCTTAATCATGTGAAGCAACTCTGTTCTTGTGCTTGGAGCAACAAATTTATTCTCTGCCAATATGAAATCATCGAGTTGAATGTTCTTTGTCTTGCTTTGGAGGGAAAATTAAGTGCAATTCACAGGTGGTCTAAAGAGGATCTTGGAATATCTCTGCATAAAAGATTGAAACAAACCCAGGGAAGTTCGAGTGTTTCATCAGCGTCTTCAGTAGCAAAAGCAGCAATATTGAATGCCATGAAACGGAAAAGAGATGCAGTTGAGTCTGAAGCTACAGGCATTGGTGGAATTTCTTCTGGCATTGAGCCAAAACTGAAGGCACCTTTACTACAAACAAAATTAGTAGGTGAGTTGAAGGAAAAACAGAAAACAGTCCGGCAACAATCTGCTACAACATGCATTCATAGAGGAATCTATTCTGCTTCTGGCATCAAATCTGATACAAAACAGAAAACAGTCCGGCAACAATCTGCTGCAACATGCATTCCTAGAGGAACCAATTCTGCTTCTGGCATCAAATCTGATACAAAGGCCCGTGCAGTCAGGTCTGAAGCTACAGGCATTGGTGGAATTTCTTCTGGCATCGAGCCAAAACTGAAGGCACCTTTACTTCAATCAAAATTAGTAGGTGAGTTGAAGGAAAAACAGAAAACAGTCCGGCAACAATCTGCTGCAACATGCATTCACAGAGGAATCAATTCTGCTTCTGGCATCAAATCTGATACAAAACAGAAAATAGTCCGGCAACAATCTGCTACAACATGCATTCACAGGGGAATCAATTCTGCTTCTGGCATCAAATCTGATACAGTCAGGTCCAAAATTCCAAATTTGGTAGAAAATGACCCAAAACCAAAAATATCTGGGGTCTTCTCGGGTGCAAATGCAACCCTAGGTTATATGGCTTTTCTGTCAGAAAACAAGTCACTTGATATTTCTTCAGATAGTTCATCTTCATCTTCAGAATCTGATGATGACACTTGAGTAGCTGTCTAGCTGATGTTCCAATATTTCACGGAGCAGTACTGAAAAGGTTTATCCACTAAAGAATCATTCAAACAGCGATAGACACCGTTTGTAAGGGGCAGTGCTGGATGGGTGAATGATACATTCATCCAGGGAAGACTTTGAGCAGCATTTTGGGGCTTTATTTTACATGGGAATTTGTTTAGTACAGGTTCAAATCCTTCAAATATATGAACGGAAGTCAAGCTTACGGCTCCATCATGGTCTCAAATCCAGATGAGTGTTGTATATTCTACTATAATCACATTGTAAAGCTTGTGACCTCAAAAACTACCGTGGTTAGACTACAATTAGGAATAGATGAGTATCACCCAACAAGAAATAGAAGAAATTTAGAACCGATGGTTCCGTATCTTCCTGTGATTTTCTTGCCTTATTCCTTTTTTGGCCACCATAATTTCGTGTTTCCTCCAAAAGAATGACCAAAACAATACCCCGGGAAGTTTTGCTTTGCCCATTAAATGGGAAAAAAGTGGGACAATTTTTCTTTATAAAAATGGTTAGGTTTTGTAGCTAGAGTTCGTATCCTTTTTCCTCGCAAGCAAGGAATCTTTGTTCGTAGCCCCTCGCATCCCTCAAATAAAGAATAGTACATAATCGTGGAAACCAACATGGGGAAAGGTATTTCTGAAATTTCTTACTGATCATTTGTATTCATATGCATTCAGTAATATCCCCATGAAGTTCTTCAATAATTGACGCACGCAAACTGCGACAAAATCAGGCCCACATCCACGGTAGTATAACATCTCATCAAATAATTCATATTCTTTTGAATGCTAGTACTACGCCGACACAACAGCAGATCCCCAACTTGAAAGGGGGTGCATTCAAATTTTTAACTACAAAGAATGAGACACTTTTTTAAAAATAAATAAATAAATAAATGTAATTACAACCCAGCTGAAACCAAGCCATGCAGAGTGACAATCCCAATTAAGATATTTTCATCACTGATAACGGGCAAGAACTGTACGGGCGATGGAGGTGCTTCCATCTTCTTCATGGCGTCCACAGCCATAGCATCTGGACCGATGATTTTTGGATTCCTGACATTCAAAAAGTGTTGTTTCAGCAGATATCTCTGGAATTCTTTGTGAAGATTGCAGAATTAGCCTATCAAATGGATGTAATTTGCAGTAAGCTCTTACCTGTTGCACATTTCCCCCACAGTGAGCTTGAAAATGCCCTCCCCACTAGCTTTGAGAGTACGTCGTAGATCACCATCGGTGAATGTCCCAATCAGATGATGTTTCTCGTCTATGACAAGCAGGCATCCACATCCTTTACTCGTCAATTCCACAAGCTGGTCCATAATTAGATCTGCTTCTCGGCATATGGGAAGCTCATCCTGCTGCTTCATGACATCCTTCACCTGCACGTAGTAATCATATGATGACCAATTCATTCTCTAAGGTAGTGAGCAATTACGTAGTTTAGAAGTTATTATTAAAGGAACAAGAGTAAGGCAGTTCAGAAATTCAACTTTCTATCATAATAACCTGCAATCACTAAGCATGAACTAGAGAGTAATGATCTCTAATGTTCACCTCTCAAAAAGGACAGAAGATAAAAAGCAAGAGCAGAAAACCAATAACGCTCTATTGACTCATCCATAGATCACCGACCTGCTTTAGAATAAGCATTAATAGCACATAAGCTTAGCTTTACCACAAATATTTCATTTATTTAATACAGATTTACATACTTCAGATTCTGTTAGAACTATATATGAAGATTGACCGATCAATGCTTTTTCCTTCCGCATATACAACTGTAGTTGGTCATCTACATCAATTCAATATCTTGAGAACATCATTCCCAGTTCCCACTACACTAAGTTCTGGGTTCTCGCCATAAATTTAGTTTTGGTCATCTATCTCAATTCAATATCTTGAAAATATCATTCCTAGTTCCCACTAAGTTCTAATCCCTATCAACAGCAATAACCATGCAGCAACAAAATGTGATTGGTGAGAAGCAGCATACCAGAAGACCAAGCTACATTTTACTTCAACGCTAATGAAAAAACTGAAAATCTCAAGGTAAAAAGGACATTTTGGATAGTTCGACAAGTCAGCAATGTAGATCAAATCTATAATTGATTCTACATATAATGGCGGACTCACCCAGATCAGCTACAAAAGAATAAGTGAATTACTGATGAATCAATAGATCACTTAAAGAAAGATCTATGCCATGTAAAGAATAACGATACACATAATTGATCCAGAAGCAGAAGAGGAAATGTCAGTTTTTTAAACAATCCAAGACATAATGATTTGATGATCTAATTAGGCGGCATCATTCAAAGATGCATACAAGTTTAATTTTCATAAACCCTTGATTTCTAAATGGATCATTTTCTCAAACATAAATTTAACAGATGGGACAGAAAGCAACGAGGAATCAGGCCGCACCTTGAAGATAAGGCTCTTGCCAATCTTGCCTGCGGGGTGATTGCTGGCGTAGTCCGCCTTGGTCAAATTTCTGGCTCCCATAAGGGCAATAGCCACCGTGTCCCCGAAAACCATCTGGATGGCCGTGGAAGTCACAGGCGCCAAGTTAAAGGGGCACAATTCTCTCTCCAGGGGCAAATGCACGTTCATATCGCACATGCCCGCCAACGCATTCCCTTCCACGGAGGTGACCGA
This sequence comes from Biancaea sappan, assembly GCA_037074585.1. NCBI lineage: Eukaryota > Viridiplantae > Streptophyta > Magnoliopsida > Fabales > Fabaceae > Biancaea > Biancaea sappan. Next base: position 8,098,973 of record CM073492.1, on the reverse strand, counting down.
GATCAGATAGGCCCCCTTGGCCCTTGCACAGGGCACGAGCCTGACAAGTTCGTCGGTGGTACCAGATTTACTGAAGAGGACGAGAACGTCGCGATGGGTGAGGATTCCGATATCGCCATGGAGAGCATCCACAGGAGATAAGAATGCGGATCGGATGCCGAGGGAGACAAGAGTCTGGGAGATCTTGTGGGCGATGAAGCCAGATTTGCCGACGCCGGAGAAGAAGATTGTACCGTCGGAATTGAGGAGGGTACGAGTGAAGGCTAGGGTTTGGGAATGATCGATGTTGTTGAAGAAGAAATTGATGTGGTTCTGTTGGGATTTGAAGAGGTTGAGGAGGGTGGTTTCATCGATCAGATTAACCGCTTCTTTGGATGGTAGAGGAGAAACACCATCTGAAAATGGAGGCAGCGAACCCATGTGTCCCTTGTTGCGGGTATGCTAGGGAAGGGAGTGGAATGGGCTCTCCAATGGCGGATCTTTTGAACCTTAAAGAAGAGTGAAAGAAGAAGACAGCGACTTCCTTTTACATTTTGTTCTTCAATTGTTTGGTTGCATATAATGGCGGGGGCAAAACATGATCAATGCCATTAAATCACGCGGTAAGGCGATAACGCCAGGTGGGACAAATTGGACGGATCTGTCGGTGGCTGAGATTTTAGTGTCTTTAGAACTTGTAAAATAACGGATGCGAAGCATTTCCAATACCCTACCTAAACATGAGGCTCACCAATTTTTTTTATTTGAGCCTTTCGAGTAAAGTCACGGCGCAGATCGCGTATGATTATTAAAACGATTGTTGGATTCATGTGATTTAATGATTTAAATAATATCTGTTTTATAAATAATTTATTTATCTAAATTTTTATTTAAAATTTTTTTTTATCTTTTACTTGATTTAAGTAGAACATATTTTATTTTAAATTTAAATCGACTTCTGTAAATTTTTAAATTTATTCAATTTAATATATGACTTAAATCAGACGGTATAAGTGAAAGTATTAGAGAATCCCATATTTTTAGAATATTGAGAGGCGCCGCATCCTAAAATAACCCTTTACTTGTCTGATGATAAATATGATTCTTCTATTTTTATAGTCGTTAACGACTGTAAGTAAGGTTAATTATTTCTTTTTTAAAAAAATTTACTTGTCTTTTTAAAAGCATTGAATCTCATATTTAACTATACTCTGTTTGCCTTTGAAACAAAATATTTGAACTTAAACAAACCCACCCATAATGAACATTTTGGTAAATTTATGAATCTTCCCTGCACATGGTGTTCCTGCATTACTCTAAACCCCAAAGTCACAATGTGAACAGCCATCGAATCTGGATATTTCTCGAAATAAAAGGAGACGTTGCCAAAAGGCCCATCGGCCAGCGGTTTTAGGTTGGTACAAAGGTTCATGGTACAGCCTTATGAATTTTTTTCCATCTCATCTCTTCAACGAAAGCCCCAAGATGGCCCAAATAAACGTCTTGGGCTTGGTTTATTCAGTCGAATCCCTTTGGTCAGCCGAAAAACGTAAACAGTGTCTATAATGGAGAAAATAAATTATGCCAAGAACGAATTTGTCTTTAATATTCCTCTACTTTAGTAATCTGTCGTAAATTAACTATTTACAAAAATCACTAAATAGTGATTGCACTTTAAAAAATTGCAAATAGCAACGGATAAAAAATAAAGGCACATTAGCGTAAACATTTTAGTACTGACACTACACTGGGTTTGGATGCAGCGAATGTGCTTCAAACATCTTACGCGAATCCCGCATCTAGTCAATGGGACTTTCGATTCCACCGAAAGCCATTTTATTCTTCTATTGTTTGTATATGCAGATATACGATTTTCATAAAGAAAATACAATAGTAACAAAATTAAATAACTTTTGTCTTTTTTTTTTTTTTAATGTCAGCGATTATACTAATGTTTGACAAATATATAAAACTTAGAAGTAATAACCAAAAAATTGAAAGCTAGAGGAGCATGTGGGGTCAGTTTTGGGTCATTCGAAACGTGGTACCCCCACGTGCACCTCTGATGCCATGTCGGCTACAGTGACGATTCTCTCAGTAAAGGCCTGCAACGTGGCAGTCCAAGGACCACTGGATCAGGGAACAACGGTGATGCTGCATCCGCCACAGCAACTGCAATTGGGTTGCTTTTAATATCACTATTGAGTAAGACAGATTAAATTCTACCACAATTAATTTTTTTATAATTTATGAAATTATCATAAATTTTTTTTTTAAAAATAAGTTAAAGATGGAGCGTAGCTAGTCGCCTTCGGATTGGTCAGGTCAGGCTTTTCCGTACAGAGACACCTCCGCTCCTATCAAGTTTTTTGGATTTTTTTCTTTTTCATTTTATTAATTTTCTCTCTTTTCATGAGGACATGTCACGTCAGTGGCAACCATGGCTCCACCGTTCACATCATTTTTCTTTTTTTGCTTTGTAGTAAAAGGTCAGAGATTAAAAATCTTTTTATCTGAATTTATATTTTAATATATAGACATCAGACATCTCTCTTATTTTATTCAACAAAATAATAGTTTTTATATAAAAATGAAAATTCCAAGGATAAAAGATTCAGCGTTTCGAAGATTGAACCCTCTTTAGTCTTTTTTCCCCCCCTTCATTCAATGTTACAAATTTTATCTTCAACCATCCCTCTTTCCAGTCTCCAAGTATACAGTAAAATGCGACTGACAAAGTGGGGGTCAAATAAGGAAAATTTCTTTCTTTCTTTCTTTTCCTTCTTTTCTTTTGTTGATGAGGGAAGTGTTGTTGAATGACTAAGTTGCCACAAATTAAGTGCTTAAGCTCTTTGGAATTGAAACCTGCAACTGCTAAGCTGAATGTAAATATTTTTATTAATTATACAGAATATTTTAACACATTTAACGACTGAAGTTTTGTATTTCTAAAAAAATCCAGCTCTCTGTAAAAATTTCCTGCATCAATTAGTCATGTATAATCTATCACTAAACAAGGAGGAAAAAGTCTTCAGCGCTGTAGAGGACCCTTAAGATAAGCATGGACAGTATAGGTGATAAAGATCTTGCATAATTACTCTCTGATAAGAATCCAAATACTATTTAACATTTAAAACCCCAACTGTCTCCCAGCTTATTCCAGTACATAATTAGCTCACTTAAATTTCGCAATATTAAAGATTGATTTGCGATGTGCTAGCTGAAAGATACGAGCTAACCACTTGGCCATAGGGATAGAGACATGCATAATTGCATATGCTAGACATAAGATATATCTAGTGTAGTAAATCAAAGAAGAAAAAAAAACTTCTTCTCTCATGATGTTGCACCTGGTTTTGATGTTTCTGAGAAAGACTGTAAATTTAAAATTTTAAATGCACTAGAACAAGAGAGAAATTATATTTCAATAATGGACCCATGCTATTGCTAGCCGTTTACAAGAACAAATCAAAGGAGAATTAATTATGAGAATGAAGGCCAATCAAGAAATTGCATCAAAGGCCATCATAATATGGTACAAAAATTGTTTTGTCACATTACATAGACATATCCAGCAACATCGTACGCTAGCTGTACTAATCAATACAAAATTACTAATAAACAAGCATAATCATGTGACAGCCTGCACGTTTCAAATTTATCAAGTGCGTGTGGTTTCTCAAGTCACCATCATGGCGACTAAAGAAGAGGAAATGGTATAGCTTCTCCTTCCCTGGATGTAGGGTTCATTAATTGGTTAACAATCTGTGATGTTTGATGTCATCGAAAACTTGTTAAGAATGCATGTGGTTTAACTACAGAAATTATTATAGTTTTGTTGTTTTGTGCTGCAGAAGGCAGAAGCTCATGCACACAAGTCACACTGTGAAGTAGGGGCCTCCCTTGGATGTTTAATTCCGCCGTTCAATCAATAAAAGAAGTTCAGACTTCAGAGAGTTCTCCTACACACGTACGGTGAAAATTGAAAAATATATATGATTTATATGTATTATGTAGCCCTGGAAATTGAAATTAGATTCAGATTTAATTTACCTAGGGCCATGCATTATGATCGCTCTCAACGGTCAGATTATTTCTGGCCATTAATAGTTAGAGTACTGTTTGAACGAAAGGGCCTATGGATCATCACCACCTTTGGTTTATTACAATGGTCCTTGGCCTATTATATACGAATTCAATTATTTAAGTTTGGACTACGTACGGTGAAAAGACCAGGAAAAAAAAAAAAAGAGGATCAATGGTGCATTAGGCCTCGCAATTGGGTAAGTTGCGTTTGACCATATAGTAGCTGTGTTTAGGTACTTTCTTTGATTTATTGACCTGATCCATGGTGATCATAGACCGTTCTACACAAATTGCAAAAATTTGATCCCATATATACCCCCAAGGAGGAGATCAATAAAGTGGTAAAAATAAGGACAAAATTTGCAGATAATAATGAAAGGGATGAGTATTTAGTTAGGTTTATGGCTGATATAAACAGAGAGATACAGAAACAGTTACGTGTGTTGTGTGTAGCGGATTCCTTGGGGGGTAGGTTGGTGAAGATGCCTAAAATCAGGCCAAATGACATTGTGTCCTAGAGGTAATGACATTCACAGATTATGGACATATTATATTTTCTTGTCTATCATGAATCATCCTTTTTTTTTTCAAAAAAAAATATAAATCGTCAATTAACAAGATGAATACTACCATTACTTTTCCATAAATTGAAAGCCAGCTAGCTACACCACCGAACCTGCTGAGAAATGATAGCTATAATGCGGATGTTGCAAATAACCGAAGAGTCTAATGAAATTTATTTGTAATCTTGATTATTTTGTTTGATGGACTGATTAGTTTGTTTGTTTGGGCTTGGGTCATTTAGGTAGTTGTAAGAGTCCATATATATGTTTTACTCAAGTCTGTAATACACATGATTTGGATATTAGTATATTGTGGGTATCACCTGTTTTGTCCAATTCTGAAGATAGTATTAGAGTAGATTCATGAACCCTAATTTGCTTCTTTCTTTGTTCGTCTTTTAAGATTTTCACTCAAGGTAGAGTCATGGTTTTGGCAATAGAATGAACCAAGGGTACTAGTTAGAATTCCAACAACCTTCTGTTACATTACAGACGTTAAACAACCCTAGTATGGTCGTTGAGACTTGTGATAGTGTTATTGACTAATAATAATTTCCTGACATAGAGCTAGTTGATTCAGAGAGCCTTAGTGGCAAAAAATAAATTGGGATTCATCAATGGTGCCTTATCAAAATCAGTAAATGAAACAAAACGTGGCACATGGAAGAGAACCAATGAAATGTGTGTCGTCTTGGATAATCAACTCAATATGGAAAGAAATTGTTGAGACCTTTGTGTATTCTTTATTGGTGAGAAGCAATGGATAGATCTTGAGGAGCAATTTGAAGAAAGCAACGGTCTGCAGATTTACCAAATCCAACAACATATAGCATTTATGGAGCAAGGAAGCTTATCTGTGGTGATGTACTATGGAAAGCTAGAGAAACTATGGGTATGGGAAGAGTTACATGTGTTGCAACCAGTTCCTTAGTGCTCATGTAGTGCTATGAAGAATTGCACCTGTGATGCCTTAGTAATTAATATGCTTATTATCACCACTCAAAACAATTAGTTTAGTTTCTTATAGGTTTAAATCATTGTTATGGACCCTCTGCCATATGTTAATAGAGCCGCCTATTATGGTTCTGAGAGTAGAAATACAAAGAAGTTTTCAGTCAATTTTTTTTTGGAAATATGGATAACAGTGTTATGTTCATCAAAACCACTATAATACCCGCAGTTCTCAGGTATTAGTTTAATTTGATATTAAGGAATAATGCAGGCGCGAGAAGATTTTTCTATTGCTTAATAGAGGAATGTGAGATTAAGAAATGACAAGATGTGTAATTAATTAGTGACTAGGGATTGAGGAGGGTTACATATGGCATGGAAGAAGCTAGATGATTACTAAGTCCGAGTAAGGACTAAAATGTAATAAGGAAAATTTTATAGTGCCTAGAAAATAAGAAATACCCTAGTTGAAAAAATTACAGAATTGCTATGGATAACATTGACAGAGGGTTAACCAGAGGGAAAAATAATAATTTTACTATGGAAGTATATATAGGTGACCTCACACCTATTCTTTTTTTTTTTTTTCATTTCTCTCCATTTCCCCTCACTTTCTTTTCTCTCCATCTTCTCTTTATTCTCTCCACCCAAACTTACACTCAACCTCTGGCAACTATTCTCCAGCAACAAGGTAGGCCTCTGATGACCAACTACCACCGAAAAAGTAAGGAAATGAGATTGGCATTCCATTTTCCCCATTTTCTCTCTATTTTTGAATTTAAGAGGATTTGGCTAGGAATCAGGATTGTTAGAGAGTTTTGAAGCTTGGGTTATGTTTAAAACATTCCTTTATAATTAATAAACAAATTAGAACCAAGAATTGAAAAGATAATCAAGATTCAAGTTGGGATTAGAGAGTAGAAACCTAGAATGGAAAAGTTAGTGTTTTAAGTGGAAACTTAGAGATTCAAGCTTGGAATTTCGAAATTAATTGAAGTTTTTTTATGTCAAAACATCCCTAATGAAAACCCATGGAAAGAATTGGATTAAATGATGAAAATTTGGGACAAAAGGGTGGAAAATTGAGGGTCTTCGAGTACCATTGAAACAGTGAAAATAGGGGTTGGCACTGCCACCTAATGCCTTAGTGGCAAGTTTGAAACCAAAGGGAAGGGGAAGGAAAGATTGCGCCTGAGGCGCCACAGCCTGAACATGATATTTTTCCATGTTTTGTATGCTAATCAGTGTGGTTTGTGTCTTATAGGTTAGGACTATGGCTCGGGCCTTGGCCGAGTTATATTGCAGGAGGTTGAAAATACTTCAAATTTAGGTGAAGAATCTAGCTTTTCTTTGTATATATATATCTTTAGTTGTCTAGCTAAACGTAATTTAAATACATTTATATGATTGGCTAATAATATGTCTGGCGTACATATTATAAGCGATCGAGAGTCCTAAGGCGCAAATGGAAATAGTATAGGTGCTACCGTGTCACGACCCGTTACTTGGGTACATGACTGGTACAATGATGAATTTTTCATCACTGTAAGCCTTTTCATAATTTCTACCTGTGAGTTAAATTATTAGTTATTTTATCTCTATGTTAAAAATAATCATTTCCTTATCAAATAAATATAAAGAAAACATATCAAATTTTCTTATTTGTAATACATAAAGTTGGCTTGCATATAATAATAGATACTATTATAAAATACATTATTAAACTAAAATACAAGACAAATATGCCAAATCATGACCTAGATATCTTAGAAGATTACAGAGCAATATAGTCTACAATAAAATAGGGGCCTACCCGATAGCGAGAAAGTCTGAAGTGGTCTACTCTCTTGGCAGATAATCTTCGTCGACAACCTAATATGAACAAAAAAATTTCATAGAGAATGTGAGCTTTAAAACTCAGTGAGTGAATTAATCTCGCGTTAATAAAATTCAAATACATCACCAATCATGCAAGTATACCCGAAGGCTCAAACTCAACCAATAAATATGGTTAGAAATTATATCTTAAAAGATATAAAGACATCCAATTCATCCAACAATATTAGTACTCATCAATGACAATATATCCCAGAGAGTGCATATAGGCTGGCTCACCAAATTTGTTTATTTCCGTCATGATGCACAACCTCATCCTTTCAGGTAAGACGTCTTACGGATCTATTATCAACTCGGGCTATATTCCTACCAAAGGAATCATTGTCTCTACACTTTTTGGTCAAGACACCTTTTAAACTAGGTTTTTTGCCTTGTCATGAAAGAGGGTATTGTCCCGTCTAATCACAATCAATAGTACAGTATATCAGAAGTACAATATAATATTCATTTATATGACAGATATCGTATATGACTATATCATAGGTTTATAAACCACAAATCAATATAACAATTAAGTTGTCTTGGAAAGATTAAAACTTTATATCACCCTAAAATACTTGTTTCGTCTTATTCATACTTATGGATTAATTTGAATTACTTCTCTAGATTCACCACTCGGAATCCAGTCTACCCTTGTGAATCTTGGGAGTATCCTACGACACACATTTTATTACCAATGATGCTAAAACCCTATTAAAACAGGATCATTTTATTCACCTAGATTCCGTACGAGTATCATTTCTCTAAGTCGTTATAGATAAGAGAACACAGGTGAATTTCAGTGTTCTGCTATGAAAATTTTCATGAAAGATTAGAGAAAATAAGTTAGAATTGTTTTCGTACAGATATCGTTCATACATACAATTACTATTTATATATAAGGTCACTATTCATACGTACCAGCACTATTTATACATATGGTTGTTGTTCATACCAGAAATAGTGAATACAATCTATAAAAGAGTACACCAGGTAAGTTCCCAAGAAAGAGTGGAGGGTCACAATGAACATACTTAAATACTAGATCTTTCCTTAGCCAGAAATTTTCTAAACATGTATTCTTTACAGTTTAAATTTCAATTTGGTAATTAGAGAATCAAAATAATATATAAATAGTTAATGACTGTTTTTTGTTATTGTGAAGGATTAGTCAAAGTCATAACCACAAAGCATACTTAAGAATATAACTTCTAAAATTTGAAAGACATAAAAAGAGCATAATATCCTTACCTCGGATCTAAGCTAAAAGGAAATGCCCAAAAGTTCAGAAACCTAGAGTTGGAGCAAGAGAAACTTGAGGAAAGAGAAGTTGATGGTGTGGGTTTAGAAGTGAAATGGAAGGACTTATTTATAGGAAAAGTCAATGGTACTATTTGGCATTATGTGCTAATAAAATATTCAATTTACTATTTATAAAAATGACATTTCTAATAAAATAATTCAATTGACTGTGTGCTTTAATCATTTAGTTTTCTGTACGATGGCGAGGCAGCTCAATTATTGGTTACTATTGAGAATTTAAAGGGAAAAACTATCCTTTTGCCTTAGACCTTTAAGTTTTTTTTTTCAATTCAGTCATTTCATTGTTGTCTCTAAGAGTATTTTCTCACATAAAACATTATTTTCTCATACGAACTTCTTTTTAGTTTCCTCTTATGCCTAAACCACGTCTAGTACTCGACATTTTGATTGTATATGTAAACAATACTGTATACATGAATAGCATTATACAGGTAAATAGTACTGTATACTGAAATAGTAACTTTAGTTCAAAAATATACTTTTATATTTTATTTTTCTTGAGTATTACATACCGTTTTCCATTGAGTGTCAAATGTGAAGTGCTGATATGTAATATCCCAAGAATTTATATGAATATTTAAAGCCTATTTTGAAGTTTAGTGAAAAATTTAATTACGTGGAAAATTTTCTTTTTGAATTAGTGAAGAAAATGTGGGAATAGAAATTTTTATTTTTAATTTAGGAAATTTTTACAAATTCTCAAGGACTAAAGTGAAAAGAAAAGAAAGTATAAAGGACTTTTGAGAAATGACCAAGTAGGAACCCGAGAAGAAAAATAGAGCTTATGGGAATGAATTATAAGTCCGGTACCGAAAAGATGATGGATTCGAGGTTAAAGTGGAGTTTGAGACATCGAGAGGGATTAAAGTGAACAAATCTTATAAGCTAAGGTGGCTATGAGCGATTTTATCGAAAAAGAAATTGGTGGGGCCCACGCGTATACACTTCTCCTTATTCTTTTCTTTTTCTCATTCTCCCTCCCGTAGCTTCACTTTCTCTCTCTCTCGATTATGCTTGCAAAGGAATTTCTTCATCAATCATTTATGCAATTTTTGCTTTGGGAATGAAGCTATGAAAGTTAGGATGATTGGTAAGTTGATGTTCTTCTTCTTCTTCCTCTTATTACAAGATCAAATCCTTGGTTATTATTTTTGCAAAATTTTTGTAGAATATTTTAATGGATGAATTTAAGTGTGGATGTTAATCTAAAACATTCCTAGGTGGTTTATGATGTTATTAGAACAAGAAATTTGGAGAAAACTAGGAGAAATTCGTAGAATTTGGATATTTGAAAAAGTTAGTGTTCTTAATGAAAATTTGAGATTTGAGCTTGGATTGTTGGTAGAAATTGGGGGTTTTGGTGTTAAAACACTCCTTAGACATTAAGGATGAAAACCCATGGAAGAAATCAAAAGAAATGTTGTTTTAGATATGATTTTTGGATTTTTGGATGAAGAACACGAAGAACATCGAAAATTTTCCCCAGAATTACTGTTCACCGAGAAAATTTTTCCAGATTTTCTCGTTACTGTAGCGTTGACTCGGTCAACGTTACTGTAGCGTTGACTCGGTCAACGTTACTGTAGCTGCGTTGACAGTTGACCGTTACTGTAGCATCAGTTTTTTTTTTTTTTTTTTAATATCGTTGAAAAGCTCTTTGAGTCTAGTTTCCAATGTTATAAGTTTCATCTGGATATTCATTACCAGTTAGGAGTTATGATTTGAGAAGTGAATGAAGGTCGAGAGTAGTGGTAGGAAATTTCTCTATTTCGTAACCCTGATGGTTTTTATCTGGTTACAATAGGAATGGTCAAGTGCAAGGTGGGAGTGCTGAGAGCATGAAATCCAGGTGAGTGGGTTAATACTTGCTATGATTAAATATCTTTGTTATTGACTTTTTGCATCATAGTGAAAATATGTTGAATATCCAAGTTTGAAGAGAATGATGTGGGATGATGAGACATAAACAATTGTGGAACGTGCCAGGTGATGTATATAATTATATTTTCTTATTTTCTCATGAATTGAGGTTATATGATGGATTGTGAATGGCATGTGAACTGAGTTGAAATGTATCATACTCTGATTGATGAGTTCAATCATATGCGGATAGTTGAAGTATGTTATTGTTGAATAATTGTTCTATATTATGGGTTATGTTATATACATGCTATGTTGCTGGAACCACATTGATTATGTTGTGGCTTGAATTGTAAATGACTGAGTTGTGTATGTGGCTCAAGATTATGATTGAGGATGTTTTTATATGTGATTGTGATTGTGTTTGACTGGAAAGGAAAGGCATGGTGGTGCACCCCATGGAGAAATCTATGTGAAGCTATAAGGGTGGAGAATATAAATGGAGCGATAAGGGTGGATGCGGCGGGGGCCGCGGGCAACGATCCAGAGGTATTCTGGACGACCCGGTTGGTACGGGAATTGTGTGTGAAATTGATTTCATCGATTGCTGTTGTGAATTTTGAATTTTGTTGAAATGCATTTGATTCACTTGGATATTGTTGTGAAGTATTATGAATAATATTATATCATATGATGATCGATCTACGTATGATTGCTGCATGTTATCATTATGATGCATGATTTTTATTTTGTCATAGTATTGTGTTATCTACTCACTGGGCACGTGGTTTGCTCATACCCCTCTTAGTGATATTTTTTTTTCAGAGTTGACAGCTGAAGGTAAATATCGGAACAAGGAATTATGGATCCTTAGTCCATAATTACCTTTTCATTTGTTCAGGATAAAGGTATAATAGTTAAGTTTTATTCTAAGTTGTATAAATCTAGAAATCTCTGTAATCGGGTAGGTTCATTCAGTGATGTAATGTGAGTAATTGTAGTATGTATAGAGAACTCGTTTTGGTTGCATGAAAAAGAATTGTATGATTTTTAAGAGAAAGATAGGCTTACGGAGGTGAAATGAAATTCACTTTCCGTGCCGGTCACGTGCTCAAATTTTGGGACGTGACATGATACATATTACAATATGTATTCAGACAAAGGATATAGAAGAAACTAGCACAAATAGCTTATAAATGCTTTTATTTGTATAATATGTTGTGATGTGCTTGACTTGCATGGTGGAAATAATTGGGTTCTAGGGGCATGAATAAAGATGGTATAAGTGTTACCACTCTATTTGGATGCCAAACATGAACTTGTGATAAATTATGCAAGTGGGGGATTTCTATTTATTTTCTTTATTCATGAATGTTGTGATTGTGGATATGATTAGGGAAAGGATTAGTCTGTGAGAACGTAGATCAATGTGACAACTTTCGGTAATAAATCTGAACAAGTGAATTTTGCCCACATCCCTAAATTCGCAGGTAATATTTGTTCTAATCTCAATAATAATGCTTATAACATAACTAGTGAGTGTTAGATTATATAGACACTGGCAACCAGTCATGTGTATGGTTGTGAAAAGAAATTCAAGATTCTTAAAACTTTAATTTGGATAAAATAAAACAATTGTTATACATATGTCTGATGGAAGTATCAAAACTGTCAATAAATATATGGTGATGCATATTTGAGTAAATCTTTCATCCTTAAGAATGTCTTGTATGTTCCTTCGTTTAAGTATAATTTTCTTTATGTTGGGAAGATTTTGCAAGAAAGAACAATAATGAGATGTTTCTTTTATTCTGAATTTTGTGTGTTTTAGGACTAGAAGTTTAATAAAATCATGCAATGGGCAAGTTTAGGAGAATCTTTATATCCTTGATTTTGAATCCTTCAATCAAGAAGTTGTGCAATGTTTTAAAAATTCTCTTATCAATCTAATGTTTTATGTGAATAATTTTTCTAAGGACATTGCTTTGTGGCATTTCCGCTTGGGTCATCCATCTAGTGTTGTTAAACATATTCCTTTCTTGAAAGATGAAAATTGTGGTGGTAATTTTTGTGAAATATGTCCTATGGCTAAACAAATTAAACCCGGTTGCCTTTCCATAATAGTAGCAATGTTTTGTCTAATAATTTTTATCTTGTAGATGATTTCAATAGGTCCAGCATATACTTTTTTTTAATGAAAACTAAATCTCAAATTGTACCTATATTAAGAAATTTTTTTATTATTATTAAAAATCAGTTTTAGAAAACTATTAAAACCCTTAAGTTAGATAATGGTTCCGAGTTTCTCATCAAATGGTTGAGTGAGTTTTGGGTTTTACATCAAAAGACTTATACATATCTCAATTTAGTCATACATATCTCAATTTAGTCATTCAAACAATTTTTTTTTTCAGTTAAAAATGTCATTTTAAAAAATAAGTTCTAACTATTTTGATGGATTGAAAGCTTGCTAGCTATAAGTTATTTTAAAATAGAACGCGTTGGTATCATTATGATAGCTACACGAGATTTTTTTTTTTTGCCTAACAATTTGGTTGAGAAAAAAACTATATATTAAATAGAGATATTTTATTTAAAAAAATTAAATTAAAAAATAATATTTTTTATAAACTGAATCATTAATTTAATCATTTGAAGATGATAACGTGAAAATGCGGATCGAGAACCCATACTTTAGTAAAGTTAATATATATATATATATATATATTCACTTATTTGGGTAAGAATTTTATAGGACAATGCGTGAGTAGGTGGAATGAACAGATGGCGAGGAAAGAGAAATGAGAGAGAGAGAGAGAGAGAGACGATCTGAAAGGTAATGATATGAACATGTCAATCTCAGTTTGACATGCATGCGTCCCATGGCAATGGATGGAGATGTATATAGAATATTGCTTATAAAAAATATGATAGATATTGATTGATTCACGCATAGTATGTTTGGTTTAGGGAGGGATATTGAGTTCAGAGAAAAAAGAGAGTTGAATAATTAGACGAGCAATAATTGTGGGATTCAGCTGAGCTAGCTGGTTGGATCTGCGAAACACTGTTGGTAACGTGAGAGGGGTTCAGGGCTCAGTGGGTAGTCCCTTGGATTGGAGTAACCTTTCCTTCAGAAAATGGCAGTCACTTGCCCATATCACCCACACCCACTTCTGGGGAACGTAAACCTTTGCTCAGCTTTACTGCCCCCGTCTTGGCTTCTATTGCCCGATTTGTTTCACTCTCACTTACACATTCACTATACTCATTACTGATTACTCAACCCATTATGTCATTTCTGTATAATTGATTAATTTCTGTCCAAGTTAATTTGAAAATTATTAAAGGAGATTGAAGGAATATATTATATGCATGAGGTGTGGGGGAAGAAGAGCGTTGAGGGGAGACAGGAAATTAATGAGGTAGCGGCACATCAAATCACCTATACATATATTACAGTCTCGTACAGAAATTTCAATGACATGTTTTACCATACATTACATTACATTATTCACTCTTGCTCTGCCTAGCTAGCTCTTTTGTTTTCAATTATTACTTATTAGCAACAGTTTTTGTTGAGAGATCTCATCTGGGAGCTTCACATTTATAGTATTCAGGTACTTTCTAATTCCTAACTCTCAACATATATATATATATATATATATATATATATATATCCAATTGAAAGGACCTTAGGGAAAAATGAAGAATAAATTAAAGGCAATATTTTCTTTTTAATACCATGGCTCTGTTTTACTTAAAATTTAAAAGGTAGTTCTCATTACTTGTTAGTGAAAACTGTACTATGACAATTTAAACAAATATGATAATATATATATATATATATATATATATATATATATATATATATATATATATATATATCCACCCTTTGAATTCCAAATATATATATATACACACACACTAGGGTATGTTCTCGGCCGGGGTTGAAAAAAGCACAAGGCGATTATGATATATATATATATATATATATGATCAATATTCACTTTACTGTGCAGACTCTAACTATTTCTATTTAAATCAGTTACCGAATTGAAGAAGCACACATGAATGTATTGCTTCTATTTAGTTATTTTATCTTAGTGGAATTTAATTTTCCTGTCCTCCGCTCACAAATTCATTTTACCTAACGAATATATATGAAATGTTAGTTTAAGATCGCCTACCGATTATTGGATGCCAGTAATCCCACTCCCGTCAAGTTTGGTGAGTGACTTAGCTTTATCAAATCCTGACCCAGTGGTAAAAAGAAAATCTGAATGTCTTCATTGATTTGGCCCAATAATTTAATTCAAAAGAATAAACAACACACACAGCCTTTGGTTTATTTGACCAAAAGCAAATAGTAACAAATCTCCTGTCATTCGAAAAGATTCGTTAGATGAAGTTATATATTTGCTACTTGAGAATTGAGTATTGTGGGCCCGCCCTTTTAACTTCTGTCGAGCAGCACTTAATTAAGGAATGATCAATTATTTCACCACAGGTATGTATTAATTTAAATATCAAAAAAATTCAGAAAAGGAAAGAGCAAGACAAAGAGGAGCGCGTCATGGTTATTAACTTCTTATTATTTTAGATGATGATCTAGAAATCACAAACGCTGCTTTGCCCTCGTGTGCAAACATAGACGTAGTAGCTTAAACTTAGTTATACATAAATAGCTACTTCAATGAAGTATGAAAGCATACTCGCCTCTGCACTCTTGCAAAAGAAAGCGCACTAGCTTGGGATTGCAGAAGAAAACTAACGGCGCTAACACAAATATATTATATATTTCTTAATTTTAACAATCCCAACGACATTTTCGATTTGCCACCAATACTGTACCTGCCTCAAGGTCTGTGCCTATCAACATATACCTCAATTCAAATTTCGTCTATATGAGAAATTTGTAAGAAGACATGCAAACATATATGTTCTGGCTTCAGCCAACGAAAACTAAATTTTTGAAATGGGAAGTGATGCTTTCAATTTTTTTAATCGATTATTTGTATTGATCATTCAATATATATATATATATATATATATATATATATATATATTAGTGGTAGCTACAGAAACTAAAGGCCAACGTGTAGAAAAAATGGCATTTTCATCATCCATCGGAGATACTAATCAGAAAAATGTGAGGAAAAATCTTTCCATGTATTAGGTGCAGCATTGTTCAGATAGCGTATTTTCAATTGGAAAATGTAAAATTAAAAGAACAGGTCATGTTGGGGCTAAATTCACGGACAAAAATGATGAGTTCACGCACAGGCACACAATTACAACCCAGGATCAGACATACTAGTACTACTTACTATCTATTAGAGCTAAGATAATAAGATTATTAATGGGGTGAACTAATTAGAGATAAGATAATAAGATTATTAATGGGGTGAACTAAGATATTTTCCAATTCTTACATTTAAAATAACTACAAGCGTCATTGCTGGGGGCCGAGCCAGATGAATCAAAATTACTTCACTATAAGCATTCATTTAATTTGGCATACGTATACACAACAAAACATGCAAACTCAGGAAGGAATAAATTAAATGAATTTAATGTCTCACCAATCATCGTTACCACTATATATAAAATCATCAGAGTATAACACAAATCATGCTTCACAAGAAAATGAGAAGCAGTCCAAACTCAAGTAAAGCATGCATTTCATAGGTGCTTGTACCAAGCAATATCAAGTAGTCCAACTCAAGAAAGCATGCATTTCTCTTAGCTTGACCCGACCCTATAATTATATCATTAAAAATCAAATTAACTGATCTAATTAAATCCAAAGTTTTCTACTTTGTAAGTTTAGTATGAAGATAACAGCATGAACCTACTAATTAATAAATTATAATAAATGATGACTTTATGAATCTAATGCTTTATTTTATTACTAATGGAGCCTTCCCTAGTAAGGCATTCTAAATTATACTGCCTGATGTCTAAACTTACGATATACCTGATCAATGATTAGGAGGAAATAGATCCTCGATGTCTAAAAGTTGAATTGAAGGTCTGATCCTGTATACCCCACTAGAATCACTTAAAAAATGCATCATAAGAGGGTTCCACTAATCTCTCTAGCATCTATCCCATGTCATAGCCAAATGGGAATAGGCGGGTCTTCATGAGTAGATCAGGAATTAAGTGTGTGGTAATAATTTAAACCAAAATGATCACAAAATCCAAGTGAGATAACCCAAATTATATCCAATCACAGGCAGGTTTCCGGGTGAGTATCTGCCTATTTACTTTCTCTAACTAAATCAATCACCATTGGCTACCTCTCACCTTTTCCCTCCACAATATCTAATCTTTTTCTTATTAATTTGTTTAACTGTTAAGACATATTGTTTGCCTAATTAGCTAGATGAACGTAAATTTCTATTTAACTACAAATACAAACTGGTTCTTAGAATATACATTCTTTTATTGTTTTAGTCTTTGAAATGCAAGAGTTGAATGAATTAATCCCTATAAATTATCAGTTTTGTACAGATTAGTCATTGTAAAAGATTAAAATGTATATGTACTTATTTTTTAAATAAAATTTACAATATTCAAGAATTTAATTATGTGGAGTTACATTTTTAGGAGCTTAATTATCAATTGAGCTATATGTATCTTTTAGGGACCTAATTAAGACATATATATGGTTTAATAGCAATTAGAAATTTTAAATTCATACATCTAATTATTAAGATGTCATCAACCTTTAACCCCCCCCCCCCCCCACAAAAAAAACAAAAAAAAAACACACACACACACACAACAGCAACCTTTGCCATGCTTCTAACTAGGGTTAAAATCTATGGCTACCTAATTGTCCTTGTCAAAATTTATATTACCGGGTGGAAACTGTCTATGGATCTCCCCATATCAAGTGACGAGTAGTTTCCTAGCTATCTGGCCAACCTAACTAAAATGATAAAAAATGGAAGGACATATTTTGGAAGGAAATTTTAATTAATTGAAGAAAGTCTTCTTATTTAATTAAAAGACGATCCTATGGAATAATCCTAGAAATTACAGTAATTGAGGAATAAATTACATTGCATGTCATTAGTATTTTTGGTCATTTTGGTTCAGTTGAAATGACAGCACTAGTGGAAGAACCAACATCATCCATCAAATTGACCATGTTAACGGTCAGCAGTTAATGTTGAACTCCTGATGGGAGAAAGCAGAAAACTTGTCAGTTCTGAATCACAACTTATTATGATTAAGCTTTAAGTGTTCTATCATTCTTTCCCCACACAAATGCATTTGGGGGTGAGGAGACAGTAAAGCGGTAAAAGTGGCACGTGAGAGAAAAAGGAAGTAAGAAAAGACCTCATTTGTTTAAGCAAAAACTGGCCATCTGTCTCTAAAACAAAAAGATGTATAAAATGTAAGTTAGTTGCAAATTAAACACAATATTTAATTGGTGGCAAAGAATTGAACAAATCAATAAGCATTCACAAAAATGATAACCCAAGAGTGAGAAGTGAGAATGATGAAAGGCACATTAATATAATGATCTGCAAGTCTAAGCTTGACATATAGAAGATATATATATCCAAGTACATACAAATAGATAATAGAACTGTGAATAATATGCCACACTCTCTCATTCATATATATAAAAGGATGATCATGATCACCTCCATGTACATTTACTCTCATGACAACCACTTTTCAGTACTCCCACTAGCAGTGCGTAGTATATATGAGTACCACACCGTTTGCATCAAAAGCAGATTCATGATATCCCAGATGATCTTTATAACCTTTTGCTTCCGGCAGAGCAAAAAGGATACAAAGACAAACAGTCTATATAATCAGAGAGAAAAAAGGCTTTAGAAAAATTAACTGAGAGAGGAAGGAAAAGAGAAAACAACCCTAATAATATAATACTAAAGTCGTAGAGAACTAGAGCATGTCTTCAAAGCATTTAAATTAACAAGAGGAAGAAGAGAAGAGACCCGGCCCACTTGGGGTATTATAAGAATAGTGGAGAATTGGCTTATTGAGTTGCACCTGGAGATGGGAGATGATGGTGGTGAAGATGATGATGATGGTGTAGTTGGAGTGGCATTGGTAGTTGTTGCGGTGGCGGTGGCGGTGGCGGTGGTGGTGGACGCTTCCTCTTCTTCTTCTCATAGCTAATCCCTCTTGCTTTTGACTGCAGATCACGAACCTCACGAAGGTACAGCCTCACGGCTCGAGCTCCGAACGGGTTGGCCTCAGGCTTCCCTCCGTTCTCTTCGAAAGCAGCTCGGAGGCGGCCGATAAGTGCGTCGAGGCTGCCCCAGGCTTGTCTGAGAGGGCATGGACACGGCGCCGGAGGGTTCGGATGACCGTAAAAGGGGCAGATCGGGGTGTGCACTTTGGTCTTCCCGAATTGGTCCAGGTACCTACAAACAAACACACAGTATACCAATTCAACTAACAAGCAAGCTTACAAGGTAGAGCTTCTGTGTTGTATATATCGTATTTTCTGGTGTGTTAAATTGCGATGTGTTTGAGAATTGTATTACCGGAGGAATTCAAGGACGTGTGCACCGCTGCACCTGGAGAGGGAGAGAGGGGGACGGTGGTTCTTGAGGTACTGACCGAAGGTATTCCAGTCACGGCGCTTCTGGTTCTCGTACCGGCTGCTGCTGCTGCTGGCGGTGGAAGCAGACGACGACGAGGAGGAGCTAGCGGCTAAGCCGTTACCGGAAACGGCGACGACGGTGGTGGGGGTGAGGCTGGTGTTGTCGGAGTTACAAGTGTCCATAAATTCTTGAATTGAATCCATGGGAGAGTGGAAACCTAAACGTGCCCTTTGGCTTAGCGGATCCAAGGTAATATATATAATATATCTCTTTGCTTCGACTCTTACCTGGGATGATTGTTGTTGTTGTTGTTCTAGCTAGGGTTCCTACTTCCTATGACAGTGAACAGACTTGGGGGGAGAGAGTGAGTGAGAAATGGAGATTGGTTGAGATTAAAACAACATGGAATCCATCCATCGATATACTTATAATTTTGGCAACAGTGGAGCAGTCTACTCTTGTTGTTGTTTGATTTTTTTGTTTTTGTTTCTGTTTTATTATTTTATTCTGTTTTACAATTTACTGTTTAAACTTTAAAAGAAAACAAACCTACTTGCTTGAAGGGGGAGAGAGAAAAAAAAAGGAAGAAAAAAAAAGGGAAGTGAAAAGAGAGGGAAGCAAACTCTGAATATTACTGACTGATAGAGCGATACATATAAATTATAGTAAGAATTGGTATATTTGGAAGAGAGAAGGAGAGGGTGAAATAGACCTGAAAATGGTGAGGCTAAAGGTGAGAATGATGGGTGATGAGATTGATGGGAAAGGGTGAGTGGACTGTTGCGCTTTGGTGTATGCAGTTGGAGGTGTAGTTGTTAGCTTGTTAGGAGCATAGACAGAAATACTAGAAAGCCTCCAAGGGAGTGGTGGGTTTCATTTCTGAGGTTGCAAAGGATTGTCTTTGATTTTTTTTCTTTTCTTTTCTTTTCTTAAAAAGGGTGGTGCCAACTCAAACTATCCTCTGTTAATAATGACTCTTAATATTTTTCCTTCTGTTGTTGTTAAAGAGAGAGAGAGAGGATTAGAGCTTTTGTAGAAATAGGAAAAGAAAGGGTTTGGAGTTTGGACAGTGGGTGGAGATAGAGACAGGAAAAGGGTTGAAGGTGGTAAAAATTGAGGGAATAACATGATTCTGTTTATTGACCCTGTAGCCTTGAATGACAGTTCCTTTCTCTTTGACCACTTTGCCCTCTCATTTTTTCCCTCTTTTCACCTTTTCTCACCCTTCAAAAACTAAAAAAAAATAAAATAGATAACATATAATACTTTAGTTTCTGACACCACTTTTGTCCCCTTCTCATCTTCAATTTCAATATGCCAATTCAAGAAACCTAATACACACAAAAACAAGCTCAAAATAATTTTTTTTTATCGATATTTCTAATTTTACTTAATTTTATAATTTTTTATAAATTTTAAATCTATTTTCTGTAATTCAATTTTCGTTAATATTCTATTAAATTTTACTTATATTATCAAGTGTGTGTGTGTGGATATGTATATATATATATATATATATATATATATTGATATGAATGATTTATGTCAACAAAAGAGGTTAAAGTATATATGTAGTGACACTAACTCATATGTATAATGTATGGCATGTGAATAACTATGTGTTGAATAAACTGGATGATTAATTTTAAATCATATGTTTAGTGTCAAAAAATAATGCATAATTAGTCATGCCATCAAAATTTAACTAATTATTGACAAGAGCTTAACACTAATTATTAAATTAAAAATCTTTAAAACTCTGAAAACTTTATCACAATTTTTAAAATTATAAAAGAATCAATTATAAATAATTAAAATTATAAATACCGAAAAAAAAATTAACCGTCTTTTATGGGTGTCAGCCCAAAGCAAGTAATTAATGAAAGCACAAATAACTTTATGCTTCCTTGCTCCTGCCATAAATTCATTGCAACTGAATAAATATTTTTGTTTACTTGCTATAAATTAAATATCATTAAATAGTGAATATTTTAGTTTGAATAAATGTTTGTGAAAAGAGGTAAAAATAATATAAAACAACCCCTTAAGCAACACAAATAGTATTAATTGAGGTATTATGAGTTTAAGGGTGAGGGTTCGAGTACCTTTATCCATAGTTAGACGACCCGGCCCGGATCGGCCGGGTCGACCCAGAACCCGCGACCCATAGGCATATCCGGGCCGGGTCTCACTAACAGATCGGATCGCACTTGGACCGGTCAAGACCCGGCCGACCCGGTGACCCGGTCGCCCGGTTTCCTTTTTTTTTTTTTCCTTTTCTTCTGGTTATTTTTCGCTGCAGCCCCTGTTCCTGAAATGAAATCCCTAAATCAACTAACACTGCCCGTCTGCCCCAAATCGTCCAGAGCTTCTGCCCTAGCCACTGTGAACGGCGACCACCCCTAGCCACTGCGAACGGAGACCACCGAGAGCCACTGCGAACGGCGATCACCGAGAGCTACTGCGAACGGCGACCGGCGATCACCGAGAGCCATTGCACGACGACTTCTTCTTCTTCCCACGCGAGCTCCTTCTTCTTCCCACGAGAGCTCCTTCTTCTTTCCAGCCTCAGCAACTTCGTCGAGAGCATCAGCCGAGAGCTTCAACGTCATCTTCTCATCCATAGCTTCAAGTCTTCAACTTCTTCTTCTTCGAGGTACTTCTCAGGCTCAGTAGTTTTTTTTTTTAATTTCTGAATGTTCAATGTTCAATGTTGGCTTGTTTATTGCTAAATTGTTGTGACTCAACCGTGGGCAGTGGCTGATTGCTGAATTTGAATGTTAGCTGAATTGAAATTAAAATTTTTTTTGAGTACTGAATGCTGGCTGGTGCATTGGCTGATCTGAATGGGTAATTTAATTTTTTTTTGATTGCTGAATGTTGGTTGGTGCTGTTGGCTGATCTGAATGTTGGCTTATCTAAATGAAGTAGTTAAATTTTGAGTTGTGCTAAGATTGAAATTAATTATGCATCTCTTAATTATAGATAACTTTGGGACCAATTTTAATTTAGCAATTTTTTTTTGTTAATCCTAGATTGTCATAAATGTCGTCTAGCAATCCCACACAAGAGTCAGTTGAGTCTGTGCAACAAGGTGCTTCAAGAGGAAAAACAGATTTAGCATGGGATCATTGTAGAATTGCTGAAGGAACTGGTTCTAGGCGTCATTTAATATGTTTATACTGTAACAAGACTTTCAAGGGGGTGGAATTAATCGAATTAAGTTACATTTGGCTGGAATAAAGGGAGATGTGGAGCCATGTAAAAAGGTTCCAGCAAATGTTCGTTTCCAACTACAAAATAGTGTTGAAGAGTTTACTCAAAAGAAAAGAAAGGTTGTAGAAGAATATGAAGAAAGTAATCCTTATCCTGATGAGAGCTTATATAGTGATGATGTTGTAGAATTAAATAACTCTTTTGTTCGGCCTTTTGAGGATAGGGGAAAAGCAAAAGAAAAGGGAAAGAAGCCTATAAGCTTCTATTTTATGCCTAGAACAACTCATGGAGCCCAACTCACTATTAAAAGTGTATTGCAAAGCAAAGAGGCGAGAGAAAGGTGTGACATTGCTATTGCTAAGTGGATGTTTGATGCTAATTTGTCATTCAATGCTACTAATTCATCATACTACCAACCAATGATTGATGCTATTGCTAGTATGGGTGCGGGATATAAGGGTCCTGGATATCAAAACATTCGTGGATATTTGTTGATGAAAAATGTTGAAGAAATAAACTCATATGTTAATAGTTATCGCAAAACTTGGAAGGAAACAGGGTGTACGATTATGGCAGATGGGTGGACTGATCAATGTATGAGAACTCTCATAAACTTTTTAGTTTATTGTCCTAAAGGGACTGTGTTCTTAAAATCTGTTGATGCATCTGATGCTTCTAAGACCGGTGATATGTTGTTTAATCTTTTTAAGGAAATTGTGTTGTATGTTAGAGCTGAAAATGTGATTCAGATTGTGACTGATAATGCTGCAAATTACGTTGCTGCCGGTAGAATGTTGGAACAAGAATTTCCAACTCTTTATTGGTCTCCATGTGCTGCCCATTGTATTAATTTGATGTTGCAAGATATTGACAAATTGGATCAGGTGACATTAGTTGTAAATCATGCTTCAAAAATTACTAAATTTATTTACAATCATTGTTTTGTTTTGCATTTGATGAGGAAGCATACTAATGGAAGAGAGATCTTTCGTCCAGCTCCAACTCGTTTTGCAACTAATTTCATTGCTTTGCAAAGCATATTAGTTCAAAAGGTTGCTTTGCAAGCCATGGAAACATGTAAAGAATAGACAAGCTCAGCATTTGCTAGAGACAGCAAATCAAAGAAATTTGTGGATCTTATCTTAGATTCAATGTTTTGGAAAGATTGTGCATTTATTGTGAAAGTCACTGAGCCGTTGATCCGTGTCTTGCATATTGTAGATAGTGAAGATAAGCCTGCAATGAGTTATTTGTTTGCAGCATTTCATGCAGCTAGGGATGAAATGATGAAAAGGTTTCAAAGAAGGAAAAGAATGGTTGAGCCTTTTCTAAGAATTCTTGATAGGCGTTGGGATAATCAATTACAAAAAAATCTTCATGCTGCTGGCTTTTGGTTTAATCCATCTTATCAATATGATGTTGAAGCAATAGGAAGGCACAAGAACACTATCTCAGGGGTTATTGATGTCATTGAAAAATATACTTATAATGATAGAGAGCTGGAAACCAAGTTATCAAGTGAAATGAAAATCTTTAGGAATGCAGAAGGAGATTTTGGAAGAAGACTTGCAATAAATAGTCGTCATACAATGATGCCAGGTAATTTTGATATTTATTAACAAAAGAACCTTCATTTGTTTTAGTTTTATTTCATTAATTTGTTTTGCTTAAAATCATTAGATGAGTGGTGGCAATGCTATGGATCAAGTGCTTCAAATTTACAAAAGCTTGCAATTCGAGTTTTAAGCCAAACATGCAGTTCTTCAGGTTGTGAAAGAAATTGAAGTGTATTTGAACATATTCATTCAAAAAAGAGAAATAGATTGGAGCATCGAAGGCTTAATGATTTGTTTATGTTCATTACAACTTGAAGCTACAAAAGAGGTATATTTCTCTTCATAACAGTATTTGCAATTTTTAAACATATAAATAATCATTTATATTTTTATATGTACAGGAAAAATTTAAAGAAGAGTTATGATCCGATCAGTTTCGAATCATTTGAAGAAAATAGTGATTGGATATTGGAAGAAGAACCATCAAGCTTGACTGCGAGGAATTAGAAGTTCTTAATCGTGAATTTGCAGCTTGCACCACTGAGAAAGATGATGCTGATTATGGTTTGTGTTTGATAATTTTGATATATTATTTTGTGAAGTCATTTCAAAATTTTTATTTATCTAAATTATTTTCTACAGAATTGAATTTGGATGAGATTATTGATGATGATGATGATGATGGTGGTGGTGGTGGTGGTGATGGTGGTGAAGATATTGAGGAGGCTGCTAACGTAGAATATAATAAACGACTAGTTGACTCATGCGGCATGCCTCTTACTGGAGAAACGGACAACCCAGATGATTGGAATTTTTAAATTGACTGTGGATCTTATGAACATTAGCATTTTAATGACTTTATAAATTATTATGGATGTTTAAGACTTTTAATATATGAATTATTATGTTTGGATGATTTTATTTATGACTTTATGAATTATTATGAATATTTATGACTTTATGTTTAAATAATTATAGATATTTATGAATTATTTTGGATGTTTATGACTTTAAATTGTGAAATTTACATATAAATTATTTATTTTACTTATTTTTTTAATTTATTTGTAAAGATATATAGGTATATATATAATTTTAATTTTTTTAATGTATTTATCCGGGTCAGCAATTGATCTAGTGACCCGGCGGTTGAACTAGTGACCCGGTGACCCGAAGGCCTGTCCGGGTCAATAGCCGGGCCGGTTCTGACAACATTGCCTTTGTCATCCAAAAAAAAAATCACTATTGATTAACAATCGTGACTCTCTTAAGAACTAGGAAAGCACAATACATAAATCAAATTGATTATTTTATATGATATTTTAAAATTAAAATTATAAGTCATCTGTTAGCATTTAAAAGTTGATTACTTTTAAAATTTGGTTACTATATTGATCATACCTTATAAATGATAAATAGTTTTTGAATGAAACTTGTTTCATTTGAAATTAAATTCAGAGATCTTTCTAATAATATGTCATTTGTTTAAAACGGAGTACAAATGAAAAAATTATGAGTGTTTAAATTAGGTTGTATTGTATAAACTCGGTCAAACTCGATAATTTTGAATGATTGTAATCAAGTTTATACCAAGTTTGACCGAATTCCAAGTTTATGACCGAATTTACTCGATGTGGATATCAAGGATTGTATAATCAAATGAGTTTACGAGTTAAATATCAAATTTGACAATTATGTGTTTGGCAAAATTATCTAATAAGTACTTTTATCAATGTTACTTATTTAGCAAGCTTTTTAAATACTTTTTTATGTCACTGGGCATATATAAATTTGAGATTGAAAAATTGGTGAAGCGATCACACGAATAGTTCAATTTAGCTCAATGAAAAAAACTAGTTGAACCAATAAAAAACTTAGAATACCAACATAGTTCAATGGTTGAACTAGTTTTGTTTTATTCTTGTTTCTTCTATTTTTTATACATTTTTTATTTTTCTTATATTTAATGATTATTAATGTGTCATTATATATATATATACTATTGATATAATATTTTATAATTAATTTTATAGATATAATATTTTATAATTAATTTTAAATTTTGTTCTCGACATTCAAATATTATTTAAATTAGGTATTATATTAAATGTGTACAAAAATACTTAATAGTTTGTCAGACATAAACATAGTTCAATCGTGTTCGAGCCAATAAATCTTGAACTAATATCTTCACCAGTTCAATTATCAGTCCTATATTTTTTAATCTTGCTCAAATCAAAATTAAGTACTTTTTATAAATAATATAAACAAGAATGAATATATATATATATATATATATATATATATATATAAAAACAGCTGCCGGCTTTCTAAAACTTGGATAAACAAGCCATATAAAACACATATAAATAGGATAATTGAGGAAAAACCTTTACATGAAAACTAACTTAACTTTTTATAAATAATATATAATTAACAAGTAATTCACGAATATGTTTCCAATATTTCTTATGGAAATACTTGCGACTAATTGAAATGTTATTGAATTACAAGAAATATATATTCAGAAAATTTATTTCTAAGCATTGTTTACAAATACAGTTTTTTGGTAAAGAATGCTACATATTTTAGCATATTTCGAGATGTAGTTTTAGTCGGCAGTGTTTTTGTAAATATGATAGTACAGTTCAAAACTTGAATTAATGGAATTAAGAATCAGTTCCAGAGTGTTTCGATCTATCGCCTTCCTCAATTGTTCTCGTATAGGCTTGATTCTCTCTTCATGTCTCCCATATGGCCCATTTCTTTTTCCTTTCTCTTATTCATATCTTTTATTCTGGAAGGAATTGGTGTCTTTTGATTATTTTTGTTAGAATTACTATTATCTAAAAATTTACGGAATTTTGATTAATTTAATTTTAATTTGAGTAGAATAACAAAAATATCTTTTAACTATTTAAATAACACAATTTTATATAGCTCGCTCAACGCACTTAATTGGCAACTTAAATTAAAATTGTTGTTACTTGTTAGCTTAGAACCGAATGATGATGGATGAAAGTATTATTTATGCGTGAGTTCTTTGGCCATGGTAAGTAAATATCATGCATATATCAATTTATTTCGAAAAATAAGAATGGCATTTGTAGCATTAATAACATCTCTTTCATTAACAACATTGTTTACATAGGTGTGCTTATTTCAAAGCGTTAAGTGAAATGACTTTATGTTAGAAAAATGCCAATAAACAATGTTCTGAATCGTGTATGTGAAAACATTTGCCTTTAAGGAAAGATTTCGCTGTAGCAAAACAATCTCCCAGGATAAAATAGGATCTTTTGATAAAAATCAAGAAACAGAATAACAGAATTTTGAGAGAGTTTCAGGTTTTTTTAACCCTGTGTTTCTACTCTTTACATATATAGGGGAGGACAAAAGAGCCGTTAGAAACTAGCGGTTATAAACTAGTCGTTAGAAACTAGCTGTTATAAACTAGTCATTGGAAATTAGCCGTTATAATAAATATGTTTCAATAGTAACATAAAAATTAGGATTCGAAAAATTAAAAAAATGATTCTTTTGAAATACACACATTTGAACATATTTTTACAACAATCATCCATATATTTCAAAAGATATTTTAAAATATGTTAAGAAACGCACAAAATCTGGGTTACATACTTAGGTGTTGATGCATTGAATCTAGTGTCTTCAAGACTATGAACTTGATCTAGATAGATAAGATATAACTTACAGAGTTAGTGGTGAAGCATATAGCTTCTATGAACCAAAAAACTCTAATTATAAGTTAGAAATCTTATTAGTCACATCACAACCCCCATATTTCTGTTGTTAACGTCGTTGTGCGCTTTAATGGCCATACGGGTGTTTGGTGTTCTTGATTGCTTTAGAGGTTTTACCACAATCTCACGGGAGCGGACTCACTCCACATTCATATAGGTTACTTCATCAAATATATCTGCAATGAGTACACCACCCTTAAGGGATATGAAACTCATTAAGAGCTTTCGCTCAACCTCCCCATCAATTGCATGCTAACACTTTTACACATATACACAATAGGAAAAGGATGAATATTTAGTGCTAGCAGAACTAAAAAATGACTTGTTATTATCCATAAGAACCTTCTTTATGGAGTCTCCAATCACAAAAATTGGGTTACTATCATTGTTAATTTCAAGTTGGCATAAGTCTCATTCTCCTCGATGTTTGAATAATTAATTTATTGCCCAAGGGTTTAGTCAAAGGATCAGCCAGATTCCTTTCTGACCTCATTATGTAATACCCCAATAATTTTTATGAATATTTAAAATCTATTTTGAAGTTTATTGAAAAATTTAATTACGTAAAAAATGTGCTTTTTGAATTAGTGAAGAAAATCTGGGAATAGAAATTTTAATTTTTAATTTAGGAAATTTTTACAAATTCTCAAGGACTTAAATGAACAAATTTTAAAGTTAGAGTGGCTATGAACAATTTTTCCAAAAAAGTAGTGGGCCCCACACGTATACACATCTCTCTTATTCTTTTCTTTCTCTCATTCTCCCGTAGCTTCCTCACTCACTCTCGGTTATGCATCCCAAAGGAATTTCTTCATCAATCATTCATGCAATTTTTGCTTGGGGAAGGAAGCCATGAAAGTTAGGAGGATTGGTAAGTTGATGTTCTTCTTCTTCTTCCTCTTATTACAAGACCAAATCCTTGGTTATCAATTTGGAAAATTTTTGTAGAATATTTCAATTGATGAATTTAAGTATGGGTGTTAATCTAAAACATCCTTGGGTGGTTTATGATGTTATTGGAACAAGAAATTTGGAGAAAATTAGGAAAAAAATCCATAGAATTTAGAAATTGAAAAAAATTAGGGTTCTTGATGAAAATTTGAGATTTGAGCTTGGATTGTTGCTAAAAATTGGGGATTTTGGTGTTAAAACACTCCTTAGACATTAAGGATGAAAACCCATGGAAGAAATCAAAAGAAATTTTGTTTTAGATGTGATTTTTGGATTTTTGGATGAAGAATACGAAGAACATCACTGTTCATTCTAAAAAATTTTCAGAAAATTTCTAGAAAATACTGTTCACCGAGAAAATTTTTTCATATTTTCTTTGTTACTGTAGTGTTGACTCGGTCAATGTTACTGTAGCATTGACTCGATCAACGTTACTGTAGCATTGACTTAGTCAACGACACTGTAGCTGCGTTGACCGTTGACCGTTACTGTAGCATCAGTTTTAAAATGTTCATATCTCTTTCATTTAGAGTCCGTTTGAGTGAAATTTATATCGTTGAAAAAACTCTTTGAGTCTAGTTTCCAATGGTATAAGTTTCATCTGGATATTCATTATCAGTTAGGAGTTATGATTTGAGAAGTGAGTAAAGGTCGGGAATAGTGATAGGAAATTTCTCTATTTCATAACCCTGATGGTTTTTATCTGGTTACAATAGGAATGGTCAAGGCGCAAGGTGGGAGTGCCAAGAGCATGAAATCTAGGTGAGTGGGTTAATACTTGCAATGATTAAATATCTTTGTTATTGACTTTTTGCATCATAGTGAAAATATGTTGTATATCCAAGTTTGTAGAGGATGATGTGGGACGATAAGACATAAACAATTGTGGAACTTGCCTGATGATGTATATAGTTATATTTTCTTATTTTGTCATGAATTGAGGTTATATGATGGATTGTGAATGGCATGTGAACTGAGTTGAAATGTGTCATACTCTGATTGTTGAGTTCATTCATATGCGGATAGTTGAAGTATGTTATTGTTGAATAATTGTTCTATATTATGGGTTATGTTGTATACATGCTATGTTGCTGGAACCATATTGATTATGTTGTGACTTGAATTGTAAATGACTGAGTTGTGTATGTGACTCATTATGATTGAAAATGCTCTTAGATGTGATTGTGATTGTGTTTAACTAAAAAGGAAAGGCATGGCGGTGCACCCCATGGAGAAATCTACGTTAAGCTATAAGGGTGGAGAATATAAATGGAGCGATAAGGGTGGATGCGGTGGGGTCCGTGGGTAACGATCCAGAGGTACCCTGGACGACCCGGTTGGTACGGGAAATGTGTGAAATTGATTTCACTGTTTGCTATTGTGAATTATTTGAATTATGTTGAAATGTATTTGATTTACTTGGATATTGTTGTGAATTACTATGAATTATATTATATTATGTTATAATTGATTATGTATGATTGCTGCATGTTATCATTATGATGCATGATATTTTTTTGCTATAGTGTTGTGTTGTCCTCTCACTGGGCACTTGGTTTGCTCATACCCATCTTATTAACATTTTTTTTCAGAGTTGATAGCTGATGGTAAATATCTGTACAAGGAATTATGGATCCTTAGCCCATAATTACCTTTTCATTTGTTCAGGATAAAGGTATAATATTTAGGTCTTATTCTAAGTTGTATAAATCTAGAAATCTCTGTAATCGAGTAGGTTCATTCAGTAATGTAATGTGAATGACTGTAGTGTGTATAGAGAACTCGGTTTAGCCGTATTTTCTTATCTTTTGTAAAAAAAAAAGAATATTTCTCTTATTTTAAATTCTTAAATTATGTAATTTAAATTAGTTGTATTTAAAAGAATAGTATAATGTTTAAGAGAAAGATAGGCTTACGGAGGTGAAATGAAATTCACTTTCCATACCGGTCACGTGCTCAGATTTTGGGACGTGACATATAATCGATTGATATTATTCCATCTTTCAGCAATTGATTAATCATATTGTGTCTCAAACAAATGTGTTTATTTTTTCTATTAAAGATTTTATTCTTTGCAATAGCTATTGCCGCTTGGCAGTCACAATGCAAAGACACAGAAGGTGTAGGTTTCATACCCAACAGTATGCTTACTAAGAGGTTCCTCAACTACTCAGCCTCATTACCAGCCAAATCTAGAGCTATAAACTCAAACTCCATAGTGGATCTGGCTATAATACTCTGTTTGACTAATCTCTATGATATTGCCCCACCACCAAGGCAAATACATATCTACTTGTGGATTTTATCTCATCTGAATTAGATATCCTGTTAGCATCACTATATCCCTAAAATACAGCAGGAAATCCACTATAGCTTATACCATAATTCATCGTACCTCTCCGATATCTAAGGAGTCTCACCAAAGCACCTGAATGATCATTATTGGGATTGTGTGTATATCTACTAAGTCTGCACACAACATATGTTATGTCAGGTCGGGTGAAATTCATCAAATGTAACAGACTCTCAATAATCAGTGCATACTTAGATTGAACTACAAGCTCACCTAAGTTTTTCTTTAGTTGTAAATTATTGGGAGCATGAGGAGTATTCATTGGTTTATCATCAAAATGACCAAACATTTTAAGAAGTTTTTGAACATAATTTCTTGTGATAGTAATATATCATCATATTTCCTTATAATTTTCATTCCCAAAATCACACTAGCTTCACCTAAATCTTTCATGTCAAAGTTTGATGTGAGAAAACATTTTGTCTTATATACCATATTTATGCTAGTACCGAAAATAAGTATGTCATCTACGTACAGACAGATGATTATACATTCACCATCTATTAACTTTGTATATACACATCTATCTACTTCAATTGAAGTAAAACTATCACAAATCAATACATGATTTAATTTATCATGCCATTGTTTAGGTGCTTATTTTAAACCATATAAGGATTTAAGAAGTTTGCACACTTTATTTTTTTTCCCAGGAAGAACACATCCTTCCGGTTGTGACACATAAGTTTCTTTATCTAAATCACCATTTAAAAATGTTATTTTAACATCCATCTAATAAACATAAAACTTATATACTGAAGCTAAAGCCATTAAAACTCTTATAGAAGATATTCTAGTAACAGGAACAAAAGTATCAAAATAGCCAATATCTTGTTTTTGTGTAAAACTTTTGGCTATCAGTCTAACTTTATATTTATCAATTAACCCATTTGGGTTATATTTTCTTTTAAAAATCTATTTGCAACTAATATTTTTTCCTCCTAGTGGTAGATCTACCAAAGTCCATGTATTATTTTTTATAATAGAATCAATTTCAATTTTAATTGCTTCTTTCTAAAATTTTACATCAGGAGATGTAATAGCTTCAGAATAAGTTATAGGTTCATCATCAACAGCAAAAATATAAAAATCATTTCCAAAAAAAGTTGTCTTCCTTTGTCGTTTACTTCTTCTTAAATTATCATGGGTATCTTCAGATGATGTATAAGATATTTTTTCTCTTATATTTCCATTATTAATAGATGTACCAATGGTACATTTATCTTTTAATGGGAATATATTCTCAAAAAATTCTGCATTTTTTGTTTCAATTATTGTATTAATATCTAATATATCACTGTTTAAAACAATAAATCTATATGCAGCTCTATGTTCAGCATATCCAATAAACATACAATAAGATGTTTTAGAGCCTAATTTCCTTTTTTTAGGGTCAAGTAATATAACTTTAGCCAAAAACCCCCCAACACTTTCAAATATTTCAAGTTTGGCATATATTTCTTCCACAATTCATAGGGTATTCTGTTTGTCATCTTGTAAGAAATTCTATTTTGTAAATGACAAGCAGATAAAAGAGCCTCACCCCATAAATTATACGGTGCAGAGGAACTAACTAACATAGCATTCATTATTTCTTTTAAAGTCCTATTTTTCCTTTCAGCTACTCCGTTTGATTCAGGAGAATAAGGATGAGTTGTTTCATGAATAATACCTTTTTTTCTCACAGAAATTATTAAAAGCAATATATTCTCCTCATCTATCTGATCTAATCCTTTTAATCTTTTTGTTTAACTGATTTTCTACCTCAGTTTTATATAAAAGAAAGAAATTAAAAGCATCATTTTTATTTTTAAGCAAATACACTTTTGTATATCTAGAAAAATCGTCTATAAAAGTAACGTAATACCTTTTACTGCCTCTTGTCATAGTTTGTTTCAAATCTCCCAAATAAGAATGAATTAAAGTTAATAATTATGTTTCTCTTTAGGTTTTATGAGAAGCCTTTTTTTGTTAATTTCGATTCAGCACATATTTCACATTTATTTAGGTCAATATTACTGAACTAGAAATTAAACCAATTTCATGCATTTTCTTAATATAAGAAACACTAACATGTCCTAATTTAGCATGCCATAAATTTATAGAGTCAATCAAACAAGCAGAATTCGAAGATTTCATTAATAATATTGGAAACGTTCAAGACAAAACGTCACTGATTACAATAGCCTTTCTTGAAAAAAAATATATTATTTTTTGTCATTATGATCTTGTCAAATTCGAATGACACTTTAACCCTAGCTTTTCCTACTAAAGCTACAGAAATTAAATTAGCTTTAATATTAGGCACATGCAGAACATCATCCAATGCCAAGGTCTTGTCAGATGTAAATTTAAGAAGAACTTTTCCTTTCCTAAGAACACTAGTGGTGCTAGAGTCACCAAGATATACATGTTTTTCTTCATCTTCTACAGGAATGTAGAAGGTAAACGCATCTTTTTTTGCACAAATATGCTTAGTAGCCCCTGAGTCTACCATCTATTCTTTCACATTGGCAATTAAGAGAGCTTGAGAAATAACTGCAATTATTATGTCATCTCTTTGAACCAAACTAACATTTGACTTAAGAGGATTATCACCTCTTGCTCTTTTTCTACATTGCACTGCTTGATGTTCTGGTTTTCCACAAACAAAGCAATTACCTTTCTTCTTGAAGGTGGTGGGGTTAGAAACTTCAGGCTTGTGATTAGACTTGTTGTTTTTATTTCTATTTTTAAAATTAGAAGTACCTTGCACCAAATTCACTTTTGATGTTATCTCCTTAGCATTTGCCAGTTTAGACTCATCTCTATTGGTGTCTTCTATGATGATATGTGGGAACAGATTAGGAAGTGCAAGTTCTTTGTGCTTGTGCTTTAGTTGTTGTTTGTAGTCTTTCCATAAGTTGGGCAATTTTTCAATCAAGGTCCCAGCAACGAACGCATCAAGCAGGTTAATATTTTCAGCACATAGATCCTCCAAAAGTTTGTGGCATTCATTGATCTGTACTTTAATATCCTTATCATTCACCATCTCTCTTTGGTAGTAGTTTCCGATAACAATCTTTTGCTTTTCAGCATCCTCAGCAGTATATTTGAGAATCATTGATTCTCAAATTTTATTTTCTTCCTTGTAGGTACAATAGATATCGAATAACTCATTAGATAAAATATTGATAATTGTATGTTTACATATCTTATTAGCGTATGTCCACCATTCGAGTCTATTAGGATCATCAGTAGATAGAGGGTTAGATTCTATCAATGCTAATGCGACTCCATGCATATCAAGAATAGAGTAGACACGCTCTTGCCATCTCCTAAAATTCTGACCGTCGAACATCTCGATTTTTGAAATGTCAGGAAACGGCTTGGAAAATGTAGTCGGAGGCATGACCGGCATGGTAGGCATTTAAGATTGATGGACGATAACAGAAGAATCTAGTGTACCACTTTGTGGTGTAATTGTGGTAGCGTAGACACTCATCTTTCCTTAAGATTGTTAGAAAAATAGTGCCAATAAACAATGTCCTGAGTCGTGTATGTGAAAACACTTGTCCTTAAAGAAAGATTTCATTGCAGCAAAATCCCCCAGGATAAAACAGGACCTTCTGATAAAAATTAAGAAATAGAACAGCAGAATTTTGAGAGAGTTTCAGGTTTTTTTTAACCCTGTGTGTTTCTACTCTTTACATATATATAGGGGAAGATAAAAGAGCCGTTAGAAACTAGCCATTGCAAATTAGCTGTTATAATAAATATATTTCAACAGTAACATAAAAATTAGGATTCATAAAATTATAAAAATGGTCCTTTTGAAATACACACATTTTAACATATTTTTACAACACTTTAATCATGTCATCCAAAAAATCAATACTCATCTAAGTTTGTGGAAAGGGAATGAATGAAGTTGTTAAATGAAGCACGAACCACTTTGGCTAGGCTATGCTTTCCTCCATTCCTTTCTACAACATGCAAACTCTATATGTGACTTTCTAGGCAAGTATATAGTAATATTGACAGGAGTATATATTAGGAAATTATTATGGGTTAGTAAAGAAAGTGGCAAAGCCGTTGGTAGCCTTTGGAATTCACCTTGCTAGGCTCTCAAACATTGTTCTTTTTAGGCAAAATTGTGTGGAGCATTTCTCGTAATAACAATAAACTTTGGGTTAATATTTTAAAAAAATTGCTATTTGGGTGATTCACTTTTTTGCAAGAAAGCCAGCCAATCCTACTCTTATGTTTGGAAAGGCATTCTTAAAGCTACTTTAATGATTTTCCATGGCTTTTGATTCAAAGTTGGGAATGGGCATAGCACTAGAGTGTGGATAAATTGTTGGTTGATGAAAAGCGGCTGGTCAATTATTTAAATTTGGATGCTACTAACTATGTTGATTTAAACTTGCCAGTGAAGGACATTATTTCTGGAGGAGCGTGGAACCACACTAGACTTGAAAATTGTGTGACCTTGTATTGAATAAGATCAGGAGCATCCCACTCCCTACTTATATGTCTATCCAAATGATGTCTTTATAGGGCAAGGAGACGTCTAAAAAATATACTCTATTAGATTTGGGTTCCACTTTCTTTTTAAGGATGCTAATTAGGTTGACCAAGGATTACTAGAGTTGGTGTTGGGTCTGGAAAGTTTGAGGACCTGAGTTTACTCGTTTGTTCATTTGGTTGGCCTTACACGATGCTCTTCCTACTAATGTGCTTAGGGCAATTTAAGCATGCATAACTACTATTCTAAATGTAATGTGGAGGAAGAATCAATCCTTCACTATTTAAGGGATTGTAGATATTCCCGTGAAATGTGGGCTTTCAATGTTTGTATGTCTATCTTGCACCTTAAGGAGACTTGCACTGCACAAGGAAAGACTAATCCAGTGGATGAAGCTTGAACATAGTTCGTTGAAGATCAATTCTGGTAAGAGTTCCTATGGCAATCCAAGACAAGTTGGGATGAGAGGACTAGTTCGGGATGAGTTTGGCATGTTGGAATCTTTACAAGTATGCATGCTAATTAATTAGCAATGATTTGTCAAGTTCTAAGTTAAGATTGACCTAAGAGAGGAAAATTTTGAACTCAAAACTAATTTGAAGCTGTGAATTTGATTCACTATAAAGATACTTTGACTCATGAATTTAATGCTATTATTGATGATATTTGACAAATTCTCTCTTGCAAGGCCACATGACCAGGATTAAACACATTTTTAAGGAGGTTAACCAGTATGTTGATATTCTTACAAAGTTCTCATGATATATATACTTCAGTCTCGCTTCTGGAAAAACCTTGCTAGAGATCAATCTGTCTCTTTATTAACTGATTAGTGATTATACATCTACATTACTTGTTAGGCCTTAATTTTTTTTTTTTCATCACATGTAAAACAAAAGACATATAAAACGAGGTACTGATCTAATTTTTCATATTTTACATTTGGAGAGAAAACAAATCAATAGAAGATACTTGTCCGATCTACCATATGAAAACACTACAAGAAGGAGCAAAAGATACATAGGAACGCTACAGTTTTGATGTCGCTCTGAGCATTAGCATTTTGAAAAAGTCGGGAAGAGACTTAGGAGGGGTAGGGTTATTGACAATAATGAAAAATATCCATTTTTTGAAGAATAAATTTATTTATGACGGCAGTTTAATACTTTTTTTATAAAATAAATATACCATTCTTTAAAAGCCTTGTTAATTATTAAAAAAAAAAAGAGCCATTTTGAGTATCGTAAACAGATTTTAGTATTTCTTGAAAATTTGAATTTCAGATTTTTTTTTCCTAACAAGTTTTCTATTTATTTAAAAATAATTAATTTGATATGTTGATCAGATACTTGGGGGGAAAAATCTTTTGGTTCTCCATGGAATGTGAATTTCGATAATGAGGGATGACTACATTCGATCAGCATTTTCAATACCCAAAAAGAAGAAGAAAAAGAAAGGCCTAATTGTGCGTTAATTAATAGAATGGTGGAAACAGGTGAAAGAATATCTTCATACACTTCACATTTTTCAACTTGATAAATATAATTCCCTTCAATCATTTATTAATATCATTAAGTGAAGCCAGACTATTTCCTATTATATATTTTCCAAAATCTAAGATATATAAACTTAATTATAATAATTATAATTTATCAAAACAAATAAACTTAATTATAATCGTATTAAATTTGAAAAGAAAACAAACCAGTTGAATGAACTTGATAATAAAAATCTACTTGAAACATATTTTAAAAAAAAAATCAGGTAAAATAGGAGAGTGTGGAGTACTCGATCCCTACGCCTATCAATTAATAGTAAAATTTTGTGTTGTTATTAAAGACTCAAAAAGACAAACTTTGCAAATAAATTATGGACGCTTTTGGATAAATAGCTTAATTAAGTATTTATACAATAAGTATTTATAAATTATTTTTGCAATTAAAAATTTTATGAGGACAAACGTCACATAAGCTCTGTATAAACTATTTTTATAAGCTATATTGGAGAGCTTATGAAAATAAATTAGAAACGAACATATCATAAGCTATTTTTATAAGTTCTTCCAAACACGTACATAAGCGTTTATGTTATAAGATAAATTCAAAATGAGTTCTTCCACATGCTGCTATACCGCACTACTTTCAATCTTTAAAACTAGACACAAATAATGTTAAGGGTTTGATATTTATTTTGGTCATTTCTCTATTATTTATTCTAAATTTTTATATTAAAAAAAGCTATATTAGGTAATAGGTATCTCTTTTATTCTCCCCCCAGGTCTGGATCCTATGCCATCTGATCCGTTGATCGGACGACCACAATTAAAGACAAGCTGATATATCGTGGCCATTGGATCGAATCGATCCAACTACCACGATTATTTTTTCATTTTTTTCGTTTAAAATCCAATGGCCACGATTATTTTTCTTTTTTTTTTTCGTTTAACCTTTTTCAGCCAATCAAGTGCTGTCACATGGCCCTCTACCATACTCGTCTAGATGACCCAAAATTTGACACATTTAGTGTCACGACCCATTTTCTAGGCACATGACCGGCACAATGATGAATATCCCATCACTGTAAGCCTTTCGATAAATTCTTCCCACAAGTAAAATCGTTAGTCATTATCTCTATATTCTCAAAATACCATTCCTTAATAAATACAAAGAAAATACATCAGATTTTCTTAATTAAAAATAATAGATCATCAGTACGAAATACATTATCATACTGAAATACAAGCCAAATACCAAACCCCTGACCTAGATGTCCTAGACGGTTACAGAGCAACATACTGTATAACAAAAGAAGGGCCTACCCGACAGCGGGAAGGTCCAACGTGATCTACTCCTCTAGCGGATGTACTTCGGCGGCAACCTGATCTGAACAAAAAGTTTGTACAAACAGTGTGAGCTTTTAAACTCAGTGAGCAAATCGGCCTTGCGTTAATAAAATTCAAATACATCACCAGTCATGCAAGCATATCCGAGGGCTCAAGCTCAACCAATAGACATAGTTAGAAATTACATACAAGAAAAATTCATCCAATTCAACAAACGATACTAGTACTCGTCAATGGCAATATATCCCGGAGAGCGCACACAGGCCGACTCACCAATTTTGTATTTTTCCGTCATGACGCACAACCTCATCCTCTTAGCTAGGGCGCCTCACGGATTTATCACCAATCCGGGCTATATCCCTACTGAGGGAATCGTTGTCTCCACACTCATTGGTCAAGACACCCTTTAACCCGAGTTTTCCGCCTTGCCGTGAGAGGGGGTACTGTACCGCTCAATCACAATCAATAGTACAACAGTTCATATCATAATCAGAAGCACAATATAATACTCATCCATATAACAGGTATAGTATATAACTATATGATTCAAATTTCATATCATCATGAGATACTTGCTTTGTCTTATCCATACTTCTGGATTAATTATCTCATTATATTCGTCATTCTGAATCCAATTTCTCCCTATGAATCTTGGGAGTGTCCTACGACATACTTTTTATCACCAGTAATGCTAAAACTCTATTAAAACTGGGTCGTTTCACTCACCTGGATTCCGTACGAGTATCACTTCTCTAAATCGTTACGGACAAGAGTACGCAGGTGAATTTCAGTGTTCCGCTACAGAGATTTTCATGAAAGATTACAGAAAGTACGTTAAGATCATTTTCGTACAGATACTGTTCATACGTACGGGTACTATTCATACGGTCACTATTCATATGTACGGTACTATTCATTCGGTCACTATTCATACGTATGGGTACTATTTATACCGAAAATACAGAATACAATCTGTAAAAGAGTACACCAGGTAAGTTCCCAGGAAAGAGTGGAGGGTCACACTGGACACACTTAAAAACCAGGTCTTTCCTTAGCCAGAACTTTCCTAGACATGTATTCTCCACAGATTATATTCTATTTCGGTAATCAGAGAATCAAAATAACAGCTAACGACAGTTTTTCTGATGTGGAAGATCGGCCAAAGCCGCAACCACAGAGCATACTTAAGAAAATAACTTCTAAAATTTGAAAGACATAGAAAGGGTATAGTATCCTTACCTAAGCAAAAACGGAAAGGCCCAAAATCTCAGAAGCCTAACGTCGGAGCAAGAGAAACTTAAAGAGGGAAGAAGAGAAGTTGAAGGTGTAAGTTTAGAAGTGAAATGAAAGGGCCTATTTATAGTAAAAGTCAAGGGTACTATTTGACACTATGCGTTAATAAAATATTCAATTTACTATTCATGAAAATGACATTTCTAATAATCTGTGCACCTTACGCGAAAATTTTCATTTATTTACTATTAGAAACTTTAAAGGGAAAACTATCATTTCACCTTAAACCTTTAAGTTTTTTTTCAATTCAGTCCTTTCAATTTAGTCCCTGAGGGTATTTTTACACATAAAACGTCATTTTCTCCTACAAACTTCTTTTTAGTTTTCTCTTATAACCAAACCACATCTAGTACTTGACATTTTGATTGTATAAATGAACAGTACCATATACGTAAATAGTAACAACAGTTTGAAAACACACATTTATATTTTATTTTTCATGGGTATTACATTTAGACATATTTTCCCTTCTCTTCTCTGTAGTCTCTCCAGTAACAACTTTCATCACTGGTTAGCTTTCAGCCATCACATCGTCTCCCTCACCTCCACCACCTACTGCCCTGAAATCTCCTTTCATAAGGGGTAAGAAAATAGCATAGGTCATAGATTGTTCTTCTTCTCTATCGTTGATTTCGATTTCAGAACCATTATGTGCTTCCACCAGAAAGAACTACGTTTCAAAGGGAATATCTTGCCCGTAATTACCCATTCTCTGTGTCATCCACCACATCTTGAAATGGAATGCACACATAAACCTCAACCCTTTGAAATTAACAACGATAATTTCTATAAATATGCCCTTGATCTGCATTCAGTTTAGCCATGAGTGAAATTATAGAAGAAAGAATTACATATTGTAAT
Source organism: Biancaea sappan (assembly GCA_037074585.1). Classification (NCBI taxonomy): domain Eukaryota; kingdom Viridiplantae; phylum Streptophyta; class Magnoliopsida; order Fabales; family Fabaceae; genus Biancaea; species Biancaea sappan. Next base: position 8,058,393 of record CM073492.1, on the reverse strand, counting down.
TTTTCGATGGGGAAGACTCTTCGACTGCCCTTGCCATCATAATCGACTCCAAGGAAGGCTCCATTGAGGAGATCCCCGGCCAATATGGCGGGTGAAATGTCCACGTTTTCATGAACGTGAGTGAGTACCTTCTTCCCCAACACCATCAAGTTGCCATCAGCCACAGAAATTCTTGCTCCCATTGTCATCTTCAACCTCAATTGGCTTCTAACAAAGAACATGAGAGGCAATCAAAGAATGTGGTAGTCAAAAGCTAACCACATTCAGGGCAGTAGGTGGTGGAGGTGGGTCGAGGGAGAGGAGGCCGTAGGTCGCAGACTTGAGGGAGACGATGTGGTGGCCGAAAGTTGACCAACGACAACCGGAGATGAAGGTAGCTTCCAGAGAGATGACTGAGAAAAGAAGAGAAAACTAGTCTAAATGTGTCAGATTTTGGGTCATTTGAACGAGTATAATAGAGGGCCACGCGACGACATTTGATTAGCTAAAAAAAGTTAAATTAAAAAAAAAAACTAATCGTGGCTGTTGGATCGATTCGATCCAACAGCCACAATATATCAAGTTGTCTTTAATTGTGGCCCTCTAATCAACAGATCAGACGGCTACCATTAGGACAAGTATGGGATCTGGACCACCTAGTCCCCCTGTCCCATTAATATGCATAGAATCAATCTATATATATAATTGTTTGCAAGCTTGCATTTTTTTTTTCACATTTTTATTATGTTACAAATCATTGTTAATTTGCACAAAATAAAAATAAAAGTTTCAATTTTTTTGGACCATTTTTTTTATTTACTAGACGTTTATGAGATTAGTTGCACATTTATTATCTATTTTTAAAGGATACTATTTTATTATATCACTCTTTCAATATATAACAATTCAGCTTTATAAAATTTGAATTAAAACTATATATGATATAATCCTAAATAGTTAGAGATATGTTGAATTTGTGTTTATTCAAAATATTAAAAAGTTCCGGCAGGTTTTGTTAAAATTGACAACATACATTTTATATTGTATAGATAGAAGAGACAATAAAAATGTTTGGTATACCCTACGATTTTAAACTTCTAAAATTAACATACAGTACTATACATTGTTATGTATCCTAAATGAGTGAGAGATGGAATAATATATTACGTGAAGATAATAAAACTATAGTATATATGTATGTGTGTGTGTGTAAATATATATATCTAGTATTATGATACTTGAAATATTAAGAAAATTAAAATAATAATATAACAGTAAAATCTTGTCAACAAATTAACTTTGTTGAATTAAGTACAACTCTCATACTAATTATATATTTATTTCCTAAAACATACAAAATATATTTAATGATGCGCATATATATACGATATAATCCAATTTTAAATCAACAACTTGTTGATAATTTTATTTAAATTATTTGGATTAACAATAATTATATTGCTATATTTTACAATATATTTGATATTATTATTTTATGTCTATAAAACACATTTGAATTGGATAGTCTATAATTAGAAAAACTGATTCAAGTCTATAAATTAAAGGTCTAATTCATAGTCTAATTTACTGTCAATAAACCTGTCACATTAACTAAGGGGCATTTTATGGTATTTTAATTATATTTTAAGTTAATTAGATTTTTAATAAAAGTGTAATCTTAAAAAAAACACATATAACGCTGATTTTCTGATAATTAATTATTATTCTGAAGACTTTTGTGAATTGTAACTTTTCTCCATTTTTCATATATATATATATATATATATATATATATATATATATATATATATATATATATATGTATGTATAGTTCTTCAATACTGCAGATTTAATTGTTTCAATCTTGCACAACTTGCTTTCAAAGCCTTTGTTGTTGTTGTCGTTAAAAAATAATAATTGAAAATTAAATAAACTATTGACAATAGGGTAAGAGGGAGAAGCAGAGAAAGCTCAGTCGATAAGATGCATGGTTTACTAAATACATGCACTTAAAGTGGGCAAGTGAATTATTGAATCCTGGATAGAAAAATGTTTGTCTCCAATTAGTATTTAATATTCTTGTTGGGCTGTCCATCACACTATCTCCTTCTATATGATCTTATGCTTCTTTGCATTTTTTCTAATTATCTTCTAAAACCAAAACAAATTATATATACATATACATATATATATATGTATGTATGTATATATATATATATATGTATGTATATATATATATATATATGTGTATATCTTCTAAAATCAACGTATTAATTCCTTCAACAGTGCTCATATCTATTATTTCGATTTAGGCGTCGAAACACTTCGTTTTTCATGTTCCCCTGATAAAAACTTTGTGAGATACTAACATACCATACCCATCAAACTTTTTGTGGGTGGACCATTCTAGCTAGTAACTAGTTGATCTAAATATTCAAGGGAATCAAATTATATTTTGCGTTAATTAATTAATTGTCATTAAACTTCGATGTAGATGTAGCTTTCAAGCATACTTGACGAATGACGAAGTGCCTTTCACATCAAAAATAGATGAACAAGTCCATCAAACACTTACTTGTGCGTGTTGTTACTCAACTCATGGCTTTTTGAAAATTAAGGGTTGAGGCCACATGCAGTAGTGAAGAATCTTGGGTAAGATGAGACACTTTGATTGAATTACGGCCTAACAAATTAGTGCTGCTTAGAGTGGTACCAATTGCCATTACACACCACAAAAACCTCTAAACATATACAGCTTGAAAAGAACATCTAAATTATTGTGTAATTATGTGGATCAAGTAACCCCACATGAACTATATTGATGATCAATAAGGTTCATCAATTTTCTCAATTGGATTATATATATATATATATATATACCGTCTTTTTCATGAATCGTGAAGCATGAGCTGTGTTCTAAGCAGTAAAAATGGGGTCAATTTTTCCCTTTCTACTATGTCACATGTGAGTAAGCATGACCATTTTTCTTGCTGTGGCACGCTACAAGCTTTCAAACGCGAAGCCCGGTGCCTATAAATAAGGGATTTGGATCTTTCTAAATTTCTATTTCTGTAAAAAAAGTTGACTATGTACAATAAAAAATAGATAAAAAAAAATACCTTATATAATGAGACTCGTGTAATATGAGCTCATGTCCATTATTCTGATTTCACTCATACTCAAGTTCAATGGTTGTCAATTCAAGAGACATAAAATAGTATTAAAGTTGTGAAGCACTCCTATTTAACACTTTAGTATTTTTGGATGAATTTTTTCTCACGACTCAAATCACATTAAACAATACCAAAACAATCACAATGTGGTCTTATTTGCAATTAAGCAGCATGGTGATGATGCCGATATTACATTATGTGCCCGAAATTAAAAAACTAAAGCAAAACCAATCTATGCGAGTTAAATAAAATGGATCTCTTGTTTGTTTAAGTTAAACAAGTAGAGTATTGAATTTTAAATTTATCAGTTCAAATTTCAAATAATTTTCCTTTAGAAAAAAGATATCGAAATTTGAGTCATTAAATCTTAAATCTAACGATTTAGATGGATTAAACACTTTGTTTGTCCAATTTGAACAAGCAAGGATCCCTTCTCAGAGTTAAATTGTGAAAGATGATAAAATATTTAAAAACAAAAATTAGTGTCTTACCAAATGTACTATTAAAAAAAATATCTAAAACCTCATTTCGACAAGTAAGGATCCTTCTTAGAGTTAAATTGTAAAAGGTGATAAAATGTTTAAAAACAAAAGTTAGTATCTTATCACGTGTACTATTAAAAAAATCCAAAACCCTAAATAATAAGTGGCATTTGCTCACACTGAGTCTTCTTCACAACCAGATTTTGTTATCCCCACCTAAAATGAAAAATAGTCGATATTGGAGAGAAGTCTTTTTTTTAAAAAAAAAAAAAAAGTTGACCTAATTCACTACACACAGACACAAACACACACGTACACACGTACACTTATTTATTTAGTTGAGGTGATAGCTAGTAGGGGTACCCAGGAAGCGTTTGTGTAATGGGACCAACATGCTAGTTGTGTGATAATGGCGAAATGCCATATCATAAATGTTGTGGATACAGACAAAGCCCACTCCCTCTGGTGGTTCCCCTTAAATGGAACTACAATCTCTTACTCTCCGGCATCTATCTTTGTCTTAGCCTATGCTCTCTCTCTCTCTCTCTCTCTCTCTCTCTCTCTCTCTCTCTCTCTCTCTCTCTCTCTCTCTCTCTCTCTCTATCTCTCTCTGCTGCCATGTGAAATTGTGAACTCTGAACAAAGCACCACACCAACAACACACACTCATATTTTTTCTTTTCTTCTTTCATGTCGGTAAAGTAAAAGCTGAAAGGGTACGTTTTCCGTTCACTTTGAGCCTTGACCCTTGAGGTGAGGTCCAGTTTCTGGGAGAGACTAGAGAGAGAGGGTTATGTGTAAATTAAATGGGCCTGAGGGCTTCACATGTGGGCCCAATCTCTTTATGCGCTGGAACTCCTGAAGGACCAAAACAAATATCGAAATAGGACCCAGCCTGCTCAGCTCTGAAATTTCACCCCTTCCATTAATAATCCACGCTTCATATTCACATTCACAACTAGCTTAGGCCTTAGGCATTCCGCATTCATTCATTCTCCTTCCCAATTGGCATGAAATTTTGGGCAGTACACTCTCTCTTTTCCATTTATAAACCTAGTGTTTCATGTCTTTCCATTGGATTATGCAAGGCCCAAATCCTCCTAACTCCACCTCTTTCACTTATTCACACTAATTCTAAATGAATAATTAACGGGTCATCCTTTTGACCAAAACATAAGGGATCATCCATCGGTAAATAAAGGGCGGGATTATTTCCAACCAAAGAAAAAAGGACGGAATTTTCATTTAAAGTTGATATTTGAAATCCGGTCAACGGGCAGACTCGGAAAACCTGCCTACATTTTTTTTTAAGCTTTCCTTTCATCGATGGGACAAAAAAGAAAAAAGGAGAGCATCTTACAGTTGTCCTGGTTGTATTTTTCAGCTATTCAGTTTTGCATCAAAATAGGATTCTTTCTTATTCTCCAAATTAGGATAATTGATCAGGAAGATTAAAGTCTTCTTTTTTTGGTCATTTTTTTTAATTTCATTTTTTCAAATAAAGTTTAAACCCGTGTCTTTGATCTGTATAATTAACAGTCACGATCAAATAGAATCTTTCTACTTTTGTATGGAATAGAAGAGGATTTTGATTTAGATCCCCCCCTACCTCACCTCTTTCACAAAAACACAAAGCAAAACCTAAAGACAAGAAGACAAGGCAGGAAACAAAAGAAGAAAGACCTCATAGTCCAAATATAGATCATATTAAAACAAAGTGGAACAAATTCTCTCTCTTTTTCGTTTTATCTTTAAATAGAAGTAGCATAATGAGATAACTTGTTTTCTCAGTCATTCTCTATCACTATGGTCAAAGGTCAAACATCAAGAAATCAACAAATTTAAAATTTATATTTTCAATAATATATCTAATCATGCATCACATGCTATACATTATTATTAATTCAATTTCTCCGATTAAAATTGCTAAATTACAAATATTTACTAGTAAATTAGGGCTTTGTGTTTTTTCTTTCCTCTTTTACCCGAACCCTCGGCGCAACGGTAAAGTTGCTGCCATGTGACTTGGAGGTCACAGGTTCAAGCCGTGAAATCAGCCTCTTGCAAAAATTGCAAGGTAAGGCTGCCTACATTAGATCCACAAAGTGGCGGCCCCTCCCTGAACCCCGCGCATAGCGGGAGCTTTGTAGCACCAGGTTTGCCCCCTTTTACCCGAACCCTGGCCGGAAACCCGTAGTTATACAGGTACCCTTTATGTAATCTCCCATGTCCCAAAAAACAAGTGTCTCATTTCATTTATCATATCATTTTTCCTAATGATTCTGAAATGCATCTTAACACGCACATGCTGCTGTCATCTATCGAACCTTGCGAACCCACGAGTCTAAGTCTAAGCACAAGCAAATGAGTAACTTGATTACACTCGAAACTCAGGCCCTATTCAAGTTGTCATGGTTCAGAAGTCAGGGAAGTGTCAGTTTATACAAGTCAAAATTAATGATTAGATGGATGCAGGAGTTGAATAAAATAGTTATAAAACAGAGATCTCATGCTCAGATACCAGAGTACAATAATCTATAGCATATATACAAATATGTACAACACTGGCATAGGACCACATCAGTTACGACTCAAATTCCACAACATTCCAGTTTACATCTGGAAAACCTACTCTTATAGCAAATAAGTGCAATAGAACCAATCTCCTCCTAAAAATGCCTCTCTCCATTGGAAAGAAAAGAACCCATCCAGTATTCGAACTATCCAGTGCTCGAATACGGTTGTTCACCAAAAAAAAAAAACTGAATAGCTCACAGAAAGAGAAGAAAAAAAAAAAGAAAAAGGGAAATAAATATCCCAGAGAATAAGCGGCAAATTAGGAAGCTTGGCTGTATACTTCAGTCCCAGTTTGAACTTCAGAAAAGCCCAAGACAAGCCACCCAGAATGACACAGAAGGAAAGATAACCCTGAAGTCTTGAATGACAGCAATGGAAGAGGACGGAAGATGACTATCACAAGTTACTAAGGAAGAAGAAAGGGCAACGAAATAACCAAAATTGTTGTATCGTCAAATCTTCAAACTTTTCCCTTCCCAGCAGCTCCTTCCCGCTGATTACGAAAATGGCTCAGAAGCTGTTGTGCCTGCATGTATACGTGGAACACATAAGCTTTTTATCATACATTTCAGATCATAATCATGATGTGAGCTACTGCATGCCACAACTACCAATAATTGCTATATATATATATTTATATTTTATGCGTTGCTGAAGTTTTCCATGTTTTTTACTTTTCTTTTCATATATGTACGTGCTTTCTACTTGACAGGTAATAAATCCCTTAAACAGAATTCCAGACAGAGATAGAAATATCTCCTACATAATTTTTGGGAGAAGAATGCACTGAGAAGCATAATTTTGAAAGTAAGATTTTGCCCGAGAGTTTCAACTAATCAAGTATCTAATTATAATCGACCCCTAAGGACTCTGTTTTTACCCAGAGAGAGACAAAAACGACAGCCTCATCCAAATGCCGCAAACTGACTCGTCTATAGTCTATAAACATTCAGAAAGTTAACCACTGAAAAGGATGACAGACAGAAAGGAATGATGAGCTTCATACCTTTTCCTTTGCTCTTGGTGTACCGGATTGAGATAATGCAACTAAGGGAGGTACAGCTCCTTCTTGCAGAACCAGAGTACAAAACTTGGTACTATGAAGGCATAGCTGCAAAAGAACAGATGCGGCATTTTCCCTTCCTCTTTGGGAACCTGAATCAACAAACTCAACTAGTAAGGGGATGCCCCCTTCCCTTGCAATTGCTAATCTGCCCTCAGCAATTGTTGACAGGTTTGCCAGAAGCGCAACAGCCTTGTCAACCATTCCAGCAGCAGGGTCCATTAACTGAACCAGATGCTTTACAGCTCCAGCTTGAACTATACGAGCTATATTCTCATGACATATTGATAGGTTATATAAAGCAGTGGCAGCATCTTTCTTTCCTCTAAGAGTTCCTGAGCCTAGAAGATCAACCAAAGCTTTCACTGCACCAGACTGGCCAATCTTTGCCTTATAGTTTTCTATAACAGAGAGGCTAAATAGAGCTGCTGCAGAATTCTCCTTGGCCCCATCATTTCCTGTTCTCAAAACATGGATAAGCGGTTCTATCGCTCCAGCTTCCACAATCAAGGCCTTGTTATCTTCACTAATGGATAAATTCAGCAAAGCTGTCACAGCATGCTCTTGTGTTATCTTAACTTCTGAATATAGTAGTGAAAGTAAAGGAATGATAGCCCCACACTGCCCTATGATGATTCGGTTTTCCATGTTGTGCTTTGAAAGAAGCCTCAATTCTTCTGCTGCCTTAGTTTGCACTTCATTGGATTGACTGTGAAGGTCTTCAATCAACTTATTGACATAAGATGTGGTGGTCAACTCATCAAATTCCGAATTACAAATAGGCAAGGAATGCAATTTCGAATGAATATTACTATTATTATTTCTATTCTCTGTGCTTCCTAATTTTGACCCTGAGCTTTGAAATTGCTTTCCTGATAACTGAGGAAGAGACCCTGGTTCTTTATTTGCTGGAGGAGCTGGACACCCATTTGTGATTTCTCCAGACAGCTCCTTCACATTTTCATGCTTATTAAATATCTCTGGTGCTTCTTTTGAAACTGGATGTGCATAATCAATACTAGAAATGGAGCTTGAGAATGATTCACTTCTACTATAAATATATGAAGGTGCAGGGGAATGTTGCTCAAACTTTTCTGTCTCCATGCTCCGGCATCCATTGGATTCCCCACTTAATCTATAAGAGACATCAACCTTATGCTTCTCAAATGCATTCCCAGTTTGAAGAGATGATCTTGATGTGGAATTGCTACTATGTGCAGACCCTAAACTACATGAACGAGCTAAAACTTGAGGCAATAAATTATCTGAGGGGGGTTTCTTATGGACAGAATTATTGGACTTAGAATTACTCAGAAGTTTGACATTATTTTCCTCGCACCAATTTGCTATCATAGCTTTGACAGTATAATTAGGAATGAGGTTTGTATGAGTAAGTCTCTGATGAGTCTTGGGACAAACAATCAACCCAAGGTCAAGCCACTTTTGGATGGATGACCTCTCGTATGTCTGACCTGAAGCCACGATAACAGGATCCATCATGAGTTCCAATGATAATGGACAGATGAAGTACGAAGGAATTGAAACACCACTTTTGACTTCAAAGCGCTCAACTTTAATTGCATAATCACGCATGTTACAGACAAGATTCACTATTTCATTAATTTCATCCAATTTCCCTTTCACTTTATTGACTTCAACGTCCAATCTTTCCTTTTCCACAGCAATACTTTCTTTGAAAACTTCCAAATTTGATTTCAACCCAAGCAACTCAATAATATTCTTTATATTTTCATTGTGAGGTTCAATATTTTCCCTTTGATATCTCAATGCCTCTTCTATATAGCCTACAGCTGGTTCCTTTTTCAAACATTTAAGTTCCTGCAAATAGTTCTGAAGAAGTTGCTAGCAATTAGTCTCATGCTTGTATTAATCAACAAGATGCCTATGAAGGGGCAAAGATTTTCCTGCTAAATACAGGAGTTTCTTCCCCCCTATTGATATTTCATTCTGGGAAGCAGTGGTGTAGGAAAATATAGGAGGTAAGTTTCAACTATTGACATACCTGAAGACTGGCCAAAACTGAAGTAGGCGGAGGTGATTGCAGTGATCTAAATATCATGTGACAAATCTCAACTGAGGAGATCTGTATTTTCATCAACAATGACCCACTTCGCAGAACCTGAAATACAGTAATTCAATAAAACAAATAAGTGGTAGGCTGGTAGCTATCAACCTTTCCCACAGACAGGTGGGAGAATGAGGTATTGGCTGTTCATGCATATTTCAACTTCCAAATGCCAACTAAAAGGCCAACAGTCTTAATGAGTTTGGACATGAAGAAATTACTTACACTGAGAATCTTGCTCATCTTTGGGCTCCATTTTTCTATGAACTCTCTAGCTTCATTAACTGCAATATCCAATTCTTCACACTCTTTATGTAGTTTCTCATCTAAGTAAATTTTGTAGTCTACAACATCATCAAGCACTGGTTTCAAATGCTTTAACACACCAATCATATGATTACAGTTCTTCTGAAAAGGCATAGGTTTCACTGTTTGGCAAGAAACCAGGTGAATAAACCGAGAAATGCTGTTGACAACACATTTTACTGAAGTCGTATCTGTTTGACCTGGTTTGGCAAAAACATATAACAAACTATTATTACATGAACACTAAAAGAATTTCACGAAACCATTTCTAATTAAGCTGATATATAAGATGGTCCCGTATTTATTCCTCTATTCATTTTAGTTTTAACTGTCCAAACTCCAGACCAAATAATTAGTGGTTAAAGTAAACTCCCTTGCCTGGCAGAGTCAGACATATACCATTATTGAGAAATGTTCTGATTCCAGCACCACATATTTTTCTTCATTCAAAAAGGCATATCTTGTGCATAAACATATTCCAATTTAAAACTAAAGAAGATGAGATGGACAAATATGGATGAACCCGACAGAAATGGGCAGAAAAAGAAAAAGAAAGTAAAAGCTCAAGACTGATGGAATTAACTCGCAGTAAGATAGGTTTAGTATGGATTTCAGATATAATGTGAAGATTCATTAAAAGGGTTCAAATGCAATAGCTGAGACAAGGCTACTCTGTGAAATGGTGCATGCATGTCAGAGTCCTTATAAGGAGAAAAAATTTATGGTTTACGAGTTTAAGTATAATAATCCTGGGAAGACAACAAAGGCCTTCATATGAAATGAACCTAATTGGCTAATTTAACTACTTAGGTCAGACATAATTCTTCACTTCCCGGGAACTATATTTAACTAAAATTATTCCAAATTACCTTTACTTCCTGACGACTTTTCCCAAGTTTTTTGAGCAAATAAACACGTTTTATATATTTTACCATAAACAAGATCCAACAAATCACTTGTGAAGAGCCTTAAAAACAACATAGGAAAAATTACCCACTTGTAAGGGAAGTTTCTTCGAGCATTTCTCAAGTCTATCACGACCCATTGATCCACACAAACCCCAGAAACCTTCCAGAGTTCAGTTTTTTTTTTCTTTTTTTTGATATAACATTATGTAGGATTTAATTTGATTCCTTTAAATCAAAACTAGAACAAAACACCAGAGCCCTCAAAAGAGAAGAAATGAAGAGATAATGAGCGAAGCTAAGAGTCATAACGTACCTCTAGCAATAGGCATGGTTCTTAGACTCGAATGCGAGAGGTAAACAGATCTCGATCAACTTCAAACCATGAAAACTGGAAGTTTCCAAGAGATTTATGAATTTCAATCGTCACTGAAGGCCTTCTTGCCTGTATTCCTAACAAAGCTGCTTGCAGGGCGTGAAGGAAGGAAGGAAGGAGGGGTCCAACAACAACTAGGTGAAATTTTTAAGAAATTCTAAAATACAGAGAAAGGGTAAAAGTGGTGGGACCTTAATCTTATACGGTCGCAGATTTGTTGCGCTTCGTGGCAAAATTTAATTAAGACAAGAACTCAATGAAGAGTGGTAAGACGCGGGAGTAGATAAGGAAAAACTGGCTTCTGCGATGCTTGATGAAATAAGATGAATCATTTTCTTTCACAAAAATTTATCACAACATCAAGACCTCTTTACTGGATGACGAGAAGATAGAAAAAAAAAAACCTGGATTTGGAATACGATAATTAAACTGTAGATTTTTGAAAATAATAATAAAACCAAAAAACTGCACCATTTCTATTTGATGATGAGGGGTCTTTATGTCAACAAAAAAAAGAGTATGTTTAATTGTTTATAAAGAAAAAGGAAAGGAAGAGTAACGAGTTCGTTGTCTTTTTCAGTTGTAACTTGTAATATCTATTTTAGGATGATATTAACCTTTTATTATTATGATATTACTATTTTCAAAATTTTTCTGGCTGGAATTTCGTTGGTATTATAGTCCATACCTATGGATATTCTACGTCAAAACCAGAATGAAATTTCAAATTATTACATTATATAGGATGAATGATTATATGTGGACAGCAAATTTCATTTTTGCTGTAGGAGGCAAATCTCAACTGCTTTTTTGTACTGAGATCTGTATCACATTTGTAGACAAATTGGGTCTTTCTTGTTCGAAGAAAATAAATAAATAAAAGGATAAAATAGTCAATTCGCACTGAGTAAAATAGTCCAACTACTAGTAAAACCCAAAAAAAAAAAAGTGCACGTTCAGCTTAACTTAAATAACCAAAAAGGTTTAGGGATTTAATTCTTGGAAATGATCTTTATTTTTCCTGATTTAATTATGGTAAATTAGTTTCTTACTTTATAGTTGGTGATGAAACTAAATGACCCCAAAAATAGTCATATCATTTTAAAAACTATTCTAAACAAGAATGCTTTATTTTAATGATAATTTTTTTTTCGCCATTAAATTTTGCATAACATTATGCCACCTAAGTTTCGGGATGTTCAAACAAAATCCAACATCAATTAAACATGAGGTTGGTCTTAGATTTATAAGGGTTTGTGCTAGTATTCATATTGGGTTAACCTTTTGGTATGGAACCTTAAGTTATAACAATTGATATGAAAACCAAGCCCCAGATGGTATCATGTGGGTACGCATAAGTCATGTGATGGATTACTAGGTGTGTGTACGAGTGTGGCTCCAGCTCGATGTGTCAAGTAGACGAAGGTTATGTGGGCCTCATGTTGTGATGGTGTAACCTATTGTGAAACTTGCGTTTTTGTAGTTCAAAAGAGTGAAATTAGTCCGATATCAACTAAAACAATTAGGAGATGAGGCCTTATAAATTAATATATTATAGTGGGCTCATAAAGAGCTAAGGAAATAGGTAGGCTCACGTGTTCACAATTTCGAGCGAGTGCAATACAAATTAGCGATTTGATTCTCTACGCACAAAATGTGTGAATCGAGCCTAGTTTTACTTTTTTTTTGAAATAAAAAGTGATTTTAATTCAATTATTTTTGCACCTATCTGGTCAGATAAGAATTATGGCAAATGTAAATTAATTTGGGTCAGTTTCAGAATTTAAGAATAATAACTATTAATCAATTTTGAGAACATCTCTTAAGGGAATGGACAATAAAGATGATGCTATGAACTTCATTCGAGGGGGGATTGTCAGGATGAATAAACAAAGTCCCACATTCTTGGGTTTATAAAGGTTTGGACTACTCTTCCTCTTGGGTTAACATTTTTTAAATGAAACATCTGGTCCTAACACTAACCTTAGTGTTTCATTGTGAAATTGCCAAAACTTAAGACATTTTTTGGATTACACGACAAAGTTAGTTTTTTTCTTCCATCAAACTATACCACCATTGGCCAGATTCACGACATAGAAGATTTCTACATCACCATGACATTATATATGGGTCATCTCATCAGAGGAAATAGATAACATTTCACGTATCTATGTCTGTCTTTTTTTTTTTTCAATAAACAAGGACCAATGGCAGTAGGACACGTGACAAATGCTTTAAAAGAAATTCATCTCAGCATCATTGGACTTGATTTAAACTTGCGACAGTGAAGAAGATGAAGAACACTTCCACCATCTAACTAATGATTTATTGTTATCTTATACACTCAATTTAATATTTAATGAGATTATGTTATTATACAAAAAATTCAAAATAATATACACAAATTATTATATATTATAAAACAATAACAAATCTTAAAATAGAAGAATATGTTATTATTTCACATATTCATTTTAAATTATATAAAATTTTAATGACAAATCTTATAATATAAATTTAATTATTATTAAAAATATACTATGCATATTAAAATTATTTTAATAATATTTTAATTCAACCGGTTTAACAACAATTTAATTACGATCCGACCATTAAACCATAAATTACTAAGTGGTGGGATTCTAATAAAGCGTTAATAGATGTCTAATATTGGTTTTAATGGTCGGATCATAACTAATCTATAGTCGAACCAGTTGAATTAAAATATTATAAAAACTTCAATATGCATAATATATTTTCAATAACAATTAAATTTATATTATAAGATTTGTTTTTAAAATTTTTAAACTTTTATATAATTTAAAATGAGTTGCGTAAATAATAGCATATTCTTTAATTATAAGATTTGTTATTGTTTTATAATATACAATTTTTTGTATATTATTTTAAATTTTGTATACAATAACATAATTTCATTATATATTAAATTTTGAGTGCATAATATAAACAAATCATTAGTTGGATGGAGGAGAAGCAAGTTCCCTTCTTTGCTTGAAAAGCATTGATGGCTTATATTCCAATGTGAATTTTTGGATATGCATCTAATAGTTCATATTTTTTATATTTTTATTTTTTTAATTTTTAAAATTGTATTAGACATTGATTAATTTAATGATTATTGACTAAAATTGACTGATCAATAAAATTTAATATATATATATATATATATATAGACCATTAAATATGATGCAACCAATAATTTATATTAGAGTGTGAGTCTTTTATATTTTTTAAACAGAAAAAGAACAAAAGGCGGAAGTATTCTTCATTCTCCTTTAAAATGTGGATGTCGTCAATTTCCTCGAATCGAACATCTCATTTGAAGTTATGGTGGCGTAAATATCTTCATACAATTACTCCATTGGCCCATCTAATCTCAACTGTCAAACAATTACTAATACTTCTTATTATACTTTTGCGCATAACTACTTATAATGTTATTGTTAAGATTGCAAGTCACGATTCATGAATGTTTGTTTTTAGCGTACACTTCCTAATCCCATTATCCCAACCACAACCAAATAATTAGGAAGCTAATTATTTGGTACTATATGACGTTTGATAATTTGTCTTTATCCATTATAAAGGTCTGACCTCTTTTTTTTTTTCAAAAAATAACATATAATAATATTTTTTTTCTGGTTAATTAATCTCAATTCTCAGGTGCATTGTAGCATTGTCCATTGACAATTTGAACGGAACAAATTAGAGTTTATCAACACATTTTATTTATTTTAATGACTCATTTGCCCAGTCTCATAATAAAAGGTTAAAAGGTGGCTTTAACCCCTGCAAGAAAAATGAGAATTAAAGCCGAAAAAACTATGGCATCATATACAGCCTTTACTGCTTTATATGTAAGAATACATAGCATTCAAATGTGAGGTAATTGAAAATAGCTTAAGAAGCATCAATTGTATAATATAAAACCCAAATTAGACAAGGCAAAAGTGTACTTCTACTTTTGTTAAAGGACGTGACAACAGTGAAGCCAGGTAAATTCACATGCCAATGAGCACTTGCGGTACGCTACTGTCTTCAAAATAGTTAACGAGTCAATCTACGTAACTTATTGGTCAAATTGTACAAAATCTCCATAAATTTTAGAGTATTTGTAATTTATCTCCACAAACTTCTAAGTTTTATAAACGACCTCTTCTAACTTTTAAATATTTACAAAAGTCTCTTTGATTAAATTAATCGTTAAGTTTACAATTAGTCACTAGTCTAGTTGTATTGTTTTAACACTTAATTAGCTTAAATGTGCCAAATAAACATTAATATGGCATGGGACATTTTTGTCTTTCTAATAAAACAATGTAAATCATTTTTTTGAGTCAAGGATAACAAAAAAAACACCCTGAAGCTTCAATCTTCTCCTCGGTCGCGCGCACATTTAATAGTGTTATTTTTCACTATCATGTATAATATTGAAGGTGAGTATATGACATATATATTGTAATTTTTTTTTTTACAAAATCAACTCTATAGGTTTTTTGTTAATTAGAAAAGAAATACAGAAAGTTGAAACGGTTCGTCCACAGATGTTGCACAGAAAGTGCAATGAACATCATTAGAATTAAAGAGTGGGTTGGGCGACATTGCTGGATATTGAATTATACTAAGTCATCGCTTTTGGGTGGTATGGGCCCCATTAATAGACTCTTAAGTTTTACTGTGACACTTGTGGCAAATATATATCAAATATATATATGACCCTCACCTCCTCTTTTCATCTTCTTATTCCAACTCTACTTCTTTTTCTTCTTCTTGTTTCAGAGTTAGGTTTGTTGGTAATGCCCAGTGAGACTTAAACATAACTTTTAGAACACGTTTGCTAAGTATGAAATATTTTTAAAAGAAAAAAAAATTATTTGGTATAACATAAAAAAGAAAAGAAAAGGGTTATTATTTTGTTTGGTATAAATTTTTTAAAAGAAAAAAAAATAAAAGATGTAGGTTAATTTTACTAAATTAAGCATGAATTAAAATTATTTTTTTAAAGAAGAAAAGAAAAGCTGTCTCATATTCTACTGCAAACTTCAACGAAGAATAGAAGAGACGAAAAAAAAATTCAAAATAGAACATAAATTGAGAGGTGAGACACAACAACAACAGAAAAAAAATTAAACAGATGTGGGGAGAGAGAGTCGCATCAAAACAAAGATGCAACCTCAGTCTTCCAAATGCCTCCAACCTTAGAATAGAGTCATGAGAAAACAAAGAAATTAAGCTTCAACCAAGGAGAATATGATGAGATTTCTAACAATATATAGTTGAGGGTAAATATGTCATGATATAATTCATCCCACTCCTCCCTCGTGCTTTTCCCTTTGCCCAGCAATAGAATACATTTATACGATTATGATGGAAATTGGAAAAGCAATTTTCCATCGCATGCCTTTTGTTTAGTGACATTCACAGCTACTAAATGCTGAAAAATGAAGAAGGCGACATAATTCTGTTTTCTGTCAAGGTTTCTATTGGCTACCGAATGCGTCCTTGATGTATGATATATGTAAATTTTTTATTAAAAAAAGCAATCATATAATATTGAATATTTCTAAAGATTAAATACTTGTAGTATTTTGATTTAAAAACTTGATAATAAATATGAATAAGGATTGATAGGGCCCAAGCCGTTGGTAAGTGCAAACTAACCCACTTCATCAATGAGGTTGCTGCACCTTCCTTTATTAGGCTAAAAGGGCAATCACACTGTCACTGTGACGCTGCCATTGATGCCTCCTTCAAACTGCATTCACTTTCGCTTCCAATGCATTAATTATTAGTACGCAAAGCTTAGCCTCCAACTTGTCTTCCATCTTTCTTCTTTTTACTGCTGCTGTTGCCCCCCATATATTCTAAAACAAGTACAATATTCACGAGTCACCACGCATTGTGCTTAAAACATGAAGCAATAAATCATTGTATATGCACTTTAGACCTATATTGGCACTCAATCATACCTAAAACCTATATATATATATATATATACACACACACACACAATGAATTTAAACAATTGATATGCTTATTAAGAAGACAAATACCAACCTTCTTTACAACACCCCAAAAATTTTATTCAGTTAAATATTGTAATGTACTGGTGTTGTTTAGAAAACTTTGCACGTTGTCGTACAAATATAATTTATTTTCTTCAAAAAGATTCTTCTTTAAAATTTACACAGATATATAATTTCAAAAAATGGAAACGAGACGGTGTTATTAATACACGTAACCAATCAAATTTCATACCGAAAAAGTTGAACTCCGAAGACTAGTTTAATTGTAATAAAAATAAGAAAATATTTATATAAAGTTCCTTGTATCTATATTATCAAATTGTCAGAGAATTATGTATTTGAATTGAAAATTTTATAACAAATTTTTTTTATCAAAATATCACCGATAGTAATAATTGCAATTCATTGATAAAAATTGGATTCCAGCGAGGATGCGTGTAATGCAATCCTCAAACTTTTAAGGTGGCTGTGTCTCTGTCATTATCCTTCACAAAGTCCCAAGTCAACTAATTGTTTATGTGATCAAAGGCAAATGCGACGTTAGTTCATGGTATATGATGCTGTGGTAATAAATCACTTACTAAAATAGTTTGCCGTATACGTCATGGTTAGTGGATTAAAGAAATTGTTCCCGGTTCTGTTGCGTTCCCATGTGAGGGATTAATTTTGGATAAAAAAGCAGAGGGACCAACAAGAAAGTCATGTGTAAAGCGACCGAATCAGAAAGCGAGGCTCACTGCTCACATCACAAGCATTTGAGCCAAATGGGGTCCTCCCACCTCTAACTCGCAGAATGACGAGAATGTTTACGTTGGAAGCATCGAGCAAGCAGACCCTTAGGCATGTCACATGTCACATGTAACATGTGCTGTGGGATTGGTTTCCTAAAAAAAAAAAGTACTGTCAGAGAGTTGATGTTACAAAAAGTATGGGCTCCGATGAGTTGGCCCACTCGAGTATGGATTTGGGCCCCTTAAACGTTGAGCAGTCATCACATCATTCAAGTGCATTTGTCCAATTGTCCTTCACCTATGCTAGTGGTTGCACATGCTGTGCAGTCACCGGTGTAACTCACGAGTGGAACTTTGGTTCTTCAATGGAGGTGCGGCAGTATTTTTACAGTAGACGCTTACTTTACCCTCTTTCCTAGAGCTTCAAAAAAGTGGACGGTGGAGCAAAGAGGAGTTGGAAGCTACAGCCCTAGGCCGACGTCGCAATAGTGGAAAGGTCGTCGCTTTCTTTTCCCTTCCTGTTGCTGAAGCCACTCTTTCCTCCCAATATTGTTCGACACCTAGGGCGTGCATGAGGGATGAGTCTCAAACTTTCAGATCTCTAGATCCATTTTTGCTTTTTTTTTTTTAAAAAAATTTGTTAGGCATTACCAGTCCACTAGGGTTTTGCTTGAGTTAGGCTTTCTAGTTTTAACCTTTTGGTCTAAAGGTGTGCTTCTTCTCATAAGACCTAGGTACTTTTTAGGGTATGTTGTTCTAAATTTATGTATCTATTACCCTATGAGTTCAAGTCTAATTGTAATTGTTTTATTTCTAAGTCTTATGTCATTTCTATTTGTTAAAAAAAAATTATCTTTTACCTCGACGCATTTCCAATGCTTAAAAAGTACGAGACTTTCCATAACTTTCGTGGGCCATCGAATTTGTTACACCAATAGTCTAGATTGTGCGTCTCCATGAAGTTGTGGGAAGTTGGATCGCGTGGGCGTGTAATTAATGAAACACTGTATTTCTTTTTTTTTTTAGCATGGTGACATGTGTCCCTATCCACGCTCGCCCATGTCATATTGGGTTGGGTCTCTCATATCAACCTGGTTCGCTTTTTTAAAAAAATTAAAAAATTTAAAGGACCGGCTAATCATCCTTTGACACATTACGTGTCTGCTTCTCTATCGTGCAACCAGCCCTGCGTGCTTCTCCTCTGTCGTGCACCAGCCACACCAATGCACGTCCTTCTTCGCTATCGTGGTGGTCCTTCGTCGTTGATTCTCGTGAACCAAAGTTCATCTGCTCCTTCGTCATGGAATCAACGTGGACCAGCAACGCCAACCCACGTCCATCTACTCCTCCATCGTGCACGAGCAATGCCAACCCAGGTCCTTCTCCGCCAACATGGTGGTGCTTCGCGTTAAGGTGTCTGATTATATATATATATATATATATATATATATATGGAGGGTCCTTGTGCTGCTGATTGATGATTATATATATACTAATTGGTGATTCCTCTGATTAATTATATTAACGTTAATAAATCAAACTTATACAAAAATAATATAGGATATATATATATATATATATATTGGACTCCCATGAATGATATCCCTGCAAGGGTATGATGTGAATACATATACATGGAAAATGGAAATTATAAACTAAAATAAATCATGAAAACTTTGGTCAACAGATAATAAAACATTATTTCTCAATGAATGTCATTTGTGTTGAACAAGAAAAGATGAATATTTACCTACTTAAGAGCATTTCTGCATATTCAAAAGATGGAAGCAAAGATTTATGGTTGAAAATGTTAAGAGGAATAATTATTAGTGTCCAAGAATGACAAAATTTTCTAGCTCATAAGAAGATATATCACTGGTTACAGTTGTGAGAACAGGTGAAAGGATGACAACCTATAAGTTCATGAACCATACAAATGAAAAATAATATTGGCTGTTGTTTTCTCTAGTTATGGAGAACTGATGTATAATATCTAGTAATATTAAATAAAAATAGCAGTATCTTTTATATTTGTATGCACTGCAAGAATTAATTTAATTATTGAAATTTGCTATTTCATGTATTTTTGTGTTTGTCTTGTATTTTTCATATTTGCATGATAGCATTGAAATTTATTTGTCACGACCTGTTTTCTGGGCACATAACCGGCACAATGATGAATATCCCATCACTGTAAGCCTTTCGACAAATTCTACCCATGAGTTAGATTATTAATCATTATCTCTATATTCTCAAAATAATCATTCCTTAATAAATACGAAGAAAATATATCAAATTTTCTTAATTATTAGATTCTCAATATAAAATACGTTATTATGCTGACATACAAGCCAAATGCCAAACTCCTGACCTAGATGTCCTATACGATTACAGAGCAGCATAATCTATAACAATAGAGGGGTTTACCCGACAGCGGGAAGGTACAAAGTGATCTACTCCTCTAGCGGATATTCTTTGCTGGCAACCTGATCTGAACAAAAAATTGTACAGAGAGTGTGAGCTTTTAAACTCCGTGAGCGAATCAGCCTCGCGTTAATAAAATTCAAATACATCACCAGTCATGCAAGTATATCCGAAGACTCATACTCAACCAATAGACATAGTTAGAAATCACATACAAGAAGATAAAAATTCATCCAATTCAACAAACGTTACTAGTACTCGTCAATGGCAATATATCCCGGAGAACGCACACAGGCCAGCTCACCAATTCTGTATATGTTCGCCATGACGCACAACCAATTCAACAAACGTTACTAGTACTCATCAATGACAATATATCCCAGAGAGCGCACACAGGCCAGCTCACCAATTCAGTATATTTCCGCTATGACGCACAACCAATTCAACAAACGTTACTAGTACTCATCAATGACAATATATCCCGGAGAGCGCACATGTAATATCCCAAGAATTTATATGAATATTTAAAGTCTGATTTGAAGTTTAGTGAAAAATTTAATTACGTGGAAAATTTTCTTTTTGAATTAGTGAAGAAAATGTGGGAATAGAAATTTTAATTTTTAATTTAGGAAATTTGTACAAATTCTCAAGGACTAAAGTGAAAAGAAAAGAAAGTATAGAGGACTTTTGAGAAATGACCAAGTAGGAACCCGAGAAGAAGAATAGAGCTTATGGGAATGAATTATGAGTCCGGTACCGAAAAAATGATGGATTCGAGGTTAAAGTAGTATTTGAGACATCGAGAGGGATTAAAGTGAACAAATCTTATAAGCTAAGGTGGCTATGAGCGATTTTATCGAAAAAGAAATCGGTGGGGCCCACGCGTATACACTCCTCTCTTATTCTTCTCATTGTCTTTTATTCATTTTTCTATCTTCCTCCCGTAGCTCTCGGCTGAGGATCCCAATTTCTCTTCTTCACCTCCATCCATGCCAAATGCTTAAGGAAGGAAGCCTTGGAAGTTAGGAGGATTGGTAAGTTGATGTTCTTCTTCTTCTTCCTCTTATTACAAGATCAAATCCTTGGTTATCATTTTTGTAAAATTTTTGTAGAATATTTTAATGGATGAATTTAAGTGTGGATGTTAATCTAAAACATTTCTAGGTAGTTTATGATGTTATTAGAACAAGAAATTTGGAGAAAACTAGGAGAAATTCGTAGAATTTGGATATTTGAAAAAAGTTAGTGTTATTGATGAAAATTTGAGATTTGAGCTTGGATTGTTGATAAAAATTGGGGGTTTTGGTGTTAAAACACTCCTTAGACATTAAGGATGAAAACCCATGGAAGAAATCAAAAGAAATGTTGTTTTAGATATGATTTTAGGATTTTTGGATGAAGAACACGAAGAACATCAAAAATTTTCCCCAGAAATTACTGTTCACAGAGAAAATTTTTCCAGATTTTCTCGTTACTGTACCGTTGACTCGGTCAACGTTACTGTAGCTGCGTTGACCGTTGACCGTTACTGTAGCATCAGTTTTTTTTTTAAATATCGTTGAAAAGCTCTTTGAGTCTAGTTTCCAATGGTATAAGTTTCATCTGGATATTCATTACCAGTTAGGAGTTATGATTTGAGAAGTGGATGAAGGTCGAGAGTAGTAGTAGGAAATTTCTCTATTTCGTAACCCTGATCGTTTTTATCTGGTTACAATAGGAATGGTCAAAGTGCAAGGTGTGAGTGGCGAGAGCGTGAAATCCAGGTGAGTGGGTTAATACTTGCTATGATTAAATATCTGTTATTGACTTTTTGCATCATAGTGGAAATATATTGTATATCCAAGTTTGAAGAGAATGATGTGGAACGATGAGGCATAAACAATTGTGGAACGTGTCTGGTAATGTATATAATTATATTTTCTTATTTTCCCATGAATGGAGGTTATATGATGGATTGTGAATGGCATGTGAACTGAGTTGAATAATTGTTCTATTTTATAGGTTATGTTATATACATGCTATGTTGTTGGAACCACATTGATTATGTTGTGGCTTGAATTGTAAATGACTGAGTTGTGTATGTGGCTCAAGATTATGATTGAGGATGTTTTTATATGTGATTGTGATTGTGTTTGACTGGAAAGGAAAGGCATGGTGGTGCACCCCATGGAGAAATCTATGTGAAGCTATAAGGGTGGAGAATATAAATGGAGCGATAAGGGTAGATGCGGCGGGGGCCGCGGGTAACGATCCAGAGGTATTCTGGACGACCCGGTTGGTACGGGAAATGTGTGTGAAATTGATTTCATCGATTGCTGTTGTGAATTTTGAATTATGTTGAAATGCATTTGATTTACTTGGATATTGTTGTGAAGTATTATGAATAATATTATGTCATATGATGATCAATCTACGTATGATTGCTGCATGTTATCATTATGATGCATGATTTTTTTTGTCATAGTGTTGTGTTATCTACTCACTGGGCACGTGGTTTGCTCATACCCCTCTTATTGATATTTTTTTTCAGAGTTGACAGGTGAACGTAAATATCGGAACAAGAAATTATGGATCCTTAGTCCATGATTACCCTTTTCATTTGTTCAGGATAAAGGTATAATAGTTAAGTTTTATTCTAAGTTGCATAAATCTAGAAATCTCTGTAACCAGGTAGGTTCATTCAGTGATGTAATGTGAGTAATTGTAGTATGTATAGAGAACTCGTTTTGGTTGCATGAAAAAGAATTGTATGATTTTTAAGAGAAAGATAGGCTTACGGAGGTGAAATGAAATTCACTTTCCGTGTCGGTCACGTGCTCAAATTTTGGGACGTGATAGCACACAGGCCAGCTCACCAATTCTGTATATTTCTGCCATGACGCACAACCAATTCAACAAACGTTGCTAGTACTCATCAATGGCAATATATGCCGGAGAGTGCACACAGGCCAGCTCACCAATTCTGTATATTTCCACCATGACGCACAATCTCATCCTCTTAGCTAGGGCGCCTCATGGATTTATCACCAATCCCGGCTATATCCCTACTGAGGGAATCGTTGTCTCCACACTCATTGGTCAAGACACCATTTCAACCGGGTTTTCCGCTTTGCCGTGAGAGGTGGTACTACCCCGCTCAATCACAATCAATAGTACAATATTTCATATCATAATCAAAAGCACAATATAATATTCATCCATATAACAGTTATAGTATATAACTATATTATAGGTTTATAAACTACAATTCAAGATAACAATTAAACTGTTTTGAAGAGATTCAAACTTCACATCATCATGAGATACTTGCTTCTTCTTATCCATACTTCTGGATTAATTATCTCATTAGATTCGTCATTCTAAATCTAATTTCCCTCTATGAATTTTGGGAATGTCCTACGACATACTTTTTATCACCAGTAATGCTAAAACTCTATTAAAACGGGGTCGTTCCACTCACCTGGATTCCGTACGAGTATCGCTTCTCTAAGCCGTTACAGACAAGAGTATTCAGGTGAATTTCAGTGTTCCGCTACAGAGATTTTCATGAAAGATTAGAGAAAATACGTTAGGATTGTTTTCATACAGACATTGTTCATACGTATGGTTACTATTCATATACGGTCACTATTCATACATAGATTACTATTTATACATACGGATACTATTCGTACATATAGTAACTATTCATATATATGGTCACTATTCATATATACAAAGACTGTTTATACCAGAAATAGAGAATACAATCTGTAAAAGTGTACACCAGGTAAGTTCCCACGAAAGAGTGGAGGGTCACAATGGACACACTTAAAAACCAGGTCTTTCCTTAGCCAGAACTTTCCTAGACATGTATTTTTCACAGTTTACATCCTATTTCGGTAATCAGAAAATCAAAATAATGTGTAAGCAGTTAAGGACAGTTTTTCTGATGTGGAAGATCAGCCAAAGCCGCAACCACAGAGCATACTTAAGAAAATAACTTCTAAAATTTGAAAGACATAGAAAGGGCATAGTATCCTTACCTAAGCTGAAAATGAAAGGCCCAAAATCTCAGAGGCCTAACATTGGAGTAAGAGAAATTTAAGGAGAGAAGAAGAGAAGTTGAAGGTGTGAGTTTAGAAGTGAAATGAAAGGGCCTATTTATAGGAAAAGTCAAAAGTACTATTTGATACTATGCGCTAATAAAATATTCAACTTACTATTCATGAAAATGACATTTCTAATAATGCAATTTATTGTGCAAAATGCGGAAAGCACGACGGCTTAGAATTGTTTTGTTACTATTTAAAACTTAAAGGGAAAAACTGTCATTTCACCTTAAACCTTTAAGTTTCTTTTCAAATCAGTCCTTTCATTTTAGTCCCTGAGGGTATTTTTACACATAAAACGTTATTTTTTCCTACGAACTTCTTTCTAGTTTTCTCTTATGACCAAACCACATCTAGTACTTGACATTTCAATTGTATAAGTGAACAGTGTCACGACCCATTTTCTGGGCACATGACCGGCACAATGATGAATCTCTCATCACTGTAAGCCTTCCGATAAATATATCAAATTTTCTTATCTGAAAATCATAGAGATGATTTACATGTAATAATATATTATCAATTTAAAATACATTATTATACTGACATACAAGCCAAATGTCGAACCCCTGACCTAGATGTCCTAGACGATTACAGAGCAACATAATCTATAACAAAAGAGGGGTCTACCCGACAACGGGAAGGTCCAAAGTGATCTACTCCTCTAGCAGATATTCTTCGCTGGCAATCTGATCTGAACAAAAAGGTTGTACAAACAGTGTGAGCTTTTAAACTCAATGAGCGAATCGGCCTCGCGTTAATAAAATTCAAATACATTACCAGTCATGCAAGCATATCCAAAGGCTTATACTCAACCAATAGACAGAAGATAAAAATTCATCCAATTCAACAAACGTTACTAGTACTCGTCAATGGCAATATATCCCAGAGAGCGCACACATGCCAGCTCACCAATTATGTATATTTCCGCCATAACGCACAACATCATCCTCTTACATACAAGAAGATAAAAATTCATCCAATTCAACAAACGTGCAATATATCCCGGAGAGCGCACACAGGCCGGCTCACCAATTATGTATATTTCCGCCATGACGCACAACTTCATCCTCTTAGCTAGGGCGCCTCACGGATTTATCACCAATCCGGGCTATATCCCTACTAAGGGAATCGTTGTCTCCACACTCATTGGTCAAGACACCCTGTCAACCGGGTTTTCCGCCTTGCCGTGAGAGGGGGTACTGTCCCGCTCAATCACAATCAATAGCATTTCATATCATAATCATAAGCTCAATATAATATTCATCCATATAACAAGTATAGTATATAACTATATTATAGCTTTATAAACCACAATTCAAGAGATTCAATCTTCACATCATCATGAGATACTTGCTTTTTCTTATCCATACTTCTGGATTAATTATCTCATTATATTCGCCATTCTGAATCCAATTTCCCCTATGAATCTTGGGAGTGTCCTACGACATACTTTTTATCACCAGTAATGTTAAAACTCTATTAAAACGGGGTCGTTTCACTCACCTGGATTCTGTACGAGTATTACTTCTTTAAGTCGTTACGGACAAGAGTACACAGGTGAATTTCAGTGTTCTGCTACGGAGATTTTCATGAAAGATTAGAGAAAATATGTTAGGATTGTTTTCGTACAGATACTGTTCATACGTACGGTTACTGTTCATATATACAGTTACTATTCATACGTACGGTTACTATTCATACCAGAAATAGAGAATACAATCTGTAAAAGAGTACACTAGGTAAGTTCACAGGAAAGAGTGGAGGGTCACACTGGACACACTTAAAAACCAGGTCTTTACTTAGCCAGAACTTTCCTAGACATGTATTATTCACAGTTTACATTTTATTTCGGTAATCAGAGAATCAAAATAACATATAAACAGCTAAGGACAGTTTTTCTGATGTGGAAGATCAGCCAAGGCCGCAACCACAGAGCATACTTAAGAAAATAACTTCTAAAATTTGAAAGACATAGAAAGGGCATAGTATCCTTACCTAAGCTAAAAAGGAAAGGCCCAAAATCTCAGAGGCCTAGCTTTGGAGTAAGAGAAACTTAAGGAGAGAAGAAGAGAAGTTGAAGGTGTGAGTTTAGAACTGAAATGGAATGACCTATTTATAGCAAAAGTCAAGGGTACTATTTGACACTATGCGCTAATAAAATATTCAATTTACTATTCATGAAAATGACATTTCTAATAATGCAGTTACTGTGCGATGAAAAATTTTTCTGTCACGTCCCAAAATTTGAGCACGTGACCGGCACGGAAAGTGAATTTCATTTCACCTCCGTAAGCCTATCTTTCTCTTAAAAATCATACAATTCTTTTTCATGCAACCAAAACGAGTTCTCTATACATACTACAATTACTCACATTACATCACTGAATGAACCTACCCGATTACAGAGATTTGTAAAAATTTCCTAAATTAAAAATAAAAATTTCTATTCTCACATTTTCTTCACTAATTCAAAAAGAAAATTTTTCACGTAATTAAATTTTTCACTAAACTTCAAAATAGGCTTTAAATATTCATATAAATTCTTGGGATATTACATTCTTCCCCCCTTAATAGAATTCGGTCCTCCGAATTCAAAACTCAAGATTGAAACAAATGCAGATATTTTGTCTATATCTCATTGTCTCTTCTGGAATTTTCACAATCAAGTACAAAATATAACAAGTTCAACATATTTTTATTTCTCAAGTTTCTTCAGTAAAAGAATTGCCTCAACAAAAAAAAATCAAATACGAAAATTTTACTATTGGAAACTTAAAAGGAAAACTATCCTTTCACCTTAAACCTTTAAGTTTCTTTTCAATTCAGTCCTTTCACTTTAGTCCCTGAGGGTATTTTTATACATAAAACGTCATTTTCTCCCACGAACTTTTTTCTAGTTTTCTCTTATGACCAAACCACATCTAGTACTTGACATTTTGATTGTATAAATGAATAGTATCGTATACGTAAATAGTATTATATGGGTAAATAGTACCGTATACTGAAAAAGTAACAGTAGTTTGTAAACAAATATTTATATTTTATTTTTCATGGGTATTACATTATCACCCCCTTAAGAGAATTCGGTCCCCCAAATTCAAAACTCATTTCAAGACTGAAATAAGTGTGATTACTTCGTCTATATCTCATTATTTGTATCTCTTTCTTTCCAAACCTCTTCACATCCCTGGTAAGATTTACAAGAACACTATAGCATCAACTGTGAACTCTAGACTGCATTATCAATAATTTTCATAGGACTTTTGCCTTTTCTAAATAGCAAACAATCTCTTCCTCATCAGTTTGATCTTCTCCACAACCTTTTGTACCATAAAGTGTCTCATCCTCATAACCTTTACCAAACTTAAACCATCTGATCAGAGACGAACTCTGTCTCTATGTAAAACCTCAAATAGGTGTCTTCTCAAAAGTGACACGTGGTCTTTCCAGTTTATACTGAATATCAACACACAAGTTATCATACACATAACTTATAACTTTTACGAATACAAGTATCCTACCCGAAGACATCATTTTGGCCATAGGCAATATTCTTGCCCGAAGGCTATCATTCTACCTTAAGGCGATACTCTCAGCTGAAGGTGTCATATAAAATGAAATCATTACATAAATCTCTAAGAAGAACAATTCTAGAAAATGTGTTAAGTAAATAACATACTCCTCATGCATAATTATATATATGGAAATTCCTCTCACCTCAATGACTCATATAGAGTCGTATCCCTTCAATGATTAGGGCAAACCTATAGTTCTCTATGTATAGGTTCATAAAATACTTATTTAGCACTCCTCCATAGCTCAGAAATGCAATGAAATATCATTTTAGTAACTCTTCTCAGTCAAAAGGATATTACCATACTCTGCTTTAGAATTTCCATAATCAAGTACGAAATATAAGTCCAACATCTTCTCATTCCTCAAGTTCTTTAAGAAATCACTTCAACAAAGAAGATCTAAATACTAACTTAAATTTTATTTCTAGTACATAGATAATTTTAATACATGAAGCTTAGACCAAATATAGCTTTAGATACAAACAAAAGAAAGAATAAATTAAGGACGAGGAGACTTTTGAAATGTAAAAGGTGCTCCAGGTCTAGAAGAGGAAGGTGCTTCAGACCTTAAGGAGGAAGCTAATCGTTGCAGCCTAGAAAGGGTTTATGGAGGAAGCGCCTGAGAAATTTGGCGAAGAGCAGAAGTTACTCCGTTCATACAGTCAATACACCTTGCTTGTTGGTCACGAAAATTTTGAGTTGCAAACATTGAATGTCTATCAACTCGATTAGCTAGTTCCCCGAAACGACGGTTTATCAGTTTCTCTTGGTTTTCAAAGAGATGATTTATTAGTCGCTTCTGGTCCTCTGTCTTGTATTCCAGGCTCTCTATCTTACGCTCCAAATTTTCGATCTTACGCTCCAGGAACGCAAGCTTATTTTCTGAGGATGTTGCAGTACTGTCCTCCTCCAACTCTATTACATCCCTCTTTCTTTTCTTAATTTCTGGTGACCTGTCTACAGGTCTCTTCCCTTTGTTGTCTCCGAGACTTAGATTTAAATCAAGCTCTACATTGCCAGTTTCAAAATTCAAGTTGAAAGACTTATTATCGGCCATTGCTCTAGGGATCTTAGAAATAACTTCGAATGAGAAAGGAATGGAGATTGAGAAATAGGTATGTAATGAAAGAAGTTCGCTTGGTGTGATGAGTGGGGTAACGGGCGTACAAGATTTATAGACAACCCGAATCCCCTGGAGCTAAAGCCACCACAACCTACACGCCGCTCGCTATAAGGTTTACAGATCACATACGTCGCAATGCCAGCAATTAATGTCGGACATGCAGATAAATAGTAAATGCAATTAACATAAGTCAAAGATTTCCTCAAAAAAATTTTCGGCTAATCTTGACCTTTCTCAAACTTTTAACTAACTACGCTCTTCAGTCTGAGATTTTCTCCCTCTAACTTGTTTTATCCTGTAATCCCATATCACGATGTCCCTCTATGATCGGGTAGTCTCATATTAGCCTTCTTTATTCTGGATTTACACATAATATATGTATATCAATATATATATATTAAAACAAAGTTAACTGCTTATGGTCGCATGCATTAAGCATTATCATGATGTAAGGAAATCACTGCCTTTCATTTGCCCATGAGAGCATTATATGTAAGTATGTGTAACCATGAAGATATATCATCATCTACACATTTCATTCTATCCAAATCATTTTGATTTCACATTCTTTATGAGTATATGTAGGATCATCACATATTCTCCTTGATCGTAGCCTTCACTCATTATGCATGAATAACATACATACATGTAATTACAACATGATTCAATCAATTATGTATATTATACTTAACTGAAGGCTTTTAAGAACAACACAATAAAACGGAGAAATGTATTTCAGTTCATCATAAAAGCATCCAAGGCAATCTTTAATGACTATATCATTAACTTCTTTGAATTTCGAAAAATGCCAACGGGAGAAATGGGAAAACCAAGTAAAATCGGCCGCAGATCCACCGAATATTGACTTTCATGGTTTTGGCATTAATGCAACGCGCTATCGGTGTGCACGCCTACCCTAGACTTCTGGCTTCCAGCTTGCAGAAATCCATAGGTTGATCGTGTAGGGATGCGGTGAAGAGATATCTTCTTTGTCTCTTAGTCCAAATTTTTCTCTATAAAAACCTTCTCAGCGTTCTCAGTTACCACACCACAAAGAGTAATAATCTCTGAGCCTACAATCCCCCAATATTCCTCTCGCCTCATACTCTTACAAAAATTTCTAAATTTTTCCAAATCATGGCCTCAAGGAAGTACATTGATCTCACAGTAGAGGCTAAGGAAGAAGAACTTGACTTAAACTTAAGTTTATGCAGGGACAAGGGCAAAAGACCTCTCGAGGGACCTCAAGAAATTCAAAAGGAGAAGAAGATGAAGAAGATTGAGGAAGCCAAGGAGATTAGCACAGGCCATAGCTCGGAGGACAAAATCGCCTGTTTAGAGCAGGAGGTGAAGAATCTCAAGAAGATGATAGAGGATCTGGAGAAGTTAACCAAACGCAATAACGCGGCAATGACTTCGAGAATAGATAGGTTCTTCTATTGGTCCACCCAGTGCTTCTGCAATCAACAGCAAAGAAGTGTTGATTGTATGAATGGAATTTACACTACCCTCCGCGACATTGTTATGTCTCTTGCTCCAAGGAATGGTCGAGGGGTGATGATACAATACAACCCTCCTAATCCAAGACCACCTCGCTTTTAGATTACTCATACATGAGTAAACTTCTTCTTTTTTTTTTTTGCAATGTAATCCTTCAGTTTTTTTTTTATGCAAGTGGTTTCTTTTATTGGCTGGTACCCTAAAATAATATAGCTACACAAATTCAATCATGAATTCAGCTTACAAAATCCACCATATAAAAATTTGATCCGACAACAATGGAATCAAACAAGTAATAACCTTTCCTTTACTAAGTTCAAAAGTGTGGCCATATCTATCTAAAATTAAACCTGAGAACATAATTACTAAGAAGAGATAAGTCTCGGAGGGAAAGGAAATGAAAACATCCTACAGGACCTTCAATAGAGCCGTCTCTCTATAGTTGTGCCCGGGTTCACAACGATAGAGGAGGTCCTACTAAGGTTACCTTGCTCTGTAATCACTAGGAGACCTAACAACCATTGCTTTGCCAACTTTGTCACGACCCGTTTTCTGGGCACATGACCGGCACAATGATGAATCTCTCATCACTGTAAGCCTTTCGATAAATATATCAAATTTTCTTATCTGAAAATCATAGAGATGATTTACATGTAATAATATATTATCAATTTAAAATACATTATTATACTGACATACAAGCTAAATGTCGAACCCCTGACCTAGATGTCCTAGACGATTACAGAGCAACATAATCTATAACAAAGAAGGGGTCTACCCGACAACGGGAAGGTCCAAAGTGATCTACTCCTCTAGCAGATATTCTTCGCTGGCAACCTGATCTGAACAAAAAGGTTGTACAAACAGTGTGAGCTTTTAAACTCAATGAGCGAATCGGTCTCGCGTTAATAAAATTCAAATACATTACCAGTCATGCAAGCATATCCAAAGGCTCATACTCAACCAATAGACAGAAGATAAAAATTCATCCAATTCAACAAACGTTACTAGTACTCGTCAATGGCAATATATCCCAGAGAGCGCACACATGCCGGCTCACCAATTATGTATATTTCCACCATGACGCACAACATCATCCTCTTACATACAAGAAGATAAAAATTCATCCAATTCAACAAACCTTACTAGTACTCGTCAATGGCAATATATCCCGGAGAGCGCACACAGGCCGGCTCACCAATTATGTATATTTCCGCCATGACGCACAACCTCATCCTCTTAGCTAGGACGCCTCACGGATTTATCACCAATCCAGGCTATATCCCTACTAAGGGAATCGTTGTCTCCACACTCATTGGTCAAGACACCCTGTCAACCGGGTTTTCCGCCTTGCCGTGAGAGGGGGTACTGTCCCGCTCAATCACAATCAATAGCATTTCATATCATAATCAGAAGCTCAATATAATATTCATCCATATAACAGGTATAATATATAACTATATTATAGCTTTATAAACCACAATTCAAGAGATTCAATCTTCACATCATCATGAGATACTTACTTTTTCTTATCCATACTTCTGGATTAATTATCTCATTATATTCGCCATTCTGAATCCAATTTCCCCTATGAATCTTGGGAGTGTCCTACGACATACTTTTTATCACCAGTAATGCTAAAACTCTATTAAAACGGGGTCGTTTCACTCACCTGGATTCTGTACGAGTATCACTTCTTTAAGTCATTACGGACAAGAGTACACAGGTGAATTTCAGTGTTCTGCTACGGAGATTTTCATGAAAGATTAGAGAAAATACGTTAGGATTGCTTTCGTACAGATACTGTTCATATGTACAGTTACTGTTCATATATACGGTTACTATTCATACGTACGGTTACTATTCATACCAGAAATAGAGAATACAATCTGTAAAAGAGTACACCAGGTAAGTTCCCAAGAAAGAGTGGAGGGTCACACTGGACACACTTAAAAACCAGGTCTTTCCTTAGCCAGAACTTTCCTAGACATGTATTATTCACAGTTTACATTCTATTTCGGTAATCAGAGAATCAAAATAACATATAAACAGCTAAGGACAGTTTTTCTGATGTGGAAGATCAGCCAAGGCCGCAACCACAGAGCATATTTAAGAAAATAACTTCTAAAATTTGAAAGACATAGAAAGGGCATAGTATCCTTACCTAAGCTAAAAAGGAAAGGCCCAAAATCTCAGAGGCCTAGCTTTGGATTAAGAGAAACTTAAGGAGAGAAGAAGAGAAGTTGAAGGTGTGAGTTTAGAAGTGAAATGGAATGGCCTATTTATAGTAAAAGTCAAGGGTACTATTTGACACTATGCGCTAATAAAATATTCAATTTACTATTCATGAAAATGACATTTCTAATAATGCAGTTACTGTACACCTCACGCGTACGATGAAAAATTTTTCTGTTATTACTATTGAAAACTTAAAAGGAAAACTATCCTTTCACCTTAAACCTTTAAGTTTCTTTTCAATTCAGTCCTTTCACTTTAGTCCCTGAGGGTATTTTTATACATAAAACGTCATTTTCTCCCACGAACTTTTTTCTAGTTTTCTCTTATGACCAAACCACATCTAGTACTTGACATTTCGATTGTATAAATGAACTGTATCGTATACGTAAATAGTATTATATGGGTAAATAGTACCGTATACTGAAATAGTAACAGTAGTTTGTAAAAAAATATTTATATTTTATTTTTCATGGGTATTACAAACAGTATCGTATACGTAAATAGTATTATATAGGTAAACAGTACCGTATACTAGCATAGTAACCATAATTTGTAAATACGCATGTATATTTTATTTTTCATGGGTATTACATTATTTATTTTTGATTTCTTTTTAAATGAAATAATTAATTCAGTCTTAGTTGATTTCTTTTTAAATTTTTTATTTACTTGTTCTCCAAAATCAAAAATAGGGATGAAAGGAAACTTGAATCCTGAAATAGGAATTGAATTTAATAGTATAGATACGGTATGAAATTTTTGGAGGATGTATGGTGGAAAGATGAAATTTGAAGTGAGGAAGGAAAATCAAAATAGAAGCAAGAAGAATAACAAAACATAACGTCAATGCATTGTGTTTATTTGAATGAGGGCTTTCGAGAACCCAACAAGAGGCATGTAAACACTAAAAATTCCCATGATGATACTAGAACGGGGTGCGAAGCTCGTATACTCTTCAAACTCATTTCTAGAAAGTATTAAGTAAAAGAATTTAACAAAGATCATAACATGCACTATACACTCTAAAGACAACTCACATGCTTTCCTCACAATGACAAATTTTTGAAGTTTAAGCATATGAGATTGAATTAGTAAAGGATTCTAACCTTAGGTAAAAAACATCTTTTGATTTAATGAGTTTACATGCGGGAGGAAGAGCAAACATCAAATTTATTCAAAATGACGCAAAAAATTACTTAAAAGCAAGAAGAGCAAGAAACGTGACTTATACAGACGCCGGTACCCTAATACAATATTTTCAAAAGCAATTATCAGAGAATTCTTCATTCTTCCATGTTTATCAATTGGATACGAAAGAACAGATTACACATGTTTTCTCTAAGTGAATCCTACCAGCTAATGATTGTTTCATATATCCTTTTGATTATGTATTACTTTGCCTGGTTAACAGATTGAAAGTCGTGACTACATGGCTAAACTGTTTCATTCACTTATCCAATTCAACAATGTTTAAACTGACTTTGACAGAGACATATGGGAATATATATCTTTGGGTTACTAGGTCAGTTTTTTGACATAGAAGTTTTAAGTTAGAAGTAATGTATGGTGTTCTTGTACTTCAACAAGCTGTTCAATTCTAAATTTATTGCGCAGATCACCAAGGCTGGAGAGATTGGGTCATCTACTGTGCCTCACAAAGTAAATCCCATTGATTTTGAAAATACTGAAGGTAATCTTGGGGTGGCCAATAGAGGTCTATCTCATCTAAGCATGAATTTGCCTATCTCAAGTTGGCAGGCAAGAGTTATATAAGTTTCTATTTTGTAGTTCAATGTTGTCTTCCGGCCATTAATAAGCTATTATATAGAAGTTTTTATCTATTAAATCTTCAGCAAGTATCAATTGGTACGTGTGTGCGTGCGAGAAAACAAATGTTGTTTCCAACATAAAAAAAAGGAGGATTTACGTCGGTACTAACTTTTTAAAAAAAAATTCTCTACATACTAATTAGTCAAAACTATTTTCATATATACTAATTTTTTGTCAAATTCGATTCACACGCAATCGAATTCACTAAATAATAACGAACAAATTCGATCATGAGTAGGTCGAATTTGATTTTCAACCATATGAAATTTCACCATTGTATAGTCGAATTCTATGTGTTTATTTTTTTATTATTTTCCACATAAAATTCGATCATTGTATGATCGAATTTCATGTTTCTCTGTTTTTTTATAAAAAATTCACACATAAAATTTGATCATTTATTGATCGAATTTCATGTTTTTTATTTTTATACATAGAAATCATATATATGTGATGAAATCGATGGTCCATTTCATCACATAATATATATATATATATACATATTATAAGAAATATATTAATTATATATAAATAAATATATATTAAGTTATATATAAATAAATAAATTATATTTTTTTAAAAAAAATATATTAAAATTTTAAATTATTTTCTATATTTTTTATTTTTACTTTTAATTTTTTTAGTTAAATTATAATAAATAAATTTTACATGATATGGTGGTCAGTTAATAACATCCGAAATTAAAAGGTACTGAAGAGATGTGGTGGTTGGTCCGTGACGTTCAAAGTTAGCCCAAGCACTATGAGGGGTGATGACGCATGTCCAAGCTTGATCTATCAGACCCCATCAAGACAATATCTTGAACACAATAATGATTCAAGCTCGACTGAAGGTGGCAATTCGGTCGAAGATGGCGATCAGGAAAAGGAAAATCAAGCACTTGGCCGAGTTTGAATTCTGCACTTTAACTTTCAGTAATATATTTTTAGCAATTTACTTTCTGCAATCTACTTTCTGTATTGTACTTTGCTTTTATTGTTTTTATTTAACTCTTTTTGCAAAAAATGTATTTCCAGCCTTACGTTCTTTCGTGCAGTTACCTTTTAAGTTATTTGCATTCGACGCATTTTTCATCAAAAACAAGATTAACGCATAACTTTAAAACCATATCATTCTCGATTCTATTATTTGTCGGATTTGGGTTAAACCAAAAATCACTGTTAACAGAAGGCCACAGTTGCATATGAGACTATATACCACATTTAATCATTACAACATTAACATTTGAATACAAAATATTATCATAAACACACGTGGTACTCGTCTAGTATTATTACTACTTCTGCTGTTTGTTACTATTATTTAAAAATTAAAGGCTAAAATACACTTTACCCCCCTAAACTTTGCTCTATGTGCAAAAAACCTCCCTAAACTTTTAAACTTAACAAAAAACTCCCCTCAACTTTTATTTTGTGCCAAAAACTCCCTACAGTTATGTCACGTCCCAAAATTTGAGCACGTGACCGGCACGGAAAGTGAATTTCATTTCACCTCCGTAAGCCTATCTTTCTCTTAAAAATCATACAATTCTTTTTCATGCAACCAAAACGAGTTCTCTATACATACTACAATTACTCACATTACATCACTGAA
Organism: Biancaea sappan; assembly: GCA_037074585.1. Lineage (NCBI taxonomy): Eukaryota > Viridiplantae > Streptophyta > Magnoliopsida > Fabales > Fabaceae > Biancaea > Biancaea sappan. The sequence continues at coordinate 8,022,270 of CM073492.1, read as the reverse complement.
TGAACCTACCCGATTACAGAGATTTCTAGATTTATACAACTTAGAATAAAACTTAACTATTATACATTTATCCTGAACAAATGAAAAGGTAATTATGGATTAAGGATCCATAATTCCTTGTTCCGATATTTACCTTCAGCTGTCAACTCTGAAAAAAAAATATCAATAAGAGGGGTATGAGCAAACCACGTGCCCAGTGAGTAGATAACACAATACTATGACAAAATAAAAATCATGCATCATAATGATAACATGCAGCAATCATACGTAGATCGATCATCATATGATATAATATTATTTATAATACTTCACAACAATATCCAAGTGAATCAAATTCATTTCAACATTACCACCATGCCTTTCCTTTCCAGTCAAACACAATCACAATCACATATAAAAACATCCTCAATCATAATCTTGAGCCACATACACAACTCAGTCATTTACAATTCAAGCCACAACATAATCAATGTGATTCCAGCAACATAGCATGTATATAACATAACCCATAATATAGAACAATTATTCAACTCGGTTTACATGCCATTCACAATCCATCATATAACCTCCATTCATGGAAAATAAGAAAATATAATTATATACATTACCAGACACATTCCACATTTGTTTATGCCTCATCGTTCCACATCATCCTCTTCAAACTTGGATATACAACATATTTCCACTATGATGCAAAAAGTCAATAACAGATATTTAATCATAGCAAGTATTAACCCACTCACCTGGATTTCACGCTCTCGGCACTCCCACTTTGCACTTTGACCATTCCTATTGTAACCAGACAAAAACCATCAGAGTTACGAAATAGAGAAATTTCCTACCACTACTCTCGACCTTCACTTACTTCTCAAATCATAACTCCTAACTGGTAATGAATATTCAAATGAAACTTATACCATTGGAAACTAGACTTAAAGAGCTTTCCAACGATATAAAGTTTGCCCAAAACGGAGTTCGGATGAAGAAGTTATGGCCGATTGAAAAATAAACTAAAATTTCCTGGTACACCTGGCGCCTGGGCGCCAATTCCTTCTTCTTCCCATCTCACCTTGGCGCCTGGGAGCCACGATCGCGACCCCTTCGCGATTTCTCTCGGTTTTGGCCCAAATCTGGCCAAATCTTCACCATTTTTCATGATTTCTTCCATGGGATCTCACCCTTAATGTCCAAGTAGCATTTAGACACCAAAATCACCAATTTTAATCGAGAAACGAAGCCGGAATCTCGATTTTACCTCAAACACTCTTAAAACTAGAAAATAGAGAAAAGCTTAAGAAATAAAAATTTCTACCTCGATTCCTTGCTTTCCCTATGTTGCTTGGCTCCTAGAGGCTCGCCCCGTAGCCCGAGATCCACCCTCCAAAGCCCGGTTGTAGAGTTGGAGTATAGAGAGAGAAATTAGAGAGAAGGAAGAGAGAAGGAGAGGAGAGAAAGTGAAGAGAGAGAGAGGAAGGGAAAAATGAATAAAAAATAGGTGACGCCACCTATATACTCGCCCGGGGTAAAATTATCACTTGCTCTGCAATTGACCCTCAGTCAAGACTAGCAAAAGCAAATTCATAAAATCTCACCTCAGGTGTTTCTAAATCCTCGGTGCCCCACAAATTTCCTTATTCACTTTAGTCCCTCTCAATATCTCAAACTCCACTTTAACCTCGAATCCATCATCTTTTGGGTACCGGACTCATAATTCATTCCCATAAGCTCTATTCTTCTTCTCGGGTTCCTACTTGGTCATTTCTCAAAAGTCCTCTATACTTTCTTTTCTTTTCACTTTAGTCCTTGAGAATTTGTAAAAATTTCCTAAATTAAAAATAAAAATTTCTATTCCCACATTTTCTTCACTAATTCAAAAAGAAAATTTTCCACATAATTAAATTTTTCACTAAACTTCAAATCAGACTTTAAATATTCATAAAAATTCTTGGGATATTACAAGTTAGTTGACCGTCAGTTGACCGTTAACTAAATGCTACTTTATCAGTATACTAGACACCTCAAATGCTACGTCATACATTTTTTTTAGAGTTCACTTGCCATGTCAACGCTGCGAAATCGTCACTATCAGCATTTGAGGTGTAAAAACTGTTTGACGTGATATTTGAAGTATCTAATATACTGAGGATGTGGCATTAGTTAACAGTCAACTGAAGGTCAACTAACTGTAAGGAGTTTTTGGCACAAAATAAAAGTTGAGGAGAGTTTTTTGTTAAGTTTGAAAGTTTAAGGAGGTTTTTTGCACATAGAGCAAAGTTTAGTGTAATACCCAAGAAAAATAAAATATAAATATTTGTTTACAAACTACTGTTACTATTTCAGTATACGGTACTATTCACCCGTATAATACGTATACGATACTGTTTATTTATACAATCAAAATGTCAAGTACTAGATGTGGTTTGGTCATAAGAGAAAACTAGAAAGAAGTTTGTAGGAGAAAATGACGTTTTATGTGTAAAAATACCCTCAGGGACTAAATTGAAAGGACTGATTTGAAAAGAAACTTAAAGGTTTAAGGTGAAAGGATATTTTTCCCTTTAAGTTTCCAATAGTAATAATTTTCCGCGTGAGGTGCACTGCATTATTAGAAATGTCATTTTCATGAATAGTAAATTGAATATTTTATTAGCGCATAGTATCAAATAGTACTCTTGACTTTTCCTATAAATAGGCGCTTTCATTTCAGTTCTAAACTCACACCTTCAACTTCTCTTCTTCTCTCCTTAAGTTTCTCTTGCTTCGACGCTAGGCATATGAGATTTTGGGCCTTTCCTTTTCAGCTTATGTAAGAATACTATGCCCTTTATATATCTTTTAAATTTTAGAAGTTATTTTTTTAAGTATGCTCTGTGGTTGCGGCCTTGGCCGATCTTCCACATAAGAAATATTGTCCTTAGCTATTTATATGTTATTTTGATTCTCTGATTACCGAAATAAAATGTAAACTGTGAATAATACATGTCTAGGAAAATTCTGGCTAAGGAAAGACCTGGTTTTTAAGTGTGTCCAGTGTGACCATCCACTCTTTCTTGGGAACTTACCTGGTGTACTCTTTTACAGATTGTATTCTCTATTTCTGGTATGAATAGTACCTGTACGTATGAATAGTAACTATATGAATAGTAACCGTATATATGAATAGTATTCGTACGTAAAAATAGTATTCATACGTATGAATAGTGACTGTATGTACGAATATTATCCGTATATATAAATAATATCCGTATGTATAAATAGTGACCGTATATATGAATAGTGACCGTACATATGAATAGTATCGTATGTATGAACAGTATCTGTATGAAAAACAATCCTAACTTGTTTTCTCTAATCTTTCATGAAAATCTCTGTAGCGGAATACTGAAATTCATCTGTGTACTCTTGTCTGTAACGACTTAGAGAAGCGATATTCGTACGGAATCCAGGTGAGTGAAACGACCCCGTTTTAATAGAGTTTTAGCATTACTGGTGATAAAAAGTATGTCGTAGGACATTCCCAAGATTCATAGGGGAAAATTGGATTCAGAATGACGAATCTAATGAGATAATTAATCCAGAAGTATGGATAAAACGAAGCAAGTATCTCATGATGATGTGAAGTTTGAATCTTTTCAAAAACAGATTAATTGTTATCTTGATTTGTGGTTTATAAATTCATAATATAGTTATATACTATACATGTTATATGGATGAATATTATATTGTGTTTCTGATTATAATATGAAATACTGTACTATTGATTGTGATTGAGCGGGACAATACCCCCTCTCACGGCAAGGCGGAAAACCCGGTTGAAAGGGTGTCTTGACCAATGAGTGTGGAGACAACGATTCCCTCAGTAGGGATATAGCCCGAATTGGTGATAAATCCGTGAGGCGCCCTAGCTAAGAGTATGAGGTTGTGCGTCATGGCGGAAATATACAGAATTGGTGAGCTGGCCTGTGTGCGCTCTCCGGGATATATTGCCATTGATGAGTACTAGTAACGTTTGTTGAATTGGTTGTGCGTCATGGCGGAAATATACAGAATTGGTGAGCTGGCCTGTGTGCACTCTCCGGGATATATTGCCATTAACGAGTACTAGTAACATTTGTTAAATTGGATGAATTTTTATCTTCTTGTATGTAATTTCTAACTATGTCTATTGGTTGAGTATGAGCCTTCGGATATACTTGTATAACTGGTAATGTATTTGAATTTTATTAACGCGAGGCCGATTCGCTCATTGAGTTTAAAAGCTCACACTTTTTGTACAACCTTTTTGTTCAGATCAGGTTGCCAGCGAACAATATCTGGTAGAGGAGTAGATCACTTTGGACCTTCCCGTTGTCGGGTAGACCCCTCTTTTGTTATAGATTATGTTGCTCTGTAATCGTCTAGGACATCTAGGTCAGGGGTTTGGCATTTGGTTTGTATGTCAGCATAATAATGTATTTTATATTGAGAATCTATTATTATATGCAAATAATCTCTATGAATTTCAAATAAGAAAATTTGATATATTTTCTTCAGGAATGGTTATTTTGATAATATAGAGATAACGACTAATAATTTAACTCATGGGTAGAATTTATCGAAAGGCTTACAGTGATGGGATATTCATCATTGTGCCGGTCATGTGCCCAGAAAACGGGTCGTGACAAAGTTAGTATCAAAGCAATGGTTGTTAGGTCTCCTAGTGATTACAGAGCAAGGTAACCTTAGTGGGACCTCCTCTATCATTGTGAACCCGGGCACAACTATAGAGAGACGGCTCTACTGAAGGTCCTGTAGGATGTTTTCATCTCCTTTCCCTCCGAGACTTATCTCTTCTTAGGAATTATGTTCTCAGTTTTAGTTTCAGACAAATGTGGCTACACTTTTGAACTTAGTAAAAGAAAGGTTATTACTTGTTTGATTCCATTGTTGTCGGATCAAATTTTTATATGGTGGATTTTATAAGCTGAATTCATGATTGAATTTGTGTAGCTATATTATTTTAGGGTACCAGCCAATAAAAGAAACCACTTGCATTAAAAACAAAAAAACTGAAGGATTACATTGCAAAAAAAAAAAAAGAAGAAGTTTACTCATGTATGAGTAATCTAAAAGCGAGGTGGTCTTGGATTAGGAGGGTTGTATTGTATCATCACCCCTCGACCATTCCTTGGAGCAAGAGACATAGCAATGTCGCGGAGGGTAGTGTAAATTCCATTCATACAATCAACACTTCTTTGCTGTTGATTGCAGAAGCACTGGGTGGACCAATAGAAGAACCTATCTATTCTCGAAGTCATTGCCGCGTTATTGCGTTTGGTTAACTTCTCCAGATCCTCTATCATCTTCTTGAGATTTTTTACCTCCTGCTCTAAACAGGCGATTTTGTCCTCCGAGCTATGGCCTGTACTAATCTCCTCGGCTTCCTCAATCTTCTTCATCTTCTTCTCCTTTTGATTTTCTTGAAATTCCTCGAGAGGCCTTTTTCCCTTGTCCCTGCCTAAACTTAAGTTTAAGTCAAGTTCTTTTTCCTTGGCCTCCACTGTGAGATCAACGTACTTCCGTGAGGCCATGATTTGGAAAATTTAAAAATTTTTGTAAGAGTATAAGGCGAGAGGAATGGTAGAAGATTATAGGCTCAGAGATTATTACTCTTTGTGGTGTGATAATTGAGAATGCTGGGATGGTTTTTATAGAGAAAAATTAGGACTTAGAGACAAAGAAGATATATTTTCACCGCACCCCTACACGATCAACCTATGGATTTCTGCAAGTTGGAAGACAGAAGTCTAGGGTAGGCGTGCACACCAACAATGCGTTGCATTAATGCCAAAACCACGAAAGTCAATATTCGGTGGATTTGCGGCCGATTTTACTTGGTTTTCCCATTTCTCCCGTTGGCATTTTTCAAAATTCAAAGAAGTTAATGATATAGCCATTAAAGATTGCCTTGGATGCTTTTATGATGAACTGAAATGCATTTCTCTGTTTTATTGTGTTGTTCTTAAGAGCCTTCAGTTGAGTATAATATACATAATTGATTGAATCATGTTGTAATTACATGTATGCATGTTATTCATGCATAATGAGTGAAGGCTACGACCAAGGAGAATATGTGATGATCCTACATATACTCATAGAGAATGTGAAATCAAAATGACTTGGATAGAATGAAATGTGTAGAGGATGATATATCTTCATGGTTACACATACTTACATATAATGCTCTCGTGGGCAAATGAAAGGTAGTGATTTCCTTACATCATGATAATGCTTAAGGCATGCAACCGTAAGCAGTTAACTTTGTTTTAAAATATATATATTTACATATATATTATGTGTAAGTCTAGAGTAAAGACACCGATTAGAATCTAAGATACGGCCAATATGAGGCTACCTAATCATAGAGGGACACCGTGATATGGGATTACAGGATAAAACAAGTTTAGAGGGAGAAAATCTCAGACTGAAGAGCATAGTTAGTCAAAATTTTGAGAAAGGTCAAGATTAGCCGAAAATTTTTTTCAAGTAATCTTTGACTTATGTTAATTGCATTTACTATTTATCTGCATGTCCGACATTAATTGCTGGCATTGCGACGTATGTGATCTGTAAACCTTATAGCGAGCGGCGTATAGGTTGTGGTGGCTTTAGCTCCAGGGGCTTCGGGTTGTCTATAAATCTTGTACGCCCGTTACCCCACTCATCACACCAAGCGAACTTCTTTCATTACATACCTATTTCTCAACCTCCATTCCTTTCTCATTCGAAGTTATTTCTGAGATCCCTATAGCAATGGCCGATAATAAGCCTTTCAACTTGAATTTTGAGACTGGCAACGTAGAGCTTGATTTAAATCTAAGTCTCGGAGATAACAAAGGGAAGAGACCTGTAGATAGGTCACCAGAAATTAAGAAGAGAAAGAAGGATGTAATAGAGATGGAGGAGGACAGCACTGCAACATCCTCAGAAAATAAGCTTGCATGCCTAGAGCGTAAGATCGAAAATCTAGAGCATAAGATAGAGAGCCTGGAATACAAGATAGAGGACCAGAAGCGACTAATAAGTCGTCTCTTTGAAAACTAAGAGAAACTGATAAATCGTCGTTTCGGGGAACTGGCCAATCGAGTTGATAGACATTCAATGTTTGCAACTCAAAATTTTCGTGACCAACAAGCAAGGTGTATTGACTGTATGAACGGAGTGACTTATGCTCTTCGCCAAATTTCTCAGGCGCTTCCTCTAGAAACTCTTTCTAGGCTACAACGATTAGCTTCCTCCTTAAGGTGTGAAGCACCTTCCTCTTCTAGACCTGGAGCACCTTCTACATTTCAAAAGCCTCCTCGTCCTTAATTTGTTCTTTCTTTTGTTTGTACCTAAAACTATATTTGGTCTAAGCTTCACGTATTAAAATTATCTATGTACTAGAAATAAAATTTAAGTTAGTATTTAGATCTTCTTTGTTAAAGTGATTCCTTTTACTGAAAGAACTTGAGGAATGAGAAGATGTTGGACTTGTTACATTTCGTACTTGATTATGGAAATTCTAAAGCAGAGTATGGTAATATCCTTTTGACTGAGCAGAGATACTAAAATGATATTTCATTACACTTCTGAACTATGGAGGAGTGCTAAATAAGTATTTTATGAACCTATATATAGAGAACTATGGGTTTGCCCTAATCATTGAAGGGATACGACTCTATATGAGTCATTGAGGTGAGAGGAATTTCTATATATATTTATTTTATAATTATGCGTGAGGAGTATGTTATTTACTTAACACATTTACTAGGATTGTTCTTCCTAGAGATTTATGTAATAATTTCATGTGATTTTTCCTTTTATATGACCCCTTCAGCTGAGAGTATCGCCTTAAGGTAGAAGGATCGCCTTCGGGCAAGAGTATTGCCTATGGCCAAAATGATACTTTCGGGTAGGGTGCTTGTATTCGTAAAAGTTATAAGCTATGTGTGTAGAAACATGTGTTCTGATATTCAATGTAAACTGGAAAGACCACGTGCTACTTTTGAATACGACATCTATTTGAGGTTTTACATGGATCTCTGATTAAATGGTTTGAGTTTGGTAAAGGTTATGGGGATGAGACACTTTATGGTACAAAAGGCTGTGGAGAAGATCAAACTGATGAAGAAGAGATTACTTGCTGTTTAGAAAAGGAAAAAAATTCCTATGAAAATTATTGATAATGCGGTCTAGAGTTCACAGTCGATGCTATAGTGTTCTTGTAAATCTTACCAAGGATGTGAAGATGTTTGGAAAGAAAGAGATACAAAGGATGAGATATAGACGAAGTAATCACACTTATTTCAGTCTTGAGATGAGTTTTGAATTCAGGGGACCGAATTCTCTTAAGGGGGTGATAATGTAATACCCAAGAAAAATAAAATATAAATATTTGTTTATAAACTACTGTTACTATTTCAGTATACGGTACTATTCACCCATATAATACGTATATGATACTGTTCATTTATACAATCAAAATGTCAAGTACTAGATGTGGTTTGGTCATAAGAGAAAACTAGAAATAAGTTTATAGGAGAAAATGACGTTTTATGTGTAAAAATACCCTCAGGGACTAAATTGAAAGGACTGATTTGAAAAGAAACTTAAAGGTTTAAGGTGAAAGGATAGTTTTCCCTTTAAGTTTCCAATAGTAATAAAATTTTCCATGAGGTGCACAGTAACTACATTATTAGAAATTTCATTTTCATGAATAGTAAATTGAATATTTTATTAACGCATAGTATCAAATAGTACCCTTGACTTTTCCTATAAATAGGCGCTTTCATTTCACTTCTAAACTCACACCTTCAACTTCTCTTCTTCTCTCCTTAAGTTTCTCTTGCTTCGACGCTAGGCATATGAGATTTTGGGCTTTTCCTTTTCAGCTTAGGTAAGAATACTATGCCCTTTCTATGTCTTTTAAATTTTAGAAGTTATTTTTTTAAGTATGCTCTGTGGTTGCGGCTTTGGCCGATCTTGCACATCAGAAAAATTGTCCTTAGCTATTTATATGTTATTTTGATTCTCTGATTACCGAAATAGAATGTAAACTGTGAAGAATACATGTCTAGGAAAGTTCTGGCTAAGGAAAGACCTAGTTTTTAAGTGTGTCCAGTGTGACCCTCCACTCTTTCCTGGGAACTTACCTGGTGTACTCTTTTACAGATTGTATTCTCTATTTCTGGTATGAATAGTACCTGTACGTATGAATAGTAACTGTATGAATAGTAACCGTACATATGAATAGTATCCGTACGTAAAAAATAGTATTCATACGTATGAATAGTGACCGTATGTACGAATATTATCCGTATATATAAATAATATCCGTACGTATGAATAGTGACCATATATATGAATAGTGACCGTACATATGAATAGTACTGTATGTATAAACAGTATCTGTATGAAAACAATCATAACTTGTTTTCTCTAATCTTTCATGAAAATCTCTGTAGCGGAATACTGAAATTCATCTGTGTACTCTTATCTGTAACGACTTAGAGAAGCGATATTTGTACGGAATCCAGGTGAGTGAAACGACCCCGTTTTAATAGAGTTTTAGCATTACTTGTGATAAAAAGTATGTCGTAGGACACTCCCAAGATTCATAGGGGGAAATTGGATTCAGAATGACGAATCTAATGAGATAATTAATCCAGAAGTATGGATAAAACGAAGCAAGTATCTCATGATGATGTGAAGTTTGAATCTTTTCAAAAACAGATTAATTGTTATCTTGATTTGTGGTTTATAAATCCATAATATAGTTATATACTATACCTGTTATATGGATGAATATTATATTGTGTTTCTGATTATGATATGAAATACTGTACTATTGATTGTGATTGAGCGGGACAGTACCCCCTCTCACAACAAGGCGGAAAACCCGGTTGAAAGGGTGTCTTGACCAATGAGTGTGGAGACAACGATTCCCTCAGTAGGGATATAGCCCGGATTGGTGATAAATCCGTGAGGCGCCCTAGCTAAGAGGATGAGGTTGTGCGTCATGGCGGAAATATACAGAATTGGTGAGATGGCCTGTGTGCGCTCTCCGGGATATATTGTCATTGATGAGTACTAGTAACGTTTGTTGAATTGGTTGTGCGTCATGGCGGAAATATCCAGAATTGGTGAGCTGGCCTGTGTGCGCTCTCCGGGATATATTGCCATTGACGAGTACTAGTAACGTTTGTTGAATTTGATGAATTTTTATCTTCTTGTATGTAATTTCTAACTATGTCTATTGGTTGAGTATGAGCCTTCGGATATACTTGCATAACTGGTAATGTATTTGAATTTTATTAACGCAAGGCCGATTCGCTCATTGAGTTTAAAAGCTCACACTGTTTGTACAACCTTTTTGTTCAGATCAGGTTGCCAGCGAAGAATATCTGCTAGAGGAGTAGATCACTTTGGACCTTCCCGTTGTTGGGTAGACCCCTCTTTTGTTATAGATTATGTTGCTCTGTAATCGTATAGGACATCTAGGTCAGGGGTTTGGCATTTGATTTGTATGTCAGCATAATAATGTATTTTATATTGAGAATCTATTATTATATGCAAATAATCTCTATGAATTTCAAATAAGAAAATTTGATATATTTTCTTCAGGAATGATTATTTTGATAATATAGAGATAACGACTAATAATTTAACTCATGGGTAGAATTTATCGAAAGGCTTACAGTGATGAGATATTCATCATTGTGCCGGTCATGTGCCCAGAAAACGGGTCATGACATTTAGGGGGGTAAAGTGCATTTTAGCCAAAATTAAAACAAAGAGATAAACAAATAGTTAGTAAACAAATTAAGGAAATAATAATAATAATAATAATAATAATAATAATAATAATATATAAATACACTTGATGGGCACCTTGATACTAGACGAGCACCACGTGTATTTATGATAATGTTTTGTATTAGAATGTTAGTATTGTAATGATTGGCTATTTGGTATCATGTGCAACTGTGGCCTTCGGGCATATTGTTTACCTTGCATAGTATTTAACTCCGGCTATGATTTCATTAAGTCACTCACTGAGTTTTAAAACTCATACCCTCCATATACATTTTTTCTATACAAATCATTTAGTTATTAAGAAGCTCCTGTTTGGGAAGTAGTGGAGAGCATTGCTGTCCTTTTTGTTGTAGGGTCGAATTCCATTTTAGGCTTTCAATGACGTAGGAAATTATATATATATATATATATATATTAACAAAAAATATATAAAATTGCTAAATTATTTTTTATATTTTTTATTTGTTCTTTCAAATTTTATTTTTAATTAAATTATAATAAATAAATTTTACATGATATTTAAAATTTATTTATTATGATTTAATTAAAAAGAAAATTTGACCCTACATAACCGAAGCCATTGAAAGCCTAAAATGGAATTCGACCCTACAACAGGAATGACAACCGTGCTCTCCACTACTCCCCAAATAGGAGCTTCTTAGTAACTAAATGATTTGTACAGAAAAAATATATATCCGTAAAACTCAGTGAGCGACTTAATGAAATCATAGCAGAAGCCAAATATTATGCAAAGTAAACAATATGCTCGAAGGCCACAGTTGCACATGATACCATATAGCCAATCATTATAACACTAATATTCCAATACAAAATATTATCATAAATACACGTGGTACTCGTCTAGTATCAAGGTGCCCATCATGTGTATTTATATATTATTATTATTTCCTTAATTTGTTTACTAACTATTTGTTTATCTCTTTGTTTTAATTTTTAAATAATAGTAACAAACAACATAAGTAGTAATGATATTAGATGCGTACCACGTGTGTTTATGATAATGTTTTGTATTCAAATATTAATGTTGTAATGATTGAATGTGGTATATAGTCTCATATGCAACTGTGGCCTTCTGTTAACAGTGATTTTTTGGTTTAACCCAAATCCGACAAATAATAGAATCGAGAATGATGTGGTTTCAAAGTTATGGGGTAATCTCATTTTTTATGAAAAATGCGTCGAATGTAAATAACTTGAAAGGTAACTACACGAAAAAACGTAAGGCTGGAAATACACTTTTTGCAAAAAGAGTTAAATAAAAACGATAAAAGAAAAGTACAATGCAGAAAGTAGATTGTAGAAAGTAAACTGCTAAAAATATATTACTGAAAGTTAAAGTGCAGAATTTAAGCTCATCGAGTGCTTGATTTTCCTCTTCCCGATTGCCATCTTCAGCCGAATTGCCACATTCGGTCAAGCTTGAATCATTATTGGGTTCAAGATATTGTCTTGGTGGAGTCTGATAGATCAAGTTTGCACATGCGTCATCCCCCCTCACAATGCTCGAGCCAGCTTTAGATGTCACGGATCGACCACCACATTTCCCCATGCCTTTTAACTTCGAATGTTATTAACTGACAACCATATCATGTAAAATTTATTTATTATAATTTAACTAAAAAAATTTAAAAATACAAATAAAAAATATAGAAAATAATTTGATTTTAATATATTTTTTTTAAAAAATATATAACTTATTTATTTATATATATAACTTAATATATATTTATTTATATATAATTAATATATTTCTTATAATATATATATATATATATATATATATATATATGATTTCTATATATAAAAAGTAAAAAACATGAAATTCGATTAATACATGATCGAATTTCATGTGTGAATTTTTTTTAAAAAAACAGAGAAACATGAAATTCGATTATTGTATGATCGAATTTTATGTGGAAAATAATAAAAAAATAAACACATAGAATTTGGTCATACAATGGTCGAATTTCATATAGTTGAAAATCAAATTCGACCTACTTATAATCAAATTTGTTCGTTATTTTTCAGTGAATTCGACTACGTGTGGGTCGAATTTGACAAAAAATTAGTATATATAGAAATAGTTTTGAATAGTTAATATGTAGGGAAATTTTTTAAAAAAGTTAATAACGACGTAAATTCTCCTAAAAAGAATATTGATTATCACAATAAGAATTTGAGGAAGAGAGAGAGAGAGAGAGAGAGAGAGAGAGAGAGAGAGAGAGAGAGAGAGAGAGAGAGAGAGAGAGAGAGAGAGAGAGAAAGAGAGGCAAGCTGGAGAGAGGAAGAGACAGAAAGAGACGCGCCGAAGAGAAAAAGAGGCAAAGAGAAACAAGCCAGAAAGAGGAAGAGACAAAGAGAGATGTGTTGGAGAGAGGAAGAGACAGATAGAGACGCCAAAAAAGACGGGAGTGCTTTGTTTTTATAAATTTAAATTTTAAAAAAAAAAACAAATAAATTGGGTCGAGCCGGGTTCAAAATTCCAGTCCCGAATCACAAACTATGCAGTGCATCAATGGAACACGTGGCACGAGGATATATATATATATATATATATATATATATGAAACATAGTGTTTCATTAATCAAATTTGACGACCCCCGAAAGACACACAGAGTCCCATACATTTTAGTCATGGGAGAGGCGCCGGATCCCCATGTTGGAATTTTGTAATTGTGAAAAAGAGCAAAAAAGAACTACGATTAAAAAGAAAATAATGCCTGATAAAATTGATATAAAAGGCGCTTGTAAAAGCAGAATTTATTGATAAAGTAATTGATAATTATTTAAACAAGGTGATTATGTAGAATGATAATAACTGGTTGGTATATGATGAAATTTTTTTCTTGTTTTGTTTTCTATACAAAAAAAAAAGTTTAAAAACTTCATATCAACCAAGATATCATTATAGCATATATTAGTTTAGGTAAATTAAAATATATGTAAATAATAAAAGATAAAAATTAAAGACTTATGAGTTAACAGTTACAAAATTAGAGCAAATCATTAATCTAATTCTCGAAGGATTATAATGATCATAATTTGATAACTAAAATATCAAATGTCTTAATTTAATATCTACAAATTTGTACTTGTTTTGCTTTGATTTCTTTTTTTTGGGTTATTAAATCACCAATCCTAAAGAAATCAAGTAGAAACATTTAATCTTTTAACCACTAAATTAAAATAATTATAATCTTTTAAAAATCAAATTAGTAATTTACTCATAAAATTATAAACAAAAATCAAACTGCAAGAATATATTTTCATAATAAGAATTGAAGAAGTATGTGAATTTATGCTTCAGCGAAAAACTAAAGAAAATATAACAAAAGGAATAAATAAATATAGGATATCGATAGCCAATATACACACAAATTCAAATAAGGATATATATATGAATTATAGTCCAAGTCAAGTCTTTTTATATATCTTAAATGTCACAGCTGCTTTTAAATGCATATTCAAGGCATTTGTCAAAACTACTGACTTCTGAAAGTATCAGCAGCAGAAGTACTACTAGAAAAAAAAGAAAGAAAGAAAGAAAATCTAATCAAATACAAGTATGTCATTTTTGAGGTCATAAAAAGACGTCTACACACAGGGTGAAGGCCACGGCAAACGGGGCCCAAGTTTGAAAATTAGCAATTCACTGGGAAGATTTGATGAAAGTAAGGAACTACTTATCCGTGCATATTCCCAATGGCCAAAAGAAATCTAAAATGAAGCTTTCACTCTAAATGAAAATGGGTCTTGAATGAGCAAGAGCCTCATTAGAGAAAATCCACTTACAATTTTCTATTGTCACCCATTAATTAGGAGGAGAGAAAAAAGGAACTTCATCAGACTTTCTTCCACAAGCTAAACAACTCAAGAAATTAAAAAAGGAATCAGAACTGCTGGTAAGTGTAAAATAAACAATGATGGCAAATCACTAGCCTGGTAAAAATTATTTAACTATCTATCGTTTTTGCTTCTTTCACACGCAAAATTATCAAAATCAGCTTTAACTTAGCAATTCCATAAGCTCACCCTTCTTCATTTTTGAAAACCCTTTCAGGCCTCGAGACTTTGCAAGTGCCCTCAATTCAGGCAGCTTCAGTGAACTCAAATCCTCATGTTGAACCACCTGCTGCTCTTCCCCATCCTCTTCATTATTATAAGTTTCTTCAGAATCATTCATTTCATCCTCTGACAACTCGGCGATCCCCACATCTTGGGAGAAAAGCTCATCCTTCGGATCAAGTTCTAACTCGGAGGCAGGCTCTAAATCAGGATCAGGCATCAGATCCAGACCGGTCTTATCCTGATTCTTCTCTCCAACCTCACTGCTCAGTGGAGCTGTATTCACATCCTCCACATCATGAGAGACAGGCTGGTATTTTACTCGAGCAATAGGAGACCTTCTTTGAAATTTTGACGGTGGCCTTACTACAGATGGGGTGTTGGCTTCTTCAGGCTCATCATCCTTTGAAGTACCATCCAAATCAGAGAACCTAGAGGTTTGTCCTTCATTATAATGGCCACTGTCCTGCAACTGGTCCAACCTCAAATCTTTTCCTCTGCCATTTCCACTGTTTCTCTTTACTTGTTCAACTGAGTGTTTCCTCAGTAGTTTGAGGAGGGAATCTACAGTTCCATTGTCTCTACCTTGCCCTTGGGAGGCTTCAACTTTCTTTTCTTCTTTGATAGCAGCTCGTTCTTGTAAGCGAGCTTGGACCTTCCTAAAAAGCTCAACAATCTCCTTCTCTTTGGGTCCAGGGGCTGCAGTGGTCTGCGATTTTGGGATGCTAAAAGTAGAGAGGGATGATAATGGGCCATTTTTTGAAGATAACATGTCTTCTTCGAAGTTCTCAAAGCTACCTTTCCCTTCATTTTGCCTGTTCCTGTTTCGAGAGAACCCGTGCTTGTTTTGCCTTGATATCTCTGGATTCCTCCTAGCTTCGCACACAACAGAACACTTCAGTCCTTTAAAATTGACATGTGGATGAATTCTGCGATCACCTCGAGAAGAGAAATAATATACAACAGCTGTTTTTCCAGGAACTCCCAGACATGATATACATCTGCTGTCCGGCACTCCATAACCTGTAAGATCACCAAAGAAAACTCAGCAATCACAATGTGAGAAATAAACAACTAACAATATGAGAACATAAAAAGTAAATCACTATCCTAGAAACCCATGAATGTTTCCAATGAGGCCCAGAAGCCAGCACAGTTTGTTATAACTTATAACAGGAGAAAAAATAGTATAGGAACTCAAACGAAGAAAGCCAGCTCCAACACACTAATCATTGTGAAACAACAGAATTAATTTAGTTCAAATAACTTTAATGTGTTAAAGGCCCAAAGCGAAAGAACGGACTAGTTGGTTGAACTTGTGCCTAGTTATATAGTTTGGAGATAAACACAAATGAGCATTGTAAAATATCATCTGCTTTTCAATTAGTACATTCATTGAATGAATTATAGAAAACAACAGCAGAAAATGATGTCTATATTACCTTTTAAAATTGCAAAGACCAGGATAGAAGATTTCTTTAGAATTAGAAACAATCAGAACAAAATGAAGAAGTAATAAGAAAGGAAGAAAACCCCAGATGAGATAAGGACGCTTACATTCGCTACGAACATGCACGTTTTATCATTTCAAAATAAATGGCAAATAGTAAGAGCATGCCAAAAACCATAAAACACAAGGCATATTTCTATCTTTAACAAAACCTCAAGACCAACTTTCCCCAAAGGAAGAACCATGGTCACGCCAATAAAAGAGAAACACTCTAAAGAACCAACCTAAGACACAATAGAGAAAAAACCCATAGGTGTCGTGAGTAATTATGAAATTTGACGCAGAAGCGGAGAAAAACATTAAAACCAGACAGAGAGAAGGCTGTGAAGCATTTTAAAAAAAAAAAAAAGATAAAATTCGCTACTAGGGGATATAGTATTGATACAAGATTGCAAAGTAAATGAAATAAACATGAATACCAAAAGGGGAAACTAAAGCACCTAAGCATTCTATTTCATTCAGCAGAACCAAACATAATATAACTTGGAAGTACAACAGAGACAGCAAACATAGTTCGAGACCTAAAGGAGAGACGCTCACCGGGAGTGCTCTTAGCGATGGGACGCAGGGCTTGCGACATTGCTTGCCAAGAAGGAACCCAACTCTCACTGGCTGTTTCGCATTCTATGAAGTCATTTACCAGTGCTACGATACTCGGGTTTTTGGTCCTTGTAAAAATTGTGCCCTAGTGATAAGGGACATTTTAGGAATAATTACTTTAAGGAGGGGCAAAAGTGTGATGACATTGGCGGTGATCGAAAGAAAACCTCTACACAGATTTGTTAAGCACAGAAAACTTCCAATTTTTATAATAATAACTTTTTATACACAATTTTTGGCAATTTTCTTAATCCCTTGACGTCGTCCCTCCTGTATTGAAAAAATACATTCCAATCTTTTATCTTCTTTGCGTCAATTTGCATATGTATAAATAAAAAGTAAAAAAAATAACGTTTTAATTCCAAATATTTTTAACATAAAATTAAAATGTATTTTTTATACTTTGTAAACAATAACAATAAATAAGAAAAAATATCAGAACTTTTTTTAAAGATCAAAATAAAATTGTTGCCCTTCATTTACTTCAAAATAAATATGCTTTAGGAAAAATAAAAATAATTATTGCCATGGACTAGTGTTCATTTGATCGCAATATGGTTGCCTCGTACCGACACGAACTCCGTATTGGCCATATTAATCTCTTGCACTCGTGATAAACTCATAAAAGCAAACGTGTCCACAAATAAATAAGGAAAAGAAAATCATCTTCATATAGCAATGTAATAGGAAAATTTCATGCTTGTTATCAGATATTAATTCCGGTGGTAATAGACCTGATAGAGCACCTGGGTGATTCATATTTCGGGGTCCAAGCACCACCTGGAAGCCTAGGAACCTCCTGGAGAGCTCCCAGACGTGATAATAAAGATCGAAAAGTAAATAAAATTACGTTTAGTGATTTCTGAATTAATAAACGAAGCTGAAATCATCTAGATTTAGAAAAGGGCTGGGTTTGACGTTGAAATTGTTGCACAACTCTGGTCATTATAAAATTTAAAAGGAGCCTGACGATTTGTGAAGCTCAATCTGCCCATGAAACAAGAACTAGGGTTCACTGCATGCTATTTAGAGCCACCTCGTTTATGAATGACGGACTAGCATTTTGCAAGTAGAGAGCAAAAGTGGGAAGGACCCGAAAGACTAAATTTGAAAAAATGCATTCTTATTTGATTCAGCAAGTTTAAGCATTGTTCTTCACTTCTCATCAGATGCGAATAACGAAATGAGATATCAAGGATTATCACCTCGAATGATGGTGTATGAAAAGTGGCCGCTGGGCTTAGTAGCACTAGGGCTTCGTAGCATTATACCGTTGAGGCTGAGCAGGGAACAAAATCAAGATAAACGGAACCATAACTTCTGACATGCATGCCTGTGCTGTCACAGCCGTTGCTCCAAACTTACTCTTCTATGGTGTTGCAAATAACTCGCCCACAAAACAAGAAGCAGAGTAGTTTTCTCCTAGAGATTCAGCTCACTACAATTTTCTAAACGACAATGTTGAATTCACTTCCCATTTCTAGTTGGAAAGAAAGAGGAACCAAGTCATAAGTACAAAGAAAACAAGTCAGCGAACAAAAGTTCAGGCTTTGTGATTCTTTGCCATTTCATTAATGTCCAGTTCCACTTCCAACACTGGCGAATCCCTCTGCATGCTGTAGTGACTGGAGAAGTAGAATATATAAATTACAAGAGTCATCCTCAGTTGTACATAAAACAAGGATCAGAAATTTAATTCACCTGTTCTGCACTGGGCCATGATCTACTGCAGATCGCAAGCAATATATGACTCTGCCCACAATGTCTGTCATTTGAACTGGACCAAATATTCGACTATCATATGCTTCCTGCAATTTGAGGTGCCAAAAATTTACAGCTAGCCCTATTTAGCTATGGGGAATGTAAGCACATTCACTTCAATGACAGAAATATAAGGAAATAGTTGTAAGTATACTACAATGAATTGTATTACAGAGGATTCCTTTCCCAAGCACAGCTCAGCATGCCTTCTCTCTCTGTACAGCTCAGCAGCACAGATGTCCTTGGATCCGTGATTTTAGGCTTGATATTAGCACTGTACAATTTCTGTTGTATAGCTAAGATTACTGTATTGCCCCTTATTCATGTATAGATTTTCCTTACTCTGTGTACAGTTCCTGCATATTCACTCCTCTTTGCCTTCTCTGAATTATCTACTGAAATCTACTAAATAAATCCCCCCCCCCCCCCCCCCCAACCATATGCTGCTACGTAGGGAAGATTTAAGAGCTAGCAACTGAAATATAAATCAAACCCAAACTGTTTTAACTTATTATTGGAAGATTGTTATTTTGTTACTTTGACTATTACAGGAAGGAGCAATCTGGGGGCGGTATACACAGATCTAAAGCAACTACCGCAGCCCTACAGACTTTTTGGCAACCAACAACAATACAAAGTGACAAAGCTTATGAAAAAATTAACACAGTCTATGCTTTCCTACTTGATATACCAAAGCAAGCATCATATACAATCTCTAGCCACATCACAGTGATAAATTATATTCCCTCGGAAGTGCCTTTACTAGCCACACCAAGTTTTTTAATCTAATTCATTTCTGACTTGGACAAGAGGTTTCAACTGGAAACCAGTGTTTTCAATCTTTGTCAACAATCAACCACCTAGCCCATTAATATTGGTAATGCGATTATAATGATGAATTTACTAGAAAAGAAATGCAGGGTGTACCTTGGATTTCAAATTTTTATTGTCAGCCAACACCCAACATTGGTCCTCCTCAAGAAGAAAGGGTTCGTCTTTCTCATTTGTAGAAACCATTTCATAGCCTTCAATGGCAGCCAGTCTTCTGACTAGATGGTTGTCTTGCTTCTCAGGATCCTTCAAGACCACCACATCTCCTACAAAAACACGCCTGCCAAAGAAACATGTATATATCACTAGCAAATAATGAAAGTGTGAATGAGCTATGCAATGTGCTCCATATGATAGAACCAATCATCAAAATCCCATCAACTTGTGGAACTCCCAAGAAAGTTACACAAGAATAGAACAAGGAAAAAAGAAACCCCCCAAAAAGAGACAAATAACAAGAACTAAAATTTGTTTATAAACACTACCATGAGAAGAATTGAAAAACAAGTTTTCTTTTCACCGGTCTAAACTATATCTTTTATTCACAACTGTGAAAGGAGAGAAATCCAAATGGTTAATACCAAAACTAGAAAAAGGTATCTTGTCATGACTAAAAGGAGAAACTCAGAAGTAAGAAACCGACATTAATATTGCTTCCTTCATTGCACATTCCATAACCATTTCAAAAGTATACAATAAGCAAGCATTTAGAAAGCAGTTTCCTGTCCATACCTAGAAGAAACTGAGTGGGGGGAAAATAAAGGTTGTAAAACAAGGTTGTTCAACTATCATTGAATGGTCAATGAACAAACATACTACAATAGGACATATAAGAGCAACTAGTAAATTTCACATATTTTTGTATGTTCAGGTGTATGATGGAAACAATCTTCCTCCAAAAGTCTATAGAAATGAACATAGTAGCAGCAAATCTCATGACAGAGGTTATGCCACATTAATGAAGGTAATTATAGGAGAAGGACTTCAAAATATATGATAAACTCCTAAAAAACAGTATATTATGTATTCTTTTAGATTTGCCATATGGCACGATCAAGGTGATGATGTGGAATGTGGCTGCAGTTGCAGGATAATGATTTATCCCCTACAATAAAATGGTCCATATATAAGCTAACTTGCAATAGCAATAAGTAAAGAAGCAAAGTAATAGTGCACAATGTACTAGATAATATGATTACGTTGGGTCTGCTTTTGGTAATTTTCGAACAAGAAGAGTTGCTGCTTTTCCTTCTATGGTAGGGGCCATTTCCTCTCCCTTATTCCAGTGCATGTATGTCAACTTTCCTTGAAAGAAATTCTTCCAAATAACATCACTTACCTCTCTGTCCGTAATTTGTCCCCCTTTATAGTTCTGTTACACATCATTGGATTGGTTAGAAAAAAACAAGAACATTAAAAGAACTGGAGGAAAATAGATGAGAGGATGAACAACCAAGAGATTAGACTTTTCAGGACTGAAAAATTAAGCAAGCATACCTTCACAACAAGAGCTACAATACTTTTTAATTTAAACTATATCCATTGTACACCAAAAAGTGCTAAAACTTAAAAGCTATAGCATCTTAATTTAAAAAAAGAAAAATCTTTAACATCCAAGGCTGTTTAGACTTACAATTAGACTTATTCACACCTTTTTCAATATAAATGATGAAAAGGTTATTAAAACATTGTACTATCTGAATTATGCAGCTTTATGCCTTCAGCTCCTTCAGTCAAGTAAATGCTTCCATTGGACTAAGATTTTCATCACCATATCCAATAAGCCTATAAGCTAGAGTACTTATACAAAACATTCAATATGGCCTCCCATTGAGCAGGAAAAAATTTAACTGCAACCATCTCAGTGTAAGTAAGCAAAGTTATGTGATTGAACATTTATTACAAGGACCATATTTAAGACCTAAATTTAAACGTTTCCTCACTATCATTGGATCGTTGCCATGACGAACCAATGAAAGCAGAACAGTCTCATGTACACATACAGACTAAACTGATACAGATTTGTGCATAAAAATTACAACATTCTTTAATAAATATCTACTTTTTTGTTGAAATGACAGACAACCAGTTCGAAAGCCCTGCAACTATGTCTTTGAATTTGATCTTTACAACTATTTGCGTAAGAATGTTGGCCAAAAAGAAAACCCAAAAAAAAAAAACTACTTCTATGTGATTATTGTCAAAACATTTTGCAGATTGCAGAACAATGAACATCTGACAGCTGGAATGATTATGATTCATTTTCTTGTTTTATACACAATGGAGCCAATAATCAAATGCAACCAAGGAAACAATGAACATGATTCTTTCAACGACCCACACTGCCTATAATAATTAAATATAACCTGATGTGTAACTTTGAAAAAATCACTCTCTTTTCCTAATTTTTAAGGAAACCGGATTAAATTGGACCAAAGGGTGAAAGGCAACTATAACCTGATTAAAGAAACGAATTGAGATAAGTTGAGATGACAGATTGAGTTGTTAGTTTTTGCAGAAAAAGAAAACCCAGCAGTACATGTCCAAAGAGTTGATAAATGCATTTCAACTGGAACTTTTTGAAGTAGGGATCGTATAACGCGAGTAAATGTTCTATCTTGAAATAAATCCCCAACCCCAGCATTAGCCCAGGACAAAAAAAAAAAAAAGAGGGAAAACATTATACTTGGACAACAAACCGGATAACGAATTATCAGCGCAAATCAAACCGGATAACAAATTCCGTAACGAAGATGCATACATGTTCTCAAGCCCATTATAACATCGATGGTAATAGAAGCTACTTAATTGTGAGAATACGAAAGATGAACAATCAGAAAAGTCTGAAAATGAGAAAACAAACGCCAAAATAATGGAAACAGACGAAGGGTTAAGTGAGACCTTCCAGCAGATAGACAAGGAGTATTCGAGCTTGTGGGCAACGTATCGACACCACGTTGAGAGCGAAACCATTGCAGATAGAGTAATCCGCAGAAGTCCTATAATTTCTACTGTGGAATCTCAGGCACCTTTTCTTAAACCCTCTGTATGATTTGTATTCTCAGCATCAAATGAAAAAAAAAAAAATTAAAAAAAATCCAGAATATTTCTCTTTTAGTTTTCGTCTCTCTGATCTTCGCGATTCCGGATGTGAAACCCTTTCTGAGAATTTCAATGTTTCCACCGGAGCATAGATTAATTTTATAATTTGTTTAGATTAAACACAAAGATGATTAACTTAGCATCTGCAAAAATCAAATTTTTTTATTGATTTCGAGCTCAAATTTTTTTATTACACTTAGGATAGGTTACTATGGTTTTATTATTAAATTTTTTAATAAAATGTAAAACATAAAAAAATATGAACCTTAAACAAAAAACTATATATTTGTTTTAAAACATACAATCTCATAATTTAAAAAATATTATATTCTAGTTTAATTTTATATTTTTCATCTAAAACAATCTATTACAATATGTTTTTTGGAAATTAATAACTTAGTATCAGGTATTTTTGTAATTAAAATATCTTCTATTAATCTAAAAATATGAATTTTACATATTATTATATTTTTTCTTGTTAATGCAAAATAAGATGTCATGGGTATTATATTTTATTGTAAAAAATTCCAACATATACTTAATTTAATAGAAAGAATTTTTGTTATCAAATATTAAAAAAATGTAATGGACCTAACTAATTAAACAAAAAATATATAATCAAACTAAAATATAATAATTTCATAACTATAAGGGAAAAAGGTGTGTCTCTTAAATTTCATAATTTTATAATTATATCTTTTTAACTTATAATTTTAGAAGTCGACAATCATAAAGTTCTAAACACATCATGCTAGTAGCTTGACATGTATTTTAAATGTTAAGTTTTTCTTCTAATTGTTTTAAAATAGATATTTTTTCTTATATTTAAAAATTAATAGAAATAGACCGTGAGAAGTTATTGAACTTTCCATAACTTTTTACTCTCCGTGCATTTTAACTTCTTCTTTTTATATATATATATTACTATATTATTAATATGTTAATATATAATTTTAGAAACTATTAACAAGAAAAATCCAAAATCATGTATAATAATATAGGAAAGTAGTTTAGTCATGTACATATAATTTTTTTAAAAAATTGGTAAAGTAGGCCAGCCGATCAGTATGTATTAACTTACGGCGAGGCATCACAAAATGAGTTAAGTTAATCCATTTTTAAATAGACATTTATTTTACTAACACAACTCACTTAGTGCAAATTTGTGGGCTAAATGGCCAAACTTTTTTTTTTCGATAATTACAAATGGCACATTCACACATAAGATAGTCAACAAATCGTACATAAGATAAGCACAATAAAGTAATAAAAACTCATTAATTTGTCCAATTCACTTATCATTTGTTCAGTTATGTTATTGACTTATATGTCCCCTCGCATATAGCACAGCATTGCACTCGCACAACCTTTAATGGGAAAAGAAAAAAATGAAGAACTAATTTAGATCTTGGATGTCCATTGTCCACTTACATCACAAGGTTGGAATAGAGACAGAGGAGGAGGAGAAAGACATAGACGAAGGAGGAGGAAAAATTTCTTACTTTCACGAATGAAAACAAAGCCTTACGTTTTATTCGAATTTTGAGCAGTGAAGGAATGCCACCGCCACCCACTGGAACAATTCGCCAATTGGGAAGGGTCGAGATTTAGGACAAAATGGATGGATTGGGAAATTTAGGGATTAGGGTTCAAAGAGACATAGGCACGAAGACAAGAGATGAATGATATTGTTGTTTGTTTGTTTTGTGTCGTGCTTGTGTTAATGTATTTGTTGATTAATGATAATTAAAAAGGTAACATGGTACTAGATGCCCCTAATATTTATTTTGATTTTTATTTATACTCCTAAAAATTTTTTTTATCCGATGATGTCTCTTATCCTTTAACTTTTATCATATATGTCCCAAAAATGATGAAAATATCATTCATCTCTCTCTCCTCCTCTCTCTCTTCTCATAGAATCAGAAGCAGAAGGACAACAACGGCGGAATCCTCTCTCTCTCTTTATTATTATTATTATTATTATTATTATTTTTGCCTAAATCCTTAATTTTCATCAAAGACTCTCTATTGATTCATAAAATCTTCTTCTTATCCTTTCCTCTTCTCTCTCTCTCCTCTCCTCTCCTCTCAAAACGGTCGTATTGAAATTCATGGCCAAAAAGAGTAAATTATCCATTGATTCAAAAACCTTCTTCCTCCACAGACCCATCACAGTTCTTAACTCTTTCCCTCAATATCATACCAAAATCTCCAATTGGAAGCCCATGCTCAGTCTCGCCATGAATGGCACCAAGAGGTGTCCTTCTAGTTCCATTCCCTTCTAAGTCAACCTTAACTCTGACGGCTCCAGGACCTACATTGATGAGATAAGCTTCTTCCCACATGCCACCATTGACGACAACAAGCATGTCTCCTCTTTTGCCTTGTGAAAATTTAGGATTCATGCAAAAATAAAAAAATGAAGAGAGAGAGAGAGAGAGAGATAATAAAGAAAGATGGAGGGTATTTTTGTTATTTTGAAACATATATGATAAAAATTGAGAGATAAAGAACATCATCATGCAAAATTTTTTTTTAAAGGTATAAATGAAAATCGTGATAAACGTTAGAAGCATATAATACCATTTTGCTTATTTAAAAAAAAAGAAAAGAAAACTTGGATAAAACGAATAACTTACGGGTTAGCAAGTTAGGCCAAATAAACTCGATTCCGTTTACAAGCAGAGAAAATACTAATCCAATTCATGTAAAAAGTGGGTTAACAGGTCTAATCAGACAAGTTGAGTCTGTTTTGACAACTCTAATTTTTTTTGTAATACCCATGAAAAAAATAAAATATAAATATTTGTTTACAAACTACAGTTACTATTTCAGTATATGGTACTATTCACCCTTATAATACTACTTACGTATACGATACTGTTCATTTATACAATCGAAATGTCAAGTACTAGATGTGGTTTGTTCATAAGAGAAAACTAGAAAGAAGTTCGTGGGAGAAAATGACGTTTTATGTGTAAAAATACCCTCAGTAACTAAAGTGAAAGGACTGAATTGAAAAGAAACTTAAAGTTTTAAGGTGAAATGATAGTTTTCCCCTTAAGTTTTCAATAGTAAGCCGACTTTTGTTGCACAGTAACTGTAAATGATTAACGTGGATTATTTTATTAGAAATGTCATTTTCATAAATAGTAAATTGAATATTTTATTAGCGCATAATATCAAATAATACCCTTGACTTTTGCTATAAATAGGCCCTTCCATTTCACTTCTAAACTCACACCTTCAACTTCTTTTCTTCTCTCCTTAAGTTTCTCTTACTCCAATGTTAGGCTTATGAGATTTTGGGCCTTTCCTTTTCAGCTTAGGTAAGGATACTATGCCCTTTCTATGTCTTTCAAATTTTAGAAGTTAATTTCTTAAGTATGCTCTGTGGTTGCGGTTTTGGCCGATCTTCCACATCAGAAAAACTGTCCTTAGCTGTTTATATGTTATTTTGATTCTCTGATTACCGAAATAGAATGTAAACTGTGAAAAATACATGTCTAGGAAAGTTCTGGCTAAGCAAACACCTGATTTTTAAGTGTGTCCAGTGTGACCCTCCACTCTTTCCTGGGAACTTACCTGGTGTACTCTTTTACAGATTGTATTCTCTATTTCTGGTATAAATAGTACCCGTACGTATGAATAGTAACCGTACATATGAATAGTTCCGTACGTAAAAATAGTATTCATACGTATGAATAGTGACCGTATGTATGAATATTATCCGTATGTATAAATAGTATCCGTACGTATGAATAGTGACCGTCTATATGAATAGTACCGTATGTATGAACAGTATCTGTATGAAAACAATCCTAACTTGTTTTCTCTAATCTTTCATGAAAATCTCCGTAGCGGAATACTGAAATTCATCTGTGTACTCTTGTCTGTAACGACTTAGAGAAGCGATATTCGTACGGAATCCAGGTGAGTGAAACGACCCCGTTTTAATAGAGTTTTAGCATTACTGGTGATAAAAAGTATGTCGTAGGACACTCCTAAGATTCATAGGGGGAAATTGGATTCATAATGGTGAATATAATGAGATAATTAATCCAGAAGTATGGATAAGAAAAAGCAAGTATCTCATGATGATGTGAAGATTGAATCTCTTGAATTGTGGTTTATAAAGCTATAATATAGTTATATACTATACCTATTATATGGATAAATATTATATTGAGCTTCTGATTATGATATGAAATGCTATTGATTGTGATTGAGCGGGACAGTACCCCCTCTCACGGCAAGGCGAAAAATCCGGTTGACAGGGTGTCTTGACTAATGAGTATGAAGACAACGATTCCCTCAGTAGGGATATAGCCCGGATTGGTGATAAATCCGTGAGGCGCCCTAGCTAAGAGGATGAGGTTGTGCGTCATGGCGAAAATATACATAATTGGTGAGCCGGCCTGTGTGCGCTCTCCGGGATATATTGCCATTGACGAGTACTAGTAACGTTTGTTGAATTGGATGAATTTTTATCTTCTTGTATGTAAAAGGATGATGTTGTGCGTCATGGCGGAAATATACATAATTGGTGAGCCGGCCTGTGTGCGCTCTCTGGGATATATTGCCATTGACGAGTACTAGTAACGTTTGTTGAATTGGATGAATTTTTATCTTCTGTCTATTGGTTGAGTATGAGCCTTTGGATATGCTTGCATGACTGGTAATGTATTTGAATTTTATTAACGCGAGGCCGATTCACTCATTGAGTTTAAAAGCTCACACTGTTTGTACAACCTTTTTGTTCAGATCAGGTTGCCAGCGAAGAATATCTGCTAGAGGAGTAAATCACTTTGGACCTTCCCGTTGTCGGGTAGACCCCTCTTTTGTTATAGATTATGTTGCTCTGTAATCGTCTAGGACATCTAGGTCAGGGGTTTGGTATTTGGTTTGTATGTCAGCATAATAATGTATTTTATGTTAAGGATCTATTATTATATGCAAATAATCTCTATGAATTTCAAATAAAGAAAATTTGATATATTTTCTTCAGGAATGGTTATTTTGATAATATAGAGATAATGACTAAACTTATGGGTAGAATTTATCGAAAGGCTTACAGTGATGGGATATTCATCATTGTGCCGGTCATGTGCCCAAAAAAATGGGTCGTGACAAAGTTGGTATCAGAGCAATGGTTGTTAGGTCTCCTAGTGATTACAGAGCAAGGTAACCTTAGTAGGACCTCCTCTATCGTTGTGAACCTGGGCACAATTATAGAGAGACGGCTCTACTGAAGGTCCTGTAGGATGTTTCCTGTCACGACCCGTTTTCTGGGCACATGACCGGCACAATGATGAATCTCTCATCACTGTAAGCCTTCCGATAAATATATCAAATTTTCTTATCTGAAAATCATAGATTATCAATTTAAAATACATTATTATACTGACATACAAGCCAAATGTCGAACCCCTGAACTAGATGTCCTAGACGATTACAGAGCAACATAATCTATAACAGAAGAGAGGTCTACCCGACAACGGGAAGGTACAAAGTGATCTACTCCTCTAGCAGATATTCTTCGATGGCAACCTGATCTGAACAAAAAGGTTGTACAAACAATGTGAGCTTTTAAACTCAATGAGCGAATCGGCCTCGCATTAATAAAATTCAAATACATTACCAGTCATGCAAGCATATCCAAAGGCTCATACTCAACCAATAGACAGAAGATAAAAATTTATCCAATTCAACAAACGTTACTAGTACTCGTCAATGGCAATATATCCCGGAGAGCGCACAAAGGCCGGCTCACCAATTATGTATATTTCCGCCATGACGCACAACATCATCCTCTTACATACAAGATAAAAATTCATCCAATTCAACAAACGTTACTAGTACTCGTCAATGGCAATATATCCCGGAGAGCGCACACAGGCCGGCTCACTAATTATGTATATTTCCGCTATGACGCACAACCTCATCCTCTTAGCTAGGGCGCCTCACGGATTTATCACCAATCCGGGCTATATCCCTAATGAGGGAATCGTTGTCTCCACACTCATTGGTCAAGACACCCTGTCAACCGGGTTTTCCGCCTTGCCGTGAGAGGGGGTACTGTCCCGCTCAATCACAATCAATAGCATTTCATATCATAATCAGAAGCTCAATATAATATTCATCCATATAACAGGTATAGTATATTACTATATTATGGATTTATAAACCACATATCAAGATAACAATTAATCCATTTTTGAAAACATTCAAACTTCACATCATCATAAGATACTTATTTCATTTTATCCATACTTATGGATTAATTATCTCATTTAGATTCGTCATTCTGAATCCAATTTCCCCCTATGAATCTTGGGAGTGTCCTACGACATACTTTTTATCACCAGTAATGCTAAAACTCTATTAAAACGGGGTCGTTTCACTCACCTGGATTCCGTACGAACATCGCTTCTCTAAGTCATTACAGACAAGAGTTCTCAGGTGAATTTCGGTGTTCTGCTACGGAGATTTTCATGAAAGATTAGAGAAAATACGTCAGGATTGTTTTCGTACAGATACTGTTCATATGTACGGTCACTGTTCATATATACGGTACTATTTATACGATCACTATTCATACGTACGGTCACTATTCATACGTACAGTCACTATTTATACATATGATCACTATTCATACCAGAAATAGAGAATACAATCTGTAAAAGAGTACACCAGGTAAGTTCCCAGGAAAGAGTGGAGGGTCACACTGGACACACTTAAAAACCAGGTCTTTCCTTAGCCAGAACTTTCCTAGACATGTATTCTTCACAGTTTACATTATATTTCGGTAATCAGAGAATCAAAATAACATATAAACAGCTAAGGACAGTTTTTCTGATGTGGAAGATCAGCAAAGGCCGCAACCACAGAGCATACTTAAGAAATTAACTTCTAAAATTTGAAAGACATAGAAAGGGCATAGTATCCTTACCTAAGCTGAAAAGGAAAGGCCCAAAATCTCAGAGGCCTAGCTTTGGAGTAAGAGAAACTTAAGGAGAGAAGAAGAGAAGTTGAAGGTGTGAGTTTAGAAGTGAAATGGAAGGGCCTATTTATAGCAAAAGTCAAGGGTACTATTTGACACTATGCGCTAATAAAATATTCAATTTACTATTCATGAAAATGACATTTCTAATAATGTAGTTACTGTGCACCTCATGGAAAATTTTGTTATTACTATTGAAAACTTAAAAGGGAAAAATATCCTTTCACCTTAAACCTTTAAGTTTCTTTTCAATTCAGTCCTTTCACTTTAGTCCCTAAGGGTATTTTCACACATAAAACGTCAGTTTCTCCTACGAACTTCTTTCTAGTTTTCTCTTATGACCAAACAACATCTAGTACTTGACATTTCGATTGTATAAATGAACAGTATCATATACGTAAATAGTATTATACAGGTGAATAGTACCGTATACTGAAATAGTAACAGTAGTTTGTAAACAAATATTTATATTTTATTTTTCTTGGGTATTACATTATCACCCCCTTAAGAGAATTCGGTCCCCCGAATTCAAAACTCATTTCAAGACTGAAATAAGTGTGATTACTTCGTCTATATCTCATTCTTTGTATCTCTTTCTTCCAAAACCTCATCACACCCTTGGTGAGATTTACAAGAACATTATACCATTGACTGTGAACTCTAAACCGCATTATCAATAATTTGCATAAGACTTTTGCCTTTTCTAGACAGCAAGTAATCTCTTCCTCATCAGTTTAATCTTCTCCACAACCTTTTGTACCATAAAGTGTCTCATCCTCATAACCTTTACCAAACTCAAACCACCTAATCAGAGACGAACTCTGTCTCTATGTAAAACCTTAAATAGGTGTCATCTCAAAAGTGGCACGTGATCTTTCCAGTTCACATTGAATATCAGAACACATGTTTCCACACACATAGCTTATAACTTTTACGAATACAAGCACCCTACCCGAAGGCATCATTTTAGTAACTCTGCTCAGTCAAAAAGATATTACTATACTATGCTTTAGAATCAAGTATGAAATATAACAAGTCCAATATCTTCTCATTCCTCAAGTTCTTTCAGTAAAATGAATCACTTCAACAAAGAAGATCTAGATACTAACTTAAATTTTATTTCTAGTATATAGATAATTTTAATACGTGAAGCTTACACCAAATGTAGCTTTAGGTACAAACAAAAGAAAAATAAATTAAGGACGAGGAGGCTTTTGAAATGTAAAAGGTGCTCCAGGTCTAGAAGAGGAAGGTGCTTCAGACCTTAAGGAGGAAGCTAATCGTTGCAGCCTAGAAAGAGTTTCTGGAGGAAGCGCCTGAGAAATTTGGCGAAGAGCATAAGTCACTCCGTTCATACAGTCAATACACCTTGCTTGTTGGTCACGAAAATTTTGAGTTGCAAACATTGAATGTCTATCAACTCGATTAGCCAGTTCCCCAAAACGACGGTTTATCAGTTTCTCTTGGTTTTCAAAGAGACGACTTATTAGTCGCTTCTGGTCCTCTATCTTGTATTCCAGGCTCTCTATCTTACGTTCCAGGAATGCAAGCTTATTTTCTGAGGATGTTGCAGTACTGTCCTCCTCCAACTCTATTACATCCCTCTTTCTCTTCTTAATTTCTGGTGACCTGTCTACAGGTCTCTTCCCTTTGTTGTTTCCGAGACTTAGATTTAAATCAAGCTCTACATTGTCAGTCTCAAAATTCAAGTTGAAAGACTTATTATCGGCCATTGCTCTAGGGATCTCAGAAATAACTTCGAATGAGAAAGGAATGGAGATTGAGAAATAGGTATGTAATGAAAGAAGTAGGTTTGCTTGGTGCGATGAGTAGGGTAACGGGCATACAAGATTTATAGACAACCCGAAGCCCCTGGAGCTAAAGCCACCACAACCTACACGCCGCTTGCTATAAGGTTTACAGATCACATACATCGCAATGCCAGCAATTAATGTCGGACATGCAAGTAAATAGTAAATATAATTTAATGCAATTAACATAAGTCAAAGATTTCCTCAAAAAAAAATTTCGGCTAATCTTGACCTTTCGCAAAGTTCTGACTAACTACGCTCTTTAGTCTGAGATTTTCTCCCTCTAAACTTGTTTTATTCTGTAATCCTATATCACGATGTCCCTCTATGATTAGGTCGCCTCATATTGGCCGTATCTTAGATTCTAATCGGTGTCTTGACTCTAGACTTACATATTATATGTATATCAATATATATATTTTAAAACAAAGTTAACTGCTTACGGTCACATGCCTTAAGCATTATCATGATGTAAGGAAATCACTGCCTTTCATTTGCCCACGAGAGCATTATATGTAAGTATATGTAACCATGAAGATATATCATCATCTACACATTTTATTCTATCCAAGTCATTTTGATTTCACATCTCTATGAGTATATGTAGGATAATCACATATTCTCCTTGATCGTAGCTTTCACTCATTATGCATGAATAACATACATAAATGTAATTACAACATGATTCAATCAATTATGTATATTATACTCAACTGAAAGCTCTTAAGAACAACACAATAAAACAGAGAAATGCATTTCAGTTCATCATAAAAGCATCTAAGGCAATCTTTAATGGCTATATCGTCAACTTCTTTGAATTTCGAAAAATGCCAACAGGAGAAATGGGAAAACCAAGTAAAATCGGCCGCAAATCCACCGAATACTGACTTTCATGGTTTTGGCATTAATGCAACGCGCTATCGGTGTGCACGCCTACCCTAGACTTCTGGCTTCCAGCTTGCAGAAATCCATAGGTTGATCGTGTAGGGGTGCGGTGAAGAGATATCTTCTTTGTCTCTTAGTCCAAATTTTTTCTCTATAAAAACCTTCTCAGCGTTCTCAGTTACCACACCACAAAGAGTAATAATCTCCGAGCCTACAATCCCCCAGTATTCCTCTCGCCTCATACTCTTACAAAAATTTCTAAATTTTTCCAAATCATGTCCGCAAGGAAGTACATTGATCTCACAGTAGAGGCTAAGGAAGAAGAGCTCGACTTAAACTTAAGTCTGGGCAAAGACAAGGGCAAAAGACCTTTTGAGGGGTCTCCAGAGAAACAGAAGGAGAAGAAAATGAAGAAGATCGAGGAAGCTGAGGAGACTAGCACGGGCCATACCTCGGAGGACAAAATCGCCTGTGTAGAGCAGGAGGTGAAAAATCTGAAAAAGATGATAGGAGACCTGGAGAAGTTAACTAAACGCAATCATGCAGAAATGACTTCAAGAATAGACAGGTTCTTCTATTGGTCTACCCAGTGCTTCTGCAATCAACAACAAAGAAGTGTTGATTGTATGAATGGGATTTACACTACCCTCCGCGACATTGCTATGTCCCTTGCTCCAAGGAATGGTCGAGGGGTGATGATACAATACAACCTTCCTGATCCAAGACCACCTCGCTTTTAGATTACTCATGCATGAGTAAACTTCTTCTTTTTTGCAATGTAATCCTTCGGTTTTTTTGTTTTTAATGCGAGTGGTTTCTTTTATTGGCTGGTACCCTAAAATAATATAGCTACACAAATTCAATCATGAATTCAGCTTATAAAATCCACCATATAAAAATTTGATCCAACAACAACGGAATCAAAACAAGTAATAACCTTTCCTTTACTAAGTTCAAAAGTGTGGCCACATCTGTCTAAAACTAAAACTGAGAACATAATTCCTAAGAAGAGATAAGTCTCGGAGGGAAAGGAAATGGAAACATCCTACAGGACCTTCAGTAGAGCCGTCTCTCTATAATTGTGCCCGGGTTCACAACGATAGAGGAGGTCCCACTAAGGTTACCTTGCTCTGTAATCACTAGGAGACCTAACAACCATTGCTCTGATACCAACTTTGTCACGACCCGTTTTCTGGGCACATGACTGGCACAATGATGAATCTCTCATCACTGTAAGCCTTCCGATAAATATATTAAATTTTCTTATCTGAAAATCATAGATTATCAATTTAAAATACATTATTATACTGACATACAAGCCAAATGTCGAACCCCTGAACTAGATGTCCTAGACGATTACAGAGCAACATAATCTATAACAGAAGAGAGGTCTACCCGACAACGGGAAGGTACAAAGTGATCTACTCCTCTAGCAGATATTCTTCGATGGCAACCTGATCTGAACAAAAAGGTTGTACAAACAATGTGAGCTTTTAAACTCAATGAGCGAATCGGCCTCGCATTAATAAAATTCAAATACATTATCAGTCATGCAAGTATATCCAAAGGCTCATACTCAACCAATAGACAGAAGATAAAAATTTATCCAATTCAACAAACGTTACTAGTACTCGTCAATGGCAATATATCCCGGAGAGCGCACACAGGCCGGCTCACCAATTATGTATATTTCCGCCATGACGCACAACATCATCCTCTTACATACAAGATAAAAATTCATCCAATTCAACAAACGTTACTAGTACTCGTCAATGGCAATATATCCCGGAGAGCGCACACAGGCCGGCTCACCAATTATGTATATTTCCGCCATGACGCACAACCTCATCCTCTTAGCTAGGGCGCCTCACGGATTTATCACCAATCCGGGCTATATCCCTACTGAGGGAATCGTTGTCTCCACACTCATTGGTCAAGACACCCTTTCAACCGGGTTTTCTGCCTTGCCGTGAGAGGGGGTACTGTCCCGCTCAATCACAATCAATAGCATTTCATATCATAATCAGAAGCTCAATATAATATTCATCCATATAACAGGTATAGTATATTACTATATTATGGATTTATAAACCACATATCAAGATAACAATTAATCCATTTTTGAAAACATTCAAACTTCACATCATCATAAGATACTTATTTCATTTTATCCATACTTATGGATTAATTATCTCATTTAGATTCGTCATTCTGAATCCAATTTCCCCCTATGAATCTTGGGAGTGTCGTACGACATACTTTTTATCACCAGTAATGCTAAAACTCTATTAAAACGGGGTCGTTTCACTCACCTGGATTCCGTACGAACATTGCTTCTCTAAGTCATTACAGACAAGAGTTCTCAGGTGAATTTCGGTGTTCTGCTACGGAGATTTTCATGAAAGATTAGAGAAAATACGTCAGGATTGTTTTCGTACAGATACTGTTCATATGTACGGTTACTGTTCATATATACGGTTACTATTCATACGGTCACTATTCATACGTACGGTCACTATTCATACGTACGGTCACTATTCATACGTACGATCACTATTCATACCAGAAATAGAGAATACAATCTGTAAAAGAGTACACCAGGTAAGTTCCCAGGAAAGAGTGGAGGGTCACACTGGACACACTTAAAAACCAGGTCTTTCCTTAGCCAGAACTTTCCTAGACATGTATTCTTCACAGTTTACATTCTATTTCGGTAATCAGAGAATCAAAATAACATATAAACAGCTAAGGACAATTTTTCTGATGTGGAAGATCAGCCAAGGCCGCAACCACAGAGCATACTTAAGAAATTAACTTCTAAAATTTGAAAGACATAGAAAGGGCATAGTATCCTTACCTAAGCTGAAAAGGAAAGGCCCAAAATCTCAGAGGCCTAGCTTTGGAGTAAGAGAAACTTAAGGAGAGAAGAAGAGAAGTTGAAGGTGTGAGTTTAGAAGTGAAATGGAAGGGCCTATTTATAGCAAAAGTCAAGGGTACTATTTGACACTATGCACTAATAAAATATTCAATTTACTATTCATGAAAATGACATTTCTAATAATGCAGTTACTGTGCACCTCACGCGATGGAAAATTTTTCTGTTATTACTATTGG
Organism: Biancaea sappan; assembly: GCA_037074585.1. Taxonomy (NCBI): domain Eukaryota; kingdom Viridiplantae; phylum Streptophyta; class Magnoliopsida; order Fabales; family Fabaceae; genus Biancaea; species Biancaea sappan. Next base: position 7,986,727 of record CM073492.1, on the reverse strand, counting down.
AAACTTAAAAGGGAAAAATATCCTTTCACCTTAAACCTTTAAGTTTTTTTTCAATTCAGTCCTTTCACTTTAGTCCCTAAGGGTATTTTCACACATAAAACGTCAGTTTCTCCTACGAACTTCTTTCTAGTTTTCTCTTATGACCAAACAACATCTAGTACTTGACATTTCGATTGTATAAATGAACAGTATCATATACGTAAATAGTATTATACAGGTGAATAGTACCGTATACTGAAATAGTAACAGTAGTTTGTAAACAAATATTTATATTTTATTTTTCTTGGGTATTACATTTCCATTTCCTTTCCCTCCGAGACTTATCTCTTCTTAGAAATTATGTTGTCAGGTTTAATTTTAGATAGATGTGGCTACACTTTTGAACTTAGTAAAGGAAAGGTTATTACTTGTTTTGATTCCGTTGTTGTCGGATCAAAATTTTATATGGTGGATTTTATAAGCTGAATTCAGGATTGATTTTGTGTAACTATATTATTTTAGGGTACCAGCCAATAAAAGAAACCACTTGCATTAAAAAAAAACTGAAGGATTACATTGCAAAAAAAAAAGAGAGAAGTTTACTCATGTATGAGTAATCTAAAAGCGAGGTGGTCTTGGATTAGGAGGGTTGTATTGTATCATCACCCCTCGACCATTCCTTGGAGCAAGAGACATAGCAATGTCGCGGAGGGTAGTGTAAATTCCATTCATACAATCAACACTTCTTTGTTGTTGATTGCAGAAGCACTGGGTAGACCAATAGAAGAACCTGTCTATTCTTGAAGTCATTTCTGCATGATTGCGTTTAGTTAACTTCTTCAGGTCTCCTATCATCTTTTTCAGATTTTTCACCTCCTGCTCTACACAGGCGATTTTGTCCTCCGAGGTATGGCCCGTGCTAGTCTCCTCAGCTTCCTCGATCTTCTTCATTTTCTTCTCCTTCTGCTTCTCTGGAGACCCCTCAAAAGGTCTTTTGCCCTTGTCTTTGCCCATACTTAAGTTTAAGTCGAGCTCTTCTTCCTTAGCCTCTACTGTGAGATCAATGTACTTCCTTGAGGCCATGATTTGAAAAAAAAAATTTAGAAATTTTTGTAAGAGTATGAGGCGAGAGGAATACTGGGGGATTGTAGGCTCGGAGATTATTACTCTTTGTGGTGTGGTAACTGAGAACGCTGGGATGATTTTTATAGAAAAAAATTAGGACTTAGAGACAAAGAAGATATCTTTTCACCGCACCTCTACACGATCAACCTATGGATTTCTGCAAGCTGGAAGCCAGAAGTCTAGGGTAGGCGTGCACACCAACAATGCGTCGCATTAATGCCAAAACCACGAAAGTCAGTATTCGGTGGATTTGCGGCCGATTTTACTCGGTTTTCCCATTTCTCTCGTTGGCATTTTTCGAAATTCAGAGAAGTTGATAACATAGCCATCAAAGATTGCCTTGGATGCTTTTATGATGAACTGAAATACATTTCTCCGTTTTATTGTGTTGTTCTTAAGAGCCTTCAGTTGAGTATAATATACATAATTGATTGAATCATGTTGTAATTACATTTATGTATGTTATTCATGCATAATGAGTGAAGGCTACGATCAAGGAGAATATGTGATGATCCTACATATACTCATAGAGATGTGAAATCAAAATGACTTGGATAGAATAAAATGTGTAGATGATGATATATCTTCATGGTTACACATACTTACATATAATGCTCTCGTGGGCAAATGAAAGGCAGTGATTTCCTTACATCATGATAATGCTTAAGGCATGTGACCGTAAGCAGTTAACTTTGTTTTAAAATATATATATTGATATACATATATTATGTGTAAGTCTAGAGTAAAGACACCGATTAAAATCTAAGATACGGCCAATATGAGGCGACCTAATCATAGAGGGACATCGTGATATATGATTACAGAATAAAACAAGTTTAGAGGGAGAAAATCTCAAACTAAAGAGCGTAGTTAGTCAGAACTTTGAGAAAGGTCAAGATTAGCCGAAATTTTTTTTGAGGAAATCTTTGACTTATGTTAATTGCATTAAATTATATTTACTATTTACTTGCATGTCCGATATTAATTGCTGGCATTGCGACGTATGTGATCTGTAAACCTTATAGCGAGCGGCGTGTAGGTTGTGGTGGCTTTAGCTCCAGGGGCTTCGGGTTGTCTATAAATCTTGTATGCCCGTTACCCTACTCATCGCACCAAGCAAACCTACTTCTTTCATTACATACCTATTTCTCAATTTTCATTCCTTTCTCATTCGAAGTTATTTCTGAGATCCTTAGAGCAATGGCTGATAATAAGTCTTTCAACTTGAATTTTGAGACTGGCAATGTAGAGCTTGATTTAAATCTAAGTCTCGGATACAACAAAGGGAAGAGACCTGTAGACAGGTCACCAGAAATTAAGAAAAGAAAGAGGGATGTAATAGAGTTGGAGGAGGACAGTACTGCAACATCCTCAGAAAATAAGCTTGCGTTCCTGGAGCGTAAGATCGAAAATCTGGAGCGTAAGATAGAGAGCCTGGAATACAAGACAGAGGACCAGAAACGACTAATAAATCGTCTCTTTGAAAACCAAGAGAAACTGATAAACCGTCGTTTCGGGGAACTGGCTAATCGAGTTGATAGACATTCAATGTTTGCAACTCAAAATTTTCGTGATCAACAAGCAAGGTGTATTGACTGTATGAACGGAGTAACTTCTGCTCTTCACCAAATTTCTCAGGCGCTTCCTTCAGAAACCCTTTCTAGGCTGCAACGATTAGCTTCCTCCTTAAGGTCTGAAGCACCTTCCTCTTCTAGACCTGGAGCACCTTTTACATTTCAAAAGCCTCCTCGTCCTTAATTTATTTTTCTTTTGTTTGTACCTAAAGCTACATTTGGTGTAAGTTTCACGTATTAAAATTATCTATGTACTAGAAATAAAATTTAAGTTAGTATCTAGATCTTCTTTGTTGAAGTGATTCATTTTACTAAAAGAACTTGAGGAATGAGAAGATATTGGACTTGTTATATTTCATACTTGATTCTAAAGCATAGTATAGTAATATCTTTTTGACTGAGCAGAGTTACTAAAATGATATTTCATTGCACTTTTGAGCTATGGAGGAATGCTGAATAAGTATTTTATGAACCTATATATAGAGAACTATGGGTTTGCCCTAAGCATTGAAGGGATACGACTCTATATGAGTCATTGAGGTGAGAGGAATTTCCATATATATTTATTTTATAATTATGCGTGAGGAATATGTTATTTACTTAACACATTTTCTAGAATTGTTCTTCTTAGAGATTTATGTAATGATTTCATTTTATATAACACCTTCAGCTGAGAGTATCGCCTTAAGGTAGAAGGATCGCCTTCGGGCAAGAGTATTGCTTATGGCCAAAATGATGCCTTCGGGTAGGGTGCTTGTATTCGTAAAAGTTATAAGCTATGTGTGTGGAAACATGTGTTCTGATATTCAATGTGAACTGGAAAGACCACGTGCCACTTTTGAGATGACACCTATTTGAGGTTTTACATATAGACAGAGTTCGTCTTTGATTAGGTGGTTTGAGTTTGGTAAAGGTTATGAGGATGAGACACTTTATGGTACAAAAGGTTGTGGAGAAGATCAAACTGATGATGAAGAGATTGTTTGCTATTTAGAAAAGGCAAAAGTCCTATGAAAATTATTGATAATGCGGTCTAGAGTTCACAGTTGATGCTATAGTGTTCTTGTAAATCTTACCAGGGATGTGAAGAGGTTTGGAAAGAAAGAGATACAAAAAATGAGATATAGACGAAGTAATCACACTTATTTCAGTCTTGAAATGAGTTTTGAATTCGGGGGACCGAATTCTCTTAAGGGGGTGATAATGTAATACCCAAAAAAAATAAAATATAAATATTTGTTTACAAACTACTGTTACTATTTCAGTATACGGTACTATTCACCAGTATAATACTATTTACATATATGATACTGTTCATTTATACAATCGAAATATCAAGTACTAGATGTTGTTTGGTCATAAGAGAAAACTAGAAAGAAGTTCGTAGGAGAAACTGACGTTTTATATGTGAAAATACTCTCAGGGACTAAAGTGAAAGAACTGAATTGAAAAGAAACTTAAAGGTTTAAGGTGAAAGGATATTTTTCCCTTTTAAGTTTCCAATAGTAATAACAGAAAAATTTTCCATCGTACGCGTGAGGTGCACAGTAACTGCATTATTAGAAATGTCATTTTCATGAATAGTAAATTGAATATTTTATTAGCGCATAGTATCAAATAGTACCCTCGACTTTTGCTATAAATAGGCCCTTCCATTTCACTTCTAAACTCACACCTTCAACTTCTCTTCTTCTCTCCTTAAGTTTCTCTTACTCCAAAGCTAGGCCTCTAAGATTTTGGGCCTTTCCTTTTCAGCTTAGATAAGGATACTATGCCCTTTCTATGTCTTTCAAATTTTAGAAGTTAATTTCTTAAGTATGCTCTGTGGCTGCGGTTTTGGCCGATCTTCCACATCAGAAAAACTGTCCTTAGCTGTTTATATGTTATTTTGATTCTCTGATTACCGAAATAGAATGTAAACTGTGAAGAATACATGTCTAGGAAAGTTCTGGCTAAGGAAAGACCTGGTTTTTAAGTGTGTCTAGTGTGACCCTCCACTCTTTCCTGGGAACTTACCTGGTGTACTCTTTTACAGATTGTATTCTCTATTTCTAGTATGAATAGTACCCATACGTATGAATAGTAACCGTACATATGAATAGTATCCGTACGTAAAAATAGTATTCATACGTATGAATAGTGACCGTATGTACGAATATTATCCATATGTATAAATAGTATCCGTATGTATGAACAGTATCTGTATGAAAACAATCCTAACTTGTTTTCTCTAATCTTTCATGAAAATCTCCGTAGCGGAATACTGAAATTCATCTGTGTACTCTTATCTGTAACGACTTATAGAAGCGATATTCGTACGGAATCCAGGTGAGTGAAACGACCCCGTTTTAATAGAGTTTTAGCATTACTGGTGATAAAAAGTATGTCGTACGACACTCCCAAGATTCATAGGGGGAAATTGGATTCAGAATGACGAATCTAAATGAGATAATTAATCCATAAGTATGGATAAAATGAAATAAGTATCTTATGATGATGTGAAGTTTGAATGTTTTCAAAAATGGATTAATTGTTATCTTGATATGTGGTTTATAAATCAATAATATAGTTATATACTATACCTGTTATATGGATGAATATTATATTGAGCTTCTGATTATGATATGAAATGCTATTGATTGTGATTGAGCGGGACAGTACCCCCTCTCACGGCAAGGCGGAAAACCCGGTTGACAGGGTATCTTGACCAATGAGTGTGGAGACAACGATTCCCTCAGTAGGGATATAGCCCGGATTGGTGATAAATCCGTGAGGCGCCCTAGCTTAAAGGATGAGGTTGTGCGTCATGGCGGAAATATACATAATTGGTGAGCCGGCCTGTGTGCGCTCTCCGGAATATATTGCCATTGACGAGTACTAGTAACGTTTGTTGAATTAGATGAATTTTTATCTTGTATGTAAGAGGATGATGTTGTGCGTCATGGCGGAAATATATATAATTGGTGAGCCGGCCTGTGTGCGCTCTTCGGGATATATTGCCATTGACGAGTACTAGTAACGTTTGTTGAATTGGATGAATTTTTATCTTCTGTCTATTGGTTGAGTATGAGCCTTTGGATATGCTTGCATGACTGGTAATGTATTTGAATTTTATTAATGCGAGGCCGATTCGCTCATTGAGTTTAAAAGCTCACATTGTTTGTACAACCTTTTTGTTCAGATCAGGTTGCCATCGAAGAATATCTGCTAGAGGAGTAGATCACTTTGGACCTTCCCGTTGTCGGGTAGACCTCTCTTCTGTTATAGATTATGTTGCTCTGTAATCGTCTAGGACATCTAGTTCAGGGGTTCGACATTTGGCTTGTATGTCAGTATAATAATGTATTTTAAATTGATAATCTATGATTACATGCAAATCATCTCTATGATTTTCAGATAAGAAAATTTGATATATTTATCGGAAGGCTTACACTGATGAGAGATTCATCATTGTGCCGGTCATGTGCCCAGAAAACGGGTCGTGACACTCCTCGTCCTTAATTTATTCTTTCTTTTGTTGGTACCTAAAGCTATATTTGGTCTAAGCTTCATGTATTAAAATTATCTATATACTAGAAGTAAAATTTAAGTTAGTATTTAGATCTTCTTTGTTGAAGTGATTCCTTTTACTGAAAGAACTTGAGGAATGAGAAGATGTTGGACTTCTATTTCGTACTTGATTATGGAAATTCTAAAGTAGAGTATGGTAATATCTTTTTGACTAAGAAGAGTTACTAAAATGATATTTCATTGCATTTCTGAGCTATGGAGGAGTGCTAAATAAGTATTTTATGAACCTATACATAGAGAACTATGGGTTTGCCCTAATCATTGAAGGGATACAACTCTATATGAGTCATTGAGGTGAGAGGAATTTCTATATATATTTATTTTATAATTATGCGTGAGGAATATGTTATTTACTTAACACATTTTCTAGAATTGTTCTTTTTAGAGATTTATGTAATGATTTCATTTTATATGACGCATTCAGCTGAGAGTATCGCCTTAAGGTAGAAGGATCGCCTTTGGGCAAGAGTATTACCTATGGCCAAAATGATGCCTTCAGGTAGGGTACTTGTATTCGTAAAAGTTATAAGCTATGTGTATGGTAGCTTGTGTTCTGATATTCAGTATGAACTGGAAAGACCACGTGCCACTTTTGAAGACGACATCTATTTGAGGTTTTATATGGATATCTGATTAAATGGTTTAAGTTTGGTAAAGGTTATGGGGATGAGACACTTTATGGTACAAAAGGCTGTGGAAAAGATCAAACTGATGAGTAAGAGATTACTTGCTGTTTAGAAAAGGAAAAAAAAATTCCTATGAAAATTATTGATAATGCGGTCTAGAGTTCACAGTTGATGCTATAGTGTTCTTATAAATCTTACCAGGGATGTGAAGAGGTTTGGGAGGAAAGAGATGCAAAGGATGAGATATAGACGAAGTAATCACACTAATTTTAGTCTTGAGATGAGTTTTGAATTCGGGAGACCGAATTCTCTTAAGGGGGTGATAATGTAATACCCATGAAAAAAATAAAATATAAATATTTGTTTACAAACTACTGTTACTATTTCAGTATATGGTACTATTCACCCGTATAATACTATTTACGTATACGATACTGTTCATTTATACAATCGAAATGTCAAGTACTAAATGTGGTTTAGTCATAAGAGAAAACTAGAAAGAAGTTCGTGGGAGAAAATGACGTTTTATGTGTAAAAATACCCTCAAGGACTAAAGTGAAAGGACTGAATTGAAAAGAAACTTAAAGGTTTAAGGTGAAATGATAGTTTTCCCCTTAAGTTTTTAATAGTAAACCGCCTGCGACTTTTCCGTATTTTCACAGTAACTGTAAATGATTAACGTGGATTATTTTATTAGAAATGTCATTTTCATGAATAGTAAATTGAGTATTTTATTAGCGCATAGTATCAAATAGTACCCTTGACTTTTGCTATAAATATGCCCTTGCATTTCACTTTTAAACTCACACCTTCAACTTCTCTTCTTCTCTCCTTAAGTTTCTCTTACTCCAATGTTAGGCTTATGAGATTTTGGGCCTTTCATTTTCAGCTTAGGTAAGGATACTATGCCCTTTCTATGTCTTTCAAATTTTAGAAGTTAATTTCTTAAGTATGCTCTGTGGTTGCGGTTTTGGCCGATCTTCCACATCAGAAAAACTGTCCTTAGCTGTTTATATGTTATTTTGATTCTCTGATTACCGAAATAGAATGTAAACTGTGAAAAATACATGTCTAGGAAAGTTCTGGCTAAGCAAAGACCTGGTTTTTAAGTGTGTCCAGTGTGACCCTCCACTCTTTCCTGGGAACTTACCTGGTGTACTCTTTTACAGATTGTATTCTCTATTTCTGGTATGAATAGTACCCATACGTATGAATAGTAACCGTATATATGAATAGTATCCGTACGTAAAAATAGTATTCATACGTATGAATAGTAACCATATGTATGAATATTATCCGTATGTATAAATAGTATCCGTACGTATGAATAGTGACCGTCTATATGAATAGTACCATATGTATGAACAGTATCTGTATGAAAACAATCCTAACTTGTTTTCTCTAATCTTTCATGAAAATCTCCGTAGCGGAATACTGAAATTCATCTGTGTACTCTTGTCTGTAACGACTTAGAGAAGCGATATTCGTACGGAATCCAGGTGAGTGAAACGACCCCGTTTTAATAGAGTTTTAGCATTACTGGTGATAAAAAGTATGTCGTAGGACACTCCTAAGATTCATAGGGGGAAATTGGATTCAAAATGGTGAATATAATGAGATAATTAATCCAGAAGTATGAATAAGAAAAAGCAAGTATCTCATGATGATGTGAAGATTGAATCTGTCACGACCCGTTTTCTGGGCACATGACCGGCACAATGATGAATCTCTCATCACTGTAAGCCTTCCGATAAATATATCAAATTTTCTTATCTGAAAATCATAGAGATGATTTGCATGTAATAATAGATTCTCAATATAAAATACATTATTATGCTGACATACAAACCAAATGCCAAACCCCTGAACTAGATGTCCTAGATGATTACAGAGCAACATAATCTACAACAATAGAGGGGCCTACCCGATAGCGGGAAGGTGCAAAGTGATTTACTCTTCTAGCGGATATTCTTCACTAGCAACCTGATCTGAACAAAAAGGTTGTACAAACAATGTGAGCTTTTAAACTCAGTGAGCAAATCGACCTCGTAATTATTAACAACATATTTAAGATCAAACCAAATCACATTTCAAACAATTCAAACAATTCATACAATTCTAAATCAAGTTCCCAGACATTTTTCGGGTCCCGTCCACAATAAGTGGCCGTTGCCCCACGGCCCCTGCCGTATCCTCCCTTATTTCACCCCTGTCCTCAAAGGGACAAATCTGTAGTCTAACCTTATTTCACCCCGTCCTTAAAAGGACTAATATCATATTCAATATCACGTGGCTATAGTGATTTCATTCCACCCTTATTTCATCCTATGGGATCCCATAAACTTTATTTCCGTTTCTATTAAGATCAAACACAACCACATTACACAATCATAGGCAACCATATGCATCTCATTTCAGGAAAAGTTCACAACAGAATCATATTTACACATTTCAATGTATAACATGAATGCATGAATTTCATGTCACATATATATATAGAGTATACTTTTAATATATACATTAAATAAGCAAACAAGGTAAGGTAGGATCTCTCACCTCGATTCCATACGAGTATCACTTCTCTAAGTCGTTACGGACAAGAGTACACAGATAAATTTCAGTATACCGCTACAGAGATTTTCATGAAAGATTAGAGAAAATACGTTAGGATTGTTTTCGTACAGATACTGTTCATACGTACGGTTACTGTTCATATATATGGTCACTATTCATACGGTTACTATTCATACGTACGGTCACTATTCATACCAGAAATAGAGAATACAATCTGTAAAAGAGTACACCAGGTAAGTTCCCAGGAAAGAGTGGAGGGTCACACTGGACACACTTAAAAACCAGGTCTTTCCTTAGCCAGAACTTTCCTAGACATGTATTTTTCACAGTTTACATTCTATTTCGGTAATCAGAGAATCAAAATAACATATAAACAGCTAAGGACAGTTTTTCTGATGTGGAAGATCAGCCAAGGCCGCAACCACAGAGCATACTTAAGAAAATAACTTCTAAAATTTGAAAGACATAGAAAGGGCATAGTATCCTTACCTAAGCTGAAAAGGAAAGGCCCACAATCTCAGAGGCCTAGCATTGAAGTAAGAGAAACTTAAGAAGTTGAAGGTGTGAGTTTAGAAGTGAAATGAAAGCGCCTATTTATAGGAAAAGTCAAGGGTACTATTTGATACTATACGTTAATAAAATATTCAATTTACTATTTATGAAAATGACATTTCTAATAATGCAGTTACTGTGTAAATAGCGGCAACGGCTGAAAATTTTTTCTGTTATTACTATTGAAAACTTAAAGGAAAAACTATCCTTTCACCTTAAACCTTTAAGTTTCTTTTCAAATCAGTCCTTTCAATTTAGTCCCTGAGGGTATTTTTACACATAAAACGTCATTTTCTCCTACAAACTTCTTTCTAGTTTTCTCTTTTGACCAAACCACATCTAGTACTTGACATTTCGATTGCATAAATGAACAGTATTGTATACGTAAATAATATTATACGAGTGAATAGTACTGTATACTGAAATAGTAACAGTAGTTTGTAAACAAATATTTATATTTTATTTTTCTTGGGTATTACATTATCACCCCCTTAAGAGAATTCGGTCCCCCGAATTCAAAACTCATCTCAAGACTGAAAAAAGTATGATTACTTCGTCTATATCTCATCCTTTGTATCTCTTTCTTTCCAAACATCTTCACATCCTTGGTAGGATTTACAAGAACACTATAGCATCGACTGTGAACTCTAGACCGCATTATTAATAATTTTCATAGGAATTTTTGCCTTTTCTAAATAGCAAACAATCTCTTCCTCATCAGTTTGATCTTCTCCACAACCTTTTGTACCATAAAGTGTCTCATCCTCATAACCTTTACCAAACTTAAACCATCTGATCAGAGACGAACTCTGTCTCTATGTAAAACCTCAAATAGGTGTCTTCTCAAAAGTGACACGTGGTCTTTCTAGTTTATACTGAATATCAGGACACAAGTTATCACACACATAACTTATAACTTTTACGAATACAAGCACCTCACCTGAAGACATCATTTTGGCCATAGGCAATATTCTTGCCCGAAGGTGATCCTTCTACCTTAAGGCGATACTCTCAGCTGAATGCGTCATATAAAAAGAAAAATCACGTAAAATTATTACATAAATCTCTAGGAAGAACAATCCCAGAAAATGTGTTAAGTAAATAACATACTCCTCATGCATAATTATAAAATAAATATATATAGAAATTCCTCTCACCTCAATGACTCATATAGAGTCGTATCCCTTCAATGATTAGGGCAAACTCATAGTTCTTATAGGTTCATAAAATACTTATTTAGCATTCCTCCATATTTCAGAAGTGTAATGAAATATCATTTTAATAACTCTGCTCAGTCAAAAAGATATTACCATACTCTGCTTTAGAGTTTCCATAATCAAGTATGAAATATAAGTCCAACATCTTCTCATTCCTCAAGTTCTTTCAGTAAAAGGAATCACTTCAACAAAGAAGATCTAAATACTAACTTAAATTTTATTTCTAGTACATAGATAATTTTAATACATGAAGCTTGGACCAAATATAGCTTTAGATACAAACAAAAGAAAGAATAAATTAAGGACGAGGAGGCTTTTGAAATGTAAAAGGTGCTCCAGGTCTAGAAGAGGAAGGTGCTTCAGACCTTAAGGAGGAAGCTAATCGTTGCAGCCTAGAAAGAGTTTCTGGAGGAAGTGCCTGAGAAATTTGGCGAAGAGCTGAAGTTACTCCGTTCATACAGTCAATACACCTTGCTTGTTGGTCACGAAAATTTTGAGTTGCAAACATTGAATGTCTATCAACTCGATTAGCTAGTTCCCCGAAACGACGGTTTATTAGTTTCTCTTGGTTTTCAAAGAGACGATTTATTAGTCGCTTCTGGTCCTCTGTCTTGTATTCCAGGCTCTCTATCTTATGCTCCAGATTTTCGATCTTACGCTCCAGGAATGCAAGCTTATTTTCTGAGGATGTTGCAGTACTGTCCTCCTCCAACTCTATTACATCCCTCTTTCTCTTCTTTATTTCTGGTGACATGTCTACAGGTCTCTTCCCTTTGTTGTCTCCGAGACTTAGATTTAAATCAAGCTCTACATTGCCAGTCTCAAAATTCAAGTTGAAAGACTTATTATCGGCCATTGCTCTAGGGATATCAGAAATAACTTCGAATGAGAAAGGAATGGAGATTGAGAAATAGGTATGTAATGAAAGAAGTAGGTTTGCTTGGTGCGATGAGTAGGGTAACGGGCAAATAAGATTTATAGACAACCCGAAGCCCCTGGAGCTAAAACCACCACAACCTATACGCCGCTCGCTATAAGGTTTACAGATCACATATGTCGCAATGCCAGCAATTAATGTCGGACATGCAGATAAATAGTAAATGCAATTAACATAAGTCAAAGATTTCCTCAAAAAAATTTTCGGCTAATCTTGACCTTTCTCAAACTTTTGACTAACTACGCTCTTCAGTCTGAGATTTTCTCCCTCTAACTTGTTTTATCCTGTAATCCCATATCACGATGTCCCTCTATGATCGGGTAGTCTCATATTAGCCTTATCTTAGATTCTGATCGGTGTCTTTATTCTGGATTTACACATAATATATGTATATCAATATATATATATTAAAACAAAGTTAACTGCTTACGGTCACATGCAGTAAGTATTATCATGATGTAAGGAAATCACTGCCTTTCATTTGCCCACGAGAGCATTATATGTAAGTATGTGTAACCATGAAGATATATCATCATCTACACATTTTATTCTATCCAAGTCATTTTGATTTCACATCTCTATGAGTATATGTAGGATCATCACATATTCTCCTTGATCGTAGCCTTCACTCATTATGCATGAATAACATACATACATGTAATTACAACATGATTCAATCAATTATGTATATTATACTCAACTGAAGGCTCTTAAGAACAACACAATAAAACAGAGAAATGCATTTCAGTTCATCATAAAAGCATCCAAGGTGGTTCACGCCACTACGATGCCAAATCGCCCAGAATTGAATTTGTGGCAATTTGCAGTATAGTGATCCCCAGGTCGTATTCACTCAAGGAGCCTCACTTCTTGATACTAATTAATCGTTCTAAACACCTAAACACCAATTAAGAGTACATAAACGTGGGGGGGGGGTTTTGTAGCAATACTAACTAACTAAATAAAACAGAACAGCAATTAAACACTACAACAGCAGCAAAATATGCAGCAACAGCAGTAACAGCAGCAGCAGCAGAAATTGCAAGAAATTGACAGTAAAGAGACTATGTAATCAGCCACTAGGATTCATGGGAGTGTAACTATCATTACCTAACTCATTGATTCAGTTTTGTTCTCATTCCATTGTTTGGTTCTTTATGAAAATGTTTCTAGAATAACATCTAGAATTTAATGCTACTAATTACAGTCAAGAACATCTCTCTACTATAACTAGATGCATTCAGCGGAAAATCTCAACCAAACCAAGTTAAATATATCATTTAACTAGTCATTTCGCCTTCCTCACTTTCCTAATCAGTCAAGCAAGGTTATGTCTTATATATAAGTCAGTTTATGTTACAACTCAAGCTCTAATCAGAATTTGACAGCAAAATAAACATGACAGCAAAACAGAAACGAAATGAGATGAAAATGGAGAACAAAACACTTAACTTGCATTCTTAGTTCAAGCTACAACATCCCAGTGGTCTAGTGACTAATTACAATGAAAACTTAGCCCTCCATAAGAGCAAAACAGCCAATAACAGAAGCAAAAACAGAGGGGAAGAGAGAGCTGCGAATTTTTTTCTCTGTCTGGTTGCCTAAAATGAATGTATTCTTATTTCTAAAACTGATGCCCCTTCAATGCCTTAGAATATTCTACCCTAGATGCTTCCTCCATGATGTAGCAGCACTTTGACAGCAAAACATCAGTATAATTAATGTTTCTGCAGCAGAAAGTAGGCATGGCAGCAGCAGATTTAATATTTCTGCAGCAGAAAGTAGGAAACAGCAGCAGAACATAGGTATGGCAGCAGCAGAACAGCATGGAAGAATTGATATTTCAGCCTTGCTTTCTGACCTACGAAATTTAATATTCATGCCCTCAAATTCTGACTACATGGCATTCAATAAGAGTTCAAGTGGGCCCCACATCCAGCATATCCTAGTCAGCATCTGCATCATCCAAAAAGTGCCACATTAGCATCCAAATCATCATCTTTGTCCATGTCAGCATTTTTCTCTCTAAAATTAAAATTTGTAGGAATTAAATTGAGCATTTTACAATTCAAGTTCTAAAAATATAAAATTGAAACACATTCAATCCATAAATAGTTTATACCCAATAAATTCCAAAACATAATAAAATTAGAGAATTGGCAACATTGGAATAGCCATAGGACTAAGATAGGGACTAAAAAGTATATAAAAATACCCGATATCAAATCCCCCACACTTGGCCTTTTGCACTCCTGGGCAAAATAATATTCGGAACACCAAAGAGACACCAAAGGAAAAATGTGGAAAGCATGCTAGAATAGAATAATCAAAATTTTGAAAAGATTTAGCACTCGAAGGAATTAATCTTAAATTTCTAAGATTCCAAGCATCATGGCAATTTAATTTGATACGAATGAATTCAAGTAATTAGCCTCCTCACCAGGAATGTGTTTACTCTCTATTCTCTCAAGTGTCTAGGGTAAATCACTCGAAATTCAACTTATCACAGAATTCACTACCATAAGCTTGTCAAGAATCTAAATCTCCACTACTTGAATCCAATACATACTTGAATCAAAAGGACTTTACTAGGTTGTAACGTGGGTAAGAAAAGTAGTGGGAAACAAATGGAAAGATTGAACAATGAAACAAAATATGGTAACAACTCAAGAAAATGAAGAGTATTTACAAGTGAAATATAAGAGACTGAGTATAAATAAATTTGGGTCTCAATGTTCTATATGTTCCTCTTTTTCATTATTTTCTCTCTTTTTTTTTCAAATTTTTTTTTTTTTGATTCTTTCTTTCTTTCTTTCTCTTTTTTTTTTTTCTCTTTTTTTTTTGAGAGGAAGTAGAAGAAATATAGTTCAAAACTCCCCAAAGTTCACAGGATTTTTTTTTCAGCATATCGATCTCTTAAAAGAATTTAAAATACTCCTCACATCTTAAGTTGAAAGAGAAAAATGTTGTTTGTAGGCAGAAAAAGTGGTGGAAGGACGCAAGAAAGAAAATGGATAAGGCACAAAATGACATACAATGGAAACAATGATAATGGATGGCTATTTGGCTAAAAGTGGTTACAAGAAACAAATGCCTAAATCATTTCCAAGCATGTACAAGATATGTAGCCTCAATCAAAGATTCAAGACAAGTTCTAGAGTGACAATCCATGATAGAGAACACGCAACAAGAAGAATAGCATTTTTCACTTAGGCTCAAATCCTCACAGCTAAAAGACTATTACTACAAATTCATTAAAGTCAACGTCATTGCCATTTAACTTGAATTCCTTAGAGAAATAAGGCTAAATTCTCTTCATGCTAAGTCAATCTACACTTTAACTATTTCATCATGCATAATTCCACACCAAAACTCCATCAATTTTTTTTTTTTTTTTTTCAAAAATAAAACATCAAATTCGGGCAAAACAGAGTAGCAAAATTCTGCACTGCAGAAATTCTGGCGACTCAGCTTTACTGACACAAAACTACACCAAAACAAATGCGAAAGACACCAAATAAAATTCTACAGCTAGAAGACATATAAGGCTTTAAAAACATGTAAAGAAACTAGCAAAATTCGTAGCCAATCAGTACAGAAAATTCATGCAAGACAGCTCAAAAATTCTGGACAGAAACAGAGAAAACAGAGGAGAAAGCAGAAATTTTTTTTTTTTTTTTTTTTTTTTTTGAATAAACTCAAATTCTCTCCCCCCACACTTAAACATTGCATTGTCCTCGATGCAAATTATTACCAAACATCAAAAAAAAAAAATGAGGAGGACATAAATTGAAAGGAGGGAAAGAGTACGGCCTTATCATGGAGCCGGAACGTTGTAGAGTTTGATTTCCTCTACAGTTTCTTCCTTGAAGCCCTCGTAGAACTTCTTCAACCTTTGCCCATTTACCATGAACTGCTTGTTGGTGGCCTCATTTTGAATTTCTACTGCACCAAAAGGAAAGACATTAGTAATAACAAAAGGGCCAACCCATCTAGAGCGAAGCTTACCGGGCATTAGCTTGAGGCGAGAATTATAGAGAAGGACTTTGTCTCCCACTTGAAATTCTTTTTTCTCAATTTTCTGATCATGTAAAGCTTTTGTCCTCTCTTTATAGATGCGCGCATTCTCATAAGCCCCTAGCCTTAGTTCTTCCAGTTCTTGAAGTTGCAACTTTCTTTCTTTACCGGCTAGGGTCATGTCCATATTGCATTGTTTAACGGCCCAATATGCCTTATGTGCAATCTCCACCGGCAAGTGACATGCTTTACCAAATACCAAGCGGTATGGAGACATGCCGATGGGAGTCTTGAAAGCGGTTCTATAGGCCCAAAGCGCATCGTCAAGCCTCTTACTCCAATCTTTTCTGTTGGGTTGCACAGTTTTCTCTAATATTTGCTTTATCTCTCGGTTGGAGACTTCTGCTTGCCCATTGGTTTGGGGGTGGTAAGGTGTAGAGGTTTTGTGCACCACCCCATATTTCTTCAATAGCCCTTGCATGTTTCTATTACAAAAGTGTGATCCTTGATCACTGATTATGGCCTTGGGGACACCGAATCTGCAGAAAATATGTGAACGAAGGAAATCTACAACAACAATAGAATCATCAGTTCGGGTGGCTTTAGCTTCCACCCACTTCGACACATAATCCACAGCAACTAAGATATACATGAAGCCAAAAGAAACAGGAAAAGGACCCATAAAGTCAATACCCCAAACATCAAAAACATCACAAAAAAGAAGAGGTTGTTGAGGCATTTCATTTCTTTTAGACACATTTCCAGTTTTTTGACATCTGGAACAATTTTTGCAAAAATCAAAGGCATCCCTAAATAAAGTAGGCCAATATAAACCAGAATCTAACACTTTTCTAGCTGTTCTTTGGGGACCAAAGTGTCCACCACATGCAAGAGTATGACAAAAATTCAGCACGGATGCAAATTCATGATTTGGAACACATCTCCTAATAATTTGGTCACTACAAATTTTCCACAAATAAGGGTCATCCCACACATAGTACCTAGCCTCGCTTCTTAATTTATTCAATTGATGTCTATTTTGGTATGCAGGCAATTCAGATGCAACAAGATAATTCACCAAATCAGCATACCAAGGCTCACCAGTACCATGCAAAAGGAGGAAACACTCATCTGGAAAATTGTCTCTTACAGGGAGATGTTCCAATGGAAGATCAGAAAGCCTACTCAAGTGATCTGCTACTACATTCTCTGCCCCACTCTTATCCTTGATTTCCACATCAAATTCTTGGAGGAGCAGCATCCATCTAAGCAATCTTGGCTTTGCATCTGGCTTCTTCAACAAATATTTCAGTGCTGCATGGTCAGAAAACACAGTTACTTTGGAGGCAAGCAAATATGATCTAAATTTTTCTAAAGCAAAAACAATTGCTAAAAACTCCTTCTCTGTGGTTGTGTAATTTGATTGAGCTGAATCAAGGGTACGGGACGCATAGGCTATGACATGCAACTTCCTCTCTACTCTTTGTGAAAGTACTGCTCCTACAGCAAAATTTGAGGCATCGCACATGAGCTCAAAGGGAAGCTCCCACTGTGGAGGTTGGATGATAGGAGGGGAGGTAAGTTGCTTCTTCAACTCATCAAAAGCTGACCTGCAAGCATCATTAAAAACGAAATCAGTTTCTTTTTGGAGGAGTTTAGATAGGGGTAGAGCGATCTTACTGAAGTCCTTGATGAATCTCCTATAAAATCCTGCATGGCCAAGAAAAGAGCGAACTTCCCGCACAGAAGCGGGGTAAGGCAAAGAAGAGATAACATCAACTTTGGCTTTATCTACTTCTATGCCACGTGGTGACACTATGTGGCCTAGGACTATTCCTTGCTCTACCATGAAATGACATTTTTCATAATTCAAGACCAAATTTTTCTCTATGCATCTCTCAAGTACTCTCTCCAAATTTTTCAGACATGCATCAAATGAGTCTCCATAAACAGAAAAATCATCCATGAACACTTCCATGCAATCCTCTAACAAATCAGAAAATATGCTCAACATGCATCTTTGAAAAGTGCCAGGTGCATTACAGAGACCAAAAGGCATGCGTCTATATGCAAAAGTACCAAAAGGACAGGTGAAGGTAGTCTTCTCCTGATCTTCAGGTGCAATGTGAATTTGAAAATACCCAGAAAAACCATCAAGGAAACAGTAATGAGACTTGCCAGCAAGTCTCTCAAGCATTTGATCAATAAAAGGAAGAGGAAAATGATCTTTTCTAGTTGCTTGGTTCAACTTCCTATAATCAATGCAAACACGCCAACTGTTTTGAACTCTAGTGGGCACTAACTCATTATTTTCATTTGCTATAACAGTTACCCCGGTTTTCTTTGGCACTACTTGTACCGGACTCACCCACTTACTATCAGAGATAGGATAAATAATACCAGCTTGGAGGAGCTTACTTACCTCCTTCTTGACCACATCAAGAATCATGGGGTTGAGTCTTCTTTGGGGTTGCCTCACTGGTTTTGTCTCTTCTTCAAGGAGAATTCGGTGCATGCACACTGAAGGACTAATTCCAGGAATGTCTGCTAGAGTCCACCCAATCGCCTTCTTATTCTTTTTCAGCAAACTGATCAATTTTTCTTCTTGATTGGGGTTCAAGTTGTTGGCCACAATGATTGGAAGTTTGTCTCCTACTTCCAAGAAGGCATACTTGAGGTTTTCTGGTAAAGCCTTCAACTCCAATGCAGGTGGTTGGATGGAGGATGGAATTAGTTTTTGTGGAATCACATCCAAGGAAGCACCTACAAATTCAGTTTGCTCAAAGACAGAATCCTTGGCTAAAGAGGAGGAAGGGTTAGCAGCACAAGAGGAAAGAGATGAAGAATGTGCAACATTACAATTTAAATCACTACACCTACAACTACCTAAAATAGAAACAGAATCTAAGTATAAGCTAGAGAAATTTACAGAATCAGGATGCACATCAGAATCCAAATCACTATGCAAATCAGAATGCAACTCAGAATTGTCAGCATTTAGAGAGTTTTCAATTTCAGTGCAAGCATGACAAAATTCAGAACCAGCACAGTTGCATTCAAAGGCATCTACCAAATCAGAGAATTCAGGAAAATCAGAAATTAATTCATTTTGGAAATCTTCACATGCCTCATCAACTAAGTAATCCAAAAAGTTAACTACATGCACATTGGAATGATTTTCTATAGGATGTTTCATGGCATCCAAAATGTTAAAATCAATTTTATTACCAGCAAACTCCATTGACAAAGTCCCTTCATGCACATTAATGATGGTTTTTGCAGTTTTCAGAAAAGGTCTACCAAGTATTAATGGTGCATGGCCAGGAGTATTATCATTTTCCATATCAAGCACATAAAAATCAGCAGGAAAAATGAGATCTTTAACTCTTACCAGAACATCTTCTAAAACTCCTGCTGGATGTGCTGTGCTCCTATTGGCAAGTTGGACAATCACTCCAGTTGGTGAAAGAACACCAATCTTGAGGCTCGAGTACACTGATTTGGGCATAACATTGATTGAGGCTCCCAAATCCAGCATAGCGTTGGAGAACTCCATGTTGCCTATTGTGCATGGTATTGTGAAAGTTCCAGGATCTTTGCACTTGGGTGGCATGGGTGGTTGGATGAGTGCAGACACATTTCTTCCCAAATTGACTCTCTCATTACCCCTTAAACGCCTCTTATGAGTGCACAACTCTTTGAGGAACTTGGCATACTTGGGGATTTGCTTAATTGCTTCCAAAAGTGGGATATTGACCTCTATTTTCCTGAAGGTCTCCATGATCTCCTTATCCATGTCAGATTCAGAAGCTTTCCTTGATTGAGTCTGCCTATTAGGGAAAGGAAGAGGAATTTTCTGAACCACTTCTTCATCCTTTTTATTTTGCTCACTGGTTGAAGATGAAGGAACACTTTGCTGGACATTTGATTTTTCTGGTTCAGATTCAGAAGCTGGACTGTCTACTTGTTTGCCACTCCTCAAGATGATGGCACTCACATTGCCTCTTGGGTTGATCACTGGTTGGGATGGCAAACTCCCTGAACCTTGGCTTTTCAGCTCATTGACTGTTGTGGCTAACTGGCCAATCTTAGTTTCCAAATTCTGCATATTTGTTTCTGTCCTTTGCTGGAACTGAAGAGTATTGGCAGTCAGTTGCTTCATTAGATCCTCAAGACTAGGCTCAGGTTTCTTGGGTGCTGGAGGAGGTGTATGGCTAGCTTCAGGTTGATTGTATCTTACATGGGGTGGCTGGTAAGGGGGGTTAGATGTATTCCCATACTTGAAAGCTGGATGATCACGCCACCCAGGATTGTAGGTGGAGGAATATGGGTCATATCTCTGTTGTTGTGGCTGCATGGGTCTACCAGGGAATATACCAGCACATGACTCAGTTGAGGTCTCTTGCAGCTGAGGGCATTGATCAGTATGGTGGGTATTCAGGGAACAAATACCACAGGTTGAAGGAGGAGGGGCTTGTTGTTGTGTTCTCTGATTTAATGCCAATTGCCTCACCATTGAAGCTAATTCTTCCAATTTATTTTCTATCCTTTGTTGCTCCATGGGAGGTGTCCTCACCTCATTGACAGTAACTGTTGGATCACTCAATCTGGTTCCAAATTGCTGAGCATTTTGGGCCATCTTGGCCAATAATTCGTTTGCTGCAGAAGGAGTCTTATCCACCAATGCCCCACCAGCAGCTGCATCAACTATATATCTGTCCATAGGCAGTAATCCCTCATAGAAATACTGGATGAGAAGTTGCTCTGAAATCTGGTGGTTTGGACAGCATGAGCAAAGCTTCTTAAACCTCTCCCAATATTCATGCAGAGACTCACCATTCAATTGTCTAATCCCACTGATATCTTTCCTGATTGCTGCTGTTCTAGAGGCTGGAAAGAATTTTTCTAAGAACAACTTCTTCAGCTCATCCCATCTTGTTATCAAGGCAGTGGGTAGATAGTAAAGCCAATCCTTGGCTGCCCCATCCAGAGAGAAAGGAAATGCTATTAATTTGATCTGTTCTTCTCCAACTCCATGTGGTCTCATGGTAGAGCAGACAACATGGAACTCCTTTAAGTGCTTGTGCGGATCTTCTCCTGCAAGACCATGAAACTTAGGCAACAAATGGATTAGACCAGATTTTAGTTCAAAGTTAGCATCCAACTCAGGATAATTTATGCACAATGGTTGATAATGCACATCAGGTGCAATCAACTCTTTAATTGATTGTTCTTGCCTATTTTGAGGCATTTGTGCATTTTGATTATCCATCCCAGTTATCCCAGCTGACTCAGAATCTGTAGACTCCAACACAATATCAGATTCAGAATCTGATTCAACTTCTACACTATCAACAGCTAACTCAACAATTTCAGCAAGAATTTCAGAAACTATACTAGTCCTAATGCTATTACTTCTCACTAGCCTATGGAAGGTCCTATCAATTTCTGGATCAAAAGGTGGTAAGTCCACGTGACCAGACCTTCTCATATACTAGAAAGGGCACAAATTCACGAGAAAACAACAAAAAGAACAAAAAGAGCAAAATAAGCACAAAATGGTCCAACCAAGGAAAATGACCAAAAATGAAGTATCTCAGAAAAATCTGATTTTTCTTGGAAAAATCCTTCACCAATTGGAGGCACAAAATCAAAAAACAGAACTCAAAAATAAGATCTACAAAAATCAAACCAAAAATCACAATTAATTAGAAGAATGGCTAAAATCATTGTAAAATGGAAAAAGTGGTCTAAACGTTGGAATTTAGCCGAGATAGGGCGGTGCTCCTCACGACAAAGTCGTAGGAGTTTTGCCCGAAAGGGTCGTGTTTATTGGACTACCAATTTTTCAAGTCAATCCGATTTAGTTTTTTAAGCTGATGAATAGTGACTGAAATATACTAGGAAACTTGAAAAGTTGACTTGAAAAATTTGTAATCACTTCCAATAATACCAAGCCACAAAAAATCAAACAAGAACACGATAGAACAACTAATTAACACTTCGAAATGAATTGGCTCCCCGGCAACGGCGCCAAAATTCTGGTTCACGCCACTACGATGCCAAATCGCCCAGAATTGAATTTGTGGCAATTTGCAGTATAGTGATCCCCAGGTCGTATTCACTCAAGGAGCCTCACTTCTTGATACTAATTAATCGTTCTAAACACCTAAACACCAATTAAGAGTACATAAACGTGGGGGGGGGGGTTTTGTAGCAATACTAACTAACTAAATAAAACAGAACAGCAATTAAACACTACAACAGCAGCAAAATATGCAGCAACAGCAGTAACAGCAGCAGCAGCAGAAATTGCAAGAAATTGACAGTAAAGAGACTATGTAATCAGCCACTAGGATTCATGGGAGTGTAACTATCATTACCTAACTCATTGATTCAGTTTTGTTCTCATTCCATTGTTTGGTTCTTTATGAAAATGTTTCTAGAATAACATCTAGAATTTAATGCTACTAATTACAGTCAAGAACATCTCTCTACTATAACTAGATGCATTCAGCGGAAAATCTCAACCAAACCAAGTTAAATATATCATTTAACTAGTCATTTCGCCTTCCTCACTTTCCTAATCAGTCAAGCAAGGTTATGTCTTATATATAAGTCAGTTTATGTTACAACTCAAGCTCTAATCAGAATTTGACAGCAAAATAAACATGACAGCAAAACAGAAACGAAATGAGATGAAAATGGAGAACAAAACACTTAACTTGCATTCTTAGTTCAAGCTACAACATCCCAGTGGTCTAGTGACTAATTACAATGAAAACTTAGCCCTCCATAAGAGCAAAACAGCCAATAACAGAAGCAAAAACAGAGGGGAAGAGAGAGCTGCGAATTTTTTTCTCTGTCTGGTTGCCTAAAATGAATGTATTCTTATTTCTAAAACTGATGCCCCTTCAATGCCTTAGAATATTCTACCCTAGATGCTTCCTCCATGATGTAGCAGCACTTTGACAGCAAAACATCAGTATAATTAATGTTTCTGCAGCAGAAAGTAGGCATGGCAGCAGCAGATTTAATATTTCTGCAGCAGAAAGTAGGAAACAGCAGCAGAACATAGGTATGGCAGCAGCAGAACAGCATGGAAGAATTGATATTTCAGCCTTGCTTTCTGACCTACGAAATTTAATATTCATGCCCTCAAATTCTGACTACATGGCATTCAATAAGAGTTCAAGTGGGCCCCACATCCAGCATATCCTAGTCAGCATCTGCATCATCCAAAAAGTGCCACATTAGCATCCAAATCATCATCTTTGTCCATGTCAGCATTTTTCTCTCTAAAATTAAAATTTGTAGGAATTAAATTGAGCATTTTACAATTCAAGTTCTAAAAATATAAAATTGAAACACATTCAATCCATAAATAGTTTATACCCAATAAATTCCAAAACATAATAAAATTAGAGAATTGGCAACATTGGAATAGCCATAGGACTAAGATAGGGACTAAAAAGTATATAAAAATACCCGATATCACAAGGCAATCTTTGATGGCTATGTTATCAACTTCTTTGAATTTCGGAAAATGCCAACGGGAGAAATGGGAAAACCGAGTAAAATCGGCCGCAAATCCACCGAATATTGACTTCATGGTTTTAGCATTAATGCAACGCGCTATCGGTGTGCACGCCTACCCTAGACTTCTGGCTTCCAGCTTGCAGAAATCCATAGGTTGATCGTGTAGAGGTGCGGTGAAGAGATATCTTCTTTGTCTCTTAGTCCAAATTTTTCTCTATAAAAACCTTCCCAGCGTTCTCAGTTACCACACCACAAAGAGTAATAATCTCTGAGCCTACAATCCCCCAGTATTCCTCTCGCCTCATACTCTTACGAAAATTTCTAAATTTTTCCAAATCATGGCCTCAAGGAAGTACATTGATCTCACAGTAGAGGCTAAGGAAGAAGAGCTCGACTTAAACTTAAGTCTGGGCAAATACAAGGGCAAAAGACCTTTTGAGGGGTCTCCAGAGAAGCAGAAGGAGAAGAAAATGAAGAAGATCGAGGAAGCTGAGGAGACTAGCACGGGCCATACCTCGGAGGACAAAATCGCCTGTCTAGAGCAGGAGGTGAAAAATCTGAAAAAGATGATAGGAGACCTGGAGAAGTTAACTAAACGCAATCATGCAGAAATGACTTCAAGAATAGACAGGTTCTTCTATTGGTCTACCCAGTGCTTCTGCAATCAACAACAAAGAAGTGTTGATTGTATGAATGGGATTTACACTACCCTCCGCGACATTGCTATGTCCCTTGCTCCAAGGAATGGTCGAGGGGTGATGATACAATACAACCCTCCTAATCCAAGACCACCTCGCTTTTAGATTACTCATACATGAGTAAACTTCTTCTTTTTTGCAATGTAATCCTTCAGTTTTTTTTTGTTTGTTTTTAATGCAAGTGGTTTCTTTTATTGGCTGGTACCCTAAAATAATATAGCTACACAAATTCAATCATGAATTCAGCTTATAAAATCCACCATATAAATATTTGATCCGACAGCAACGGAATCAAACAAGTAATAACCTTTCCTTTACTAAGTTCAAAAGTGTAGCCACATCTGTCTAAAACTAAAAACATAATTCCTATAAGTCTCGGAGGGAAAGGAAATGGAAACATCTTACAGGACCTTCAGTAGAGCCGTCTCTCTATAGTTGTGCCCGGGTTCACAACGATAGAGGAGGTCCCACTAAGGTTACCTTGCTCTGTAATCACTAGGAGACCTAACAACCATTGCTTTGATACCAACTTTGTCACGACCCGTTTTCTGGGCACATGACCGGCACAATGATGAATCTCTCATCACTGTAAGCCTTCCGATAAATATATCAAATTTTCTTATCTGAAAATCATAGAGATGATTTGCATGTAATAATAGATTCTCAATATAAAATACATTATTATGCTGACATACAAACCAAATGCCAAACCCCTGAACTAGATGTCCTAGATGATTACAGAGCAACATAATCTACAACAATAGAGGGGCCTACCCGATAGCGGGAAGGTGCAAAGTGATTTACTCTTCTAGCGGATATTCTTCACTAGCAACCTGATCTGAACAAAAAGGTTGTACAAACAATGTGAGCTTTTAAACTCAGTGAGCAAATCGACCTCGTAATTATTAACAACATATTTAAGATCAAACCAAATCACATTTCAAACAATTCAAACAATTCATACAATTCTAAATCAAGTTCCCAGACATTTTTCGGGTCCCGTCCACAATAAGTGGCCGTTGCCCCACGGCCCCTGCCGTATCCTCCCTTATTTCACCCCTGTCCTCAAAGGGACAAATCTGTAGTCTAACCTTATTTCACCCCGTCCTTAAAAGGACTAATATCATATTCAATATCACGTGGCTATAGTGATTTCATTCCACCCTTATTTCATCCTATGGGATCCCATAAACTTTATTTCCGTTTCTATTAAGATCAAACACAACCACATTACACAATCATAGGCAACCATATGCATCTCATTTCAGGAAAAGTTCACAACAGAATCATATTTACACATTTCAATGTATAACATGAATGCATGAATTTCATGTCACATATATATATAGAGTATACTTTTAATATATACATTAAATAAGCAAACAAGGTAAGGTAGGATCTCTCACCTCGATTCCATACGAGTATCACTTCTCTAAGTCGTTACGGACAAGAGTACACAGATAAATTTCAGTATACCGCTACAGAGATTTTCATGAAAGATTAGAGAAAATACGTTAGGATTGTTTTCGTACAGATACTGTTCATACGTACGGTTACTGTTCATATATATGGTCACTATTCATACGGTTACTATTCATACGTACGGTCACTATTCATACCAGAAATAGAGAATACAATCTGTAAAAGAGTACACCAGGTAAGTTCCCAGGAAAGAGTGGAGGGTCACACTGGACACACTTAAAAACCAGGTCTTTCCTTAGCCAGAACTTTCCTAGACATGTATTTTTCACAGTTTACATTCTATTTCGGTAATCAGAGAATCAAAATAACATATAAACAGCTAAGGACAGTTTTTCTGATGTGGAAGATCAGCCAAGGCCGCAACCACAGAGCATACTTAAGAAAATAACTTCTAAAATTTGAAAGACATAGAAAGGGCATAGTATCCTTACCTAAGCTGAAAAGGAAAGGCCCACAATCTCAGAGGCCTAGCATTGAAGTAAGAGAAACTTAAGAAGTTGAAGGTGTGAGTTTAGAAGTGAAATGAAAGCGCCTATTTATAGGAAAAGTCAAGGGTACTATTTGATACTATACGTTAATAAAATATTCAATTTACTATTTATGAAAATGACATTTCTAATAATGCAGTTACTGTGTAAATAGCGGCAACGGCTGAAAATTTTTTCTGTTATTACTATTGAAAACTTAAAGGAAAAACTATCCTTTCACCTTAAACCTTTAAGTTTCTTTTCAAATCAGTCCTTTCAATTTAGTCCCTGAGGGTATTTTTACACATAAAACGTCATTTTCTCCTACAAACTTCTTTCTAGTTTTCTCTTTTGACCAAACCACATCTAGTACTTGACATTTCGATTGCATAAATGAACAGTATTGTATACGTAAATAATATTATACGGGTGAATAGTACCGTATACTGAAATAGTAACAGTAGTTTGTAAACAAATATTTATATTTTATTTTTCTTGGGTATTACAGAATCTCTTGAATTGTGGTTTATAAAGCTATAATATAGTTATATACTATACCTGTTATATGGATAAATATTATATTGAGCTTCTGATTATTATATGAAATGCTATTGATTGTGAT
This sequence comes from Biancaea sappan, assembly GCA_037074585.1. Lineage (NCBI taxonomy): Eukaryota > Viridiplantae > Streptophyta > Magnoliopsida > Fabales > Fabaceae > Biancaea > Biancaea sappan. Next base: position 7,959,748 of record CM073492.1, on the reverse strand, counting down.
TGAGCGGGACAGTACCCCCTCTCACGGCAAGGCGAAAAACCCGGTTGACAGGGTGTCTTGACCAATGAGTGTGGAGACAACGATTCCCTCAGTAGGGATATAGCCCGGATTGGTGATAAATCAGTGAGGCGCCCTAGCTAAAAGGATGAGGTTGTGCGTCATGGCGGAAATATACATAATTGGTGAGCCGGCCTGTGTGCGCTCTCCGGGATATATTGCCATTGACGAGTACTAGTAACGTTTGTTGAATTGGATGAATTTTTATCTTCTTGTATGTAAAAGGATGATGTTGTGCGTCATGGCGGAAATATACATAATTGGTGAGCCGGCCTGTGTGCGCTCTCTGGGATATATTGCCATTGACGAGTACTAGTAACGTTTGTTGAATTGGATGAATTTTTATCTTCTGTCTATTGGTTGAGTATGAGCCTTTGGATATGCTTGCATGACTGGTAATGTATTTGAATTTTATTAACGCGAGGCCGATTCACTCATTGAGTTTAAAAGCTCACACTGTTTGTACAACCTTTTTGTTCAGATCAGGTTGCCAGCGAAGAATATCTGCTAGAGGAGTAGATCACTTTGGACCTTCCCGTTGTCGGGTAGACCCCTCTTTTGTTATAGATTATGTTGCTCTGTAATCGTGTAGGACATCTAGGTCAAGGGTTTGGTATTTGGTTTGTATGTCAGCATAATAATGTATTTTATGTTAAGGATCTATTATTATATGCAAATAATCTCTATGAATTTCAAATAAAGAAAATTTGATATATTTTCTTCAGGAATGGTTATTTTGATAATATAGAGATAATGACTAAACTCATGGGTAGAATTTATCGAAAGGCTTACAGTGATGGGATATTCATCATTGTGCCGGTCATGTGCCCAAAAAAATGGGTCGTGACAAAGTTGGTATCAGAGCAATGGTTGTTAGGTCTCCTAGTGATTACAGAGCAAGGTAATCTTAGTAGGACCTCCTCTATCGTTGTGAACCTGGGCACAATTATAGAGAGACGGCTCTACTGAAGGTCCTGTAGGATGTTTCCATTTCCTTTCCCTCCGAGACTTATCTCTTCTTAGAAATTATGTTGTCAGGTTTAATTTTAGATAGATGTGGCTACACTTTTGAACTTAGTAAAGGAAAGGTTATTACTTGTTTTGATTCCGTTGTTGTCGGATCAAAATTTTATATGGTGGATTTTATAAGCTGAATTCAGGATTGATTTTGTGTAACTATATTATTTTAGGGTACCAACCAATAAAAGAAACCACTTGCATTAAAAAAAACTGAAGGATTACATTGCAAAAAAAAAAAGAGAGAAGTTTACTCATGCATGAGTAATCTAAAAGCGAGGTGGTCTTGGATTAGGAGGGTTGTATTGTATTATCACCCCTCGACCATTCCTTGGAGCAAGAGACATAGCAATGTCGCTGAGGGTAGTATAAATTCTATTCATACAATCAACACTTCTTTGCTGTTGATTGCAGAAGCACTGGGTGGACCAATAGAAGAAACTATCTATTCTCGAAGTCATTGCCGCGTTATTACGTTTGGTTAACTTCTCCAGGTCCTCTATCATCTTCTTGAGATTCTTCACCTCCTGCTCTAAACAGGCGATTTTGTCCTCTGAGCTATAGCTTGTGCTAATCTCCTCGGCTTTCTCAATCTTCTTCATCTTCTTCTCCATTTGAATTTCTTGAGATCCCTCGAGAGGTCTTTTGCCCTTGTCCCTGCATAAACTTAAGTTTAAGTCAAGTTCTTCTTCCTTAGCCTCTACTGTGAGATCAATGTACTTCCTTGAGGCCATGATTTGGAAAAATTTAGAAATTTTTGTAAGAATATGAGGCGAGAGGAATATTAGGGGATTGTAGGCTCAGAGATTATTACTATTTGTGGTGTGGTAACTGAGAACGCTGAGAAGGTTTTTATAGAGAAAAAATTTGGACTAAGAGACAAAGAAGATATCTTTTCACCGCACCCCTACACGATCAACCTATGGATTTCTGCAAGCTGGAAGCCAGAAGTCTAGGGTAGGCGTGCACACCGATAGCGCGTTGCATTAATGCCAAAACCACGAAAGTCAGTATTCGGTGGATTTGCGGCCGATTTTACTTGGTTTTCCCATTTCTCCCGTTGACATTTTTCGAAATTCAAAGAAGTTGACGATAGAGCCATTAAAGATTGCCTTGGATGCTTTTATGATGAACTGAAATGCATTTCTCTGTTTTATTGTGTTGTTCTTAAGAGCCTTCAGTTGAGTATAATATACATAATAGATTGAATCATGTTGTAATTACATGTATGTATGTTATTCATGCATAATGAGTGAAGGCTACGATCAAGGAGAATATGTGATAATCCTACATATACTCATAGAGAATGAGAAATCAAAATGACTTGGATAGAATGAAATGTGTAGAGGATAATACATATTCATGGTTACACATACTTACATATAATGCTCTCATGGGCAAATGAAAGGCAGTGATTTCCTTACATCATGATAATGCTTAAGGCATGCGACCGTAAGCAGTTAACTTTGTTTTAAAATATAAATATTTACATATATATTATGTGTAAGTCCAGAGTAAAAACACCGATTAGAATCTAAGATACGGCCAATATGAGACTACCCGATCATAGAGTGATATCGTGATCTGAGATTACACTATAAGACAAGTATAGAGTGAGAAAATCATAGATTGAAATGGCGATTAGTCGAAAATTTTAAGAAAGGTCAAGATTAGCCGAAAATTTTTTTGAGGAAATCTTTGACTTATGTTAATTGCATTTACTATTTATCTGCATGTCCGACATTAATTGCTGGCATTGCGACGTATATGATCTGTAAACCTCCTAGCGAGCGGCGTATAGGTTGTGGTGGCTTTAGCTCCAAGGGCTTCGGGTTGTCTATAAATCTTGTACGCCCGTTACCCCACTCATCACACCAAGCAAACTTCTTTCATTACATACCTATTTCTCAATCTCCATTCCTTTCTCATTCAAAGTTATTTCTGAGATCCCTAGAGAAATGGCCGATAATAAGCCTTTCAACTTGAATTTTGAGACTGGCAATGTAGAGCTTGATTTAAATCTAAGTCTCGGAGACAAAAAAGGGAAGAGACCTGTAGACAGGTCACCAGAAATTAAGAAAAGAAAGAGGGATGTAATAGAGTTGGAGGAGGACAGTACTGCAACATCCTCAGAAAATAAGCTTGCGTTCCTGGAGCGTAAGATCGAAAATCTGGAGCGTAAGATAGAGAACCTGGAATACAAGACAGAGGACCAAAAGCGACTAATAAATCGTCTCTTTGAAAACCAAGAGAAACTGATAAATCGTCGTTTCGGGGAACTGGCTAATCGAGTTGATAGACATTCAATGTTTGCAACTCAAAATTTTCGTGACCAACAAGCAAGGTGTATTGACTGTATGAATGGAGTAACTTCTGCTCTTCGCCAAATTTCTCAGGTACTTCCTCCAGAAACTCTTTCTAGGCTACAACGATTAGCTTCCTCCTTAAGGTCTGAAGCACCTTCCTCTTCTAGACCTGGAGCACCTTTTACATTTCAAAAGCCTCCTTGTAATACCCAAGAAAAACAAAATATAAATATTTGTTTACAAACTACTGTTACTATTTCAGTATATGGTACTATTCACCAGTATAATACTATTTACGTATATGATACTGTTCATTTATACAATCGAAATGTCAAGTACTAGATGTTGTTTGGTCATAAGAGAAAACTAGAAAGAAGTTCGTAGGAGAAACTGACGTTTTATGTGTGAAAATACTCTCAGGAACTAAAGTGAAAGGACTGAATTGAAAAGAAACTTAAAGGTTTAAGGTGAAAGGATATTTTTCCCTTTTAAGTTTCCAATAGTAATAACAGAAAAATTTTCCAACGCGTGAGATGTACAGTAACTGCATTATTAGAAATGTCATTTTCATGAATAGTAAATTAAATATTTTATTAGCGCATAGTATCAAATAGTACCCTCGACTTTTGCTATAAATAGGCCCTTCCATTTCACTTCTAAACTCACACCTTCAACTTCTCTTCTTCTTTCCTTAAGTTTCTCTTACTCCAAAGCTAGGCCTCTGAGATTTTGGGCCTTTCCTTTTCAGCTTAGGTAAGGATACTATGCCCTTTCTATGTCTTTCAAATTTTAGAAGTTAATTTCTTAAGTATGCTCTATGGTTGCGGTTTTGGCCGATCTTCCACATCAGAAAAACTGTCCTTAGCTGTTTATATGTTATTTTGATTCTCTGATTACCGAAATAGAATGTAAACTATGAAGAATACATGTCTAGGAAAGTTCTGGCTAAGCAAAGACCTGGTTTTTAAGTGTGTCTAGTGTGACCCTCCACTCTTTCCTGGGAACTTACCTGGTGTACTCTTTTACAGATTGTATTCTCTATTTCTGGTATAAATAGTACCCGTACGTATGAATAGTAACCGTACATATGAATAGTATCCGTATGTAAAAATAGTATTCATACGTATGAATAGTGACCGTATGTATGAATATTATCCATATGTATAAATAGTATCCGTACGTATGAATAGTGACCGTATATATAAATAGTACCGTATGTATGAACAGTATCTGTATGAAAACAATCCTAACTTGTTTTCTCTAATCTTTCATGAAAATCTCCGTAGCGGAATACTGAAATTCATCTGTGTACTCTTGTCTGTAACGACTTAGAGAAGCGATATTCGTACGGAATCCAGGTGAGTGAAACGACCTCGTTTTAATAGAGTTTTAGCATTACTGGTGATAAAAAGTATGTCGTAGGACACTCCTAAGATTTATAGGGGAAAATTGGATTCAGAATGGTGAATATAATGAGATAATTAATCCAGAAGTATGGATAAGAAAAAGCAAGTATCTCATGATGATGTGAAGATTGAATCTCTTGAATTGTGGTTTATAAAGCTATAATATAGTTATATACTATACCTGTTATATGGATAAATATTATATTGAGCTTCTGATTATGATATGAAATGCTATTGATTGTGATTGAGCGGGACAGTACCCCCTCTCACGGCAAGGCGAAAAACCCGGTTGACAGGGTGTCTTGACCAATGAGTGTGGAGACAACGATTCCCTCAGTAGGGATATAGCCCGGATTGGTGATAAATCCGTGAGGCGCCCTAGCTAAGAGGATGAGGTTGTGCGTCATGGCGGAAATATACATAATTGGTGAGCCGGCCTGTGTGCGCTCTCCGGGATATATTGCCATTGACGAGTACTAGTAACGTTTGTTGAATTGGATGAATTTTTATCTTCTTGTATGTAAAAGGATGATGTTGTGCGTCATGGCGAAAATATACATAATTGGTGAGCCGGCCTGTGTGCGCTCTCTGGGATATATTGCCATTGACGAGTACTAGTAACGTTTGTTGAATTGGATGAATTTTTATCTTCTGTTTATTGGTTGAGTATGAGCCTTTGGATATGCTTGCATGACTGGTAATGTATTTGAATTTTATTAACGCGAGGCCGATTCACTCATTGAGTTTAAAAGCTCACACTGTTTGTACAACCTTTTTGTTCAGATCAGGTTGCCAGCGAAGAATATCTGCTAGAGGAGTAGATCACTTTGGACCTTCCCGTTGTCGGGTAGACCCCTCTTTTGTTATAGATTATGTTGCTCTGTAATCGTTTAGGACATATAGGTCAGGGGTTTGGTATTTGGTTTGTATGTCAGCATAATAATGTATTTTATGTTAAGGATCTATTATTATATGCAAATAATCTCTATGAATTTCAAATAAAGAAAATTTGATATATTTTCTTCAGGAATGGTTATTTTGATAATATAGAGATAATGACTAAACTCATGGGTAGAATTTATCGAAAGGTTTACAGTGATGGGATATTCATCATTGTGCCGGTCATGTGCCCAAAAAAATGGGTCGTGACATTTTTAATACATAATTAAATAGACTTTTTAATCAAAATATTCAAAGTATGGAAATTTTTATATTTAAGAAAAGAAATATAAGAGTTAAATAACCTTTCATTCTCCCACTTGTATTTTGAGTTATCCTCTTTACATATTAAACTTAAGTTTATATCACGCTTGTAATAATATATGGTTTGGAGACCATTCAAAGTCTCAAAGCCATCAATAATATTATAGATATAATAGTGACATGCTAAATTGTTCTTCACATATAGGTTAAAAGCTTGTCATTGTGTATTTTCTAAGTCGTAACTCATGGAATTAGATATTGTAATTTTAGGAACAAAATTAAAAAAAAAATTTCATTATTTCTTTATATTTTTATTTTTTATTTAATCCTACCATTGAATTTGTGTTAATATTTTACTATAATTTAATAAAATAGTTGACTGTATTATATTAACATTTTACACGTGTATTATTCAAACTAGAGCATCTAAATTATTTAATATGAGTTGCATCACATATTGTATATATGAGTTATTTTTAATTTATTATAAAATTAAAAAAATTAACAATAAGTATTAAATTAAAAATTTATAAAATTATGAAAACTCAATTATACATTTTTAAATGATCAAATCTAGACTAATTTACAGAGATTAAACAATAATTTAATCATAAGATATAGAAAAATAATAATAGTAATAAAAGGCAGATTGGGTTGGGCATTTGACCCACGAAAATCCACGACCGCCACGAAATCCAATATCTCTCTCTCTCCTCTCTCTCCTCTCTCTCCATTCTCCTTCTATCAAAATCATAGGTATGTATTTCACTATTTTGTTTGTCCGTTCCGCTCTTCTCTAACAAGATTTTGAGTGATGTCTTATACGGTTTAACGGTGGTTTTTCCGGATTGCAGTGGCAGCCCAATGAATAAACTGATTTAGTCCCTCTTGCCTACTCTCGCAACTTGGGGTTCCTCGACAAATCAATTCCAAGGTTTGTGAATTGTGATAACGCTCCATAAATCTATCATTTTACGCTTTTCGTTCGTCCTGGTTCACATGATCATCGGAGTCTGGAAACGAAAATATCGGTGCAAAATATTTGTTTTTCTCATGATAATGAACTTTAGCCGTGTTTTTCACACCCTATTGTAAATTGAATAGCTGATCTTTGTGTTTATTACTTATTTTCGTTTCTTCACCCCCTCTTTTTTTTCTCAGAGAGGGCTTGAGTTTGAGGAGTCTGAGTGGTGTATGTTTAGGGTTAATTAGGATTTTGAACTTGGAAATTTTTTGAAATCATGGACAAGTTCAATCTAGCTCAATTGGGTGAGAAGCTGAAGACAGGCGGGGCTCAAATGGGTCGAATTGTTAGTGACAAAATGAAGGAAATTTTGCAAACCCCAACTCCTGAATCAAAGATGGTTGATGAGGCAACACTGGAGATCTTAGAGGAGCCCAATTGGGGTCTGAATTTGAGAATATGTGCAATGATCAATAGCGGAGAGTTTAACGGAACCGAGATTGTCAGGACCATAAAGAAGAAGATTTCAAATAAGAACTTCGTGACCCAGGGGCTCAGTCTTGACCTGTTGGAGGCTTGTACTATGAATTGTGAGAAGGTGTTTTCTGAAGTGGCATCAGAGAAGGTGCTTGAAGATATGACTCGAATGATTGAAAATCCGCAAACAGATCATCGGATTAAAAGAAGGGCTTTGCAGTTAATCAGGGCTTGGGGAGAGTCAGAGGATCTTGCCTATCTACCAGTTTTTCGTCAAACCTATATGGTTAGCCTATTTGCTTGACGTGTTATGATTATGCCTAGATACTTGTTGATCTGTCTTTTTTCTCATTATTTTTATATTGTTATTATATTCTTAACTGATGGGATTTCTTGTATTCACTCTCTTTGATCTATTTTCTTTTGGACCTTCTGGTCGAACTTGTTTATTAATAATTTGATTGTGGACTATAGCCTCTTCATGAACTTATTTTATAGCGAGACATGGGCCGATCCAGGATTGCTACACATGTTTTAAGCTAATCAAGTTCCGAGCTTGATCTACATTATGTACATAACCCACAATTTTTTTTTTTGGGGGGGGGGGGGGGGGGAGGAAGAAGTAGTTTCTTAGGCCTTATCACCTTTGTTCTTAGAACTAACATGGAAGTGTGCTAAAATTAGTTTACTTCAATTTAGTTATTTATCTGGATAAAGATTTCATTGAAATTCTTAATGTTTGCTTCTAAATTAAGCGACTGTTGAAGGCAAATGAATAGTTCAAAGTAATACCCTTGGCTTTTATTTGTCCTTTGAGAAGCAACTTTGTTATGGTTTTATTACCTTTTTTATTTTTCCTGTAATGAATAGTTTGCAGCCGTTGTTGCTTACTGTTATATAACCTCAATCAGATCAGCCCTACCCTGGTAACCCTGAGTATTTTCTTCTAAGGAGTGCATACAGCATAGTACTCCACTTTGTCCCTTGGTTTCAACTCCATCTAACCGATAAAGTACAGTGTTTTCTGTGTCAAGTGTTGAATTTTACATCCTACATGATTGATGGCAGAGTTTGAAAGGAAGAGATGGGTCTCTGGACATAGATGGAGGAAATTCAGCGAATGTGCCATATCCCTTGGAGTCATATATGCACGAAGATCCATCAGATCCTCCTGAAAGTTACCCTATTCCTGATACAGGAGTGCATGAGATGAATGGCTCTGCTTTTTCTTCTACTCACCGAGGCCTATCAGTTGAAGAAAAGAAGGAGCATCTTGTCATTGCTCGAAACAGTTTCGAATTACTCTCTACCATATTAAATTCTGAGGCAGACCCAAAACTGTTGAAGGTAAATATTCTGAAGTAAAAAGAAAGAAACTTTCTTTGAATAATAAACTTGATTTTGTTCACAGCTTCATGCATGTTTTTCCTGAGTACCGGTCTCTACTCTCTGCAGAAGCTTCTATAAACATACGCATATTATGTAAATGCCCTAGTAGTGTTCTAAGAGTGGGAAGAGGGTGTAATTCATATTACTTATGGGGTCTTTTGTTTGTAGATTTTGAAGATTGAAATTATAGGAAACAAGATACATGATTTTCAATGCAAGAGTATTATTTAAATGCAGATAGTTTGTAAGAGGAAAAAGTCTAATTGATAATGATGCTGGTGGACCCTACCTAGTAGGATAAGGCTGTTGTTGTTGATAATGATGTTGGTGCTGGTGTTTTTTAGATTTGGGAATTACATTAATGGATGGTCATGAAACTATTTTTCTTTCCTTTTTTTCATGTAATCCAGTTACAACTGTCCAATCTCTGGTAATTCCTGTATCTCTACATAGATAGAGTAATTGTTCACTGATAGAATGACCAAATTCCTTGCACGGTTGCAGGAAGATGTAACCTTGAGCTTGTTGGAGAAGTGCAAGCAGTCACTGTCTGTCATCAAAGGGATTGTGGAAAGCACCACTGATGAAGAAGAAACACTTTTTGAGGCTTTGTACCTTAATGATGAGCTACAACAGGTAGTTTCCAAGTATGAGGAGTTGGAAGCTGCTCAAAATTCTGTAGCACAACCGCCTGTAAATGGTGATACTGCCAAGAATGATGCAGAAGCTATCCAAAATCCCTTTGAATTGCGTGAAAGCTTTGACAGCGATGAATCCAGAGAGTCAGAATCTAGTGAGGGATTTCAAAGGAAGCAGCCCAAAAAGTTTGAAACTCATGAAGCCAATTCAAATGCTGGTGTTAATGGTCACAGTGAGGCCGCAATAGTGGCTCCCTCAAAAGAGAGCGATGCTGAATCGATCTGCAAGAAAAATGCTGAATGAGGAAAGAGCAAGTTGGCATATGTCTTCCGGCATTATATTTTATGTTGTTCGATATCTTAGTAATAACGTATACGTAATAACGTATACTACTTTCTCTGCTGGTGATCGTATTGACAGAATAGGTAATTGGTAGGAGTTTCATCCTGGAGGCTGTGATATATTTTATGTCCAACACTGTTCGTACTAGTTTCTTGTGGCTTGGTTTGTCTTTAGTCTCTAATTATGCATCCCCTCGTCTCAAACTATGACATTAGATGAGAAGTTTAATGCTAGGAGTTACGTTAGGTGTATTGTCCTCTTTCAGAATCATTATTCACATGTCATGCTAATTTTTCAATCAGTTTTTGAATAATGCACTTTTTAATTTTAGAATGATCACCACTTGAGTTTAGAAAAATTACCCTTCTAATTAACACTGGCAGAGAAATGTAAAATGTTCTTTTGATGTGGATTTTCTTGCCACTCTCTATTTCGTAGTTCCTATCCACTTTATTTCTCCTTAATTAGCTGAGAATCTGGAATTTGGAGGTTGAGGAAATCTCATTTTTGTGCTAAATTCTCTATCTATCAACAACTCAAGATTGAAACCATGTTTATGAGATTAAATATGTTGGTTAAGGTACATGAAGAAGAGGACAAAAACACTGTTAGATTATAGAAAGGATATTTTAGTAATTTTATATAATTAAAAATTTTAAATTTCAATGATAAGGAACTTATTGCAATTGGCTTATAGATCAAAGGTAATAAGAAAGTGCCAAAATCTTGGAGGAAGACAAGAAAACGGTTTTAAAATGTGTTCCAAATTCACAAGCTTTATTCCATTCGACAAATGTCAGAGACACAAGAAGATATCAACAATGACAATCTTCCATGGACAGCGTTTCTTTTGAATTCTTTTTGGTTGACATAGAAATCAGCTAAGCGCCAAAAAAAAAAATCTCAGAAACTTATTTCTTTGTCAATGAATATATGACATATTGATTAAATTATATAAATATATGTACATATTCTACGATTTTTTTTTTCTTCTCTTAAATTTCGGAACATAAACAAATACTAAGAATGTTATCTTTTTTTGTGTCTTTTGTGCTCAGAGGACGTGAGAATTTCTTCGCCGACTACGCAATTTGATGACCACAATAATCATCGGAGGAGCAATCGCTAACATTCATATTTCAATCGTACTGTTTGCACACGGAATATAATAGATGTGTTCGAAAATCTTGATTAGTGTGTTATTTCTTTTCTGATATAAATATAAATATTTCTTTTTTCAAGTCTCCTATCTCCTTTGTGATATATATATATATATATAAGGGTGTCACTTGTCCATACGCAGAAGAAATAAGAACTTTTCTCAGTTTAACATTATTTTAAAACTTGGTTCGATAATTTAAAAATTTACGATAGGAGATGTTTTATGATTGTGTGCATCCTGAAACACAGTCAAACGTCCAAAAATGTGATCTTTTGAAAAATTGAGATGTCTACGTCATCGCTGCTAATAAATTAGTATAATGCACCCAAAAAAAATCAATTTTATTTTTTAATTAAAAAATGGTTTTAGTTGTTGCCAACAATGTCCAAGACTGTTAAAGAAATAAAACGAAAACCCAAATTCTGATCATCATCCTATAGATGCCACCACACATAATCACCCCACCGACTCCAAATTTGGCGCTAGTCAACCAACGGTTGACAATCCTCCAATGTATGGCCATTGCCTTCATTCACGAAAACTCCAACCTTTCTCTTCTTCTTTACGCCTTCTATTCTTTCCGACTCCTTCCTTTCAGTTTTCCGGCAATTCTTCGCAGCCGGAATTCTGATTCACCGGCCAAAAGCAGTTGCCATGAATGACACCGATGAGGAAATTGAAACCGGGAACGAGACCCAGACCGGTGTTGTAAACCAGGTTTGTTTCATCAAAGATGAGAAAAACACAGATGCCACTGATCGGGATAGATCCCAGGAAGACATTGATTCCGAGCTCGACGACGTCGATGTCAGCACGCAGGCGGATGGGAATCAGAGCCTTGTCGAAATCAAGCTCAAGGCCAAGAAAGCATTGTTGGAATTTCGGTGCAAGGTGGAAGATTCGATTCTTGGGAATTATTTCCTGGGTGAAGCAGACAGGAAAATGTCACCTGTAGATAAAGCAATAGCGACGGAAGAGCTGAGGGAAATTACTCTCTGGGGTATACCGTTGTTACCCAGCAAGGCTCACGAAGGCACTGATTGGGTTCTGTTGAAATTCTTGAAAGCCAAAGACTTCAACGTGGCGGATGCCTTCTACATGCTTCAGAGGACCATGATATGGCGAAAGGAGAACAGAATTGAGGGGATCCTCGAGGAAGAATTTGAGTCTGAATATGGAAATTCTATGTATGTGAATAGCAGGGACAGAGAGGGTCGTCCTGTGTGTTACAACATTTATGGGGTTTTCAAGAACAAGGAGCTGTACAAGAAAGCCTTTGGGACAGAAGAGAGGCGAAACAATTACTTGAGGTGGAGGATCCAATTCATGGAAAAGGCTATAAAGAATCTCAACTTCAGAGAAGGAGGGGTGGATTCTTTGGTTCAGATTATTGATTTGAATAACGCGCCCAAGAACGGAATTAGGGACCTCAATTCAGTCAGCAAGACTATTATGTCTCTGTTTCAGAGCTATTATCCTGAGATCATTTGGAAAAATGTTGGTCTAATTAAAGCAATTATTGATAAGCTTTTTTTTTTTTTTTTGGGTCTTTGAAAGCTAACCGAGATTGAAATTTTATGTCTCTGGGTATTCATTTGCAGATCGTAGTAAATGCTCCGTTTTGGTTCTACACCTCCCAAGTGCTATTTTCAAAGTTCACGAATCAGAAAAATGAAAAGAAGTTCATTTTGGCCAGATCACCAAGAGCGGCGCACACACTCCTCAAGTGAGAATACTTGTGTTCTTTCTCGTCTCATCTTACTTATTGCTAATTAACATTGCCATCCTAATTAATTCACTTCAGGTTCATAGCCCCAGAAGGTCTTCCAGTTGAATACGGCGGTCTCAAGAGGGAAAACGACGAAGACTTCTCCACTGCTGATAAAGCCTTAGAGCATAAAATCAAAGGAAGCACAGTTTCCACAATTGAAATTCCAGTGACCCAGGTGGGCTCAATATATATATATATGATCGATGTTCATAATAATTAAAACTCCAATGCTTTAATTCAATTTTTATTTTTGGTTTTGGTGGGTTGTAGCCTGGAGTAACAGTAACATGGGACGTTACCGTGGTGGGATGGGAAGTGTCGTACAAGGAACAGTTCATCCCAGAGGACGAAGGGTCATACACCATATTGCTGCAGAACCAGAAGAAAATTGGAGATAGTGTTAGGAATTCCTTTTACATAAACGAACCTGGGAAGATAGTGATTTCAGTGGGAAATGGGACCTTCAAGAAGAAGAGACTGTTCTATAGGTCTAAGGCCATGGCCACCGTTCCCATGTTTCTCGTTGTCAAGTAACACACATGGCTTCCACTGAATTTGAGGCTCAAAATTGTACATTCTTCCAAGTGGATCACACGCAAGCCAATCTTGCATGTGTTTAACGTTCTTTCCTACGTCCAAAGGCATCAATGAAAATAGAAATCGTATATGATAGTGGCTAGTTCTTCCTTTTCATTTTGCTTTTGAGTCTCGTTTCTTGTATTAGTTGCATTAGGGAACCCCCCCCCCCCTTTTTTTTTTGGTGTTCCGTTTGCCTTTCACGTTATCAGAAAATATTCAATACCAGATTTGTGTTTGATTATCATAATGGACTCCAAATTTTGTGTTTGCTAAGAAATATGGTTAGGCTACTCTGTTTCTGAGATCACATCGTCACATGCTATCAATGACCCACGCCTTCAGGAAAGAAAAAAGAACAGCAGAACATCGTGAAGTGCATTGCGTTTTGATTTCTCTAGGTGATGTCATTTGGGGAATAATTTAAGTAAACAAAATGGTTTTTGGAAAATAATATCGGCATATTCTAATTAAGTTGAAAGTCGTACATTGGTTAATTAAAATTGCGAATGTTCTTTATATGCGTAAAAATTCGATATTCAAATTTAACATTTCTTAATTATGGATTATCCAAATTTCTTATTTCACGATTTAAGCTTCGTTTATTTTATAAGAAAACTAAAACTATTTTAAATTCTCTTTTAGATTTCATATATAAAAGAATTCTCAATTGTTTATGTCATTAGAATTAAAGCCTTCTTTTGTTTGGATTATATTAAAAAAAAAGAAGAAATGATAAGCAGTAGTTACAGTGATATGATGCAAATTAATAACGATGGCAGCGTAACAAAAAGTCAAAAACAATAATTGATATACTAAATCGTATATTAGTGAACAGATCCTGGGCATAGGATTCATGGCTGAACTGTTGGATTTGTTTGGTTTAACAAATTTTATTTATTTAATATTTTTTATTTTTTTACAAATTTTTTTTAAATATTAATTAATTTAATGATGATTATAAGTATAAAAATATATATAAAATGATAATTTTAATTTTATAAAAAAATAAAAAATAATATATAAATAGAGACTGTTAGATCTTGATCTAATAGTCCCCATCCCATGTACACATGAAAGGATTCTAGATTATGGATTAAGCTTTTTACAAGAAAAGAAATTCAGATTTAATTTTAAGCACAATTTACTCCTAAAATCTCTCTTTGGCCTGAGCTTAAACCGGATAAGAAATAAATAAAATGATTCAGAAAGCTGAAACTCAAGCAATACTTATTTCAAAATTTTTTTATTAAATTCGAGTTTAGCTCGAATATAAATAATTAGAGATAATAAAAGGTCCAAGCTTGACCCAAAATACTCTCTCAGCACTCTAGTATGCCTTGGAGACTATGCATTCTCCTTGCTAGCTTGTGCTTGAGTGAATATCAGCTAGTCATCACTCATCAGCAAAGAATGTGTGGGTAATAGTTGGACGCAAGTTTCTTCATGTGTTTTATTATAGTTGTTGGTTGTTGCATCTAACAACTATGATTTTATTTTTATATTTTTTGTTTTATTTTTTTAAATTGTATTGATCGTTGGATCATTAAATCTAATAATTAATATAATTTTTTTAAAAAATTATAAAAAAAATATTACGCATCCAACCATTATGATGCGATCTAAAACCTCTAAGTATAGAGAGAAGTCGGTTCTATAAGAGTAGGGGGCAATTCTTGTGAGTTTAATGGCCAAGAGAGATTGTTCTCATTAGTATTATTGAACGTCGTAAAAAAGCTTTAATAGCCATAATAAAGTGGATATTGCACTCAACAGTTATGATTTCTCTTACGTTTTTTTGTTTTAAGTTGTATTGGTTATTGGATCATCAAATCTAACAATTAGTATAATTTTTTAAAAAAATATAAAAAAAATGTTGTGTATGTAATGCAATATAAAGCCTCTAGACACATAATAGAATCTAATTCTATAATAGTGAGGGGGCATTTTTTGTAAATTTAATGGCCCGGAGAGAATTGTTCTCATTAACATTATTGAACATCATAAAAAAACTTTAATAGCCCTAATAAAGTGATAAGGAAAGAGAGTGTCTCCTTGCCTTAACTCTCTTCGTGGGAGAAAAAAAAAAAACATTTTCAAGAGTACCATTGACCTGAAGCTTGTAATTAATTTTGGTGACATAGTATATAATAAGAATAAGATCCACTCGTCTTTGGCAAAACCAAAAGTGCTTAGGACTCGAGTAAGAAAAGACCATTCAAGCATGTCAAAAGCCTTTGTTCATGTCAAGCTTTAAGACTATCGTCTATAGATTTCTGTCTTTCCATTTTTGTTTCATCAAATTAAAAACTTTTTCAACAATATTAATATTGTGTTGGATGAGTCTGCCCCCAACAAATGCACTCTGATTATGTGATATAATCTCATCTAGGTAACCTTCCATTCTTTCCACCATAACCTTGGGAATGACTTTGTATAGGAAGTTACTATAGAGGATGGTCTGAAAGTGCGTTTGAAAGTTTTTTTGAATCTCTTCCTGCTCTGTTACCCAACTGCCCGAGCTATGCTTAATATGGTCAATCAAATTTCTCTCAGGTGACAAAATTGTGAGTTTTTATCACCACACTTTAACCATTTTACAGGAGCACGCTGATATCAATAATTCTCCTCCTGAACCCAAAGCTTATTTAAAAGCTGTTATTTTTGCTTAATAACATTTACTGACTCTGCAGTAAGAGGCCCTTCCTTGAGGTCAGCTATATCAAACTTTATTTCCTTCATCTGCCTATGAAAGGCCGATTTACTCCAGCCCCGAAGATGGTTACAAACATGCTTCAATTTGTTTCCAACATGGCCTGAGGTAACATCACCGTTAACCTAAGCCCAGGCTTCTTCTAGCACTTCTCTGTATTCATCATGTTCTGCCCAATAGTTTTCATCTTGAAACAGTTCTCTTTTTGTGTTTTGCAGGAACAAGATTGATCAAAATAGGGTTGTGGTCAGATCCAATGGCTAGTAAGGCTGTAGCAGAGAAATTAGCATTCATAACAAGAAAAAGTTTAAATTATGAAGAACTTGTATGACTTTTTCCAGATTTTCAGACACGGGGCAGCAAAAAGAATACATGTATCTCTCGTCACTGCTTTCTTTTGAAAAGAACAAAATATTTTTAGCCTATGCCTTTTTTTAATATTCTGAATGGTGTTCAGAATCTTATAATATGTATGTATGAGTATATATACTAGACTAAAGATCCTATCTTATTTATAGCAAATTGTAATAATTTTTACTATCAGAATAACTAAAGTACCTATAACAGACTCATTTAAAAACTTATAACCGACTTATTCAATATTTTAAATAGAATAATATTCTTCTGTTATTATCCCATATACTTATTGTCTGGTAAATGTTATTTTTATTAGAGAGTCAGAATTAATTAACTAATTTGAAACGGTAACTAACAAAACTCTGTCAATCTTTTCTTTTACACAGTCATCGCCTCTATTATTGCACCAAGTAAGTTGACACTCTTGAGAGTGGCGTCAATTAAATTGCTGGATTTAAGGAAATTTTTAAATAGATGAATGTGATTCAGATTGTGACCCCGCACCCCATCTTTTTCTAAGTGATGAAGAATTTGATTGAAATCATTTCCGTTAGTGGTTAGTGAGACTTAACCACTTTCATAATTCTCAAAAGTCAAGGAGAGAGTCCACGTCGGTGTGATATTGGGCTTGAGTCCGGGCATTGACCCTGCTTACATTAGTCTATATTTATAGTGAATTATGATAGCAATGTTAGGTCACTGTATATAGAAGTTGTAAGTTTAAGAAAAAAATAGTAATTTGAGACATCAGTACGAACTAAATTAAAAGATACCCTATTCATCAGAAAATAAATTAAAAACATAATTTTACAAGTGACCAAAATAAAAAACACTAGATCTCTTAATAATTAAAATAATTTTTTAGTCTTAAAAAAATTTTACGGGTCAGGATTCCCAAAATGCTAAAAAGAAATATATACATGTGTGTGTGTGAGACTGCATCGGGTTCAGATCTTTTGTTTGAAATTTTTATGCTTGGAATTTTAGCAACAGTTTTAACTGTTGCTAAAACTTTCAACAACAAAAAATTGTTGCTGAAAGTTTTAGTAACAATTAAACCGTTGCTAAAACTCCAGCATCCCTTTACTGTTTTTTTTTTCCAAGCAGAGGATCCACACACACACGACTGCATCATAGCTACATGCACACGGTGCTTTTGCAAGTTGAGACGTAGACTACAAAAGCTTGAACATATAACTTTGATAGAGAAGGGTAAATAAACAACTATGTACAGTATCAGCAAATGGTCGCCATAACATTCCATCCCATGGAATAAGTGAAAACGATTTTACCTGGTATTGAAAGAGTTGGATAAACATAAAAGTGAAAAGGAGGGAGGGACAAAAACAAAAGACAAGAAAGTGAGAAAACCATGGAAGGATGAATGGTGAAGAATGTCACAGATGCATCACAAATTAAACAAACAATATGGCAACTCTTTGCTCCATTATGAGAACTTTATGAGGTGTAACTCATTAGGGTTCCATAGGCATGCATGGTGAAGAATGTCCCACCCTTCTTTGACGTGTCCCTCACCCACCGGTACCCTCCTCTCTCCCTTATAAATCTCACCCCTCCGCTCCTCCGCTTCACAACACAAACACCAACAGTACTTATAACCCACAATGGCTAAGCTCTCTCTTACCCTTTCGTTCTGCTTTCTGCTTCTGCGAAGCTGCCCCGCTTTACACTCCCACCAACCTCAGCAAAATGAGTGCCAGTTCGACCAGCTTGAGTCCCTCAAACCCGACGACTTAATTAAGTCCGAGGGTGGTCAGATTGAGACCTGGAACCCCAACCACAAGCAGTTCCGCTGCTCCGGCGTCGCTCTCTCTCGCTGCACCTTGGAACCCAACGCCCTTCGCTTGCCTTCCTACTCCAATGCTCCCCAACTCTTCTTCGTCCGAAGGGGTAATTAATTAAATATATATATATAATGAATTGCGTGTTTTAATATATTATGTATGTATGAATTTGACACTTGTTTATTTATTTAATTTGGTTAATACTTAATACTTCTACTGCAGGTAATGGACAGATTGGGATAGTGTTTCCCGGGTGTGCTGAGACATTTGAGGAGCCGCAAGAGTCAGAGTCACAATCTGCAAAGAGCAAGTCTCAAGACCGTCACCAAAAGATTCGCCAGTTCAGAGAAGGTGATGTAATCGCCATGCCGTCTGGTACTGCCTTCTGGATCTACAACAATGGGGAAACAACCGTTGAAGTCGTTTCTATCATTTACACAGCCAGCCGCCACAACAAACTTGATGAGCTCCCCAGAGTACGCAGACACTCAAACCCCCAACTCTCTCTTAGATTTGCGTATTATAACAGTATAACAAATTAATAGAACCAAAAGTACCTTTAATTTTAACTTTTTTTTTTTGGGTGTTTGGAAATATATATGGATGACAGAGATTCTATCTGGCTGGGAACCAGCACCAGGAGTTTTTGCAATATCAGGAAGAGCAACAGCAGCAAGGTGGTGGTGGTCAAGGTCAAAGCCAAGGGCAGCAACAGCAACAGGGTCGCCAGAGCAGACCAGAAGTACGAGAACGAGAACGAGAACAGGAACAGGAAGGCAACGCCAACAACGTATTCAGTGGGTTCGGTGTGGATTTCCTGGCACAAGCCTTCAATGTGGACAAGGAGGCAGCAAGGAGCCTTCAGGGACACCAAAAACAGAGCCAGGGAAGCATCGTCAGAGTAAAAGGTGATCTCAGCATCATCACCCCACCCCTCAGGACTCGGAGCCAAAGCGACAACGCCTTGGAGGAGACATTGTGCACCATGAGGCTCCACCAGAACATCGGAAAATCCACTTCCCCTGATATCTACAACCCTCAAGCCGGCAGCCTCCGAACCGTCAACAGCATCGACCTCCCTGTCCTCAAGTGGCTCGGCCTCAGTGCCGAGTTTGGATCCCTTCACAGAGTAACTAACTAATCCCATTAATTCTATAAAATTAAAAATATTTGAATTTGGTAAGTAATTGTGTAATGATGATGATGAAACGGCGTGGTGCAGGATGCTCTGTTCGTGCCACACTACAACTTGAACGCGAACAGCATAATATACGCATTGCAGGGGAGGGCGAGGGTACAGATAGTGGATTGCCGCGGAACGAGAGTGTTCGACGGGGAGATGGAGGAGGGGCAGGCGCTAACGGTGCCGCAGAATTATGCGGTGGCGGCGAGGTCGCAGAGCGAGCACTTCTTGTATGTGACATTTAAGACGAACGAGAAAGCGATGATGGCGACGCTGGCGGGGAGGACGTCGGTGATAAGGGCGTGGCCGGTGGATGTGGTGGCGCAGTCGTACCAGATAAAGACGGAGCAGGCCAGGCAGGTGAAGTACAACAACATCTTCAGCTTCTTGGTTCCGCCGCAACAGTCTCGCGCCGAGATGAGGGCTGCGGTTTAGGAGGGGACAAGACTAGTGTTAAAAACTCAAGCTGCAACGAAATAAAACCATAGGCCTACGGGCTGCAGCGAATCTTTTTCCCATATTAAGGCTTTTGTAGATTTTAATTACCCATCCGAGTCAATGAACCGTTTTTTTTTTTTTGCGGCAAGTGCTTAAATAAAAATGGGCAATTTCCTTCAGGGAAGCAGATCCAGTTGGGACTAAAATGAAAACTAAATAAAAAATTTGGGGTCAAAATATAATTTTATAAAATATGGGGCTTAAACTACAATTTTAACAAGTAAAATTTGTAATATTTTCAAATGACCCATCTCTATTTTTGGACTGTGTTGGCTTTTTTTTTTTTCATTTACATAGGGATTAAAATGAAAATAAAATAGCACCTATCACAATTAAATACAATCTTTTGGTCAAAAGCCAATATAGAGAGTTATAGAGAAGAGAAAGTGATAGAGTTGAGAGTGAGAGCTAGAGTGAAAACAGATAGTTACACAGAGAAAGAGAGGGCGTAAAGAGAAGGAAAGAGAAGAAAAGAAAATGAGAGAAAGGAAGAAGAAAGAAGAAAGAGTCAAATAATCGACCTCTGGAACTCAAATAGTCCAAAATAAGGTGAGTCATTTGAAAAAGTTATAATTTTTAACTTGTTAAAATTACAAATTTAAGCTCCATATTTTTTAAAATTACATTTTGATCCAAAATTTTTTATCTAATTTCCATTTTAGTCCTAATTGAGGCTCCATTCTTTTATGAATAGGGGCATATCCGCTTCCCAATTTCAGTGCTTTTTCTTCTAACACTCACCTACTTCTCACTTTGCTCCAAGGTGTTTTACGGTTAAATCTATAAAAAGTTCAACTCTCAATAGATTTAGTATTTTTATTTTAGATCATCTTAAGATTTATGTATGATAATAAAAAAAATAATTTATACAAATTTCAAAATGATTCAATTGTAAAAACATTCCTCATCTAAAGAGGTTAAGTTTTCTGTAGGCTAACATTTTTTTCTTTATATATGCCCAAATTTCGAAAAATAAGAATCCCTCTCATTTTCTTTTCACTCTGGAAGCCAAAGCAATATGTTTTAAACTAATTAAAGAATACACCGTAACAAATATTAATATATATGTGTACATATGTAACCCAATCTCCATACAAGATTCTATATGAATGCTATGGTAAGAATTAGAAAAGCCAAAGTAAGAAAATTGGATGATATGCATGATAGCATTGTTCCACACATCAATATGTGCGGCCCTAAAGTCTAAAGGGATCAAATACCAAATTATTTGAAAGAATTTTCTATGCTAATAAACTAATAATCTTAGAATATTCCTGTAAAAGAAAAATTATACTCGTAGTTCATTTCAAATTTTGTCTCCCATCCTCTATGATATAATTAATTTAATCAACTAATTTTTAACCAAACAAAAAAGAACCCAAACGTTTTATATGAAAATATTTTTTAAAAAAATCAAATTTTGCCAATCTAACCAAAATTCCAGGAAATTTTCCTTTTCAGAAAAATATAAATTTGTACCCCTCCTAGATGATACTATGTTATTTATCCAAGAGATTTAAGAAGTCAAACTCTCTATCAATCATCGGATTATTTGAAAATTTATGTGCAAAATAACTTTAAAAATTGTATAATATTTTTATTTAAAAATATAATAAGGATTGATAAAATCTTACTTAAATATTATCCCACAAAAAATTGTTGCATCAAAATAAACTTGTTGCACTAATAATTTATAAAGTACAGATGTATTTATAAAGTCAAGAAACTTCAACGCACTTACTAATTTAATATATATATATATAAAAGTGTTTAGTACACTAAACTCTTATTGCTGTCACTCTCCTTGACACTACCAACTTGGAGAACAAGCTTGACCGAACCCCTAGAGTAATTAAGCTAACTTGCATCAAATATTTAACGATTCCTAATCTCTCTTGTGTGCAAGAGTGGATCTGCACGCTCGCTTCATTTAGATCAAAGGTTTATTATTATTATTATTATTATTATTATTATTACATAATTTTGTTCATTGGATTATTGAATTAAATGGTGGCAGAGATTCTATCGTGCTGGAACCCCAGAAGAAGAGCACCCAGAGTCAAGAAGCACGACGTCGCCAGAATATTCCTTGGCCAATAATCAAGCGGAAGCAGAAACAACAGGAGCAAGAAGGTAACATACTTAGCGGATTTGACACAGAGTTCGTGACACAAGCTTTCAACGTAGATGAGGAAACGGCAAGGGCGATCCAATCTCCAAAGCATCAGAGAGACCAAATTATAAATGTCCAAGGAGGTCTTAGCATTGCCAGTCCTTTTTCGCAAGAAGGAGAATCGGGAGAGGAGGAGGAGCAGAAAGGACAACCTGAACAGAGTGAAGGACGTCGTCCAAGACCATGGGGACTGAAAGAAGAAGAGGAAGAGGAGAAGGAGCAGAGAGGACAGAGTGAACAACATGGTAAAGGAAAGAAGAGTAAGGGGCGAGAAGAGAAGAAGTAGGAACAAGGTCAAGGGCACTGTGACAATGCGTTGGGGGAAACTGTTTTCAGGTTGAAGCTTCACTGGAACATTGGCAAACCTGAACGCGCTGATCTATGCAACCCTAGAGCCGGTCGAATCAGCACCATCAACAGCCTGGACCTCCCAATCCTCTGATTGCTTAGATTGAGTGCGAAATGGGTTGTCCTTTATAGAGTAAGTGGGTTTTAATTTGATCACAATAACTCTATTAACGGGTAGATGAACTGAGATTAGCGTAAATTAAATATGGAATGAACAGAATGGAATATACGCTCCACACTGGAACATCAATGCAAACAGCATAATATATGTGACGAGGTGGAGTGGACGAGTACAGGTAGTGGATTGCACAGGGAAGGCAATGTTCAACAAGGAATTGAAAAAGGGACAGTTGCAGGTGGTGCCACAGAGGTTCGCGGCAGCAGAACAAGCTGGAAGAGAGGGATTTGAGTTCATAGCCTTTAAGACAAGTGACAGAGCCATGATCAGCCCAATGGTGGGGAGGTCATCCATCTTGAGGGCTATTTCTGCAGAAGTGCTGGCTAATGCATTCGGCATTCCTGTACCACAACCTAGCATCCTCAAGTATGGCCGAGACGATAGCATTTTGGTCAGCGCTGCTGCTATAAATCAATAATAAATATGGCCTTATGTGCCTGCTATAAATATGGCCGAGACGATAGCATTCTCATTATTATTTTGTTTTTTTGCCCACATGACAACAAACCCATAAGAATAAAAACGACAACCTTGAGGATTTATTCATATTATTTTGGGTAAAGTTTTTTTTTTGTCATTTATCTTGAATTTCAAATTCGTCTTTAATACTTTTTTGTGTTAATTTCATTTATTACATAAATATTTTTTTTGAGGTTTTAATTTTGTCCTTGACTTAATGCTATTAACAAAATTGATAAAAAATATTAATATAGATTCTTCTAAGTAACAGTGTACTCTTCTAAATGACATATAGGACTCATTTGGTATATATTTTTTAATGGAATGGAAAGGGTGTATCAAACACTCTCTCTCTCTCTCTCTCTCACACACACACACACACACACACACACACACACACACACACACACACACACACACACACACACACACACACACACACACACACACACACACACAACTCACTATAAATCCAATGAAAATCATCACTCACATCACCCTTTCTCTTCTTCTTCTTCTCACTTTCTCACCATTAATCTCTTTTGGCTCATTGTCCACCCTGCAGCCACACCCTCGTGCCCTACCCTCTCAGTGCCGACCCACATTGCAGTGACCAATCCTACAAGCTCTGGTGCACCCACGACACCCTCTAGCTTAGCACCCTCCACACCTGGCCTGTGCTAACTGGATGGGGATCAACGGAGAATGCGACGAAGGTGGGGATTGGTGAGGAAAGATGCGAGGAAGAAGGTAATAGGTAATGGTGAGAGTATTTTGGCTATTTTACCTGGTTTTCCATAAAAATTTTGATGGAAAATTTAAAGGGAGAACATTAACAAATTCTTAACCGGTTTTTTAGCCTTTTTCTTTTTCCGATGTCATTGTGCCTTTACTCTACCAAACGCAAGACAATGGAAAAAAAGCTGGATTCCTTCTTCCCGATAGCTATAGTATGGGCTACTAAACGTGCTTGTAGACTCTTTCATATAACATATCAAACATTTAACCGTTAATTTGGGATAAATGAAAGAAATGAAAAAAGGTATCATTTTGGATGAAATTGAAACTTAGTCAAATATTTGAAACAAAATTAAAATTAATTAGTAGTGGACGTGTCACATAAAGAAGTCTTTGTCAACATTTTTCATCAATTATGTTAACAACGTTAGTTTTAAAAAAAATCAAAACAAAAAAGAAATATGTAAGACAAAATTGACATAAAAAAAATATTAGGGACAAAATTGAAATTCAAGGTAAACACTAGGGATGAAAAAATGTACTTTTGGCTATTATATTATTATATTAAATAATAAATTAAATTAATTAAAAAATTCTATTTTGAATTTTGAAACAAATAAAAGGTGTTATTCATAGATTAATACAAATTAAATAATAATTACATCGCGGGATTGCAGCTTCTGTGAAAGCTTTGTGAAATGAAATGAATGATGCTGAATTAAATTATAATGATAGTGGTACAAAAAATACATACATGTGAGGCACAAGCAATAGTTTGTTTAGTCTTAAACTAACAATTCTAACAAACTTACAGCAGCTAACCACACTAACTGCATTGCTACATTACAGAACAGAACAAAACACCCTTTCTATCCTTTCTATTACAAGATGCTGTAACAGTAGCATAAGATGCTGTAAATTGCCTTGCAATTATTAGATTCGTCATATGTTTTTTGTTTTTTTTTTCTTCTTGATAGCTTTGAAAACTAGTATTTATATGTAGCTATAACACTACTACAAATTCAGTTATTAGCGACGGATTTTTCGGTCGCTAATCTAATTTTATGACGGAAAAAATCCGTCACTAAAATGTTCATCGCAAAATTTTTGTGACGGATTACTATTTGTGGCAAAATTAGAGACGAAATTTTTCTGTTGCAAACAAAATTTAGGAATTTGTGACGAAAATTGTTCCGTCGCTAATTTGTGATAGATATTTCCATCGCTAATTCCGTCACAAATTTGTGATGGATATTTTCATTACTAATTCTGTCGCAAATTTGTGACGAATATTTCCATCGCTTATTTCGTCACAAATTTGTGACGGATATTTTTGTCGCTAATTTCGTCGCAAATTTGTGATGGATATTTTTGTTACTAATTTCGTCGCAAATTTGTGACGGATATTTTCATCGCTAATTCCGTCGCAAATTTTCAAATAAGCCATTGCAAATTTTCATCACAAATTTGTGACAAAATTTCTGTCGTCAATTCCGTCGCAGATTTTCAAATAAACTTTTTTTAAATATTTAACCAATAATAATAATTCCAAACTTGATTTGAAACCTGTGAACAAACATAAATATAACAAATAAGCACCAGCCAGCACTTACAAGAAAAAACTTAATATATTTTTATATAACAAAATGGTTTACATGTTTCTTCATTATCCATCATCATGAAATGCAAAATTATAACAAAATATAGGTTTTTGTAAATAAACTAGTATAAGGGGTGATCTGGCGACTGTCTCATCATCATCAGTAGGAGTATCCAACTGTCTGTCAACTGAATTGATGAAACAGTCCATCATTGCATGCATCTTGCTGATGATAGTCGTTGACTCTCTGGACATCAATCTTCTCCTTTTGAGTGCTAATTTCCTCCTTATGAGTCATCTGTCACAAGTTCCATCTGGCGTTGTAACATGAATATCATGACATATTGACCTCCAAATGTCAAGCCAGTAAAATCAGTTTATATCATTTTAATCTATATAATTCAGAAATGTTTTATTAAGTTTAGCAACTACATAAGATGAACCAATAGTACAGGCACATTTAAAACCAAAGAACTTAATCAACATCTGCAAAAAAAATAAAAGAATAAAAAAAATACCTTGACATCATCAGTTCTTGGAAAAACATATCTCTATACTTATGGAAACTAACAGTCATTATCCTGTCACAACAAATTTTACCGTTTAGAAATAAAGAAAACAACCGGCAATACAGCAAAAATATCTTATCAGTATATAATTATCATCAAAACAAATTCCATCTATCAACTTAAATATTTTACTTTTACTTTTAGAATGATGCCAAGGAAAACATATAAGCTATATGCTACAGGTAAGTTGGAATCAAGAGACACAAATGCCCAAAAAATTGGTATAATAAATATGCAAAATTACACCACTTGGAAATTTCAAAATTTGCATTCCTTCCATGATGGACCATACTATAAAATTATAGAGAATTAGAGATCTAGACAAGTTCCACTTGGTTAAGACAGAACATACATTCTCAAACTTGGGCCTTTCCGAAGTCTTACTACACTTGTACAAAAAATGATGGACCTTCCTTCTCCCTCTATAATCTCTATTTCTCTCTTTCCTATGTAAAGAATAAATGCACAGAAAGAACAAATTTTAATGTTCTTGATTTCGTAAGTTATAAAACCTCTAAAATACATATTAGTAATTGTCATTTATATACTGTCACATCCCAAAACTTACATGTGATATAAACATAAAATACCTAGGGTGTACCTCCGTGGTACCCCATAATCTCTGTGAACATTCTTAATATCCATAATTATGTGAATCATAAATATTCCAAGAAAGATATTTTGTATACATATTCAGAAAAATGTTCAACTTTCAAACACTATACAGTACTATACAACCTCCCAAGCCTAGGTGACCTACTAGATTACAGAGCGTTTCCTAATCCTTACCAATTGTTTACCAGACAAAAGTGGAGTATATCCTTAAAGGCTATAAATTCTTCTCCTCAACCACTGTATCTGAAAAGATAATCATGGAGAGTGTGAGTTTATCATAACTCAGTGAGTAAACAACTGTACATGAAAATATCATAAGCACAAACACCACATTTACTAATACAATCAATCTATCATTTATTTTAAATAATTATAGTATTATATGCTATAAATACTTGCACTGAGTGACTTGGGAATTTAACCCTCAAACTCTTTGTGCATAGGTTTTCACATTTATACACCAAGTAGTATGGGACTCTAACCCTTTCAAACTCGTGCATAGATTTTCACATTTATACACTAAGTGATATGGGACTCTAACCCCTTTCAAACTCGTGTATTAATTTTCACAGTTATACATCGAGTAGTATGGGACTCTAACCCTTTCAAACTCGTGCATAGGTTTTCACATTTATACACCGAGTAGTATGGGACTCTAACCCTTTCAAACTCGTGAATAGATTTTCACATTTATACACCGAGTAGTATGGGACTCTAACCCTTTCAAACTCGTGTATTAGATCTCGTAGATCTTTTGCTCATCAATAAAATAGTGAGAAATTATCACAATATAATTACTATGAAATAAATGAATTTACACATATTTTTATTCCCTTGAATGTCTATCATCAACCATAACAATCATCATATATTATCAACAGCGAGATTGATTATTTCTCACTTCAATAATGTTATAAACAAGACTTGTATTGTACCTTATCTAATAAGATCACATTAGTTTAGTAAGGTTATTCACTTACAAAATGTTCCAATTTATTCAAGGAACAATCACATCTAGTTCTTTAGTCAACTAGAGAAATCAATTCTCAAAGGTAATAAAATACCTTCCAATGATATTATACTTTTTCTCAACCTGAACACACACTGATAATCTTCTCAATTTCACAAATAACATAAATGGGATTTATATTGTGCTTTGACTAATTTATTAAATTAATTTTGCAAGGTTGCCTACTCACCTGGATTCCACGCTCTCGGCGCTCCCACCTTGCGCCCCAATCATCCCTATTGTAACCAGGTAAAAACCATTAGGGTTACAAAATAGAGAAATTTCCTATCACTATTCTTGACCTTTACTCACATCTTAAGTCATAACTCTTAACCGGTAATGAATTTCTAAATGACACTTATACCATTGGAAACTAGACTCAAAGAGCTTTTCAACGATATTAAAAAAAAAAACTGATGCTACAGTAACAGTCAACGGTCAACGTAGCTACAGTAACGTTGACCGAGTCAATGCTACAGTAACGTTGACCGAGTCAATGCTACAGTAACGAGAAAATCTGGAAAAATTTTCTCGGTAAACAGTAATTTCTGGGGAAAATTTTCGATGTTCTTCGTGTTCTTCATCCAAAAATCCTAAAATCATATCTAAAACATTTCTTTTGATTTCTTCCATGGGTTTTCATCCTTAATGTCTAAGGAGTGTTTTAACACCAAAACCCCTAATTTCTACCAACAATCCAAGCTCAAATCTCAAATTTTCATCAAGAACACTAACTTTTTCAAATATCCAAATTCTACGAAATTTCTTGTTCTAATAACATCATAAACCACCTAAGAATGTTTTACATTAACATCCACACTTAAATTCATCCATTAAAACTCAAAATCTTAATTTTCTTCCATAGGTCCGAAAATGGAGAAAAAGAGAAATAGAGTAGATAAAACTTACCTCTTTACCTCTAGAATGAAAGTAATGGTTGGAACCCAAGAGGGGGGGTGAATTGGGTTTTATAAATTTTTCACAAGAATTAATTGGAAGTTAAAATGATTTTCTGTAAAAGTACAATGCTTAGGATAATAAATACAATACAGAAAATCAATGTGCTGTCAAGATAAATAATTATAAAGATCAAGGAATTAATGAATAGATATCAATATGCACAAATTAAAGAGTAAGGGATAGAGAAAGCAAACTCGGAGATTTATACTGGTTTGGCTAATCCAAGCCTACATCCAGTCCTCAAGAGACCACTTGAGTATTTCCACTATAATTGCAAGTTTAATCCGGGTACTTGCAAACCACTACAACCACGCAAATTCGATCCGGGTATTTGCAAAACCACAATGGAGAATTTATGAATCCAGGCTCCTCCTCAACCCAAAGCAAGTTCTTCCAACACCGGTACTTGCGAACCTCAACTCAGAATAATATATGTGTTGATCAAAATCAACAATACAAAGAAACTCTCTCTAAAGAGTAGATGAAAACAAATGAAGCTCTAATAACTCTAATGATAGAGAATATGCAAGATTTGGCTCAAGAATGCTTTCCTTTCTCTCAAAGATGATAGAAGAAGTTAATATCACATTGTAGGACTTTGTTCTTGCTCAAAATCGTGTATCTAAGGTCATATATATAAGATTTTATAAAACTAGCCGTTATATAGCCGTTATAGTGCAGTCCAGATTTTGAGCTTTCTTTAAAAATTCATAACTCCCTCATTTGAACTCCGTTCAAATAATATACCGTTGGAAAGCTCTTGGAGTCTAGTTTCAAATGAGCCAAGTTTTACATAAAAATTATTTTTCTTTTACTATAGGTCAGAACAGAATAATTTTTTATTACAGTAAAATCAACTTTCAGTTTTTCAAACTATATTTTGAATAGTCATATATTTCTCATTTGGACTCCGTTTTGAATAAATAATATACCGTTGAAAAGATCTTTGAGTCTACTATCAAATGAGATTAAGATACTTGAAAAATCGATTTTTCATTTATGAGACATGATATAAGGAGTGACCAAAGGTCAAAAAATAACTTTTGTAAAACTTCATATCTCACTATCTTTTTGTTCAAAAATGCTTGAGCCAATGTATGCAAATCTAAATCATTGAGTTGCACAAATATACTAGCCTATATAAAATATACCTAATTTAAACACATAGGCTATCTTGATGCATCCAAGCTTCCAAGACTTCAAATCTTCTAATTCTTCATTTCTTGGAGCTTCATCCTTGCATGTTGTTTTCCTTGAGTGAAGCATGATATTGCTTTTCCTTGTTCTTCAATACAATCCTCACTCTTCTTGTTTTGAACCAACCTATAAAATATATCTTACTTGCAAACCCAATGGTTAGTTTAATAGCATGATTCAATATATGCAACATACATATTAAATAACATAATCATGCTTAAGTACTTGTAGCATATATATGATAATTAATCTTTATATATATATCAATGCTACTATTCAAATACATTTTTAAAGTCCTTTTTCAAAACAAATTTGCTTCATAAAGGATAAGATAAATTTCATCACAAAGGAAGCAATTTATATACCCATTCAAAATGAATTTATATATGTATCTTGAGGATGAGTACATGTAAAAATTTTGACAGCTCATTTTGTATGAGTGCATGTGGAATCATGAAATATTATTCTTAGCCATAGCCTTCGCTCATGATGCATGAATTGCATACACAACATATGTTCTTAGATACATGTGATCATAGCATGATGCAATCAATCATGTATATTATACTGAAAGCTCTCAAGAACAACACAACGAAGCAGAAAAATACGGTTCTGAATATCACCATTTTATTAATCCTTAAAATTTCTAATCAAAACAAATTAAATCAGCCGCAAATCCACCGAAAATTGACTTTCGTGGTTTTGCCATTAATGTGACGCGTTATCGGTGTGCATGCGTACCCTAGACTTCTGGCTTCCAGCTTGCAAAATCCATAGGATGAGCGTGTAGGGGTGCGGCGAAGAGATATCTTCGTTGGCTCTAAGTCATAATTTTCTCTCTATAAAGACTGCCCCAGAGTTCTCAATTACCACACCACAAAGAGTATTCATCTCTGAGCCTATAACTTTCTGACATTCCTCTCTTTTCATACTCCTACAAAAATTTCTGAATTTTCCAAACCATGGCAGCAAGAAAGTTCATTGATCTCACAGTAGAGGCAAGGGAGGAAGAGCTCGACTTAAACTTGAGTCTAGGCAAGGACAAAGGCAAAAGACCTTTGGAGGAATCTCAAGAGAACCAAAAGAAGAAGATGAAGATCGAAGAAGCTGAGGAGATTAGTACAGGCCATACGTCAGAAGACAAAATTGCTTGTCTGGAGCAGGAGGTGAAGAAACTCAAGAAGATGATAGAGGACCAGGAGAAGTTAGCTAAACGCAACAATGCGGCACTGACTTCAAGAATAGATAGGTTCTTCTATTGGTCTACCCAATGCTTCTGCAATCAACAACAAAGAAGTGTTGATTGTATGAATGAGATTTACACTACCCTCCGTGACATTGCTCAGTCTCTTGCTCCAAGGAATGGCCGAGGGGTGATGATTCAATACAACCCACCTAATCTGAGACCACCTCGCCTGTAGATTGCTCATCTATGAGCAAACCTTCCCTTTTTTTTTTAATGCAATGTAATCCTTCGGTTTGTTTTTTTTTATTTTAATGCAAGTGGTTTCTTTCAGATGACGGTACTTAAAAAAAAATTATAATAATAAAGAAAGATAAAGAAAATCAGCCGCACAAATTTTGTACAATAGAAGGATATATATATTTTGAAAAATATATATCCATTTTAAAGATAGAAAGAATTTTCTGACATGGATATATATATCATCATTTCAAAGCAAAAGCAAGTTACATACTTACTCAAGATAAAACATATTATAATCAGAGTATGTAGTAACATAATTGAGGTAATATGGATTAATAAGATATAATCAGATATAAACTATAATCCATAAACAATGGTTCATAAGTTACAGCTTATGTAAAAGAGATGCTATGTATAATGCTCAAACCATGATGTATTAAAAAAAATAATTTAAGTATTTAACATATTTTTATATGTCATGTTGTGATCAAGTATGTAAGATGTCAGAAAACAATATGTCATTGCAATGAAAGTATGACAAAAAAAAAATTTGCCAGAATGTACAATTGAGATCAAGGAGTATCATTCAATTAAATAATGAAGAAGTAAAGGATAGAGATACTCATCAATTTTGGCAAACTTTTGTTGCTTCTTGAAGTTCCTCTTCAAGATTTTGATATCCTTGTTTTGCTCATTGCTCTTCTTTTGATCGATCCTGTCTTCTTACAATTTTAATGATCTTAATTGATTGATTATTTGCAAGATCTATCAAGCATTGGTTCAATGTAGGCTTCGTTGGTCGACTACTGATAGGAGCGTTGGTCGACCAACCAACTTCAAAACTATAAATCTTACTGATTTCGGAGAGCAGAGGAAAGAATGTGCTTTAGAGGATAATTTTGAGGATTAACTCCTGCAAAACACTTTTGGTGGAGCACTTTGATGTTCAAATAAATCTCGAGCACTAGGAGCAACATTATGTTCAAGATATGCCATATTAATAAAAGTGCTATGTTTCCATGAAATGCAATTTTGCAATAAATTTGATTTCATTGAAAATATTTAAATAAGATTACAGCAAGGATAAATACTATGGGTAGGAGTAATCTTATTGTTGTGAAGACAAGAAAAATGTGCGTGTAATGGAAGCAAGTTTTCATGATGCGGTAAAAAGGATAGTTTAAGCAAAATTTGAAAGAAAGATTTTAGCTCAAAACAAAATTCGAATCTATAAGCTGCACACCTAACAATTGTTTTCAGATATAGCATGCATGAGTATCAATGATAGATGTAATGCATATTAGAGAACAGACAAAAGCATTAGAGAGCAGTAAACATATCAGTCAAATTTCTTACAATGCATTCCAGCTTATATGTTTACTTATCCATTGCCTCCTTTTGATGCAAGAGAGTGGAGTTTGAATGATGTAGCCATTGAAAAGTTATTTCCGCTCCTTGCTTCGAGGCAAATCTGCAAATTAATCCTTTGTCTTTGATACCCAAATTTTTTTTGGGTTTGCCTGGGTCATGAGGTCCTTTTTGAACCCATTTCATTTTTACTCCATGAATAAGATTTTTCTTATAAAAACAGGAGTAAGACTTGTGTCCTTTCAGTCCACAATAAAAACAAGTGCAAGGTGGACTTTTGGACATTTTTGTAGGAACAAAGTAGTTTTCGAAATATTTCTGATTTGACTTGTTAAGAACAAAACCAATTTTGTTAAAGCTACTACTTTGTTTCTCAACAGAAGAGTTTTGAATTTCTCTACTTTGAGAAAGTTTTTTAAGTGTGTTTTTAAGATCCTCATTCTCCTTTTTCAAGGAATCACACTTGGTACAAAAGCAATTTTTGTTGGTAGAGATATTTGCCTTTAAAATCAAATTCTCTTCTTGCAAAGTTCTGTTTTGATTTTCAAAAACAAAATTCTCTTCCTTGGAAATAGAAAATTCGTTTTTCAATGTTTCCAACTCATTTTCAAGAGAAGAGTTTTTCTGTTTTGAAATATTTAGTTTCTTTGCAAGTATAAGAGATTCTTCATGTAAATCATCAAAGGCATCTTGTAATTCTTCAAAAGAGTAGTGAAATGAATTTACCTCATCTTTATCTCTGGCCACAAGACAAGTGTTGGCTTCTTCATTTGTGTTCTCCTCATCGGAATTGCTATTTCCCCAAATGGAAGATAGGTAAGCTTTCTTTGATGATTCAGTTTTTGGTTGTGGTTTCTCTTTTTCTCCTTTTTCTTTTTCTTCTATCTCCTTGGTGATTTGAGATTTTCCTGTAAGTTCAACACCAAGAGCTTGCAATTGATTAAGCACAAGTCGTATCTCATTAATGGTTTCACAATTTTTCATTTGAGCGATATCAAGTTCATTAATGAGATTTCTAGACTTTAATTCCATTGCAACAAGATCTTCCTCATATGCAACTTCTAAAGTTTCCCACATTTCCTTAGCAGTTGCACAATTGGAAATTCTGAAAAATTCATCTTGACTCAATGCACAAGAAATAATCAATTTTGCCTTAGCATTGAGTTGCACTAAACTTCTTTCAGTATCATTCCATTCACTCTTGGGTTTTGGAATGTATTTTCCTTGTTCTTCCTTGACAGGCATATAAAAACCATTTTCTATAATTTCCCAGAGTTTATGGTCTACTGAAATTAAAAAAATTTTCATTTCATACTTCCAATATTGAAAATGATTAGCATAAAAAATTGGAGGTTCTGTGAAAGAACAATTTTCAGACATAAACCACTCACTAGATCCAACCATATTTACTCTTAGATGGTTAAGTCTTAAATCAAGAGCCCAAGCTCTGATACCAATTGAAAGTAATGGTTGGAACCCAAGAGGGGGGGTGAATTGGGTTTTATAAATTTTTCACAAGAATTAATTGGAAGTTAAAATGATTTTCTGTAAAAGTACAATGCTTAGGATAATAAATACAATACAGAAAATCAATGTGCTGTCAAGATAAATAATTATAAAGATCAAGGAATTAAAGAATAGATATCAATATGCACAAATTAAAGAGTAAGGGATAGAGAAAGCAAACTCAGAGATTTATACTGGTTCGGCTAATCCAAGCCTACATCCAGTCCTCAAGAGACCACTTGAGTATTTCCACTATAATTGCAAGTTTAATCCGGGTACTTGCAAACCACTACAACCACGCAAATTCGATCCGGGTATTTGCAAAACCACAATGGAGAATTTATGAATCTAGGCTCCTCCTCAACCCAAAGCAAGTTCTTCCAACACCGGTACTTGCGAACCTCAACTCAGAATAATATATGTGTTGATCAAAATCAACAATACAAAGAAACTCTCTCTAAAGAGTAGATGAAAACAAATGAAGCTCTAATAACTCTAATGATAGAGAATATGCAAGATTTGGCTCAAGAATGCTTTCCTTTCTCTCAAAGATGATAGAAGAAGTTAATATCACATTGTAGGACTTTGTTCTTGCTCAAAATCGTGTATCTAAGGTCATATATATAAGATTTTATAAAACTAGCCGTTATATAGCCGTTATAGTGCAGTCCAGATTTTGAGCTTTCTTTAAAAATTCATAACTCCCTCATTTGAACTCCGTTCAAATAATATACCGTTGGAAAGCTCTTGGAGTCTAGTTTCAAATGAGCCAAGTTTTACATAAAAATTATTTTTCTTTTACTATAGGTCAGAACAGAATAATTTTTTATTACAGTAAAATCAACTTTCAGTTTTTCAAACTATATTTTGAATAGTCATATATTTCTCATTTGGACTCCGTTTTGAATAAATAATATACCGTTGAAAAGATCTTTGAGTCTACTATCAAATGAGATTAAGATACTTGAAAAATCGATTTTTCATTTATGAGACATGATATAAGGAGTGACCAAAGGTCAAAAAATAACTTTTGTAAAACTTCATATCTCACTATCTTTTTGTTCAAAAATGCTTGAGCCAATGTATGCAAATCTAAATCATTGAGTTGCACAAATATACTAGCCTATATAAAATATACCTAATTTAAACACATAGGCTATCTTGATGCATCCAAGCTTCCAAGACTTCAAATCTTCTAATTCTTCATTTCTTGGAGCTTCATCCTTGCATGTTGTTTTCCTTGAGTGAAGCATGATATTGCTTTTCCTTGTTCTTCAATACAATCCTCACTCTTCTTGTTTTGAACCAACCTATAAAATATATCTTACTTGCAAACCCAATGGTTAGTTTAATAGCATGATTCAATATATGCAACATACATATTAAATAACATAATCATGCTTAAGTACTTGTAGCATATATATGATAATTAATCTTTATATATATATCAATGCTACTATTCAAATACATTTGTCATCATCAAAACTTATGACATATAGCCTTAGGGTCAACATAGAACTCCTGAGAATCGGAAGTATGGTTAGAAAATACAAGATCGCCAGATGAAAATTTGAGAAATGATTGAAGAAGGGAAGATGGAAATGAACGAAGAACATGAAGCCTCGAGAGGAAGAAGGAGAAGAAAAACTAATAATTGTATGTGTGGGCCCCACTAATTTCTTTTTCGATAAAATCGCTCATAGCCACCTTAGCTTATAAGATTTGTTCACTTTAATCCCTCTCGATGTCTCAAATACCACTTTAACCTCGAATCCATCATCTTTTCGGTACCGGACTCATAATTCATTCTCATAAGCTTTATTCTTCCTCTCAGGTTTCTATTTGGTCATTTCTCAAAAGTCCTCTATACTTTCTTTTCTTTTCACTTTAGTCCTTGAGAATTTGTAAAAATTTCCTAAATTAAAAATTAAAATTTCTATTCCCAGATTTTCTTCACTAATTCAAAAAGCACATTTTCACGTAATTAAATTTTTCACTAAATTTCAAATTAGACTTTAAATATTCATATAAATTCTTGAGATATTACATATACATTTTGCCAATTCATTTGAGAACGAGTGTTGAGTGTCAGGTGTAATCCTGTACAAAAAAACTCAACATAGTTAGCTGAATGAAGGCATCACAAGACATTCAGTCATAGCTGTAACATTCCAAAAATTTAACATTTTCTTAAGAATTAAATGAATTAAATTAAGAAGACTTAAAAGAGTAAAGTTAGGATTTAGAAAGAAAAATAATTAAATACATAATATAATGTTCCAACTAATTACCTACTAGGTAATTGAGTAATTTAGAAGAATCATTTTGAAAGAAGAAATATTAAGGAATACAATAATAATCTAAATATTGAGTAATTCAATATTGCCTCATTTTTTTCAATCTAGTCCTTACTCCTAAACTTATTTGTGGAATATAAAAAAATAACTATAATCATTATGCTAATATATAAATACATATATATATAAAGTGGTCTTATGCATAAAATAATTATAGTGCTAATAATATATATATATATATATATATATGTAATGTTGTATGAAAATAATTAAGATGATAACATAAAGTAATGATCATGATAATATACATATAATATAAATAATAGGTGCATAGTGGCAACCCATTACTCCTCTCGGTCATGAAAGTATATACCAACAAATATATATATATATATATATATATATATATATATATATATATATATATATATATATATATATATATATATATTAGAATGAACCAAGGAAAATGACACAAAAGTAGCAGTTTTTCTTCATTGTCGGCCAAAACCTTTTTAGCCTGTACAATTACCCCTTTTTATGGCAAAGTGCGAAATTACAAAATAAGTGTGCTCGCCAAGTAGTGAAAGAAGGAAACTACATGAACTCCCACATTGCAAATTGGTACTGATAATGAAAAAAATTACAAGTTACGAACAAAGGAAGTCACCTAGTTCTTTAGCAATCTGTTTAGAGACACAATGCCAATATTAGGACAATCCACAGTGCATTTTGCTCAATTAAAACCTGTGACAGAAAAGAAATCATTGCTTTTTTTTTTTTATAGTGCAACGATGGTTCAGGAGTCATCAATGAAACATACTCTCCTAGAACAACATAACAAATAGATTAGTTGAAAATGAATGAGCATAAACTTGACCTCCTAAAACATACTCAAAGTCCTAAAACATCATGGGGTAATGCTTTAAAATTTCCTCCAACTAAATACACTTGACCCCCTACGTACACAGCACATTCCCAAAGCCTAGTTTTTATAGTTGTTTCTATTATCATTTGAATTGACGTAGTCATTCTTGACACTCACATGAGCACGGAGAGCTGGTCCAATAAAGAATATTAAAAAAGCCTAATAATATTCCAGCACAAGTTTTTTTTTTCCTCTCTAAGTTAAATATCTTGTTTTCCTTTCTTTCTCTCAATGAGAACTCATAGAACAACTTGTACAAAATACAACAAAAGAGGATGGAGGTCCCATGATAAAGCACTGAAGAAGGAAATCTAGTTCAAGATCCAACCAGAAAAATTTCTGGTTCATTTCTGGTTTGTGAACCAGATCTAGTTCAAACCAGAAAATTTATGGTTCGTGAACAGAAAAAGGGGAAGAGGATGCCGGGGTAGAGGAAATGAGGGGAAAAAGGAAGATGGAGGCCTTACCGTCGAGCAAGACGAGGTGGCCAATGGTGTGGCCATTCACTAGCGAAAACCCAGCCAAACGACGCCGGCAACATGGCCAACGGTGGTGACCGGTTAAGATTGGTACTCACGCGTTCGCAAAAATGGAGGAAGAAGGAAATGGGAGGTGGCCGCCGGTGAGATTTTGACCGAAAGATGTTGAAGACCGTGGTGGTCCATCGTGCCCCCACTCACAACTGCAGGACGGATTGAACACAGGATATATGGTTTCTTCAAGGGAGGGGAGGAGGTCTGTAATACCCATGAAAAAAAAAATAAAATATAAATATTTGTTTACAAACTACTGTTACTATTTCAGTATACGGTACTATTCACCCGTATAATATTATTTACGTATACGATACTGTTCACTTATACAATTGCAATATCAAGTACTAGATGTGGTTTGGTCATAAGAGAAAACTAGAAAGAAGTTCGTGGGAGAAAATGACGTTTTATGTGTAAAAATACCCTCAGGGACTAAAGTAAAAGGACTGAATTGAAAAGAAACTTAAAGGTTTAAGGTGAAATGATAGTTTTCCCCTTAAGTTTTCAATAGTAAGCCGCCTGTGACTTTTCCATAGTTGCACAGTAACTATAAATGATTAACGTGGATTATTTTATTAGAAATGTCATTTTCATAAATAGTAAATTGAATATTTTATTAGCGCATAGTATCAAATAGTACCCTTGACTTTTGCTATAAATAGGCCCTTCCATTTCACTTCTAAACTCACACCTTCAACTTCTCTTCTTCTCTCCTTAAGTTTCTCTTACTTCAATGCTAGGCCTCTGAGATTTTGGGCCTTTCCTTTTCAGCTTAGGTAAGGATACTATGCCCTTTCTATGTCTTTCAAATTTTAGAAGTTAATTTCTTAAGTATGCTCTGTGGTTGCGGTTTTGGCCGATCTTCCACATCAGAAAAACTGTCCTTAGCTGTTTATATGTTATTTTGATTCTCTGATTACCGAAATAGAATGTAAACTGTGAAGAATACATGTCTAGGAAAGTTCTGGCTAAGGAAAGACCTGGTTTTTAAGTGTGTCCAGTGTGACCCTCCACTCTTTCCTGGGAACTTACCTGGTGTACTCTTTTACAGATTGTATTCTCTATTTCTGGTATGAATAGTATCCGTACGTAAAAATAGTATTCATACGTATAAATAGTGATCATATGTACGAATATTATCCGTATGTATAAATAGTATCCGTATATATGAATAGTACCGCATGTATGAACAGTATCTGTATGAAAACAATCCTAACTTGTTTTCTCTAATCTTTCATGAAAATCTCCGTAGCGGAATACTGAAATTCATCTGTGTACTCTTGTCTGTAACGACTTAGAGAAGCGATATTCGTACGGAATCCAGGTGAGTGAAACGACCCCGTTTTAATAGAGTTTTAGCATTACTGGTGATAAAAAGTATGTCGTAGGACACTCCCAAGATTTATAGGGGGAAATTGGATTCAGAATGGCGAATATAATGAGATAATTAGTCCAGAAGTATGGATAAGAAAAAGTAAATATCTCATGATGATGTGAAGATTGAATCTCTTGAATTGTGGTTTATAAAGCTATAATATAGTTATATACTATACCTGTTATATGGATGAATATTATATTGAGTTTCTGATTATGATATGAAATGATATTGATTGTGATTGAGCGGGACAGTACCCCCTCTCACGGCAAGGCGGAAAACCCGGTTGACAGGGTGTCTTGACCAATGAGTGTGGAGACAACGATTCCCTAGTAGGGATATAGCCCGGATTGGTGATAAATCCGTGAGGCGCCCTAGCTAAGAGGATGAGGTTGTGCGTCATGGCGGAAATATACATAATTGGTGAGCCGGCCTGTGTGCGCTCTCCGGGATATATTGCCATTGACGAGTACTAGTAACGTTTGTTGAATTGGATGAATTTTTATCTTCTTGTATGTAAAAGGATGATGTTGTGCGTCATGGCAGAAATATACATAATTGGTGAGCCGGCCTGTGTGCGCTCTCTGGGATATATTGCCATTGACGAGTACTAGTAACGTTTGTTGAATTGGATGAATTTTTATCTTCTGTCTATTGGTTGAGTATGAGCCTTTGGATATGCTTGCATGACTGGTAATGTATTTGAATTTTATTAATGCGAGGCCGATTCGCTCATTGAGTTTAAAAGCTCACATTGTTTGTACAACCTTTTTGTTCAGATCAGGTTGCCATCGAAGAATATCTGCTAGAGGAGTAGATCACTTTGGACCTTCCCGTTGTCGGGTAGACCTCTCTTCTGTTATAGATTATGTTGCTCTGTAATCGTCTAGGACATCTAGTTCAGGGGTTCGACATTTGGCTTGTATGTCAGTATAATAATGTATTTTAAATTGATAATCTATGATTACATGCAAATCATCTCTATGATTTTCAGATAAGAAAATTTGATATATTTATCGGAAGGCTTACAGTGATGAGAGATTCATCATTGTGCCGGTCATGTGCCCAGAAAACGGGTCGTGACAAAGTTGGTATCAGAGCAATGGTTGTTAGGTCTCCTAGTGATTACAGAGCAAGGTAACCTTAGTAGGACCTCCTCTATCGTTGTGAACCCGGGCACAACTATAGAGAGACGGCTCTACTGAAGGTCCTGTAGGATGTTTTCATTTCCTTTCCCTCCGAGACTTATCTCTTCTTAGAAATTATGTTGTCAGGTTTAATTTTAGATAGATGTGGCTACACTTTTGAACTTAGTAAAGGAAATGTTATTACTTGTTTTGATTCCGTTGTTGTCGGATCAAATTTTTATATGGTGGATTTTATAAGCTGAATTCATGATTGAATTTGTGTAGCTATATTATTTTAGGGTACCAGCCAATAAAAGAAACCACTCGCATTAAAAACAAAAAAACTGAAGGATTACATTGCAAAAAAGAAGAAGTTTACTCATGCATGAGTAATCTAAAAGCGAGGTGGTCTTGGATTAGGAGGGTTGTATTGTATCATCACCCCTCGACCATTCCTTGGAGCGAGAGACAGAGCAATGTCGCGGAGGGTAGTGTAAATTCCATTCATACAATCAACACTTCTTTGTTGTTGATTGCAGAAGCACTGGGTAGACCAATAGAAGAACCTGTCTATTCTTGAAGTCATTTCTGTATGATTGTGTTTAGTTAACTTCTCCAGGTCTCCTATCATCTTTTTCAGATTTTTCACCTCCTGCTCTAGACAGGCGATTTTGTCCTCCGAGGTATGGCCCGTGCTAGTCTCCTCAGCTTCCTCGATCTTCTTCATTTTCTTCTCCTTCTGCTTCTCTGGAGACCCCTCAAAAGGTCTTTTGCCCTTGTCTTTGCCTAGACTTAAGTTTAAGTCGAGCTCTTCTTCCTTATCCTCTAATGTGAGATCAATGTACTTCCTTGAGGCCATGATTTGAAAAAAATTAGAAATTTTTGTAAGAGTATGAGGCGAGAGGAATACTGGGGGATTGTAGGCTCGGAGATTATTACTCTTTGTGGTGTGGTAACTGAGAACGCTGGGATGATTTTTATAGAGAAAAATTAGGACTTAGAGACAAAGAAGATATCTTTTCACCGCACCCCTACACGATCAACCTATGGATTTCTGCAAGCTGGAAGCCAGAAGTCTAGGGTAGGCGTGCACACCAACAATGCGTCGCATTAATGCCAAAACCACGAAAGTCAGTATTCGGTGGATTTGCGGCCGATTTTACTCGGTTTTCCCATTTCTCCCGTTGGCATTTTCCGAAATTCAAAGAAGTTGATAACATAGCCATCAAAGATTGCCTTGGATGCTTTTATGATGAACTGAAATACATTTCTCCGTTTTATTATGTTGTTCTTAAGAGCCTTCAGTTGAGTATAATATACATAATAGATTGAATCATGTTGTAATTACATGTATGAATGTTATTCATGCATAATGAGTGAAGGCTACGATCAAGGAGAATATGTGATGATCCTACATATACTCATAGAGATGTGAAATCAAAATGACTTGGATAGAATAAAATGTGTAGATGATGATATATCTTCATAGTTACATATACTTACATATAATGCTCTCGTGGGCAAATGAAAGGCAGTGATTTCCTTACATCATGATAATGCTTAAGGCATGTGACCGTAAGCAGTTAACTTTGTTTTAAAATATATATATTGATATACATATATTATGTGTAAGTCTAGAGTAAAGACACCGATTAGAATCTAAGATACGGCCAATATGAGGCGACCTAATCATAGAGGGACATCGTGATATAGGATTACAGAATAAGACAAGTATAGAGTGAGGAAATTATAGATTGAAACGGCGATTAGTCGAAAATTTTGAAAAAGGTCAAGATTAGCCGAAAATTTTTTTTGAGGAAATCTTTGACTTATGTTAATTGCATTAAATTATATTTACTATTTACTTGCATGTCCGACATTAATTGCTGGCATTGTGACGTATGTGATCTGTAAACCTTATAGCGAGCGGCGTGTAGGTTGTGGTGGCTTTAGCTCCAAGGGCTTCGGGTTGTCTATAAATCTTGTACGCCCGTTACCCCACTCATCACACCAAGCGAACTTCTTTCATTACATACCTATTTCTCAATCTCCATTCCTTTCTCATTCAAAGCTATTTCTGAGATCCCTAGAGAAATGGCCGATAATAAGTCTTTCAACTTGAATTTTGAGACTGGCAACGTAGAGCTTGATTTAAATCTAAGTCTCGGAGACAACAAAGGGAAGAGACCTGTAGACAGGTCACCAGAAATTAAGAAAAGAAAGAGGGATGTAATAGAGTTGGAGGAGGACAGTACTGCAACATCCTCAGAAAATAAGCTTGCGTTCCTGGAGCGTAAGATCGAAAATCTGGAGCGTAAGATAGAGAGCCTGGAATACAAGATAGAGGATCAGAAACGACTAATAAATCGTCTCTTTGAAAACCAAGAGAAACTGATAAACTGTCGTTTCGGGGAACTGGCTAATCGAGTTGATAGACATTCAATGTTTGCAACTCAAAATTTTCGTGACCAACAAGCAAGGTGTATTGACTGTATGAACGGAGTGACTTATGCTCTTTGCCAAATTTCTCAGGCTCTTCCTCCAGAAACTCTTTCTAGGCTACAACGATTAGCTTCCTCCTTAAGGTCTGAAGCACCTTCCTCTTCTAGACCTGGAGCACCTTTTACATTTCAAAAGCCTCCTCGTCCTTAATTTATTTTTTCTTTTGTTTGTACCTAAAGTTATATTTGGTCTAAGCTTCATGTATTAAAATTATCGATGTACTAGAAATAAAATTTAAGTTTATATTTAGACCTTCTTTGTTGAAGTGATTCCTTTTACTGAAAGAACTTGAGGAATGAGAAGATATTGGACTTGTTATATTTCATACTTGATTATGGAAATTCTAAAGCAAAGTATGGTAATATCCTTTTGACTGAGCAAAGTTACTAAAATGATATTTCATTACACTTCTGAACTATGGAGGAGTGCAAAATAAGTATTTTATGAACCTATACATAGAGAACTATGGGTTTGCCCTAATCATTGAAGGGATACAACTCTATATGAGTCATTGAGGTGAGAGGAATTTCTATATATATTTATTTTATAATTATGCGTGAAGAGTATGTTATTTACTTAACACATTTTCTAGAATTGTTCTTCTTAGAGATTTATGTAATGATTTCATTTTATATGACACCTTCAGCTGAGAGTGTCGCCTTAAGGTAGAAGGATCGCCTTTGGGCAAGAGTATTACCTATGGCCAAAATGATGTCTTCAGGTGGAGTACTTGTATTCGTAAAAGTTATAAGTTATGTGTGTGATAACTTGTGTCCTGATATTCAGTATAAACTGGAAAGACCACGTGTCACTTTTGAGAAGACACCTATTTGAGGTTTTACATAGAGACAGAGTTCGTCTCTGATCAGATGGTTTAAGTTTGGTAAAGGTTACGAGGATGAGACACTTTATGGTACAAAAGGTTGTGGAGAAGATCAAACTGATGAAGAAGAGATTACTTGCTGTTTAGAAAAGGAAAAAAAAATTCCTATGAAAATTATTGATAATGCGGTCTAGAGTTCACAGTTGATGCTATAGTGTTCTTGTAAATCTTACCAGGGATGTGAAGAGGTTTGGGAAGAAAGAGATGCAAAGGATGAGATATAGACGAATTAATCACACTTATTTCAGTCTTGAGATGAGTTTTGAATTCGGGGGACCGAATTCTCTTAAGGGGGTGATAATGTAATACCCATGAAAAAAAAATATATATAAATATTTGTTTACAAACTACTGTTA
Source organism: Biancaea sappan (assembly GCA_037074585.1). Lineage (NCBI taxonomy): Eukaryota > Viridiplantae > Streptophyta > Magnoliopsida > Fabales > Fabaceae > Biancaea > Biancaea sappan. The sequence goes on along the minus strand of CM073492.1, from coordinate 7,915,736 downwards.
CTATTTCAGTATACGGTACTATTCACCCGTATAATATTATTTACGTATACGATACTGTTCACTTATACAATTGCAATATCAAGTACTAGATGTGGTTTGGTCATAAGAGAAAACTAGAAAGAAGTTCGTGGGAGAAAATGACGTTTTATGTGTAAAAATACCCTCAGGGACTAAAGTAAAAGGACTGAATTGAAAAGAAACTTAAAGGTTTAAGGTGAAATGATAGTTTTCCCCTTAAGTTTTCAATAGTAAGCCGCCTGCGACTTTTCCATAGTTGCACAGTAACTGTAAATGATTAACGTGGATTATTTTATTAGAAATGTCATTTTCATAAATAGTAAATTGAATATTTTATTAGCGCATAGTATCAAATAGTACCCTTGACTTTTGCTATAAATAGGCCCTTCCATTTCACTTCTAAACTCACACCTTCAACTTCTCTTCTTCTCTCCTTAAGTTTCTCTTACTTCAATGCTAGGCCTCTGAGATTTTGGGCCTTTCCTTTTCAGCTTAGGTAAGGATACTATGCCCTTTCTATGTCTTTCAAATTTTAGAAGTTAATTTCTTAAGTATGCTCTGTGGTTGCGGTTTTGGCCGATCTTCCACATCAGAAAAACTGTCCTTAGCTGTTTATATGTTATTTTGATTCTCTGATTACCGAAATAGAATGTAAACTGTGAAGAATACATGTCTAGGAAAGTTCTGGCTAAGGAAAGACCTGGTTTTTAAGTGTGTCCAGTGTGACCCTCCACTCTTTCCTGGGAACTTACCTGGTGTACTCTTTTACAGATTGTATTCTCTATTTCTGGTATGAATAGTATCCGTACGTAAAAATAGTATTCATACGTATAAATAGTGATCATATGTACGAATATTATCCGTATATATAAATAGTATCCGTATATATGAATAGTGACCGTATATATGAATAGTGACCGTATATATGAATAGTGACCGTATATATGAATAGTACCGCATGTATGAACAGTATCTGTATGAAAACAATCCTAACTTGTTTTCTCTAATCTTTCATGAAAATCTCCGTAGCGGAATACTGAAATTCATCGGTGTACTCTTGTCTGTAACGACTTAGAGAAGCGATATTCGTACGGAATCCAGGTGAGTGAAACGACCCCGTTTTAATAGAGTTTTAGCATTACTGGTGATAAAAAGTATGTCGTAGGACACTCCCAAGATTTATAGGGGGAAATTGGATTCAGAATGGCGAATATAATGAGATAATTAGTCCAGAAGTATGGATAAGAAAAAGTAAATATCTCATGATGATGTGAAGATTGAATCTCTTGAATTGTGGTTTATAAAGCTATAATATAGTTATATACTATACCTGTTATATGGATGAATATTATATTGAGTTTCTGATTATGATATGAAATGATATTGATTGTGATTGAGCGGGACAGTACCCCCTCTCACGGCAAGGCGGAAAACCCGGTTGACAGGGTGTCTTGACCAATGAGTGTGGAGACAACGATTCCCTAGTAGGGATATAGCCCGGATTGGTGATAAATCCGTGAGGCGCCCTAGCTAAGAGGATGAGGTTGTGTGTCATGGCGGAAATATACATAATTGGTGAGCCGGCCTGTGTGCGCTCTCCGGGATATATTGCCATTGACGAGTACTAGTAACGTTTGTTGAATTGGATGAATTTTTATCTTCTTGTATGTAAAAGGATGATGTTGTGCGTCATGGCAGAAATATACATAATTGGTGAGCCGGCCTGTGTGCGCTCTCTGGGATATATTGCCATTGACGAGTACTAGTAACGTTTGTTGAATTGGATGAATTTTTATCTTCTGTCTATTGGTTGAGTATGAGCCTTTGGATATGCTTGCATGACTGGTAATGTATTTGAATTTTATTAATGCGAGGCCGATTCGCTCATTGAGTTTAAAAGCTCACATTGTTTGTACAACCTTTTTGTTCAGATCAGGTTGCCATCGAAGAATATCTGCTAGAGGAGTAGATCACTTTGGACCTTCCCGTTGTCGGGTAGACCTCTCTTCTGTTATAGATTATGTTGCTCTGTAATCGTCTAGGACATCTAGTTCAGGGGTTCGACATTTGGCTTGTATGTCAGTATAATAATGTATTTTAAATTGATAATCTATGATTACATGCAAATCATCTCTATGATTTTCAGATAAGAAAATTTGATATATTTATCGGAAGGTTTACAGTGATGAGAGATTCATCATTGTGCCAGTCATGTGTCCAGAAAACGGGTCGTGACAAGGTCGGATTGTCTGCTTGGACTTTTAAGTGCTCAGTTTTTAGCAACGGTTTTTACCGTTGCTAAAAATTGAACAGACCTCTGCTCACATTTTTCCCAAGCAGAGGATCCGCGCGGGAGGGGAGCCAGTTCCTTTTTCAATAAGCCTAAGAAAAAAAGAAATCTGATTGGAGGATTGGAGGACACGTGTGTGGCTCTCCTTTAGCCACATGTCCATCTTTAGTTTAATGTCCATAAAACATCCTGTTCTTAAATTATCTTTTCACTCAAGTCCCTCGTGAATTTGTTATATATATATATATATATATATATATATATATATATATAGGGCCATACTCTTCTAAACTAAAGCATAACAAAAACATATGCACCTAACCGATATCAGATAGTTATTGAAAATTAAAATCATACACCGTTAGATAAACTATGCAACACATTCATTAATTATAGTTCCTTCAACTAAAATAAATAAAATCAAAAGGCCTGAACTAGTACTAGCGAGCCTGGATATAAGATTTTAGGCTAGTTAAAAAATGAGCTGAACTTATTTTTGATTAATTTATTTTGATAATGCTATATTTGTAGATTTGACGGAATCAAAATTTATTATGATCAATTATATTAAAATTACTTTCTATAATTAAATAAATTAAGTTAGACAATTTTTATTTATTTATGAAGATATACCCATATAGATAATAAAATAAATTGTTATGAGTAAAAATTAATAGTATAGATTTCTATGATAATTAATGAATGGATAATGAAAATAAATTTTGTGACAAACTGTCGGTCAAAAAATACTTTTTTGTAATTACATTATCAAGCTTTTCATTAGAACAATATGGATCCATACGCTTTTTTTTAATTATATATTTGTTTCTTTGTTTACTTATTTATTTATTTAGACGATAATCAAGTGGACGTTCATTTACACACTTTTCATATATATATATATATATATATATATATATTCCCAATCATTCTTAAGGTCTAAAAATTATTTTTATTTCTCTCATGTCCTATTTCTCTCAATAAATCCAAGAGCTTTACTTCATCCAAGGGTTTCAAATATGTCCCTAACAATTTATTATCACTATTTTTAGTTAATTCCCTCGTTGAGAAAAGAATGAAAAAAAAATAATTTATATAAAAATAATAGTTTTATATAAATATTAAACTAATAAAATAAAATCTTAAAATTTATTTTAAAATAAAACTTAATTTTTAGGATCTATAATTTTCATTTTTATCTACAGTATGTAATTATTAGTAAAAATAATATTCTTATTAAAAATTAACTAATAAAATAAGAATTAAAAATTTGTAATTATCTTATAAATTATTGATTACAAAATTAATTTTAATTTTTAATTTAAGTCCTTCATATATTTATTTTTTCATTTTATTTAAAAATAAGAATTTAATGAAAGGTAATTAAAAAATTATCTATTAGTTTTATGAATATAAAAATATTATGATGAAAAGAAAGAAAGAAAGAAAGGAAAAAAAAAGGATACATGTGTACCAATAAACATGTGCCACATAAGCCCATTCTTAAATAAATTCTAAGAGCCATTCCCTTTTAAAACAACAATTCATTTTGGTCCTTATACCTTTTTTTTTAAAATTAAAATCTCTAAACCTCTTTAATAAAAATTCACATAAGTCCTTAAGAATGGAATAGGGAGGTCTTATCTCTTACATTTCACTTAGATCCTCGTTTGATTTTTATTAAAAATCCTAATCTTTCCCAAATTTATCACATTACTCCTTATCTTATCTTTTCACTAATTAGAAATCTCCACACTACTTAAATAAATTTTAAAATAAGTTCTATTATTATACTTTTAATTTTTTATACATATATAAAATATAATAAATTATATATACTATAATTAATTTTATATAGATAATAATTTAAATTAATTTAATTAGAAAATAATATATCCTCTCTCCTCATTATATTTATATATATATATATATATATATATTATTTTTATTTATAAAAATATAATTATATATATTATAATATATATATATATATATAATTTTATATTTTATAATATATAATATATATATATATATATATATATATATATATATATATATATATATATATATATAATTTAAATTAATTTAATTAAAAAATAATATGTTTATTTCGTATTATTTTAAGATTATAAAATACATGCATTTTTATGTTATTTTATATTTTTCAGCTTCAGTTTCTCCTTTTAAATCCAATCGATGGTTGATTCCTGCCATCAAGGTTGCAATTCCCTCTATACATGCCACTAATCACAACAACGGTTAAGGACGCCCTTGCTCCCTAATTCATGCACTAGAGCTCTGATAAGTCCTAAAAAGTCATCAAATAATGTCATTATATGTGGGGTCTTCTTCTTCTCTTAACCTTGTTTTGCTATCCATTTGCACTTTTTATTTTAGTTTTCATTTAGTTTCTTTGTACTTTATAGTTCTCTTATTTTCTTGATTTATTCCCCCTTTTCTTGTCTTTTTAATTTATTTTAGTTGTTGTCTTTTGCAGGTGCAATTTGGGGAGAAAACAAGAAAAGAATGAAGACTCCAGTAACTTGACGCCTAGATGCCAATAATTTAAACATGAAAAAGCCTCTGTAATTGGCACCCAAGCGCCAGACGTGGCGCTCGGGCGCCCAACCCATGAATTTGCTATTGGACTTGGTGCCTAGGCACCATAACCAGGGCTCAGGCGCCAAGTCACGAAATTGATAATTTAAAAGCCTTTTTTAGGGCTTTTTGGCCCAACTTTGGATTGGGAGATTTTGGAGCTTAGAGGCAGTAAAAAGGAGCAATTTCTGGAGCTGGTTAGGGAGGGAGAATGCCTTCCTTCTTGGGATTGGTCTTCTTTCCCCCATCTCTTCTCTTTTCTATTCATTTTCTTTTAATTTAATGTTGTAATTTGTTTTCTATGTTAGTTGTAGGTAGTTGCAACTCAAGGGTTGTTGCAAATCTGATTTTAGATTAGGTTTTGTGTAATTTCTTAAACTCTTGTAATTGTTGATTGGTTAATACATGTTTATTTATTCTAATCTTAATGCTTTCCTTTAATTTGGCCACTTATTGGAATGATTTGGTGTTTTTGCTAAACTTGAGGAAAGAGAAGTGAAAACTAGACCTATGGAATAAGTTGTATGAGTTCTTGAACCTTAAAAAGAGAGGGGATTGATTTGCTAATGTCATAGGAATATAAATATTAGTCTCATATAGTCAAATTAGGGCTAACTTGATTTTTACATAAAGGATTATGGAGAATTAGGTTTTATCCTAGTTGAGGTTTGGGAAAATCCTTCTAAGAACATTTGTGCCCTAGACTAGCTTGTACAATTGATGAAAGCAAGAGTGAGAAAATGATAATAGAACCTATGAGAAATGAAAGGTTTAGTGGTTGATGTAACTTGATTTCTTATGAAGTTTTGTTATTGAATGATTTTTTTCAATTGCATTTCGTATTTTGTTGGAGTAGATTTTACCGATTGATTTGCTCTAAAATGATTGATCACCATTTTATTGAGTTTGGGGTTTTTATCTAAGCTAGAGATAGCTAGATATTAACTTTGCCATTTGTAACTTTTACCATAAATTGGATTAATCTAGGAATAGATAATCTTATTTATGTAGTTTTTATGAGTTCCTAAACTTAATCACCTACTTGAATGATTGGATTAAGGAATTAGACAATCATTTGGGTTAGGTAGGTTTGTTTCTCCAAAGGATTGGATTTAAACAATTTTAAGAACTTAACCAATATCAAAAGGATTTGTAATTGGATTGAATCATTCTTTAGCAACTCAAAGACTAATTTGTCTATGAGTTAGTCGGATTAAGAGTCAAGTGAAGTTAATCCTATCAATCCTAGGGTCTTGTTACTAAGAGTAGCTTAGTCTTAGGTTTTAGTTAGTAATTTTAGTTTAATTTGTTAGCTTTAGATTTATATTTTTGTTTAATGATTCATCTGAAAGAAATGGTTGGATCCCAAGAGGGGGGTGAATTGGGTTTTATAAAAATTTTCACAAAACTTAATTGGAAGTTAAAATGATTTTCTGAAATTGGATAATGTTAAAGATAATAATTTAATTCAGAAAATCAAAATGTTTATCAAGATGAATAATTTTATAGTGCAAGGAATTAAGGAGCAAATATAAATCTACACAAATTAATTAATACTTGAGGTAGAAATTAAATATAAACGCAAAGCATTAATTAATTAACTTCAAATGTAAATAGAGTAGGGATAGAGAAAGCAAACTCGGAGATTTATACTGGTTCGGCTAATCCCAAGCCTACATCCAGTCCTCAAGAGACCACTTGAGTATTTCCACTATAATTGCAAGTTTAATCCGGGTACTTGCAAACCACTACAACATACTTTTCTCCCTCAAGGGTGTCTCTCCCCCTTACAATGTGTTTTCTCTCAAACACTAACTCAAGGAACCAATCCTTGAGAAACTAAATTTAAAGACTTAAGGAAAATAATGGTGGACACTCTCAAAGTGTAGATAACGCAGAAATTAAGCTCAGAATTTTTCTCTAACAATTTAGAGAGAATGGAACTCAAGATAATATGAGAAATGAACAATTGAAGCTTGATGTAAATGGTGTTGTGAAGTCCCCTTAATATAGTGAAACCTTGCTGCTACAGTGACTGCTTTAGTCAAAATTGCTACAGTAAGCTTCATTATCATTTTTCAACCTTTCTACAACAACCAAAAAACTTTATCAATCTTTTTCAACAATCAATATTCTTTTTCAAATTTGCTACAGTAAAAAGTATTCTTTTTCAAAGTTTATTACAACAACCAATAAACTTTATCATACTTTTTTAACAATCAAAATTCTTTTTCAAAAGTGCTACAGTAAAAGATATTCTTTTTCAAATTATATTACAACACCCAATAAACTTTATCATACTTTTTCAACAATCAAATTTCTTTTTCAAAAGTGCTACAGTAAAAGATATTCTTTTTCAAATTATATTACAACACCCAATAAACTTTATCAAAAATCAATTTATATTACTATATATAAATATATAAAGCATTAAATATATTTGGGCCAAGAAAAATTGAATCATGCATTTGGGCCAATAAGATTAAATCATACATTTGGGCCAAGAAAATTAAATCATACTATTTGGGCTAAGAAAGATTAAATCATACATTGGGCCAAGAAGATTAAATCATACTATAATTCTCACATATTTGTCATCATCAAAACTTATAGCATAATACATTAGGGCTAACATCATCTAGATAGCATTTAACTTTAGCTTTGTGGGTACTTAGCACATCAATCTTTATGGGAACGATACTCTATTCACTCTGTATTGCTTGTAAGATTGGTACGCTTGTCAAGTCGTCAGCAGTAGGGATGGCAACGGGGCGGGGCGGGGAGTGCCTCCCCCGTCCCCGTCCCCGCCCCCGATCCCCGCGGGGGAGAAAAAATCTTCCCCATCCCCATTCCCCGCGGGGAGCGGGGACCCATGGTGACCCCGCGAGATTTTTTAAAAAAATTAAAAATGTAAAAAAAAAATAATAGTACATATTTTTATCGAAAATATTCTCTTTTCTCTTCTAGGTTGGGGGATAATTGGAAAAATTCAGATAGAGGAGACCGTGGATTTCGATAGAGAGACTGTGTGGGAGAGGACAAGAATTGAAGGATGGGAAGAGTGACCCCAATAGACAGAGGAGACCACGACGATGAATTGAAGGATGGAGAGAGCGAGTGCAACGACAAGAAGAGGCCATACCTAAGAGGTAAAGACGGCGAGTACACATTCACTCTCAGTCAAATGGTGAATTGGGAATCAGTTTTGGGGGAATGAGATTAGGGTTTTATTTTTTATTAAATTTATTTTAATTATTTTGAATATAAAATGACCAAAAGATCCCTAATATATATATATATATATATATATATATATATATATATATATATATATATATATATATATATATATATATATATATATATATATATATATATATATATATATTGGGGTATTGTATAAATTTACTAAAATACCCTTCGGGGATGGGGACCCAACGGGGCTGAGAGTGTGATCCCTGTCCCCGTCCCTGTTTAACTTTCAGGGAAATTTTTTCCCCTGCCCCCGTCCTTGCGGGGGAAAATTCCCCGCCAACGGAGCCCCGATGGCACCAATGTGTGCGTGTCTCTCCCTTGTGTGCAAGTGTTTGTGTGTGTGAGATGTTAGGGCTAACTGTTAAGTGTTAAGTGTGATCATACCATGTAAAGAAGGGGAAGGGCCGTTCCTGAAAGGAGAACTCACTAGTCTTAGAGTGGATATCGGAGCTGAGACAAAATAAGTTAGGAGTGAGTATTGAAAAGTGAGACTAAGGTTAACTAAGAGAAGAGATATATATAAAAATGATAATTTTATATAAATATTAAATTAATAAAATAAAATCTAAAAATTTTTTTTAAAATGAAACTTAATTTTTAAGAGGTATAATTTTTATTTTTTTTACAGTTTGTAAAAACTCCCTTAAATGTATTTTATTAATATTTATCTTTTTCAAATAATTTGACAATTGGAGGGAAATGTGAAAAAAAATGAGAGAGAAGAAATGTTTGTGATGAAATTTTGGGACAGAATTTTTCATCGCAAAATTAAAAATTCTTTATGACGGAATTTATTGATGGAATTTTCTGTCGCAAAACTAAAAATACTTTGTGACGAAATTTTGAGACTCAAAATTAAAAAATCTTTGTGACAGAATTTTTATCGCAAAACTAAAAATACTTTACGACAGAATTTAACGACGAAAAAATATTTGTAACAGAATTATTCGTCACAAAACTAAAAATACTTTGTGATGAAATTTAGGGACAAAGAATTCTGTCATTAATATTAGCGGCAAAAATTTAATTAGCAACAAAAATTTTTTATCACAAAATCCATCGCACAATTTCAAAAGCGATCGACCCCATATTTGACCCATTCTTATCCAATCGATGCTATACATGATTCAGTTTTGCCCTTTTTCAAGTGTATAATTAAACACTAACCGACAATGGAGTAGTTCTGGTAAGAGTAAGTGATAGTAGCAGTACTAGCTAATCAGTTTGTAGAATTAAGGCTCAACAAACTAGCTAGGACATTCCATTTTGTAGTGATAAACATAGGGACGCTGCTACAAGGGCTTTCTTATTCCCTAACTACCCTAAGCATTGACCAAACTGAAAACGACACGCGGCATATTACATCCCATGCAAGGCAGACTAAGCTGCCAGAGCCCTTCCCTCAGACGACTGAGAGTTTAAGCTAAACAAGAAATTCTGGTCCCTGGCGATCTTGAGCCTCTGTGCTTCCTCTCTACCAACTCGGAAAACGTTGGCAATGACATCCACAGGCATCGCTCTAATGGCGGAGGATCGACCCACCATGAGGTTAATCATGGCATTCTCCGCCGTCTTGAAGGCTATCCACTCGAACCCTTCTTCTCCCGCCTGCTTCACCACCGCGAAATTCTGAGGAATCACCACCACTTGACCCTCTTTCATTTCCTTGTCGAACACGCTTCTCCCCTTGTTGTCCACCACTTGAACCCTCCCTCTTCCACCCGTCACATACACTATGCTGTTCGCATTCAGGTTCCAATGTGGCACATATACCCCGTTCTGCATATATCCATACAATACATTACACTTTTACAATTAATAATGTGATCCATGTACAACTACGATTAATCAATAATATAGAATCAATGCTTAATTAGTTAATTACTCTGTAAAGAACGCCTCTCTCGGCGCTGAGATGAAGATCAGCGAGGATAGGGAGCTTGATGCTATTGAGAGTGGCGATGCGACCAGCTCCTGGAGTGTAGATATCAGCACGTGCGGGATTATCCATATTCTCTCTGACCCTCAAGGTGCATATGGTCTCCTCAATTCCATTCTCACGTTGCCCTGGCTCTGGCCTCACCACTTCCAGTCCTTTTTCCACCATCACTATGTTCCTTCTGGGATCATCTGCCCCCTTCATCTTCCTCACTACCTCTACACTCACACCAAAAAGCTCTGCTAGTATCTCCTCGTCAATTCCGCTGAACATATTTCTTCCACTTGAGCCCTCCCCTCCCTTCCCCTGTTCATGTTCGTCTTCTGGGTTACCTGCAAGATAGAATCTCTGCATATATATATGTACACACACAAGGTGAGCAAAGGTTAGTATTTGTATTGTTGTAGATAATTAATTAATTGAGGTGGGTGGTTTGTTACTCTTGGGTTTGGGTCAAGCTGATTTTCAACGTTGCTTGTGTCAATGAGGATGACGACGACAAGTGGGATATTGCCGTTGTTGTAGAACCAGTAACCTATTCCAGCGGGTATGGCAATAATGTCGCCTCCTCCGATTTCATGCACCTTCTGATGTTGCTCTCTGTATTCTTGCTGTGCTTCTTCAGGCTCTTCAAATGACTCGGGACATGAAGGATATATGGTCATCCCCTGAATCCCACTTCCTATACCAAACACGCACGTGCATTAATTGGTGAAAATTAAACTGATTAATGATCAGCATATATGTGTATGTATATATGTTTGTGTGTGTGTGTGTGTGTGAGAGACATGTTAATTAGTTAGTTAGTTACCTTGGACATAGTAGAGGAGTTGAGGGGCATTGGTGTAGGAAGGCAAGACGAGGGCTTTGGGTTGAATGGTACGTCGAACGAGGGTGACACCAGCGCAGCGAAGCATCTTGTTGGTGTGGTTCCATGACTCGGTCAACCCACCCTCCGATTCGATGCGATAATCGGGTTCAACGGCTTCGAGGCGGTCGAGTTGGCACTCTCCCAACTGGGGTCGTTGCTCCATTCGCCTCGTTTGACGAACCGCCACGCAGTCACTAGCCAACATCAAGGCCAAGCACATGAGTGAAAGCGAGATCAGACCCAGTGAGGGCTTAGCCATTTTCGTTGATATATTTCGTGTTTGTGTGGATACTGGATAGTAGTAGTAGGTATGCATGGGAAGATGATAAGGTGTTTGGGAATTTATAGCAGAGAAAAGGGATGGAGGGAGGGACACGTAGAGATGGAGGATAAGGAATTGGAAGACATGTGCAGCTTGCATGGCGATCAAACCCTTCAAGAATCACACCTATTAGCTTCTGGTGGGGCAGGTGGCTTCAAATTCAGACTATGACTGAAGGTTGATCAGTAATAATGTGTATACCTACATCCGTCAGAAAAATCATGCATCTCATCATAGCATTTGATTTAATGAGAATAATGCATACCAACTACCACCATGGTCGGGTTAATTAGGTGCAAAAGGTTTATATATATTTCATGAAGTTTAGGGTGAAAGATTGTGTTTCTAGGTTTGTTATTAGGAAGCATTATTTGGACTTGGAGGATGAGATCGCTTCGAATATTTGGCGCAGCCTTAGGGGAAGTGTGGACGGAATATATATGGGCATTTATTAGAAAACAAAAGAAAGCATGAAACATTCTCTCCCAGAAACGGACACTGCACTTGAGGACGACCAAACAAATGTATTTTAGTAGAGCAATCTCGTACTTCTAAAAGGAACTTCGAAAGTCCAATATTCCACAGCCGTAACTTGAGCTAGCACTCATATTCTATTTTCAACCTCCCCACATGCACCTATCTTCAAGAGTCCACAATGGCTGTTATTACATGCACCTCTTAAGTTATCAGATTCATCCTTTTCCAGTTATGCCCATGTGTTTACAATATTTTTCTTCTATGTCCATGTGACTTTGTTCCCCTAGAATTAGTATAAATATGTTTAAATTTCATTGTACTGATCAATTCAAGAATCAAGATTAAGTTTTACTTTTAAAAACTTTTAAGTTTCTTTTCTTCTTCTGCTCTGCCCTCTCTGCCCTCTTTCCCTGAGCCACAATATCTATTGTTTGGCTCTTTATATCATCTCTGGTATATGTGGGTGATCTTGCAATGTATGTATGTATGTATGTGTGAATGACAAAGGGAGCTGTTATATTTGAAAGGGAAATATAGCAAATGAAGTACTTCAAGAGAATTTTCCTCAAGTAAGTGGATGCAAGGGACAGTTTTCCGTTCCAGTTTTTATATTCAAAGTTTATTGGTGCTTCAACAATTAAACTATATACTTCGCTATTTCTTACCCACCATTACTGAACGATGCTTAAACAAAAAGACTCAGATAGAGTGCTTGATGTCTTAATTGCCGTCTAATTTTCTAATTGAAACATGACAGCTGAATACTATAAGTTTTGTAATCCTTGAAATCATTCCACCCTTATATAAATTAAATTGCCACATTGCTAGGTTCTCTAGTGATGGCTTTGGGCTCCTTTTTCTCTTTGTTTTGTTTTTTTTTCTTTTATAGGGTTTAATTCTGTGCCAAAATCCAACACCAGCGTGCGTAAATAATGCAAATTTAATATGTTGAAAATAATGGTTTGATATTTTTTAAATAATGGAGTTCAATTTTTATGTGTATGTACTTTCTATAGGATAAGTCATGTATTTAGAATTTATTATGATTCATATATGAATATTAATAAATATAATTGAAATTAATGCAATTTTTTGTTTTTAATATAATTATATGCTAAGAGATCATTCGATGTATTTGTACATATTTGGAGATTGAAATTAACCCCCTCGTGGACATTGATCCCACATTTGAATTATAATTTGTTTGAAATTCTTGTGGTTTTGTTTTCTTATTTTTATATTTTAAAAAATTTAAGTACAATTCTTATATCCTTTTATCAAATTTTTAATTATAATACAAAAATATATAGTCTTTGAAAATAACAAATTTTTTATAATTTAATATCACGTAATTGATTCTTTTTTAAAGATATTTACACATTTTCTACTTTTTTAGTAGAAAAATATTATTTTCAGAACCGGACCAGATTAGTTAATTAGACCAGGAACTAGTATGAAATAATTTTTAAAATTGGTAAGTCATTGAACCGGCCAAAACTCAATTTTAAATGAACTAATTGAACGGGTCCACTTGAATTTTTTTGTTTTTGTTTTTAAAATTTTTTAAATTTTACTTATTCTATAGCCAAGTAATAAAGAAATTAATATTATAAATCAACCAATGTTAGTGAAGATGTCAATATATTGATATTTTATAGATTTAATTTTAATATTATATTAATTAATAATATTTTCTTGTTATATACTTTTAATTGTGAATTTTTTTTATGTAATTTGATATCAAATTTTATTTTTGATTAAATTTTTAAATTTATATTTATAATATTTAATTATGTATATTATTTTTTTAATATTTTAAAATAAACTATTTTAATCACGATCTGACCATTATCTTTTAAATTAATATTTTTATTAATTTAATAACTAGTTTAATTTTTAAAATTTTAATAGAAAATACGAATGCAGTTAAAATTGGGGTTTAGCCCCGTTGCTGGGCTTGGGGTTCGGGCTTTAGCCCCGTTTTCTGCTGTTTCTCATTTCGTCGTCCAAAAATGAAAGGGAGAAATATCGAACAGAGTGATAGTTGGGCTTGGGCCGGTTCACCTTCAATGGGTGTGATGGGTGTGACTGTGATGACTTACTAACAACCCTAGACCGCCAAGCCCTAACCGTGTTGTCGCGAAGCTAACGTGCTTTGCATCCTCTCTTCTCCTTCCCTTTCATTCTTCTTTCTCAAGAAGGCAAAATAGCGTAATTTTTTTTTTTAATCAATCAAGCACGAAAATTTTCTGAAACAAAGTTGAGCCCGTCAAATTTGATGGCAAGCGGAAAGCTGTTTCGTGATTTATTATTGTCCGAGCGATCTCATTTTGTTCAATCAATATCTCATCAGGTTCTTTCCTTGTATTTTTTTCACTAGAAATCATTTTTTTAAAAAAAAAAAATTCCCTCTTCACTTTTCGCTATAGTTTCAGTTTTCCTCTGACCATTTTTACTTGTCGGGATTTAGGCGTCAAGTGGAAGGCTCCGGTTGCTTTCAGAGTATTCGGCTCTTCGTAGATACAGCGTCTTTAATGAGTTCTCTAATAAACTGAAAGGCGAAGCGGATAAGTAATTTAACTCTCTTGACTTGTTCTGTTCTTACTGCATGCTTTAAACGTTAGAATCGCTTCTCTGGCATTCATGAATAATGGCGGCAAAATGTAAGGAGTGGTCGACTGCTTGTTGAAGGGTCCTTTTGTTTTTTAGGGTCATTAAAATTAAAATACTATTACCGTTTCAGCGGGTCGTTTAATTTCACTGACACAGGAACGCCTATGTCAGCTTAAAGCATACAACTTCACAATTTGAGATAATAATTGTTTATGCGTGTCATGGCCTTGCATGTTCTTCTGTCAATCTTTACTGGATTGTCTTCCCTTACACTTATGAGAGCAACTAGCTGCTGCTTGTGTTTCCATGATCCTAGAAATCCACAATTTCGGCAGTCTGTCAAGGAGCTGAAGGAGAAAGCAGAGGAGTTGAAAGGGGTAAAAGAAGACCTCAAGGCTAGGTAAAATCTTGTATTGTAGTGACCATGGTGCAATGCATAACTTTTAAGTTATTGATTAATAGGCTGAGACATACTGTTGTATGTCAAGGCTGGGTCGACACTTCAATGGGAGGCCTGAGATGGTGAAATGGCGAATGCAGAACACAGCAGATAACTCGACAGCTGTACAAGCAGGTGGATGAAGTGTGGACAGAAGCTGAAGCTGCTGCAAAGAAGGTACATTTGAAGTTCATCTTTTAAGTGTTGCTGTGCTCCAAATAAATGGAAAATGAACGATAACTAATTTTCAAAACAAGAAATATATTTCAATATGCTCATTCTCTTGCTTATGTTTCTCCCTTGTTTGTACAACAATATAATTCTTTGTTATTACTCTTACATGTTGCAATTGTTATTGGAACTTGTGTTTGGAAGCCCTTGTCTATTCTGGAATCTGGATAAGCTGATGTGTGCATATAATTTAATCAGTGATTGTACTTTTGGCAGGTTTCTAACAATGTGAAAGAGAAGATTTCTGCTGCAACTGAGGAGGTCTGTTTATGATTTAGCAATTTGACAGTGACACAGGTTGACGGGCTTCTAACGTTTGATAGCTTATTGATTTATTTCTATGAGATCCAGGTGAAAGAAACTTCTGGGATTGGGAAGCCGGATTGTGCAGGATCAACTAGTTCTTCAGCTGAACAGGATCCTGATGCAAAGCAAGGAAGTCAGACTCCATCTGAGGAAGAGAAACACCAGCAATTTGGATCTGCTAATGCTGCAGATTCATTGTTTGACAAGTTTAAGTCAACCATCTCTTCCCCAAATGTTTCATTGGCCTTCAAAAAATTGAAGGAAGCAAAGTTAGTCAATGTAGCCCAGAAAGGATATGACATTGTAAAAGAGGAGTTAAGTAGTATACCGGCTAGAAGAAGACATGTTCCTTTCACATCAAGTGGTGAAACAAGTACAAGAACAGAACTTGTTGTCAAGCCATCAAAACAATCTTGGTGGGGTAAGAAACTGGACCAATTCAAGGAGAAGGTAACCTACCCTCAGTTGGTTCCTAAATGATTGGTCTAAAAAATTTCTCGGTTAATATGTATTTTTTAATCTTTTCATTTAGGCAAAGGGCCATTCTATATCCAAGCGGTTTATTCAGTATAGTGACCCTGTGAAGACAAAGGGCCAGGAGGTACGTTCTACTCCTGATGCTCTTTCTTCTATTAAAAAGATTGTCTTCTCTTTTTCAGTCATAAGATTGTATTTTGAAGCATGTGATGCTCGTATTTATTACTATGTCATTGTTGACTTCAGGACTGCCTTTTATACTTATATTTCGCATGTGTTTTGAAAATGACAGATTGTAGACGATCTGCGGGAAAGATATGAGACCAGCGATAACCCAATCATTCATAAAATACAAGAGTATGCCTCTGAGTTTCTTTTCATGCTTCTTATCGTGCTTATAGTTGCTGAATGCTGAGTGACTGATTATAGCCTACGTAGTATTGCAAAGTGCAAAATATGATTGGTATGTGAGGTTTAAGTGCTAATGTGCTCTGCTCCTTTTGCAGTATGAATGATAGCATGTTTCAGGAGACAGATGCGGCACTATCATACAAGGAAATACGTCAACGGGATCCGTATGGTCTCATGCTTTTTGCTTAGATATATATATATATATGTGTGTGTGTGTAAATCTTATATTTTATTGTTACTCTAGTTGTTGACATCTTTTGTGGTACTTGGTGATTGCATGAATTAGTTATTTTTCATTACCTGAATTTGTGGGGGAAGTTCAGGAAGCTATAAAACCAGTTCTTAATGCTTACATTAAGGTTAGTGTTCAGTTTGCACCGGAATGCGGGAAATTTATACTCTTTTGTTTTTTTCTCTATCATGGTTACGTTCTATTCACAGTGCAAGCTTTTGCATTCATAATTTTCTTTTTCTTTTTGGATTTATAAATATGATTGTGCAGGGGGATGTTGAAACTTTGAAGAAGTATTGTAGCCCTGAGCTGATTGAACGTTGTAAAGCTGAGCACACTGCTTACCAAAGTCATGGTATCTTCTTTGATAACAAGGTCAGATTGCAATTTTCCAGATCTCTCATATGATTTTCAGTTGAATATTTTTTATTTTTTCATTATCTGAGGTTGTTCTTCCTGGTCAACCAGATGGATGTAGCACAAGTAACATGGCTTCTTTATGCAGAATGCTATGAGATGTTAACTAACAACTATTGTCCCTTTTTATTTTTTTATGAGAAATAGGGGGGCAACTATTACTCTTGAAAAAGTGTCTGACTATGACACATGTTTTTGAAAATCACAATTCAACTATTATTATTATTTAGTGATCTTGTTGTTGGCCTTGAATTGACCCGAAATAAGAAACAGAGGGAGAAGCAGAAATATACAAGCACCATCATGGCTTAGTTTAGTGCAAGTACATGGTGCTAAATCTGTTTTTATTATCATTGAATCTTATCTCATACATTTTCTAGTCATTTTTAGCTACCTTTCTATCTGTTCTTGCTAATTTGTTCTCATGCAAAGAATACGAGCTAGTCAGGTTTTCTGAGGTCAGATTCTAGTAACTCTTGGTTAGTCATATTTCAACAGAAATGATAATTCTATTCTCACCCGCCTTGAATAATATTTTGAATTGATCAAATTTAAGCATGCCCAACCTTTTTGTAGACTAGGATTATGAAGTCACTTGTCTTTATAAAATCTTATGAATTTGCTTGTGTTTAGTGTTTTTTCTTTTTGGGCTCCATGTATACGTATTTCTATAGTCAAGGTTTGACTGAGGTACATTTTTCTTTTAGAATGTTGTTATTCTTACATTTTACTTGTAATGTAGATTCTGCATGTATCTGATGTGGAAGTGAGAGAGACCAAGATGATGGGGTCCTCTCCCTTAATCATCATAATGGTATATAAATTACTACAATATTCCTCCGAGAACAACATTGTGTTAATTTACAAGATTAATTCTCTGAAAATAAAAGCTTGTTCTGATTATCCTGTTGAATTTCCAGTTTCAAACACAACAAATCTATTGTGTACGTGATAGGAATGGGTCAATTACCGAAGGAGGCAAGGTGAATTACTTGTGCTTTTTATTGTTTATATTTTCAGTTTATATTTTTATCAATAAAAGCTTAATATATCTTCTATAGTCTTTATTGATACAACAGGTGCTTCTTACTAGTGAGAATATTAAAACTTCAATGCTAGATATAAGCATGTTATGAGGACTTTGCAAATCACTGTCTTCTAAAACTCTTAATAATCTTGATGTCAAATTATGCCTGTTTTAGGCTTCGGGTGGTGAAAGTTTTAGCTTAAGTTTTACATATTAATTGAAAAATTACATTAAAGAACAGAAAAGATGCTATCTTGATACGTTGAATGGAATAGTTTTCTCCATTTTTGTGCTAATTGAGAAGGCTATTCAATTCTAAAATCTGTCAACAAGGACCCTAGAACCCAAACAGGTCATTCAGTTAGACACTGGTGTCCTCTGATATGGGGTCTGCAGTTCTAATTTGTGCATCCAATTGAAGGAGAATTTCATGAATGCCTATTGTGTCATCATGTAATAAATCTTGACACTTGATAGTGTAGATTAACCATTTCTCTTAACGGCTTTATTATGTGTATGTCTGTATGCTTCAGACTATGAAACTACGAAGCTAAATAACACTGTTCCTCCTTGTTAGGTAGTATTTTAACTTTCTGGCCTTTATTCCTTTTTATCAGGATACAATCCACACTGTATACTATGCTTGGGCTTTACAACAAATGGACCCAGAAGATCGAGGAGAAGATGCTATTTACCTCATGTGGTTACTAAGAGAGATGCAACAACAGGGTGTCCAAGCCCTAATTTAGTTATTCATATTCTAACCTGTTGCGGATATTGTATAATTGAGCCTTTCTTTTCTCCCTAGGTCCTCGCTTTTATACATTTCTTTTTGGTCTCGAAATAGTTATATCTTCAAATGCACGTCCCACTTTTTAAATAATAAATAACCAAAAAAAAAACTGTCCGATGAGGTTTTTTTTTTTTTAATATATGCTCATCATGATGAGCATGCCTGTCAGGAAAATCTGACTGGGTGTGTATGAATATGATTCGTGGTTTTGGATAGCTATGCAGCATCATTCCCCGTCCCATCAAAGGTACCCAGAATCCAGTAATTATACACATATTTTAAGTCTTTAAGAGATCGGCCTTTCTTCAAATAATCAGTTTTGTTATTAGCGCAATGATTCAGTGGTGGAGTTCAAACTATCTGTGACCATCAAAAATAAAAAGTTGTATTCCACAGTAATTTCTTTAGCTACTTTCAACAATACTACATAACAACGTAGTGTCGAAGCTAAACTTCTAGTGGCACTTAATACGGGGGGTGTAAGTTCAGTTTCCTCTCTTGGAGATTTTGGGTTCTTGAAGTGTAAAGAGAGAGTGCTAAAAAGTAAAAAACCAGCTGGATTATACGCGCCATCCGTTTTGAAAGTGCTTTAGCACCAAGCATATCATTCATCAGAACATATCATCCGTCAAAATTATTTGGTCCTGTCTCTTACTTATGCCATCCAAAATATTTTTGGGACATCTTGAAAGAAAATAACACAGCACCATCGATTTATGTTCAGTATTTGGCAGGAATACAATAATATTCTTCATTATATGGTGTCCAGTGTACAATTGTAATTTGTACGCAACTACAGAATCTCTCAAGTCCGGAATTTGGAAAAGTGGATTAGACTAGCACTGAAGAAGGAACTAATACTACGTGTAATATAATAATAAGAGAATGGTTTGAGAGTCAAGTCTCTGGTTCTCTCTTAATGGAAGAGTCAGCATAAAAATTAAGCCAGTCCATTGCTGCTGGAGAATGTGTGGAGTTGCCCTATAGGTTGTCACCCTTACCGCGTCAAATGCTTAGCGTAAGAACAAAGCCAAACCTTGGAAACACAGATTGTCCAATGGAAAAGGAATCGTCCCCATCTATGTATAAAGGAACCAAATTACCCCTCGAGTTTGAGTACCACCTAGTTGATCTTCTGTGAAGCCTTGCTCTTTCTTCTCTTCCATGTCCTTCATCAGCCTAAGGCTTCCTCCGGCTAAAAAGGTATGGAAGGGCTTCACTCGTACAATTGGGAAACTTCGCAGGCTTGACAAGTCCAAAGCCATAAAAAAACCCAGAAAGCTTCTAAGCACTACCCTTACACCCTCCACCAGCAGGCCCTCTAAATTCTTTGCTAGGCGTTTTCGCGGGAAAAAACTGCTGGCAGTGAGTAGTGTTTTCTATGGCTTCCATAAGAAACCAGCACCTGTCTATGTTGATAAGCTCTTTAAAGAGCCTAGCTGTGAGATACTGAAGCATTTGCAGCCACAGATAGCAGAAAATCCAAGAGCTCGAAAGACTTCAAAGCGCCCTGGTGGTGCAGGGGAAGAAGAAGCAGGAACAAGCAGGGGAGGTGGGGGATTTGAGAGAGACGGAGATGGAGACAGCACGTCAGATGATATGTGGGAATCAGTGGCATTAGCGTCACCTCTGATGCAGGGAATAAATGAACGAGCAGAAGAGTTCATAGCCAGGTTCAGGAAAGAGATGGAGGCGCAAGAGATATTTGCCAGAAATTTGTAGTACTTGTGTTACACCTGGTTTCTCGTGGAACCTAGAAAATGGATACCCTTCCCTCCTCCAGATCTCCGGAGAGCAACGGCCTACGATGTTTTTGTGTAGTTTTTTTTAACATTGTAAGTTGTTAGATGCAAGATCCAACGACCGTTAGGAGGTTCTAAGGATTTGGAAGAGAGAAGAGTTTGGAGGGGATTCATTTTCATGTATTGATAGAAAACTAAACTAATTCTGTCCTTGTTTTTTCTTCTTTGTGGATATTTATTTATTTTTCCACAAGTAACTCAGAAAACAATAAGTTTAGTATTTTTAACAAAATGGAAAAGGCCTGTTAAACATTAAAACTTCATAGAAGTTAATAGTTGAAGCACTAGGCAGTAAAGAAAAGAAAAGAAAAGGGAAACAAACATGAAAAGAAAAAAAATATGTTTGGTATAAAATAGAAAAGGAAAAAAAGGTAGAATAATTTTACAAAATTATCTTTCAATTAAAAATTATTTTTAAATAATTAAAAAAATCAAATGAGAAATTCATTTGTTTTTCTTTTCTCTTTGTCGTCCAGTCGTCTTCTCTTTCTTCATGATTTCTCTTCAGGTTTCCGTCATCCTCTCTCTTCACAGTCTCTATTTTTCTTCACGGTTTTTCTGTCATTCTAGTCCTCCTCTATTATTCTCCATCTTTTCTATTCTCTGTCTCTCATTCTCTCTGATTTCTCCTCTATCAACCCTCTTTTTCTCTCTATCGTCCTTCATTTTGATCCTCTGTTATCCTCTTTGTTTTTCTTTTTTATTCCCCGTCTTTCTACTCATCTCTTTCAATGGAAACAAGACGCAGAAGAAGACCAAAAGAAGAAGTCGCAGAAGAAGACTAGCATAAACTCACACGAGACATAAGACAATTTTGGTTTCACACTTCTTTTCCTTTTTCATCAACGTTTTCCGTCGATCAAACGACCAAAAAAATTCTTACCATTAAAATAGAAAATGGAATCCTTCCTTTATTATAGTACAAGTATATCAAACGAAAGAAAGGAAAACCATACAAAAATTCCATCTTCCAGTCCTTCCACGATGTAAAGTTTGCAATGATTCCGAGAAGTTCCCTTTGTCAGTGCGATGAAATGAAAACAAAAGGTCTCAAAAAATGTGATTTAGTGCTTGATACTAGTGAAGCCTGAGAGATAAAATTCTCCACAGATTATGCACCATGACACTTCATTTAGCTCAGGTATACACCTTGACGATTGCTATTTGCAGCTTATTCTAATGAAAATTCGTCTTCCTTTACAAGTAACCATTAAGCTCTGTAAAAAAAAAATGATGCTTTGATTTCAATTTTCCATATAATTACGTAAGAAAAACATGTATTTCAAGTGTCACGGAAACAGTAAAAGTGGGGGTCAAATGAAGAAATATATACTTTCTCAATTTAATACTATAAGTATTTCGAGATACAAGTTTTACAGGTTTAAAATTTTTGTTGTTTATCGTTTTCTTGAAGTGGAGGGCAATGGAGAGGGAAAAAAGGGGGAAGGGATGGCGTCAAGGTCCCCCCCCTTTTAGGGAATAGGAATACAAGGAAAGGGCGAACAGACTGAGCCACTTGGAAACGCGAAACTTGCAGTAACCAGAGTAAAACTGATTCTTGGACCAAAACGCATGATCACCATACTCATTCAACAGCTGATAAAGCTCACGAATATATTGGCAAATGGTTCAACGGACGATGTAGCTCACGAGTATATTACATAAGCATTGGCTACATAATACTATTTAATACAGTGAACAGGCTTGCCACACAGCTGGGTAAGCATTGATCATTCAATCTGCCAAATCCAAGGGGCAGTAAGAAAACTAGAGAGCCATAACAGCAGCAGGTTTTTATGCGCCCTCTTTAATTTTAATGCAGAAAGTTATTCATTGGATCATCGTGATGGACTTTCTTCATCCTGTATGCCTCCATGTCCTCTGCAGTGACCTGTAGCAGATATAGTTGGTTAAAAAATCTGAAAGAGGAGCCAGCATACACAAATTATCAATCAGCGGCTTCAAAATTCATACCTCATCATTCCATCTAACATTATATTTACGCTTCCTCTCATCTTTCTCCTCTCTCTTTCTTTGATCCTCCTGCGTAAAACCAGAGCAATTCACTAATTAGCACAACATACTCGCGCACACAGTTTCAGTTCACCTTAAAAGATTTGCTGAAGCAAAAGGAAAAATTATTATGCACTACAAATTTAACGTCCAAAATCTAGAGCTGAAATATGTCATATGTATTGCAATGCTTCGTTTTACTCATTCTTCACCTTGGTAATGAAGATCCAAATGACTATTGGCACAAAACTGTAATTAATTCCATGGAAGCAGAATAAGGCATAAAAACTAAAAAGAATGAGAGGAACACTTTTAAGGCATATAGAGAATAAAACAACTACACTGATATTTACCTTTTTGAGTGCTTCAGCAAGCAATTTCTCATCCAGCACCAGGTCATCAGGAACATCAGTTCCCCATGTTGCAAGCTTTTTCTCCTCCGCAGGTGTATGATCCTCTATAGAAAGTTCACCAAAAAAAAAAAATTATAATTAATAAAGAGGAAGGCACATATAATACAGCAGAATAATCAAATACGGGGGAAACAGAATAAACAACAAAGCAAGAGAAGGTCAAGGCACAATAAAGAATGGTGTTAATCGCTCAACAGACCTTCAATGGCCTCTTTACGTGCAATATTAGCTTTCATAAGATCACTTGCAGCCTCAGCCGCCTCAATACCAGCAGCTCCTGTGCAATAGCTATTACGTATTGTCTGCTTACAGCACTTATAGCCCCACTGATGATCCTTCCACCATGAGCCCCAAACAGTAGTGTGGTTGTTAATGTAAACATCTTCTTCATACTTGCTCTTGGGAAGTGCAGCCTCCTGTTAGAAGAACCAGATAAATAACTAAATCTATCATCGTTAAAAGCACAATACAAATCACATTTTCCCTAAATGAGAGCTCAGACTGCAATTCAGTGATACTGTCAACAGACCAAGGGAACAGTCAAGTTATACTGTCAACAAGCATTATATGTCGACTAAAAATTTTCAAATTGAAAATGAAACATTACAGTAAATAACCATACTTTAACAAGTTCAAATGTAAATCTCACCTGTCCCTTTATAATTCTACCAGCACGGTCATACTCAACTTGTCTCTCACTTTGACCCAGCAGAAGTTCTCTTGGAAGTTTGTCCTCATCAGCTGCATTACCATACTTCTCCACAATGGTGTCCTTTGTTTGGGACTTCAATTTCTCCTTCATTATCTTAAAATTCTTATAAAGCAACTCAGCTTGGGATGGAGCTGCTTGCATGTGAACATCTTGCCCTTTGTCAAATGCTTCCCAAGCATGGATGTTTAATTCCTTGAACTCCAAAGCTTGACCGCTACTTCTATATTGGTTATCTCCCTGCAACGCAACAGCAGATGTAGTTAGAATACAAGATCAATAGACAAATTAATGCTATATTACGGAATTTTCAATAAATTTTAATTATCAAAGAAGATTACCTCATAGAACTTCTCATTCGGATCTGCATCTGGAAGAGGATCCTCACGCATGGACCGTGTTTTAGGATCATAATGTGCAGAATTGACATCAAGATTCAGAAGATATTTTGCAGTATCCTCACGAATACGTAGGTTCCTGAAGGAAAAGGTATTTGGGTACTTAATCTCTAGGACAAATGATGAAGCACAATAAAATGGAAGCGAATAGTCATCTTACATACTGGACCAATTCAGTTTCCCCATGCATCAAAAAAAAAAATGATGGTAACAGAAAAATTCACCTTACAGTTCCTGTACTCCCACCACCGGTTGTACGCACACGCTTCTCAACCTTTGCAAAGTCCATCTGTTTGCTCTCATCGACCTTAGCCTCATCTACCCTCAGATCATCTTCCTCTTCATCTTCATCACTGACTGCACCCTCACCGTTTTGGTTGCTTTTCTCCAATTTCTTCAGCTGTTGCTCCTTTAAATACTTCTTTCGAGCTTCGTCTCTAGCTTCATACCTCTCAATAACTCGGGCATAAGTTGATGCATCATAGCCATTCCATCTGTCCCGTTTTCCATCATAGTCAAGCTCAAAAGTTTCGATCTTCTCGTCAGGGGCAATGTGCTTGTTTGTCCACTTTGCTCCCACTTTCCGTGGTCTTTCCATGCATGACTTAGTATCATGTGTCATAGCTCCACAGCTGTAACAAGTAATCAGATACTAACTTATAGCTTGAATAGAAAATGAAAATATAAATACCGGTGGAGTCAGGGAAAATGTGAAAAAAAAAAAAGAAATCCAAGGAAATCTATGGCCTTATCCTCATAAGAGCTAACAGAAGTCCAAAAAGGGTTTCACTTGAATACAACCAAATTGCCTGTCAAAATTACAAAATTTATATTCCAAGACGCTTCTCCAATCCCCTTGCAACACAAAAAACTTGCCAGCCAAAGGAAGGGCTGAGACTTAATTTAGATTTCCCAGAGTACAAATTGAAGGTCATCCATCACATATGTTCATGCAACAGACACAAACACGAAATACAGAGCACTTACTTCTCACATGCACCCTTCCTATACTTGTCTGCTTGAAAGATTTTAGCACCTCTGTCGTACCAGGATTTTGTGTAATTGGGGTCTGATTTCCACTTCCTTTGATGTTTTAAACTCTATTAAAACAAAAATATTTTAGTTTTTATAAGTCAAATATCCTTATATTATACATACACATCTGAAAACAAATTAAAAAGAATAGAGAGAAAAAAAGGGGGGGAGGGGGGGCTTACCGGTCTCTCAGCATTAAGATACCAAGGTGCAGATGACATATATTGGGGAATATGAGGGTTAATTTCTTTTCCATCTTCATCGACCTCTGCAGGTGCAAGCCCAGCTTTACGTGCTTCTTCCAATTCAATTTGTTTTCGGTGGTCCTCCCTGGATTTAAATGCAACTGCAACAGCCAAAATATATGTTACACACATACGAACAATTGAACAAGAACACTGTCGTGATAAATTTGATATTTAAAAAGACAAACTGCTATAATCAGGTGATATGTACTAAAGTGGACCATGAATTAACACTTACATAATCATGCCAAAAATGTCAAATTGACCAGATGGAGAACATTCACAAATAAGCCACCTATAAATTCTTCATATCAAATTTTTATTTTGTTTGCATTATCAGCATTTAGTTTACTCGTGTTTTGTACATAGATCGCAGGTAATATAATTAATAAATCCTGCTGTGCTTTTACTTAAAAGTAGACGTCGTGTTGAGTATAGACCCGTTTGACACAAATAGATAAGAATTGGACAGAAATTTCCCCAATGCATGAAATAATAGCAATTTCGGTTGCAGGAACGGTATGGGTTAAAAAATCCTGCTTACTCATAAATTCAATATATATTTTTGTTAACAAATAACTCAACATCGAAGCGAAAAATACAAGTTTTACAATAAGAATGGTATGGGCACCCAAAAAAGAGAAGTTGAATGATCTAATTTCGGCTGCATAGAAACCCTAATAAACCCGAGGAAGAAGAAGAAGTTGATAGTGAAAACAAGTACCTGAGGCGGTCGCCATGTTTGGCCTTGAAAGGAACCTCCAACAACTCAGTCACAGAGAAATAAGAAGGGAAGGTTTAGGATCAAATCTGAAGATCAAAGACGACCAACAAGAACCAGAGACGAGAACCTAGAGCGTATTTGATTGGGTATTTGGTTTTACAAGCTTATACATATCTTCCCTCTACAAATTACAATAATGGACGTTAAGGCGGTTGTGTAATGTTGTGCCTCTTTTGCAAGCTTATGCACGCAAAACGACTCATTGCGCTTTATATGCTCTTTTTTTTGTTTTTGGGCTTCACCGGTTTCTTTATTCTAATCTCTGCGACTCTGCCCACTGTTCCTACAAATTACAAAACCGATAAAAAGGCGAAGACCCAACCCATTATGGGCCCAAAAGAAAAAGCCCCAACTCATAGAGGTACTATGAGTCATTACGGTCAAGCGGCCAAGCCTAACAGAAAAATAAACCAATAATGGTCAAGCCCATCTGGTGATCATTTAATTGTGCGACGATTCAAGCCCATCCATTGATCATTTAATTGATCATTCTCTTGCTAATAAGGGAGTTTTAGGCCCTGTTGTTTTTTTTTGAAAAAGTTGTTTAGTAAATTGTTTTGGAAGAATATATTTTAAAAATAGTTCTAGAAATTCTGTTTTTAAAATAGGAAGACAGAAAACACGTTATATATGTTTAGAAAACAATGTTTTGACAAACTAGACGAAAAAACGTGGTGGCACAATCGTAATAATGTAAGAGTATTTATAGTAGTAAATTTTATTTAAATTTTTATTGTAGGTCTCACAGTATTACATCAAATTAAACAACTCTTCACTATTTTAAATAAATATCTACTACAATGATGAATCTTTTAAAAACTCACAAATTGATCTCATAGATAATTCTCCACTACTTAACATTTATTGCGCTTCTAAATTAAAATATTAACTAATTTAAATTTTAATTTTTAAAAAATAAATACTTAAAAAATATGTAAAATATAGCAAATAAATTTAAAAAATATTTAAAAATAGAAAAGATATTATAAATTTAACAAATATATTGTTACTGCTGCTATGCGGATTTGATGGATTTTGCTTTCTCTGCAACATAGGTCATATTTCCATGTTTTACATAGGCCATAAGATCGAATTAACGGATTGAAGGATTCTGTATTGATAATGAGATACTGTACTTAATATGATCCAGTGATAAGGGAATCTCTATAGGACGATTAGTGCTTTTATCAATGACCTATGGAAACACGAAAACAAGACCTGCTTGATGTTATTATGAACAGCACAATCATAGGCTTTGGTGAATATGGACTTGCAACTACGGCATGTCTTTCATTTCATGAATTGATTTAGCAGGGAGATTTGCATTTGATATTTTCACCTACAATATTCTAACAATGGTTAATAACCCTTTGTTTTCCAGCTTCATCCATCAGCACTGCATCAGGAAGAAGACGGTGTCGGTTTTCTCTCTCGATCTCGGAATGTATTAGAATTGCTGCTTTTTTTTATTATTTTAATATTATTTTTTGTGTAAGAAGTAAGAACCAGTTCTTATATAGGAATCGTTCTTACGCGTAACAGTTAGTAGACAAGTTACAATATTGAATCGAAATAAGAATCGATTCTTAAATTTAAAAATAACTATTGTAAATGCTCTAAATTCATTAAAAACACTTATGCAAAAGTAATTAATTATAGAAAAATTTATACTTTTAGCTATGGGTTTAATTGTTACACAAATTTTCAAAAAAATTCTACACATATTGCAGTGGTTATGACTGACTAATTGTAACCCTTTTTTTTTAACCTCCTTATCTTCTGTAGAATGACTTTTTTTTTTTTGCCTAATTTTTGTGAAGTTATGGCTTTTCGTAACTTTTTTTATACATATTTTTGACTAATTTGTACCAATCTATTTTAAATGGATAATAAATCTACTCAATGGATTAAAATATAGCTCAAAGCTTACAAGCCATGATAATTAATATATATTTTTACTTGAATTTATCTCGACATTAGCTACATTTTTTTTAAATCAAATGATTTTTAAATCTTAATTTCAAAAACAAATCTTCCAAACGCAGTTTTTTGTTTTAAGAAGTTTAAAAATTGTTTTCAAAACAATTATCCAAATGCTTTTTTTATTTCTGAAATTAGTTTCTAAAATAATTTCACAAAATTTGTTATTAAAATGAAAAAAACAAACTTAAATTTTGAAACCATGTTAAAAATTTGCATCGCATACTATTACATCTACAGGTATGCTTTTCAACTATAAACACAATGAAATCCAATGAGACGCACGAATGAATATGTGTCGTGTCCTTTTAAAAGTCTGCTAAATTTCTTTTGATTTATCTCTATTTTATAATATTTGTATCAAAACGTGGTATAAATCTCTTTTCACTGATTGAACTAATATTTTAAAAGTTTGTTGCTCTAATTCCTGGTGTCGTATTGGATTTATTTTATTTATATCAAATTGCATATATTTGTCTTACTTGATTTCCTGAATTGTATGTTCACATTAACTTTGTCTTAATATTGACTAACATACCTTTGATTACATTTACGACAGTTTCATAAACATGGTTCAAAAAAATAGGTTTTTATAAGAAAAAGGTATAAAAAAAGAGACGTGAAAGATATTGAACTATCAATTATTAGAATTAGTTAAAACTTATATCTATGGAAAGTATCATATTAGTACTGTCAAATGAGTTGGTCTAGATATGCTCGTAACGGGCCAAAGATAAATAAGCTTGTCATATGCTTCTTTTTTAAAGATCAATACTACTCGTAATATGATCAACGAATTTAAATGAGCCAGCGAGTTATTTTTTTTTAAAATTATATTTAATAATATATTTTTAAATTTTTTTAATAAAAATTTAATAATTTTTATTGAAATACTATTTATACATGTAAAATATTATTTTTAATATTTTTAAATAATTAATAACTATATATGGAGCTAAAATAACACTTCTAATATCACTTGAATTAAAACTGTTGAATGAAATACTCACGTTTGACCCGACAAAAAGATGAAAAAATAAAAGTATTTGAAAAAAGTGGAGGTGATTATATTATGGTGAGAGAGTGTAGAAAAAGAGTAAAAGAGGAAGGGGATTGCGTTGAAAAAATGATGATAGAAAGTTGAATAAAAGTGCAAATGGTTGAAGAAAGGCGTTGATTTTTTCAACGTTGGCAGACCTACCAATGCGATCCAGGTAGTTTGGACTTAAGAGTTAGGGGCGGCAACTCAATTGGCCCCCTCCTTCCACATTATCCCATTTAACCGTTTATTTTGTTGACCACATGTTGTTTTATATTTTTAGGTGTTTTTTATTAAAAATAATTGTTTGAAATATTATTAAACATTAAATGTGGCACATAAGAATTCAAATTGAAATTCATTATTTTATAAAAAATTAACTTTTTTCACTAAATTTAATTTTATTGTTACCACCAAATGCGTAGGTCAACCGATAAGAAGTTATCATAATTTAACTAGAAGTGTCAAGTTTAAAATTTGGTACAGAAAACTTTATCATCATTATAGTCCCACTTGTCTTGAATTCTGATGGTTGGTTACCCCAAAAAAAAGAGAAAAATGCGCACTTTACCCCCATGAAGTCTATTCTACGTGCAAAAAATTGCCATTAAGTTTAAAATTAAGCAAAAGACCCCTATGAACTTTTATATTGTGCCACAAACCACTATATCCAATAGAATTGCAACACGTGTCATATGCTTAGCTTTGAAGAAAAATCAAAGCAGTCTATACACAGCAGGATTCAAACTTGGGCTTGGATAAAAAAAATAAGAACTCTCCATCATCTAGCCACTAATGTACAATCTACATATGTTTGCGAAATTTAATATATATAGAAATGGTTGTTATTGTATTCAAAATTCAAAATAATCTCGGGCACGTGAACGGCACGATGACACAAATCACATGTCACTGTAAGCCTAACTGACATCTCAATTTCTACCCATTTTTTGTTTATTTATGAATATTTATAACAAAATAAATATAAATAATTCTTATAATTAACAAGTTTAAATAAAACACATTATTCAAATAAAATAATCAATTCACCCCAAACTCCCTATATGTCCTAGTTGACTACAAAACTTTATAATACTTAATAAAATAAATACCAACATCTCTAGACCTACCCAACAATGGGATAGTCTAACGGTGAACCTAGCCTCTTGTGGATACTCTTCTTTCGCTATTTGATCTAAAAAAAAGTTAAATCAACAAGTGTGAGATAAATATCTCAGTGAGCGAGCCAATCCCCACCCTAATAAAATCCGTTATAAAAAAACAATAAAATAAAAGTATAGGCATAAATCACAAATCACAGAAAAGATACATATTAAATAATTTGCAATTCAATCAAATAATTCAGACCAACGGAACTCGTACTCGTTAACGGCAAAATATCTGGGAGCGCCCGTAGGCCCGCTCAACCAATATTATCATACCCGAGAGTGTCTGTAAGTTCGCTCAACTAATTTCATCAATCTCATCAAAAACCTGTTATGACGCACAACCTCATCCTCAACGGTCAGGGTGCCCTACTGATTAAACCAGACTTGAGATCCTACCAAGGGAATCGTTGTCTCTGCTTTCAGAGGTCAAGTCATCATGTCATCCGAATTTCCTGCTTGACATGAGAAAGGGTATTATCCCGCACAAACACAATCAAGGTTCAAACAATTTCAAATAAATCACCAAAAATAATTCATCGATATATTGACAAATATTCATCAATATAATCGTCAATGTAATCATCATATCAATTTCTACTGTATAACTTTAAAATATCCCAAATCACAAAGAATCACATTTATCTCATGAACCATCTCTTTCCCTTAACGTTTTCCGTTAGTAATTTCATCAACAATTAAATTGTACATAAAGACTCAATTTCAATATTTCGAATTTCTTATCTGAATTATCCATTTCCCATCATAATTATTACCTATTTTTATACCTTATTACTTTAACACTTATAATATTAAAGAAAGGGTTGGTTTACTCACCTGCATTCCAACGATGTCTTTATCGTCACCCGAATGTTGTCGTGAACATTGGTTCAGAAGATGCTACCATATTATTTAAGAAATTTAAATTACTATTAATTATCTTTCTAGTTAAATTTTTAGAAATTGAGCTTTCAAGAGTTACATAAATATATATATATATATATATATATATATAATGAAAGTTTTGAAACTTACCTTAATCATAGAGAGTGGCGGTGGATTGGTGTGTGTATGAAGTTGAAATGGAGGTTTGGGATTGAAGGGGCTTGATGGCAACTTTGGAAGATGTGTACGAAGTTGGAAGACTTTTGTGAATGAATGTGTATGTACATTTGGATGGTGAGAGAAAAGTGAAGTTTTATCAATGGAATGGCCAAGAGGTGGGTTTGGCCGAATGGCTTGGATTGGAGAGGGAGAGAGAAAGAGAGAGGGGGAGAGAGAGAGACAGAGAGAGAGAGAGGCAACAAAAATTAGGAGTGTGGGATCTAGCATTTTTCTTATTTAAGATAGATTAATTTAATTGTTTAAATTCAAATAGATTTTGTTATTCAAATTTTAGATTATTCTAATTAAAAATAATATATTTAATTCATATCTCAAAAAAAAAATTTCAAATTTCATATTGGGATAATTTATTCTTCAATTTAATATGTAATTAGATTGGTGAGTTTGGATAATTATTTAATTTCCCTTATTTAATCTTTTACATTATCCTTTAATCATTGCTACTATTATTTATATTATTTTAAATATATTGATTTATTTTCCATAAACTGTACGGTGTCCCCTATTCATTTTTTTAAAAAATATTTTTATTTTATTATATTTTTTTATATTCAAACAATTTAATTATACTATTTATTTCAATAATTAATATCTCAAGATTTAGGAGTTATTTTTCATTTCCTATTTCACATCAAGGTTCTTATAATTTTTCTATCTATAACTATCCGTTGTAAATATTTTTCTACTCCCCACAAGCTTTCAAAATCTTTCACTTTAGTCCCCATACGGCCTAGCATTACATATTGCTAGCCTACAGCCCAAAACCACATATTTAAGTGTTATCCCATCATATTGTGATATCACACACACATTTCACACAACATTTTCAAATCAACAATTGTGAAATAAAATTTATCAAATTAAATGAAAAATAAAAATGATGGGTATTACAGTATTACCCCCTTTAAGAAATTCAGTCCTCCAAATTTAACGTACCTCTAGATGTAAAAAGATGTGGGTGCCTAGAATGAATATCAATCTCTGTGTCCCATGTGGCTTCCTTATGGGTCTGATTCCGCCATAAAACCTTGATTGATAGAATTTCCCTATACCAGAGTTTCTTTATTCGTTATCTAGTTACCCAATATAGCTACCGGAACCTCCTTGTATGATAAATCCTTGTTCAACTGTATGGTATCCTAACTTAGCACGAGCGAAGGGTCAGGAAGATACTCATGTGAATTGACAAAAAATTTCCACATGTCTAAACTCACATTTTCCTTCAACATCATATTACATGGGGTATTACAAAGTGTTTGGTAAAAGTAACTATTGAATTATTTGATAGATGTAAAATAACATAAAAAGACATATATATTATAATTCCAAAATAATACAAATAAATATATCTTTTTTGTTTTTAATTAAATTATTATATATATATATATAATTAATTAAATATATATACATATATATAATGTTATATATATATATATATATATATATATATATATATATATATATATATATATATATAAGATGACAGATGAAGAAGACAACAAAGATGGCAATGAGTGACGGGCGACAATGGATGACAGACAAAGAAGACGGCAACAAAGACCACGACAAACCATGCCATACAAAGAAGATAACAATGAAGAAGATGACAGGCCATGACGAACGACACGGGACGATGGCGGACGACGGAGAAGATGGAGGGAGCTGTTAATAAATCATAAAGGTGTAATGAGTATTTTGATAAAATGATAAGGGTAAAATATGAAGAAAGTACATAAGTTATAAGCTACTCAAAGTAGCATTCAAAATAAGCTTGTTTACCCAACACTTCTAAAAAACTTATAAGCTAGTCAATAAGCTATAAGCTAGCTTATTTGCCCAGCCAAACATAGCCAGAGGTTGAGTTGTCTCATTATTATATTATTTTGAGATTTGTGTATATGATAGTTAAAAAATAGTTTATGTAAATCAAGGTAATTCAACTATAAAAACATCAACCTGTTGAAAGATTGAGCTCTTCATAAACTTATCAATAAAAATATTAATTAAACATTTATTCATACAGTGCACGACGATTCGTGTATTTTTTAATAGGATAGTTTTACTAAATTACCCATGTTTATATTTTTTATTTAAAAGAGGAGAAAAAAGAAAAAACAACGGGCTTCTCATCAGTATTTTCAGTCTTGAAGCTTCCACTCTCTTCTCTGTCTCTGTGCTTCTCTCTCTTCTCCGTCTCTTTCTCTCTCTTTCTCTCTTTCACCCGTGAGCTCCCCCAGCCGGCTTCTTCGGTCTTCCTCCAATAGTGCCCCCGCTGTTGTTGACAGTGCTGCTATTCTCTCTCGTCGTTGGGCCATCGCCTGTCACTGGCATCTCTCTGTCGCTATCAATCCTAGTCACCCCCGAGTAGGTTTAGCTGGAGAAGATGGAGCTGCAAAGAGTATTGAAGCCTCTGTACTCTCCCTCGCCTTTGTACTCGCTATCGCCTCTGTATTAAAGTCTCTATACTCTCCTTCTTCATCTTTGTCCCCGTCCTGCTCTTCGTTTTCTTCATCGTTAGTTTGAACAGAGAAGCCAAAGAAGTTGAAGCTGAACACAACAGAGACAAAGACACATACTTGAGGGTATTATTGTCATCTTCACTGTTTTCCATCTGGATTATCGGTTTTCCATCCCTTGTTAGACCGAAAATGTAATACCCATGAAAAATAAAATATAAATGCGTGTTTACAAACTACTGTTACTATTTCAGTATACGGTACTATTCACCCATATAATACTATTTATGTATATGGTACTGTTCATTTACACAATTAAAATGTCAAGTACTGGAAGTGGTTTGGTCATAAGAGAAAACTAGAAAGAAGTTTGTAGGAGAAAATGACGTTTTATGTGTAAAAATATCCTCAGGGACTAAATTAAAAGGACTGATTTGAAAAGAAACTTAAAGGTTTAAGGTGAAAGGATAGTTTTCCCTTTAAGTTTCAATAGTAATAAAAAATTCAAAGCCGCCTGTCTTTCCGTGTTTTAGTCGAATTATTAAAGTACACAGTAAATTGCATTATTAGAAATGTCATTTTCATAAATAGTAAATTGAATATTTTATTAACGCATAGTGTCAAATAGTACCATTGACTTTTCTTATAAATAGCCCTTCCATTTCACTTCTAAACTCACACTTTCAACTTCTCTTCTTCTTTCCTTAAGTTTCTCTTGCTCTGACGCTAGACCTCTGAGATTTTGGGCCTTTCCTTTTCTGCTTAGGTAAGGATACTATGCCCTTTCTATGTCTTTCAAATTTTAGAAGTTATTTTCTTAAGTATGCTCTGTGGTTGCGGCTTTGGCTTATCTTCCACATCAGAAAAATTGTCCTTAGCTGTCTATATGTTATTTTGATTCTCTAATTATCGAAATAGGATATAAACTGTGAAGAATACATGTCTAGGAAAGTTCTGACTAAGGAAAGATCTGATTTTTAAGTGTGTCCATTGTGACCTTCCACTCTTTCCTGGGAACTTCCCTGGTGTATTCTTTTACAGATTGTATTCTCTATTTCTGGTATGAATAATACCCGTATGTATGATATATTATATATTTATATATTATTAAATTAATTTAATAATATAAAATTAATTTAAATTATATATATTTATATATTTTTATCATATATATATAATATTATATATGTATAATATATTATATATAAATATAAACAAAATAAAAGATGACTAAATAAGATATAATAAAGTAAGGGGCATGATGGGTATTTTAAAAAAATAATAAGGGCAAAATAGGAACAAAAAACTTTAAGCTATAAGCTACTCAAAGAAACTTATCAGAATAAGCTATAAGCTACCAAAATAAATTTGTTTATCGAATATTTTTAACGAATTTATAAGTTAATTAAATAAGTTATAAGTTAGTTTATAAGCTATAAGTTATTTTGCCGAACACAGCCAAAGTCAATTGCAGATCACAAGTCATTTTGACATGAACACTATTGTCAGGGTGTGGATCAACTCCAACTCCCTTTTGAAGCTAGAGCATTCAGCTCTCTTTAAAGTTCTCATTTCGTTTTAGTATTTTTTAAAGAAAATTATAAAAAAAATTACAATTATTTTATTATTCTATACTTATTATTGTACTTATAATTATCATTAAATTAATTAATAATTATAAAATTCTTATAATTTTTTAAAAAATATTAAAAATATGAGAATTATTAGGTCAAATAATTCAACAACTCTAAAAAAAAATTAAAGTAAAAGAGAACTCCAAAAGAGAATTGGAGCTGTTCCACCTGCCTCGGGTCGGTGCTAACCCCATGTTTGCGTCTTATAACCGTCAACGTATATGCCTTGCCTTAATTTAATTATATGGATGTTGTAATGAATCTAAACCCACGTCACCAATCACATTCGCAACCACACTATATCTCTTTCTCATATAACAACACACCATTGTCCTCTCCAACTTACTCTAAATGCACTCCGTACTTCAACCTCGTAGGCTTCCATTTTTTCTTGATTTCACAGCCCTTCAAATTATCCTTCTTCCAACATAATATAAATTATTCATACAATGCACGAGGATATCCCGCAACACCTGTGTGTGCCTATTTAATATTTATACACACACACACACACACACACACATATATATATATATATATATATAAAGAGAGAGAGAGAGAGAGAGAGAGAGAGAGAGAGAGAGAGAGAGAGAGAGAGAGAGAGAGAGAGAGAGAGAGAGAGAGAGAGAGAGAGAGTAAAAATTTTAAAATTAAGTTTAAACCCATATGAAAAACGCTAGAATAAGTACTGAGGTTGAGAGGTAGAAAAGTAATTTAAGGGTATAAGAAGTAATACTCTGTCGCCCTCGAACCAAAAAAAAAGTCAGCTGTCGGCTGGTTTGTTATAACTTGGTTAGTAATTTAACTTAATTTGTTCAAATGCAAGGTTTTTATATTTCAAAGTATATTTAATATAATAATAAAATAGTTCATTTTTTTTTTAAACGTAGAACTTTGTGTAACATTAATTTAAATTATTTTTTAAAGCGTGAGCCTAGGTATCATTTTGTTTGTTTTTCAAAAATATATGACCAAATTTTTATTTTA
Organism: Biancaea sappan; assembly: GCA_037074585.1. Taxonomy (NCBI): domain Eukaryota; kingdom Viridiplantae; phylum Streptophyta; class Magnoliopsida; order Fabales; family Fabaceae; genus Biancaea; species Biancaea sappan. The sequence continues at coordinate 7,879,234 of CM073492.1, read as the reverse complement.
TTTTTTATCAAAGTAAAAGATAATGATTTATAATTTTCTTGTAACTAACTTAATTATGTAGAAATTCTTTACTCATTAAAACCCAACCAAATCTCAGATCAAAAAGGGTAGGGAAACAGAGGATATACATATTTTCCTTGAACATACATATACAGTTAATTATTAATTACTGTCGTAACATTAACAATGATCAACTAATCGAACAAAGTTACAAATGAAGGTCTAGGATCATAGTTGTGGAAGCTGTGTGAAATCCTCAGCTCTGGAATAAACATGGTACCAAAAATCCATCCCATCGCTCAAGCTCCACCCACTAACATCACCCACTTCATGATCAACTTGAGCCGTGTCAAGCGGAGAGAACAGAAACTCAAACTGTTCTTCCACGCCACCCACGGTGGCTACATCCGGCGTCGTCTCGTTGGAGTTATCAGCTGAGAGTACCTCCGACCAGAATTCCTCATCCAGTGCCAGATCATTCTCCGGCGCCGGCGACTCAACGTTAATATTTACTGAAACGTCGTCGTTAGTAGCAATAGTAGAAGTACTGTTGCGTTCGTTGTTGTGAGTGGAGGTGAGGGTGGAGGAATCGCTTGAACACTGGGAAGGAGAGGGTGGAGGGTTGTGTGTCACGAGGTGTTGTCGTTCCTTTTGTTTTGGTTGTCGTTTTGGATGATATTGTGGGAGTCTCTTCTTCAGGTGGGTGTGCCACACATTCTTTATTTCGTTGTCTGTGCGTCCCGGTAACTTCGCTGCAATTGCGGACCACCTGCATTTATTTAATGTAACGCCATGTTAATCATTTGGATTATGGATCAAGATCAAGTGGCCCACTTGGTAATATATAATGTGATATAACAATTGTAATGTACCCGTACCAGTACCACCCCATCATCATTTCTCAGGAGAAAATAATAGTGTAATGAGCACGTGAAAATGTTGCGGCGAACGAGGAATCTATGCAGAGTGCAGACCCACATATTCATTTTATGTAATTATGCATGCTTCCGATTGAATTGAAAAAGATAAAACAAGTGTTGTTGGGCCGAGCCATTATTGAGAAAATAAACTGTCGATCGAACCTTTTCATTTCTTTTATTAAAGAAATTAAAAGGCTAGAAAAGTAAGAGGGTGCTGTCAAATACGAAATGATTTTGCATTTTGTGAACGCGTCTGTCATGCTCATTGCTTGTCCTTATCCAACCGGAACCTAGCTTGTTGAGTTGTTTCATTGAATGAGGCCTACCCTATGAGTTTATTTCTTTTGTTCAAATAATCTTTTGGCTTGGTAGACTAAAAGGGATTAATTTCTTACAAATGCAATTAAATTTGATGAATACTTATACATATATACGATCTCCAAAATGTATATAAATATATATGCAGCGTATGCCTGAAAAGCGTACGTATATATATATATATATATTGAACAAGAAACTTACTTGTTTCCCAACGTTTCGTGGAGCTTGATTATGGTATCCTCTTCTTCTGGGGTGAAGTTGCCCCGTTTGATGTCAGGCTTCAAATAGTTGATCCATCTGAGTCTGCAACTTTTTCCACACCTTAGCAGCCCTAAAGTAGGAGAGACGTAGAGTTAATGGAGGAATCAATGGAAGCTTAGAAATTGCAGTAAATAGGAAATTAAATGAGAGTTGGATTTAATAATAATACCAGCTTGTTTGGGGAGGGCACGCCAGTTGGTATGGCCAAATCTGGTGACATAATTGATGAGGATTCGGTCTTCTTCTGGTGTCCATGGACCTCTCTTTAGTCCCACTTTCTCGCAGCAAGGAGCTCTCCCCATTTTACCTTCTCCTCTTTCTCTCTCTCTGATCTCTGATCTCTGTGTTTGGTCGAGACTGAGAGATGCTATCTATGACGCAAGCCCGAATTTATACAGAGTCGTACGCACGAGCATATATATATATATATGGTCTTATTATATATATATGAGAGATCATCATAAGAGTCCAAATTAATTAGGTTGCTGATATTTGAAAGGAATAAAATATAGCAGAGTTGCAGCTAGCAGTGTTGGACCATTGTGCTTCCCGGAAGGCCATCTGTGTTTAGTGCGGTAGCTTATTCTAATGTTATTGGTAATTCAGTCAAATAAAAACGTGGGGCTTGTATGAGATGATGATGACTCTCTCTCTCTCCATGTATATTATAAGCTCAAAATTCCAAGTGCATGCACTTTGCTAATTTCTTAATTACTACTTTACACTCATACCTCTTCTGACCCTCCTTCAACATCCATTCATACACGCCAGTCTCTCTCGATGAGACCCATAGCCTCCAACTTTATTTGGGGGCAACATTAGTTTAATTTTCAACGTTTCTTTTAATTTTTTGAAGCGTTTGAGTTATATACATATTTAAAAATAAGTAAATGAATTGTTTTAGCAGTAACAAATGTAATTTACTCTTGTATTAAAAAAAAATCTGAAAATTCTCATTTAAATATAAAATTGAATTAAAAAATGCTTACTCAACAATCAACAATATTAGTTATTTAATTACTTTTATATATTGTTGTTGTATTTAATATTCTCTTTACTCATTTTTACTCCCTCTTACACAACCTATGTTTTCAACAATTTTTATCAGACACTATTTTTTCAAAAAAAAAAGTAAAATTTTGCTACAATTTTATTCTTGTTATAGTAATTATTAATTTGACATGTATAAAAAAATAATTTTTTTTGAATATTATAAAAATAAAAATAGATTAAATTTTAAAATAAATTATAAAAAGATATTTAATTTTCTATTACTTCTAATTTCACCCATATGAATTCCTTAAAAGCTTATTTTATATTTTGTTTTATTGATTTAACGTTTAATTTTAGAAACTATCAATAATAATATTCCAAAATCATAAATAATAACATAAAATAGGCTGCACAATAAATAAAGCGATTTTTTTTTACCTTTGCTATGCATGAAAATGATGTCTAAGTTTGACGAAATCACATTGTCGGCAGAGTTTCAATCTTTTTCCCAGTGCTTAGTTTAATTCTTTGTTACTTTGTGTTTCATGTGAGTTTTGCTCCACTTATAAATTAAAGCTTGTTTATAAAAAAACAAAACAGTTAATCTGCCCTTATGATCTAATGACTTATGAGAGAGAAACAGATAAATTAGTTCCCAATATTTAATTAGAGGAATAGAGAATAAAATTGCTTCGTTATTGACATGCAGCCAAAATTCTTCTATTCTAACCCGTCTGAATATTACGAATTAAGTTCATGCGAGAGTAGTTATTCAACATTATATAGAACCGATCTTTAATGTTTAGTTTTATTTTATTTGATATTTCTCTCATTTTAAAAAATGTGTCCGGTTTCTTTTAACTTATTCACTATAGTTAAAATTGATATTTTACAAAATATATATGTTTTAAAAATTAAATCACTCAAAATTTGTTATCATATCAAGAATAAAATTACAGTTCATACACACAGAAATAACTTTTTTAATAGATCATGAATCAGATAACAAATTCTTTAATATAGTTTATACTGTTTAAAAAAACATTTGAAATGAAGATTATTAAACATAACTTAACTAATTAAATCATACAAAAATTAATGGACGAATAGATAATACATAAAATAGGAGTAAATTAAAGCACAAGCAATGATGACCAACATGCTTAAAGACCAACCGGCCAGCAAATCGCTAATTATTGACAATTAATGGACAGCCCACAAACATGGTCAATAAAATTTTGGGACAGAGAGAGTCAAGAGTCTGCCACCTACCAAAAAATAACATGGTTAATATGAGAATTTCTCTTCCATACATTTAATTCTTTTAGAATTCAAAATTAAAAAAAAAAGGAACGAACCTTAATAAAAAATAATATTAACTGACACTTATGGGGTGTTTAAAAATTCGTTGAGTATATCTACATTTGAGTAGAATTGATTTTACATATTTGAAAATTGTTATTAAAAAAGTAATTTTGAAAAATGAATTTTGTTTGGATATTGATTAGTAGAACACTTTTGAATGTGTAATTACTAGAAATTGTATAAATATTATATTATTTTAATTTATTTATCCTTATTTAATTTCTCATATAAATTTAAATATATAAAAAAATGATTAAAAAATAAATGTCATAAAAAATATATATATTTTAATTTAAACTATGTAATTACGATTAAATAATTTGTTTTTTTTTGCTCAATGTGTAGGCTACAAGTGTGCCCAAAATAATTAATTACAAAATGAATTATATATTAACTAATTTTTAATTAATAATTAAGTTTTAAACAAAATGAACTAAGTATCTATTATAATTAAAATGAACTAAGTATCTATTATAATTAAGTATTAAACAAAATGAACTAAGTATCTATTATAATTAAAATGAACTAAGTATCTATTATAATTAAGTATTAAACAAAATGAATTAATAATTTAAACAAAATGAACTATCCATTATTTAAAACAAAATGAATTAATAGTTTAAACCAGATTTTGTTTTAATTTCACCATTTATCCAAAATTTTTTTGTTTATTCACTTAGGTTCCTAGTTAAAAATTTTCTTTTGTCCTTTGCTTGATATAAACTATTTTGTTACTTCATTTAAGTCCCTAGTTTGAGAATATATTTTTTTTGTCAAAATCAACCCCTATAAACTTTTCAATTTATTTTCTTTGGTCCCTATCTAAAATTTTACTTTGTCATTTTCTTAATATAAAATTTTCTTTTACTTCATTTAGGTCCCTAGTTTGAGAATATATTTTGTTCTTTGTATCCTTATAAACTTTTAAATTTATTCACTTTGGTTCCTATTTTGCATTGTCATGTATGTTCATTCTGTTTCACTTTGTTTCCAGAAAATAGAGGAGGCTTCAGTGAGTCTTCTTCATCGTGAGAGGGGAAAAAAAAAAACCTTGAGGCAAAAACCATGAAGAAGTTGAAATGTTTTTCTCATTTGAGATTTCATGGTCTTGGAGGCTCAAGGCAAAAATAGAGACGCACAGGGTTTATTAGTTTTGAAGTGGCAAAAGCAGGTTCATTTCATGGTTTTGGCTCCAAAAGTGATAATACACATGTTTTTCTCGTGTGAGATTTCACGGTTTTGACTCAAGACACACATTACACAGAGACGCAGACACATGGGAAGAAGGGTATCGCAGGAAAAACTTGGAAGATATCAAGGTAAGAATCGATTTTGTGGAAAAGAAGCTACTCCTTAAAGCATATGTTTTGTTGGAGAATAATCAATTTGCTTTTGTCTTACCACACAACCAAACAAGATCATTTTCATGCTACTAGGATTATGAGCAGTGTCCAATGTGCGTTTATCGTGAGCGAACGTAGAACCAAACACTCAGTACTGTTAAACGGACCTGTCCTCACGGGCCAAGAAATAAATGGGCCTAAACGGGCAAGATTTTTTAAATTCCAAGCTTGCCCTTTTGGCTTGCTCGCCACTTTGTTTTTTATTTTTTAAAATATTAAAATAATATAATTTTAAATTTTTTTAGTAATAAATTTAATTATTTTTTAAAACAATATTTATACATGTAAAACATTACTTCTTTAATATTTTTCAACAACCAACAACTTTAATTTTTCATATTTTCTTTTTAAATTAACTATATTATATTTAAATTTGAAAATTCTATATTTTTTAAAAAATTATAAAATTTTTAATATCCAAATTCACTATATTCATTGAATATAAAGTTTATAAAATATAAAAATATAATAAAGTGAGATTATTTTTACAAAATAATATATTTAAAAAAACAAATTTTTTGTAAAAAATAGTTTGGCCTGTTTAGGCCCGTTTTTAAATGAGCCTAAATTGTTCAATTCAAAACTACTCATTACGGACGGTTCCGGTCTAGCCTGCAAGCCACATGCTTTTTTCTCAATACTTATGCTCATATACTTGTCGTCAATTTAATTATTAATCCTTATGTAAATTATTATTAATATTATGTTTAGATATACGTTTAGTATCTTTAGTAATCTGTTTATATTAGTTTAGTATCTGTTTAAGTAAACATCATTCGAGCTGCGCGAATTATCTGCATGACAAACAATAATATAAAATTATACGCCTTTATTCATATATATTTTTTAACTTTAGTTTTCTCTTAAATTCAGATGGAATTTAAAGTGATATCTGACTTAATTAACAATTACTCGTGGTTAGTGAGCCTACGTAGCTCTGACCACTTCTATGTATGAATGCAAACTAACTATAACTTTATTGTTGTGTGTTAATATATATATATATATATATATATATATATATATGGAACACAATTTTATCCTGTTTTTGTATAGAGTAAGAGGATTTTGCTTAGTTAATTTGGACCGTCTATCATCATAATTAATGAGCCAAGATCATGAAATTTTAAAAATATTAAAAAGTTTGTTTTTAAAATTAAAATTTAATAATGAGCCATCAATCTTCCTGATAGACAATACAATACAGATAAAATATGATCTGTCACTTTGTACAAAAACGGAAGAGGATCAGATATATACATTGGTTTAGTTTTGTTATTATATAAACATGATTTCGACGAAAATATTTTATGGTATTGTTTTTTAGATATTGAATAATAAGCCACCAAACGTGATAAAGTAGCAAGGAATCTGAGTAATTAACAAAACGCGTCTTATGTCTGAATCTTTATTCCACAGTATACTAAAAAAATTGAAAATACATTGATCAAATTAAAATTGAAGAAACTAAATTAAATTGTTTACAATATTTAAAAAGATCAAAAGCATCTGGAAATGCTTAAAAAAAAAAGATGATAAGTATATTAAAGCTTAAACATTAATATATTTGATCACATCTTGGTATATATATTGTATGCAAAATAGGAGTGTGAATTATGAAAACGACATATCAACTGTGACATAAATTAAACAAGAAAGAGATCAAAAAAAGGAGGCCAGTAAGTATCAAGTATTGGGGAATGTCCAAAAAAGAAAAAAAAAAGAAGAAAAACATAATTGGCTGCGACATTCAGATATTGATTTGATGGTGGGTGAACAAACCATTAGGACTTAATTTGGTATTGATAATTCAATATCAAATATTGTCTAATGTCTACACTCTTACTGGTATTCTCTGACCTACTTTCAGACTTTGCGTGAGTTCGTTTATCAAGTTCTGATGCGTCTGAAAGATTAGTTGCTGAATTAGCCATGAAAATTTTGAAAGATATCAAGGCGCTGTTTCATTTTAGTATAAGTTAATCAAGATCTTTGTCAGTTAACTAATTATAATCAAACAATTGACAACAAATTTTTTTTAAAAAATACATCGCCAATTTTTTGATTGTGATTAGATGACTAACACTAAACACAAATAAATTTCAGTACTGAAACTGGTGAATACCTTATAAGATATCAATGTATTAATAAATCTTTTCCTTTTCTATATATATAGATCCTATCTACTCTATACATTGGGCATACCCAAAAAAAATGTTGAGTGAGAATAGTTGTTAAAGTAATATGAACAAGTAAAATTATATTTTTTTTGGGCCAAAAAGTAAATATATATATATATATATATATATATATATATATATATTAATTCCTCTTCATGTTCTTCCTTTTAGTCCTTCTTCACCTTTCGATCTTTTTGGTAGACATTATTTATACGTACAAGTGCATGTGTTTAATTTTAAAAATTGTAAGTTGTGTGATAAATTTGACTGACAGCTTGTAACTATTTTCAAAAGAAAAACACAAAAAAGAAGACCCCAGCAGGCTAATATTAACGGAAAAGACAAGGCTGTGTAGGTGTGTTGTCACAAATGATGTCACGAATTAATTAGGTGAAATTAATATTTAAAGCATATGTATATATATACATATAAATTGACCTAAGTAAACAACCACCATATGTGCATGATGCAATGATTTTAAGATAGATAACGAATCCAACCACACTACCAAATTTAAAATAAAGTATCATGGCGTTTTGTGGGGAGACAGAAAAATTGTCATGTATAATGATTGAGTAGGCATTTTTGTTATTAAAGAGTAAGTTTTTACTTGACTTGTAAGCCAATATATATTATATATGACGATTTCCGTCTTAAAATGAAACTTTGATTTCTATTATAAAAGCTTATTATATATATATATATATTCTACTTTGAAAACGAAAATAACCCTTTGCCAAAGTTAAAGTGCTTTCGGACCTAATTATGACTCAATGAAAGCCACAACGACTCATAAAAATTTCGGCAAATGTTGACTATCTAACCTTGTTGGTTCAGATCTGTCTCCTATTTTATGTAAAACTTTGAAAATAGATATGGCAGCAAAAGTGTGGATTTTTAAGGTCTAAAGCTTCATTAAGTATTTATCATTTTCATAGCTAATTGGTATTTGGATTTGGATCCCCTAAGAGTTCTTGGGATAAGTTTTTTCAAGAATAAATTCTAGATCGTTAGATGAAATTATTCAACGTTTTAAATTAATTTTATAATTTTTTTAAAAAAATTATATGATTAATTTTTAAAAATTACTAATATGGTCTAAGTTAATTTTTTTAAAATTAAATATATTTTTTTTTAAAAAAATAAAAATAAAATTAATCTATATCGTTTGATAATCTCATTCTATAATTTAAATTTAATCTTAAAAAAAATTCTCTCAAAAACCCTTGAAGAAATCTAAATCCTTAATTAATATTTGTATTGGCAATCGATACGAATTTGATGAACTAAAAGTTTATGCATGGCTTATACAAATTTCAATTCTCAGCTATTTTGTACTTTAATTTAGTTCTCCAACGAGAACCACGTGCATGTGTGTATTTATTATTATTATTATTATTATTATTATTTTACTTTGGGTATGGTAGTTTAATGTATCCAAATTAAATTTTTTTTAAATACCAGTTAGTGTTCTAAAGTTTTGACTGAGTTATAATTAATATGATTTTAGTCGAGTTATATATAAAAGTATAAAGTTCTTTTAATTCTAAACTAAAAATGCTGCTTAAAAAGAATTAATAAATCACTTTAATCAATTAGCATTTATGTCCAAATGAGTGTTTATAGTTTGGTTTCTCATATATTTGTCATAATTCATTGAACATTTGTTTATTAGACTTTTCATCTGATTGATTTAGATTTTAAATTATTAAAAGTATTTATTTTTTTATATTTTTATTAAGTGTTTAATAGTTACGCTCTGAATGTATTTTTTCAATTAGATATATATGATGAGAAGTCTGGAAAGCTCTTAGATATTAATTACTTTAAATGTTACTTTAACTAACATGTATTTAATATATATATTTAAAAAAAACCTTAAAAATTTAGTATTCAATTTGGAAGATAATATCTTAATATTTTATATATATTCAAATTTAGACATCTTAATCTTAAAAAAATAAAAATCACTAATTTTCATTGAGGAAAAACACGTCATGCTGATCTCAAAATAACCATTTCTGATGGGGAATTATTGAGCTCAAATAACTTGTTTTACTTAATTACGTCGACACACCAATGCATGTGTGGGGTTTATCTACCTAACAAGTCCCATTAATTTTATGGTAACCACTTCAACTTAATCATTTTCTTGAGTGCCTCTCAAATACTCGATTCTAAAATGGACATAGACAAACACACTGGACATTCGACTTTGCAAGGTTCTACATTGGCATGCTGCTTTAACCTCGTTTATATTACACTTCTTATTCTTTTTTTAATAACAATATAATTCTCACCAAAAGGAACTTTGTAATATATATTTTTAATTATATAATTAGTTGGTCTGCTACTTTCAGTCCCCACTTTATTAAAGGAGATAATTCTGATATCCATCAGGAGAAGTCAAGACAAAACTTGTAGAATATACATTATTATTGTATCGTGATGAGGGATTAACTATAAATTATAAATTATAGTTAAGAGAATTAGATCGAATTAGTTGGTTTGATCAAAAAATTAATGAACTAGTCAAGTCTCTAATCCTGTTTAGATTTGAGAATCGGTGAGCATTTAAATTGGTTAAATTGATAAAATTGACCAGTTCAACCGGCTAATTTTTCTCTCTAAATTTTTTAATTTTTACTGAATATTATTATGTATTATTACAAAATTTAAAAAATATTAAATATTTAGGAGAAGATCTAGTACTGATATATATATATATAAAACATACTTTAAATATTTTAATATTTTAATATCTGTAATATATATATTAATCATATATTTTAATATATTTTAAATACAAGATTTGAATTAAATTGAGCTGCAGATTCTGATTAAGAATTTTGCTCAGCCAACATATATCGAGTAGATGAATCTGTATTGGTTGAGGAAGAACCAGATGGAGAAACATCTGCTGCTAACATTTATCTGGAAGATGACTCATTGTTTGTATATGAAGTACTAACACAAGGTGAGTTAGAGTAGCTGTTGCTGTGATTCACAGGAAGAGAAACTGACCTGTGTGTAGCTGTTAAAGACTGATCTTCTGCAGTTGAAGGTAAGCATGGATTCGCATCTGCATAATTGAAATTATCTGAAGTTTTCAAGGAAGGATAGTTTGATTGATCAAATTGCAAAAAAGATGAAAAAGGAACAAACTCAAATAAGGATATTCAGCATGATTGCAAACATGTCAGCTGGACCGATACAACCTACCATTAGGAGCCAGACATTTATATCTTTTGTGATTATTACTGTAACCAATGAAAACACACTCACTATAAAAAAAATGTCATCAGGGACAAAAATTTTTGTTTCTGATTTAAGAAAATTCTGTTTCTAATGTCTCAAAGACATATTTATTTCTGTCTTTGATATAGATATCTCTAATATTTGAGAAGCTATCTGAGATGGAAATTGCCGTCTTAGAAAAGAAAAATAGTCTCAGATAGATTTTTGGTATTTAAGACGGATAAATGTCCTTCCCTAATTTGAGACAAAAATTTTGTCCTTGATTTAGCCTCTAGTCAGGGATGAAATGTTTCCAACTTAGATTAGAGACGGAATATTCCATCTCTAATTAGGGATGGAAATTTCGTCCCTAAATTCTACTTCTAATATTTAGTTAGACTAATTTCAATGCTTGCAATCTCATTATTGTTCATTAAATATTTTTTTGAAAAGTTACATAGTATAATAATCTATTTAAATTATTTGATTGTGCATGCATCATTTTTATTTATTGAACAAAAAAGATTAAATTAATATTTTAATTACAAATGATGTGCACAAATATTCTTCCTCCTTCTCCCATATATATATTTAAATTGTTAACATGTGTTAAAATGCACATAAAATCAACTTCAGCCAAATAAAAGAAAATATTTGTAATCTGTGACATAATTAATAATAATACAAATTCTTAATTATGTTACTGATTATAACTATACCCTCCGCTTAATGAAACATATGCTATGTGTTCAGTTTAACACAAATGAACAATTTAAAAGAGTAGTATGCTGAAAACATAAATTAACTATGTTAACAATTAGGGGCACAAAGTGACATTGACATTATAAGTCAGTAATTATTCCATCATGGACTCAAAATTCGTTCTTCTTCTAAGTCAATCAAATCATTAACTGAGAATATTATGATCACTTCTTTCCATAAGCCTTGTGACCACTTTTGTGGTCAATATTAAATTAATATCCTAATCTCAATGCAAATATATTTCTCTATCTATATTTGTCCCTTTCTTTCATGCCAAAATGTTCGCATTATATTTAACAAAAATGCAAATATTTACTTCCTAATTTTAGGTTAATTTTACAAGCAATCATTTTGTTTTAAAATATGATGACTCCCAAAAAAATTTCGTTAATTAGCTTTTTGCTGAAGATTTTTTTAAAAAATATTATAACGAAACCTTTTTTTTTAAATTTTGAACCATTAGTGATTTATATATCATGGGACAAATTAAAAGAAGAGAATAAGTGTGAAGTGATGCCTCCGTTAATAGAAAATGGACAAAAGAATTCAAATGTTGAAAAATAAAAAGTTTAAAGAACTAATTTTTTTTTAATTCAATTAGAAGCGAATATTTGTGAAAACCCCTAAAGGTGTCTTGCAAATTTTCCTTACTTTTGAATTAGATTACTCTTTGAGTTTCCTTTAATTTGAAAATGTATCTGCCCCAAAGGTGCAAATTTACTTTACTTTTAGTATTAATTTTACTTATATAAATAAAAAGGAATGGTCAATTAGATGACTCTTTTCTAGGTTTGCTTTTGAAAATATATTCCATGGGGAAACTATACTACCTAAAACATCAATGTTGCAAAATTTTCTCCTAAGTTTGATATATTTCAAAAAGAAGTGGTCACAAGGCTTATGGAAATAATTTAACTCATGAATATTAACTCAGCACACACACAAATCATATCATTAATACATCAAATTTCCCAAATGTCAGAAACAACATAATTCCCAAATTTCCCAAATGTCAGAAAAAATTTGTTAATACAGCAAATATACCAGATACAATGAAAATTTCCCTGTGCTCCTAATTTATATCTAATTATATCTCTAAAATGCAAGTACCAATACATTGCATATTTACAAATCGTCAAAAACCACTACAAAAAAAAGACTTTTGGTGGCGACTAAAGTCGCCACCAAAAGTCTAAAAGTCGCCACTAAAAGTCTTTGGTGGCGACTTTTAGTGGCGACTAAAGTTGTTGGCGTAAGTCCGTGGCTGATTCTTTTGGTGGCGACTTTAGTCGCCGCCAAAAGTCATTTTTATTGCAAAAAAAAAAAAGAAAATTCGTGAAAAAAATGATTTTTGGTGTCAGCAAAAACTACCTTTGGTGGCGACTTTAGTCGCCACCAAAAGTCACTCGTCATCTTTTTAGATCCGGATTGGCCCGGAAGGTCGACCCGAGATCCATTCGACTCGTGCGGGTCTTGGCCGATCCAATAACTCGCTATCCCGAGCTGACTCGATTTTTTTGTGTGCAATATTCAAGTTTATTTGAAATTAAACCAAACATGTGTGTCACGACCCATTTTCTAGGCACATGACCGGCACAATGATGAATATCCCATCACTGTAAGCCTTTCGATAAATTCTTCCCACAAGTAAAATCGTTAGTCATTATCTCTATATTCTCAAAATACCATTCCTTAATAAATACAAAGAAAATACATCAGATTTTCTTAATTAAAAATAATAGATCCTCAGTACGAAATACATTATCATACTGAAATACAAGCCAAATGCCAAACCCCTGACCTAGATGTCCTAGACGGTTACAGAGCAACATACTGTATAACAAAAGAAGGGCCTACCCGACAGCGGGAAGGTCCAACGTGATCTACTCCTCTAGCGGATGTACTTCGGCGGCAACCTGATCTGAACAAAAAGTTTGTACAAACAGTGTGAACTTTTAAACTCAGTGAGCAAATCGGCCTTGCGTTAATAAAATTCAAATACATCACCAGTCATGCAAGCATATCCGAAGGCTCAAGCTCAACCAATAGACATAGTTAGAAATTACATACAAGAAAAATTCATCCAATTCAACAAACGATACTAGTACTCGTCAATGGCAATATATCCCGGAGAGCGCATGTAATACCCATTATATTTTTCAAGAATTACGATAAATTTATTTTGGAGAAAATAAATTCTCTATCGGTTTAATTTTTGTATACTCGTTTGTGCATATTGTTGAAAATACAAATTTTTATTTATAGATTCTATAAATTGTGGGATATAATGGATGATACGATATGGAATTAATCCCATTAAGTAAAAATACAGTTCAAAAGTGGAATCTAGAATGAATAGTTGAAAGTGAAACTGGTAGATGAAAACTGGTAAGTGAAACTGGTAGATGAAAACTGGTAAGTGAGACTGGTAGATGAAAACTGGTAAGTGAGACTGGTAGATGAAAACTGGTAAGTGAAACTGGTAGATGAAATAGTAAAGGAGAACGGTAGATGGAATAGTAGCAAATAGTACCATAACTTCTCCTATAAATAGGTCCTTCCATTTCACTTCAAAACTCACACCTTCAGTTTCTCTTCTCTCCTCTCCTCAAAACTTCTCTTGTTCCGGCGTTAGGGCTTTGAGATTCTAGGTCTTCCTTCCTTAGCCTAGATCCAAGGTAAGAATACTATGCCCCTTTTCTATGCCATTCAGATTTTAAAAGTTATTTCCTTAAGTATGCTCTGTGGTTGCGGCTTTGGCTGATCTTCCAAATCAGAAAAATTGTCCTTAGCTACCTAAATGTTGTTTTGATTCTCTGATTACCGAAATAGAATGTAAACTGTGAAGAATACATGTCTAGGAAAGTTCTGGCTAAGGAAAGACATGGTTCTTAAGTGTGTCCATTGGGACTCTCTACTCTTTCCTGGGAACTTACCTGGTGTACTCTTTTACAGATTGTATTCTCTATTTCTGGTATGAATAGTACATGTACGTATGAATAGTGACCGTATGTATGAATAGTATCTGTATGTATGAATAGTATCCATACGTGTGAATAGTATCCGTACGTGTGAATATTATCCATATGTATGAATAGTATCCATACGTATGAATAGTGATTGTATGTATGAATAGTGATTATACGTATGAATAGTATTTTGGTACAAGAGCAACCCTGACTTTCTATATCTGATCTTTATGAAAATCTCCGTAGTGGAACCTGAAATCCAACTACGTACTCTTCTTTGTAGCAACTCGGAAAAGTGACTGGGATACGGAATCTATGTGAGTGGATGACCTTGCTAACCGACTTTATTTACTTTTATTCTAAGTACAATATAAACTCCATCTCATATCGCAATTAGATTCTATATTTATTGATGATTGCTAGATAATGAAATCTATTGTTGATTTAAGATTATTATGAATTGAGTATATAATACACATGGAATGGTTGAGGGCTTGACCCAAGATACCAATGCATGGAATTATACACATGGAATGGTTGAGCGTTTGACCCAAGATACTAATGCATGAAATTTTACACATGGAATGGTTGAGGGCTTTATTTCCCAAGATACCAATGCATGTAATGATTGATTATAAGTGGAGACTGAATTCTTGAACATTCAATACAAAGGTATAGAAACCCTGAATATCAAAATAACTGTTGTTATTGTGATTATGATTCTGGTATTTGTACTTGTGATATATTTATTATTGCACAGTCATTTAGTCACTGAGTTTTGATGAACTCACACTCTCCATGAACATTTTTTTTAGATACAGTGGATGTCAACGAAGAAAATCCGCAGGAGAATTAGTATTCCTCGAGGATACTTTTTATCTGGAGGGCTTATAAATCCAAAAGCTTAGGAATGCTCTGTAATCTCTATAGGTCACCTAGGCTTGGAAAGTTGTATCATATTGTATGATATTTGACTTGTGTTTCTGTTTCACTATGCTGAACTTTTTATATGTATAAATATCTTTCTTGAAAAATTATGTTATGCATTAGTATTAATCAGAGATTTTATGGGATACCATTGAGGTATACTCTTGAGTTTACGAAGTTACTCACATGCTCAAATTTGGGATGTGACAGTTTTGGTATCAGAGGCAGTTTTAGGTCCCCTATAGATTACAGAGCAAGTGTTCTTTGTGGGCCCTTCCCCATTGTCGTGAGCCGCGGCATGACCATGGGATTAGGTTTCATAAAAGACCTTATAGAGTATAGTGCCTTTTGTTTTTATAACTTATTCCTTGGTGGGTTAATATGAGGTAATCATGTTTGATCTGAGAAGTATTTGTTCTCTGTGTAGACTTAACTCTACGATGTCAGAGGGATCTTCAAATCATAATGAGCATGTAGGCTCAGGGAGGACTTTAGTTCCACCAGTTAATACACAGGACAACCCTTCTGACCATGGAGATAGTTCACATGTTCCGAATATTGATGGTTCAACTGGTGGCCGGGCGGAGGGAGCTGGAGCCGCCCAACAGATTGACGCTGCTGTTGTCATGCAAATGTTCAGCCTGGTGAATGATCGGTTAGATCATATAGAGGGAGAACGAGCAAAACATGTTGATACACCAAAGGTTCCTCTTGCTATTGAGACCAAAAGGGCTGGAGAAGGCACAGTTAAGGACGTGAAAATGTCTGAGTTTCTAAAGATGATGCCACCCATTTTCACCGGCGAAGATCCTAATGAGGACCCGCAACGATTTCTGGATGATTGCGAGGCAATTTGTGATGCTTTGGGGTGTTCTGATGCCCGAAGAGTAGAGATTGTCTCCTTTCAACTAAAAGGGAGAGCCGGTAAATGGTGGAAGACCTGGAAGAATGGGAGAACCCAAGATGCACCACCAATTACATGGGCGGAATTCCAAAAAATGATTATCAATGAATTCCTTCCAAAAAGTGTTCGATCATCTAGAGTAAGAGACTTTTTGTATTTGAAACAAGGATCCATGACAGTAGACGAATACAATGCCCAGTTTATTAAGTTGGCAGAATATGCTCCGCAATTGGTGACTACAGAAGAGGCTAAAGTGGAGAAGTTTGTGGAGGGTCTTCGCGATTCTCTTTATTCGCAGGTGGGTCCTAATATGGTTAATTATAACTCTTACTCTGCCGCTGTCGATACTGCACGTAGAATGGAAAAGAGGTGGAATAAAAAGGAAGAATTTAAAAATAAAAAGAGGTCTAGAGATGGGAGGTATTTTAACCAAGGTGGGAACTCAGGAACCTCAAAGCCTTCTATCACTTCACAGCATGTTCCGATTGCATCATCTAAACCCACATTCTCCACGGCTAGTGCAGCTAAGCCTCGCTCAGAATATAAAGGTGGTTACAGTTCTTCGAACATGGGTGGTTCTCAAGCAGGAAGAGGAAAGCCTCAATGTCCTGAGTGTGGAAAATTTCATTTTGGAGAATGCCTCAGGAAGATGGGAACATTAATTTGTTTTCATTGCGGACAAGAAGGGCAGTTCAGGAGGGAATGCCCTCAACTTACTTCTGAATCTGGTCAAGCATCTGTTCTTCCATCTCACACCCAACCGAGAGTTACTCCAGTCGCTCGTACACCGACCGCTTCTACTGGAGGAAGCTTTGGGAGAGGATCAGGTAGAGGCCAAGGAGGTCGTGGGCAGCAAGCAGCTGGTAGAGGTACTGCCAGAGTATATGCCTTGACTCGACAAGATGCCCAGGCATCCAATGCTGTTATTACAGGTACTTTATTAGTTGGCGCTTTAGCTGCACATGTATTATTTGACCCTGGTTCCACACATTCGTATGTGTCACCTCTGTTTGCCAAGAGGTTTGAGTCTGAGCCAGTTATACTGGACGAACCATTCCTGGTAGCTACACCGATGGGGGAAGCCCTAGTAGTTAGATCTGGATATCATTCTTGTAAGATAACTGTTAAGGACATAGAGACAGAGGTAGATCTTATGCTGCTTAGTATGACAGATTTTGATGTGATCTTAGGAATGGACTGACTATCCTCATGCCATGCTACATTGAATTGTCATGACAAGACCATTTCTTTTAGTATACCGGGTGGGCATAATTTCATATTTCAAGGAGACCGAAGTGAGGTTCCCTGTAACATAATATTCATGTTAACCGCCCGACGTATGTTACGAAAAGGGTGTCATGGATTTCTAGCCTTTGTCAAAGATATAGACAAGGAGGAAAGAAGTCTTGAACGAATACCAGTAGTTAGTAAATTTTCAGATGTATTTCCAGAAAATTTACCTGGTTTACCACCAGAGAGGGATATTGAATTTAATATTGAATTGGTTTCGGGCACTAGACCAATTTCAATTCCTCCTTACCGCATGGCACCCTTTGAGTTGAAAGAGCTTAAAGAGCAATTACAAGACCTGCTAGATAAGGGGTTTATCCGCCCAAGTTTCTCACCTTGGGGTGCCCCAGTACTCTTTGTGAGAAAGAAAGATGGCTCTTTAAGACTGTGCATAGATTACCGCCAATTAAACAAGGTCACGGTAAAGAATAAATATCCTTTACCAAGAATTGATGACTTGTTTGACCAATTACAGGGGGCACAATGCTTCTCAAAAATAGATCTGAGATCTGGTTATCATCAACTGAAAATTAAGGAGGAAGACATACCCAAGACCGCCTTTCGGACGCGATACGGGCATTATGAATTTCTCGTAATGTCATTTGGATTGACTAATGCGCCAGCAGCATTTATGGACCTTATGAACCGAGTGTTCAAACCTTTCCTTGATAGATTCGTGATCGTCTTCATTGATGATATTCTGGTTTACTCCAAAAGTCAGGAGGATCATGTAGAACATTTGAGAACGGTGCTGCAAACTTTGAGGGAACATCAGTTATACGCTAAGTTCTCAAAATGTGAATTCTGGATAAGTCAAGTAACATTCCTGGGGCATGTAATTTCTCAAGAAGGTGTTTATGTAGATCCAAGTAAGATCGAAGCAGTGAAGCAGTGGCCTAGACCAACAACTGTATTTGAAGTTCGGAGTTTCCTTGGCTTAGCGGGGTATTATCGTCGCTTTGTCAAGAATTTCTCTAAGTTGGCTCTTCCACTGACAAAGTTGACTAGGAAGAACGCTAAGTATACTTGGGATGATGCTTGTGAGCAAAGTTTCTCTATGTTGAAGGAGTGTCTAACTTCAGCACCAGTTCTAGTTCTACCATTGGGACCGGGGGGTTACACTGTATATTGCGACGCCTCAAAGGTAGGATTGGGATGCGTGTTAATGCAACACGGTAAGGTCATTGCTTATGGCTCTCGACAGCTTAAAAAGCATGAACTTAATTATCCTACTCATGATCTAGAGATGGCAGCAGTAGTGTTTGCTTTAAAGATTTGGAGGCATTACTTATATGGGGAGACATGTGAGATTTTCACTGATCACAAAAGCCTTAAATATATCTTTGAACAGAAAGATCTCAATCTAAGGCAACGGAGATGGATGGAACTCCTAAAGGACTACGACTGTACCATTCTCTACCATCCAGGGAAGGCAAACGTGGTAGCAGATGCCCTTAGTCGGAAGTCGATGGGAAGTCTAGCTCATATTACCACAGTAAGGAGGTCCTTGATTCAAGAATTACATGAGTTAGAGGCTAGTGGAGTATTCTTTGAGATTACTAAGTCAGGTGCTTTCTTGGCTCACTTGACAGCTAAATCCTCCCTTATAGAAAGGGTGAAGGCAACATTGGAGAATGACACCGAAATGGTTAAAACTAGAGAGAAGGCGAAGGTAGGTTTAGTACAGGGTTTCTCAGTAGATGAAGAAGATGTGTTATGGTTTAACGGGAGATTGTGTATTCCGAACATTGAACCCTTGAAGCGAGAGATTTTACAAGAAGCTCACGGAGCGCCCTATGTTGTTCATCCTGGTGCCAACAAGATGTACCAGGACTTGAAACAAGTTTATTGGTGGGAGGGCATGAAGCGAGATGTGACTGACTTTGTCGCTCGATGCTTGACATGTCAACAGGTCAAATCCGAACATCAGAGACCACCTGGGTTAATGCAAAGGCTTGAGATTCCCGAGTGGAAATGGGAACGGATTACTATGGACTTTGTGGTGGGTTTGCCCCGATCTTTGAATGGATACGATTCTATATGGGTTATTGTGGATCGACTTACTAAATCGGCACATTTTCTTCCTGTTCATACCACCTACAGTGTGGCAAAACTTAGTCGACTATACGTGAATGAGATAGTAAAGCTCCATGGCGTACCAGTGTCTATCATATCAGATCGAGGACCCCAGTTCACTTCCCGATTTTGGGAAGCTTTTCAGAAAGCTCTAGGCACTAGAGTAGATTTGAGCACAGCTTTTCATCCTCAAACTGATGGTCAGTCTGAGAGAACTATTCAGACCTTAGAGGATATGCTGAGAGCATGTGTAATGGATTTTGGTGGCAAATGGGAAGACCACTTGTCGCTTATCGAATTTGCTTATAATAATAGTTATCAAACTAGTATTAAGATGGCTCCTTTCGAGGCATTATATGGGAGGCGATGTCGATCTCCTATTGGTTGGTTTGAACTAAGCGAACCTAAAATGGTGGGACCCGAGATGATACAGGAGGCTGTGGATAAAATTAAACTGATCAGGGAGAGGTTATTAGCCGCTCAGAGTAGGCAAAAGTCATATGCAGACAATCGGCGACGTGACTTAGAATTTTCTGTTGGTGATATGGTCTTCTTACGAATCTCACCGATAAAAGGAGTAATGAGATTCGGAAAGAAAGGGAAGCTCAGCCCAAGATATATTGGTCCTTATGAGATTGTGGAAAGAGTGGGTAACGTGGCTTATCGCCTAGCCTTACCCTCGAACCTAGAGGGAGTACATCCAGTATTTCATGTATCGATGCTACGTAAGTATCTTCCTGACCCCTCTCATGTCATCCAGCCACAAGACGTATGATTTGATGAGACTCTTGTTTATGAAGAGGTGCCAGTAGCTATCCTCGATAGGCAGGTCAAGAAACTTCGTACCAAGGAAATTCCCATTGTCAAAGTTCTGTGGAGGAATCATACTCACGAGGAAGCTACATGGGAAACAGAAGATGAAATGTGGACAAAATATCCACACCTATTCGAATCATGAGGTAAGTTTTCGAATTCGGAGGACCGAATTTTTTTTTAAGGGGGGTAGAATGTAATACCCATTATATTTTTCAAGAATTACGATAAATTTATTTTGGAGAAAATAAATTCTCTATCGGTTTAATTTTTGTATACTCGTTTGTGCATATTGTTGAAAATACAAATTTTTATTTATAGATTCTATAAATTGTGGGATATAATGGATGATACGATATGGAATTAATCCCATTAAGTAAAAATACAGTTCAAAAGTGGAATCTAGAATGAATAGTTGAAAGTGAAACTGGTAGATGAAAACTGGTAAGTGAAACTGGTAGATGAAAACTGGTAAGTGAGACTGGTAGATGAAAACTGGTAAGTGAGACTGGTAGATGAAAACTGGTAAGTGAAACTGGTAGATGAAATAGTAAAGGAGAACGGTAGATGGAATAGTAGCAAATAGTACCATAACTTCTCCTATAAATAGTTCCTTCCATTTCACTTCAAAACTCACACCTTCAGTTTCTCTTCTCTCCTCTCCTCAAAACTTCTCTTGTTCCGGCGTTAGGGCTTTGAGATTCTAGGTCTTCCTTCCTTAGCCTAGATCCAAGGTAAGAATACTATGCCCCTTTTCTATGCCATTCAGATTTTAAAAGTTATTTCCTTAAGTATGCTCTGTGGTTGCGGCTTTGGCTGATCTTCCAAATCAGAAAAATTGTCCTTAGCTACCTAAATGTTGTTTTGATTCTCTGATTACCGAAATAGAATGTAAACTGTGAAGAATACATGTCTAGGAAAGTTCTGGCTAAGGAAAGACATGGTTCTTAAGTGTGTCCATTGGGACTCTCTACTCTTTCCTGGGAACTTACCTGGTGTACTCTTTTACAGATTGTATTCTCTATTTCTGGTATGAATAGTACATGTACGTATGAATAGTGACCGTATGTATGAATAGTATCCATACGTGTGAATATTATCCGTACGTGTGAATATTATCCATATGTATGAATAGTATCCATACGTATGAATAGTGATTGTATGTATGAATAGTGATTATACGTATGAATAGTATTTTGGTACAAGAGCAACCCTGACTTTCTATATCTGATCTTTATGAAAATCTCCGTAGTGGAACCTGAAATCCAACTACGTACTCTTCTTTGTAGCAACTCGGAAAAGTGACTGGGATACGGAATCTATGTGAGTGGATGACCTTGCTAACCGACTTTATTTACTTTTATTCTAAGTACAATATAAACTCCATCTCATATCGCAATTAGATTCTATATTTATTGATGATTGCTAGATAATGAAATCTATTGTTGATTTAAGATTATTATGAATTGAGTATATAATACACATGGAATGGTTGAGGGCTTGACCCAAGATACCAATGCATGGAATTATACACATGGAATGGTTGAGCGCTTGACCCAAGATACTAATGCATGAAATTTTACACATGGAATGGTTGAGGGCTTTATTTCCCAAGATACCAATGCATGTAATGATTGATTATAAGTGGAGACTGAATTCTTGAACATTCAATACAAAGGTATAGAAACCCTGAATATCAAAATAACTGTTGTTATTGTGATTATGATTCTGGTATTTGTACTTGTGATATATTTATTATTGCACAGTCATTTAGTCACTGAGTTTTGATGAACTCACACTCTCCATGAACATTTTTTTTTAGATACAGTGGATGTCAACGAAGAAAATCCGCAAGAGAATTAGTATTCCTCGAGGATACTTTTTATCTGGAGGGCTTATAAATCCAAAAGCTTAGGAATGCTCTGTAATCTCTATAGGTCACCTAGGCTTGGAAAGTTGTATCATATTGTATGATATTTGACTTGTGTTTCTGTTTCACTATGCTGAACTTTTTATATGTATAAATATCTTTCTTGAAAAATTATGTTATGCATTAGTATTAATCAGAGATTTTATGGGATACCATTGAGGTATACTCTTGAGTTTACGAAGTTACTCACATGCTCAAATTTGGGATGTGACAGCGCACACAGGCCGGCTCACCAATTTTGTATTTTTCCGCCATGACGCACAACTTCATCCTCTTAGCTAGGGCGCCTCACGGATTTATCACCAATCCGGGCTATATCCCTACTGAGGGAATCGTTGTCTCCACACTCATTGGTCAAGACACCCTTTAACCCGGGTTTTCCGCCTTGCCGTGAGAGGGGGTACTGTACCGCTCAATCACAATCAATAGTACAACAGTTCATATCATAATCAGAAGCACAATATAATACTCATCCATATAACAGGTATAGTATATAACTATATGATTCAAATTTCATATCATTATGAGATACTTGCTTTGTCTTATCCATACTTCTGGATTAATTATCTCATTATATTCGTCATTCTGAATCCAATTTCTCCCTATGAATCTTGGGAGTGTCCTACGACATACTTTTTATCACCAGTAATGCTAAAACTCTATTAAAACAGGGTCGTTTCACTCACCTGGATTCCGTACGAGTATCACTTCTCTAAATCGTTACGGACAAGAGTACGCAGGTGAATTTCAGTGTTCCGCTACAGAGATTTTCATGAAAGATTACAGAAAGTACGTTAAGATCATTTTCGTACAGATACTGTTCATACGTATGGGTACTATTCATATAGTCACTATTCATACCGGAAATACAGAATACAATCTGTAAAAGAGTACACCAGGTAAGTTCCCAGGAAAGAGTGGAGGGTCACACTGGACACACTTAAAAGCCAGGTCTTTCCTTAGCCAGAACTTTCCTAGACATGTATTCTCCACAGATTATATTCTATTTCGGTAATCAGAGAATCAAAATAACAGCTAACGACAGTTTTTCTGATGTGGAAGATCGGCCAAAGTCGCAACCACAGAGCATACTTAAGAAAATAACTTCTAAAATTTGAAAGACATAGAAAGGGCATAGTATCATTACCTAAGAAAAAACGGAAAGGCCCAAAATCTCAGAAGCCTAGCGTCGGAGCAAGAGAAACTTAAGGAGGGAAGAAGAGAAGTTGAAGGTGTGAGTTTAGAAGTGAAATGGAAGGGTCTATTTATAGCAAAAGTCAAGGGTACTATTTGACACTATGCGCTAATAAAATATTCAATTTACTATTCATGAAAATGACATTTCTAATAATGCAGTTACTGTGCACCTTAAATTTTCGTTTATTTACTATTAGAAACTTTAAAGGGAAAACTATCCTTTCACCTTAAACCTTTAAGTTTCTTTTCAATTCAGTCCTTTCAATTTAGTCCCTGAGGGTATTTTTACACATAAAACGTCATTTTCTCCTACAAACTTCTTTCTAGTTTTCTCTTATAACCAAATCACATCTAGTATTTGACATTTTGATTGTATAAATAAACAGTACCATATACGTAAATAGTAACAGTAGTTTGAAAACACGCATTTATATTTTATTTTTCATGGGTATTACATTATCACTCCCTTTAAGAAATTCGGTCCTCCGAATTTAAATTACCTCAAGTCATAAAAAGATGGGGATATCTAGAACGCATGTCGGCCTCGGCTTCCCATGTGGCTTCTTCGTGAGTTTGATTCCTCCACAAAACCTTGACGGATGAAATCTCCTTAGATCGGAGTTTCTTTACTTGACTATCGAGGATAGCTACCGGTATCTCCTCGTATGACAAGTTTTCATCTACTAGGATAGAATCATTCTGAGAAGGGTGAAGTATGTGAGAAGGGTCATGAAGGTACTTCCTTAACATGGATACGTGAAAAATAGGGTGAATCCCTTCCAGATCCATAGGTAGGGCAAGCCGATAAGCCACTTTTCCCACTCGTTCTAGAATCTCATAAGGCCCGATGTATCTAGGACTCAACTTTCCTTTCCTTCTAAATCTCAACACACCTTTCATTGGAGAGACCTTAAGGAATACCATATCGCCGACTGAGAACTCCAAATCACGTCGTCTGTGGTCAGCGTATGCCTTTTGTCTACTTTGAGCTGCTCGCATCCTATCTTGTATTGTCTTAACCTTGGTTAGGGCATCCTGGGCCAAGTCAGGTCCTAATGCTTTCGCTTCACCTACCTCGAACCAACTGATCGGAGATCTGCAACGTCTCCCATACAAGGCCTCAAAGGGTGCCATCCCAATAGTGGCATGGTAGCTGTTGTTATATGCGAACTCTACAAGATACAAATGCTTTTCCCAGCTACCACTGAAATCTAGAATACAAGCTCGTAACATATCCTCTAGCGTCTGAATCGTCCGCTCTGACTGTCCGTCTGTCTGTGGGTGAAAAGCGGTACTAAGGTCCACTCGAGTACCTAATGCCTCCTGAAAACTTCTCCAGAAACGAGAGGTAAATTGAGGACCTCTATCAGAAATGATAGATATAGGTACTCCATGCAACTTTACTATTTCTTTAATATACAATTGTGCCAACGTTACTACACCATAAGTGGTTTTGACTGGAATGAAGTGTGCTGATTTGGTTAGTCGGTCAACAATGACCCAAACTGAGTCATAACCTCCTGTGGAACGAGGTAGACCAACAACAAAGTCCATCGTCACTCGTTCCCATTTCCATTCAGGAATCTCTAATCGTTGTAACGAGCCTCCTGGCTTTAGATGCTCAGCCTTAACCTGTTGACAGGTTAAACAACGAGACACAAATTCTACTATGTCTTGTTTCATTCCTTTCCACCAGTAGATCTGTTTCAGATCCTGATACATCTTGGTGGCTCCTGGATGTACAGCATATGCAGCACGATGGCCTTCTTCCATGATGTCTCGTCTAAGAGTTCCAACATGTGGTACACACAACCATTGTTCAAAATGTAAGACTCCTGTATCGTCGAGTGTGAAACTATTCACTTCACCAATCTTCACCTTTTCCATAATTTGGACAAGCTCAGGATCCTCCATTTGAGATATCCGTATCTGGTCAACAAGGGAAGATCTAGCCCTGATATGGGCTAAGAATGATCCTGTCCTTGTAACCTCAAGAGTAGCACCTTTTGCTCTCATCTCTTGTAGTTCTTGGATCAAGGGTCTTTTTGTTACTGCTATATGGGCCAGACTACCCATAGATTTTCGACTCAAGGCATCTGCTACCACGTTTGCTTTGCCTGGGTGGTAAAGAATATTGCAATCATAATCTTTTAGTAATTCTACCCATCTCCTCTGCCTCAAGTTTAAGTCCTTTTGGTCGAAAATATATTTTAGACTTTTATGGTCAGTGTAGATTTCGCAAGTTTCTCCGTATAGATAATGTCGCCATATCTTTAAAGCGAAAACTACTGCTGCCATTTCCAGATCGTGGGTGGGGTAGTTTTGTTCATGTTTCTTAAGTTGTCTCAATGCATATGCCACTACCTG
Organism: Biancaea sappan; assembly: GCA_037074585.1. Classification (NCBI taxonomy): domain Eukaryota; kingdom Viridiplantae; phylum Streptophyta; class Magnoliopsida; order Fabales; family Fabaceae; genus Biancaea; species Biancaea sappan. Next base: position 7,853,319 of record CM073492.1, on the reverse strand, counting down.
GCCATGCTGCATGAGAACACATCCCAACCCTACTCTTGATGCATCACAGTATACTGTAAAATCTCCTGGTCCTGAGGGTAAGACTAATACAGGTGCGGAGATTAACCTTTTCTTGAGTTCTTGGAAGCTTTCTTCACAAGCGTCATCCCATTGGTACTTTACCCCTTTCCTAGTCAGTCGTGTGAGAGGGGCGGCTAACTGGGAAAAATTTTGGATGAAACGACGATAATATCCTGCCAATCCCAAGAAGCTGCGAATCTCCGTGACGGAGGTAGGTCTAGGCCACATTTTGACCGCTTCTACTTTGCTTGGGTCTGCTTGGATGCCATCTTTGGAGATTACATGTCCCAAGAAAGTTACACGATCAATCCAAAACTCGCATTTAGAGAATTTGGCGTACAATTGATGATCCCTCAATGTCTGCAACACAACACGAAGGTGTTGTTCGTGCTCTTCTGAAGTCTTTGAGTACACCAGAATGTCGTCTATGAAGACAATGACAAATTTGTCTAAAAAGGATTTAAAAATCCTATTCATTAAATCCATGAAAGCAGCTGGTGCATTCGTTAATCCAAATGACATCACCAAGAACTCGTAGTGCCCATATCTGGTACGGAAGGCTGTTTTAGACACATCCTCCTCCTTGATCTTGAGTTGGTGATAACCAGACCTCAAGTCAATCTTTGAAAAACACTTGGCTCCTTGAAGTTGATCGAAAAGGTCGTCGATGCGAGGCAACGGGTATTTATTTTTGATAGTTACCTTATTCAGTTACCTGTAATCTATGCATAGTCTCATCGATCCGTCCTTCTTTTTCACGAACAGAACAGGAGCTCCCCAAGGTGAATAACTTGGCCTTATAAAGCCTTTGTCTAGCAAGTCCTGTAACTGAGTTTTTAACTCTTTTAATTCTGTTGGTGCCATTCTATAAGGGGGTATGGAGATTGGGCGAGTATCTGGTGCTAACTCTATCTGGAACTCAATCTCTCGATCTGGGGGTATACCTGGTAGATCATCTGGGAAGACATCTACAAACTCCTGGACTACTGGAACGTCTTCTACTTTTAGTTCTTCTTTCTTAATATCTTTAACGAATGCCAAGTATCCTTTACAACCCTTTTGCAATAAACGTTGGGCACACATTAAAGATATAAGATTCCCAGAAATTTCACTCCGTTCACCATGAAATACGAAAGAAGGCCCCCCCAGAATATTAAATTTAACTATCTTATTATAGCAATCCAGGGTGGCATGACAAGATGCCAGCCAATCCATGCCCAAGATGACATCAAAGTCTGTCATATCTAACAGCATTAGGTCTACTGTTGTATTTATTTCTTCGACTCTTACCTTGCAAGCTCGATAGCCTCGTTCTATTAGTAAGGTGCCTCCAGTAGGCGTAGTTACTAAAAACGGACATTCTAATCTAACAACTTTTTGCTTAAAGTTCTTAGCAAAGAATGGTGACACATAGGAATGCGTAGAGCCAGAGTCAAACAAAACATGTGCAAAATTTGATTCAATCAGAAGGGTACCTGCTACCACCGTATTAGACGCCTGAGCATCTTGACGGGTTAAAGCGAATACTCGAGCGTTCCCTCGGCCTGCTGAAACCTGCCCTCGACCACCTTGTCCTCTGCCAGCACCTCTTCCGATTCCATTGCCTCCTACAGTTACAGGGGATCTGTTGGCAACAGTAGCCTCTGATTGATTAGGGCGTACTGACCCTTGGCCAGATCTCGTGTAGAGTTGGGGGCAATCTCTTTTGATGTGGCCCTGTTGACCACATTGGTAACAGACCCTAGTGTTGTTGTTGACAAAACAAGCTCCGAAGTGATTTCTTTCACATTTAGAGCACCAGGGCCTTTGTTGACCCCCTGTACCACTTTGTTGACGCTGTGGTGCACTAGCGGTAGAGGCTGCACGTCCAAAACTCTCTCCGTGGTAGCGTGATTTCTCATCTTGTTTCCTCTTTCTTTTGTTATTCCATTTTTCTTTTTGCATATCTCTTTCTTCCATCATACGGGCGATGTCGACGGCTTCTGTGTAAAATGAAAAATCTCGTATTTTCGATCCCACCCTGTCAAATAAAGATTCTCGAAGGCCTTTAATAAACCGTCGGATCTTTTCTTTCTCAGTTAGGACCATGTGAGTAGCATATTCAGACAACTCTATAAACAGATTGTCGTATTCATCGATGGTTCGTGATCCTTGCCGGAGTGCCTCAAACTCATTCATCTTTGCTTCTCGTATACTCTCCGGAATAAATTGTTCTCGAAAAATTCTTTTAAAGTCATTCCATTTAACGGGTGGGGCATTTCTGGCCATGCCCTTCTTCCATGTTCGCCACCAGCGGTCGGCCTTACCTCTTAACTGAAAGGTAACAAGGGTTACTTTTCGAGGTTCAGGACATTTTAACGTGTCAAGGATTTTCTCACAGTCATCTAGAAAACGTTGTGGGTCTTCATTAACATCTCCTGCAAAGGTTGGCGGATTCAGCTTCATAAATTCTGAAATCTTGACCTCTGTCCCTACCCAATCCTGAGGAGGAGGTGGAGGTGGCATCTGGTCTGTCTCTTGTACTTTTGCAGCATGTACTGATGCCTGTGAGCCATCTTCAGATGATTGTCCCATCAGAAGTTCCTTTAGCCCATTCACCTCGTTCTGTATTGCAGCTAATGCTTCCATCACTACAGTCGCATCGATTTGTGATGGTTCTCCAGCATTTCTTCCAGGGTTTTCAGTGGATATTTCTCTGTTTTGTGCATGGTTATCTTCTGCACGATTAGGCATCTCCAGTCTTGCATTTGCTGACTGAGCAGCTGGAGGGACCAAGGCCCTGCCAGATCTTGTGCGGATTCCAGAAGCGTTTGATTTTCTTGGTGCCATCTAAACTTATTCTACAATTAAGAATAATATATATCGTCACTATTATACTTCAAGTAAAGACACGAAAGAAAGGGATTTTAATCTCTACAGGGCTTTTGGTGGATCTTCATCCTATGGTCGTGCTGCAGTCACGACAATAGGGGAAGGCCCACTAAAGACACCTTGCTCTGTAATCACTAGGAGACCTAACAACCTATGCTCTGATACCAACTTTGTCACGACCCATTTTCTAGGCACATGACCGGCACAATGATGAATATCCCATCACTGTAAGCCTTTCGATAAATTCTTCCCACAAGTAAAATCGTTAGTCATTATCTCTATATTCTCAAAATACCATTCCTTAATAAATACAAAGAAAATACATCAGATTTTCTTAATTAAAAATAATAGATCCTCAGTACGAAATACATTATCATACTGAAATACAAGCCAAATGCCAAACCCCTGACCTAGATGTCCTAGACGGTTACAGAGCAACATACTGTATAACAAAAGAAGGGCCTACCCGACAGCGGGAAGGTCCAACGTGATCTACTCCTCTAGCGGATGTACTTCGGCGGCAACCTGATCTGAACAAAAAGTTTGTACAAACAGTGTGAACTTTTAAACTCAGTGAGCAAATCGGCCTTGCGTTAATAAAATTCAAATACATCACCAGTCATGCAAGCATATCCGAAGGCTCAAGCTCAACCAATAGACATAGTTAGAAATTACATACAAGAAAAATTCATCCAATTCAACAAACGATACTAGTACTCGTCAATGGCAATATATCCCGGAGAGCGCACACAGGCCGGCTCACCAATTTTGTATTTTTTCGCCATGACGCACAACTTCATCCTCTTAGCTAGGGCGCCTCACGGATTTATCACCAATCCGGGCTATATCCCTACTGAGGGAATCGTTGTCTCCACACTCATTGGTCAAGACACCCTTTAACCCGGGTTTTCCGCCTTGCCGTGAGAGGGGGTACTGTACCGCTCAATCACAATCAATAGTACAATAGTTCATATCATAATCAGAAGCACAATATAATACTCATCCATATAACAGGTATAGTATATAACTATATGATTCAAATTTCATATCATTATGAGATACTTGCTTTGTCTTATCCATACTTCTGGATTAATTATCTCATTATATTCGTCATTCTGAATCCAATTTCTCCCTATGAATCTTGGGAGTGTCCTACGACATACTTTTTATCACCAGTAATGCTAAAACTCTATTAAAACAGGGTCGTTTCACTCACCTGGATTCCGTACGAGTATCACTTCTCTAAATCGTTACGGACAAGAGTACGCAGGTGAATTTCAGTGTTCCGCTACAGAGATTTTTATGAAAGATTACAGAAAGTACGTTAAGATCATTTTCGTACAGATACTGTTCATACGTATGGATACTATTCATACGGTCACTATTCATACCGGAAATACAGAATACAATCTGTAAAAGAGTACACCAGGTAAGTTCCCAGGAAAGAGTGGAGGGTCACACTGGACACACTTAAAAACCAGGTCTTTCCTTAGCCAGAACTTTCCTAGACATGTATTCTCCACAGATTATATTCTATTTCGGTAATCAGAGAATCAAAATAACAGCTAACGACAGTTTTTCTGATGTGGAAGATCGGCCAAAGCCGCAACCACAGAGCATACTTAAGAAAATAACTTCTAAAATTTGAAAGACATAGAAAGGGCATAGTATCCTTACCTAAGAAAAAACGGAAAGGCCCAAAATCTCAGAAGCCTAGCGTCGGAGCAAGAGAAACTTAAGGAGGGAAGAAGAGAAGTTGAAGGTGTGAGTTTAGAAGTGAAATGGAAGGGCCTATTTATAGCAAAAGTCAAGGGTACTATTTGATACTATGCGCTAATAAAATATTCAATTTACTATTCATGAAAATGACATTTCTAATAATGCAGTTACTGTGCACCTTACGCGATGGAAAATTTTCGTTTATTTACTATTAGAAACTTTAAAGGGAAAACTATCCTTTCACCTTAAACCTTTAAGTTTCTTTTCAATTCAGTCCTTTCAATTTAGTCCCTGAGGGTATTTTTACACATAAAACGTCATTTTCTCCTACAAACTTCTTTCTAGTTTTCTCTTATAACCAAACCACATCTAGTATTTGACATTTTGATTGTATAAATGAACAGTACCATATACGTAAATAGTAACAGTAGTTTGAAAACACGCATTTATATTTTATTTTTCATGGGTATTACAATGTGCATACCTGAGATTCGAACTTGGGTCCCTTGCTTGTAGCCATGTGTGTCTTGCCATTCTGCCACTGTTTCATTTGTGTTATGTATGTGCAAAATATTATATATATCTATATATATAATCTGTTAAAAATATTTTAGGTCAAAAATATTATAAAACAAAAATAAAATAATATTAAACTTAACAAAAAGCAAATATATTATTACTATTGGACTCATCACAAAAGTCTAACTTCAACTAATTTCATAAAAAAAAACGATTTCACTTAAAAAAATAGACTTCAGTCGTCACTGATAATCTAATTTTTTAAAAAAAATTAAAAAATTAAAAAATTTAAAAAATTAAATTTATTTTAAATAAAATTAAGAAAAATAAAAAAATTGAATTTTTTTAAGTAAAAAAATGACTTTTTTTTATTTTTTTAAAAAAATTCGACTTTTGGTGGCGACTATTCTAATTTTTTATTTTATTTTAAAAAATCTGACGTTTTTTTATTTTTTTTTAAAAAAAAAGACTTTTGGTGGCGACTATAGTCGCCACCAAAAGTCTAATTTTTTATTTTTATTTTAAAAAATCTGACTTTTTTTTATTTTATTTTAAAAAATACTTTTGGTGGCGACTTCAGAGGTGCGAAGCAAGCCTACACTTTGGTGGAAATTTTGGGATGGAGATAGAGCAAGAGAGAGTGTGTCTATGAGAGAGAGAAAGCGTGCGAGAGAGACAAAGGGATGGAGAGATAGAAAGCTTACACTATGGTTGGCGATGATATATGGAGACCACGCAGACGACCAACGACGGCAAACACAGAGAGAACAAAGGAGAAGGAGAGAAAGAGACTAAGGAAATTTTAGGTGCAAATGGCTGGAGGCGCACAGAGAAGAGAAGACATTTAGGGATATATGGTTTTGATATTAGAGACGGAATTTTGACATAGAAATTCCATCTTTAATATAGATACGATGTCATTGTAATAAAAAGCAATTAAAGATGGACATTAGACAGGGACAAATTCCATCTATGATATTTTAAAAATTTTAAAAATTATATAAAAATATTAGGGACGGATTTGTGACACGCCATAATCCATCCCTAGCAATAGGGATGAAATTTCAATCAAAGACGGAAAATGTCTCTCCCAAAATTTGTTTTTGATTCCCTGAATTTTAATTTGAAATCAGAGATGGACTTTGCATTATATCAAAGACAGAATTTGAGATGGACAGAACGGAATCCATCTCAAAATTCCGTCTTTGATTTTGGGTTTTTTGTAGTGACTTTTGAGAGTGGAATTGCAATTTGTGCTTATTATATGGTGTTAAACAAGGAAAAATGGCGCAGCCAAAAGGATGTAAACTGTTATAATATAGTTTCTTTTTTAAGAGAATTTCTAAAGGGGTTTTCTTATGCAAAGGAGTAGATGGCAATCTATTAATGTTAAAAACTATAGTATGAAAAGCTTCAAACCAGAATTCAAAAGGCATTTTTGCATTGGTAAGACCACTCTCCACAATTTGTCTATGCTTCCTCTCAACACAACCGTTTTGTTCAGAGGTATAAGGGTAGGTACACAAATGAGTTATACTATGTTCTATTAAAAAGGATTTGAAGGCCAAAAATTCTCTACCAGAATCTGAATGGAGAGTTTTAATTGGTAAGTCAAATTATTTTTCTAGTAATAACTTGAATTGTTTAAAGATAGAAAGAGCTTCATTTTTTGTTTTCAGATGGTACACCCAGCTGAATCTGCTATAGTCATCCACAAAGTTAATGTAATATCTAAAACGTTGTTTTGAAAGAATGGGTATTGGTCCCTGCAAGTCAACATGTATGATTTGGAAAGTATTAATGGCTTTCGAATGAGAATTATTAAAAGGAAGTTTGTGTCCTTTTCCATACTGACACACTGACCAAAAAGGAACTGTTTCATTGCTAATGACTTTGTAATTACATGATCTTAAAACTTGAAACAAAACTCTGGAGGATGGATGGCCAGTCTTGTTGTGCCAGTCAAGGATGATACAGGGACTGACAGTGAGATGATTGGTTTTACTGATGAAATTAGCTTGTGGCTAAGGTACAAGAGCATAATCAAGGTGACAAAGTCCATTCTTACTCTTCCCATGTAGCAGCTCCTTCTTTGTTGTTTTTCCTTCACAGTAAAAGTGTTTGAGTCAAATTCAATGCATAAATTATTTTGAGTAGTAAGCTGTGCAACACTTGTAATGTTTCTTGCAAGCATGAATCACATTATTGAGTAAAAAAAGGTCTATGATTTGAAGACTTTATAACAGTGTTACCTATGTGATGTATAGGTAAACATTTGCCATCCCCCACTGTTAATTTAGTCTTACCATTATATTTGTTTATCTAATGTAACTGATTGACATCATTTGTACATGGTGATTTGCTCCTGTGTCAAGGCACCAAGCTTCATCTACCACTGACTCTGGTGTTGCCACATAGGCTGTATAGGGACTGTTTTGGGTGGCAGAAGATTTTTTTGTCTCAAAAACACTTCCCATATAGGTGAAGTTAGTTCTGTAGTAACATACAGAAGCTAGGTGTCCTGATTTCCCACAAATTTGGCAAGTGGGTCTTGAATTTGATTGTCTTCCTCACCCTCTGCCTCGTCGTCTGGGAGAACCTCTAAATCCTCCTCTACAATTGTTGCCATTCTTTTGTGTTTGGACATTATTAGTAGTGCCAGTACCATCAATGGTCATATTCTTAAAAGCATTTAACTATTCAATCCTGCTTTGAAAGGTCAGAATAGCAATGGAGAACTCAATCTAAGAGATGTTAGACATGTAGGTGAGTTGAGTAATAATAAGTGTGTAATCGGAGTCTAAACCAAACAAAATTTGTGCAAACAAGTCTTTAAGAGAAACTGAACTCCCTGCTAATTGCAGATTATCAACAATCAATCTCATTTTTGCAAGATAATCCTCTATTTTCATTGAACATTTTTTGGTTCTTTAGAGCTTCCCCTTGTACCAAAGCTCTCTGGCTTTGTTTGCAATACCAGCCATTTCCTCAATGCTGCTCCATAACTCAAGACTGGTCATACAATTGATAAGTTGTGCTATAACAGCCACACTAATCAAGCCATACAGCCATCCTAGGAGAAGCTGAACAGTTACTATCCACTCATTGACCTTGGGATTAGGTTTTGAATCTTTGAAGTGGTGATAGTAGTTGAGGGCAGGGATTGCTTCCATTAATGAAGTCTTCAAGTCTGTTACCTCTAATTACATGCAACATAGTGGATTTCCATAGAAGAAAATTGTTCCTGTCGAACTTGGCAAGAGCAACAAGGTTGAAGAAGTTTGATGAATTTTAGGTATTGTTTGGTTGGACAGGAATGAAGGGAAGGGGAGAGATTTTTTTTTTTAAATTGACCTTATTTGTTTCAATTAGTTGGAGGGGAAGGGAAGGGAAGGAAAGGAAAATGAAAGTAAAAAATCTCTCCCTCCCTCTCATTTTCTTTCCCAATGAAAGTGGAGAGATTTGGAGGGAAGAAAAATTGTAACAATGTAAAAAAACATAAAAGTTCTCAACAATTTTTCTTTCTTTTTCTCCTTATGCATTTTAACTCTCGTCTTTTAATATTCAAGTTTCTCTACTCTTTATTTTAACTCTCATCTTCCAGTATTCAAGTTTTTCTGCAAGAACTTAAACATATATTTGAAATAAAAACAAAAATACAACAAAAAACTAAACAAATATAAAAAGATCAATTTCTTTTATTTTTAAAGGAATATGAAGTTGTTTATTATTATTATTATTACTGTTGTTGTTGTTGTTGTTGTTGTTGTTGTTGTTGTTGTTGTTGTTGTTGTTGTAACATGTAAACTGATGTGGATGTTCTAGAGTTGAAATAGCTAGTAGAATTGATTATCAAAGTTCCAATTTCATAATTGATATGGATGTTCTGGAATTTTCAAATATTCCAATTGACATGCACTTTATAAAATCTACTAGCTATTTATTTTTAAATATTCTTTTAATATGTTTTGAAATTTTTTAATTATTTATCAAAGTTTCAATTGGCATGTACTTTATAAATTTATTTTTAAATATTCTCATGTTTCGGAGTTTTTTTTTGTATTTTGTGTTTGATGGATGATGTTAAATCTGTTTATGTCATCTCCTTTTGTTACTAAAATATAAGTGATAACAAATTTATTACGTTCTGTTGGTCATACAATCAAATGACCATAATATTCATTTTGTTTTATTTTCTCTCTCCTCCCCTTAGAAATCAAATAAAAGAAAATTTTTTTTTCTCTCTCTTTCCCTTGTTTCAAACTAAATCAAACAAAAAAATTTTATTTTCTCTTCCCTACTCTTCCTTCCTTTTTGTTGAGCCAAACAATCCCTTAAGAAATTTTTAACCCTAAACCAAATGCTACAGAGTTTAGTGAAACTTGAGGAGAACTGGAATCCATGAAAGAGCGTCTAGCAGTGTACCTCTAATACCAAGATGAAAAACATAGAGAAACGAGATTGAATGGAATTTAGCCTAGCTGCATTCTTAAGCTGAAGAATACACTATTTATAATACAAATACATCACATGTTTCCAGCTCTGAGATACAGGTGGCAATTGATCCAATAAATGAGGAAGGAATAACAAAATCTGTTATGAACATTTACAAAAGAATAAGACAAATAAATGGAATATATTCACGTGGCCGGTACTATGCAGAAAACCATATGTTCAATTAGTTCTATTTCTCAATATTATACCACAATTTTATTATTGATTTTTAAATTGGTATTTCAAATAGTTCAATAATCTGTCAGATTTTCTAAATCTTACTAAAGATACTTAAAACTCTCCAATTTAATTATTTGTCAGTGAAGAACAAATTATACGTACATAGTGAGCTTGATCTGTGTAAAGGAAACGAATATCTCAGCTTCATGCATATTCTGAAATCTGTAGGCTAATGTACTCCATTTTTTGCAAGTTGCAGACAAAAGTGGACACTTGAAATCCCAGTTTAATATATAAATAAGAATTTTGTCCATATGTCTTTCAATTAATTATTCGCAATTAATTTTAACAATCTCCATTTATTTCAAATTCGGGCCTGTTTCATGTGACGGCAGTATTCTTGTTCATTCTACTCTCCCAAGTGGATTTCGCTACAAATACATGGTTATACTATATTATTTTAAATTAAGTTGACTAAAAAATATACAAATGGACAAGATTTAAATAAATCTCCTTTAGAATTTTATAAAAATGTAGTACGAACGATTTTTTAAATAATATTAGTTAATCCTTTAAATTGATGATTTCTAAACGTTGTTTAACATGAACAGAAAATGACGCCGAGAGATATTTTTCTTTTCTAATTTTTTTCAATTGGAAATTAAATGATGACGATAGTATTTGAAATAAATTTTAGAAAGGAAATGATTTGTGAGTTGAGAATGAAGAAAAAACAAATGAATGTAAATATAAAGGTTATCAAAATTTACTAAAACAGGGGGGTCAAGTAATTCTGAAATCGAATTTCATTCACTTTTAAGTTACACAATTTGTAAATCTTTTTTTATTCAAGAGTACAACCGTTAATCAATATATAGTCATAAGCATATGGCTTTGTAAATATGAAATTTGTAAGGAAAGTTAGGAGGAATGATTGCAGCACTAACAAATACAAATAAAATTTAATGGTCTTTTTTTAATATATTTTTTATTTTTTTTTAAAAAATTTTATTGATCATCCAATCTTAGTTAACGATCATTAAATTAATCAACATTCAATATAATTTTAAAAATTTAAGAAAAAAATATGGACCCTTAGATACATATCTAACGGTCTACGTTAGGGTAAGAGTTTTCTATACTTTTCAGTCATAGGAGTGAATCTGCTTCCCTTGTGTCCAGGAAAAAATTATCGATTTACATTGTATTGATCCGATAATATGAACGCGTGAGTTCGCTTTTTTTCTTAACTTTTTATGAACACATTATAACATGTACATTTATATGATTTCATTTCCCTTATATTTTAGTAGATATAAAACTAATTTTGCTCTTTTAAAATTCGTAAACATCAAGTTTTACACCAATATCTTATTCGGATGTTCTCTCCTTTTAGTTAATTTGAAGAGTGATTTCCTTAAATGGCAAGGTCAGAGAGCAATGAATCCGGTTCAGCTGCAAGGTGTTGCTCTCATCCGTAAGAGGATAGAGAAATGACGTCCTGCAATTTCAGAAGTATTTAGGAGTTAGGAGCATACAATTGTAGATACAAAGCCCATTGTTGTTTGAGCACTGATCTATCTTAGCATTTTCTGAACCCAGCAAATTTATGAGCCAAGATTCATGGTATCTTGAATACACAGAATGATCAAGATTCAACTGTAACAACTACAAAAGAAAATTAATACACTGTCCAGTTGGCTTGTTTCCTTTGGAATAGGAATACCCAATCCCAGAATTGAACATAAACATATATACGAATTCAGAAACGAAGAGCAAACAAGAAAGGAAGGGAGAGAGAGAGAGAGAGAGTGTGTGCGTGTGACGTCAGGGGTGGATCAGAATTCGGAGCGCGTCTGAATTCTGAACAGAAGGAATCGAAAGATGGAATAAGGTTCGTGATCGTCTTGTCGATTCAGCAGCGTTGCTCTCACGCACCCTCCTCTGCTTTTCCTCCCTCAGGAAAAAAAAAAAAAAAAGCATGAAAATTCCCTTTTTTTCTCGGCCTCATAAAACAAGGGAAATTAATAAATTGAAAAAGAAAATTCTGAGATGTTTGACTGTACGTTGAGTTTGGGCTCTGATTCTTTTCTGCCATTTAGGTTAAATGCGTGCCTTCACTCTCTTGTTTCAATATTATACTTTGTCGTTCCGTGCAGAGATCAGTCGCCTTAAATTCACTATTTGCCTTTAACGTGTTATCTTCTTCCTCTTCATATTTTAAACTCCTCCAAGTTTGCCCTTCTTCTTCATCTCCTTCCTTCTCCCCTGCCTGCCATGTCTTTCAGAGGTCGCACCCGGGTAAGACTATCTCTATCAGAATTCCATCTCTTACTGTTCAGCTTGTGTTTATGTGTTTGTTTTAAAATCAAGCTTTAATGGTTTCCAGCCAAATGCCACATCAGGCATGGGAGTTGCTGATCACAGCAAGAAGACCTTCATGGAATTGAAGCAAAAGAAGATGCATCGATATGTGATCTTTAAAATTGAGGAGAAGAAAAAGGAGGTCGTGGTTGAGAAGACTGGTGGTCCAGATGAGACCTATGATGATTTCACTGCCTCCTTGCCCGAGAATGACTGCAGATATGCCGTGTATGATTTTGATTTCGTGACTTCCGAGAATTGCCAGAAGAGTAAAATCTTCTTCATTGCCTGGTTAGTTTCTTTTATCCAATCATGACTCATGAGGATTCATATACAAGTACAACTCAATTATTATATATTATTTCTTTCATAACTCACTTTGGAACTGTTTGATATATCGTATAGGTCCCCTTCAACCTCTCGAATTCGTGCGAAGATGCTGTATGCCACATCCAAAGACAGGTTGAGACGTGAGCTAGATGGTGTCCATTACGAAATCCAGGCCACTGACCCTACAGAAATGGATCTCGAAGTTCTCAGAGACCGTGCACATTGACATGACCATATATGCAGTACCACTACTTATCTATTTCTCTTGATAAAATTTATTACACTCCTTACTATGAATTGCCCCTCTTCTTTACCAGGGGCAAACCTTAGACCCCAATTAATCCTCAAATAATTTGATTCTCCATGCCTTAAACAAACATGATAATCAAATGAGTCTCCTGCCTGATGGATTTGGGCTTTTATCACACATTGCTGTATCCTGCCTGATGGATTTGGGCTTTTATCACACATTGCTGTACACTCGGATTCCTTTACCCTTATGTGTTCTATGGAATCTAGTTGCTGTGTCTTGCATATTAGAAATATGTGTTGTTTGCTCATCGTGCTGTTATTAAAAAAAAAAAAAGAGAGAGAGACTGAAATTTCGCTTGCATCGATGGCTTTGTAAAGCCCAATCTTAGTTGGTCCAAAAAATAAATGAAGATTGTGGTGGACTACTGGACCAGGATCTGTAGTTTCTTCAAGACTATTTTAATGTGGTAATCCACAGAGACACAGACCCATGAAACAATTACCACCATAGTAACAAATAATAATGTCTTGAAATTTGCAGAGAAAATAGATAATTAAAACAAGATAAAAAATTAAAAATACAGTAAAATTATATGATTCGATCAATGTGATTTATATTTATAAATATAAAAAAATATTATTTAATAAAAAAATTTTATAAGACGATCGATCTCTCCATCAATCAACTTTTTTTCTTCTCACTTTTTTTGGAGATGCGTATTTGAAAAAATAATTAATTAACACGTAAAACGATGTATATTGGTGAGAGAGAAAGTAGGCTTGTCTGTAACTAAACCCTATTTAATATTTATCTTCAAGCAAAAGTGTTTTAATACATGATAAAATTGAAAAAAAACATATATATAAAAATACATAATACCCAAAACGAATCGTCACATCCCGTGCAAGTACAGATGAAATTGTGTGAAGTTTGAAGCATACCTATATTTCTCAAATGGTTACGCTTCAACCCCACCTGAGAGAGGTTTTCTCCGAAGTACAAGGCGAATTATAGCTTTGCAAAAATATTTTGCCTTTTTTTTTTTAAACCAAAAAAGTTTTCACTCATTCAACGTGGACAAATCGTTAAACAAAGTAGTAATTCAAGATCTTTCTCCAATCTCATATGATGTTAGTTGAATGAATCTCGATGAAAACTCCACAATACGAGAAACAACATTGATCTTGTATATTTCATGCTTTGAACGGTTTCGTTGCTAGAATTTTTAATCACTTTGATGAGAGGCTATATTGAATATTAATTTTAAATTGCTGTGGATGCTTAAGCATATCACAAAACTGAAAACATTATTGCCCTTTCAAGGTTAGGTTCTTTTTCCAACCTCTTTACCTCCTAAAGCGACAATGCCTCGTTTATAACAAGCTATCAGGAACTAACTCCTTACTTTGAGCAACAGACAGAAACAAGCGCTGGCCTTTGAGCTATTGACATTGACATTGTCATCATTAAGAAATTAGAAATAAAAAGTTAATGAGAGAAATGGGAGCAGTGGAGTGTGACGTTGATTTGGTATTCTTGTTCAGTTTCTTCTCCTCCACCGCCCCTTCACTTTTACTCTTTTTAGAGTTTGAAAATGTCAAATTTACCCCCAACTCCCCACTAAGTTAGTTTTTTCTTTGCCACTTTGTAAGCAATCGCATTACAAATCAGCAACTGCAAGTCAAAGTTAATGTGATCCAACGGCGAGATACATTAATTTAATCTGCAAATGGATTCACACGGAGCACGTACAAAACAATAATTCTAAACTCAACATTAACTTGGAGAAAGAAACAAGGAACAAGAACATTGCTGAACGGGATTGATTATTGGAACACAAACTATACATACATGACAACAATTGTCACACCCCGTGAACAGAAGATAACGCTCGGAAAATCCCTATTATACATAATACATATTTAATACCCGTAGAGCAGACAGCTGCTCACTCAGGTCCCTGCTACAAAAACAACAGAAAGGGTAAAACAAGAACCAAGGAAATGTTGTTACTTTTCCCTGTCTAAAACCTCAAGTACTGCTTTATTCTATTGACACGCACACAACACATATGACCTAAGCATATGGAACTGTTCTGTTGTTGTAACCATGTGGCTCCTCTGGGTCTACCTTGCCTCCATCTTTGTCTTCATTCTCACCAGAAATCTCCTCCAATGATTTTCCCTTAGCCTCAGGCACCAAGAAAGTGAACCCAAATCCCAGAATGTTAACCACACCTAAGGCAAGCAGCGAATTCCTCACCCCAATGCCCGTGTGGTACCCTGCATCAACTTTAGTTGGGTCCTGACTCTGTGCAAGATATAAGAACCCAAATGCACCAATGATAGCCCCCAGCTTCCCAGACGCTGATGATATGCCATGGCAGGTTGATCTGAATCTAGCCGGGAATATCTCAGCTGGCACAACAAATGTGGTAGCATTTGGTCCAAAATTTGCGAAGAAGAAGGTCAGAGAATACAAAGCCACAAACCCAATTCGGTTGTCCTTGAGAATCCAGTGGTTGTAAGGAATGGCAAGGGCAAACATGAAGACTGTCATGAAGAAGAATCCCATGAGTTGGATGGTGAATCTTCCCAATTTGTCAATGAAAGCCACAGTAAACCAGTAGCCTGGAACTGTGCTGCACAGAGCAATAAGCGTTTGAGCCTTGGCAATGAAGTAAACCTCCTCGAGGGCATTCATGGTTTTTGCAGGAGGAATCCAGCCAATTGCGCTAAATATATCCTTCTGGAAGAGATTTTGGCTGTAATAGGCAATGTCAAGCAAGAACCATGTGGTTGTGGTTCCAAGCAAATGAAGGCCATGGCGAGACAGGAACTCCTTTGAGAACAAGCCGAACGAGTTAGCCTTTGTCTGAGACTCCTCAACTTTCTGAGGCTGGGCATGAATCTCCACCTGCAAAACCTTAGACATATCTGTTGCTGCTCGCTCCGCGTTCTTAGCAACCAAGGCAGTGTAACGAGCAGTCTCTGGCATCTTCATCCTCCAATAGTAAGTCATTGCAGCTGGGACTGCTCCCGCCATTAGAATGATCCTCCACACAAAGTCAGCCTGTGGTACAGTTGACCCAATTGGGTCAACCTCGTAGGGAAAAGCATCAAACTTGGACTTGAAGGCAGCTGAAATGATCATAGTAAACAAGCCACCCGCCAAGATCCCAAAACCCTGCATGGCAAAAACCGCAGCAATGAAAGCCCCACGAGTCTTTTTATTAGAATACTCAGACATGATGGTGGCAGAGAGAGGGTAGTCCCCACCAATACCAAAGCCAAGCCAGAAGCGGAAAAAGCAGAGAGTTGACATGACAGATTTAGCGTTATGGCCAAAGGAAAGGCCAGAGGCGATGGAGCTTAGGATCATCAACATCAGAGTCATGCCATACACTTTTTTCCGTCCCAACTTGTCACCGAGCCAGCCAAAGAAGAGTTGCCCAGAAAGTGTGCCGCAGAAGGCCACACCATTAACAGCAGCTGATACATTAGGAGGCAACGTGCCGGGTTTCGCAGCATTGCCTACGTGGTAGTATACACGGCCAAGCAATTTCGTGACCAGGGAGATGCTGAAGAGATCGTATGCATCGGTGAAGAAACCCATTCCTGCGATGACGATTGCGGTGAAATGATACCATTGTGTTTTTGCCACGTCTAGTGCATTTAGCACTTGGATTTGTTCCTTCGCCATCACTTGCTACAGTCACCACAAGTTCCCTCCTCTGTTCTCTCCTTATATGGCTTGTCTTCACTGCACAAGTGGAACAATTAGGGATATGAGCAATTATAATATCTTTGAATTAGAGAAGTATTAGCGATTAATATAACTTGATCAATTATAATTATTATCGAGTGATGATATAGTAATGGGATTACAAACAGCATTACGTTAACCTTGTGGTGAGCATAGTGTTCAATACATGTTATCTTGGAAAATTGAAAGGCACGCATATAATTTATGACTCCCAAACCAAAAATTCAGTTGGGACTATGTTAGAAATTTGTCTATCTAGAAACAGGAAACCAATTACACACTGAATAAAGGTAAAGAAAATAGTGCTTCTGCTTGACTCAAGCCCAGGGAAAAGGAAAACCCAACCAGTGCATAAGTATCAATTTAGAAATGCTCAAAGCGAGCCATTAAAATGAAGGTTGAATCAGCAGCAGAGACAAAGTTATAAGGGAAAGGCAAGAGTGAGAAAAATGTCGGGAGAGTATAATGGATTGGAAATACCACAAGGAAATTAAAAATGAACGAACAGGGATAAAACATGGAAACGAATGTTATAATTATGTGAATGGCATGTGAGTAAAGTAACAAATGCTGCATGCATGGAATGGCAAAGGAGAGAGAGAATGAGAGAGGTGGTGAAATAGACCTGTAAAAGACAAGCTTATGAGTGAGGAAACGAGAAGGAAAGGAAAAGGGTGAGTGTGTTGGCTAAAGAGACGAAGGGAGGGAGGAAGCATTTATAGGGAAGTAAAGAAAAATGCCAAAAAGAGTCCCCCAGATATTCGACCAGCATATGCTATCAGAATATACCCTCCGGCATTTTCGTCCTCACTTCACTCAGTCAACCACGCTTGTGCTTTACGACGCCGCTTCACCCTCGCTGGTTTTCTTTTTATTTATTTAACCATATTCCCCACAATTCTACAAATTACATTTGACACAAACACTTTGGTCTTTGGTAGGTTACTCATTATGGAATTCTTCCTCAATCCTCATTCATCCGTGAAACCGTAGTGCGCTGAACTTGAAGAGCATGCGCATCATTCTAAATGTTGAACACTTGTACCCGTCCCTTTGAGTGTTCAACGAGTCGTTATTTTCGAGTTATTGTTTAATTAACAATATTATATGCTTCAGTGACTCATGGGACATATATATAGCGAGAGCTTAATATATATATATATTTCACATCAACAATATAATATGAAACCTGTGTGACCACAACATATTTATTTTGATAGCGACGTTTAAATAAAAGGACTAAGAAAGAATGAGAATGACATTACGTGGTCTGTTTTTTTCTGTCTTCTAATCAACGGGAGTGGGTTGAAGAATCGTGTAATGGAGAAGGGTGTGATATTTTTATAGTTCGTACCCAACATTGGTGGCCACATTATTAAAATTTACAAAAGTTTTTTGATATTGTTGCAGATGTGAAACGTTTCTAAGATAAGTAAACACGTACAAGATTAAATGTCGGGTTTGTCACATGAGTGATTAAATGTCGAGTTCGTCACATGAGTGAGCCGCTTTTTGTTATTGCAGTCGTTTGAGTAATTATATTTATATATATATATATATATATATATTATTTTACATGATAGTGTTTTACCAGTCAATTGAATAACAAATATAATCAGAATACTAAAAAAAAAATTGCTACCTAATTGATAATATTAGTTAAAATTAAACACAAGAGAATTTTGAGAACAGATTCAGAAGCTAAGTCAAAATAATCAAACTACCAAGGGAAATTGTAATTTTTAGATATGGCTGTGAAATATAAGGGTAGAGGGAATTATAGAGTAGTAGACTATATGCAAATTTTTTTATATATTTATTTTCAAATTTTTTATTAAATAATATATATATATATATAGTTTTTTAAATAACTAATTATTCAACACTGAGTTATAAAAAAATAGTTATTTTTATTAAATAATTTAATGACAAAATATAAAGAATTACGTATAAAAAAAATTTCCCGTAGAGCTATGGGTTCCGAAAGAGATGCCGTTGGATCAGATTTTTAAGGTTCATTGACTCCGTGCGCTGACTTCCACTTCCACCAGGGTTATCCACTTTGAGTTTTAACATGTGTTTACTATTTGTCCCATTTTCTTTAAGAGAAAAAAAATTAAACAAAGCTTATTATATATTTGCTATCAATTTTTCAATCAAAATAAGATAATTGTGTGATTCTTCAATTAGAATACGAAAAATATATAATTTTTTAAAAAATAATTTTATATTTTTTATAATTCATCGTTGCATGCATAAGTACTTTTTCAAAAAATATTTTACACATATTATATTTCTGTTAAATAATTTGATAATAAAAATATAATAAATTTTATATAAATTTTCTCTTTTCTTCAAGGAGGTTTGGTATTTGGGAATATTAAATTATTTTTGAGAATGTTTTATGGAAATAACATATTTTCACGTTTGGTATATAATTTTGAAAAATAATCTTTGGAAATGTAACATTCTTACAAAACCTCCACTTTTCATTTTCACAGGAGCAAACTGGAAAAAGATAAAATTACTATTTTATCAATGTTTCTTACTTCTACTTATTAAAGACTAAAACTTTAATTTGATCCCTTATAAATAGTATATTTCTCAATTTGGTCCCTTATAAAATTATCTTCTCAATTTGATCCCTCACATATGAAATATTTTTTCAATTTAACCATTCATAGAATTATCTTTTCAATTTGGTCTTTCATATATAGATATTTTTTTATTTAGTCCCTCACAAGAAACATTTCTTAATTTAGTCACTTATAAAATTATATTTTCAATTTGGTTATTCACATGTAAATATTTTTCAATTTGATCACTCACAAATAAATATATTATTAATAATATATTTTTATCAACATGTTATATATTAATAAAATTAAAAAATTTGATGTCGTGTGAAATTTTTTTTGACATGTTATTACTTAGACATTATTGTATAATATATAAATTAGCAATTATTTTTACTAATAGCAAATAAATAAAAAGGCATTATCATTAACAATTTTATTTGTTAAGGATCAAAGAGAAAATAATTTTATAAATAACTAAATTAAGAACCCAAAATTAGGGCACCTGATTCAAATGGCTTGCTTGAAAACCACTCAAAAGAGAGAAAAAATTTCTTGTACTTATTAATATATAAAGTGAGAAAAAGTATTTGTATATAAATTAAATAAAAAATTATATTTTCTAAAGAGAGAAATATTGGCCGACTCGTATTGGCTCAATACTTATTAATAGCACGTCCAAGGTCAATGCAAGTCAGTCAAATTTAATAATATTATTTTTTTATATATAAAAAATTGATATGATAATTTCAAAAATTATCAAATATTTTCAAGTCTTATTGACATTAATCAAATATAGAAATGTTAGTTCCAAAAATATAGAAAAATATTTCAAATAATGATTACAATAAATCAAATAAGAAACGACACATTCTTAATCACATTCCTAAAAATATAAAAAAAAATTTTGGTACCAAACGCACTCTTGGAGATAATGTTAGGGGTGGAAGAGGTGTCAAATGGGAGTTTAAGTCTTACAAGGCCAGTGACAAATATGAGTTAGGTCGAGTCGAATCTTTATATAATTTATAATTAAAAATTTTAATTTATCTCAATCCATCATGGGTTATAAGTTGGTCTTATGAACTTACTTATCTTATTTTAAAATTTTAGTTATTTTAATAATAACAACTAAATATTGAAACAATCAAACTTTAAAAAAATTAAATTAAACTTTTAAAAAGATATATTAAACATTAAAATAGATAGTTTTCTTTTTTAAAATGTAATTATAATTATTTTAGATGAAAAAATTAAGTATTGAAACTATGAAATTTCAAAAAATAGAACAAAATTCCTAAAAAATAAATTAAAACATAAAATATAATAAATAAAAAAATAAAAAGCCCACAAAGACTGGTCCACCCCAACATACTTAAGTTTCAAGAGCTTAAATAAACCAGATTAAAGGCTCTTCTTTAAAATGGGTTATTAATAGCTGATTGAAATAGCTCATTGAGTCAAGTTTGATAGTTTTGTTAAACCATTCTAATCACTTATAATCTTTGATGTAATATAGCCATTTCATAATTTATTTTTTTCTATCTTACATGACAAGATCCTATAAAAAGGGCTTTAAGGTTGAGATTGTGTGGGATTGGGTGTCCTTACTTTTCAAAAGAGAAAAGTATGGTGCTTTTTTTTTGTAAAACCATGGCTAAAATTTTTATCATATTTTTTTTTTTAAGAAAAAGTCGAGACACCCAATTCGACTATGTACAATATTGTTGAACATGCGTTTATTTAGTTGTTATTCTTTCAAAAAAATTGACGGCTATTATTAAGGATATTAGTTCATACTTTTTGTTTTTTGCTTTTCTAATTATCATTTTTCTCATTTGGCTATAATATTTAGATCTATCAAATAGGACTAACCAGTGCGACCCTAATTTCCTAAGGTGTATATTTGGCAAACCTTATTTAAACATGAGTTGGCAAGCTATATCAATATTCTTGGTGTAATATAACACTTCAACTAACGTAGTGTTTGAAGTTTTCAACTCAACCGTATGCAAATGTATTAATAAACAGTTTAAGTATTCAAATTATTAATCAACCATAAGTAGAACAACATACGCATATATCTAATTGTCTTGAAATAATACTTGATAACAAATAGAAGAATCAAACATGAAAAATTTTCAACCCCCTTTAGAGAAACAACCGATGTAACTTATTAAAAAATTCAAATATAATAGAAACATTGTAAAATAATAAGAAAGTTAACAAAATGGTATATACAATAAATGCTCAAAATAAAGAGAAAATAACAGTCAATTGTTAATAATTTATTGATTTATGGTAAAAAATAAAAATAAAATAGAGTTGGCCTTAGCTTGGACTGACATGACTTGACCTTGCAGTTACAAAGGGCCTATATATATTTAAAAAAAAAACTGTAATTATAAAATGACCTATCTATATATAATATTCAAGGTTAATGGGTCAACCCTCACAACGTCTTCTAACTACATGTGTATTACTTGTAACATGTTCTTAAAATCAAATTATGTGTGCATACGTTTTCTCCTATTAATATAGATGATTATAATGAATGGACATCTTTAAAAAAAAAAGGAAAAATTGCACTTAACTCTCTTAATTTTTTTTAATGTGTAAAAAACTCCCCACAAAATTTTAAATTCAACAAAAGATCCATTAACTTTCATTTCGTATGGAAAACTTCCTTTTATTAGTTGACCATAAAACAAAGAAGAAAGAAACATAGGGGAAAAAAAGTAGGTTCTCTCTTCCATTTAAGCCATTGTTTTGTCTTGATGCAAAGAACAATCAAGACTTGTGGGTTTATCGAAACATTCCAAGTTAAGAGATCCAACAACACCTTCAAAGCTCTTAAGATTTGCTCGGGAGTAGCAAGAAATAAAAAATAGAGCCACCTACAAATGCCTCGCCTCAGCTGCACAATGCAACGGAGTATACCCAGCATCATCAACACTATCACCGTGTTCAACCACCAGCTTCACGCTATTGATTCGACATTTGAACACAACCCAGTGCAGTGCAGTCCAACTATTCTGATCCTTCATGTTCATCATCGCCTCTTCTGCAAGACAACTCGTCAATCCATGGACATCCTCTGTTTTGGCTACTCTAAGCAACACATCTACCCAATGAAGTAAATCAAGCAAGTGCAACTGCCCATTATCCATCGCCAGAGAAAACGTCATCTTCCCATCTTTGTTCACTGTGTATTTCACACTAGAGCATTCTAACAAACACTCCACGGGTTTCAAATGGTCTTTTGAAGCTGCACAATGGAGGGGAGTCTATCACAACCCAAAACTGGAGGCTAAAAGTTTTACCACTCCCGGTATCATAGTCATGAAAGCTTGAATCTTTTCTCAAGTTAACCCTAACAATGTACACTATGTCCTGCCACTGTCGTAGAGGGGTGGACATGATACATACCTCAATTCTTTGCTTTTCTAGTGGTGGTTGGTTGCTAGAGACCCGTCTCATTGTCGGAGGATGTTTGCCAGAACTTGGGTGTGAGTATGGATGGAGAGAGTTGAGAGAAGATGGAGAGGAATGGACGGGAGAATTAGAAATGAGTTGGTCATACATATATATACCCTTTCATGATGAAACTACTATTTTGCCCTTCGGTCAATCCTCGGTCAACCATCATAATAGCAAACACATAATATCTCCAACTAAGGTATTAAATACCCCACAATTTTATTATTGCATTTTAGTCCATTCTTGGACTTAGTAATTATCTAGCTCCCTTAGTGCACATGTACACCTCCTTAATCCTTAGCCACTAATTACTCTCCCCAAGGTACCGCCTTAAACCTCATATTCCTTACTAAGCAACTGAAAAAATTTTCACGTACTCAAATTATTCCTTAAAATTCAAATTAAACTAATACCCAAAATTTGTGGGTATTACAGAGTCCATCCTTTTATGATTCGCAAAGTTTGGGTTCCTTCTAATCGACATAATTTCATTTATCTTTGTCATTGCGGTTCATCACGATGACTTCGTGCAAAATTGAATCAACTGAGTGGTTTACCCTACAACTAGGTAAAACCTTCAAAACATCAATTTTCTCAACCCTAATAGGAAAGGGTATGAAAGATTAACCATTTGAATCCTTGAAATTCACATATGCCCCATCATCAATCAAGGAGGGAACAGAACCTTCGCTTCCACATTCAATGACGGATCTTAACAACGCCATGAGCTGAGATTGAGCACACCCAAATATCGCTTTCTAAAAGAGGGAGTCGCGTTTGCAAATTTGAGTATAGTGAGAAATCATAAACTCGGCATAGAGGTTATATGGCATGTGAGGTGTAAAAAACTGGTGACATGACATGTGAGGTGTTAAAATTACTGGTAGCATGACACGAGTACGAGTCCACGTCAGTGTTGAACTAATAGTCAACTAACAGTCAACTAACAAAAAGAAGTTTTCAGCACAAAATAAAAGTTAAAGGGGACTTTTGTTGAGTTTAAAATTTTGTGAGGACTTTTTTTTCACATTGAGAAAAATTTAAGGGAGTTAAATGTAATTTTCTCTTACAGAAATAATTGTATAATCGTATTCTTGGGGTCTTGTCTTGGTTAGTTTGGACTTTTCTTTTTTTTGGAAGTTGAGAATCTCTGACGTCATGTACTATTTTCCTCTTATGGAAAAAAAAAAAAAGTAGTGTCATTGTTCAACAAAATATTAATTGCTTTTTCTACATTAATTTGAAGTTACTTAATTCTTTATTTAGTAGAATCATCTCTACGTATTGTATTCTCTTAATATATACATATGTATACCTTGTGTTGCAGGCTGGATTGCTGATTAATTAGTTTTAATTTTCCAGCTAGAAGCTCAAAAACATTAATAATGTATTTAGTATTTATCATTGTGGTAAGAACTAGACCAAACCAATTAATTTGACCGGGAATCAACCAGAGAATCAACCCAAAATAACCACCTAAATTAGTGAGTAATTAAATAGGTTAAGAACAAGTTAAATCTAATTAAATTGGCTAAAAATCGGTACTAAATGAATCAATTGAATTAGTCCACTTGATTTTTTTTAAAATTTTGTTGCTTATTCTATACTTAGGTAATAAATAAATTAATATTATAGATCAGTTAATTTTAGTAGAAATGTCAATATATTGATATTTTATGGATTTGATATGAATAAATATTATATTGATTAATAATATTTTTTTGTTATTTAGTCAACTTTTACTATAAACTTTTGATTGTGGATATTATTTTATATAATTTTATATTAAATCTTATTTTTAGTTAAATTTGTAAATTTATATTTATAGTATATAATTATGTATATTATTTTTTTTAATATTTTACAATAGACCAATTCAACCATATTTCAACTACAATCTAACTATAAATTATTAAATTAATAAAAATAATCGATCCAATTTTTCATAACTTAATTTGGTATTTACCCTCTCTAGCACCTTCTCTTTCATGATTATTATACGCAATAACTCATTTTTTATAATTATTAGTTAAAAAAGCAGAACTGATAATAACTAGTTGATGGCATAATTAAGTCTCTTCACTTTTCAAATACTATGAACTGAAAGTCAAACAAATCCTTAAATAAAATATATTTAATTAAAATGAACCTACTTTGTATTCTTGCTAAATAAAGTACCATTTACTTTTATGTCATGGTGGTGATTTTCTTTTTTCATAATCTAATAGTTACGCGTTTTCTACAAAGTTGAATTCCATAATAAGCATTTACTAAAATAAATTATGTATCGTAATTATTTTCTGTTTTTATGACAATTACTAGAAAGAGTTATCTTTTATTTCATTAATTTGAATTTAATTATTTTATAAATACTAAATACAAATTTAAATACACTATACTTTCCATGTGAAGAAGTATATACATGTCAGTTTAAAATGGTTGAAAGCACAATTAAAGTAGGAGAAAACTTACAAGCATTTGTGTATATTTTTATTGTAAAGTTCATTAATTAAAATAAGATATGTGTAAAAAAAATTTTAAAAAATTAATTATATAACGTTGAGTTGTAAAAATATATAATCATTTCTTAAAATTATATATTTTAATTAAAGAACTTTATATTTATTTTATTTCTATTAAAAACCTTGACAATAAAAATATAAATATCTACACTTAAACTTTTTCCATTACATAATATAACGTAAAATGAGAGCATATTGACTATTTGTTTTTCTATTGGTCATTGGATCTTAAATTCAATAGTTGAAATTTTAATTTTTTTTAAATCACTACTTAAAATCTAGGCCATTGAATCTGAATCCAACAACCATAATTTTAATATTTTTTTAAAAAAGTTATAACTTAAAATCTAAACTATTAAATATGAAATTCAATGACTCATAAAAAGATAAATAAGTGATAACTCTCATGCGAAAGTATACGATAGTAGCTTTTAAGGAAACATGAAATCAGGAATTGTAGAGGGCATTAATTGACTCCAGTAGTAGAGTCATGGATACCCGATATCAACAATCTAATCACGAATAACTAATAATAAGTAACTTAAAAAAATATTATTAACCATTTAATTGGTGATCAAATAACTATTATCGAACACCAACAACTTCAGTATTAAAACATATCAGTGTCCAATTATAGAGCATACAATAGGGTGGCTTAGGCATAGCCATTTATTAATAAAGTCATAAATATTTAAACAAAAAAGAAAAGTCTTAAACAGATATTATTGCGGAACATGAAAGGAACAAAGGGAAAGGCACATTTTATTTGAAAGGCGAAAGTGAAAATGAATCATTGAAAATCTAAAAACCGAATGATTAAACCCAATATTGATGAATGGTGATGAATCCATCTTCTTTGTTACCCCTCATATCGTTAATTAATTTATTTATTTCACTGGAGTTTGACCAATCATTATTATATCTAATATATATATATATATATATATATATATATATATATATATATATATATATATATATATATATATAATCTACTGAAATGATAACTACCAGACCAGGCTGAACTTACCACCACGATCTATGGTCTCTGGTGGAGTATTACAATTTAGATTAATCATAACGATGAGAAGGTTATGATTTATATATATTTTATCCCCCATTCAAAAGTTTCATCATTAACTCGCTTTTAATTAATACAGTACAGTTGGCAAATTAATTGTAAAGTTAATTGCTTGTTTATTTAAGTTGTTTCATATAATTTAACTTGTCTGATTTTTAAATTCAAAACCGTGTGGCTCTTAGAAAAAGGGGTAGCCATAATCAGCCATACTAACTTAATTTATTCAAAGCTTGAAAAGAAAGTGATGCCCATTTGTTTTGAACTTCCTTTTACGAGGTATTCCTCGAGAGCTCAGTTGACTGGGCAGCATTAAAAGTTAAAACCAACATGTATAAACTGTATATTATTATTATCATTATAAATAATGTCGAATCGCAGCTTCTCATCAACCCATATGTAGATTGATTTATTCCCGGGTTGTGGACATAAAACCAAGGAATTTTAGACTACCTCATTGTACTAGACATATATGGAATCTCAATTGTGCGTTTAAAATAATATTTGGAGTAACTTTGAGTAGTATTTTTGAGGTCAAATTTATAGATATGTTCAAAATAGCACTTCAATATCGGAGATTTTACTTAAGATAATTTCCAATCACTTTGTACCTGGATTAAAATAATTACTATAGACTAAATTAATAATATAAGTTTGAGCTTTATAAGTAAAAAATTATCCTATTTGAGAACACCATTATATTCCCAACACTAAAAGGGAGAATTAAAAGCAAAAAAAAATGTGACATAAGAGCGTTTTCAATGAGAGTTCATAAAAATAAGAACTGGTTCTTAGTCAATTTTATTATTGGAATGCATTTGTGTAACTACTATATGTAAGAATCAATTTTTATATAAACAATTAGTTCTTAAAGTAAAAAATAAAAAAAATTATAAATTAACTGTTTGTGAAATCTATTCATGAATTATTTAGAGTTTTATTATTGAAGTAAAGAGTTATTTAAAACAAAAAGTAATTATATGACATTGTGAGACACACAATAAATAATTTATTAGAGTTGCACTATTAAAAATGCTCTAATTGAATTGCCTATGAAATACTAGGATTAAGGGTTGCCATATAAATGAACTATTACACGATATTATCCTCATTCCTCAATGTCAGATATCTTTTTTTATTATTTTAACAATTTAGTTATACAAAATTACTAACTTATAATCTTGTACTAAATTAATAATTTATAGAAACTAATTCATTAATCACTTAAATTATAAGAATGAAATTATAAGAGAGTATATCTTTCAAGTATCAATTTATATTTACTCATGATACTATTGATTGCAACAATCAAAGGAGTGCTTCACCATTATTGAGCAGAATATTTTAACTTGGAACGGCTTGAGAGTGCCCACAGAAAGTGGTGTAAGTAGTTCAAAAGGCACGTGCATTTCATAATAATCGCATAAGTTGATCCACCATTCCCACCAAGTCCAACACTATTATTGCATCCACGTGTTCTTCCTTTATCGGCGTTCAAAAATGTCCATTTTTGAGGGCCACAGTTTAAAGTAGAGCTTCCTGGACCTTTCAAATCAGAATCCCAGAAGTGAAACTTAGCCTCTTCAACCAATAATATATATATATATATATATAAAAGAACGCTGAAAATCATGGATAGGTTGGTGGGCTTGTGGCTGTTTGAAATTGAAAGTCTCCATTCCAATACTGGGTAAATGCATGGAGCACTGACCAGTCACCACCATGGCCTAGTGGGAAGCACAATGAGTGAACAACTGAACAACTTAAAATAGGAATTCCATTTTAACAAACAATTTCTACTTTCTACTTTCTACTTTCTACTCCTCTGTTTTATTAACTGGATTTGTACTTGAGGCTCCTGGAAAGTGCTGGAACATGACACTCAGATACGAATAGGACTCCTTTTTTGTTATATGGTCCATTTGGGTAGGCCAGTCTGTGGTTTGGCCTTCTTGTTGATGGGGCTTTCACAAGTCATATCAAACCAAACCCTCACGTGTAACTCACCCTACGGCCTCTCAGAAACAGAAACAGACACACAAGGTGAGAAGTTGAATTAATGGGAGATAATTTTGTTTGCAGAAAAAGACATGGAACTATTGCATGCTGTCACAAAAAGTGGAACCTTGGATGGATAGAACAGGTATGTGTGTATAATAGGATGAGCATTAATATTTATTGGTTCTTGGGGTGGTCTCTATCACTCTCTACTCTGTTTTGTCTTTGTCACTCACTACCTACATCCTCGCATTCCCTGGTGCGACTCATTGTATTGTCTTGTTCCTTGTATTGCTCAAACTGGGAGGTTCCTGTCCAATGCAGAATTTGCATTGCACTCTACAGATATGCCATCTGCACTCTCTTTTTAAATCCTAATCCTAATCCTAATCCTAACCCTATCCATTTCACATATATCTTATACCTAACTTAGTGGAGGAAGCATGGGAAATCAGACCCACTTTTGATTATTTCATTTCTGTGTATCATGCTTTAGATGCAAATGAGACATGATAGGACAAATCAGGGAATGTACTGTTATATTGATGGTAGGCTCTACAGTACAATGGATTATAATCTAAGTCATGATGGAAGTAAGTGCTTCGCAATTCGCAGTATATCTATATCTATATCTATATCTGTATATAGACACACACATTAACCCTAACCCTCCCCAAGTAAAACAGAGTACGAAGCTGTGAATCTGGTGGAAATTGTTGTGGAAATTCGGGCTATTTTCCACCAATAATAAAATTAACAATACCCGACAAAATAGCCTACCATATAGGAGGCAAATATAAAGCAGATAAATAAAGAGCAGAAATTAAATAAAGAGAACACCAGAAATTAACGACGTTCGGCTAATTTTGCCTACGTCCTCGGACACTATCGAAATATATTTATAAGAGAGAGAGAAGAGGAAACTAAGCCTTAGAAGGGATATTAGGCTTTAGTTTTGGGGTGAGGAAACACATAGGAGAGCTTCCCTTTTATAGCCAAAGGAAGCCCCCCACTTCACTAATCCACTCAATGTGGGACTAAGAATAGGAGGCACTATTCACAAATCTCCACCTTGCCGAATTTCAAGTCCCAATGCAAAAACTCTCGCTTAAAAATTTTCAAAAAGTAGTGTCTTCAAATGCGCCTAAGGCGCTATTCATCTTCAAATCTTCACAATATTAATCAAGTCCAAGCAATGTTGAAACTTGATTGATGTCACAATTTTAGTCATCATGTCTGCAGGATTTTCAGCTGTGTGGATCTTCTGAAATAGTAATTCTCCTTCTTCAAGAATTTCCCTTACAAAATGATATCGGACATCTATATGTTTCGTTCGTGCATGATAGACTTGATTCTTTGCTAAACAAATAGCACTCTGACTGTCACAATGCACTTTGATGTGCTTCTGACCAACACCCAAATCTTTCAGCAAACCTTGAAGCCAAATAGCCTCTTTAACAGCCTCTGTAACTGCCATATACTCTGCCTCTGTGGTAGACAAAGCAACTGTTGACTGTAAAGTAGACTTCCAACTGACCGGTGCCTTTGCAAGGGTAAACACATAACCGGTAGTTGATCGACGTTTGTCCAAATCACCAGCATAGTCAGAATCACAATATCCAACTACGCAATGACCCGCTTTTACATCCCGCTCAAACATTAAACCAACATCCACGGTGTTCAGAATATACCGCAGAATCCATTTGACAGCTTGCCAATGTCCTTTTCCAGGATCATGCATGTACCTGCTCACAACCCCAACTGCCTGTGAAATGTCAGGCCTTGTACATACCATAGCATACATCAAGCTACCAACCGCATTTGCATACGGAACTTTCGACATATATTCTCGTTCAGCATCATTCTTTGGAGATAAATTAGCACTAAGCTTCAAATGAGGAGCAAGCGGGGTACTTACAGGTTTTGTCTTATCATCCATGCCAAAACGTTTCAGTACCTTTCTCAGATATTGTTTCTGAGTCAGACAAAGTTGCCCCAATTTTCTGTTTCTGCTTATCTCCATGCCGAGAATCTTCTTAGCTTCTCCTAGATCTTTCATTTCAAACTCTTGCTTCAATTATGCCTTTAACTTCTCAATCTCTCCTTGATTTCTTGAAGCTATAAGCATATCATCAACATATAGGAGAAGATAGATAAACGATCCATCTTGTAGCTTGCGCAAATACACACAATGGTCGTATTTGCTCCTTATGTACTTTTGCCTCAACATAAACTTGTCAAATCGCTTGTACCACTGTCTTGGTGATTGCTTCAATCCGTACAAGGATTTTTCAAGTTTACAAACCAAATTTTCCTTACCAGCAACCTTAAACCCTTCTGGCTGAGTCATGTAGATTTCCTCCTCCAAGTCTCCATGCAAAAACGCAGTTTTTACATCAAGTTGAACTAGTTCCAAATCTAACTGAGCTACCAAGGCCAATATGATTCTAATGGAGGAATGTTTCACCACTGGAGAAAAAACTTCATTATAGTCAATTCCCTCCATCTGAGCGTAGCCTTTAGCCACCAATCTCGCCTTGTAACGAATGTTTTTCTTGTCAGGAAATCCATCTTTCTTTGCATATACCCATTTGCATCCAATTGCCTTCTTTCCCTTCGGTAGACTTGCTAGCTTCCATGTCTGATTCTTCTGAAGAGACTGCATTTCCTCAATCATAGCATTCCTCCAATCTTCTGAATTTTGTACTGCTTCTTGGTAGGTGGTGGAAATTTCATCATTGACAATTATAGATGCATAAGCCACCATATCATCGAATCGAGCAGGTTTGTGTCTTACTCGTTGTGGCCTTTGTAATGCAATTAGTTCTTGTTGCTGTGAAGGTTCTTGGGTTGGAACCTCCTCTTCTTCTAACCCCTCTTCTGCCATAGGAGTTTCATCACTTTCATTATTGATTGCTAGGTTAATTCTTCTACCTTCAAACTCCACCTGCTTTGGAGTTTCCTCCACCTGCTGTGGTGCACCATTTATCTGTTGACTATTATCTTTTGTTACCTTTTTCAACATGGCAGATTCATCAAAGGTAACATCCCTGCTAAAGATTATCTTCTGTGATTCTAGACACCATAGACGGTATCCTTTCACACCAGTAGTGATCCCCATAAAGAGCGCCTTCTTTGCTCTCGGATCCAATTTTGATTCTTTAACGTGATAGTATGCAGCGGAACCAAACACACGTAACGAATCATAGTCAGTAACAGGTTTTCCAGACCAAGCCTCCAGAGGTGTTTTGCCACCAATAGCAGTTGATGGCAAACGATTAACAAGGTGACTTGCATATCTCACTGCCTCAGCCCAATATTGTCTGCCCAACCCAGCATTGGACAGCATACACCGAACTTTCTCCAGCAATGTTCGGTTCATGCGTTCGGCCACCCCGTTCTGCTGTGGTGTATTTTTAACTGTGAAGTGTCGAACAATGCCTTCATCCTGACAAACCTTGTCAAACGGATCACTCCGGTATTCAGCACCATTGTCTGTTCTGAGTCGTTTGATCTTTTTGCCAGTCTGAGTTTCTATCATCTTTTTCCACTTAAGGAAACAATCTAACACTTCATCCTTTGACTTCATAGTGTACACCCACACTCGTCGAGAGAAGTCGTCAACAAAAGTAACATAATAATGTTTACCTCCCAAAGAAGCTGTCTTGGAAGGTCCCCATACATCAGAGTGAACATAATCCAAAATACCCTCGGTATCATGGATTGCGGTGCCAAATTTCACTCTCTTCTGTTTCCCCATCACGCAATGTTCGCAGAAATCCATCTTACAGGTTTTTGCACCTTTCAACAATCCTTGTTTCGCCAAAATTTGTAAGGATTTTTCACCTGCATGCCATAACCGCATGTGCCACAACCTAGTTGCATCTGACCCATCATCATCGAGAGTAGCAACTGCAGCTGTCCCAACAATTGTATTACCGTCGTAGTAATACAACCTATTCTTTCGGGTACCTTTCAACATCACTAAAGCTCCAGAAATGACTTTTAGAACTCCATCTCGCATCGTCACTGCTAATCCTTTAGATTCCAAGACTCCCAAAGAGATGAGGTTCCTCTTCATGTCTGGTACATATCTAACTTCTGTTAGAACTTTAGTCGATCCATCATGGTTCTGTAAGTAGATTGAACCAATACCAGTTGATTCGCAATATGTGTCATTTCCCATGTAAATAACACCACCAGCTACTTCTTCAAATTCAGTGAACCATTCCCGAATATGACAAATATGTTGGTTACAAGCTGAGTCAAACATCCATTTGTCAGATCGCCTTGTTGATGTTGTAGCAACCAGTGAAAGATCTGAATCTTCATCACTAAATTCAGCTACATTTGCTTCTGATGGAGGTTTTCTTTTATCATCTTTGCCCTTATTTTTCAATTTTGGACAATCCTTCTTCCAATGCCCCTTCTCTCTACAAAAGGCACATTCGTCTTT
This sequence comes from Biancaea sappan, assembly GCA_037074585.1. Lineage (NCBI taxonomy): Eukaryota > Viridiplantae > Streptophyta > Magnoliopsida > Fabales > Fabaceae > Biancaea > Biancaea sappan. Next base: position 7,820,654 of record CM073492.1, on the reverse strand, counting down.
GCTTGGTCTGCCTTTTGACTTCGATCTCCCTCTCCTTCCTTTCATCTGGCCTTGTGGTCTGCCTCTTGCCACTAGCGCTTCTGCAACCACCTCTGCTTGCTTGCTTTCCTCTCGATCCTTCTTTCTCAATTCATGACTGTATAGAGTACTGCACACTTCACTGAGGGAAACTTTCTCTTTCCCATGAAGTAACATAGCTTCTATAAATGCATACTCGTCAGGAAGAGAAAACAGCAACATCAGGGCCAGATCCTCATCTTTGAAAGTCTCATCAACATTCATCAAATCAGCTACTGCCTTATTAAAAGCAGTAATATGATCGTTCATGGTGGTACCGGATTTATAACTAAACCGGAACAATTTCTTCTTCATATAGAGCTTGTTGTGGCTGCTCTTCTTCAGGAATTTGTCCTCCAATGCCTTCCACAATGTACTAGCAGAAGTTTCCTTTGCGAACGAATACTTCTGCTCTCTGGAAAGACATGATCGAATAGTACCACATGCTAACCGGTTGATGGTCTTCCATTCTTTTTCATCAATCTCATCTGGTTTCTCCTCTTCAATAGCAATATCTAGACCTTGCTGGAAAAGAGCGTCTAGAACTTCACCTTGCCACATGCCGAAGTGACCTGTACCGTCAAAAATCTCCACCGCTAATCTTGGATTTGGCGCAGCAATTCTCGTCAAAAATGACGACGAAGAAGCTGCCGACGTTGTGGTGGAAACAGTGGTTCTCTGCTCCTTATTATCTGCCATTTTAACTTCCAAATATGAAAATTACTAGTAATACTCTAGTCCAAAAAAAATGCACCAGGAAAGTTCCCAGGAAAGAGAGGAGGGTCACAACGGACACACTTAAAAACCAAGTCTTTCCTTAGCCAGACCTTTCTTAGACATACACTTCAATTAGACAATATATTACTAATAATTTCTCCCAAAAACAATTTCAAATGAATTCTCAAAAAAAAATTTTCTGATTGTGGAAGATCAGTTAAAACTGCAACCACAAGAGCATACTAAAATTTCAAAAGTTTTTCGCAACCAGGCCTCTGATACCAATTGTTGTGGAAATTCGGGCTATTTTCCACCAATAATAAAATTAACAATACCCGACAAAATAGCCTACCATATAAGAGGCAAATATAAAGCAGATAAATAAAGAGTATAAATTAAATAAAGAGAACACCAGAAATTAACGAGGTTCGGCTAATTTTACCTACGTCCTCGGACACTACCGAAATATATTTATAAGAGAGAGAGAAGAGAAAACTAAGCCTTAGAAGGGATATTAGGCTTTAGTTTTGGGGTGAGGAAACACATAGGAGAGCTTTCCTTTTATAGTCAAAGGAAGCCCCCCACTTCACTAATCCACTCAATGTAGGACTAAGAATAGGAGGCACTATTCACACTGAAACACAATGAAATTTCATATGGCTGAGTGGGATGGTGTGACTGTAGACTTTCCATCAAAATCAAAAATAGCATTCTATACTGTTCTTATTCTACAGCCTTAGATCGTTCTCAAACAAAAAAGCATCAAAAGGGAGAGAGAGTTTTGTGGTGTGCCGAGTTACTTGAGCTGACTCCAAATTCATTTCAGATATTATAATTATTATTGTTTATTTATTCTGTCAGTTGGAGGAGTAGGAATATTGGGATGTGACTGATACATTGTTGAAGGGCGTTTTCAATTTCATCTACGCATCATACTATGCTCCAACTCACCTAGTCACAAAGCACTTGCCGCTCCAACCTTTCCTTTAATATTTTTCCAAATTCTCCAAATTTAGTCTCTCAAAGAAAATTTATTTGCTTTCATAACGTGACTATGATATTATTCTTTAATATATGCAAAAAGCATTATTTGTCTTTTTTAATTATTTCAATTCCTTTCATCTTTTCTAAACAAATTCTGAGCTCAAATTGTTTATACTTATTATCTACTTGTATCACAGTAAAAGAAATATCATATTCTTTGGAAATCAAATATAGTCAAAATTATTTACTTATATGATGAAGTATATAAAAATAACATTCTTCAGTTTGTTGCTTGGTCGATAAAAAATGAATAAAGTGGATGAATCGGGGTGTGTTTGAAAGCCCAATAGACAAACGTGGTTTGGGTAAATTATGTTGAATTGAACGTAGTTGAAAAAAAATTTAAGTTTGGATGTTTGGGAGATATTTGAGCAAACATGATTTGGAGCAGACAAACGTGATTTGATACAGAACATGATATTTAGATGTTAGTGTGTAAAGGTGGATTGAGATGTGTAATTACTAGAAAGGACAAAAATTCTATATTTTCTTTTTTAATATATCATTATTATTTATTGTCATTTATTTAAAGTTAATTTGGTGAATTATAATTAAAAGGCTAATAAATTGTTAGATAAAAATTGAATTATTGACTAATTTTTTATTAATAAATAATAAATAATAAATATTTTTATTTTTAATTAAAATTTTAATTAATCACTAATTACTTATTTCTAAATATATTAATTAATTTTCAATATTAAACTAATTTTTATGAATAAATAATTATCATTATTATTTATTTAAAGCTAACTCGTAAATTATATCAATATTTACATATATATATATATATATATATATATATATATATATATATATATGTTATGTATTTATATATTATTTATATCTCAGACCTATATATATATATATATATATATATATATGAATATTTACGTAATATAGATATATAATATAATATAAATATACATAATATAGATAAATAAATAATAGACCTATATATATATATATATGAATATTTACGTAATATAGATATATAATATAATATAAATATACATAATATAGATAAAAATATAATAGATAAATAAATAAATATATATATATATATATATATATATATATATATATATATATATATATATATATATATATATATATATATATATATATATATATATATATATATATATATATATATTAATTTAAACTAAATTTTACTTTAATTTTAATATTTACTAAAAACCTTTTTATTTATTCATTTAGGTCCTTAGTCAAAATTTTTCTTTTATCTTTTACATGATTTAATATCATATTTAGCTTCACATAGGTCTATAGATCCAAAATATACTTTTCTCAAAAATTAAATCAACCCCTATAAACTTTTAATTTCTTTCATTTTAGTCTCTGCCATGCAAATTACATTTTTTTCTCATGCTTTTGAGTTTTGATTTCTAAACCTGCCAAGAACTTCTTCTTAGATGTTTTTAGGACATGTTTGATCATTTTTAACCCAAATTAAGTAAAATATTAATTAATTAGAAACCAAAAAAGAAACTCACTGGCAAAAAAAAAATGTCATCGTCTTCTTAACCCGGACTGCAACTTCGTGGGTCATGAAGACTCGACAAAGAGATGCATTGTGCCTCTCTTATCGTCTTCGGCACATCCTCGACTGAGTCAACCTCCAAAAAAGTTCAGAAAATCACCACACACACATAGAACCATGACGTGTTCAAACAGGGGCAAACATAGTTGCTATACTGAGTGACGAAAACATACTTGGATGACTAGAAAATGCTGGAAATGAAAGGAAAAACACAGCAACGCACACATAAAAAAGGACAGAGACACATGAATGAGCAATACGAAGAAAGGACGGAGAGACACGGATGAGCATATATACGCGGACAGTAGGGGGTCAAATGGAATTGCACACACCCACCCACGTTAATTCCAATGCAGAAGTTACAAAATGACACTTCAATTCCAACATGGTTCAGCAGAGCAACCGTGGGTGAGCTCCATCACCAATGTAGTTCTAAACAACTCCAAATTGCTTCAACTGTGGGTGAACTTGCCGAACCGTAGTTTTAATGTGTTGCCAAACATGCATTAAAGTGAGATTCTCGGATTTAATTTTTGGACAGATTAAAATGTTACAAAATATTTTTTATAAAATATAATAAGTGGATTTTTTATAATCATAGTGTTATATGATTGGGTCTTTTTAAAATAAATTCCACATACCATATATTTATTGGTCTAATAAAAAATTAATTAATTAATTAATTAAATCCTTTATCATTTGTGAATGGTAATGAGCCTCAGATCTCACTGAGTTGGGCCGACGCAAGTTATGGGCTCATGGAAGCCCATTAAGGTGTTCCAACGGATTCTTACAACAATGGGCCCGCTGACACTGGTGGGCCGGATCTGCTAGAGCTATTTCAATGGAACCGCTTTATTGTCCACCTTCAAATGACTATTTCAACATATAAGACTTGAACAAGTGGCATGTATTGTCATTTACCATGGAAGTCATGCTTGACGTCTTTGACTTTGTTAAAAGGAATAGAAAATTTAGACTATTAATTTTTGAAAATTTAATTTTATATAGTGTAGTTTTTGAATATTATGAATTTATTATGAGCAATTATTGATTTAATCCATTAAATAAACAATTTAGTCTTTAAAAAAAGAATACTCTGTATATGTATTGAAGTTGTAATTTATAAAGATAAATTTATTTCACACTTAAATTTAATGAAATAAATAATAAAATGATATATAATTTAGAAATTATTTGTGTTTGGCTAATAAAATAAATTAATTTATAATTTATTTAACTAGTTTTTAAATTTATTAAAAATGTTTGGTAAACGAACCCATTTCAGTAGCTTATAACTTATTTTGAAACATTACTTTAAATAGTTTATAACTTATAATTTTTATATATATTTTTTTATTTTGCCCTTATCATTTTATCAAAATTATTCATTATATCCTTATTATCATATTTATTATATCCTTCTTTTCGAATTGCTGTCATCTTTCGTTTTTCTTTTTTATGTATTTATATATAATAAAATATATATAAATAAAAAAATATATATAATAATTTAAATTAATTTAATAAAAAACAAAAAAACATATATTTGTTTGTATTATTTTAAAATTATAAAATATATGTTATTTTATATCATTTTATATTTTTTTAACTATTTCAACAGTTACTTTTATTGAACATTCTAATTTAATAAGCTAATTTAATTTTTTTTGGACTTTCAGTTATCAATTTTTAACTAAAAATTAACTTATAAGCTTTTAACTACTTTTTAAACTTTTAACTAGTTAATCAGTTATTTTTATCAAATATAGTTAAAATTATATTTTTATTAAAAAAATTATGAAATCTGTTTATTTTTTCTTAAAAGAAGCTATGATTTATAAGCGGGCTATTATACCTTCATACAAAAAAGAGAATGAAAAAGCAATCACACTATCATTTAGTCTATTTTCAATTATTAGCTTGGCATAAGAAAAAAAGTTATCGTTGACTTCCAGCCGCCATACATCATTACATATATATCCAAACAAAATTCCGCCTTCCATATCTGCGTTTTCATATTTTTCTTTGCCATATCTCCACGTAAGAAGCAACAACGACCGAAAGCTACTATGTTTTAATCATAATCATATTAAAAAAAGCTGTGATAAATTGTAATCTCCATTTTTTATTGCTCAGCTAATACATGAATCTATTTGTTAGATCTCAATATCTATCTCTGTCAACTACTTAAAAATTAAGTTGTTCACATCAAAGTTTTAAAAAAACTTACAGAATCGTCTTCCTTCTTTGCGCAGATACGTTTCCATATAAATTGTATAGTTTTATGCTGAAAAACAAAATGACCAAGGGATGGGGCTTGGGCTTTACGCCTTATTTAGCATAAACTATAAGTCAGGGATCTTTTACTATATTGTACGGTGTTAAATTTTTCATTACCATTCGATAAATGTTGAGATTGTCAAAGTTTTGATCGATCTTATTTTTTTGTAAAAAAAAAAAACACAAAATAATAGAGAATCCAAGTTCACACACTCTAAGATGAGTTCATTTTACAAAGGTCAATAAAGCTTAGCTTATGCAATTGCTTTTTACAGCACTGTTATATATTTGGAGAAGTGCGCGATAGATGTGCAGTACTTTAACTATAGTTAAAATTGTGATTGAAAATAATTTTAATCACAATTTTAAAATCGTTATTAAAATTATTTTTAGTTATAATTTTAACTGTAATTAAAATTTTTAAAATTAAAGAGCTGCACAAGCTATTATTCTCCAACTTGCTTTCGGTATTCCTGTGGTGTCTCTACCTGCATCATTTACTCTTTTTTTTTTTCATAAATATTATTAGGGTACGCACACACAAGAACTACAATAGGTAGATATCTACTAAATTATATTTTTTTACCATTGGTATCTGTATCGGTTCAAAATATAAGAAGGGCAATGAGTATGTATTCATTAATTTTTTTACTGTCCCTATTTTTATCTATTCGAAATATACCTAAACCTTTTCCAAATCTACAATTTTTTTTTTTAATATTTGTACCTGAAATATCAAAAAAAAAAGTTGCATCATATACATTGGATAATCTAAATCAGTTCTTGGGCGCCCACATACTTAATTCCCAATATTCATTCAATAAAAATTTTAAATTTATCAAATTTATATTAATATAAATGTGCATTATATAAATAATATACTAGAATTTATGTATTAAATTCTATAAGATATATTACATATTATACAAATAATTATTGGATAGATATTAGATACCCTATTTAACCCTTCATATTAGATAAATATAAAGTACCCAATGTCAACATCTATATCCATCCAATATTCAGAGGGTTTTTTTTTTTTAAAATATTTGTATCTATTTAATATATATTATTCAATAAATATAAAAAAAATTGAACGAATACCATCGAATATTTAAAATATCAATCACGATTGTCATCCTACACAGGCATACAATTCCAATTGCTGGCACATATTAATGCGAGTGTGATGTAGGAGTACAAATTAAAGACTAGAGAGATACCTATTACTAGCAAAACATTCGATTGGCGTGAATTCAACGTGCCCACACTTCGCTCTCAGTTTTTGGAGTGAGTGAATTCATGTGTAGAATGAGTTAGTGTAAAGACATTACTTTTAGGACCTTGTAGGAGAGAGATAAAAATTGGATATGCTGTTAACCTTGTATACATTTCGCTCGGGGAAGTCCTCTTATTTCTTTCTTTCTTTTACAGGACTGTCTCCAATACCGAATTCGAAGAGGATACTACTTATTTTGAATAAGAAAGCCCCAATCCAAGGAATATACATCATCACCACAGTATTAATTCCTACATTTGAGTGATGGAAAGTAATTTGGTTGGACTCATTTGATCAAAATTCAAACAGGATAGTGGGATTCGATGTACATAAAGGCCCTAACATTTTGATGAAAATTTGGAGAATCACTCTCATTAACAAAGGCCGTAAAAGAATTAACGAACAATTGGGGAGGAAGAAGTAGCTAAGCTAGCAGATACTATGAGACGAAGTCAAGCTCAAAAGCTGCTCTAAATATTCAACACCCAGATCCTCCAACACCAACACATTCTGATCACAACTTCTTTGTAACTGATCCGTACAATCCTGTTTGGTGCTTTTACGAGTAGCCTCAGACTTAGACGACTTGTTCCTCAAGATGTGCTTCTTCTTGAGCGCCAACACAGGGGACGAGCCATCTTCCCAAGGCTTGCTCGCCATGTCTCTCAGAGACTCCCTCACCATTTCCTCTGGGAAATTCAGCACCGCCTTCGAGCCACGTGTGGATAGAGCAGCTTGGTCATAGGCCAAAGCTGCAGCCTCAGCTGTGTCGAATGTTCCAATCCACACTCGAACCCCATTTCTGGTTGAGTCCCTTATCTCCGCCGCGAATTTCCCCCACGGCCGCCTCCTCACTCCTCTGTACACTCTCTTCTCTGATCTCTTGCTCTCCGTCGCCGCTAATGATGCAGCATTCTTTGTTTCTTTAACTTGGGAGGGAGTGAAATCGGATTCGGAGGACACCTCTTGCACTTCCGATCCTCCAGGACAAGATGAGGAATTGGAATCCGAGGAGGATTCCTTGGCTAAAGCATCATGGTAAGACATCATATCTTGCGAGTAATTGTTGAAGTTGAAGGGAAGGGAGTTGACGTCGTCGAAGAACAGGAAATCATCCATGGAGAAAAACGATTCTCCTGAATCATAGGAATTTACAGGGTATTGGAAGGAACAAGAATCTAAATCCATGTACCCACCCGATCAAATATCGAATACTCTGTTTTTGCTTTCTCGTGTGCTAGCTATACGACTGTTACTTTTGGTGGGGTGACTCTGAACCAGGATTTGAGTGCTTGTGTTGTGTCGTACCCCTTTATATACCCATTGAAAAGAGCGGAACAATAGGACCAAATAAAATCTAGTACAGTGTTACTTCAAAAAAAAAAAAATTAAAACTTTAGTTGGGAAAATAAATAAAGAAGCAATCAGAGAAGTTTGGATTATGTGACAAGGAGGATGTCTTGGGATTTCTCTCCTTCTGTTGCGTCGCGAAAGGATGAACATAAGTTGATGTTGTTTAATATTTCAGCACGTGCGTCAAACAACGAATCAACGTGGGCAACTCCCAAGCAACATTCTTATTTATCACGTCCTTTCTTGGTCAAAGATTGAGCTTTGAGATAAAATTAAAATCTGCAAAGTATAGAGAAGCACTATACTACTCAAGCACACTCGCTCATAAATTTCCTACATGCTACTAGTACTAGAATAATGGCAGTGAATTTGTCTTTGCCCACTTGTCCTTTGGTGAAGCATGGGGCTCTATGATTATGAGTGCACTGTATCTACGTGTTCTTGTTCTTTTCATTTCAAGAGGAGCATGTATCTATCAGGATTCTAGAACCTCATTCAAACTACATCAGCCGCCGGCGTCCCCAATCTTAGTTTTCTTAGTTATTTTCAAATTTCAAGAGCCTTAAAACACTTCTAGATGATTAAGAAAAATTCTTGAACTTCTTTTTTGGAATATGCTAATCTTTTTTAGAATATGACAGCTTACATAATAAAGTATTCTGTAATCTACTAATCCATCTTATATGCATACTTTATAGATCTATTAGCATAGCATGTCACGTCATTGCAGTATAAAGCGTTAATCAATCAAATGGATTTTCCCCAAAAAAAAAAAGAAATTAAAAGAATTTACATAGTGGATGCCGTTATGTGTACCTTGTATAGTCCAAAAGGATATGCGGACCCAAGTTTGAATGATTATGATTTTCAAAATGAGGATGACCATCAACTTGTGATTAAGAAATGTTCCGTTTGCGAACTATTTAAATGTAAGCTATTGTTTAGTAGGGTTTAGGCCCCGATGCCTCGTGCTTTCTAAAATAATTAGGAAGATACATGAATGCATCTCTATAATATTTTCATAATATTTTTTTGGTTTAAGACAAGAATGATGAGTTGGTTTGTCAAATCAAATATGGTTTTCCCTTCAAAGTTCAAGGTCAAGAAGAGTTCGTTTGTAGATGCCATTTTTTAATAGCATAATCTCTTATATCAGCAATTACTTTTACAAGACAAAAAGCAACCAAAATGAGAAGCATATTTAATTTAAATATATTGTTAGGTATAATCAGTGACCGCGCGATGACATCGCCCCACCTTTAATATTTAATAAATGAGGATGCTAATGGGTTGAGTCGAGACCCGTTTTTCATTATTTGTTTTTGTTTCTTGTGCCTGTTGTTGTCTTGTGAGTATTTTTAGCCCTATCTTTGAATTTGTGAGAAATTGAAATACTTATCATGTCCCGAAACATTGTTACATGTGATTTTTGTCCCGCACCCATCACATATTAGTACTCATCTCATAATTTTCAACAACATAATTTTTAAATAACGTAATATTTATAAATTTATCATAACAAATCTTATTATACAGTATTCAATAAAATAAATTCAACTAAAACATAACATTTATCAAATTGTTAAGATATCCACACATCAACCTCAAAAAGAAAATTAAACAATTTCATTCATATATATTAGGCTAGGGTTTAGGAATCACAGATATGAAAATTAGGTTAGGGTTTTTTAAGGGGAAGATATCGCCTATTATCAGCACATGTCTTTTTAGGAATTTTTTAAACTCTTCTCACTACTCGATCAAAAGTTAAATTACTCGACCTGAACGGGAGCGAGATTGACTATGTAAGTTGGATTTGAATTGAAATTGTCATCCTATTAATAAAACATTACATATATATATATATATATATATATTCTAACGAAATCATATTAATGTTTTTAGAGACTTAAAAAGAAAAAGGCAAAGAGAGGTGATAAAATATATAATCATAATTAAGCAGTTAATTCAGCGCTAGGTATATATGACTAAAGCACTACAGGTTATTTAAATATCATAGAAATTGACAAGAAGTAGTTGCAAGCATAATGTCATTTCGTGAAGGACAACAAAATCTATTTAAATATTCATGCTGCGTCATTCGATTAGGAAATTGTATACAATGAAATACCTTGGCATGCTTCCAAATTATAATCTAAAGTGATTGCTTCCGAGAGCTAGCTGTTTACTTTAATTTCTTACCTCTTTGTACGTCACATTATACATTTTCACGGTTTTGGATTGCGTTTGAATTAAAGTCTAATAACTTTTCTAAGCGTTTAATGCTAGCTTAAGCTCATTATTTATACTAGAGACTTTGACATGTACATTTAAGTGTGAAAACAAAATAGAAGAGAAATGAACAGAGGAAGATAGTTGTATTTATAGGTCAATCCTAACTTTTAACTATCATTCTGTTACACAGCTTATTAAAAGTAGATGTAAATTTTTTTTCAAATTTATTTTTATAAAAAGTTAATATACTTTAAATTATAATATTTTTTTATATTTTGAGTTGGAGTTATTTAACTTCCTTTATACGTCTATTTCAACTTTTATTCTTTATTTTACAATTTTTTATTATATTTTTATTTTATTATTTATATATAGGTTTGAAAGTAATCAATGACTTGAAGACCCAAATTGATGATGCCAAAATTATATATATGGACCAACCTAACTAAAACAAACATGACAAATGATGATGCCAAACTTTTTACTTTGTCATTGTAGAATTTGCTAATTACTAGTTAATGCTAGGAGAAAACATTTGTTGGTTTCATTGGTAGTGACTATTCAAATCCTAAGAAAACAATAATTGTTTAATTTTTGAAGATGCTAATTTGTGTGGAAAGATATATATCCTTGGTAAAATAAAAAAAATTACGAGAGCCAGAATTGTTAATGCATGGTCTAACTAATTACTTAAATTAATATTGAAACCTAATTAAATTGCATTTAACCATGCATTTAATTTTGTAATTATTCATTGAATTGTGAACTAATTGTTAACTAAAATGTTTAGTTTACTGATAATTTTTATTGGAAAAGACTTAGTAGCATTTATCAATGGCAGGAGTAAGTGAGACCCAACTAAACGTTCATTCCATCCGATTTGGCACTTCCATTGTTGAGTTTGTAATTCGTGAAATGCAGAGCTCAAAACTGAGAAATTTTATTTTTGGACAAAACAGAACTAAGAAATCGAAGATCCATATTAAGAACAACAAAGTTGGGCCGAAAGACGAGCCCGGCCCAGTAATATGACTTAGGGGATTGTCTAGCGGTACGGCCCTAAGGCCACCGAGGGAGTCCATCGGGATGCTTCCTCCTCCTTCTTCTTCTTATTCCTCTTTTTTTTTTTCAAATAAATATAATTTTCGTTAATTTTTTCAATATTTTGGCACTTAGGTTGAAAGAGGAGTTACTATTTGATGTACAACTTTGGATAATATATTACAATTGGTGAATTTGACACAGTACAGTTCAAGCAATTAAAGTAGCTCTGGGATTGAAGGCAGGGTAATGTTGGTTTTAATGGTTTTGTTGCAGCCGCCAAGACATCATTAAAGGAAGCTTCTAGTTGTTACTATAATTAGGGACGTTAGTGATATATATTAATAGCAAAAACAATCAAATTAAGGAAGGAGGGCTTTTAAACGTACAATGAACATGCATGCGGAAATAGAGAAGGTGTCAGAGTCACTACATTCATTGTAGTGGGCATTGACATTAGTATGAATCGGGTCAAAAATTGTGATCCAACTTGTTAGTATTTAAGAGATTCACACATTTTTATTTTAGTGGTAAGTACCAATTAAGGCCCCATAATTGGTCCCCATCGACTTTCATTAATACCGAATGGCTATGGGTGCTATGCCTATGATAAAGACACATCGGGTATATTAATTAATAAGGATAAAAGCACCCAGACCAGACGCAGATACATGAATGAATGGCTTAGAAAGAGAAATGGATTTCAGATACATGAATATTTTCTCTTTTGATGATGATGGGTGGCACCCTAATAATTAATTATTGTGTCTTTCCCTTTCTCCGACGCTCCTTTTTTTTTTTTTTAAGGAAAAGCACTTTCCTAAGCCAAGTGGCATTTCAAGTGAGAAATAAAAGATGCCATGTCACAACTTAATTAATTAACTATATAAGAGGAGAGGAGAGATATAAAAGAAAGAAATAAAATAATGGGGGATAATTACTGAAAGGGGGCTCGTGGATCAAAATAAAAAAAGGTAAACCTAGGATGAGCCGAAGGAAAGCGGTTGAAAGCATTGACTGAAAAAAGAAAATAAAATGACGTTGGGGGGCCGCAATTTGCAAATTTCCTTAATTAGCGACTACTAATTAATACTAGATAGTGATTAGGATCAGATTGAGGGGATGGCAAACTAAAGCAAGTGGGCAGCTGTTGATTCACTGTCCATTGACGTGGTGCATCAGTATCACTCCCTCACTGACCCACCACTTTCACTCTTTATTTTAAAAAATGGATTGAATCGAAAGTAGTGTGTTCTAAAAGTTTTGATGCATCCCCTCTCCCCTCATCCACAAATCACGTAAACAAAGAATTCTCATTTTTTTAATTTTTAGATGGATTGGATTTCAAACCCATCGCATAATTTACATAAAAATCATATCAATTTGGATAAACAAACAGAGAGGTTAAGGGTACGTAGAATCCCAAGGTTGAATTGCTGGCTGGAACTATCCAGGAACGAATATGAAATCAGGACTAAATGCACAGGATATGAAGTGGTTATATAATTTTTGGGTTATAAGAGCGAGTATTATACATAGGAAGGATCCGAATATCCATCCCCCCCCCCCCCCCCCAAAAAAAAAAAAGTAGGAGAATGAATGTGGACATGCATTAATCCTGCGAGAAGCTAGAGCAGCCCTGTGGTGGTGTTGGGGAAAATCCACATATCTTCCACTTGTTGATTTTAAATCCATAGATTGCATATGCCCATACGTTGGATTTCACCACTTTTGTTGTTCCAACTCAAAATCACTTTGATTAACACTTCTCAGATGCCCATATAGTAGCTACGTCTGCAAAACAGTTACCTTCAATTTCATATTTCATCCTCTCTATCTTCTTCTTCTGAGGGTGTTCATCTTTTCTTGTTCCAAATAGCAATTGCACTGTAGTCAAAGTTGATTTCCCTAGAAGACAACAAATTGATGGACCAAACTACACAGGAACGAAGAATGCATATCATTGCGTAACTGTAAGTACTAAGTTCTAATTAATAATTTGCCCTAGTTTATGTTGCTCTTTTACATCATTTTATTGGATTCATTTAGCTTAATTGGCCGTGTAAATTCTGTCTCTATTTACAGTTGCTCAAACCATATTACACATATTCGTAGAGGCTAGATAGGCGACTAACAAATATCAGTACGGGAGCATCTTCAATGATAACATTATTTTCTGAATTATTTGAATATATAAATAATACCAGTAATTTTTTTTATTTATTCCTTTTTTTTTTGGCAAGAAAGAAAGTAAAACTTATATCTTATATATCCTAAAATATATAATAATTATTTTTATATCATAATATATATTATTCTCAAAGGTTATATCATTTTATCAAAACTCTTACTGATTTGTCAAAACTTATATATCAAGCTTTAATATATTTATATGGGCAATTGAAACCCATCCCCCATCCCCCCTCCCCCCCCCCCCCCCCCCAAAAAAAAAAATCTCAAGCATGAAGCCACAAAGCATCTCAAAATTGCTTACTTGTTATTGATCAACTTATCATCAGTTCTGAGGCTGTTTATTTCCTAAAATTTGTTTAAGCTACCAAATGGACTGCTCTATATTGAGCTAAAATTTGATATATTATGGTCATTTCAATTTATTTTCCCTTTTTTAATTCCCTGTTTGCATGGAGGATTTGTCACCCTTATGTTTATAGCTGAAACGCAATGCACCAAGAAAAAAAAGGAAAGAAATACAATTTCCTTTCTTTTTCTTATTATATAGAAAAGCTTCTATATAATTATCAGGAAAAGAAAATACACTTTAGCCTTTTAAATTCTATTTTTAGTACGCAAACTTCAAAATTATATAATAAATTTTTTATATATTAAATAAAAAAATTAGTTTCAAATGTTTTAAAGAATAATATATGTCTTATTATATTGTAAAATAAAATTTTGATTGTTTTGAAAAAAAAAACAAAGCCAATGGTTGAGCTGGAGTTCAAAAACTAAAATAAATAGTTAAAGAGAATGGTTTAGCCATTTAGGTCAGGTGAAGTTCGTACCGGAAAAAAGTCAATAGTTCATGGGTCAGACCCGTAGATAGATGATTTTGAATTAAACAGTTTAGATTCATTTAAAAACAAGTCAGTTTGTGAGCTGGCGCTTTTTTTTTTTAAAATATATTATTTAATATAAATAATTTTATTTTATCATATTTCTATATTTTATAACCTTATATTCAATAAATACAGTAAATTTGAATATAAAAAATTTTGCAATTTTTTAAAATAAATATAAAATTTTTAAATTTAAATATAATATAGTTAATTTTAAAAAAAATAAGAAAGATTAAAGTTATTGGTTATTTAAAATATTAAAGAAGTAATGTTATGTATAAATATTATTTTAATAAAAAATTATTAAATTTTTTACTAAAAAATTTAAAACTATATTATTTTAATGTTAAAATATTATTTAAAAAAAAGGCACATGGGCCAATTTTGGACCGTTTAACACCACTAGGTGAAGCAATATAGGTGTCAAATGGATAGATTGAGTTTGGTTGGGTTTGAGTATAATAAAAAATAAATGGATCAAAAATAGATTAAAGAACGTTTATGACCCATTTAAAATTTTTATGAGTCATGAGTTGATCAATGACTCAATTTTTAGGATCAACTCAACTTAACCATTAACTCATTTTTTTATTAAAAAATATATATTTATTTAATTCATTTTAATTTTTAATCAAAATGTCCAAGAACAATTTAATCTATTTTTATCCTTACATAAAAACTTGTTGCTATTTCCATTCTAAAAATATTTTAATCTGTACTTGTTTTTGGTCAAACAAAATGGATATATATATATATATATAAATACATATATATATGTATATATACATGTACATATATACAGACACGCACATATATAAGACTTGGACAGATGTCTTGGTAATATATTCAGGTAATATAGGTAATATATTCAGGTAATATTTTATACTAAATTTTAACAAAATAGGTGCCAAAATATTTTAAAAAATTCTTAAAAGAAATTCAAACTTGTGAACATCAAAATATGTGTGGATGTGTGTATGTTTGTATGAATGTATATATATATATATATATATATATATGTGTGTGTGTGTGTGTATGTGCGCGTGCGCGTACATGTATATATGTATAGAGGTGGGTGTGTGTGTGTGTTTGTTAATATGTGCATACAAGCATGAGCACGAGAATGCGTATGCATATGTGTATGATGGATGTTTGTGTACACTTAAACAAATCTATATTAATCGTTGGGTTATTAGTTCAATCGATCATGTAAATTTTGTATAGTTAATTAGATTTTATGTTGAATAATAAAATTCACAATTCGAGACTTTAAATATACAAAAGCTAGTCATTACTATGTACAATAGTTTAAAATAGTTCAAATGCTTTTGTAATTCAACTTCTAATAATACTCTAATTTCTAGTATGTATATATAAATAAGTTTAAGTGGTTCTTCATAAGTGGTCGTCATAAGTCAACTCATTTATGACTCATATTGTGACATAACTTGTTTGAGATCCAAATCAAATTTGAGTGAGATAAATTAGAGTGACAGAATAAGTGTGTTAAGTTGAGTACTTAGTTTTGAGTGAATTACACACCCATGTAGGTGAAGATAGTGCAGAGAGTGACAAAATTACCATTTTGTAGTGAAGCGGTAATGCAAGTCATTCAATTTACATGTAAGGGTTTTTTAGTCATTTCATATCAGACGCATAATATTATTATATTATATTCCCACATTTAAGGTCGGAGACGGAGCCAGTGTGGCTGATCCTCCTCTCCCTTCCCCCTTTCGGCTTGTAACCCTAGTTTCCCCTCTTTCTTCTTTTCTGTGTGTATTTTCATTCCTATTTATCTTATTTCTCTGTATATATTTAATTACTGTTTCTTACCTTTGTGATTCACAGAAGGAAAACATTTCAAGTAAAGATGGTGGACGACAAATGCATTATATATCTACGTCAGAGGTAAATATGTTATACATCTCAATTGAAATTTTATTTACATATTATTTAGTATAGAACCAAAATTACTCGTGTTTCCATTTTTTGCTGGTTGCTTTCCTTGTATTTGTCTTGTATAATTAAATGGGTATTCTTATCAGCTGGTTCTGTCTATTAACTTTTTGTTTTAAGTATATTATTGTGTATATGTATATATATATATATATATATATTAGTTCAATTTATGTGGATTTGATCTGGTTCGTCTTTTAGTTCCTTGAAAAAAAAATCCTGAAATTGTATTTTAGAATAACAAAATTTATCTTAAAAAGTACAATATATATGTAGAAATAATTTGTTGTTTTCTCTTTGTTCTTTTATTTTAGATTAATTTCCAATTCATTTTTTGTTAATATTAACTGTATTACATTGTCTTCTATATGTTTGCTACAAATTTGCATGAGTTTCATAAATCATAATTTGATTTTTGTGTCTTTGACAATTTGATGCACCCATTTACTTAATAAGATGAAACCAACGGTATCTTCAAACTTCAGTAAGCAGTATTCCAAAATGAACTAATATTAGCAAAATATAACACCAATTCATATGAGCTCTTCTGGTCTTTTTGACTTAATTTAAAAAAAAAAACTTTTTGTCTCTTGATTTTAATCTGGTGTAATATAATGATTATAAATTGTTTTTTTTTTTTTTTAATTTTTCAGAGATGAGAAACTTAGATATAGTTTGTAGGGGCATTCAAAACTAATTAAAATTGTTATCTCGTAACTATTAAACCAAAACAAAACTACACAACTTAAGTGGTCCGATTTGGGTTTTTTTTTTGGTTTGATATTCTTAAAAATTGAACCAAATTGCATGCATATATACATACATGTATATACACACACACACACATATCAACAAGAATTATCTAATAAAAGGAGTTAGTTTTGCATAAAGTGATAAATTAAAGTTTGAATTCTCGTTCAGAGTAGTACTTAAATTTAGTATTTGATAGTATTTTGTATAAGATTATTTTCAATGAAAAATATCTGTCAAAAGTCAAAAATAAACACACAAACACATAATTTTTAGGAGAACTTGTTTTTCATTTCTTGTGGTTAATTCGAAGTGTAATTAAACAATGTTATTTTCTTTGAATTTGTGTCTACAAATTAATGATAGTGGTATTGTTTTTATTCGGCCTAAATTATGAAAAATGTCAAAAACATAAGTAGATCGAACCAAAAAAAAACCTCATGTTAAGCCCAAAGCGAATTGCTCAACTCCATCATGCTGTGGTTTGATTTTGTTTGATTTTATGCACTTAAAACCAAACTAAAAGATTTTTTTTCCTTCAAAACTGATCTCAGTAACTTAATTTGCCAAAATATAAAAGAAGCACCAAACCAACTACACATAATAGTTTGAGGCCATAAATTCAATCTCTCGGTGAATATAGACTATATGGTTCTGATGATGGTCGTACACTGTGCTTTGCAATATTATCTGATGATATAAGTGGTACAATTGAATGCAGTTCTTTTCTGTTTCTCATGATATGACTCTTTTGGATTTATTTTTGTTTCTTCTATATATGCTATTGGATTTTGCCCAGTAATTGTGGTTGGGCCAAGTTTGATTCTATTATTTTGAAGGATATTTCTTCTTGTAAGAAATTAATTTGATTTTCCCTATACTGAATCACATTTATATTTTTAGTGATTGGTTTTTTTGGTGAATTTGAAGGTAATTGTTTTTCTCAAGTTTTGGATTTCTATGCCTTCTTTTGTTACTTGAAAATGCATAACTTGATTAATGAAGGGTGTTATATATATATATATATCATGGTTAATGCTATATATATATATATATATATATATATTCTCCTTACCTCATTATATATAATATATATCAAGGTTCGTTATTACACGATTGATTCTTTATTTAAAAATAAAAAAAGAGTTTATTTGCACTTGTACATTATATATATATATATATATATTAAAAAACTTCATGATAAAAATTTAATTATAGCTAACTTTTTTCTGAATTTGTACTACTTACAAGTTGACATGAAAATTGAAATCACTGGAATTTGTCAGATTATTTCTGTGAAAAATAAACCTAATGCTTTTCATAAGTGAGTAACAACCTATGTAGGATATTCAATACATGCGTAAAAGGGAAATTGTGTTTATATATCTGGATCCTTACTTTAATTTTTCTACATTAACTGTTACAAGAGATCAGTAAATGAATTGGTTAGTTATAGAAATTAGTTATTAAGTCACGAATTACAATTAAAAACAAAAAGTAGGATTCTGAGTATAATTATTTTCTCTTTCTAATGTAATTTCAGATACATATATAAAACATCTAATTTAGTCCGTAAATGTTGTAACAGTATATAATTACAAAAACTAAAAAAATTACAAACAAAGACTATAATAGGGATGAATAAATCCTATTTACCTTTGTTTTTTTCTTTAACATAAAAGATAGACGCAAGACTAGAAGTACAAAAATAGGCTCCATTTTTTGTATTTATATCCTAAACAATTCAGTATTTCTCTCATGTATATTTTGTCATATAATCTATTGTGATTATAAATAAAAATCATATAATCTTATTTTAAATTATCATTGAGTTGGATTCTAAATTTTAGGTGAAAATTAATTACTTATCAAAGTATGAATGAAGGTCGTACTGAATTTTTCTGTACTATGAGAGTATATTAAATATTTCCAAAAATAGGAAGAACTTAGTGGTTTTCTACAAGATATAGTTGCTGTTAAATTTTTAAACAGAAGAGGAACTGTAATTTTTTTTTTGAAAGATAACACCATAAGAGATGTTAAGTTATAACAAAAATTAATTTTAGTATTAGTTTTCTAACAACAAAGTTATAACAAAAATACACAAACATAACAATCACAGCAGCAGTGAGTATGTTACTGTGTTGGCAGCTTGGCAATTCATTTCTCTAAATAATTTAGGGACATTTGTTTATATTTTTATTATTAGATTCTTTAATAAAAAATATAACATGTGATAATTTTTTTTTTTAAATCTTGTCATGCTGAAATATAAAGGAGAAAACTTATGTGTAATAATTATATAGAAGATCAATCTTTCATTAAGTTCCTTAATTAAAATATAACAAATGGATAGCTTTTAGATATAAGTGTATACTTTGTATAATTTAGCAAGGAAAAAAATATAAATACAATTTCTTATATATTTGCTATTAAATTATCCAATCAAAATATGACACTAGTGCACAGTTTTTCAATCAAAACATGGGTTCTAAAGGTAACTTTATATTTGTTGTAACTCATTATTACATCATTAACTTTTCAAAAAACATTTTACATATGTTGTGTTTTTATTGGAGAACATAATAGTAAAAATATAAGAAATTTTATATAAATTTTCTCCTTTAGCAAATTACTATCACATAATCGATTCTTTAAGTTTCTTTTTTTAAACATATACTACATTTTAGTAGAAATCATAGCAAAAATATATAAATAATTAATGTGTACCAGTCTATTCTAATTAACAAAATCATATGATTAATAATAAAAATACAAAAATTACACATAAGTTTTATTCTTTATCAATAAAAGAAACCATTCTTTTTTTGGGCAAAGGGAAGAAACAAGAAACACAAAGGAGGTTATTGTGCATTTTTTGAAAGTTACTGTGAATTTATGGTTTTTCATTTTTGAGTTATTGTTACCACTGAGCCTGAGGCACAAAGAAATATGCCTTTGTTTCCATGAAACCCTGCCTCCTTCACTCGTCCATTCCTCTCTCTTCCCCTTCTGCTTTTGTAACCCTATTATTTTCAGCCCCTCACTCTTTCGCTTATGCTGCTGTTTGGAAATTGTAATTCCTTCAGCACTTCATTATTAGAAAACTTCTAGCAGACATGGTTATCTCAGTTCCCTTTCCCAAATGAAGTTCTCAAAGAAAGCCCAGAGGAGTCTCCATGCCAAAAATCCCCTCAATGCTAACCCAATTTTTACGAATTATTTCCTGTTTCGAAGTTATTGGATTCTCGATTTTAGCTGTCTTAAACATGGAGTATATTTCTGGGAAACGACGATTTTACATGACGGACGCAATCAAATAAGACAGGTAAATGTGATTTATTTTTCTATTGTTGTTGATTGATGACAAATGGAGGGCATTGTCTATATATAAATCCCAATGGGAATCTGTATTAGTTGGGTGGTTTGTCTACTGTCTATATTCTTTAATGGCACCAGATAAAATGCAATTATTTCAGTACTCAGATAGCTGCTCTTTGATTAAAATAGTATTCTTCGATCAATTTCAGGATGACCATCGTCTTCTATTTAATTTCTTATCCGGTTTCTCGCTCTATAACACCGGGTCATATCTCCTTAGATCTTGTATAGTTTTTCAATTGTGTCTGTCTTTTTCCATCTCAAATTCTTCTTCAACTTCTTTGATTGATTCAATTATGCGTTGAATTTTTGTGTTTTGATTAATTTGACTTTTTCTACCTCCTCTATATATATATATATATGTTCTTTGATTGCTAGACGTTTCGTCAGTAGTGTAACTGAAAGTGTCTGTGCCATATTTTATCCAACACTTCAATTCTAATTATGGTTTGAGTATTTCTTGGAATCATTAATTGCAGCATGCGTGAGCTGCTTATTTTTGGCCTTTTGGGTACTCAAATATGAACTGACGATTGTTTGCAGGCAGCCCTTGGATGTCGTGAAAACAAAATTAAGTATCAACAATCTGGGTTATATTTTCTTATTTTGAAATGTTTGTGTGGTATTGTTGGCTCTTCTAGTAGTTGGTAAATCATAATCATAACTGTTTGTTATAGCAGCTTATTGGTGGTTGCCTATTTTATAATTGATCTATTCAATGAATTTCACCATCCTGAACATTTTTTCTTGCATGTTTATGATGTTTTTGCTGGTTATTGTGGTTGCTGAATATTTCCATAATTACTTTGATAGATCATAAATGTGGGATGTTAGGGCAGAAGCGAGATATGAGAACCAAATAAGTTATGAAAATGTAGGTAAATTGTACATATTACATGATTTGGTATTTTAATTCATTAATTGAATATGTGATATATGTTGTTCTATGTTGTTTTGCAATAAAACATACTGGTGGAGAGATATGATCTTTCCTCTATTTGAATCAACTGTCTATTATATTTTCCTGTAATTCTGTTTATTAATAGTTCTAAGATTTCATTAATTAATAACATAGTCAGCATTCAATTTACAATTTGCCTTCTTTAGCTAATTATACTTTGTCTTGTGTATAGTGGAGACTACTATATCTCTTGTTTTCCTCTACCATTGTTATTTGATACTTAATTGCATTATTATCATTTGATGCTTCATTTCTTTAAGCCACATGTTGATTTTGTTTCTCTATCTGTGCATGTCTCTAAGAATCCAACCTTGTTAATAATGATGTTGTCCAGATATAAATCACAACAATCAATTAACTGGGAGAGAGTTCTCTCCAATACTATTTCACAATTCACAGTTGTTAAATGACTATGGGTTTCACTAAATCTAATAGCCAATTAATTTTAAAAGAGGAAGCTACGCATACTACTGTAATGTTTGATAATTTCCACCTCCGTTGCTTTGTCATATATTGAAAAATTTCCAACCTTCAGCTAAAGCCTAAAGGTAAATATTCACTTCTGGCAAAATCAATCTATATTGTTTTGTGTGGAATATTTGTTTGGGTTGATATTCACTTTCTCAGATGATATTATGTAGAAGAAATTATAATTTAGACCTATGTGGTTTAGCCTCAAGTTAATTTATGCTCATATAGTTATAAAGTGTGTTAGTTAACAATTTTGTGATCCCTGTGATGTTGTCATTTGTCAATCCAAATTTCAATAAAAATAATAACATGAATGTTAAAAAATGAAGAATCTCATTGTTATAGAAGTCTGTTTCACTTATAATATGAATGATTTCATAATATTTTAAGATTATTATTAAGACTAAACCTATATTTAAAAATTACAATTGTACAATATTTAATCTTAACTATAATTTCATAACACTAAAAATTGTAAGGCTTTATTATTATTTTCGTCTCTTAACTTGTTTATTTGTTTTGATTTAATTTGTTACATATTTTTTGGTCCAAATTGGTCCTTTGTCCTATTTTGTTACCTCCATTAAGATGCTTAACATATTCTTCTTAATGGTACCTACATGGCATCAAAGGTGGACAAAGAGTGTCGTTTACCTATCCACTTTCAAAACAGTCATTTAACTCTCTTTAATATTTCAAAATGGTCCTATCCACTTTAACTTTCTTTAATATTTCAAAATGGTCCTTTCACTTGTAACAGTGTTTAGGACCGATCCAATACAAAATCTAGTCAATTGCATATAAAACTATAACTGTTGTAACAAAAATAAAACAGAACCAATGAAAATATATACCAGAAGATTCTCTGGTTTATTTCTAATATTTTTTAATCTGTATGTTTGGGTTTCTAGATAGGTCCAAAATCCAACAAATTAAAGTTTGGCGTATATCCTACGTGTGTTTTAACTTTTATCTAATTTATATATATCCATATGAAGAAATAGTCTTTGATTGGTTTAATTTTTGGTCATTGGTTCTAGTTTAGTTTTAGTTATTAGATTTACCAGATTTTATTTTGTGTCATCTTAGATCAATTCTTAACAATATATAAAAGTTGAGATTTGAACTTGCAAATTGATTCATCTTTTTTGCCAAGTGTCGTAGACTTGTTAAGATTTCCCTTCTAGGTGAAACTAGTGGAGGTATGCCATGTATGGGATTTGAAGTAACTAAATAGATGCAAGAGGAAAGCCCTATTCTGATTAAAGGATTCAAAAAGAAGCTAAAACAACAATAAACCTGCGAACAGATAATTGAACTTATATAGGAGGATGCAACAAGTTGATGCACCCTAAAAGCCCTGTTTCTCGTAGGGTATCCAACCCAATTTTCTACATCAACAATCAATTTGAGTTCACTGGTCACATTTCCTTTCTTATTGGATTAAATCTAAAAATAAATAAATAAAAGTCTCAACGACCGAACTACACAGAAAGGAAGAAGGGTGAAAAAGATGAAGGGAGGCTTCACATGACAGAAAAGTAATAAAGCAGAAAATTTTAAAAAAAGGTTTTATTTGAAGTAGGCAGTTTGGTGGGACATGGTGAGAAGTTGCCCTAAATATTCAACTCCCAAGTCCTCCAGCACTACCACTTGCGATTTCTGCTTTTCTTTGGCTTTCTTATTCTTAGCCTTTGATAACAATTTTCTTTGGATGCAGTGCCTCTTCTTGAGTGCCAAAGCAGGGGAACGCCCCTTGGGGTAACCAAACCCATACGTGATGTGTTGCAGAGACTCCTTCACCCTCTCCACCGGAAAGTTGAGAACAGCAGAGGGGCCTCTCATGCTGAGTGCAGCCTGGTCATACGCCATAGCAGCTTCCTCTGCACTCTCGAACGTTCCCAGCCATACCCGACTCCCATTCCTGGTCGTGTCTCTTATCTCTGCTGCAAATTTCCCCCATGGCCTCTTCCTCACTCCTATGTATGCCTTCTCCTTCACTTCTTTCCCTTCTGACTTCACTTCTGTCTTAATTTTTGGTGGGCGTGGATGTATGATGTCACTGTCCACCATGTCGAAGGAAAGATGATCATGGAAACTGTCCTCATGGACTTGGCTGCTCCAAAAAGAATCCAACAAGATATCAGAGGACTCATGGCAGAACTCCCAATCTGGGGATGGCTGCTGAAACGAAGGGGAAGGCGAAGAGGAAGACATGATCAATGCTCACTTTCTCTGCAACTTCTTTGTCTTGAGGGATCACATGGGATGGGGCATTCATGTTATCATTCCTTAAATAGCCTCCCCACCTCTGTTCCTTACTTCAATTATCATTGTATCCTCTAATTTAGAAATTTCGCACTTCTATTTAATCACAAGTGGATATGGTGAAATTAAAAAACAATATTGGCCACTCGTAATACCTAGTATTTCAATGCATTTAATGTTGGGAAAAACACACCTTTCCCCCTTGAAAAATACCTTGGCACAAATAAAACAGAGAAATAACAGGAAACAATACTCACAATCACAACACAAGAAAATAACGTGGAAACTCCAAAATCGGAGAAAAAACCACGACCGTTGTCAAAGACAACCAGAGAAAATACTATGTGTAAATTTTTACAACACACAGAAACTTCTCTTAAATACCCAGTACCCAATACTAGATACCAACTGATACCCAAATACACCCACACACTCTCAAGCATGTATTTAACTTACATCTCTCATCACTCTAGAACAAGAGTATAAAGAAAGAAAGAATTAAATACAAGCTAATGTGTCTTGTATTGGTACAAATATTACAAAGAGACAAGGCTTCTATATATAATCTCCATTCTTCACAAACATTTAGCATTCTGGGCGATGTGGGACTTCCTTCTTCACATTGCAAATTTTCTTCTGTGGGTCCCACCACTTTCAATCAATATTTTTAACAAATCTCCACCTTGATTGAAAGTAACCACATCTACTGATTCATTGTCTATAACGACAATCATAGTTCCAAGAACTACCATACTCCACCATAAAAGAGTATATCCACCTAGAATTAACCAATTCTAGGAATTTCACCTCGGCACATGTCGAAAAATTCCTGCTGAAAAAATTTATGGTGCAACTTCCAATGTTGGCTCTCCTTGGAAGTTCTTCAGCCATCGACATCATCCCACTTCACATCTTGCATCAATGCCAACCAATGCCCATGTGTAATTGTGGACCCGCTAGTAGCAACTCATCCTCTTCCATGGCAACGCGGACATGCCATGAGGATACAAACTTCTCACTTTTTAGAGAAATTCCTCTCCCGCAATGAGAGAGACAGAGTTTGCATCTTCCTCGGAGCCTTTTGCCGAACCTGCTCCACCTGGACAATTTCTCTTTACATGCCCAGACTGTCCACATTTCCAGCAAGTCACGTTCTTACCCATATTCTTCTTCCCTTTACTCCCACTTCTAGCTACCGCCATTGAGTCTGACGAAGGTATAGAGCGACCCTCACATTTTAACCTTCTTTCCTCAGAAATAATTTTACTGGCAACTTCTTCGAAGTTTAGAGTCTCCTTCCCATACATCAAAATGTGTTTCATGTTCTCATAGGAAGACGGAAGAGACCATATGAGCCTTAACGCTTTATCTTCATCATCAACTTTGACTCCGATAGCCTCTAGTTCAGATACGATACCATTGAGAGCACTGAGATGATCTGATATTTTTGTACCTTCTTCCATACGAAGCGTATGAAATTGCTCCTTCAGTAACAACCGATTTGAGATACCCTTCGCCTGATACAACCCTTCGAGCTTCTCCCAGAGTTCTTTGGCTGTTGATATTCCTTGCACATTTGCAAGAACATTCTTGGCCAGGCACAGACGAATTGCACTTGCCGCTCTCAAATCTAGTTCCTCCCAATCCTCGTCGCTCATACTAGATCCGCTCTTTTCAGAATCCTTACTGGAAACCTTCCCCTTCAACGCCTTGTATAACCCAGATTGTATCAACACATCCTTGACTTGTACTTGCCACAAGCCAAAATTGATCCTCCCATCAAATTTCTCTATGTCAAATCTCATCGCGCTGGAAAAATTTGACATTGCAATTGTATACTGGAATAGTGAACATAACTGTAAATAGTACACCAGGTAAGTTCCCAGGAAAGCGAGGTTGGTCACAATGGACACCCTTAAGTACCTAGTCTTTCCTTAGCCAGAACTTTCCTAGACATGCACTTTCACAATACCACACTTTGTTCCAGTAACCTAGCAACCAAGAACAATCTTCAAGCAACCGGGAACAATTCTTTTCTGATTGTGGAAGATCAGACAAAGCTGCAACCACAAGAGCATACTAAGAATTTAACATCCCACCGAACCATAGCTCTGATACCACTTGTTGGGAAAAACACACCTTTCCCCCTTGAAAAATACCTTGGCACAAATAAAACAGAGAAATAACAAGAAACAATACTCACAATCACAACACAAGAAAATAACGTGGAAACTCCAAAATCGGAGAAAAAACCACGACCGTTGTCAAAGACAATCAGAGAAAATACTATGTGTAAATTTTTACAACACAGAAACTTCTCTTAAATACCCGGTGCCCAATACTAGATACCAACTGATACCCAAATACACCCACACACTCTCAAGCATGTATTTAACTTACATCTCTCATCACTCTAGAACAAGAGTATAAAGAAAGAAAGAATTAAATACAAGCTAATGTGTCTTGTATTGGTACAAATATTACAAAGAGACAAGGCTTCTATATATAATCTCCATTCTTCACAAACATTTAGCATTCTGGGCGATGTGGGACTTCCTTCTTCACATTGCAAATTTTCTTCTGTGAGTCCCACCAATTTCCTTCTTCATATTGTAAATTTTCTTCTATGGGTCTCACCACTTTCAATCAATATTTTTAACATTTAAAAATACAGCCTTTCATGTCACTCAAACTAATTTTACGCATTTAAAGGTCATCGGAGACTATTTTGGTATTAAGTCTACTAAATTGAGTTTACCACACAATATTTCGAGAGATTCCATAATTGTTGATCTTATTCACTTGTGTTTGAGTTATATTTTATAAGAGGTTTATGATAAAAACGACATGCGTTAAGCAGGACACCAAACCCTATTAGTGTCCTGTAACTGTAAGCACTTACATTCAATATCAACTTTGATTCTTTCTCAAAAATATTTAAACCAAATTATCAATTTATTATATGTTAAGTTGTGTAAGTTAATTATTATTTTTTTATGAAAAATTAATCATCATCTCATATTTAGCAAAGAAGTTTTTAAAAGAAAAGAAATAGTATAAATACAAATTATGAAAGGCCAAAAACTCTGTCGTCATTACTACCAAACTCATTGAGGACTTTACAAAGAACATTATTTATGTATGTCATTGATTTTTTTATATTGATAATAATACAGCTTTCTACAGAGCATATGGCAAGTAGAAAGTTTTAAAAAATATTCCTGAATACTATTGCTCCTTTGTCTTATATAGATGATGCTTTTTCCATTTTATCAGATATTAGTTTTTAATGTTAAAAAATGGTCAAATTGCAATAAGTAATTAATAATCAGCTGCTCTGATTGAGAACAAATTATATACTTCCGTAATACTAAAAAAATTAATACTACCGAATTCCTAGTTTGAATTCTGAGATGTGATATCTCGAATCATATTTTCTTTTTTAAAATCTCATTTACCAGAAGTAACTTTAGCTTATTTTTAACTAAACTCAAATCAAATTTAACCAATTTCATTCCAAAACACAAACTAAATTAAATGGGTTGACAGAGCGACCATGTTGTTATGTAAATTGTACATTAGGGTAAATGTTTAGAGAGTTTTATTTTTTAAAAAAATAATATTTTGGTCCTCCATGTATATTTTAAATTTCATTTTGGTTGTTTTCTATGTTTCAAAAATTTTATATTAGTTTTTTATGTTTCAAAATTTAACTATTTTAGTATTTTTCCTTTAAAACTGTCAGTCTATATAATAAAGTTGATATATCATTATTTAAATGTTGATATGACTTATCTACATGATTGTTAATTAAGTATTAGTGTCCCACATATAATTATATGGCAAATACTAATATTCAATTAACAGTTAAATAGATAGGTCATGTCACCATTTGAAAAACGATGTGTCATGGACTCAGTTTTAAAGAAAAAATATCAAAATATTAAGATTTTAAAATGTAAAAGACTAATTTAAAACTTTTAAAAACCAAACGAAACTTAAAAAAAATGTAGATGACAAAAAAAAAATTTGATTATTTTCAAGATGTCCAACTCTTCTACCATATATTACATCAATTCAAAACTTATATAACATATATTTTTATTATGGATAAATAAATATTGAAGTCATCATTTATCGATAATAGAATCATAAACTATCCCCATTAAATTTGGTCGCTGTGTTGACTGGCAAACCCCATAAACAATGTTGAAGTCATCAATCGCTGTCATGGAAAGGAAGCAACAGAGCGTTGAGTTAATTATTAAGCCATTTATTTATTAACTGAATATTGCAACTTGTCCATTTCTTGCTTATTCCTGCTTCGTACGAAGGTGTACGTCCTCCTCCTTCTAGATGCTTTAGAATTTAATTATCCTTCTTTTTTATTTTTTTAAATAACCATAGTGTCCAAACATTATGTTTGTATTGATTAATTTAGATTTGAATCGAGTATGACTATAATAGACAATAAATTTTTTATTTTAAATTTTAACGTAGCTGTATTTTTTGAAAATTGAACTCGAGACCTCTAGTTAAGTTAACACAACCTTTTACTAGTTGACCCACACGCTTAATAGTATTATTTTTCTTTTTAATTTGTCTTTTCATATTTTGAGTGCATTCCACTCTTTTATATTATCGCACAAATCTATCATTCATTTTAATATGCTGCTCCATTAATTATTTTCCTTCGGTTCTTTTTTTTTGTTTTGGTAAAAGAGGAATTAATTAATCAAGGAGCATGTCAAATACAAGCCATACATCTTGTCCAAAGCTACATGAATTACACCACATAAACAGAACATAGACTAAGGCAAATAGCTTTTGACATAAAGCTATTTCAGTACAATGAAGGGGGATAACCAAAAGGGCAGGAGAAGGAGAACGAAACTACATTAGACAACAATAGACTAAAGTAGTAAGGAACAGAACAAAAACAAAAGGATTGCTAGTAGTGACTGTGAAATGTCATAATTGTAAAATTGCAAGGCATGTTGAGGTGGTTCATCAAAAAGAAGCAAAGGAGAGATCAATTGTAATATCCCAAGAATTTTCATGAATATTTAAAGTCTATTTGAAGTTTATTGAAAAAAAAAATTTAATTACATGAGAAATGTTCTTTTTGAATTAGTGAAGGAAATTTGGAAATAGAAATTTCAAAAAAAAATTTAATTTGGGGCATTTTACAAATTCTCAAGGACTAAAATGAAAAGAAAAGAAAGTATGGAGTACTTTTGAGAAATGACCAAGTAGGAACATGAGAAGAAGAATAGAGCTTATGGGAATGAATTATGAGTCCGGTACCAAAAGGATGGTGGATTCGAGGTTAAAGTGGAGTTTGAGACTCTGAGAGGGACTAAAGTGAAATAAGAAAATTGTGGGGCAATTAGGATTTAGAATCACCCGAGGTGAGATTTTATGAATTTGCTTTTACTAGTCTTGACTGAGGGTCAACTGAAGAGCAAGTGATAATTTCACCCCGGGCGAGTAAATAGGCGGCCTCACCTAATTTTTTCTTCATTTTCTCCTTTCCTCTCTCTCTCTTCACTTTCTCTCCTCTATTTCTCTCTCTACACTCCAACTCCACAACCGGGCTTGGAGGGTGGATCTTGGGCTACGGGGCGAGCCTCTAGGAGCCAAGCAACGTAGGGAAAGCAAGGAATTGAGGTAGAAATTTCTATTTCTCAAGCTTTTCCCTATTTTATAGTTTTCAGAAAGTTTGGGGTAAAAATCGAGATTCCGGCTTCGTTTCTCGATTAAAATTGGTGTTTTTGGTGTCTAAATGCTCCTTAGACATTAAGGGTGAGATCCTATGGAAGAAATTATGGAAAACGGTAAAGATTTGGCCGGATCTAAGTCAAAACCGAGAGGAATCGCGAAAGGTCGCGATCCTGGCGCCCAGGCGCTAAGGTTCAGAAGATTTTGGGAAGAAAAGGGGCTTGGCGCCCAGGCGCCAGGCTTGTGTTGGCGCCCAAGCGCCAGGTATGCTGAAAAGCCTTAGCTTATTTTCAATCAGTCATAACTTCTTCATCCGGACTCCGTTTTGGGCAAACTTTATATCGTTGGAAAGCTCTTTGAGTCTAGTTTCCAATGGTATAAATGTCATTTAGAAATTCATTACCGGTTAGGAGTTATGACTTAAGATGTGAGTAAAGGTCGAGAGTAGTGATAGAAAATTTCTCTATTTTGTAACCCTAATGGTTTTTACCTGGTTACAATAGGGATGTTTGGGGCGCAAGGTGGGAGCGCTGAGAGCGTGGAATCCAGGTGAGTAGGCAACCTTGCAAAATTAATTTAATAAATTAGTCAAAGCACAATATAAATCCCATTTGCGCTATTTGTGAAATTAAGAAGATTATCAGTGTGTGTACAGGTTGAAAAAAAGTACAATATCATTGGAAGGTATTTTATTACCTTTGAGAATTGATTTCTCTAGTTGACTAAAGAATTAGATGTGATTGTTCCTTGAATAAATTGAAATATTTTGTAAGTGAATAACCTTACTAAACTAATGTGATCTTATTAGATAAAGTACAATACAAGTCTTGTTTATAACATTATTGAAGTGAGAAATAATCAATCTCGCTGTTGATAATATATGATGATTGTTATGGTTGATGATAGACATTCAAGGGAATAAAAGTATGTGTAAATTCATTTATTTCATAGTAATTATATTGTGATAAATTGTCACTATTTTATTGATGAGTAATAGATCTACGAGATCTAATACACGAGTTTGAAAGGGTTAGAGTCTCATACCACTCAGTGTATAACTGTGAAAACTTATGCACCAAGAGTTTGAGGGTTGAATTCCCAAGTCACTCAGTGCAAGTATCTATGGCATATAATGCAAAGTGATTGAGGGATTGATCACCCAAGAAATCATACGCAAATTCAGACAAGTGTAATACTATAATTATTTACAATAAATGATAGATTGATTGTATTAGTAAATGTGGTGTTTGTGCTTATGATATTTTCATGTACAGTTGTTTACTCACTGAGTTATGATAAACTCACACTCTCCATGATTATCTTTTCAGATACAGTGGTTGAGGAGAAGAATTTATAGCCTTTAAGGATATACTCCACTTTTGTCTGGTAAACAATTGGTAAGGATTAGGAAACGCTCTATAATCTAGTAGGCCACCTAGGCTTGGGAGGTTGTATAGTACTGTATAGTGTATGAAGGTTGAACATTTTCTGAATATGTATACAAAATATCTTTCTTGGAATATTTATGATTCACATAATTATGGATATTAAGAATGTTCACAGAGATTATGGGGTACCACGGAGGTACACCCTAGGTATTTTATGTTTATATCACATGTTAGTTTTGGGATGTGACATCAATTTCCTGGCTTCCTTTGCAAGTGCATCAGCATAACTGTTCTATCTCCTGTCCACCTTTCAGATTTTGCAATTAAGGAAGCCAGAGATAAGGCATCTACAGTTAGCAATAATAGTTAGCAATAATAGCAACAAAGGATGGTGATATGAAGGAGGATTCATAAGCAGATTAATGGCTTGGCTTGAATCTAATTCTAATTCTAATCTGTAAAAAGAAAAGAGTTGAACAGCAATTTGAAGGCCCAAAAGAATGGCCAATAACTCAGCTTGAAGAGCATTATCATGACCCATGAACTTTGCATAACCTTTTAACCAAGTACTTGAATCGTTTAGAAAACATCCTCCAATGCCAATAGCATTTTTAACCATAGAGCCATCAACATTCAACTTAATCCACAAAGGAAGGGGGTCCAAGGAGAAGAGTTTGCAGAGGGAGGAGAGAGAAGAGGGGGTGCAGTTTGAGTAAAATTCAACTACTTTTCCCATAATGATCTTTACAGAAATTAAAGGGTCTTTTAAAAGATTTTTGAAGATGATATCATTTCTTGCTAGCCAAATAAATCTAATTGAGTAAAGAAAAATTGTGTTCCTAGGGATAGTCATGTGAAAGTGGTTATGATTTGTGGCATTTATTTTTAACCAATCTTGAAGATTTTTAATATGGAAGTGAGCAGGCAAGGGAAGATTAGCCCAAATTTGAGAGGTTTTAAAACAGTCTTTAAGAACATGTTAGATATTTTCAATGTCAAGGTTATAGATTTTACAAATTGGAGAGGAGGCACAGTTTCGTTGATGAAGGAGTTCAAGAATTGGAATACCAGTGTTAAAACATTTCCAAAACATTCACGTTGATCGCAGGGGCTTTTCCAAATCCAATTTGTGTTAGTTTTGCAGTTTGGATCATTGCTTTGGAAAAGAGAATTGTAAGCAAAAGAGAGACTAAAAATTCCATTTGTGGATTTTGCCCAAGTGATAGAGTCTTGAAGATTTAGATGCGGAAGAGGAAGAATGATATTTTTTTTATTTGAGTGGAAATAGAGCTTGGAAGGGGAAAAGGAATTCCAATCAAAGGAGCTATTATTGGAAAGAATGATGGAGGAGACCTTCTTTTTTTTTTTTATTTTCATAAAGGGGAAGGGAGCCATGAAGTTGATTTCTAAGGGGGGTGTTATTGACCCACAGATCATGCCACAAGTTAATATGCGCACCATTTTTAACAAGAAAAGAGATGTTGTTGTTAAAAATATTTTTCTTTCGTAATGCTTTTATAGATAAAAGAAGAAACTTTGTATATCTTTGAAGGATTCTTATATATATGTTTGAAGAAGGTTGTCCAAAGTTTGTTATTTGAGGAGGTAAGATCCCATTTAAGCTTTGCCATATAGGCCACATTTGCATGACTAGATTTCCTAACACCAAGGCCACCTTTGTCCTTAGGCTTAGTAATTATTTCCCAGCTAATAAGGTGAATTTTCTTTTCATTGCTTGAGTGACCCCAAAGAAAGTTTCTATTGATTTGGTCAATTTTTGAGTGAATTTTAGAAGGAAGGCTAAAGACTATGGTTAAGTGGCAGGGAATTTGATTAAGGGTGGTTGAGACAAGTTGACATCTTCTGGCGAAGGAAAGATGAGAAGCTTTCCATTTCTGAAGTTGATTTTGAAATTTGTGAATAATTGTGTTGAAGTTAGCCATGGTATATTTTGTTTTAAGTTTATAGCCGAGAAAGGTTCCAAGGTCAGAGGTGTGAGAGAGGCTAAGCAAATTGGAGATGTAGTCTTTTCTTGTTTTAATGTATGGAGGGAGAGAGCCAAAGTTTGGATTTGTCCATATTTATTTCCATACCACTAGTTTGACAAAAGTTGGAAATGACATTTTTAAGAGAAACAATTCTTTTTTCATCAGCTTTTGCAAATAAGAGAACATCTTCCGCAAAGAAAAGATATGAAACCTCGAAATCATTGTTTTTTAAAGAAAAAGGTTTCCAAGAGTTATCTTTGATATTGAAAGAAAAAAAAAGAAGAGACTGAGGAAGAGAAGAGATTGAGGAAGAATGGAAGAGAGATTATATTGAAAGAAAAATGTTAAGGACTTATATGACACAAATTGAAAATTGAAGGGACTATATTGAAAGAAAAATAGACTATATTGAAACTAAAAAAGTTAAGGGATAAAAATAATAGTAAATGTATTATAAATAATAAATTTAACACATGGGTATTTTAGTAAATGTGTTATACATACCAAACACATCTTTTTCTTTTTCCTTCATTTTTTCCATCTCATACCAAACGTATTTTTTCTTTTTTCCTTTCTCTTTTCCTTTCCATTCCAGTCTTGCGTACTAAACAGGCCCTAAGGGTGATACTTCCTTGTTTGTTCACAAAACTAAATCTCATTTATTGCATATATATATATATATATATATATATATATATATATATATATATATATATGTTATTGACATTCTAGTTATTGGCAATGATAGCACATAGTTACAACAATTTA
Source organism: Biancaea sappan (assembly GCA_037074585.1). NCBI lineage: Eukaryota > Viridiplantae > Streptophyta > Magnoliopsida > Fabales > Fabaceae > Biancaea > Biancaea sappan. The sequence goes on along the minus strand of CM073492.1, from coordinate 7,786,349 downwards.
TTGATAAATTGAATCACATGATCTCCTTACAAGGATTAGGAGATCTTTATTATTTCCTTAGGTTTGAAATAAAGAGAGATGACATTATGGTATGTTTATCACAAAGAAGAAATACATTCATGATCTTTTATTAAAGTTCAACATGAAGATTGCATCCACTTATCCCAGACCAATGATAGTGGGAGCAATTAATAGCAAATGATGGAAAGCCAATGCAAAATCTCACTTTATTTCGAAATTTGATTGGGGCATTGCAATATGTTACTAATTCCAAACCAAATATTGTGTTCTTTGTAAACAAGCTTAGTAGATTCTTAATGCCCTAACAGTCAATCTGTTAGTCTAATATATACTCTAGAGGAGAGTGAATAGAGTATATATAAATAATTTCGTAAAATAAACTTGGTTTTAAAATTCTTTTTATGTTCACTTATCCTTTTAAAAAACCAGTTAATAGATACCTATTACCAAAAACAAGAGCAGTAATATAAAATATAAGGGAGAAAAGATAACATCGAGGTTTATATTAGTCCGAAAGAATCACAAATATTCACCTACGTCCACTTCTCACAACACAGTTATGAGTATTTAATTAAAGGAAAACTTCACCAATACAAGAAACCAAAGTAAGGATCAACTTCCAACTTTTTTGCTATCAGGTAGCAACCTTCAGTTTGGGTTAATAGGATCTTACTTTTACTCTTAATCAGCTAAGGCTATGCTCGGCCTTAGGAAACGAACACAGGAAACCTTCTCAACTAGAATGGGTATAGCTTAGTAGCTTTTACTCTTAAACAACAAGAAACCACATCATGTATCAACTACCAGTCCACATGGACTAAGACAACAAACTACAGAAGTATTCCTTTCAGTTCACTCAGAATAGATAATGGAGAGACAACTCACTAAGAGAAAATATTGATCAATACAATTCTCTCTCACTCAAGACTTAAGAGGTACAATAAAAGTATAATGTAGTTCTCTTTGTAAGCTTCGGTGATTTGTGTTGTTGTGGCTTCAGCCTTTTATAACTTGCAGAAGACTAGTCATTTAAACAAGATGCTCCTCATTAAATGTCAGCAATGATTCTGATTGAATTTAGAGATTGCTTCCTTAAATGGTACAATGTGCCAAATATGGAAATAAACCATTGTAGAATTGATAGACTTTAATGGCAAATTTATTGACGAACAATCCTTTCCTTTTGTGATTTAAAGCACTTCATTAGACACGGATGTGCTTGTTTAATGTGCAATATAGTTGACTTCAAATGACAGCAGATTTGTCCCTTAATATGCTACTTGATTCATGTTGGATTTGTCTTGCAGAATTGAATGTGCATCAAGCAGCTAGATTCCCCAGAGTTTTTACCAGGTACCACTTGGATTCCAAAATCAGAAACTTAATCCATCATTCTCCCCCTTTTTGATTCTTGGCAATCCATAATACTCCCCATAAGAAGTACATAGATAACTTTTGTTTACTCCATCATACTTGATGTTGGGGATACCTTATCAGGGTCCTAAAACTTACACTTTCTCATACATCAAGTGATTAGTAAGGGGAAATAATGCTACCATAGAGATAAAACAATTTAAGCAAGAGAAATCAAGAATTAATCAAAATATTTTATTCATAACAAACAAACAAGTGGCCACAAGGCATATAGTCAAAAAAGTCTTCAAGCATGCCTACAACTAAACACGAGATTTTCTCCCCCATTGCCATACAAGCACAAAGGGGCCATAAGGCATACAAAACAAGTAACAAAATATTAAAGTGCATGAAGCATAACAAAAGGAAGCCACGAAGTCCAGAGAACTACAAGTAAGGGCCTAAGAGCCGGATGGACGAACTGTAGCGATAGGCAAAACAGGAAGGGTAGAAGGCTTGACTATGGTGCGCAGCGTATTAACATCTACTTCAACAAGCTCTAAACTGGTCTCGACAGACTTTAAGCGACCAGATATCTCCTCATGCATTCATCTTCTTGAATGATGCATCCATGTGATCTTGCACCTTTAGGATTTCTTCAGCCATAAAAAAGTATAGGGCATTAACAGATTCACTGATTCCTATGAGAAGAACCTCAACTCTATATGGCAGTGGTGAAGATGGAGCAGGAGCATCAGAAGAAGGTAATTCAGCTTGAGTGGGAGTAGAGGAAGCAGGTAAAACAGTAGTAGATGACAAACTGATTGGAGTATTAATAGCAATAATATTTTTCGGAGTGGCAAGTGGCGATACAAGATCAACATCAGGGATGTCAGTAGGAGTAACAACAACAACATTTTCCTCAAAAATGGTAGCGGGTGGCACAACATTCACGTTTACCTCAAAGATTGTAGTGGGAGGGACAGGAACAGTGGATTTATCACAATCATTGGCAAACAACTAAGAAAATACTACACTACTTAAAAGGGACTTTTGATCATCTCATTTACATATGTTAGGGTACTTTGATATAGATTAGGTAGTGTCAGATAAAGATAGAAGATTAGTGGCAGGTTTTTGATTTTTTTTGGGAAATTCTTTGGTGTCATGGTCCTCCGGAAAACAAAATGCAACTGAGTTAGAATATAGGGTTGTTGTAGATTTACTAGTATAACTTATCTGTCTTAAATCTTTTATGAAGGAACTAAAATGTCTAGTGGATAGTGATCGAACCCCCTGTTATTTGGTCCAACAACTTAAGAGAAGGAGCACTCACTACTAATCCAGTTTATCACTCTCGTACAAAATGTGTGGAGATTGATATCCACTTTATTCGTGACAAAGTTGCAACAAGAAAGATCAGTGTGAGCTATGTATCATCCTATAAGCAGATTGCAGATTGCCTGACTAAGGCTTTATATATCCTCCACTCGATTTTCTTTCCTTAGAGACAAACTTGGGATAGTGTCACTAGTCACTACCCACAAGTTCGAAAAGCAGAGCTCCTCTCCTTGCCATCGGATAAGATAGGCCCCACACATGTAAGTGGGGTCCACCCCCAATCCAACGGTTCAAGGTCGACAAGTAGAGGATCTCCTATAAACTTTAAGGAGGGAAAGTTAATGATACAAATAGAAGCACATGATCATAGCTCTCTCTCAGTAATTGATAACACAACACAATAATTACCAGCACAACACTTGTAGCTAGACCTGTCAATACGGGCCAACCCACCCTGGGTTACGAGAAAGAAGGCTAGGCCATTTTCAAACGGGCTAAAAAATGGCCGACCGAACCTGTGTTGTACAGGCTTGTGGGCTAAAATGGGCCAGCCTACATAATTTTTTGTTTAAATGTTGTATTTTTTTTTTGAGTTCCCAATATTTTTTTTTAATGAAATCCAATATGACTCACGAGAATAGGTTACAAGGCCCAAAACACCAACAACATGCCTAAGAAAAGACGATGTGGAGTGTGGCCAAAGCCTATGTTGGAAAGTGGAAAAGAATGATTGAATTACAGGAGGGGCAAGACCTTTACTTTGAGACTTGACTCTTGAGTCTTGAGTAGGACCTTAACAGCAGGAAGATGGAATTGACGCAAAGCTCTACAATTTCTTTGCATATGAAGCTCATTAAAATTGCAGGAGATTGAAGCTTTTGCAGAGATGGATGAATTGATGAGACAAACACGGAGATGGACAGAGACAGAGGGACGTGGGGAACAATGACGAAGCATGACGAAGGTGAAGATCCGAGATCTCTGTGCCCCTATCCTCTCCTCCATCGCTCTTTGACTATGCCTCTGTTCTCTCCTCCGTCTCTCTGTGCCTCTGTTCTCAATTTTTGAAGGGTCTCGTGGGTGAAGCCAAAGACGAGGAAATTGCAGAAGGATGAACGTCTGTGTGGGAGATGGGTTTGAGGTAAGAGTAGCACAGCTGCAAAAGGTTAAAGATGATTTAAAATCGGAGACTAAGAAATTGCAAGAGAAACGCTATGTCCCTGTCTCCCTCCGTAGAATATATATATAAAGATTTAGGCGGGTTACTGCGGGTCGGGCCAAGTAGGCTCGGTCCTTTGCGAGCTAACATTTAGCCAGCTCAGCCCGTCTCTAATGTGGGTTAAACGGGCTCGGCTCGGTGTTTTGATAGGTCTACTTGTAGCACATGACACCATTTGAACTATGTTTTTTCCATTTGTATACGTGGGCTTTTCTCCTTATTATCAGGAATTCTGTTATATTGATTTATTCTTTGATATTTGTATTTTAGTGTAATATCATGTAATAAATAAAGGATGTGATACTCTCAAACAGAAAAATATTCAGTATGTACTCAATCATTCCATTTTATTCACTGTGTAAATTGTTTTTTTTTTAAAAACTTAATCATGTAATATTATTGATTTATGGTATAATATGTTTTACATTAATCTGAACCATTTTATTTTTTCTTCTCATCTCACACATTATAGTATTCCTCTTCCTAGACACCTCCTATGTATTGTATATATTATTTTCTTAGAACATATTAATTGTGAAACAACAGTTAAAAAAGAAAAAAAACTATTTATGATGATTTATAACTTTATATTAAAACCGAATAATTATTCATTTGAATTAAATTATATATTAATCTATCATTGAGATATAAAACCAATAATATTTCATTACAAATATACTTTTTTTGGGGGGTACATGATAAAAAAAGAATTTAAACTTATACTTGTTAAATTACTTCCACAGTGACACCCACTCATCACTGGAGTACCATACAGTGGCTTTACAAGTACAATTTTAACTGAACATTTTTTATTAAACTTCAAAATAATCAATGAATTGCATTAACAACATATATAGAAACATGTTCCGTCTAGCAAACACAAATGGAAGACAGCTTGGTCATATGCCCGTCAAGGAAAATAGGCTATGCTGGTCGGTACGGCATTAAATAATAATAATAATATGATATTTATTAAAAGAGGCGGTTTTTTTTAATTAGGAAAATAGGGAGAAATTTGGCAGGCAAAATTGGTGCATAGGGTTCCTTGGACTGGGACCTCAATCCCAAAAAAAAGGGGGGAATAGTAATAAACTGAAAAAGAGAAGAGACCAAAAAAACAAAAAATAAGCATGTAAAGTGAACAAGTGCGAATTCGTCCATTTGAGGTTAAAATCCAAAATTAGGAAACGACGACAGTGAACGCAGCAAGCAAGTTGGGGAAGGCCAGAACCAGCCAATGAAGATATGAAAAGTCGCAAGTGTTTATTAATTGATACATCATTTCATAATTGCAATGTCTTATAAAAAAATTTAAGAAGTATAATAAACTTGAAGTTTCCATGATATTATTCTTATTTAGTGGATTCAAATTAAACATAATAGGTGAGAAATTAATCTACATTGATTAATTCGGATTCGAGCTGGTGGGTAGGACCACTATGAGCAGTAAAACTCTTCTTATTAATTTTTAACGCAACTGTATTTTTAAGAATTTAAATTCAATACTTCTAGTTAAATTAAGATAACTTTTTACTAATTAACCTACGTACTTGATGGTTCTTAGACTTCTATTTCATTTTTCATTGTCTCAACCTAATTCTTACGTAAACACACTCAGCCCAAAAACAAATAGGAACACTAGCTTGCATAAGTAAACCTCTTGCAAACCTCAAGTAAGTGTTTGTGCTTATTTTTCATTTACAGATGTGTAAAGTTCTTCGAATGTTGATTTTTTCTATTTATAATACTTAAACTTGAGACATTGTTTAAAGAGAATAAATATTAAACTACTTGAACCAACCAATATTGATTAATAGGTTATTTTATCCATATATAATTTTGTGGTTCTCATTCTTCATTTTCGCCCAAAACGTTATTCTAGCTAGTGACTGCCTTCAATGTCAGATTTTAATAAAAAATAATCACATGGGGCAATCTCCGTAGAAGCTTTCATTTCCTAAATCCTAACACTACTTTAAGAAAGTTTGAACTAAAAGTAAGAATTTACAAAAAGAAAAAAAAGTTATAGTACATAATTAAATTTGAGTTTGGTTCACAGAATTGGGATTTAGTGTTCTTTTGGCAGCGTTTCAACATTTGCTTATTTTAAAGCCTTTTAAGGAGTTTTCCTAAATGTGACTGAGAAAAGAAATAGTTGGTGTTTGTCGAACTTATCTTGTTTTATTGAACGTCTCTGATTTGAAGATCCTTGTATTGGACAAGGAAGACAATTTTGCTATAAGCACTAAAAATGTAGTTTATATATATATATATATATATATATATTTTTTTTTTAACAATTTATGTTACAGTCAAAAGATGTCATCCTTTTTTTTTCAAATATTTCAACTCAATTATATTCGGATGACTAATGTCAACGTTTGTAGGTAACGAGTTTTCAATATTTTTATTCATGTTTGTATTTATTTATATATATTCCATAACACTCCGAGCATTGTACATGTCATCATATACTAGTTTATTCCTAATTTTAAGTTAATATTAACGTAGAAATAAAATGTGAGAGACAGGGTACTCTTCCATAAATCCTCAATTATTGGACCGCTCAATATGCATGCCCTAATCTCTTTTAAAGTTGTCGCCCCTCTTTGTTGCATAGGCATATAAAGCAGTTGCATAAAGAAAACTAATGGTTCGGGTGAATGCGTCCATATCTTCTATTGGGCTTTGCCATCCAACATCGTCAATAGCTACATGTTTGACCCTAATCGGACAGCATTTGGTGACCAACACCCTACTGGACAGCAAAGTCTAACAAAGGATCTGGGTGCTAGATGAAAGATAATTTGGAATTCTTCTTTTGGACAAATAGATAACAATTTTATTAAGATGGCACCAAGTTGAGGTTACATAAGATAGACTAAGCCTAAAAATCGTCAAATATATTATAAGCCTAAACTTATTGGAAAACAGTACATGATTTATGATAATATATCTTAAAAATTAGTACCAAGTATATACAGCACAACTATGAGATTAAATAAAGACAACATATTCCTGACCCTAAATCTAGCGGACTAAAAAAGAGATAATACATCCATAATCCTATATTAGAGCTAGTCTTCTAAAAATCCAAAGAGAAATACAAGCTAACACATATGCCTAACAAGAAAATCAAAATGGGCTAGAAAAGCCCAAAAATCATTAAAAAAAAAACACAGACCGGGAAAAAAAAGTACCAAAGCCAAGGATGCCCTTGAGAATATCGCAAGATTGAGAGGTGTTCCCTCCCAAAACGGCCAGCAAATAAGTAGCGATCACCTTCTTCTTCTACTGGTGCAATGGAGATGGATCCGATCAAAACAACGAGATAGTGAACAACTATTTCAAATGTAGACCAACAGAGCTGGTGAAGGTTCCATAGTTTCATAAATAGTGGCATCAAAGGCAACCTTCACTTTACAAACTCCTTGGCATTGACAGCGACTCTATCGTATGCTGACGAGGAGCACTAGAAGGAGGGAGATATGGTTGGAGATCCAAAAAAGAAGAGGAAAAATAGAATCTGATTGTTCAAAAAAGCCGCTTACAAAGAAGTGAGATCTTGTACAAAAGAGAATGAGAAAAAAATTCTCATGTTAGAAAGGGGCAAAAAAGGACTAGACAAAAAAAAATAGAAAGAGAGGATGGGTGGGGATTGTCAGCTGGCACCAATATAAGGTTGAAGGGGTAGAAGATGAAAAAGGCATCTCTGCTAGGTTTTTTTTTTCTTTTGGTCCTTTCAATCTAAAGGCACATAATATAAAGATAATTGGGAATTTTTTTTTGGGTCAAATGGAAGGATTTTCATTAAATGCATAAAGCCAAAAAACATGAGACAATATAAGGCTTTGAGATAATACAAATATAGACTAGACCTGAACTCATAGAATAAAAAGTATACGAATTTAGAGTAATATACCTTAAAAAAGTACCTAGGTCTAAAAAGGAGCAACACATCCTAAAACCAAGTGGGTTAAAGCTAGAAAACCTAACCCAAACACAATTTTTTTTTTATATTAACAGAACCCAATGAAAGATCACAACCCAAGGAGCATGCGCCGCTTCAACAATTAGAGACCTAGGAGACATCACACAAGCGCCTCTACCTTTAGCCTCAGGAGCCTGGATCAGAGGATGAAAATGCATGCAGTGGATATAGAAAACACGATGACCGGCTAGCACAACAGAGGCATAGGCCACACAATGAAATGACCTTAACGATGGGCCTTACCACAACAGAAGCTTCTGAGGGCAACGCAAGCCACCGAAACCATGAAGATGAAATCAGAGAGAGAAGCCTATGAGGTGTACAGAACATACAGACCCACAATCTGAGCCCTGATTGCCAAAATTCCACAAGGGATCTACAAAATCTTCCCGCATAGAAAACTATCCTTTGTGATTGCCACCGATCTTCATCATCACCGCAAGGTTGAGTTATAATGACCAAAGCTACATCTGGGACACATTCAAAGAAGCTTCTCGATCTAGGTCAACACTCTTCCCCTCTTCGATAGTTCTGGAGTGCCTCTGGCAACTCGTGCACGCCTTCATGCCGCATATATGTTGCAATTGACAGATACAAGGGATGCAAAGGAAAGATGATGGAGTGTGAGCCTTCAGCATAGGAGAAGAAAATGGAGAAATCAAGAGGGAAAAGGTAGAAACAAGGTGGGAATGTCCCAAGAAAGCTCACAGAAATACAGGTACAAGGTGGGCATACGGCTCTCTTCAGAGTAACTTGGGAATAGAGAGGATGAGGGAGGGGAAGAGGAAGAAGAAGAGGAAGGGGAAGGGGAAACTCTCACGGGGGAAGAGGGGGAAACGCTCATGGAGAGAAGAGAGATGGCGGATGAGGGTTGAGAAAATTAGAAAATAGATTTTAGATCATGTTGTCTGTTGACAAGCAGGCCTTTCTAGGCCCAATATATGATTTAGAAGTTAGACATTTTTAGTAACAGGATAGAATAAGCCATGTAATGATAGAATTACCCTTTTAATGATAATAATATTAAATCCTCAAAACACCATCGATACGCTAATGGAATTGAGGCAGTGAAATGTTTTATTTTGATGAAGGCATGAAGCAGCCACCAAATTTTTTTTAATTAACAATAAGGCACATGAGTGAAATTGCAGAAGGAAGCAGACTTATAGGAGGCTATAATAAACATGGGAAGATATTTTCTAAATGTTGGGTACATAGAAAGAAAAATAAGAAAAGTGAATGCAATGAGAATAAAAATGAAATATTTTATTAAAATAAAAAAAAAACCATAGTATTTTTATAGGAAAGTAATTCATACAATTTTTCACTATCTTTTTTATTACTTTGTCCATTTTATCACATCTTCCTCACATACCATACATGTTGCAGCAGTACCTGAAAAATAAGAATAAACACAAAATAGAACAATTTAAAGGTTAGAGTAAAAATAAAAATTACGTGGTACTGAGATGAGGTTCAAGTAACTTGTCTTTTTTTAAGATAATTTTCACGTCTCCTACTGGTTAATTTTGCTATATTACCCGGTGTAAGGGTACAATAAGTGTTTCCTCCAAGATACAATAGTCCAGGACTCGCCCGTTTGTTTACTACTTCTGCACATAGGAAGTGAACCGGACTCGCTTCTCCTACACCTTCTCTACCCAAAATATCACACACATATAATATGTATATATCTATTATTTGTTCTTTTCGTATCATTACTTCACAAAAATACCAAAACACATCTATATACATATATATATATATATATATATATATATAGGTGTGGGTGACCTTTTTTCTTCCCGTTGGCCACTGTACATTAAAAGGCATTATGTGTGAATTTATTCCAATTAATGTTGAGCTTTAATATAGAAAAGTAACATTTCCTTAATGTACAGTACTCAACATTCATATAGAATAAAAAGCCATTAAGAGGGGATGTTAACAACATGAAAAGCCATATGTAGGTGTGGGTGACCTTTTTTCTTCCTGTTGGCCACTGTACATTAAAAGGCATTATGTGTGAATTTATTCCAATTAATGTTGAGCTTTAATATAGAAAAGTAACATTTCCTTAATGTACAATACTCAACATTCATATAAAATAAAAAGCCATTAAGAGGGGATTTTAACAACATGAAAAGCCATCAACACATGTTGCCAACGTCTAAAACAATGAAAGCTATTAAAAACATTGTTTTAATATTTATTTCAATATTTTATAATAATAAATCTCCAACAATCCCCTACTTATTGTTTAAAATAGCACACAATATAATATATACTCTTTGGGTAGAGGTATATTATTATACATAATATAAGTAGCTTAATTTGCCTTGAACCTATACTTAACAAAAATATATTTCTTGATCCAAAGTCATAGTGGTATTCGCCTTGAACTATGGACTGCTTAGAGGAAATAAGATCAATATCTTGCACATAACGACTTAGGTGCAAATCATGAGCTCTAACTGGTATGGTTATGTGGTCTTGTATTGTATTCTATTTTTGAATATGTTTTGAAAATATGCCCTATATATTCTCATGTAGGAGCGGCCCCACTCCGCCATATTTAAATAGGTGAATTCTATCAAAGGTGTTCCTGCAGTTTAAACACTCTACTCTTATAAAGCTATAGATTTCATTAAGAGTTTTTTAAAAACTCAACCTCACATATTAACTGCAAGAAAATGCATTAACACCATAGGGATGAATTTAAGAGTTTAAACTTTTATAAAATATGCATTCAAATAAGCAACTCTATGATTCGTTTTTTCCTTTGAACCAAGTTCTTTGGATCTCTAATCACAATGTAGGGTATCCTCATAGCTAATTTTAATCCAATGGGCTAGATATTTGTCACGACCCGTTTTCTGGGCACATGACCGGCACAATGATGAATATCCCATCACTGTAAGCCTTTCGACAAATTCTACCCATGAGTTAGATTATTAATCATTATCTCTATATTCTCAAAATAATCATTCCTTAATAAATACAAAGAAAATATATCAAATTTTCTTAATTAATAGATTCTCAATACAAAATACATTATCATACTGAAATACAAGCCAAATACCAAACCCCTGACCTAGATGTCCTAGACGATTACAGAGCAACATAATCTATAACAAAAGAGGGGCCTACCTGACAGCGGGAATGTCCAAAGTGATCTACTCCTCTAGCGGATGTTCTTCGTTAGCAACCTATTATGAACAAAAAAAATTATACAGAGAGTGTGAGCTTTTAAACTCTGTGAGCGAATCGGCCTCGCGTTAATAAAATTCAAATACATTACCAGTCATGCAAGTATATCCGAAGGCTCATACTCAACCAATAGACATAGTTAGAAATTACATACAAGAAGATAAAAATTCATCCAATTCAACAAACGTTACTAGTACTCATCAATGGCAATATATCCCGGAGAGCGCACACAGGCCAGCTCACCAATTCTGTATATTTCCACCATGACGCACAACCAATTCAACAAATATTACTAGTACTCATCAATGGCAATATATCCCGGAGAGTGCACACAGGCCAGCTCACCAATTCTGTATATTTCCGCCATGACACACAACCTCATCCTCTTAGCTAGGGCGCCTCACGGATTTATTACTAATCCGAGCTATATCCCTACTGAGGGAATCGTTGTCTCCACACTCATTGGTCAAGACACCCTTTCAACTGGGTTTTTCGCCTTGCCATGAGAGGGGGTACTGTCCCGCTCAATCACAATCAATAGTACAATATTTCATATCATAATCAGAAATACAATATAATATTCATCCATATAACAGGTATAGTATATAACTATATTATAGATTTATAAACCACAAATCAAGATAACCATTAAACTGTTTTTGAAAGATTCAAACTTCATATCATCATGAAATACTTGTTTTGTCTTATCCGTACTTTTGGATTAATTATCTCTTTAAATTCGTCATTCTGAATCCAATTTCCCCCTATGAATCTTGGGAGTGTCCTACGACATACTTTTTATCACCAGTAACGCTAAAACTCTATTAAAACGGGGTCGTTTCACTCACCTGGATTCCGTACGAGTATTGCTTCTCTAAGCCGTCACAGACAAGAGTATTCAGGTGAATTTCAATGTTCCGCTACAGAGATTTTCATGAAAAATTAGAGAAAATACGTTAGGATTGTTTTTATAAAGACACTGTTCATACATACGGTACTATTCATATGTACGGTCACTATTTATACGTACAGTTACTATTTATACGTACGAATACTATTTATACATATGAATACTATTTATACATATAGTACTATTTATACGTACAGTTACTGTTCATATGTACAAATACTGTTCATACATATGGTACTATTCATATATATATACAGAGACTGTTTATACCAGAAATAGAGAATACAATCTGTAAAAGAGTATACCAAGTAAGCTCCCAGGAAAGAGTGGAGTATCACAATGGATACACTTAAAAACCAGGTCTTTCCTTAGCCAGAACTTTCCTAGACATGTATTCTTCACAGTTTACATTCTATTTCGGTAATCAGAAAATCAAAATAATATGTAAGCAGCTAAGGACAGTTTTTCTGATGTGGAAGATCAGCCAAAGCCGCAACCACAGAGCATACTTAAGAAAATAACTTCTAAAATTTGAAAGACATAGAAAGGGCATAGTATCCTTACCTAAGCTGAAAAGAAAAGGCCCAAAATCTCAGAGGCCTAGCATTGGAGCAAGAGAAACTTAAGGAGAGAAGAAGAGAAGTTAAAGGTGTGAGTTTAGAAGTGAAATGGAAGGGTCTATTTATAAGAAAAGTCAAGGGTACTATTTGACACTATGTGCTAATAAAATATTCAATTTACTATTCATGAAAATGATATTTCTAATAAAATATTTCACTGAATTATTGGTTACTATTAAAACTTAAAGGGAAAACTATCCTTTCACCTTAAACATTTAAATTTCTTTTCAATTCAGTCCTTTCACTTTAGCCCCTGAGGGTATTTTTACACATAAAATGTCATTTTCTCATACGAACTTCTTTCTAGTTTTCTTTTATGACCAAACCACATCTAGTATTTGACATTTCGATTGTATAAGTGAACAGTATCGTATACGTAAATAGTATTATAGTTTGCAAATACGCATTTATATTTTATTTTTCATGGGTATTACAATATTCATCCCCCTCGATGTCTCTAGATTCTTTGACTATAGCTATAGTTTTGAAAAATCTCATAATTTCAAAAAATCTAGGTAAGATAGTATTTATCACAATAAGTGATCTCATAATTATTATAGGTGGGTATACAATCACATAATATATATTGAAATATTTATTCTTTCACCAAATAATAATTTAATCCATGAGTATATAATCATTTAAGAAACTTTCCCAAATTTAATTTTGTGACTAAAATTCCCAACACCATTGTACCTCATTATACAATGGGAGTGTTTTCATATAATAGCATATAAGTATGCTTCTTCAAAAATTATATATGGCATATATCATCATCTCAAATTTTAATGAGATGGTATCCATAATTAAAAATATATATGCCAAAAATCACAAAAATATATAGTTACAAATTCACAATAAAATTAGTTCCAAGATGATATGTTAAATACAAAATATTGCATATAATATGTAGCAATAAAAATTGCCGTCTAATTGGTGAATTTATTGTTGAATATCCACAAAATTATATACCCCTACTATTAATGAGTGTTGTGCCTTTTCACAAGAATTTTACAAATTTTTTTTTGTTTACCCAAAAATATAATATTCTTGTGGCACTATGAAAACATCACATGTGATATCACCATTCACAATCACAATTTGTATATGTGAATTTCTTCAAAATTTAGAATTTCTTGTATGCATGCATGTCATCAAACATCTAAACTAGATATAGGTATTTTTCACAAATTAAAGTACTTTCTATAAAGCACAGCTTTCTACAAAGTAGAATTATTCACATGGGTTTATAAAGCCCACACTAGTAGAATTAAAAAATTTCACAAAGTACACTTTAAATTTCATATGGCTTTATATAGCCCACAATAGTATAATTAAAACAAAATTCTACTAACACATTTTGTTTTTAATTCTCTTGACCCTTAGCCAAAAATTGAAATGTAGAATTAAAAACAAATTCTCAAAGTGAAAATTCATATTTCACATAACTTTAAAAAGATCACAATAATATGACCATAAAAATTTAATGTAGAATTTAAAAATTTCACAAACACATTTTTCAACATTAAAATATTGAATACTTGTTCACATATAAGCTTTAAGAAATCATTTTCATATTATCAATAGTTATGTTAATAGAAATTTATGGGATATACTTAACTCAAATATTAAACCCATAAAATTTCTATTAAGCCACAATAATATTAACTATTGATCATAAAACATTTTTACCAAAATTTGTATATTTTTATAACAACATACTTACATCCCCCACTTGTTGTTATAAAAATAATACCCAACAAATATTTTTCTTCTTGCCCTTACTATTAATAAAAATTCTAAAAAAAGAGAAAGATTAAAATAGTAATACATACCTCATGATGTAAGGAGAAGAAATCACCACTGCTTAAATTTGCTTCATGAGCAAAAATTAATCACTCAAAAAAAAAATAATAGATAAGAATTTCACCCATGTATATGATATTTTATTAGTTGATCAAATTAATATATATTTGCTCCACATAATACAAATGCTATATATATATATATATATATATATATATATATATATATATATATATATATATATATATATATATATATAAGATACCCATGATGAGGTACGTCACTATAAGACTTTAGTTTTGATTATATATTGTCTTGTATATCTATATTATTTTTACAAGTTGTTTTAACTTGGTTTGAAAAAAAAATTCTTTTAAAGTAGATTGTGCATATATATATATATATATATATATATATATATATATATATATATATAGTGAAAAATTCTTTCTCATAAAAAAAATTTTCTTTTGTGAGCAACAACCAAATCAAAATAATAATATTTATAAGCCTACAAAATTTCATAAATTTACTCAATTGAGAATCACAAAGATTTCCTCCACAGAAAAAATTTACAATTGAGAAAATTTTATATAAAAAAAATATATGTCAAAAGCCACAAAATATTGAAGCATACGTAATTGGAATCAAATATGTATCACCTTAAATAAGGTGTCAAAAAATATACCATATAAATAAATTCCCAAAACTCATAAAAAATTTATGAGTTATTGTAGAAAGATAAATATTCCACCAAAAATATTTATGCAATTTCTTTGTGAAATAAATTCACAAATCCAAATGGAAAAACCAAAAATAATTTCATTGATTTACTCAAATTGTGAATCACAAAATTTCTTTTTAAAGAAATTTCACAATTGAGAAAATCTCATCAAAAAATGATTTTTCAAAAACCTTCCTTCACCACTCTTATGACTCGTATTATCTCTAGGATACAATAGCATATGACTCGTCTGTTTGTTTACTACCTCTGCACATAAGAAGTAAATCAGACTCACTTTCTCCCGCACATTCTCTACCTAAAATATCACACACACACACACACACACATATATATATATATATATATATATATATATATATAGGTGTAGGTGACCTTTTTTCTTTCCGTTGGCCACTGTACATTAGAAGGCATTATGTGTGAATTTATTCCAATTAATGTTGAGCTTTAATATAGAAAAATAATATTTCCTTAATGTACAATACCCAACATTCATATAGAATAAAAAGCCATTACGAAGGAATGTTAACAACATGAAAAGCCATCAACACATGTTGCCAACGTCCAAAACAATGAAAGCTATTAAAAACATTGTTTTAATATTTATTTCAATATTTTATAATAATAAATCTCCAACAATACATGTAATCATGAGACAGTGGCGGAGCCACGTTGTGGTGAGGGGGTGCATCTGCACCCCCTGAAATTTTAAAAACTTTATGCAAAAATTTTTTTTTTTACTTTTTGCCCCCTTTAATTTTTATTTTTGACCCCCAAAATTTTTTGAACCTTATATTTTTAGGGAGGACCCATGTTGTGCACTCTAAATTTTTTACAAAAGTTATATTTATAAGTATAATATTTTGAATATTTATATTTTAGTCCTAAATTTTAAACCTCTTTTTCACTTTAGTCCCTATTTTTTTGACTAAAATTATAATTTTAAATATAATATTTTAAAAATTTATATTTTAGCCCTAATTTTAAACTTTTTTTAAATTTTAGCCCTTACAATATTTTAAAATTTATATTTTGCCCCCCTTGACTAAGGGGTCCTAGATCCGCCACTGTCATGAGATGTGTCACTGTTTTTTTTCATAAGCATTAGGCATAGGGGTGTGGTTAACTGGGGTATTAATTATTTGTAGTATCCAACTTGTTATTAGTCAAGAAATGCACTGATCCGTCACTTAATGTCATAAAAATTGTAGAGAAAAAAGAGACAAAAAAATTATAATAGTAAAACACACACAAATTTATTTAGTCCAGACGATATGACTTATATTTACGAACAAAGAATTCTTATTCGCAGGCATATAATAATTAAACTGTAGTATTGTATAATTTTTTATAACTTAATCGCTCTAAAAAAAATAATCCAATTAGGTCATATAGTGAGGGCAAAAAAAATTTTTTTTTTAACTTTTTGTACCAAGCCTCCAAAATTTGAATCGGTACATAAATTTGATTTATCAAAAAAATTCAAGTCACTTAACATTTAATTATAATATGAACTACTAATTTAGGAAGGTGAGTATGAAATATTTGACAAGAGAGAGGGGGAAAATGAAGGAGGCTGCTAAACGTACAATGAATGGGGGAATAGCGAGAGTGTGGGTATCACTGGGGCACTACCTGGTAGGCATTGGGAGTAGCTACAGTAGGACTCAGAAGATAGATATGTGGGTTGAATGGGGTCATGATTTGTGTTCAAATTAGTTCATATTTAATTAATTGATATGCACCCAAGGTTTATTACAAAGGTAATGTTTTGTTCTCTAACTCATACCATAATACCAAATGGCTATGGCTGCTAGGAGTAAAAGATACTCCCTGTATCTTAATTTGGATAAAAACATGCACCCTGCAGATACATGAATGAATAGCATAGAAATAATAATAGATGCATGAATATTTCCTTCTTTGATGGCATCGTAATTATTAATTACTGTGCCTCTTCTTTCTTTCCAAGCCCTTATTTTATTGCCGCAAAAGCACTTTATGAGGCCAAGTGGCGAGGGTGGGGACAAACAGATGATGCCGTATACATATATATATATATGTCAAAACATAATTAATTATATAAGCCCAGGAGAGTGGAGGGTGGAAAGGACAGGTATGAAGGAAGAAATAAAATAATGGGGTGATAATGAAAGGAAATATGAATGGGCGCGTGGGTAACAAAAAAAAAAGCAAATAAGGAAATCTAGGACATGTTGTGCGTTGATTTTTTTTGGGTTTGGTTATTAGAATAAGGAGATTTGGCAAGATTCAAGAACCAAGTAGACTAGGCCGCAATTTGGAATTTGGCCTAATTTGGGTCAAATTCAGGGGATGGACACAGCAACTGAGGTGTGCATCAGCATCAGCATCTGTCTCTTTTTTATAATTTAAGTTGATTAGTTAAATCCAATATTCAATATTAATACTCTTCTTATTGTTTAATTTGATGCATCCCCTCTCTCCCCTAACCCAACACAAAAACTATTTGAAGGCAACATTGTAAGGGCCAAGCCAAACGTACTAGTGTCTAGCTAGTTTGACTGATTAGATTAGGTGCTATGGATAATGGTATATCCTTTCTTGGAGTCAATCTCATAGAATTTAAATTCTTATTGTTTGAATTAAGGTTGTCCAAATCCAGAGTTAAATTCTAGCGATCGAGCAAATTAATTGGGGGAAATGAATGCGGACGCCCCTCTCTCATTGTCATTCCTCAATTCATGAATCCTCCAATCCCACCTCTGACTCTGACCCTATCTTAATTCCCACTTGTTGTTGTTGTTTTGTAAATTCACTAAGTGCATGGCTTTCAAGCATTCATATGTATCGTTATATAAACTGGGAACAATGAATTTAGCCATTCTCTTGATCTCATTTTAATGTCACTCCCATTCTGAAGAATCACATTGATACTGATACACCTTCCAATCTCATGATATTCCCTCCTCTCTTCTCTGCCTACTCCTTCTTCTACTCCCATTCTTGCCTCCTATTTATTCAATTCCCTCAACAACACAACTAATTCACGCACCAACTTCAATTCTTCAGCCGCAGCAAGGAAAGCAACACCGTGTAAGTACTTATTAAAAGCCTTCTAGCTATATATATACTGCAAATTTACATAATTTCATTCTTTTTCTGTGTGTATATATAGTTCGTCCATATTATTATACATCTGTGTATAGGCTAGGACTTGGAACTTCAGACTATGCATAAGAGAAGCATCTTCCATACATTTCACTGTGGCACTATATATACACACACTTATTTTCCCCCTTTTGGGGAGTGCTAGCTAGCTACATTTTGTTTGTTTTGTCTCATGCAACTTATATATTGCATATTCTAAATCATTTGGGCAAATGCATTGAGTTAAAAATTCAGAATAAATTAGACTGTAACATTATTTCATGATTTCTTTTGACAACTACGCAGCAATATATGCTTACTGGATAAACTATATAAAGTAGATACTTTTATCTATATTCTTTTTAATATGACCTTCTATTATGTCATCTATTATTGATATTTTTTAAGTTTGGCTTGGAAATTAATGTTACTTATTAGAATAATCAAACTGAAATTGGCAGAGTGATATGTTTTTTTTTTTCTTATTAATTGATCTGGCTAGCATCTTTGGGTTTAATTGTTCATATCTGTGCGTGTGCGTGTGTGTGTGTGTAGTTAGTTAGAAAAGTTAGAATTTAATGTCTTATCCTGAATCAGTTAGTAATTAGCTAGTTCCTGTCTTATAATATTACTCTGACAATATTATATCCTGTTATTAACGCTTTAATTTGTAATTCTTTGTGGCTTTTTATTTTTAAAAAAATTTTTGGGTGCCAATTGGACTAATCATTGCCATGACGGATTGAATACATTTCCCTTGCAAGTGTCACTTTTCAATTATATTTATTTTAAATGTTTTAGCTTAGAGTATGGAAATTTAATAGTTATATAAAATTAAGTCAACACGTATATCACACCACACAAAGGGACGTCGTAGAGCCCGGAAAAACTAATCATAAAAGTTGCATTTAAATCATTATTGTTAATTGGTTATGGCTCGTTCTTTTTTGTTTTTGTTTTTTTCTCATAAAAAAATTATTTTGCAACATCTAGTGGCTAAATTAAGTTAGTCTATATCGATTCTTTATTTTTCCTGGTCCTTTATTTTTTTTTATATATATATTTCAGAGTCTATTCATGCAATTATTAAGAAAAACAATATTATTTGTATTAATAGATTATTTTTTCATAATTTAAATCTTTGATTTGTAATTTAATGATAATTATTTTTTTCTTTTATCTCTTACATTAAATTATTTCACTTGGCAGAAAAATTAATAAACCTGCTAGGTCTCAGATCTAGTTTGAACTTGAGAATCGATAAGCATTTAAACTGGTTAAAAACTAATCAAACATGTCTTGAAATGGTAAAATTGATTGATTTGACTATTCTTTTTTTTATTTTTAAAAGTTTTATTGAATATTATTATATATTTTTAAACAATCTTTAAATATTTAAGCTATTAAGAGAAAATATAAAACTGATAAAAATATATATATATGTAACATGTATTAAATATTTTAATATCTCTAATGTATACAATAATTATGTATTTTAATATTTTAATATATTTTAAATATTATCAATTCAATTACGATTTAACTATTGAACTAGTATCTCAACCGATTTAATAATTAATTCAAGTAACTCAATATTTTTACTAAAAATTTGATAGATCCACTATAGTTTAAAAACTTTAAACAGTAAAAAGGGAGGGTTTAGATGCAGCCAGGTGGCAGTTAGTGAATGAGAGCGTGACAAAATTACCAAATTATCACGAGGCAGTAACGCATCGCTTTGTTACAACTTACATAGGTGTGGGCTTTTAGTCATTTGAGTAAGAGGCATAATAATAATATATTCCCGCTTTTTAAGGACGGTCCTGTCTCAGCCTCGTCTTCGTCCTCCTCTCTATCTCCCTCCCTAACCCTATCTACGCCCTCCCAATTCCCTATCAAACTCCCCCTTTCTGTCTTTCTTTCTACTTTTTTCTGATTCCTCTGAACTTTTCTGTGTTTCGGACTTCTTAAACTTCTTTCTTTTACATCTATGTTTTACAGGGCTGAATATTTCAACTGGAGATGCCACGAACCCCAGATACATTATATCTGTCACAGGTAAATCCCTAAAGGTGGTTCGTCATTTAATTGAATTTTCATTTCAACGTCAGTTTGAAACCACCAATCCACCATTACTTAATTAAGTTACATTTTCGTTGGTTTATGCCTATCAATGTGTTGGTTGAAATCTATATACATGTTAATTACTTGAATTTCTGTAAATTTGATCGATATTATATGCGTATTTTTTAAATGTAAAATATTCTCTTATTTAATTTAACGTGAATTACCTGCAAATTTGCAAGATCAGTCTAATTGTTTTATTCGTGCATTTTAATTTTGAATAATGTGATCGTTGTTACTTGTTTAATTTTAATATTTATTCTTAATAAAAATATGATAAGGTCATTGTTTGGATGAAATTCACCACTAATGAAATAAGTATGCCAATAAATATATGTATATGCATAACTTAACTAGTTTTATGCCCCCGGTTTTGCTTTCAATTTATGAACGGAAAATATCAAATAAATAATATGTCATTATTTGCTTTCTTCTGTTGCTGATATTATTTGTTAGCTCTTAAGATCACACCACCTTTATAATTTTCTGCCATTTTCAACTGTTGGAGATGTTGAATAATGTGATGATAGTATTATAAATGATTCCCATTTTCAACAGTGTCATTGCAAAAATAGTTAAACGGTCACAATTAATGTTCTTGCTACGACTGTTTTTTTCAAGCAAGAAGATATATATACGAAATTACCAAGTGTGAGTGATAGTATACTTTCAGGAGAAGTTTTCTTCTTGTATGGCCTTAAAAGTTATAACTTCTAATGATAAAGTCTTGTATCTTCTCCCCACTTTCTTATGCAGAAAGCATATATAGAAACGACTGAGGAGTAAGGAACACACTTCTGTAAACCGGAAATTACATTTACCTGTATGTATGGCTTTGGCTGCAATTATAAAAATTTCAAAATTCCGGACTGGCTTAATTAATTAATTCCATAGTTTTCTGATTTTCACTTTGATGCAGAATGGAAGCCAAAAGGAAAATTGTTGGACGATTTCGTGCTTACAGGAACAAGGTACGCAACATATACACTGAGTTTCTGAGTATATATCAAGATCCAGTAGGAGACCTTATGTTATATACTACACATTGACATGCAATATTTACTGAATTATTTGGTTTGATCCATATGTACGTGTGATGTATTTGTCAATAGTAATTTTCTAAAATAAAACAGCCTTCTTTGTATCTTCATGAGAATAATTAATAACTTATATATATATATATATATATAAGATTCTTTCCCTCACTGAATCATTACATATTTTGTAAAAAGTATTTTTTTTAACCTATGTAGATATATTGAATATAAATACTTATACTATTCTATATGATCATTTTGGTATCTTTTCATTTGACTCTAAAACTATATGTCAGTAAATATTTAAAATATAATATGAGAAAGAAAATTAAAATGTGTGTGAGAGTGTGAAAAGTTCAATAACTTTTCACTAGTTCTGTTATGATCTTAGAAATATAAAAATGATCACAATCTATTTTTATTCTAAAAAGCTATTTAGAAAATATATTTTCATTTTGTCACCCTCTGGGAAAATTAACATTATATCATCCATGTACTTTAATTTCATTAATCATCAAAAATGAAATTTCAATATCTTAAATTTCTCCTCATTTTATCGTAATAAA
Source organism: Biancaea sappan (assembly GCA_037074585.1). Taxonomy (NCBI): domain Eukaryota; kingdom Viridiplantae; phylum Streptophyta; class Magnoliopsida; order Fabales; family Fabaceae; genus Biancaea; species Biancaea sappan. The sequence goes on along the minus strand of CM073492.1, from coordinate 7,764,280 downwards.
ACTTTCTTTTTAATCAAGCCCCACCTTTTCAAATTCTTGCCTCATCCTACAATGCTGTATAATCCCCCCGAATTGTCCTTTTTCGTATTAAAATCTTCAACCTATCTTTCCAACTAAACTCTTACATTAATCCCAATTATATTCATTACCTCATCTGTTCAATCTATTTATATCTCTAGTTTCTTGAAATGTCACCTAATTTCATATTTAGACAGCCCAAATTCTTATCTCATATTCACATATTGCTTACTCATTCAATCTAACAAACCTAAGTTCTTAGTTTGAAGAGATTTTTATATGAATTTGGTGGAATAAGTTGATATCCGGAATATTTTTATTTAAAAATGAACAGAATTCAGATTTGTGCCAAGAGAACAAGTCTAGAGACATTAATTTCAAGGTGAATTTTTAATTGATAGATCCGAAAATAGTGAATAGTTTATTATTTTATAAAATTAAAAAAAGGCGTCCGTCCAAAATAATAGAAAAAGAGATGTAATCAATTCTAGAGCTCTTATTTGCGATTCGCTGTTTTTTTGTTTTGTTTACATACATCATGATTGACATTTATAAGAAATGTAAATACAAGTCTTAAAGTGATTTTATTAGAAAGATTAGTTAATAATTTAAAATGATAAATTGATAGACTTTTAATAATTTAGAATTATAAATTGAGTCCAAGTTGTTCGATTTGGCGGGAGCCAGAAATGATTGAGAAAGTGACCCACATAGGGGTCAGGACAGGGAAATTACCATATTATCCCTCACTTATAACCCCTCTTTTCCACGAAACCGCCCCTCATTCTCTCTCTCTCTCTCTCTCTCTGCGCTTCTGTAACCCTATTTCTTTCATCCCTTTCCTCTATTCCCTCAATGCTAGCCCAATTCTTACCAATTAGTTACTCTTAATTTCAGAGTCATTCGATTCTGGATATTTTGGTCTGTCTCCCTGATAGTTATTTCTGGGGAAGATGGCAGACAACATCTCCATTTAACGAATTACTGAAAGTGGTATGTGTGAAATTTTCTTTTCTTTCTAATGTTTAATTATAACATTAACGCGTTTTGAAACGAAAATTACTTTGTGATGAGACTCTTCCATTGTGGTTGGCTGATGTTGATGATGAAGGGACGAAATTTTCTTATTCATTTTAATTATCTCTATCCGTCTATTTGTTGGATTTGATATTTGGTTTCTCAATCCATTGTTATCGATTAAATGTAATATAGTAGCTCTTGGATTAAATAGTATTCTTCCATCATTCTCAGGTTGACTATCGTTTTCTATTCTTTCACCCCGGATTTTGAATTTAGTATATACTAAGCTTTTGGTTCTACTGTATTTTTAATCTTCGTGTCTTTTTCCTCGTCAAATTTTGCTCCTACTTCTTCATTTGTTTCATTTAATCTTGCCTTTTAATATTGTATGTTTTGATTAATCTAGACTCTTGCAGTCTCCTATCATTTGTATTCCAACGTACATTAATACTTTATAAGTTTTATGTCTTCATCAGCTTTCTTTCCCTTCTTTTCTATTGACGGAAATTTTAAATTCTTAACTTGGCTGTGTTTTGCCACTAGTGGTAGAAGTTAGACTTGAATGTGGTATAATATTATATAGATGAGGCAACATGAATTATAAGATGTTTAGTACATCATCATTTTTGTCCAAGCATCTAGGATTTCTGGATGTATTAATAAATAATAATAAGGTATATCTATATATGCTGTTGTTTGGTACACTTGTTCAGAACTATATAATTGACATGCATACAAGATCTCTACTTATGATTTCCACGAATTACAAGTTACAAATATCTCTGTCTTTTTTTTGTTGATTTGCGTCATTTTCTTTGATTATTTTTTACTTATCATGCCACTCACACGCACAAACACATACACACATATAAGAATTTGAATATCCATTCATCCTTTGCCTTTTGTGTTTTATACTCAAGCTGCTGATCGAACAACTTGCAACACTGAATAGTCGAGTGTTGGTACTCGGTATATATGATCATATTCATGTTTCAAAAGTTTTATTTATTTTTCCCGCTTTAAGTTATCTACAACCAAACATATCTTCCAGATGATATAACAAATAGTATCCCCAACTCCTTTGGCAAGAGTACAAGTGAAGCTTTTGTGGCCTTCAAAGATAGACACTTTTTTTACTCATATATATATATATATATATATATGCAGTATTGCACTGTCAATGAATTGACATGTGAGTAGCATGATTTTTTTTTTGGGTCAAATGTGAGTAGCATAATTGAATGTGGTATCTTTGCCGTATCTAATACAGAAGTTCAATTTTAACTATGGTCAGTTTTTCCATACTCGGAATCAGAATCATAAATCATAGCATTAGCTTGATTTTGGTGCATAATTTTGGGTGCTTAAATATGTATAGAGCTCGATCTTGTTCTCAATAATTTTATGCTCTTGGATGTTTAGTAATGAAAATTAGATGTATCAACAGCCAGTGGTCATATTTTCTTAAAGGTTATATGCGGTATGTGCGGTAAGTTTTCTCTTGATACTTTAAATGGTGAAAAAAAATTATTTTATTGCCATCGTAATGATAATTTCTATTAATAGCAGCTTATTGGAGATCTTGCCTATTTCATACTTGATGTATTCAATGAATTTGACAATGCTTTTGGCTTTTGTTTTTGTTTTCTCATAGAGGAGGATCAAAATTTTCGGCCTTTTACCCACCAAACCCTACCTCTCCAACCACTTGAGCTTCCCACAGTTGGCTGCTTTTACCTATTGTATCAATTTCCTTCTTGCATGTTTAAGATAATTTCGGGTTATTGTGGCTGCAGAATTCATGATTTCTCTGGTACCGTCAATGGATGTAAGGGAGAGGCAAGATGTGAGAGTAAACAAGGCATGGACTACCGTATGTAAAATTGTTGTGTTCTATTGATCTGGTATTGATCTTTTATTAATTGAAAGTTATGTTGTACGTTACTGTATGTTGGGGAAAAATACAGGTTAGAAATGATCTCTCATCATATTTGATACAATTGTTAATTATCCTGTGAACAATTATGTATTGTAGTATACCACTTGTAGGATTTCATGGAGCATATGATTAACTCTTCTTTCCCCTGAATTGATGAATATTGATCGTTCTTGTAATATTATTATTGATTTTTTTTTTTAGTTTCACATGTTGATTTTGTTTTGTTAGTGTACATATGCATGTGCCCAAGAATAAGTTTGCTTTCAAACATTAGTTGCATTATATGCAAATCATTTTTATGCCGATTTGTCCAGCAATCAAGATAAACACATCCTACATATAATTTTGCTTTGTCTCCAATTTCTAGGAAGCATACATGGTTATCAATTATCAACATACTCATGCTGCTGTTATATGTTATCTATTATCACCATAGTTCACTTCCTTTAATGAGACTGAAATTGTCAATAGAAGACTTATGTAATTTCAGTTTTATCTTCCTGTTTGTCAACTACATACAATTCTTCATAATTTCGAGTTCATATATAAAGTCTACTGTGTGTGATTTTACTATTCTAAGTAGTATCGTTGGTACAAGAGTTCAGAAGGACAGTTAAATAGTTATCATTAAATTTGTTTTGTAAAAACTTGACAGAAGAATTTTTTTTTTTATTGCTCAGTATCAATGTGGTTGTATCTTTTGAAAAAAATCATTCATTTTTTTTTTTACTTATTAGATAATTTGATAACAAGCACTCAAAAGTTCTCCTTAACTTTTATTCCTATTCTTTCTTTCAGTTTTTCCTGCAGTATCAAGTAATATTTTGATGTTTAAATTTATGATTTCACTTTTTAGGTATATCTGGCAAATGGAGGAATCCAGATTCACTCCATCCAGATCCTCTCACAACTGTTTCATCTTTTCTTTTTAAAAAAAAAAGGTGTGGTGTGCATTGAAGGAGCCATCCAACAGCTTGGAGTGAATCCGTAACAAGAAAAATTGCAATCTTTGTCCTTTTGTCATTGATAGAAAATTTCCAAAACTCAACACAAGGTAAGATGTGCCTCTTACCAAATCAATTGTGAATATTTTTGTTTCCGACATATGCCCGTCATCAAGATACAATGTGTGTTTGGAAAATAGTTAGAAAAAATTTTTTTTTTGAACAAATCATAATTTACAAAATTGATTTTGTATAAATTATGTTTTGCACAAACAACAACTTAGAGCTCTTACTGAAATTATAATTTGAAAATAAAATTACATTAATATAAAGACTTTTAAACATATTATTTTCACCAAAATTACGTTAATATAATTTAAATAATAGTTTGTAGAAATGCAAATGGAAATCAAACATATGCATGTTGTAGCTGTAGGTGTTGTGTGCAAATTAGCTCCTGAAATTAATCGTCGAAGTGATTTAAAATTGCTAATCAATTCTTCTTCTTTTTTTTCTTTCCATGTCCGAACTCGTGAAGATTTCTTCTATGGGTGAAATTTAAATTGGTGAAGGTATGTTATATTTGAAAGGCAACAAGATGAAGTCCCATTTTTGTTTGAGGAAAGGATTCGAAAGAAGCTTACGTACAGTTTGGAAATTAAGGAAGGTCCGCCACAAAGATTAGCTGATGCACTCCCAAAGGCTGAGCTTCAGCTGAAAGTGCAATCATCCTGCGTTTTCTGTTCCTTTTTTGCGATATCAAATCTGAAATTTCTTGAAGAATGCCGTAAAAGAGGAAGGGGAAAGGAAGGGAATGGGGGTGGTGGTGGTGGTGGTGGGCTTATATGTTACGAATAGATCAAACTCGAATGAGCCCTAACATGACAAATGGATGCTGTAAATTAAAACCGCAAAACATAAAAAGAAAGGACGTAAGAAGATGAAGGGAACATGATATAAAAGGATGTTTGTTTATACATAGAGAGAAGTAATAAAGCAGTAAATTACAACTGGTTTATTTGATTTAGCTAGGGCTTGGTGCAGTTTGATGGGACATGCTGAGAAGTTGCTCTAGATACTCGACTCCCAAGTCCTCCAGCACCACCACTTCTGGTTTCTGCTTCTCTTTGCCCTTCTTAGCCTTTGATGATAACAATTTTCTTTGGATGCAGTGCCTCTTCTTGAGTGCCAAAGCAGGGGAATACCCCTCTTGGCAGCCATACCCATAGGTGATGTGTTCCAGAGACTCCTTCACCCTCTCCACCGGAAAGTTGAGAACAGCAGAGGGGCCTCTCATGCTGAATGCAGCCTGGTCATATGCCAAAGCAGCTTCCTCTGCACTCTCGAACGTTCCCAGCCATACCCGAGTCCCATTCCTGGTCGTGTCTCTTATCTCCGCTGCAAATTTCCCCCATGGCCTCTTCCTCACTCCTATGTACGCTTTCTCCTTCGCTTCTTTGCTTTCTGATTTCATTTCAGTCTCAATATTCTCCAAGGTTGGTGGCTGTGGACCCATGGTAGTGTTAGTGCTGTCCACCATGTCGAAGGAAAGATCATCATGGAAAGGGTGTTCATGAACTTCGTTGCTTGAAAAAGCTTCCCAGAAAATGTCAGAGGGCTCCTGCCACAACTCCCAATCTGGGATCTGAAAAAAAGGAGTTGAAGAAGACATGATGGTGCTTCAGTTATCGCCTTCTCACTGACTTCTCCGTCGTATGTGATTTGTCATTTAATTCCTTTCCGCATTGACATTATTTATAGGCCTCTCAGCTATACCTATCATGAATCAGCGCCCGCCACAATTTTTTATATCATTTAATGTGATTGGTTCCTCTTGTAATTTAAAATCTCGAACCTCAATTTAATTCAAGTAGCTTTCGTTGTGAAATATAACACAATATCGGGTACTCTTAACTACCTAATATTTTAATGAATTAAAAAAGAAGCCCTTCATGTCACCGACCTAGAATGGTAAGTGAGTTCTTTAATTAGTTAAATCATTTTTGTTTGTATTCATTTTTATTAATTACATAATTGTATTATTAACTACATAAATTGTGAAATTGACTTTTAGATTATTTTGGTTATTACAAAAGATTAAGAAAACAATCTAAAGGTGGTTATCCAAACAAGTCAATTATTTGACTGAAATGTATATAACAGTTTTGTAATTTAAATCGATATGCTTTAAGCATGAATACTTCAAATCTAGTTAATCTCTTATATCTCTCGCCCTGCCGCAGTAGCCATTTTGGTATGAAAATTAACTTCTTTTAAAAAAATAGTTGGGCTAAGTTAATAATTTTGTTCCTAAAAATTATTCTTTTTAATTTGATCTTCTAAGATAACATCATTTAATTTGGTTCTTATTTAAAGATAAATAATGTTAAAATTTTCTCTCAATCAAGTTGAACATTACAAAAAAATATATGTAAGTTTGATACAAAATTAATGGCCATTTGAGTATTAAGGATACATGGATATCATTAATTAGTAGCCACGCGAGATCTTAATTTTGCCAAACAGAATAACCATTTTGATTAGAGAAAATGTTTGACAGGCTAAATTGAGGGATAATATTGGAGAGCCAATTTAAAGAAAAATATTCGTTGAAGAATAAGTATTAATTCATCCTTCTATAAAAGAAATTAAACCAAAAAAATAAAGAAGAAAACTTAAATACAAGTTTAAATTAAAAACTTAAATGTAGTTTTTTACATTTTTGTTATTTTAGATAACATGTATATATATATATAGATTTTCAATCAAAAGATAGTAAGTGTATAATTTTAAAAAAAATAAATGTATATTTTTTATAATTTAATATTACATGATTAATTTTTATAAAAAAATATTTGTACAAAAAAAAATACATATAAATCTCCTCCAAAAATAAAACCTAAAAAAGTTAAGAAAAAGAATCACAAAAGCAAAAACGTTCAAAAAGTCTATCGTCGTTAGCACCAAATTCATTAATAACTTCACCTTTTTCTTTGGAACATTCATTATCGGCTTTACAATATGTATCGTTAAAAAAATTGGGCTGAAAAATTGATGAATCGGCCAGTTATTTAGTTCGGAGTATGCAGAAAATTGGAGAGAAAATGAATCGGTATAAAATCGGTTAGATCGGCTTAAAACCGGTAACACCGGCCGGTTTTGAGGGTCGCCGGTTCAGGGAAAAAAAACGCAGAAGGTAGAAGCAGAAGCAGAAGAAGAAGAAGAAGAAGAAGAAGAAGAGAGTTGCAGATCTCGTTTCGGGTTTTGCCTTCGTCTTCGCCATCTGCAGGCTAGCTAACCCACTGTCCCACCGCCTTCGCCTTCGCCATCTGAGAGCTTTCGCCGTTCGCGTTTCTCTCTGAGCAACGCATAGTCATATACTGGTGAGTAAAGTTAGAAGGAAGGAGGAGAGGAATAGAATAGGTGATAGGACAATAGAGTTGAATAGTGGGACGGATGTAATGCGTACCCACAGGCGTGAAAGACCCTTCAGGGCATGGCTTCCAAAGCATAATAATATAATATAAGTAGCTAGTATAGGTATGATTACTTTACTTGATATCTGAGCAATGAACATAGACAGACCCGGATCCTCTGCATTTTTAACGCATTAATTTTAGTAATGTAAAAGTTTTAACAACGATATTTACCATTGCTACAATTTTCAACAACAATCGTTACTAAAAAAATATTGCGCTCTACAATAATGTAAAAGATCCGATATTCACATAGATTGGCGAGTTGAGATTACGTTGTGAATGGGTTTGAAGTGATTATATCTTTTATTAGTTAGTTTTTTTATTTTAAGTTTTTTATCGGAATTGTTGTTTTGTTAAAAAAAATTGTGTAACTAAATATTAAATATTATTTTTAATTAAATTTAAAAATTTATATTTAGAATATGTAATTATGTATAATATTTTAATATTTTTAATTATATATTTTATTTTTTTCATATTTTTAAAATATTATTAATTCAATGATTTGATTTCAATTTAATCACTAAATCTTAAATTAATATCTTGACCAATTCAATAGTAAAAACCTTGGCAATTACAATGATTTATGTATATGTTTTTGAATTTTTAGTTTGTGAATAATGTAGCTTTTACATTAGATCCAGATGAAGTATATGACATGTGAGGTGCTCTGGCGTTGAATTTAAAAATATTAAATTAAAGTATTTAACTACCTCCTGAATAATTTGGTATAAGAAAATCTTCCGACGGTGATTCATATTTTATCTTTTTTGGGTACAATATTTTATATTTTATCTGTCTCTTGCCAAATTTTCGTATATTTACTAAATGTATCTGTTATACCCGATTTTTTTTTGTCAAAAAAAAATATAAGAACAACACAATAGTTATATTTTTTATTTAAGTCGTTGATCTCAAATTTTTATAGGTTTTATTATATGGTTCAGGTAAATAATTTTTTTTGTATGTACTAATTTTAAAAATATGAATGGAGCCTGTGTCTTTTTGTAACTATTCAAGATGAACTGTCTTGATTACCTTGAAAAGAAATTTGACCAGATTTATTTTTAAATTATATAAAATATATATAGACAACTTTTATAGCTTAAATATTTGAATTTTTTAAAAAAATATAGTTATTACGATACAGGCCTTAAAAGAAAAGCCTCAGCTTTGTTTTTCTTTTAAAGACAGATTTTTGCATTGGAATTTAACTTTTTAAACACATATAGTTATTTAACTTTTTAAAAATATAGTTATTATATAAAATATTTATTGAAACAAATCAAGACAGACATTAATGATATGTTTGATTTGTAAAAATATTTTTTATTTTTATTTTCAATGTTCATTTATTGAAATATATTTTTTAAAATATTGAAAATATTTTTTTAGTATTTTTAGATTTAGACTTATTTTAAAAAAATTTTAAAAAAATATTTTTATTAAATTCAACCAAACATATTTTGATGCTCATTTTTTATTTTTAATAAAAGTAAAAAAAAATCCAAACTAAATAGATTTTAAGCTTCACGCAAAGTCAATCCATTTTCTCCTTTCTCTCTGTCTTCCCGCTCTTCTCTTTCCTCTCTCTCCTCTCTCTCCTCTCTTCTCCTTCTAACATATTTTTGTTTTTATATTTTTGAATGCTTCCAAAATAAAAATTTTAAACCAATTCTTTTAATTTTTATTTTTAAACATATTTCTAAAAAAATTATTCAAACAGATTTTTATTTGTTCATAAAATTTGTTTTTTAAAAAAAAGTAAACAAAACTATTTTAAAAATATAAAAATAAAAAACAAAATCAAATAAGCCCTATTTTTTTTTTTTACGAAGGCTGTCAGATAGAGATGAATGAAATCATGGGTCTGGCAGACCCATGGTAATTAATATGGATTATAAGTAAGTAAAAAACTTTAAATCATTCTTAATAAAATATAATAGATGAATAATTTTTATAAAAACATCAATTGTGTGATATTAAATTATAAATATATATTTATTATAATTTAATTAAAAGTTGATAACCAAAACCAATTTTCAGAAAATTAATTCGGTTATTGAATCGGTCAATGTACTAGTTCAAAGGTCAATAGTTAGACTGTGATCAAACTGATGATACTTAAAATATATTAAAATATTAAAATATATAATTAATGTATATGTTACAAATATTAAAATATTAAAATATATAATATATAATATTAAAATATTAAAATTTTTCGAGCATATTACATATATACCAGTCCTAGGTCTTCTCTAAATATTTTACATTTTTGGAGATTTTTTAAAAATATACAATAATATTTAGTAAAAAAAATTAAAAAAAATAGCCAGTTGAACTTATCATTTTTACCAATTCGACTAGTTTCTTACTATTTTACTTGTTCAAATCTCATAAAAAACTTGACCGATTTATTAGTTTTTAATCAAACTGATCGATATGATTTGATCCGATTTTTTGAACACTGATCAAACATACAAATTATATTTATTTTGTTTTGAATTTAACTATTATGACATCTGACGAGTTATATTCTCTTTAACCTAATTTAGTTCTAATAATATTAATTGAGGCCAAATAGACTTTTTAATATGAGTGATTCAAAATATATATATATCTCGGAATAGCATTATGATGAAGATGACGTTGAGAAAACAAAACTTGGAAACGAGGGCCGGCGCCCTTGCAATCAGTGTTAATATATAGAACACGCCATGACCATACTTAGTCTTAATTATCAAAACAATCTTTTAAGTTATTAATATTTTAATATGCACTTAATCCCTCAATCATATGACAAGTGATTGCTAATTAAATCTAAAATGTTGCAATCGTGAAATTTGTAGAGAGATAGAAGTTGGTATCCACCATTCTGCCTGCCTAGATATGCACTGCAGAAAAAGGTATCAATATTTCTAACACGATTAACTATTATATGTGTGTGTGTGTGTGTGTCTACATATATTGAACAAATAAACACTACGTATATTAAATTTGCTACAGTATTTTTCTTTTTCCTCTTTTTTTTTGTCATTTAAATTAATTTAGATTTTAACAAATATTTTATTAATATCTGTACTTTTATTATATTACTATTATAATGTGCTTAATTATATATAATTTCATTAATATTCATGTGTTTTTATTATAAGGGTTTGTGACATGTTGGCAATTTAATAAGTATATCAATCGTACAAGTAATAAAAAATGAGTAAAGTATTATTCTCATAATGATTAAAGTGTCAAGTACCTGCGAAACTAAAGTGAAATTTTATTTAGACGGTCCATTTAATTAAAAAAAAAGCATAAAAGCAAACTAAACAAAAGCGTAATTCTAAAACTAACAAATTAAACTAATACTACTAACTAAGACTTAAGATTAAAGTTACTCCTAATAACAAAAGCCTAGGGTTGATATGATTAAATTCACTTGACTCTTAATCTGACTAATTCATAGATAAATTAATCTTTGAATTGCTAAAGAATGATTCACTCCAATTACAAATATTTTTGTTATTGGTTAAGTTCTCAAAATTGCTTGAACTTAATCCCTTGGAGAAAAGAATCTGTCTAACCCAAATGATTATCTAATTTCTTAGTCTCATCATTCAAGTAGGTGATTAAGTTTAAAAACTCATTCAAAACCACATAAATAAGATTATTTATTCCTAGATTAATCTAATTTATGATAGCAGTTACAAGGATAGCTTTATATCATTTATTTCTAACATAGATACAAAACCCAATTTTCATTGAATGATAGCTAACCATTCAAGAGGTATTAAAATCAGTAAAAATTCACTCCAACAGAATACGATATGTAATTCAACAACAAAACTTCATAGAAATCAAGTTACATCAACCTCCAAATCTTTTATTTCTCATAGGTTTCATTATCATTCTCTCACTCATGTTCTCACTAATTGTGCATATTAATCTAAGGCACAACAATTCTCAGAAGGATTTTTCCAAATCTCAACTAAGATACTAACCCAAAGTTCCATAATCCCTTATATAAAATTCAAGTTACATGAATAAACAAGCTCTAATTTGACTATATAAGGCTAATTTCTATATTCTTATGACATTAACAAATCAATCCTCTCACTTTTAGGGTTCAAGAACTTATACTACCCATTCAATGGCCTAGTCCCTACCTCTTTTTCTCAAGTTTAGCAAAAATACCATAACATCTTAATAATTGGCCAAATTAAAGGAAACATTATGATTGGAAAGAATAAACATGTATTAGTCAACTATTGATTAAAAGAGTTTGAGAAATTATATAAAATATAATCTAATGTTAGGTTCATAACTACCTTAAAATTAAAAATTAACTAGAATTAACAAAAGACGAGAAATTACAACATGAAATTAAGAGAACAAGAAGAAAAGAGAGAAAAAATGACTTGGGATTGGCCCCTTCTTCCCCTCTAACCAGCTCTAGAAAAAAAGGTCTTCTGCTTTACCTCTAAGAAGCTTGAAATTTTCCAATCCAAATTTAGGTCAAAAACTCCAAAAATAACATTTATACTGTCAGATTTGTGAGTGTGCACCTAGGCGCCAAGTCAAAAAGCTTGCACAATGAATGTTGGAGGTCTAGTGCCTGGGCACCATCTAGACAAAGAGCTTTGTGAAGAATGGGGCTTGGCGCCTGGGCGCCAACCTACTGGGCAGTATCATTTGCCTTCGAACTTCTCTTGATTTCTCCCAAAATTACACCTACAAAATATTACAACTAAAATCACTCAAAAAGGAAAGAAAATGGGAAATAAAACAAGACAAAAAGTAAACTACAATGCACAAAGGAACTAAATGAAAATAAAGATAAAAAGTACTAAAGAGTAGCAAAATAAGGCTAAGAAAAGAAGAAGAACTCACTTTTAATGGGATAATTTAATGGTGTTTTAGGACTTATCAACTCCCCCAAACCTAGAGTTTTACTTTACTTCAAGAAAACTACTTCCTAACAAACTAAACACAATAAACTAAACCTAAGAATTTTTCAAGACAAAAAGGAAGTGCTGAACAACTTTGAAAGACTATGGTCAAATTAGTCAAATTCATGCATTCATTTAAATAAAATGAAGCTAGGTAATGAATTTCCTGAATTCATAGACAAATTGAAAATTTTCATTAACTTTAAAATTAAAATTGCAAATTCCATTAACTTTCTCTAATTATTCCTTCAAAAGTTTAAAAGAATTTACCTTACTGTGAGAATTTTTAGCTCTACAGGAATACATCTCAAGTAAAGAGAATTTGGGTTAGTTATGATCGAAGTGAAGGCCGTGCGCCAAATCACACATCATCCCCTTAATCCAGATAATACTTGTTAATAGGCTAAGGAAACAAAGAATCATCCGTGCACCTAATCCACATAACAATTCCTTGTTTGTCACCTTTATTTATTTAAGATATGATTTATTGGTTGGAAAAAGCATTGTGCACCTAATTCACACTACACTTTTCCAACTTAAATCACACTAATTTTATTTATTTATTTTCTCTTTTTAAACATTTTTTTAGATTACAAAATTCCCTTATTGAGCAATTATGTGTCACAAATAAGAATAAAAATTTTTAAAATTTTGAGGAGTATTTAAAGAAAATTAAAAATGCCTACAACCTTTATTTAAGAATTTTTGAAACATTTCAATTTAATCAATAAATTTTGAAAACTTATAAATTAACTAGATTTTAAACAAGATGACAACATGAATTCAACCAAAGTTGGCATAATATAAAATATGTACAACACTTTCCAAAATATCAAAAAAAATCCTAAAAATACGACAGTTCAACAAAAAGAAAGGTATTTTTATTTAACAAAAAGGGCAAGCGCAACAAAAAGTTAATGGTATACTAAACATAAAGCCACTCTTCTCCCCTAAACCTAAACTAAACATTATTCTCAATGTCATAGCTAAAAAGATAATATGAAAAGGGACAACAAACAAAAAGGGAGAGGGCGGGTTCCAAAAGAATGCTTATGCACCAAAAAAAAACTATCATCAATAGTATTACAAAACTAAAAGGTAGAAAAAAGGATACAAAAAAACAATTAAAAGCTTGCAAAACAAAAACAAAAAGAAAACGATCAACAAAAAGAATCTTAACCAATCCATCTTATAACAAAAAGAACAATATACCATAATATACTAAAAAGAACTCAATTGAATACATAAAAGTCTCAAAATAGAGTTCTCAAATGAAAAATATAATACATGAATAATAAACAAAAGAAATAAAAATGACACGTGAATCACAACGCCTCAATATGTGTCATCAATGTTATAGTCTTTTCCCATGTCTTCATCTCCATTAGCTGCTCTACGGTTGACTGCAGGATCGTAATTAATGTTGTCTGTCGAATCATGAAAAGGATCCTGCAAAGTCCAACCTTATGTGCTCATACCCCAATGTCTAGATATGGAATACAAAACCTGAGTTATGCCCCTATTATGTTCATTCTATGTTTCTACAAATGCATCATGGGAGACAACAAAAGCTGTGTGGGAGGTTCTCAACTCATTCAGAGAGTTATGTATATCAATAATTTGCTGCGACATATAGGGTTCCTGAGTTGCAGGTGCAACACGTGGTCTAGATAGTGATTCAGGAATAATGATGGGTGCCTGAGAGTGGGTTGTGGGGGCTCTATCACGTGAAACCATAGAATATATCACTTAAGTAGTGATAGGGTAATCAGGATCACGAAAAATATCATTAATCATAAGCACCTCATCCTTTTGACAAAGGTTTGTGATGAGACACGAATATACCAATCTTTTACCCTAGGCGCCACTTCTGGCGCCTAAGCACTAGCCTACTGGGTAGTAGCATTTGCCTTCAAGCTTCTTTTGATTTCTCCCAAAATTGCACCTACAAAAAATAACAACTAAAATTACTCAAAAAAGAAAGAAAATGGAGAATAAAACAAGATAAAAAGAAAACTACAATGTACAAAAAAACTAAATGAAAACAACGATAAAAAGTACTAAATGGTAGTAAAATAAGACTAAGAGAAGAAAAAGAAAAATCTACTTTTATTGATATAATTTAATGACTTTTTATAACTTATCATGATACAATTGTCTATATCAATAGCCATTATGTCTGGCATTTCACAAAGCTTTTGGCTGTATTATATGATCATTTGGACATTGGCATTGCTTTAATCCTCTTTTGTATGTTAGCTTCCAATCAATTGAAGTCAAATGCTTTACTCTCGTGGTAATGGTGGCTACTGGCTAACGGGCAAATGGAAAGCCAATAATACATTATATATAGTTGGTATTATGTGAGGAGAAAAATCATATAATATACATGTTAGATTTTTTATATGGACTACCACAAATCATATTTATCTATACATATATTTATTTATTTATATGTATTATCCAGTTTTAATAATAAGTTAATTATAAATTCTTTTATAAATTAAACAATTCTTATTTAATTGAAACTGGGCCTTGTGTGGGCTGACTAATGATGGGAATGTCAGCCCATTAGGGTTTCACAAGGAAGGGTCTCTACTCTCTGCCTATATATGTGGTGTAGCAGTCCCATTGAAGTAACACCCTGTGAAAAACATTTTAGGCTAAGAGAGCAGTTTTACTCTCCTTAGTTATTTTGTTTTCTTTTCTTCAATTTTATTTATACCTGATCATCAATTACTATCAAGAGTTCCGCTGTTTCTCTAGGTACGCATATTTTTGTCATTATTCATATATGCTATACAACTATCTGTAATATATTCTTGTGTATAGGAATTATCTATAAATTCCTTCAATTGGTATCAGAGCCTGGTTTACAGATTGTTTTATGGCTGTATGAAATTAGAATCATATGACGATTATATCTGTTCATATTGATTGGGGAAAATTATTGTGATTTGGGTAAATTCCTTTTATTAGGGTTCATGAAGGAATTTTTTCAATAGAACCCTAAATTTTTGTTTTGTTTATGATTGAAAAGAATTTTAGAGTTATTGAAAATTTTATCTTATAATTATGATATTTCAAATTTGATTATGTGTATATGAATTAAATCAAATTCTTAGAATTTATCATAAATTGAGATAACTTTTATCAAAATCCTAATTTTTTGAGAATCGAGATGAAATAGATATATTGATTCATGATCTATTCGATGTTTTTTGCAGAATAAAAGCATAATTTATATTTTGCAATTATATATATATATATATATATATATATATATATATATATATATATATATATATATATATGATAATCGACGTAATCACGTATATGTGCATAATCCTCTCATGTATTTGTGGTGTTACATAAACTGTGTATTGCTTTTGGGATTGAAAAGCTAGTCAACATACTATATACATGAGTTATTGGTAATATAAGATTTTCAACGAGATTGGATAATCAAGGTATTTGTGATAATGATAATACTTTGAATTTAATTGGTGATTATGTTGATTCTGTTCAATTTAAATCAACGTCAGTGTTGGTGTTCAATTATATAGAAAATCGACGTAATCAATATCAATTGATTCAATCCAATCATATATAATTTGAATTCCTAATTTAACTCTCATTGATTATTCTGATTTAGAATTCTGATAATTGAAATTTGGATTGAATCAATAGATATATGTATATCTAAATTCTTAACTTTGATTAATTGTTGAATTAATGTTAATCATATATATTTGAGATTGAATCATATATATTGATTACGTTATTCATATATATTTGAACTGGATTTGGATTTTATGCCTAAATAATTTTGATCATGAGTGTATTGATCAAAATTTTTTGAACTTTCTTGTGAATTTGAGACTGAACTGTCAAGAATCATATTTTAAATATTGTATTCTCTAAAATTCAGTCCGAAATTTTTTTTATATAAATTTTGAATATTATTATCTGTTAAATATTCCTTATACTCTGTCCTAGAGAATCGTTTGTATATTTTTACTATTTTAGAGACAATTTACATTTTATTTAATTATTTAAATTTTATTGTAAATTGTTTCTAAATATTCTGCCAAATTATTTTGGATATCCAAAATGCAATTTGAATAATTTGTGAGATTGTAAGCTCGCCTATCGCGAGTCTAATCTTTAGTCTTATTTTTTCAAATTATATATATATATATATATATATATATATATATATATATATATATATATTTCTTTATTCCTTCAAAATAATTATGGCTTGAAAAAGAGAAAAAAAATAGCAATTATGGTGACAATAAATAATTTATTTTGAAATACCATTAGTGTACACTCCCTATCGGAGTGACATTAATGTGTATTTCTTGTGATAAATAATTTTTTTTGGTGTTTTCTTTTGATATTTTTGCAATATAAAAGGATTGCGAAATCACTTCAGGTACACATCACTGATTTATTACTCTATATCATGTGTACTATATATACTTTGATATTGCATCTATAATTGATCTGAAATTTACTGACTTTGGATTGCATATTTCTCTTAATTAATTATGCTTTTTCATATTCATTATTTTTTATATGAAATATGAGCTTTTAACGTGTATGATCTACTTCCCCTTCGGATACTATTTCTGCATCGTTAAAGCTTATGTTTCCTGACATGTGTTATAATTATAGTTGTTATTTTAGCCTTAATGATTAGTATATTTTAATAATTGACTATTGCTATGCAAGTGGGAGAATTGTTAAATTATATATATATATATATATCCTATGTGGATTAGCATTACTAAATTATTAAAATATTATGTTTTATAATATAGCATTTTAATTAATTTAATGAATATTGTAACTGAATTGAATCTAATTTGATTTATATTTCTCCTAATTCTTGGTGGCTCTTTTGACCTAGAGCTTCACCAAATAGTTGCTAAGACAACATTCTTAAATGGTGATTTTTCAAATGATGTGTACATGGATCAACCTGATATATTTTTTCAAAAATATGGTCAAAACCATATAGTATGCAAATTAAGAGATCCATATACGTTTTAAAATTGGCATTGAGGCAATGGTACCTAAAATTTCACCATATTGTCACTTTGATCAACTTTAAGGAGAATATGTGTCTCATTAGTGTTTTTACATGATAACTAGTGGGAGTAAGTTTGTGATTTTAAATACTGTACTCTCAGTTTATGGGCTTGAAATTTTATGAGTATTCCTTACTCTCTACTAATGGCACCTTGGTATATCATACCTTCCCTATTGATGTGTCATAGTTAAGGAATTAATTTTTTTCTTAGTCCATATATGAATTGAATAATTTCATTAGGCATGATATATATTTATTATATTTTTTGAATATAATTGCTGATTATTTGTATAACTGTAACCTCACCTATCGTGGGTACAATTATACAAATTTTGTGAATTGAATGATTAAATTTTTTTAATCATTATTTTATTGCATTAATAATAATTATACCCTATCGGTGTGTTATCATTAATGTAATTTGTTGTACAATGCATTACAATTATACAAATTTTGTGAATTGAATGATTAAATTTTTTTTAATCATTATTTTATTGCATTAATAATAATTATACCCTATCGGTGTGTTATCATTAATATAATTTGTTGTACAATGCATTGTTAGTTTTATACTTATATCAATTATCTTTCGAATACCCTATCGGTATTAGAAACTTTGGTAATATAAGATTTGTGCATTATAATTATTACATTTCTTATTTATTATGGTTCGGGTCCTTTAGGCCCGACCATCATAAATAAGAAAATTTTTTCTAAAGGGCATGATTGGTTGTGTATAAGGAACTATTTAATTCTCTTATTGCATGATTATATCGTGTAAATTAAATATTCCTTTTGTTGTTATAATGTAAGCCTTCTTTGTCTATGCTTGACTTCTGTCAAGACTTTGAATAGGACCATTTTTGAGGACTTAAAATAAAATAATCTCTGGATCTCTATTTGACTATCACTAATATGGATTTGGCTTTGAGAAAAAAAGAGCTTGGTGCTCTTACTACTTCATTCACTGCTGTTGAAAAGGCTTCTTGTGAAAAAATAAGAACACTCAAATATGATGTGTCTCACGGTGTTGAAATACACTATAAAGAAGTCAATTAGATAGACCATTCCAGAAAGCAAAAAGGTCTCGTATGCTTCCGCTGATTAATGTACGCTCAATTTTGTACTCATCCCGATATTGTTTTTACTATTAATGCTTTAGGGATATATTTGAGCAACCCAGATTTAGGTCATTTAAAGCCGTGAAAAGGTCATAAGAAATTTGCAGGGAACCAAAGATCATGTGTTGACCTATAAGAAGTCTGATCAACTTCAGGTCATTAATTATTATGATTCTTATTTAGCATAGTTGCCCTGACGACCAAAAGTCTACTTCCGGCTCTATCTTTTATGATGACATGAGTAGCTATCTCTTGGAAGAGTGTTAAATAGACTCTTACAGCTACTTTTACCATGTAAGCAGAGTATGTCGCTTGCTATGAGGCTACTTGTCAAGTCATGTGGCTGAAAATCTTAATCTTTGGCTTTTATATTGTTGAAAGCATTTCTAAGCCACTTGTGACATATTACGACAATACTGCTGTTGTCCTTTTCTCTCAAAACAACAGAAGCTCTTATCAATCAAAGCACTTTGATATTAAATATCTTTTTGTTAGAGAGAAAACTTTGGAGTTTCAGACTCGTATTGAGCATCTTGCTACAGAGAACATGTTAGCAGATCCATTAACTAAAGGCTTAACTATTAGAGCTCTTCATAATCATGTAGCTCATTTGGGTTTAGTTAAGTCTTTTGATGTTTTGGGTTAGTGGGAGTCTAAAATTTAATATTTACTTAGTGTCATTCTTATGAGATATGTTTGTGATGATGTCACTTATACTATCATATCTCTTAGAGCATTTTCAGATGCTTGGACCATTGGTCAGGATTGCACAAGGATCATATCCTTGTAATGTATGTTCTGACACCAGTTTCACATATTATTCAAATCTTTTATTGAGGACTTGACATGTAAGATGCCAGTGCCCCTATCGGACATGGTTTTTGCATTGTCAAATACTTATTACCTCTTGATTTGACTTGAGGATTGTTAATTTATAATGACAACTCATAATTGACATGTCTATTTTGTTGTATTATTAATTCTGAAAATTATTTATCCTTTAAACTAATGATTTATGTTGTCCAAGTGGGAGATTGTTAGATTTTTTATATGGACTACCACAAATCATATTTATCTATACATATATTTATTTATTTATATGTATTATCCAGTTTTAATAATAAGTTAATTATAAATTCTTTTATAAATTAAACAATCCTTATTTAATTGAAACTGGGCCTTGTGTGGGCTGACTAATGATGAGAATGTCAGCCCATTAGGGTTTCACAAGGAAGGGTCTCTACTCTCTGCCTATATATGTGGTGTAGCAGTCCCATTGAAGTAACACCCTCTGAAAAACATATTAGGCTAAGAGAGCAGTTTTACTCTCCTTAGTTATTTTGTTTTCTTTTCTTCAATTTTATTTATACCTGATCATCAATTACTATCAAGAGTTCCGCTGTTTCTCCAGGTACGCATATTTTTGTCATTATTCATATATGCTATAGAAATATCTGTAATATATTCTTGTGTATAGGAATTATCTATAAATTCCTTCAATACATATATAACTTTGTGTGATATTTTGGATAAAGGAAGATTTGTGTGAACTAGAGTTCTATTTATTTATTTTTTTTTGTGGAAGGATTGTAGATAAAAATATGTGAGTTTTAAATGATGTATCCTAAAGATATGACAAATAGACCCAGGGAGATGTGAGTTTACTTTAGAGAAAACGAGATTCTTGTATCTCAATCCAGTACCACAAATTTATATATTTTATTGCTGACTTTCACTTTTTTCTTTTTTGGTGTTTATTTTTAAGCAAAAATATTATTCATATCCTTGAACTAATGTTTTAATTATAACGCTGAACTTTGTTTGTGTTATTTATAACTCACATATTTATAATTAATTTTGATTTTCCATTATTCTCCTAAGCTTTACATTGTCCAAAATTTAATATCAAATGTTAATGTGACATTCAATTTTTTATACATTAGTGTCAAATCATTCATCCTCGATATGTCAGACATCGTATTCCAACTTAAAATGAATAAAATATAGTGTAATTTTTTCTAAACTCAAAATATATATTTATGTATTTGAAAATTACACTGTATTTTGGTTATTTTAAGAGGTATTTGACATCTAACATATTCAAAATAAATAATTTGGCACTAATTTATGTAAAATTGAATGCCACGTTAATGTTTGACATTAAATTTTTGGATGATGCCAAACTCAAGAATATAATTGAAATTAATTTAAAACATAAATTATAATTGACATGAAATAAAATTTAGGGTATAATTAAATCATCAATCATGTATCAACGTTTATGGACATGAATAATTCTTTTGTGTATGTGTATATATATATATATATATATATATATATATATATATATGAAAGCACTGAGAAGAGGAAAACTGTTAGGCACCAACGTCTTACATATATATCATCAAATTGTTTAATTGACGCCATTATTTTTTCTTTTTTCATTTCTTTTCTTACTAGTTTAAGACATTTTTACACCTCTTGCCCTAAAATTTCATAGATCAAGGTATGTGAGATAAACAACGTCGAACCCAACCTATTAATTAGGCGCGCTTCTGATTTCACCATTTCTATGAATTTAGTCAAGCTTCTGATATAATCTAGGTATAATATATTTAAAATTAATTTCACTAAATATTAATCAAATTCAATAATATATTCTAAGGCACTAAAGCCAGTACTTGAAGTGCAAAAAAATTTCCTAATAATAATAATTGAGATGGTCTTTTGTGAATGGAGCGATTGATTTATGTGATTTGACCTTGAACCATCCACATCCCAATCAGTCCCTTTGGGGTTTAGGTGGCCACTTTTTTATATATTAACCACAAATAATTAATTATTATCACTGAAAATAATGACAAAGGGAATGATGCAGAAGAAATAGATAGAGTTGAATGATTAAATATAATTTATTAAGTGAAAGAAAATTTACAATTAATTTGTCCTTTCTTAACGAAGCATCACAGTTGCTAATTCTTCATTAATGGCGTTTTTCCAGATACATAAGACCCTTTCCTCACCCTTCTGTCTGGTCTTTTTCTATTTGTTTTTATATGTTTATATGACTCACAAACACGAATCAATCTATCTATCATATCATATTTATTAATAATTGGGTCCCCATTAATTCATTTAAATAATTTTGTGCTCCTTTATCCTTTTTCGTAAACCAATTTTAATTTGGTTGTTCCAACTGGGATGCATATACAAGACATATACATGAGCACCTGGGAATCTTGATCTCAAAGAAATGATTAATGCTATATGTTGCTTATTATGAAACTACATAATTGATATCTTAAACAACTCACCCCAATATTATAAGAATTAAATCACCATTTTACTCAAAAAATTAAAGAATTATAGAATTAGAGTTGGATTGTTGAAGTTCTAGGCTTTAAGGCTAATGGCTATATATATATATATATTCTGTATATATGGACACGTATGGTAATTAATTAATTAATAATTAGGTTTCCAATTAAGGCCAACTGAGTTAACTAACTGGACTTTATGACAGCAAGCATGCCAGACAAAAAAATATTAACAGCCCTTTTGGTATAACGTGTAGAAGTGAGGGAATAGTTAAAAATAATAATAATAAATTGTCTAAATTATCATTTTAAATAAATACTAAACTTTTTTTTAAAATAAAAGGTTAAAATATTTTAATAAACACTCCATTTTTATTCTTTTTTCATACTAAACATACGGGAAAAACTGTTGAAATAATTTCTCCCAACTTCCATGTGCAATGTACCCTAATGATTAAAGTTTAGATACTCCCTCCATACCTCCATGATGCATCCTCCACATGTGTTAGTCTAATCTTAGCTGTAGGAATATGCTTTCTTGTAATATAAATCTCCCCCCTTCTCCCATTGTAGGAGTGTACAGAATATAATTGAAATTTTTCAGTAAACATGGTATCAGAGCCTTTGGTCGCAAGGTCTCCATTTTTTTTTCGTTTAAGTCCCTGGGTGTAAGGTCACCTATGTGGAGTCACTTCTAAGTCTCACCTCCACCACAGGAAGCTGACCCACCATAATATCGGCCGGAGTCCGGTCACCTGAAACGGCGCGTGTGAGTCACACGCGCCGATCAAAATTGCCTATTCCCGTCCCATTCGCCGGCGCGTGAGGGCGCGTGGAGATGAGTTAGCCACCAGTGGTTGCTTCGCCGGCATCGTCTCTTCATTTCTGGCCTGTTCGTGGTATCAGGTTGGTCATTCAAGTGTTTTGAAGATTATAGTTACTTGTTCGTGGCCTGTTCGAGCTTTTTTTTTTCTTTTCATTTTTTTTAAAAAAAAGAGGATTTAAAAAAAAAGAAAAAAAAAGAGAAAAAAAATGAGTGAAAAATATACTGAATCTTCTGGATCCAAATCTATTCCTGTAATTGTTCAATCTGAGGGTGTTTTTAATGCTGGCATAATTCTTAGTGAATCAAACTATGACGTTTGGTCACAATTAATGGAAATGCACATTGCTGAAAGAGAAAAACTCTCTTACATTCGAGGGAAGGAAAAACCACCTGCAGAATCTGATGAAGCATATGAAAAATGGTATGCTGAAAATCAGAAAGTAAAGCGATGGCTCTTAATGTCAATGCAACCAGAGATTATGAAACGCTATCTTCGCATATCCACTGCAAGAGAAATTTGGAGTGCACTGTCACAAGCCTTTTATGATGGTAGTGATGAATTACAAATTTTCACTCTCCATAAAAGGGCCTTTACTGCTCAACAAAGTGGAAAGTCACTCTCTGAATATTATGGTACATTAACAGAAATATTCCGCGAATTAGATCATCGCGACAAGGTAATTATGAAAGATCCCGATGATATTGTGGCATACCAAAGGAGCATTGACAGGCAACGAGTCCACATATTCCTTGCTGGACTAGATAGCCATTTTGAGCAGATTCGTGGAGAGATTCTACGAAAAGATCCAATTCCTGGCTTAGAAGAATGTTATGCATTAATTCGCAGAGAAACAGTGCGTCATTCTACATTAAAAGAAGATCAAAATAATCATGAGATCTCAGCCATGATTGCCCGACAGCGAACTCCAACATGGCAAGACAACTCCAAAACCAATACTTCAAGACCTGCTACCAATATTGATAAATCAACTCTCAAGTGTACCTACTGCAACAAAACTGGTCATACCAGAAGTCGTTGCTTTGAAATTATAGGGTATCCTGATTGGTGGGATCCTAATCGCAAGAAGGAGTCCAAGAAAATCTCAACTGCAGCCATTGTCAAAAGTAAAAAGGAGAATAATGTTGTTGAGAAAGCTTCTGCGTTGGTAACCTCTACAGATTCTGGTAAGATTTTAAATACTTCTGCATCTGTTATTAATAGTACATGGATAATTGATTCTGGTGCTACAGATCATATGATGTTTGATTCTAGACAAATACCAGTCCTTAAACATTCCTCCCAACAGATTGTTTCCACTGCCAATGGTAACACCACCCCAGTTATGGGGGAAGGATCATTACAACTCACTGATAACTTGAATCTGGATTCTGTTTTAGTAGTACCATCATTAGATTACAATCTTTTGTCAGTTTCTCAACTCACTAAAACATTATCTTGCATTGTAATTTTTTGGCCTGAATTTTGTGTTTTTAAGGACATTCAGACCAGGAAAACGATTGGCTATGGTACTAGGAAAGGAAAGCTATATTATTTGGATTTAGTATACAACTCTACAAAGGCGTTAATGGTAAATCAATCGAAAGAGGAAAACAGGAGGAAAGAGATTTGGTTATGGCATCAGCGTCTGGGACATGCTTCTTTTGGGTATCTAAAAAGACTATTTCCTAGTTTATTTAGAAGTTTTGATGTTTCTAGCTTCCATTGTGATGTTTGTGAACTAGCAAAAAGTCATCGAACTTCATTCCCTTTAAGTTTGAATAAAAGTCCACTTCCTTTTATGATTATACATTCTGATGTGTGGGGTCCATCTAAAGTCCCAACTTTGGGTAGATCTCGTTGGTTTGTAACTTTCATTGATGATTGTACCAGAATGACATGGTTGTGCTTGATGAAATCCAAAGGGGAAGTGAACTCTTTATTTCAAAAATTTCATAAAATGATTGAAACTCAGTACAAAGCAAAGGTACAAGTCCTTCGCAGTGATAATGGAGGTGAATATCAAAGCACTGAATTTCTAAAATATTTAGAAGCACAAGGAATAGTTCATCAAACTACGTGTTCTAACACACCACATCAAAATGGAGTTGCAGAGAGAAAAAATAGACACTTATTGGAAGTAGTTCGGGCCTCTTTAATCGATGCTCATATGCCATTATCCTACTGGGGAGAAGCTCTTAATTCTGCAGCATATCTCATTAATCGGGTGCCATCTCGCACTCTGAATTTTCAAACCCCTTTTCAAGCCCTCACTGATTCGATTATTGCTCCAGCTGTACCAAATTTACCTCCACATGTATTTGGATGTGTAGTATTTGTACACCTCCATAAACATCAACGCAACAAGTTACATCCTCGAGCACTGCGGTGTGTCTTTGTTGGGTATGCCCCTCATCAAAAAGGTTATCGGTGTTATCATCCTCCGACACGGCAAATGTTTATCACAATGGATGTTATTTTTCATGAATCTACAATGTATTATTCTAAGACTGAATTTCAGGGGGAGTACCATATGGAAATTCAGACTCTAGATTATCATACTATTTTCTTGGATGTTGAAGGGGATAGTGAGAATTTGCAAGCTGAACCAACCAATAATGAGATGGGAGAATTAGATCAAAGAAGTAATGACCAAGGAACAATACCTGAAGAAAATTTACCAGAAGATGAAGACATAGAGCTACCGTCATCTGATGTACCATGCCAATCGCTTCCTGAAGATGTTCTTGAACCATTCAAGAAACAATTACCACAGCGCCACACTAGAGGTATTCCTAAACTCACATATGAACCAGATTTGTCTAGTAAAACTAAATATCCCATGAGTCATTATGTCTCTAACCATCAGTTGTCAGAATCAAACATATCATTTGTAAATCAATTATCTAGTGTATCTATTCCTAACAATGTGCAGGAAGCTTTAAGTGATCCCAGATGGAAAAATTCTATGGATGAAGAGATGAAATCCCTGTAAAAGAATAAAACTTGGGAACTTGCTTATCTTCCCCCAGGAAAGAAAGCAGTTGGATGTCGATGGATTTACACCGTAAAGTACAAAGCGGATGGTACAATTGAACGTTTCAAGGCAAAGTTAGTAGCAAAGGGATACACTCAAACCTATGGGATCGACTACACTGAGACATTTGCACCTGTGGCCAAGATCAATATTGTTCGTGTTCTACTATCTCTAGCTGCAAACTTAGATTGGCCATTACACCAGTATGATGTAAAGAATGCATTTCTACATGGAGAATTATCTGAAGAAATCTACATGGAACTTCCTCCTGGATGTATGGGACAAGAAAATCATAAACAGAAAGTGTGCAGACTAAAGAAGTCATTATATGGATTGAAACAATCTCCAAGGGCATGGTTTGGAAGATTCACGAAATCTATGAGAACTTTTGGCTACAAGCAAAGCAACTCAGATCATACCCTGTTCTTAAAAAAACGACAGGGTAAGATTACTGCTCTTATTGTTTATGTCGATGACATAGTAGTTACGGGAAATGATTTTGAAGAAAGAAAAGCCCTACAAGATCACTTATTTAGAGAATTTGAAATGAAAAATTTAGGGCCTCTAAAGTATTTTCTTGGGATTGAAATATCTCGATCTAATAAAGGAATATTTCTATCTCAAAGAAAATATACCTTAGACCTTTTGCAGGAAACTGGAATGTCAGGATGCCAACCTGTTGATACTCCTTTGGAAGAAGGTATAAAGTTGTGTGTTGAATCTAATCAAATACCAGTTGATAAAGGAAGATACCAAAGACTTGTTGGAAGATTGATGTACTTGACTCATACAAGACCTGATCTAGCTTATGCCCTCAATAATATCAGCCAATTTATGCACAACCCTGGAAAGCAACATATGAATGCAGTCATGCGAATCTTAAGGTATCTAAAATCTGCCCCTGGAAAGGGAATTTTATTCACCAAGAATT
Organism: Biancaea sappan; assembly: GCA_037074585.1. Lineage (NCBI taxonomy): Eukaryota > Viridiplantae > Streptophyta > Magnoliopsida > Fabales > Fabaceae > Biancaea > Biancaea sappan. Next base: position 7,737,603 of record CM073492.1, on the reverse strand, counting down.
CAAATCATCAAATCATTGAAGCATATACGGATGCTGATTGGGCTGGTTCTGTGGATGATAGACGATCTACCTCCGGCTACTTTACCTTTGTAGGAGGTAATCTTGTGACATGGAGAAGCAAGAAACAAAATGTTGTTGCTCGCTCAAGTGCAGAAGCAGAATTTAGAAGTATGGCACTTGGTCTTTGTGAAGTGTTATGGCTGAGACGACTCTTACAAGATTTGGGTTACTCATCAAGGCAACCAATTCAGCTATATTGTGATAATAAAGCTGCATGTGATATTGCCCATAACCCAGTTCAACATGATCGTACAAAACATGTTGAGGTAGACAGATTTTTCATTAAAGAGAAACTAGATAGAAGAATTGTGGAACTGCCTAAAATTAGATCTGAAGATCAACTGGCTGACATTCTCACCAAAGCAGTTTCAAATCGAATATTCTTAAAGTTACTTGACAAGTTGGGCATGTGGAACATCTATGCACCAACTTGAGGGGGAGTGTTGAAATAATTTCTCCCAACTTCCATGTGCAATGTACCCTAATGATTAAAGTTTAGATGCTCCCTCCATACCTCCATGATGCATCCTCCACATGTGTTAGTCTAATCTTAGCTGTAGGAATATGCTTTCTTGTAATATAAATCTCCCCCCTTCTCCCATTGTAGGAGTGTACAGAATATAATTGAAATTTTTCAGTAAAAAAAAACAATGCCAGAGGCTGCAAATTGCGAAAGCATATAAAGACTATAATTATGTCTAATGTCTCGCACTTATCATGCATGCACCTCTCTCCATCTCTCCTCGCCACTTAGCTTATTTTAGAGCAAATTATTAATTTGATCCTTAAAAAATTATATTTGTCCCTATTTAGTTTTTAAAAATTTGTATTTGTTTTAATTTTATTTTTTTTTGTTAAAATAAATTTTAATAACAAAAATTTTAAAATTTAGCGATAATAAATTTTATAATTTAATAACGAAAATGACTAAATTAAGATAAATGCAATATTTTAAGAACTAAATTAAGACATTTAATTATTCAAAGACTAAATTGATATTATTGTAAATTTTTAGAGACTAAATCAATAATTTATATTAGTAAATTTCCTTAAACGTAGAGTGGTAGGATCACATATTAATTTTATTGTATACAATGGGTTATCAAATAATTTATATAGCCTAAAGATGTGGTCTTAATAAAATATTAATTTTTGGATATATTTAATTTAAATGGTTTGGGCCAAAATAAGTAAAAACCCTATTAGGCAAATTCTATTGCTAATGGGTTAGTAGTAATGGACTAATGGGCCTAATTTAAATGCTCTAGGTTTTGGTTTCCCGAAAGGAATCGAACATTGGCTGGTTGTCACTTTTGCAATTTTATTATTGTATTTTAGTGAGACAGTTTTATTACCCTTTGGAAGAATCCATTTTAAATCTTTCTTCTTTCACTTTGGATTGATTAATTGCGGTACATCAATATACGTCATTCTATATTCTCTTGTGATTAATTTAGTTTTGTAATCTTCGCATAGATCTTTGGACAGTTATAACTCAAGATTCAGTTGAGTTATATTACTTTTATGATCACTTTGAAATTCTTGTTATTTTGAGTTGTAATTTCCATCAATTTATTCTTCATTTTAAATTCACCCAAAAGTGAGAAATGAAATTATAATAGCATATATAGGTATCCAAATTAAGGCAACAAATATATATATATATATATATATAACTACTCTAAAATCGAATGATTATTTGTTCGAATTATATAATATATTAATCTATCAATCAGGCTGTAAAAATAATAAAATATCGTCATAAATACATTTTAAAATCAAAATATTTAAATTTTAAAATGATCTTGCATTAACAACATAGAAACATGTTCCGTCTAGCTAAGGAGGCAAACAAAAATGGGAGACAGCTTGGACACATGGCCGATGCAGAAAGAAGGGATATATTTTATCGGTAAGGCATTAAATAATAATAATAATAATAATAATAATAATAATAATAATAATAATAATAATAATAATAATAATAATCAAGAAAGAGAGACAAATTTGGGAGGCAAAGTCAGTACTTGGACCGGGAGTGGGACCTCAATCCCTAAATAAAATGTTAAGAAGCATAGACAAATTATCTACGAGTGACTTAAAAAAAGAAAAAGTTGGTCAAATTATCTTATAAACGGTTTCATGAATGGTATTAATTCCTGATTTCAGGTTAACATTAACGTTGAAAATAACATGTGAGAGAGAGGGTACGTGCTCTTCCGTAAATTCTGAATTATTCGACCGTTCAATATATGCATGCCCTAATGTCCCACCTCTTTGTTGTTTGGTTCTAAAGTTAAGTATGATATTTAACCTAATTTAGATTATGAGATTTTACAACTAATAGTTCAGATTTTAAGATATTATTTTTTTTAAATAATTTCATAAAATTTAAACTTTTGATTGTGAGATTTAACAATGGAGACTAATTTAAACATCCTGCTTGATTTTAAAGTCAAACAAGAGATCATTTTCCATTAAAAGCAGTTGTAATGAGAGAGCTCAATTGAGAAGCACACATAGCTGCAAACTATATGAAAGATTTAAATATTAAAAAGCAAAAAATAAAGAGAATTAGTGTTGATATATCAAAATTAATAAAATTAATAATTTTTTTTTGGGGTCATGAATGAACGCTTGGGAATGGGGAAAGCAAAATTCACGTTCTCTTGACAAGCAGTCCCTTCCAGGCCCAATACATGATTTGGAAATTACACATTTTTAAGCACAGGATGGAATAAGCCATGTAATGACAGGATTGTCCTTGACTGACCCAACAAAGAGAGAGAGAGAGAGAGAGAGAGAGAGAGAGAGAGAGAGAGAGAGAGAGAGAGAGAGAGAGAGAGAGAGAGAGAGAGAGAGAGAGAGAGAGAGAGAGAGAGAGAGAGAGAGAGAGAGAGAGAGAGAGAGAGAGAGAGAGAGAGAGAGAGAGATTACTCTTTTAGTACTAGAAGTAGTTGAAAGGTGGGTCCCTCCATAAGTGGGGTCTATGACATATAATATTAAAAAAAAAGGGTCAAGTTGTAATTTAACTAAAGTTGTAACCAAATTTTGTAATTTACTCCAAAGTCAAAAGTTGACAAAATAGTTAAGTACCGAATTAAAAATTGGAGGCTGCAGCAGCTGAGAACACATGAAGAAAATTTGCAAACAGGGGGGATGCACCTTAAAGCAAAATGATTCTATAAATAAGAGTCATTTCTCTCATCCCTCATAATCATCCCAAGAAGCCTCACCTTTGAGAGAAAAAGAGTGAGAAGAAAAATAGAGAGAGTGCCTCAGAAAGTTTTTGAGAGGAAAAATAGTGAGTCCAATTTGTGAGGGTTATTGTCTACAAATTGAAGAAATATTGTTGTAGTATTTTTTGTGAGTGAGAGGTCCACCTAAGGGTGAAGATTGTATTCCCATTATTGCTATAGTGGAAGATTTAAGCGGCCTACGGGTCTCGTGGTTTTTACCTAATTTGGGTTTTCCACGCTAAAATTTTGGTGTTCTTTTTGTCTATTGTGTTTTGGAAATTATCCTGGGTCTGTGAGAATTGTTTTGATTCTACAATTACTGCGTACACCGTCGTTTTTTCCAACAAGTGGTATCAGAACTTTTGGTTGGAGTACCATTGAAGAATACTGTACGAGTATTATTCACAAATAATGTACGAAGTACTATTCACTTATACAGGTATTGTTAATACATACTAGTATTTTTATATGTATTGGTATTATTCATACATACTGGTACTATTCATACATATGGAGATACTGTTCATACATACAGAGGTACTGTTTATACGTACGGGGGTATTGTTCACTGCCAGAAAAGTTTTGGGATCAGCTAAAACTGTTGACTACTAATCTCAATGGAGACAAGAAACATCAAAATGATCAGCCTAAATGGCACAAATTATTACATGTGGAGAACCAAGATGAAGGATCTCCTATTTGTGATGAAAATACATCTACCAGTGTTTACATCAAATAAACCTGAAGGCAAGACTGATGAGGAATAGGGGTTTGAGCATGAGCAGGTGTGCGGTTTCATCCGACAATATGTCGAAGACAACGTGTACAACCACATCTGCAATGAGACTCATGCCCAGATGCTATGGAATAAGCTTGAACAACTTTATGTGTCAAAAACTGGTAACAATAAATTATTTTATTTGACCAAATGGATGCAGTTGAAATACAACGAAGGGACTTCCATAGCAGATCATCTAAATGAGATGCAAGGGGTCGTGGATCAACTGTCCAGAATAGGTATAAATCTGGACGATGAAATATTTGCTCTGCTGGTATTGGGCACTCTACCAGAGTCGTGAGAGACTCTGAAAATTTTCATCACCAACATTGCACCTGATGGTGTAGTTAATATGGAGTCAGTTAAAAGTAGTATTTTAAATGAATAAATGAGAAGAAGATCACAAAGCTCATCTTCTTCATCACAACCAGATGTTCTGGTTTCAGACTTCAGGGGGAGGAAGCAGTCTAGGGATCAAAAACCTAGAGGAAGGAGTAGAGGCAAATCCAACAGATATGCCAATGTTGAATGCCATTACTGTAAAAAGAAGGGTCATATCAAGATCCACTGTCACAAGTTCAAGAAGAATCAGGAAAAGAACAAAGGCAGAGGACAGAAGAAGAACGACAGTAGTGATGATGAGCAAGAAGATATTGCTGAGGAGTTCAACATTGTCTATGATAATGATGATGTAGTCAATCTTACAACCCATGAGACAAGCTGGGTGATTGACAGTGGTGCCACCATTCATGCTACATCTCGGAAAGAATTTGTTCTCATCTTACACACCGGGCAATTTTGGTTCTGTAAGAATGGGAAATAATAATCTTTCAATAATTGCAGGTAAAGGAGATGTTTGTTTAAAGACGGAGAATGGTACGCAATTAGTTCTGAAGGATGTGAGGCATATTCCAGATATGCGCTTGAATCTGATCTCAACAAGCAAGTTAGATGATGAAGGTTTCTGCAATACCTTCTTTAATGGCCAATGGAAGCTCACCAAAGGATCATTGGTGGTGGCCAGAGGGAACAAAGACTCCAAAACAGTACATTATGCAAGCAAAGCTCTCCAGGGATGTTGTGAACACAACAGAGAATGATAGTACGGTTAAGCTATGGCATAAACGTCTCGGTCACATGAGCGAGAAGAGCATGATCCATTTAACTAGGAAAAATGCCCTACCTGGTTTGGATCAAGTTTATTTGAAGAAGTGTGATGATTGTCTGGCAGGAAAACAAAATAGAGTTACGTTCAAAAACCACCCTCCTTCTATAATGGCGAATGTACTGGATTTGGTACACTCAGATTTATGTGGACCAATGTTAAAGTCACTTGGTGGTGCTCAGTACTTTGTGACTTTCATTGATGACTATTCAAGGAAGATATGGGCATACACTTTAAAGACAAAGGATCAAGTGCTAAGTGTGTTTAAAGAGTTTCATGCCTCAGTTGAAAGAGAAACTGGGAAGAAGCTAAAATGTATTCGGACAGACAACAGTGGAGAATAAATTGGGCCTTTTGATGCTTACTGTAAAGAGCATGGTATTCGACATCAGACAACGCCTCTAAAAACACCGCAGCTGAATGGTCTGGTTGAAAGGATGAACAGAACTTTGATGGAGAGAGTCAGATGTTTACTTTCTCATGCAAAGTTACCAAAGAAATTTTGGGGTGAGGCTTTACTAACAGCAGTACATGTGCTGAATCGCTCACCTTGTGTCCCTTTAAAGCTAGATGTTCCAGAAAAGATATGGTCGGGAAAAGATGTTTCCTATAACCATCTGTGAGTGTTTGGATCAAAACCTTTGTACATATTCCAAATGATGAAAGGTCCAAACTTGAGAGTAAGACACGACAATGTGTGTTCATTTGATATGGTCAAGATTAGTTTGGCTTCAGATTTTATGATCCAGTGGAGAAGAAATTAATTAGGAGTCATGATGCTGTGTTCATTGAAGATCAGACCATTGAAGATATTTCTAAAGCCAATGGTGATTCAACTGATTCGGAAGTTATTCCTCCAACACCGGTGCCAAGACAAGTTGGAGATGAAATATAGAATGATCAGCCTGAGATAAGTGATCCAGATGCTCCCATTGAGATTCCATCAGAAGATTCTGATGATGATGATGGTGTTCATGATCAACCACCAGTTCTAATAGGTTCTCCAGAACTGAGAAGATCTACTAGAGTTTGACAACACTCTACTAGATACCCTACAAATCAGTATGTGTTATTAACTGACGAGGGAGAACCAGAAAGCTTCGAAGAAGCAATTGATGATGAACACAAGAAGAAGTGGATTGAGGCCATGCAAGATGAGATGAAATCATTGCATGAGAATAAAACTTTTGAACTGGTGAAGCTGCCAAAAGGCAAGAAGGTTTTGAAGAACAAATAGGTGTTCAGAATTAAGCATGAAGATAATAGTTCCCATCCAAGATTCAAAGCCATATTGGTTGTTAAGGGATTCAGCCAAAGAAAAGGGATTGACTTTGATGAGATATTTTCACCAGTGATGAAAATGACATCCATTCGAACAGTGCTAGGGTTAGCAGCAAGTCTTGACCTTGAGGTTGAGCAAATGGATGTCAAAACTGCATTCCTTCATGGTGATTTGGAGGAAGAAATATACATGGAGCAGCCAGAGGGTTTCAAGCAAAAAGAAAACGAGGATTATGTTTGCAAGCTGAAGAAAAGCTTGTACGGCTTGAAACAAGCACCAAGACAGTGGTATAAGAAGTTTAAGTCTGTCATGGGGGAGCATGGTTACAAGAAGACTACTTTAGATCACTGTGTGTTCGTGCAAAAATTCTCTGATGATGATTTCATTATTTTATTGCTCTATGTGGATGACATGTTGATTGTTGGCCAAAATATTTCTAGAATTGATGACTTGAAGAAACATTGTGCAAGTCTTTTGCTATGAAAGACTTAGGGCCAGCAAAACACATTCTTGGCATGAAGATAACTAGAAATAGAAGCGCCAAGAAATTATGGTTGTCATAAGAGAAGTATATTGAGAAAGTACTTCAAAGGTTCAATATGGACAAAGCTAAAGCGGTTAGTTGTCCTCTTGCTAATCACTTTAAGCTAAGTTCTAAGCAGTGCCCTTCCACAGATGAAGAAAAGGAAGAGATGGACAAGGTTCTATATGCTTTAGCAGTTGGAAGTTTAATGTATGTCATGGTATGCACACGGCCAGATATTGCTCATGCAGTTAGAGTAGTGAGTAGATTCCTTTCAAAACCTAGAAAGGAACATTGGGCTGCAGTAAAGTGGATATTCAGGTATCTTTGGGGTACTTTCAAAATATGCTTATGTTTTGGAGATACCAAACCTGTGTTAGTTGGATACACAGATGTAGATATGGTCGGCGACATAGATTCGAGAAAATCTACTTCAGGTTATCTGATCACTTTTGCAGGGGGAGCTGTGGCATGGCAGTCAAAGTTACAGAAATGTATTGCACTGTCCACTACTGAAGCAGAGTTCATCGCAGCAACTGAAGCCAGTAAGGAGTTGCTATGGATGAAAAGGTTCTTAAATGAACTTACTTTCCATCAAGAAAAGTATGAGCTATTTTGTGACAATCAAAGTGCAATTCACCTTGGAAAGAATGCCTCCTTTCACTCAAAATCAAAGCACATTGATATGAGATATCACTGGATTAGAGTTGCATTGGAGAAGAAGCTACTACAGCTTGAAAAGATCCATACAGATGAAAATGGATCTGATATGTTGACTAAGACTCTTCCAAGAAGTAAGTTTGAATACTGTCGATCAGCTACAGGATTGATGGAACCCCCCACTTAGGTCGGGAGGGGGAGAATTGAAATATGGGTCCCTCCATAAGTGGGGCCCATGACATATAATATTAAAAAAAGGGGTCAAGTTACAATTTAACTAAAGTTGTAACCAAATTTTGTAATTTACTCCAAAGTCAAAAATTGACAAAATAGTTAGGCACCGAATTAAGAATTGGAGGCTACGGCAGCTGAAAACGTGTGAAGAAAATTTACAAACAGAGGAGATGTACCTTAAGGCAAAATGGCTCTATAAATAAGAGTCATTTCTCTCATCCCTCATAATCATCCCAAGAAGCCTCACCTTTGAGAGAAAAAGAGTGAGAAGAAAAATAGAGAGAGTGCCTCAGAAAGTTTTTGAGAGGAAAAATAGTGAGTCCAATTTGTGAGGGTTATTGTCCACAAATTGAAGAAATACTGTTGTAGTATTTTTTATGAGTGAGAGGTCCACCTAAGGATGAAGATTATATTCCTATTATTGCTATAGTAGAAGATTTAAGCGGCCTACGGGTCCCATAGTTTTTACCTAATTTGGGTTTTCCACGCTAAAATTTTGGTATTATTTTTGTCTATTGTGTTTTGGGAATTATCCTGGGTCTGTGGGAATTATTTTGATTCTACAATTACTGCGCACACCGCCTTTTTTTCCAACAGTAGTAACAACAACACACAAAAGAAATAAATGATAATATGTATAGACTCCAAATTGTCATTACAATCTCAAATAAGCTCAATGTCACGGTTCTTTGTCAATGTGTTTTTTTTTTCTCTCTCTCTCTCTCTCACACACGCGCGCGCACGCACGCACACACACATATATATATAAGTATTTTGTGTCGACCACGAATTTAAACAGAATCAATAACTCACCAGTTACAATTGATTTTTTTTAGCAACTAGAATTAAATAAGTACAAAAAAAATATATGGAATGAAATTGAAACTTATTCTATATGTGATGGAGGACATCAAAACTTAAATTGCACATTGGCAATATTAAATGAGTTTTCGTCTACATATATAAACACAAGTATTTTTTGTTAATATAATGATTTAAATAACTTTAGTAATTAGAGCAAAATTAATACAAAATAAAATATATAAGATAGAATTTAAATTTAAAATAATATTTTTGCCTAATAATAAATCTTTACAACGCCACATAGAGCTCTTGGATTTGAGGCAGTTCCGAAGTAGTCGTCATAATATGAATAAATAATTATGATTAAAAATAAAACACGAGTAAAACTGTATAAAAAAGTAATTTTTAAACGTACAATGAATATAGAAAAATATTTCAATTATGAAATGTATGTCACTATGGGATGCAAGGTTTTTGTTTGGCATCATAAGCTAAACAAGGTGGTTGGTGCACGGATATAATCCGTTGATGTGAATCCCACATGTCTGTGTGAGGTCTTCACTAATCGAACGACATTCATGTGTTAAGCAGACAACCTGCTCTTGTCACTATGCCTTTCAGGAGCATTAGGCAGAGGTTTGTGGTTAAGTGTGAAATAATATTAATAGCAGAAACAAACAATTTTAAGGAACGAGGCTTTTAAACGTAGAATGAAGATGCATGAGGAAATAGAGAAAGTGTGAGTGTGAGACTACATTAATAGTAGTGTAGGCATTGGCATCAGCAGGAGGCGGAAGATGTGGGGTGAATTGGGTCATGATTTGTGACTCAGTTTTGTTATTATTTAATTAAACGAAGCGCCCATTTTAGTTTCGTACTAGCTGCTAATTTAGGCCTGTTTTGTTCCCTAACTCATACCATAGATACCAAATGGCTGTGGCTGCTATCATAAAAAGACACACTCGATATCTTAATTTGGATAAAAACAATGCACCCAGATACATGAATGAATAACATAGAAATAGAAATAGTAATAGATGCCATGAATATTTCCTTCTTTGATGGCATCGTAATTATTAATTATTGCTGCAAAAGCACTTTTGAAAGGCCAAGTGGACAAACGGAAGATGCCATGTCACAACATTATTAATTCTAGATATGAAGGAAGAAATAAAATAATGGGTGATAATGAAAGCAAACATGAAGGGGGGGGGGGGGCGTGGGGATTAGAAAAACAAAAAAGGGAAATCTAGGATAAGGCGCAGGCAAGTGGGTTGATTTCTTTTTTGATTTGGTTAGAACAATGAGGTTTGGTGAGATTCAGGAACCAAGTAGGCCCCAATTTGCAAGTTCGCCTAAATTCAGGGGATACAGCAACTGAGGTGTGCATCAGCATCAGCATCAGCATCAGTCTCTGACTAGATGTATATCTTTTCTTGGAGTCAACATCGTAGAATTTAAATAATTGTTTGAATTGAGGATGTTCGTCCAAATCCAGAGTCAAATTCTAAATGGGGGAAAATGAATGAATGGGGACGCCCAATAATGCTGCCAACAGCTAGCGCAGCCCACTCTGTCAACTGTGATTCCCCAAATTCATGAATCCCTCCCATCCCACTTCTGACTTTGACCCAATCTTAATTCCCACTTCTCGTTGTCGTTGTTTTCTAAATTCATAAAGTGCATATGGCTTTCAAGCAATCACACCGTTATTTAAACTGGGAACAATGAATTCTATCATTCTCTTGATCTCATTTTAATTTCACTCCCATTCTGATGAATCCTCTCTTCTCTGCCTGCTCCTTCGTCTAATCCCATTCTTGGCTCCTAATTCATCCACCAACTTCAACGTCTTCAGACGCACAGCAGGAAAGCTTTAGTGCGTAAGTATTACTAACTAATATAAACTACATTACCTTTTTTTTTTTCCCGTAATATATATTGCGAGTTTAACATCATTTCATTGGCTGCTTTTTGGTTGCCTACATTCATTCTCCATGTATATTTATAGTTCCTCGGACCATATTATTAGACATTTGTGTATGTATAGGTTAGGACTTGAGCCTTAATTTATACTAGGATAAGGCAAGCATCTTCATTACATTGCATTTTGGAATTACAGACAAACTTGTTTCTTTTTTTTTTTTTTTTGGACATTGGCTTGGAAGTGTTACTTAGAAGAATCAAATTAAATTGGTAAACTGATATGCTATTTTGTCTTATTAATTGAGCAAACATCTTTGGTCTTAATAGTTTATATATATATATATATAGAGAGAGAGAGAGAGAGAGAGAGAAATAATTAATTTGTGAAAAATTATATCGTGCATTATATGCATTTGGGGACTGAAATTAGTTTTCTTTGACCTCTTGTTCAAAATCACAAACACAGCAAGGGCACTTACTAAAAAATTTTTCTTTGTGTTTAGCATTGTCAAAATGGCTTAACCCAACCCAATTCATTACTAATCCACCTTAAATAGGTCAAGTTGTTTATCAATGGATTTATTTTATAATATCCAAGCCTATATGTGAACTTGCCCACAGGCTAACAAGTTAGGTTAAAAAATCTTTTTTTAAAAAATTATTTAGATTGAGTTTAAATTCTAATAATCAACTTTAATTATTATAGTATAGAAATCTGTCTTTTAATTTGTCATTTATTAAGAAGTTGAAAGTTTTTTTTTTTTAATTTTCTTATGGTTCATTGTGCCACTCACTCATTTGTTCAAGTTTTCTGCAAAGTAGTCCTTCCATTTCTCTCTTTTATTAAAATTTTCAGCAGTTGTTACACATCAACATAGTCATGCAGCAAGTGCGAAACAAATTCTACCTCTTGGTTACATCTATGACGCTTATCAAACTCATATGCCTGTCTTTCATTTTTTTTTTGTGAGCAAATATTCATTACAAGCCAACCATAAAAAAATCCTATTTTTTGGGGCCCATTCCACTTCTGGATTTCATTCCATAATTTATTTTTATCTCCCCAACTATCTTTTGTTAAACTTTCATAAGCTGATGTGGTAGTAAATCTTCCATAGCTATACAAAATTAGGAGGGTGATGAGCTAAAAACAAGTCACAAATATTTTCAAGCAACCACGATTTTAATTTAATTCAATCACATTCATTCCCCATCGGTGAATTCATAAACCTAAAACCACCAAATTTGAATTTTTTACAGTCCCAGAAGAGATGGGTTATTTTTATGTTAACATTATAAAGTAAAAAAATATAACTATGCATTTATCTATATATATATATATATATATAAGTGGCCCGGCCCGCGAGTAAATAGATCAAACTGATTAAGTATATTTTTAAATTGATATAATTTTCAAACTCATTCTAAATACAGGCTGGACCGGACCCACGTGCTTTAGCCCATATTTACTGTACTTATTTGTGATGTGGCTGTTTATTTTTAAAAACTTGTTTTGGCTGATCATTTCCATGAGGGACTGAATATATTTCCCTTGCGAGTTTCATTTTGCAATTATATATCTCAAATTCATTTTAAATATATATTTTAGTTGAGAGGATGGGAACAGCAATATAACGGTAGACTGTATTTATTCTTTATTTTTCCTCTACTTGTCCTTTATTTTTTTTTGATTTTTTTTATAAGTGACTTAATGTAAAAGATTTGACAGGGAAAATATAATTCAATCATAAATAAATTCTTTAGATTAATATACAATTTATTCACGTTAAAATCAAAGAAAATCAATATTGATATGTATGGATAGATTTTGTATTCATTTAAACAATTATTGTATGATTTAACGACGACAAAAAGTAAAAATGAAAGGTTTAGGTGCAGCCAAGTGGCAGTTAGATAATGAGAGAGTGACAAAAGGTCTTATTTAATTAAAAACTATAAAAAGTAAAAATGGAGGGTTTAGGTGCAGGCAGGTGGCAGTAATATACCGCGTTCCTATGTATGTGGGTTTTTAGTCATTTGAGTTATATATAAGACAACCTAAAGCATAAAAAGTTTTTATTTAACTATTTGATATATATTTAATAATTTATATTTTTTGGTTTTTTATTTTTTAATTTTTAAAATTGTATTAAATATTGATTAATTTGATGATTGTTGAATAAGATCAGATAATTAATAAAATTTAATAAAAATACAAAAAATATAAAAAAAATATAAATTATTGAATACGATCACGTTGAATTAAGAACTTTTTATACTTTGAAACATAGAAAAAAATCTGTTCCCGTAAATGTATGTTATCGTTGATTTCTGTCTATTAATTTGCTGGTTTAAATATATATATATATATATATATATATTCTGTAAATTTGATCGATATTATATACGTATCTATTTCCTTGAATGACACCCCAGAAAAATGTATTAAATAATGTAGTTATAATATTTGATAAAAAAAATAAAAAGCTCACCGCTTATTAAATTGTACTATGCCAAAAATTTATCTTAAAAGGTATAAAAATATTTAAAAAAATTGTCATGTTTTCTTAGTTCAAATTTAGACTTCCAAATATTTTAGAATACAAACTATTCACTTATTTAACGTTTCCTTCAAATTTTTAAGATCAGTCCTTGTTGAATATTTATTATTAATGAAATGTGAGCTCTTTTTTTTGGGGGGGGGGGGGTGAAATTTCCCTAATCCCTACCGATGAAATAAGCATGAAGATAATGATATGTATATATATGCATAACTTAACTAGTTTTGTGCCCTCATTTTATAAACGGAAAATATCAAACATGTCATTAACTGCTTTCTTCTGTTGGGGATATTAGTTATCACTCAAGATTGTACCACTTTCATAATTTTCTGCCATTTTCAACTGTTGGAGATGTTGAATAATGTGATAAATCTTATATATGAGTACCTATTTTCAACAGTGTTCTTGTAAACGGTGACAACTAGTGTTAACTCACCTTTTCTTTTCTTTTCTCTCTTGAAAGAAGATATATAATACCAAGTGACCAACTATATATCTTCAGACTCCAGTATCTGTATTCCAAAATTAAGCCACCTAACAAAATATAACATCATTGTAATTAGCTATTTAATTTGCCTTTGTTGTCATTAGATTTAATTTCGTGTGTATAATAAGATAGTCAGACAATGCATGACTTTGGCTGCAAAAGAGCAATTACAAAAATTTGAAAATTCCAGATTGGCTTAATTAATTAATTCAGTAGTTTTGTGATTTTCACTTTGATGCAGATCATAAAAGGCCGGAGTTGCCAAATCAAAATTAATTGTTGGACGATTTCGTCCTTCTACAGGAACAAGGTACGCATTTGAGTGAGTATAATAGCAAAAATGACTGAATGAAGGTATTATTAACTGTTATATCATGTGATTTTTTTTAATACATTACTGCACACAAACCATTTTGGTAAGTTGGTTTGTTATAATAAAAAGGTTGACGCTGGCTTAAGCAGTAGGGGTTAGATGTTGAAAATAGAAATGGGAAGGCGAGGCGCAACTGTGTTGGTTGGGTCTGGCGGGAGCCAGAAATGATTGAGAACGTGACCATCACAGGGGTGAGGGGCCAGACCAGAGCGGATTATGAAATTACCATATTATCCCTCACTTATAACCCCTATTACTCTTGACCCTTTACGGTTTTTTACTTATTTCGTCCTCTCACAAGCGAAAAGAGATTTTTACTTTTAAAAGTTTTTAAACATGAATTGTAAGATCATCGATGACATTCAAATTAACAGTTTTATTAATATTAAAATGTCGTCTGTACAATACAATGACTTCTATTTAATGGTGAAAAATGATATTATTCTAAAAGTAGAGAATCCCTTACCCTCGTACACACTCTTATCCACGAAACCGTCCCTCTCTCTCTCTCTCTCTCTCTCTGCGCTTCTGTAACCCTATTTCTTTCACCCCGTTCCTCTATTCCCCAATGCTAACCCAATTCTTAGTTCTTACGAATTAGTCACTCTTAAGTTTCGGAGTTATTCGATTCTGGATATTATGGTCTGTCTCAGTGAAATTTATTTCCGGGGAAGATGGCGGACAACATCTCCATTTAAAGAATTACTAAGAGAGGTATGTGTGAAATTCTCTCTTCTTTCTAATGTTTAATTATAAGTACACTCACGCGTTCTGAAACGAAAATTACTTTGTGATGAGACTCTTCCATTGTTGTTTGCTGATGTTGATGATGAAGGACGATATTTTATTATTCATTTTAATCTCTTTCCGTTTATTTGTTGGGTTCGATATTTGGTCTCAATCCATTGCCATCGATTAAATGTAATATAGTAGATCTTTGATTAAATAGTATTCTTCCATCATTCTCAGGATCACTATCGTTTCTATTCTTTCACCCGGTTTTT
This sequence comes from Biancaea sappan, assembly GCA_037074585.1. NCBI lineage: Eukaryota > Viridiplantae > Streptophyta > Magnoliopsida > Fabales > Fabaceae > Biancaea > Biancaea sappan. Next base: position 7,722,507 of record CM073492.1, on the reverse strand, counting down.
GAATTTATTATATACTAAGCTTTTGGTTCTACTGTATTTTTAATCTACATGTCTTTGTCCTTGTCAAATTTTGATCCAACTTCTTTCACTTTTTTCTTTTTTGTTTTACGGAAATATTAAATTCTTAACTTGCCTGTGTTTTGTCACTTGTGGTGGTAGAAGTTAGACTTGAAATTTACTGCAAGTGTTGGATGTGGTATAATATTATGTAGATGACGCAACATGAATAATGGGTTGTTCAGTACATCATCATTTTTATCCAAGCATCTAGGATTTCTGGATATATTAATGGATAAGGTATATCTATGCTGTTGTTTATTTATTTGCGTCATTTTATTTCATAATTTTTACTTATCATGCCACACACACATACATATAAGAATTTTGAATATCCATTGATCATCTTTTGCCTTTTGTGTTTTATATAGTAAAGCAGCTGAACAACTTGCAAGAATGAATAGCTGAGTGTTGGTATATATGAATACCATTCGTGTTTCAAAAGTTCTATTTATTCCCCCCCCCCCTTTTTAGGTTATTTACACCCAAAAATATCTTCCAGATCACATAATTAACAAATTAAATAGTATACCCAACACTTCTGGCAAGAGTACAAGTGAAACTTTTGTGACCTTTAAAGATAGACATTTTTGTTCTCATATATATATATATGTATACATATATTCAATGGCTTGACATGTGAGTAGCATAATTGAATGTGGTATCTTTGCCGCGTCTAGTGTAGAAGTTCAATTTTAATATGGTTTGAGTTTTTCCATATTTAGAATCATAAATCATAGCATCAGCTGTATTTTACTGCACTCATTTTGGCTTTTGGGTGCTAAAATATGAACTGAGTGTGTTTGCAGCTCGATCTTGATCTTAATTTTATGCTCTTGGATGTTTACTGATGAAAATTAAATTTATCAATGTGTTGTAAGCTTTTCTAGCTAGCTACCTCAAATGGCAAAACAAAATTTATTTTATGGCCATCATAATTATAACTTTTACTATTAGTAGCTTATTGGAGATTGCCTATTTCATACTTCGCAAAACAAAATGCTCTTAACTTTTTTCTTTTCATAAGATCGAGGAGGGTCAAAATTTGTGGCCTTTTACCCACCAAACTCTACCCTTCAACTACTTGAGTTGCCACAGTTGGCTGCTTTTACCTATTCTAGCAATTTCCTTCTTGCATGTTTAAGATAATTTCAGGTTATTGTGGCTGCAGAATTCAAGATTGCTCTGATAGACCATAAATGGGACGTAAGGGAAGAGGCGAGATATAAGATGTGAAACTAAAAGGTGTAAAATATTGTAGGTAAGTTGTATTGTATTGATCTTATATTCTTTAATTAATTGAAAGTTTTGTGCACTATTATATTGGGGAAAAATACAGGTGGATAGAAACGATCTCTTAAGGCTTATCATATTTGACACTAGTTAATTTCACGTGATTAATTATACTACTAGGATTCCATGAAGCATGCATTGAGCATCTTCTAATTACATCTTGCTTTCTGCGGCTAGCTGATTATTCTTTGCATATGGGGTGTACGACTAACTCTTCGTTCCCTTTGAATTGATGAATGACTATGGATATATATATATATATATATATATATATATATGTAAGTAGTTTCACATGTTGATTTTCACTACTAAAAAACAGTGTTATAGCAGCAGTTATTTTACAGCGGTTAAAGCAATGCTATTGTCTGTTTTCTTGGTAGTGTTTTTTTTTTTTTTCTGTGCACGTATGTACGTGTCTAAGAATAAGTTTGCTTTAAAATATTTGTTGCATTATATGGGAACCATATCCTATAATTTTGCTTTGTCTCTAATTCCTAGAGTACATATATGAGTGAGTTATGAGTATAATGGAAGCTACTCATGCTGTTGTTATGTTGATACCTGATATTGGGATACCGTATTCACTTTCTTTAATGAGACTGAAAATTACAGTCTTTGGAATTTATGTAATTTCCAGTTTTATCCCCCTATGCCAACTACGTACATTTTTTTGTCATACCAGCCAAATTCCTTTTCGAGTCCACATATAAATTCTACTGCGTGTGATCTTAATATTCTAAGTATTATCCTTCGTACAAGAGTTCAGTATGACAATGTTTGATTGTTGAACTTGATAAAGTGTAAAATTAGGACTTGTAACTAAAATGCCTAAAGTAATTTAGTTTGGCATCTTCACACTATATAAATCACTATATTTTTTTTCAATTATTCAATATGGGACTTCCAACAAGTTTAGTATTTATTATTAAATTTGTTTTAGTAAAACTCGACAGCTGAATTTTTTTTATTGCTCGGTATTATATGATTGTATTTTTTTAAAAAAACCACTCGTATTTTATACTTATTAGAAAATTTGATAAGAATCTCTCAAAAATTCTCATTAACTTTTATTCCCATTCCTTTTTCAGATTTTCGTGCGGTATCAAGTAATTCTTAATTTGACGTTTAAATATATTTCACTTTCGAGGTATCAGGCAAGTGGAGAATGAAAAATTACAGCCTTTGTCCTTTTGTCATTTATGGAGACTCGACACAAGGTAAATGATATGCTTCTTACCAAATCAATTGTGAATATATTCTTTTTCGGGTGATTCTCGTCAAGATATATTTTAGGCACTGAATATGAATTAGCTTTCAAAATTAATACTCGAAGTGATTTAAACTTGCTAATTAATTCCTTCTTTTCTTGCCATGTCTCAACTCGTGAAGATTTCTTTGCTGGGTGAAATCTAAATTAGTGAAGGTATGTTATATATGGGATTTGAAAAGTAACAAGATGAAAATCCTATTTTGTCCGAGGAAAGGATTCGAAAGAAGCTGGCAGCCTGGCACATTTGGAAAGGAAGGTCCGCCTCAACTGAGGAAAGCGCAATGATCAAGTTGACGCACTCCCAAGTCCCAAGGGCTGAGCTTCAGCTGAAGGAAAAATCATCCTTATTCCTGAGATGTTGTTCCTTTCTTGCTATATCAAACATCAAATTTCTTAACGAATGCCATAAAAGAGAAAGGGGAAATGAAGGGGGTTTGGTGGGGGGTATATATTACGTATAGCTAGATCAACCCCAAATGCGGCCTAACATTGCTGTAAATTAAAATACAAGATGGATGAAAGAATTAGATGAAGGGACTCTCCTCATGATATAGGAGGATGTTTGTTCGTACATAGAAAGAAGTATTAAAGCAGTAAATTAATACGGGGATTATTTGAAGTAGCTAGAGCTTGCTGTAGTTTGATGAGACATGGTGAGAAGATGCTCTAGATACTCCACTCCCAAGTCCTCCAGCACCACCACCTCTGGTTTCTGCTTCTCTTTGCTCTTCTTTGCCTTTGATAACATTTTTCTTTGGATGCAGTGCCTCTTTTTGAGTGCCAAAGCTGGCGAACACCCCCATCGGCAGCCATACATGATGTGTTGCAGAGACTCCTTCACCCTCTCCACCGGAAAGTTGAGAACAGCTGTGGGGCCTCTCATGCTGAATGCAGCCTGGTCATATGCCAAAGCAGCTTCCTCTGCACTCTCGAACGTTCCCAGCCATACCCGAGTCCCATTCCTGGTCGTGTCTCTTATCTCTGCTGCAAATTTCCCCCATGGCCTCTTCCTCACTCCTATGTATGCCTTCTCCTTCACTTCTGTGCTTTCTGACTTCATTTCTGTTGGTGGCTGTGGACCCATGGTAGTGCTGTCCACCATGTCGAAGGAAAGATCATCATGGAAAGGGTGTTCATGAACTTCGTTGCCTGAGAAAGATTCCCAGAAAATGTCAGACGGGTCCTGCCACAACTCCCAATCTGGGATCTGAAAGAAAGGAGAAGAAGACATGATTTGTCATTCAATTCCTTTCCCCATTGACATATATCATTTATAAGCCTCAGCGATGTCTATCTTGAATCAGCAGCGTCCACCCCAATTTTTTATATCATTAAATATAAATTGTTCCTTTTTATATCATTAAATGTCTTGAATCAGTATCCTGTGAATTTTATAACACAATATCATGAGGGCACCCTTGCTACCTAATAGTTTAATGAATAAAAAATGTAGCCCTTCATGTTAATGTCACAAACCTAGACTGGTAATAAAGTGACTTCTGTAATTACTGAAATCATTTTTATAGCTGGTATTCTTTTAGTTTAGTCATTTTGATTAATTATATAATTGTATCATTAAATGCATCATAAATTGTGGAAATTGCCTTTTAGACAAAAGTAAATTTCATTTATTTTACTGATCCAAAGGATTACCAAAAACTATCTAAAAGTGGCTATCCAAATAAGTTAATTTGTTATCTGAAAAGTACATGACTGTTTTGTAATTTACATCGATATGCTTTTAGCATAAACGCTTCAAATCCAGTTAATCTCTTGTATCTGAAGCCCTTTCACAGTCGCCAATTTGGTATGAATATTAATTTTTTTTAAAAAATGGCTAAATTAAAAATTTTGTTCCTAAAAGTTTATTCTCTTTTTAGTTTGGTATTCTAAAGATAAAATCATTTAGTTTGCTTGTTAAAATATCACCTTCCGCTTAATTTGATCATTTAAAGGTAAGTAATTTCAATTAATCTTTTAAATTTTCTCTTAATCAAATTGATCATTACACAAGGCATTTGTAGATTTGATACAGAAATAGTATTCATTCGAGTGTTAAGGATACACGGATATATATAATTAATCAGTAGCCACTATCTTACTTTTGCTGTAGAGAATAATTATTTTGATTAGAGGAAAGGTTTGTTTGACAGACTGAATTGAGAGATTTTATTAGGGGCCCAAATTAATAGGAAAAAAAAGCTTTTAAGACTAATGTATTAATAGGAAAAAATATTTTAAAATAAATTAAACCAAAAAGTATTTATAAAAGCAATTTATGTTAAAATGTTCGAAATAATTTTTAACTTTTAATTTAAAGGAAATTATTTTCTCATATTTAACGTATAAAAATTTTAAAGCCAACATATATAACAAAAAAATTTAAATGTAGTTCTTTATATTTTTATCATCAAAATTTTTAATTAAAATATAATAAATGTATGATTTTTTAATATATATTTTAAAGTCAAAATATATATTTTTAACGATCTAACATTATATAATTAAGTATTTTTACATGTTTTATTTTTAATAAAAAAAGTTGATACAAAAATATTAAAAAATGCATATAAAGTTTTATCCAAAAATATAACCTATAAAAGTTAAGAAGAAAAAGAAGCACAAGTCCAAAAAATCTATCGTTGTCAGTACCAAAGTCATTAACAACTTTCCTTTTTTTTTTTTTTTTGGTTTTGGGGGGGGGGGGGGGGTTGTGTTGGGGGAACATTCATTAACGACTTTACAAAAACAATGATGTATGTATGTGTCGTTGAATTTTGAGTTTGCGAATAATGTTGCTTTTATGTTAGATCCAGATGGAGTATATCCCATGTGTCATGAGTGGTGCTCTGACGTTGAATTTAAAAAATATTATATTTAACTATTAAACTGTCTCCTATGACAGACTCTTCCGACCGTCATTCATATTTTATCTGCCTCTTGTCTTATTATATAAATATTTACCAAAATTTTCGTAGATTTATTAGTTTTGTTTGTAGTTTTATCCGATTTTTCTTTCCTTTTTTTTTTTAATGTCAACTACTCAACTTGCGGTATAAAGTAACCTACTGCGTGGTTTGAGATAAATTAACTTGATTAAGTCGAGGTTTTTAATTATAAATATTTTTTTTGAATATACTAATTTAAAAAATATGAATGGGGCCTGTGTCTTTTTGTAATCATCCAAGCTGGCCTGTCTTGATTAACTTGGTAAGGAATTTGACCATATTTATTTTCAAGTTATATAAATTATATATTTTAAAAAATTATATATATATATATATATACACACACACACGCACACAACATTTATAAATTAACTATTCGATTTTTTTAAAAAATAATATTATTATTACGAGACAGACTTGGCAAAAAAGCCTGAGCTTTGTTTCTGTTTTAAAGATAGATATTTTTATTGGAGTTTAAGTTTTTAAACTCATATATACTCTATATATTGAAATTTGAGACAGATAAAAAGACATTAATTAAGGTTCTATTTGGTAAAATTAATTGATTTATTAGCTAAAAGTTTAAAAATTAATTTTTAGTTGATAGTTGATAACTAAAAGTTAAAACTTATAAGTTAGTTTATTGAAATAGAAATATTTAATAAAAATAATTTTTAAAGTAACTAAAAATGTAAAATGATATATTTTATAATCTCAAAATAATACAAATAAAAATATTATTTTTTGTTTTTAATTAAATTAATTTAAAATATTATATATCTAAAATTATATATATATATATTCATATTCATCTTCGACAACAGACAGACAAAGAAGATCAACGAAGATGACAAAAAATGACGGACGACAACAACAGATAACGGCCGACACGCACGAGAGGAAGAGAACGACGGGACTATAGTGAATAAGTTTAGGAATTAGGTTATAATATGGTCAGGGGTATAATGGACATTTTGAAAAAAATAATAAAGGTAAAATCAGAACAAAAAATTAGTAGTTATAAACTACTCAAAGTAACATTTCAAAATAAGTTATAAGCTACTAAATATGCTCGTTTACTAAACACTTTTAACAACTTTATAAACTAGTCAAATAAGTTATAATTTAGCTTATATGCTGAACATAGCTTAAGCTTAATGCAGAGTGAAGTCTAAGTATAGCCGACACTCGAGAGATAGAGAATAATGAAATGATGGATCTGACAGATCCATAGTAATATAAACTGTGAAATGGGGTCCTCTACTGTTCAAGCATGAACAGCAGAGTGTTCTTTATAATCTAAACTGTTGATGAATTGTTTCGATGATCAAAATCTTTCTAAACAATATTTATTTATTTTATAGTTATAAAAAATAAAAAATATATTTTTAAATAAATTTAAAAATATAGAATTTTTGTAATTTTTTGACTCTAAAAAATATTAATATTTTAAAATTTATTAATAAATATTATTTAAAAAAATATAAATAATTGAAATAACTCATCCAACAATCTAAATCATAAAAATCACTCTACTCTTTATGCTTAAATAGCAGAGAATCTCATTCCTACTATTGCTCGGTCTTCAATTTTCTTCTATGTCCCATACATAATATTGTTTAATTTGATATCTAAGTTTTATAAATATAATAGAAAGTTGTAAGAAATTTAATTGACCGGGCCATGTCCTGTGGATGAGGAGCAGGAGATGATGGGTCTGCCATTTCTCTTAAAAAAATAAATCTATCAACAAATCAAAGTTTCCGTAACAAACCTTATTTTTTATTAGTTCAATATTATATTTAAGGATTGGAAAGGGGAAATCGCCATCAACTTTCTATCGATCCTTGGCCCAACATGTATATTACCATCTTTCTCTCTTCTTCGTCTGATATTGTGATAAGGTCTCTACACATTCTTTACTCATACTTTAATTTATTAATTTCACCCTCTGCTCCGTGTCCTCTCTTAACTATCATATCCATCTAATACTGTTTATGGAGTAAGATATAGCTGTGTGTTACCAACAATTTAAAAACATATAAGATGAATAAAAAAAAGTAATTTTAAAGAGAAATAAATAACACAAGTTTAAATGAAGAAGTACTGGATGTACTTGTCTGATAGCAATTATAAGTTTTCTAATAATCTTGTCCTTAAGAAGGAATATTTGAAAATTTGTGTTTTTTAAAATTTTAAATTTTACTCTATATTTGTTTTGGTAGAGAATTTGGTCCATATATTTGTCTGTATTAATATAGATGAGATTGAGCAATTTTAATATTTTTGGCTGTATAACAGAATTATTATTTGTTTTTTCCATGACAAGGGAATCAAACCTTGGCTTTTATCTCTCAATACCCCAATCTCATGTCCCTTAAGTTACAAGCTTGGTGGTTATAAAAGAATTATTTTGACTTCAAAAAAAAATGCAATTGTGGAATATGTGGAGACTTAGAATGAGAGGCTGTGTTTGGATTGGATGCACGAATTTGATTTTGAATTAATTTAATTTTAGTTAAAAATAAGTCAGAATTTGAGGGAAAAAATAATCTTAAAAGTAAGATGAACGTTATTTAAGATCACATTTTAAAATTTGATTGGATCACACCGTTAATATTTCTAGCACGATTAAATATTTATTGAACAAATCAACACTACATATATTAAATTTGGCACAGTATTTTTCATTTTAATATATAATGACTGAATGAAATACTTAAAAGCTAGCCTGGACCCCATAGAAGTTTTTTTTTTGGGTTGTTGTATGACAAAATGAATGAATGAATAGTATTAACTTTGTGCTTAAATTAATGTCACCCCCAAAGAAAAAATGTTACTGAAGATGGATTTTCCTTTTTTGGGTCAAAAGTGGAACTTTAAATTCAGATGGAATTTTCAAGATTTACTATAAATATATCATACTTAGCATGATCTTGAGAAGGGGGTTATTGATGGATTGGAGACCTCTCATTACTCACTGTTCTTTGATGGCTGTAAGTCTCATTTAAAGACTGTGAGAAGTTAAAGAAAAATCCCTTTGGAGGTCTCTAAGAACAAGCCCTCAATGTGTTATTAATTTGTGTGGTTGACTTAGAACCGTCCATGCCAATCAGTCCCTATTCGTAATTAGGTAGCCACTATTTTACATATAAATAGTAAATAAATAAATAATTATCGCTGAAAATGAATGATAAAGCATAATAAAGGGAATTATGCAAAAGAGGTAGAGAGCGTGTAATGATTAATTAAACATATTTATATGTTAAGTGAAGAGACACTTGCAAATAAATTACCTGTCCTTTCTTAAAGAATTAAGCATCACCATGCTAATTCTTCAATGGCGTTCTTCCAGATATATATATTAGTCCCTTCTCTCCGCTCTTTCTGCATTTTGAATACGTTCTTTTGTTTTTATGTGTTTATAGGACTCACAAACCCGAATCGATCTAATCATTCCGTATTTCTCAATATATAGGGTCCCCATTATTAATTCATTTGAATAATTTTGTTCAACTGGGATGTATATATAAAGACAAATATATATACACATGACTACCTGGAAATCTCACTATTAGAGAAACAGTTAATGTTATGTTGCTTATAAAACTACATAATTGATATCTTAAACAACTGATCACCCCAAATATTTTAAGAATTAAACCACTAAATTTACTCAAAATAATAATAATAAGATTTGGATTGTTGAAGTAATTAATTCTAGGCTTTTATATAGGCATGAACTACGAATAGATATTTCGGTACGGACAAGTATAAATGGTTAAATAATAAAAAGGTGGATCCCCGGAAGAGGGACGTAATTAATTAATTGAGTTTAACTGTATTTGTGATGCTAACCATGTGGCATAATAAATGTTAAAAGGTTAATGGAAAAACAATACCCCCCATAGGCTGCGATTTAGCATATGTATATATATGTATGTATGTATGTATATATATATATATATATGTATGTATGCAGATAAGTGAAAAGTAATGTATCTCATTTCATGTCTCGTGCATGCACCTCTCTCAAACTCACTTCGATATGCACTTCGTTGATTTTAAAATGACCCAAAAGTGAGAAGTCAAATCAAAGCACATTCAAATTAAGGCAAATGAAAAAGGGAGACAGCTTGGACACATGCCCGTTGCAGAAGAAAAGAATATGTTTTATCCCTATATAAGGCATTAAATAATAATAATAATTACTAATAATAATAATAATAATAATCAAGAAACATATATATAGTAAACTGGTGCATAGGTTTCTCCGCCCGGACTGGGACCTCAATCCTCATAAAAAAAATCTCACAGAAACATAGTCGACTGAAAAAGGAAAGAAACACAAAAGCTGTGTGCGGTTGGACAAAAACATTAACTTATAATTTATTTAATTAATTTATAAATTTGTTAAAAATATTTGATAAATAAAAATTATTTTAATGGCTTATAATTTATTTTAAAATACTATTTTTAGTAGCTTATAACTTCTAATTTTTTTTTCTATTTTATCATTAGAGTGTGTTTGGAAAAAATAACTGATAAGTTAGTTGAAAGCTTATAAGCTAGCTGAAAGTTTATAAATTAATTTGTAGCTGAAAGCTAAAAACTTATAAGCAAGTCTATTGAATTAGAAGTATTTGATAAAAGTAAATGTTGAATTAGTTGAAAAATGTAAAATGACATAAAAATACATAAAAGTGTTTGTATTATTTTATAATCCTAAAATAATATAAAATAAACATATTAAATACATCACACTTTTTACCTTTAATATATATATATATGTTTAAAATAAATTTAATTAAAGATAAAAATTTAAATAAAAGTAAAAATTATTCACAATAAAAGTATTTTGGAGATTTAGGTTATGAATAAAATAAAATGATATAATAGGTATTTAGATTAAATAATAAGGGTAAAACAGGAAGAAAAGTATAGAAACTATAATGTAATATCTCAAGAATTTATATGAATATTTAAAGCCTATTTTGAAGTTTAGTGAAAAATTTAATTACGTGAAAAATTTTCTTTTTGAATTAGTGAAGAAAATGTGGGAATAGAAATTTTTATTTTTTAATTTAGGAAATTTTTACAAATTCTCAAGGACTAAAGTGAAAAGAAAAGAAAGTATAGAGGACTTTTGAGAAATGACCAAGTAGGAACCCGAGAAGAAAAATAGAGCTTATGGGAATGAATTATGAGTCCGGTACCGAAAAGATAATGGATTCGAGGATAAAGTGGAGTTTGAGACATCGAGAGGGATTAAAGTGAACAAATCTTATAAGCTAAGGTGGCTATGAGCGATTTTATCGAAAAAGAAATTGGTGGGGCCCACGCGTATACACTTCTCCTTATTCTTTTCTTTTTCTCATTCTCCCTCCCGTAGCTTCACTTTCTCTCTCTCTCGATTATGCTTGCAAAGGAATTTTTTCATCAATCATTCATGCAATTTTTGCTTTGGGAAGGAAGCTATGAAAGTTAGGATGATTGGTAAGTTGATGTTCTTCTTCTTCTTCCTCTTATTACAAGATCAAATCCTTGGTTATTATTTTTGCAAAATTTTTGTAGAATATTTTAATGGATGAATTTAAGTGTGGATGTTAATCTAAAACATTCCTAGGTGGTTTATGATGTTATTAGAACAAGAAATTTGGAGAAAACTAGGAGAAATTCGTAGAATTTGGATATTTGAAAAAGTTAGTGTTCTTGATGAAAATTTGAGATTTGAGCTTGGATTGTTGGTAGAAATTGGGGGTTTTGGTGTTAAAACACTCCTTAGACATTAAGGATGAAAACCCATGGAAGAAATCAAAAGAAATGTTGTTTTAGATATGATTTTTGGATTTTTGGATGAAGAACACGAAGAACATCGAAAATTTTTCCCAGAATTACTGTTCACCGAGAAAATTTTTCCAGATGTTCTCGTTACTGTAGCGTTGACTCGGTCAACGTTACTGTAGCGTTGACTCGGTCAACGTTACTGTAGCTGCGTTGACCGTTGACCGTTACTGTAGCATCAGTTTTTTTTTTTTATATCGTTGAAAAGCTCTTTGAGTCTAGTTTCCAATGGTATAAGTTTCATCTGGATATTCATTACCAGTTAGGAGTTATGATTTGAGAAGTGGATGAAGGTCGAGAGTAGTGGTAGGAAATTTCTCTATTTCGTAACCCTGATGGTTTTTATCTGGTTACAATAGGAATGGTCAAGTGCAAGGTGGGAGTGCTGAGAGCATGAAATTCAGGTGAGTGGGTTAATACTTGCTATGATTAAATATCTTTGTTATTGACTTTTTGCATCATAGTGAAAATATGTTGAATATCCAAATTTGAAGAGAATGATGTGGGATGATGAGACATAAACAATTGTGGAACGTGCCAGGTGATGTATATAATTATATTTTCTTATTTTCTCATGAATTGAGGTTATATGATGGATTGTGAATGGCATGTGAACTGAGTTGAAATGTATCATACTCTGATTGTTGAGTTCAATCATATGCGGATAGTTAAGTATGTTATTGTTGAATAATTGTTCTATATTATGGGTTATGTTATATACATGCTATGTTGCTGGAACCACATTGATTATGTTGTGGCTTGAATTGTAAATGACTGAGTTGTGTATGTGGCTCAAGATTATGATTGAAGATATTTTTATATGTGATTGTGATTGTGTTTGACTGGAAAGGAAAGGCATGGTGGTGCACCCCATGGAGAAATCTATGTGAAGCTATAAGGGTGGAGAATATAAATGGAGCGATAAGGGTGGATGCGGCGGGGGCCGCGGGCAACGATCCAGAGGTATTCTGGACGACCCGGTTGGTACGGGAATTGTGTGTGAAATTGATTTCATCGATTGCTGTTGTGAATTTTGAATTTTGTTGAAATGCATTTGATTCACTTGGATATTGTTGTGAAGTATTATGAATAATATTATATCATATGATGATCGATCTACGTATGATTACTGCATGTTATCATTATGATGCATGATTTTTATTTTGTCATAGTATTGTGTTATCTACTCACTGGGCACGTGGTTTGCTCATACCCCTCTTATTGATATTTTTTTTCAGAGTTGACAGCTGAAGGTAAATATCGGAACAAGGAATTATGGATCCTTAGTCCATAATTACCTTTTCATTTGTTCAGGATAAAGGTATAATAGTTAAGTTTTATTCTAAGTTGTATAAATCTAGAAATCTCTGTAATCGGGTAGGTTCATTCAGTGATGTAATGTGAGTAATTGTAGTATGTATAGAGAACTCGTTTTGGTTGCATGAAAAAGAATTGTATGATTTTTAAGAGAAAGATAGGCTTACGGAGGTGAAATGAAATTCACTTTCCGTGCCGGTCACGTGCTCAAATTTTGGGACGTGACATATAAGCTACAAAAAGTAATATTTCAAAATAAGCTATAAACTATTGAAATAAATTGGTTTATTAAACATTTTTAACAAGCTTATAAGTTAGTCAAATAAGGTATAAGCTCAATTTTTTGCCTTGCCAAAACATCCTTCGTATATTTTAATAAAATTTCAATTATATCCTTGTCATATATACCTCTATCCCCAAATTGCATTTAGACTTGCGTGGCTTCTCTAGCAGCTTCTCTAGCCTTGTCCTTAGTCGTCGATCAATGTCTGTTGTTGTCTGTCGCTATTTGCCATCATTCATCGTCATCCATCGCCATCTGTTGCTATTTGTCCGTCATCGTCTCATCGTTGTGATTGCTTTCAGACTTACGTGAGACCTTCTGCTTCTCCGTTGACTTTTCCATCCTTGTCCATGGTCGGCCGATGTAGCATGTCGTTGTCCGTCACCGTCCATCGATGTTCGTAGTTGTTTGCTATCATTTGTTGTCATTCGTCCATCATCCTCCCCTCAACGTATATATTTTTAATTAATTTTACATATATAATAATTTAAATTTATTAAATTAAAAATTAAAAATAATATGTTTATTTATATTATTTTAAAATTATAAAATATATGTCATTTTATATTTTTCAACTACTAGTTACTTTTATCAAATACTTCTAATTTAATAAATTAATTTATAAATTTTTAACTTTTAATTAAAAATTAATTTATAAAATTTCAACTAACTTATCAACTAATTTTACTAGTCTAGTTAAAAAAACAAAGAGATATTAGTCATAAATATTGTACAGCGAAGACGTGCGTATTCATTGATTAATATCTTGTTTCTCCCAATGATATATCTCTCTCTCTCTCTACATATACATCATATATGTAACATGTAATCCAAAATTAGGAAGCCATGAGCGTGCAAGTAACGCAAACAACATGTGGAAGGTCGGGAGCTAGCAGCCGACGAAGATATAAAATATGTTGCAAGTCTTCAATGTTACATCATTTCAAAATTGTTATGTATTATTATAATAAAAAACTGATGAAGTTGACTATACAAAACTCGAACTGGAGACATAAACAACGGGAATAACTAAAGATGCACAACACACACACATACACACACACACACACACACACACATATATATATATATATGCAAATGGAGTCGCACATATCCCTCCAAAACAGAATGTGTCAAAATATAGGGTCTGTTTGATTTGTAAAAATATTTTCTATTTTTATTTTTAATCTTCATTTCCTGAGATGCATTTCCTGAACCACTGAAAACATCTTTTTTGTGTTTTCAAATTTAGACTTATTTTAAGAAATGTTTTCAAGAAAACGTTTTCAGTTAACTCAACCAAACGCATTTTCAAGTTCATTTTCTATTTTTAATGAAAATGAAAACAGGAAATGCCCAAACCAAACAGGCCTTTAGGTTGCCAAACTTAAAGGTTTATCTAAATTTGATGATGGGAGGTATATTCAAAATGTAAATTCATAAAAATTTATATATGTTCTAACATTGTAATCCATAAAGTTATAAATAATTAAAAATATTTAACTTAACACAAGATCAACTATAAAAAATTTCAATTCAAAGTTATAAAAATATCAATAACATAAATAAAAGTATTAATTGAAATCATAAAATATTCATACAATACAAGTCATAAAAGTAAAATGTCAAATAATGTTCTAACATATTACATTACCAAATCATATGTGGCAAACTAAAATACAATTTTCCTAGTTCTCCAAATATCTCCAAATCGTGAGTAAATATCTCTATCCATATATGATTGACTAGCTAGCACGTTAAAACGAAGAAGTATATACGAATAAAGCATAGCTGTAGAATAAGAAAGGCAAGATAGGAGACCTGATTGACTAGCACAATGCAGTGAAGCAAATGGCTGAACGAAAACAAGTAGCGAAATGATGGAATTGAAATTATGAAACTTCTGCAGTGGTCTTCCCTGAAGCAATACCTCCCAAACAAAGAAGAAGCACGAGTCGACGATGAAATGAAACAGAGGACGCTACAAATCGCGATGGTGAATCCCAACACATACGACTAGGCTAAGGTTTCTCTTCCTCGTCTGGTTCTGGACTTTTGACCAAGTTGAATAGGGGTGATCTAGTTTTTTTTTTGTTGGGTACTAGAAAAACAAAAAAAAATTTGAACTGATGTTGATCTAACTCAACAAATTCGATATAAATTCGACGAGTTTGAATGAATTTGTATTGAGTTTCGATTCTAAAATCAAATTTACTCGATTTAAAGATTTAAACTCATAAATTTAAACGAATTTAAGAGTTAACTTAAAAGTTTAACAATCAAAGTCAAAATCAAAACAAAATTCATGTTGTTACTGTACCCTCATAAAAATTCGTGTTGCAATGAAGCCTTATGAAGTGGAAGATGTCATATATACATATATTAGCCAAAAAGAAAAGTGTTAATGTATACATGTTTCATATTAATAACTAATATTGTGGTCGTCATTTAAAAAAAAATGAGGAACTCTCTTCACGGGATGTAATATATAAAAAGATGAATTGTGGAAGTAAATGCGAAATCCAACCAAAACCAACGATTAGGTTTGGTTTATGATTTCATTTGGGTTGGCCTGGTTTTATATCTTCCCTAAAATCCAAATCCTAGGTCCAAATTCAAACAAAAAAAAAGTTTGTTGTTGACACGCAAGAATCGTAATCCAATATTCCAGAGCAAAAATGAAGAGCTTTCTCTTCCTATTTTTTGTGTGCAATGTAATGTACCTTGCAAATAAATAAATAATATACAAATAAAAAAAGAGAGTGCTAACAAAACCATTACAAATTTAAAAGCTGTATACAATGGAAGAGTATATATTTATTAAAAGCTAGTAGCTTAAGAACCGAGGCCTCATTCTGCGTGCATAAATTTTATATGTGAAGTAGCCCCTCATCTATATATGGTAAACTAGAATCAAGCATGCCACACGCATTTCAATTTAAAATATATTTTACTGTGTAAAGAACGCAGACAAATTGTTCTTTTTCTGTTTTGTTCCCTAAATGAGAACGAAATAATAATTTAATTCACATTTTGATTTTTTTGAACAACTCTACTTTTCTCCGGATGTAGATCACCTCCAATGTGCGAAGGGCGCTGGAGGGTTTAGGTGCTGAAAAGTCTAATTCCAATATATGTATTTTTTAAAAATTAACCTTTTTTATTTTACAATTATTCTAATTAATTTTAGTTTTAATTTTATTCATAATATTTATTTTGTGTCAATTTTAGTAATTTGTTTTAAAAAAATTTCACAAAATTTTTATACAATTATGTATTCTATGTTTATTATTATATTTATAATCATCATTTGATCAATAATAATTATAAAAAAATTATAAATTTTTTAAAAAATAAAAATGAGAACCGTTGAATCAAATGATCTAATGGCTCTTACTAGAGTTGGACCCTCTACCGCCTTTTTCACATTCATTTTCTTCCTCCCCTGTAAATTATAAGCTAAACGTCACTTTATTAATTTTTGCATTAAACTTTAATCATTTAAATAATATATATAAGTTATTATCTAAATCTTACTTTACATTATCTACCACTATAGTTATTTCTAACTATAAAAAGAATGATATGATACACAATTACATAAAGAAATTTAGTAAGTACAGACTTTTAGCTCGGTAACCACTAAGGCACCAACCAGCAAGCCTAAATGGAATCGTTAACCTTGAACTATACTTGCATTATAGATTTTAAAAAATAATTTTTTTAAACAACAATCTTTTTAAGTGATTCAGATATATTGAAACAACGAACGTGCAACAAGTTCATTAGTTTCATAAAATAATTTATTTTTCATATGGCAAATGCACGTACACACCGTAGTCGAACCTCAAACTCCTATATATAAATATCAAAAGAAAAAGCTAGAAGAAGCCGAAAGCAAGTTGCCTTTGATAACAGGATTCAGTATTAGGCATATATAGTTTTATTGCAATAAATTACTCTAATTAATTTAAATTAGCAAGAGAAAGGCTAATTGTAAGTGATAAAAGAGGTAAACTCAGAGTCGCCATATACAATCTGTGTATTTTTCTTCTTTTAGATAAACCATACCTAGAACCCATCTTGCCCTTAATTGGTTGTCAATGCGGGGAAAAAAAAAGAATTACGACCAGATGTATTTTTTCGAAAGATAAAAGTAGAAAGAAAATTTAAAAAAAAAAAACTTATATATATTTCATGGATGGCGGACCCAAGCAGACCTTAATTAATTAGTACTACGTTTGGTTTAAGAAAAGAATTAATTGGTTGTGTGTGCGTGTGCGTGTGCGTGTGCGTGTGCGTGTGCGTGTGCCTGTGCCTGTGCCTGTGTATATATATATATATAAAATATATAATATAAGAAGCAGTCAGGGGTGGGGAAGCATAGCCCCCGCAGTCGTTCATGCACCTGAGTTGTTTTTGGTGGGTTGTCCACTCTAATTTCTGAAACCATATATCCAGTTATTCAAATTCAAATTCCCATCACATAGCTTGGGTTCAGGAGTATTCTTCATATGCTGAATCAAGCGGTGAAGCAATCATATATATATTGAGTTTGAAGAGGAGCAATAGAGGGGGGATTTGAGAATGAAGAGAAAAGGAGATAGTGATGAGGGAAGGTACAGAGGGATTCGAAAGAGGCCGTGGGGTAAATTCGCAGCAGAGATTCGTGATCCTACTCAGAACGGGAGGCGTGTTTGGCTGGGCACATTTGACACACCAGAGGAAGCTGCAAGGGCGTATGATGCTGCTGCCTTTAGTTTCAGGGGACACAAAGCCATTCTCAACTTCCCCAATGACTCTCAACAATTTCTTCATCCTCATCATAATCTGATCTCTTTCTCATCATCCATTCCTTCTTCTTCTTCTTCTTCTTCTTCTTCTTTTTCTTCTTCTTATGCTGCTTCATCTTCATATAATTCCCTTGCTGCACCTGCACCTACCAGAGAGGCCTTTGTGAAAGAGGGTTTCTCAGGGCTACAGCAGGGACAGGGTTCTCCTTTGGAGCTGGAATACTTGGACAACAAGTTGTTGGAGGATCTTCTTGATCAGCCTCCACTTCATCCCAAACAGTAATATAATAAGACTGTTTCTACGGGACCAAAAAAAAAAAAAACAACGTTTGCATTCAAGTTAAAGTGGTGAATGTGTATTCAAGGAAATAATTGGCTGCCAAAGAAAATTCTTTTAAATTATTTCAATTAACTTGAATTAAAAAAACTATTCTAGCCTATTTTGAGTCTTTTTTGAATTTGGGTTTACAAGGTTTAATTTTAGTCTTTTATTCACACAGCTTCGTTAGTCTTTCTTTCTTTCCTTTTTTTTTTTTTGGCGGGGGCTGGATTAAGGAATTCATTTAGGGTTTTACATATAGGAACATTAATTGTTTGGGACAAGGTCTGAGATAGCATATTACATTTACATTATAGGCTAAATCTATAGACTAGCTCGCATGAAGTTCTTTAAACAATATAATGTTTGGTGCGCCTTAACATTTTTATTCAAAATATATTTGTATTGAAATTGGAATAATATACACAAGTTGTGGCTGTGTGCAGGGAGAAGCTATAGATGTATGCATGCTCATCTTGTTTTCTTGGCCTATTTTATGAAGCTTGGCGTGAGAGATGAATTCTGGCGCCCTTGACAGATCTCAATTGGACTGAATCAGTTATCCAGACTTGGCGCCAATGATACATAAGATTGAAACCCAACTTCTGGTTTGTTGTAATTTGTTCCTATCAATTTTAAACTTCTATACAAACAAAGGACATTTATGGTCTATCAAAAACATTAATTGCTTGAAGTACAAAATTTGAAGAGTGCAAACCATGGCCGTGTATGTGTATATATATATATATATATATCCAACTCAATTTTTCAACATGCCTTTAATTTGTCTAAGATCAGAAAATTAATCAGAAAGAAAGACTAGTTATTTGTGAACAATGGATCCAACGGTCACAGCTCTTCAGCAAACAACAGTTTACCCAGACTAATTTGTCTCTCATGCATGTTAATTATACGTTTTCAATGTATCAACTTGTATTATTAATTTCTCGTTATATTTTAATTAATATAGACAGAGAACAAATGTTTGGGAATTGTGAATTAATGGTAGAGAAGTAAATAATGGGCAAATGGTAAATTAAGTTGTTACAAAATATACATAGAAGTAATTTGTCGGTGAGGACAGGAGAATGAATTGAATCGGTTATTTTGAACTGGTTAAAGAGATAGACAAAAGAAGAAATTGAATGTGAAATTATGGAATGAAGGGAATGAGGTGGAATAAGAAGCTAAGCAGGAGTAGTGGAGGTGAGAAGTTGGTCAAGATATTCAGCACCCAAGTCCTCCAACACCAACACGTCTTGATGCCCACCCTTCAAGTTCAAATCATCCCCTTTCCTCTTTTCTATAGTGATAGCCTGGGCTTTGGAGTTTGAGGTTCTCACTCTCATGGTGTGCCTCCTCTTGAGCTCCAACAAAGGGGAGGAGCCAGGTTGGTGCCACGCTGGCGCACATCCAAGGTCTCTGAGAGACTCCCTCACCACTTGCTCTGGGAAGTTGAGCTTCGCGAGGGAGCCACGTGTCAAGAAAGCAGCTTGATCATAAGCCAAAGCCGCACCCTCTGCTGTGTCGAAGGTTCCAATCCACACTCGAACCCCATTTCTGGTGGAATCCCTTATCTCCGCAGCGAACTTCCCCCACGGCCGCCTCCTCACTCCTCTGTACTCCCTCTTGAAAGTAGGTCCTCCATAAGTGGGGCCCTAGGGGCCAAATTACAATTTAACTAAAGTTGTAACCAAATTTTGTAATTTACTCCAAAGTCATAAAAAACAAAATTTGTGGGGCCCACAAGAGAAAATTTGTCAAAGTTAGGCACCGTCTGAAGGAAAAAAAGAGAGGAGGCTGCGCAGAAGAAAACTTGGAAGGAAGTTAGGTGCAGGGAACGTGCAGGCAAATTTAGAGAGGGTTGGTGGGGAATGACTCTATAAATAGAGTCATTCACCTCATTCAAAATCCATCCTTCAATTAATCCTTCATCAACCCAAAGAGAAGCCTCACTTTTGAGAGAAAAGAGTGAGAAGAAAAATAGAGAGAGTGCCTCAGAAAGTTTCTGAGAGAAAAAATAGTGAGTCCAATTTGTGAGGGTTATTGTCCACAAATTGAAGAAATACTGTTGTAGTATTTTTTGTGAGTGAGAGGTCCACCTAAGGGTGAAGATTGTATTCCCATTATTACCATAGTGGAAGATTTAAGCGGCCTACGGGTCCCGTGGTTTTTACCTAATTTGGGTTTTCCACGCTAAAATTCTTTGGTGTTATTTTGTCTATTGTATTTTGGGAATTATCCTGGGTCTGTGGAATTATTTTGATTCTGCGCACACCGCCGTTTTTCCCAACAAGTGGTATCAGAGCTTCTGGTTGGAGTACTATTGAAGATTACCGTACGAGTATTATTCACAAATACTGTACGAAGACGTACGAGTACTATTCACATATACAGGTACTGTTCATACATACTAGTATTTTATACGTATTAGTACTATTTATACATACAAGTACTGTTCATACGTACGGAAGTACTGTTCATACGTACGGAAGTACTGTTCATACGTACGGAAGTACTGTTCACTGCCAGAAAAGTTTTGGGATCAGTTAAAACTTTGTCTACTGATCTCAATGGAGACAAGAAACATCAAAATGATCAGCCTAAATGGCACAAATTATCACATGTGGAGAAGCAAGATGAAGGATCTCCTATTTGTGATGAAAATGCATCTACCAGTGTTTACATCAGATAAACCTGAAGGCAAGACGGATGAGGAATGGGGGTTTGAGCATGAGCAGGTGTGCGGTTTCATCCGACAATATGTCGAAGACAACGTGTACAACCACATCTGCAATGAGACTCATGCCCGGATGCTATGGAATAAGCTTGAACAACTTTATGCGTCAAAAACTGGTAACAATAAATTATTTTATTTAACCAAATTGATGCAGTTGAAATACAACGAAGGGACTTCCATAGCAGATCATCTAAATGAGATGCAAGGGGTCGTGGATCAACTGTCCAGAATTGGTATAAATCTGGACGATGAAATATTTGCTCTGCTGGTATTGGGCACTCTACCAGAGTCGTGGGAGACTCTGAAAATTTTCATCACCAACACTGCACCTGATGGTGTAGTTAATATGGAGTCAGTTAAAAGTAGTATTTTAAATGAAGAAATGAGAAGAAGATCACAAAGCTCATCTTCTTCATCACAACCAGATGTTCTGGTTTCAGAATTCAGGGGGAGGAACCAGTCTAGGGATCAAAAACCTAGAGGAAGAAGCAGAGGCAAATCCAACAGATATGCCAATGTTGAATGCCATTACTGTAAAAAGAAAGGTCACATCAAAATACACTGCCGCAAGTTCAAAAAGGATCAAGAAAAGAACAAAGGCAGAGGACAGAAGAAAAACAACAGTAGTGATGATGAGCAAGCAGATGTTGCTGAGGAGTTCAACATTGTCTATGATGATGATGTAGTCAATCTTACAACCCATGAGACAAGCTGGGTGATTGACAGTGGTGCCACCATTCATGCTACATCTCGGAAGGAATTTTTCTCATCTTACACACCAGGCAATTTTGGTGCTGTAAGAATGGGAAACAATAATCTTTCAATAATTGCAGGTAAGGGAGATGTTTGTTTAAAGACGGAGAATGGTACGCGATTAGTCCTGAAGGATGTGAAGCATATTCCAGATATGCGCCTGAATCTGATTTCAACAAGCAAGCTAGATGATGAAGGTTTCTGCAATACCTTCTTTAATGGCCAATGGAAGCTCACCAAAGGATCGTTGGTGGTGGCCAGAGGGAACAAAGACTCTAAACTGTACATTATGCAAGCAAAGCTCTCCAAGGATGTTGTAAACACAACGGAGAATGATAGTACAGTTGAGCTATGGCACAAACGTCTCGGTCACATGAGCGAGAAGAGCATGATCCATTTAACTAGGAAGAATGCTCTACCTGGTTTGGATCAAGTTCACTTGAAGAAGTGTGATGATTGTCTGGCAGGAAAGCAGAATAGAGCTACGTTCAAAAGCCACCCTCCTTCTAGAATGGCGAATGTATTAGATTTGGTACATTCAGATTTATGTGGACCAATGTTAAAGTCACTTGGTGGTGCTCAGTACTTTGTGACTTTTATTGATGACCATTCAAGGAAGATATGGACATACACTTTAAAGACAAAGGATCAAGTGCTGAGTGTCTTTAAAGAGTTTCATGCCTCAATTGAAAGAGAAACTGGCAAGAAGCTAAAATGCATCCGGACAGACAACGGTGGAGAATACATTGGGCCTTTTGATGCCTACTGTAAAGAGCATGGTATTCGACATCAAACAACGCCTCCAAAAACACCACAGCTGAATGGCCTGGCTGAGAGGATGAACAGAACTTTGATGGAGAGAGTCAGATGTTTACTCTCTCATGCAAAGTTACCAAAGAAATTTTGGGGTGAGGCTTTACTAGCAGCAGTACATGTGCTGAATCGCTCACCTTGTGTCCCTTTAAAGCTAGATGTTCCAGAAAAGGTATGGTCGGGAAAAGATATTTCCTACAATCATCTGCGAGTGTTTGGATGCAAAGCCTTTGTACATATTCCAAAGGATGAAAGGTCCAAACTTGAGAATAAGACACGACAATGTGTGTTCATTGGATTTGGTCAAGATCAGTTTGGCTACAGATTTTATGATCCAGTGGAGAAGAAACTAGTCAGGAGTCGTGATGCTGTATTCATTGAAGATCAGACCATTGAAGATATTTCTAAAGCCAATGGTGATTCAACTGGTTCGGAAATTATTCCTCCAACACTGGTGCCAAGACAAGTTGGAGATGAAATACAGAATGATCAGCCTGAGATAGGTGATCCAGATGCTCCAGTTGAGATTCCATCAGAAGATTCCGATGATGATGATGGTGTTCATGATCAACCACCAGTTCCAATGGGTTCTCCAGAATTGAAAAGATCTACTAGAGTTCGACAACCCTCTACTAGATACCCTGCAAATCAGTATGTGTTATTAACTGACGGGGGAGAACCAGAAAGCTTCGAAGAAGCAATGGATGATGAACACAAGAAGAAATGGATTGAGGCCATGCAAGATGAGATGAAATCATTGCATGAGAATAAAACTTTTGAACTGGTGAAGCTGCCAAAAGGCAAGAGGGCTTTGAAGAACAAATGGGTGTTCAGAATCAAGCATGACGAGAACAGTTCCCATCCAAGATTCAAAGCCAGATTGGTCGTCAAGGGATTCAGCCAAAGAAAAGGGATCGACTTTGATGAGATATTTTCACCAGTGGTGAAAATAACATCCATTCGAACAGTGCTAGGGTTAGCATCAAGTCTTGACCTTGAGGTTGAGCAAATGGATGTCAAAACTGCATTCCTTCATGGTGATTTGGAGGAAGAAATATACATGGAGCAGCCAGAGGGTTTCAAGCAAAAAAAAAAGAGGACTACGTTTGCAAGCTGAAGAAAAGCCTGTATGGCTTGAAGCAAGCACCAAGACAGTGGTATAAGAAGTTTGAGTCTGTTATGGGGAAGCATGGTTACAAGAAGACTACTTCAGATCACTGTGTGTTCGTGCAGAAATTCTCTGATGATGATTTCATTATTTTATTGCTCTATGTGGATGACATGTTGATTGTTGGCCAAAATATTTCTAGAATTGATGACTTGAAGAAGCAGTTGAGCAAGTCTTTTGCTATGAAAGACTTAGGGCCAGCAAAACACATTCTTGGCATGAAGATAACTAGAGACAGAAGCGACAAGAAATTATGGTTGTCACAAGAGAAGTATATTGAGAAAGTACTTCAAAGGTTCAACATGGACAAAGCTAAAGCGGTTAGTTGTCCTCTTGCTAATCACTTTAAGCTAAGTTCTAAGCAGTGCCCTTCCACAGATGAAGAAAAGGAAGAGATGGACAAGGTTCCATATGCTTCAGCAGTTGGAAGCTTAATGTATGCCATGGTGTGTACTCGGCCGGATATTGCTCATGCAGTTGGAGTAGTGAGTAGATTCCTTTCAAAACCTGGAAAGGAACATTGGGCTGCAGTAAAGTGGATATTCAGGTATCTACGGGGTACTTCCAAAATATGCTTATGTTTTGGAGATACTAAACCTGTGTTAGTTGGATACACAGATGCAGATATGGCCGGCGACATAGATTCGAGAAAATCTACTTCGGGCTACCTGATCACTTTTGCAGGGGGAGCTGTGGCATGGCAGTCAAAATTACAGAAGTGTGTTGCACTGTCTACCACTGAAGCAGAATTCATCGCAGCGACTGAAGCTAGTAAGGAGTTGCTATGGATGAAAAGGTTCTTAAATGAACTTACTTTCCACCAAGAAAAGTATGAGCTATTTTGTGACAATCAAAGTGCAATTCACCTTGGAAAGAATGCCTCCTTTCACTCAAGATCGAAGCACATTGATATGAGATATCACTGGATAAGAGGTGCATTGGAGAAGAAGCTACTACAGCTTGAAAAGATTCATACAGATGAAAATGGATCTGATATGTTGACTAAGATTCTTCCAAGAAGCAAGTTTGAATACTGTCAATCAGCTGCAGGATTGGTGGAACCCCCCACTTAGGTCGGGAGGGGGAGAATTGAAAGTAGGTCCCTCCATAAGTGGGGCCCTAGGGGCCAAATTACAATTTAACTAAAGTTGTAACCAAATTTTGTAATTTACTCCAAAGTCATAAAAAACAAAATTTGTGGGGCCCACAAGAGAAAATTTGTCAAAGTTAGGCACCGTCTGAAGGAAAAAAAGAGAGGAGGCTGCGCAGAAGAAAACTTGGAAGGAAGTTAGGTGCAGGGAACGTGCAGGCAAATTTAGAGAGGGTTGGTGGGGAATGACTCTATAAATAGAGTCATTCACCTCATTCAAAATCCATCCTTCAATTAATCCTTCATCAACCCAAAGAGAAGCCTCACTTTTGAGAGAAAAGAGTGAGAAGAAAAATAGAGAGAGTGCCTCAGAAAGTTTCTGAGAGAAAAAATAGTGAGTCCAATTTGTGAGGGTTATTGTCCACAAATTGAAGAAATACTGTTGTAGTATTTTTTGTGAGTGAGAGGTCCACCTAAGGGTGAAGATTGTATTCCCATTATTACCATAGTAGAAGATTTAAGCGGCCTACGGGTCCCGTGGTTTTTACCTAATTTGGGTTTTCCACGCTAAAATTCTTTGGTGTTATTTTGTCTATTGTATTTTGGGAATTATCCTGGGTCTGTAAAATTATTTTGATTCTGCGCACACCGCCGTTTTTCCCAACACCTCTTCCCTCTTTTTCCCGCCGCCGCTTCTCCTTCACAAGAACACTTGACTCCCTCCTCTCTCATTTCTGAACTGAAGCTCAACACACCGTCGTTATCTTCTGTATGGTTCAGGAAAAATAACTCTTCCCACGACAGAGCACAAAAGTAATCCATTCCCTGGGCACACAAATCTCTTTCGGCTTCTGTTCGAATTTCCTGTACTGTGGAATTAAACTGCTTGGTTCTGATTTCTGAACCAAAATTGAAGGGTCTGGCGACCTTAAATAGCTAGGATTGTTGGAGAAGAGAGAAGGCACCGCACGACCACGAACATAATGGTGTATATTAAAGTGTTCAGATTAAGGATGGATAAATAAATTAATATAAAGTTTCAAGTTAAGATGAACGGACGAGGAGGATGTGTTTTGGAGTTGAAACTTGGGTCAAAAAATGCATGCAAATTAATTAGAAATTAAGGTCAGGTCAATCGCGCTTTGACCACTTCGTTAATTCCCACCAACACAACTTTTTGTCATGCATGACCTTTGCGCAATTTGGCATTATTGGCCTGCGACCAGGAAATTGTTCCGCAGCTACTGCTGTTGAAAAAAAAATGATGCTGTCTGCTTTATATAACATTTAAAAAAAAAAAAAAAGATAGAGGGTGCAAAGTGCAAACGAATCCAATGCAAAATCTAAAGTTATATGGACGAGGATTTAAAATTAAAAATGACGTGCCACTTACCGAGAATCTAGGCTTCATTCTGTGTACATAAATTTTATATTCGAATCCACTAGCTATAATAAATGGATCAAACAAGCAGGTCGTACGCTTTTCAAATATATTTTAAGGACGCAGACACAATATTAATTAATTCTTAATTTCATTCAGAAATCGCAAGGGACCTGGGTACGTACATTTTGATTTGATGATTTCTTCTGTGAATCTCTCCCTCCCTCTCTCTCTCTCTCTCTCTCTCTCTCTCTCTCTCTCTCTCTCTCTCTCTCTCTCTCTCTCTCTCTCTCTCTCTCTCTCTCTCCCTCCTCCCCCTCTCTCTAATTATATTTTATTCTGTTTTAGTTATTAATTTTTATTAAGTTGAATCTAGGATTCAAAAATAAGTTCTTTTATTTTGGAGGAAATTTTATTAATTACTTGTGAGTTAAAATTTATTAATATATAATTTCATTTTTAAGGGAAAAGAAGTTAAACTTATCGTCATTTCATTTTCAGCTTATATTTAGTTTTTTCAACAAAAATATAATTTGTCATCTAAATGTTATTACACTTATACAATTATTTCTATCTTTAAAAATTTAATACAAGACTATACAGCATGTAGTAAATTATCCAACAAGCCTGACATACCATTCAAGGTTCAAACAAATACGCCCAGCGAGAATTCAACTTTTACATATAGGGTCGAACCCTAAGTATATATATTATATTACCATCATTTCTTTCTTGGCAAGATAATTATACGTACCGTTACTTTAATAATACTACTTGATAATATATAATACTTGCCATTTCACCCGTATATTTGGCACCTAGATTGAATACGCAATATAGGTGTGGACCACTTAATCTTAGTTGGTTGAATTTCTTTGTTCCAAATAATTGAATAAAGAATATTGTAAATATATAATGTGTGTTTATGTGTGTAAAGATGCAAAGCAACGACAATATTGACAACAATTAAATTCATGAGGTATGCACCTCTATCTCTTTCACTTGCTGTTTTCAATCTTCCCTTCAGTTCCTAGGTTCTTCCCCAGCCTTACAATATTGACATCAACGCATATTTATTAATTATCCTATAGACGCATGATAGCTACAACTAATCAGTAGAAAAGTAATTAATTTTGAAAATTGTTATTCTTACTGAATAGCTATTAAAATTTTTTAGTAGTAAAATCAACAATCATTAATTATTTCCTTACTGATTTCCTATTGAAATATATTAGTTACTAAATTCTCCATATGAATTTGCAGTTGAAAAATATAATCTTGATCTTCACATGTATAATTACGAGACACATAATCCATTGATTAGATCATCATTGCTATACACGTATTTACCTATTAGTTGGTACACCTAAAATATTACAATTAAAAAAGAATAAAAATTTAAATTTAAATTATTTAATAAAATTATGGATATGAGTGGCTCAAACCACTCTCGAGAGCCAGCCACTTGAGACTGGTCTCGAGAAAGTGTCTCTCGAAGTTGTCTCAAGAGATGCTGTGTAAAAAAATTATTTAAATAAATGAATAGTTTTATAGAAATTTATTATATATTTAAATTTTAATTGTTATATAGATTTTTTTTAAATTATGAAAAGAAAAAATTAATTAATTTACATTATATATTTATAATTTTAGTTTAACGATGCTCAAAAAATGATTTAAACTTGTTATTGAAAAAATTATAAATTTACAAATTTTGATACAAATAAATTGTTTGTTTTTATAAAAAGATAAAATAATGAATTTACAATTTTTTTATATGAAATATTTTAATTGTCTTCGTCCGTACGACTTCTTCTATATGTGTTTTTTCATATTTCTACGTCTTTCTCCAATGAGATAAGAATGCTTTAGGAGAAGAAAGATGAATTAATGGGTCGAAATAAATTAGTAGTTCTACTTCTTGACACATAAGAATTTATTTTTGTGGACACATAAGAACGTCAATAGATCAAATGGCAACAAAGAAAAAAGAAGCGAGTAAATGTATATTGAAAAAAAAACTTTTTGATAATAGAATAGAAACTACTGTATACTGGAAATAAAATCAGAAAAGTTGCAGAGAAAAATAATGTGAAATAGAAGAGACAAATTATACCTCTGTATCTCTGAACATATCTGAGAAAACCAAAGAAGAGGAAAATGAATAATGAAAGATGAATGAGAGAGATTATAAAATAAAAAAGAAGATGAATGAAAGAGATTATAAAAATAGAAGAGTCTACAAACTTGAGAAGAAGAACCAGAGAAGACAAACAGAAAAGATGAAGATAAATGAGAGAGAAAAAAAAGATAAGATAAATTGCCTACAATACAGAAGAGAATTGTTATATAAAAGAATTAGTGGAAATATTTAAAAATTGAGCCTAAAATTTTTATCTTGGCATGTGCGCGCCTGAAATAACATTCGCACATTGGAATATGATATTTGTGTTATTTTTTTATAGTTAGAAATGTGTATCATTAATAAATTTATTAAACTTTATAGTATATTATAATATTTTTACATTATTTTAATGATAAAAAAATATAATTGAATAATTTATTATTTTAATATAAAATTAGTGTAATATTCTGGAAATAAAGTTTGATATATTTTATATTATTTATATAGTAATGTATAAGTCATGATTTGTATATATATTGAGAAAAATAACTATATATGCGAATTGTGTTAAATATTCAAAATATATTTATAAATTAGCATAACTAAATAGTAAATTGCATTAAATAAATTGTTCATTAGTGAAAATACATTACAATAATAAAAATAAAATTAAAAAAATTATGTAATACATATTTCTACTCTTCATCATCATTTTCTTCATCTCTATTGTTGTCGTTGTTTTGAATATTGTCAGTTGTTAGAATATCTTGAAAATAAAAAAATTGGAAACATTGTTTAAAGATGCTACATCTGGTCGATACATTTTTGTATTTCCTTGATAACTTGAACTGACATAAAATAAGTATTGTGGTGAATGAGGAGGGGGACAAAATCTTTACATTGCATTGAATCTAGTCTCAATTGTAGTGATTTGACTACTTAGTTTCCCACCTGTTCTTTGTCACTTTTTAATTCTTCTCCATAAGATTTATCCAAATTGTGAACAAATGTATCTTTTAAAACTTGCCGAAATTTTTGGGAGTGAGTCCAATCAAGTTGCGATTGACCTTCTTGTATATGAAATCTAGAGCTTGCAGTACCAACTATTTTAGATGCCTTAACTCCTAAACCATATATGTGCCCTTTTTTTCCCTCCTACTACTTTCATCCATCAATCAAGACCTAATAATTGTTGCTCAGAGCTACCTGAAAATTGATGTAGTTTTTAATATTCCACCTTTAATAAAAATGAAATTATATAATTAGATTGTATTATAAAATATATATCATATACGATTATATATAAAATAACACTTACAAATTTTGTCTCGAATTTTTTATTAACCCATCTTTGATTAGTCTTATTCTGATGAGTTCGAAGAAATAATTCAGATGCAGTAGGTTCTCTTTCCAATTCCTTTGTCTAAGGTTCGAGAAAAAAAAAATATATATATATATATATATATAAGCATGAAATATAATGATGAAATAGTAAATAAATATAATAAAAAATTAAATTAATTATCAATCTTTTCTTATGCTATGTCATTGAAATAAAAACTCTAGTGTGGAGAGATGAGCCAAATCCACTAGAGTCGGAAGATCTATTTTTTTTTTCTTTTGCTTGCTAACTTGTTTGAAATGTGGTGTTTCCCATTTATCACACAATTGATTTCAAACAAATTTTTCAATATAAGTCACTAGTCATGAATTTTATATTATGATATGAAGTGAACTATAAGAAATATAATTTTAGATACCATGTATATATATATATATATATATATATATATATATATATATATATATATATATAAGGTATAGGAGTAGAATGTATCAAGAGTGAGAAGGTAGCATTAATACTTCAAAAAACGAATTTTAGATGTTATTAGTTGACTAATAGATTATAGACAGTCAGCTGACAAAACTTAAAATTTAATATGCAGGACTTACTAATCAACCGATGTCCTACATCAGTTGATCGACAAGTCTTGAAATCTTGATATTATAGAAAGCAATAACCAACTAGTCAACGGGCTATTAACAAGTAGTCGACCGATTAATTGTTCTAAAAAAATTTTATATTTCAAGATATGTAAATTCATTTTTTAATCTATATAATAGTTTTATGTATTATTTTAGAGATATTATTTTGAGATTATTAAATTCTCTTACAAATTAAGTATTTATTTTCTTAAAATTTAAATAAGAGAAGACGTTATAATAAATCAGCAATAAATTACATGATAACAATTAAAGTGTAATATCTCAAATTTAATTATCTAAAAAAAAGAGGTTAAATAAATAAATGAACAAATAAATAAGGATAAAATAAAAATTAAAAATTTTTTGTGAGAATGACGTGAGAGTGAGTTAAAAAATGGTGTGAGCCAGTGGCATATCCAGGAGACCAGGACCCCTTAGTCAGGGGGCCAAAATTTTCATTCGCTTTTCTGGATCTGATGGCAATTCTTATAAATTAATTTTAATTTGTTATTCATTTGATGATAATTTCATTTTAAAAAATATTTCTATTACAAAAAAAATCGTTCGTCTAAATCCTAATTACATAATCAATCAATCAATTTAATAGAATTAGACCCACGTATAAAAATCACAAATTTCAAGTTTTTACAAAAATGTCTCTAATAATGGAATGATAAATTAACCATCATCAAGAAAAAAATTTCATGAAACTGACTTCACAAATATGTTACTCATGATCATAATTGTATAATCAATTATCCAATTTGATAGAATTAGACCTATGTACAAAAATCTTAAATTTTAAACTTTTACAAAGAGATCCCTAATAACGGAATGATGAATTAACCATCATAAAAAAAATTTCATGAAATTAATTTCACAAATATGTTACTAATGATCCTCATTGTATAATCAATCAACTAATTGATAGAATTAGAGCTATATACAAAAACTTCAAATTTCAAACTTTTACAAAGAGGTCCCTAACAATAAAATGAGAAATTAATCATCATCAAGAAAAAATTTCATGAAATTGACTTCACAAATATGTTATTCATGATCCTAATTACATAATCAATTAACCAATTTAATAGAATTAGACCTATGTACAAAATTCTAAATTTCAAGCTTTTACAAAAAGGTTCCTAACAATGTAATGAGAAATTAACCATTATTAAGAAAAAATTTTGTGACTTTGAAAAGTAGGGGTCTTCTAATTGTGAGCAGTAGAGAGAAACTGAGTCACTGGGATTCAAAAAATATTAAGGGGGTTCAAAGAAAATAAGGAGGGGGGCAAAATGAAATAAAAATTTTTTACATAGGAATTTATAAATTTCAAGGGATGCAATTACACCCCCTGAAATACACGTGACACCGCCACTGGTGTGAGCGGGAACAAAGTGAAAGAGATAAGACTAAAGACATGAGACCGTGACATGAAGAAAATTATATTATATTGTTAATGTTTGTTAGGTTCATATATGTGTGTGTGTTGGGGGGGGGGGTGGGGAAGGTGAGAAGGAAGAAACTAAGAAAGAGAAAACATATTAAGATGAGAAGAGAGAGAGAGAGAGAGATCAGGAAGTGAGAAAGAAAAATTAAGACGAAAGTAAAAACATGAGTTCTTAGCAAAGAAGAGCAATATATTTAGGAGAGAACTTCTAACAGGATTCAAGAAGAAAGTAAAAATAGCTTAAAGATCATCAAGTAGTTAGTATTTTATAAAAATATGTTTATTTATGATTTATGATATTCAAGTACATAATCAGTTTTTACAAAATTTTTATTATTCCACAGTAGTGAATAAGAAAGATTTAATTATTATCACTATGATGATATGTTTTTATAACTGAAATGATCGTATATATATTTTTAACAAAGTGATTAATTACTGAGATATTTTATATCTTATTTTTAAAAAATTGATCATTTCAAGAAAAAGAGTTAAAGGGAAAAGCTTTGATTATATTAATGATGAGATTGAAGTGTAGAAATATATTTTATGGTAACTTATAATACAAAAATGTAAAGAGAATAGCAAAAATTATGTAAACTATTATTTGTATATATTCAAGTTCAAACATAATTAGTGAAAATTCTGTCAGTTTTTCAATGAGAATACTATTTACATGAATAATAAAATTTGTGAACAGTGAAATACATAATTATTTAAAAAAATTTATTTAAAAATTATTTAATAAATCGATTTTAAAAAATATTTTATTTAAAAAAAATAAAAAAGCGGGATGTTATAAAAATAGTGATGGTTGAAATTAAGTAATAAAATGTGTGTTTCCTTAAGAGTAAGAACTCAATTTTCACTTTCCAGGCTGATTGGCTTGAAAGTTAGAAAGAGTAACATATATTTCAGGATTTTCCACATGAACGTGGAATTGAAGTTGAGTTTGATACATGATACATCCTACTAACAAAACCAGAGAATTTCCACTTTCCAGGCTGATTGACTTGAAAGTTAATAAGAAGGAGTAACATATATTTCAGGAATTCCACGAGTGTGGAATTGAAGTTTCGTTTGATACATGATACATCGTACTAACAAATCACCAGAGAATTTTATTGACATTGGAGCCCAGGGAAGGTAATTAATTGGTGTCCTTTTGTCCCTGTGAGTATAAAATAGAAAAAAGGAAAAAAAAAAAAGAATAGCAGCGTAATTGCGCATACCATTCATATGAATTGTGAAAAGAATAGCAGTCAAAGGTGAGAAGCACAGCCCCGCAGTCATTCATGCACCTTGCTTTAATTTGTGTTTGGTGGGTCAAGATATACCCACAATCCCTTTGCTTAGGGTTCAGGAACCCAACTTTCATGCTCAACCTAGCTATTTATATATAGACCCCGCATGATAATAGGTAATGAAGAAGAGGTAGCAAAAGAAGAAAGGCAATAACTGAGAAATAGAGTTTGTTGAGTGAGATATATATATATATATACTAAGCGGTTGATTTTGAGATATATTAATGGAGGGAGAGAGGGGTGCGAAGAGGAGAAGATCAGAAGTGGGAAAGTACAGAGGGATACGGAGGAGGCCATGGGGTAAGTTCGCGGCGGAGATACGCGACCCTACGCGCAACGGGAGGCGCGTGTGGCTGGGAACCTTCGACACAGCAGAGGAGGCTGCAAGGGCCTACGACGCTGCTGCGTTTAGATTCAGGGGACACAAAGCCATCCTCAACTTCCCCAATGACTCCCATCAATCTCATCATGAACAAGATCATAACCTAATCTCTTTCTCATCATCAATTCCTCTTCCTTCTTCTTCTTCTGCTGCTGCTACTTCATTTTCGTGTAATTTCCTTGCGAAAGAGGGTTCAGGAGTGCGGCTTCAGGGTGATGGCGAGCCTCTGGAATTGGAATGCTTGGATAACAAGTTGTTAGACGATCTTCTTCAGCCTCCACTTCATCTCCAGGGGTAGTCTTCAATTTCTTCTTAAATCTTTTAATAAAAATCTGATGACACCTGCAAATTCTTTTTTTCTAAGTCATTTTTTCCCCAATTGTTATATAATAGATTTTACTTAATTGTTGAAGACAAATTTCATGTGGAAGTTAATTTTCTTTGATAAAAATTAATTTGTTATCAGTTTTCTAGCGCTGAAAATGAATCAACTTTAATTATGAATGTGTACTTCAATCTCAAATGATTGGAAATGATTTTTGTTTTTGGGTACAAAAGAAGTAATCATTATTTTATTTATAAGAATTCATTTATAGTTCCATACGAACATTTAACTGATAAATTTTTTTGGTGAAAATTTGTTACTACAAGGAATACAGCAATCAGTGATGGAAACAATCTGATTTTGAAACTTTAGTTGTAAATGATTTGAGACAAATTTGTGATGGTTAGCAACAAAATTGGAGACAAAAGAATTCTGCCACTAATCTCGGTTGCTATTGTATTGTCTTGACCATATTTAATTTTCAGCAGTATATGTTTCCAAAGAACATAGCTCGTAACAAGCATTGCATACTCATATAAAATTATCAAAATCTCGATCTAAATTTTAAGATTTTATTATCTTACGATTTTCAAGCAACTCAAACGATTTCGATTTTACATAAGATATAAATTTGTTGAGATCTCAATAAAATTTCGATTTAAATCTTAAGATCTTACGATTTACGATTTTGTCGATCATATAAAATTTTGAATTTTTATTATTTTTTTAATTTATTAATATGTTTCTAATCTATTAGGTTAGTTGGGTTGGAAAAAAGTGATTAAACTAACTTAAATATCTACTAATATTACACAATTACAGTCTTACCACTCATAATTTATTTAATTTTTAACTTAGTTTAATGAAGGCTAGAGATATTATAATAGGTTTTAAAGAAAAAAATATCTATTATGTAAGAAAAAGATAGATTTTTAAAAATAATAAGAAGTGAGAACTATTTTATATTTTTCTCTTTACTAATTGAATTTTTTAAATATTGTATAATAATATTTTTATTATTATTACAAAGTGTCTTTTCTATTATAATATTTTTTATCAATTATACATTTATCGATTATTTTTAATATAATATTATGTTTATTTGTGGTTTATATATATAGGTAAATTTTTAAATATTATTTTTTTTAGAGATAAAATTTTTGGATCATCAATTAAATTTATTTTATTTATTTACCAATTTTAAGTAAAATTTTAATCTTGACAACCTTATACACTTGAATACAATGGAGAGAGTTCAAGTCATGTTATTTAAATTTTAACCCTCATATTTTATATCAATGACGCCTTTTTTATATAAAATAATTAATAACATATGACATTTTTTATCTCATAATATTTGAACATTTTAAAATTTAATTGATAACATTCTTTGAAAAAAAAAAAGATAAAAAAAAAAAAGAAACCTGTCGTAATAATTGAATAGTTTTTTTTTCTCCAAAGAAAATAGCAGCGGCTGCGGAGGCTACAAGTCAAAGACAAAAGTTCAAGAATATACTTTTCTTACTTTCTTTATTCATTTACTTCCATGAAGATGGTAAGAATAAGTAGAGGAGTTGAAATCATACAGTTAGGATTTAGGTTTAAAAGAGAGAATTTCGGTTTAGCTTTAATATTTTTATTATCAAATTTTCTAATTTAAATATGACGAGCATATAATCTTCAGAAAAAAAAATTATATATTTTTTACAATTTAACATCAAAGAATTGATTTATTCAAAACTTTTTTAAACATATTATATTTTTAATAAAAAATTGATAGTAGAATTAAAAAGAAAATGGTATCAAGTATAGTCCTTTCTGTTAAGAATTAAAAAAAAAAAACAGGAGTTTTAGAATGGTACTTTGGTTTTAGTTTAGTTAGGGTTAAACTAACTTACGGTTGGCTTGGCTTATAGGGTTCAACATTCTTTTTTCAAAAAATACATTGAATAATAACAGGTTAGACTAAGCAGCTTAATATTTTTCATTTGTTAATATTTTATATCTATAGTTTTGGAATTGGTTAGAGTTGACCTTTAAGGTCAGGCCAATAAAAACGGTTAGGAATCAATTCTATTAGAATTGACTTTATAACTCTTGGTGAAATCGGTTCATCCGGTCGATTTTTTTACGGTGATAGATCCAGTCCAATTATAAAACTCTGATTTTGAAATTGCATAATCTATAAAAGAAATTTCATATTTCAACATCAAAAAGAAGAAAATAAAGTGGTACCCAAAGTTTAAACTGTACATAGTCTTCGTATCACTATTTAGGCTTATCCAAAAGTAGTGGACTGCTCTGCCGCATGCCAAAAAGTGAGAAACGAAAACGAAATAACGGACCGAATTCCGCTGAGAAGTGAGTGGTGAGTAGCAACCAACTACGATTGCTACATCGTACTGCACATTTTATTCCTAATCTGATTCTGATACGTACATATTTGCCAATACAAGCGTACCCTTACTTTTACTCCTTCTTGATCGCATTCTCATCACAATCAAGAAGTTCCTCCAACAACTTATCATCCAAACACTCGAACTCAAACACTAGTTTCTCACCCTGCTCTTCCACCCTCGAAGACGACGGCGAAGCAGATAATGATGACAAGGGGTGGTAATTAGGGGTTTCCTCATTGCCCAAACCATGTTCTTCTGGGAAGTTGAGAATGGCTGAAGAGCCTCTCATTTGAAAAGCAGCACGATCATAAGCTCTGGCTGCTTCCTCAGCTGTGATAAAAGTCCCAAGCCACAAGCGGGCTCCATGTCTGTTGGAGTCTCGAATCTCTGCAGCGAACTTTCCCCATGGCCGCCTTCGTACTCCTCTGTACTTTGTTTCCTTTGCTCCGTCTTGCCTCACCTTTTTCTCTGACTCTCTTTCCATGTTTGCCTTACTCTTATCCAACGGTTCTGTTCTGCCTTGACTCTGCCATTTATATTGGGCACACAGGGCACCCTAATTGGCCATGAAATTTTGCCATAGATTCAATGGATGGGTAATTGTAAACGTGCCCGTTGAACCCTTGATGGAGATTGTTTCCAGAATTCAAAGAATGTGGATGACAAAGTGCTGATGGCTAAAGGCCGATTCCGGGTCACCTCAACCATTTTCCTTTGAATTTTAGTCATAAATAATGTCATCGCTTTGCGGGTGAGGTCAGGGTGGCAAAACGCGATCTGGGTTAAGACAATTGAATCTCTATTGGCAGAAAAGCCTAATGGAATGTAGGGATTAAAAAATAATTATGTCCTCTGTCATCCACTTGTGGGACAATTATTGATCCAGGGGTCCCTAGATGTTCCACAATCAAGTTTTAAAAAAGTACATACACAAGATAAAATGTTGAATTGAAACCATAAAACTAGGGATTTTGTTGAGCTCGTGTATATTATTATAAGGCGAAACATTGAACTTCACTGGTTTCAACCGTCGATGCACATCCATTCTTCATTTAATTTTTTCTCCCGATCACGAAACGTCTTACTATATAAAATTATTTTTGCAGGATAAAAGAGAAGACAAAAGTAAATATTTCAAAAGGTGGAAATGCTACCTGCCCCAGAACAAGAAAACAGAGGTTAGAGGATGAATGTTCTCTGCGCACGGCGAGCCAGGATCTATTAAACAAAATAACGAATCTCTTCAGGTCTGTACTAATCATCATTAAAAACAACAAATTTTGAGATTACAGAACAATCAAGCAAGGTCTCCAGCAATTATATTCCAGGAAACTCGTTTTGGCTTGAACCCTTATATACATAAAAAAAAAATTATCTGTTTGACAGAATGGTGCTTAAAGTACTGTAGACACAATCTGCTTATCTAAAATTACCCGTTCATTCCTGATTTAAATCCAGGTGATCGGAAAGCTTCTCACAGCTGACAAACACAGGTAAATAGGTATTTTACCACTCAAAAACATCTTAAATAAGAAACTTTCCAAGGAATCTCCATGTGTTGTGTTGGGAAAAACGGCGGTATGCGCAGAATCAAAATAATTCCACAGACCTAGGATAATTTCCAAAATACAATAGACAAAAATAACACTAAAAATTTTTAGCGTGGAAAACCCAAATTAGGTAAAAATCACGGGACCCTAGGCCGCTTAAATCTTCCACTATAGTAATAATGGGAATACAATCTTCACCCTTAGGTGGACCTCTCACTCACAAAAAAAATACTACAACAGTATTTCTTCAATTTGTGGACAATAATCCTCACAAATTGGACTCACTATTTTTCTTCTCACAAACTTTCTGAGGCACTCTCTCTATTTTTCTTCTCACTTTTTCTCTCAAAAATGAGGCTTCTCTTCTGGGATGAATGAAGGATGCAGAGGGATGGAGAGAACTGACTTATATAGAGTTACTTAACCTTAAGATGCATCCCCCCTGCTGCTTTCAAAATTTCTTCACGCGTCTGCAGCCTCCAATTTTCAATTCGGTGCCTAATTTGAAGAAAATTTTCTCTTGTGGGCCCCACAAATTTTGTTTTTTATGACTTTAGAGTAAATTACAAAATTTGGTTACAACTTTAGTTAAATTGTAATTTGGCCCCTAGGGCCCCACTTATGGAGGGACCCACCTTTCAATTCTCCCCCTCCTGACCTAAGTGGGGGGTTTCACCAATCCTGCAGCTGATCGACAGTATTCAAACTTGCTTCTTGGAAGAGTCTTAGTTAACATATCAGATCCATTTTCATCTGTATGGATCTTTTCAAGCTGTAGTAGCTTCTTCTCCAATGCACCTCTTATCCAGTGATATCTCATATCAATGTGCTTCGATCTTGAGTGAAAGGAGGCATTCTTTCCAAGGTGAATTGCACTTTGATTGTCACAAAATAACTCATATTTTTCTTGGTGGAAAGTAAGTTCATTTAAGAACCTTTTCATCCATAGCAACTCCTTACTGGCTTCAGTCGCTGCGATGAATTCTGCTTCAGTGGTAGACAGTGCAACACACTTCTGTAACTTTGACTGCCATGCCACAGCTCCCCCTGCAAAAGTGATCAGGTAGCCTGAAGTAGATTTTCTCGAATCTATGTCGCCGGCCATATCTGCATCTGTGTATCCAACTAACACAGGTTTGGTATCTCCAAAACATAAGCATATTTTGGAAGTACCCCGAAGATACCTGAATATCCACTTTACTGCAGCCCAATGTTCCTTTCCAGGTTTTGAAAGGAATCTACTCACTACTCCAACTGCATGAGCAATATCCGGCCGTGTGCACACCATGGCATACATTAAACTTCCAACTGCTGAAGCATATGGACCCTTGTCCATCTCTTCCTTTTCTTCATCTGTGGAAGGGCACTGCTTAGAACTTAGCTTAAAGTGATTAGCAAGAGGACAACTAACCGCTTTAGCTTTGTCCATGTTGAACCTTTGAAGTACTTTCTCAATATACTTCTCTTGTGACAACCATAATTTCTTAGCGCTTCTGTTTCTAGTTATCTTCATGCCAAGAATGTGTTTTGCTGGCCCTAAGTCTTTCATAGCAAAAGACTTGCTCAACTGCTTCTTCAAGTCATCAATTCTAGAAATATTTTGGCCAACAATCAACATGTCATCCACATAGAGCAATAAAATAATGAAATCATCATCAGAGAATTTCTACACGAACACACAGTGATCAGAAGTAGTCTTCTTGTAACCATGCTCCCCCATAACAGACTCAAACTTCTTATACCACTATCTTGGTGCTTGCTTCAAGCCGTACAGGCTTTTCTTTAGCTTGCAAACATAGTCCTCTTTTTCATTTTGCTTGAAACCCTCTGGTTGCTCCATGTATATTTCTTCCTCCAAATCACCATGAAGGAATGCAGTTTTGACATCCATTTGCTCAACCTCAAGGTCAAGACTTGATGCTAACCCTAGCACTGTTCGAATGGATGTCATTTTCACCACTGGTGAAAATATCTCATCAAAGTCGATCCATTTTCTTTGGCTGAATCCCTTGACAACCAATCTGGCTTTGAATCTTGTATGGGAACTGTTCTCTTCATGCTTAATTCTGAACACCCATTTATTCTTCAAAGCCCTCTTGCCTTTTGGCAGCTTTACCAGTTCAAAAGTTTTATTCTCATGCAATGATTTCATCTCATCTTGCATGGCCTCAATCCACTTCTTCTTGTGTTCATCATCCATTGCTTCTTCAAAGCTTTCTGGTTCTCCCCCGTCAGTTAATAACACATACTGATTTGTAGGGTATCTAGTAGAGGGTTGTCGAACTCTAGTAGATCTTTTCAATTTTGGAGAACCCATTGGAACTGGTGGTTGATCATGAACACCATCATCATCATCAGAATCTTCTGATGGAATCTCAATGGGAGCATCTGGATTACCTGTTTCAGGCTGATCATTCTATATTTCATCTCCAACTTGTCTTGGCACCAGTGTTGGAGGAATAACTTCCGAACCAGTTGAATCACCATTGGCTTTAGAAATATCTTCAATGGTCTGATCTTCAATGAACACAGCATCATGACTCCTGACTGGTTTCTTCTCTACTAGATCATAAAATCTGTAGCCAAGCTTATCTTGACCATATCCAATGAACACGCATTGTCGTGTCTTACTTTCAAGTTTGGACCTTTCATCCTTTGGAATATGTACAAAGGCTTTGCATCCAAACACTCGCAGATGGTTGTAGGAAACATCTTTTCCCGACCATACCTTTTCTGGAACATCAAGCTTTAAAGGGACACAAGGTGAGCGATTCAGCACATGTACTGCTGCTAGTAAATCCTCACCCCAAAATTTCTTTGGTAACTTTGCATGAGAGAGTAAACATCTGACTCTCTCCATCAAAGTTCTGTTCATCCTCTCAGCCAGGCCATTCAGCTGCGGTGTTTTTGGAGGCGTTTTCTGATGCCGAATACCATGCTCTTTACAGTAGGCATCAAAAGGCCCAATGTATTCTCCACCATTGTCTGTCCGGATGCATTTTAGCTTCTTCCCAGTTTCTCTTTCAACTGAGGCATGAAACTCTTTAAAGACACTCAGCACTTGATCCTTTGTCTTTAAAGTGTATGCCCATATCTTCCTTGAATGGTCATCAATGAAAGTCACAAAGTACTGAGCACCACCAAGTGACTTTAACATTGGTCCACATAAATCTGAATGTACCAAATCCAGTACATTCGCCATTCTAGAAGGAGGGTGGCTTTTGAACGTAGCTCTATTTTGCTTTCCTGCCAGACAATCATCACACTTCTTTAAGTGAACTTGATCCAAACCAGGTAGAGCATTTTTCCTAGTTAAATGGATCAAGCTCTTCTCGCTCATGTGACCAAGACGTTTGTGTCATAGTTCAACTGTACTATCATTCTCCGTTGTGTTCACAACATCCTTGGAGAGCTTTGCTTGCATAATGTACAGTTTGGAGTCTTTGTTCCCTCTGGCTACCACCAATGATCCTTTGGTGAGCTTCCATTGGCCATTAAAGAAGGTATTGCAGAAACCTTCATCATCTAGCTTGCTTGTTGAGATCAGATTCAGGCGTATATCTGGAATATACCTCACATCCTTCAGGACTAATCGCGTACCATTCTCCATCTTTAAACAAACATCTCCCTTACCTGCAATTATTGAAAGATTATTATTTCCCATTCTTACAGCACCAAAATTGCCTGGTGTGTAAGATGAGAAAAATTCCTTCCGAGATGTAGCATGAATGGTGGCACCACTGTCAATCACCCAGCTTGTCTCATGGGTTGTAAGATTGACTACGTCATCATTATAGACAATGTTGAACTCCTCAGCAACATCTGCTTGCTCATCATCACTACTGTTGTTTTTCTTCTGTCCTCTGCCTTTGTTCTTTTCTTGATCCTTTTTGAACTTGCGGCAGTGTATTTTGATGTGACCTTTCTTTTTACAGTAATGGCATTCAACATTGGCATATCTGTTGGATTTGCCTCTGCTTCTTCCTCTAGGTTTTTGATCCCTAGACTGGTTCCTCCCCCTGAAGTCTGAAACCAGAACATCTGGTTGTGATGAAGAAGATGAGTTTTGAGATCTTTTTCTCATTTCTTCATTTAAGATACTGCTTTTAACAGACTCCATATTAACTACACCATCAGGTGCAGTGTTGGTGATGGAAATCTTCAGAGTCTCCCATGACTCTGGTAGAAAGCCCAATACCAGCAGAGCAAATATTTCATCGTCCAGATTTATGCCCATTCTGGACAGTTGATCTACGACCCCTTGCATCTCATTTAGATGATCTGCTACAGAAGTCCCTTCCCTGTATTTCAACTGCGTCAATTTGGTTAAATAAAATAATTTATTGTTACCAGTTTTTGACGCATAAAGCTGTTCAAGCTTATTCCATAGCGTCCGGACATGAGTCTTATTGCAGATGTGGTTGTATACGTTGTCTTCGACATATTGTCGGATGAAACAGCACACCTGCTCATGCTCAAACCCCCATTCCTCATCTGTCTTGCCTTCAGGTTTATCTGATGTAAACACTGGTAGATGCATTTTCATCACAAATAGGAGATCCTTCATCTTGCTTCTCCACATGTGATAATTTGTGCCATTTAGGCTGATCATTTTGATGTTTCTTGTCTCCATTGAGATCAGTAGTCAAAGTTTTAATTGATCCCAAAACTTTTCTGGTAGTGAATAGTACTTCCGTACGTATGAATAGTACCTCCGTATATATGAACAGTATTTTCGTACATATGAATAGTACCTCCGTATATATGAATAGTAGTTCTGTATATATGAATAGTATTTCCATACGTATGAAAATACTAGTATGTATAAATAGTACCTATATACGTGAATAGTGCTCGTACGTCCTCGTACAGTATTTGTAAATAATACTCGTACGGTATTCTTCAATGGTACTCCAACCAGAAGCTTTGATACCACTTGTTGGGAAAAACGGCGGTATGCGCAGAATCAAAATAATTCCACAGACCCAGGATAATTCCCAAAATACAATAGACAAAAATAACACCAAAAATTTTTAGCGTGGAAAACCCAAATTAGGTAAAAACCACGGGACCCTAGGCCGCTTAAATCTTCTACTATAGTAATAATGGGAATACAATCTTCACCCTTAGGTGGACCTCTCACTCACAAAAAAATACTACAACAGTATTTCTTCAATTTGTGGACAATAATCCTCACAAATTAGACTCACTATTTTTCTTCTCACAAACTTTCTGAGGCACTCTCTCTATTTTTCTTCTCACTTTTTCTCTAAAAAATGAGGCTTCTCTTCTGGGATGAATGAAGGATGCAGAGGGATGGAGAGAACTGACTTATATAGAGTTACTTAACCTTAAGATGCATCCCCCCTGCTGCTTTCAAAATTTCTTCACGCGTCTGCAGCCTCCAATTTTCAATTCGGTGCCTAATTTGAAGAAAATTTTCTCTTGTGGGCCCCACAAATTTTGTTTTTTATGACTTTGGAGTAAATTACAAAATTTGGTTACAACTTTAGTTAAATTGTAATTTGGCCCCTAAGGCCCCACTTATAGAGGGACCCACCTTTCATGTTGCACATCATAATATCAATCAACTACGCCACAGAAAGGCATCAACAATAAACACAGGCTCTAATCCTACATTAATTTAGATAACATGTGAAAAAAGTAAAAAGCATGTAATACCCAAGAAAAATAAAATATAAATATTTGTTTACAAACTACTGTTACTATTTCAGTATACGATACTATTCACCTGTATAATACTATTTACGTATACGATACTGTTCATTTATACAATTGAAATGTCAAGTACTAGATGTGGTTTGGTCATAAAAGAAAACTAGAAAGAAATTCGTAGGAGAAAATGACGTTTTATGGGTGAAAATACCCTCAGGGACTAAAGTGAAAGGACTGATTTGAAAAGAAACTTAAAGGTTTAAGGTGAAAGGATAGTTTTCCCTTTAAGTTTTTAATAGTAATAACAGAAAAATTTTCGATCGTACGCGTGAGGTGCACAGTAACTGCATTATTAGAAATGTTATTTTCATGAATAGTAAATTAAATATTTTATTAGCGCATAGTGTCAAATAGTACCCTTGACTTTTGCTATAAATAGGCCCTTCCATTTCACTTCTAAACTCACACCTTCAACTTCTCTTCTTCTCTCCTTAAGTTTCTCTTACTCCAAAGCTAGGCGTCTGAGATTTTGGGCCTTTCCTTTTCAGCTTAGGTAAGGATACTATGCCCTTTCTATGTCTTTCAAATTTTAGAAGTTAATTTCTTAAGTATGCTCTGTGGTTGCGGCCTTGGCTGATCTTCCACATCAGAAAAACTGTCCTTAGCTGTTTATATGTTATTTTGATTCTCTGATTACCGAAATAGAATGTAAACTGTGAAGAATACATGTCTAGGAAAGTTCTGGCTAAGGAAAGACCTGGTTTTTAAGTGTGTCCAGTGTGACCCTCCACTCTTTCCTGGGAACTTACCTGGTGTACTCTTTTACAGATTGTATTCTCTATTTCTGGTATGAATAGTATCCGTACGTATGAATAGTAACCGTATGAATAGTAACCGTACATATGAATAGTATCCATACATAAAAATAATATTCATACGTATAAATAGTGATCGTATGTACGAATATTATCTGTATGTATAAATAATATCCGTACGTATGAATAGTGACCGTACGTATGAATAGTGACCGTATGAATAGTAACCGTATATATGAACAGTAACCATACATATGAACAGTATCTGTACGAAAACAATCCTGACATATTTTCTCTAATCTTTCATGAAAATCTCCGTAGCAGAACACCGAAATTCACCTGAGAACTTTTGTCTGTAATGACTTAGAGAAGCGATGTTCGTACGGAATCCAGGTGAGTGAAACGACCCCGATTTAATAGAGTTTTAGCATTACTGGTGATAAAAAGTATGTCGTAGGACACTCCCAAGATTCATAGGGGGAAATTGGATTCAGAATGACGAATCTAAATGAGATAATTAATCCATAAGTATGGATAAAATGAAATAAGTATCTTATGATGATGTGAAGTTTGAATGTTTTCAAAAATGGATTAATTGTTATCTTGATATGTGGTTTATAAATCCATAATATAGTAATATACTATACCTGTTATATGGATGAATATTATATTGAGCTTCTGATTATGATATGAAATGCTATTGATTGTGATTGAGCGGGACAGTACCCCCTCTCACGGCAAGGCGGAAAACCCGGTTGACAGGGTGTCTTGACCAATGAGTGTGGAGACAACGATTCCCTCAGTAGGGATATAGCCCGGATTGGTGATAAATCCGTGAGGCGCCCTAGCTAAGAGGATGAGGTTGTGCGTCATGGCGGAAATATACATAATTGGTGAGCC
This sequence comes from Biancaea sappan, assembly GCA_037074585.1. Taxonomy (NCBI): domain Eukaryota; kingdom Viridiplantae; phylum Streptophyta; class Magnoliopsida; order Fabales; family Fabaceae; genus Biancaea; species Biancaea sappan. The sequence goes on along the minus strand of CM073492.1, from coordinate 7,677,523 downwards.
GGCCTGTGTGCGCTCTCCGGGATATATTGCCATTGACGAGTACTAGTAACGTTTGTTGAATTGGATGAATTTTTATCTTGTATGTAAGAGGATGATGTTGTGCGTCATGGCGGAAATATACATAATTGGTGAGCCGGCATGTGTGCGCTCTCCGGGATATATTGCCATTGACGAGTACTAGTAACGTTTGTTGAATTGGATAAATTTTTATCTTCTGTCTATTGGTTGAGTATGAGCCTTTGGATATGCTTGCATGACTGGTAATGTATTTGAATTTTATTAATGCGAGGCCGATTCGCTCATTGAGTTTAAAAGCTCACATTGTTTGTACAACCTTTTTGTTCAGATCAGGTTGCCATCGAAGAATATCTGCTAGAGGAGTAGATCACTTTGTACCTTCCCGTTGTCGGGTAGACCTCTATTCTGTTATAGATTATGTTGCTCTGTAATCGTCTAGGACATCTAGTTCAGGGGTTCGACATTTGGCTTGTATGTCAGTATAATAATGTATTTTAAATTGATAATCTATGATTACATGCAAATCATCTCTATGATTTTCAGATAAGAAAATTTGATATATTTATCGGAAGGCTTACAGTGATGAGAGATTCATCATTGTGCCGGTCATGTGCCCAGAAAACGGGTCGTGACAAAGTTGGTATCAGAGCAATGGTTGTTAGGTCTCCTAGTGATTACAGAGCAAGGTAACCTTAGTGGGACCTCCTCTATCGTTGTGAACCCGGGCACAACTATAGAGAGACGGCTCTACTGAAGGTCCTGTAGGATGTTTTCATGTCCTTTCCCTCCGAGACTTATCTCTTCTTAAGAAGTATGTTCTCAGTTTTAGTTTTATACAGATGTGGCTACACTTTTGAACTTAGTCAAGGAAAGGTTATTACTTGTTTTGATTCTGTTGTTGTCGGATCAAATTTTTATATGGTGGATTTTATAAGCTGAATTCATGATTGAATTTGTGTAGCTATATTATTTTAGGATACCAGCCAATAAAAGAAACCACTCGCATTAAAAACAAAAAAAACTGAAGGATTACATTGCAAAAAAGAAGAAGTTTACTCATGCATGAGTAATCTAAAAGCGAGGTGGTCTTGGATTAGGAGGGTTGTATTGTATCATCACCCCTCGACCATTCCTTGGAGCAAGGGACATAGCAATGTCGCGGAGGGTAGTGTAAATCCCATTCATACAATCAACACTTCTTTGTTGTTGATTGCAGAAGCACTGGGTAGACCAATAGAAGAACCTGTCTATTCTTGAAGTCATTTCTGCATGATTGCGTTTAGTTAACTTCTCCAGGTCTCCTATCATCTTTTTCAGATTTTTCACCTCCTGCTCTAGACAGGCGATTTTGTCCTCCGAGGTATGGCCCGTGCTAGTCTCCTCAGCTTCCTCGATCTTCTTCATTTTCTTCTCCTTCTGCTTCTCTGGAGACCCCTCAAAAGGTCTTTTGCCCTTGTCTTTGCCCAGACTTAAGTTTAAGTCGAGCTCTTCTTCCTTAGCCTCTACTGTGAGATCAATGTACTTCCTTGAGGTCATGATTTGGAAAAATTTAGAAATTTTTGTAAGAGTATGAGGCGAGAGGAATACTGGGGGATTGTAGGCTCGGAGATTATTACTCTTTGTGGTGTGGTAACTGAGAACGCTGGGATGGTTTTTATAGAGAAAAATTAGGACTTAGAGACAAAGAAGATATCTTTTCACCGCACCCCTACACGATCAACCTATGGATTTCTGCAAGCTAGAAGCCAGAAGTCTAGGGTAGGCGTGCACACCAACAATGCGTCGCATTAATGCCAAAACCACGAAAGTCAGTATTCGGTGGATTTGCGGCCGATTTTACTCGGTTTTCCCATTTCTCCCGTTGGCATTTTCCGAAATTCAAAGAAGTTGATAACATAGCCATCAAAGATTGCCTTAGATGCTTTTATGATGAACTGAAATACATTTCTCCGTTTTATTGTGTTGTTCTTAATAGCCTTCAGTTGAGTATAATATAATTGATTGAATCATGTTGTAATTACATGTATGTATGTTATTCATGCATAATGAGTGAAGGCTACGATCAAGGAGAATATGTGATGATCCTACATATACTCATAGAGATGTGAAATCAAAATGACTTGGATAGAATAAAATGTATAGATGATGATATATCTTCATGGTTACATATACTTACATATAATGCTCTCGTGGGCAAATGAAAGGCAGTGATTTCCTTACATCATGATAATGCTTAAGGCATGTGACCGTAAGCAGTTAACTTTGTTTTAAAATGTATATATTGATATACATATATTATGTGTAAATCCAGAATAAAGACACCGATCAGAATCTAAGATAAGGCTAATATGAGACTACCCGATCATAGAGGGATATCGTGATATGGGATTACAGGATAAAACAAGTTAGAGGGAGAAAATCTCAGACTGAAGAGCGTAGTTAGTCAAAAGTTTGAGAAAGGTCAAGATTAGCCGAAAATTTTTTGAGGAAATCTTTGACTTATGTTAATTGTATTTACTATTTATCTGCATGTCCGACATTAATTTCTGGCATTGCGACATATGTGATCTGTAAACCTTATAGCAAGCGGCGTGTAGGTTGTGGTGGCTTTAGCTCCAGGGGCTTCGGGTTGTCTATAAATCTTGTTTGCCCGTTACCCTACTCATCGCACCAAGCAAACCTACTTTTTTTCATTACATACCTATTTCTCAATCTCCATTCCTTTCTCATTCGAAGTTATTTCTGATATCCCTAGAGCAATGGCCGATAATAAGTCTTTCAACTTGAATTTTGAGACTGGCAATGTAGAGCTTGATTTAAATCTAAGTCTCGGAAACAACAAAGGGAAGAGACCTGTAGACAGGTCACCAGAAATAAAGAAGAGAAAGAGGGATGTAATAGAATTGGAGGAGGACAGTACTGCAACATCCTCAGAAAATAAGCTTGCATTCCTGGAACGTAAGATAGAGAGCCTGGAATACAAGATAGAGGACCAGAAGCGACTAATAAGTCGTCTCTTTGAAAACCAAGAGAAACTGATAAACCGTCGTTTCGGGGAACTGGCTAATCGAGTTGATAGACATTCAATGTTTGCAACTCAAAATTTTCGTGACCAACAAGCAAGGTGTATTGACTGTATGAACGGAGTGACTTATGCTCTTCGCCAAATTTCTCAGGCGCTTCCTCCAGAAACTCTTTCTAGGCTGCAACGATTAGCTTCCTCCTTAAGGTCTGAAGCACCTTCCTCTTCTAGACCTGGAGCATCTTTTACATTTCAAAAGCCTCCTCGTCCTTAATTTATTTTTCTTTTGTTTGTACCTAAAGCTACATTTGGTGTAAGCTTCACGTATTAAAATTATCTATGTACTAGAAATAAAATTTAAGTTAGTATCTAGATCTTCTTTGTTGAAGTGATTCATTTTACTGAAAGAACTTGAGGAATGAGAAGATATTGGACTTGTTATATTTCATACTTGATTCTAAAGCATAGTATAGTAATATCTTTGTGACTGAGCAGAGTTACTAAAATGATATTTCATTGCACTTCTGAGCTATGGAGGAATGCTGAATAAGTATTTTATGAACCTATAGAACTATGGGTTTGCCTCAATCATTGAAGGGATGCGACTCTATATGAGTCATTGAGGTGAGATGAATTTTCATATATATAATTATGCGTAAGAAGTATGTTATTTACTTATCATATTTTCTAGGATTGTTCTTCCTAGAGATTTATGTAATGATTTCATTTTATATAACGCCTTCAGCTGAGAGTATCGCCTTAAGGTAGAAGGATCGCCTTTGGGCAAGAGTATTACCTATGGCCAAAATGATGCCTTCAGGTGGAGTACTTGTATTCGTAAAAGTTATAAGCTATGTGTATGGTAGCTTGTGTTCTGATATTCAGTATGAACTAGAAAGACCATGTGTCACTTTTGAGAAGACACCTATTTGAGGTTTTACATAGAGACAGAGTTCGTCTCTAATCAGATGGTTTAAGTTTGGTAAAGGTTATGAGGATGAAACACTTTATGGTACAAAAGATTGTGGAAAAAAAAATCAAACTGATGAGGAAGAGAATGTTTACCGTTTAGAAAAGGAAAGTCCAATGCAAATTATTGATAATGCGGTCTAGAGTTCACAGTCGATAGTATAGTGTTCTTGTAAATCTCACCAAGGGTGTGATGAGGTTTTGGAAGAAAGAGATACAAAGAATGAGATATAGACGAAGTAATCACACTTATTTCAGTCTTGAAATGAGTTTTGAATTCGGAGGACCGAATTCTCTTAAGGGGGTGATAATGTAATACCCAAGAAAAATAAAATATAAATATTTGTTTACAAACTACTGTTACTATTTCAGTATACGATACTATTCACCTGTATAATACTATTTACGTATACGATACTGTTCATTTATACAATTGAAATGTCAAGTACTAGATGTGGTTTGGTCATAAAAGAAAACTAGGAAGAAATTCGTAGGAGAAAATGACGTTTTATGGGTGAAAATACCCTCAGGGACTAAAGTGAAAGGACTGATTTGAAAAGAAACTTAAAGGTTTAAGGTGAAAGGATAGTTTTTCCTTTAAGTTTTTAATAGTAATAACAGAAAAATTTTCGATCGTACGCGTGAGGTGCACAGTAACTGCATTATTAGAAATGTTATTTTTATGAATAGTAAATTAAATATTTTATTAGCGCATAGTGTCAAATAGTACCCTTGACTTTTGCTATAAATAGGCCCTTCCATTTCACTTCTAAACTCACACCTTCAACTTCTCTTCTTCTCTCCTTAAGTTTCTCTTACTCCAAAGCTAGGCGTCTGAGATTTTGGGCCTTTCCTTTTCAGCTTAGGTAAGGATACTATGCCCTTTCTATGTCTTTCAAATTTTAGAAGTTAATTTCTTAAGTATGCTCTGTGGTTGCGGCCTTGGCTGATCTTCCACATCAGAAAAACTGTCCTTAGCTGTTTATATGTTATTTTGATTCTCTGATTACCGAAATAGAATGTAAACTGTGAAGAATACATGTCTAGGAAAGTTCTGGCTAAGGAAAGACCTGGTTTTTAAGTGTGTCCAGTGTGACCCTCCACTCTTTCCTGGGAACTTACCTGGTGTACTCTTTTACAGATTGTATTCTCTATTTCTGGTATGAATAGTATCCGTACGTATGAATAGTAACCGTATGAATAGTAACCGTACATATGAATAGTATCCATACATAAAAATAATATTCATACGTATAAATAGTGATCGTATGTACGAATATTATCTGTATGTATAAATAATATCCGTACGTATGAATAGTGACCGTACGTATGAATAGTGACCATATGAATAGTAACCGTATATATGAACAGTAACCATACATATGAACAGTATCTGTACGAAAACAATCCTGACGTATTTTCTCTAATCTTTCATGAAAATCTCCGTAGCAGAACACCGAAATTCACCTGAGAACTTTTGTCTGTAATGACTTAGAGAAGCGATGTTCGTACGAAATCCAGGTGAGTGAAACGACCCCGATTTAATAGAGTTTTAGCATTACTGGTGATAAAAAGTATGTCGTAGGACACTCCCAAGATTCATAGGGGGAAATTGGATTCAGAATGACGAATCTAAATGAGATAATTAATCCATAAGTATGGATAAAATGAAATAAGTATCTTATGATGATGTGAAGTTTGAATGTTTTCAAAAATGGATTAATTGTTATCTTGATATGTGGTTTATAAATCCATAATATAGTAATATACTATACCTGTTATATGGATGAATATTATATTGAGCTTCTGATTATGATATGAAATGCTATTGATTGTGATTGAGCGGGACAGTACCCCCTCTCACGGCAAGGCGGAAAACCCAGTTGACAGGGTATCTTGACCAATGAGTGTGGAGACAACGATTCCCTCAGTAGGGATATAGCCCGGATTGGTGATAAATCCGTGAGGCGCCCTAGCTAAGAGGATGAGGTTGTGCGTCATGGCGGAAATATACATAATTGGTGAGCCGGCCTGTGTGCGCTCTCCGGGATATATTGCCATTGACGAGTACTAGTAACGTTTGTTGAATTGGATGAATTTTTATCTTGTATGTAAGAGGATGATGTTGTGCGTCATGGCGGAAATATACATAATTGGTGAGCCGGCCTGTGTGCGCTCTCCGGGATATATTGCCATTGACGAGTACTAGTAACGTTTGTTGAATTGGATAAATTTTTATCTTCTGTCTATTGGTTGAGTATGAGCCTTTGGATATGCTTGCATGACTGGTAATGTATTTGAATTTTATTAATGCGAGGCCGATTCGCTCATTGAGTTTAAAAGCTCACATTGTTTGTACAACCTTTTTGTTCAGATCAGGTTGCCATCGAAGAATATCTGCTAGAGGAGTAGATCACTTTGTACCTTCCCGTTGTCGGGTAGACCTCTCTTCTGTTATAGATTATGTTGCTCTGTAATCGTCTAGGACATCTAGTTCAGGGGTTCGACATTTGGCTTGTATGTCAGTATAATAATGTATTTTAAATTGATAATCTATGATTACATGCAAATCATCTCTATGATTTTCAGATAAGAAAATTTGATATATTTATCGGAAGGCTTACAGTGATGAGAGATTCATCATTGTGCCGGTCATGTGCCCAGAAAACGGGTCGTGACAAAGCACTTCCGAACATTAAGTATGTTCCTCTAATTTATGGATGGTTCAACCAACTCAAGCTGGATCTACTTCATTTGACGTCCTAATTCGTAAAAGAATTAAATATGAGCACTGATGAGAATGAGCTTGTCACATAAGATCCAGTTGGTTCTAAACCCAGACGAGCTCCAGCCATACCAAGTCAAGGCTTAAGCTCAAAAGGTGACATTTAGATTAAGCTTAGTAGAGTTGGCAAGAGTAGAAACCAAAGGATCTTTAAGCTTAACTTGAAGTCAATTCTTTGATCACTACACATCTTGTTTCTTTTCCTAATACCCTGTCATGAATTTTTTGGTATATATAATGACCGACTTTATTTTAATAACTAGCCATACTACCCTAAGATGAATCGAAGTCCAATCACAACAAAGAGCAGCATATATCACAGATCCTATGATCTTGCAACAAGCAACTTTCTGGTAATTTAAGCCAAAATCCCTCAAGATAAATCAAAGCTCAATTACAACGAAGTACAGAAGGCATCATCAAACTCCCCATGATCTTGCCTCTTTCCCAAAATGATACAACTAAATGAAAAGCAAATCAAATCTTGCCAACCAAAATGGGGCAGCTTTTCACTCTCTTGCGTCCCAATTATCTCCAGACGGAAACTCTTAAAATCCTGATTGGCATGTATTCCTACTGTTAGGTTACTGAAAGGCAATAAATCAAGGAGAAAGATTGAGAAGAACACACAAAGAAGTTACGTGGTTCGGTCAATACGACCTACGTCCACAGACAGAGAGAATATCTGTATTATTTTCTGACGGAGGCTATACAGAGAGAAATTACATCAATCACTCTTACAATGAATTCCCTCACACTCATATATATAGAGACAAATGGGTCATGGGTCATGGGTCGTGGGTCGGGTTACAAACTGGGTCACCCACAAAATTCAAGTCAAACCCAACAATTTCCCTCCTTGACTTGAATTCTCTCAAATCACCAAAACTAAGTACAAATTCATCTCTGTCATTCAAGCCCTGTAGGGCTTCATGGAATGCGAACATTCACCAAGTCCAAGCTATGCTTGAACTTCTCTGAAGGTAGAGCCTTTGTCAACATATCTGCTGGATTATCTGCTGTGCATATCTTCTCGATGGATAATATCTTGTCTTCTATCACATCTCGAATAAAATTCAATCTGATATCAATATGCTTCGACCTCTCATGGTAGATTGGATTCTTGGCCAAACTTAATGCACTCTGACTATCACAATAAATGATAGGTCTTTGAATATTTAACCCCAGACTATCAATCAAACCATGTAACCACATACCTTCCTTAACTCCTTCTGCCAATGACATGTATTCTGCCTCAGTAGTAGACAAGGCAACTATAGATTGAAGTGTTGCCTTCCAACTGACAGCACATCCATTCAGAGTCAAGACATAGCATGTTAAGGATCTCCTCCTTAAAAGATCTCCAGCATAATCTGAATCTGTATAACCAACCAAGCCACTATCAGATTTATCAGCACTATAAACCAAGCAAATATTACTCGTACCTTTCAGATACTACATAATCCATTTAACTGCACTCCAGTGAGCTCTCCTAGGATTACTCATAAACCTGCTTACCACACTGACTGCATGAGCCAGATCAGGTCTAGTACACACCATTGCATACATCAAGCTTCCAATAGCATTACATTAGGGCACTGAACTCATGTACCCTTTTTCCTGAGCTGTAGTAGGTATTGTACTAGCATCAAGTTTAAAATGTACCGCCAACGGAGTACTAACCGGCTTAGAATTATTCATTTGAAAAGATTGCAACAATTTTTCTATGTATTTCTGTTGAGATACATACAGTAAACCTACACTTCTATCTCTCCAAATTTCCATGCCCAATATCTTCTTGGCTACACCCAAATCCTTCATCTCAAACTCACTGCTCAACAAGGCTTTTAAACTATCAATTTCAACCTTGTTCTTTGCAGCAATTAACATATCATCAACATATAGCAACAAATAAATATAAGAATCATCTGCAAGTTTCTTAGAGTAGACACAGTTATCAAACTGATTACGCAGAAAACCATGGGAAGTCATGAATGCATCAAATTTCTTGTACCACTGTCTAGGAGACTGCTTCAAACCATACAAGGACTTTTTCAGCAAACATACATGATCTTTCTTCCCAGAATCAAGAAATCCTTCTGGCTGTGACATATAGATATGCTCCTCTAAATTTCCATGTAAGAAAGCAGTTTTCACATCCAATTGTTCCAACTCCAAGTCAAAAACACTTACCATGGACAAAAGGACACGAATGGTTTTATGCTTCACAACCGGGGAGAAAACTTCATGATAATCAATTCCCTCCTTTTATGAAAAACCCTTTGCCACGAGTCGTGCTTTGAACCTTGCTGGTTCAACTCTAGGAATACCTTCTTTCTTTTTAAAGACCCATTTGCATCCTACCGGTTTCACTCCCTTTGGTAACGGTACAAGATCCCATGTTTCGTTCTTCTCAAGAGATTGCATCTGTTCATTCATTGCAACCAGCCATTTTGATGCTTCTCTACTCTCAACTGCTTCTTTATATGATCTCGGGTCATCAGAATCAATACTTTCACCTACTGCCAAGGCATAAGCAACTGAATTAACATCAACTATATCAACACAATCTGTCACGACCCATTTTCTAGGCACATGACCGGCACAATGATGAATATCCCATCACTGTAAGCCTTTCGATAAATTCTTCCCACAAGTAAAATTGTTAGTCATTATCTCTATATTATCAAAATATCATTCCTTAATAAATACAAAGAAAATACATCAGATTTTCTTAATTAAAAATAATAGATCCTCAGTACAAAATACATTATCATACTGAAATACAAGCCAAATACCAAACCCCTGACCTAGATGTCCTAGACGGTTACAGAGCAACATACTGTATAACAAAAGAAGGGCTTACCCGACAGCGGGAAGGTCCAACGTGATCTACTCCTCTAGCGGATGTACTTCGGCGGCAACCTGATCTGAACAAAAAGTTTGTACAGAGAGTGTGAGCTTTTAAACTCTGTGAGCAAATCGGCCTCGCGTTAATAAAATTCAAATACATCACCAGTCATGCAAGCATATCCGAAGGCTCAAGCTCAACCAATAGACATAGTTAGAAATTACATACAAGAAGATAAAATTCATCCAATTCAACAAACGATACTAGTACTCGTCAATGGCAATATATCCCGAAGAGCGCACACAGGCCGGCTCACCAATTTTGTATTTTTCCGCCATGACGCACAACCTCATCCTCTTAGCTATGGCGCCTCACGGATTTATCACCAATCCGGGCTATATCCCTACTGAGGGAATCATTGTCTCCACACTCATTGGTCAAGACACCCTTTAAACCGGGTTTTCCGCCTTGCCGTGAGAGGGGGTACTGTACCGCTCAATCACAATCAATAGTACAACAGTTTATATCATAATCAGAAGCACAATATAATACTCATCCATATAACAGGTATAGTATATAACTATATGATTCAAATTTCATATCATCATGAGATACTTGCTTCGTCTTATCCATACTTATGGATTAATTATCTCATTATATTCGTCATTCTGAATCCAATTTCCCCCTATGAATCTTGGGAGTGTCCTACGACATACTTTTTATCACCAGTAATGCTAAAACTCTATTAAAACGGGGTCGTTTCACTCACCTGGATTCCGTACGAGTATCACTTCTCTAAATCGTTACGGACAAGAGTACGCAGGTGAATTTCAGTGTTCCGCTACAGAGATTTTCATGAAAGATTACAGAAAATACGTTAAGATCGTTTTCGTACAGAAACTGTTCATACGTACGGTACTATTCATACGGTCACTATTCATACATACAGTACTATTCATACGTATGAGTACTATTCATACCGGAAATACAGAATACAATCTGTAAAAGAGTACACCAGGTAAGTTCCCAGGAAAGAGTGGAGGGTCACACTTGACACACTTAAAAACCAAGTCTTTCCTTAGCCAGAACTTTCCTAAACATGTATTCTCCACAGATTATATTCTATTTCGGTAATCAGAGAATCAAAATAACAGCTAACGATAATTTTTCTGATGTGGAAGATCGGCCAAAGCCGCAACCACAGAGCATACTTAAGAAAATAACTTCTAAAATTTGAAAGACATAGAAAGGGCATAGTATCCTTACCTAAGCAAAAACAGAAAGGCCCAAAATCTCAGAAGCCTAGCGTCGGAGTAAGAGAAACTTAAGGAGGGAAGAAGAGAAGTTGAAGGTGTGAGTTTAGAAGTGAAATGGAAGGGCCTATTTATAGTAAAAGTCAAGGGTACTATTTGATACTATGCGCTAATAAAATATTCAATTTACTATTTATGAAAATGACATTTCTAATAATGCAGTTACTGTGCACCTTACGCGTACGATGAAAAATTTTCGTTTATTTACTATTAGAAACTTTAAAGGGAAAACTATCCTTTCACCTTAAACCTTTAAGTTTCTTTTCAATTCAGTCCTTTCAATTTAGTCCCTGAGGGTATTTTTACACATAAAACGTCATTTTCTCCTACAAACTTCTTTCTAGTTTTCTCTTATAACCAAACCACATCTAGTATTTGACATTTTGATTGTATAAATAAACAGTACCATATACATAAATAGTAACAGTAGTTTGAAAACACGCATTTATATTTTATTTTTCATGGGTATTACACAATCTGCATACCTTATAGGTTTTCTGATTTCCCTTCTTTCCCTCCTTGTTGCTATAGGTTGTGATTCTTCTTCTTCCCTGGGCTGCTGTACAGGGTCTGTTATAACCCTTTTTGAAGTTTGAACTTCAATTTCCACCTTCTGGTTAGCACCTTGATCATTATTACCTGCATGACTACCAAGCTCCTCCTTCTGACCAAACATAGCAGACTCATCAAAAGTTACATCTCTGCTAGTAATAAATTTTGGAGTTCTATCCTTTTCAGTACACCACAGTCTGTACCCTTTAACTCCAAGTGCATACCCTAGAAATATACATTTCATTGCCCTAGGCTCTAGTTTACCATCATTCACATGAGCATAAGCAGGACAACCAAATATACGCAGGCCAGAATAATCAGAAGGTTTACCGGACCATACCTCTTGAGGAGTCTTAAAATCAATTGCAGTAGATGGCGATCTATTCACCAGATAACAAGCAGTGTTAACTGCTTCAGCCCAGAATTGTTTTGGCAAGCCAGCGTTTAATCGCATGCATCTCGCATGCTGCAACAGTGTTTGATTCATACGTTCTGCAACTCCATTTTGCTGTGGTGTATGACGTACAGTGCGATGCCTCACTATACCTTCTTTCTTGCAAAACTCATTAAAAGGAGCATTACAGAACTTCAACCCATTATCAGTTCTGAGTGTTTTGACCTGTTTTCCAGTCCGTTTCTCAACCATGGTCTTCCACTCCTTGAACTTCCCAAACACTTCATCTTTGGATTTCAGAAAATATACCCAAACCTTTCTAGAGTAGTCATCAATGAAAGTAACAAAGTTCTTCATTATTACCTGAATGACTACCAAGCGTAGGTGTTTTTGAAGCCATCATGTAGTGCTCTTCTATCAAATTGCCACGGCCTCCCAAGTAGAAGATGACTAGCATTCATAGGGACTATGTCACACAGCACCTCATCTTTATAATTCTTCCCTATAGAGAAAGGTACCTTTACTTGTTTGGTGACCTTCATCTCGCCATGATTATTGTAATACCCATGAAAAATAAAATATAAATGCGTGTTTTCAAACTACTGTTACTATTTACGTATATGGTACTGTTCATTTATACAATCAAAATGTCAAATACTAGATGTGGTTTGGTTATAAGAGAAAACTTGAAAGAAGTTTGTAGGAGAAAATGACGTTTTATGTGTAAAAATACCCTCAGGGACTAAATTGAAAGGACTGAATTGAAAAGAAACTTAAAGGTTTAAGGTGAAAGGATAGTTTTCCCTTTAAAGTTTCTAATAGTAAATAAACGAAAATTTTCCATCGTACACGTAAGGTGCACAGTAACTGCATTATTAGAAATGTCATTTTCATGAATAGTAAATTGAATATTTTATTAACGTATAGTGTCAAATAGTACCCTTGACTTTTGCTATAAATAGGCCCTTCCATTTCACTTCTAAACTCACACCTTCAACTTCTCTTCTTCCCTCCTTAAGTTTCTCTTGCTCCGACGCTAGGGTTCTGAGATTTTGGGCCTTTCCGTTTTTGCTTAGGTAAGGATACTATGCCCTTTCTATGTCTTTCAAATTTTAGAAGTTATTTTCTTAAGTATGCTCTGTGGTTGCGACTTTGGCCGATCTTCCAAATCAGAAAAACTGTCATTAGCTGTTATTTTGATTCTCTGATTACCGAAATAGAATATAATCTGTGGAGAATACATGTCTAGGAAAGTTCTGGCTAAGGAAAGACCTGGTTTTTAAGTGTGTCCAGTGTGACCCTCCACTCTTTCCTGGGAACTTACCTGGTGTACTCTTTTACAGATTGTATTCTGTATTTCCGGTATGAATAGTACCCATATGTATGAATAGTGACCGTATGAATAGTACCGTACGTATGAATAGTGACCGTATGAATAGTACCCATACGTATGAACAGTATCTGTACGAAAATGATCTTAACGTACTTTCTGTAATCTTTCATGAAAATCTCTGTAGCGGAACACTAAAATTCACCTGCGTACTCTTGTCCGTAACGATTTAGAGAAGTGATATTCGTACGGAATCCAGGTGAGTGAAACGACCCTGTTTTAATAGAGTTTTAGCATTACTGGTGATAAAAAGTATGTCGTAGGACACTCCCAAGATTCATAGGGAGAAATTGGATTCAGAATGACGAATATAATGAGATAATTAATCCAGAAGTATGGATAAGACAAAGCAAGTATCTCATGATGATATGAAATTTGAATCATATAGTTATATACTATACCTGTTATATGGATGAGTATTATATTGTGCTTCTGATTATGATATGAACTGTTGTACTATTGATTGTGATTGAGCGGTACAGTACCCCCTCTCACGGCAAGGCGAAAAACCCGGGTTAAAGGGTGTCTTGACCAATGAGTGTGGAGACAACGATTCCCTCAGTAGGGATATAGCCCGGATTAGTGATAAATCCGTGAGGCGCCCTAGCTAAGAGGATGAGGTTGTGCGTCATGGCGGAAAAATACAAAATTGGTGAGCCGGCCTGTGTGCGCTCTCCGGGATATATTGCCATTGACGAGTACTAGTATCGTTTGTTGAATTGGATGAATTTTTCTTGTATGTAATTTCTAACTATGTCTATTGGTTGAGCTTGAGCCTTCGGATATGCTTGCATGACTGGTGATGTATTTGAATTTTATTAACGCAAGGCCGATTTGCTCACTGAGTTTAAAAGCTCACACTGTTTGTACAAACTTTTTGTTCAGATCAGGTTGCCGCCGAAGTACATCCGCTAGAGGAGTAGATCACGTTGGACCTTCCCGCTGTCGGGTAGGCCCTTCTTTTGTTATACAGTATGTTGCTATGTAACCGTCTAGGACATCTAGGTCAGGGGTTTAGTATTTGGCTTATATTTCAGTATGATAATGTATTTCGTACTGAGGATCTATTATTTTTAATTAAGAAAATCTGATGTATTTTCTTTGTATTTATTAAGGAATGGTATTTTGAGAATATAGAGATAATGACTAACGATTTTACTTGTGGGAAGAATTTATCGAAAGGCTTACAGTGATGGGATATTCATCATTGTGCCGGTCATGTGCCTAGAAAATGGGTCGTGACAATTATTTAGCCATTGCAGCTTGTATGGACGGGGATGATTGATGATAGGTAGCTTCAATTTGCCAACCAAGGTGGTTGAAGCAACGTTAGTGCAGCTCCCACTATCAATTATCACGTTACAAATTTTGCCTCCGATAGTGCACCTCGTTTGAAAAATATTCTCCCTTTGTTCTTCTTCTAGTTTGGCTTGGATATTCAAGGCACGCCTAATAACCAAGGCAGCACCTTCATCAGCATACTCAACAACTTCTTCTTCGTCAAAATATTCTTCCTCTTCACATTCCTCCACAATATCTTCATCTTCACTCTCTATTTCCCCTTGTTTCTCCTTCAAGATCATCACTCTTCTATTAGGACATTCGGATGCTATATGGCCATGACCTAAGCACTTGAAGCACTTAATGTCTCGGCTTCTTTTGGAGGGTTGGTTGTCTTCTCTCTTATCCTTCTCCTTAGAACTTTCAGATTTGTTCGGCTCTTTCTTCCATATCTCTTTATTACTCCCTTTGGTAGTGTTTGAGGTTTGGGAAAGTGTTTGGAAAGGTTTACTCCCCAATGGTTTAAACACTCCATTGGTTCTTCCATAAACTCTCTTTTTCTGTCTCTCCACCTTAATTGCCAATTTAATTACATCTTCTAAGAAGACATAATTCTGCAACTCTACTAAGTCAGCAACTTCTCTGTTCAAACCACCAAGAAATCGAGCTATGGTTTGCTCTTGAGGTTCATTCAGCTCGCACCGAATCATCAAAGTTTCAAATTCTTTGACATAATCTTCAACACACATACCTCCTTGCCTCAAGCTTTGAAGCTTTAAATAAAGCTCTTACTTATAGTAATCAGGTACAAAACGCCTCTGCATGAGCCTTTTCATCAATCTCCAATTTCGAACTTCCTCCTCTCCATCTCTTCTTCGTTGATTCTTCAAATTTTCCCACCATAGATTCGCATAATCAGTGAATTCAAGGGCTGCAAGTCGGCATTTGGTAGCTTTTGAATATTCTTGATATTCAAAAATCTTCTCTACTCGTTGCACCCACTCCAAGTATTCTTCAGGAGAACTTGTTCCCTTAAATGGAGGAATCTTCATTTTGATGTTGGCATCACGTTCCCTCTGCTGCCTTCTTTGCCTAGGTTGATCACCTTCTTCAGCTTCAGATTCTTCTCTTTGGTGTTCAACATAAGCTCCTCTTCTTGGTTGTTGTTGTTGTAGCTCCATAAATCTAGCCATTTGAGTTAGTTGAGCTATTTTTCTATCATTTCTTCTTGACCTCTTTGTAGGCCAACAATTTGAGCTTGTTGTAGGCTAAGCCCAAAAGGAACTTCAGAACTATTTTCTCATGTCATAGTGATTTGTAATTTGTTGGTTTGAGTTTGGTGAAGGGTAGGTTCACTCTCTAAGTGTTTACACTCGGATTAACAATGAACAGTAACGACGAACAATGAACAGTAACGATGAATTTTTTTTTAAAATAAAAAAGTTGGAATAAAATAGAACAACACAAGAATAGAAATAAAGATCAAGATGAACAGACTAGAAAATTAGCCTTCCATGTAGGTGGCAGATTACAAAACAAGGAAAACTAAGCCTTCCATATAGGTGGCAGAATACAAAATAAGGAAAACTAAGCCTTCCATGTAGGTGGCAAAACACAGAATAAAATGCAATAAAATTAAGCTTTCCACAAAAGGGCAAACACAAAATAAATAATAGAACCTGAATTGAAGTGGCTTTGATACCAATATGATGTGATTTCCGGAGGGAAAACACTTGATCGATTTTCTGGATAGGTTGAAAGAAACAAACAAATGAAACCAAATCACTCAATTGATAAGTCAAAGGGCGCCACAACTAAGAGAAATGGGTTGATTTCGCCACACTCAAGAAAGAAGAACGTGAGTGATAAGAAATCTAGTTGCTCTCGCCACTAACACAAGTTAGATAAGAGAAAGAACTCAAGAATCCTCTTGAAAGCAAAATGCCAATATCTCATATATGATTCAAAGATGTTTTACAACAAATGGCAAGGACCCTTTTTATAGAGGGTCTCCAAAACAAAAAGACAAAAGACTCCAACTAATGCATTAAATGCATCAACTAAAAGTCAAGTAGTGTAGGCTAAATGTCAAAGACAATAAATGCATAGGTAGCTAAATGTCAAAGACAATAAATGCATAGGTAATAGACTACAACTATATTCAACAAATGCAACTATCCCACATGCAATCTTTTTCACACTTCTTCCACTTTCAACAAAGTGGTTAAGCCCAATCCAAGCCCTTTAGCCCTTAAACGAGTTAGAGGCCCAATTGAAGTGTTCTCCCTTTCTTGGGCTGCAATTAGTCCAAGCTCTTTAACCCTTGAACGAGTTAGAGGCCCAATTGAAGTGTTCTCCTTTTCTTGGGCTGCAATGGGGTTATCCTTGATTACATCAAAAGTACTTGCATTTGCCTTGAGATTCAACTGGAGAAGGACCCCATAAGTCTGAGTGAACATATTGCAGAACATTCGTAGAAGTATGCTTCCCAGAACTGAACTTAACTCTGCGTTGTTTACCCATAACACAAACTTCACAGAATTTCAGTTTCCCAGTTTCTGCTCCTTCTAACAATCCTTGTTTACTTAGAATTGATAGCCCTTTCTCACTCATGTGTCCCAATCGGCAATGCCACAACTCTGTACAATAATCATCCTTCACTAAAGATTTAGATACAGCCACTGTCCCCATCACTGAACTACCAATCAGAAAGTAAATGCCATGCTGCAATTTACCCTTCATTATAACCAGAGCACCTTTGGAAATTCTCAACTGTCCATTCTCTCCAGAGTACTTGTACCCTTGTTTGTCTAGAGTACCAAAAGAAATCAAGTTCTTTCGTAAACCAGGAACATACCAAGCATCAAGCGTCCTGACTATTCCATCATACATCTGAATCTGCACAGAACCACTGCCCTTAACACTAAGCTGCTCATCATCACCCAATCTTATAACACCATTCCACTCCTTAAAAGAAGTAAACAGCTCACGTGAAAAAGTCATATGATAAGATGCACCTGTGTCTAAGACCCAAGTATTTGCAGAAATAGAGGTGCTGACTGTGAGAACATCAATGTCTTCTTCTTCGTCAGAACTATCTTGCACCACCGCAGCACTACCACTGGTATTCGGTTCCTTCTCGTCATTTCCCTTCTTCCTCTATGGACAATTCTTCCTGATGTGCCCCTTCTGTTTACAGTGATAACATCGAGGTCCTCCTTTGTTCCTCGACTTAGACCGTGACTTGCTTCTTTTTCCATCATCCCTTTTAGTGTCTCTGCCTCTGCCAACATACAAACCTGCTTCTGCACCATCCTCTTAGAACTAGAGACTCTTCTCTTCAGTTCTTTAGACTGCAAAGCATCTTTGACATCATTAACAGAGATACTATCTCTACCATACAATATAGTATCAACAAAGTTCTCATATGAATTTGGTAGAGAACACAAAAGAATGATAGCCTGATCTTCATCATCTATCTTAACCCCAACACCCTGTAAATCCAGGATAATCCGGTTAAAATTATCAAGATGATCTTTTACCTGCTTATTTTCTGTCATCCGCAAGGTATACAAACGCTGCTTCTGATATAACCGGTTTGTGAGAGACTTTTTCTGGTATTTATCATCCAATTTCTTCCACAAACCTGCAGCAGTTGACTCATCAACTACTTCTCTCAATACCTCATCAGTCAGACTCAATAGTATTGCACTATGAGCCTTTGCCAAAATTTCCTTCTTCTCCTCTTCTTTCAACTTGTTAGGTAGACTACTTTCTCCTTCTAATGCCACTGCACATCCCTACTGAACTAGAAGTGCCCTCATTTTTACCTTCCACAAAGTGAAATCATTCGATCCATTGAACTTCTCAATATCGAATTTATGAGTCGACATCTTCTCAAATAACAGCAGATAAATTACTAGCAAATTTCGCAATCAGAAATTGAATTTCACAAAACTGTTCAGAACCTTGCAAACTGACCAGAACTTCACTAACAGAAATTCAACACAGCAGTCCAACAAAATTCACAGCAGTAAACTAGAAATCCAATCCAGCACAATCTAACACAATCCAGTAAATTCACACAGAAATTCAGAATTCTTTTCTGAATTAAACATAAACTCACCGGAACCGTGTCGACGAAACAATAACGATCGCAACAGAAAACTTGGTCCAAACAACAACTATGACCAAACAGCAGCTTTGACCAAACAGCAACTTTAACCAAACAGCAGCTTTGACCAAACAGCAACTTTAACCAAACAGTAACTTTGACCAAACAGTAACTTTGACCAAATAGTACCGTTGACCGTTGACCGTGCTACAGTGCCGAGTCGCTACAGTTCTGAGTCGCTACAGTGCTTCCGATGAAGATTCCGGCGGTGAACAGTACTCACAACCGTAAAAACTCACCAAAACAACTGAAAAACGATCTTCAATGCACTAGAAATGTAATAAACGGTCTCTTTTTGCCCAAAAATAAGCGAATCAAGCTAGATCTGAAATTTAAAACTAGATCTGAAAATTTTCTTACCACCAAAAATTAATCTCCGACGTTCTTCAACGCACCAAAGATGCAGAGAATGGTCTCCTATGCTCCAAAACAACTAAATCGAGGCAAGATCTGAAATTTTGGAGCTGGATCTGAAAATTTTCGGACGTGCTACAGTAACCGACGAACCAAAAATGAACCAAGGCTCTGATACCACTTGTTAGGTTACTGAAAGGCAATAAATCAAGGAGAAAGATTGAGAAGAACACACAAAGAAGTTACGTGGTTCAGTCAATGCGACCTACGTCCACAGACAGAGAGAATATCTGTATTATTTTCTGACGGAGGCTATACAGAGAGAAATTACATCAACCACTCTTACAATGAATTCCCTCACACTCATATATATAGAGACAAATGGGTCATGGATCATGGGTCATGGGTCGGGTTACAAACCGGGTCACCCACAAAATTCAAGTCAAACCCAACACCTACTCACCAAACTCACCACCATATCCAGCATAATATATGCAGGAACCACTACTTTGCTTCATTTAGGCAAGTCAGTATAAAATAAATCTAACTATAGTCCCAGGCCCAGCCCCTAGGCCTTCAATTCTTGGTCATTATTGATAAAGGCCAGACAATTGATTTCTTCTGCTAAACTGTACGTCTGTTAGTATCATTTCCACACTTGATGCATAGAGTAATTGGACACTTTTCCTGCAAATAATATTACTCCTAGGTCATTAGGGGGTAACTACCAACTTGTTAACCGGAAAGAAAATCTATTGTTCTATACTATTATTGACGTTAAATGAGAGAATTCAGGGAAGTGTAACAGCTTGTTTCTTAAAAACCCCCTACTCAGTAAAGAAAGAAAAAGGCTCTAACAGTGAGCACTTACCAGGACACAATCAGAAAATGAGAAGTACAAGCATAACACAGCATGTTAACACATTTCACACAAATAAAGCTACAAGAAGAAGTGTATATATCTGATTAAAAGGAAGTGACTAAATAAGTGTAGGTATATATAATATTTGGTTGTTCACATAGTGCATCATAAACTCTTGATTCTTTCTCCTTGGGTGAAATTTCCTAAGATTCACAAAAATCTTAAAAATAAAATTATGTTTCTTACCTAAAATTAGATCAAGCAATCAGGAAAGCACAGTGTAACTAAGATCTTACCAATAGATCCAGGTAGCAATTTCACAAAAATGATTAGTTACATCGTACCACTTAAATAACTAAGTACTATTATAGTATTTTACAAGCAGCAGCGAAAGTGTAAAAGATGAACTTAGTTTCATTCACTGTGCAGCAAACGCCTTGCTTTAAAGGCCAGGTGAAATCAAGCATTTTGGTAATCCATAGAGAATGCCATCATTCCTGAAAAGAGCTCAAACATTTCATAGATATAAAAATATGAAAAAAGATTAAAAAACGAAAACAAAAAATTTCCAAAGCATAGGAGCACACCACCATGATACCAATTTACAGAACATAGGCCAGAACGAGGAACCAAGAATAACTAATTATTATATTCCCATATCAATAATGTCAAGAAAAGCACACAGAAGTAAGCCTTCGTGAAAATATATTCTAACAGAACGTATGATGTGGTTTCCATGAAGCCAAGTTTTCCCATTCCAAACGAGCCCCTAGTTTGAGCAGCAGAGAATAGAAACAAATCAAACAACTGCAGTGTACAATGAGTGAAAATCACTATACAGATCAGAAATGGGAGCGGTTGCACAGATACCAGTCAGGTTCTTATAACTGAAAAACACCAAATTTCTTGAGTAAAAGTCATATGTTTCCAGATTTACTTGGAATAAAAAATGATAGATTGATAGCTCTATATCTCAGACGAAATCTCGGAGAATCGTATGACACAGACGGAGAGAGGAATGATGAGAGTCAAGTCATACTGGAAAGCAAAAGATCTAAAAAGTGGCATAAAACTAGATGTCATTTTGGCTCCTACAGCCACTAGACGTCATTTTTTTGGGCCTGCTTCCATACCATCTTGCATGTAAGCTTATTTGAGCTCTCACCTTAGGGCTGTTTGGTATTACTAAAAACACTGGAAAGGAGTTCTCCTTTTTATTACTGTGTCATTTTTTTTTTTCGTGTTTGGTAAGTGAACTGTAGAAGCAAGACATGGCGTGCATAATTCTCTCTTATCTCAAATTGTACGATTTTTTTTTCCATCTTACAATCAATGGAAAGATGCCCGCTAGAATGGAAAACTGCTCTATTGATGAAAAATAATATAAGTATTCCTCATTTGCCCCTTTTCTTTGCACCGGAACTATCTTGATTTTCACCGGCATCTACAACATCATCATCGGTGCCATCTATAGTGTCCCACGCCCATCTAGCAGATGAAGTCCATCATCGCCGAGGCCCTCTTCAATGCCAACTTCGTCGTCCTGGAATTAAAATCTATCTTTAGCTCTACAAAATATTTTCCAATGCAAACTTTGCCGTCCACAACAGTCATTGCAATTTTCCAAAATTAAAATATATCTTTAGCTCCAACAACCCCAAATATAGAAAACAAAACAAACAATGAGATGAGAGTAATGGAGAGAGATGTGAAGTGAGAGATGAGATGCAGCGGCGGGGAGAGACAAGCAACGACGAGATGAGATGCGAAGTAAGAGAGATGGATGTAGAGATGTGAGGCAGAGAGAGAGAGTCAGATAAAAAAATGGAGGGAGAGAGAGAGAGTCAGATAAAAAATAAGGGGTAATTTATACTCTATTTTCTTTCTATTAAAAAATACATACCAAACATTTTTTTTTATTCTTTTTCATTCTATACCAAACATTTTTTTCTTTTTTTTTTTTCTTTTTTCATTTTTTTTCCTTTTCACTTTTTTTATTTTCTTTCCATTCTTACTCTTTCTTAAATATTAAACTGGCCCTTATTTTCCTCCAAAGAAACAGAAAGAGACTCACCTTCTCTAAGGCTATCCGTGGCCATGAGTTGGGCTTTCTGTCTAACCTTTTTATTGGCCAAGCTCTTTCGAAAAATTCAGTTTCCACGTCTTTAGTCCGTAGTGAGCCCACTGTCTATAATCTTTTGACCAAAAAAAAAATTCTAATTTATTTTTTTGGGAGCTAGAAATATCAATTCTAATTTAACTTTTTATATTGGAATTTGGAAGTTCCTTTATAAATTTTTTATTAATGGTTCGCAGATGATTCTTAATTGCAGCATTTGTAAGAGGAGGGAGGGAGGGGGAGAGAGAGAGAGAGAGAGAGAGAGAGAGAGATGAAATTGAGAAAGAAGGAAGCTCAAAAAAGCGTTAATGCCGTTTAATCTGTTTTATTTTATGTAATTAAATATTTTTTATAATTTTAATTATGCAAATCTGATTAAATTTATTGTCGTGGTGCTTTTGTTTAAACAAGAACGTAACTGTTCAGTCCAATTAACTAGCATACCATTTCGTTCAAACATATTTTACGTGGTTGGGTACAAGTGTTTCATCTTAGATATCATAAAATACACTTCCTACAACATCAGAATTTCTGATCCTTAAACAAATGCTGTTACGCCTTGAAAGATTCTAGCATAGCATCTGCTTTGCGAGGAACTTGAGAATGAAATCCTTGCTTTTGAAGGATTTGTAAAGTGGAGGATGAAATTCGTCGATCAAACCTTTTGCTGGTTCTATCGTACTTTCATCTAAAGCACTTACAAAAAACGCTGCTGTTGTTCAAGCATGTTTCGAATTTGTTACAGCCCTATGTTCTACACTTTTTAATTTATCGTCACTGATCACCTGCATCCTCAAAACATTTGACGCCATCATTCGGAGTTATTCCTATGTTCTAGTTCGACATGATTCAAATTCTAGTCTTGGCAAATTATAGAAAAAAGGTTAGAGGTTGATTTGACTGGATGAAAATTGTGCACCTGCAAGTGAGAGCCTATGTTGACCACAAATGCACAACACTTGAAGGCCGTAAACATCATCTTCAAGTGAAAGAGTTATGATATTAGGGTCCGCATGTTTTGATACTCCAAGGGTTAAATTTGGTTCAGGACATATTGGATAGTAATTAATTGATACTGTTATAGATTCGCTAAGTTCATTCTCAAAATAATCACAATTCAGTCCAACACCTTCACTGATCAATCTCAAAATCCTAGAAGCCAACTTTTTAACTTCAACTGACATGCCCCAACACACTCTCTGAAAGGAGAAAAGAAAAAAAAATCAATTAAGACTAAACCCAATAAAACACACACACACACACACACACACAAAAACGCAGATTCATGTATTATGGGTTAAGAGGTATGATAATTTACTAGTATCTAGTTGGTGTTTGAGGCCAAAAGTGCTGCCACTTCTCTACAGGATAACATGGGTGTCTCAAAGCGTCACGCCAACGATGAAACTTTTCAGTGGCATAGACTACACTACTCGTAAAAAGTCTGCAATTCTTGCTAGGATCCTCTGAGATCAAGTTTTGCTTGGTTTCAGCAGGCAACTGAAAAAACTGATCATCTTCTTCTTTAATTAATAGTAGTAGACCAACTGTTTAGTGTAGATTAATTTTAATAAATTTATTGAGATAAACATTAAATGCAACTCTTTAAATATTTATTATTAAATTTTTAAAAAGATTATAAAATATAGGTGTTGTTTTAACTTTACGACACGTCATTGATTCTTTCAATGTAAATTTATTCAAATATCAGTTTTGTTAAAAAAAAATCTTGGGAAAATTTAGCACGATGGAGTAGAAAGAAGACACAAGTGGAACAGGATGGCCATGATGTATTAGAACTAATTAAAAATAGATAGAAATGATGAAGCATTCTTTTTTTTTTTTTTCTTTTAAATCCTAGTCAATTCCTTAATTCTAATTATTAAAGATATCAAATATTTTCACAGGAGAATGCTAGTATTATCGGAAACAAGCTAATCATCTCACAGTCAGAACTCAGAACAGACAACTTTATTTGTTAATGGTGTCCTCAATGTCAATAAATCGACCAACAATATACAACGTTGTATTCATATTGGACAGACTTATAATTGAATATCTAGTAGAGCATATACTTCACCACTAACGAAATCAAAAGCCACAATGCAAAGATTCCTATGACAACATCAAAAGTCTTGATCCATTTTCTGAGAATTGCTCATCCTCAGAAGCATGTTGTTATGCCTTGAAATAATTTAGCGTTGCTTCTGAGTTGATGTTCCTTGCAAGGAGTTGGGAAACAAACTCCTTAGGCATGAAGGGTTTGTAAAATGGAGGATGAAGTTCATCAGTCAGAGCTTTCTCTGGCTCTATCGTACTGCCCTCTAAAGCAGTAACGAAAAATGTAGCTGTCATTCGAGTATTCTTTGAATTTGTTACAACTCTGTGTTCGACACTTCTTAGCTTATTATTACTGATCACCTACAGTCCAATGTAATTACCATAATTTAATATTAGTCACCATGTAAAGTGTGCTACAAATGGGTTATTTTTGTCTAATGAACTACATTGATTCAAACTTCAAAGATTTATTTAAGAAGTTAGGTAAAGTGTGTACCTGTAAGAAGCAGCCTATATTGACTACAAATGCATGGGGAATAGGTTCAACGCCAATCCATGCGTTATCTTTCAAGACTTGGAGTCCACTTATTTCATCTTGAAGTAAAATAGTAATAAGATCGGCGTCTCTATGTTTGGGTGTTCCTAGAGTCAAACTTGGTTCAGGACATGGTGGATAAAGATTAGCTGATAGTACTATGTGTCCGCTTAATCCATCTTCAAAATATTCAGAATTCAGCCCAAATCCTTCACTGACTAATCTCAAAATCCTAGAAGCTAACTTTTTAACTTCAACTGAACATGCCCCAACATACTCTCTGACAACCAAAGAATAAGCTAGTTAGGACTATAAACGCAATGAACAAATAGTGATATAACACAACTCAGAATTTGGGTGAAGAGATCGTATTGTTTACCGGTATTTATCTGGGCTTTCCGGCCAAATATGCTGCCATTTCTCTAAAGGATAACATGGGTGTTTCAAGAAGTCTCGCCATAGATGAACTTTCTCAGTGGCATAATTTATACTAGTAGAAAGCACGCAATTCTTGCTTACATCATCTGAGTAAAATTTTTGCTTGGACTTACATGGCATTTGGAAGAACTCCTTCAAGACTCTCATAGTTTCATTCATTAGATTCTCTGAAACCCCATGATTTATCACCTAATTTATTTTCCAAGTACTTATTGATTTGACCAAGATATATAGAGCCCAAAAGATGAAAACAAAAGAAAAAGACTAGCATGAATGATGAACCTGAAAGAATCCATGCTCTTGAGCAGCCTTGAGAATTTTCTCAATAATGATGGTTCGATCGCCTTCCTCTGCTTCACTGAGATCAATCACTGGGATGCCTTTTCCAATGGGAACATGGAGGTTCCCTGGTCTTGTCTCTGGTGGGAAAATGTAATCCTCAGGCACAGGTCTGAGATTGAACCAATTTGACACAAGTTTCTCCATCACTTCGATCGATTTCAGTAACTTGAAGAGCGAAGAGAAGCAAAAAGCAAAGAAGAGTGAAGTACAGTACACTGAATGTGTAATGGCAAAGGTGGATGGCTGTGGGAAGCTAAGTTCCCATTTCAAAAATGGATATATCAGCTTTTAGTTTTACAGGACTAGTATAATATTTAAATTGATTCCATCATTATTGATCCAAATGCTTCGCCTATTATTGGCTCTTCTTCATCTCATCATCTTCTCCTCTGAGCAAAATAAAAATATAGTAAAATAAGCTGTTCAATGTACTTTCCTTTCGAAGATTGCGCTTTTCTGTATATTTAATCATATTAATTGTTCAAATTTAAACTTAAAAGAGTATTTCTTGGAGAAATTCAACTCACATCAATAAGTAAAGATACTATTGCCTTTGTTTAATGTTTAAGTAACTTCTCAAGTTTTGTTATAATTTTTAATTAAAAAAAAAAAGCTAATTGCAGTTACTTGTGAATTTTTCATCAGGTTTTCTAATCAAATCATAACATCTATATGATTTTTCAATTAGAAAAAAGTAAATATATAGTTTTTAAAAAATAATTTTATGTTTTTTATAACTCATCGTTGAAGAATTAATTTTTCAAATTTTTTTTTAAATATATCCAACTTTTAGTGAAGAATTTTGTAATAAAAATATAAAAAAATTTATATAATCAAATCATAATATTTGTATATATTTTAATTAGAATACGATAAATATATAATTTTTAAAAAATAATTTTATATTTTTAAAATTCATCATTGGAGGATTAATTTTTCAAAATTTTTTAGTGAAAAATTTTATAATAAAAATATAAAGAAATTTATATAAAGTTTTTTCTTTTCATTCCTGTAACTATTTGTAAATTGTAATATTATGTATTGCTCAATTAGTGTTTGTGTTACTATTTTTTGAACATAGGTTTTCTATTGGGCACATACAAACTGTTTAATGTCGATGGCCTCATATGCTCGTGTGGAGTCTATTGATATCGTATGACTAGTGGACGTCCAACACTATAATAAGCATACGGCATCCAACAGGAGATCTTTGTCTCTATTTTTAAAAATATTCATTAAGGACAAAGAATTAAAAGATTGTTGAAAAAGTGGACCTATTATTTTTATGATTTTAGTTTATCTTTACTTAATTATTTTATGACTAACAAAACAAAACTGTATGAGCGGTAAAAATAAAGTACTCATTTTATTATAAATCATTCATATCTCAAACACTTACAAATAGAAAACGATGCTAAGATTCCTTGAACAACATCAAAAGTGTTCTAATTGCTTGGATCTCTTTCCAGAGATTTTAGCAGTGCTTTTGAGTCACCATTCTCCGCTATGTATTGGAAAATGAAATCCCTAGTTTTGAAGGATTTGTAAATTGGAGGATGAAGTTCATCAATCAGAGCTTTTGCTGGCTCTATCGTACTCTCATCTAAAGCATTTATGAAAAATCCAACTGATGTTCGAGCATTTCTTGAATTTGTCACAACTCTGTGTTCTGCAGATTTTAGCTTATCGTTGCTGATAACCTGCACCCCAATGTAATCACCATAATTTTACATGATTTCAAATATTGGCATGGAAAGGATTTGAAAAGCTTTGCATAATTTTATGGAGAATATATAACTTTTGGAACTGAGTGAAAAATTATTTACCCTCAAGAGCCAGCTTATATTGACCACAAAGGCATGTGGAATAGGGTCAACACCAATCCACGTGTCATCTTTGAAGATTTGAAGTCCCTTAATTTCATCTTGAAGTAAAATGGTAATGAGATTGGCGTCAGCATGTTTGGATACCCCAAGAGTTAAATTTGGTTCAGGACATCGCGGATAGTGATTAGCATTTAGTTTCATAGATCCGCTAAGTGATTCATCTTCAAAATAATCACAGTTTAGTCCAAGTCCTTCACTAATTAACCTCAAAATCCTAGAAGCTAACTTTTTAACTTCAACTGAACAAGCACCAACGCACTCCCTGACAACGAAAAAGTTTAATTTGTTAGAACTATAAACCCAATATATAAAACCTAGAATCTTGTTGCTAAAGGGGTTAATAATTTACTTGTATCTAGCTGGGGTTTCGGGCCATATATGCTGCCACTTTTCTAAAGGATGACATGGGTGTCTCAAGAAGTCTCGCCATAGATGAACCTTCTCAGTAGCATAATTTAAACTGCTAGTAAAAAGCATGCAATTCTTGGTAATATTCTCTGAGTACAGTTTTTGCTTGGCCTCAGTCGACATTTGAAATAACTCTTTAAAGACACTCATTATTTCATCCAATAGATTTTCTGAAACTCCATGATTGATCACCTATGCTCAGTTTAACGGACATAAATGTAACAGATAATCAGTCTTTAGACCCTTCTTCTATGAATAATATACAAGGGGGGAAAAATAAGATTGAACCTGAAAGAATCCAAACTCTTGAGCAGCCTTGAGAATTTTCTGAATTGAGAGGGTTCGATCACCTCCTTCTGCTTCACTGAGATCAATCACCGGGATGCCTTCACCTACATGAACATGGATGTCCCCTGGTCTTGTTTCTGGAGGAAAAATGTAATCTTCAGGCACCGATTGAACATTGAACCAGTTTGAAACAAGTTTTTCCATCACTCAAACTTCTAACTTGATGATTCAAAAGAAGCAAAAAGCAAAGAAGACTGAACAACACAGGAATGTTTAACAGGGAGGAATGGATTGATATTAATTATTGGTTTTACAGGACTAGTATTTAAAATTAGTCCATCATTTTTGATCCACATGTTTCGTATATCATTGGCTCTTCTTCATCTCATCATCTTCCCTTATGAAATAAAATAAAATTAGAAGAGCAAGCTGTACAATGTACTTTTGTCTCCAAGATATGCTGATTTCGCTGTTCGATGGATTAAATTAAAACCAAACAGTACTATTTCAGAGGAATCCAACAAATATTTGTAGTAAAAGATTCAAGTTTCTAGCTCTAGGTAACATGTACTAACTTCACCATTCGTTCTGATTTTAAACTGCCTGCTTACGTAGAAAAATTAATCTACTTTGAATATTATATACTTTCTTGTATTAACATTCAACAAAAGCGAAAATGTAGCGACCAAATTTAGTTTGTGCTACCTTTTACGAAACATTCGTCAAGAACCAAGAACAAATAGATGAAAATGTCAAAAGATACAATTGGAGGAGGATGGACAGACAAGCAGAAGTTGAGACTCGAGAAGCAGCATGATAGACGTCTTCTCCAAAATCATCTGCACTTTCTCTGTCTCGGCGCAAACGTAAACGCAGAACACACATCCATTTTACGTAGCCCTCACATCCATTAGATATTATTATTAATTAGTTAAGATATTTTATATAACTAACTGAAGAGTAAGCCTACAAAAGACAACTGATAGAGGTTGAAGAAAACACGTAATAAGGAACCAAGGAGTAAATTCCCAAATTATATAGCACAGCCATAGGCTTCGACGCTGGGTTGTTACAGAATTCACAGTTTACCCTTCGTCGGCCTCATTCCCCTGCTGGTAATAAACCTACCCATGCAGCTTAGAAGAAATAGTCATTAAGATTTCTAGTCCTGTAATTACGAAAGAGAAATGTTTTATGGCAAAATACGATCTTATTGGCACCACAGATTCACAATCAACCATCAAATGCCCCCTAATTTCATTTTTCCACATGAGCAAAGAATACAGATCAAAGAGTAATAGCATTAATGTATGATAAGTGTGATGAAGTATCTCTTTGCCCCATCACTTATAGGGAAATCATCATATTTTATGAAGCGGAAGTTCACTGCTCTTGACAAAATATTGAATTCAGAATTTACGAGAAAATAAAACCACCTACACTTTACTTTTAATGATATAGCAAACGCTGATTACCTCTATAAATCTGTAAGGAAAGCTAAAACCAGCAACCAATTACGCATACATAGCAAAGCAAATGATAAGAATTTGCATTGGTAATGTGAAAGAGGAATTCCACTAAACTCTGGTGGATTGATGCAGTGAAATGTTGGGTTCGGAGCTCCTCGATTCTGGAGGTGTATGCGGTAAGGGCAGAGCCTTTGTAGATGAGTGCACGTCTGCAGAAGCACTGCTGGCTTTTTTCTTTAATTGCTCAAGAAGTCGGTGGGCTTCTTGAAGTTCATCTTCTGCTCTGGCTCCATGGCTTTCCCAAGCATCTATAACTTGCTGTTGAAATTCTATTGCAAGGGCATAGCTGCAATTCCAAGATGCGTAAGTTTTAGAGATCCGTGAATTACGTTTGGCCAGAGCAATGACAAATATACTAAAATACGTATAAGATAGTTGCACATTTTCACATGAGCAAGAGCAAGAAAAAGCAGGGAACAGAAACATCTAGCACATCTAGAGGGGGAATGCTCTTCACTCACCCAATTAGAGAGAACCATTGCATGTAATCCCTCTAACTACTAAGAAAATAAGAAGTTGGATCAATCAAGGCACTAAATAACTACCCTCCTAAATTTGTAGTTTTCAATGTCTGTTGTGCTTCATCCAAACAAAGAGATTTTTTCAGACAGGTGGGGCTAATAATACAAGTGACATGCAAGCACCACCCAGTTTAATAGCTGATAGAAACTCCATAACAGGGAGACATACAAATTAAAAAGACTAGGAATGCATATCTTCTACTTGGGTTCACTGTCTAGAACAATAATGACAGAATAAACATCTACTGACACTTAAATTTTATATATATATATATATATGACTGATAGTTATTGAAAAGATTAAGGAAAGAAGAATGCACATAGAATTTGTTCGGTACACAGGAAATTTAATTTCTCAAGTGCCTGAAACTTATAAAATGTTGAATTATAACAAAGAAAAAATTTTAAATTGATGTGTTCTATATATCCTAAATAATATTAACACAAAAGGGATAATGATTCTTTTATATAGTCAAGCTCAAATCTTTTATAAATAGGCTTCTAAGTTCTTGGGAATTTAGGATAATCATGTACCAAATACCACCATAAGGATTCTGCCATTAAAGAATTTCACGAAGATAGTTGATACAGAATCTAGATGGCAAACATATATGATATACACTCAACAGTTAAGTAGTTGGATTTAGCAGGCTCAAGTATGTTATAATAGCAGTAATTAAATTAAATTGTTTTCAGTCTAAAAGATTAAGATAATTGATAAAACAAACAGAATTCAAACCTAGAAAACCATCCATACCTTCCCATTTCACCATAGGCTTTTGAAAGATTCTGGCATGCTTCAATGGTATCTGCATGATGTGGACCAAGAGAGACATCCATGATGTCCTTTGCTACAGCAAACATCTGTGCCGCAGACTGTGGCCTCGCCAACTCTAAATATGCTGCCCCTAAATTGTTGTAAATATACCCCACTCCAAAATGCTTGGGGCCAAAGCTTTCTTTCAATCTTTCAGCAGCACTTTCCAAATATGGAATAGCCTGCTGCACCTTACCTGTCAGCAAGAGTAACCACCCTATTCTTGCAGAGACACTTCCCTCTGAATGCTGCTCTTGTGGAAGCTTCTCAAGCAAAGCCAGTGACCTCTTCAACATCAAAATTGAAGTTTCAAACTCATTCATGGTTTCATACTGCATTGATATCTCTGAGTATGCCTCAGCAACTTCCACAGGGGAGATCTGTTCTCTTTTGTCAAGAATCCCAGAAGCAATCTCCAAACACCTCTTGGAGTCTGCAAACTTCTCCTGATTACACAAGGCTTTTGCCATTGATATAAGTACAAGTGCCCGAGTCTCACTATCCGTGTCTGTCTGCTGTACAATACCCCTCAAAGTACCAGTAGCCTCATCATATCTTCCTAGAGCAATCAGCATATTCGCTGCATCTATTTCAGCACGCAGCAAATCAGAGTTAAGATTCCAATTCTTCAAAATCTTCCGGGATAAAACATTCTGCTCCAGTGCCTTCTCATGCTCCTCCAACCCACTGTATATAACTCCAAGGATCCTTCTATCATGCGCAACCTCCACAGAATTATTCCCCAGTTGCTTCTTATGTATCTCCAATGCCTTCATACAAAAAGGCAGTGCCTCCTTGAAATTCAAAATCGCAACATAAGCTTCTGCTAAATCACGGTTAGCTTTACCCAATTCTCTACTATCTTCCTCCAAAGTCAACTCTTTAATCTCTAAACACTTTCTAAGATTTTCAAGGGCCTCTTCTCTCCTTCCCATGGCTGTCTTCACATTTGCCAACTCAAGTTGCACAGCGTGAAGCACTGGCCTAATATCATCAACATTGACATTCCCTTCCTGTAACCTACCCAGAATCCTATTCGCCTTATTAAGGTACCCTAAACTATCGTTGAATCTCTTTAAACTATAGTAAGCAGAGCCCATTAACTGTAAAGTCATTGCAACAACTATAGAAGGCTTGTTATCTTCGTCTAATGCTTTTAAAGCTCTGCTAGCGAAGGACAGGGCTTTTTGAGGGTCCTCACCTTCTTGATCAAGTTTGAGGCCAATCTTCAAAGAAGCCAACCCTAGCTCTCTCTCATCGAAAGTATCCTCCATATCCTTAAATACTTTGAGCATGTACTCAGTAGTTTCTGCAGACTCAAAAGCTTCCTCAAGCTCCGATTTTTCCTTGGTTTTTCGCTGCCTTGACGATAATTGAGTGGGTACTTCAACGAGGGTATCCATATTTCGATAAGGGTTTGCTTGAAACTTGTTGCTTCTAGTAAGCAATCCATGGCTTTTAGTGCAGCGCTTGAGATGGGCGGGTGAGATAAGTGACGAAGAGGGGGAGGATGAAGAGGAAGGACCCGAACAGTATGATTGGGCAACAAACGGAGCAGTCGGATTTAATCTGCGACGAGTGAGATGCCAGAACAATGTGACCGAGAACTTCCTCATGGTGGAATCAAGTAACTCCGATACGAAGCGACAAAGCTGTGTTAAACCTTCACAAAACCCTCGTCACCCAAGACGAGGAAAGCAGAAGATGGTGCCAGGGGATGGGGAAGGCATAAACGCAGTCGTTTGCAGGATATTACCATTTTTTATTCTCTCCGAATTGTTTCCAGTTTGACTTTATTCTCAAACTTTAAATTATTATTTAGTATAAATTTTAAATAGGCAAAACTATATTTTTGGCTTCTTAATTTAAATGTTAATTTTAACCTCGTCAAACATATTTTTTCTATATCAATATTGTCTTGTACTTTTTATTAAAAAAATTAATTTCTTCTTAATTGCTAACGTCATATAACTTAGTAAGAAAATTAGCTAATCTAATGTTTACATTTATTAATCTTGATCTTCTTCTTCAAAAGATTAGACGAGATATTAAGTCACATTAGTAATGCAATATTCCTTCAATGGTCACGTGTTGATCAGTTCAACTGATTTTGTTAATAATAGAATGACAGTAATATTTGAGAGGACATTAAATTCATATATATATATATATATATATATATATATATATATATATATATATATATATCTAAGATTAAAAACATGTATGACAAAATTTGATTAACCTCAAATTTGAAAGGCCAAAACTTCACTTAAACCACTTTAGAAACAGATGATTTCAAAGTTATATATTGAGTATAACAATAATTAAGGATAAATGTTTTAAAACTTACATATCCTTTTATAAAATTAAGATTGCATTAATATATTTTTAATAAAATCTCTTCATATTATATTTTGATTAAAAAAATCTTATAACATTTGTACCGAAAAAGATCTCCTGAAATTATAAGCAGGTAAAAAGGGAGGAGAAAAGAGAAAGTGAATGAATTAGGATACTTGACATGACATGATGAATATCATCAGATTTTTCTTGTCCTTAAACTAAGAACTAGGAAGGCAGCCCTTTTAGCCCCCAACCCCCCTTTTCTGACTCTCCAGCTCGAAGCTGAGGTTCATCAAGAATCTAACCCCATAACAATGTTTCTATGTACAGTAAAGAATACAGAGTTTTCACACGTCAAATAGAGAGGGATAGCCACGGCTTGGAAAGTAGAAATTCGCATGCATTCAAGGCACTTAAAAGCAAGAACCTCCCAAACAAATAACAAGGGACGATGCATCTACACTCAAAAGCTTGTTGTGCTTGGATTTATAGTGGGAGTGGGAGTTTCTGGAGGTCTGCTATAAACATCATCAAAATGAAGATTACATTCCCCGGCTTCTAGGTCATCTGTATGTGTCGTTCTAGACAACCTGTGATAATCTCTCCAGTCCAAGTGTTGTTGTTCTTGATCATCTGAGCCTCTATCAGAGAACCTATCATAATGGTTATATGTTTGACGATTGAACTCCGGAGGCTCAAAAAAGCTTGCCTGAGTTTGTCCACCAAGTGGGTGACCCCTATCCCACCAATGGCTCCTGCTAGACCCTGGCAGATCATTACCATGTCGATCCTCAAACAGAGTTTCCTTGAAGATGGGAGCCGATGTGGATACCCCAAGACGTGATGCAGCTCGGTCCTCACGATACTCTCCTAGGTATTCCTCATCTCCAGGTTCATTCTCGGTTATGTTGGAGGACATCAGATACTCTCTGGAATGATGCCGAGTCCTCTCAAATGGATCTGTTGGAACATCCCTCGAAGTCACATGATGAGGCCGAGAAGTATAGAACTGATCAAGAATATAAGGACTATCGTTTTGATGGGCATCAATTGGCAACACAGGACCTAAATAATTGCCAGTTCCCAAAGTATTATACGGCATTTCCCTGGATATAAACATGTTTCTGTCTCCATTGCTCCTCACCTCAGGACTACGCGCCCATGTTCTAGGAGGGGATAATGCATATCTGTTTCCATGTACTGGTAAATTTTGCTGTGTTCTAAGATTCACCAAAAACTGCTTCCCCTGAGCATTTGGGTCCCATGATGGGTAAGTACTCTGAAAGCTGTAACCATAACAGGAGTTATTGATATTAAAATTTGAAGGATTAGCAGATAATTTATATAACATTAGGTTTCACTCAGCAACACAAGAATCAGATCGGCACAGGCCCACCTGTGTTTTTTTAATGCAATTTTGAACAGTCGTAAAGGTAAGATATAAGTTGTCTTGGGACGTTCATTCTTTCGAGAGAAAACAATGAGCACAAGAAAGAAATTCTTCGATAGATAAAGCAATAGACAGGTAAAAATGATAAATGTTAGTCTCACTTTAAAGAGCTGCGCTTACATGTTTTTTTTAATAATTGACTTAGTCTACCTTTTTGGAAGATTCAGTCAACCTTCGAAATTCTCACAATCAAAACATAAGTTCGCTTCAAAGGCAAGCATATAACCAAATTATTCCATAATTAAGTTCTCTTCAAAGGCAAGCATATAACCAAATTATTCCCAGTCAGCAGACAAACTTTCCATTCTTTCTTTCTCCTCCTCCTGCATCTTATTGTTCTAGGCACTACTTACTTTCTTGCGAGTCTTCATTTTCTATACTACCACAGAATATTACTTAAGTATTTAACTTCCTTATCTGTCTCAGTATATGACTGCCTAATTTTGTGTTTTCCAATATATTCATTCTCTTTCCTTTTTCTGTTTTACCATAAACACAACATCACATATGCCTCATCGCAACTGCTACTATAGCTTGACGGAAGTAAATAGAAAAGCAATTGAAATAAAAGCATATTTACTGATATCTATATCTGACACCAGAAAAGTCCAACCTAAATAAATGTGAGACATAAGGAAAATCTAATCAGACTATTCTTGTGCATACAATGAGCTCTTCCTTGGTAATACCTCAAAAATGATTTCTCCATCTTCCCCTGGGAACTCCTCTGGCTGCGAGGTGCATTGCATGGGGAACCATAATTGCCGTTTCCATGGGCTTGAAAATCAAAGACACTAAAACTGTGACAACATTGAGGATACAACAGAATATGATTAATATTGCCCATCACTTGAACAACCAAAAAATTTCATTTCAAGATGTCCCAAAGAAACGCCACAGATAATCGGGATGCAGATTGAAGAAAGATTAAAACTATTACATCCATACCAACCTGCAAACATGGCCAACACCTTCAACATTCACTGTGAAATCTGCAATGAACTTCAAAATATCATCAACCCGCTGCAAATTGGACAGAAAACAGTTAGAGCATTATTGTATATCGAGTATAAACAAAGAGAACTATATGTCCAAGTAAAGCAATAACCTTTGGGACAACAAATAAAAGTAAATATGGAGTGAGAAAAATTGAGGCCATATCCTCAAGTAGCATCATCCCAGTATACTGCACCACACAAAAAACATGGTAGCATGAGAATAAATAGTGTTTAAACCAAGCTATCATATAGACAACAAAAACACATAATGACAGGTCTAAATTCATGCAAATGAATTAAACAAACACTTGGAAATGGAAAGGATACCTGAAATAGGGTTTCAAACTCAATGCGGACCATTTCAGTACTTTCTCTGCCACGCCATCTCTTTGGCATGTAATGTGTATGCTTAACCACCATAGACATTGCTCCCTCGGGATCTAAAACCAGAAGTTCATTTGTCACAGCAGCCCGGCTAATGGCTGTGATAGTTCCAAAAACAGCAGCATACCAAAACAAGTTTCGACCAAATATCTGCAATAATTAGTTTTTTAATAATATAATTAATGATCATTATGATATGTATATGTACAATATCTTATAGGCAAAACTAGTTAAAATCCATTACATGGCCCTCAAGCAGAGATTCCTCTAGGAAAGCAATAATGATCAGAATTGCAGCAAATCCACCTGATACAAAAGATATGAACTTTGCAATGATAGATATGATAGGTGAAGGAAATTGCTTGAGATAATCAGAGGCATGTACTGCACTGCTATTAATCCGATGCTTAAAGAGATGGTCCACCTACAACAGAAGGCATTGGTAAGCTTAAGCGTAAAAGAAAAAGAAATACAAGTGCCGCTATCACTATGTTGACAATGATAACTAGGCACCAGCACTTTCAAATTATTGGTACCTTTAAAACTTAAAATATGGAAGAACACATGAGTAGGAAATGATTACAATACACAATATAAGCCGAACAACTCTGCAAAAATACCCTACTTATGTGGTTGCTAATATATAGGATTTTAACAAATTAATGATTTTATGGAAGAAAGTAAGACACTGAGAATTCATTATATTCATTAATATTTAATAGAGAACTAGTTAACTAATTTAGTATGTTTCCAAGAGAGAAGATATTCAATCCTTTCTGTGATAAGGATTAGTCACAAACTATTGTTTCTATTTTTAACTTCAAACTTTTTCTCCAATAATGTATATTTTCAGATACTAGCAGGAAAACCATGCAACCAGAAGATGAGCTTAGGAATAACAATACCTCATTGAATTCCCTAAAGATCCACCTTGACAAATTTGACCATCTTCGAGATGATGCTGTGCTTGGATGATTATAAAATTGTTCGGCATGCCTCAGGAAGAGATATACCAGCATGAATATGACAAGAAATGGAGAAAGTAAAAGCATTGCAAGCCCAACTACCATAAGCCTTTTCTTTAATGTCTGTGGATTGGACACAAAATCCCTTCTAACACAAAAGTTTCTGCAGAGAAAGCATGTTATTATTGGAGATCATCATTGATCTCTCAAAATAGTGCAGAATAACTATTAATGAACATAAATTATCAACTGAAACACCACATAAGTCAGTCTCTCTCTTTCTCTCTCTCTATATATATATACACACACACACTCACATAAATACATATATATGTTGGGTGAAGCAGTCTATATTTTATCAAGTTGAATACATATACAAGAATAATTAAAAAATAAAATTCAGCCTTTACTGTCCCACTCCCTATTGAATGAATACTTGATAGTGAAAGCCCTCTCCACATTTATCTAATTTAGAAAATCTCCATGTGTCTCTACATGTGTACATCTATAAAAAAAGCCCACAGTTAACTAGGCAGAAAGAAGTATTGGTCAGGATACTGATCATCTATGGAGCTTAATTATATCAACAAGGGATTGACAATGTCTAATCTAATGCCAATTTCATTGAAACTTCTTCCATTGGACAGAGAGATTCAAACATAGGAACAAGTCATCCTCCCAAAGAAAAATTATAAAAGCTTGTTAGAACAGACAGAGAACAAGCATAAACTCTTGTTATTATTTAGAAAAAGGACCACATTTCTTAATACTTCACATAAATTGTCTCTGAAATTTCACGTGGGGTCAGCGTCTTTCTCCTTGATGGTTAATGGAATCATAACCCCAGAGCATTTCTGCTCAAGAAGATATGATTCAAATGTTCTGCAAATCTTAGTTTACTGATGTGACATTCAATTTGCATGCAAACATTTTGAAGCTTTAGCTTATTATCAAGGATGACAAATTTTTAAGGAAAAAAGAAATAACATATTGTTCTCCGATTAATTGACCTCCAACACATTTACAAAGCATTGGGCCAATCTTAATTTCAGCAGCAGTTAACAGAACTTTATGATAGAAAACCTGAAATATGTGAATTTAAATTTATAATATGGCATCAACATTATTTTGATGTTCTGCAGTACCACAGCAAAATAATTCTTACTATTTGTCCAAGTAAGACACAGTAGGAATTGAAAATACTTGGTTGGAAAATGACACATAAAAAAACTGACAAATGATGAAAGTACATAAGTAATTTGCTAATCATGAAACTGTATCATCAGTTAGAAACTGAATTTAAAGTTCTTTAGGATACTGAAATTATTTTTTATAGCATTGTATGGCAATTTAAATCTTTAAACAGGCGAATTGAATAATAGATTGCAACTGTTTTAACGCAACAAACCTCTCAATAAGTTCAAGCATAATGTCCACATTTACATGGGCACATGTCTCTTAAAACCCATATGACCAAATAATTAGATATTAGGTTTAACCTTCTATGAGCCACTGTCCTACATCTCCTAAATGGTCACCAAATCTTTCAAATTGACACACAATAATGACTATTCACGAAATGTATTAAAGTCAAAATGCCTAGCAATACCAACGCAATTCATATAAATAAAAACATCAAACACACCATTATAGATGTAGAGGTATCTGAATAATAATTAGCATACCGATCAAACATGCTTTGCAGGATGCACCAGTTCAAAGTCCACTCAAGGGTCTTCGTTAGTATTAGACGATAATGTGTCCCATTAGGACCACATTTCACAGTAGGACCAGCACCTGGGACCCAATTAGAAATGGGAAAAGCAAGCACTCCCTTATTGAGCATTCCAATCAAATAGTTTTCCTTCCGCATCAATCTCATCACAATGTCATGTGCAGAGAGATCCTTTACCACACAGAGTTGTCGGGAACTTTGCACCAGAACAACTTTTTGAAGAACTGTGGCCCAGGGCATAGTTTGAATTTCATTGTCAGTAACATGGAGACTGCAAGAAAATCATTGCAAATTACAACGAACCCATGTGAGTCAGGAAAAAGTTGTAGTTTGTGTCAATACACTTGAGGGTTTATCATTCATGTTTACCTATTGTAGTAAAATTGACGGATTTCCAGGGTGTCCTTTAATTGAGCAAAGAACCTCAAGAAACAAAATATCCAATAGATGGAAAATATTGCTAGGTATCCAATAATAATACCTTTTGTAATAGTTAGTGGAGTTAAAGGATGTTGATGAAGAGCTTCTTTAACAAGATCACAAGGCTTAATTCCACACTTAGCATTACGAAGTCCATTCCAATCAACATATAATAAGAAAAATCCTGAGAAACATATGGTAAAACCAAGACTAAGAAGTTCAACAATCCACTTTATAATGATGCACCAGAGCCCTCTCTCACAGTAGTAGCTGTAAAGCCTTTCAAAGAAGAGGTCCAAATCAGAAATTGGCTCTACATTCAAGCTCTCACCATTAAGAAGCCCTGAAGGGCTCTCACTACCTGGACTTGGGATCCTTCCATAGTCAGACAATTCAATCTCTGGTGGAACATTCTGAAGCAAACCCGTTGTTAGGGATGATCCATCTTGCTGTTTCCATTTGAATATATTAAAAACACTCGGACCCCTTGGCCTGCTAAACATTGTTCACAGACACTGAAAGCAGGCATAAACAGCAAGTCCATGCCCCAGAGACCTGAATGATTATGAGAGAGTACAGAGTCAAGACTGAATCTTCCAAACGGCAAACATATATTAAGTGAATTACCGGAAGAATGGGGGGAATTTCATGTCAACTTCAAATAGTATACCCTAATATTTATTCAAATTAATGCACCAGCTAAAGGATTAATATCTGTGAGTTGCAACTGATTTCTCTGATGCCTACAATTTGCAAAAAGTTGACTGATGAAACTCATAAACTAGTGCATTTTGTATCTTAATTGTTCAGTTTTATACATTTATAACTAAGTTATAGACCTTCAGTTTACAAGACTGACAACTAAGTTATAAACCGCCAGAAAAAGGAAAAAGTTCTGTTGGCAAGCCTATGCCAACTCCTCTGCAGAGACCACGAGTACATATTTTACCAATGATCAAAAGTGGCAGATGTTAAAATCGAACAAAATGAACATCTACAACGCCATCCCAAACTTTCAAGAAGCATATAAAGGTATTAATTTCACTAGCCAAGTGCAAGCAAGGCAATGCACCGGTAGAACCTAGCCTTCTCGTTGACAAAATGTCCAACCAATCAGAGTTCGTATCTGTATAGCTTGAAAACATTCTTTCTCTTTCGGATAGGGTTTGGGCATTAGTTTTTCTTGCGTTCAAAAAATAAAACCCATAATATGATAATTTAACCGACTACTTATTTCGGCACTAAAGTACACGACATGCGAAACAGTCTCGTCCAAAACAAAAAGGATCACCGCTGCTGATTGCTGATTGACACTTTTAAGCTAAGGAAGATAAGTGACGAGCTAGTTTCGGCGAAAAGAATTAAGCCCACCATTAAAATAAAACGAAAAATAGAAAAAGCAACTGGAACCATCCTAACCCATTGTTGCGTATCAAGAAAATTACACAAAATACAACAATTTAAGCATAAAAGAAGGATTTTTAAACAATACACCAAAAAATAACTAAATATAGAGGAAACACAAAGTTACCTGCAACTAAGCAACGCACATGGAAGGAGTTAAACGATGAGGCAGTACCAGCAGAAATAGGCGAAGTGGTACCCAGTAATGAAATTTGGGCAAAAGTCACTGAAAGTCAAATAATTTAGGGGTTGAAACCAGTTCAGAGAAGGGTGAGGTTAACTCACGGAGCGGAAGACGTTAATCAAAGCGGAGAAGAAAACAAAGAGGAAGAAGGCAAGAGACGAAGGGGGTTTTGGTTGCGTAAAGAACGATGAAATTACAGTGGCATATAAATTCTTTTATAATATGATTTTGGGAGCCATAGACTTGTTGGGTTTCTGTGTCTCTCTTCCGCCTCCTTCCTTGAAAGACCGTCTAAATAGTAATCGGAGACGTGAGGATGGGCAATACCTTGCGGTTTCTGTTTCTTTATCAGCCTTTTACAAGTTAAGGCCTAAGGCCGTGTTTGATCTCCTTCTCGTCGAAATTGTCTTTGCCGTGCCTTTTTTAAAGCAGTCATCTCATTCGCATAAACTTTTCTCGTTTTAGAGGCTAAATAAAAATTTGAAGAAACAAAAAGCAAACGGGTTTCTAATTCTATTCTGTGTTGAAATACTCCATTTTAAGCCCCAGTAATCGCATCCTCAAACTTCATAAAAGAGGTTTAATGATTTAAATTCTAAAAAGATATCTCTTATCTCAATTTAATTATTTAAAAAAAAAAAAGATAAGTTGACGATTTAAATTTCTTCTTTTTTATTGAAAGATGAGTTGATGATTTAAATTCTAAAAAATATCTACTCTTTCAATCTGGTTATTTAAAAATTTTTAATTTAATCTACAAAATGTTAATCTCCAATTAATATAATGTTTCAAGTATAAAACTTCTTTTAATTTAATCATTCAATTAAAATAGTTATTTATCAAGTAAACACGTGACTTTATATGGTTGTTAATTAATAACATAAATTTATTCAAATATCTTCAACTTAAAAATAACATTATATTTGTATCAACAAGTTTATAAATATCTTTTAGATGGAGATTCATTTTGATAATATAAGTTGAAAGACTAAATTGAGATGTTTTAATTTTAAACACTAAATTAAAAGTAAAATATTTTTAATGATGAAACTAAAAAAATCTTATTTAAATCAAATTTAGAGAAGAGTCATATATATAGCACTAAATTATTATTAAGATTATATATGAGTGAGGATTTGGAATGCCAAGGTGTAATAACTTGTAAGTTGTAACATTCTTTTTTTTTTATTATTGTTTTGTTTGATGGCTTCCATCAATGGTTGACCAATGAGTAATCTGAAAGTTATTTTGTACATATAAGGCTCAACGGGCCTGGGCCCAAAGAATTTGTTTTATTTATTTGAATATATACAGGCTCACAGAAAGAACGAAACCAGCAGGGCCTGCTAGCCATGGGAAAACCCATCTAGAGAGGAAGCCCAATAACAATACACATATATATATAAAAAGGTAAACACACACCCTCAGCCCACAACAAAAATAAAAAAATAAAAAGGGGCGACACACCCCATTTCTATAAAGTAAGCATGGCAACGAGAGATAGAGATTCGGTAATCCCTGTAAGGATCTCCACTAGTGAGACCCCATGAGCGGTTATTTTATCCCCGTGGGAACGGGGATGGGGGAAAAATCCCCTCGTCACTATTTTGGGTACTAGGGCAGGGATCATACTCCCCACCCCATTAGGATCTCCATCCTCGAAACAATGACCATATATAAAATATTTATAGTCATTGATTTAATTTTAAAAAATAAAACCTTAATTCCTAAATTTGTATTGCCTAACCTAATCAACCTCAGTGTTATGTGTCTTCTCACCCGTCTTCACTCTTCTCCTATGTGTTCTCTCTTGCCATCTTGTTGTTGCATTTCTCACTATCTATTGCGTCTCTCGTTGTCTGCT
Organism: Biancaea sappan; assembly: GCA_037074585.1. Classification (NCBI taxonomy): domain Eukaryota; kingdom Viridiplantae; phylum Streptophyta; class Magnoliopsida; order Fabales; family Fabaceae; genus Biancaea; species Biancaea sappan. Next base: position 7,634,864 of record CM073492.1, on the reverse strand, counting down.
ATTCATTGAGAGTGAGGGAAGTCGAATGTGCAGTGTCTGGTGTTCATCGATCAGATTGATGCGGTAGGGAGGCAAAGGGGGGACGGGGATCAGAAGAAGGAAAGGCGAGAGAAAGAGCAAACGTAAAGGTGGTTCATCTCTGATGAGTTCTGCTCATTGTCGTCTGAGTTCCCTAATCTCCATCATTATCATCTCTGGTGGTTCATTGACTCCAATGAGTTCTAAAGGTGGTCGTCTCCACTGAGTTCTGCTCATGAGCTCGTCTTTGGTGTTTAGTGATTATTCTCTTCGCTCTCCGGCTCTCTTGTTGTCTCTGTTCGCTCTCTTAGTCTCCTGCCGTTTCTGAGTTATGGAGGCAGGGATGGGGACAGGAAAGGCATTCCCTACCCCATTACCATCCATACTAGAAAGCTTCCAAGTCTGATGAATATATGAATTTTCATGGGATTTGCGGTCTTTCTCTATAATTGCTCTTAAATTAGCAAGCAAGAAGATGCCCTAATGACGAGATACAGATTGACTCTAGTCCATCGTCTGATTATAATTTGATGGCTAGCAATATATATATATATATATATATATATATATATATATATATATATATATATATATATATATATATATATATATATATATATATATACTAAAGAAAGAAATGATTTGACAAAAGTAAGAGACAAAAGTGACTCAAGCTGATGGACAAGATTAAAAGAAGACGTGGCAAAGTAACCTTAGTTTAGAAAAAGAAAACTATTATTTGTAAACCTGAGTTAATATAACTCAGATCTCCACTATAAATAAACAACTAGATGAGCAGCAAGACAGAGAACTTTCAATCGATCTCTTAGCTCTCAACTCTCTGAATACTCACATCCTTGTATCCTTCTTCTGTAATTCTTCAAACACTACTATTGTAAGTTTGTTACAATCAATAATATTAGAAGTTCAAAGTATTTGAGCTATGTTTATACCTCCTCTCCTCTATCAACAAAAAATCTTCCGAAACTGGATATTAAAGTAATGGCCTTCTAAATCCTTCTAAGGTTCAAAAAGGGAATTTAATTTCTAATATGAGATCCATGATTTCATAAAGGGCCAAACTACTGGCTAGTATGTTATCTGGAAGATGTTCACCGAGGAACTATGTTTATTCATAGTTCTAGTCCATGAAGCATGTGTATGTATATTTTGATAGCATAGTATTGAAAGAGGCCTGTAGGGCATAATGACCCATTAAGGTGCGTGATGTCATTTGAATGGTCGCAGCCCATGAGGATGATCATTACATAGCTATAGGGTATATATATATATATATGTAGAGTTATATTTTCGAACATCTCCTTTTAGCATGCTAACCAGTCTGTAAACCCGGTATGGTATCAGAGGATCCTGTCTTAGAAATTAATGAACTTTTTTGAACGTCAACAATTCAAAAGTCAGTACTCCTTTTCTCTCTGTCAATTAACTGTTTATAGTTTTAAATTAATTATCTGTTGATATTAATTATGGATGTGTTAACTCGAGTAAAACCTAGAATATATGATATAGAACAGTATAAATTACCTGTATATTCCCATATCCAACTATTGATGATGAAGATAGATGTGTATTGACTCCATTCTATATAGGTGGAGAAGGTGAAGATGTAAGGAATCAATTAAATTTTACAAATATGTTATTAATGAAACAATTAGGATGTTATTTAGATGAATCAGTAGCATTAGAAGCCTTTAATTATAATTACTTATACAACTCTGTAGAAGAAACAAAAATAATACCTGTAGATGCTAGAAAACAAATACAACTAGTAGATCAATCAGAAAAGACTAATAGATTAGTAGAATTAGCAAAACCCTTAGAACAGAAAGTATATGAAATTCAAAGACAAGTTAAAAGGAATGAAACCAAAATATTAAAGATCCAAACAGATATAAAGAAAATAATGAAACACTTAGGTGTACCAGAACCAGAACCATTAGTAGAACCAATAACAGATGAACCACAGATTAATATGCTAAATATAATAGATATATTAAATGAAAAAGAAAGACTTACAGAACAAGAAATAAGAGGTGAAACATTAGATGAAAACACAAAACAAACTAGGATAGAAGTAGAAAGATTACATAAAGGACATGAGACATTAAACAGAAACCTATGGACAATATTCGAAGAAGTCAAAAAATTTGATGAAGAAAGATATGGAATAAAACCAGAAAAAGAAAAGATAGATGATAAAATTATAGTAAATAAAGGAAAAGAAAAAATAGAAGAAGTAGAAAATGAAAGCTCTAAACTAGCAAACATTATGTTGAAAGATTCAGACGATTTCCTATTAAGTTTAGCAGAAATAATAGGTAAGCCACAGATTAATCACATAACACTAGAAGAAGAATCAGAAGATGAAGACGATATAGACAAAATAATGAGCCAAGAAGAAAAAGAATTAGATATAGAACAATTAAGACTAAAAATAGAAGGATTAAATACAAATATAGAATTAACAGAAGAACAAATAAATATGCAAACCAGTGATATAACATCAGTGAATCAACCACAACATGAACAAAGAGAACCAACTAATCCCCCAGACTTAAGTCAACCATCATTTAATATAACCAGAACAGAAACCAGTATAACCAGAGAACAAGAATTAGAACAAGAAGAATTAAGACATAAAGAACCAGCTAGAATAGAAGATTACACAAACATGAATATCAGTTTTGAAACTCCAAATAATAGTAGATATACACATACACCATTAGAACAATACGAAAACAAAACAGTACCAACAGCAGGATTATGGTTAAATTTAGATTGTAATCTAGATAACCACAAAAGATTAGAAGAATGAACAAAATTCCAATTAATAGTCTTATTAACAAAAGGAGTAGATATACCAACAATTAGTCTATTAATAGAATCAACATTTATAGGAATAGTACATGAATGGTGGAAAAGTAAAGATCAAAATTTTAGAGATGGAGTAACAATATTAAGAGATAACCAAACTTTAACAATGAGACAGAGTATAGCATTATTAATAAGACAATACGAACAAGTATTAAGAAATGAATTTGTAGGTAGCAACGTACATATGAAAGAAAAAACAAAAATTAACAGAGCAATAAGAAATTTACATAATATAGAATTATGTTCTTTAGAGCCAAAATATTTAAACCAATATATTTGCGAATATAAAAAATATTATTATGAAGCAAGATTTGATAATTATAAAGATAAGAAATATTACTTAGATTTATTCTATAGACAATTACCAAAATTAATTAGTGAACCAATTTTAGAAGAATACCCGTTAATTTCAAAATATAATTCGCTTAAGAGTATTTTAGAATTCTACAACGTTACTTTAGTTATTTATTTTGGTCATTTTTAATTTTCATATTTAATTGTTCTCTTTGAATATTATTTATGAAAATTGAGTTAAATGACTGGACTAAATATTTGCACAATGAGGGATATATTCTAAGAATGGTGAAATTAATGGAAAAGTGGTTTCAGAATGGTCAATTAGTCCATTTATTGTAAATTGACTGGATGGGTTTGGATGTTGGGTTATGGATACCCATGGGTTAATGAATAACCCATTAGAAATATTTAATATAAAGTTTCAATAGTACCCCCTCATTTTTTCTTCACGCAACCGAAACTGATATTCGTTTTCTCTCTCCTTTCTTCATCCTCTTCTCAAATCCTTTCCTTGATCTTCAGAAGTTCGATTATTTGTTCGGTTCAAAAGCTTTGTAAGGATCAAAGGTAAGCTTTAATCCGATTATTTTCCTTAAATTTCAGTTTATGTAGAAGATCAGAGGAGGTTTTGTTCTTGAAGATTTTAATGATAATTCATGAATCTCAGTTGTTTTAGAAGTTATATTTGAGTTATAATCGGTTAAAAGAGTTGAAATTCTGGTTTTGAAACAAGAAAGGAAAGGATGAAATTGTTAGAAATTCTGCAAAACCGAGTTACTGTAGCGACCAGAAATTTCGAAACAAAATCTGGAAAATTTTCTTCGGGTTACTGTAGCAGTACTGTAGTGTCGGCAGTCAACGGTACTGTAGCAGTCAACGTTACTGTAACGAACTGGCACTGTAGCGAACCGTTACTGTAGCGAACCGACACTGTAGCAACCCGTTACTGTAGCAGTCAGAAAATTTTACGTATTTTTGTGATTTTGTTTCCTTTCTTATGATTCCTTGTAATATATTTTACTAGGAAATTTTCCTACACAAATTCTAGTGTGGAACAAGGTAAACTTGGACAAACATCAAGGTGAGTGAATAACCTTGCTCAGCTAAATTGATATTACTAGTCAAAGTACAATAAAAGTCCCATTTACAATATTATTTGGATAATAAGCAATTAATTTTTCATATGTGAGTATATGATGATCAGTAGAAATAAGAGTATGAAAAAATTATTTATTTCATGACAATTGTACTATGTGATGAATTCTCACTATTTTATTAATGAGTAAAGATCTACGGGATCTAATACACGAGTTTGAAAGGGTTAAAGTCCCATACTACTCAGTGCATATCTATGAAACCTATACACGAGTTGAAAGGGTTAAAGTCTCATACTACTCGGCGTATACCTATGAGATCTTATTCACGAGTTTGAAAGGGTTAGAGTCCCATACTACTCGGTGTATATCTATGAAATCTTATTCATGAGTTTGAAAGGGTTAGAGTCCCATACTACTCGATGTATAAGACAATTAATTATATGAGTAAATGTGGTATTTGTACTTTTGATATTTTATATAGTACATTTATTTACTTACTGAGTTTTTAAATAAACTCACACTCCCTATGATTTTTTTTTTCAGATACAGAAAATAAAGAATAAGAGTATCCGTTTGAAGATTAGAAGCCCCTTGGGACTATTCTCTATTTCTGTCTGGTGGGACACCAGTACTTATTAATGTGGATATTAGAAACGCTCTGTACTTTCTATAGGTCTCCTAGGCTTGCGATGAGATAGAAATATCAGACTATGTATGTCTATATTTGCTTATCAGATGAATATAATTCTGTAGTGTGGAATGAATGATTAAGGTTGAATGTAAAACCTTACAGAATATATGTATATAACGTATGTTTGAGAATTATATCAAATGAGTAGTATCTTTTCACATGCTCAATTTTTGGGATGTGACAAATTTGGTATCAGAGGAAAGGTTTTATAGGTCCCCTATTGAGTACAGAGCAAAGTGATCTTTGTGGGCCCTTCCCTATTGTCATGAGCCGCGGCATGACCATAGGATTAGGTTCTATAAAAGACCTTGTAGAGTATAACGTCATTTTATAGATAACTTCTCAGTGGGGCTAGTAAGTGATATTTTGTTTATGTCTGAAAATTGTTTGTTATGTGTGTAGATCTGTGACAGATCAATGTCAGAAGGATCTTCTAATAATAATGAGCATATGGGTCCAAGGAGGGCCATAAATCCACCAGTACATGTGCAAGATGATCCTAACCGTGGTGATAGTTTACATGCTCAAAGTACTAAGGGCGCAACTAGTGAGCAAGCAAGAAGAGTCGAACATGATGCTCACATCGGTAATGCAACTATTGCACATGTGATTCATTTGATGAATGAACGATTTGATCGATTTGAGGCTGAAATGAGAGGTCGAGCTGCACAAGCTAACCTGCCAGTGGATCCTCCTATTGTTGAAGCTGAAAATGTACCACCAGTTCCGTTAGCGGGAGGAGTTAATGTAAGAGAGGTAAGAATGTCTGAATTCCAGAAAATGAGGCCTCCTACTTTTTCAGGGGAAGATCCCAAAGAGGACCCACAATGTTTCCTTGAAGATTGTGAAGCAATCTGTGATGCTATAGGGTGTTCTCCTACTCAAAAGGTAGAATTCACTTCCTTTCAGTTAAAAGGTAGGGCTGGTAAATGGTGGAGGAACTGGAAGAAAGCTAGAATTCAAGGCGCACCGCCAGTTATGTGGACAGAATTTTACAGATTGGTTATGGATGAATTTCTTCCGGCAAGTGAACGATCATCCAGGGCTAGAGATTTTCTGTATCTACGGCAGGGAACCATGACTGTTGATGAGTATTCAGCTCAGTTTGTTAAATTATCTGAATATGCCCCTGAAATCATTCCTTCTGAAAGGAAGAAAATAGAAAAGTTTGTGGAAGGGCTTCGTGATGCCTTATATGATCAAGTGGGTTCTAATATGAACGATTACTCTTCGTACTCAGAGGCTGTTGATGTGGCCCAAAGAATGGAAAAGAGGTCAAAGAATAAAGAAGAATATCGTCAAAAGAAGAAAGCTAGATATAGAAGATCTTTTGATCAAGGGGAAGACTCAGGGACTTTGAAACCCTTTACTGCGTCACAAAATGCTCCAGCCACTCCTACTAAGTCGACTTATTCTACAGCCAGTGTGGCTAAGCCTCGTTCAGAGAGCAGGGGTGGTTTTCGCTCTTCTAGTAGATGAGGTACTCAAGGTAGAAGGGAAAAACCTCAATGTCCTGAATGTGGAAAGTTTCACTTCGGAGAATGCAGGTTAAACACTGTTGGTACAGGCTGTTTTCACTGTGGACAAAAAGGACATTTTATAAGGGAGTGCCCTCAGCTCATGACAAGACCAGGTCAAGGGTCTGCTTTGCCACCTCGACCACAATCTATTACTCAAACACCAACCCCTTCAACAGGGGGTAGTATGGGAAGAGGTTCTGGAAGAGGCCAAGGTGACCGTGGAAAACAAGCTGCTGGCAGAGGAAATGCAAGAGTATATGCTCTAACCCGACAGGATGCTCAAACATCCAATGCTGTAGTTACAGGTATATTATCTGTTAAACTTTTGCTGCACGTATTTTGTTTGACCCCGGTTCTACTCACTCATATGTGTCGCCCCTATTTGCCAAGAGATTTACATTTGATTCGATTATTCTTAAAGAACCATTCTTGGTTTCCACACCGATGAGAGAGACTTTGATGGTTAAAACATGTTATCGTTCTTGTAAAATAATCGTTGAAGGCACGGAAACTAAGATAGATCTTATGGTTCTCAATATGTTAGATTTTGATGTGATTTTAGGGATGGATTGGTTATCTTCTTGTCATGCTACTATAAATTGTCGTGACAAAGTTATTTCCTTTAATATGCCGGGGAGGAGTAATTTTGTGTTTCAAGGAGATCGAAGTGATGTACCTTGCAACATGATATCTATGTTAAGTGCCCAGCGTATGTTGCGAAAGGGATGTCAGGGATTTCTAGCTTTTATCAAAGATTTAGAAAAGAAAGAACAGAAGTTAGAAGACATTCATGTGGTTAATGAATTCCCAGATGTGTTCCCAGAAGATTTACCTGGATTACCGCCAGAAAGAGATATTGAGTTCAGTATTGATTTGGTCCCAGACACAAGATCAATTTCTATTCCACCTTATCGTATGGCTCCTGTTGAGCTAAAAGAACTCAAAGAACAATTGGAAGATTTGTTAAACAAAGGGTTCATTCGCCCAAGTTTTTCACCTTGGGGTGCTCCTGTTCTTTTTGTGAAAAAGAAAGATGGTTCTATGAGATTCTGTATAGATTATCGTCAGCTGAATAAAGTCACAGTGAAGAATAAGTATCCTTTACCAAGGATAGATGATTTGTTTGATCAGCTTCAAGGAGCAAAATACTTCTCAAAGATTGATCTAAGGTCTGGATATCATCAGTTACGAATTAAGAGTGATGATATACCTAAGACTGCTTTTCGTACACGGTATGGACATTATGAGTTTCTTGTGATGTCTTTTGGGTTGACAAATGCACCAGCAGCATTTATGGATTTAATGAACAGAGTGTTCAAATCATTCCTTGATAAGTTTGTAATTGTGTTTATTGATGATATTTTGGTATATTCAAAGAGTCATGAAGAACATACTGAACATTTGAGAATAGTGCTTCAGACTTTGATATCACATGCTCAATTTAACTCACCATTCTTAGAATATATCCCTCATTGTGCAAATATTTGATACTACTCATTTGATATAATTCTCAAACATACGTTATATACATATATTCTGTAAGGTTTTACATTCAACCTTAATCATTCATTCCACACTACAGAATTATATTCATCTGATAAGCAAATATAGACATACATAGTCTGATATTTCTATCTCATCGCAAGCCTAGGAGACCTATAGAAAGTACAGAGCGTTTCTAATATCCACATTAATAAGTACTGGTGTCCCACCAGACAGAAATAGAGAATAGTCCCAAGGGGCTTCTAATCTTCAAACGGATACTCTTGTTCTTTATTTTCTGTATCTGAAAAAAAAATCATAGGGAGTGTGAGTTTATTTAAAAACTCAGTAAGTAAATAAATGTACTATATAAAATATCAAAAGTACAAATACCACATTTACTCATATAATTAATTGTCTTATACATCGAGTAGTATGGGACTCTAACCCTTTCAAACTCATGAATAAGATTTCATAGATATACACCGAGTAGTATGGGACTCTAACCCTTTCAAACTCGTGAATAAGATCTCATAGGTATACGCCGAGTAGTATGAGACTTTAACCCTTTCAACTCGTGTATAGGTTTCATAGATATGCACTGAGTAGTATGGGACTTTAACCCTTTCAAACTCGTGTATTAGATCCCGTAGATCTTTACTCATTAATAAAATAGTGAGAATTCATCACATAGTACAATTGTCATGAAATAAATAATTTTTTCATACTCTTATTTCTACTGATCATCATATACTCACATATGAAAAATTAATTGCTTATTATCCAAATAATATTGTAAATGGGACTTATATTGTACTTTGACTAGTAATATCAATTTAGCTGAGCAAGGTTATTCACTCACCTTGATGTTTGTCCAAGTTTACCTTGTTCCACACTAGAATTTGTGTAGGAAAATTTCCTAGTAAAATATATTACAAGAAATCATAAGAAAGGAAACAAAATCACGAAAATACGTAAAATTTTCTGACTGCTACAGTAACGGGTTGCTACAGTACGGTTTGCTACAGTAACGGTTTGCTACAGTGTCGGTTCGCTACAGTGACGGTTCGCTACAGTGCCGGTTCACTACAGTAACGTTGACTGCTACAGTACCGTTGACTGCCGACACTACAGTACTGCTACAATAACCCGAAGAAAATTTTCCAGATTTTGTTTCGAAATTTCTGGTCGCTACAGTAACTCGGTTTTGCAGAATTTCTAACAATTTCATCCTTTCCTTTCTTGTTTCAAAACCAGAATTTCAACTCTTTTAACCGATTATAACTCAAATATAACTTCTAAAACAACTGAGATTCATGAATTATCATTAAAATCTTCAAGAACAAAACCTCCTCTGATCTTCTACATAAACTGAAATTTAAGGAAAATAATCGGATTAAAGCTTACCTTTGATCCTTACAAAGCTTTTGAACCGAACAAATAATCGAACTTCTGAAGATCAAGGAAAAGATTTGAGAAGAGGATGAAGAAAGGAGAGAGAAAACGAATATCAGTTTCGGTTGCGTGAAGAAAAAATGAGGGGGTACTATTGAAACTTTATATTAAATATTTCTAATGGGTTATTCATTAACCCATGGGTATCCATAACCCAACATCCAAACCCATCCAGTCAATTTACAATAAATGGACTAATTGACCATTCTGAAACCACTTTTCCATGAATTTCACCATTCTTAGAATATATCCCTCATTGTGCAAATATTTAGTCCAGTCATTTAACTCAATTTTCATAAATAATATTCAAAGAGAACAATTAAATATGAAAATTAAAAATGACCAAAATAAATAACTAAAGTAACGTTGTAGAATTCTAAAATACTCTTAAGCGAATTATATTCTGAAATTAACGGGTATTACATTCTACCCCCCTTAAAAGAATTCGGTCCTCCGAATTAAAATCTTACCTCAAGTTTCAAATAAATGTGGATAGTTTTTCCACATCTCATCTTCTGCTTCCCACGTAGCTTCCTCGCGAGAATGATTTCTCCAAAGAACCTTGACAGTAGGAATTTTTTTGGTACGCAATTTTTTGACTTTTCTATCAAGGATAGCTACTGGTACCTCTTCGTAGGTGAGAGTTTCATCAAAATGAACTTCTTGGGGTTGAATGACATGAGAAGGATCAGGAAGATACTTCCGTAGCATGGACACATGAAATATTGGATGAACTCCCTCTAGGTTGGAAGGTAGGTCTAGGCGATATGCCACATTACCCACTCTGTCTACAACCTCATATGGGCCAACATATGAAGGCTATTTGTTATGGCCAGGAATAATATGTAATGATTCTACATACATTCAGAGAATGAGAAGTCTGAAATTTAAAAAGGACTTGAATAGATGAAAATATATAGATAATGATGTATCTCTATGTTGATACATACATACATATATGCTCGTAGAGGCAAGAGAAAGGTAAAAAAAAATTTTTTTTCTCACTTTATGGTAACACTTGATATGTGTAAATGTGAGAAGTTTTTATTTTAATATGTATGTTTAAAAATGTGTAAGCTTAGGGCAAAGCCACGGATTAGAAACCTAGATAAGGTTAATATGAAACTACCCGTTCATGGAGTAATATCTCGATTTAGAATTATTGGATAAGACAAATACAGAGTTAGGAAGTCATAAATTGAAGCGGCGATTAGTTTAATAATTTGAGCAAGAGTCAAAAGTTAGCCGAAATTTTTGAGGAAATCTTTTGTATTTGATTATATTTTGTTATTTTCTGGCATGCTTATTATAGACCGTTGGCATTGCGACGGATAAGGTCTGGAGGCCATCTTTAGAGTGTGATGTAAGGGTTTTGGTAGCCCTAAATTTCGTCTATAAATAATGGATGCCCCATTACGCCGCTCATTACACTAAGAGTTCATTACTTATAAGCTTTCTAGCATCAAACCTCTCATTCCATACAACCTTTATAGCTCAGAAAAATATGGCCGGCAATAAATCTTTCAATTTAAACTTTGAGGCTGGCAAGGTAGAGCTGGATCTAAATCTTAGTCTGGAGAACTATAAGAATAAGAGATCCATGGAAGAGTCATCAGAAGCTAAGAAAAGAAAAAGGGATGTAGTACAGCTAGAGGATGTTAGCACAGCAACATCTTCAAATGATGAGCTTGCGCTTATGAGAAAAAAGATGGAGGACTTGGAAAGGTTGATAAACCGCCACTTTGAGGACCAGGGAAGATTGATAAATCGTCTCTTTGTAGAATAAGAGAAGCTCTTGAATCGTCATTTTAGGGAATTAGCGAATAGAGTTGATAGACATTCGATGTTTGCAACTCAAAATTTTCGTGACCAACAAGCGAGGTGTATTGATTGTATGAATGGAGTGACCTCTGCACTTCGCCAAATTTCCCAAACGTTTCCTCCAGAAACTCTTTTTAGGCTGCAACGATTAGCTTCCTCCTTAAGATCTGAAGCACCTTCCTCTTCTAGACCTGGAGCACTTTCTGCATTTCAAAAACCTCCTCGTCCTTAATTTATTCTTTCTTTTATTTATACCTTAAGCTAATATTTGATCTGAGCTTCACGTATTAAGATTATCTGTTTTGTAAATCAAGTTCAGTTTGTTGCCTGTAACTTATGTACTAGAAATAAGGCAATTCTTGTACTGAAGAAACTTGAGAAATAAAAATATGTTGAACTTGTTATATTTTGTACTTGATTGTGAAAATTCTAAAAGAGAGAATGAGATTTGGACAAAATATCTGCATTTGTTTCAATCTTGAGTTAAGTTTTGAATTCGGAGGACCGAATTCTATTAAGGGGGGAAGAATGTAATATCTCAAGAATTTATATGAATATTTAAAGTCTAATTTGAAATTTAGTGAAAAATTTAATTACGTGAAAATGTGCTTTTTGAATTAGTGAAGAAAATCTGGGAATAGAAATTTTAATTTTTAATTTAGGAAATTTTTACAAATTCTCAAGGACTAAAGTGAAAAGAAAAGAAAGTATAGAGGACTTTTGAGAAATGACCAAATAGAAACCTGAGAGGAAGAATAAAGCTTATGAGAATGAATTATGAGTCCAGTACCGAAAAGATGATGGATTCGAGGTTAAAGTAGTATTTGAGACATCGAGAGGGATTAAAGTGAACAAATCTTATAAGCTAAGGTGGCTATGAGCGATTTTATCGAAAAAGAAATTAGTGGGGCCCACACATACAATTATTAGTTTTTCTTCTCCTTCTTCCTCCTGAGGCTTCATGTTCTTCGTTCATTTCTATCTTCCCTTCTTCAATCATTTCTCAAATTTTCATCCGGCGATCTTGTATTTTCTAACCATACTTCCGATTCTCAAGAGTTCTAGAGGTAAAGAGGTAAGTTTTATCTACTCTATTTCTCTTTTTCTCCATTTTCGGACCTATGGAAGAAAATTAAGATTTTGAGTTTTAATGGATGAATTTAAGTGTGGATGTTAATGTAAAACATTCTTAGGTGGTTTATGATGTTATTAGAACAAGAAATTTCGTAGAATTTGGATATTTGAAAAAGTTAGTGTTCTTGATGAAAATTTGAGATTTGAGCTTGGATTGTTGGTAGAAATTGGGGGTTTTGGTGTTAAAACACTCCTTAGACATTAAGGATGAAAACCCATGGAAGAAATCAAAAGAAATGTTGTTTTAGATATGATTTTAGGATTTTTGGATGAAGAACACGAAGAACATTGAAAATTTTCCCCAGAAATTACTGTTCACCGAGAAAATTTTTCCAGATTTTCTCGTTACTGTAGCGTTGATTCGGTCAACGTTACTGTAGCTGCGTTGACCGTTGACTATTACTGTAGCATCAGTTTTTTTTTAAAATATCGTTGAAAAGCTCTTTGAGTCTAGTTTCCAATGGTATAAGTGTCATTTAGAAATTTATTACCGGTTAGGAGTTATGACTTAAGATTTGAGTAAAGGTCGAGAGTAGTGATAGGAAATTTCTCTATTTTGTAATCCTAATGGTTTTTACCTGGTTACAATAGGGATGATTGGGGCGCAAGGTGGGAGCGCCGAGAGCGTGGAATCCAGGTGAGTAGGCAACCTTGCAAAATTAATTTAATAAATTAGTCAAAGCACAATATAAATCCCATTTGCGTTATTTGTGAAATTGAGAAGATTATCAGTGTGTGTTCAGGTTGAGAAAAAGTATAATATCATTGGAAGGTATTTTATTACTTTTGAGAATTGATTTCTCTAGTTGACTAAAGAACTAGATGTGATTGTTCCTTGAATAAATTGGAACATTTTGTAAGTGAATAACCTTACTAAACTAATGTGATCTTATTAGATAAGGTACAATACAAGTCTTGTTTATAACATTACTGAAGTGAGAAATAATCAATCTCGCTGTTGATAATATATGATGATTGTTATGGTTGATGATAGACATTCAAGGGAATAAAAATATGTGTAAATTCATTTATTTCATAGTAATTATATTGTGATAAATTCTCACTATTTTATTGATGAGCAAAAGATCTACGAGATCTAATACAAGAGTTTGAAAGGGTTAGAGTCCCATACTACTCGGTGTATAAATGTGAAAATCTATGCACGAGTTTGAAAGGGTTAGAGTCCCATACTACTCGGTGTATAAATGTGAAAACCTATGCACGAGTTTGAAAGGGTTAGAGTCCCATACTACTCGGTGTATAACTGTGAAAATCAATATACGAGTTTGAAAGGGGTTAGAGTCCCATATCACTCAGTGTATAAATGTGAAAATCTATGCACGAGTTTGAAAGGGTTAGAGTCCCATACTACTCGGTGTATAAATGTGAAAACCTATGCACAAAGAGTTTGAGGGTTAAATTCCCAAGTCACTCAGTGCAAGTATTTATGGCATATAATACTATAATTATTTAAAATAAATGATAGATTGATTGTATTAGTAAATGTGGTGTTTGTGCTTATGATATTTTCATGTACAGTTGTTTACTCACTGAGTTATGATAAACTCACACTCTCCATGATTATCTTTTCAGATACAGTGGTTGAGGAGAAGAATTTATAGCTTTTAAGGATATACTCCACTTTTGTCTGGTAAACAATTGGTAAGGATTAGGAAACACTCTGTAATCTAGTAGGTCACCTAGGCTTGGGAGGTTGTATAGTACTGTATAATATTTGAAAGTTGAACATTTTCTGAATATGTATACAAAATATCTTTCTTGGAATATTTATGATTCACATAATTATGGATATTAAGAATGTTCACAGAGATTATGGGGTACCACGGAGGTACACCCTAGGTATTTTATGTTTATATCACATGTAAGTTTTGGGATGTGACAAATTGGTATCAGAGGTGGTTTTAGGTCCCCTATAGATTACAGAGCAAAGTGTTCTTTGTGGGCCCTTTTCCATTGTCATGAACCGCGGCATGACCATGGGATTAGGTTCCATAAAAGACCTTGTAAAGTTGAGTGTTCTTGTCATAACTTACCCTTCGATGGAGTTAGTTAGAGATAATTTTGTTACAATATGAGATAATTGATTTCATATGTGGAACTTTGGAACTTGTTGGAGGTATGATCTTTATACCGATGGAAAAGGTGATCTCTGTATGAAATTTTTCTTTTTGAGAAATTGGGAACATAACTCTGTAGTGTACTCTTAAAGCTGAGGATCAGTAATTGCTAGAATATGGCTTGAGGGCTGGGCCAAGAGTGATGTATTAGATGGGGTAAAGTTGATTATGAGGCATGGGCTAGAGTTCAAGAAAGATTTTCACAAAGAATATAGCGCAGATTACTAATGCAAGAATGGGAAAGAACCCTTGTGAGGCAGATCAAGATTTGATTTTGATAGATGCCAGACAGATGTAATTTATGGAAGAGGATGTAAGTCCTAAATAATATGTTCCTTGATAAAAGCTTGGTTGAGAAAATAGATGTGGGCTAGGTAGTTTTTCCCTAAGGGAGATACTACGGTAAAATGGAACCTAGCATAAGAGATATTGAGGTACGTTATAAGTCTTCTCTAGGGGCGACTCGCCAAAGTTGCACTTGTTTAGTTAGGGATTGGCATGATGGTACTATGTGATAGAAGTGTTTCAAAAAAAAATAATATATATATACAATGTAGAAGTTTTGTAACATTGGAACAATTAGAGCATGTTAAAGGTAGGCTGTTGGCGTATGAACATTCATAATTGTTAAACGTGATGTATGATTGGAATGGTCTAGAAAGATATTCTTATGGTAGTTTGTGCCTCAGAGTGTTAGTTTAAGGAAAGCTTGCGAATCGAGGCTCTTAAGCAAGAATTCATGACAATTCGAGGGCATAATATCGAGTTCAATTGATCTATACGGTAAGCCTTCATCTACTCCCGTATGATAAGGGGAAAGACAACGAGACTTGTATAGAGCTTCTGTTTGTCTCTGTGTCAGCTTATAGGGTCATTAAATTTTTTTTTTATGTGATTGGCTTATAAGCTGAATTTGTTATTGATTTTGTGTGGCTAATTTCTTTTATCTTTCTTCATTTTATTATTATTATTATTATTTAGAGTACCATCTAGTAAAAGAAACTATTGGCATTAAAAGCGGAAGGATTACATTGTAAAAAAAAAAGGGAAATTACTCATGCATGAGTAATCTAAAAGCGAGGTGGTCTCGGATTAGGAGGGTTGTATTGTATCATCACCCCTCGACCATTTCTTGGAACAAGAGACTGAGCAATGTCACGGAGGGTAGTGTAAATCCCATTCATACAATCAACACTTCTTTGTTGTTGATTGCAGAAGCATTGGGTAGACCAATAGAAGAACCTGTCTATTCTTGAAGTCATTGCCGCATTATTGCGTTTAGTTAACTTCTCCAAGTCTTCTATCATCTTCTTCAGATTTTTCACCTCATTCTCTAGACAAGCGATTTTGTTTTCTGACGTGTGGCCAGTGCTAATCTCCTCAGCTTCCTCAATTTTTATCTTCTTCTCCTTTTGATCCTCTTGAGACCCCTCAAAAGGTCTCTTGCCCTTGTCTTTGCCCAAACTTAAGTTTAAGTCAAGCTTTTCTTCCTTGGCCTCCACTGTGAGATCAATGTACTTCCTGGTGGCCATGGTTTAGAAAATTTAGAAGTTTTTGTAGGAGTATGACGAGAGAGGAATGCTGGGAAATTGTAGGCTCAGAGATGATTACTCTTTGTGGTGTAGTAACTGAGAACTCCGGGGCAGTTTTTATAGAGAAAAATTTAGACTTAGAGCCAAAGAAGATATCTCTTCGCCGCACTCCTACACGCTCAACCTATGGATTTCTGCAAGCTGGAAGCCAGAAGCCTAGGGTAGGCATGCGTGTCAACAGTGTGTCACATTAATGGCAAAATCACGTAAGTCAATATTCGGTGGATTTGCGGCCGATTTATACTTGTTTATTTTTCATATCTCTTGTTGGCATTTTCTGAAATTCTAAGAAGCCGACAGCGTAGCCATTAAAGATTGCCTTGGATGCTTTTATGATGAACTAAAATGTATTTCTCTGCTTTCTTGTATTGTTCTTGAAAGCCTTTAGTTGAGTATAATATACATGATTGATTGAATTATATTGTGATTATATGTATTTAAATACATATGCCAATTCGCTTAAGAGTATTTTAGAATTCTACAACGTTACTTTAGTTATTTATTTTGGTCATTTTTAATTTTCATATTTAATTGTTCTCTTTGAATATTATTTATGAAAATTGAGTTAAATGACTGGACTAAATATTTGCACAATGAGGAATATATTCTAAGAATGGTGAAATTCATGGAAAAGTGGTTTCAGAATGGTCAATTAGTCCATTTATTGTAAATTGACTGGATGGGTTTAGATGTTGGGTTATGGATACCCATGGGTTAATGAATAACCCATTAGAAATATTTAATATAAAGTTTCAATAGTACCCCCTCATTTTTTCTTCACGCAACCGAAACTGATATTCGTTTTCTCTCTCCTTTCTTCATCCTCTTCTCAAATCTTTTCCTTGATCTTCAGAAGTTCGATTATTTGTTCGGTTCAAAAGCTTTGTAAGGATCAAAGGTAAGCTTTAATCCGATTATTTTCCTTAAATTTCAGTTTATGTAGAAGATCAGAGGAGGTTTTGTTCTTGAAGATTTTAATGATAATTCATGAATCTCAGTTGTTTTAGAAGTTATATTTGAGTTATAATCGGTTAAAAGAGTTGAAATTCTGGTTTTGAAACAAGAAAGGAAAGGATGAAATTGTTAGAAATTCTGCAAAACCGAGTTACTGTAGCGACCAGAAATTTCGAAACAAAATCTGGAAAATTTTCTTCGGGTTACTGTAGCAGTATTGTAGTGTCGGCAGTCAACGGTACTGTAGCAGTCAACGTTACTGTAGCGAACCGACACTGTAGCAAACAGTTACTGTAGCAGTCAGAAAATTTTACGTATTTTCGTGATTTTGTTTCCTTTCTTATGATTCCTTGTAATATATTTTACTAGGAAATTTTCCTACACAAATTCTAGTGTGGAACAAGAAAATTTTGATTGCTACAGTACCGTTGACTGCCGACACTACAGTACTGCTACAGTAACCCGAAGAAAATTTTCCAGATTTTGTTTCGAAATTTCTGGTCGCTACAGTAACTCGGTTTTGCAGAATTTCTAACAATTTCATCCTTTCCTTTCTTGTTTCAAAACCAGAATTTCAACTCTTTTAACCGATTATAACTCAAATATAACTTCTAAAACAACTGAGATTCATGAATTATCATTAAAATCTTCAAGAACAAAACCTCCTCTGATCTTCTACATAAACTGAAATTTAAGGAAAATAATCGGATTAAAGCTTACCTTTGATCCTTACAAAGCTTTTGAACCGAACAAATAATCGAACTTCTGAAGATCAAGGAAAGGATTTGAGAAGAGGATGAAGAAAGGAGAGAGAAAACGAATATCAGTTTCGGTTGCGTGAAGAAAAAATGAGGGGGTACTATTGAAACTTTATATTAAATATTTCTAATGGGTTATTCATTAACTCATGGGTATCCATAACCCAACATCCAAACCCATCCAGTCAATTTACAATAAATGGACTAATTGACCATTCTGAAACCACTTTTCCATGAATTTCACCATTCTTAGAATATATCCCTCATTGTGCAAATATTTAGTCCAGTCATTTAACTCAATTTTCATAAATAATATTCAAAGAGAACAATTAAATATGAAAATTAAAAATGACCAAAATAAATAACTAAAGTAACGTTGTAGAATTCTAAAATACTCTTAAGTGAATTATATTCTGAAATTAACGGGTATTACATTCTACCCCCCTTAAAAGAATTCGGTCCTCCGAATTAAAATCTTACCTCAAGTTTCAAATAAATGTGGATAGTTTTTCCACATCTCATCTTCTGCTTCCCACGTAGCTTCCTCGCGAGAATGATTTCTTCAAAGAACCTTGACAGTAGGAATTTTTTTGGTACGCAATTTTTTGACTTTTCTATCAAGGATAGCTACTGGTACCTCTTCTTAGGTGAGAGTTTCATCAAAATGAACTTCTTGGGGTTGAATGACATGAGAAGGATCAGGAAGATACTTCCGTAGCATGGACACATGAAATATTGGATGAACTCCCTCTAGGTTGGAAGGTAGGTCTAGGCGATATGCCACATTACCCACTCTGTCTACAACCTCATATGGGCCAACATACCTCGGACTAAGCTTGCCTTTCTTCCCGAATCTCATTACTCCTTTCATAGGTGAGATTCGTAAGAAAACCATATCACCTATTGCAAATTCAAGGTCACGTCGTCGGTTGTCCGTATAAGACTTCTGTCTACTCTGAGCAGTTAACAACTTCTCTCTGATCAGTTTAACTTTATTTATATCTTCCTGTATCATCTCAGGTCCAAATATTTTGGTTTCACCAAGTTCAAACCAACCTATAGGAGATCGACACCGTCTCCCATATAATGCCTCAAAAGGTGCCATCTGAATACTGGCTTGGTAACTGTTGTTATAAGCAAATTCAATAAGAGACAAATGATCTTCCCAACTTCCACTGAAATCCATCACACAAGCTCTTAGCATATCCTCTAAAGTCTGAATTGTCCTTTCGGACTGTCCATCAGTCTGAGGATGGAATGCTGTGCTAAGATTCACTTTAGTACCCAAAGCCTCTTGAAAGACTTTCCAGAACCGAGAAGTAAACTGAGGTCCTCGATCTGATATAATGGATATTGGTACACCATGAAGTTTCACTATTTCTTTAACATAAATTCGAGCAAGTTTTGCTACACTGAAAGTGGTATGAACAGGAAGAAAATGTGCTGACTTAGTAAGTCGATCCACTATGACCCATATTGAGTCATTTCCTTTTGTTGACCGAGGTAAACCTACTACAAAATCCAAAGTGATCCTTTCCCACTTCCATTCGGGAATATCTAGTTTTTGCATCAATCCAGATGGTCGTCGATGTTCAGCTTTAACTTGCTGACAAGTCAAACATCGAGCTACAAAGTCAGTCACGTCTCGCTTCATGCCCTCCCACCAGTAAACTTGTTTCAAGTCCTGATACATTTTCACAGCACCAGGATGTACAACGTAGGGCGAACCATGAGCTTCCATTAAGATTTCATGTTTCAAAGATTCAATGTTGGGGACACAGAGTCTCCCATTAAACCATAAGACTCCTTCTTCATCTACCAAGAAACTTGGTGCTAGACCTTGCCTTGCCTTATCTCTGATTTTGACCATATCAATGTCATTTTCTAAATTTACTTTTACTTTTTCAACAAGAGATGATCTAACTGTTAAATGAGCCAGAAATGTACCTGACTCAGTGATCTCGAAGAATACTCCATCAGCTTCCAACTCTTGTAGTTCATGTATTAGAGACCTCCTTATAGTGGCAATGTGAGCTAAACTTCCCATAGACTTTCGACTTAGAGCATCAGCCACTACATTTGCTTTACCTGGATGGTAAAGGATGGTACAATCATAATCTTTCAGAAGTTCCATCCACCTTCGTTGCCTTAGATTGAGATCTCTCTGCTCAAAATGTACTTAAGGCTTTTGTGATCTGTAAAAATTTGACAAGTCTCCCCATACAAGTAATGTCTCCAAATCTTTAGGGCAAACACTACAGCTGCCATTTCCAAATCATGAGTGGGGTAATTCAATTCATGCTTTTTAAGCTGACGTGAGCCATAAGCTATGACTTTACCATGTTGCATCAACACACATCCTAAGCCTATCTTTGAGGCATCACAGAATACAGAGTAACCCCCTGGTCCTGATGGTAGGATTAAGACTGGTGCAGAAGTTAAACACTCTTTCAATTGGGTGAAACTTTGCTCACATGAATCATCCCAAATGTATTTAACATTCTTTCGGGTTAACTTATTTAATGGGAGAGCTGTCTTAGAGAAATCCTTGACAAAGCGACGGTAATACCCTGCTAAGCCAAGAAAACTACGTACTTCAGACACAGTTGTTGGTCGAGGCCATTGTTTTACTGCTTCAATTTTACTTGGATCTACATGAATACCTTCTTGGGAAATAACATGTCCCAAAAATGTTACATGACTCATCCAGAATTCACATTTTGAGAGCTTTGCGTACAACTGATGCTCTCTCAAAGTCTGAAGCACTATTCTCAAATGTTCAGTATGTTCTTCATGACTCTTTGAATATACCAAAATATCATCAATAAACACAATTACAAACTTATCAAGGAATGATTTGAACACTCTGTTCATTAAATCCATAAATGCTGCTGGTGCATTTGTCAACCCAAAAGACATCACAAGAAACTCATAATGTCCATACCGTGTACGAAAAGCAGTCTTAGGTATATCATCACTCTTAATTCGTAACTGATGATATCCAGACCTTAGATCAATCTTTGAGAAGTATTTTGCTCCTTGAAGCTGATCAAACAAATCATCTATCCTTGGTAAAGGATACTTATTCTTCACTGTGACTTTATTCAGCTGACAATAATCTATACATAATCTCATAGAACCATCTTTCTTTTTTACAAAAAGAACAGGAGCACCCCAAGGTGAAAAACTTGGGCGAATGAACCCTTTGTTTAACAAATCTTCCAATTGTTCTTTGAGTTCTTTTAGCTCAACAGGAGCCATACGATAAGGTGGAATAGAAATTGGTCTTGTGTCTGGGACCAAATCAATACTGAACTCAATATCTCTTTCTGGCGGTAATCCAGGTAAATCTTCTGGGAACACATCTGGGAATTCATTAACCACATGAATGTCTTCTAACTTCTGTTCTTTCTTTTCTAAATCTTTGATAAAAGCTAGAAATCCCTGACATCCCTTTCGCAACATACGCTGGGCACTTAACATAGATATCATGTTGCAAGGTACATCACTTCGATCTCCTTGAAACACAAAATTACTCCTCCCCGGCATATTAAAGGAAATAACTTTGTCACGACAATTTATAGTAGCATGACAAGAAGATAACCAATCCATCCCTAAAATCACATCAAAATCTAACATATTGAGAACCATAAGATCTATCTTAGTTTCCGTGCCTCCAACGATTATTTTACAAGAACGATAACATGTTTTAACCATCAAAGTCTTTCTCATCTGTGTGGAAACCAAGAATGGTTCTTTAAGAATAATCGAATCAAATGTAAATCTCTTGGCAAATAGGGGCGACACATATGAGTGAGTAGAACCGGGGTCAAACAAAATACGTGCAGCAAAAGTATTAACAGATAATATACCTGTAACTAAAGCATTGGATGTTTGAGCATCCTGTCGGGTTAGAGCATATACTCTTGCATTTCCTCTGCCAGCAGCTTGTTTTCCACGGTCACCTTGGCCTCTTCCAGAACCTCTTCCCATACTACCCCCTGTTGAAGGGGTTGGTGTTTGAGTAATAGATTGTGGTCGAGGTGGCAAAGTAGACCCTTGACCTGGTCTTGTCATGAGCTGAGGGCACTCCCTTATAAAATGTCCTTTTTGTCCACAGTGAAAACAGCCTGTACCAACAGTGTTTAACCTGCATTCTCCGAAGTGAAACTTTCCACATTCAGGACATTGAGGTTTTTCCCTTCTACCTTGAGTACCTCCTCTACTAGAAGAGCTAAAACCACCCCTGCTCTCTGAACGAGGCTTAGCCACACTGGCTGTAGAATAAGTTGACTTAGTAGGAGTGGCTGGAGCATTTTGTGACGCAGTAAAGGGTTTCAAAGTCCCTGAGTCTTCCCCTTGATCAAAAGATCTTCTATATCTATCTTTCTTCTTTTGACGATATTCTTCTTTATTCTTTGACCTCTTTTCCATTCTTCGGGCCACATCAACAGCCTCTGAGTACGAAGAGTAATCGTTCATATTAGAACCCACTTGATCATATAAGGCATCACGAAGCCCTTCCACAAACTTTTCTATTTTCTTCCATTCAGAAGGAATGATTTCAGGGGCATATTCAGATAATTTAACAAACTGAGCTGAATACTCATCAACAGTCATGGTTCCCTGCCGTAGATACAGAAAATCTCTGGCCCTGGATGATCTTTCACTTGCCGGAAGAAATTCATCCATAACCAATCTGTAAAATTCTGTCCACATAACTGGCGGTGCGCCTTGAATTCTAGCTTTCTTCCAGTTCCTCCACCATTTACCAGCCCTACCTTTTAACTGAAAGGAAGTGAATTCTACCTTTTGAGTAGGAGAACACCCTATAGCATCACAGATTGCTTCACAATCTTCAAGGAAACATTGTGGGTCCTCTTTGGGATCTTCCCCTGAAAAAGTAGGAGGCCTCATTTTCTGGAATTCAGACATTCTTACCTCTCTTACATTAACTCCTCACGCTAACGGAACTGGTGGTACATTTTCAGCTTCAACAATAGGAGGATCCACTGGCAGGTTAGCTTGTGCAGCTCGACCTCTCATTTCAGCCTCAATCGGTCAAATCGTTCATTCATCAAATGAATCACATGTGCAATAGTTGCATTACCGACGTGAGCATCAGGTTCGACTCTTCTTGCTTGCTCACTAGTTGCGCCCTCAGTACTTTGAGCATGTAAACTATTACCACGGTTAGGATCATCTTACATATGTACTGGTGGATTTATGGCCCTCCTTGGACCCATATGCTCATTATTATTAGAAGATCCTTCTGACATTGATCTGTCACAGATCTACACACATAACAAACAATTTTCAGACATAAACAAAATATCACTTACTAGCCCCACTGAGAAGTTATCTATAAAATGACGTTATACTCTACAAGGTCTTTTATGGAACCTAATCCTATGGTCATGCCGCGGCTCATGACAATAGGGAAGGGCCCACAAAGATCACTTTGCTCTGTACTCTATAGGGGACCTATAAAACCTTTCCTCTGATACCAAATTTGTCACATCCCAAAAATTGAGCATGTGAAAAGATACTACTCATTTGATATAATTCTCAAACATACGTTATATACATATATTCTGTAAGGTTTTACATTCAACCTTAATCATTCATTCCACACTACAGAATTATATTCATCTGATAAGCAAATATAGACATACATAGTCTGATATTTCTATCTCATCGCAAGCCTAGGAGACCTATAGAAAGTACAGAGCATTTCTAATATCCACATTAATAAGTACTGGTGTCCCACCAGACAGAAATAGAGAATAGTCCCAAGGGGCTTCTAATTTTCAAACGGATACTCTTGTTCTTTATTTTCTGTATCTGAAAAAAAAATCATAGGGAGTGTGAGTTTATTTAAAAACTCAGTAAGTAAATAACTGTACTATATAAAATATCAAAAGTACAAATACCACATTTACTCATATAATTAATTGTCTTATACATCGAGTAGTATGAGACTCTAACCCTTTCAAACTCATGAATAAGATTTCATAGATATACACCGAGTAGTATGGGACTCTAACCCTTTCAAACTCGTGAATAAGATCTCATAGGTATACGCCGAGTAGTATGGGACTTTAACCCTTTCAACTCGTGTATAGGTTTCATAGATATGCACTGAGTAGTATGGGACTTTAACCCTTTCAAACTCGTGTATTAGATCCTGTAGATCTTTACTCATTAATAAAATAGTGAGAATTCATCACATAGTACAATTATCATGAAATAAATAATTTCTTCATACTCTTATTTCTACTGATCATCATATACTCACATATGAAAAATTAATTGCTTATTATCCAAATAATATTGTAAATGAGACTTATATTGTACTTTGACTAGTAATATCAATTTAGCTGAGCAAGGTTATTCACTCACCTTGATGTTTGTCCAAGTTTACCTTGTTCCACACTAGAATTTGTGTAGGAAAATTTCCTAGTAAAATATATTACAAGGAATCATAAGAAAGGAAACAAAATCACGAAAATACGTAAAATTTTCTGACTGCTACAGTAACGGGTTGCTACAGTACGTTTTGCTACAGTAACGGTTTGCTACAGTGTCGGTTCGCTACAGTAACGGTTCGCTACAGTACCGTTGACTGCTACAGTACCGTTGACTGCCGACACTACAGTACTGCTACAGTAACCCGAAGAAAATTTTCCAGATTTTGTTTCGAAATTTCTGGTCGCTACAGTAACTCGGTTTTGCAGAATTTCTAACAATTTCATCCTTTCCTTTCTTGTTTCAAAACCAGAATTTCAACTCTTTTAACCGATTATAACTCAAATATAACTTCTAAAACAACTGGGATTCATGAATTATCATTAAAATCTTCAAGAACAAAACCTCCTCTGATCTTCTACATAAACTGAAATTTAAGGAAAATAATCGGATTAAAGCTTACCTTTGATCCTTACAAAGCTTTTGAACCGATCAAATAATCGAACTTCTGAAGATCAAGGAAAGGATTTGAGAAGAGGATGAAGAAAGGAGAGAGAAAACGAATATCAGTTTCGGTTGCGTGAAGAAAAAATGAGGGGGTACTATTGAAACTTTATATTAAATATTTCTAATGGGTTATTCATTAACCCATGGGTATCCATAACCCAACATCCAAATCCATCCAGTCAATTTACAATAAATGGACTAATTGACCATTCTGAAACCACTTTTCCATGAATTTCACCATTCTTAGAATATATCCCTCATTGTGCAAATATTTAGTCCAGTCATTTAACTCAATTTTCATAAATAATATTCAAAGAGAACAATTAAATATGAAAATTAAAAATGACCAAAATAAATAACTAAAGTAACGTTGTAGAATTCTAAAATACTCTTAAGCGAATTATATTCTGAAATTAACGGGTATTACAAATACCATAAAGCCTTAGAAGGAAAAACATTAAGTACTATAGGTGTAATAGATACTATGGGAAGAAGAGAAGATTTTCTAAGAAATTATGTATCAGATAAATATAAGAATGCTTGGAGAAGCCAGAAATATTATAAAATTAACAAACATATGTTAAAATGTGGAGAATTACAAACATCTCATAAATGGGGATGTGAAATGATTAAGCATAAAAAGAGGAAAAAACCATTTAAGAAACAATATAAATTTAAAAAATATCCAAAAGAAAAATATAATACATATTATAAGAACCGACGATTTAAACCAGGAAAAACTAAAAAATATTTTAAAAGAAAAACTAATTATAAAAAGAACCCAAAAAAATGTAAATGTTATAATTGTGGAGAAATAGGACATAGATCAACCGACTGTAAAAAAACCCAAAAATAAGAAAACTATGAAAATCTTGGAATTAGCAGAAGAATATGATGTAGAACCATTAGAAGAATATGGAAGTGAGATAGAAGAAACTATAGAAATCTATAAAATA
Source organism: Biancaea sappan (assembly GCA_037074585.1). Classification (NCBI taxonomy): domain Eukaryota; kingdom Viridiplantae; phylum Streptophyta; class Magnoliopsida; order Fabales; family Fabaceae; genus Biancaea; species Biancaea sappan. Next base: position 7,609,081 of record CM073492.1, on the reverse strand, counting down.
TACAAGTTATATGACTCAGAAGAAGAATTAAGTAGTAATTGTGATTTAGAATATTCAGATATAGAAGAAAAACATAGTATTAATATGATGAACACAGAATTAGAAGAAACGAGTAGCGCAACAGAAGACTATTAATCATACAACCAACAATTAGTAGCTGAAGAAGGAATAACTGAAACCAGGACAACCTTTAATGAAAAACAATATGACAAAATATTTAAAATAAATTTAGATTTACAAGAACAAGATTTAAAACATGAAAATTTATTTAGTAAAGTTAGTAAAATAATAAAGAAGAATAAAAAAGAAAGATATCATTGTGTGATAATAGATAAAAAACAACCCATAGAATCAGAATTAGCAACTGGAGTATTAAGAATACCATTAATAAATAAAACATTAATAGAAAACGAAATATCTAAAGTACCTTTTAAAGATGAATTATCAGAAATATATATTAAAGTAATACAATTACTAGTAAAAGCCTATTATAGAGAAGGAGTAGATACACCAATAGAATTAGTACTAACATATGGAAGAATAATAGATGATATAAGAAATATTATTTTAGGAATACTTAGTGGAAACTTAATATACCAAAAATTAAAATTTACAATAAACACTAATTTTGCAATAAGTAGAGCAGAAGGAAATATGGATAGAATACTAAATGTATACCATAGAATTAAAGGAATAAAAATGCCACCACATAGTAAAATTATTAGTATACAAGTAAGAGTAGGATTCATTTTTACTAAACAACATAAGATATATAGGAAAAGACAAGGACGAATATCAATAGATAGATATTTTACACCAGTATTAAGAGAAGTACCTTTAGATAATTAAAGAATAACACTACCCTCAGAAATTCAGTTTAATATAGATAACACTATAACAAATCAAGATGCATTAAAGAGACAAATAGAATTTGATAATACATTAGGAAATAGATCAATAAATATAAATCTAACCCAACCAAGATATAGTCTAGAATATCAAAGTAGTTATAGAAATAGACCTTTCTCCAGAACCCAAAGTCATAGAAATTATCCAGATATTGAAAGATTAAGATTAGTTGAAATACCAATAACTTCTAGATTACGAGAAATAAGATCAACCCCACAAATAGATTTAACTAATACAAAGAATTATATATTACTAGAAATCAGAAAAAAAAATGATCTATGGCAAGAAATTATAGCTATAATAGACCCTACTATAGAACATAGTAATATGCAATTACAATTAGCAGATGATAATATTATGATTGAAGAATTAGGAACAACCACTAATGCAAATTTAAGATTTAATAAAAGAGACGAAATACGAGTAAAATTATAGGTAGATAATATGATCAATAATAATGCCGAACATAAAATGATATTAGGAAAAGACTTTTTAGAACAAGTAAAACCTTATAGATTTAAAGAAAACCAAATATATATAACTATAGATCATCAAACGATAATAATTCCAAAAATAAGACTGATATAATGTTATATTATATCTTAGTTAAATTAAATTATAAAAAATATAGATCAAAAAAATATCATGCTTTAGTAGACTCTGGAGCAAGTTTAACCACTATGAAGTATAATGTATTACCACCAAAATATTGGAAAAAGGAAAATATGCCACTAAGAATGACTAGTGTAGGAAACGAAATTCATTTATTAGAATTAGCAGCAAAAGAAGTATATATACAAATAGGAAACTATGAATTAAAAATACCAAAGATATACCAGTATAATGAAATTAGTTGTGACATATTATTAGGATTATATTTTTTAGAACAATATTATCCAATAACTTTGCATAGCAAAGTATTAATCTTAACAACACCTTGTAAACACCAAGCATGGGGAATAAGAATAACTAGACCTTATAGAAGAAAAGATGAAACTTTCCAAAAGAAATATAATGACAATGAAATACAATTCATACCAAATAGTAAGCCTATAGAAATTCAAAACAAATTACCTAAGATAGGAATAATGATAACAAAAACAATGCAACAACGAATCAAGGAAAATTATAATGAAAACCCTTTAGTTCACTGGGAAAAATCTAAGTCATTAACCTCCATAGAATTAAAAGATTATAGTAAACAAATAAATTGTAAACCTTATCCATGGACAAGTAAGGAAAAACACGAATTTATAATGCATATTAGTGAACTTAAAAAATATAATCTAATTAGAGATAGTAAATCAGATTATTCATCACCAGCAATGATAGTAATTAAACATAGTGAAGAAAAACGAGGAAAATCTAGAATGGTAATAGATTATAGAAAGCTAAACCAAATAGTTGTGAAAAATAGATATCCAATCCCAAAAATAGACCTATTATTTAATCTATTAAAAAGAAAAAATATATTCAGTAAATTTGATTGTAAATCAGGATTTTATCAAATCAAATTAATTGAAGAAAGTAAGAAGTATACTGGATTCAGTACTTCAGAAGGATTATACGAATGGAATGTATTGCCTATGGGCTTCAATAACAGTTCAAGTATATTTCAAGATTATGTAACTAAATTACTAGAACCAATTAATCATTTTGCAATAATTTATATAGATGATATCTTAATATTCTCTGAAACTAGAGAAGAACACGAACAACATTTAAATAAATTTGTAGAAATTATAGAAAGCAAAGGGCTAAATATAGCATCTCACAAAACTGAATTAAGAAAAATCACTATAGGATTTTTAGGACAAACTATTACATCAGATAGAATAGAACTTCAAGAACATATCAGCAAAAAAGTATTAGGATTTAAGAAAATTACAAATAAAAAAGAATTACAATCTTTTTTAGGACTAATAAACCAAGCTAGACATTATATACCTAATTTATCAAAATTAACCTCAAAAATATCTAAATTAGCAGGAGAAAAGAGTACATGGATTTGGAATAACCAAACCGAAAAAATAGTAGAAGATATAAAATAATTATGTAAAAATTTACCAAAATTATATATTCCAAAATCTACAAATATTAGATGGATTATTTATACTGATGCAAGTAATAATTATTGTGGAGCAGCATTATATTTTGAATATAAAGGAAACGAATATATTACTAGATACACTAGTGAAAAATTAAATGATAGCCAAGTTAAATATCATAATAATTGGAAAGAATTTTATGCAGTAGTAAAAGCAGTAGAAAAATTTGAATTATTTATAGTAAATACAACTTTTATTATTAAAACTGATAATTCTCAAGTAAAACATTAGCTAGATAAAGGAATAAGTAATTGTAAACTTAGTAATAAAATGTTAATTAAATGGCAAATGGACTTAGCCTATTATGATTACACTATTGAATATATTAAAGGAAAAAATAATCTAATAGCTGATTATTTGAGCAAGGACTATCATGGCAAGTAACCAGTCATCAAGTCCAGTAAGTGAGAATATTAACCAGGAGTTGATTCTTGTTGATCCAGAAGTATTGAAAATTAATATACTAGAATCCCAAATATTTTATTTGAAAGGATTAATGGATACTGAACTGTATCATCTAACGTCAAATATAGACGAAACACTTAGCCAAGTAAAATCTAGTCTAGATGGACTAGAAAATAGAATTACAAGTATTGAAAGAATAGTATCAGACCTTAAGTCTAAATTTGAGCCCAATAAAGCCAAAGCCCAAGAACCAAAATTAATTACACCAGCAATGGTTGTAACACCCCCAATAACACCCCTTTCAAAAATTATCCAAGAGCAAGCCCAGACCAGTAAAACCCAAACTTCAAAAAGAAATATACTAGATTCAAATATATATAATTTCCAAAGAAAAAACAATATGAATTTCTTATAACCTTCATCAAACGGACTAGTACATTATCCATTCCATCTAAAACCATTAAGTATGCCTCTCACTATGCCTTGAATAAAGTCATTATTATGCCTGGCACTAACCCAAAACTAATAAAGACCTTATTTGATTACGGATTTATCCAGACTATATATCCTAGTAAAGATCTCTCCGAATTAACTGAACTACCTAAACACCTAGTAGAATCAGCCAAACATTTTTCCAAAATAGTGACCTAATATCAGATATATATTAGATTTTATTCAACTATTTGCAAAATAACCCCAGACAAATATTATCCTCCAATCAACCTTATTAAGCTCGGAACAACTAGAAAGCCATATGACTGCGACCAACAAGTGAAAGCAATTATTGAACACCAAGAAGACCTTGAGTATCGATTGCACAATATTCGAGCTCAAGAAGTAGCAACCATTATGCAAGAACTATCCAGCACACTAACAGAAAAAGAACAACAACAATGGACTTACTTTACAGGTCCAACTACATGTATTTATTCAGTAGGCAAAACTAGTAAGTTACCAAAAAAATTTCAATTATGAGCCGAAAAAATAAGAAAAAATAAAATGAATCTGTCAGAGCCCACTAAGAGACGTGTATGCCAATTACTATTAGACAATTTAGGTCATCGATGCAAATATTGTAAAGAAGAGAAAGCTCAAGATTATGATGAGCCCAGTATTGATCTATCAATATTATAAAAAGAAAAAAGAAAGATGCCACTATTAATACACAATAAAAAGCATCTGAAGACAGAAATTATAATTATCGGCACAACCAGACAACGAAAGTTGGCAAGAGATAAGATGGAATCACAACACAGTAAAAAGCATAAGCAAACTGAGAAGACTAAAGAAAGAAATGATTTGACAAAAGTAAGAGACAAAAGTGACTCAAGCTGATGGATAAGACTAAAAGAAGACGCAGCAAAGTAACCTTAGTTTAGAAAAAGAAAACTATGATTTGTAAACCTGAGTTAATATAACTCAGATCTCCACTATAAATAGACAACTAGATGAGCAGCAAGACAGAGAACTTTCAATCGATCTCTTAGCTCTCAACTCTCTGAATACTCACCTCCTTGTATCCTTCTTCTGTAATTCCTCAAACACTACTATTGTAAGTTTGTTACAATCAATAATATTAGAAGTTCAAAGTATTTGAGCTGTGTTTATACCTCCTCTCCTCTATCAACAAAAAATCTTCCGAATCTGGATATTAAGGTAATGGCCTTCTAAATCCCTCTAAGGTTCAAAAAGGGAATTTAATTTCTAATATGAGATCCATGATTTCTATATATATATATTTAAAGATATTTATTATCAATCATTTGATCACAATCAGACGATTGACACGGGCACTAGTTGACTTCAATACTGGAACCAACCTACATCCCCAATGTAATACCCAAGAAAAATAAAATATAAATATTTGTTTACAAACTACTGTTACTATTTCAGTATACGGTACTATTCACCCATATAATACTATTTACATATACGATACTGTTCATTTATACAATCGAAATGTCAAGTACTAGATGTGGTTTGGTCATAAGAGAAAACTAGAAAGAAGTTCGTAGGAGAAAATGATGTTTTATGGGTGAAAATACCCTCAGGGACTAAAGTGAAAGGACTGAATTGAAAAGAAACTTAAAGGTTTAAGGTGAAAGGATAGTTTTCCTTTTAAGTTTCCAATAGTAATAACAGAAAAATTTTCCATCGTACGCGTGAGGTGCACAGTAACTGCATTATTAGAAATGTCATTTTCATGAATAGTAAATTGAATATTTTATTAGCGCATATTATCAAATAGTACCCTTGACTTTTGCTATAAATAGGCCCTTTTATTTCACTTCTAAACTCAAATCCTTCAACTTCTCTTCTTCTCTCCTTAAGTTTCTTACTCCAAAGCTATGCCTATGAGATTTTGGGCCTTTCCTTTTCAACTTAGGTAAGGATACTATGCCCTTTCTATGTCTTTCAAATTTTAGAAGTTATTTTCTTAAGTATGCTCTGTGGTTGCGGCCTTGGCTGATCTTCCACATCAGAAAAACTGTCCTTAGCTGTTTATATGTTATTTTGATTCTCTGATTACCGAAATAGAATGTAAACTGTGAAGAATACATGTCTAGGAAAGTTCTGGCTAAGGAAAGACCTGGTTTTTAAGTGTGTCCAGTGTGACCCTCCACTCTTTCCTGGGAACTTACCTGGTGTACTCTTTTACAGATTGTATTCTCTATTTCTGGTATGAATACTAACCATACGTATGAATAGTAACTGTATGTATGAATAGTGACCGTACGTATGAATAGTAACCGTATATATGAACAGTAACCGTACGTATGAACAGTATCTGTACCAAAACAATCCTAACGTATTTTCTCTAATCTTTCATGAAAATCTCCGTAGCAGAACACCGAAATTCACCTGAGCACTCTTGTCTGTAATGACTTAGAGAAGTGATACTCGTACGGAATTCAGGTGAGTGAAACGACCCCGTTTTAATAGAGTTTTAGCATTACTGGTGATAAAAAGTATGTCGTAGGACACTCCCAAGATTCATAGGGGGAAATTGGATTCAGAATGGCGAATATAATGAGATAATTAATCCAGAAGTATGGATAAGAAAAAACAAGTATCTCATGATGATGTGAAGATTGAATCTCTTGAATTGTGGTTTATAAAGCTATAATATAGTTATATACTATACCTGTTATATGGATGAATATTATATTGAGCTTCTGATTATGATATGAAATGCTATTGATTGTGATTGAGCGGGACAGTACCCCCTCTCACGGCAAGGCGAAAAACCCGGTTGACAGGGTGTCTTGACCAATGAGTGTGGAGACAACGATTCCCTCAGTAGGGATATAGCCCGGATTGGTGATAAATCCGTGAGACGCCCTAGCTAAGAGGATGAGGTTGTGCGTCATGGCGGAAATATACATAATTGGTGAGCCGGCCTGTGTGCGCTCTCCGGGATATATTGCCATTGACGAGTACTAGTAACGTTTGTTGAATTGGATGAATTTTTATCTTCTTGTATGTAAGGATGATGTTGTGCGTCATGGCAGAAATATACATAATTGGTGAGCCGGCCTGTGTGCGCTCTCTGGGATATATTGCCATTGACGAGTACTAATAACGTTTGTTGAATTGGATGAATTTTTATCTTTTGTCTATTGGTTGAGTATGAGCCTTTGGATATGCTTGCATGACTGGTAATGTATTTGAATTTTATTAACGCGAGGCCGATTCGCTCATTGAGTTTAAAAGCTCACATTGTTTGTACAACCTTTTTGTTCAGATCAGGTTGCCAGCGAAGAATATCTGCTAGAGGAGTAGATCACTTTGGACCTTCCCGTTGTCGGGTAGACCCCTCTTTTGTTATAGATTATGTTGCTCTGTAATCGTCTAGGACATCTAGGTCAGGGGTTCGACATTTGGCTTGTATGTCAGTATAATAATGTATTTTAAATTGATAATATATTATTACATGCAAATCATCTCTATGATTTTCAGATAAGAAAATTTGATATATTTATCGGAAGGCTTACAGTGATGAGAGATTCATCATTGTGCCGGTCATGTGCCCAGAAAACGGGTCGTGACACCCAATGCACAGGGAAGGATGAAATTCATTGTACCATATTGGCTATTTCATGGGTTGTCGTATTAATTTCTATTTTAATCCATGTATACTAATCTTTTTCAACAAAAACTTATACTTTTTTTGGACCACTAGATAACTAGAATTTAGTAAAACGATAATGGGCTACAAGGCCTAATTACAACCAGCAAATCAAACATATCAAGTTTCTCTCAATGGCAACAAGCTTTTGGTTTTTTTTTTCAACCTCACCGTAATAGTTAAGGTTCTCTTGCCTCTCCCTCCCTCGCCTCAACAGTATCAAGGGTGGAGGGCTGCCTCTCCAAATGGCCTTCTACCCACCTTGTTTCTTCCCTTCTTTTTTGTGTTTTGTTCTCCCTTCTTTTTTGTAAAAGTCTTCCCCTTTATAGAATAGATAGATTTTCCTTATATTTTAGAAGTTTTTCTCCTCTTCCATGGAGATTCTTTTTTTACCCAACGTCGTCTTTATCATCATCGAAGAAGACAGAGCCGGCACGTGACTTCACAGAGAATGTCACTTTGAGGAAGGCTTCTTTGATGGATCTAGTGCAGCAATAACAATGCAGGTGACCAAAGAAAAAAAAAACGATCTGCATAACACAGCGTTGCTAGAAGACCTACTCTAATCTAGGGTTTAGGGGTGTGTTGTATCTTTTGAAACCAGTTCTAATTTAGGGTTTATGGGTATGTTACCTCTATTAGTCTTCTAGTGTTGTTGTATTGGTTTTAGTATTACTTTTAGGATATATTGTCTTAACTCATGCATCATTTTTTCCCATAAGTTTAAACTTGTATTGTAATAGTTGATCTTTAAGCCTTGTAAAATCTTATGTAACTCTAACTTAGTGTCATTTTAATGGAAATTATTTCCATTTTGTCCAAAAAAAAAGTTTATCTCAATGGCCAAGCAGAATGTTTGGCTTTATGGTAGCCGTCAGATGAGCAAAATCAGCAATTAAGATTTGTTGAGTGTCTAAAGTTATAGACTATTGGATTAAGTTGATCCAACAGCCCAGATCGTATGTCCCATTTCTTAACCACGTGTCTAGACCCCACCAAACCCATTCCTTATATATATATATATATATATATATATATATATATATATATATATATATATATATATATATATATATATATACCCATTTATGATTTCTCAACCCAGGATAAACAGTCAAAAACCACCACGCCATCCCCGCAAACACTGCAACCCACTTTCGTCTCAGCTCGTTTCCATTAACCCAAAACTTCAAAATCCATCCTCTCGACATCCTCAACCACCATCGATGCCCAAATCGTAATCATCATCATCGTCCTAAACCTGCCTTCACACCTCTCATTCTTTATCATCACCGTCTTCTCTTCTCTCTCCCTCCCCCTTTTCAATGGCCAAGTGGAAGAATAATACTCACAAGCTGTCCTACATCTATGTCCCTTCTTGGATCATCAACTTCGTCTCCTCCTCCGCTGTTCAATTTCTTCTTGACTCCTTTCTCATATCAACAACTCTTTTTAGTGAGTTTCAATTGAACGTTGCCTTCTTGTGAATTGATTGCACATGTTCTCTATTTTCCATAGTAAATTTACATTCTTGACAATGAAGATGAAACTCCTATTTCTTTGTTATTGATTCATTATCTGTCCTTTTGGAAGGGTAAATAAAATGTAAAACCTGAGGCCCTATGATCACAACTTGAAGAAGCAAAGTGAGGTAGAATATGACAATATTTAGAAGTATAATTGCATCATTATTAAAGACACATGATGTGTCATTGGCCTCTTGTTTCGAGCCGTTTGTAAATATATTTTTTCTCTTTGGTGTACTATAAGGGGTAAAGTTTGCAGCAGACCAACTCAAGGATTTGGATATACATATATATATATATATATATATATATATATATACGTACAATAGATCAATGGAAACATTTACTTTTTATATACTATTTTTTGTGCATTGACAATATATTTAATGAGTATTGCTATCATTGTAAGAACCTGAATGTGTGCCCGAGAAGTCCTTTTCTTTGTGGCCTAGTATTGAAAGAAAATTATCAATCAAAGACTCCTTTGCAAAAGCCAAAACCCATTAAACTTGAACAGACAATCTATATTTTCTATATATCTATATAACAGACTAAAATAAATATGCTCCTTCAGCATTTAATGTAGTTCTTTGTAATTCCTCTACATACATAAAGTTGCATATGTCCTCTACAACTTATCCATGCTGAACTAGATACAGCACTACATATAATTATTCTGCAATTAGATATGGCAACCGATGGCAGTGATCTCTATTCATAATTGGCAGTGATCACTTAAAGTGGCCAACGAACATGCTAATGTTGACCCCATTGCATTCAAAGCTAATACTTAAATTTTGACGATTAACAAACAATTTAGAATGATATATTCCTTTGTGTATTAATGCTTATTTTCTTCAGGAATATGACCCAAGACAGAAAAGATTAAAGAGCTTGAAGAGAAGTTATTTTATTTTTTGCCTTAGGACTTTATGTAAAAGCTTTTGAAAGGCAAGAAAATCTTTTTTAATTATTTTAAATAAGTTTTAGCTAAGTTGGAAAAATGGTGGAAATAGATTATTGACCCTTAGAAATTGTAAAGCTTTTGAAAAACCATATTCAAGAACTACCAATGAATTGATGCCCTTGTAACAGTCAACTGATTGTTCTCTAGATGAATTTCAACTAATGATCAATTACCTATCAGTCGACTGACAGACTCCAAGCAGTCAATTGATTGGTCTCTATCTAAAAATCAAATTGGCCTCCAGTACATACTAGTCGATTGATCCAACTGTATCAGTTGATTAATCAACTCCGAAACAATTTAAATTTCGAGACAGAGAATCATCAGTTGACTGATAGATCTTTACTAGTCTACTGGCACCTCATTAAAATGCAACAATTGACTATCATAGTTCTATTAGTCGACTGCCAGCATGATGACATTAGTACCAACGGCTATTTTCTAAAAATTTTAGCTAATATCATCATGGATCCTCTTTCAATGGATTTTTCACTTCTTGAGTTATATATATTGACTTCAGAAGTTATCAAATCAAGAAGGATACATTCCATTTGCCTCTGAAATTTCTGAAATTAATCTATTGCCAATTATTTGCCTTTAGAGAGCTTATCTTTTGTATATCTACTCTATTTTTGAGAGTTGCTTCTGTTCTCATTTTTCTGATTGTGTTAATCAAGAAAGGTTTCCTTGAGGTTGTGTTTGAGTAAAACACTGTGTAAGGGGAAGAGACACCCTTGGGAAAGAAAAGTTCTCTAATTGTAGTGGCTTACAAGTGCCCATTTTACTTAAACTTGTGATTGATAGTAAAATGCTTAAAAATTTATCTTGAGTACTAGATGTAGGTTTGGTTTAAGCTACTAGTATAAATATTTGTTTTTATTTCTCTTTCCCTTATCTCTTTAATTGTTTATTACTTTATCTTTGATTATTTGCGCTCTACATTTATTATCTTGTCTTTACTCTGTTTTTGTTGTCATAAATATTTGGCTTTGGTTTCAAATCTTATTGAACTTCCAATAAGTTTTTAAGAAAAATTTTATTAACACAATTCACCCTCCCTCTTGAGATCTAGCCATTTATATCAACTAACAGCCAATAAGGTCATGTGCATACTTCTTATGGTTGTGTTGTACTAGTATTGTAAAGGCAACAAATTGTGATGCAATGATGCAATTTAGTCATGCTCTGAGTGAAAGTTGTGCTGCATATTTCTTCATTGTAAATGCCTACAAGGAATACTTCCCAAATCTTGTAATGTATTTATGCTCAAAATAATGATTTTCTATTTAGGATAATATATGTTCTTTTATGAGTCAATTCATTAAAAAAAACCCAAATTACATGCATTATGTACGATAAAGACCATGTTATTGCTATACAACTTGCAATGGCTAAAATTGATCCTTTAATAGTTACTATGAACAAATTGACGTTTGGTATGGAACGGAACACTCTAGAAGCTTGGCATTGACCTTTATACAAAGTCATGGTCGAGACTCTAACTAATCATAGAAGGGTTCCAAAGATTTTAGCTAGCCCACGACAGCTCTTAACATCAATAACCTCTAGCCTATGCAAAAAAAAAACCTAGTCAACAAAAATATAGTTCTTTCTTATATAGTAGATAAATTATTTCAAAGAATATCATGAATCTCGAAGATAAATTTACTTCATTGTCACGACCCGAAACTGGAACCAGGAGTTTTACCAATTCTAAATTTGAATTCGTGACTGGCGCGGACAATGTGTTACCAACACTGTAGCAAGCCAAAATTTCTCCTATTAATCCTAGGTGACCTATTTGATTTCAGAGCATGCTAGAGAAATAGTTTAAAATAAATTACATTGCCTCGAACAATAAAGAGGCATCATCAATCTACGAGCCATCGATATGACCGTCCTTCCGTACCTGCAGTTGTAAAGGCGTGAGTCTAAACCACAGACTCACCTTTGTTAGCCTTATTTTACACAGATATGTAATATATATATATATATATATATATATATATATATTAAAATTCACTTGGGGATTCATTGCGCATGACACCAAGCTCGAAGGCATACATATGGTATCACATCCCATCATATTTTTTCCTAATCATGTGTCCAATCCCTTGGATTATATCCATAACTGCAACATGTATCTGACCTATCGGTCATATCTTCAGCCATAATATATATATATATATATATATATATATATGATCTCTTAGATTATGCCCTCAACTATAATATATATCCCACAATCATATGCAATGTATTTCTACATCCTCCCATACTTACCACATTGAGACTTAGTCCAAAATTTCTCCATCGAACTGTTATTTTTCATGGGTTTATTCTAGAGGTCCACCCCTCTGTTCCTACTCTCCGACATCTACTAAAGGAATATCAACATCCTTGGGTTACTAGCCAGTTCCCTTTCATGGTATGAAAATGTAAATGATAATATGCAATATTTATCTCGTACTTATCACGTTGAAGTCTACCCCTCAATGAGTTTATTTTAGAGATCTACTTCTCTGTTCTCACTTTTCAACGTTCTTTTCAGGAATAATTACATCCTTTGATTACTAGTCGGTTCCCTCTCATAATATGTATATGCAATGCATTCACACAAACACAACACAACGCAATCTATACAATAACAAATTCGCCATTTCCAAATAACCCTCATTATACACATTACCCATAATACATTTAGCAATTAAATATATATATAGAACAATTTAGGAAAATAAATCCTAAAATATAAATATACATACATATATGTACATATCTATAAAGAGGAGAGCTAGATCCCTTACCTGGATTCCACACTCTCTTTGCTCCCACTTTGCGCCTCGACCATCCTCATCAAGTAACCATGCAAAAACTTATCAAGGTTACAAAATAAAGAAATTTTTCTATTACTAATCTCGACCTTTATTAATTCATTTGGTCATAACTCTTAACCATTAAATAATTTTCAAATAAAACTTATACCATTAAAAACTAGACTCAAAGATCTTTCCAACGATATAAAATTTACTAAAAACGGAGTACGGATGAAAAAGTTATGACCATTTGAAAAAAAGTCCAATTAAAAATACCGCATGATATTAGCATGATGTCAGCACCCTTGGGGCCTGGGTGCTAAGACATTCTTCTTCCTCAAAATTTTTGAAACTTGGCACCCTGGCGCTTGGGAATCACGATCGCGACTCAAGCAATTTTCTCTTAGTTTTGGCTCAAATCTGGTTAAATCTCCACTGTTTTTCATGATTTCTTCCATGTACTTTCATTCTTGGTATCTAAAGAGCATTTAGACACAAAAACCCTAATTTTCATCAACAATCCAATCCCTAATCTTCAAATCTACCCTAAAAGCTTTAAAACTCAAAAATAGAAAAAAGTTTGAGAAATCAGAATTCCTTTCATCCTACCTCGATTCCTTGCTTTCTTTATGTTGCTTGGTTGCTGGAGACTCGCCCCATCACCAGAGAACTACCCCCCAGAGCTTGGTTGATGGATTTAGGTGGAGAGAGAGCAGAGAGAAAGAAGAGAGAAAGGGAGGAGAGAGGGTGAAAAGATAGAGAGGAAAAGAGAAAATGAGGAAAAAAATAGTGGGGCCACCTATATATACTCGCTGTTGAGTTCTCAATTTACTGTCATTTTGATGCTAAATACCCTCTCTTTTGATCTCTTTCTTGTTGTCTTGTAATTCTTAGCTCATATTTTGAGTAGTTTAGATTAGTTTTAGTTTTCTTTGATCTTTTAATAAATGGAGTGATTTCATGATTCTTTCATGCGATTCAATGAGTTTATTTGCTATTTTTGGTGTAGGTTGAGTTGGTAAAAAGTTCGTGTTAGAAGATGGAATGCTAGAGCTGAAATTCTGAAAATGCTGATGTGAATGCTGTCTCCCACAGCTATAGCGGTAGAATTTACAGCTATAGCGGTAGAGTGCTGGAAAAAAGATTTTGCAGCCTTCTTCTCTGCCATCCACCGCTATAGCGGTGGATCTTCACCGCTATAGCGGTAAAACCTTAAAAAACTCAATTTTAAGCCTTCTTCTCTGCCTCCTACCGCTATAGCGGTGGGAACTTACCGCTATAGCGGTAGTTCGCGATCCTGCACTGATATAAAAGGCTTCAGATGAAATTTTTAGGGTATTCTGGAGTTAGAGACTGAAGGGAGGCGCCGTTTTGGCTGAGAGGAGCCAGGGGAACCTGATTCTCAAGGCTTGGGGAGCTCAATCCATCATTCCACCTCAGATTCATGGCCAACTTCATCTCTTTTTCTGCTTTCTGCTGTTTATTTTCTATGAGTAGCTAGATTTCCTATCTAGGGTTACTATGAACTTGAACTCTTGAATAGATTTTACATCCTCTCATGTATTTGCAACCTTATTTCAATTAATATAAGTCTTTCTATCCATTTTATTGTTGCGTTATATGGACTTGATCAATCTATATGTATGCTTGTTGCTGTCTTCGAACTCGGGAGAGGGAGGTGAGAGTAGAACACTGAATAGGAAGGACGAGTGCGTGAACCTTACTAAGTGTTTTCGCTTGTTAGCTAATAGGAATGTTAGTTAATCTCGTTTAATCAAAGCTAGGTTGGTTGTATTAGGCTTAGCCCACACAAGGAATTGCGTAGGAGTTGAGTAACTTAATTGAGATTCGGGAGGATTCTTTTAAGTTATTAGAATAACCTAGGATTAACTTATAGGGTTGAATACGTTGCGAGTACGTGAGAGGGGTTTTGTAATTTCTAAGATAGAGGAGAGGGATTAGTGACCCTAGGCTTTAATTAGACTATTTCATCAGTTTTTGCATTGTTTACTGTTATTAAAAGAAAACTCATAAATATTTACGGTTATTGATTTTATTTTATCATTCATTGGCTAAAGCTATCTTCAATCCAATTGTTTCGTCCAACTAATTCAATTAAATTTCTTGGGTACTTAGTCGCTTAGTCCTCGTGGGAACGATACTTTTACTCTCAAATCACTATATTACTTGTGCGATTGGTGCGCTTGCCAAATCGACTAACACTCACCTATGGTGAAATTACTACTTTGCCCTTAGTTGACTCCTAGTCTAGACTGGTAAAAGCAAATCCATAATATCCTACCTCAGGTATTTTCGAATTCTAGGTGACCCATAGTTTTCCTTATTTCACTTTAGTCCCTCATTGAATTCAACTAGTCTTCTAACTCTCTTGGTGCCCTTGATGCCACTAATACACTCCTCGATTCTGTAATACTCATGAAAAATAAAATATAAATGCGTGTTTTCAAACTACTGTTACTATTTCAGTATACAGTACTATTCACTCGTATAATACTATTTACGTATATGGTACTGTTCATTTATACAATCAAAATGTCAAGTACTAGATGTAGTTTGATTATAAGAGAAAATTAGAAAGAAGTTTGTAGGAGAAAATGACGTTTTATGTGTAAAAATACCCTCAGGGACTAAATTGAAAGGACTGAATTGAAAAGAAACTTAAAGGTTTTAGGTGAAAGGATAGTTTTCCCTTTAAGTTTCCAATAGTAAATTGAATATTTTATTAGTGCATAGTATCAAATAGTACCCTTGACTTTTGCTATAAATAGGCCCTTCCATTTCACTTCTAAACTCACACCTTCAACTTCTCTTATTCTCTCCTTAAGTTTCTCTTGCTCCGACGCTAGGCTTATGAGATTTTGGGCCTTTCCCTTTTGCTTAGGTAAGGATACTATGCCCTTTCTATGTCTTTCAAATTTTAGAAGTTATTTTCTTAAGTATGCTCTGTGGTTGCGGCTTTGGCCGATCTTCCACATCAGAAAAAATGTCGTTAGCTGTTATTTTGATTCTCTGATTACCGAAATAGAATATAAACTGTGGAGAATACATGTCTAGGAAAGTTCTGGCTAAGGAAAGACCTGGTTTTTAAGTGTGTCCAGTGTGACCCTCCACTCTTTCCTGGGAACTTACCTGGTATACTCTTTTACAGATTGTATTTTGTATTTCTGGTATGAATAGTATCCGTACGTATGAATAGTGACCGTATGAATAGTACCCATACGTATGAATAGTGACCGTATGAATAGTAACTATACGTATGAACAGTATCTGTACGAAAATAATCTTAACGTATTTTCTCTAATCTTTCATGAAAATCTCCGTAGTAGAACACTGAAATTCACCTGTGTACTATTGTCCGTAACGACTTAAAGAAGTTATACTCGTACGGAATCCAGGTGAGTGGAACGACCCCGTTTTAATAGAATTTTAGCATTACTGGTGATAAAAAGTATGTCGTAGGACACTCTCAAGATTCATAGGGGGAAATTGGATTCAAAATGACGAATATAATGAGATGGTTAATCCAGAAGTATGAATAAGACAAAACAAGTATCTCATGATGATGTAAAATTTGAATCATATAGTTATATATTATACTTGTTATATGGATGAGTATTATATTGTGCTTCTGATTATTATATGAACTGTTATACTATTGATTGTGATTGAGCGGTACAGTACCCCCTCTCAAGGCAAGGCGGAAACCCGGTTTAAATGGTGTCTTGACCAAGGGTACTATTTGACACTATACGCTAATAAAATATTTAATTTACTATTCATAAAAATGACATTTCTAATAATGCAATTTACTGTGCAAAACATGGCAGACGGCTGAAATTTTTTTTCTTTTATTACTATTGGAAACTTAAAGGGAAAACTATCCTCTCACCTTAAACCTTTAAGTTTCTTTTCAAATCAGTCCTTTCAATTTAGTCCCTGAGGGTATTTTCACACATAAAACGTTATTTTCTCCTACGAACTTCTTTCTAGTTGTCTCTTATGACCAAACCACATCTAGTACTTGACATTTTGATTGTATAAATGAATAGTACCATATACGTAAATAGTATTATACGGGTGAATAGTACCAT
Source organism: Biancaea sappan (assembly GCA_037074585.1). Lineage (NCBI taxonomy): Eukaryota > Viridiplantae > Streptophyta > Magnoliopsida > Fabales > Fabaceae > Biancaea > Biancaea sappan. The sequence goes on along the minus strand of CM073492.1, from coordinate 7,592,109 downwards.
ATACTGAAATAGTAACAGTAGTTTGTAAACAAATATTTATATTTTATTTTTTATGGGTATTACATTATCACCCCCTTAAGAGAATTCGGTCCTCCGAATTCAAAACTCATCTCAAGACTGAAATAAGTGTGATTACTTCGTCTATATCTCATCCTTTGTATCTCTTTCTTTCCAAACATCTTCACATCCTTGGTAAGATTTACAAGAACACTATAGCATCGACTGTGAACTCTAGACCGCATTATCAATAATTTTCATAGGAATTTTTCCTTTTCTAAACAGCAAGTAATCTCTTCTTCATCAGTTTGATCTTCTCCACAGCCTTTTGTACCATAAAGTGTCTCATCCTCATAACCTTTACCAAACTTAAACCACCTAATCAGAGACGAACTTTGTCTCTATGTAAAACTTCAAATAGACGTCGTCTTCAAAAGTGGCACGTGGTCTTTCTAGTTCATACTGAATATCAGAACACATGTTTCCACACACATAGCTTATAACTTTTATGAATACAAGCACCCTACCCGAAGGCATCATTTTGGCCATAGGTAATACTCTTGCCCAAAGGCGATCCTTCTACCTTAAGGCGACACTCTCAGCTGATGGCGTCATATAAAATGAAATCATTACATAAATCTCTAAGAAGAACAATTCTAGAAAATGTGTTAAGTAAATAACATACTCCTCACGCATAATTATAAAAGATATATATATAGAAATTCCTCTCACCTCAATGACTCATATAGAGTCGTATCCCTTCAATGATTAGGGCAAACCCATAGTTCTCTATATATAAGTTCATAAAATACTTATTTAGCACTCCTCCATAGCTCAGAAATGCAATGAAATATCATTTTAGTAACTCTTCTCAGTCAAAAGGATATTACCATACTCTGCTTGAGAATTTCCATAATCAAGTATGAAATATAACAAGTCCAACATCTTCTCATTCATCAAGTTCTTTCAGTAAAAGGAATCACTTCAACAAAGAAGATCTAAATACTAACTTAAATCTTATTTCTAGTACATAGATAATTTTAATACGTGAAGCTTAGACCAAATATAGTTTTAGGTACAAACAAAAGAAATAATAAATTAAGGACGAGGAGGCTTTTGAAATGTAGAAGGTGCTCCAGGTCTAGAAGAGGAAGGTGCTTCAGACCTTAAGGAGGAAGCTAATCATTGTAGCCTAGAAAGAGTTTCTGGAGGAAGCGCCTGAGAAATTTGGCGAAGAGCAGAAGTTACTCCGTTCATACAGTCAATACACCTTGCTTGTTGGTCACGAAAATTTTGAGTTGCAAACATTGAATGTCTATCAACTCGATTAGCTAGTTCCCCGAAACGATGGTTTATCAGTTTCTCTTGGTTTTCAAAGAGACGATTTATTAGTCGCTTCTGGTCCTCTGTCTTGTATTCCAAGCTCTCTATCTTACGCTCCAGATTTTTGATCTTATGCTCCAGGAACGCAAGCTTATTTTCTGAGGATGTTGCAGTACTGTCCTCCTCCAACTCTATTACATCCCTCTTTCTTTTCTTAATTTTTGGTGACCTGTCTACAGGTCTCTTCCCTTTGTTGTCTCCGAGACTTAGATTTAAATCAAGCTCTACATTGCCAGTCTCAAAATTCAAGTTGAAAGACTTATTATCGGCCATTGCTCTAGGGATCTCAGAAATAACTTCGAATGAGAAAGGAATGGAGATTGAGAAATAGGTATGTAATGAAAGAAGTAGGTTTGCTTGGTGCGATGAGTAGGGTAACGGGCATACAAGATTTATAGACAACCCGAAGCCCCTGGAGCTAAAGCCACCACAACCTATACGCCGCTCGCTAGGAGGTTTACAGATCACATACGTCGCAATGCCAGCAATTAATGTCGGACATGCAAGTAAATAGTAAATATAATTTAATGCAATTAACATAAGTAAAAGATTTTCTCAAAAAATTTTCGGCTAATCTTGACCTTTCTCAAAATTTTGACTAACTACGCTCTTCAGTCTGAGATTTTCTCCCTCTAAACTTGTTTTATCCTGTAATCCCATATCACGATGTCCCTCTATGATTAGGTAGCCTCATATTGGCCGTATCTTAGATTCTAATCGGTGTCTTTATTCTGGATTTACACATAATATATGTATATCAATATATATATTTTAAAACGAAGTTAACTGCTTACGGTCGCATGCAGTAAGCATTATCATAATGCAAGAAAATCATTGCCTTTCATTTGCCCACGAGAGCATTATATGTAAGTATGTGTAACCATGAAGATGTATTATCCTCTACACATTTCATTCTATCCAAGTCATTTTGATTTCACATTCTCTAATCATATATGTAGGATCATCACATATTCTCCTTGATTGTAGCCTTCACTCATTATGCATGAATAACATACATACATGTAATTACAACATGATTCAATCAGTTATGTATATTATACTCAACTGAAGGCTCTCAAGAACAACACAACAAAGCAGAGAAATACATTTCAGTTCATCATAAAAGCATCCAAGGCAATCTTTAATGGCTATATCGTCAACTTCTTTGAATTTCGAAAAATGCCAATGGGAGAAATGGGAAAACTAAGTAAAATCGGCCGCAAATCTACCGAATATTGACTTTCATGGTTTTAGCATTAATGCAACGCGCTATCGGTGTGCATGCCTACCCTAGACTTCTGGCTTCCAACTTGTAGAAATCCATAGGTTGATCGTGTAGGGGTGCGGTGAAGAGATATCTTCTTTGTCTCTTAGTCCAAATTTTTTCTCTATAAAAACCTTCTCAGCGTTCTCAGTTACCACACCACAAAGAGTAATAATCTCTGAGCCTACAATCCCCCAGTATTCCTCTTGCCTCATACTCTTACAAAAATTTCTAAATTTTTCCAAATCATGGCCTCAAGGAAGTATATTGATCTCACAGTAGAGGCTAAGGAAGAAGATCTTAACTTAAACTTAAGTTTAGGCAGGGACAAAGGCAAATGACCTCTCGAGGGATCTCAAGAAATTCAAAAGGAGAAGAAGATGAAGAAGAACGAGGAAGCTGAGGAGACTAGCACGGGCCATACCTCGGAGGACAAAATCGCCTGTCTAGAGCAGGAGGTGAAAAACCTCAAGAAGATGATAGAAGATCTGGAGAAGTTAACCAAACGCAATAACGCGGCAATGACTTCAAGAATAGATAGGTTCTTTTATTGATCCACCCAGTGCTTCTGCAATCAACAACAAAGAAGTGTTGATTGTATGAATGGAATTTATACTACCCTCCGCGACATTGCTATGTCTCTTGCTCCAAGGAATGGTCAAGAGGTGATGATACAATACAACCCTCCTAATCCAAGACCACCTCGCTTTTAGATTACTCATACATGAGTAAACTTCTTCTTTTTTGCAATGTAATCCTTCAATTTTTTTTTTAATGCAAGTGGTTTCTTTTATTGGCTGGTACCCTAAAATAATATAGCTACACAAATTCAATCATGAATTCAGCTTATAAAATCCATCATATAAAAATTTGATCTGACAATAATGGAATCAAACAAGTAATAACCTTTCTTTTACTAAGTTCAAAAGTGTAGCCACATTTGTCTAAAACTAAAACTGAGAACATAATTCCTAAGAAGAGATAAGTCTCAGAAGGAAAGGAAATGAAAACATCCTACAGGACCTTCAGTAGAGCCGTCTCTCTATAGTTGTGCCCGGGTTCACAATAATAAAGGAGGTCCCACTAAGGTTGCCTTGCTCTATAATCACTAGAAGACCTAACAACCATTGCTCTGATACCAACTTTGTCACGACCCATTTTTTGGGCACATGACCGGCACAATGATGAATATCCTATCACTATAAGCCTTTCGATAAATTCTACCCATGAGTTAAATTATTAGTCATTATCTCTATATTATCAAAATAACCATTCCTGAAGAAAATATATCAAATTTTCTTATTTGAAATTCATAGAGATTATTTGCATATAATAATAGATCCTTAACATAAAATACATTATTGTACTGAAATACAAGCCAAATACCAAACCCCTGACCTAGATGTCCTAGACGATTGCAGAGCAACATAATCTATAACAAAAGAGGGGTCTACCCGACAACGGGAAGGTCCAAAGTGATCTACTCCTCTAGCAGATATTCTTCGCTGGCAACCTGATCTGAACAAAAAGATTGTACAAACAGTGTGAGCTTTTGAACTCAATGAGCGAATCGGCCTCGCGTTAATAAAATTCAAATACATTACCAGTCATGCAAGCATATCCAAAGGCTCATACTCAACCAATAGACAGAAGATAAAAATTCATCCAATTCAACAAACGTTACTAGTACTCGTCAATGGCAATATATCCCAGAGAGCGCACACAGGCCGGCTCACCAATTATGTATATTTCCGCCATGACGCACAACATCATCCTCTTACATACAAGAAGATAAAAATTCATCCAATTCAACAAACGTTACTAGTACTCGTCAATGGCAATATATCCCGGAGAGCGCACACAGGCCGGCTCACCAATTATGTATATTTCCGCCATGACGCACAACCTCATCCTCTTAGCTAGGGCGCCTCACGAATTTATCACCAATCCGGGCTATATCCCTACTGAGGGAATCATTGTCTCCACACTCATTGGTCAAGACACCCTGTCAACCGGGTTTTCCGCCTTGCCGTGAGAGGGGGTACTGTCCCGCTCAATCACAATCAATAGCATTTCATATTATAATCACAAGCTCAATATAATATTCATCCATATAACAGGTATAGTATATAACTATATTATAGATTTATAAACCACATATCAAGATAACAATTAATCCGTTTTTGAAAACATTCAAACTTCACATCATCATAAGATACTTATTTCTTTTTATCCATACTTATGGATTAATTATCTCATTTAGATTCGTCATTCTGAATCCAATTTCCCCCTATGAATCTTGGGAGTGTCCTACGACATACTTTTTATCACCAGTAATGCTAAAACTCTATTAAAACGGGGTCGTTTCACTCACCTAGATTCCGTACGAATATTGCTTCTCTAAGTCATTACAGACAAGAGTACACAGATGAATTTCAGTATTTCGCTACAGAGATTTTCATGAAAGATTAAAGAAAACAAGTTAGGATTGTTTTCATACAGATACTGTTCATACATACGGTACTATTCATATATACAGTCACTATTTATATATACGGTCACTATTCATACGTACGGATACTATTTATATATACGGTCACTATTCATATGTATGAATACTATTTTTACGTACGGATACTATTCATATGTACGGTTACTATTCATACGTATGGGTACTATTCATACCAGAAATAGAGAATATAATCTGTAAAAGATACACCAGGTAAGTTCCCAGGAAAGAGTGGAGGGTCACACTGGACACACTTAAAAACCAGGTCTTTCCTCAGCCAGAACTTTCCTAGACATGTATTCTTCACAGTTTACATTCTATTTCGGTAATCAGAGAATCAAAATAACATATAAACAGCTAAGGACAGTTTTTCTGATGTGGAAGATCGGCCAAAGCCGCAACCACAGAGCATACTTAAGAAAATAACTTCTAAAATTTGAAAGATATAGAAAGGCATAGTATCCTTACCTAAGCAAAAAGGAAAGGCCCAAAATCTCAAAGGCCTAGCGTCGAAGCAAGAGAAACTTAAGGAGAGAAGAAGAGAAGTTGAAGGTGTGAGTTTAGAAGTGAAATGGAAGGGCCTATTTATAACAAAAGTCAAGGGTACTATTTGACACTATACACTAATAAAATATTCAATTTACTATTTATGAAAATGACATTTCTAATAATGCAATTTACTGTGCGAAACACGGCAGGCGGCTGAAATTTTTTTTCTTTTATTACTATTGGAAACTTAAAGGAAAAACTATCCTTTCACCTTAAACCTTTAAGTTTCTTTTCAAATCAGTCCTTTCAATTTAGTCCCTGAGGGTATTTTCACACATAAAACGTCATTTTCTCCTACGAACTTCTTTCTAGTTGTCTCTTATGACCAAACCACATCTAGCACTTGACATTTTGATTGTATAAATGAACAGTACCGTATACATAAATAGTATTATACGGGTGAATAGTATCGTATACTGAAATAGTAACAGTAACGTATTTTCTCTAATCTTTCATGAAAATCTTCGTAGCAGAACACTGAAATTCACCTGTGTACTCTTGTCCGTAACGACTTAAAGAAGTTATACTCGTATGGAATCTAGGTGAGTGGAGCGACCCCGTTTTAATAGAATTTTAGTATTACTGGTGATAAAAAGTATGTCGTAGGACACTCCCAAGATTCATAGGGGGAAATTGGATTCAGAATGACGAATATAATGAGATGGTTAATCCAGAAGTATGAATAAGACAAAGCAAGTATCTCATGATGATGTGAAATTTGAATCATATAGTTATATACTATACTTGTTATATGGATGAGTATTATATTGTGCTTCTGATTATGATATGAACTGTTGTACTATTGATTGTGATTGAACGGTACAGTACCCCCTCTCACGGCAAGGCGGAAAACCCGGTTTAAATGGTGTCTTGACCAATGAGTGTGGAGACAACGATTCCCTCAGTAGGGATATAGTCCGGATTGGTGATAAATCCGTGAGGCGCCCTAGCTAAGAGGATGAGGTTGTGCGTCATGGCGAAAAAATATAAAATTGGTGAGCCGGCCTGTGTGCGCTCTCCGGGATATATTGCCATTGACGAGTACTAGTATCGTTTGTTGAATTGGATGAATTTTTATCTTCTTGTATGTAATTTCTAACTATGTCTATTGGTTGAGCTTGAGCCTTCGGATATGCTTGCATGACTGGTGATGTATTTGAATTTTATTAACGCGAGGCCGATTTGCTCACTGAGTTTAAAAGCTCACACTCTCTGTACAAACTTTTTGTTCAGATCAGGTTGCCGCCGAAGAACATCCGCTAGAGGAGTAGATCACGTTGGACCTTCCCGCTGTCGGGTAGGCCCTTCTTTTGTTATACAGTATGTTGCTCTGTAACCGTCTAGGACATCTAGGTCAGGGGTTTGGTATTTGGCTTGTATTTCAGTATAATAATGTATTTTACTGAGGATCTATTATTTTTAATTAAGAAAATCTGATGTATTTTCTTTGTATTTATTAAGAAATGGTATTTTGAGAATATAGAGATAATGACTAACAATTTTACTTGTGGGAAGAATTTATCGAAAGGCTTACAGTGATGGAATATTCATCATTGTGCCGGTCATGTGCCTAGAAAATGGGTCGTGACAGATTCTCCATCACCCAATATTCCACACAACTTGTCACTTCTAAAACTCATATTTTCTTTACTACGCAACGAAAAAAATTTTCCCTACCTGAGTTTTAAATAATACCCAAAAATCACAGGTATTACATTTATCTTTTCACCTTACTGCAATTGCAATGATAAATGTAAGAGATGATACAGTGTTAATCATTGATGTGACAAAGGAAGGAGATGAATATTTCAGACTTGCAAAATACAAGTTTAGAGTGAGCCAACCTTGTTGCATAGTGAAGAAGAAGAAAGATTAATATCAATAGAAATGGATTGATCTCCCACCAAATAAAAAATCATGTAAACTGGTTTAAAAGATATCAAAATTAAACTTGTGTCCTATACCCTAAAAGTGAAAACAAAAATAGCTCTAAGAACATTGCCATTGTCAGCTTTGGCCTAGCTTTTCTGCAAAGAAGATTGGATCATAGAAGGTCATGCTTAGAATTAAAAATCAAGAAATAAGCACTTTAATTATTATATTCAACATATTATGTTAATGGTGTGGTAAGCAGTTGGTACACTAAAATGGAAAATTATTTGTCATGTTAACTGTACTTAATTTTCTATCACTAGAATTTGAAGGAATGAAGTTGTTTAGTCCTCAAAAGAACATATGAGAGTATAGAATTGTCACGTCCCAAAATTTGAGCACGTGACCGGCACGGAAAGTGAATTTCATTTCACCTCCGTAAGCCTATCTTTCTCTTAAAAATCATACAATTCTTTTTCATGCAACCAAAACGAGTTCTTTATACATACTACAATTACTCACATTACATCAGTGAATGAACCTACCCGATTACAGAGATTTCTAGATTTATACAACTTAGAATAAAACTTAACTATTATACCTTTATCCTGAACAAATGAAAAGGTAATCATGGACTAAGGATCCATAATTCCTTGTTCCGATATTTACCTTCAGCTGTCAACTCTGAAAAAAAATATCAATAAGAGGGGTATGAGCAAACCACGTGCCCAGTGAGTAGATAACACAACATTATGACAAAAAAATATCATACATCATAATGATAACATGCAGCAATCATACGTAAATCGATCATCATATGATATGATATTATTCGTAGTACTTCACGACAATATCCAAATAAATCAAATACATTTCAACATAATTCAAAAGTTCACAACAACAATCGGTGAAATCAATTTCACACAAATTTCCCGTACCAACCGGGTCGTCCAGAATACCTCTGGATCGTTGCCCGCGGCCCCTGCCGCATCCACCCTTATCGCTCCATTTATAATCTCCACCCTTATAACTTCACATAAATTTCTCCATGGGGTGCACCACCATGCCTTTCCTTTCCAGTCAAACACAATCACAATCATATATAAAAACATCCTCAATCATAATCTTGAGCCACATACACAACTCAGTCATTTACAATTCAAGCCACAACATAATAAATGTGGTTCCAGCAACATAGCATGTATACAACATAACCCATAATATAGAACAATTATTCAACTCAGTTCACATGCCATTCACAATCCATTATATAACCTCCATTCATGGGAAAATAAGAAAATATAATTATATACATTACCAGACACGTTCCACAATTGTTTATGCCTCATCGTTCCACATCATCCTCTTCAAACTTGGATATACAACATATTTCCACTATGATGCAAAAAGTCAATAACAGATATTTAATCATAGCAAGTATTAACCCACTCACCTGGATTTCACGCTCTCGGCACTCCCACTTTGCACCTTGACCATTCCTATTGTAACCAGACAAAAACATTAGGGTTACGAAATAGAGAAATTTCCTATCACTACTCTCGACCTTTACTCACATCTTAAGTCATAACTCCTAATCGGTAATGAATATCTAAATGAAACTTATACCATTGGAAACTAGACTCAAAGAACTTTCCAACGATATAAAGTTTGCCCAAAACGGAGTCCGTATGAAGAAGTTATGGCCGATTGAAAATGAGCTAAGGTTTTCCGACACACCTGGCGCCTGGGCGCCATGCCTTTCTCTTCCCCACATGTCCTTGAGAATTTGTAAAAATTTCCTAAATTAAAAATAAAAATTTCTATTTCCACATTTTCTTCACTAATTCAAAAAGAAAATTTTCCACATAATTAAATTTTTCACTAAACTTCAAATCAGACTTTAAATATTCATAAAAATTCTTGGGATATTACATTCTTCCCCCCTTAAAAGAATTCGGTCCTCCGAATTCAAAACTTACCTCAAGATTGAAGCAAATGCCAATATTTTGTTTATATCTCATTCTCTCTCTTAGAATTTTCACAATCAAGTACAAAATATAACAAGTTCAACATATTTTTATTTCTAATACATAAGTTACAGGCAACAAGCTGAACTTGATTTACAAAACAGATAATTTTAATACTTAAACATTAGATCAAACATCAGCTTTAGGTACAAACAAAAGAAAAGATAAATTAAGAACGAGGAGGCTTTTGAAATGCAGAAGATGCTCCAGGTCTAGAAGAAGAAGGTGCTTCAGACCTTAAGGAGGAAGTTAATCGTTGCAGCCTAGAAAGAGTTTCTGGAGGAAACGTCTGGGAAATTTGGCGAAGTGCAGAAGTCACTCCATTCATACAGTCAATACATCTCGCTTGTTGGTCACGAAAATTTTGAGTTGCAAACATCGAATGTCTATCAACTCTATTCGCCAATTCCCTAAAATGACGGTTCAAAAGCTTTTCTTGTTCTGTAAAGAGACGATTTATCAATCTCCCCTGGTCCTCAAAGTGGCGGTTTATCAGTCTTTCCAAGTCCTCCATCTTTTGTCTCATAAGCGCAAGCTCATTATTAGAAGATGTTGCTGTGCTAACATCCTCTAACTCTACTACATCCCTTTTTCTTTTCTTAGCCTCTGGTGACTCTTCCATGGATCTCTTATTCTTATAATTCTCCAGGCTAAGATTTAGATCCAGCTCTACCTTGCCAGCCTCAAAATTTAAATTGAAAGATTTATTGCCGGCCATATTTTTCTGAGCTATAAAGGTTGTACAGAAGGAGAAGTTTGATGCTAGAAAGCTTATAGATATAAACTTTTAGTGTAGTGAGCAGCGTAATGGGGCATCCATTATATATAGACGAAATTTAGGGCTACAAAACCTTTACATCATACTCTAAAGATGACCTACAGACCTTATCCGACGCAATGCCAACGGTCTCAGATAAGCATGCCAGAAAATAACAAAATATAATCTAATACAAAAGATTTCCTCAAAAATTTCGGCTAACTTTTGACTCTTGCTCAAATTATTAAACTAATCGCCGCTTCAATTTATGGCTTCTTAACTCTGTATTTGTCTTATCCAATAATTCTAAATCGAGATATTACTCCATGAACGGGTAGCTTCATACTAGCCTTATCTAGGTTTCTAATCCGTGGCTTTGCCCTAAGCTTACACATTTTCAAACATACATATTAAAATAAAAAACTTCTCACATCTACACATCAAGCGTTCCATAAAGTGAGAGAAAAATTTTACCTTTCACTTGCCTCTACGAGCATATATGTATATATGTATAAACATAGAGATACATCATTATCTATATATATTTTCATCTATTCAAGTTCTTTTAAATTTCAGACTTCTCATTCTCTGAATGTATGTAGAATCATTACATATTATTCCTGGCCATAACAAATAACCTTCACTCTCTATGCATGAATAACATACATACATATCATATGTATTTAGATACATATAATCACAGTATAATTCAATCAATCATGTATATTATACTTAACTGAAGGCTTTCAAGAACAATACAAGAAAGCATAGAAATACATTTTAGTTCATCGTGAAAACATCCAAGACACTCTGTAATGGCTACATTGTCGACTTCCTTCAATTTCAGAAAATGCCAACGAGAGAAATGGAAAAACCAAGTGTAAATCGGCCGCAAATCCACCGAATATTGACTTTCGTGGTTTTGCCATTAATGCGACGCGTTGTTGGTGTGCATGCCTACCCTAGACTCCTAGCTTCCAGCTTGCAGAAATCCATAGGTTAAGCGTATAGGGTGCGGCGAAGAGATATCTTCTTTGTCTCTGAGTTCAAATTTTTCCTCTATAAGAACTATCCCAACGTTCTCAGTTACCACACCACAAAGAGTAATCATCTCTAAGCCTACAACTTCTCAGCATTCCTCTCTTCTCATACTTCGACATAAATTTCTAAATTTTCCAAATCATGGCCACAAGGAAGTACATTGATCTCACAGTGGATGCCAGGAGAGAAGAGCTCGACTTAAACTTAAGTCTGGGCAAAGACAAGGGCAAAAGACCTTTTGAGGGGTCTCCAGAGAAGCAGAAGGAGAAGAAAATGAAGAAGATCGAGGAAGCTGAGGAGACTAGCACGGGCCATACCTCGGAGGACAAAATCGCCTGTCTAGAGCAGGAGGTCAAAAATCTGAAAAAGATGATAGAAAACCTAGAGAAGTTAACTAAACGCAATCATGCAGAAATGACTTCAAGAATAGACAGGTTCTTCTATTGGTCTACCCAGTGCTTCTGCAATCAACAACAAAGAAGTGTTGATTGTATGAATGGGATTTACACTACCCTCCGCGATATTGCTCTGTCTCTCGCTCCAAGGAATGGTCGAGGGGTGATGATACAGTACAACCCTCCTAATCCGAGACCACCTCGCTTTTAGATTACTCATGCATGAGTAATTGTTTTTTTTTTTTTTTTTGCAATGTAATCCTTCTGCTTTTAATGCCAGTGGTTTCTTTTATGGGATGGTACTCCAAAAATAGTAATAATAAAATTAAGAAAGATAAAATAAATCAGTCACACAAAATCAATCATGAATTTAACATATAAAGCCCCATACATACAATTTGATCCGACAGCAACGGAATCAAAACAAATAATAACCTTTCCCTTACCGAGTTCAAAAGTATAGCCATAACTCTCTAAAACTAAAACTAAAAACATAATTCATAAGAAAAGACAAGTCTTGGAGGAAAAGGAAATGAAAACATCCTACAGGACCTTCAGTGGAGCCATCTCTCTATAGTCGTGCCCGGGTTCACCACGATAGAGGAGATCCCACTAAGGTTACCTTACTCTGTAATCGGTAGGAGACCTAATCCCAAAGCTCTGATACCAACTTGTCACGTCCCAAAATTTGAGCACGTGACCGGCACGGAAAGTGAATTTCATTTCACCTCCGTAAGCCTATCTTTCTCTTAAAAATCATACAATTCTTTTTCATGCAACCAAAACGAGTTCTTTATACATACTACAATTACTCACATTACATCAGTGAATGAACCTACCCGATTACAGAGATTTCTAGATTTATACAACTTAGAATAAAACTTAACTATTATACCTTTATCCTGAACAAATGAAAAGGTAATCATGGACTAAGGATCCATAATTCCTTGTTCCGATATTTACCTTCAGCTGTCAACTCTGAAAAAAAATATCAATAAGAGGGGTATGAGCAAACCACGTGCCCAGTGAGTAGATAACACAACATTATGACAAAAAAATATCATACATCATAATGATAACATGCAGCAATCATACGTAAATCGATCATCATATGATATGATATTATTCGTAGTACTTCACGACAATATCCAAATAAATCAAATACATTTCAACATAATTCAAAAGTTCACAACAACAATCGGTGAAATCAATTTCACACAAATTTCCCGTACCAACCGGGTCGTCCAGAATACCTCTGGATCGTTGCCCGCGGCCCCTGCCGCATCCACCCTTATCGCTCCATTTATAATCTCCACCCTTATAACTTCACATAAATTTCTCCATGGGGTGCACCACCATGCCTTTCCTTTCCAGTCAAACACAATCACAATCATATATAAAAACATCCTCAATCATAATCTTGAGCCACATACACAACTCAGTCATTTACAATTCAAGCCACAACATAATAAATGTGGTTCCAGCAACATAGCATGTATACAACATAACCCATAATATAGAACAATTATTCAACTCAATTCACATGCCATTCACAATCCATTATATAACCTCCATTCATGGGAAAATAAGAAAATATAATTATATACATTACCAGACACGTTCCACAATTGTTTATGCCTCATCGTTCCACATCATCCTCTTCAAACTTGGATATACAACATATTTCCACTATGATGCAAAAAGTCAATAACAGATATTTAATCATAGCAAGTATTAACCCACTCACCTGGATTTCACGCTCTCGGCACTCCCACTTTGCACCTTGACCATTCCTATTGTAACCAGACAAAAACATTAGGGTTACGAAATAGAGAAATTTCCTATCACTACTCTCGACCTTTACTCACATCTTAAGTCATAACTCCTAATCGGTAATGAATATCTAAATGAAACTTATACCATTGGAAACTAGACTCAAAGAACTTTCCAACGATATAAAGTTTGCCCAAAACGGAGTCCGTATGAAGAAGTTATGGCCGATTGAAAATGAGCTAAGGTTTTCCGACACACCTGGCGCCTGGGCGCCATGCCTTTCTCTTCCCCACATGTCCTTGAGAATTTGTAAAAATTTCCTAAATTAAAAATAAAAATTTCTATTTCCACATTTTCTTCACTAATTCAAAAAGAAAATTTTCCACATAATTAAATTTTTCACTAAACTTCAAATCAGACTTTAAATATTCATAAAAATTCTTGGGATATTACAAGAATGTACCTTTCAAGAACATAAGCAAAAGGAGACACTATAATACCACATAGAGCTTGCTAATAAGTTATAAAGACATTAGAGTTCATCCCCTTTCCAAATAAAGCCTTTATCAAAAAATAGAGGAATGTAACAACAATCTGAATAAGAATCATTAGCAGGTAAGGCCTATATTTGTTATAGATCACCCTAAATACATTTTCTCTATGAGACATTTCTTTAGAATGTGGAGCTATACCAATGCTCCCTGCTTACTTTTGAAGTTGGGACTTGGGATGCAAACCCTTGAGGCTAATAAATAAAGATAAAAAAAACTCTTTTAAAATTATTCTTTCCTGTTGTGTTATCAACTTCCTAATGGAAGACCTAGAAAGATGATAGTTTGGTTGATAAAAAAACCTACTAAAAATGGAAACATTTTATTTAGTTGAAACTTGGAAGCAATATAGTAATACCACATTTTGTCAAATAAAAGTGACAAGCTTTGAGACCTTTCAAACGAAATTGCTTTCTTTAGACTTTGACATTAGGCCTTTTCTTGTAAGAAGTAAAATTAAATTACATAACCTTGTAAATCTTCAATATTAAAGATTAATTATATTGATATATATTAATTATGTGAAGATTTGATCACTTGTCTGAGAATTCCTCCTCCACTCACTATGCAACTATATTGACTCCTCTAAAAGCACCTTTCTTCCTTTTCTTCTTCCTACTTACTCACAGTATTGGTTGTCACTTGTTAGTGAAGAGTGAAACAGTCGACTGGTCAAGACAAAAAATTTTTGTCATATTTTAAACTAGGAACTATATGAATTGTATTGAGCCAAGGTTATTTCTGAAGTCAATGGTACAAATGCAATAGAGGAAGTTGTGATATGAAAAACAAGAAATTACAGTAAATTCAAGAGGATTTGCAGTTTCCTGGTCTTATCTCTGCAAATATATATATGTAATATTTACAGGTAGAATCAAAGGCTATTGAATGGATATTATGTTCCCAACAGATGCAGTGCAATGCAGATAGTTCATTTGTAAATCTTCCCTTTTAAACTCATTTGGTCGTCTTGTCTTTGGATGAGATGTAATGGAATTTATTCCCTCTCTCGTGTTCCCTATTTTCTTGTGATGCTGCCTTCTGCTTTAGGTTTTATCCATGCCTGAGCTAATCAATAGATTTTGTGAGCCATCTTGTACTTCAAAATGAGAGGGAATAAAACATCAGTACAAATGGGTCATGATAATCCCATTTAATATCGTGGTAATAGATGTTCTAACTGTTAGTTAATCAGATAAACAAGATAATAATTGTGTTCCATTAACATGGCATCTGATCATATCTCTTTGAACAGTGATGCTTTGAAGGAGAAGGAAGGCTAGGGAATTGTCCAGAATGCTACATATAATCTTATTAGGAATATTTATGTAATTTAACATCAAAATTAATTTCCTTTTTCGAGATGCCTAAACGATGGAACACCGAAATAATGTTTGCCCATAAGTTGATGCGAGTCTCATTGTCTGCTATACTTCCACTTCTTGTTGCAAGAATCCATTTTAGCCTTGAAACATGCTTCCATGCCCTCCCATAAAAATATCGATTTCTAATATATATTGCAACTGAAAAAGAGCTTCGACCAGGCTAAATTGGGTTAAGCTATGTTATCAACCTAATTGATATAAATTCGGGTAAAAAAATGGAATTGAACCCAACCAGTCAACCAGTTAACTTGTAGGTATCAATTTGTCGTTAAGTTTAGGTGAGTTGTATCGAATTAGATTGGTATAATTTAAAATAAAATAAACAGAGATTATAGACATGGAATGAGAATTTTATTTTATAGCAAGTGCTTGCTTATACTTAAAATGGACATAAAAATGACTACATACATGAAAATATGTTGTTTTTTGTTAATTAGAAATATTCATTAATAAACACATAGTACATATGCTGATCATTGCAAACAAACAAGGTTTGTGTGGTAGAGGAAGATCTCTTAAAGTTAACAAAAGAAAAGAAACACAAGAGAGCTTACATACAAAATAACGGAAGATATGAAAATATGCTTTACTTCTTAATTTGTTCACCTATCAAATAATCAAAATGCAACCAAATAATTAAGATGCAGCCAAAACAAGATTTTATTCTTTTTTTAATATGTTATATATATATATATATCTAATTAAGATTTAGGATTTAACCAAAAGAAATCTTATTCAAAGCTTTCCACAAATTATAATAAAGTTAGGGAAAACTAAGTTTTTTTTTAAAAAATAAAAATAAAAACAATCAGTGGGGTCAAGTTTAACCATGTTGAGTTTAATTAATTCAAATTACTCAATTAACCCAATAATTTGAACCCGTCTGATTACTCTCGACTTTTGGGAGGGAAACCAAGAGAGTAGACCGTAAAGACATTATTTTATGAAGTAACTAGAAAAGCAAAAAGGCTAATTTAAATTGTCTCGGGTAACAAATAAAAATTATATAACTTTTGTAGTCGTTATGGTGTGAGGGTTCAAATTTCTGACATTTTGTCTTAGTGGTCATCATTTCATAGCATGCTTCTGGTGACAAAGTAGATTTAAATTTTTGAAGTAATCTAATTATACTAATTCAAAAAGTGTGTGTGTTCGTATATATGTATGGATGTATATTTGTATTTATGTAGATTTAAATTTTTGAGGTAGTCTATTTATCTAGCAACTTGGAGTTCGAAGCTGCCCCTTGGGCCCATTAAACAACACCCAAACCTGTGTGCGGTTTCGTTCATTACCAAGCCCAAGCCCAAGCCCAAAACCGTACTTCAACTTTAGATTGAACCCTTTTCTTCCATGGCTCATGCGAGGCAAGTCAAGAAGGGTCAGGATGGGCAATGGCTCGTTTTGCAGTACACTCTTTTTGCTAGATTTTATCACCCTTATTGTGATTAGAACATCTCCTGGTAATCATTTTTAAAGAATTCTTAAATTTAATATTTAATTTTTATTTTAATTTACTATTAAAGTTTGTCACGCGTACTGTTACGCGTAATAATAGTTTTTATGTAAAAATCGGTTCTTATATAAAAATAATAATAAATTAATCAAAAAATAAATTTTAAATTAAACGCATTAAATGATCTTGTTTCTCATCAAAGTAGTAGATAATTGTTTGTATAACTCATTTATGAGTTTTTCAGAGAGTTATCATTAAAGTGGAGAGTTGTTTAAGTTGATGTGACAT
This sequence comes from Biancaea sappan, assembly GCA_037074585.1. NCBI lineage: Eukaryota > Viridiplantae > Streptophyta > Magnoliopsida > Fabales > Fabaceae > Biancaea > Biancaea sappan. Next base: position 7,574,862 of record CM073492.1, on the reverse strand, counting down.
TGTGATATTTATAATAAGAACTCAAGTGAAATTCACCATTAAAAATGCTCTTAGATCCTTAAAGAGGATATTATTAGACTAGGGCTTACTTGTGTTTTGCGGTGTGTTACCCAAGATTCCTGTTTTTTTCTTTTCCTTGGAATTTGGAGGCATCGTAGGTTCTATCTATAGAATCACTGATATCTGATGTTAGTTATTCAATTATAATCAGACGACTGATGATTTTTTATTTTCTTTAAAGTCACTTACTTGTAACTCTAGTACTTAAGTCAACTAATGCTCAAATTTGGAGAGATTTGTAGTTGCTTTTGCCTAGTGCTCAAATTATTTGATTTTTCAGACAAAAAAAAAAATTTGCTCTCATTGTTAACCAAATACTAGTTTGCTTTTGATGTTTTGCAGAAAACTAGTCTCCAATGACCTCAGACCCGAAATTAATTGAAAACCACAAATTTGATTTGTCACTGTCAGATTCTACATCAAATTGATAAAGTTACTATTTATTGTAGCAACGAACCAGGAAGCCTAACATGTCATATTCCAGAGATAGGACTTTACTTTTTGGCTGAAACTGTAATTGATGTGCACAAGAGAAAATCTCAGTAACCTAATTCATCAAAACATGGAAAACGAGGTTCTCGATAGCTATTTCTGTCTCTGCAGTCTGCACAAACATGTGTAAGTATTCTCATATATTAAATATAATGCAAGTACAGACGGCTCAAAAGCATAGGCGCGTTCACGCCTAAAGGCAGAATCGTCATAGTTCAGTGCATCCTGACAGTGCATTTACTGCGAGGGAAGGTATCTTTAATGTGTGGGGTGAAGATGATATTCCAAGTGTCAAACTCGTACTTGATTTACTTTTAGAAACCTCATCGGTTGGTAAACCTGGTACGTTTTGTCCCATAGAGCCTTGTTGACCCATACCTTCTTTTAGCCTTCACAATGATAATGATTACTGTGATGAGAAAACGGGACATTTCACTACCATTAAACCTTGTTTGGAGGAATATATTGACCAGATATTAGAAGATGGTATTGATATGCAGTTTTCATTCCTCCGTTTAAATATCTCAAAACTGATATAAAAGTGTATATTATAGCTGGTCATGAAGCTCCATGTGCTGGGTTTATGGCTAGTGGTTGGTAAAGAGTGCTGTGGAGTCCTCAAAGTTTTGTGATTCACATGATTGCTGTTGCAGAGGGCAAAGGAATGGTGATTAGAGTGACGACAGAACAACAGCTGAATCCTCACTAACTACAGCTGAGGCCCCCTCACCCAGGGACACAGAGTGACACCAAGCACTGTGATTCAAAATGAAGGTGGTGATTGTTGGGAATAGACATTCATTTACAAGATAAATGGATAAAATAATAAAACAGATAGAGAAATGATAGACACGAGAATTAATATAGTTCATTTTTTAGTTTATATTTAAGGACAAAAACAGCAAACAAATTTTCATTAATAGAGACAAACGAAGATTACAAAATGGTTTGGGATACACTAAAATCTTACACTTCAAATACATCCAACAATATCTCACAGTATATTTTTTACAAGAATATAATTCTACACTAATAAGTTACAAATTGAGGTCTACAATCAGACAGTTGATCGTAAATATTATTTAAAAAATATATTATTTGATTGCGATGAGACAATTGATAAAGAGCAAAGATTGATTCTAGTATCTATCACAATACCTCCACACTTTGTTGCCTTGCTTTTTCTCTCACTCTTCACTCTCTTCACGTTTTTCGTAGCAATCCTTGGCCAAGCTCATCTTATAACCATAAAAGAAAGACAATCATTTAAATACACATGGATAAGGTGGCGGAGAGTGTGGCTATTATGTTCCCTAATTTGCATGTGCAAAGTGGTGAAAGTTGTCAAGGTCTTGTTGCATTAAAAATTAGCCACACCTATTGAAAAACAAGCTGCCATAGTTGAATAAAATTCAGGAGACTTAAACCATGATGTCCTTCTGAAATTCGTACAGCACGCACATGGATAGAAAACCCAGCACCCAACAGAGAACAAACTTACCCTATAACGACAAGCAATATATATATATATATACACTATGTATTATATACATGTTCCATATGCTATATATGTCTGCCTATGTCTATATTATTCATGAATTCCTGATGAAGACAAACCTCAAATTTTCATTCATGTATATTCAGCCAGGAAGTGAAGCTAGTGTAAAGCATATACAGCGACCACTGTCTTTTTCTATGTGTCCATTTCAATTATCTAGAACCTTCTGTGGCTCTTAATTAGAAGCTTTTTTTTAGGGCAGCGAATTTTGGAGAAACTGCAATATATGTATATATATATATATATATATCTTTTAATTTGCGTTGTTAATTAATTACATGAAGTTTAAAAACATAATAAAACTCCCTAATTAAATTTTTTTATTGAAATAAAAACGTAAAATACCATTTTTTTTCATTTTTACAATTAGAAATAAACTATTTTGCAGATCTCGCATCGAGTAAGTTAAACATTGCCAAGACATTTGAAATCGCAAAGCTTTTTACCATTAGTTTTAAGTGTGAGTGCACAATTGTATAAATAACTTTTTTAGACTATAAATAGTCTAATTATAATTTTAGTCCTTAAATTTTAAAATATCTAACACTTAATCTTTTTAAACTACATGATACTTAAGTTCGCCTATATTTGGCCTGCAAGTTAGTAGGCTAGCCCGAGAGGAAAGTATAATTTTTTTTTGTTCTAATTTTTTTTAATTTTTTTACTTAAATACAAATAAATATTATTTTTTATATACTTAAACTATAATTTATTTAGTAGAAAATATAATTCTTTATTTAGTTTATTGAAATAAAATGAATTTTTTATATTTTTTATTTGATTTTGTTTACAAAATATAAAGAATTTAATTTAATTACAAATAAATAAATATATAAACATTTTTACTTATATATGATAAATCAATTTAATTGAAATAAATAAGTATGTAAACATCTATACTTATATATTATATATAAATCAAAATTTAAAAAAAAAATTGAGTTGGCCTACAGGCCTCGCGCGATTAACCCATGAGATAATTTGTTTAGATTCGTTTTAAACAGGTTTAAATTAGAGGACTTAAGCCCACCTATAAACGAGTGGGCCATGAATCCAATTGACAATGCTATACAGAAATAATGGGCACAAAAATTAACATAATTCAATTTTTAGTTTATATTTAGGGACAAAAACGGTGAACAAATTTTTATTAATGGAAACAAACGAAGAATTTAATGTGGCTTGGATACACTAAAATCCTACACTTCAAATACATCAAAAAATATCTCAACATATTTTTCTCACAAGTATAATTCTACACTCACAAGTCACAACACCTCCATACTTTGTTGCCTTGCTTTTTCTCTCTCTTCCTTCACTTCACTTTCTTCGTAGCAATCCTTGGCCAAGATCATCCTATAACCATAAAAGAAAGACAATCAATTAAATACACATGCATAAGGTGGTGGAAAGGGTGGCTACTATATATGTTCCCTAATTTAATGTGCTAAGGTCTTCTTGCATTAAAAATTAGCCACACCTATATATTGAAAAACAAGCTTCCATAGTTGAATAAAATTCAGGAGACTTCAACTATGATATCCTTCTGAATTTGGTAGCTAGCACATGGATTAAAAACCCAGCACCCAACAAAGAACAAATTTACCCTATAACGACAAGCAATATATAATTATATTTATACTATATTGCATATATACATGCATATTCCATATGCTATATATGCTTTGCTTATGTCTATATTCATCATGAATTCCTGATGAAGACAAACCTCAATTTTTCGTTCATGTGTTCAACCAGGAAGTGTAGCTAGTGTAAAGTATATACGGCGACCAATTAATGTCTTTTTCCATGTGTCTATTTCAATTATTTAGAACCTTCTGTGGCTCTTCGAAGCCCTTTTTTTAGCGCAACGAATTTTGGAGAAACTGCAATATATATATCCTTTTCCTTGTTACATGAACTTTAAAAACATAATAAAACTCCCTAAATTTTTTATTGAAATAAAAATGTAAAATACCATTTTTTTTTTGAATTAGAAATAAACTATTTTGCAGATCTCTCGCTGTACATTGCCATGACATTTGAAATCACAAGGCTTTCTACCATTAGTTTTAAGTGTGAGTGTACAATTGTATAAATAACTTTTTTAGACTATAAATAGTCTAATTATAATTTTAGTCCTTAAATTTCAAAATATCTAACACTTTATCTTTTTTAAACTATCACAGAAAAAGTAAAAACATGACATATATATATATACACACACACATCTAAAAATTACATGGTATTGAAAGAAACGTAATGGAGAAAAAAATTGGGAGGATGATGAAGGAATAAAATATTACGTAAAAAAATCAATAAATTTTTAAATCTTAATTTTATATGATATATATATATATATATATATATATAATGAAGGAATAAAATATTACGTAAAAAAATCAATAAATTTTTAAAATATTACGGCGTATAGGATCAAAAATAATGAAGAAAGTTCAATAGTAACCATGTTAACAACTGGTTTTACTGGTCAACTAAAAGGCTGGTGGGATAATTATCTCACAGAAGCTGAAAGATCTGCGATCAAATTCGCGATCAAACAAGAAGAAATTAATGGTCAAATAATAGATGTTCAAGACTCAGTAGCAGTTTTAATTTATGCACTCACAAAACACTTTGTAGGAAATCCCACAGATTTTCAACAAAGGATAGGTAATCAATTAATTAACCTCAGATGTCCCACGATGTCTGATTTTAGGTGGTACAAGGACATGTTCCTTACCAAGTTATACACACGGTCTGACAGTAAAGCAGACTACTGGAAAGAAAGGTTTTTAGGTGGATTACCCAACCTATTTGCCGAAAGAGTCAAAGAAAGCATTAGGAGACAATGCAACAATACACTTCCCTTAGGTCAGATGACTTTTGGCGAATTAATTAATATTGTTACAAACGAAGCCATTGTCATATGTAATGATATGAAGCTTCAGTCTAAGTTAAAACACGAGTTCAAAAGCACCTCTAGAGAATTAGGAAATTTCTGTGATCAATACGGCATCGAAAAGATTCGAGCCCCCTCTGCTCAAAATAAAAGAAATAGGAAGAGTCACAGGTACCAAACCGTCAGGAAGACTTATCGTCGCTACCCTGATAAACCTGTTAGATCATTCCAAACTAAGAAACCTGTTCAACAGTCTAGTCAACCTAGACACCGTAGTTCCAAACATACAGATCGACAATCTGTAGTTTGTTTTAAATGCGGGAGGTATGGACATATTTCCAAGCATTGCAGGCTCAAAAAACGCATTAATTCTTTAGAAATTGATGATAAGTACAAACAGAGTCTTATGAGTATTCTGTTAGAAGATCAAAACTCTGAGTCAGAATCTGATTCAGATCAGTCTAGTGTTCAAAATGAATTATGTCAGTTAGATCAACTGAGTAATTCATCCTCTAGTTCAACATCTGATGACGAAAGTCATTCAGAAATAGGTATTTGCACCTGTAAAGATTGTTCAAAACAATTAGGTAGTTGTTCAAAATTAATTAATGTAATTAATAGAGATAAAGTACAAACTTTATTAGAAATCTTAGACAAGATTACTGATGAAGAAATTAGGAAAGAATATTTGCTCAAAATTAAGGAACTAATGGATTTGGACGAACCCAAACCAAAACCCTTAGTTAAACCTTACAATGTTCAAGAAATAATTAATAGATTTCAAAACACTTCCACTTCGGAACGAGTTTCTGTTAAAGAACTCCAGGAAGAGATTAAATTTATTAAAGAAGAAATTCAATTGCTCAAACAAAAGGATAACGACTTATCCTTAGACATTCTAAGCTTAATGGCTAATAAAGAAACTAGGAATTCCAATAATTCCACTGATCAAAACGAGTTAGGAGAAACTAGCTCAGAACCAAAAGAAAATTATTTAAATTTAATTTCTCAAATATCTGTTCAAAGATGGTATAGTGAAATTAACTTTACCATAGGAAATTTCAATACGAAATTAGTCGCTCTGATTGACTCAGGCGCTGATTTTAATTGTCTTCAAGAAGGTTTAATTCCCACTCAATACTATGAGAAAACCACTGAAAGTCTCAGCGGTGCAGGAGGCAATAAACTTCCAGTAAGGTACAAATTGACTAATGCCAAGATATGTAATCAAGGCATTAAGTTCAATTCAACTTTTATTCTTGTTAGGAATTTAAATCATCCAATGATTTTAGGAACACCTTTTCTGACCCTTATTTATCCCTTTAAGGTTTCAGAATTAGGAATTTTAACTTTTGTACATGGCAAAGAACTTTGCTTTAAATTTTTAAATCCTACCAAAACTCAGGATGTCAATTTACTTCAAAATTTAGCTATTTCCAGCATTAATTTGATAAATAGAAAACAAGCCCAAATTAAATTGCTTAATAAAGAAGTTCAATACAAAAGAATTGAGGATCAGATAGAAAAACCTCAAATCAAAATTAGAATAGAATTTGTTCAAAAAAGATTTGAAAAAGAAATCTGTTCAGACAAGCCCAACGCTTTCTGGAACAGAAAGAGACACACAGTCTCGCTCCCTTATGAGCCCAGTTTTAGTGAAGATAAAATCCCAACTAAGGCTAGGCCCATTCAAATGAATAAAGAAACCTTGGAATACTGTAAAAAGGAAATCCAAGATCTGTTAAGTAAGAAGCTGATTAGGCCCAGTAAGTCTCCTTGGAGCTGTTCAGCCTTCTATGTTCAAAATCAGGCAGAAATAGAGCGAGGAACCCCTCGTATGGTCATTAATTACAAACCACTCAATAAGGTCCTTAGATGGATTAGGTATCCTATACATGATAGGAATGACTTAATCGGTCGTGTTCAAAAAGCATCTTTATTTTCCAAGTTCGATATGAAATCGGGCTTTTATCAAATTCAAATTGAAGAAAAAGATAGGTACAAAACAGCTTTTGCTGTCCTCTTTGGACATTATGAATGGAACGTAATGCCCTTTGGACTTAAGAACGCACCTTCTGAATTTCAGAATGTGATGAACTCTATCTTTAATAAATTTTCTCAATTTTCAATAGTTTACATAGATGATGTCTTAGTGTTCTCTAATAACATAGAACAACACTTTAGGCACCTTGATCAATTTCATAAAATTGTTAAAGAAAATGGTTTAGTTGTTTCAGCTAAAAAGATGAAACTGTTCAAAACAAAGATTAGGTTTTTAGGTTATGATATCCATCAGGGTATGATAAAACCAATTAGCCGATCTATAGAATTTGCTGATAAATTTCCAGACGAGATAACTGACAAAAATCAACTTCAAAGATTTTTAGGTTGTCTTAATTATGTCTCAGATTTTGTTCAAGACCTTAGAGTAATTTGTAAACCTCTTTACTCTAGACTTAGAAAGAAATCCCCACCTTGGGATCAGTCCATGACGGACGCTGTCAAAACCCTTAAGGCTAGAGTTAAAAAACTCCCATGCCTAGGAATAGCAGATCCAGAAGCCTTTATGATCATCGAAATTGATGCATCAAAAGAAGGATATGGAGGAGTCCTTAAACAAAGGCCCATAAGAAGTTCGAAAGAACAAATAGTTAGGTTCAATTCAGGAGTATGGACAGAAGCCCAACAAAAATACTCCACAATAAAAAGAGAAATTTTATCTATTGTTTTAATTGTCAAAAAATTTCAAAAAGAAGTTTTCAACAAAACTTTTTTGCTCAAAACGGATTGCAAATCCGCCAAATCTGTTTTAGAAAAAGATGTTCAAAATTTGGTTTCAAAACATGTTTTTGCCAGATGGCAAGCATTACTTTCTTGCTTTGATTTTGAAATTCAGCATATAAAAGGGAAAGAGAACACCCTTCCTGATTTCCTTACTCGAGAATTCTTGCAGGGAAAAACAGCAGGATAAGCAAAAACAAAGGAAAAGAAGTAAAGAAGGAACAGTATGGATCCCCACTGGATCCTGCTCTAAATGTTCAAAGAACCCCACTGGTTCAAACAACGTCACCTCTACTGGTGACTCCCTCATCGTTCAATAGCCCTTCCGGCGGTGGTATTCGACCACAGAATAGAGGTCCTCGACCTCAAACTCCTTCTTCTCCCTCTTCTTCCAACCGTTTTCTTCCTCTTACATATGATCAAGCTCTTTCTTCACCTCCACCACAACAGACTATAATACCTGTTCACCCTTCTTCCTCTATGGTACAACTCTCTCAAGCAACACCGCTTAAGAGATCCATTTCTGATAAATATATTTCAAAACCGGTGTACTCACCGATCTGTCCCATTGAACCCGAATGGATCAAAACAAACCCTGGTCTTACGCCACGGGAAGTAGCTCAAAAATATTTTCAAGAAGGAAAATACTTTTCTTCTGAAAATCAAAAAACCAGAATATTTTACGAATTTATTTTGGTTGATACAAACTCGATCACGCTCACTCACGAGTATGATCCTCTTTTTCCTCATCGAATCCAGTATTCGAAAATCAAAATTAATAAAGTTTTAACTCTTTCTCAATGGAATCAGCATCCTTTTTCTTTAAAGAATTTTTCAAGACAATTCCAGCCACCAGGATTTAATTACTGGGATTATAAAATGGCCTGGTACAATACACTGCTGATTCGTCCCTTCTCTCACTCCTGGTTTATATGGTTCAATAAAGGAATCCAAGAATTTCCAGCTTGGTTTTCCGACTGGTTTCATTTTTATGGTCCAAACACTGAATTCCTTCCTGCTTATGCAAAGGAATCTTTTTCAATTTTTTCTGCTCAAACCAGTTTTCATGCTGGACAAATACTTTTAAAATTTTTCTCAACATTTGGAACTCCCTGGATTATGTCTTGGGATTTCGAGTTCAAAGACCGACTCAACTGCGGTTATCCTCTATATCTTAGCCGCACGTTCAATATCAAATGGTGGACAACATACAATGTCAACCTGCTCAACAAAAAAGCTGTGGAAAAATGGCTAAAACAAAATCCCCAGCTTATGAACTATCCTCAAGCTGTTCAACAACAGTCTCCATTTCTGACATCAAAATCTCAGATAATGGCAGAACTTGCAAAAGCCCAGACGGAAGAAGAATTTAACCGTCTTGTTCAACAACTCTCTGAAAAAGCTGGAGAAAAAACTCCCTTTGAAGATCTCAATACAGAAGATAGCAGCCAGTTTCAGAACGAAGATGACTGCTACAACATCGACTTTACCCACCTTAGTCATGACTGACTATGGTTGAGTTAAGCCGTCGGCAGAAGAATCCAAAGCTCCTGCCATCTCAATTATTCTGCTTCCCCAGCACGATCAAAAGTGGCAGACACACTTTAGCAAAAGCAACCGTCGGCACAAAACGACAAAATTACTTTTGAAAAAGAAGACTGCCCGTGTTCAACTTTCTGAAAAGGAGCAGCCCACGCGTCTCAACTTTTCGGATTTCAAAGTTTTCAAATCCGCGGACTCCAGAGCCTCTGAAATCCACGGACTTAACACTTGTTCAAATCCGCCTTCTTACTTCTATAAAAGGCGAAGTAGTTCATTAGTCTAGGCAGAATACGAAAAATAGAGAAAAACACTTGTTTCAAAACTCTCTATAAGCGTTTTCTGCATAAGATTTAGCTGCTTGTTCAATATTGTAAGTTCAAAACTCTCTTGTAATTTCTTACTGAAATTAATATGAGAATTTCTTTTACTCATTTCATTCCAATACCCTTTACTGATTTAATGCTTGTAGTAGAATTTGAATATTTTGTTATTTCTTCTATATCTAGAATCTATGTTGTTCAACAACGCATGTTTGTAGAATTTAGAGACGCCATAGAAAGCTCTGAGTTCTCCATAGAATACATGTTATAGAGTTCTTCTGCTTTTTAGATTAAAACCCAGAATTATTAGTCTTAGGTTAGTCAACAGAACGACGATCCCCAGCGGCCAGTGTGAAAAATATATATATATATATATATATATATGACATTTTCACTTTAATTTTATAATATAGTTTAGAAGATACATAAAGTGTCATGTTTTAAAGATAAAGGAGACTAAAATTGTAATTAAGTCATATTATCAAGGGGGTTAAATGTAATTTTCTCTAAATATCATTTAAACTTCTAGGAGTTTTGTAAGATTTAGAGTTTTGATATTTTAAAGTTGATCTACTAAATCTTTATAATTCGGTCTTAGTTTTAAAAAGGTAAATAACTTTTTCTTATCTTATCACCAGATTAAATGGAATAATTTGGTTGATCGGGTGTGCATAAACAAATACTACTTGATCCCGATATTGAAAAAACAAATACTTACTAGAGATTTGTTTCTTTTGCTTAGAATATCTGATTAGTGGCCCATGCAAATCTCCAACAATCGTTGTTAATACTTCATTCTGATGGAGAGCTTCAAATATGACAGAACTACCATCAATCACAATTGTTGCTGAGGATCAAAGTTCAATCTTATTTTGATCCTCCCTTTTCATAATCATTTATGTAAAATTTTCAGTGGAGAAAATAGAGGAATTAAGGAGTAGATTTACGAGAATTGAAAGCGACACGTACAATCAAGAAGAAAGGAAAAAAAATAAAGAAAAAAAAAGATACAGTAGGAGTGAGAGCTTTACTAAATGACAAATCAATGCCAATAAAAACCAACCTTATCTTCCAAAGCTACATATTGGATTAAGCACTTAATCTTGCTAAAATGACTTGTGGTTACGAAAAGGACTTGTACCTTTGATGGTGGTAGGAATATCTTTTGAAGCACAGATTTTTTAATGAATTTTAAAACACATAATGCTTGACTTTCCTTGCAACAGTGAATCATGTGAGATTTCATGGTGTTGGATATGGTCAATGTCTACTTGTACAGATCCCAATAGAAATCAATAGTAATTTCATTATTCTACCCGAATGTACCTTTGCTGAAAATGACAACCTAAAACAAAATTAATGATTAGTGATTGAGGAATAGACTACAACGTTTTACAAATCCAATTATGATATATATTCCTTAAAGTTTCTCATTCAATTTTCTACTAACTACAAGATGACAATGTTTCCTTTTTCCTTTTTAACCTTCAAGAACCGAAACATTAATTATTAGACATTGGGGCTATACTATACTATTCATCATAGGATTCCCTTACGCTTGCATTGATCACTGTTGTGGTTAGAGATAAGAGCATAGCTAGATAGATTTTGTAAAAAGAAAGTTTCCCCAAAGGAAATCTTGCAGCACATCAAAGTGTTTTAACCCTACATGCTTAGCTTGTAGCTAAAAGATATAGTTCATTGAGATAGTGGCCACTAGCAACACTTATTCTTCATTTATTTAATATTGGAATTTCATGTGGGTGTTCCATTTTCACGCCCGTCGATATTGACTAGAGAGAGAGAGAGAGAGAGAGAGAGAGAGAGAGAGGATAGGTGTGAGAACAAACTTGTACTCATGACTTTGGAGACTAAGGAGTCATCCTTCTTAGATTACGTGTTTGTAAAAAGCTTGGCTGCAGTATCTACTTGGGATGATTTTGGCTCCTGATCTGATCATCATGTTATGAGAAAAAAAAAAAAGAGAAGGCACGAAAAAAGAAAGGCCATGGACATGATAAAAGGTGGCCTTTGGAATCTAAGTGCAAATTGAAAACCCAAAAGAAACAACGTTGTTTTATTCCTTTATGTTAAATATATATAGAAATTGGTACGTCGTGGGAATATTATGCATAATTCACTGAATAAGAAATTGAGTAAATTTAAATTTGTGGGTAAAATTGAGTAGAAAAGGGAGAGAGAAATCATTGCTCTTTGTCACTTTGCATTCATGATTTATGATACTAGTTCCTTTTCCCTACTCTTTACACAGAAAGCTTATAATTAGAATCACTAAATTATAGTGTCTTCATGCATAGCCTAGCTAGTTGACTTTCTCCAATGACCATCACCCGCGCAAACTTTGATCGATCGATAACCCTAGAATTAAATTTATTGCAAAAATATGCAAGCCGTCCAAGGAGTTTTTATTCTTTCCCCCACCGAAGAATAATGCCTAATCATCAAAATTTTGCATATTTTAAATATATTTCATGGACCTATATAATTATTTTGTTTGTGGGTTTTGACCAGGGTAATATTTCAAGCAATAATTAACTAGAAACCCACTAGACTCTAGCGGTCAAATTTTTGATGAAGTTGCTCATAGATCATTACTGTGATCGATAATTGAGGAAACCTAGAGAGATATTTGATTCCCTCGACGTAAAGCAACAAAACAACAACGCATGATTGCGCCTCTTAATATTGCCAAGAAATTAACAACGTAAAAGCACTGTATTTAACCACTTCCGACAAACTGAATCTTTTAACGACCAAAACAGCACTATATGTGTAATGGAACACTGTGATCATTTCTCTCTTTAACCTTGTTTGTATTTTTGTCCCTTATGGTAAGTAATGACTAAATCCGGCTCATATTATATACCCGTAAACTTAATTACTCTCACGACACGGATCAATCAAAAAAGACGCCAATAGGAAAAAAAAAAAAGGAAGATAAAATGATTAGAAATCGATGACAATATGCAATCACACTAGATCGCAGTCTCAGAAACAAATAATGGGATTCCCAAAATAATGCTGAGTTGGTGCGGGGCAAGAAAATGTACATATTTTAAAGCGACGGGACAAGATATACCTTAAAATATGACATTTAACACTGAGATTAATTGCAAACATGGCATGCTTGATTTCATATGAGCCAAGATTGAAGGTGGCCCAAGCAAATCGATGCATGATCACAAGGCATGGCTGCCACTCAACGAGCATGGGTTAGCCCAAATTAAAGAGAGTCCTTGAGAGAGAAAAAAATATACATATAATAAGATAATTTAGTAAGAAGAAATGGCATGAGAAGGTGGAGTTGTCACTTGTCACAACTTTAGGGAAATAAGATCATTGTTGAAACGGACCATAAGGGGGGAGTAAGTTCACAGGGGTTTCAAAAAAAGATTGAAATTTGAGTAGGAGATAAGGATGGTTTCCTCAATTGGGCATGATGTTGTTTGCCATCAAATGACACCACCTATAAAGTGCACTCATAACCCAATTGGGTTATTCCTCTTATTTTTATTTTCCCTCTCTCTCTCTCTCTCTCTCTCTCTTGTGGGGTTGTTGATGTTAAATATAAGCTCAAATTAGTGTCTATCCCTTCATTAGTGTTCTACATGGGCTTCTGCCCTTTGGTCTGTTAGAATGCCTAGGGATAATTGGGAAAGGGAAAAGCTTTGTCAAGGTCGGCTCTACGCCCTCCCGCTCATCATTGTGAAAATCAACGGTGCACATTTCCCCGTTAAAAGCTAGGAGGAACAGAATACGCATGTAACTCGTATATATATTACTCCATTGTACTCTCCCACTCCTCGCATTGTTTTCCACCATTGACATCTCTCCTCAGTCCTCACCCACCAAAGTAAGAAAGAGGAGAAATTGCAAGTTTACAAGCCGCTCCTCTCTCTGATAAAGTAATCAGGGAAAAAGCTGAGCATTTCTTTTTCGACAAATGTAGCTCAATTTTTCTGTTCAATTCTCACTGCTCTGAGTTTAAAGTTTGTGTGTCTATTACCATACTTTTCAGCGGTTTTTCAGTTCGCTTCTTTTGTTAGCAACTTCCTTGAGAAATTCACCCAGCACTTGCAGCTCTACGAGTCTAAGGTCTATCCATGTCGTCGGATATAAGCTAGATTCTGTTCAACCCCTTTCCTTTCTGCTCCTATTTAAATTCTGCCTTCAAGAATTAAGGAGCTTCCGTATGCATTCGATGGATAATTGCAATATTTGTATGCTTAAGTACAATGGTGTTGCTGTTGTTATTTTTAGTATAGTGGGTTTGCTTCTCTTTCCGCGTTTGTGAATCCTTCGGAGCTCGTAAATTAGTATCCAAAGCATTGGGGTAGTGGGATTTGTACTGAAAGTCGTACGTGTTGTGTGAGTGATGGGTACGGATCTTCTGCTATTGCCAACAGTTGGACCGCCATTAAAACGGCGAGCAGGGTTACGGAGGAAGCAGGCTGGAAGAGGATCTTACAGGGGAAGCTAGGGCAAGCGGATTCGGTGAATTAGTGTTTTGGTGTTTTTTATTTTATTTTGGGAAAGTTAACGAACAGCCAATTTCTAGGGTCTCCTCGGCGTGTGGAAATCTTAATTAAGATGGGTACAAACCTTAACCTGCACCAAGTTCTCAGAAGCCTCTGTTTGAATACTGATTGGAAGTACGCCATCTTTTGGAAACTCAAACATCGTGCTCGGATGTACGTTAATTTTCACGTCACCTTGTTTTTGTGCTTATATATTGCATCTATTTCATGGTGTGTGCACAAGTGTACCCTTTTTTAAAATCTAACTGCTTAAATCAGAGTATTTTGCAATTTGCATGCTTTGGTTAAATTTGCCTTCACCATTTCAAGCACTGGAAGAATTTAAGGGGTGAATGCATGTGCTAGATTTTTCATCTTAAGATTCAATCCAATATTCCTATTTTATCAAAGTTTAGTATGAATAATTTTACCAACCACCCCCACCCCCCCAAAAAGGAAAAAAAGAAAAAAACCTCTTCTGTGTTTTGTTCTCCAAGTTTAATGATTTTTATACTTATGGTTCTATGCTTTATTTGTTGTGTAACTATTTAGGCTATTCATTCAGGCATATAATGCTGATTACAATAATCCAGTGTAGGTTTAGAACTTTGAAGGGCATGTTTTGAGCATCTATAACATTTTAGGTGGTGCTTTCTCTTGGATGTCATCTATTTTGGTTTAAGGAAAACTTGTATGTTCCCAAAGTATCTTCCTTTATGGATTTTAATCTCTATACTAGCTAGGGGGCTTTATGTTACTTTGACTATCGTGCATCCGCATTGAGGCAAGGTTACATTTGTTTTGTTATTTGTTATTTTGTATTTCGTGCAGATGGTAATATATTTTTGCATGTAAAGTTTGGCAATTACTTTGTTGTCTAAAGAAGTGATTAGTCTTTAGAGTTGAATTCCGTCATGTGTTCCCTTAAATCATTCTAACATGGTACCTACTAGCAGGATCTTGACATGGGAAGATGCTTACTATGACAATCCTAATTATTATGACTCTTCAGAGAGTAAGTGCTGCTGGAAGACCTTGGAAAAGATTCGTGGTGGTCAATTTTCACATGACCCTCTTGGGTTAGCTGTGGCGAAGATGTCATATCATGTATATACTTTAGGGGAAGGGTATGAGTAGCCCAACAAATACTGATGCTATTTAAGATTAAGTTTAGCTTTTATGTAGATCTTACCTTAACTTGTATGTATTTAACTGTTATGCAATTTGTGCCCTTTTGATACAGTCTGTAAACAACTCTAAAATTTTGAAATTTTTTCCAGTCATAATGTGAAAAGTCTCCCATTCAAAATCATGACAGCAGATGAACTTCATACTTTATACAAAAATTTTGTTACCCAATATGTTTATATCTTCATATTGTATTGATCGTTTGTTTTACAGTATTGTTGGACAGGTAGCTGTTACGGGAAAGCATCGTTGGATCTGTGCAGATAATCAAGTTATAGGTTCTGGCTCATCATATGAGGTGACGGTCTTTCTTAAAGTACTACCATTAATATTCACTCCACCTTATCAGATTTGGAGGTGCCAGATTAGTATTTCGTCTTTATTATACTAATTTCCCTATCCTCCCCTCTCCCTGGTTTGATTTGCAGTTTGCTGATGGTTGGCGCTCTCAGTTTTCTGCTGGAATCAAGGTAAGTCAACTTATCACTGCAAGAGGGAATTCTAAATTTACCGAGAAATTAGAAATATTTCACATTCATAAGGATGGGGGATGATTTAATTTTAACCATGTGTCAGAAAATTTGGTTAATATGGTTATTGAATCAAGGTTAATAATCATCAAGTCATTAAAGGACTCAGTCTCATTATTCCTGATTCACTAAATACAACCAAATTTTTATGAATTTTGGGTTTTACTTAGAGCATAGTAATTGCAAAGTTATGTACTTTCAGATACATTTTTATGTATGGCTCCTTATTCATTGTTCAACATGGAGGTCTTTAGTGATCCAGAGCTGTGTTGTTGATATTTTAAATAAGATTAGCCAAGTGCTTCGATAAAAAAAAAATGATTAGCCAATTGTAATGCCTTTTATCAATATCTTACCACTGTATTTTTCTTTCTACTAAAAAGTTAGCTGCTGTACTACAGTAGATGTTAGATTAAACTTTTCGTTTTGTAGTTATTTTCATAAAATTAAAAGGAAACAATCTTGGACTTTTCTTTTTTATGATAGACAGATAGTCATAGAACAGAATAGGAAGATAGAAGTGAGGATCTAGAATTCTTTTACACATAATGTTTGAAAATTATTGATTATCTATTAGATGATTAACTCGTTATCTATTAGATGATTAACTGGGCTGAATTGTTTTACTAACATGGTGTTGCATTAAGACTTATCATTAACTAAGTTCTTTTTTTTTTTTTTGCCTTGTAGACTATTGTTGTTGTAGCTGTAGCCCCACTTGGAGTTATCCAGCTTGGCTCTTTAAATAAAGTAAGACAACTTATTTTATTATTTGCTTTGCTTAAGCGCCATTTGCTGTTCTGTGTGGTTTCTTATGGGGTTCAAGAAGATAGGTATTTCAATCATTTTTATGTGGGAGATTTTTGATAGTAATGCTGCTAGATCTTAAGCTTAATTTTCTGGTATATGATTGTATATTTCTCTGTTGCCTTGGGCTTATCTATGATTTTGATGGATGTAATTTTTTTTTTTCATATATCACTGAATCTTTTATATGGAGATTCATTATAGTTGGAATTTTTAATAATATGCTTCATTTCTGCCATCCCTGCTAGCAGGTTATAGAAGATATGGGGATTGTAACACATATCAGAAATCTTTTTCTAGCAACTCAACCTTACTCAATAGGCCATGTTCTTAGTCAAATACAATGTAGTGTCAAGAATTCTTCATCTCTGGTAACTTCTATCTCCATCTCTCTCTCTCTCTCTCTCTCTCTCTCTTCATTGATATGCGATGCACTGCATGAATGTGCACATCTGCATTTTATTTTAATTCAGGTGCATTGAGAATTGTCATAATGTTTAATTTTTTGCTTTCAGCCAGCTGTATTGATCAAAAACTTTCCTTTGGATATTTTGCCTGCTTGCTTACAGGATACAGGGAAAATCATGAAGAGTGAAACAACACTGAATAACTTGATGTCCCTTACATTGTCTGAAAAGAACTTTTCACCTTCTGCTGTTAATCATGAAATGGCTGTTGATATGGCCAAGTACCGGGGGTCTGAAATTAACAGTGATGACAGTTTCATTTTGCTTCAGTCAATGTCAAATATGATGAATCTGGAGGATCAGAAATTTGTAGAGATGAAAGCTTCAAATGAGAGAGTGTGTGAAGGGGACAGTAGTGGCTGGAAAGATATGAGGGTGGAATCAGAAAAAAATATTTCATCACTGGCACACAACTCTGTTATAAATAATAATAGCTACAATGATTTAATGTGTCCTTCAGAAAACGTCAGAGTCCATTCTGCCTGCATCCCCGCAGACTTTCTTGATTGTGTAAGTGATAAGTTACATTATGCGGAGCTTAACCAAAATGGTGTATCAAGTGTTCCCAAACCTTCAGATGCAAACTCCCGGAAAGGCATATTGAAGTCAGAATTTCAAGCTGAGCCTTGTTACATTGATGCCTCATACACAATGTTGAAGTTCCCTGCTGGCTGTGAGCTACATGAAGCACTTGGACCAGCCTTTTCAAAAAGGAGTAAATACTTCGATTGGGAGGCGCAGGTGGATCCAGATGTTAAAACTGCGGAGATACCAGATGAGATTAGCTGTAGCCAGCTGACTTCTGAATCTCATCAGGAACATCTTTTGGAAGCAGTAGTGGCCAATGTTTGCCACAGTAATAATGATGTAAAGAGCGAGTTATCATTTTGTCCATCAGTGCAGTCCAGCATGGCATCTGGAAGAAATCCTGAAGCTTCTATTCTCACCATGCACACTACTAATTCTGAAGGTTACTGTATAGATCAGTCATCTCTTGTCAGGGAGGACAAACAGCACTGTTTGAGTTCATCAGGGATTTGTGATGTGATTTCTCCCAAATGTTTTTCATCTACGTGCCCTAGTTCATGTAGTGAAAAAATTGAAAGGTCTTCTGAACCAGCTAAGAACAAGAAGAGGGCTAGGGCTGGAGAAACTTGTAGGCCTAGACCAAGGGACAGACAACTGATCCAAGATCGTATCAAGGAGTTGAGAGAGCTGGTGCCAAATGGGGCAAAGGTATATCCCTATCATCAATGTATCCTATTCCTGTCTCAATTAATGACATTTTAATTTCTGATTTCATTTGGCTAAAAATTTTGTGATAACTCCAACAGTGCAGCATTGATTCGCTACTGGAACGCACAATAAAGCACATGCTCTTTTTGCAGAGCATAACTAAGCATGCTGACAAACTAAACAAATTTTCTGATTCCAGGACAAAGGTAAGGTTTCAATGGAATTATGGTAGTCTATCTATCTTGCCCATGGTAGCTACTACGAGATTTCTGACAATGGAAGTGATATTTGAAATTTTAAGGCCTGTATTATAATCTACCTTGAGACTAACAGGTTTCTCACTCAAGTTTTTGCATTAGGAAAGTATTCACCATCTAACGTAGTACTGTGGTTTTCCAGTTACATCACATGGAAACAGATGTCCTTGTATCCTCTAGTTATGAGCAGGGTTCAAGTTGGGCAATGGAAGTAGGTGGCCATTTTAAAGTTCATTCGATATTAGTGGAGAATCTTAACAGGAATGGGCAGATGCTTGTGGAGGTATGCACTAAGAAAATTATAATCTTTTATTTACTTTACAATATTGATTGATTAGAAATTAATTTATACTGGAGCAACAGAAAAGCTCCTGATGACAAATGAGGAAGTTTGTTGGCAGGGGATTGGTGGTTCTTTGAAGATATTTTCAACTCATCATCAAATGCTGAGATCTTTTTTTTTTTTTTTTTTTTTGAATTCTAATTACTGCAGATGCTGTGCGAGGAGTGCACACATTTTCTTGAGATAGCAGAAGCCATAAGAAGCTTGGGGCTAACAATTTTGAAGGGTGCAACAGAAGCTCATGGTGATAAGACATGGATATGTTTTGTGGTTGAGGTAGGACCAGAATAAATAGCGAGATTTTTTAATTTTCCTTCAGTAATACCAAACTTGCTAATCTGTTTCTTCTTTATTGGATTGAACAAATATCATGGAATTGCTGGTTACTTGTTCTGTAGTTCCATGGAAAATGATATTGACATATTTGAATGTTCTGATGATTCATGATTAAAAGTTTTAATAATCATTTTAAGTTAAATCTTTTGCGAAGTTACACAATCTTTACCCACCTTTTACTCCATTGGCAAACCCTGATCATTCATACATCCTCGCTGTTTCTATTTATCTGGTCATCTATTTGCAAACCCATCCTCTTTCCCAACTGATTCAATCTTAACCGGATTTGGTAATTGAGTTCTTGTCCAAATCTTGCTGGGATTAAATTCTTGAGTTATCTGGTATCTATCCTATCCTGAGTCTAAAGTATCGTTTGTGAATCATTTTCTTTTCTCTTACTTTAATTTCGAGCTTCAAATTGATCTGCCCCTATCATCCTCTATTTAATCTTTTCTGTGTGGCTTATGCAATTATGTCTTAATATTATGATCAGAGATCATCTAATTCGTTGAAGCTACCATAATTTGAATGGAGAAATTCGTTGTTATTCCAATTATCTGGCACAACTTGAGTAGAAGTTTGCGCTTTGCCAATATTCATGACTGTAAAATCAAATGATTGATATTGTGGAGTGACTCTGTGACAGGGCCAAAACAACAGAAATGTACACAGATTGGATATCTTGTGGCCACTTGTTCAAATACTGCAGTCCCAGAGTACAATGTGTTCACAATAATTAGTTAGTTCTGGGAAACAAGGAAGATACCTATGTTCGCTGATTGCTATATGTAGAGGCTTTGTAGTGTGTGGAGATGCCAAATGTTTTTCTTGTTTCTGGTTGGAATATGATTATCACTTATTTAAAGGTTTGATATTGGAAATAACAAAATGAGTTGAACGCCCCCCAGTTTCTACATTTTATGTTTTGGAGATGCTTTTCATATGTTACCAAAACTTCCGATGGATTCCAATTTTAGAGGCTTTATTGTGTGCCAGCATACCATTTGTGCTTTTCTTGTTTTACGTGTGGAATCTGATTATTTCTTATTTAAAGATTCGATGTCGAAAATTATGAGTTTAACGTACCTCAACAACTTAGGTACACATAATATTTACTTAGTGTTTGGTGCGTTTCGGTTCGGTCCTATTTGTCTGTCATCTAATGGCAAACAAGACCGTCTGCTACCTGTCCAATCACACCCCCACATTTAGTCTTTGCCACCATCTGGTGGCAAACAAGTGGCAAACAAACCCCTCGCTAGCCGTCCAATGTGATTGGACAGTTAACAGGCCATTCTTTAAAAAATAACTCAACGCCAGTCGTTTGATCACCAATTAGACTGCACTGACAAACAAGAATATATCATGTTCTATGTTTGGTAGGTAGGGTAGTAATAGGAGAAAAAATGAAGTAATATGAGAGATAGTGAAAAATGTGAAAGATTTAAACAAAACAATTTACAAACTTAGATCGGTTATAGATACAAATTATAACATATTATTAAATAAATTAATGAGAGAGATAAAGAGAGATAAATTAAGAATGTGTACCTGAAATGATTCTCGAATCCATTACGAATATAGAGGTATCAAGAGAAATTATTTGTGAAAGAATAATTGCTCTCTATTTGATAAATTTTTCGTACTGTAAAAAACTGCTTAATGGGGAGTCAGTTTATTTATTATCAACTGAGAGTAGGATCTCTCAACAGACTATCTAATGAACAGCCTAACTCATTACGGGCCACTCACAACAAAAAGTCCAGTTACAATATTTATTAAATTGATTAAAAGGCTATATTATAAAACACAAATAACATAGTTGATATATTAATGATATTAAATAATATGTTAATAATTGATTAATGCTAATCCACATAGGATATACATATCTAAATTAAAATCTAACAATTCTCTCACTTGGATAGCAATAGTCAATCACTGAAATACAATAATCATTAAGACTAAAATACCAACTATAGTTATAGCACATGTCAAGAAACATAAGCTTTAGCGATGCAAAAATAGTATCTGATAGGGAAGTAGATCATACATGTTAAAAGCTCATATTTCATATAAAGAATAATGAATATGGAAAAGCATATTTAATTAAGAGATATATGCAATCCAAGAATGGTTCAAATATCTGAAAATGCTATAAGAGATATGATTATAAAACTGATGTCATCTCAAACATATCTATAAGAATGACATTAAATAAATGTAAAATTTCAGACTCCCACTAACCTAATATATCAAAAGACTTAACTAAAACCATATGAGCTACATGATTCTGAAAAACTAACAGTTAAACCTTTAATTAGTAAATTTGCTAACATATTCTTTATAGCAAGATGTTCAATACAAGTCTGAAACTTCAGAATTTTCTTTCTAACAAACAGATATTTAATATCAAAGTGCTTTGATTGAGAAGAGCTTCTGTTGTTTTGAGAGAAATGCACAGCAACAATATTGTCGCAATATATTATAAGTAGTCTAGAAATGCTTTCAACAATATGAAAACTAGAGATTAAGGTTTTCATAAGGAGCCTCATAGCAAGCGACATACTCTGCCTCTAAATAGCTGTAAGAGTTTATTAATACTCTTCCAAGAAATAGCTCCTCATGCCATCATAAAAATAGAGCCGAAAGTAGACTTTCAATCGTCAGGAAAACCTGCGAAATCAGAATCAGAATAACCAATGATCTGAAGTTGATCAGACTTCTTATAGGTCAACATATAATCCTTGGTTCCTTGCAAATATCTCATGACCTTTTTCATGGCTTTCCAATGACCTAAACTTGAGTTGCTCAAATATCTCCCTAAAGCATTAACAGCAAAAGCAATATCGGGACAAATACAAACTTGAGCATATATTAAACTATTAATAGCAGAAGTATATAGGACATTTTTCATTTCAATTATCTCTGTATCATTTTGAGGACATAGAGATTTAGAGAGTTTATCACCCTTTTGAACAGGTGCAGTACATAGGGAGCAGGAATGCATGTTAAACCGCTTAAGGATCTTTTCAATATATCTGCTCTGAGACAATCCAAAAATGCCATGTGACCTATTACGGTAAATTTGAATGCTTAGAACAACTGAAGCATCACCAAGGTCCTTTATACCAAAGTGGTTATTTAATATCAATTTTGTCTTAGTCAAAAGGTTAACACAATTGCTAGCAAGAAGAATATCGTCGACATATAAGACTAGAATTATAAACTTGTTCTCACTAGTCTTCAAGTAAATGCATTGATGTGAAGCATTTTTCTTGAAGCCAAAAGAAGTAACAACATGATCAAATTTCAAATATCATTGTCTAGACGTCTGTTTTAGTCCATAAATGGACTTTTTTAAGTTTGCAAACCAAATGCTCCTAACCTGTTTCAACGAAACCATCAGCCTGAACTATGTAGACATCCTCGGTTAGATATCCATTCAGAAAAGCTGTCTTCACGCCCATCTGGTGAAGTTCTAAATCAAAGTGAGCTACCAAAACCATAACAACTCGAAATGCATTTTTTGTAGAAACCAGTGAAAAAGTCTCCTTATAATCAATACCTTCTTTTTGACTATAGCCTTTCACTACTAGTCTAACTTTGTACCTTTCAACTTTACCATTTAGACTACGCTTGGTCTTAAAGACCTATTTGTACCTAACTAGTTTGCAACCAACTGGTAATTCTACAAGATCCCAAACACCATTATGAGACATGGAAGCTAATTTATCATGCATATCATTTAGCCAATCAGAAGCATGAGAGTTAGAGATAGCCTCCTGAAAAGTGATAGGATCATCGTCATCATGGAGATCAAACTCATGCTTCTGAAGATACACTACATAGTCATCTGGTATAGTAGGCCTGCGTACTCTCTAAAATCGTCTCAATAAGGGTCCTTTGGCAATGTCATCTAGTTCTTGTTCGTCAGCTGATGGTGCCACTACATCATCTTTTGAAGAGTCTGATCATCATTATGAGTGATTGGAACTATGATATCTATAGGAAGTGAAATAGTCGGTACAGGAACTACAGTCCGATCTTCTTTAAGAGTGATTGGTCGTCGTGTATGACTCTCATTATCCAAATCATCCTCAAAAAATATTGCTTAGTCAGACTCGATGACTCGCATAGAATGAGAAAGACAATAGAATTTATAGCCTTTATAGCTCACGCAGTAGCCGATGAAGAAACTACTAATAGTTTTAAGATCAAGTTTCTTCTGTTGAGGATTATAAGGTCTAACCTCTGCTTTTCAACCTCACACATGAAAGTGTTTAAAACTCAACTTCCTTCCACTCATTAGTTCATAGGGAGTTTTTAGTACAGACTTGTTGAGCACTTGATTAAGAATGTACACAACAGTCTTTAAAGCATCTCCCAAAAAAAAAATTGACAATGATGAATGACTCATCATGCATCTCGCCATATCTATGAGTGTGCTATTACGTCTTTTTGCAACTCTATTTTACTCAGGAGTACCAAGCATAATGTATTGAGCTTCAATTCCACATTCATCGAGAAATTTGGCGAATTGTCTTAGATTTCTTCCAGTCTCATCATATCTGCGATAATACTCACCTCTTCTGTCAAACCTCACACATTTAATCTTCTTACCTGTCTTCAATTCAATAGCAGCCTTGAAGGATCTGAAGGCATTTAAAGAACTAGATTTTTCCTGGAGAAGATCTATCCAACCAAATCTGGAGAAGTCATCTATGAAGGTAATAAAATACCTATATCTACCCATGACAGTAAGTGTAATAGGTTCACACATGTCTGTGTGAATCAACTGTAATACATCATCACACATGTTTGCTCATTTCTTTATAGTTTTGGCAATAAACTTGCTTTTAATACAATCAACACAAGTATCGAAATCAGAGAAATCAAGATCATGAAGAATACCTTCCTTAATCAATATTTCAATTCGGGGCATAGAGATGTGCCCTAAGCGTTTATGCTATAGCATAGAAGAATTTTCATCAGTCCTACTACGCTTATTTCTAATTACGGAGTTAACAAACATATCATTCAAATTCAGCATGTAAAGACCATCATATAAAACTCCTAAACGAATAGTAACGAAATTAAAACGAATAATAAGTTTTTCATTACTGAATTCAAAAGTGTGACCACATCTATCCAAAGCTGAAACTGAAATCAAATTCCTTCTCATGAAAGGTACATAAATATCATCTTTT
Organism: Biancaea sappan; assembly: GCA_037074585.1. Classification (NCBI taxonomy): domain Eukaryota; kingdom Viridiplantae; phylum Streptophyta; class Magnoliopsida; order Fabales; family Fabaceae; genus Biancaea; species Biancaea sappan. The sequence continues at coordinate 7,550,295 of CM073492.1, read as the reverse complement.
AACAATAAAGTATGTTCAAAAGGTAAAAACAAGGTAACTACTCGAAGAACTTTCATCAGTCCTACTACGCTTATTTTCAATTACGGAGTTAACAATCATATTATTCAAATTCAGCATGTAAAGACCATCATATAAAACTCCTAAATGAATAGTAACGAAATTAAAACGAATAACAACTTTTTCATTACTGAATTCAAAAGTGTGACCACATCTATCCAAAGCTGAAACTAAAATCAAATTCCTTCTCATGAAAGGTACATAAATATCATCTGTTAACAATAAAGTATGTCCAAAAGGTAAAAATAAGGTAACTACTCCTATTTCTTCCACGGATACTCTAGCTCCATCTCTCACAATGATATTAGATTTAGCATCACTTGGCTTCCTCAAGCTTGTGAACCCCTGTAAAGAATTCACAACATGAATGGTTGCCCTTGAGTCAAACCACCAAGTATTGGGAGCAACATCAATCATATTTAATTCATAACAAACTAAAGCTATGAGTGTACCTTGCTTTTCAAATTTCTTCTTGAGAGTGTAACAATCATCTACTTTATGGTCATACTTCTTACAATACTTGCAGTTTCCCTTAAAAAAATTCTTCTTAGACTTTAAGTGTTGAGAAACTTTCTCTCATTTCTTCTTATCATGTTGAAATTTGCCTCTGATACCAATTGAAGGATTTAAACAAATCAATTTACAAGCCTAGATCGGTTATAGACATAAATTATAGCATATTATTAAACAAATTAATAAGAAAGATAAATTAAAAATGTGTACCTGGAATGATTCCGGAATCCATTATGAATATCGAAAGTATCAAGAGAAATTATTTGTGAGAGAATAATTGCTCTCTATCTGATAAGTTTTATGTATTATAAAAAATTGCTTAATAGGAAATCAGATGAGAGTAGGGACCTCTTAATAGACTATCTAATGAACAGCCCAACCTATCATGAGCCACTCAAAACAAAAAGTTTAGTTATAATATTCATTAAATAAATTAAAAGGCTATATTATAAAACACAAATAATATAGTTGATATATTAATGATATTAAATAATGTTAATAATTGGTTAATGCTAATCTATACATATGTAAATTAAAATTCAACAAAATGTTCAAATTATCTTTGTATAAAACACTAAACTTTAGTGTTTTTTTTTTGTTAGAAAATAGAGTATTGTAGTAAAATATTTTATTTTCATTTCTATTTTTATTCTTTTTTTTTCTCTATCTGCAAATTAAACACACCCTCAGATTTTTTTTTTTGGGTGGGTGTAAGGCACTATGTATTCTATTTCAATTTTTATTTTCATCCTTTAATTTAATTCTGTTTCAATTCACTTCTTAAATTCATCTTAAATTTCATTTTAGTTTATTAATTATATTTTGTTCTAATCTGGTTTTTCAACTTTATTTTAGGTTTAACTTTGACCACATAACTCCATATTATATTTTATTTTAGTCTCTAAATTTCATTTTGTTCCAATTTAATTCGTTTAATTTTTCTCAATTTTTTTAAAAATTGAATATGTATAATTTGTATTTAATATTTTAAAATTGAGTTGAAGTGGTATAAAAATGGAATTTATATTTCATCTGTAGCTTAAGTTTCCCTTTTTTTTTGGCGTAAGATTACGTATTGAAAATTATCAGTAAATTTCTTCACGTCAATATATTTGGGAAAAGACTGACAGTAAACTTTTACTTCTATATCCCAAAAAGCTATTATGACCATCTGAATTGTTTTCTGAACTAAATGGAAAAGGAAAATGTAAATTTCGGCATAGTAAAATAGTCTTGACTTGTATCTCTTTGTAATGAAACTTTATTTTCTTCTATACCTTTGAATTTGTGGAACTGGAACTAGAAATGGGACCATTAACTTTGAATTTCATAGGAGAAAGATAGAAAAAGAAAACCTCTGGTAACGGCATATGGAAAGACGAAAGTATGTAGTAAACAATATGAAACTGAAGCAACGTTTGACTTCAAATGACGGAGCTCGGGGTCATACGTTTGACTCTTTGATTCAGTAGACCTGCTACTTTGAACACAAGTTTTTCATTAGGACATGGAATTGTAAGTACTGTTTGGTTACACAAGTACTATTTTTTGTTTTGTTTTCATAGTAGTCCTTGATACAATGATACGCAAACATGAATAATATATATCATTGAAATATAAATTATGAACTGACCGGGCTCACCAATTGCCAGTCCTATTAGCTTCATCTCCTTCCTCATTTAATAATTACCTTTTATATATCAGCTTGATTAAACTATATTTTCATTGTTGCAAGTTCGCACCAGTAATTGATGAATTCATTTATTCAAATATATAGCCCTATGTACAGCACATAATGCCACCAAAAAAAGTCAGGTACAAAAAATACCTCATCTTAACCCGTTAACAGCTCTCAGAATAACCATGTCACTTACAAAACCGTTTGCTGGCAAGTGAGAGAATCCACAAAAAGTTATCCAAGCTGTCATCTTAAATCTCAGATCAATACGTTCCAACAAATAGGAAAACATGTCCCTTAGGGCCATCTAATGACAAAAGGAAACGCATAGCATAAGTTAGACCACGTGGACAGATAAATAATTGATAAATGTTATGGGCTTACTACAAATAGAGAGCCAAATAACCAGAAGCCGATTTGATAAATCCACTTAAGTTCAACAGCAAGTACAGGTGCCTGAGAAACTAATATCAAGGTAGCTAGAAAATAAAAAATAAAAATTACATTCTCAAGTTTGAAAAGCATAGGCTTTGAACCTTTTTTTTCCCCTCTTGGCAGATAGTTCCTAACCTCAAACTAAGAGAGAAAATATAATTTTTTTAAAAAAATTATAGGCAACTACAATACTCAATCCGAATGAAAATTGGCCCTCAACTAGGCACAAACCGAAGCCACATCCTGGCGGATTAAAGAATGACGAGAACAAGTAACCTGAGTAAATCCGCGCAATATGGGTGCCTCCTGATTGATGCTACTAATAGGTTTTTGTTTTGGGGGCCTTCTTCTTGGGTTGCCTTCTAGGAATGGAGTTTTTCATTCCAATGAAAAACAACAGTGCCCCAAAAAGAGCCATATTCTGCAAGCAAAATTTAAATTAGACAGACAATTATAGCAATTGCTAAACAAACAGCTTAATTTTGGGCGTCTAGACACACAAGTAAATTAACATAAAAAATGAACCCACTGCTCTGACCTGTGTAAATTTGATGAAAAGTTGATTGAACTCTTTGCTCTCATTGTCATAGTTGTAGAAATCATACAGTATTGGAGTAGCAATCATCTGATGCAGAAGCTACAGTAAAAGAGAATAGAAACATAGCTTGTAAATTAGCTCGACACATAAAATGAAACCAATTTCAATGCAAATCTAATTAATTTGTGGAGAAAAATATGACAACAAACCAGAAGGACAGCTCCGAAAGTGCTTCCCAAGATGAAAAGAAGCCCTCCAATACCCTTAAGAGCGATAGCCCCAGCAACTAAATATTTGATCTGCACAAGACATCAATTATATCAAAAAACGGTCTAGCTAGCATACAAAAATTATGCAAAACAGTATTCAATCTAAGGTTACAAGTCTATGGTGCAAGGATATGCTATATGCATAACATTAAAATTGATGATAAAATCTTTAAGAGTTCATAGTTCAAGTACTTTCAACAGTCATGATTCATAACTCCTCAGCTACAGTCCCCACCAATTCTTTTATTATTATTTTTTTTCTTTTGGGGTTCTCCAAAGATTCATAATCAACAAAAAAATAAACCCGACCTTGCCTGATGAGCCAAATTTTATAGTATCAGCATGGAACAGGTACCAACTATATATGAACCTCAGGTCAATGCCAATGAATATTAGCTAATAGTAATACTTTATCCATCTGACATGGTATGCCTTATTTAGTCCAATTGGGTAACAGGCCAAAGTATCATTTTTATAACAGTAGATGTTTTATCCTCTGTTAATCAGATCCATAGCTCTATGTTTGTTGGGAAGAAAGATCTGAGAACAATATAGAATTCACAAGCAGTCTCCAATTCCAATCCCAGCTCTCTGGCTTACTTATGCAGCTTGACCACATTCTTCTTTTTCTACCCATTAACTTTTCTCTATGTTTTATTCTCTTTGATCACATTTTTCTGAACTAATATAGTAAGAAAATGTGTGTGTGTGTTTGTGAGAGAGAGAGAGAAAGAGAGAGACTAACATCGATCTCTGGAAGTTGAAAGCCAACATGAGAATGCACTCGATGTGTAAAAGCATCAAACTTTGGTTTGAGTGCTTTTGCTGCAGGTCCCCCATCAACTCCGTATTCATTGAATCTACAAGGGTCAAGCACATAAAACATGATTGCAGCTTCCATATTCAATATTATAACTCATCTGGAATTGGAAGGACTTTGAGATTCTAAATGCAAATTTCATTTACTTTGAATCACAAATAGAAGGAAAAAAATGCATAAGCAGTGCAACATGTAGTCAAGGTAATCATATTTATAAATATAGTCTGCAACCAAGAATCACGGGGAAGAAAACCAATAAAAGTTAAGTTGACAATCCCAGTTCAGTTGATACAGCAGATTAAAGTGATTCTAAAGTCCATGGCAAAAGTTCTTATCATATTTGGACCCTTAGGTCTCAACCATGTCAGTATATGATTGAATATCACTCACTCGCTTCTCCTACTAGAAAAAAAAAAGTACAAATCTGTGGCTCGATAACAAACCTAAATAACTAGATTAGGCGTTATTACAAAGTAAAAGGCATATTCCCATGGCTACTTTATTTAGTACTAATTACTAAGACATAAGGAAGATCGCTTTAGACATCTGGTTCCCAGAACAACAAACATGCTAGAAGCATAACTTCTCCAGGCCTCAAAGACAAGAAGGGCATGGTAGACGGACCGACTTTTTACAATAACATTGATGAAGAAAACAAACATTTTAAGCAAATTTCTTTAAGGGCAAAACCTTTGATGAACGATTCACTAACGTCGCCTACAAGCTCATTTCTTCCCAGTAATGTGAGAAAGGCATATGAAAAGTTCCATCCAGTTTCGTAATTACGTCTAACGACTAACTTGTAACGACCCAGAAACTATTTTCTCGAACGACTTCAATACAAATCATGGAGAGAAACATAGATCCATTCAGACCTTTTACTCTAAACAGGTCAGACAAAGTTCAAACCTTAAATGTAACAGATCCAAGCAAAGCAGCTACTAAAACCAAATCTCTGGAGACACATAGCAAAAGTACCATAATTTTTAAATCATAAAACAAAAAATCACCGCCACACGCGCCACAAATCAACAGAAATCGCATGTAAAATGAAAAACGCAAAAAACAAAAAACCAAAAAAGGCCGACGCAGTAAGTATACTAACTCTTGGTAAGCAGCGAGTATGAAAACGGAGGCAAAGAGGACTCTGCCAAGGAAAGATGAGAAGGCCATTTTGCGTGTTGAGCAAAGCTGGTGGAGAGAGAGAGAGAGAGAGAGAGAGGAAATCTAGACTTCCAGAGACGACCTGAAAATCCTGTCTTTTTTTTTTTTCTTTTCCCGAACAGAGGAAGAGAGCGAGACGAAGTTTGAAAGTAAAACACCAAACCGAAGGAAGGAAGGGTAATATAGTACTTTCCTCGAGCGAGGCAATCTTTTCGGTGGCCAGATGGCTGCTTTATTGCAGGCATGGGCCGACGCCCACATTTAATTTTCTTTGTCTATAATTTCAAACCAGGAATACCATATTTTAATTTTCAATCACATCTTGTGAAGTAAATATATAATAATATATGTTTTACTCTATCAAAATATTAAAGATATTTTAAATTAGATTTATTATGTAGACTGAATGGAATATAATAAATAAACTAAACTTCTATTCTTGTTAAAAGAAACTAGAACGTGACACGTATGATGTACAAAGGAAATGTAAGTGTTTAAAAAATATAAAAAATTATATGTAAAAAAATTTATATTTATTATAATTTTATGTGTGGATATATATTTGAATCTTAAAATCTTTTTGATATACACTCTTAAAATTATAACATATAATGATTTTTCACAATAAAATATTTTAGATATTCAATAAATTATACAAATTAATAACAAAAGATATATTTAGTAACAAATATTACAAAATTAAGTTTCAAAAAATATTGAAATATGTTATTATAGTTTTTGTCCTTTATTCTTTTTCTTTTTTCATATCATTTTACTTAAATATTGTATCATTTTTTTACCTAAAATTTACAACATGGTTGATTTATTTATAGTTATTAATTTTTAAAATATGTTTATTATGTTTTTATGAATAATATTATTGATCGATTTATTGTAAATTTAAATGTTTTTAAAGCAATTATCTAGATAGTTGTTGATTGACTAAAATTAGTGGTAGTATTAAATATTTATTTCAAATTCAAAATTTTTAATATTAATTATTTAGATTATTATAAAAAAATTAGTTAACTGGTAATTGATCAGGGTAGAATTTAAGGAAATAAATGAATTTAATTGACGCTACATTAAATTTATTTTTATTGATATAAAAAAATTAATAATCTAAAATTGCATTAATAAAAGATACGTAATAGTTGATTGAGATATATATAATACTTACGATGCATTAAATAATTCAGACTAAAAATAAAACTATATATTATATAAATATGGCAGTACCTTTGAAAATGATGCGGGGAACAGGTGCCTTCGCAATATTATTTGGTAGACTTTGAATAACAACTTTGCCTATAATAAACAAAATATTCAATTGACCGAATTAGTGAATTAAGTAATTAACCATCATTTAGTATCGTAGAAGATAGGAAAGTATTATTAGAATTAATAACCCAGAGCAACTGAACAAAAAATGAAAAGTGTCTTGCCTCATCTGTGCCATAACGTTGAGTTTTAGATTATGTAATCTTCAGCAATAGATCTCATGAGGATTGAGGACCATTTTGAAAGACCAACAAATTTAATATAACCAGCCCGTTCCCACCTAAGCCCTGGACGAGACAGTAAGCCCATAAGCCCATAAAATTTTTAGCAACGGTTAAAACTCTGTCAACATGTTTTAGCAACGGTTTAAACCCCCGTTGTAAAAGTTTAAAAATATTTTTAGCAACGGTTTTAACCTTTTAGCAACGGTTAAAACCGTTGCTACAAGGAAACCCATGCATTTCCTCATTGGTGGCCCAAAAAAAAAGGAAAGAAAGAAAGAAAAAAAAATAATGTTCTAGGCTTCTAGGCATTGTCTCCTTCTTCGATGGTGCGATTTACAGGGGTCGCCTTCTCCATCTTGGATTTCTGTGATTCTGGTCGAATGTGTTGGAATCAAAGGGTTCATTCTTCCAACATGCCACTTTTACCAGTCTCACCGCTTTCTTCTCACGTTCAGGCTTCGCTGCCAGCCGGCCACGGCGCTTCACAGACTTGCATGTACAGTAGCGGTACGCCGATTGCCACGCGCTACACGCCACGCTCTAGCTCCAGTGCTCAGGAACTTCCATCGTTTGTGTAAATTATAATGCTCATCTACTCTTCAACCCCAAACCCACTCGCATTCTCTCTCCCTCTCTTAAAAAATGACGAACCAATTTGTGTGGGGACTGCTCCATAATGCATGTAAGTTCGATTTCTTCTCTTTATAGATTTGAAGGTCTATTTTTCATCATCATGATCATGGGTTCTGTCCACGATGCTACAATTTATACCGGCATCCTATTCTTGTAAATTGTAATGTACTGAATTTACTGAGTAGTTTAGAACTCACATTGTTGTTAGTCGGTACTCCCTCTGTAAATGACATTCATATTTTGTTGTAGTTTTAGCACCCCCTCCCCTCCCCTCATGCCCTAGTAATTGTGAGAGGGGTCTGTGGTAAATGGACAAGTTGTTTCTATATTCCATATCTGGAAATTACGAAGCCACACGGTTAAGGAAGTTGCCTTCCCAAAAAGACTCTCGGTCTTTAACTTTTTCCTCATGTTGTTATCCATTACGATTTATGTCTTTTTTCGGCAATTATTATTTTCATATGGTCGTTGGTAAACACCTTGTTGTCTCATAGATCTATGAAATCAATTATATATTTTGGTTGATAGATGATATGCTAGGATGAATTTCTTGTATATAACATTTTTTTCAGGGTGATATTGCGACTTTTTACATATTTTTGACAGATCATTCATGTTCAGGAGAATGTTGGAGTATCTGCTTCCACTAGGAGTTGCGCATTGGATTAGGGGAAGTTGTGGGACTGCGTTCGGAAAGAATAAATGTGACAAGAATATTTAACCCTAATTTCTCAGTATTTGCAATTGAGGAGGAAATTATGACATAGGCTTATGTTATTCTAAATTGCTACATTGTCATTCTACAAAGAATCATCTTAACGAAAACTAATTGTAGGCGAATATGTAATTACACTCTTTCCTCTTCATTTTCATTCGCCATATTTTCTTTCTGTTCTCATTTTGTTTCTTTGCCAAGGCTGTTTGTTCAATTCTTTCATGAGGTTAAACTAATAATATCTGATCATTGAATGTCTTCATAGGATGTGCCCAAAAGTGTCCTAAGTTCAGTTCCATTTTTTACGTGATTACAGTTTTACAGATTAGCAGATACGATTCTGCTGATGAAGATGCCGTTAATTGTAAGTAGAAGTTACAGCTCACAAAGGCAAGTACCAACTATGCAATTATGGTGGTGGTCTCAACAAACACGTCTGTAACATTAAAACATGTTTCCACTTTCCATCTCATGAAGTTTAACAGCAGGGCAATTACAACGTACAACTTTAAAATGTCCTTCTTTCTTATGCTAAGTAAATAATCATAACCGTAGGTTGCAAAGAAAACAATGATACATCATGCATAGATGGCCCATTTATGTCATTTGTAAAATTGAACGTTACTGGCTTTATGTGTTGCCTAAACTCTTATCTTCTCCATTCCATTCCTAGCCCGTTCGATCTAGAAGGAAATTCAGAATATATGTGTAAGAGAGTAGTTACTGAGTTTGTTATAAGAGTCGGTTACTGTGAACTGTGCTGCTGTTTGAGAGTTAGTTCATGAGTTTGTTATTCTCATCCATTATATAAACCATTGTAGAACTTTCAGTGATTGAGAACTCACAGAACATTATTTTTAATTTCTTCTTACTGCGTGCTTTAATTCAGTTACATGGTATCAAAGCTTCCTCACCATTTTTTATGGATAATTTATCCGATGCAAATTCTTTTCCACTAAAATTCATGCCACAAACTAAAGTCTTTGCTGTTTACTGTGATAACCTCAGTACATACTTACTTTCTGCAAATCCTGTAGTGCCAGGACTAAACATATACTGAATTTTTTTTTTTTGTTTGGGTTGTTGGGGGGTGGGGTTTGTGTAAGAGAGTAGTTATTAATAATCGGTTATGGTGAGTTGTGCTGCTGTAGAGTTAGTTCATGAGTTAATTAGTCTCATTTATTATATTAAATATTGTACAACTTACACAGTGAATGAGAACTTTGATGACAATTTTTTCTTTTTTCATTTCTTTTCTCTGACTCTACCCTCCTCTTTGCTTGCTTTCATTTCACTTGCCTATAACCTGTGTGCTTTAATTATTCTTGTGTTCCCAAAATCATGATTATACAAGGTTCTAGTTAGCTTCATGATGCAGGAAATGGAATGGGAGATAAGTCCTGTGGAAATAATTGATATCATTCAACAAAGCAAGATTTGCATCCAGGATTGGAGCTTGAACAACCGTACAATTGACTTTTATCTTATATGTCTTCGTCTAGCTTTTGTAAGTCCATGTAAAAATATCAGATGCCTCACATTCTTGAATCTTGAATCTATTTATTAAATTTCAGGTTCAAGATCGCATTTACCAATTATCATACTGAGTTGGCCAAAGGTTCTTATAGGGATAATGATGTAGGTCTTGCAAGAAACAGTGTCCCTCCTAGAATGAATGTCTTAAAATTTGTAGTCATGAAATATGAGGGAGCAGAGTCCATAGTAACTGGGGAGTTATTCATTCCTTGCACTGTTTGCCGTTCAGAAAGGAACTTGAGCGCTCCTAGAGGGAGAAATGAAATTATACACTTTTGAAGATGCATCCTGGTGAGCGTTTCCAGAATATAGTACTTTCAAGCAATTTGATCTCAGACTACAAATCTGATAGCCATTATTATGATTTGAAGTGGAAGGTATTTTATTCCACAAAACAAATTTTTTTTGAAAAAAAAATCATGATAATGATAATCAATTAGAAAAAAGATACTCTATATTGTATAAATTGTTTCTTACGCTTAATGTTGGCTGACCAACAACTGGATGGTAGATTTAGTCAGTTTATGTACTATATATAAATGTCGTTTAATGGGTAGCTGTACCTGGCCTACCCGTAGTGAAGCATTGAATTCTTGCAGAAGGCTTCAGTGCTTTGGAATGGCTTCAATCATCTAGAATGCCCCCACCCATTAAAAGCTTCCACTGTTTTTTATTCCATTGAATATGGCGCTGCATAGATCGGTTCATCCATTCCTTTCTCTTTATTTAATTCCGTCCATCACAAGTGTAGAAAGAAGCTCTTCTTATTGACTTATTGTTGCGATTGCATGTTCTGAATTTTCGTACGCTCGTGTTTTAGATCTCAATTGGCGATACTAACGTGAAGTGGATTTTTGTTTATTTCTTTTGCTAAACAACTCATGCCCCGTTAAAACCCTGAGAGAAGACAAATATTTAGCCCATAAATTGTAAAGGATATATGTCCACAAACAAAAAAAAAGAAGGAAATACTTAATCCTAGCTTGAAGGTAAATAGTTCTCCTAGTGTTTCTTTTTTTGTATGCATGAATTTGCATATTTCATAGACTTTCTCAATGGGATTCATCTTTAGATGGGATTGGGATACCCAACTTGATAGTTTCAATTATTTCCACTTCAAATGTTTATTAGAAGCTTGTAGGGTTTAACTTGATAAATTTAACACAAATGAATGAAGGTAACTTTTTGTTGTATGTGCTAAGGGTAGGGGTGAGTGGGTCAGTTCGATTCGAATTGAGTGGAATTCTCAATTCGAACAAATCAAATGACATTAAGTTGGATTCAATATTTTTTAAATTTAGAGCCGAACTAACCTAAACAGATCCTAAAGAGTTGATCTGGGTCCAGTTGTGCTTGTGAGGGTTAATTTTTTTTTTCCCTCCCTCTCTTCTTCCTCCAAGGCAATGGCCACAGAGATAAGAGCGGAGAAGGGCAAAAGGCGATGGCCGTGCAGACTGAGGAGTGAGGTTTTTGAGATTGGAGAAAGAGAAGACGTTTTATCTGAGACACAGATAATAGATTCGTTGTGTTGGAGAAAGAAAAGTTTGTATCTAAAAAGGAAAATGATAAATTTGATTATCGACTATTAAAGAAACCCTAAAAATTAAAAAATAATAATTTTGATGGGATTCAGGTTGTCAATTTTAAGTTGAAAAATTCTCAATCCACTACTTAAATTGCTAGTGGTTGAGATGATATTTCTTGAAATTAACCCCACTCGTCAACTCAGTCCAAATGTGTAATTTGAATCAAATTAGATGGATTGAACGAGTCAATCCGACCCATTGCTCAATAATACCCAATAAATGTTTTTTTTGGTAAGATAGAAAAAAAAAAAACGCTAACGGAGGTGCTCCACACCCAACTTATCTCTAAGCAGAAACGAACCCATTAAAGAAGGAGGGTCTTTCCAAAGCTTCCAACTAGATCTCTGAGAAGAACCATACTTGGCAAGGAAATCTGCACAAGTATTAGCCTCTCTATAAACATGGGAAATCTTGACCATCCACTGCCTTTGTAGGAGGACCATAATATCATGAAGGACTGAACCATATCTATGTAAGCTGTGACAGTCACCATCCTGAAGGAGAGAAACCGCCTCCAAAGAGTCAGACTCACATTGAATCCTTCTAACACCTTCATCCCAAGCAAAATTCAGGCCATTTTTCATAGCTAAAAGTTCAGCATGAAGCACATCACCAGGACCTTCATAACTAGAAAAACCAGTCATCCACTCCCCTTTGGATGTCCTTAGAAGGCCCCCAGTACCCATAATAGTTGAAGTTACTAGAAAACTGCCATCAACATTAAGTTTGACATCACCCATAGGTGGGGGCATCCACCGCAGAATCCGAACACCATAACCGTCAGCAATGGATCTCTTATCGATGTAAATAATAAGCTCTTCCGCAGAGTAAAGGGCTTTTTTAAGAACCAACTCCACATTCCATTTATCCTCTCCAAAGATAGATTGGAGCCTCCAACGCCATATCCACCAAAGGCTAGCTAGAAAAAGGCATTCCAAAGAACTGGAAATATTCGCTTTGATCCATGACACAACATCAGTATGTGAAAAGAAAGCAGGGTTTGAACAGCAATTATTTCTTAGCCAAATCTCCCTTGAGTGCGGACAGTCCCGCAAACAGTGTAACAAAGTTTCCACATTTCCCGAGCAACGTTGGCAAAGAGGAGAGATTGCCATGCCCCGTCTATGTCTCATCTCATTAGTGGGCAAGGCATGATGAGAGATCAACCAAATCAAAAACTGAACCTTAGCAGGGGCACTACATTTCCAAATCCACTTCCAATCATGGGCGTTGTCCCAATTACGAATCCGTTTTAAGAGCCAACGGTATCCAGAAGAAGCTGTGTAAATGCCTTCATTATTGCCCTTCCAAATCCAGCAATCAAGACTATCAGGCGAGCTAGCAAGAGGCACACGAAAATTAGACAACAGATGACTAAATTGCTCAGAGATGGGAGTGGATAACCTGTTCATCCTCCAACTACCATTCTCCCAAATGTCTTTAAGACAAATATCAACATCCGAAATATGCACATAATCCACCATATTACATAAAGGCCCCTTTCCCGTCCAATCTTTGTACCAGAGAGAAGTATTTCCAGACCCAAGTCTCATATCAAATCCATCCCTCAAAGTTGAGACCGCTATCACAATGCTTCTCCAAGTGTATGAAGCAGTACCTTGAAGCCTAACATTCCAAATAGAATTATGCCCAAGATATTTATGAGAAAGAACTTGAACCCAAAGCTTATCTCTATCATGCAGAATACTCCAGACAAGCTTACCCAGTAAAGCAATATTTGTAAGTCTAGAATCTCGAACTCCAAGCCCACCAAAAATTTTTGGATTCGTAACCGTCTCCCAGTTCACCAAATTCCAGTTACGTTGCTTGTTATCCCGGCCCCAAATAAATCTTCTCGTAAGGGAGTCAATCTGATTACAAACTTTTTTTGGAAATAAATTAGTTTGCATAACATAAATAGGCATAGAAGATGTGACAGATTTAGCAAGGCACACTTTTCCTGCCTTATTTAAAAGACATCCCTTCCAAGAGGCCATCCTACTCTGAATCTTCTCAATCACACTGTTGTTCAGATTCTTATTAGTCCTGCCTTTCGTAAGAGGGAAACCTAAATAAGTCCCAAGATCTTCAACAAAGCGAATAGAAGACAATCTAGACAGATCACCCTGACGTTGCTTATGTACTTTAGACGAGCACATAGCTTTAGATTTATCTAAATTCACCTGCAGCCCACTAGCATCGCAAAACTCCCTCAACGTGTCCAGAACAAGCTTAACTTGAGACGCATTAGCTCGACAAAACAATAAAACATCATCAGCAAAGAATAAATGCGAAATACCTGGCCCTCCACGCGAAATATGAATAGGCTTCCAATCACCAAGGGAAACTTTATGTTGAATGCTGAGGGCCAATTTTTCCATACAAAGCACAAAGAGATAAGGTGAAAGAGGGTCACCCTGACGAAGACCACATGAAGGCTTGAAAGACTCCATCTTTTCCCCATTCCACATAATAGAAAGAGTAGCAGATCGCACACACCACATAATCAAAGCAATCGTGCTAACCGGGAACCCAAAATCTCTTAGAGTCAACTCCAGAAAGTCCCAGCGGACCTTATCATATGCCTTTTCTAAGTCAATTTTGAGAGCAATTATCCCATTCCTGGCTTTGGAATGATTCATAAAGTGAACAATCTCTTGAGCTAAGATAGCATTATCTTTAGTACCTCTACCAGGGATAAAACTGCTTTGCAAGGGACTGACAAGCTCATCAAGAAAAGGGCGTAGCCTTTGGACAAGAACTTTAGTAATCACCTTATACACCACATTACATAAGCTAATAGGCCGAAATTCCTTCAAACGAACAGGGTGATCTACTTTTGGAATAAGCACCATAAGGATCTTCGAAATACGATTATCAGAGTAACCTCTTTCAAACGCCTTCATCACAAGATGCCAAACGTCCATACTAACAATATCCCAAAAATGTTTGAAGAACAATGGTTGGAAACCATCAGGACCTGGGGCTTTATAAGAATTCATACTAAAAATTGCGCGTCGCACTTCCTCTTTGTTAACCGACGCCGTAAGTAAAGTGATTCCACTTTGGGAAAGCACGGGTTGACAAGGGACTTTTAAGTACTGAGCACCCATATTCGGAGTAGGAGAGAAGAGCTCCTTAAAGAAAGACAGAGCTTCACTTTTAAGACATAAAGGATCTGAACACCACTCCTCATTAGCAAGAAATAATCCATGTATTTTGTTTCTTTTCCTGCGAATGATAGTTTGGGTATGGAAAAACCTGGTGTTACGATCACCAAATCTCACCCATTTTTCCCTGGATTTTTGGTACCAAAGTAATTCTTCCTGTTTCAGCACCTCAGAGTATTCTTTCTGCAGATTTGCTTCAAGAAAACAAAGCTCAATAGAATCAGTAGATGTAAGAGCACGTTGAATACCTTCAAGCCGGGCCTCCAAAATTTGTTTTCTTTTGAAGATGTTACCAAACACCTTTGCGTTAAATTCCAATGCATCTTCTCTAACACAGTCCAGGCTGCACGGGACCATATGATTACCTTTACACCAAGCCTTTTGGATCACTGTCGAAAAATCTTTATGGGTAAGCCAAGCAGCTTGAAAATGACAAGGGCGAGTTTTATTATTAGGCACACTACTATTACACCTTAAAAGAAGGGGGCAATGGTCAGAATGATGACGGAAGAGGTGTTCAACGAACGCTTCAGGGAACTTTAAACGCCACTCACAATCCGATAAGGCACGGTCCAATCTCTTAGAGATAGCTTTCACACCATCTGCTCTCCTAAACCAAGTAAAAAAATTCCCCTTAGCTCCAAGATCAAGTAACCCACAATCATCGAGGACTTTTGCAAACTGAGTGGCCCGGTTAGAAGAGAAAGTACCTCCTCTTACCTCAGAAGGGAAGAGGACCTCATTGAAATCCCCAATTAAAAACCAAGGGTCCGTTACTGAATTTCTGATCTGACTAAGGTAACTCCAAAGGCTCTCCCTAGTGATCGGAATTGGGCTCGCATAGATAGCTGAACAAATCCATTTCTTTAAACCTCTACATATAGATATGGTAACTGATTGAGGGACGATATCAATCACTGAGATAGCAAAATTTCCTCCCTTCTCTACAAGAACCCAAATACCACCTGCATGTCCCTGGGCTTCTGAAAGGGCACTAATCTCATATCCCAATTTATGCCAGAAAGTTTCAGCTCTACTAAATTGGCAATGCGTTTCTAACAAGATAACCAAGGATGGTTTATGTTTTTTCACTATATCCCGAGTGTGTCTCCTCCCCGCCTGGTTAATGGCGCCTCTAATATTCCAACAAAGAATCGAAAAATCCTGGAATTCAATCATGGCAACAAAGAGTAGGTAACCAAAAATTACACACTACCTTTACGTCTGCATGGCAGTGTGGAGGGTTTCACCATCTATTCGCTCAATATCTTCAGATATATGGTCTACTATAGTCACCTTCTTTCCTGCCATATCACACTCCATTCCTGTACTATTGTTAATTTCAATATAGCTGTCTTCATTGGAATTTGTGCCCACCCCTGTAGGAAACGGTTGCCCTCCCGAAACAGCCAACACATTGTTGTGTCCCTCATCAACCTTACCTTGCTGCCCATTTCTATCTAAAGTGGTCCCTTTTTGCTTTTCCATACCACGATCATAATTCGAACCCCAGGCTAGCTTGTTTGGAATTCCCCATTGGAGGTGCTTGTCAAATTTTGTTTCACTTGTGCTAGCCATTGAATTAAAATTCAGTCCATCCTTGATAATTTCCTCTTTTCGATTCTGAACATCCCGACGAGCTCTTTTTTTATTCCCAAATTTAGGCATCCTGCTAACATTAACAAATTGCATCTCTTTATTAATAGACAACTGCTCCTTTACAGCACCCACGTGATTCTCCTTCCTTCTTTGAGACGATGGCCCACCATGCTCATTATTCTCCATATTAATAAAAGTTTCAAATCTATTGTTATTATCTCCTAAGATATCATCCTTGAGTTTTTCTCTCTGTCGCATATTCCCTTTAGGATAATTTTTCTTTTTTGTAACCACAAGCCATTCCCCATGCGTAGGTTCCGTTGAATTTGGCACCATTCCAGGCGAATCATGAGGAATCATATTATTGTTAACTAGAACCTCCTTCACGGATTGGCCTGATGTCTCTCCCGTATTACTGACAGCAATTTTTTCCATAACAAGTTCCTTTCCGATCACCGGACCTCCGTCACTGCACTGGTTCACTGTCTCCTGGTTTGGCTTGTTTACCGAGCAGTTTCTGGGAACATGACCGTAACACCCACAACAGCTACAGATTACGTGTAGCCCCTCATACTCAACCTTATACCAAGTTCCACGAACCCAAATCTTTCCTACCACAGGTTCGTTCAAATCAATCTCAACACAGACTCTGGCAAAGCGTCCTCTCTCCACCTTTAACGTGTGTTCGTCTATCTTGAAAGGTTTCCCTACTGCCGAGGCCATGGCAAGGAGGAGACTTTCATCATAATAGACAAGATTCATTCCCGGAAATCTAATCCAAACTAGAGTTTTCTCCACCTTGGCAGTTGTTGAAACAAAATCAAGATTCCAGTTAGAAACAGCTAAGTAATGGTCAAACACCATCCATGGACCACCTCCTATAACCCTCTCTCTATCAGCTTCAATGTCGAATTTCACCATGAAGAAGCCATTGTCGACATCCATTAACTCGAATCCACCATTCAATTTCCATATGCTGGTAAGTCGCTGTTGCAGAATTCGAAATCCCACTCTCTTCCCTAGCAGCTTTATCACCAGAGCATCTCACCATGGATGACAGAGTTCCGTAAACATAGTATCGTCAATAAAGATCTTTGGCAGTAGTCTATTTCCTCCTTCATGCTCGACCTTCACCAGTCCCTGAGCTATCAAATCCCCTCTCTCCCTCCTAGGTGGAGCAGCTTTATTTCCCAACAGTTTATCTCTGAACGACCAAGTTACTTTTGTGTTCTTAGATCCTCCTCCTTCATCATCCGGAGGTTTATCTCGGTACATAGGTACAGGCTGTGCAGAGAAAACCATGTCCTCCTTCATGCTCCTTATTTAAACACTAGTTAGTTTAAGGGAGATACAGACCAAAACTTACAGGGCAGCTTGCAGAAGATCGCAGATTCACAAACGCAGATTCACAAACTTTGGTCTTCGCAGTGTTACTGTTCTTCCTCTTCAGCCTTACGCACGACGCACGCAGGGCGTTCTTCCTCGTCGGCCACCCCTGCTGCTTCCGTTGAGCGTCTGAGAGGTAAGCTTCAAGGATTCCCGAGTCCGAGTCAGCGTCCCTTCCGGCCTTCCCGATTGCGTTCCTTTCCTAAATCCCTCCCCTTCCCAAATCGTAGTTCGAGGGTCAAGAGTCGAGATCAGCGCCGGAGTGAGGAGTGAGGCGTCCCTTCCTTCCCTCTCTCTGGCTTCAGATCATGAGCGACGCTGCGACGCTGCGAAGAGTGCGACAGCCGCGCCGCCCTTTCACCAGGTGGAAACCCTTACTCGCACTGGAAGAAAAATGGAGTTTAAGCATACCCAATAAATGTTTAATAAACAGTAAAAATTATCTAGAAACCTTCAGCACAGTCGCTTTTTTGATATATTTATTTTCTCTAGAGATGTCTTTAAATAGTTTGTCAACCGGTACTTTATACTTTTGTGGTGCACTTTTTACTCTTGTTTATCCCCTATCTGCATGATAATCAATTTTTTATGACAATTATGACCTGTCTGGACAAATCGAGGGAGCACAAGGCAAAGGAAGAGTGCGTTGCATTGTTAATTACTAAGTTCCTAAAATCTGATTAAGGGGAGCACTTTTGTTCTTCTTTTCACTATTAATGATAAAACGTTAAAACCCGTGTAGTGCAGAACCCTATAACCAAGAATTGGGTTAATTAGGTAAGTAGACCAAGATAATTGCGCTATAAAGCGATGAGTATTGTACTCTTTTTGTTATTACCCAAATTAAAAAGGGATTTCTCCATCATTACCTTCCCTATATTTAATTTTGTAGAGCAAGGGGACCAGCCTATCATATGATCCATTTTCGTTAGATACGCAGCATTATTTACCCCAAAAGGTATGTCTATGGGAAATTTTTGGCTGTATTAGTTGTCTCGGCTAGGCATGCAGGTTAGTGCTACAGAATCTAAGCCACAATACGTAAATGCTTTTTCTAGGGGCATCGAATGCATTTCTACTTTCTGGTGAAAGCAAGCCCTCCTATGTTTTGCAAGTTTCAAACGAAAAATTGATCTTCATACTTGTCCCAAGCCTGTGCACGCCTATTGGTGTGGCTTTAGGCTGGGCTGGGTTGGGCTCGTGGAGGGCCCAATTAGCATTCACAAGTGAAGATTTAATGTAGGAGGAAGAATTTCAATGTGCCCTAATTTGTCGTGCATGAACATGCACAAGTGTCATCTTTTTATTGGACCCAGGGTAAAAACTAAAAACACACGCCATGGCAGCAGTGTGATTCATAAATATTATATAGTCGACGTTGAGGCAAAAGGGGTTCATCAAAGCATGGAAAAAGATATAGAAGTCAGGCAGAGGGTGAAAACTAATCGAGACCGAAATGGAAGAAGCCAAGAAGGGACCTAAATTGATGTGACATTAGACCTCTCAAGAGATAACACATAACTAGGGTGATTCCCCACTCCTTGGCATTTCGTTACTAAATCAAGGAACTAATGTCTTTTTTCCTCCATTAACAAGCCAGTAACCCTAAAGTCTACTTAAGTCTTTATAAGTGGGTCGGCATTATGAAATAATAAATATACAACTTTATATATAGCTCGATCGCACGGGTGGTCCAAGGGGAACCCTAAAATTTGTAGGTAATTTATAACTTAACTTGTTTGAAACGAATTGAGCCTATAAACGAAGTCTATTATGGATTTCTTCTTAAATACAGTTTCTGTTCCCATCATTTAGATACTGTGATCAGATTTGTAGCCTGTAGCACCAACCCTTCGTTTACCTTACGTTAACTTTATAATCATACATATATATATATATATATATATATATAATTGGTTGGCTATGTATTTTCAGTCAAATCCCTTTCCAAATGAGGTGAGGTTGAGCCTTTGAACTTATATATTTAAGCATTTTTTTTCCAGGTTGTCTCCACCTGTGAATACCAGTTTGGTCATGGAAAGTTCTCTTTACCGCGTTAACACCTCTCGAAATGAAATGATAACCTATAGCTCGTTGCTCTTATATTTATTCTAATGATCCAATAGATTAAAGATTAAACGGCCAGTCCTTATATCATGGTTCAGCTTTGAACATTTGCCCCCTGTTCAAACTACATTTGACAAACTTTAATTGTGAAAGTATCTCGTGACTAAACTAGTTTATGTAAGCTATATTGTCTATATAATTAACATTTGTTTATCCCCTTGAAACTGAAGCTTTCTGCTAGCGCTGATGTTTCTCCATCATGAAGCAACATCATGTTCTCTTATAGTTGGTTCTATTTAGATCTCAAAGCTCTTTGGTTGAACATCTAGAGGGAGTCGCTTTCCGGTTGCATCATCATTGATTATCTTAATTTGAGATAATATCTTTTCAAATCTGATATATACTATGTTGCGTATATATTGTATATATAAATACAGATTAGTTAACTGACTTAATTGTATCTTATTTTTTAGTTAGGTGGCTTAAAGACACCATAACTAGCTAATATAATTAAGTTTTCTATACAAGAATAAGCAATTAAGAGATGGAAGTGAAAGTTATAGTCTTTTTGTAGATTGAGAAGAATATATAAGAGGAACAAAGGAAACCCTAGATATGTGGGTGATTAATCATCCATACACGTGCAATGGCCCCATTTGCATTTGGTGTCGGCTTGACTGGTCATACAGAGGCACCAGTCAGCATCATAGTCCAGCACCGTCTTTGTCCAATCAACAACCATGTCCCTTAATCATCCCTTCTCTCTGCAAATAACTTTGGCCACGGAAACATGAGCTTATGTTTCCGAGCCAGACCCCTCATTGCTGATGCTTTTGGATTGGACTAGCTAGATTTAAGTAGTTTTTAGGTCCCTTAAAGGATACATGCATCAATCACTTAATCTCTTGGAAACATGATTCAATCATCCAAAGATATATTGGCAATTAATTGAATTTTTAAAATTACATGATCAAGGCAAATGAAAGTTAATTTTTATCACAATTAATTGAATTTTTAAAATTACATGATCAAGGCAAATGAAAGTTAATTTTTATCACAAATCAGTCCCATATCATTATATATATGGTCCAGGGACTAAACGAGTAGCTGAGTCAAAAATTTCTAGGAACTAAATATTGTGTGTGGTGTCACGGAAATTATTGCTAACCATAAAAGATAAACAATGCAAAATTAAAGAGAATACACAAGATTTACGTAGTTCGATCAATATGACCTACATCTATGAGATAAAAATATGTATTACTTCTTGCAAACAATATGAAATTATTGTACAATGAACAGTGAAATTTTAGATCAATATGAGAGTATTCTTTTCTTGCAAAATTAAAGAGAATACATAGGATTTACGTGATTCGATCAATAAGATTTATATCTATGGATAGAGATAAAAACATGTATTACTTCTTGTAAACAATATGAGAGTATTGTATAATGAATAGTAAAAATTGAATATAACATGTACAGGAAAAAACATTATTGTTATCTGAACCGATTCACTCTATGGGTCTTGCTCACTTACAAGCGAGAGTCACATATTTTCAAGTTTTTCTCCTTTCGAATTGTGTTCTCAAATAAATGGGGTCGGGTCATAAACTAGATCATCATATAATTTCAAGTCACTCAACATGTGTGTGCGCATGTGTGTGTGTGTGTGTGTGTGTGTATATATGTCTAATATGGCTAAATAGTTGAAACATATATATTTCAAAGATTAATTAAATTATATTTTTTAAAATTTAAAGACCAAATAGTTAAAGCATATATTTCTAAGGGATTAAAAAATATCTCCCTAATGAAAACATGCGATAGAAATTTTTTTTTTCAAAAGACCCAATCATGTATATAATATTAAGTTTTATTTTTTTAAAAAAATCCACATGTTACTATTGGAGAATTTTATAGCAACTACTTAAATTTATAATTAAGTTTGTTCTATCTTTTTAGATTTTCCATTTATTAATAGCTTGAGAAGTTAATTGATCCGATCATAATTCATATCATTAATTGTTTAGATCGATTTAAACGTGCTTTTGAGCCTTATATTGTTGATATTTTTCACTAGGAAGCTTGGTTCTTTTAAGGGCATAAAGATTTATATAATTTATAATTACCAATACGCATATAAAATTAATTAATATAAGCTAAAAAAGAAACTCAAATTGTGATAAAAGTATGTCATATTGCGATGGTGAATGAATATAATTTATGCTTTCCTTAGGGTTAGGATAATGTTTAAAATGAAGAGTTGAGTGAAATTAAGTTTTGGCTGTTTGGGAGTGTTGAAGTGAATATATAGCGTGAGATTTTGTCGTCACTAATTTGGGTTGCTTGCAGGATTCGAGAACCCAATGGGGCCTGACCCTTGTTTTATCGTTTAGCGATGATTTAAGCAATTCTGGTACAATTGTTTCATTAATCCATATAATTCATTAATTTGAATACGCAAAATTAAGCACAACATAATTTAGTACCGCACGAAAGCACTATAAGGTTGTTGGTGACGTGGACTCAGGGGTGTGTGGGACCCCCAGGAGTTAAAATAGTCAATAGTAATTAAGAATAGTAGCACTCGTGCGGTGTAAAATATGCATAATTAATGAAATCAATAGAAAAACACATCATATCAATAGAAACAAATTACTATCATTCATTCAATTATTCGTGTGTATATATATATATATAGAGAGAGAGAGGGAGACAGAGAGATATATATATATATATATATATAATTGAATTTTGAGGTTTGAGAAATAGGGTGGAGTGTTCTATTGGGCACGTGCATCGCAATCCCAAGGAATTGTAACGGCCGCTCCTAACCTTTTTTTTGTTTTTTTAAAATAAAATTGCTCTTTACTCTTAGTTGGCTACATTGCATTAACGATTAATATAATTTTAAACTTAATCAACTTTTTATTAAATACTTCAACTTAATTTACTCATAATTTACCGACTGAGGTTCTAACAAAATCAATTAGTTATTTACAAGTTAATAAATTAAGTCTAAAATTTTTATTAAAAAAATGTTGATATTTAATACTGAACAGTGTATTAAACAAAATTACTTTCACTAATATATATATATATATATATATATATATATATTCTCGTGGTTTTACACCTAACAGCTCAATTATTTAGATTGAAGTTAATGTTTTGGATTCAGTTTTTACTATTGTCTTTATTCTTAAACTCTTTTTCTCGTGCCTCCTGCATATGTATGAAATTAACTTTCATACTCTTTCTAAGCTTAAGGATTTTTTATGTAAGAAAGTTTTATTTAAAAAATAATTGTATTTTTATTTTTTTTACTTAAATATAAATAACGATCAAACTAAAAAATTTAAATAACTATTTATTAAAATTTCAAATTTACTATTTCTTTGTATCTGTATGAAAAACCAACTCTTCCACCATCTTTTCTTTAAATTAAATGTTTGATTTTACCGTATTAATTTAGTTCATCAACTAATATTAGTTGATTCATATAATTAAACATTTGTTCTCCTTAAACAAAATTTTAAATTCAAATGTTGTTAAAAAAAAAAAGTACTGGAATAGTTTTATATTTTTGTAATTTGATTTAATTCGCATCAAATTACTTAAAATCTAATAAAATTTTAGATACTAATTAATATTATTTTTTTAAACAAGTCCACACAGACTCATTTTTCACTAGGGATAAGCACGGGTCGAATTAGGTTGAAATCTCAACCTGAACCAACTAAATGTCATTAAGTTGAGTTGGGTTGGGTTCAACAATTTTGAAAGGCTAAATCCGAACAACCCAACCTGCACTTTAATGAGTTTGATGGGTTTGGGTTGGACGGGTTTATTTTTTCTTTTTCTCTCATTCTCTGGCTTCTCATTTTCTTTCTTCCTCTCAGTTCTCATTCTCTCGGATTGAACCTGATGCATATTGCCTTTGCCTCTGCTTTCCTCTATACTCTCTTCACTACTTCTCTGTACCTCAAATCCCTCTCTTCCCACTTCAGATATGGTCCATCGCCATCACCAAATTTCTAATTCTAAAATGGGGCTAAGAAGTTGGCAGGTCGAGAAAACAGTACAGAGTCTCTGGTGATGGCGAGGTCGAGGAGTCAGAAACCAGAAGGTGAGATCTGGAGATGAGAGAAAGTATAAAGATGGCGAGATATGGAGTTTTGGAGGTTGTAGGTGAATAAGAATGGCGTCATTTCTTGCTTATCCCATCACTCATGAAGCTGCTTGTGGCCAAAGAAGATGACCTAAGATCAATATATATCATTTACCTCCTGCTTCTGCACTTGTTGAAACCTTGCGTCCCAAGTGGAGATGCGAGATCTGTTGATGGCGAGCCGAGGAGTGGAGTAGTCAAAGACTTAAAGGAGATGAGATATAGGGAGATACATAGTTGGAATGAATCTGAAACTAAAATTATATATGTATCAAGTTGATAGGTTAGGTTGGGTTGAGAATTTCCCAACTCGCCACCCTAATCGCCACTTGGCGGGTTAAAAAAAAAACTCAATCAAACATAATCCAAACGTGCAGGTTGATGCCCACCCCTATTTTTCACCATATGGAATGAGGTTAAAGTTCTTTTTTTTTCTTGTTGAAAAAGAAAACAAAAATAAAAGGTTATGGGGGAGGAACAAAAAAATGGGTGGAAGCCTATCTGGAAACAACCTAAATAAAAGGGTTAATCTTTTCTAAGCACACTATACATAGGGTTGGAGGACATCTTCATCTGTAAAGTGTGTAAGTTATGTTCCTTTCCAGTATACTTTTCAGAAAAAGAAACTAAACAACGCCAACAGATTCGAGCTTTAAACATATACTTTTCATTCACAATATGTGAAAACATCCGTACGTATTTTTATTTTATTTTATTTATTTATTTATTTTTCTAGTAGAACATGCTATGCATTTTGTCTGAAACTATCATCAGAATAAATATATGGTGGTGGGGGCATTATGTATCAACCAAACACAAACATATACGTATACACTTCTCATCATAATTTAGCCAAAAACATATTTTTATGATTATCATTATTTATTTATTTATCTTTTAGTCAAATTAATTATCTATAGGGTCAGCACCCTTGCGAAGAAACATATGTGTAATTAACTACTCAAACCTAATCTTTATATATAATCATTAACAATTGAATTTTGGGCCATTATTATCAACGGATATATTCACAATTTGTTTGGCCACTTTACCATTCTTTTTCCAATTATATCCTAAAGAATAATAAATAATTAGTCAATAAATTCCATACAACATGGATAGAGGTGTGTTGCTGGAGTTGCCTAATATTTAAATCAGTGAGTTTTGTGGTGATCTACTCAGTATCGTGTGAGTGCATATCACCATATTCCCCCATGGAAAAAGAAACATAAAATGAGTTTGTGAGTGTCTGTACACGTGTGTGTCTTTGTTGGTTCAATCATTTTGAATTCAAGTGTCATATGGGAAGACCAAAAAGATATGGTATTAATCTATGTTAGGTTAAATATCCTCTTTTTTTTCACTAATTCGAATAATTAATTGCATTTGAACCAAAAACAACAAAAATAAAAATTCAGAAATGGGCTGAAACATGTTGACACTAAAATTACCCAGTCAACCAAATCCTCTAACAATTTTTACTAACTAATTAACTTCTGCATGTAATAATAATCTAATAAGAAACTTTTGTTGCGCACATATATTTGAAGTAATATATTACTTGAACTTTCATTAAAAAAAAATTATTACATTAGTAGCTCATTAAAAAGTATATAAGTTGAGAAATTAATTTGGTATAGCAAAATATATATATCAAGATTAAAAGCATTTATGACTAATTAAACAAGGATTAATTTTTGGATTTCTACAAAAATTAAAAACTTTGGATATGTGATCAACTAATATGTCCCTAACTCATTGACCTACCATAACCTTTAATATATTAGAAAGAGTCCACTGGGTGCCAAGGGATCACACATATTACACCAAAAAATTCTCATTAAACTTCACATTCGTTTGGAGATTTGAATTATGGATGACAAGCTGTTCATACTTTTTGATAATATTTAATTTATTTAAGAGATAATTAAGAAACCATCAAGATGGAATTCTTGATCATAGATACTCTGATAGAATATCATTGATTTATCATTTTAAGTAAAAACTTAAAATGTTACCCTTCAGCAGTTTAGCAATGGGAATTATTAATTTAAGAGAAGAAAAAATTCATCTATTAGATACATGTATATATATATATATATATATATATATATATATTTGAACATCTATATATCCTTTCTTTCAATCATAACATGTTTGTAACACTGCTCTTCCGTTCCATCTTATCTAAAATTTAACACCAAATTTAACAAACTTTGAATATCGAATTGATACGTGTGAGCAAAATAATATTGTGTAAAAGTCAGCAAAGTGTTGATTACGAATGCAGATGAAATAGAAGTGCAATATTGTAAACATCATAATGACTAGACCATTAAATTGAGATATATATATAATATGTATAATATCAATTTAAAAATTTATCTATTTTGTTAGTGATAGAAACTCAAGAATTTATATTCAAAAAAAAGAGAAAACCAGCACAACAACCAGTAAAATAATAGCAAAACAATACCAATACTGACAAGTAACCCACAGAGCTAGGCTCCTATAAGTAAGTCCCCAAACTCACCCCAAAAGCATTACAGTAAAATTAAGCATGAAAACAAAAGACTCCCTCCCTTAACTTTTATTATTCTCCCCCTGAAACCACATATCAGCTCACCCATGTCCCTTAACAAACTCATAACAAACTAATATTCTATTTCTCAAAATACCCCCTAACAATAATCTCAGAATAACTCCACTATTTCTTCCTCTTGGAATACACCTTCCAAATAAGAGGTTCACCTTTATCTTTTGTCAATAGTAACTTCTCACCTTCTTGACCATTTGGGTAACTATCATCACCTTCTCTTATGAGACTAATTACCTTGTTCTCAAGGCTAAATGAGGGAAATTGACTTCTCATCGTTAAATCATCCTCCTAAGTAGTGTCTTCAACTGCATTCCTTGCCATTGAATAAGCCATTCTTTGCACTGTTTACCCTCTTTACAATTCATTTGCCATGCCAGCACTTTCAAAGTATAAACCCTTGGTTCTGAATCAACTGCCATATCTATAAGAAGTTTAGGTTCACCCACATAATTCCGCTCTGCTTTTTCAAGCTAAGAGACATGGAACACATGATGGATCTTGGATGTTGAAGGTAATTTCAACCTATAGGAGATAGACCCAACCTTTTCTAGCACTTGGTAAGGACTAAAAAATTTTGGAGCTAATTTTTAGTTAATATGTTGGACCACCGAATGTTGTCTGTGAGGACATAAACAAAGAAACACACAATCACCTTTTGCAAATTGCACATCAGTCCTCCTCTTATCTGTTTGAACCTTCATTTGATCTTGTGCCCACTTGAGGTTATATTTAAGTTGTCTCAAAGCATCATCCCTATCCTTCAATTCTCTAGCCACTGCCTCAACTCTTGTTTCACCTTCTATGTAATGTAGCAATGTTGGGGAAGGTCGACCATATACTATCTCAAAAGGAGATTGACCAATAGAGATATGGTATGTAGTATTATACCATAATTTAGCCCAAGGTAACCAATAGGACCATGTTTTTGGCTATTCCGTAGTGAAGCACCTTAGATAAGTTTCCAAGTACCTATTTACAACTTCAGCTTGCCCATCCGATTGTGGGTGATATAAGGATGACATGTTGAGAGTTGTCCCTTGTAGTCTAAATAATTCCTTCCAAAAGATGCTTATGAACAATGGGTCATAGTTACTGACTATGAAATTTTGAACACCATGCAACCTCACCACTTTCTTAGTGAAAAATTCAGCAATACTCTTGGCAATATAAGGATGTTTAATGGAAATAAAATGGTTATATTTTGACAACCTATCCATCACTACTAATATTGCCTCAAAACCCGGGCTCTTAGGCAACCCTATAATGAAATCCATTGACACATCATTCCATATCTGTTCTGGTATTGCTTATGGTTGCAACAACCCATAAGGACCAATAGCTAGACACTTCTACCTTTGGCACGCGTCACACGCCCTGACAAATTCCTGAATTTGCTTTTTCATCCCTCTCCACTACACATTTGTTACCACCCGGCGATAGGTTCGTAGGAATCCCAAATGCCCCCTATTTGGTGTAGAATGAAATTCCTTCAGTAATTAGGAATAATAAAAAGAGCTTTAAGGAATTACCAACCTATTTTTGTAGAATAGTTTTCCCTTAAAGAAAGAGTACCCCGGCCATAATAAAGGGTTATTTTGCAAATCCTTCACAATCTGTTGCAGTGATCTATCTTCTGCCATTTCCTTCTCGACCTCTTCTCATTCCTTCCATAATAGATAAGAGACTATATTGTTAACTTTAGCCCCTTAATGCTATCTTGAGAAAGCATCTGCAACCTTGTTTTCTTTTCCAGCTTTATAGACTACCTCAAATCAAAAACCCATTATTTTGGCCATCCACATATGTTGGTTCTCAATAGATAATCTTTGCTCCAATAAGTGTTTTAAGCTCTTGATCTGTATAAATGATGAACTTTCTCCCCAATAAGTATTGCCTCTAATACTACACCGCATCATTACTTCCATCAACTCCTTTTCATACACATATTTTGAAAGATTAGTTCTTGATAAAGCCTTGCTAAAGAAGGCAACGGGCCTCTTCCTTTGTATCAATACTACACCAACTCGCTTCCCACTTGCATCACATTCTAGCTTAAAAACCACTTAAAATTAGGTAAAATTAAAACAAGGGTTGTTGTGACTATCTTTTTTTAAATTCTCAAATGCTTCTTGAGTCCTCGAATCCTAAAAAAATCCATCCTTTTTTTTTTTAACTCCGTAAGAGGTTTGGCCAAGTGTCCATAATAAGCTATGAATCACCGATAGTAACCAGTCAATCCTAAGAAACCCCTTACTCCCTTAACATTTTTTTGGCACATGCCACTTTTCAATACTCTTAATCTTATTAGGGTCCATGGCTACCTTCTCCTTTGAAATGATGTAACCCAAATAATCAATTTGTTGCCGTCCAAACCCACGATAAATTGATGTTCTTGTAACACATTAAAGATAATAGTTAAGTGTTCAACATGAGCCTTTCAATTTTTACTGAAGACTAAAATGTCATAAAAAAAGACTAAAACAAACCTTCAAAGGAAAGGTTTGAATATCTGATTCATGGCAGACTAAAATGTAGCCAGAGCATTAGTCAATCCAAAAGGCATTATGAAAAATTTGTAATGGCCCTCATGTATGCGGAAAGCTGTTTTGTGAATATCCTCTTCCCTCATCCTAATTTGATGATATCCAGATTTTAAATCCAATTTAGAAAAATATCTAGCTCCGTGCAACTCATCAACTAACTCTTCTACCACCAAAATTGGGTATTTGTCAGGAATAGTGGCTTTATTCAAAGCCTTATAGTCAATATAATCCTCTAGGAGTTGTCATTCTTTTTCACCTAAATCACTGGACTTGAAAAAGAACTAGTGCTATTCCTTATAATCCCTTGCTCCAACATCCTATTGACTTGTATTTCAATCTCATCCTTTTGATAATATGGGTACTGGTAAGGTCATACACTGACCAGTCCAACATCCGAGTACAAAATAATTACATGGTCATCTTTCTCAAAAGGGCAAGCCATCAGGTTCCTTAAAAACCTTTAAGTAACTATTCAATAATTCGTCTAATTCTTTTTTTTTTCATCTTCTAATAAGAAGGATTTGGTAATGTAATTCTGATTCCCTTCCAAGGTCAATAACAGCTCATCCACCAATTGTAGCTTTTCCCCAAAAATGCTATGTAGAGAATCAGTCTCCACTCCAGAGTCTCCATTCTTTTGACCCACATCTGCATTACTCAACTTAGTTTCCTTACCATTTCTGATGGAGGACATGGACGTCTCCCTCTAGTCAATGGTCACTTTATCCAAAGTTTCTAACCATACCACTCATAAAATTATGTCAATACCACTTAACTCCATTATGTAAGCCTTCACATTAATTTCCACCTCACCCACTTTTATCTTAATTTCAAGGCAACTACCTTGTGTTAATATCCAGTGCCCATCTCCCAGCTTGACCCTCATTAATTTATTGCTATCTACTTTCAATCCGAAAACCAAGATTACTATTGAAGAAATAAAATTGTGGTTGACCCTGGTATCTATCAACACAACTAAAGGAATTCTTGTGATGACTCATGACTCCAGTGAGTTTCATTATCCTCGGGGCCAACTTAACCTACCACCTCCTTTGCTAATCCGCATAGCCTAACCAACTTGCATTCCATGAGTGACTCTGTTTGACCCTCTTCTACCTCAAGGGAAACCTGTAATACCCGTTAATTTCGGAATATAATTCGCTTAAGAGTATTTTAGAATTTTACAACGTTACTTTAGTTATTTATTTTGGTCATATTTAATTTTCATATTTAATTGTTCTCTTTGAATATTATTTATGAAAATTGAGTTAAATGACTGGACTAAATATTTGCACAATGTGGGATATATTCTAAGAATGGTGAAATTCATGAAAAAGTGATTTCAGAATGGTCAATTAGTCCATTTATTGTAAATTGACTTGATGGGTTTGGATGTTGGGTTATGGATACCCATGGGTTATTGAATAACCCATTAGAAATATTTAATATAAAGTTTCAATAGTACCCCCTCATTTTCTCACTCAGCCGAAGGAAGGCAGAAAAGCGTTTTCTCTCATTTCTTCATCCTCTTCTCAAATCCTTTCCTTGATCTTCAGAGTTTTGATTATTTGTTCGGTTCAAAAGCTTTGTAAGGATCAAAGGTAAGCTTTAATCTCATTATTTTCCTCAAATTTCAGTTTATGTAGAAGATCAGAGGAGGTTTTGTTCTTGAAGATTTTGATGATAATTCATGAATCTCAGTTGTTTTAGAAGTTATATTTGAGTTATAATCGGTTAAAAGAGTTGAAATTCTGGTTTTGAAACAAGAAAGGAAAGGATGAAATTGTTAGAAATTTATGCAAAAACTTCTGCAAAAACCGAGTTACTGTAGCGACCAGAAATTTCAGAAAAAATCTGGAAAATTTTCTTCGGGTTACTGTAGCAGTACTGTAGTGTCGGCAGTCAACGTACTGTAGTAGTCAACGTTACTGTAGCGAACCGTTACTGTAGCAAACCGTTACTGTAGCAGTCAGAAAATTTTGCGTATTTTCGTGATTTTGTTTCCTTTCTTATGTTTTCTTGTACTATATTTTACTAGGAAATTTTCCTACACAAATTCTAGTGTGGAACAAGGTAAACTTGGACAAACATCAAGGTGAATGAATAACCTTGCGAAGCTAATTTGACACTACTAGTCAAAGTATAATATAAGTCCCATTTACAATATTATTTGGATATTAATTGATCAATTTTTCATATGACAGTATATGATGATTGATATATTTTTTTTACAGAAATTCAAAGGAATAAGAGTATGTATAAATGATTTTATTTCATGGAAATTGTACTATGTGAGAAGTTCTCACTATCTTATTAATGAGTAAAGATCTACGGGATCTAATACATGAGTTTGAAAGGGTTAAAGTCCCATACTACTCAGTGCATAATGATGAAAAACTATACACGAGTTTGAAAGGGTTAGAGTCCCATATTACTCGGTGTGAATAGATGAAATTGTAAATACGAGTTTGAAAGGGTTAGAGTCTCATACTACTCGGTGTATATCTATGAGAACTTATTCACGAGTTTGAAAGGGTTAGAGTCCCATACTACTCGGTGTATATCTATGAGAACTTATTCACGAGTTTGAAAGGGTTAGAGTCTCATACTACTCGGTGTATATCTATGAGAACTTATTCACGAGTTTGAAAGGGTTAGAGTCCCATACTACTCGGTGTATATTTATGAAATCTTATTCACGAGTTTAAAAGGGTTTGAGTCCCATACTACTCAATGTATAAAACAATTAAATATATGAGTAAATGTGGTATTTGTACTTTTGATATTTTATATAGTACAGTTATTTACTTACTGAGTTTTTAAATAAACTCACGCTCCCTATGATTATCTTTTCGGATACAGAAAACAAAGAAGAAGAGTATCCGTTTGAAGAATAGAAGCCCCTTGGAATTATCCTCTATTTCTGTCTGGTGGGATACCAGTACTTATTGATGTGGATACTAGGAACGCTCTGTACTTTCTATAGGTCTTCTAGGCTTGCGATGAAATAGAAATATCAGACTATGTATGTCTATATTTGCTTATTAGATGAATATAATTCTGTAGTGTGAAATGAACGATTAAGGTTGAATGTAAAACCTTACAGAACATATGTAAATAACGTATGTTTGAGAATTTTATCAAAGGAGTAGTATCTTTTCACATGTTCAATTTTTGGGATGTGACAAATTTGGTATCAGAGGATAGGTTTTATAGGTCCCCTATAGAGTACAGAGCAAAGTGATCTTTGTGGACCCTTCCCTATTGTCATGAGCCGTGGCATGACCATAGGATTAGGTTCCATAAAAGACCTTGTAGAGTATAACGTCATTTTATAGATAACTTTTCAGTGGGGCTAGTAAGTGATATTTTGTTTATGTCTGAAAATTGTTTGTTATGTGTGTAGATCTGTGACAGTTCAATGTCAGAAGGATCTTCTAATAATAATGAGCATATGGGTCCAAGGAGGGCCATAATTCCACCAATACATGTGCAAGATGATCCTAACCGTGGTGATAGTTTACATGCTCAAAGTACTGAGGGCGCAACTAGTGAGCAAGCAAGGAGAGTCGAACCTGATGCTCACATTGGTAATACAACTATTACACATGTGATTAATTTGATGAATGAACGATTTGACCAATTTGAGGCTGAAATGAGAGGTCGAGCTGCACAAGCTAACCTGCCAGTGAATCCTCCTATTGTTGAAGCTGAAATTGTACCACCAGCTCAGTTAGCTGGAGGAGGTAATGTAAGGGAGGTAAAAATGTCTGAATTCCAGAAAATGTGGCCTCCTACTTTTTCAGGGGAAAATCCCAAAGAGGACCCACAATGTTTCCTTGAAGATTGTGGAGCAATCTGTGATGTTATAGGGTGTTCTCCTACTCAAAAGGTAGAATTCACTTCATTTCAGTTAAAGGGTAGGGCTGGTAAATGGTGGAGGAACTGGAAGAAAGCTAGAATTCAAGGCGCACCGCCAGTTATGTGGACGGTGTTTTACAGATTGGTTATGGAAAGGAAATCAAAGAATAAAGAAGAATATCGACAAAAGAAGAAAGCTAGATATAAGAGATCTTTTGATCAAGGGGAAGACTCAGGGACTTTGAAACCCTTTACTGCATCGCAACATGCTCCAGCCACTCCTACTAAGTCATCTTATTCTACAGCCAGTGTGGCTAAGCCTCGTTCAGAGAGCAGGGGTGGTTTTAGTTCTTCTAGTAGAGGAGGTACTCAAGCTAGAAGGAAGAAACCTCAGTGTCCTGAATGTGGAAAGTTTCACTTCGGAGAATGCAGGTTAAACACTGTTGGTACAGGTTGTTTTAACTGTGGATAAAAAGGACATTTTATAAGGGAGTGCCCTCAGCTCATGACAAGACCAAGTCAAGGGTCTACTTTGCCACCTTGACCACAATCTATTTCTGCTTCTATTACTCGAACACCAACCCCTCCAATAGGGGGTAGTATGGGAAGAGGTTCTGGAAGAGGCCAAGGTGACTGTGGAAAACAAGCTACTGGCAGAGGAAATGCAAGAGTATATGCTCTAACCCGACAGGATGCTCAAACATCCAATGCTATAGTTACAGGTATATTATCTGTCAATACTTTTGTTGCACGTATTTTGTTTGATCCTGGTTCTACTCACTCATATGTGTCACCCCTATTTGCCAAGAGATTTGCATTTGATTCGATTACTCTTAAAGAACCATTCTTGGTTTCCACACTGATGAGAGAGACTTGGATAGTTAAAACATGTTATCGTTCTTGGAAAATAATTGTTGGGGGCATGAAAACTGAGATAGATCTTATGATTCTCAATATGTTAGATTTTGATGTGATTTTAGGGATGGACTGGCTATCTTCTTGTCATGCTACTATAAATTGTCGTGACAAAGTTATTTCCTTTAATATGTCGGGGAGGAGTAATTCTGTGTTTCAAGGAGATCGAAGTGATGTACCTTGTAATATGATATCTATGTTAAGTGCCCGGCGTATATTGTGAAAGGGATGTCAGGGATTTCTAGCTTTTATCAAAGATTTAGAAAAGGAAGAACAGAAGTTAGGAGACATACATGTGGTTAATGAATTCCCAGATGTGTTTCAGAAGATTTACCTAGATTACCGCCAGAAAGAGATATTGAGTTCAGTATTGATTTGGTCCCAGACACACGACCAATTTCTATTCCACCTTATCGAATGGCTCCTGTTGAGCTAAAAGAACTCAAAGAACAATTGGAAGATTTGTTGAACAAAGGGTTCATTCACCCAAGTTTTTCACCTTGGAGTGCTCCTGTTCTTTTTGTGAAAAAGAAAGATGGTTCTATGAGATTATGTATAGATTATCGTCAGCTGAATAAAGTCACGGTGAAGAATAAGTATCCTTTACCAAGGATAGATGATTTGTTTGATTAGCTTCAAGGAGCAAAATATTTCTCAAAGATTGACCTAAGGTCTGGATATCATCAGTTACGAATTAAGAATGATGATATACCTAAGACTGCTTTTCGTACACGGTATGGCCATTATGAGTTCCTCGTGATGTCTTTTAGGTTGACAAATACACCAGCAGCATTTATGGATTTAATGAACAGAGTGTTCAAATCATTCCTTGATAAGTTTGTAATTGTATTTATTGATGATATTTTGGTATATTCAAAGAGTCATGAAGAATATACTGAACATTTGAGAATAGTGCTTCAGACTCTGAGAGAGCATCAGTTGTACGTAAAGCTTTCAAAATGTGAATTCTGGATGAGTCATGTAACATTTTTGGGACATGTTATTTCCCAAGAAGGTATTTATATAGATCCAAGTAAAATTAAAGCAGTAAAACAATGGCCTAGACCAACAACTGTGTCTGAAGTACGTAGTTTTCTTGGCTTAGCAGGGTATTACCGTCGCTTTGTCAAAGATTTCTCTAAGACGGCTCTCCCATTAAATAAGTTAACTCGAAAGAATGTTAAATACATTTGGGATGATTCATGTGAGCAAAGTTTCACCCAATTGAAAGAGTGTTTAACTTCTGCACTAGTCTTAATCCTACCATCAGAACCAGGGGGTTACTCTGTATTCTGTGATGCCTCAAAGATAGGCTTAGGGTGTGTGTTGATGCAACATGGTAAAGTCATAGCTTATGGTTCACGTCAGCTTAAAAAGCATGAATTGAATTACCCCACTCATGATTTGGAAATGGCAGCTGTAGTGTTTGCCCTAAAGATTTGGAGACATTACTTGTATGGGGAGACTTGTCAAATTTTTACAGATCACAAAAGCCTTAAGTACATTTTTGAGCAGAGAGATCTCAATCTAAAGCAACGAAGGTGGATGGAACTTCTGAAAGATTATGATTGTACCATCCTTTACCATCCAGGTAAAGCAAATGTAGTGGCTGATGCTCTAAGTCGAAAGTCTATGGGAAGTTTAGCTCACATTGCCATTATAAGGAGGTCTCTAATACATGAACTACAAGAATTGGAAGCTGATGGAGTATTCTTCGAGATCACTGAGTGATGTGATTTCCGGAGGGAAAACACTTGATCGATTTTCTGGATAGGTTGAAAGAAACAAACAAATGAAACCAAATCACTCAATTGATAAGCCAAAGGGCGCCACAACTAAGAGAAATGGGTTGATCTCGCCACACTCAAGAAAGAAGAACGTGAGTGATAAGAAATCAAGTTGCTCTCGCCACTAACACAAGTTAGATAAGAGAAAGAACTCAAGAATTCTCTTGAAAGCAAAATGCCAATATCTCATATATGATTCAAAGATGGTTTACAACATATGGCAAGGACCCTTGTTATAGAGGGTCTCCAAAACCAAAAGACAAAAGACTCCAACTAATGCATTAAATGCATCAACTAAAAGTCAAGTAGTGTAGGCTAAATGTCAAAGACAATAAATGTATAGGTAGCTAAAAGTCAAAGACAAGAAATGCATAGGTAATAGACTACAACTATATTCAACAAATGCAACTAACCCACATGTAATCTTTTCACACTTCTTCCACTTTCAACAATGTGGTTAAGCCCAATCCAAGCCCTTTAGCCCTTGAACGAGTTAGAGGCCCAATTGAAGTGTTCTCCCTTTCTTGGGCTGCAATTAGTCCAAGCTCTTTAACCCTTGAACGAGTTAGAGGCCCAATTGAAGTGTTCTCCCTTTCTTGGGCTGCAATGGGGTTATCCTTGATTACATCATCCTCCCCTGGTTGAAATGGATTTGTCCTCAAATCCAAGTCCTCTTTATCTTCTAAGTATGGGGAAAGATCCCTTACATTGAAAGTAGTAGAAATAGCATAGTCTTCAGGCAAATCAATTTTGTATGCATTATCATTTACCTTGTCTATGATACGGAAAGGACCATCTGCCCTTGGCATTAATTTAGACTTCCTTTGGTTTGGAAATCTTTCTTTTCGAAGATGAACCCACACTAAATCTCCAGGACTGAATTGAACAAATTTTCTTCTCTTGTTGGCAGTCTTCTTATAGATGGAGTTCTTCTTCTCAATTTGCTGTTTAATGTTTTCATGTAACTTCTTTATCATTTCAGCCTTCATTTTTCCATCTATGCATTCTCGAGCTTCAAGTGGTAATGGTACTAAATCAAGTGGGCTCAATGGATTAAATCCATAAACTACTTCAAAAGGAGAGTGTTTAGTAGTACCATGTACACTTCTATTGTAAGCAAATTCAGCATAGGCCAAGCATTCATCCCAACTTTTCAAGTTTTTGCCAATGATAGTTCTTAGCAAAGTAGAAAGCGTTCGGTTCACCACTTCAGTTTGCCCATCAGTTTATGGGTGACAGGCAGTACTAAAGAGCAACTTTGTTCCCAACTTCCTCCATAAAGTCTTCCAAAAGTAGCTAAGAAATTTGGCATCACGATCTGACACGATACTCTTTGGAACGCCATGAAGTCTCACAATTTCTTTGAAAAATAAATTGGCAATGTGCACAGCATCATCGGTCTTATGGCATGGAATAAAATGAGACATTTTTGAAAAATGATCAACAACAACCATGACCGAATCTTTACCTCTTTGTGTCCTTGGTAAGCCTAGCACGAAATCCATGCTAACATCAGTCCAAGGTTGATCTGGAACAGGTAGAGGTGTATAAAGTCCATGGGCTGCTTCCTTGCTCTTGGCTTTTTTGCAAACAATACACCTTTCAATCACATGATGCACATCTCTAATCATGTTAGGCCAATAAAAATGCTCTTTCAGCATCTCCAATGTCTTGGTTTCACCGAAATGCCCAGCCAATCCTCCTCCGTGAGCTTCTCGTGTAAGTAATTCCCTTATAGAACAATTTGGAATTACCAGCCTCCCTAAGCGAAATAAAAAACCTTCAGATCTATAAAATCCCTTATATGCCATTTTCTCACAAGCGAGATAAATTTCAGCAAGTGTTGAATCTTCCATGTAATGGTCTTTAATAGATTCAAATCCCAACAATTTAGCATTCATCATGGAAATTAAGGCATATCTCCTTGATAAGGCATCTGCAACAATGTTGGTTTCTCCCTTCTTATACTTCAACACATAGGGAAAAGCTTCAAGAAATTCCACCCACTTTGCATGTCTTCTATTCAGCTTGCTCTGACCTTTCAAGTGTTTGAGTGATTCATGGTCTGTGTGAATTACAAATTCTTTTGGTAACAAGTGTTGACCCTAAGGCTATATGCCATAAGTTTTGATGATGACAAATATATTTGAATAGTAGCATTGATATATATAAAGATTAATTATCATATATATGCTACAAGTACTTAAGCATGATTATGTTATTTAATATGTATGTTGCATATATTGAATCATGCTATTAAACTAACCATTGAGTTTGCAAGTAAGATATATTTTATAGGTTGGTTCAAAACAAGAAGAGTGAGGATTGTATTGAAGAACAAGGAAAAGCAATATCATGCTTAACTCAAGGAAAACAACATGCAAGGATGAAGCTCCAAGAAATGAAGAATTAGAAGATTTGAAGTCTTGGAAGCTTGGATGCATCAAGATAGCCTATGTGTTTAAATTAGGTATATTTTATATAGGCTAGTATATTTGTGCAACTCAATGATTTAGATTTGCATACATTGGCTCAAGCATTTTTGAACAAAAAGTTAGTGAGATATGAAGTTTTACAAAAGTTATTTTTTGACCTTTGGTCACTCCTTATATCATATCTCATAAATGAAAAATCGGTTTTTCAAGTATCTTAATCTCATTTGATAGTAGACTCAAAGATCTTTTCAACGGTATATTATTTATTCAAAACGGAGTCCAAATGAGAAATATATGACTATTCAAAATATAGTTTGAAAAACTGAAAGTTGATTTTACTGTAATAAAAAATTATTCTGTTCTGACCTATAGTCAGTATTTTGATTATATCTTTTAAAAGAAAAATAATTTTTCAGTAAAACTTCACTCATTTGAAACTAGACTCCAAGAGCTTTCCAACGGTATATTATTTGTTTAAAACGGAGTTCAAATGAGGGAGTTATGAATTTTTAAAGAAAGCTCAAAATCTGGACTGCACTATAACGGCTATATAACGGCTATATAACGGCTAGTTTTGTAAAATCTTATATATATGACCTTAGATACACGATTTTGAGCAAGAACAAAGTCCTACAATGTGATATTAACTTCTTCTATCATCTTTGAGAGAAAGGAAAGCATTCTTGAGCCAAATCTTGCATATTCTCTATCATTAGAGTTATTAGAGCTTCATTTGTTTTCATCTACTCTTTAGAGAGAGTTTCTTTGTATTGTTGATTTTGATCAACACATATATTATTCTGAGTTGAGGTTCGCAAGTACCGGTGTTGGAAGAACTTGCTTTGGGTTGAGGAGGAGCCCGGATTCATAAATTCTCTATTGTGGTTTCGCAAATACCCGGATCGAATTTGCGTGGTTGTAGTGGTTTGCAAGTACCCGGATTAAACTTGCAATTATAGTGGAAATACTCAAGTGGTCTCTTGAGGACTGGATGTAGGCTTGGATTAGCCGAACCAGTATAAATCTCCGAGTTTGCTTTCTCTATCCCTTACTCTTTAATTTGTGCATATTGATATATATTCTTTAATTCCTTGATCTTTATAATTATTTATCTTAACAGCACATTGATTTTCTGTATTGTATTTATTATCCTAAGCATTGTACTTTTACAGAAAATCATTTTAACTTCCAATTAATTCTTGTGAAAAATTTATAAAACCCAATTCACCCCCCCTCTTGGGTTCCAACCATTACTTTCAATTGGTATCAGAGCTTGGGCTCTTGTTTAAAGACTTAACCGTCTAAGAGTTAGCATGGTTGGATATAGTGATTGGTTTATTTCTAAAAATTGTTCTTTCACAGAACCTCCAATTTTTGATGCTAATCATTTTCAATATTGGAAGTATGAAATGAAAATGTTTTTAATTTCAGTAGACCATAAACTCTGGGATGTTATAGAAAATGGTTCTTGTATGCCTATCAAGGAAGAACAAGGAAAATGCATTCCAAAACTTAAGAGTGAATGGAATGATACTGAAAGAAGTTTAATGCAACTCAATGCTAAGGTAAAATTGATTATTTCTTGTGCATTGAGTCAAGATGAATTTTTCAAAATCTCCAACTGTGCAACTGCAAAAGAAATGTGGGAAATTCTTGAAGTTGCACATGAGGAAGATCTTATTGCTGAGGAATTAAGGTATAGAAGTTTCATTAATGAACTTGAAATTGCTCAAATGAACAATTGCAAAACCATTAATGAGATACAACTTGTGCTTAATCAATTGCAAGCTCTTGGTATTGAACTTACAGAAAAATCTCAAATCACCAAGGTGGCAGACGAAGAAGAAAAAGGAGAAAAAGAGAAACCACAACCAAAAGGTGAATCATCAAAGAAAGCTTACCTATCTTCCAATTGGGGAAATAGCAATTCTGATAAGCAGAATACAAATGAAGAAGCCAACACTTGTCTTGTGGCCAGAGATAAAGATGAGGTAAATTCATTTGACTACTCTTTTGAAGAATTACAAGATGCCTTTGATGATTTACATGAAGAATCTCTTATACTTGCAAAGAAACTAAATGTTTCAAAACAGAAAAACTCTTCTCTTGAAAATGAGTTGGAAATATTGAAAAATGAATTTTCTATTTCCAAGGAAGAGAATTTTGTTTTTGAAAATCAAAACAAAACTTTGCAAGAAGAGAATTTGATTTTAAAAACAAATATCTCTACCAACAAAAATTGCTTTTGTACCAAGTGTGATTTTTTGAAAAAAGAAAATGATAATCTTAAAAACACACTTGCAAAACTCTCTCAAGGTAGAGAAATTTTAAATACCTCAGTTTTGAAACAAAGAAGAATTAACAAAGTTGGTATTGTTTCTAAAAAGAAATCAAACCAAAAGCAGTTTAAAAACTTCTTTGTTTCTGAAAAGATGTCCAATAGTCCAACTTGCACTTGTTTCTATTGTGGACTGAAAGGACACAAATCTTACTCCTGTTTTTATAAGAAAAATCTTGTTCATGGAGTAAAAATGAAATGGGTTCAAAAAGGAACTCATGACCCAGGCAAACCCAAAGAAATTTGGGTACCAAAGATAAATGAATAATTTGTAGATTTGCCTCGAAGCAAGGAGCGGAAATGACTTTTCAATGGCTACATCATTCAAACTCCACTCTTTTGCATCAAAAGGAGGCAATGGATAAGTAAACATATAAGCTGGAATGCATTGTAAGAATTTTGACTGATATGTTTACTGCTCTCTAATGCTTTTGTCTGTTATCTAATATGCCTTACATCTATCCTTGATATTCATGCATGCTATATCTGAAAACAATTGTTAGGTGTGCAGATTATAGATTCAAATTTTGTTTTGATCTAAAATCTTTCTTCCAAATTTTGCTCAAACTATCCTTTTTACTGCATCATGAAAACTTGCTTCCATTACACGCACATTTTTCTTGTCTTCACAACAATAAGATTCCTCCTACCTATAGTATTTATCCTTGCTGTAATCTTATTTAAATATTTTCAATGAAATCAAATATTTTGCAAAATTGCATTTCATGAAAGCATAGCACTTTTAT
Source organism: Biancaea sappan (assembly GCA_037074585.1). Lineage (NCBI taxonomy): Eukaryota > Viridiplantae > Streptophyta > Magnoliopsida > Fabales > Fabaceae > Biancaea > Biancaea sappan. The sequence continues at coordinate 7,509,226 of CM073492.1, read as the reverse complement.
TAATATGGTATATCTTGAACATAATGTTGCTCCTAGTACTCGAGATTTATTTGAACATTACTGATTTGAACATCAAAGTGCTCCACCAAAAGTGTTTTGCAGGAGTTAGTCCTCAAATCTATCCTCTAAGCTCATTCGTAATGATCGACCAATGCTTGACAGTGATCTTATTAGAGATTGTTTTCAAGAGGATCTTGCAAATAATCAATCAATTAAGTTCATTAAAATTGCAAGAAGATAGAATCAAAAGAAGAGCAATGAGCAAAACAAGAATATCAAAATCTTGAGGAGGAACTTCAAGAAGCAATAAGAGTTTGCCAAAATTGATGAGTATCTCTATTCTTTACCACTTTAATATTTAATTGAGTGATACTCCCTGATCATAATTGGCTATGTTGGCAATTTTTTTTTTCTGACATACTTTCATTACAATGATATATTGTTCTCTAATATCTTACATATTTGATCATATCATTGTATATAAAGATATTGTCTTTATACCATTCATCATGGTTTGAGCATTATACATGTCATATCCTTTGTATAAAATATAGCTTATGAACGATTGTTTATGGATTATAGTTTATATCTGATTATATCTTACTAATCCATATTACCTCAATTATTGTACTACATACTCAAGTTATAATATGTTTTATCTTGATAAGTATGTAACTTGCTTTTGCTTTGAAATGATGATATATATGTCCATGTCAGAAAATTCTTTCCATCTTTAAAATGGATATATATTTTTCAATATATATATATATACTGTGCTGAATTTGTATAGCTGATTTATTTTATCTTTCTTTATTATTATTTTTTTTGTACCGTCAAATAAAAGAAACCACTTGCATTAAAAAAAAACCGAAGGATTACATTGTATAATTAAAAAAAAAAGAAGGGAAAGTTTGCTCATGCATGAGCAATCTACAGGCGAGGTGGTCTTGGATTAGGAGGCCCGTATTGTATCATCACCCCTCGGCCATTCCTTGGAGCAAGAGACTGAGCAATGTCACGGAGGGTAGTGTAAATCCCATTCATACAATCAACACTTCTTTGTTGTTGATTGCAGAAGCATTGGGTAGACCAATAGAAGAACCTATCTATTCTTGAAGTCAGTGCCGCATTGTTGCGTTTAGCTAACTTCTCCTGGTCCTCTATCATCTTCTTGAGTTTCTTCACCTCCTGCTCCAGACAAGCAATTTTGTCTTCTGACGTATGGCCTGTACTAATCTCTTCAGCTTCTTCGATCTTCATCTTCTTCTTTCGATTCTCCTGAGATCCCTCCAAAGGCCTTTTACCCTTGTCCCTGCCTAGACTCAAGTTTAAGTCGAGCTCTTCCTCCCTGGCCTCTACTGTGAGATCAATGAACTTTCTTGCTGCCATGGTTTGAAATTTTTTTTGGAGTATGAAGAGAGAGAAATGTCAGAAAGTTGTAGGCTCAGAGATGAATACTCTTTGTGGTGTGATAATTGACAACTCTGGGGCAGTTTTTATAGAGAGAAAATTGTGACTTAGAGCCAACGAAGATATCTCTTCGCCGCACCCCTACACGCTCATCCTATGGATTTTGCAAGCTGGAAGCCAGAAGTCTAGAGTACGCATGCACACCAACAACGCGTCGCATTAATGGCAAAACCACGAAAGTCAATTTTCGGTGGATTTGCGGCTGATTTAATTTGTTTTGATTAGAAATTTTAAGGATTAATAAAATGGTGATATTCAGAACCGTATCATTCTGCTTTGTTGTGTTGTTCTTGAGAGCATACATGATTACATCATGCTGTGATTATATGTATCGAAGAACATATGTTGTGTATGCTATTCATGCATCATGAGCGAAGGCTATGGCTAAGAATAATATTTCATGATTCCACATGCACTCATACAAAATGAGCTGTCAAAATTTTTACATGTACTCATCCTCAAGATACATATATAAATTCATTTTGAATGGGTATATAAATTGCTTCCTTTGTGCTGAAATTTATCTTATCCTTTATGAAGCAAATTTGTTTTGAAAAAGGACTTTAAAAATGCTTCTGTTATGTTAATATGTTTTATCATATGAAGCAATATTTTTTTTGAAAAAGAAAAGGTCTTAAAGATCTCTTTTGTTGTTGATGACAAAGGGATATTGATGTTTCATATATGGATTATGAACTATATGCTTGAATATATCTTATTACACTAATCCATATATATTGCTTCCTTAGATGAAACGTTTCTAAATTCCTTCGAAGCAAAATGTTTTTGAAAAATATCGTGAATCTCTTGAATTGCTTCCACAATTCTGAAATTGCTTTACCATATTGAAGCATTATCTGTTTTGAAAAGAAAAGGATTTGAGTATCATTATTTTAAATCACTTTTGCTATATGTTGAAATAATTTTATGCATATATGCAGAAATTGTTTTTCAGAAATCTTGAAAAATATTATTATTCGATTTATGGATTATGATTAATATTCTTGTTTATATCATGCTTTGCTAATCCATATATCATACTTCTGCTGTGTGCTGTAAATATTTCTATCATATGACAGCAAATGATGTTTTTTTTTTCAAAGAGTTTAATTTTTCTGCTATTTACTAAAAATGCCTCTTCATAAACAAGCAGAAATCATTTTCAATGAAAATATTGCAGAAATTTTTTCAAAAATCTTACTTCAAAATTCTGCAATCAAAAACTGAATTTCCTTTATAATGATTTGGACAATCTTTTTCAAAGGAAAAATGTTATGAAATTCAGGGGGAGCTTTGTCTCACTTGAATGTATTTTTTTTGAAAAAGAATATATCTTGAAAAATTGGATATTCATTATTCATTATTCTTTTTCAAATTATGCAAGGTTTAAGGGGGAGCCTAAAACTCTTTCAAGTTTTATCTTTTGGCTCATTTCATTTGACATGATAAAAATTTTTCTAAAATTTTCTTTTTACATGTCAATAAAATCAATGATAAGTTTTGATGTATCCTTACCCCATACTATATTGACATCTTCTGACATCCTGACTTAATGAAGGTATGTGCTTTAACTTCTATATATTGTGTTCCTTACACCTTTTTGTTGATGTCAAATAGGGGGAGAAGAAACAATAGAAAAATATGTATACGTACTTATAACATTGCATTCATTATCTTGTGATACATATTTTTATGTGGTGATTTGTCATCATCAAAAAGGGGGAGATTGTTGACCCTAAGGCTATATGCCATAAGTTTTGATGATGACAAATATATTTGAATAGTAGCATTGATATATATAAAGATTAATTATCATATATATGCTACAAGTACTTAAGCATGATTATGTTATTTAATATGTATGTTGCATATATTGAATCATGCTATTAAACTAACCATTGAGTTTGCAAGTAAGATATATTTTATAGGTTGGTTCAAAACAAGAAGAGTGAGGATTGTATTGAAGAACAAGGAAAAGCAATATCATGCTTAACTCAAGGAAAACAACATGCAAGGATGAAGCTCCAAGAAATGAAGAATTAGAAGATTTGAAGTCTTGGAAGCTTGGATGCATCAAGATAGCCTATGTGTTTAAATTAGGTATATTTTATATAGGCTAGTATATTTGTGCAACTCAATGATTTAGATTTGCATACATTGGCTCAAGCATTTTTGAACAAAAAGTTAGTGAGATATGAAGTTTTACAAAAGTTATTTTTTGACCTTTGGTCACTCCTTATATCATATCTCATAAATGAAAAATCGGTTTTTCAAGTATCTTAATCTCATTTGATAGTAGACTCAAAGATCTTTTCAACGGTATATTATTTATTCAAAACGGAGTCCAAATGAGAAATATATGACTATTCAAAATATAGTTTGAAAAACTGAAAGTTGATTTTACTGTAATAAAAAATTATTCTGTTCTGACCTATAGTCAGTATTTTGATTATATCTTTTAAAAGAAAAATAATTTTTCAGTAAAACTTCACTCATTTGAAACTAGACTCCAAGAGCTTTCCAACGGTATATTATTTGTTTAAAACGGAGTTCAAATGAGGGAGTTATGAATTTTTAAAGAAAGCTCAAAATCTGGACTGCACTATAACGGCTATATAACGGCTATATAACGGCTAGTTTTGTAAAATCTTATATATATGACCTTAGATACACGATTTTGAGCAAGAACAAAGTCCTACAATGTGATATTAACTTCTTCTATCATCTTTGAGAGAAAGGAAAGCATTCTTGAGCCAAATCTTGCATATTCTCTATCATTAGAGTTATTAGAGCTTCATTTGTTTTCATCTACTCTTTAGAGAGAGTTTCTTTGTATTGTTGATTTTGATCAACACATATATTATTCTGAGTTGAGGTTCGCAAGTACCGGTGTTGGAAGAACTTGCTTTGGGTTGAGGAGGAGCCCGGATTCATAAATTCTCTATTGTGGTTTCGCAAATACCCGGATCGAATTTGCGTGGTTGTAGTGGTTTGCAAGTACCCGGATTAAACTTGCAATTATAGTGGAAATACTCAAGTGGTCTCTTGAGGACTGGATGTAGGCTTGGATTAGCCGAACCAGTATAAATCTCCGAGTTTGCTTTCTCTATCCCTTACTCTTTAATTTGTGCATATTGATATATATTCTTTAATTCCTTGATCTTTATAATTATTTATCTTAACAGCACATTGATTTTCTGTATTGTATTTATTATCCTAAGCATTGTACTTTTACAGAAAATCATTTTAACTTCCAATTAATTCTTGTGAAAAATTTATAAAACCCAATTCACCCCCCCTCTTGGGTTCCAACCATTACTTTCAACAAGTAGTGCTGCCATGTCTCAAGAGCTCTAATTAAAGAGTAGAACTCCTTATCATAGGTAGAGTAGTTAAGACTGGCTCCATTCAACTTCTCACTAAAATAAGCTATAGGACGCTTTTCTTGAAGAAGTACAGCTCCAATTCCCACTCCACTAGCATCACATTCAATCTCAAAAATCTTAGAAAAATTAGGCAAAGCCAATATGGGTGCATTGCACAATTTTTCTTTGACAAGCTCAAAACTTCGTTGGGCTGCATCACTCCATTTGAACTCCTTTCCTCCCTTAATACATTCAGTTATGGGTGCTAAGATGGTGCTGAAATCCCTTACAAATCTTCTATAGAAAGATGCAAGCCCATGAAAACTTCTTACTTCAGATATGGTTCTTGGAACGGGCCATTCTTTGATAGCTTTCACCTTTTCTTCATCAACTCCCACTCCTTGCTGAGATACTACAAAGCCAAGAAAAATCACATGGTCTTGACAAAAGTAGCATTTTTTTAGATTAGCATAGAGTTTCTCCTTTCGCAACACTTCCAAGACTTTCTTCAAATGTTGCACATGCTCCTCATAACTTTGACTATAGATCAAAATATCATCGAAATATACCACAACGAATTTTCCAATGAAAGATCTAAGCACATGATTCATCAATCGCATAAATGTGCTAAGGGCATTAGATAGTCCAAATGGCATTACCATCCATTCGTAAAGTCCATGCTTTGTCTTGAAGGCTGTCTTCCATTCGTCTCTCTCTTTCATTCGGATTTGGTGATAGCCACTCTTCAAGTCAATTTTTGAAAACACCTTGGAACCATTCAGCTCATCTAACATGTCATCCAATCTTGGAATTGGGTAGTGGTATTTGATGGTGATCTTATTTATAGCACGGCTGTCCACACACATTCTCATAGAGCCATCCTTTTTAGGGACTAATAATGTAGGCACAGAACAAGGGCTCATGGATTCCCTTACATAACCCTTTTCAATCAACTCATCAACTTGTCTTTTTAGCTCCTTAGCCTCCTCTGGATTCATTCTATATGCTGGCTTATTTGGTAAGGCAGCACCGGGCACCAAATCAATTTGATGCTCAATTCCTCTTAAGGGTGGCAATCCCTTAGGTAGCTCGTTCGGAAAGACATCCGCAAATTCTTCTATCAACTCCCTCACAAGCTTAGGAAGCTTTTCTGCAAGTTCTGGATTTAGCTCCTTGAGAATTAGCAATAATACAAAGTTTTCCCTTTTTATTGCCTTCTTTAACTCATTCTTAGAAGCAAAACAACTAGGCTTCTTCTCCTCGATTACATCCTCCTTCGGCTGTACTTGTATTGGCTTTAAGGGTGCCAACACAATCTTCTTTCCATCCTTCTCGAAAGCGTAGGTGTTTTTGAAGCCATCATGTAGTGCTCTTCTATCAAATTGCCAGGGCCTCCCAAGTAGAAGATGACTAGCATCCATAGGGACTATGTCACACAATACCTCATCTTTGTAATTCTTCCCTATAGAGAAAGGTACCTTTACTTATTTGGTGACCTTCATCTCGCCATGATTATTTAGCCATTGCAGCTTATATGGACGGGGATGATTGATAATAGGTAGCTTCAATTTTCCAACCAAGGTGGTTGAAGCAACGTTAGTGCAGCTCCCACTATCAATTATCACGTTACAAACTTTGCCTCCGATAGTGCACCTTGTTTGAAAAATATTCTCCCTCTGTTCTTCTTCTACCTTGGCTTGGATATTCAAGGCACGTCTAATAACTAAGGCAGCACCTTCATCAGCATACTCAACAACTTCTTCTTCGTCAAAATATTCTTCCTCTTCACATTCCTCCACAATATCTTCATCTTCACTCTCTATTTCCCCTTGTTTCTCCTTCAAGATCATCACTCTTCTATTAGGACATTCGGATGCTATATGGCCATGACCTAAGCACTTGAAGCACTTAATGTCTCGGCTTCTTTTAGAGGGCTGGTTGTCTTCTCTCTTATCCTTCCCCTTAGAACTTTCAGATTTGTTCGGCTCTTTCTTCCATATCTCCTTATTACTCCCTTTGGTAGTGTTTGAGGTTTGGGAAAGTGTTTGGAAAGGTTTACTCCCCAATAGTTTAGACACTCCATTGTTTCTTCCATAAACTCTCTTTTTCTGTCTCTCCACCTTAATTGCCAATTTAATTACATCTTCTAAGAAGACATAATTCTGCAACTCTACTAAGTCAGCAACTTCTTTGTTCAAACCACCAAGAAATCGAGCTATGGTTTGCTCTTGGGGTTCATTCAGCTCGCACCGAATCATCAAAGTTTCAAATTCTTTGACATAATCTTCAACACACATGCCTCCTTGCCTCAAGCTTTGAAGCTTAAAATAAAGCTCTTGCTTGTAGTAATCAGGTACAAAACGCCTCTGCATGAGCCTTTCCATCAATCTCCAATTTCGAACTTCCTCCTCTCCATCTCTTCTTCGTTGATTCTTCAAATTTTTCCACCATAGATTTGCATAATCAGTGAATTCAAGGGCTGCAAGTCGGCATTTGGTAGCTTCTGAATATTCTTGATATTCAAAAATCTTCTCTACTCGTTGCACCCACTCCAAGTATTCTTCAGGAGAACTTGTTCCCTTAAATGGAGGAATCTTCATTTTGATGTTGGCATCACGCTCCCTCTGCTGCCTTTTTTGCCTAGGTTGTTCACCTTCTTCAGCTTCAGATTCTTCTCCACGGTGTTCAACATAAGCTCCTCTTCTTGGTTGTTGTTGTTGTAGCTCCATAAATCTAGCCATTTGAGTGGTTAGTTGAGCTATTTGTTCCATCATTTCTTCTTGACCTCTTTGTAGGCCAACAATTTGAGCTTGTTGTAGGCTAAGCCCAAAAGGAACTTCAGAACTATTTTCTCCTGAATTGAAGTGGCTTTGATACCAATATGATGTGATTTCCGGAGGGAAAACACTTGATCGATTTTCTGGATAGGTTGAAAGAAACAAACAAATGAAACCAAATCACTCAATTGATAAGCCAAAGGGCGCCACAACTAAGAGAAATGGGTTAATCTCGCCACACTCAAGAAAGAAGAACGTGAGTGATAAGAAATCAAGTTGCTCTCGCCACTAACACAAGTTAGATAAGAGAAAGAACTCAAGAATTCTCTTGAAAGCAAAATGCCAATATCTCATATATGATTCAAAGATGGTTTACAACATATGGCAAGGACCCTTTTTATAGAGGGTCTCCAAAACCAAAAGACAAAAGACTCCAACTAATGCATTAAATGCATCAACTAAAAGTCAAGTAGTGTAGGCTAAATGTCAAAGACAATAAATGTATAGGTAGCTAAAAGTCAAAGACAAGAAATGCATAGGTAATAGACTACAACTATATTCAACAAATGCAACTAACCCACATGTAATCTTTTCACACTTCTTCCACTTTCAACAATGTGGTTAAGCCCAATCCAAGCCCTTTAGCCCTTGAACGAGTTAGAGGCCCAATTGAAGTGTTCTCCCTTTCTTGGGCTGCAATTAGTCCAAGCTCTTTAACCCTTGAACGAGTTAGAGGCCCAATTGAAGTGTTCTCCCTTTCTTGGGCTGCAATGGGGTTATCCTTGATTACATCACTGAGTCAGGTACATTTCTGGCTCATTTAACAGTTAGATCATCCCTTGTTGAAAAAGTAAAAGCAACTTTAGAAAATGACATTGATATGGTCAAAATTAGAGATAAGGCAAGGCAAGGTCTAGCACCAAGTTTCTTGGTAGATGAAGAAGGAGTCTTATGGTTTAATGGAAGACTTTGTGTCCCCAACATTGAATCTTTGAAACATGAAATCTTAATGGAAGCTCATGGTTCACCCTACGTTGTACATCCTGGTGCTGTGAAAATGTATCAGGACTTGAAACAAGTTTACTGGTGGGAGGGCATGAAGCGAGATGTAACTGACTTTGCAGCTCGATGTTTGACTTGTCAGCAAGTTAAAGCTGAACATCGACGACCACCTGGTTTGATGCAAAAATTAGATATTCCCGAGTGGAAGTGGGAAAGGATCACTATGGATTTTGTAGTAGGTTTACCTCGGTCAACAAAAGGAAATGACTCAATATGGGTCATAGTGGATCGACTTACTAAGTCAGCACATTTTCTTCCTGTTCATACCACTTTCAGTGTAGCAAAACTTGCTCGACTTTATGTTAAAGAAATAGTGAAACTTCATGGTGTACCAATATCCATTATATCAGACCGAGGATCTCAGTTTATTTCTCGGTTCTGGAAAGTCTTTCAAGAGGCTTTGGGTACCAAAGTGAATCTTAGCACAGCATTCCATCCTCAGACTGATGGACAGTCCGAAAGGACAATTCAGACTTTAGAGGATATGCTAAGAGCTTGTGTGATGGATTTCAATGGAAGTTGGAAAGATCATTTGTCTCTTATTGAATTTGCTTATAATAACAGTTACCAAGCCAGTATTCAGATGGCACCTTTTGAGGCTTTATATGGGAGACGGTGTCGATCTCCTATAGGTTGGTTTGAACTTGGTGAAACCAAAATATTTGGACCTGAGATGATACAGGAAGATATAAATAAAGTTAAACTGATCAGAGAGAAGTTGTTAACTGCTCAGAGTAGACAGAAGTCTTATACGGACAACCGACGACGTGACCTTAAATTTGCAATAGGTGATATGGTTTTCTTACGAATCTCACCTATGAAGGGAGTAATGATATTCGAGAAGAAAGGCAAGCTTAGTCCGAGGTATGTTGGCCCATATGAGGTTGTAGACAGAGTGGGTAATGTGGCATATCGCCTAGACCTACCTTCCAACCTAGAGGGAGTTCATCCAATATTTCATGTGTCCATGCTACGGAAGTATCTTCCTGATCCTTCTCATGTCATTCAACCCCAAGAAGTTCATTTTGATGAAACTCTCACCTACGAAGAGGTACCAGTAGCTATCCTTGATAGAAAAGTCAAGAAATTGCGTACTAAAGAAATTCCTACTGTCAAGGTTCTTTGGAGAAATCATTCTCGCGAGGAAGCTACGTGGGAGGTAGAAGATGAAATGTGGAAAAACTATCCACATTTGTTTGAAACTTGAGGTAAGATTTTAATTCGGAGGACCGAATTCTTTTAAGGGGGTAGAATGTAATACCCGTTAATTTCGGAATATAATTCGCTTAAGAGTATTTTAGAATTTTACAACTGTCACGACCCGTTTTCTGGGCACATGACCGGCACAATGATGAATCTCTCATCACTGTAAGCCTTCCGATAAATATATCAAATTTTCTTATCTGAAAATCATAGAGATGATTTGCATGTAATCATAGATTATCAATTTAAAATACATTATTATACTGACATACAAGCCAAATGTCAAACCCCTGAACTAGATGTCCTAGACGATTACAGAGCAACATAATCTATAACAAAAGAGGGGTCTACCCGACAACGGGAAGGTCCAAAGTGATCTACTCCTCTAGCAGATATTCTTCGATGGCAACCTGATCTGAACAAAAAGGTTGTACAAACAATGTGAGCTTTTAAACTCAATGAGCGAATCGGCCTCGCATTAATAAAATTTAAATACATTACCAGTCATGCAAGCATATCCAAAGGCTCATACTCAACCAATAGACAGAAGATAAAAATTTATCCAATTCAACAAACGTTACTAGTACTCGTCAATGGCAATATATCTCGGAGAGCGCACACAGGCCGGCTCACCAATTATGTATATTTCCGCCATGACGCACAACATCATCCTCTTACATACAAGATAAAAATTCATCCAATTCAACAAACGTTACTAGTACTCGTCAATGGCAATATATCCCGGAGAGCGCACACAGGCCGGCTCACCAATTATGTATATTTCCGCCATGACGCACAACCTCATCCTCTTAGCTAGGGCGCCTCACGGATTTATCACCAATCCGGGCTATATCCCTACTGAGGGAATCGTTGTCTCCACACTCATTGGTCAAGACACCCTGTCAACCGGGTTTTCCGCCTTGCCGTGAGAGGGGGTACTGTCCCGCTCAATCACAATCAATAGCATTTCATATCATAATCAGAAGCTTAATATAATATTCATCCATATAACAGGTATAGTATATAACTATATTATAGCTTTATAAATCACAATTCAAGAGATTCAATCTTCACATCATCATGAGATACTTACTTTTTCTTATCCATACTTCTGGATTAATTATCTCATTATATTCGTCATTCTGAATCCAATTTCCCCCTATGAATATTGGGAGTGTCCTACGACATACTTTTTATCACCAATAATGCTAAAACTCTATTAAAACGGGGTCGTTTCACTCACCTGGATTCCGTACAAGCATCGCTTCTCTAAGTCATTACAGACAAGAGTTCTCAGGTGAATTTCGGTGTTCTGCTACGGAGATTTTCATGAAAGATTAGAGAAAATACGTCAGGATTGTTTTCGTACAGATACTGTTCATACGTACGGTTACTGTTCATATATACGGTTACTATTCATACGTACAGTCACTATTCATACGTACGGTCACTATTCATACCAGAAATAGAGAATACAATCTGTAAAAGAGTACACCAGGTAAGTTCCCAGGAAAGAGTGGAGGGTCACACTGGACACACTTAAAAACCAGGTCTTTCCTTAGCCAGAACTTTCCTAGACATGTATTCTTCACAGTTTACATTCTATTTCGGTAATCAGATAATCAAAATAACATATAAACAGCTAAGGACAGTTTTTCTGATGTGGAAGATCAGCCAAGGCCGCAACCACAGAGCATACTTAAGAAAATAACTTCTAAAATTTGAAAGACATAGAAAGGGCATAGTATCCTTACCTAAGCTGAAAAGGAAAGGCCCAAAATCTCAGAGGCCTAGCATTGAAGTAAGAGGAACTTAAGGAGAGAAAAAGAGAAGTTGAAGGTGTGAGTTTATAAGTGAAATGGAAGGGCCTATTTATAGCAAAAGTCAAGGGTACTATTTGACACTATGCGCTAATAAAATATTCAATTTACTATTCATGAAAATGACATTTCTAATAAAATAATTCACGTTAATCATTTATGGTTACTGTGCAATTTCGGAAAAGTCACAGGCGGCTTTACTATTGAAAACTTAAGGGGAAAACTATCATTTCACCTTAAACCTTTAAGTTTTTTTTCAAATCAGTTCTTTCAATTTAGTCCCTGAGCGTATTTTTACATATAAAACGTCATTTTCTCCTACAAACTTCTTTCTAGTTTTCTCTTATGACCAAACCACATCTAGTACTTGACATTTCGATTGTATAAATGAACAGTATCGTATACGTAAATAGTATTATACATGTAAACAGTACCGTATACTAGTATAGTAACCATAGTTTGTAAACAAATATTTATATTTTATTTTTCATGGGTATTACAACAACGTTACTTTAGTTATTTATTTTGGTCATATTTAATTTTCATATTTAATTGTTCTCTTTGAATATTATTTATGAAAATTGAGTTAAATGACTGGACTAAATATTTGCACAATGTGGGATATATTCTAAGAATGGTGAAATTCATGAAAAAGTGGTTTCAGAATGGTCAATTAGTCCATTTATTGTAAATTGACTTGATGGGTTTGGATGTTGGGTTATGGATACCCATGGGTTATTGAATAACCCATTAGAAATATTTAATATAAAGTTTCAATAGTACTCCCTCATTTTCTCACTCAGCCGAAGGAAGGCAGAAAAGCGTTTTCTCTCATTTCTTCATCCTCTTCTCAAATCCTTTCCTTGATCTTCAGAGTTTTGATTATTTGTTCGGTTCAAAAGCTTTGTAAGGATCAAAGGTAAGCTTTAATCTCATTATTTTCCTCAAATTTCAGTTTATGTAGAAGATCAGAGGAGGTTTTGTTCTTGAAGATTTTGATGATAATTCATGAATCTCAGTTGTTTTAGAAGTTATATTTGAGTTATAATCGGTTAAAAGAGTTGAAATTTTGGTTTTGAAACAAGAAAGGAAAGGATGAAATTGTTAGAAATTTCTGCAAAAACTTCTGTAAAAACCGAGTTACTGTAGCGACCAGAAATTTCAGAAAAAAATTTGGAAAATTTTCTTCGGGTTACTGTAGCAGTACTGTAGTGTCGGCAGTCAACGTTACTGTAGCGAATCGATACTGTAGCGAACAGTTACTGTAGCAAACCGTTACTGTGGCAGTCAGAAAATTTTGCGTATTTTCATGATTTTGTTTCCTTTCTTATGTTTCCTTGTAATATATTTTACTAGAAAATTTTCCTACACAAATTCTAGTGTGGAACAAGGTAAACTTGGACAAACATCAAGGTAAGTGAATAACCTTGCGAAGCTAATTTGACACTACTAGTCAAAGTAAAATATAAGTCTCATTTACAATATTATTTGGATATTAATTGATCAATTTTTCATATGACAGTATATGATGATTGATATATTTTTTTTACAGAAATTCAAAGGAATAAGAGTATGTATAAATGATTTTATTTCATGGAAATTGTACTATGTGAGAAGTTCTCACTATCTTATTAATGAGTAAAGATCTACGGGATCTAATACATGAGTTTGAAAGGGTTAAAGTCCCATACTACTCAGTGCATAATGATGAAAAACTATACACGAGTTTGAAAGGGTTAGAGTCCCATATTACTCGGTGTGAATAGATGAAATTGTAAATACGAGTTTGAAAGGGTTAGAGTCCCATACTACTCGGTGTATATCTATGAGAACTTATTCACAAGTTTGAAAGGGTTAGAGTCCCATACTACTCGGTGTATATCTATGAGAACTTATTCACGAGTTTGAAAGGGTTAGAGTCCCATACTACTCGGTGTATATCTATGAGAACTTATTCACGAGTTTGAAAGGGTTAGAGTCTCATACTACTCGGTGTATATCTATGAGAACTTATTCACGAGTTTGAAAGGGTTAGAGTCTCATACTACTCGGTGTATATCTATGAGAACTTATTCACGAGTTTGAAAGGGTTAGAGTCCCATACTACTCGGTGTATATTTATGAAATCTTATTCACGAGTTTAAAAGGGTTTGAGTCCCATACTACTCAATGTATAAAACAATTAAATATATGAGTAAATGTGGTATTTGTACTTTTGATATTTTATATAGTACAGTTATTTACTTACTGAGTTTTTAAATAAACTCACGCTCCCTATGATTATCTTTTCAGATACAAAAAACAAAGAAGAAGAGTATCCGTTTGAAGAATAGAAGCCCCTTGGAATTATCCTATATTTCTGTCTGGTGGGATACCAGTACTTATTGATGTGGATACTAGGAACACTCTGTACTTTCTATAGGTCTCCTAGGCTTGCGATGAAATAGAAATATCAGACTATGTATGTCTATATTTGCTTATTAGATGAATATAATTCTGTAGTGTGGAATGAACGATTAAGGTTGAATGTAAAACCTTACAGAACATATGTAAATAACGTATGTTTGAGAATTTTATCAAAGGAGTAGTATCTTTTCACATGTTCAATTTTTGGGATGTGACAAAACCACTTCATGCACCCTTCATATTCATGGCCTCATCATTACGCAGAACTAGGAGCCTCAATTGTGATTTAGCACATCGGTATACAAGAGAATATTTTACTCCATATTTAAAACAGAGACCTTTCGCCTTTTTCTCAACTAGCTCAGTGTAAGGAATGTGCCTAAGCCCTCGATCTCTCTCACCAGTCATTCTTTGATCCATCCCTGACATTATCACTGTCAATTATGTTGAAGACAAAGGATTCTGGGCCATCGTGTTCAAGATTCACCTATTCGTTGACCCCGCGTTTGATTTCAACCTAATAGAATAAGTCCCACTCTGTTTTGATGATGGAATAGATGGACTCAACCCAGAACTTGCCCCTAAGCCCATAGTCCACTTAATTAATGAGTTGGATTTAGGCTGTCTTGCGTAAAGCCTGTAGACTCCTTTTTCGCCTTTGACCTCGTCGTCATCTTCTTCCTCTTGCATAAACTTAGCTTCAATATCTCTAGCCAACTACATCACCTAGTATCTTTTTTTTTTTAGCTTCAAAGTACGCACACGATTCTTGATTTTGCGCTTCAGACCACCTATAAAACACCCCAAAAATTGTCTTTCAGGCAACGCCCACACTGTGACGAGAAAACTTCAAATTCCTCTATATAATCATCTATTGAACCTCTCTGCTTAATTTCTTTAACTCCTCAAAAGAATTATCTAACCTTCTGGCCTTAAATCGTGCTAACTATGCTTCCTTGAAACTGCCTCATGTAACCACTTCAGTAGACTCCTTCTAAAGGCTAAACCAATGAATAGTATGTCTTTCCATGCTTAGCTTGGCAAGTTGAATCTTTACTTCTTCAAACGTTCTTTGCACCTCAAAATAAGTTTTTGCCCTAGTAATCCATGCCATTGGATCGAACCCATTGAACATAGGTAACTTAACCTTCTTTGCAGACAAACAAAACTCCACAACTTATTATTCACGGCTCTAGTCACGTTCACCATTGGATGATTATCTTGGGATTCATTAGTACTAGAAGATTGCCCTTCTTCTTTCTTTTCCTCCAATAAATTCTTCACCTATGCTATAATGGCTTTTTTCATTTCCTCCGTTCCCTCTTTTACTTGTTCCATACCTTCTTCCAATCTTCCCAACCTCTCATCTACTACTTCGTTCATGTTAGACATCTTCTGTGGCATGAAATAGTGTTACACTGGCTCTCCTCCTCGAGTATCCAGCAGGTTATATCACTGATAGAAACTCAAGAATTTATATTCAAAAGAAAGAGAAAACCAGCACAACAAACCAGTATAGTAGCTGCAAAACAATACCAATACTGACTAGTAACCCACAGAGCTAGGCTCCTACAAGTAAGTCTCCAAACGCACCCCTGAAAGCATTATAGTAAAATTAAGCTTGAAAACAAAAGACTCCTTGTTGGTTCTAGTTGCAATTAAGAACACAAGAATCACCTGCACACAATAACCAAATACTACAGTAGTACCCAGCACTAACATAACACGGTATCCAAAACACAAATACCAGTAAACCAGAAGAAAAGAAAATCACACAAGATCTGTGATTAAACCAGAAACTGAAATCACACAAAAATAGCAAAAAGAATTCTTGCATAGAATAATAAACGAAATTAAAAGCAGAATAAGGAGAAGGAGAATGTACATATAAGATTACCAGGTTCAGTCAATTGACCTACATCCTCAGGAGAGAGCAGCTTCTTCACTATGAACCAATCACCAATTTCTTGGTTATAATTGAAAATCCCTTGGTTCCTTATTTCCTTTTCTTGAAAACAGATGAACCTCAAGCAAAGAAAAGAAAACCCCAAGCCCTTGTTTGTTCTCGCGTTATAGAAAAGAAAAGACACAACATCGTTATATCAATATTTAAACTCGCTGCTATAGCAGTGGTAGGTCCAGTGAAGCTATTGCAGTGGCTATTGGAACTCAGCAGGATGAAGACCCCACCATTACCTCCCACCACTATAGCAGTGGTCTGGTGCCACTGTAGCGATGATCACCAGAAAAACAAATGTGATTTAAAGACACATACAACACTCTCTCCCTTAACTTTTATTATTCTCCCCCTAAACCCACACGTCAGCTGACCCACGTCCCTTAACAAACTAAGATACTATTTCCCAAAATACTCCTTAATAATAATTTCATAATAACTCCACTATTTCTTCCTCCTAGAATACACCCTCCAAATAGGACGTTCACCTTTATCTTTTGACAACAGTAACTTCTCACCCTCCTGACCATTTGGTTACCTATTAGTTAGGGAATAAAATTGGAATATATATTAATTATGAATTTAATGAAGTTAGTGTTACATAAGTCTGGTTGACGATCCAAGAATTTGTGGGTACTATAACTATTTATATTTTGATAAGTAAATAATTATCACTTAAAATTTAAATATCTAACTTAATGATGATTTAAAATTAGATTACATGATTCAATAAAAACATGAATATAATATAAGAATGAAAACAGATCTTGAATTTTCAGTACTTAAATACAGAAACCAAGGAGGACCTTGATTTTGGTGTTATGCGAACAAGTAATTTTAATGGATGAAACAAAGCAATTCCTCATTCCGGGGAGATAAAGGCTTCCATTGAGGGAATTGCATGCAGATGGCTTGTACACTTGGATCTCTCTCATCCAATGGCTTCCATATTTATACATATAGGCTAGCCTTGTAATCACTCCTATATATATCTAAATTCAACTTTGGTGAAAAAGAACTTTATTAATTTATAGCAGCCCTTCCAATTGGATCATTTCTCAGGTAATTCTCAGGTAATTAACAATGTTATTCACTATTTTCACTCTACATATATAACTGAAAGTAACATAGGCAGTGAGATATGTATAAAACACCTAATTATTCATGACGTACGAACTGATCTTGTTAAGAAAAATATGAAAGTTTGGCCTCTACATAAGTTTCATTCAGAAGAAACAGTCTGAATTATTTACATTAATTTAGTCTGAATTAACAAAGAATTTGATTTTAATTAGTTGTACTTGTGATGAATTGAACCAATTCCATTAATATATATATATATATATGTATCTACACTCTCAATATTAATTTGCTCTTTTTTAAGAATTTGAAAACCTAATTTTCCCAACCTAATTAATTCAAATTTAATTAAGGGTTTTGGTTGGGGTGTCATTATTAGCCATGTTTGGGGGTGTGGGGCCAGATTTCACATTTGGGAGGTCCACATGTTGGTGCATATACTGGACACAAGAAAGTGATTTGAAGTTATGAATGAGTTTATGCCATACTTGTTAATCATAATCATACAGTATTGCTCGCCAAAGCCTCGCCTGCAAGGCTTTAAACAATTCCAACTCTAGAAAGGGCAACAAAATCTACTCATTTTAATTAGCCTCTTCTCTGATAAACTAGTGTCACTATCTTTTGTTTCATTCTTTCTGGGGAATATGCTTCATTTTTCTCTGTCTTTTTTGGCTGTTGCTTTAATTTAAAGACTTTGATAACCTGTACTTACAGGCCAGCTATTATTCTCATAACGGGAATCCATCAACCCAGAAAAATGTTAATCCTTTTGCATATATATACATATTTAATTTCTAATCAATCTTATTGGTAACTATATATAACCCGTGTCTGATCAATGAAAAACACCATTCCCCACTAGCTTGTCAATTAGAGAGGCAAATTAAAGTGAACCTTATTAAGTGTCTGCCAGGATAATTATTGATTTAAACTTGTTTAAGCTGAAATGACATGTTTATATATATATATATATATGCTCTTTGTGCCAATAACAACATTGTAATTTGTGCCGCCATCCATAAACTAAGCCTTTTAAGTAATCTCATACGCTTGTTTTGAAAATTTGGTTAAAGATCCAGTGTGTTATAATTAATTAACTATGCAATTAGTAGAACTGCAATGAGCTAATGGGGCACGTACGTTTAGACATTAATCCTTTCCTTGAAGTCAAAACAATTACACAAGAGAGGATTATTAATTTGTGTTGGGTAATAGTTAGGCATTCTACAGGATAGAATAATTGCTTTTGTCGCATAATGGCAGATAATTCTTTGCTTCCATTCCAACTTTCAGCATTCAAAAGTTGAAAATGAGTAATTAATCTTATACCATAAAGCTGTAACAATGAATTGTTAATTAGGAAACAATAATTAACCCAGTGATGTGATTCCACATTCCCATATTCTTTAAGTCAAGATAAGTCGAAGTACATACTTGCGGCTACCACAAATAAATAAAATGCTAATTAATTTATTACATTAATATTAATTATTGACAAAGAAAGGACAAGAAGAGGAGCAGATAGATCCAATGGTCAAGCAAGTAGAAATGGGTTTGGTTAATGCTAGCTCTCTTTTGTCGTATTAAGGATTGTTGAACGGAATCTTTCATTAATTTTGCAGACAAATAAAAATTAAAATATGGAGAGGATGGTATCGTTTTTTTTATAATGGAAAAAATAAAATAAATAAACAATACTGTAGGCCAATAAGGGAACCTAATGCAATTAATTATTCAATATTCTAATGCACCCCCTGCTCTTGCTGTGGTGTATATAAAGATGGTGTTAAATGATTATGAAGTGCACAAGGAGCCAGAATCAACCTGATTATAATTACCTTAAAGATCCCAATTAAACACCACATTAATTATTAAGATGACTGGTTCTGGATCTCCCTGTGGAGCCTGCAAATTCTTGAGAAGGAAATGTGCTAGAGGGTGTGTTTTTGCACCATACTTTTGCCACGAACAAGGTGCGACTCGTTTTGCTGCCATTCATAAGGTTTTTGGTGCAAGCAATGTCTCTAAGCTCCTTGCTCATCTTCCTGTTAGTGATCGTTGTGAAGCTGCAGTCACAATCGCTTATGAAGCTCAAGCTAGACTTCAAGATCCTATTTATGGCTGTGTTGCTCATATTTTCGCTCTCCAACAGCAGGTTTGTTAATTGATTGTCAGTTAATTATTGCTATAACAAATAATTTAATTAATTTGTCATTGAAAACCCTAATTTGTGATTGGAATGGTAAATTAATTACGTAAGATTTTTTGTAGGTGGTCAATTTACAAGCACAGCTAGCTTTTCTCAAGGACCAAGCAGCTCAGAGCAATATTCTGAAAGCCTCTGCTGTTATTGAAAACCCTAACGAGAAATACTCTGGAAAACCTAATAATGCTTTCTGGGATAATGATCTTCAGAGGTGGTTCCAGCCAGAAAATCCCAACATGGGGACACAGCTTCATCCTAACCTCTCAAATATTAACTCCTTTGCAACACAGAACTATGGGGATAGTAGTACTAGTACTGCTTTCATGCATCTAAACCCTATTGGGAATTATGAAAATTCTGGAACCATGGAAGAAAGCGTCTCATTTTCGAGCTTTCATGAGGATACTTGTAAGTCCATGTCCTATGACATGCATACAAGCAGATGGCAGTGGGGCTTCCATGAAGTGGATGATCTCCAGTCAGTGGCTTTTGGGTACAGTGGATCATCATCAGCTTCATGAGATTATGATGAGAATTGGTGAACAAGACTTTATATATTATGATCAATTTTGAATGTTGCTGCTGCATTTTGTGAAGCATGCACTAGCACTAGCTAGCTACTTCTCTGTTGCCATATATAAATAAGCTAGGAAGGCTAGAAATTATGTTGATAAATATATAATATCATTGAAATATTGGAAAAAATTCCACCCCTATATCAAGTAGTGTTTTGTTTAATCTAGTGTGTTGCCTTGGTGTATTAACTAGAAGTGTAATTATTAAAGATAACCAGAAACTCTGGTTTTTATACGAGTTCAATTGATTGGTTTAAGGACATGGCAACTTAAACATCCTAAATTTTGACCTATAATTATGAACACCTCACCTAGCTAGTTACTTTTTTCCTGATTTACTTTCCTTTCTTAAACATAAGAACTTCGGATAGGAAAATTATTGGAGTTGGAGTACATCAAATTTAGCTTGGTAATCACAAAGTGAACTAATTGAAAGAAACCCTATATATGTGTGGAGCAAAGTTGCTTTTCTTCCCCCTCTAAAATAAGTAAACCCTAATCATCTATAAGGTAAAAAGCATATAGAAATAGTCATAGAAAGCACATGGTTCTGACTTCTGACTAATTACCGGTGCAACTAGCTCTCTCTCTCTCTCTCTCTCTATATATATATATATATGTTTGTGTGTGTGCATGTATGAACTTATGTGTGTGTATATATATATATATGCATGTGTGTCAGTGTGTGTGTATATGTATATAAATATTTATGCTTGCAATATTTTTCCCTGAAATGAGTTTTTTGAAGAAGGGACACGGGGACCTGAACCCTAGTTGCTCAGTCATTTAATGTTACGTTTCCACATTTTCCCACTATTCCATCTTTGTTTCAGCTGCAAGATAAGCATATATGTGTAGCAGTTGATATATATGATTATATGTATTTGAATTGTACAACATGAAAGTAAGACCTTCTGCTATATATATAGTATTTTGGAGATATTATCTCGAAAAAAGTCTAACTATTTTTTGCGTTGTCTGGTAAGTGGAAACCAACTTGGTCTTCTTTACACTTTAGTCTATTCTTATTGATCGAGCTTTACGTTAATTTTCCAATGTCTGATGATTAATCTAATACATATGTGTGTGGATTATTTTTCAGACTCAACTCCAGATGAAAACAATTATATTTGTACGATCCTGTGCATAATATCACTTGCCAGATTCTCTGCCAAATTGCCAATTAATTGTTAATGTTTTGAGGCCTTAATTTTGGATGATGACAAAACTATACATATAGTGGATCAATTTGTTTATGAAGACTTACCCTTTTTTAAACCACAGCCTTGGAATTAGTTTGGACTCTGGCCTCTAGAATGCCCCTTTTAACATTAATGGGATGCTTGCTTGGTGGGTAACTGGGTATCAATATGGAAGAAGTGGAGAGAGCAAGGAGTGGAAATTAATTATATTACAGAGAGAGGCTTTAAATTTTAAGACATTTCAATGCATATATATATATCCACTTCTTCCATCGTTACTTCTACCAAGCATACCATTAATCAGGTTCTTCCGAAGCATTGTGTAAGTGCAGATTGGATGGATATATCATACATCCCTCAGTCCAAAACATGAAATATGTCGCATTAATTAAATTGAATATGCATATACACATTCGATTGTAAAATTCAAATCTCCAAACACACAAACAATACAAGACAAATGAAGAAGACAATGAGTTAATTGGAGAACAAGTGATCGATGAATTTGATTTAATAAATATGTTATTATAGTCGTGAATTGTAATGTGGTTATATATGTATGTAGGGTAAGTTTATTCACTTGCGCTTATATATAGCTTGTTGCAGCTATATATAATTGGGTTATGATTTTGTTCCGCTTATTGCCTGCGCTTTTATTATATTATTCTATGTTGCTAGGGGAGCTAATTATTATACACGTTAGATCATTATAGAGGAAAATGCTTTTGGTAGCACTATGAGTATATGACACAACTGGAGTCACAATGTCTCATGATGAGGTGCCTTTTTTGGTTTCTACTTCTATACTTAATGGTGGTCCTTAATTAGTCCTTCCTCTCAATTTATCACTCACATATTTTACTGATATAATTCCAAAGTTGGATACCTTCCCCATTTCTTTTTTCTCGCCTTTAATTTGGATTTAATTTCCACTAGATTTACAGGTAGCTAGCTAGAGTACAAAGACATCCTCTAATGGAATTACTTTTTCTTTTTCCTTTTCTTTCTTAATCTAGCTCGTGATTTTTGAACATTGATCATACATCCAAAACCGCCATCCTAAAACACACACACACATATATACACATATATTCAAGTTAAAATATCAATCTCACCTATAATGTTTGCAAGTTTATTAAGAATAGCATTGTCTTCTATGATAATATGCAAATGGATTCATGTGTTATATAGAACAACTTTAAATTGAAAAGGAAACATCCTTTTAACAGGAAAAATTAGAAAATAATTGAAAACATAAACTGGGCTCCAAACTATGTTAAATAAATGGTAATTGATCAGAACGAAGAGAAAAAAAGAAAAAGAAGAGAATAAAGGAAGTGTACAAAGCAAAGGGACTAAGCAACATGCATAAAACTTTAATCTCCCAAGGTTCAGAGCGCATTTATATGTGGAAATATTTGTTCTTTAATTTACTGTATTTGGAATACACGATTCATCCCTCTCCAATGAATTATAATTTGATGGGAATTACGCTTGACTCTCTTATATTATAGCCTAATATTATAATTTTAATCCTAAACTTAATTAAAAGCATAATATATTTTACCCCCATATCATTATAAAAGTAAAAATGTTGCCTATAGTTTTGAGATGTTAATATTAATTCATGTGTCATTTTAAATTTTATGATAATTTAGAAAAAAATAAAGTATTACGTTTTAAAGTATTATGTTACGTTTTAATGTTTAAAAATTATAATTCTGATTAAAATTATTATGGGTAGAACAATTTGATCCACCCCCACCCTTTTTTTTTCTTTTTTTTTTTTGTGGTTAGTACACTCCACCCCAATGGAAGGGTAAGAAGCGAAAAGGGACGAACGAACGAATCTGATATGAAGGTTTAGAAAACAGGCCTAAGCCCATGATCTATTTTGGGCTCAAAGAAATGGCCCATATGCTATGCTGCACCTTGTTAATAAGAGCCCATCTTGGAAAGGAGCTTTTTATTAAAGCGGCAAGAATGTTTGCCGGTGTTGGGAGCCTACAATATAATGGTTTTCTTTTTTTTTGGTCACGCTAAAAAACAAAGTGGAGGCTGGGATGATTAAAATATTCATGTTGAATGGACTCATGCAATTTTATATATAAATAGACCATGTATATATATATATATATATATATGTATTAATTGTCAAATTTATATACCGGTTATTATGTTTAAGTCTTATATTTGTTGAGATTAGATGATTTCAAGTTTATATTAGTTGTGTATTTAAATATAATGCTTTTGAGACTTTTTTTTTTGTAGTTTTATAGGTATAAATATCATATAAATAATTATTAACTTAAAAAGATGCTCATTTTAAAACTTTTTCAAGTAAACGAGTTTAGTCCAAAAATCGAGAAATTCTAGATTCAAGGGTGAAAAAATATAATACCCTATCCAGAAAAAAGAGTTGCATATTATATATGGGCTTTTAGTTTAATATATAGAAGCAGATTGCCTCTTATATTTGAATAGTGCAGGAGGCTTCAGTGTTATGTTAAATGTATTACATCTAATAATTCATATTTAATAATGTGATTTTTTCAACAAAAAAATTAAAAAACGTGAGAAAAACATGAGTTGTTACTTGCACAATCTTTAAGAGTATTGGAATCTCCTATGCTCTTCAAACGGAATAGTCAATCTGTTTTCGTAACATGATTATCATTAATCTCTCTATTTTTTTTTAAAAAATTATAGATCTATATTAGATAGGAACACATAAAATGCGAAAAAAGAGATGAAGTAATTTGTAATATAACCCATAAATACCGTACGAAATTAGTAGAGTCTAAAAACAAGTATAACGAAAAAGAATGATAAATAAAATAGAAATTAGTTTATGAATGAAGTTAGTTCAGTTCCCTTGCAGATGCTGTTGGTGTGTTGTCCTGAGAGCTAGTGATTTGTTTCATTGTCTTGTACACTTAAATATACAATTATATATATATATATATATATATATATATCCTGGGTTTCTGTTTAAATGGATTTGGTTAAATTCCTCAGATTTTGGACATATATTGTTGACACGACCCCGTAGGCACACAGATCAACGATTTAATCTCTCTTATTCAATTCGAACAATTTTAATTTTATGAAGTTGCAGGGTGGCCGCACCTTCCACATATTTTTAATTGGAGAATCAAAATGTGTGTCTGCAGTCTGCACACAAAATCCTGAGCACCGTAAAATCAAACTGCTCTAGTTGCCAGCGGGGTCCACTTAAAATGCTTTAACGTTGTAGCCATATCCAAAATTCAAATGGAAATATTATTTTTGTTTCTAAATTTTGGTTTAAATTTTAATTTTATCTTAAAATTTTATGTTGTGTTAAATTTATCTCATATAAGTGTGCATTAGATTAAATTAATTGGTGATGCTCAACTCAAACTAGCTCTTAAGATTAAATTGAATTAGTCAATTGGTTCCTTTTTTTTTTCTTTTGTCACTAATTGGGTTAAATAATATATTTATAAATTTTTTATTTCCTCAACCTTAACCACCTTGCGGATCCACCCTTTTATATATATATTCAACACCTTTCACTTCGTATATAGTAAAAGAACTGAAGAAGTTTAAATAATTTATGATGGAGTAATTAGAATTAAAAAATAAAATATTCGACCAATTTAAGTTGTAAAGATGTGAAAAAAAATTAAAATTACGTGTTAAATTTGGAATGAGTAATAACTAAACATTTTTTTTAACTTTATTGTTTTTTTTTTTTGCTAGAAAGCTATGTTTTCGGTTTTAGGTTATATATATATATATATATATATATCAATAATCATTGTCTCACATTTTATGCCACTAAGTGATTATATGTGTGTGTGTGTTGGGGTGGGGGGATGGAAGTTGTTCAATTTGTACTCATTTATATTCTTTAACCACTCTTGACCAATTGATTTAAGAACTAAAATTTTTTTTTTAAAAGGATGTGTAACTCAAACCAACCTAACTCACTGGACAATAGATTCGTTTGGTTCATGTTACTCAATGAAATTTCTTAAACCTGAACTAACCTAACCCTATTAATACTCGGTCAATTCAAGTTCTCATAACTTCTTAATCTAAACCAACCCAACCTAATTTGCACATACTCCTAGTCCCATATTTTTTTAAATTAGTTTTAATTTTATCTTTGAGTCTAATGTTATTTAAATTATAAATAGTAACGCTAATGTGGATACTTCTATTACAAACATTAGTGTCAACTTAACTAGCTAAACACATCCATATTAGATATATATTTGAAATAACAAAATTGTCCCTCAAGTGAAATGAAGGGGACAACAATTGAAAATGAAAGGAAAAATAATAATTTTATCATTCTAAATGTATATATAAAATGAACGTGTCTAACTAGACAATTTGGCCTCAACGTGTGCAATAGAAGTAATTATACCAACATTTGCTACCAACAATTTTAAATGATATTGAGTTTAAAGACAAAATTAAAAAACTATGAGACAAAATCCATTCAAAATAAAAGTCTTAAAATGAAATTAAAATTTGAATTAAAATTTAAGAACGAAAATAATATATTTACCTTAATTAATCTATAGATGTGGCCTTTGGTTCACACAAAGAGGGAGGGGAAAAAGAAGGATTAATTGGTTAATATGAAATATTATATATATATATATATATATATATATATATATATATATATATATATATATATATATATATATATGACCTTTATTTTTAATTCCATTAGAAAAAGCAATTAGCCAATATAGCCACTCCAACCTAACTATCATTCTCCCAACTGATAATCTTGAATTTAATATAATTCACCTCCTGTCACATTTTTCTTCCTGGTGAATTTTAAGAGAACCAAGGTGAAGGTGTTAGTATTTAGATATAGGAAAAAATACTTTTTATGCCTTTAACTTTTATATTAAATTTTAATTTTGTTCCTAACATTTTTTTTTATATCAGTTATGTCTTATATATTTTATTTTTATTTCAAATATATCTTTTGCACTAATGTCGTCTATTTTATTAATAGAAAATATCGATTGGATGATTCGTAAAAAAAATAAATTTAAAATAAAAATAAAATATATAAGACTCAAACATATTATTTTTATGTTCTTAATTTTTTTTAAATCAATTATATTTTACATTTTTTTTGTTTTAAATTTACATTTTTTACTAATTGTCTTATAAATATTTTCTATCAGTGAAATAAAAAACATTAATAAAAAGAATAATTTTAAAAAAATACATAAAATATAATTGATAAAAAAAATAAAATTTGATATAAATATTAACTACATTAAAAAAAAATACTTTTACCTCTCTGTACTATTATCTAACCTCACCTGAACGTGCCGAGCATGACTAGAAATTAAAGAGGCCAAATTAATCTCTTGTGCAATTTCTGACTGATAATTTTCTTCTTCTTAATTATTTTTTCAATTCATTAATTAAGGAAAGACCAATACAATTTCTTCTCTTTTAACTTTATTACGTTGCTTCGATTCCCTTTTCTGGGACAGCTTTTGCTCTCGATCGCTGTCACGTTCAGCTAATCATCATCACTTATCAGTTATCACCAATATATTAAATTAATTGTGTTCTGGGAATAAACACTTTCCAGATGTAAGTTAATGGAGTCGGAGAATATGTACCTATTGGAGTCCAGAGCTTAAACTCTATTTTATTTTCTATTACTTTTCTTTTTCTAATTAACTACTTTGGCATTCTTTAATGCTTCGAGTGTTGAAGCTAAGTATGGATCAGTTACTTGACACCTGACTGACTGTGGTGAGTTGGTATGTAAAATATAATGGGAATGTGCTTCAACAGCATTGTACTATTTTAGTTGATTATAAATCAGATATGGGGTTTCAGTTTCAGAGAGTGGTTATATTTTAATTTATTCTCCACAGATATTTGTTCTATTCCTCCTAGGTTTTGAAGGGGTCCAGTGTATACATAATTTACCACTTAAACAACTACCTTTTGTGGCCTGCTCTTGATATACACACACACAATACAATTCTCTCCCTAACGCAATCAAAGATCTTTGTAAGAGATCTAGGTCTAGCTAGGTTTGGCTAGGTCTCCCATGTGGAATTAATAACTCACTGACATGCTTGCTTCATATCATCTATCTGTCAAAAACACCAATCAAAGCAACTTCAAGTGCTTCCAAAAACCAACGTTGTTGTTTGGTTATCAAGAAGTTAATTAATTATTAAATTTCAAGTTCCAGCTTTTTGAATAAAAAAAATTGATGTTTAAAAAATTTTATGTAGTCCAATTTAATTCAAATTCATAAATAATCAAAGTTTAGTGAAATTCTTGAATAGTAATAGTTAAAACGAAAAAATTTGTCCACAAAAGACTCTATTGGCTATTAATTATCACTATAAGAAAAAAAAGAAATTAGAGACGGAATATATTTTGTCTCTAAAATATTCAAAATTTGTCTCAAAATTTAATTTAAAAATTTAAGACCGAAAAAATTCGTCTCTAAAATTTAGTCTGAAAATATGAGACGGAATCTGAGGCGGAAAAAATTTCGTCTCAGATTAGAGATGAAATTTAAATTTCGTCCCATATTAGAAAGGGAATAAATTTCATCTTAATTTTCTTATCAGATTAGAGACAAAAATTAAATTTCGTCTCAAATTAAAGATAGAAAAAATTTCATCTCAAATTCCACCTCAAAATTCATTAGTCCCACATCGCCCAAATCAAAAAATCAGCCTCTAACCTTTTCCTATATATAGTGGAGTGCCCATTCTTTTTCTATATAGAGTACTTCATTGAACACTCTTGTATTAAGAAAACTAATAAATGAATAAGCCTTTTAATTTGATATTATTTAATGTGATCAAATTTTCTTTTTGGGAGGCCAAATTTGATTTGTTCAATAATCCCCTAGCAAAATTTTTTTTTCTATTTAGAGAATTAATGGTGAAATTTAGGGACGGACAAAATATATCTCTAATTCTAAGACAGAAACTTTTTTTGTCTCAAATTTGTTTGGGACACCAGGATCAGAGACCAAAAAAAATTTGTCTCTAATCAATATCTGATCTTTGATTTTTTTTTTGTAGTGTATGTCTCTCAACTTCAACTTACATAAAAATCCGTATATAATTTATATGTATATATATATTATGCATTTCCACAAAAAGTAAAAATAATTAGGAGACTCACTTTAATTTCCTTGAAAAGAGTTTTCAGTTAATTTATTGTGCTTCACTTACGGTTTTCAGCGTATGGTCCCCCACAGTTTCCCATAATGAAATGTTGAACAAGATCATATTGCCACAGCATGTTCGTATTTATAGTCCTCTTTCTTCGATCTCTTGTCTCCTCTATATATGTATAATCTATTCTTGAATTCATAATCCTCAGACCAAATTATTGTTATTTTTCTAGAAAAAAAAATTATAAGGCGTACCATGCATGCTTAATTAGTTTTGTCGATCAAATAATTGTAGATTGCGCCAATAATATTTCAGTGTCATTAAAAAAGAAAAAGAATAAAATAGTAATACTCCTTCTCATGAAAAAGTCAACTTGAAGTAGAATTAAGTAGTTCGGCTATATATGATCAGAAAGAATAGCACTATAATGACTGTATCTTGTAGCTAGATGCAATTAGTGTGTATATATATATATATATATATATATAGTTCTTTCATGTTCAACTGATATACTTCCTTACCGTTCAGTCAGTGTTAGAAAACGTGTACTTATTATCATAATTATCAAATTGTGATTCAAATTGTAAATTATTAAGTTAAATTATAAATTATGTATCGTATTAAATCATAAGATTTATGATTATAATAGATAAAAAAAATTATAAATATGTTTTATAATATAAATAATATACTTGATTCTTTAAGTTTAAATCACAAATAAATATAAATTCATAATCAGAAGAAAAGTTCTTTTTTGGGTTTGGCTCTGATTTTATTTTTTAACTTTTGAAGTATATTAGTTGACTTTTCAGTTTTCAATCAAATTGAAATCCCTCATTCAGTGACCTTTTTTTCCTACCCCAACTTATCAATAATTAGTGTATATATAATCTGATCATCTAAATATGTTTATTGTCTTATTTTGCGTGATATGAAGGAATCCTTATTCATGGTTGACTTATGCTTTTATCAATGGCCTAGTAGCCTCGTAAGTGATACTAAGTTACTAACTGATAATTTGATATACTTGATCTTAGATTCTAAGTAGTTTAACCCAATAGCCTGATGAATAATAAAAATATACTATAAAATGCTGTGTTTGGGTCTCAGGTCACAAAAGGACAAAAAAAAAATACTGTTTTATCTTTTTCATTGTATCAAGTTACGAAAGACTTTTAGGATGACCTAACGAACAGTTACTGCTCGAATCACTGGAATCGTACAATTTGTTAGTTTCAGCTCAAATTACACTATTTCAACAATTCTAGCACAGCTACAATACACCAACAGATTTGTATTATTGACAAAATTAACAGTATTGAATTACATGAAATGAATCGTGTGTTGTGAAATTTCAACTATTATACTTATCACTAAATTAAAAAATTATAACTGTTAATTAGAATCCAATTCTATGTCTACAATTTACCCTAAAGCAAAAATCAAGTATTAAGGGGTTTAAAAACAAAAACAGATGATAATATATATCAACAGACACTAGGCAATGTTTGAGTTATATACATATCTATATTGGGGGGTTCTGTATTAAATGTGTTATTACTGTAGACTGTAGTAGATGATAATGGGGAGAAACGAAACGTATTGATGTAGCGAATGCTTGGAATGAAGGGGACACATTGTCTAGTTGTAAGAACACAAAAAGAGAGTGAAAGGGTATAACAATTAGATGAACACACACTAACGTTAGGTAAACCTACCAGTTGAAATATATAACCTAGGAATGTGGGGTCCCTTAGGTACTGATCCCTATGCTTGTGTCTATGCTTGCCTTTAACCCTATCATGATTACCGTCCAAGTCCTCTCTTTCGACACTGCCTTTGCCAAAAACAAAATCTTATAAAAGTTATCTCATCAATACGCCCAATGGGACATTGCATTTGGATCTGAACCTCTTCGCAATACGCCAACTACTTGGTTCACTTTTGACTTCCTCGAGCTCAATTTGTAGACAAGAACTACTAAGCTATGATTAAAGCTCATGCATGACATCTTTTTGGTCCCCTTGGGTTTCTTTTAGAAATAAATAATCAGGTTCTAGAAGGGATTATGAGTACTTGTTGTTTTGATTTGTTTTGATTAATTAATTAATTAATAACTTGGTTTAGCTCTAAATGCCTTTATTCACTGACATGGGATAAGGACAGCTTACGTGCTTGTCTTTTAACAAGCTCCCCCACTAGAATCTTTTTTTTTTTAATTATGAAAAAAGAGTTTAATTGGGGGAATGATGTTTTGAGAAGAAGATGCCAATTCCAATGCGTAAGGAGTAAAGGACACCTCATAATTCCATGGTATGTGTCATTATTGAAGTTTTACAGGTAAAGAAAGCATAATAATTCAAGACAATATCCCTAATGTAGGCTTGCTTTAATTTGTAGTTTGGGGCTGTCTCTATTATTGTAGTTCACATAAAACTACATTATTTTCAACACCGGAGGCTAACCCACAACTATTTTCAGTAAACAAAGTTGAGAGAGGGAGAGAGAGAGAGAGAGGAGAGAGAGAGAGAGAGAGAGAGAGAGAGAGAGAGAGAGAGAGAGAGAGAGAGAGAGAGAGAGAGAGAGAGATTGTTAGGGTGTGCAAAAATTGAATTAGTTTTGGATTAGAAGCCAGAAACAAAAAAAAAGCCTAAATGCTTAGTGTAGGTACGAAGTAGGCCTATCAGTTTACGGAAAGTTTTGTTTGGTGATGATACTCTTACTCCCTCACTATATACAAGAACATATATCCCCTCTCAATTCTCAACATGAAGGAACAAAAACAAAGACAAAAGAAGAGTAGGTGATTGATTAGCCGAGCTTGCTTTGTATAGGTAGCTAGTTCCTCATCATCCTGAGTGCCAGTTCTTGAAGCTCACCCAGGTCGTTGCTGTCATAGGACCTTCTCTTAGAACAAGGTTGCTGTTGTTGGAAGCACAAATCCTGTTGGTTCTGCTGCATCATCCTCATCATTCCATCATTCATGTTGTTGCTGTTGCGGTGGTCAATTGAGTCGAGAGAGCTCTGAGGCGATATAGGAGGGTTCATGAGGTTGCTGTAATTATTACTATTACTACTCCCACAATATGGATTATTCATTGAAACCATATTCCCTCCTCCCCACTCATCGCTCTCCATGCTCCTCTGCGCCAGCTGAGCCTTCACTTGCATCAGTTGTGTTTGCAAACACGCCACCTTCATTTCAATACCAACACAGCATTGTCAACATCGATCATTCATTTCTAGTTTGATAATATACTTAATGCCTCACAGGCTCGCATATAGGAGAAAGATAGCAGAGAATGACAGTGGAAAAGCTAATGACCTCATTCACTTCAAATTTTCACTACGTAGAGAACATGAAGGGAAAGTTGAGAAAGCACAAATGTCCGAGTTTAACTGGATATTAGTGGTTAAGAAAAGTGAAATAGAATCTGAGTTGTGTTCTCCTACAATACGTAACTCAGGCTACAGTTGTCTTAGAAGCTAAAACAGAAAACAGAGTTGAGGAAGTACAAAATATATAGAGAGAAATAGGAAGTTACCTGCTGTTGTAAGGCGAAGATGTGGGAGACACAGCCATAAACAGGGTCTCGAATACGAGCCTGGGCTTCGTAGGCAATAGTGAGGACAGCCTCAAAGCGATCATGAGCAGGTATATGCAACAGGAGTTTGGAGACGTTACTAGCCCCAAACACCTTGTGGATGGCTGCGAATCTTGCAGGACCCTGCTCTGAGCAGAAATATGGCGCAAATATGCAATCAGCTGCGCACTTTCTTCTGAGGAACTTGCATGCCCCGCAAGGAGACCCTGAGCCCGAGCCCGAGCCCGAGCCTGAGCTTCCATTTCCACTACTTCCAGAAGAAGCCATCCCCACAGAGAAAGAGAACAGAGGGATTGAAGAATAAAATTGTAGGCACACGGGCACACTAGGAAATAGTGCAAATTAAAACGCGAGGGCTAAGGGACACAAAAGGGAGGGGAATTGGGTGTTTATAATAAGAAATGGAAGTAGGAGACATGGGAGGGTGTTGTGTAGGGTTCTAAGGGGACACTTGCTAATGGTGGATGGATGCACTGTGGGGCTCCTCTCTTTTGTAATGTAATGCCTTCACACTTGTTTATGTAATTTGGACACTTCCATTTATTGTGGTGTGGGGTTCGTTTTATATATATGTATGACTTAATTATTTATTTAATTAAATCACCTCTTTAGTTTCCTCCACTTTAATTTTTCCGCCAAACGCCGCACCCCCGCCTGGGAACTGCTGCTCTGCTCTTTCTCGCTTTCTTCATCCTCACTCACTCCCATCGCCACCTTCCCCTTCTCTTCCTTCATTGGCACTTCTTCAATCTCAATAATATAATCATTTACTTATCTTTCAACACGTCCTATAACATTGATAATTTATTTACACGCCAAACTCATGTTCATTTATTACGTACGCATAATTGACTCCACACATAGTACAGCCTACAGCGAAATTGAAAATATAATGCATGTTAAATGTGAATAATCCATGCTAAAATAACAGACACAATATCATAAACAGCACGAGATCAGTTTAGATAATATTATAAATTATAAATATGATAATTATATAACTAATAATATTCTTCAAGATCGTGTTGTTTAGTCTCTTCATCCTTTGTCAGCCATTTTTCTCTAGGAGTGTTTTTCTGTTTCCTCAATGCTTTAGAGAAGTATTAATTCTTACGAACCCAAAGAAAACGTGTAATGTGCAATTCTTTCAAGTTATACGGCTATTAACGCGGAGGCTTTCTCATGCTACTTTGAAGTTTGAACTTAGTCTAATATGTTATTTTAATGACAGCGAGTCCATATTTTCAGCTTTTATTTATGTTTTTATGAAAAAAAAAAACAACTGGTCCATATTAAAATGCCTTTGACTCTAATTTTTATTATGATTATGAAATTCATATAAAATGTATTTTTGTTTCCTTCACCAAGAAGATATACTTGTATATTCGGATAACAATACTGAGGTCTGTGGTCGTATCCGGCAGCACTCGAAATTGTGTCACAGGTTATTTATGCTCAATGACTAAAGTACGTTTTTTAATTCAATATGTATAATTTAGATTTCCCAGAATATTAAGTATTCTTTTTTAATAATTTGATCAAACGCAATCAATCTACCCTACATCTAGAAAATTCACAATTCTATGACGAGAGCTCGGTTATTAATAGAAATAAAATGTAAACCTGTTCACAGTATATTTCCAACCACTAATCTCATTCGCCCCCATCAGAATCACTAGACTCATCGTAATTCGTAGTAACTCATAATATAACATTCTAGAAATTAATAAAATTTTTCAAATTTACCGTTAAGTTTCTGTAAGTCAAACACTTCTTATGGATTCATTTTTTGATTCTAGAAATTTAAGAGGTACCTAGTAGAACCTATGAGGAATATGGTATCTTGATGTACATTTATTACTGTTAAACAAATATCAAAGGAGCATATTTGCTGTTAAACGAAATCAATTATAGAGTGTATTAAACAAGTAAATTTGTATTGAATGAAGAGAATTAAATCGCAAAAAGAAAGGATTGTCCGCTAATTCAATTGTAATTAAAGTTTATTATTGTTTTAGATGTTTATTTCCATATTTGGCATGAAGTACCAGCGAAGAAAGACAAACTCAGCTTCAATCAAATCGCAAATCAAGGAACGAATTTGTTGTCATCTAAAATCAACTCTATCACACATTTAACAAGCATATTCATGTTTAATGAGGAGTTTTAAATTGTAAAAAGAAAGGATCAGCCATCATTCAATCTGAAATAAAAGCCTATTAATTTTATGACTGTTTATTTCCTTCTTCGGCACAAGGTACCAATTAAGCAAGTAATTTCCAAATTCAATCAGAATTAATTCTTTCAATCAATGAGAAGCGATTTCACCAACGACTATCTTTTTATAAAGGTATAAGAGACAAAAATAACAATAACATGGAACACCGAATAGGACAAAGAGAATTTTATTCTGTATATCATTTTATTTTCAAGTTTTTCCTTGTTTTTTGTGAGAGAGAGTTCTATATTGTTAATATCTTCTAAGTGAGATATCTCTCTATATTGAGTTCGTATAAATTGAAATATTATTTGTATTTTCATTCTTGTCCTTGAGGGGATTGATAGTAGGTACCTGGTAGGATATCTATTTGTTGTAATGTAAAAGTGGTTGAGTTACACCTTCCTACAAAGAAAGTTTCTTGGTGTATATTTGCTAGGGATGTATGAAAACCTAGTGGTGTTGATCGTTTGCTAAAAACGTGTGAAGACCTAATGGCTAAAGTGCAAAAGCATGGTCCTACTGATCTAGATTGAAGGTTGCTATCAAGTAGCATAAAAGTTAGAAGCTGAATCTTAATTTGATTACTTTATATTTGATGATCTATTTTTTTTAATAAAATACTCATAACTATGTGTTGTAAGAAGTGTATATAAATAAATCTTTGAAATTCTTCCAAACCACTATAAATTATTGCGTCATCTTTCTTCCATTATATTTACTTTATCTTAGTTATTATTTGCTAATTAATTGAAACATAAGAAGATAAAGAGGAACCTAACAAATTTTTTTAAAAAATAAAGTTTTTATTTTACGAAAATATATATATATATATATACTCTATTCACCCCCTCTCAAATTACGTATGGACTAACAATTTCAATCGGATCAAATGTCACTAGAAAGCACTAATTTTTTTCTCCAGTTAAAAAGAAAGATGCTCAAAACCGATTAGAAGAGCAGAGAAAGAAAGAAAGAAAGAAAGAAAGAAAGAAAGAAAGGGGGGGGGGGGGAACTTGGTCATACATTTAGTGTAGTGATATAAGGGCCAGCTGTATATTGTGGGTTGCCAGTGGAGCAAGAGAAGCCACAACCCTAAACCAAATATAGTAGAGGTAATACTAATACATCATAAGAAGGAGAAGGAAACTGAAACGTGAAAGCAGTTCCGTCATCCTTGACAGTGAGAAATGGCAGTTTGTACAAATGAACGTACTTCCCTTGCAATCTTTCTCACCATATAAATGTTCAGCTCAACAAACTTGATTGATAGATAGGATGTAGATTGCAAAATATTATATCCACCCACCATGACACAATCTACGTTAATCAACAGTGTCACCTTTGCACATGACACACATGCAAATCACATGATGGTATCTTGTGCATTTGGAGTCTCATAAACACCTCACCCTCGTTAGCACCTTGTTTTCCGGAACCTTATCCCCAGCAAAGCTAAGAACAAAATTAAATGGTTTTTAAAATTCTGATGTTTTCATTCAACTTGATCCCTGTTCTTACAAACAACCCAGAACTTGAAGATCCACCTCTCAGATAAAGAGATACGAGTCCTGGTCAAACAACAGCGTGGTACAAATGATACACAAAATTAAGACACCTAGATTACTTCGAATCCTCATCTCTTGTGATGGAATCTCACCTTCAACAAGTACCGCATCTTAACCTGTACAAAGTAATCACGTTCAGTCACATGCAAATGCAAACATGTCTCAAAAAGATATAATCATAGTTATCAAACCACGATTCAAATCGTGAATTGCTAAACTAAATTATAAATCGTAAATTGTATCGAATCATAAAATATATAAATATAATAAAATAATATCCTAAATACATTCCATTACATAAATGAAATACTTAATTTCAAGAGTTTAAACCATAAATAAACCATAAAAAGTCAATAAATCAAAAGGTTAATCATAAGTCACACACAAGTCAAAAGACAACTATGAAATTTCTTGCCTCTGTTTTGAAGTTAAATCTTTGACTTTTCAACAAGATCATAATCCCCAATTCAGTGGTTCACTTTTCTCCCTCCGTCTTTGAAATCTGAATTCTGATGCATTGTGTAACTTTCTTATTCGTGTATTGGAGCATGCTCATTTCATTCTGATACAATTGTAAAGATTGTGCAATGTTCTGCCATTTTTACTGACTTAAACGGCATGCGTTTCATTTAAACAATTTCTAGCCCTCAAAACAACAGTCACGAAGCCTGAGTTAGTCATGTGTATCATTTACTGGCTTTCTCGATCAAACTTAACCATTTAAAAAAAGAAAAAGACAGACTCTTCTTCTTGAGTCCATCAAGTCCTGAAGGACCCGCCTTTGTGACTTGACAGCACAAGTGATACTGGAATTGCCAGAATTGTGTGATTTGCTGGTTCCAGCTCAAATCGCATGAATCCAGCAATTCTGAGCCCAAAACAATTCACACTTTGATTCAAAGCATATCGAATTGCATGGTACGAATTGTGTATCATGTGATTTCAATTACTAATCCAATCAATTGCGTATCATGCAACATAATCCTAAATCAGGCATTAGCACCAACTAATTCAAAAATAATAATTGAGTATTGTGCAAGTGTGTCAGTGATAAGTGTTTAATTAATTGGTAAATTGTACTTGCACAGAACTAAATTAAATAAAATAAAGTTAATAAGGAGCCACTAACCCAAACATCATATTTCTGGGAGTGGGAACAGAAATCTTAGTTTTGTTATTTTTCTGAGCTGAAATTCCAATCATAAATATTGGATAAGGCAAAAAATTCATTTCATCATGGCTAAAAGTTGCCCTGCCAGCACCCCTTCAAGAAAGATAAAAAGAGAAATTACTCATATCCTCCCAACTTATAACCTAACTACAGTTTCAGTCCCGAACTTTATCTCCTAAACAAACCATCACAAAAATTGAAAATGTCACATATCAATTAGAAGTTTAAAACAAACATCTAAAGACCACATGATTTGTCATGTCATACCTTATCTTTTCCAAATTTTTTCCCTTCATGATCTTTAACCAGCATTTTTCCCAAAATCATATAGTTTTGAGATGTTAATTTTAACTGATATATAACTTTTTCAATTTTTATAATAGTTTTGGGGGGACAGAGTATTACGTTTTAAAGTTATAATCAGGCTATAGTTCAAGATGGTACATGTATTTCCCTAAGATTTGTGTTTTCTTTTTTCTTTTTTGGGGGGGTGGGGGACAAACAATCTGCATGAATATATCAGCATAACTGATCAATAATAAGCATGTCAGCGGAAGTTTCCAATTCAATTCATTTTAATACTGATTTAAAATATTGAAAATTTGCAAGTATGCTCGCTTGATTTTAAGACACAATAAACAAGCTTTAAAAAACTTACTTGAGCAGTATTATAAACAATATACTCGTTGTACGGGAGCTTCTTAGAGGTCATGACTTTTGCTGACACTGGTTTGCCACAAGGAACAATGACATCATCCTTCCACCCTACAAACCCTGATTTATTTGGTATTTTCTTGCCCAGTCCTTTGGTAGAGTGCTTTCCTTCTGGAGGTTTATCCATATACTTAAGGCAGAGAGACCAAAGACTGATTAGAAGCCAAGGAAATAGCCACCATATATGCTTTTTACCAGAAAAGGAAAAAAAAAAATGGAAAACAGAATGTAAAGCTATTTATTATGCAAAATTAGTGATGAACCAAGAATCAACAACCACAAGCCCAGATGAACCCATATGCACGATTGGAATTAAACCAGACTGACCTTAGTCTTCTTGAGCTCATACATGTTTCCTAGGGCAACTTCACTCAAAAGCATCAGACCAACAGGATTTTCCTTATCAGTATAGCAGTACTCAGCACTCTTACTTACTAGGTCAGCAAAGTATATCCCTTTTCCAAACTGTACAGAAAAATATTCAGATTTTAGTTGCAATTATTCACACATCCATAAAAATAAAAACACGAGAGAAATATCAGAGGGGACAGAGTGAAAGAACATTATAGCCACTTGATGGGGCTTCAGGAGGTGCAATTCTAAGTCCTTGGTTAAGTATGCCCACAAAATTTGTCAACCTAGAACCTGCAACAGAGAACACTTTAGCTATCGGACTGACTCTAAATTTTTACACATTTTCTTTCTCTTGATGTTCCAGCAAGCTGTGGTGAACTTTCGTACAGCCCACTGCAACAACAATAGTCAACCATGCGATTAAATTCATCATAGTAACTGGAGTAATTGATTTCAGAAATATGCAAGAATAGCTAAGAAGTCTCAACCATAAGTCTTCAGCTCTAGGATTGTCTTCACATCCCAATGTTGTTCAGTGAAAGACTAATCAGGTTTCTCTGAACGAAATTCAGAGCTTCGAGGTTTTTATTGCTGTGATGTTGCTAAGAAATCAGATCGTGTTTCTTTCAATTTCTTCTGTTCTTATGATGCCATAGAAGGATATTTCAATAAAGTAAACATTAGTATAAACTAGTAGCATCACAACCTACCATGCCATAGGAGCATTCTGTTACCAAGCTTTTCTCTGTAAGGAGCATACTTAGCAAATTCTCCTTCCCTTTCAAGTGAAAAAACTTCTTCCAGCTCAAGACTCCAGTCCTGCGGAGAGCAAAGGCTCGGAATCAATACATTGTAAAAAATGAAAGAGCTAGCTCCAGAGACCCAGATACACTACTTTTACCCAGCTATAAGCGCACCGGATGTTTAGGGACATGAGAAGTATAGAGAAACTTCTCAATCAGACGATAATCTTCACCATCATGAGGAAGTGGAGAAATATCACAATGGAGCTTCTTATACTTATCATCAATGGAGTCATCACTATCAACAAATCTTGAAGCTATTTCAAGGTCTTGAAGGGATTCTAACATTTTCACCTACAGGAGCAGCACCATACTATTCATAACAATAGAGACCAAAATGCATCAAAATACAAAATTCATCAGCTACAGTCCTCATAGAATAAAATCATTTTTAGACCATATCTTTGGCGCTTTACACACGATCACCTTCAACAAGGGTTAAAAACAATGAATAAACCTAAAAATAAATTTCAAGGTTGGATTTACTTGGAACACTTTGCATCGCTTTTTGATGTGTCCCAAGTTCATTTAATGATTAACACTGCTGTTAAGCAGCAAGAAAACAAACTACATAAAGCCTTTAGATGATTTAGTGTATCCAAATCCAAGTTACTGCATTAAAAAATAAAATTATTTCAATATTTGCATTTTAAAATTTGACAGCCAGAAATCATTAACTTCCTAAAATCAGGCTTGAAAGTAAGAAAGAAACTAAAGCAAAGCCACAAAGACCCCTTGGCATCACCCTAATTCCATTTTTCAGTACAAGAGACAGCCTGAAAAAATGAATACACATAATATTGTCTACCTTCGACTTAATATCTTCCTCGTCTCTAATAAATTGTCGACGACTAGAAGGGATCACAGTGAAAAACCGGTTGCTGGCATCAATAAGTAAGCTTTCTCTGACTGAAGGATCGGTATTAGTAGTATTTAACAGATTCTGTAAATCTCTTAAAGCTTCAAACCCTGGGACAAAGAAGCAAATCAACATAAAATTAATATTAATCAATCAGTTGATAGATAATACACACTGCAGGATTGCTTGATGTTTCCACTTTCCATTGCCAATGAAAAGTCTAGGCAACAACTGAAATTTACCAAATTAAAAAGAAAAAAGAAAATGCACATACCCTTTTGGATATTACTTTTGCTCAGTTTCCCAAGTGGCATTTTACAGATATCAATCTCAAATTCCATCATGGCAGCGCTGTGAAAATCAACATTCAGTATTGTATCATTCATATACCAAAAGTAGGACATGCCATTTGTTTAATACCTGTATGTTTTAACATCAAAAAGCATCTTCATCAATTCTATTAACGGAGGGGCCAGTTTACTTTCCGCATCATTTTTTTTTCCCTTTGACGCCCCATAATCCTACAGAGTCAAGATTTTATAACAACCATAAGAGTTGACTATCCATCTGATATATGAGAATGATTTACATCTTAAAAAGAAGTATAGGTAATAAATTAAGTACAATTTCCAATCGGAAGAATCTTCCCGGTTGCTTGTGAAACTCCTTTTCTTCCCAATCCTTCCAAGGGTTTCCAGTCTGCTGAAAGAACAATCGCTTGAATTCAGAGATTGCATCTGCTTTTGACTTCTTATCCAGTTTATTTCCTCCAATCTTGTCATTTCC
This sequence comes from Biancaea sappan, assembly GCA_037074585.1. NCBI lineage: Eukaryota > Viridiplantae > Streptophyta > Magnoliopsida > Fabales > Fabaceae > Biancaea > Biancaea sappan. The sequence goes on along the minus strand of CM073492.1, from coordinate 7,468,838 downwards.
CACTCGACCCCATTTCCGGAACACATAGCAATTTGACCCCTCATCTTCCTGGATTATTTGGAGAATGTAGTAACTATCCATGGGAGAAAAAAGTTAGTTGATGATGGTGAGGCCTGGAGTGAAATGTTAAAAAAAAAAACAGCATAACAGAAATCTTGGATAGATGCAGGGTAAGTCAGAAGGCCTTTTAGAGTCCGTGGTCCCATTAAGCTTCATAAAACAAACAGCACAACATTGCTATTGACCAAAGTAACTTGCTTCAGTTGCTACATATTACTCTCTCATTTCCAGCATAAAAAAGCTTTAAGGATTCATCAACTAAGTAAACAGAAACAAATTATTTTTATAGAAACCAGAAATGAAAATTATAACCACAATAAAAGGGCTTCAATTATTTACACCAATAGTGAGCAGCGTTCGTCTTTTCGGATAAAACCAATAGCATCAAGCATGCGGCATTTCAAACCTCAATACACATCAAAACATACAATTATAAGTCCGTGGAAACCAATAAAGCAGATACTTTTGACTTCATTTTTCTTTTCCAAACAACCTACATAGAATACACTTAATAAGAAACATTAGACCCCATGGTCCTAGTGTAAACATTAGTTTGCACACAAACTAATAATAATTCATTAATTCCAATGTTAGTTTAATTTATGAATTATAAATCTTCAATAAAAGATAGCCAGTTCCTAATAGAATGAGGTCTAGAACAATTAAAAATTAAACAAAGTAGACAGAAATTTGTTTGCTTAATTTGACTTTTTATGATTACTAGGGTCTTTTGATGGAACCAAGATCAATAAATCTTTTTTGTTTCATTAAGAAATTTAAGGATGTCATTACTCATTAGTATGTTAAGAGTATTTGAAATGACATGTAGATATCATAAATTCAATTCATGTTTCAACAAGACATATCAGACAAATCATTAAGAACAATTAAATCACAATATAGAAATCAGCTGTTGAGAACTTCAGGTTTTGTAATTAATATAGCTTGGCATAATAAATAAACGGTCAAATATAATAGGGCACCTGTTTTCACCAGTAGATAAATCAGACTTATTCAAAGTCGCATCATATATGCTTTTCCCTTCCTCAAGTATGTGGCCAGAATCCTGTAAGCCAGAGGCCTCATGAACAGCACTTCGACCCTTCACTTTGATGGTGGCCATGCTAGAGGTCTCACTAGTCGCTTCAACTTTGTACAAATCAAACGGAAGCTTCTTCTTTCTTTGCATACAATCAACCAGATAATCCTCTCTGACTATAGGTACTTTCATCCTCCTAAGGAAAGTCTTCAAAGTCAGTGAATTATTATTAATCAGATATGAAAATACTTCAAATTCACAATTCGAGTGCACCCATACTTTGCCTTCCGCATCTCAGCTACTTGATCATCCAATGCTCCAATCACCACCAAGCAATTAGTATCTGCAATTAAACAGATCAAGTAATCAAGTAAAAAGAGGAAGAGAATCATACACAAAGAAGCAAATATATCTTTTAACACATCATTATTTTTCTTTGCTGAAAAAGAAAAGATTCACGTATTTCTTTTATATCTCCATATGTCAGTCAGTAAAGCAGATACCTTTCTTTATTTTATCATGAAACATACCACCAACCCCCTCAACTTCGTGTTTCCACTCCGCCTGCATAATCGCCTCTCAGAAGATTAAAACTTGACAAATAAATTAAACTTGAGACTCATAGAATGTTTCTAAAAATTGCTCCAATTAGGGATATGAAAGCACAGATACAAAAGGAAAAATTTGAAGGAACATTATACAATAGACTCTTTAGGAAATCCAGAGATAGCAATTCTCAATTCTCCCAAACTTTCACTGTTTGACGATTGATGCTTGCAAGCAACAATGATTTGACTTTCAGATGTTGCCAATATCCTAACTGGTTTCTCAGCCTTTTGTGATTTGCACCACTGCAAACAGGAGGTAAAATATAAAGTCAGATCTTGCGTTTCATTTTTGGTTTATGACATGACTTTTCCTTACGCACCTTGCTAAGGTACTGATTGATTGTTCCCTCTGGGATTTTCCATTTCTCTCTAAGACGTATTGGCTCACGGGTAGAGTAGGAACATTTGGTCCATGCAGAAAAATATCCATGGCACCGATACATTCCTCCAGAATAACAGAGAGAACCAAAACATATAGGGCAACAACCAAGTCCTCCAAACATCATTCCATCGGCACTAATAATCACAATGATACAAGATGCTTTACTTTCAAGAAAAGAATAATTAGTCTAGACATCATAGCTGGGGAACATATTCATATCTTTCAGGGAAAACATTGGCAAAATACATTGAAAAGAGAGAACAGAAAACAGAACCAAAAATCATTAAATCAAGGAAGTAATGTCAGTGCTAGGCGGCTTCTTTTAATCTTTTTTTTCTTTGATAAATAAATTGTGACATTCAAAGTACAAATTTTATTATGATTTATCACAGATGAGCAGAGAGGAAGCAAATGCTTCTTTAAGATTGGCACACAAAGTGCATGAGAAAATAATTTACCAGCGGTCACGCAAATCAAGTTCCGATCCTGTTGAATCTTGACCATTCAATTTCAGCATTGCACGTAACTCAGCAGTTGTCACGTACTTTTTAAGATCGTCTTTCAGAGCCCAGAGTTTTTTGGTCTGGGCCTCCAGCCGATTCTCCAGATCAGATGCTTTCCTTGAGTCACTGGAATCTTTTACTGATGCCACCCTCCCCTCAGAGACATCTCCCTCAGTTTTAGCAACTTTTGACTTCTGATCACCACTGGCATCCTTCCTACGTTTTTTGCCAACTTTGGAAGTTGACTCGCTTGTGGCTTCCTTAACCCGTTGAGCCTTCATGTCTGCACCACCTCAAGGAATAGTAGTGAGAAAGCAACAAGAAAGACAACATATGAAAAGTAATAACTACAGCATGAACAAACCAGATATCTTAACAAAATTGATCCCTATATACCACTCTTCTTAGCCATGGCATTGACAGTTAATTGATCAGAAGGCGAGAGACTATTCCATCCAGCCAACTTTTCAACTTCTATTGATGGGGATAATTCCATGAGACACTTGGCATGGTGCCAAGCTAACGCTCTAGCACCTTTACCACCAGGCTTACTAGAAATACGAATCTAAAAATATAATACAAAACAGTCAGCAAGAAAGAGATATTCAAAACCAAATTGTTCATCAACATGGATAATTATGATCATAAAAAATTAAGTAATTTCCTGAAAACGAAAACACATCTACTTAAAATACACATTTTCACCCTGGATGGTATAGCAGTTAATTTGAACAAACTCACCAATGGAGACAGATAGTACAACAAGCTTCTTGCTGCCTAACTGAATTTGTGCAGATTTCATGCAATCCCAAAATGCAAATATGACAACAAAAGATTAATCTAAACACTCCTGTACTGATTTTGAATTTGAACCTTTTCTTTTCAGGAAGTCTATATTTAAAAGGGAAGAAGGAATACTATGACATTAAAAGAAACATGAAAACCAACCTCTCCGTTGACTATTTTTTGACCACAGTGCCTGCATGTAGCACGAGAAGTTTGCGAAACTTCAATACTGTACTCTGTATCTTTGATAGTATTTGGTGTTAGTTGCCCAACACTCTCTACATATTTTCTGATCTTCTGCTGATCTTCCCAACGAAGCGACTCTATGTCTTCAACATCATCAATTCTAGAACAGTGATGCATGATAATAAATTGTAGTACATGTTAAATCATACAAACAAATATTCAATAACTGAGGAGAAAAATTCGTACGATTTTATCTGTTTTGCTTTCTTCAAAATACAATCAGCATGGTGCCATATCTGGTACATTAAAAACACATATCAAAACACCAATGTAATGGAGTTAAATAACCAAAAGTAGGAGGAAGTTATTGTACATAATTTCATCCATAACTATAACCATCTGGAGATCAGTTGTCGTAAAATTCTTTAGCACGAAACTCAACTAAGGTATCAGTCAGATGCAAAAACACAGCTAGATCATTCCCTAAAAATGTAAGAAATGTCTTTTTTTCTGACACAAAGGTTCTGAATGCAACGCCATAACTAGGATTACATACAATCAGATGTAATGGTCACCAAGTCATCTATACAGAAATTTACAATTACAACTCACTTTTTAACTCCTATTAACATTGACATGGAAATAGTGTATACTCCATATCCTAAACTGATCCTAAGATAGATAATTGAGCTGGTAATCTGCTTAACCCACCAATTGCAGACTATTTCAGCCCCGTAAGTCTATGTGCAATCAACATTCGATCTTAAGAACATGAATGACTATTTCTTCTGTAATACCCGTGTATGAAAACTTGGTTGTTATCCTGTTTTGTTGAATGCATTTTATTCGGTTAATGGGTTTTGTTTAGGGTGTGAGGCTTGAGAAAGCAAGGAGGAAAGGAAAGGAAAATATAATGGACTTAAAGCTACAGACAAAAAAAAAATATAATATAATATTGATAAATAAATTACATAAAAATATATAAATGTATACGGCGCCTAAAATAAGTATACACGGTTTAATATTAAACAATGGTAATAGACAAATAAATGTTAAATAAATATAATAGTAATGGAAATAACAAGATATATTAACGTAACATAGAATACAAAATATATATATATATGTATATATATACATGATGGGCGTCCAAAAACATACACATATATATGTGTGTGTATGACGCCAAGTAGGTGATAATCAATAATAAACAATGCTAATAATAGGATAAAGATAAGAAAATAAGGAAGAAAATATATAGGATTTGGGATAGATATTATACAAAAGGGATAACAGTAACATAAGTAGGTAAAATAAAGGAAATAGTTTTAAATAACTAGATAGTTAGATGGATTCTGATTTGCTTAGCTACGGATAAAAGAACAATTGCTAAGAGTTAATTTAGTCACAGTTATAATCGTGACTAAAAAATCATTTAACCACGGTTTTAATCGTGACTATTTTAGCCACAATAACAACGTGCATGTAGCAAATTCGCATCCTAGCTAGATTAGATCTTTCTAAATAAACCTCCTAAGATTTATTTTAAAATAAATCCCGAACCAAGAGTGGATAAGCAAGATCATAAAAAACTAATTAAATTAAACCAACTAATATAATTTATAAATAGAATTAAATGAAGTAAACCCTAACCTACTAGATAGGCGTACCCCATGGAGGAAAATTAAATAAAAGAAACAAAACCTAACAAATACTAAGATATAGTAGATAACATAGCAAGAATCCCTGTCCTAAAATTCAAACTACCAAACCAATAAACAACTATATAAAACAAAACTAACCTAGCCTAACACCACCTTCACAAAAGGGATGACATACCATCGGTCAACCCTTCACGCAACCTGGAGAATTCAAGGATTGCTTTCTCCTTCAAACCCTATATCCCCCACTAGTATCCTATCCCTTGGCCGCCATCCATATCTCTCCTTTAGCCATCAAAGAAACTCTAGTCACCTCTCTCCCTACATTCGGCCATCACTCTCCAAGAACCATAGCTACGCATCCCTCTTCCAAACAACTCACATAGCCTACCATTTTCACAAGGATTCAAGAATCAAAAAAACACTTGAAGGAACATCCCCTTCAACAACCTTGAGCAAAAACGGAAAGTACAACAATACTTTTCTCCAGTTAATTCTCTAAATTTCAAAAAGATAAAAGGTGAATCTATTCTAATTCCACTCCTACCCTTAAATTCTTAAAACAAACAAGGTAACGATAATATTCTAATATTGGTTGTATGATGTTGAATTGTGATAGCAGTACTCTCCCTTGAAACTGCAAGGAGTAAACATTGGACTAGGTTGAGCAGAGCTCCCAAGGGTCGCCTTATCGAAGTAAAGGTGACGAGCACATCTTACGGGAAGATGGGTGGGACCGGGTTGAACAAGGCTCCCGAGTGTTGCCTTATTGTTAAATGAATTTGTGCGTTAATAAGTGAGAAGAAGAGAAGGTCCAAGTTGAGCAGAGCTCCCAAAGGACATCTCGCCACTATCACGTGTATCTTTGTGATAATGATTGAGATTTAATAATATTGATTATTTGATGGTTGTCATGCTATGTTTCTCTACCCTCCACCACTAAGCAACTGATATATATTCAATATATATATGTGAAATTTAATACATATATATATATATATATATATAAACTTACATTAATATTATATGTTATAAAACAATAATATATCTTATAATAAGAGAATATGCTATTATATTACATAACTCATTTAAAATTATATAAAAGATTAAAAAATTTAATAACAAATCTTATAATATAAATTTATTTATTATTTAGACTTAATAAAAATTAAATTTATATTAAAAATAATTAAAACAATATGTTATACATATTAAAATTATTCTTTAATATAAAAATATTATCATTTTTAATAATAATTAAATTTTATAATATTTAAATCTTATTTAAAATAATAATTAAATTTATATTATAAAACTTGTTATTAAATTTTTAAAATTTTTAAATAATTTAAAATGAGTTATGTAAAATAATATCATATTTTCTTATTATAAAATTTGTTATTGTTTTATAATATATTATGATGTATGTTGTTTTGAACTTTATTAAAAATGATAATATCAAAAATCTTATATTAAAAAATAATTTTATTATGCATAGCATATTTTTATAATTATTTTTAAATTAAATAATAATTAAATTTATATTATAAGATTTGTTATTAAACTTTTATATAATTTAAAATAAATTATGTAAAATAATAACATATTCTCTTATTATAAGATTGATTATTATTTTATAACATATAATAATTGATTTATATTGTTTTGAATTTTGAATACAATAAAAGTTTATATATATATATATATATATATACATAAAATTTTGTATATATTTGTTAAATGTATATCAATTGCTTAGTAGTGGAGGGCACTTTGTTGATTTTTCCTCAAAGCATAGTATATAACACTTGTCACAATTATATTAGATACGTTAAAGCGATGTGGAATTCCTCCACGTGGCAATCAATGTGACAGATGTTATTTGTCACGTGACAACTCAATCAATATTTTCATTAGTTTTTTTACGGTGTTAAAAAAAGACATATGTAAAAAAAATTAAAACATATAAGATATATTTGATCAAAAAAATATTAGACGCATGAATAAAAATAGAGACAAACATTGAAGACATGACATATATTTTTGTCTAAAATATATAATAAATAAAGAGAATGGAACAAATATAAATCTAATGAATAAATAGGATAAATAACAATTTATCAAATCAAATCAAACAAAATAAAATCATGTTTAACTCATAAAATATTTTTATAATGAGTAGAAAAATTTTGATTTCTTAGGCAAACAATTTAAACTTAGAATGACATAGAGATTTGTTGCTTGAAATTAAATCGTAACATCTTTGTTCTATGTTTAGCTTTTATCTAGTAATCCTCAATTTGAACTTGTTATTTGATAATATGAATTCGAACAAAAATCTAACGCTGAAAACAAATTATATAGCTTTAAGAGAGTAAATAATCCAAATACAGACAAAAACAGTCCGAAACGTCCATGAGATAGTATCAGCATTTCAGAAATTAAAGGTGTTGAAAATAATAATAAACTCGTATGTAACAAGGCTAATGTAACAAGACCACATGATTCGAGGGTTTCAAGGAATGAAGGGTGTAGAAGAAAGTTGAAGGGGGGGGAACGGAGAACAAAGTAGAAAAGGGTAGAGAGGCAAACCGTCATGAAACCATCAAATTGGGTGGCCTGGACCATCTTGCCGAGGCGGAACGCCTCTTTGCCAATGTTGTTCTTGCAAGTTTTGCATGACGATCGTGCTGACTTCGCGTACTCGGCCTTCCATGCCTTTTCAGGGTTCGCCATTCGATTGTCCCTTTTGCCTTTTCCACCTCACTTTTCTGTCTTCCGCTGTTTCCCTTCCTGGGATGACACAAACAATATACTCGGCTCACTCTCTCATTGCCGATCGAGCTGGTCACCTTGTGCTGAACGCTTTTTAATTTTTTTTTCTTTTTTTAATTCTTTTTTATATTAGGCTTTATTAGTTTCCCAAGAACGGATCTGGTGCTGTTGCTGGCGCCGTACGCCAGGGAGGGGATCAAATTTCAAATCCCCTTTTCCTTCACTGTTACAGAAAGACCCCCGGCCTCTCTCAGTGGCATTTTTTTAAAATTAAAAAATCTGACATACATTTATATATTAAGAAATAATTTTTCAATTTAAATATTCAATAATTAAGATTATTTATTTTTTAATATTTCTACGCATTAAATATACATTACTAAATAATATTAGGCATTATTAATTTGTCAGAACTCAGATGGGATGATGAACCTATATAGTGTTTCGGTTCATGACAGAATATATATACTAAATAAGTGAGTCTCTCACTTCGACTTTGTTCATTGTGGTGTGGATTAGCTTATGCTGACATCTTTTTAATTTCTTTTTCTTTTTTTCATTCCTTTTTATATTAGGCTTGATTAGCTTGTCAGAACTCACATGGGTCCTTCGTGTTTTGTGCGTCTGGATTCTCTGCTTGGAAAAAATTCAAGTAGAGGCCTGCTTAGTTTTTAGCAACGGTTTTTATCGTTGCTAAAAATATTTAGCAACAGTTTAGCAACCAAAAAAATGTTGTTGAAAGTTTTTAGCAACGGTAAAAACCGTTGCTAAAAACTGAGCATAAAATATTCACAGCAGAGAATCTGGATCCATGTTTTGCCCTACAGCTACTTCCTTCAATGTTAGTGGCATTTTTTTTTAATTTAAAAAAATCCTACTTAAATATAATGATATTATTTTTAAATTTAAATATCAAATAATTAAAATTATTTATCTTTTTAATGTTCATATTTATTAAAGTTGTGTTCGACAAATCATTTAAATTAATATATAGTTTATTTGGTTAGTTTATAAATTTTTTAAAAATATTCGATAAATAAATTTATTTCAATATTTTATAATTTATTTTGACATATTACTTTTAATAACTTATAGTTTATAAGTTTTCAGCTAGCGTATCAATTAATTTTATCGACCATAACCTAAATATACATTAATAAATGATATAATCAAAGTAATTAATATCTGAAGATTTTTTAGATTTTCATAAAATTTAATTCAATAAGATATATTTAAAATTATTAAATATTTAATAATAAATAAATAAACACACTTAACTATTTAAAATTTGAATGGATCAAATTCATTGTTGTCTTGTTGCTCTACCAATGGGAGAGGATTCTCTCCTTGTCCTTGACCTTGCTTAGCTCTCTTAAGTCGTTGAATGGCTGTAAATCTTACAATCTATGTAAAATTTATAATCATCTAATGACTCAAGAGAGCTAAAGAGAGAGAAGCCAAAGAAAGAACCCAAATCATCTACCAATCGATCACTATTTTTGTTAATCATACTTGCAATCAGACCTAATATATATTTTAGACTGCATTACTGGAGGGGTAATATATATCTATAAATGTAGTATGGCCTAAAAAAAATAGTAGTTACACAAAAAAGGTTATTTATTTAATTTCAATATCATTATAAACTATTTGTAACTAGTCACCGTTTAATATAGATATTTAGAATAGAATTTTTTATATAAAATACACATTTGAAAATAAATAAATATACAATCACCCAGAATCCGCTTCTTTCGCGTCATACTTTATACAAAAGTCCATTTGAAAAACTGTTCCGAAATAAACCCAAAAACACAGAAACCTTAAACAAAACTGTTATCAATTACCTTATTGGGAAAAAAAAGGGTTAAAAATAAATTAAATATTTCTATTGTTAAAGTTATGCATGTTGGATGATCACAGCAACTTATATTCCCAATTCATGCTCAATGCTCAACGCTGAGCCAACGTTGAGCAACACAAATGGTTACACATTTAGTGTTGTGTCTCCAATGCTAAATGATACGATGGGGCTCAGCGTTGTATGTTCAGCGTTCAGCGTTGTATGCTCAATGCTGAGCAATGTGACAGTTGATCTTTCACGTTCTTTTCTTTTTTGTTAGTTATTCTTTTCTTCTTATATAAAATATTTTTTGTTGTAATGTTTTTTGTGTGAAAGTAATATACATATTTTGCTCAATTTGCGTTTGTCTCTACTTTGATTTTTATCATGGTATCAGAGCAGAAGAATACTTACTTCTATTCTTATTAATTCGTTTAACCTTTCTTTCATCCCTTGCTTCCTAATTTTTTTTTTCTTGTTTTTCTTTCCCTCATGGCAAGTCCTACCAGTGATAGTTCACAGGCCAAATAGACTAGTTCTAGTGAGGTAGGACATTTCCATCCCACGATGATAAGCCTGGAATCTCGATTGTCATAGTTCCTCTTATAGGCGTAAATTACCTCACTTGGAGCACTTCTATCCATATTTCATTAGGGGCAAAGGACAAAACTCGATTTTATTAATGGATCAATCAAGAAACCAAACAAAGGAAGCACAGAATTTCCAAAATGGAGAAAGGTTGATTACATGGTTTGATCTTAGATTCTAGGTTCCTTGACCAAAGATTTGGCTAAGTTCTTCGTGTATCGTTCCACTACAAAGGTTTTGTGGGAGGAATTGGAGGAAAGATTTGGTGAAGGTAATAGGCCTCAAGTGTACAGATTGCATAGGGACATTGCCTCGATTCAACAAGGTAATAATTCTTTGGTGAATTATTTGAATAAACTAAAAAAACTATGGGAAGATTTGAATAATCTCAAACCAATGACAAACTGTGAATGCAGAGGGTGGAAATGCGGGTCGATGAAGAAGATGATTAAAATTGATGCTTCCACCAAAACAATACAGTTTTTTATAGGGCTTAATGATGGGTTTGACACAGTACGAAGTCAGATTCTTATGCAAGAACCTCTCCCAAACAACAATAAAGGGTTCGCAATGCTGCAAAATGTGGAATCTCAAAGAATGGTTCAAAAGAATTTTGAAGATATTCTTGAGCTCAGTGCTATGATGTTGAAAATGCAAAGTTATGAAAGAGGCAATAACAATGGGGCCTTCAAAAGGAAAGATGTAGAAAGAAAAGAAGATAAATATTGCAATCACTGTAAAATTTAGGGTCATCTTAAAGAAACATGTTTCAAACTCAATGGCTACCCTGAGTGGTATATGGAATTGATGAAATCCATAAAAGACAAGAAATATATGAAGTAAGTCAATATGACTCCAAACAATATAAATGGATGACAAATTTTATCAAACAAGAAATAGCAAAGGTGATGAAATCAACTAAGATAGGGAAGGAAGGAAGTGTGAATTTCCTGACCACATATTTTGTAGGTATGATGAATTTTTTTGATAAGGAAGTAAAAAATACTTGGATAATTGATACAGGGGCCTCAAACCATATCTGCACTGATCAAAGGTTGTTTATTGATTTAATTACACTTACTTCACCTATCACTATTCATTTGCCTAATGGAAGTGTAAATCAATTTACTGAGATTAGAAACATCACCTTAAATAACTTGAAACTCACAAAAACCTTATTTTTACCCAATTTCAGTCATAACTTCTTATCTATCAATAAACTGATTATTTCTAATGTTGTTTCCTGTACTTTTTATCCTTGTTTCTGTATACTACAGGATTAGAGGAATAAGAATGTGCTGGCTGTGGGAAGGGTAGTGGCCAACTTATATTGCTTGGATATTCCTAACTTCTTTGAAGCTTTTATTGCTGACAGTTATAGATTCAATGTTCACTCTAATTATGTAACATCCCGTCTTTTTATTTCTTTTAAAAATAATATTTCTTCTCTAAATCGGTTTGCTAAATAATTCTCGAATAAATTATTTTCAAATAATTATAGATTTTACTATTCACAAATTTTACTATTCATGTGAATAGTAATCTTACAAAAAAAAAATTAACAGGATTAATTATGTTTGAGCTTGAATGTATACAAAAATAAAAAAAATAACTTACATAATTTTTGTTATTCTCTTTACATTTTTATATCATAAGCTACTATAAAATATATTTCTACACTTCAATCTCATCATTAATATCATTAAAACCTTCTCCTTAGTCCTTTTTCTTGAAATGATCAATTTTTTAAAAGTGAGATATAAATTATTTCAGTAGCTAGTCACTTTGTTAAAAACATATATATATATATATATATGATCATTTCAGCCATAAAAGCATATCATTACACCGATAATAACTAAATCTCTCTTGTTCACTATTGTAGAACAAAATTAATAATAAAACTTTGTAAAAACTGATTATGCAAATAGATATCATAAATTATAAATAAACATATTTTTATAAAAAACTAATTACCTGATTCTCCTTGAGCTATTTTACTTTCTTCTTCTTGAATTCTGTTAGAACTTCCCTCCAAAATATATTGCTCTTCTTTGCTAAAAACTCATGTTTTTGCTTTCGTCTTAATTTTTCTTTTTCGCTTCTTGATCTCTCTCTCTCTCTTCTCGTCTTAATATGTTTTTCTCTTTCTTTAACACACACACACACACACATATATATTATGAACCTAACAAGTACTAACAATATAATATAATTTTCTTCATGTCACTCTCATGTCTTGAGTCTTATCTCTTCCACTTTGTTCCCACTCACACTATTTTTTTAACTCATTCTCACGTCATTCTCACAATATATACAAAATGACATTACACATTAGATTTCCTTCCTACAAATCTCTTTGCAATGTATAGGTGGTACACGAAGCTTCAAGATTTTCTTTCACCATCATTTACTTTCTCGATATTATTCTATAATATTCTAAATATTCTTCCTTCTTTTTAATCCTTATATTTTAATAATACTAACAATAATTGTTATTATAACATAATAACAATTTATAATAAATTTGGGATGTTATTATATCTATATATCTAACTTTATCAAAGATAAGATTCATGAAATAATAAAAAGAAACAAGCTCCTTTTTCAATTTGTCTTTCCCTTACGGCAATAAACAAGAGTCATGGGAGACAAGTGTCATGAGAGAAGAAAGTGACACTTGTTTTCTTTAATGGACGATCCTCAAATTACCAAAAACAGCTACTACTTTTTCTTTGGTTGAAATGTTAAAATGTCCTCATATTCTTTTTATTATTTCAATTTGGTCCCTATCCTAAGAAATAAAATTCAATTTATATTTCTCAAAAATTTCTTTATTACTCTTTTATCCTTATTTACTTATTTATTTATTTATTTAGCCTTATTTTCTAAGGTAATTAAATTTGAAATATTACAAGTTATGTTTCTATTAATTCCTTGTATAAAGATAATCACATTTCTCATTCAAGATTAGGACATCACTATTGTATTAAGGGCCTGTTTGGATGAGCTTAATTTCAACTTATTTCCAAGTGCTCATTAGATAAGCACTTTTAGAGAAAAAAAAGGGTGTTTGTAAGAGTTTTTGAAAATGACTTATAAGCTATTTTGAGCTTATTTTAATAAGCTCCTTTATCAAAATAAGCTCAAAAGAGCTTATGCAGAGCTCAAAATGGGTGCCCTGACTGATCACACAAATGCCCAAAATACCATCATTAACTTTTGAAAATTCCAACCCTACCCTAGTGCTCTCGTCACTCTCCCCTCGTCCTCAATCTCCCAGCCGATGTTGCCTCATTTCCCAATTCTCTCTCATTCTCCCAGCTCTTGTCTCCAACTAGATCCTTCTTTGATTTTCAATGAGTTCCCCTTCCTCATTCTCCCCGTTGGGAATACACTATGTTGGATTTTTCTCCCTATCTTTGATTTTTCTCCCCTTCTTCGAACTAGAGATGGTTAGTGAACCAAAACCATGTCTGGTTCGAACCAGAAATAGTTCACACCACCAGAAATTAATTGATATGTGGTTTGATTTGTTATCTGAGTTATTTAATCTGTTATCTGAGAAATTCTATTATGGGTTATTTGATTTGTTATATGAGAAATTCTACTCTAGTTTGATCTATTATATGAAAAATTCTATTTTGGGTTCTTTGATCTATGTATCTGAGTTTTAAATTTGTCTTTTCGTGCTTAAAATTTGTTGTAAATCTGACTTCTTTCATTAACTTTTCAATTCCCTGCATATACACGAAAATCAATGCAGATAACACTTAAATGAAATTACAAGAGCAAAGGCCAAGCAATTGTACATGAGGGATATATGTTCCCTTTGCTTGTCAATGAGCAAGTTGAGGATTGACGATTATACAATTCGAACAATTCAATTCAAATAAATTTTTTTATTAATTTATATAAATTTTTGATTTAAATTTATTATTAATATATTATTAAAAAATATATTAAAAAATAGATTATATAAATTATTTATTATTTCTGAGAAGAGCATTCGAAAACGAAGTTGGGTAAGTCTACTTATAATTTGCTTGTCTATTTATCACTCTTGTCAGAATGCAAATTATCTCTTAGGCAATCTTCAATTTGTTGGGTGTCTTAAAGGTTTGATTAATTTGCATGATGCAAATGTATGTGGCTGAAGCAAAAGGAGCATGTCCACATAATTGGATGAAGGAAGCTTTAGATGTCCTCGTCAGTAGACAAACTATGGTGCAGCAGAAGTAAAATGGATTATGAAATTAATTGTAAATTGTAGCCTAGGCACTCTATTGTTCATCAAGTTTCCAAATAACTTGGCTAATAGACAGACGAACTAAGATAACATGATAGGGCAGAAAATTTGAGAGTGATTGAAAATCAACTCAAGAACAGGAAACTTCTAAAGTTCATAGTTGTTTCCTGGTTTCAATTTCTGTTTGGTGCTTACTGAAAATGCAGCAGAAGATTACAAGTTTATAGAGTGTAGTGGAGAGATATATCAAAAAGAAGTCTGTTGTAGTTGTACAAATTCATTTCTTTCATTCATTTGATTTTTTCAATGTGATTCTTTATATATGTATAATAACAATGTTTAGAATCCATGAATCCATTCTTCTTGGTATCTCTATCTTTTCTTAAGAATTTTGTTGTTCATACTTGCACATGACATAAAATTGAGGTGTGGAAAAAGTATAGAATCACATGACTAATAACAGTTCATGTAGCTATTATGCGAGTTGCAAACTCCATTGGATTTTTGACAGAGGGAGTGAAGAACAAAATTATAACTTTCAGAAATATGAAGGACAATATTAATTAATTTAAAAAAGTAAACTGAATTTTTGTTTAAATGAACAAAAATAAAAATATCAAGTGCTTATTTTTAAATTCTCCTTGATATCACATATTACATTAAATTAATTAGTTATTTAGTTTTTATTTTTAGTTTTAGTTTTTTTAATTCTTTAAAAAAGTATGTCAAGTGCTTATTTATCCAAATACTTTAGTTTTATAAGTGCTTATGATGGACTTTTTAGTAATTTCAGCTATCATAAGTGCTTATGTAACAATGCATTCAAACACCTTAAAATAAGTATAAGCACTTTTCAAATGTACATCCAAACACAAATAGCTTATTTAATTAAGCGCTTAAGCCATGTTTCGGTAATTAAACATTTTATTTAAGTGCTTATAAAATAAGCGTTTATATATAAGTTATTTTTACAATTGAAGAGTTTATGAGGCCAAATTTCAAATAAGTTGTTTTCAACTTATTTTTATGAGCTCTCCAGAATAGCTTATGAAAATAAGTTGAAAACAGTTTATTGGTAATACCATAAGCTATTTCTATAATGTCACATCCCAAAATCGGCATGTGAATTATACATATAACACCTAGGGTATACCTCTATAGTACTTCTTAATCTCTTTGAACATTCCTAATATTCACAATTATGCAAAACATAAATTTTACATGAAAGATATTTTACATATATATATATAGAAATATTTAACATTCATATATTATTCAGTACGATACAACTTCACAAGCGTAGGTGACCTACTAGACTACAAAGCATTTCCTAATCCTCACCAAACCTATATCCATGAGTCCATTAAACAAAAGTGAAGTATTACCCCGAAGGGCTACTAATCTTCTTCCTCAACCACTGTGTTTGAAAAGATAATCATAGAAAGTGTGAGTTTATCAAACTCAGTGAGTAAACAATTGTACATGAAAATATCACAAGCACAAATATCATATTCCTAATTCAGTCAAAAGGTATCATTCAATACATTTAACATATTCATATGTATAAACACTAGTATGTTCTATCAGTTTTGAAAAAAAAGAAATTCCCTGTGAGCTTACGTTCTCACAACCATATTGAGCTTGAAATCACTTGTGCTCAATAGGTTTATGTTTTTCATAAATTCCTATGAGCTTACGTTCTCACAACCATATTAAGCCCAAAATCATTAGTGTTTAAAAGGTTTACGCTTACTCAATGTTTATCCTTAGGAATGTTTATCCATTGATTTACTAATTGGTATATTATAGTATGTTAGGTGATCAATCCCTCACCTTATACTGCAACAGATTTTTTGGGTCATGCCCTCAACCATCCATGCATCAGATTTCTTGGGTCATGTCCTCAACCATCCATGCATCAAACACAATCACAATCATGACATTATCATATTCTCACAAACATGTTCCAATTTATTAAAAGAACTACCACATCTAGTCATTTAATCAACTAGAGAAATTAATTCACATAAGATAATAAATAATTCTCAATGATATTGTGATTTTTCTCAACTTGAACGTACACTGGTAATCTTCTCAATTTTACAACTAATACAAATGAGATTTATATTGTGCTTTGACTAATTCAGTAAATTAATTTTTACAAAGTTGTCCACTCACCTGGATGTTTGCTCAATTTTACCTTGAACCTTCCTTAAATATGCGTAAGATGATGGGAGGTAATTCCTTCTACATCCAAATTAGTCACAACATCCCAAAATATGTGGAAGATACATCAAAGAATCCATCCCTATAAGATAATCATGCAAAAATATGTCAAGGTCACAAAATAGGAAAATTCCCTACTATAATTTTGACCTTTGATCACTCCTATGAAGATAACTCTCAAATGATAAAGAATTTTCAAGTGAAACTTATACCATTAAAAACTAGACTCAAAGAGCTTTCCAACAGTATCTCATTTACTAAAAATAAAATCCGGATGAAAGAGTTACGACTATTTTAAAACTAAATCTACAATAACAGTCAAACGGTCAACGATGCTACAGTAACCATCAGCGGTTACCGACACTATAGTAATCGGTTGCTACAGTAACCATGCTACTACAGTAACCGTGCTGCTATAGTAACCCGAATCTGAAAAATTTGCAGATGCTATAGTAACTGCTACAGTAACCTGTGATTTCTCTCTTGGTTTTTCATGATTTCTTAAGTCAAAATTTCATCATTTCTCTTGATTTCTTTCATGGATTTTCATCCTTGATGTTTAAGGATTGTTTTGACACCAAAACCCCTAATTAATTCCAATAATTCAAGTCCCAATCATCAAATTTTCATCAAGAATACTGACTTTTTCAAATATCTGAATTCTATGAATTTCTCTTAATTTTCTCTAAATTTCTTGTTCCAATAACATCATAAACTATATAGGAATGTTTTAGATTAATACTCATACTTAAATTCATCCATAAAAACATTCTACAAAGATTTCGCAAATTGATAACCTAGGGTTTGATCTTGGAAGAGGAAGAAGAAGAAGAACATCAACTTACCAATCCTCCTAGCTTACATGGCTTCCTTCCTTGAGCTTTTGGCATGGACAGATGTGGAGAAGAGAGCTTGGGAGCACTTGGCTGAAAGAGAGTGAAAGAGCTACGGGAGTAGGATAGAAAAATGAATAAGAGAGAAGGATGAGTGTTTAAATGTGTGTATGCGTGAACCCCACTAATTTTTCTTTTCAATTTGGTCCCTTTGGTAATCATCTTAACTAGGAATGGCAAGGGAATTTAAAAAGTTTGATTATACTTAGGGCACCAACTATACTCCCACAAAACACACCTCATCACATCCCATTTTTTTTAAACACCAAAATCTCGTATTTGTTCACTATAGTCCCTCTCAGTGTCTCGAACTCCACTTTAACCTCAAATCCATCACCCTTTCAGTACCAGACTCATAATTCATTCTCATAAGATCTATTCTCCCTCTCAGGTTCCTATTCAGTCTTTTCTCAAGAGTACTCCATATTTTATTTTATTTTCACTTTAGTCCTTGAATGTACTTTTTACACTCACCACACATGTTTCCTTTTCTCAATAAAATCTTACTTGACCAAGGGCAAGTCTTAGTCTTATTAAATTTTAGGGTCCTTCGTTTTCCTAATCAAAATTCCTAAATTCGCAAAAATATTTCACTCTCATGAATATGTGTACTTTTAACTATACTGTAATACCAAGGTATTACATATCAGCTCTCTCAAACACATGCATAAGCAGCTATACCATAAGAGAAGTCAGATAAGCTAAAAAATAAGCTCTTCTAAATGGGCTTTAATATATTATAAGTGCTTATGATATAGGTGCTTAATTAAGCTGTTTACCTAAACATGGCTTAAATCAACTTCCTTTTGCACCTGAGTTTAAAAATTCTAACCATAAATGCTACATTTGTCCTATGGCTAAACAAACCAGAAACACTTTTTCCAAAAACATTATTCAAACTACAAAACCCTTTGAATTAGTACATATTGACATATGGGGTCCTTACCATGTACCATTCATGAATGGAGCAAATTACTTTCTAACCTTACTTGATGCTACACAAGGGAAACATGGACTTACCTCATGGCACATAAATGCCAAATTTATGTCATTCTTGAAAAATTTTTTAAACTCGTGTAGAATCAATTTAGCACTTCCATTAAAACTATTAAAAGTGACAATGGTTTAGAATTTCTGAGCCATTTTTGTCAATCCTTTTTTTTTTGAATTTAGAATTCTTCACAATAGAAGTTGCCCTTACACTCCACAACAAAATTGTGTTGTGGAGAGAAAACATAGGCATTTGCTTCAGGTAACCAGAGCTTTACTTTTACAATCTAGATTGCCTACTTACTTTTGGGGGGGGGGAGGGGGAAGCTCTCCTAGATGCCACCTTTTTCATCAATAGATTGCCCGCAAAATTACTATCATGGAAATCTCCCTTTGAAATGCTTTTACACAAACAACCCAATTATGCTATTATTAAAATTTTTGGGTGCTTAGCCTTTGCAACCAATGTAAAACACTATAAGGACAAGTTGGTACCTAGAGCTACTACTTGTGTTTTTCTTGGTTTTCAGTCAGGAACTAGGGGTTACAAAATGTATGACTTAAAGTCAAAAAAAAATTATTCTATCTAGAGACATTAACTTCTATGAAAATGTTTTTCCTTTTATTGATCCAAACATCATCAATCATACCACTACCTCTCCACAAGCAGCAACAAGTTCTCATTCTTCAAGTTATGATCCTATCCCTATCAGACAAAGCATCAAAAATAATAACCCCCTTGTTTAGCCTTCTGATTTTATAACTAACCACGTGAATGATACTCCATCTCTAAGCTTACTTGTACATATCCTATCAACTACCTACGTCAATTTTCTAGAAAACTTGTCCCAGATTAAAGAACCCCACAGCTATTAAGTTGCTTGTAAATCCCCTTATTGGGTTCAAGTAATGCAGGAAGAAATAAGGGCTCTTGACCTTACCGAAATGCCAAAACGAAAGAAGGCCATTGGTTCAAAATGGATATACAAGGTGAAATTTAATGCCAATGGGTCTATAGAAAGATTCAAGGTGAGAGTAGTTGCGAAAGGATACAATCAGTTACAAGGAATTGACTATGATCAAAGTTGCTCTCCAATTGCCAAGGCAGTGACTGTACAAGTTTTTCTCTTTGTAACAGTAATTAAAGCCTGGCCTCTCCATTAGGTTGATGTGAACAATGCTTTCCTCTATGGCTTTGTAGAGGAAAAACTGCACATGACTCCAATTGAAGGGTATTTGAAAGCATATATTGGTCAAGTGTGTCACTTGAAGAGATCTTTATATGGTCTCAAGCAAGCTTCATAACAGTGGAATGTCGAATTTACCAACCATTTCCAAAGATTTGGCATCGTGCAGTCTAAAGTAGACACATGCTTGTTTACATATGCTTTAGACAAAGGATTACTTATCCTTCTTGTGTATATGTGTAATACCCGTTAATTTTGGAATATAATTCGCCTAAGAGTATTTTAGAATTTTACAACATTACTTTAGTTATTTATTTTGGTCATTTTTAATTTTCATATTTAATTGTTCTCTTTGAATATTATTTATGAAAATTGAGTTAAATGACTGGACTGAATATTTGCACCACGTGGGATATATTCTAAGAATGGTGAAATTCATGGAAAAGTGGTTTAAGAATGGTCAATTAGTCCATTTATTATAAATTGGCTGGATGGGTTTGGATGTTGGGTTA
Organism: Biancaea sappan; assembly: GCA_037074585.1. NCBI lineage: Eukaryota > Viridiplantae > Streptophyta > Magnoliopsida > Fabales > Fabaceae > Biancaea > Biancaea sappan. The sequence goes on along the minus strand of CM073492.1, from coordinate 7,448,350 downwards.
TGGATACCCATGGGTTATTCAATAACCCATTAGAAATATTTAATATAAAGTTTCAATAGTACCCCTCATTTTTTTCTCACGCAACCGAAGCCTGAGGAAGTTTTCTCTCTCAGTTCTTCATCTTCTTCTCAAATCCTTTCCTTGATCTTCAGAAGTTCGATTATTTGTTCGGTTCAAAAGCTTTGTAAGGATCAAAGGTAAGCTTTAATCTCATTATTTTCCTTAAATTTCAGTTTATGTAGAAGATCAGAGGAGGTTTTGTTCTTGAAGATTTTGATGATAATTCGTGAATCTCAGTTGTTTTAGAAGTTATATTTGAGTTATAATTGGTTAAAAGAGTTGAAATTCTGGTTTTGAAACAAGAAAGGAAAGGATGAATTTTTGATAGATTTTTCTGCAAAAATTCGAGTTACTGTAGCGACCAGAGATTTCGGAAAAATTCTGGAAAATTTTCTTCGAGTTACTGTAGCAGTTACTGTAGTGTCGGCAGTCAACGGTACTGTAGCAGTCAACGTTACTGTAGCGAACCGTTACTGTAGCAAACCGTACTGTAGCAATCAGAAAATTTTACGTATTTTCGTGATTTTGTTTCCTTTCTTATGTTTCCTTGTAATATATTTTACTAGAAAATTTTCCTACACAAATTCTAGTGTGAAACAAGGTAAACTTGGACAAACATCAAGGTGAGTGAATAACATTGCTCAGCTAATTTGATATTACTAGTCAAAGTACAATATAAGTCCCATTTACAATATTATTTGGATAATAAGCAATTAATTTTTCATATGGGAGTATATGATGATCAATAGAAATAAGAGTATGTAGAAATTATTTATTTCATGACAATTGTATTATGTGATAAATTCTCACTATCATGTTAATGAGTAAAGATCTACGGGATCTAATACACGAGTTTGAAAGGGTTAAAGTCCCATACTACTCAGTGCATATCTATGAAACCTATACACGAGTTGAAAGGGTTAAAGTCCCATACTACTCGGCGTATATCTAAGAAATCTTATACACGAGTTTGAAAGGGTTAAAGTCCCATACTACTCAGTGCATATCTATGAAACCTATACACGAGTTGAAAGGGTTAGAGTCCCATACTACTCGGTGTATACCAATGAGATCTTATTCACGAGTTTGAAAGGGTTAGAGTCCCATACTACTCGTTGTATATCTAAGAAATCTTATTCATGAGTTTGAAAGGGTTAGAGTCCCATACTACTCAATGTATAATACAATTAATTATATGAGTAAATGTGATATTTGTACTTTTGATATTTTATATAGTACAGTTATTTACTTACTGAGTTTTTAAATAAACTCACAATCCCTATGATTATTTTTCAGATACAGAAAACAAAGAAGAAGAGTATCCGTTGGAAGATTAGAAGCCCCTTGGGATTACTCTCTATTTCTGTCTGGTGGGATACCAGTACTTATTAATGTGGATATTAGAAACGCTCTGTACTTTCTATAGGTCTCCTAGGCTTGCGATGAGATAGAAATATCAGACTATGTATGTCTATATTTGCTTATCAGATGAATATAATTCTGTAGTGTGGAATGAATGATTAAGGTTGAATGTAAAACCTTACAGAATATATGTAAATAACGTATGTTTGAGAATTTTATCAAATGAGTAGTATCTTTTCACATGCTCAATTTTTGGGATGTGACAATTTGGTATCAGAGGAAAGGTTTTATAGGTCCCCTATAGAGTACAGAGCAAAGTGATCTTTGTGGGCCCTTCCCTATTGTCATGAGCCGCGGCATGACCATAGGATTAGGTTCCATAAAAGACCTTGTAGAGTATAACGTCATTTTATAGATAACTTCTCAGTGGGGCTAGTAAGTGATATTTTGTTTATGTCTGAAAATTGTTTGTTATGTGTGTAGATCTGTGACAGATCAATGTCAGAAGGATCTTCTAATAATAATGAGCATATGGGTCCAAGGAGGGCCATAAATCCACCAGTACATGTGCAAGATGATCCTAACCGTGGTGATAGTTTACGTGCTCAAAGTACTGAGGGCGCAACTAGTGAGCAAGCAAGGAGAGTCGAACCTGATGCTCACGTTGGCAATGCAACTATTGCACATGTAATTAATTTGATGAATGAACGATTTGACCGATTTGAGGCTGAAATGAGAGGTTGAGCTGCACAAGCTAACCTGCCAGTGGATCCTCCTATTGTTGAAGTTGAAATTGTACCACCAGCTCAGTTAGCTGGAGGAGATAACGTAAGGGAGGTAAGAATGTCTGAATTCCAGAAAATGAGGCCTCCTACTTTTTCAGGGGAAGATCCCAAAGAGGACCCACAATGTTTCCTTAAAGATTGTGAAGCAATCTGTGATGCTATAGGGTGTTCTCCTACTCAAAAGGTAGAATTCACTTCCTTTCAGTTAAAAGGTAGGGCTGGTAAATGGTGGAGGAACTGGAAGAAAGCTAGAATTCAAGGCACACCGCTAGTTATGTGGACAGAATTTTACAGATTGGTTATGGATGAATTTCTTCCGGTAAGTGAACGATCATCTAGGGCCAGGGATTTTCTGTATCTACGACAGGGAACCATGACTGTTGATGAATATTCAGCTCAGTTTGTTAAATTATCTGAATATGCCCCTGAAATCATTCCTTCTGAAAGGAAAAAAATAGAAAAGTTTATGGAAGGGCTTCGTGATGCCTTATATGATCAAGTGGGTTCTAATATGAACGATTACTCTTCGTACTCAGAGGCTGTTGATGTGGCCCGAAGAATGGAAAAGAGGTCAAAGAATAAAGAAGAGTATCGTCAAAAGAAGAAAGCTAGATATAGAAGATCTTTTGATCAAGGGGAAGACTTAGGGACTTTGAAACCCTTTACTGCATCACAACATGCTCCAGCCACTCCTACTAAGTCATCTTATTCTACAGCCAGTGTGGCTAAGCCTCGTTCAGAGAGCAGGGGTAGTTTTAGCTCTTCTAGTAGAGGAGGTACTCAAGGTAGAAGGGAAAAACCTCAATGTCCTAAATGTGGAAAGTTTCACTTCGGAGAATGCAGGTTAAACACTGTTGGTACATGTTGTTTTCACTGTGGACAAAAAGGACATTTTATAAGGGAGTGCCCTCAGCTCATGACAAGACTAGGTCAAGGGTCTACTTTGCCACCTCGACCACAATCTATTTCTACTTCTATTACTCAAACACCAACCCCTTCAATAGAGGGTAGTATGGGAAGAGGTTCTGGAAGAGGCCAAGGTGACCGTGGAAAACAAGCTGCTGGCAGAGGAAATGCAAGAGTATATGCTCTAACCCGACAGGATGCTCAAACATCCAATGCTGTAGTTACAGGTATATTATCTGTTAATACTTTTGCTGCACGTATTTTGTTTGACCCCGGTTCTACTCACTCATATGTGTCACCCCTATTTGCCAAGAGATTTGCATTTGATTCGATTACTCTTAAAGAACCATTCTTGGTTTCCACACCGATGAGAGAGACTTTGATGGTTAAAACATGTTATCGTTCTTGTAAAATAATCGTTGGAGGCACGAAAACTGAGATAGATCTTATGGTTCTCAATATGTTAGATTTTGATGTGATTTTAGGGATGGACTGGCTATCTTCTTGTCATGCTACTATAAATTGTCATGACAAAGTTATTTCCTTTAATATGCCGGGGAGGAGTAATTTTGTGTTTCAAGGAGATCGAAGTGATGTACCTTGCAACATGATATCTATGTTAAGTGCCCGGCGTATGTTGCGAAAGGGATGTCAAGAATTTCTAGCTTTTATCAAAGATTTAGAAAAGAAAGAACAGAAGTTAGAAGACATTCATGTGGTTAATGAATTCCCAGATGTGTTCCCAGAAGATTTACCTGGATTATCGCCAGAAAGAGATATTGAGTTCAGTATTGATTTGGTCCCAAACACACGACCAATTTCTATTCCACCTTATCGTATGGCTCATGTTGAGCTAAAAGAACTCAAAGAACAATTGGAAGATTTGTTAAACAAAGGGTTCATTCGCCCAAGTTTTTCACCTTGGGGTGCTCCTGTTCTTTTTGTGAAAAAGAAAGATGGTTCTATGAGATTATGTATAGATTATCGTCAGCTGAATAAAGTCACAGTGAAGAATAAGTATCCTTTACCAAGGATAGATTGTAATACCCAAGAAAAATAAAATATAAATATTTGTTTACAAACTACTGTTACTATTTCAGTATACGGTACTATTCACCTATATAATACTATTTACGTATATGATACTGTTCATTTATACAATCGAAATGTCAAGTACTAGATGTTGTTTGGTCATAAGAGAAAACTAGAAAGAAGTTCGTAGGAGAAACTGACGTTTTATGTGTGAAAATACCCTTAGGGACTAAAGTGAAAGGACTGAATTGAAAAGAAACTTAAAGGTTTAAGGTGAAAGGATATTTTTCCCTTTTAAGTTTCCAATAGTAATAACAGAAAAATTTTGCATCGTACGCGTGAGGTGCACAGTAACTGCATTATTAGAAATGTCATTTTCATGAATAGTAAATTGAATATTTTATTAGCGCATAGTATCAAATAGTACCCTTGACTTTTGCTATAAATAGGCCCTTTCATTTCACTTCTAAACTCACACCTTCAACTTCTCTTCTTCTCTCCTTAAGTTTCTCTTACTCCAAAGCTAGGCCTCTGAGATTTTGGGCCTTTCCTTTTCAGCTTAGGTAAGGATACTATGCCCTTTCTATGTCTTTCAAATTTTAGAAGTTAATTTCTTAAGTATGCTCTATGGTTGCGGCCTTGGCTGATCTTCCACATCAGAAAAACAGTCCTTAGCTGTTTATATGTTATTTTGATTCTCTGATTACCGAAATAGAATGTAAACTGTGAATAATACATGTCTAGGAAAGTTCTGGCTAAGGAAAGACCTAGTTTTTAAGTGTGTCCAGTGTGACCCTCCACTCTTTCCTGGGAACTTACTTGGTGTACTCTTTTACAGATTGTATTCTCTATTTCTGGTATGAATAGTGATCGTACATATGAATATTGACCGTATGAATAGTAACCGTATATATGAACAGTATCTGTACGAAAACAATCCTGACGTATTTTCTCTAATCTTTCATGAAAATCTCCGTAGCAGAACATCGAAATTCACCTGAGAACTCTTGTCTGTAATGACTTAGAGAAGCGATGTTCGTACGGAATCCAGGTGAGTGAAACGACCCCGTTTTAATAGAGTTTTAGCATTACTGGTGATAAAAAGTATGTCGTAGGACACTCCCAAGATTCATAGGGAGAAATTGGATTCAGAATGACGAATCTAAATGAGATAATTAATCCATAAGTATGGATAAAATGAAATAAGTATCTTATGATGATGTGAAGTTTGAATGTTTTCAAAAATGGATTAATTGTTATCTTGATATGTGGTTTATAAATCCATAATATAGTAATATACTATACCTGTTATATGGATGAATATTATATTGAGCTTCTGATTATGATATGAAATGCTATTGATTGTGATTGAGCGGGACAGTACCCCCTCTCACGGCAAGGCGGAAAACCCGGTTGACAGGGTGTCTTGACCAATGAGTGTGGAGACAATGATTCCCTCAGTAGGGATATAGCCCGGATTGGTGATAAATCCGTGAGGCGCCCTAGCTAAGAGGATGAGGTTGTGCGTCATGGCGGAAATATACATAATTGGTGAGCCGGCCTGTGTGCGCTCTCCGGGATATATTGTCATTGACGAGTACTAGTAACGTTTGTTGAATTGGATGAATTTTTATCTTGTATGTAAGAGGATGATGTTGTGCATCATGGCGGAAATATACATAATTGGTGAGCCGGCCTGTGTGCGCTCTCCGGGATATATTGCCATTGACGAGTACTAGTAACGTTTGTTGAATTGGATAAATTTTTATCTTCTGTCTATTGGTTGAGTATGAGCCTTTGGATATGCTTGCATGACTGGTAATGTATTTGAATTTTATTAATGCGAGGCCGATTCGCTCATTGAGTTTAAAAGCTCACATTGTTTGTACAACCTTTTTGTTTAGATCAGGTTGCCATCGAAGAATATCTGCTAGAGGAGTAGATCACTTTGGACCTTCCCGTTGTCGAGTAGACCTCTCTTCTGTTATAGATTATGTTGCTCTGTAATCGTCTAGGACATCTAGTTCAGGGGTTTGACATTTGGCTTGTATGTCAGTATAATAATGTATTTTAAATTGATAATCTATGATTTTCAGATAAGAAAATTTGATATATTTATCGGAAGGCTTACAGTGATGAGAGATTCATCATTGTGCCGGTCATGTGCCCAGAAAACGGGTCGTGACAAAGTTGGTATCAAAGCAATGGTTGTTAGGTCTCCTAGTGATTACAGAACAAGGTAACCTTAGTGGGACCTCCTCTATCGTTGTGAACCCGGGCACAATTATAGAGAGACGGCTCTACTGAAGGTCCTGTAGGATGTTTCCATTTCCTTTCCCTCCGAGACTTATCTCTTCTTAGGAATTATGTTCTCAATTTTAGTTTTAGACAGATGTGGCCACACTTTTGAACTTAGTAAAGGAAAGGTTATTACTTGTTTTGATTCCGTTGTTGTTGGATCAAATTTTTATGGTGGATTTTATAAGCTGAATTAATGATTGAATTTGTGTAGCTATATTATTTTAGGGTACCAGCCAATAAAAGAAACCACTCGCATTAAAAACAAAAAAATTGAAGGATTACATTGCAAAAAAGAAGAAGTTTACTCATGCATGAGTAATCTAAAAGCGAGGTGGTCTTGGATTAGGAGGGTTGTATTGTATCATCACCCCTCGACCATTCCTTGGAGCAAGGGACATAGCAATGTCGCGGAGGGTAGTGTAAATCCCATTCATACAATCAACACTTCTTTGTTGTTGATTGCAGAAGCACTGGGTAGACCAATAGAAGAACCTGTCTGTTCTTGAAGTCATTTCTGCATGATTGCGTTTAGTTAACTTCTCCAGGTCTCCTATCATCTTTTTCAGATTTTTCACCTCCTGCTCTAGACAGGCGATTTTGTCCTCCGAGGTATAGCCCGTGCTAGTCTCCTTAGCTTCCTCGATCTTCTTCATTTTCTTCTCCTTCTGTTTCTCTGGAGACCCCTCAAAAGGTCTTTTGCCCTTGTCTTTGCCCAGACTTAAGTTTAAGTCGAGCTCTTCTTCCTTAGCCTCTACTGTGAGATCAATGTACTTCCTTGCGGACATGATTTGGAAAAATTTAGAAATTTTTGTAAGAGTATGAGGCGAGAGGAATACTGGGGGATTGTAGGCTCGGAGATTATTACTCTTTGTGGTGTGGTAACTGAGAACGCTGAGAAGGTTTTTATAGAGAAAAAAATTTGGACTAAGAGATAAAGAAGATATCTCTTCACCGCACCCCTACACGATCAACCTATGGATTTCTGCAAGCTGGAAGCCAGAAGTCTAGGGTAGGCGTGCACACCGATAGCGAGTTGCATTAATGCCAAAACCACGAAAGTCAGTATTCGGTGGATTTGCGGCCGATTTTACTTGGTTTTCCCATTTCTCCCGTTGGCATTTTTCGAAATTCAAAGAAGTTGACGATATAGCCATTAAAGATTGCCTTAGATGCTTTTATGATGAACTGAAATGCATTTCTCTGTTTTATTGTATTGTTCTTAAGAGCCTTCAGTTGAGTATAATATACATAATTGATTGAATCATGTTGTAATTACATTTATGTATGTTATTCATGCATAATGAGTGAAGGCTACGATCAAGGAGAATATGTGATGATCCTACATATACTCATAGAGATGTGAAATCAAAATGACTTGGATAGAATAAAATGTGTAGATGATGATATATCTTCATGGTTACATATACTTACATATAATGCTCTCGTGGGCAAATGAAAGGCAGTGATTTCCTTACATCATGATAATGCTTAAGGCATGTGACCGTAAGCAGTTAACTTTGTTTTAAAATGTATATATTGATATACATATATTATGTGTAAGTCTAGAGTAAAGACACCGATTAGAATCTAAGATACGGCCAATATGAGGCGACCTAATCATAGAGGGACATCGTGATATAGGATTACAGAATAAAACAAGTTTAGAGGGAGAAAATCTCAGACTAAAGAGCGTAGTTAGTCAGAACTTTGCGAAAGGTCAAGATTAGCCGAAATTTTTTTTTTGAGGAAATCTTTGACTTATGTTAATTGCATTAAATTATATTTACTATTTACTTGCATGTCCGACATTAATTGCTGGCATTGCGACGTATGTGATCTGTAAACCTTATAGCAAGCGGCGTGTAGGTTGTGGTGGCTTTAGCTCCAGGGGCTTCGGGTTGTCTATAAATCTTGTATGCCCGTTACCCTACTCATCGCACCAAGCAAACCTACTTCTTTCATTACATACCTATTTCTCAATCTCCATTCCTTTCTCATTCGAAGTTATTTCTGAGATCCCTAGAGCAATGGCCGATAATAAGTCTTTCAACTTGAATTTTGAGACTGGCAATGTAGAGCTTGATTTAAATCTAAGTCTCGGAAACAACAAAGGGAAGAGACCAGTAGACAGGTCACCAGAAATTAAGAAGAGAAAGAGGGATGTAATAGAGTTGGAGGAGGACAGTACTGCAACATCCTCAGAAAATAAGCTTGCATTCCTGGAACGTAAGATAGAGAGCCTGGAATACAAGATAGAGGACCAGAAGCGACTAATAAGTCGTCTCTTTGAAAACCAAGAGAAATTGATAAACCGTCGTTTCGGGGAACTGGCTAATCGAGTTGATAGACATTCAATGTTTGCAACTCAAAATTTTCGTGACCAACAAGCAAGGTGTATTGACTGTATGAACGGAGTGACTTATGCTCTTCGCCAAATTTCTCAGGCGCTTCCTCCAGAAACTCTTTCTAGGCTGCAACGATTAGCTTCCTCCTTAAGGTCTGAAGCACCTTCCTCTTCTAGACCTGGAGCACTTTTTACATTTCAAAAGCCTCCTCGTCCTTAATTTATTTTTATTTTGTTTGTACCTAAAGCTACATTTGGTGTAAGCTTCACGTATTAAAATTATCTATGTACTAGAAATAAAATTTAAGTTAGTATCTAGATCTTCTTTGTTGAAGTGATTCATTTTACTGAAAGAACTTGAGGAATGAGAAGATATTGGACTTGTTATATTTCATACTTGTTCTAAAGCATAGTATAGTAATATCTTTTTGACTGAGCAGAGTTACTAAAATGATATTTCATTGCACTTCTGAGCTATGGAGGAATGCTGAATAAGTATTTTATGAACCTATAGAACTATGGGTTTGCCTCAATCATTGAAGGGATGCGACTCTATATGAGTCATTGAGGTGAGAGGAATTTTCATATATATAATTATGCGTAAGAAGTATGTTATTTACTTATCATATTTTCTAGGATTGTTCTTCCTAGAGATTTATGTAATGATTTCATTTTATATAACGCCTTCAGCTGAGAGTATCGCCTTAAGGTAGAAGGATCGCCTTCGGGCAAGAGTATTGCTTATGGCCAAAATGATGCCTTCGGGTAGGGTGCTTGTATTCGTAAAAGTTATAAGCTATGTGTGTGGAAACATGTGTTCTGATATTCAATGTGAACTGGAAAGACCACGTGCCACTTTTGAGATGACACCTATTTGAGGTTTTACATAGAGACAGAGTTCGTCTCTGATTAGGTGGTTTGAGTTTGGTAAAGGTTATGAGGATGAGACACTTTATGGTACAAAAGGTTGTGGAGAAGATTAAACTGATGAGGAAGAGATTACTTGCTGTCTAGAAAAAGCAAAAGTCTTATGCAAATTATTGATAATGCGGTTTAAAGTTCACAGTCAATGGTATAATGTTCTTGTAAATCTCACCAAGGGTGTGATGAGGTTTTGGAAGAAAGAGATACAAAGAATGAGATATAGACGAAGTAATCACACTTATTTCAGTATTGAAATGAGTTTTGAATTCGGGGGACCGAATTCTCTTAAGGGGGTGATAATGTAATACCCAAGAAAAATAAAATATAAATATTTGTTTACAAACTACTGTTACTATTTCAGTATACGGTACTATTCACCTGTATAATACTATTTACGTATATGATGCTGTTCATTTATACAATCGAAATGTCAAGTACTAGATGTTGTTTGGTCATAAGAGAAAACTAGAAAGAAGTTCGTAGGAGAAACTGACGTTTTATGTGTGAAAATACCCTTAGGGACTAAAGTGAAAGGACTGAATTGAAAAGAAACTTAAAGGTTTAAGGTGAAAGGATATTTTTCCCTTTTAAGTTTCCAATAGTAATAACAGAAAAATTTTGCATCGTGCGTGAGGTACACAGTAACTGCATTATTAGAAATGTCATTTTCATGAATAGTAAATTGAATATTTTATTAGCGTATAGTATTAAATAGTACCCTTGACTTTTGCTATAAATAGGCCATTCCATTTCACTTCTAAACTCACACCTTCAACTTCTCTTCTTCTCTCCTTAAGTTTCTCTTACTCCAAAGCTAGGCCTCTGAGATTTTGGGCCTTTCCTTTTCACCTTAGGTAAGGATACTATGCCCTTTTTATGTCTTTCAAATTTTAGAAGTTAATTTCTTAAGTATGCTCTGTGGTTGCGGCCTTGGCTGATCTTCCACATCAGAAAAACTGTCCTTAGCTGTTTATATGTTATTTTGATTCTCTGATTACCGAAATAGAATGTAAACTGTGAATAATACATGTCTAGGAAAGTTCTGGCTAAGGAAAGACCTGGTTTTTAAGTGTGTCCAGTGTGACCCTCCACTCTTTCCTGGGAACTTACCTGGTGTACTCTTTTACAGATTGTATTCTCTATTTCTGGTATGAATAGTGACTGTACGTATGAATAGTGACCGTACGTATGAATAGTGACCGTATGAATAGTAACTGTATATATGAATAGTAACCGTACATATGAACAGTATCTGTACGAAAACAATCCTGACGTATTTTCTCTAATCTTTCATGAAAATCTCCGTAGCAGAACACCGAAATTCACCTGAGAACTCTTGTCTGTAATGACTTAGAGAAGCGATGTTCGTACGGAATCCAGGTGAGTGAAACGACCCCGTTTTAATAGAGTTTTAGCATTACTGGTGATAAAAAGTATGTCGTAGGACACTCCCAAGATTCATAGGGGGAAATTGGATTCAGAATGACGAATCTAAATGAGATAATTAATCCATAAGTATGGATAAAATGAAATAAGTATCTTATGATGATGTGAAGTTTGAATGTTTTCAAAAATGGATTAATTGTTATCTTGATATGTGGTTTATAAATCCATAATATAGTAATATACTATACCTGTTATATGGATGAATATTATATTGAGCTTCTGATTATGATATGAAATGCTATTGATTGTGATTGAGCGGGACAGTACCCCCTCTCACGGCAAGGCGGAAAACCCGGTTGACAGGGTGTCTTGACCAATGAGTGTGGAGACAACGATTCCCTCAGTAGGGATATAGCCCGGATTGGTGATAAATCCGTGAGGCGCCCTAGCTAAGAGGATGAGGTTGTGCGTCATGGCGGAAATATACATAATTGGTGAGCCGGCCTGTGTGCGCTCTCCGGGATATATTGCCATTGACGAGTACTAGTAACGTTTGTTGAATTGGATGAATTTTTATCTTGTATGTAAGAGGATGATGTTGTGCGTCATGGCGGAAATATACATAATTGGTGAGCCGGCCTGTGTGCGCTCTCCGGGATATATTGCCATTGACGAGTACTAGTAACGTTTGTTGAATTGGATAAATTTTTATCTTCTGTCTATTGGTTGAGTATGAGCCTTTGGATATGCTTGCATGACTGGTAATGTATTTGAATTTTATTAATCCGAGGCCGATTCGCTCATTGAGTTTAAAAGCTCACATTGTTTGTACAACCTTTTTGTTCAGATCAGGTTGCCATCGAAGAATATCTGCTAGAGGAGTAGATCACTTTGGACCTTCCCGTTGTCGGGTAGACCTCTCTTCTGTTATAGATTATGTTGCTCTGTAATCGTCTAGGACATCTAGTTCAGGGGTTCGACATTTGGCTTGTATGTCAGTATAATAATGTATTTTAAATTGATAATCTATGATTTTCAGATAAGAAAATTTGATATATTTATCGGAAGGCTTACAGTGATGAGAGATTCATCATTGTGCCGGTCATGTGCCCAGAAAACGGGTCGTGACATAGATGATTTGTTTGATCAGCTTCAAGGAGCAAAATACTTCTCAAAGATTGATCTAAGGTCTGGATATCATCAGTTACGAATTAAGAATGATGATATACCTAAGACTGCTTTTCGTACACGGTATGGACATTATGAGTTTCTTGTGATGTCTTTTGGGTTGACAAATGCACCAGCAGCATTTATGGATTTAATGAACAGAGTGTTCAAATCATTCCTTGATAAGTTTGTAATTGTATTTATTGATGATATTTTGGTATATTCAAAGAGTCATGAAGAACATACTGAACATTTGAGAATAGTGCTTCAGACTTTGTATTGTATTTAGCAGGGTATTACCGTCGCTTTGTCAAAGATTTCTCTAAGACGGCTCTCCCATTAAATAAGTTAACTCGAAAGAATGTTAAATACATTTGGGATGATTCATGTGAGCAAAGTTTCACCCAATTGAAAGAGTGTTTAACTTCTGCACCAGTCTTAATCCTACCATCAGGACCAGGGGGTTACTCTATATTCTGTGATGCCTCAAAGATAGGCTTAGGGTGTGTGTTGATGCAACATGGTAAAGTCATAGCTTATGGCTCACGTCAGCTTAAAAAGTATGAATTGAATTACCCTACTCATGATTTGGAAATGGCAGCTGTAGTGTTTGCCCTAAAGATATGGAGACATTACTTGTATGGGAAAACTTGTAAAATTTTTACAGATCACAAAAGCCTTAAGTACATTTTTGAGCAGAGAGATCTCAATCTAAGGCAACGAAGGTGGATGGAACTTCTGAAAGATTATGATTGTACCATCCTTTACCATCCAGGTAAAGCAAATGTAGTGGCTGATGCTCTAAGTCAAAAGTCTATGGGAAGTTTAGCTCACATTGCCATTATAAGGAGGTCTCTAATACATGAACTCCAAGAATTGGAAGCTGATGGAGTATTCTTCGAGATCACTGAGTCAGGTACATTTCTGGCTCATTTAACAGTTAGATCATCTCTTGTTGAAAAAGTAAAAGCAACTTTAGAAAATGACATTGATATGGTCAAAATCAGAGATAAGGCAAGGCAAGGTCTAGCACCAAGTTTCTTGGTAGATGAAGAAGGAATCTTATGGTTTAATGGGAGACTCTGTGTCCCCAACATTGAATCTTTGAAACATGAAATCTTAATGGAAGCTCATGGTTCGCCCTACGTTGTACATCCTGGTGCTGTGAAAATGTATCAGGACTTGAAACAAGTTTACTGGTGGGAGGGCATAAAGCGAGATGTGACTGACTTTGTAGCTCGATGTTTGACTTGTCAGCAAGTTAAAGCTGAACATCGACGACCACCTGGTTTGATGCAAAAACTAGATATTCCCGAGTGGAAGTGGGAAAGGATCACTATGGATTTTGTGGTAGGTTTACCTCGGTCAACAAAAGGAAATGACTCAATATGGGTCATAGTGGATCGACTTACTAAGTCAGCACATTTTCTTCCTGTTCATACCACTTTCAGTGTAGCAAAACTTACTCGACTTTATGTTAAAGAAATAGTGAAACTTCATGGTGTACCAATATCCATTATATCAGACCGAGGACCTCAGTTTACTTCTCGGTTCTGGAAAGTCTTTCAAGAGGCTTTGGGTACCAAAGTGAATCTTAGCACAACATTCCATCCTCAGACTGATGGACAGTCCGAAAGGACCATTCAGACTTTAGAGGATATGCTAAGAGCTTGTGTGATGGATTTCAGTGGAAGTTGGGAAGATCATTTGTCTCTTATTGAATTTGCTTACAACAACAGTTACCAAGCCAGTATTCAGATGGCACCTTTTGAGGCTTTATATGGGAGACGGTGTCGATCTCCTATAGGTTGGTTTGAACTTGGTGAAACCAAAATATTTGGACCTGAGATGATACAGGAAGATATAAATAAAGTTAAACTGATCAGAGAGAGGTTGTTAACTGCTCAGAGTAGACAGAAATCTTATACGGACAACCGACGACGTGATCTTGAATTTGCAATAGGTGACATGGTTTTCTTACGAATCTCACCTATGAAGGGAGTAATGAGATTCGGGAAGAAAGGCAAGCTTAGCCCGAGGTATGTTGGCCCATATGAGGTTGTTGACAGAGTGGGTAATGTGGCATATCGCCTAGACCTACCTTCCGACCTAGAGGGAGTCCATCCAATATTTCATGTGTCTATGCTACGGAAATATCTTCCTGATCTTTCTCATGTCATTCAACCCCAAGAAGTTCATTTTGATGAAACTCTCACCTACGAAGAAGTACCAGTAGCTATCCTTGATAGAAAAGTCAAGAAATTGCGTACTAAAGAAATTCCTACTATCAAGGTTCTTTGGAGAAATCATTCTCACGAGGAAGCTACGTGGGAGGCAGAAGATGAAATGTGGAAAAACTATCCACATTTATTTGAAACTTGAGGTAAGATTTTAATTCGGAGGACCGAATTCTTTTAAGGGGGTAGAATGTAATACCCGTTAATTTTGGAATATAATTCGCCTAAGAGTATTTTAGAATTTTACAACGTTACTTTAGTTATTTATTTTGGTCATTTTTAATTTTCATATTTAATTGTTCTCTTTGAATATTATTTATGAAAATTGAGTTAAATGATTGGACTGAATATTTGCACCACGTGGGATATATTCTAAGAATGGTGAAATTCATGGAAAAATGATTTAAGAATGGTCAATTAGTCCATTTATTGTAAATTGGCTGGATGGGTTTGGATGTTGGGTTATGGATACCCATGGGTTATTCAATAACCCATTAGAAATATTTAATATAAAGTTTCAATAGTACCCCTCATTTTTTTTCTCACGCAACCGAAGCCTGAGGAAGTTTTCTCTCTCAGTTCTTCATCTTCTTCTCAAATCCTTTCCTTGATCTTCAGAAGTTCGATTATTTGTTCGGTTCAAAAGCTTTGTAAGGATCAAAGGTAAGCTTTAATCTCATTATTTTCCTTAAATTTCAGTTTATGTAGAAGATCAAAGGAGGTTTTGTTCTTGAAGATTTTGATGATAATTCGTGAATCTCAGTTGTTTTAGAAGTTATATTTGAGTTATAATTGGTTAAAAGAGTTGAAATTCTGGTTTTGAAACAAGAAAGGAAAGGATGAATTTTTGATAGATTTTTCTGCAAAAATTCGAGTTACTGTAGCGACCAGAGATTTCGGAAAAATTCTGGAAAATTTTCTTCGAGTTACTGTATCAGTTACTGTAGTGTCGGCAGTCAACGGTACTGTAGCAGTCAATGTTACTGTAGCGAACCGTTACTGTAGCAAACCGTACTGTAGCAATCAGAAAATTTTACGTATTTTCGTGATTTTGTTTCCTTTCTTATGTTTCCTTGTAATATATTTTACTAGAAAATTTTCCTACACAAATTCTAGTGTGGAACAAGGTAAACTTGGACAAACATCAAGGTGAGTGAATAACCTTGCTCAGGTAATTTGATATTACTAGTCAAAGTACAATATAAGTCACATTTACAATATTATTTGGATAATAAGCAATCAATTATTCATATGGGAGTATATGATGATCAGTAGAAATAAGAGTATGTAGAAATTGTTTTATTTCATGACAATTGTATTATATGATAAATTCTCACTATCATGTTAATGAGTAAAGATCTACGGGATCTAATACACGAGTTTGAAAGGGTTAAAGTCCCATACTACTCAGTGCATATCTATGAAACCTATACACGAGTTGAAAGGGTTAAAGTCCCATACTACTCAGTGCATATCTATGAAACCTATACACGAGTTGAAAGGGTTAGAGTCCCATACTACTCGGTGTATACCGATGAGATCTTATTCACGAGTTTGAAAGGGTTAGAGTCCCATACTACTCGTTGTATATCTAAGAAATCTTATTCATGAGTTTGAAAGGGTTAGAGTCCCATACTACTCGATGTATAATACAATTAATTATATGAGTAAATGTGGTATTTGTACTTTTGATATTTTATATAGTACAGTTATTTACTTACTGAGTTTTTAAATAAACTCACAATCCCTATGATTATTTTTCAGATACAGAAAACAAAGAAGAAGAGTATCCGTTGGAAGATTAGAAGCCCCTTGGGATTACTCTCTATTTCTGTCTGGTGGGATACCAGTACTTATTAATGTGGATATTAGAAACGCTCTGTACTTTCTATAGGTCTCCTAGGCTTGCGATGAGATAGAAATATCAGACTATGTATGTCTATATTTGCTTATCAGATGAATATAATTCTGTAGTGTGGAATGAATAATTAAGGTTGAATGTAAAACCTTACAGAATATATGTAAATAACGTATGTTTGAGAATTTTATCAAATGAGTAGTATCTTTTCACATGCTCAATTTTTGGAATGTGACAATATGGATGATCTCTTTATATTAGCGTCCACAAAGGAATTAATAGCTGAATTAAAGGAATCACTACACAAGGCATTCACCATTAAAGACTTAGGATATATGAAATTCTTTCTTGGATTGGAGATTGCAAGATCGTCAGCAGGTTTACCCACGAATCAAAAGAAATATGTCACTAACATTATGCTTGCCACAAGTCTCTCTCAAGAAAAAGAAGCTAAAACTCTTTTGCCACCAAGATTGCAATTACAGGAAGACGATGGTGATTTACTGGAAGATCCCTTTATTTTTCGTAGATTGGTTGGGAGACTCTTATACTTAAACTTCACACGGCCTGACATCATATTTGCGGTTCATCATTTTAAGCCAATTTGTGCATAAGCCTCGCAAACTGCATTGGCTCATGTTGTGAAATATTTGAAAGCTTCCTCGAATACAGGGTTATTTTTCCCACATACGACTTCAATTAATTTGGCAGCATATTGTGATGCTGATTTGGCCACATGTAAGAAAAATAGATGATCCATTATCGAGTATTGCATTTTTTTAGGCAAAACTTTTATTTTGTGGAAGTTATAAAAATAGTTAATAGTTTCTAAATCCTTTGCTAAGGCGAAATATTGCAGTATGGCATCTATAGTATGTGAGCTTTAGTGGATTTGCTACCTACTTAATGATTTTGGTTTTTCTTCACAGTTGCCTCTTCCTCTATTTTGTGATAACCAAGCAGCATTATATATCTCTTAGAATGAGATTTTTCATGAATGTACTAAACACCTAGAGATTGACTACCACATCGTCAGGAACAAATTCAAGGAAGGTCTTATCAAGCCAATTCATGTACCTTCTAGATCTTAAGTGGTAGACATTCTGAATAAACTTTTAGAAGTTACTGTCTTCCTTCTTCTTCTTTCCAAGTTGGGCCTTTTCTTACTTGATATGGCTTCAACTTGAGTGGGGGATGTTGAAGTTATGCATGTTGGATGACCACAACAACTTATGTTCCTAGTTCATGCTCTGCGCTCAACATTGCATCTCCAACGCTAAGCGACACGATGGTTACACATTAAGTGTTATGTCTCCAACGCTAAATGATATAATGGGGCTCAACGTTTTATGTTTAGCGCTCAGCATTGTATACTCAATGCTAGGCGATGCGACTATTGTTCTTCAATATTCTTTTCTTTTTTGTTAGTTATTATTTTCTTCTTATATAAAACATTTTCTGCTGTAATGTTTTCCATGTGAAAGTAATATACAAATTTTGCCTAATTTGTGTTTGTCTCTACTTTGATTTTTATCATCTATCACCAATTCAATTGGTAGACTTTCGCCCTCTTGAATTTAAATACTCTGCGACATTGATCATAGTATTGTGGACTCTATAAAACATCCT
The DNA here is from genome assembly GCA_037074585.1 of Biancaea sappan. NCBI lineage: Eukaryota > Viridiplantae > Streptophyta > Magnoliopsida > Fabales > Fabaceae > Biancaea > Biancaea sappan. The sequence continues at coordinate 7,430,359 of CM073492.1, read as the reverse complement.
TTATAGAGGAAAAACTAATGTGGTTAGTTATACTTGATTGAGGAAAACTGATTGGCGATCGCTTCGTGTCTAAATATTTATTTATTGTGCCTAACCACTAACCACCTTTATAACCACAACCACCAACCATCTATATTTATTTCCTCATTAATATTGTTTGGCAGGAAAAGAAGAGCATTATCATCATTCTGAGTCAACTGCTAGAGGAAAGAAAAGCTTCCAAGAAAGCCATTTAAACAAATGCATGTTATTTAATGAGATCTTATAAAAAGTCTGGAAAAATTTTATACAATAATTATTCTAGATACATCTTTTATCGACATATAATTAATACATATAAATAGTGAAAAAACAAACAATCATAATTATTTAGTATCTAAATTTAGAGACAATATCTTAATATTTAGATATGTATTCAGATTTAAACATCTTAATATTAAAAAAAACAAATATCCCAATCATTAAGTACTAACTTATTCAATACTTAAATTCAATCCTCAACTAGTGTTGTTAATACAAATGTCACAACTTTTGCTTATCAAATAAATAAGAACAATTAAGATACATATAAAAGAATATATGTACAAAAACAAAAAAGGAGACATTCAAGCCATGTTAAAATGCATATAAGATTATTCATTAGATATAAATGCCTTTAAGATTAAATATGAATAATGTCAAATGAAAATTAAACAAAAAATAAGGCATTACATGAATTAATTTAGATAAATATATTAATGATGAAAAAGAATTAAAATAAAAATTACTGCCCTACATCATAGATTTTTGAATATTTCTTTGTACACTACAATAGTAGTGCTTGTCACTGGATTTATATGTTCGTCAAGTATCAAAATCTTCAATTTGTTTCTATTTTTTACTCTTGAGATAAAAAAGTAAAGTTGACTATGACTAAAAAGCAACATGCGCAGCAAGTGAGAAAACAAAATACCAAATAATACACTCTAAAATTCTCATACCTCATCTAAATTCTAACATAAATAAGATATCCAAAAATAAAATTTTCAATTCACCACATCAATTACCACCACCATGAAAAAGAAAATACTTCAGAATTATTACTTGTAGATTCCATACATATATTTTGTGCAAGACTCCAAAATACAATGAAACAGAAACCTAGTTAAGATACCACAACATATCTATTGACTTTTCAATAATGTATAACTTTTTTTTAAACATAATAAAGCTATAAAAACTATAAAATTCACTATAATTCTCACCAGGTCATACTTAAGTTTTTGGAGAATGCATAATAAAAATTCAAAGCCTCTTCTAACAATAGTTTCAATCATCTTCAGCTTCTCTAACCAATACTCTAAGAAGACAAATCAAACAATAAGTAAATAGTTGAAATCTAAAAAACTTGAAGCCCTGACATGAATCTTTCTTGTAAGGTGCATCACGATAGGAAAATCGATCACAGCGGATCTTACGATCCATCGGGCTCCTACTTCGCTTTTACTTTGGCTCTGCTATTTGAACTCATTTTCAAATCTACATTCCCTAACTTCTACCACAAATGATCAACAAAACTACAACCACAACCAACACCACCTGCCACCACCTCCTCCGTGTCCACAAACAAGACTCCAGATTATCATTAGCTAAAAAAATCAGTAATGATAACAGTAAAGTGACACAAGTACATGAAAACATCTATTTAGGTAAATGAAAATACTAATGTTTTAAAAACTGGACCGGTCATTGAACCAGTGGAGGCATCAGTTTAAAGGTCAATAATCGGATCATGGTTGAACCGGTGATACTTAAAAAATAATTAAAAAATATATATAATTTAAAATATTAAAATATTTTATAAAATTAAAAATTTTATGAGAAAAAAATGTTAACTATTGAATGAAAGAGGGAGTGAGATGAAAGAAAGAGAAAGAATATTAAAATATTTTACAAAATAAAAAATTTTATGAGAAAAAGATGTTAACTATTAAAAGAAAGAAGCAATGAGATGAAAGAAAGAGGAAAAAAAAAGAAGTAAATGAATGAAGACCTGTCTCACGTGAATTGAAACTTGATTGATGGAGCATGGCAAAATGACAAAATAGCATTTATCAATGCCATTAAAGCTGCTCTGCCTCTTTCTTGAATTTTCGTCACTTCCCTTCCATTTCTCTCTCTCTCTCTCTCTCTGTGTGTGTGTGTGTGTGTGTAGCTCTCTGCCTCTTTCACACTCTCCTCTTTTTTGTATATTTTGTTTCATCTCTTAGTCTTTCACTCCAAATCTCACTAAACCAAAATAATAAAATTTCTCAGCTTGCATTCTTCTTTTTCTTCGACAGTCTTCTTCTCATAAGGGTGCTTCTGCTTCTTCTTCTTCTTCTTCAGCCACATGATGATGATGGGCCGGTGATCCTCTGCCCCTTTCTTCTCCTTCTTCTTCTTCTTTCACTCCAACGTTCACGTTCATTCTCTTTCATCATCTTCTTCTTCATCTAGAATGGAAAATTTGTTTTAAAAAAAAAAAGGATGTAACCAGTGAAACCAGACCCAACTGGTTTCACCGATTTTAGCTGGTTCCGAACCGATTTGAACCCAGATTGTTTTTTTGCCTAGATCGGGCCAGATCCCTCGCGGGTCACCGATCCAGTTCGGTTTTGAAATCCTTCGAAAATACATAAATTGATGGAAAGAGAAATTTAAAAGCAAACATAATATAAGAAAAAAAAAGTAAACTAACTCTTGGAAGAAGAACAATGCCATCACCAAGCTAAGAAGCGTGTTTCCATAGGAGCATCTTTTATTGCACTAACAATTCACAGTGCACAAAGCCATGCTAAGAGCTTCTGATTCAAAATAGACAAAGTTGGACCTAGAACAGAGGCAGACTATAATACCCCGATAATAAACAAGAACTATTAGAAAATTTATTTAAAAATTTAATTACATATTTTTTTTTAAAAAAAAAAGAAATTATCGAGAATTATAAAAAAAATGATAATAAATTCATAAGGTTTACTCAAAAATTAAACTAAGTTGTTTGGACTTTTTTTTGTAATTAGTGAAATTATAGAATATAAAGGGGTGGAAAAAATATTAGACGAAATTAAAAAAAAAATTCTAGAGTCATAGAGGACTCAAGTAAATTTCATTCTTAAACAAGGTAGCTTCATATAATTAAACCCAAATAAGGACATGTGGCTTTTGGTGTACACTAAATTATTGCCTTAATCTCTTCTTTCATGACCCGTGACTCCGACCTCCTTTCCTCAATTATTTTCCTCTTTTCCTTATCTCTTCCCTCAACTTTCCTCTCTTCTTCATGTCATCCTTGGCTTCTCCCTTCACCGTTGCTGTACATGACAGCTGCTCATCATCTCAGCCATCAAAAGGAAGGTTCATGGAAGTGTTTTTGTTTGACAGGCCTTTGATGAGTTCCTTGGCATTTATCCCTTGATTTGAAGTGTAGAATTTTAGCATGGAATCGAGGTGAGAGATCCTACCTTACCATGTTTGCTTATTTTATGTATATATTAAAAGTGTACTATAAATATATATATATATATATATATATATATATATATATATATATATATATATATGTGACATGAAATTAATACATCCATGTTATCCATTGAAATGTGTAAGTGGGAGACTATTGTGAACTTTTTCTGAAATAAAATGGATATAGTTGCCTATGATTGTGTAATGTGATTGTGTTTGATCTTGAGAAAAATGGAAATGGAGTTTATGGGATCCCATGGGATGAAATAAGGGTGGAATGAAATCATTATGGCCACGTGATATTGAATATTATATTCGTCCTTTTAAAGACATGGTGAAATAAGGTTGGACTATAGATTTGTCCTTTTGATGACAAGGGTGAAATAAGGGAGGATGTGATATGGGCCGTTGGGCAACAACCACTTATTGTGGACGGGACCTGAAAAATGTCTGAGAACTTAAATTGGAATTATGTGAATTGTTTGAAATGTGATTTTGCTTGAGCTGGAATTGCAAGGTGCTTGTATTGTGTGTCTTGATAAATATCTTGTACACTAAAATTTAGATGATTATATTATTAGATCAAATATGTATATCTGCATGTATATTGTCACGCTCTAACTTACGCATGTGACCGACACGATAGATGAGCTTTTACCTCACCACCGTAAGCCTAATTTCATACCAATTTGATACATATTTAAATATAAATATTATCTCATGTAAGAGAGTACAGTTTCTCTTATTTATTTTTAGAGAAAGAGACAATAAATATTTCAAATATATCTATTTATTCATTAATAAATAATATTCTCAACAAGCATTATTCGTCCAAGATTTACCTACCCAAATTACATAGTTACTACTAGAATACTTTGGATAAAGTTTTTACATAATAATAAATATTTACCCCGATCAATGGGGTTGAGGACTCGACCAATTAGTTGGATGTGCCTCTACTTCTTCTTGAAAATATGTGAGGGGAGGAATGGCATGAGTATATTTTACCCAGTAAGAAAATATATTATTCTATCACATTAACATAAGAAAAAGTCATATAAAATCACATAATATATCACATAGTTCCAAATTAAATTCCCATACATTTTTCGGGTCCCGTCCATATAAGGTGGTCGTTGTCCCGCAACCCCGCCGCATCCTCCCTTATTACTACTTTCATAAATGCCTCCCTTATTTCACCCCTATTTTCAATACTTTTTGTATTGGAACAAATTTTTGTTTAACATGATTTGCCGCCCTTATTATCTCCTGCTCCTCCCTTTTTACTCCCACACAGGGACCCGTCCCCGTAACATTCTCCATCAATCACAAACATAACAATAATTCAACCTTACACATGAATACTACACATGTATGTGACGTTGTTCATATATATAGTAATGTATACGGTACTATTTACTGTTCACATATATCATACAATTATATGTATGAGTACTATTTATTCGGGACTATTCATATGTACATATGGTACTGTTTATAAATATAGTACTATTCATATATATATATAGTACGACTGTTCATATGTACGGTACGGTACTGTTCATATGTACGGTACAGTACTGTTCATATATATGACAATCAGAAATAATTTTCAAGTAACTGAGGATAATTCCTTTCTGATGTGGAGGATCGGCTAATACCGCAACCACAGAGCATACTAAGAATTTATCATACTGGTACTTGTAAAAATATAGTACCCTCACAATATTTTAGTAATCAATAAATAATTTTTAAACAACCGAGGTTATTTTTTTTCTGATATGGAAGATCGGCTAAGGCCGCAACCACATAGCATACTAAGAATTTAACCTCTAAATTATTGCAAGAATTTAAAAGAGTATAGTAGAATATTCCCTCACCTTGAATCCAAGCTATAAAAGAGGACTTTTATAATAACTCAGAATCTTAGCACCAGAATCAGAAGAGTTTAAGGAGATGAGAGAATAGAAGCTGAATGTGTGAATTTAGAAGTAAAATGGAAGGGCCTATTTATAGAAAAAGTTAATAGTACTATTTGATACTATGCGTTAATAAAATATTCAATTTACTATTTGTGAAAATGACATTTCTAAGTTTACTGTGCGATCGTCTGATTTAGTCGTTACTATTAGAAACTAAAGGAAAAATTATCCTTTCTCTTAAACCTTTAAGTTTTTTTTCACTTTAGTCCCTTTCAATTTAGTCCCTAAAGGGATTTTCTCACATAAAACATTATTTTTCTCTCAGTTTCTTTCAGATTCCTCTTATGCTCAAGCCATATTTCATCCAATGGATAAATTTCATATCATAACATTTATTATATCCCACAGTTTATACAATCTATAAATAGAAATCTGTATTTTCAACAATATGCACAAACAAGTATACAAAAAAAATTAAACAGACAGGAAATTTATTTTCTCTAAAATAAATTTATCGTAATTCTTAAATACTTATAACTTAAAAATATAACGGGTATTACACACACATATATATATATATACCTATATTGTGTGTGAATGTGGTAGGATTCTTCTCAAGTAGATGCTGTCTTCGGTTTTAGGTATGAAGAACTTCCTAGTTCGATAACATTCACGCAAAAATTACCTTTCCATTGGTTCAAGGTAAAGGTATAATGTTTAGGTCTTATTCTAAATTATATAAATCTAGAAAAGCTCTGTAATCGGATAGGTTCGTTCTACGATGTAATGTGTATGACTATAGCGTGTATAGGAAACTCGGTTTAGCCATATTTTTTTATTTTTTTTGTGAGAAGAGAAATAGTTCTCTTATTTTAACTCTTAAATTGTGTAATCTAAATTAATTACATTTAAAAGAATAACCAAAATAAGGATTAATATTGTGCTTAAAAGAGAAATAGGCTTACGAAAATGAGGTGAAATTCATCTTCCGTGTACTGGTCACGTGCTCAGATTTTGAGACGTGACACAGATAAATGCAAAAGCAGCGACGGACACCACTAAACAGATACAGTCAAAAGAAAAAAGAACAAACTAGGAGATTATGCAGCGAAGACAAACACACACACACACACATATAATGCAGGTGTGCAGCATAACTTGCTAGAGTAGAAGCATTTAAGAAGGCTCTTGCAATTAATATTGAGGAGTAAAATTCTTTTAATCTATTATGTAGATGCTTAGAGAAGTATTCTTACGAACCCAAAGAAAATGTGTAATGTGCAATCCTTTCAAGTTATATGATTATTAACGCGGAGGCTTTCTCATGCTACTTTGAAGTTTGAACTTAGTCTAAAATGTTATTTTAATGACAGTAACTCAACGAGTCCATATTTTCAGCTTTTATTTATGTTTTTATGAAAAAAAACAATTGGTCTATATTAAAATGCCTCTGACTCTATTTTTATTATGATTACGAAATTTATATAAAATGTATTTTTGTTTCCTTCAACAAGAAGATATACTTGTATATTCGAATAATAATATTAAGGTCTAAGGTCGTATCCGGCATCACTCAAAATTGTGTCACAGATTATTTATGCTCAATGACTAAAGTACTTTTTTTAAATCAATATGTATAATTTAGATTTCCCAGAATATTAAGTATTCTTTTCTTATAATTTAATCAAACGCAATCAATCTGCGCTACATCTAGAAAATTCACAATTCTATAGTGAGAGCTCAATTATTAATAAAAGTAAAATTCAAACCTACATTCACCCACATCAGTATCACTAAACTCATCGTAATTTGTAGTAACTCATAATATAACTAATTTTAAAATTAATAATTTTTTTTGAATTTATTGCTAAGCTTCTGCAAGTCAAACGCTTTAATCAAATCAAATATGACCAGAAAGCACTAATTTTTTCCTCCAGTTAAAAAGAAACATGCTCAAAACCGATTAGAAAAGGTAGGAAAAAAGACTTGGCCATACATTTAGTGTAATGACATAGGGGCCAGCTCTATATTATGGGTTGCCAGTGGAGCAAGAGAAGCCATAACCCCAAACAAAATATAGAAAGGAGGTAATACATCATAAAAATGAGAAGGAAACTAAAACATGAAAGCAGTTTCGTCATCCTTGACAGTGAGAAATCGCAATTTGTACAAATGAACGTACTTCCCTTGCAATCTTTCTCACCATATAAGTACTCAGCTCAACAAACTTGATTGATAGATAGGATGTAACTCACAAAATATTATATCCACCCACCATGACACTGATAGGCCTCCAATTACTAAAGTACATGAAAGAAGAAATGAGAAAGACAAAGGGCAGCAAGGGGGCGACCTTGTTGCTATATGAATAAAGAGGGACACATGGTAGTCCCTGGCAGAATATGTTAGTTAGGCCAATCATATAGTTAGGGGAAGAAAAAGAAGGGAAGATAAAGATTATCAATCAGTTATTGAGGCCTCAGACCGTTGGGTAGCTATCAGGGGATTTTAACTTCAAGTGCTAGCTCTTAAGTACCTATCAATTAGTGTCAAAGCTAGGTTACGAAGGGGGCGACAATCCATGGTTGTCACCCGAGCGGATTCGAAAATGGAAGAAGTCGAGAATGAGGTAGGAGAAGTGAAAGAAGGTTTGAGCAAGCTCAAAAGAAGTGTAGATGTTATCAAAGAATACATGGAAAAGTTACAGGAATGGATGGTAAGGTCACAGGACAAGTTAGATACTCTGGCAATTTAGAGTAAAAGAAAACAACCAATGGTGCAGGAATCACCCCAAGGATCCACGTTGGGTGTGAATTCTAGGGGGATGCCAGGAAATGGGGAGATGGAAAGTGTTCCGAAATTAGCTTGTAACAAAGACTGTGTGACAGTGGTGAGAGAGGAGACGAAATTAGACAGTGGAATTGGGAAGTTGGAGTTACCTTTATTCAATGGTGAGGATTCTTACGGTTGGGTCTTTAGAGCAAAGAGGTACTTTCAATTCAATAATATTGGTGAAGAGGAGAGAATAGCAACAGCTTCCATATGTATGGAAGGGCAAGCCTTTTGTTGGTATTAGTGGATAGAGGTAAGGACCCCCATTAGTGACTGGGTTTCTTGGAAGCAAGCAATTATCACTAAATTTTGAGCTACTCAAGGAGGAACAACTTACAAAGAGCTATTGGCCATGAAACAAGAGAGTTCTATGGCTGATTTCTAAAATCGTTTTGAGCAGATGTCGGCGCTATTGAGTAACATACCAGAAGAGTTACTAACAAGAGCATTTGTCAATGGGCTTCAGGAAGAAATAAGGGCTGAAGTTCACATGATGGAGGCCTAGTCTTTAATTCAGGCTATGACGTGGGCCCAAAAGATTGAAGACAAAAACAAGGTGTTGGATTAAGTCAGAGTAGAAAAAGTGGGCAAAACACTCATAGGTGAGAGTCAAGGCAGATGCAACTTCTTGAATCAGGCTTTTTGTATGTGGGTCAGGTCGGGCCAGACTTAGGCCGAAACGGTTGGACGAGTCGATCCAAGGGTTAAGTTGAATAAAGTAAAGTGATAGGGACCATGGGACATGGATCAACCACGAACTCGATGACAAACAACAAGAAACAAGAGTCTTTAGCGTCGAACTCTTAGGAAAAGCCTCGCACAGATGGTCGGAAGGGGAAGGAGAGTGTAGCACTGGCGAGTGGCAACGGGAACCTCGCGGGGGTGGATTCAAGATATTGACAGAGGAAGAATACAAGATAAAAAACGAGAAAAGGGCAATTATTTTTGTTGCAACAAGAAATTTACTCCCAGCCACAAATGCAAGAATAAGCTACTTAGTGTTCTTATCTTATCTGAAGAAGCAAAAGACGAGTTGGAGGCAATAAAGGACGAGTTGCCATTGGTATAATACCCGTGAAAAATAAAATATAAATGTGTGGTCGTGGACTACGATTACTATTCCAGTATATGATACTATTCACCTATATAATACTATTCACATATACGGTATTGTTCACATATACAATTGAAATGTTGAGTACTAAATGTAGTTTGGTCATAAGAGGAATCTAGATTCATAGGAGAAAATGACTTTTTATGTGAGAAAATCCCTTTAAGAACTATAATGAAAGGACTAAAGCGAAATAAAACTTAAGACTTTAGGAGAAGTAATCATAGCCATTAAATATGAAGTAATCTTAGCTATTGAAAATTATTTGATATGAATATATCTTTCATAAAGTGTTGAAAAAATTAATGGCTAAGATTTGTTGAAAAATTAATAGCTAGGATTAGTTCCACACCTACCACACCTCAATGGCTAGGATTAGTTTTACACCTACCTACATGAATGGCTAGAATTCATTTTTGGAGCCTATATAAGGGAGGCTTAAATGGTGTTTCTATCATTCCATTTCATTTCTTCTCTCCTCTTGTTTAGCTTCTTATTTTCTAAAGAGAAAGAAGAGAAAAGTTATTTAAATGATTAGTCTTTTCTCTAAGTAAAAAATAGACAATTTCTTTTACTCTGGTGCTACTTTCCTTCTCAACTTAGGTCCGAACTGAACGCTGAAATTTAAATGTGTGCTCTTGTCCGTAATGACTTAGAGAAGTGATACTGATACGAAATTCAAGTAAGTGAAACGATCTCATTTTAATAGGATTTTAACATCAATGGTGATAAAAAGTATGTCATAGGACACTCCCAAGACTCATAGAGGTAAACTGGATTCGGAGTGGTGAATCTAGGGAGATAATTCAAATTAATCTAGAAGTATGAATAAGACGAAACAAGTATTTCAAGGTGATATAAAGTTTGAATCTTTCCAAAGATAACTTAATTCTTATCTTGATTTGTGGTTTATAAACTTGTGATATAGTTATATATGATACCTGTCATATGAATGAATATTACATTGTACTTCTGATTATAATATGAAATACTATATTATTGATTGTGATTGAGCGAGACAGTACTCCCTCTTAGGTAAGGCAAAAAACCCAGTTTATAGGGTACCTTGACCAACGAATATGGAGACAACGATTCCCTTGGTAGGGATATAGCTCGGGTCGGTAATAGATCCGTGAGGCACCCTAGCTAAGAGGATAAGGTTGTGCGTTATGGCAAAAATAAATAAATTTGTTGAGCCAGCCTATGTGCACTCTTCAGGATATATTGCCATTGATGAGTACTAATACCGTTGGATGAATTGGATAACTTTATACCTTCTATTATATAATTTCTAACTATGTTTATTGGTTGAGTTTAAGCCTTCGCGTATACTTGTATGACTGGTGATGTGTTTGAATTTTATTAACGCGAGGCCTATTTGCTCATTGAGTTTTTAAAGCTCACACTCTCTGTGAAATCTTTTTGTTCAGATCAAATTGTCAACGAAGAATATCCACTAGAGGAGTAAATCACTTTGGACCTTCTCGCTGTCGGGTAGGCCTCTCTTTTGTTGTAGATTATATTTCTCTGTAATCGTCTAGGACATCTAGGTCAGGAATTTAGTATATTTAACTTGTATTTCAGTATAATAATGTATTTCATATTGAAAACCTATTATTATATGCAACTCATTTCTGTGTATTTATAAGTAAGGAAATTTGACGTGTTTTCTTCATATTTATTTGACAAGGAATGGTTATTTTGATAACATGACAATGAAATAATTAATATTTTAACTCGTAGGTAGAATTTATAGAAAGGCTTATAATGATGAGAGATTCATCATTGTGCCAGTCATGTACCAAGGTAACGGGTCGTGACGACTGGAAATTCAAAAAAGTGAAAAGGCAATGGCTTTATCACTCAATGCCATGGTGGGAATTTCTGACCCAAAGTTGATAAGGCTAAAAAGGACTGTTAATGGCCTAGTAGTCACAACATTAATGGATTGCGGAGCTACGCACAACTTAGTCTTCTTGGAAGTTATCAAGGAGTTAGGGATTAAAGTGGACAAAGGGCAGCGTTTTACAGTTCAAGTATGGGGTAGATATGAATTGTAGAGTCAGGGAATTTGCAAAGCAATTAAGATATAAATGGAAGGTATTCAGATATTGCCAGACCTCTACCCACTCAAACTAGGCAGTGCAGACGTTATTCTTGGGATGTCATGGTTGGAATCTATTGGTGATATACACACTAATTAGAGGAATCTCACCATGAAATTTGTCCATAATGATCAAAAGGTGTGCTTACAAGGAGACCCTTCCTTAACTCAAACCATTGTTTCTCTGAAATCTATGCTGAGAACAGTAAAGAGGGAAAGCATTGGCTTGTGCTTACAATTGAATGCATTGATAACGGGACAGCAATTAGAGAAAGGAGAACAACATTCAACTTTGACTCAGCTTATAGATGATTTTTAGAGTATCTTTGAAACCCATCTCAGGTTACGTCCATAACGGTCAAAAGATCATGCTATTTGTTTGCAGCCCAACTCCAAGGATCCCAATATACGACCCTACAGATACTCGTATTATAAAAAAAAATGAGATTGAAAAAATTGTGAATGAGATGTTAGCAGCAGGAATTATTAAGCCCAATACTAGCCTGTTCTCTAGCCCTGTTCTATTGGTCAAGAAGAAGGATGGTAGTTGGCGTTTCTGTGTATATCATAGGGCCCTTAATCACATTACTGTACCGAATAAGTTTCCCATACCGATAATAGATGAGCTATTAGATGAATTGGGCAGAGCGCGAGTTTTCACTAAATTGGAACTTAAGCCAGGTTATCACCATATTAGAGTAATTGACGAGGACACCGAGAAAATCATCTTTCAAACTCATGAAGGGCATTATGAATTCCTCGTCATGCCATTTGGACTTACCAACACCCCCTAGACGTTCCAATCTTTGATGATGAGATCTTTCGTCCTTATTTGCATAAGTTCATTTGAGTATTTTTTGATAACATACTGATTTATAGCCAAGATATGTCAGCTCATGTAGGGTACCTAAAGATTGCTTTTCAGATATTTTGTGATAATCAATTGACAGTCAATAAAAATAAATGTTCTTTTAGTCAATCTAAACTGGAATATCTGGGTCATCTCATTTTAGAAAGAGGAGCGAAGCTAATCCCTCAAAGATTACTAGCATGGTGGAATGGCCTGTTCCCACCAATATTAAGAGTTTAAGAGGGTTCTTGGGTTTAACGAGTTACTACAGAAAGTTCGTCAAGGGGTACGGAAAAATCGCAGCACCTCTAACGAAGTTGCTTCAAAAAGACACTTTTTAATGATCTGTTGAGGATCAAGAGGCATTTGAGTGACTGAAAAATGCCATGACAACTCTTCCCGTATTAGCTGTTCCAGATTTCAATAAGCTATTTGAATTGGAGACTGATACTTTGCGTAGTGGGATTGGTGCTGTTTTTATGCAAGAGGGACGTCCGATTGCTTATCACAGCTTAGTGTTATCGAAAAGAGATCAATCAAAGTCAATGTACGAAAGGGAATTGATGGCAGTAGCATTATCAGTAAAAAAAAATGGAGTCATTACTTAATGGGACAGAAGTTCATTATCAGGATGGATCAGAAAAGCCTAAAACATTTGATGGAACAACAGCTATCTAGTAAAGATCAATTAAAATGGGCTACCAAGCTAATGGGCTATGATTTTGAGAATTCATTATTGCCCGGGGAAGGAAAATCGAGCCGATATGCTTTGTCTCGGTGAGGTGAGTCACCATGCATTTACTTGTCCTTTCTACTGTTAAGATTATGGATGTAGATGACGTTGATGATGAAGTGCAAAGCAATGATAGACTGAGAACGATTAAGCAAGAGCTGTTGTTGAACAAAGATACCCATCCAGGATATTCTCTTGAGGAAACGGGTCCTACTTTATAAGGACAGATTGGTGATTCCCAAAGACTCGAAACACAAGGATAAATACTTACGAGAATTTCATAATAGTCCAAGCAGTGGCCACTCGGGATTTTTCAAGACTCATAAAAGATTAGCTATTGTTTTATACTGGGAAGGAATAAAGAGTGACATCAGACAGTTTGTGACTGAATGCACAACTTGCTAATGCAACAAATATGAAGCTCTTAGTCAAGCTGGCTTACTCCAACCCCTACCCGTTCCTACTCAGGTATGGGAGGATATTTCTATAGACTTCATTGAGGGCCTGCCCAAAGTGCAACGGTTAAATGCTATTTTGGTTGTGGTGGATAGACTCTAAGATAGACTGTCTAAGTATAGCCACTTTATTGCCCTAGCACATCCATACACGACTAAGGATGTCGTGGTTGTTTTTGTGAAGGAAATCGTGCATCTTCATGATTTTCCCTCGTCCATCGTATCTAACAGGGATAAAATTTTTGTGAATCATTTTTGGACTAAGATGTTTAAATTGTCTGGTACGACCCTTAACTTGAGTACCATGCACCATCCATAAACTGATGGTCAAACCAAAGTTGTCAACTTGTGCTTGGAAACATATTTGCATTGTTTTGTGGGTGATAAACCCCGCCCCTGGCCTCGATGCCTTTGTTGGGCTGAAATTGGTAAAACACGTCCTTCCATGTTTTAGCAGGTATGACACCATTCAAGGCTCTTTACGGTTCCAATCCTCCTCCATTATTAAAGTTGTCGGATGACATAGTTACAGTCGCAGAAGTAGATCAACAACTTCAAAAGAGAAATGCTGTGCTGGACTTACTGAAGAAATCTACAGAAAGCTCAGTCACCGATGAAAGTGGTATGCGGATAACAAAAGAAGAGAAATGGAGTTTATAGCTGGTTATTTGGTTTTTCGAAATTACAGCCCTACAAATTTAAATCATTAGCAAGGGAAACGAATGAGAAGCTTAGTCCTAAATTTTATGGACCTTACATGATCAAGGAGAAGCTTGGGAGCATGGCTTACAGATTAGATCTTCCTTCCACAGCGGAAATACATAACGTGTTTCATGTTTCTCAACTCAAAAAAGCTGTCAAAGGAGACAAACCAAGCCAACAAATACCGGATTTCTTAACTGAAGATACTGAGTTGATGGTTTCTCCGAAATCTATTAAAGCCATCCGTTCCACCCCTCAAGGAAGCAAAGTCTTGGTGCAGTGGTGGAATTTACCTGATTTTGAGAGCACATGGGAACCATATGAACTGATCAATAGCCAGTTTTCTACTTTCCACCTTGAGAACAAGGTGCGTCTTATTGGGGGAGGTATTGATAGGCCTACAATTACTAAAGTATATGAAAGAAGAAATAAGAAAGACAAGGGGCAGCAAGGGCGCGACCCTGTTGCTACCTAACAGAATATAGAGTAGAAATAATATGAATAAAGCCGGACACGTGGCAGTCCCTGACAGAATAAGTTAGTTAAGCTAATCATACAGTCAGGGGGGAAGGAACAGAAGGGGAGATGGAGATTATCAGTCAGTTATTCAGGCCTCAGACTGCTGGGTAGTTGTCAGGGGATTTTAGCTTCAGGCGCTAGCTCTCAGGTACCTATCAGACACATTATCTACATTAATCAACAGCGTCACCTTTGCACATGACACACATGCAAATCACATGATGATATCTTGTGCATTTGGAGTCTCCATAAACACCTCACCCTCGTTAGCACCAAAGCATTTGTTTTCCGGAGCCTTATCCCCAGCAAAGCTAAGAACAAAATTAAATGGTTTTTAAAATTCTGTATGTTTTCATTCAACTTGATCCCTGTACTTACAAACAACCCCAAAAAATACAACCCAAGTTGAAGATCTCCAGTCAACCCAAAATGAGACCCCTCAGATTAGAGAAAATCCTACGTTCACAATGTACAAGTCCTGGTCACACAACAGCGTGGTACAAATGATACCCAAAATTAAGACATCAAGATTACTTTGAATCCTCATCTCTTGTGATGGAATCTCACCTTCAACAAGTACTGCATCTTAACCTGTACAAAATAATCACATTCAGTCACATGCAAACAAGTCTCAAAAAGATTTAACCATAGTTATCAAACAACGATTCAAATCGTCAATTGCTAAGCTAAATTATAAATCATACATAGCAAATCGTATCAAATCATTAAATTCAAAAATATAAGAAAAAATATCATAAATTTGTTCTATAACATAAATAAGATACTTAATTTCGGAAGTTTAAACCATAAATAAGCCATAAATTAAATGTCAATTCATGAAAAGCCAATAAATCAAAAGGTTCATCATAAGTCACACATAAGTCAAAAGACAACTATGTAATTTCTTGGCTCTGTTTTGAATTTTTGAAGTTAAATCTTTGACTTTTCAATAAGATTATAATCCCCAATTCAGTGGTTCACTCTTCTCCCTCCGTCTTTGAAATCTGAACTCTGATGCATTGTGTTCTTTTCTTATCCGTGTATTGGAGCATGCTTATTTCATTCTGATACAATTGTAAAGTTAGTGGTTTTCCCATTTTTGCCGACTTAAACGGCATGTATTTCGTTTAAACAACTACCTGCCCTCAAAACGACAGCCAAGAAGCCTGAGTCAGTCATATGTGTTTCATTTAAAAAAAGAAAAAGACAGACTCTTCTTCTTGGGTGCATCAGGTCATGAAGGACCGCCTTCGTGACCTGATGGCACAGGTGGTACCGGAATCGCCAAAATTGGATGATTTGCTGGTTCCAGCTAAAATTGCATAAATCCAACAATTCTGTCCAGTAATTTTGAGCCCAAAACAATTCACACCCTGATTCAAATCATATCAAATCACATGATACGAATTGCGTATCATGCGATTTCAATTACTATGGATATAACCCTAAATCAGGCATTAGCAACAACTAATCCAAAAATAATAACTCGTATTGTGCAAATGTATTAGCGATAAATGTTTAATTAATTGGTAAATTGTACTTACACAGAACTAAATTAAATAAAAATAAAGTTAATAATGAGCCACTAACCCAAACATCATACTTTCTGAGAGTGGGAAAAGAAATATTAGTTTTTGTCATTTTTCTGAGCAGAAATTCCAATCATAAATATTGGATAAGGCAAATAATTCATTTCATCATGGCTAAAAGTCGCCAGCAACCCTTCAAGAAAGATAAAAGGAGAAATTACACAAACCCTCCCAACTAATAACCTAACTACAGTTTCAATTCCGAACTTTATCTCCTAAACCATCGCAAAAATAGAAAATGTCATAAATTAATTAAAACAAACATCTAAAGACCACATGATTTGTCATGTAATACCTTATACCTCATCTTTTCCAAATTTTTCCCTTCAAGATCTTTAACTAGCAGTTTTCCCAAAATCATAGTTTTGAGATGTTAATTTTAACTGATATATAACTTTTTCACTTTTTACAATAGTTTTGGGGGACAAAGTATTACGTTTTAAAGTTTGAGTTCTAAAGTTATAATCAGGCTATAGTTCAAGATGGTACATGTATTTCCCTAAGATTTTGTGGTGGGGTCTTTTTTTTCTTTTCTTTTTTTTTTGGGTGGGGAGGGACAACCAATCTGCATGAATATATCTGCATAACTGATCCATAATATGCATTTCAGCAGAAGTTTCCAACTCAATTCATTTTAATACTGATTTAAAATATTGAAAATTTCCAAGTATGCTTGCTTGATTTATTGCCATTTTAAGACAAAATCACAATAAACAAAATTTAAAAAACTTACTTGAGCGGTATTATAAACAATATACTCGTTGTACATGAGCTCAGAGGTCTTGACTTTTGCTGACACTGGTTTGCCACAAGGAACAATGACATCATCCTTCCACCTTACAAACTCTGATTCATTTGGTA
This sequence comes from Biancaea sappan, assembly GCA_037074585.1. NCBI lineage: Eukaryota > Viridiplantae > Streptophyta > Magnoliopsida > Fabales > Fabaceae > Biancaea > Biancaea sappan. The sequence goes on along the minus strand of CM073492.1, from coordinate 7,413,198 downwards.
TTTTCTTGCCCAGTCCTTTGGTAGAATGCTTTCCTTCCGGAGGTTTATCCATATACTTAAGGCAGAAAGACCAAAGACTGATTAGAAGCCAAGGAAATAGCCAATATATATGCTTTTTACCAGAAAAGGAAAAAATAAAATAAAATAAAAACAGAATGTAAAGCTATTTATTATGCAAAATTAGTGATGAACTAAGAATCAACAACCACAAGCCCAAATAAGCCCACATGCACGATTGGAATTAAACCAGACTGACCTTAGCCTTCTTGAGCTCATACATGTTTCCTAGGGCAACTTCACTCAAAAGCATCAGACCAACAGGATTTTTCTTATCAGTAAAGCAGTACTGAGCACTCTTACTGACAAGGTCAGCAAAGTATATCCCTTTGCCAAACTGTACGGCAAAATATTCAGATTTTGGTTGTAATTATTCACACATCCATAAAAATAATAACACGAGAGAAACATCAGAGGGGAGAGAGTGAAAGAACCATATAGCCAGTTGCTGGGGCTTCAGGAGGTGCAATTCTAAGTCCTTGGTTAAGTATGCCCACAAAATTTGTCAACCTAGAACCTGCAACAGAGAACACTTTAGCTATAGGACAGACTCTACATTTTTACACATTTTTATTCTCTCGATGTTCCAGCAAGCTGTAGTGAACTTTCGTGCAGCCCACTGCAACAACAATAGTCAACCATGTGATTACATTTCAATAAATTCATCATAGTAACTGGTGTAATTGATATCAGAAATATGCAAGAATAGCTAAGTGTCAACCAAAAGTCTTCAGCTCTAGGATTGTCTTCAAATCCCAATGGCGTTCAGCTAAAGACTAATCAGGTTTCTCTGAATGAAATTCAGAGCTTCGAGATTTTTATTGCTCTGATGTTGCTAAGAAATTAGGTCGTGTTTCTTTCAATTTCTTCTGTTTTTATGATGTCACAGACGGATATTTCACTATAGTAACATTAGTATAAACTAGTAGCATCACAACCTACCATGCCATAGGAGCATTCTGTTACCAAGCTTTTCTCTGTAAGGAGCATACTTATCAAAATCTCCTTCCCTTTCAAGTGAAAAAACTTCTTCCAGCTCAAGACTCCAATCCTGCGGAGAGCACAGGCTGGGAATCAATACATTGTAAAAAATGAAAGGGCTAGCTCCAGAGACACATACACTACTTTTATCCAACTATAAACGCACCGTATGTGTCGGGGCATGAGTAATATGGAGAAACTTCTCAATCAGACGATAATTTTCACTATCATGAGGAAGTGGAGAAATATCACAACGGAGCTTCTTATACTTATCATCAATGGAGTCATCACTATCAACATCAAATCCAACTAATCTTGAAGCTATTTCAATGTCTTGAAGGGATTCTAACATTTTCACCTACAAGAGCATGGCCATACTATTCATAACAATAGAGACCAAAATGCATCAAAATACAAAAACAAAATTCATCAGCTACAGTCCTCATAGAACAAAATCATTTTTAGGCCATATCTTTGGCACCTTATACACAATCACCTTCAACAAGGATTAAAAACAATGAATAAACCTGAAAATAATTTTCAAGGCTCCATTTACTTGGAACATTTTGCATCGCTTTTTGATGTGTCCCAAGTTCATTTAATGATTAAGACTGCTGTTAAGCAGCAAAATAACAAACTACATAAATCCTTTGAGATGATTTAGTGTATCCAAATCCAAGTTACTGCATTAAAATATAAAATTTTTTCAATATTTGCATTTTAAAATTTGACTGCCAGAAATCATTAACTTCCTTAAATCAGGGTTGAAAGTAAGAAAGAAACTAAAGCAAAGCCACAAAGACCCCTTGGCATCACCCTAATTCCATTTTTCATACAAGAGACAGCCTGAAAAAATGAATACACATGATATTGTGTACCTTCGACTTAAAATCTTCCTCGTCTCTAATAATATGTGGATGAATAGAAGGGATCACAGTGAAAAACCGATTGCTGGCATCAATAAGTAAGCTTTCTCTGACTGAAGGATCGGTATTAGTAGTATTTAACAGATTCTGTATATCTGTTAAAGCTTCAAACCCTGGGATAAAGGAGCAAATCAACATAAAATTAATATTAATCAGTCAGTTGATAGATAATACACACTGCAGGATTGCTTGATGTTTCCACTTTCCATTGCCAATGAAAAGTCTAGGCAACAACTGAAATTCACCAAATTAAAAAGAAAAAAGAAAATGCACATACCCTTTTGGATATTACTTTTACTCAGTTTCCCAAGCGGCATTTCAGACATATTAATCTCAAATTCCATCATGGCAGCTCTGTGAAACTCAACATTCAGTATTGCATCATGCATAAACCAAAAGTAGGAGATGCCATTTGTTTAATACCTGTATGTTTCCACATTAAAAAGCATCTTCATCAATTCTATTAACGGAGGGGCCAGTTTACTGTCTGCATCATTTTTTTTTTCCTTTGAGACATGTTTGTTGACCCCATAATCCTACAGAGTCAAGATTTTAGAACAACCATAAGAGTTGAATATCCATCTGATATATGAGAATGATTTACATCTTAAAAAGAAGTATAGGTAATAAATTAAGTACAATTTCCAATGGGAAGAATCTTCCCGGTTGCTTGTGAAACTCCTTTTGTTCCCAAGCCTCCCAAGGGTTTCCAGTCTTCTCAAAGAACAATCGCTTGAATGCAGAGATTGCATCTGCTTTTGACATCTCATCCAGTTTAATTCCTCCAATCTTGTCATTTCCCACTCGACCCCATTTCCGGAACACATAGCAATTTGACCCCTTATCTTCTTGGATTATTTGGAGAATGTAGTAACTATCCATGGGAGATAAAAGTTAGCTGATGATGGCGAGGGCTAGAGTGAATGGAAAAAACAGCATAACAGAAATCTTGGATAACTGATGCTTAGAGTCTGTAGTCCCATTAAGCTCATAAAACAAACAGCACAACATTGCTATTGACCACAGTAACTCACTTCAGTTGCTACATATTACTCTCTCATTTCCAGCATAAAAAAGCTTTAAGGATTCATCAACTAAGTGAACAGAAACAAATTATTTTTATAGAAACCAGAAATAAAAATTATAACCACAATAAAAGGGCTTCAATTATTTACACCAATATTGAGCAGCATTCGTCTTTTTGGATAAAACCAATAGCATCAAGCATGCAGCATGTCAACCCTCAATACACTCCAAAACATATAATTATAAGTCAGTGGAAACCAATAAAGCAGATAATTTTGACTTCATTTTTCTTTTCCAAACAACCTACATAGAATACACTTAAAAAACTAAATAAGCAAACAATTAGACCCCATGGTCCTAGCGTAAACATTAGTTTGCACACAACCTAATTATAATTCATTAATTCCAATGTTAATTTAATATATGAATTATAAATTTTCAATAAAAGATAGCCAGTTCCTAATAGAATGAGGTCTAGAACGATTAAAAATTAAACAAAGTAGACAGAAATTTGTTTGCTTAATTTGACTTTTTATGACTTATTTACTAGGGTCTTTTGATGGCACCAAGATCAATAAACCTTTTTTGTTTCACTAAGAAATTAAAGGATGTCATTACTCATTAGTAGTTAAAAGTATCTGAAATGACATGTAGATATCATAAATTCAATTCATGTTTCAACAACACATCAGACAAATCATTAAGAACAGTTAAATCATAATATAGAAATCAGCTGTTGAGAACTTCAAGATTTGTAATTAATATAGCTTGGCATAACAAACAAACGGTCAAATATAATTGGGCACCTGTTAACACCAGTAGATAAATCAGACATATTCAAAGTCGTATTAAATATGCTTTTCCCTTCCTCAAGTATGTGGCCAGAATCCTGTAAGCCAGAGGCCTCATGAACAGCACTTCGACCCTTCACTTTGATGGTGACCATGCTAGAGGTCTCACTAGTCGCTTCAACTTTGTACAAATTAAATGGAAGCTTCTTCTTTCTTTCCATACAATCAACCAGATAATCCTCTCTGACTACAGGTACTTTCATCCTCCTAAGGAAATTCTTCAAAGTCAGTTAATTATTATTAATCAGATATGACAATACTTCAAATTCACAATTCGAGTGCACCCATACTTTGCCTTCCGCATCTCAGCTACCTGATCATCCAATGCTCCAATCAACACCAAGCAATTAGTATCTGCAATTAAACAGATCAAGTAAATATTATTTCTCTTTGCTGAAAAAGAAAAGATTCACAAATCTTTTATATCTTCATATATCAGTCAATAAAGCAGATACCTTTCTTTATTTTATCATGAAACACACAACCAACCCCCTCAACTTTGCATTTCCACTCCGCCTGCATAATCGCCTCTCAAAAGATTAAAACTTAACAAATAAATTAAACATGAGAATCATAGATTGTTTCTAAAAATTGCTCCAATTAGGGATATGAAAGGACAGATACAAAAGGAAAAAATTGAAGGAACATTATACAATAGATTCTTTAGGAAATCCAGAGATAGCAACTCTCAATTCTGCCAAACTTTCACTGTTTGATGATTGATGCTGGCAAGCAATGATTTGACTTTCAGAAGTTGACAATGTTGGAGGCAATATCCTAACTGGTTTCTCAGCCTTCTGTGATTTGAACCACTGCAAACCGGAGGTAAAATATAAAGTCAGATCCTTCATTTCATTTTTGGTTTATGACATGACTTTTCCTTACGCACCTTTCTAACGTACTGATTAGTTGTTCCCTCTGGGATTTTCCACTTCTCTCTAAGACGTACTGGCTCACTGGTAGAGTAGGAACATTTGCTCCATGCAGAAACATATCCATGGCACCGATACATTCCTCCGGAATAACGGAGAGAACCAGAACATATTGGGCAACAACCAAGTCCTCCAAACATCATTCCATCGGCACTAATAATCACAATGATACAAAATGCTTTACTTTCAAGAAAAGAATAATTAGTCTACACATCACAGCTGGTGAACATATTCATATCTTTCAGGGAAAATATTGGCAAAATACATTGAAAAGAGAGAACAGAAAACAGAACCAAAAATCATTAAATAAGTAATGTCAGTGCAAGGTGGCTTCTTTTAATCTTTTTTTTTTCCTTTGATAAATAAATTGTGACATACAAAGTACAAATTATATTATGATTACAGAAAGTGCATGAGAAAATAATTTACCAGCGGTCATGCAAATCAAGTTCTGATCCTGTTGAATCTTGACCATTCAATTCCAGCATTGCACGTAATTCAGCAGTCGTCACGTTCTTTTTAAGATCGTCTTTAAGAGCCCAGAGTGCTTTGGTCTGGGCCTCCAGCCGATTCTCCAGATCAGATGCTTTCCTTGAGTCACTGGAATCTTTTACTGACGCCACCCTCCCCTCAGAGACATCTCCCTCAGCCTTAGCAACTTTTGACTTCTGATCACCACTGGCATCCTTCCTACGTTTTGTGCCAGCTTTGGAAGTTGACTCACTTGTGGCTTCCTTAACCCCTTGAGCCGTCATGTCTGCACCACCTCAAGGAATAATAGTGAGAAAGCAACAAGAAAGACAACATATGAAGAGCAATAACTACAACATGAACAAACCAGATATCCTAAAAAAATTGATCCCCACATACCACTCTTCTTAGAAGGAACCTTCTTAGCCATGGCATTGACAGTTGATTGATCAGAAGGCGAGAGACTATTCCATCCAGGCAACTTTTCAACTTCTATTGATGGGCATAATTCCATGAGACACTTGGCATGGTGCCAAGCTAACCCTCTAGCACCTTTACCATCAGGCTTACTAGAAATACGAACCTAAAAATATAATATAAAACAGTCAGCAAGAAAGAGATATTCAAAACCAAATTGTTCATCAACATGGACAATTATGATCATACAAAATTAAGCAATTTCCTGAAAACGAAAACACATCTACTTAAAATACACATTTTCACCCTGGATGGTATAGCAGTTAATTTGAACAAACTCACCAATGGAGACAGATAGTACAACAAGCTTCTTGCTGCCTAACTGAATTTGTGCAGATTTCATGCAATCCCAAAATGCAAATATGACAACAAAAGATTAATCTAAAAACTCCTGTACTGATTTTGAATTTGAACCTTCAGGAAGTCTATATTTAAAAGGGAAGAAGGAATACCATGACATAAAAAGAACCATAAAAACCAACCTCTCCTTTGACTATTTTTTGACCACAGTGCCTGCATGTAGCACGAGAAGTTTGTGAAACTTCAATACCATACTCTGTATCTTTGATTGTATTTGATGTTAGTTGCCCAACAGTCTCTACATATTTTCTGATCTTCTGCTGATCTTCCCAACGAAGTGCCTCTATGCCTTCAACATCATCAATTCTAGAAGAAAAGTGATACATGATAATAAATAGTTGTACATGTTAAATCATCAAACAAATATTCAATAACTGAGGAGAAAAATTCATACGATTTTATCTGTTTTGCTTTCTTCAATATACAATCAGCATGGTGCCACATCTGGTAAATAAAAAACACATATCAAAACACCAATGTAATGGAGTTAAATAACCAGAAGTAGGAGGAAGTTATTGTACATAATTTCATTCATAACTATAACCATCTAGAGATCAGTTGAAGTAAAATTCTTTAGCACATAACTCAACTAAAGTATCAGTCAGATACAAAAACACAGCTAGATCATCCCCTACAAATGTAAGAAATATCCCTTTTTTCTGAAACAAAGGTTCTGAATGCAATGCCATAACTAGGACTACATACAATCAGATGTAATGGGCACCAAGTCAGCTTCTATGTTTGGGTGGCAAAGGTCTTCAGACGTCTTCCCCAAGCTTTCTTCTCCCCATAGTCTAGTGCCAGAGAGTAATAATGAGTAAGTAAAGTAACCAGGAAAGTGGCAGTATGGCCTGTTTCATTCCCCACTTTCAAAGAGCTGATTTGCTTATATAGTACAACAGACCATTCTCTAACAGACTATTTCGGATAGGAAGAAGGAGGTAGAAGCTCAAGAAAGAGCAAAGTTAGCTATTAAAAGGTTCTGAAGAAATTTGTTCACTGCCAATTGATTTGCGGCATCTTAAAGGGAGTGAATCTATACAGAAATTTACAATTGCAACTCACTTTTTAACCCCTATTAACATTGACATGGAAATAGTGTAACTCCATATCCTAAACTGATCCTAAGATAGCTAATTGAGCTGATAATATGCTTAAACCACCAATTGCAGACTATTTCAGCCCCGTAAGTCTATGTGCAATCAACATTCGATCTTAAGAACACGACTGTCGATTTCTTCTTTCTATGTTTAGCTTTTATCCAGTAATCCTCAATGTGAACTTCTTATTTGATAATATGAATTCGAACAATTTCTAACGCTGAAAACAAATTACATAGCTTTAAGAGAGTAAATAATCCAAATACAGACAAAAACAGTCCGAAACGTCCATGAGATAGTATCAGCATTTCAGAAATTAAATGTATTGAAAATAATAATCTCGTACGTAATACATCAGGCTTGAAAAAGGGGTTTTTACTGAAAAGTGTATCCCAACCCCCCTCAACTCTTCACAACAAAAGTAAAACTCGCGACACTACTCAAACTTACAAATCCCTCTTCGCATTTAAGAAACAACAGCCAAAACCTTTGGTTCAAGAAACACGCAATGCAGGGTAGTCTGTACCAAAAGCCACAACAAGACAGAAGACACGAGAAATATCCACCGGTAGAGTGCATGTAAAAACTGTCAAAAAGTAAGGGGAGAACAAAGCGAGCACAAAACACTGGACATCCCTCCCATTTATTTCCCCAAACATAACTTGCAAGAATAACAAGGCTAATGTAACAAGACCACATGATTCGAGGGTTTCAAGGATGAAGGGTGTAGAAGAAAGTTGAAGGGGGGAAACGGAGAACAAAGCAGAAAAGGGTAGAGGCACACCGGCATGAAACCATCAAATTGGGTGGCCTGGACCATCTTGCCGAGGCGGAACGCCTCTTTGCCAATGTTGTTCTTGCAAGTTTTGCATGACGATCGTGCTGACTTCGCGTACTCTGCCTTCCATGGCTTTTCAGGGTTCGCCATTGTCCCTTTTCCACCTCACTTTTCTGTCTTCCGCTGTTTCCCTTCCTGGGATGATGAGCCTAAACCTATATAGTGTTTGGGTTTACGACAAGCATACACTTGGGTGAGTCTGTCAGTCTCCGACTTTGTTCATTGTGGATTAGCTTATGCTGAACGCTTTTTAATTTCTTTTTTTTTAATTCTTTTTTATATTAGGCTTTATTAGTTTGTCAGAACTCAATGGGTCCTTCGGATTTTGCCCTACTTCCTCCAGTGTTACTGAGGGTGTATTGGATAACTCCATGACTAAATATAAGGTAGATAAATTAAATTTGATTAAATATGTTTTAAATAAATTAAGTTTAGATTAACATGATTAATATTTAAAAAAATATTTAGGTAAATATGATTTGGTATAAAATATGATATTTAGATATTGGTATACAAACATAGTTTGTGATGTGTAACTACTGAAAAAACATAAATTTTATATTTTATTTTTTGATATATCATTATTATTTATTATCATTTATTTCAAGATAACTTAGTAAATTATATTAATATTTTAATAAAGTGTACTATTTTTTATTTATTTGTCTAATATTACTAATTATTTACTTATTACTCATTATAATCATTTTAAAATATGAGCCATTATTATTTATTGATGTACCATTTTTAATTCATTTTTAATGTACTGTTATTATCATTTTTAACTTTAAAATTATTTTAAAATATTAACCTTTTTAACTAATTAACTTTAATATTCAATAAAAGTATAATATAAATTTTTTCAATCTTCATTCACGTATTCATTCTTTTACCATCAAGCAAGCACCGAAAAGGACAAAGAGACTGGAAACTGAGAGCTTTCGTACATTCATTGCTAGCCACCGTCCGTCGCTAACCAAAGTATGCATGGGACCATCGTTGCTGATCAGGTAAGCAGAGAGTGCAAGAGAGGAGTCCGGCGCCCCTGCTTTTCTGTACTAAAAAAGTAGGGGCTTTCTTTTTAGCAACAGTTTTAACCGTTGTTAAAGTAAAAAAACCGTTGCTAAAATATAAATGTCGTTAATTTTAGCAACGGTTTTCATGTTTCACGACACTTTAATTTTAGCAACGATTTTTTTAATTTTAGCAACGGTTATAACCGTTGCTAAAAAAGTTAACAACGGTTAAAACTGTTACTAAAAAGAAAAGCCCCTGCTTTTTTCGTACATAAAAGCAGGGGCGCCGGACTCGCAAGAGAGAAGCCATTATGCACATCTATTTTGAGAAGCCAAAATATAGCACTTGTCTTCTTTGTCAACGGTGTCGTTGGTCACTGACCATAACATGCTTGGGACTACTATAGCTCACTAGGTAAACAGAGAATAGGAGAGAAAAGTCACTATGTGCCTCTATTTAAGGCACCCAAATTAATCATGCTTTGGTTTTTTTTTTTTTTCTTTTGGTTACTTCGTTCTTTCTTTAGCTCAGAGATAGTGTTGGAAAAAATAGAAAGATCATAATCCAACTATGTTTGATTCGGCTATAAGCAATATCCACTAGCATTGGAGTAAACCACAATGAGAGTAAATCAAACGTGAGTTACTTCAATGCTCTCCTAAACATCAACAAATTCCTTCAAACTACGTTTGAATAATTCCAATGTGAATAGTTTTACCGCCAACACTATTCTAAACACACACAAAATGATCCACGGTATGACATGTATCAGTGGCATTTGTTTTATTTTTTTAAGTTAAAAAAATCTGAGTTTAAATATATATTTAAACATTAAGATATTATTTTTTAAGTTAAATACTAAATAATTAAAATTATTTATCTTTTTTATGTTTATACACATTAAATATACGTTAATAAATGATATATTCAAAATAATTAATATCTGAATATTTTTTTAATTTTTATGAAATTTAATTAAGTAAAATATATTTTAAATTATTAAATATTTAACAAAAATAAAGATATTTAATTATTTAAAATTTAAATGAATCAAATTCATTACTGTCCTATTGCTCTATTAATCGAACACTATTTTTCTTAATCATACTTGCAACCAGACCTAATATATATTTTAGACTGATTGGTGAGGGGTAATATATATTTATAAATGTAGTATCGCCCAAAAAAAAAATAGTAGTTACACAAAAAGGTTGTTTTATTTAATTTCAATATCATTATAAACTATTTGTCACCAGTCACCGTTTAATACAGATATTTAGAATAGAATTTTTTATATAAAATTCCCATTTGAAAATAAATAAATGTACAGTCACTCAGAATCCGCTTCTTTCTCGTCTTTCACACTTCATATAAAAGTCCATTTGAAAGAACTGTTCGAAAATAAACCCAAAAACACACAGAAACCTTAAACAAAACTGTTATCAATCACCTTATTGGGAAAAAAAGAAAGGGTTAAAAATAAATTAAATATTTTTATCACCAATTCAACTGGTAGACTTTCGGCCTCTTGAATTTAAATACTGTGACACTGATCACAGTATTGTGGACTCGGTAAAACATTGAGTAGACTTTCCTTTATAGAGGAAAAACTAACGTGGTTGGTGATACTTGGGCGACTGCCTTGTGTCATTGGCTTCTCCAGCAATCATCTTATGTATATATAAACTAAAATCAAAACTATTATCTACAAAACAAAAATTAAAAAACATCATTTTTTACTTTTTAAGTTGCCAAGAGCTAACAAACCAATTAGCAACAAGCTACACTAACACTCCGTTTGGTTCAACTAATGGAAAGGAATGGAGATTAAAATTTCCATGAACAATGTCTTTTCTAGTGTTTGGTTAGGCAGCAAAATAGATTCATTCCATTCCACTATATCAAAGGAATATAACAGAAGTGTTGACGGAGAACAGAAGGTGATGGCGAGGGATCTGCTATTCTTCACTAGATTTGCCACAAATTGAACTAGATTTGCAGCAATTTGATCTTCGTCGATGGATATCACACTGAAATAAGTTACAGAAGCAGCAATTTTTGCTTTTGTCAGATTTGCAAGTGTCGTGATCTGTTCCGGTGTAAGGATAGTCCTCTTGCACTAGTCTGCCGACCTTGAGTGTGTATTCAAATGTAGTGGTCATCAACCCACAATTACGGCCTGGATTTTTTTATTTTTTTTAAGTTTTATAATTTTTTAATAAAGTAAAAAAAATTAAGGGTATTATAATCAAATTATCTCATTAAAAAATACATATCAAAAATTTTTTTTTCCTATTCATTTTTATATCCTATACCAAACAACTTTTATTTTATTTTCTTTTTCTTTTTAATTTCTCTTATCCTTTGTGCTCTATACTACGAATTAAATAGACAGATCAATATCGCTCATCTCATTTTTCACGCTTCACTATCAGCAAACCTCCTCCACCCTTTTCAAACTGTCTAGACTTGAAAGGTAATATGGACAGAAAAGGGAGATCCTCCATTGAAATGCGGCACTGACAAGCAAGCAACACAACATCAGTCCTCAATGAAAATGTCACTACGAATCATTTTCTTTGAGTTACTTTGTACCACAGCTTCCCTACATGGGAAAGAGCACAGAATCTCGATAATGGTTAGATGTCAACTGCAAGAGAATCTTGAAAAGTGAAAAACAGATCCAAGAAGCAAAACATAGTTTTGAGGCTAAACCCTAGTAAATTACATATGATTATATGCGGCTAAACATTTCCTATTTCTAACGGTTGTAATTTAAAAACTTGAGAAAAAGTAGTATGGCAAGTTTAATGCTCCTCTCTAGAAATATTACAAATCTTGTTTCTCTTTTATGGACCCATCTCCTCAAGCATCCACTCATTCTCATTCTTCCGATATCAACATTGATGAAAGGCATCGTCGTGAGAAAATTTAACTTTGATCATCTTTTATTCAACAAGGTGAGTGCGCATGAAGAGGAACTGCTCCCCCCCCCCCCCCCCAACACACAAAAAAAAAGAAGAAAAAAAAAAAAGGGAAGACTGTGTCAGCAACTGGTAAAGCAAAATTCACTAATATTGAGTACAACTGTTGTGCATACCTCAAATGATTTCCCTGACTGTTCAAATTCTAGCATACTTAGAGCAACTTGACAACTTTGTGAGACAAGAGGCTCAGGATCTGCCACAAATTCTTCAAGAAGTGCTACACTTTTGTCATCTAGAAGTGCATCCAACAAAACAAATTGTGTTAATAATCCAACAAGTAAATGGGTCGAGATAATAACAATATGTCAGTAGAATTAATGATTAAATGTGTGGTAGTTAACTGCTACCACTCAAGAGGATCAGCAGAACCAAATTAAATCGGCAAAAAAGAACAAAACAGAAAGAGAAAGAAATTCGTTTGTCTGTTATAGAATTTGAGAGATGGAAGGCTTGGAGAGGGAACGCGCAGATGTGATCATTTTTGGCTGGTTTCAGGCAACCAGGAAGTGAACCCCAACTTACTACAGGAAAGCAGAGCTCAACCACATTTGAAGAAAGAATAAAATGGTTTTGATTAAAAATAGATCTCAAACCTTAGTAAAAGACAGTGATTTTCTACATGTACTAGTAAATTTTCTTGGACTGCTTGTATTTAATCCTTTAGTTCTATATTAACTGTTATGAATTTCATGAACCATATGATGTTTCTGCTTTGGTAAACGGATGGCAAACAAGCAGCACAGCGCTTCTCAATACATTTTTGAAAGAAAGACCACATCATTTAATAACATTCAGCAGTAATACCTGCAATCGAGCCAAGAGCTTCAGCAGCTTCATGTCTCACCATTGGATGCTCATTCACATCCCTAAGTATATTGGATAGAGCAGCTGAAGCATCTTTGTCTTGTAATTGACCCAAAACATAAGCAACCTAAATTTTATAGAAATTATCAGCATTGAAAAATAGGATGCAGCAGCTACAAGTGTTTACCGGAACAAATTTATAATTATCAGAGTGCAATTATTTTAAGGGGGAAAATGCCAAGTATCATCATGTAGCTCTCAGAGGCACCTTCTGTTTTTCTTCAGGCAAACGAAATGAACGAATTACTTGCCATTCAATCACACAAACCGTATACATGCAGACAATGTTCACATGAGATGATCAGATCAAAGAATACTAACAAACCTCATGGCGCAGAAGAGCACTTTTTGAACCCAAGGAATCAATTATAGCAGCAACAGCTTCATTTCCACCATCATTTCGAAGGGAAAAAAGAGCTGCATACCGTTCATACATCCCTTTTTCTTCATCCAAAAGTACTTTCCTAATATTGATTAATATGAGTTAGCAACAGATTCATTGATCTTAAGCTCACAGCAACTTTATCTACTAGAATGGACCAGACAAACCTTAGCTGATCTAAAGAAGAACATGGGGCAGCTGGTGCTGCTGGATCAACAGACTTAAAAGGTGATACATCAGTTGCAGATAATTCATCACTATTGCCAACATCTTTTAAATGCTCAATACGTTGAAGAGCCAATTCGCATGTTTCTCGAACCTCCTGAGCTGGATCTAAATCCAGACTATTCTTCAATACAGGAACGTTACTATCTGAACCAATAGCACCGAGAGCTTCTGCTGCCTATGAAGTTCTAACAAAATTAATTATCTATGTACAGGAAGAAGGAAGAGCAAGAACCTAAAGAAATAGTAGAAGAAAATATGGTACCAACATGTACCTCATGGCGAACAATGGGATGCAAAGAAATATCATTCAGAACTGAAACCAAAGCAGGTATGGCTTCCACATCTTGCATTTGACCCAATGCAAATGCAGCCTCATGTGCCAACAAATTTGAGGAATCCCTTGTGGCTGCAAATTATAAAAATTAACTTGGATAAATAAATATGATGGAGACAGAAACTGAAAAGTTTAGTCAGTTAACACCCTCATAGAGAACAATCAATAACTGGTCAGCAAAAGCACAAGGAGTAGCAACAGCAGCAGCACTTGCATTCTGTTAAGTTGTTAGAGGAGCGAGTTGATGAATGGTACGGTTAGTTAGAAGTTATGTGGCTGGTGACTGTTATAGAAGTACTAGGGGTAAAATATTTATTAAGATGTATCTAAACTTAGTGCATTAGATTGCTTAAATATACAAAACATTATGCATGACCATTAGCAAGAAATATACATAGAATTAATTCAGCATCAGTCTCTTCCATTTAAGACTCCGTCACTCTTCCGCCTCAGTTAATGATCTAAATTAGACATATTGAAGTCGAGTATCAATAAAGTTCTAGGCCAAAGATGACAATGCACTTTTGCCATGAAGTTGATGTAAACACTCCTCACTCCTTAATAGTGTATGCCAAGCATTAGAAACCCCTCACTTTGATCATTCGCCTCCGAGAAAAATCAAACCAGTACTCATAGAACAGCACTAGACCAACAATCGATGAACGGTTTAGGAAAACAAAAATCGAGGACATTTGAGTAAAAGAAAAAGAACGAGGGCTGAAAAATTGACTAACCGAGAATAAGGGCGTTGCGAGGGGAGGGACCTTTGAGGTTGCGGAGAGAAAACAGGGCTCTGAAGCGCTCAGAAATCGGCTGATTAGAATCCAGTAATAATTCGCAGAGGAACTTTTCCATGTCCGGCGACGAAACAAATGCGCCGTCGTCCTAGCGTAGATTTGAGGCCTCCGAAGCCGAGCCGCTGCTACTTCGACAACCCCCCCGATTATAGAATAAAACCCCAAATCCGGCACCCCAACGTTTATAAGTGTTAAAAAAAAACCGGCGCGTCCGGGCTTATTTTCATAAATTTATATCTGTTTTATTTAATATTTTTATTTATTAAATAAATTTAAAAAGCAAAAATATCAGTTTAAATAATAGTATGATTACAAGATGTTTAAATTACTATTAATCACAACTATACTGTTAAAAGACTTCTTTTTATCCATAAATATCCATATTTTGCATGAAGCATTATTATCCTTTTCTTTACAATGTTTTAAAGATAATTCATATCATTTCTTTATATATATATATATATTCGTTTTACAGCCAATTTTAGAAATTATTTTTTACTTTACTTTTCGGGACAGGCTTACGAAGCTTAATGAATTGATTTGCAGACTTTAATTTATTTTTTCTTTTACTAAAGTCTTTTTAGTTAATTGGATGAAAGACTATTTTTTTAACTTTAAATTAGTGTTTTCAAAATTCCGCATTTATTTTACTATTTTCTTGACATTCAAACAATCATTACCACGGTAACCAACCACTCTTCAGTGATTTTTATTCATTTTAATAATACTATATTCATAATATGAATTTAGTTCATTTTTAACTTAAATCTAAACTAAAATGAACAAATCACGACACATCTTCTTTTCATTCTTAATTGATTTGATTTAATTTTAGAATCAGTTTAATTCATGCTAACTGGGTACTTTTTTCATTTGAATTTATATTTATATTAATAACACTCATGACTTCGGAGAGATACAGAAATTGAAAAAAGAAAAAAAAAAAAACAAAAACTTTTTATTATTTCCTGTTTGACATCCAAAGCAGATGTCATCTAAATACATGCATAGGAATCAAATGATTCAAATCTTTTACTTCACGTAAAAAGTTAAAGTTGGCTGAATCATGAGGTGTAATGACTGAATCTGGGTGATTATGTAAACAAATAAACAAAACCATTCAAAAGTCCCAAAATCATCACCTCATTAGGAAATTAATATTGAGGAATTCAAAAGAAAATAAACATACCTAGGCCCATAGCAATGATCTTCACAAGAAAATCGTTGGTACAATGGTCTTCCTCAACCAAATCTCCAGATTCCAAAAAGTACTTAATGATTCTCTTCTAATAAGGAGAATGAGAGAAGTTAGTTTGATTTGGTGTATTGGGGACCATAACCTTGCCATACATTTTAACCTATCAGGGTTTCCATTAACTCCTAATGGGCCAAATTGGGTTTCCACTCATTAAGCTCATATTAATTTTCTGTTGTAGTCTAATAGACTCACTAAATTTGGATCATTTATATTGAGCCCATCCAAAAGTAAACAGCTAATATAAATATTACAATATAATATGTAGCCTACAATAATTAATTAAGAATTACAAAATTCCTAACAATCTCCCACTTGAGCTTCATATTAACCTTAAACATTTATATCACAAAATTCTTTAGGCGCGTATCTATATGCTACTTACTTTTAGACTTTGCTTAAACAATATGGTCCATCTCATATACCAACTAGGAACCACTGCAGCTTTCATCACAATTCAGTGTGACTAAACCACAATGATCACCACAGTTGCATATACTCAATGACATAAATCAAATATGGATAAGTGGCATGGAAATTACATGCAACGTGATCTTAATCATGTCTATTTCCAACTAGTCCAAACTTTATTTTTTATAGAGATCAATCTAAAATGCAATATAAATATTGCACACAAAACAAGCTCAAAATAGAATACAAACATCAACTTTATTTCTGCAAAATATCCAAACAATACAAAAGTTTGAAAAATAATATAGAACATAAACTGGACTCTCACTAAACTAAGGTACTATCAGGAATTATACTCATATGAGTAGTGTGCTTATGAAAAACTCTAGGTACTAAACCCTTAGTAAGTGGGTCAACTAGCATAAAATCAATCCCTATATGCTCTATGGAAATTTGCCTATTCTGAATTGTTTCATTCACAACCAGAAACTTAATATCAATGAACTTCGACTTGATTGCACTCCTATTGTTGTTGGAGTAAAGCACTGCTGAATTATTGTCACAAAAAAACTTAAGTGGTTTCCTAATACTATCAACCACACGCAAGCAAGTGACAAAATTCCGTAACCAAATAGCATGATTGGATGCCTCATAGCATGCTACAAACTCAGCAGCCATGGTTAAAGGAGTTATCAAAGTCTATTTTGCAAACTTCCAAGAAACAGCTCTTCCAGCCAAGGTATAAACGTATCCTGATGTAGACCACCTACTATCTTGGCATCCAGCAAAATCAGAGTCAGAGTATCCAATGATCTCTAAATTATCTGACCTCCGACATGTGAGCTTGTGGTCCATTGTTCTCTTCAAATAACGCATTATGCGTTTGGCTACAATCCAATCCTACATACTTAGGTTACTCAGATATCGACTCAAGACTCCCACAATAAATGCTATATTTGGACGGGTGCAAACTTGAGCATACATAAGATTACCCACTACTGATGCAAATGGAATCTTTTGCATCTTCTTCTTTTCAAGGTCACTAATAAGGCACTGTTTAAGACTAAACTTCTATCCCTTAGCCATAGGGGTATCTCCTGATCTACTATCTTTCATGTTGAATCTATTTAACACCGTATCGATATAGCCCTTTTTGTGATAACCCAAGTATACCTCGATCTCTAAGTATCTGAATACCTAATACAAAAGAGGCGTTACCAATATCTTTTATTTCGAAATTTTTCGTCAGAAATTTCTTGGTTTCATGCAATAAGCCTATATCGCTACTGGCTAGCAGAATATCATCGATATATAATACTATGAATATAAATTTACTCCCATTGAACTTTTGATATATACAGTCATCAACAACATTTGCCTCAAAACCAAATGAGGTAATGACTTGATGGAACTTATAGTACCATTGACGAGAAGCCTGCTTGAGCCCATAGATGGATTTATTTAGTTTGCATACCATAGACTTTGGATCATCTGATACAAAGTTTTCTGGTTGCACCATATAAATCGTTTCATCAATGTTTCCATTTAGAAACGTAATCTTTACATCCATCTGATATAGCTCTAAATTAAAATGAGCTACTAGTGCCATAATAGTCCTAAAAGAGTCCTTCGAAGACACTGGAGAGAAAGTCTCTTTATAGTCAATGCCTTCCTTCTGAGTAAAGCCTTTGACAACAAGACAAGCTTTATACCTCTCAATATTACCCTTTGAATCCCTTTTGGTTTTAAATATCCATTTACAACCAACAGGTTTCACACCTTCAGATAATGTAACGAGATCCCAAATGTCATTGTCCTCCATAGACTTAATCTCATCTTTCATGGCATTAATCCATTTGAGAGAGTTCGAACTACGCATAGCTTGACTAAGGTTGATTGGATCATCCTCAGTTAGACCAATGCCATCCTTATGTTCTTGGATAAAAACAAAATAATCATCCGGAATACCATTCTTTCTCTCTCTATTGGATATCATTGATGGCACCTCTTGAGGTTGTTGAGTTTGCTCTACAAATGGCGATTGAAGAGGAATCTCAATGTTGTCTTGTCCAATGACAATGTCAGGTGTTGCTACTTGAGCACTATCTCCTGAGACTGAGGTTGAATCCTGAACAATAATGGGTACAATGACCTGTTCATTGTCAACCTTTTCAATCGCAGATTCTTCTTCAAAGGTAACATTCCTTATGATTCCTTCCCCTCCAAACTCAACTTCCTCAAGAAACCTAACATTTCCTGTCTCAAAAAATGATCTTGATATGAGATCGTAAAATTTATGACCCCTTGAACACTCGGCATACCCAACAAAATAACAGCTAACAGTTCTTGAGCCCAGTTTTCTTTCATTTGCCCTGTAAGGCCGTGCCTCAGCTGGACATCCCCATATGTGCAAATGCCTTATGCTTGGTTTCTCACCAAGCCATAGCTCATGAGGGATTTTGGTAACTACCTTACTGGGTACTCTGTTGAGGATATACACTGCAGTCTTTAACACTTTACCCTAAAGAGACTTTGGTAAAGAAGAATGACAAATTATACTTCTTACCATATCCTTAAGAGTTCGGTTTCATCGTTCAACAATACCATTCATGCTGGGTGTGCTAGGCATGGTGTATTGCGGAACGATTCCACACTCTCTAAGGTTAAGTGCGAAGAGTCCTGGACGTTGCTCCCATTTAACATTGGAATGCTATTGACTTGAGTGGTGACATTAGCAGCAATAGCAACAGAAACAGTATAGAGAGCATAGAACAAATATTTATAACCAAATATGCAATATAATACAAATAAAGCATGATTAAATTAACTTTAGTGAGATACCTAACACAACATTAATTTCTCATCTTTGGACAAGGAAAATTAACAGTAAATGGTACTCTTAGTGCAATGATCAAATGTTGATGATAAGTTCTGTCAAACAATGCCTATTTTTGGACCGACAATTGTTCACATGAATAATAATAATAATAAGTCCTTATAATCATCACACATTTATCATCACAAGCACGTTATTATTTGGCTAAGTTGTGTCTACCTTTAGGCCGAGTACAATCCGCATAAATAATTTCATGCTAACATCCAGAGGTTACTTTGGCAACATGTTATTTTAATCAATTTAAAAAAAACACTAGACAATAAAAAAAAACTACCATACAATATATATATATATATATATATCTATCTATTTATATATTATAATATATTTCCATCTTATAGCCTTTTTAAAGCATAAGATACACATAAAAAGCTTTTTCATCTCATTCAATATGCCAATAAATAAGAACAACATAAATCACATTGAATAAGTACAATTGGCCAACGGTACTGTATATTGAAAAACATTGAAAACAAATCAATGACATTCAATGGAAATTAAAGAGTACATATAATGTAACCATGGCATTGAAACCAATTATAAAATGGCCATGTACTGGGTCCACACAAAAAAGGTTATGATAATATATCCAAAATACTACATAATTTCAAAAAAGAAAGCAAACACGTAAATCTGGAAATTGTCATTGTAAAAGGCAATTGTAGATGGCAATTCTAAGTGGCACCATTACGAATAAGGCTAATAACAAAACAAAGTATAAATCATATGTTATGCCGAATATGAGAGTAGTATGAACAATCTTAAGAAGCTTTATAATCATGTATCTCAAAATTGATAAAAAAAACAACAAATTCAAAAAAAAACTTATAGCCACCACAGAGAGATTTATGAGTTTTAATAAAAAAAATTTTACTTATCAACACAATAAACTCTCAAGACTGACAACCTACCAATGATGATACCCGCTCTGTTACTACTTGTAAGCAAATAAACAAAACTATTCGAAAGTCCCAAGATCATCACCTCATTAGGAAATCAATATTGAGGAATTCAAAAGAAAATAAACATACCTAGGTCCATAGTAATGATCTTGACAAGAGAACCGTTGGTACAATGGTCTTCGTCAACCAAATCTCCAGATTCGAAAAAGGACTTGATGATTCTCTTCTAATGGGGAGAATGAGAGAAGTTAGTTTGATTTAGTGTTTTGGGGACCATAACCTTGCTTTAGACTTTAACCTATTAGGGTTTCCATTAACCCCTAATGGGCCAAACTGGGTTTCCACTCATAAGCCTATATCAATTTTTTGTTGTAGTCTAATAGGCTCACTAAATTTGGATTACTTTTGTTAAGCCCATCCAAATGTAAATAGCTAATATAAATATTATAATATAATATGTAACCCATATTAATTATTTAAGAATTATAAAATTTCTAACAGATTAATGATCATTGCACTTTCATGTCGTTCGATCTCCTTTCGCACATCCAACTGCCCATACTCACCTGAGCGATAGTCATTAATCATCCGAATCTAATCGCCATCGTGAAGCAAAGCGTGCATAACACTATTCAAACTTGGGTTTGTATAGAAGAAGAAAGAGCTCCTTACCATCTAGTCACGATATATATTCAACTTATATATGTAAAATTTAATATATATATATATATATATATATATATATATATATATATATATATATATATATATATATATATATAGGAACTTCTGTTATTGTATTAAAATTTAAAATAATATACACTAATTATTATATCTTATAAAACAGTAACAAATCTTATAATAAAAAAATATGCTTTATTTTACATAACTTATTTTAAAATATATAAAAATTTAAAATTCTTAACAAAAAATCTTATAATATAAATTTAATTATTATTAAAAAAAATTATAATATCAAATCTTATATTAAAAAATAATTTTAATATGCATGGTATTTTTTATAATTATTTTTAATATAAATTTAATTTTTATTAAGTATAAATAATAATTCAATTTATATTATAAGATTTTTTTATTAAAAATTATAAATTTTTATATAATTTAAAATGAGTTATGTAAAACAATAGCATATTATCTTACTATAAGATTTATTATTGTTTTATAAGATATAATAATCGGTGTATATTATTTTAAATTTTGAATACAATAACAGAAGTTCCTATATCTATATATATTAAATTTTGTATATATATATTGAATGTGCATCATTGGCTGGATAGTGGAGAACTCTTTCTTTTTTTATGCAAGCCCAAATTTGAATGTGGCACATGAATCATCTGCTAATATACTTCTTCAATGTCCATATTAGTATTGACCGTCAGTTGACTAACGATCAATTAAATGGCATTGGGTTTCTGGCACAATATAAAAATTTATAAGAATTTTTTGTTTAGTTTTAAACTTTATGCAGATTTTATATACATAGAACAAATCATGAGACTAGAGTACGTTTATCCCAAAATACAAAGAATCAAGTACGGTCAAAAGAAATTTGTCATATGCAAACAGGATGGTGAAAAAACTATTTTTTCGTCAAAGAAATAAGAGTGATCCCTCAGTCTTCTACTAAAATGATTTGCCAATAGAAATGCAGAGAGAGAGAGAGAGAGCACCAAAAGTGATATATTATCCCTTTCATTTGCTCTTTTGCTTAAATAATTTTATCTTTTTTATATGTGCCTGATTTTACAAAACAGAGTCACAGACAAAACATATTTTATCAAGTGAAAAAATATGCCTTAAAATAATGGACTACGCCACTACGGGGTACATATGGAAAAAATTGAATTTTAAAAATTAATACAGAATTGTCAACATCCAGTCAAGTATCGAATCAACAAAGTATATAGAGAATACCTTTGGGACTGGAAAAAGGGAGCAAAAAGATGACAAACTTCTAGCTTCTGTCAAACAAAGAATGTCAAAGTTAGAAGCTTAGAACCTCATCTTTCTCCCATTAATTGGCGACATTGACGAAAGCATGTTGCCTCCAAAATACGAAATCCCGCTTCTTTATGCTTCCATTGTTGCAATTGTTGAATGTAATACCATCGATCCGAAATGGGAGCTCACAAGAGCATCTATGCCGACAAAGGTTCATTAAGTCATGAAGCAGAAATTTGTTTGTTTCCTATTGTTGTTTTTTTCTACATATAAGGAATTATGCTATATATCATCATTAACAATGATTTTTGTGCAAAGCAGCGAAGCTTGACATTGGGGTTAATTTCGTTCAAAAACTGTGCTCTTCCCATACGCTCCCCGCTTTCAGGTTATGAATTGCTTCAGTATTTTCTTCTGCTAAACATGTTTCACTTTGGTTGATTGCTAACGCTAGCTTTTCTTTGTATCTCTAATAGTACATGTGCTAGTCCGCTTTCTATGGCTATCGGCAGGTATATAATTTGGTGTAGTTTCTATTAATTTGGGTTCTTTCATTTTCATCAATAAGGTGTAACTAACGAACTATAGTACACTTGGTTTTATTACAGATTTTGCTTGAAGCACAGTAGCCTATTCAGCAGAAGCGAAATGCTTGATGTATCGTTGTACAAAGGGTTGCATGATTCAAACCTCTTCATAGCTTACAGGAGGCCTCTTCCTCAATGTCTTGGTCGCCCTTGTCTAACCGTTCAGGTCAATTAATTTGCAAATATTGCTCTGACCTCACTTTGATTATAAATTAGAACAAAAATAAGATGGAGTTGAGCACAGATTTAGTTGATTGAAAAGTTCAACCTGGACCGACCAAAAGACTTCTGAGTCGGATTGGGTTCGACTTTTTGGAGACTTTGCCCAAACCGATCTTAGCGGGTTGAACGAATTGTTGGTTTTTTCCCCTCTCTTCTCTTCTTTCCTATTCTTCCTCTCTCCTTCAAGACGAGAAGATCTAATTCAAGATTGAGTGATGACTGATGGAGACGATGAAAACAAAGAGAAGGCAAAGTCGAAGGAAGAGATCGAGAGAGAAAAAAACAATTGGACAAGGGAGCGTGATTAAAACTGAGTGATTCAGATGGTGACATGCAAACCATTAAATTAGAAAAATTCTCAAAAAAATTATTAATTATATATTCATCGAATTTTCTCAACCCGTCACTTGACCATCCAGTGTTCGAGTTGATAATTTTTGACCTAATCTCCCAATTCAATTCCAAATGTGCGATTTTAAATCGGGTTGGGCGAATCAACCTAACCCACTGCTCAAACCCTACAAAAAGGAGAAAGGATTTAATGGCATTTAGCGTAAAACTTGCAAGTATTTCATTTTCAGCATTCAGTTTCACCTGAGGTTGGGATCCATGGAATTCCCATGCACAAATTTTCCCATTCAGCAAGTGGAGATGTAAGGTCGTCCAAGTTGTCAATAGGCTTTGATAATATGGATGATTCTTCTTCAGGCTCTAATTGGAGCAATACAACCAGCATGACTTTCAAGGTTTAGTGGAGTTAATGTTAGTTTTAATTTCATCATTTAATTACAAATCCATGTCAGTTCGTGAATCTAAGTTAAATTTATGTCCCATTATTTTGCTTTGACCCATGCAGCATATTCGTTTTATGAATGATCGTGGCCGCTCTATAAGTAGAGATCTAGGTGGTTTTCCAGTGACCTTCAGGTTGCTGAAACACTATTAATTTCATTATTGAGACAATAAGTTTGACTATATATATGTTATTGACATTTGTTCCTGAACATTTTATATGTGCAGTGGAAGTCCATTTGAAAACATGATCATTCTTAAGCAAGAATCTAAATTCGAGAAGGCAACTGATGACCAATTTTCTTATGTAAGCTAATTTTCATTGGTTCGTAAATCTTATAGTCGAGACATATTATATTTTACTGATTGCAACTTCGTTGAGTTCAGCTCAGTTTACAAATGGAACAAGGGATACCATTTCATTCCCACTTGCTAACCTTCAATCGATTCAAATTTGTTGCTTCTAGAGGACTCAAACTTGGACCAGCCTTTTTCTCCACATGGTGAGCTTTCCTTTTATGTTCAATAGATCCATATTTATATCGTGTTGATTACCAATATCTTTACTTCTTCCAACTTTATTTGGCAGGCTGACAGGTGGTTCAATTGTAGGAGCCATAGCTCCTCATTTAGCATTTGCGGTTGGTGGTCCTAATAGTGTGCGAGGCTATGGTGAAGGTGCAATTGGTTCAGGACAATCATGTCTTGTATCTAAGAATGAATTGACATTCCCAATGGTATATAAATTTTGTTCACAATTTTTTTATTTATAAAATTGGGGGTGTTTGGTATACTATCACCTGAATGATAAATTTTTTTTTTCTTTTTAAATTCTCATATTCCACATAATAATTGAAAATTGCCATAAACAAATATACGAGTTAGTGTTACTGCCATCCTTAATTTATCTTGTGACAGAGTTGTTAAAGTTGGCCTAACCCACCAAAATAGTGCATTGATTTAGCAAAAATATCAACCTACTAAAAATTAAGCAATTTGGCACAGCTCATTTAACCTATAATTACATGAGTTAAGCATACAATAATCCATGGGCCAACAGGGGCTGACCTAAGACCTTTAGGTCAGGGGGTCAAAATATATAAATATTAGAATCAACAAAAAACAGGGAGACAAAATGAAAAAAAAAATTAAAATTTAGGGTCAAAATATAAATTTAAAATATTTTCTTAAAACCATAATTTTAGCTAAAATTCATGCACCCTGAACTTAAACGTAGGTTTGCCCTTGGGGCCAACCCACTTTCTTTCTTTCTTTTTTTTCCTAAAATTTTTTTAAAATACTAATTTCAATTATCATGAATTTTTAACGTTACACTACTTATGATTACAACTCTTTATTCTTTTGTCGAGATAATATATTTTTTTTACAGTAAAAAAATTATAATGTGTTTGTAAGTTTTGGCTCATTTAATATTCCAACTCACGTTCAAGTGGGCACAACAACTTGTCCCCACTTATTTATTTATATAATTTAAATTTGTTGTGGGCAAACTCATATTGGTTCAGGTAAATCATGTTGCAAAATGTCATCTTATTATTAATATACCAAATGTAAGTTTCCTGAAAAGACTTCTAACATCTAGAACAAAGATAATGGTGTATTAGATGCCTCCATTATTTCTATAATTATATGAAGGTGATAAGCTTTCTTGCTGTGTAAAGAACAAGAAATTGGAAGGTGTTGTTTTTGTGGACTGTGGATCTGACCTGAGGAGTAGCCACATGGTTCCTGGTGAGTTCCATTCTATCACTGAGAATTTAGAAAACCCATTGAACTGCAAGCTTGTTCCAGAAGAGCTTTGAAAAAGCATTCACTAACATTAGTTGCATGACACTATGTACATTGTTTAGAGAATCGGATTGAACTGATTTGATTTTTTGAACTTTGATAATGCGGAGTTAAATTGTTTGGATCTCTTAATTAAACTTTATCATGACTATCCCATCAATAATTGCAGGAAATCCAGGAATGAGGCATGGCAAGCCAGGGTCCGGTTTTGGAGTAGGCTGTGGCATTAGGTTGAAATCCAAATTGACTCATATAAAAATTGAGTGTGCCATCAACGCCTTTCAACAAAGAACCCTCTATTTTGGAATTAACAATCTGGCTCCGTGAACCTAACATGGACTGAGCTGAGCCCTGAGGTTGCCAAATTTCTCAGGCTTTTCCAATTCAAAGCTCTTACTTAAGGTGAATGATCACAGCGTCGGATGTTACAGAATGGCCATTATTGTCACAAGATCATTCTTGTTGACACAGTGAGTGTTCTGCTCTGACATTGACACCATGCCTATCGTGTACGGTGTAACTTTCTCACCCATATAACGATATTCTTTTACACGTGAAATAAGAACGTTGTTTCAGCAAATTTAGGAAACATGTTTTGATGAATAAATAAGCTGATATTGAATTTTCCTGTCACGTTTATTGCATTCTGTTTTGCTTCCAAATCCTACTGCAATGCCCTATATGCCTTGATCTCCATAAATTTTAAGATAACCTCGTCCTACTGGAAATTAGAAATTCAAGATATTTATATATGTCCAATACCATTATATAATTCATTTTTGACACGCTTATATATATATGTATATATATATATATATGCTAAATGTCTCCTTTGCAAATTCATAAACTTTCACTCCAACGATGTCAGATAAAGCAGTTTTGAATATATAAACAAAATGATCGAAAATATAAACGCTAATTTGGAAAATTTAGTTAGGTCATGGCCAGTGAGTGACCAATTTAACTATTAATTTGCTCTATCACAGACACTTCATAAACGGCAATATGATTTGTTGAGGAAAAGCAATCACGAGATACTTGCTATTGGAGACAAATTACCATAGCAGGTCGATGGAAAGGTCCTCTACGGTAACTTGGTTTAAGTGAAAGAAAAGATTAAAAAAAAAAAAAAGGGAAAGGATTATTGTTTATTCTTTTTGCTGCTAGCTAGCGCTGTTGTCTATTCTTTCATTACATTTTGTCACCAACACAGTATCAACACAAAAGTTTCTTAATAAATTTTTGTTCTCACAATAGGCAAAAATATGTTCGTACTCTTGAACTTTTATTTATGTTTTAATTATAACTTAAAATTTTATTTTGTATTAATTATAACTCACATGTTTTTAATTAATTTTGATTATATTATTAAGTCTGACAACATTCAAAACTTTAATGTTAAATATTGACTTGACATTTAATATTGTACACATCAACGTCAAATCATCTATATTAGATGTGAGAGATGTTATATATATATATCTTAAAATTACTAAAATATATTGTAATTTTCAAAGACATATTTTGAATTTAGAAAAAAGTATACTAAATTTTGTTTATTTTAAATTGGCATATGATAATTGTTATACCTCTGGTGAATAATCTGACATTGATTTGTGCAATATTAGATGTTATGTTAGCATTTAATATTAAATTTTTAGACAATATTAGACTTAAAGAATATAATTAAAATTAATTAAAAATATATGAATTATAATTAACATAAAATAAAGTATAAGATTATAATTATAATATGAATCAAAGTTTAATGGCATGTGTAGTACACTAGTACCTTTGCTTTCCAAAAATAAGAAAAGAGTGCAGTTTTATGGAATAAAATAAATTTATGATAAACACAACTAAAACTGTTACATAAATTGAGTAAAATGTATTTTTAATTAAATATTATATTTACTTTAATTACAGATTACATGAGACTTTTCATTTTGAAAGTAGAGATTAAAAAAGGACATAAGTAAGAATATCAAACCCATCTCAATTTCTGTACTAAAAAAGAAAAAACCCCATCTTAATTTTAAAGATTCATTGATTCATTAAAACAGAATAAAGCGACAATTTTCTTTTTATCTTCTTGTTTGAAATTAAAAGAAAGATATATTCAACAAATCATCTAAAATTAGTGTTAGAAATTTTGATTTATTTTGGAAGCTTGCCTCGCGGTAGATGGACTCAACAAAAAAGATGAAGCCGAACCGACAGTGTAGTTGGTATCATTAGTGGGCCCGATCGAGAGGTTAAGTCATCCTGCATTACTGCCTTGTTCCTTGACCATATACGAGTAACATTCGCTAAGTTCGCACCCTATATAAATTTCCATTACTCACCGCTTCATCTCTGTGGTTCATTCTTGCTGACGGAAAGGGAGAAAGCTGCGGCTTCGCTTCGTGAGGTGCGTATGCACCAGGATTTCCCAGTTCATTCTTAGTTTTATTTCATCATTCAAAATTTCATCAGATCTGTCTTCTTTTGTTTATCGTGTGTTGGATTATTCACTGATTTATTCATTTTCTGATCTGTCTATCCATTTTCTCTCTACGTCTTAGCTGCGTCGCTTTCTCTGTTGATTTTTATCTAATTTTGTGATAATTTTCAGTTAATTATTTGGGAGGATTCTATTCTTGTGAACAGAGATTGGACGATCGAGTACTTGCGAAAGCTCATAGAATCTGTGATCTTCTTAGCCATGAATGCTAGAAGGTTAGTGTGAATTATAAAAGATATATTTATTCATTATTCCGGAAACTATTTTTTCGAAGATTCGACAGATGGTGGTGGTCTGTTTTCTATGTATCATAATTTATGGATTTATTTCTAGAATTAGACTTGTCATTATTCAATTTGTTACGCAGCAGTTGGTATTTCAGATCCGTGTATATGGCATAATAGGAGGTGGGTTTAGGTTTCAATTTGATGATATTGAATTAGCATATAACAGTTTCAATGCTATGATTTATTTAAATTTTGGTCATACATTTTATGTTGCTTAGGTGGAATTGAAATTGTTTTAGGTGAAGTCCAGATAGAGCGTCAGTGTTGTTATTCTTCCCAAACTCAACAATTCTCTAGTCCTTACATCTATCAATTGTGGTTCCAGTCAACGTTGATCTCGTGACTTGGTTATCAGTTGCATGTAAATCCTTGTATAAAATGTAATATTTGTTGCCTGAAGGAGAAAATCTCTTTTGATTTAACTGGTTTCAAGTTGATCAAAAACTTGGTATGACCAATTTTGTGACTCCAAAAAGGTTTAGGTTGAATGTGAAGTTGCTGAAATGTGTTCAGGTTCCTCTAACATAGATTTACGTACGTGCACGATGACGAGTTAAGATATAGTGTAAGTTCTTGCTGTCTCTCTTTGGTTACCCAGGTCTAATTTGTAGAGACAAGCTACGTGATGTGCTGGAACCATACAAAATTACAAGATTCACCTTGCTGCTTCTATTCTTAATTTCCGCTTCCTCTTAATCTCTTTATGTAATGCAACTTTATGATTTCCTTCATTCAGATTTACTCCTCTCCTTCCATCCCGGTAGAACCATATTTGAGATGGCGGCTCATTATTCTTTATTAAACTCCCTTAAATCAGGATGCAACCAAACTCTATATTCAACTGCTTGCTTGTTTGCATGTTTAGGCACAAACCATGGTCCATACCATGGGACTTTTGCTCTTGTTAGTCCAGCTATTCACTTTCTGTAGTGTAGGTGATGTCAGGCACACAATGAAGGCCTTCAGTGGGCATGTATACAGCTAGTTAACCAAATGTGAGTGAGAATTTACAAAATTGAGTGCACCTGTAGTGGACTTGGGTAGTCCAATACTTATGTTCAGTCCTCGACATAAACTTTGGCAGAACATATTTGATATGATGCTATTAGAAAGCCTAAGAAGGTTGAAGCTCATCTAGATTGCATCATAAGATTGTTATTTGAAAATATTTGAACGGATATTGGTGAGAGGTTCTTATCTTATCGATTTTGATATTTTATGCAATTGTGAATATGTTCGTTTAGTTTGAGACAGTTCAAAACTTAGAATATCCAGAAGGAAATTTATGTTGCCTATGTATTTGCTTGTGATCTGACTATTTTGGGTTATAATTTTTTTTTTATTTTTGCAGGGACCTTCGTAACAACAGAGTTGCTCATTTTGATGGTATTGAAGAGGGTGGCATCAGAGCATCATCTTCATACTCTTCCCATGAAATTGATGAGCATGACAACGAAAGAGCACTAGAAGGACTGCAAGATAGAGTCAATCTGCTGAAAAGAGTAAGTTTGACGTCCTGTTTCCTTCTGCCCCATAGATAAACAGTAAAAATTCCAAATAGTTGTGTAAATTTTTTTTTTTTTCCTGCTATCAATGACCATTTTAACTTTTTTCTGTTTATTTGACGCTTCTTCTTGTTTTTTCTTCGAAGTACTTATAACTGATGGTTCTCTATTGAGAGGTGTTGTTCTCTTTAGTAGATGATATCTCCCTCAATACCTGGTTTTGAAAGACCTTAAGTGTTTAAACTTATTGAAAGTCAAATTGCATTGCATACAGATAAAATTAGCATTCCATATTGTTGATCATCCAAGAATCTGAAATTAAAATGTCAACTGGCTTAAAATTCTTAATGGGTGTGATTGCAACAGTTGTCAGGCGATATAAATGAGGAGGTGGATAGTCATAACCGTGTGCTGGACCATATGGTGTGTATGCTGCAACCATTGAAGCCTATTTGGATGTTTATTCTGCTATTTCTTTGTTCTGCTTTAATAATCTTGTGGTATTGATTTAGGGCAATGATATGGATTCATCAAGAGGATTACTCTCAGGCACTATGGACAAATTTAAAATGGTATGTAGACTAATCATCCTTTATACCTTTTGAAGGAGTGTTTCTTGTTCGGTTTCTCTTTACCCTTTATATACATCGTCATTTTCTTTTCTTTTTGTTTTGGTTTAGGGATGTAGGTGGGTATGCTATCTTCCCTCCGTTGATATCAAACATCTGTTTTTCATGATCTTGTATCATCTTTTCAGGTATTCGAGTCAAAATCCAGCCGGAGAATGTTCTCACTTGTGGTATCATTTGTTGTGATTTTTCTTGTAATATACTATCTAACTAGGTAATCGACATCTCATTCAACTCAGCTGCGTTAGAATTGGGAGAGGTTATTTCCTATGTTACTGTAACTACTTGTCAGGTGTTCTGGTTTGTTTGTATAAAGCTTTTGTTGATATAAACAGGTATTGAACGCATTGAGTAATGTTCATACTAAATTTGGTGTATAATATCCCCATATTTCTGATTTAAACGTAGTCCTTTGTGAGGCTGGAGGCAATATTTGTAAGCATTTCTAAGGTCAATTAATGCCTGCACGGACTTTCCCGATAAATTCCAAGTATATATATGGCTCCTAAAGCTCAAAGCCTTGAACCGTTTTGTGTTGTAATTTACTATACAACTATCGTGCTCCTTTACGGGTGTGACTCAACCTTATTGCCAATACATGGTAGCGACCCTTGGTAATCTAAGCACTGTGACTAGTTTTTATTTTGCATGTACATTACAAGAATATATATGGGAAGTCCAGTGGACTTGTTGCTATACATTTCCAAAGTTTGAACTTTGAAATGACGGGGCTTTGTCTCATTATCAAATTATACGCCTTACTGGCTACCTCTTCTTCCCTGGAGGATCCAACATATCCTCATCTGCAAAATCTCGACTGAAATAGGGCAGATGGCAGATGGCATACCAAAATCACTGGTCAGTTGTATGGAGAATCCTTTTTTTTTTTTCAAGAAAAAAAAATCTCTTCCCTTTATATAAAATCCTACAATTGGTTGATGAATCCAGTATTATTCTTTAATTATAAACAAATTATTCTCTGCTATATATTAACTAATGGGTTTAGAAACTAATTAAATTTCGATCCTTCAAAATTTGAACTTCGGAACCTTTTAATTTTCAATCATATTGGCTTTATGTTCATGAGTCATGACAAGGGTTTAGCATGATATTGATTGGTTACAAGTGTAAGCCTGAATAGCATAAATTTGGTCGGATCGATAGAAAAAGAAAAATGGGGAAAAGAAAAAGCTAATTTGACAATGTCGATATAATTGATCAGACCAAACCTAGTGGGCCGGGTACTTAGGTTTCTCGGGCACTTTATCGGCAAGCATCATTAATTGTAGTACTAGTAAAACGTACACAAACGTTGATGTTGCTCTTCAAAACAAAGATATTGAAGCTTATTAACAAAAAGTAAGGCGTAATTCATGGTATTATGCTAATTAAGTAGTGCTTTAATTTTATAAATGCTAGTTTTCAAAGTACCAGACTAAGCAGGATGGCTGTATGGTCAAAACTTTCTGAACAAAAGACCATGCATTAATTTCTCTAATAAAGTCTTATATATGTCCGAAGTTATTCAATTTTTTTTCCTTTTTCACAACCTTGAATCAATGTGAAGTATCTAAAATTGTGATATCGACTCCAATCGAATAGATGTTTATAACCCATAATTTTTATATGGATGTGGCTGCTTCGTACACATCCCTATGAAAAACTTTCTAGACGAATCATTGTGAAACAGAATTATTAAGCCCTTCATTTTACTTACTTACAATGCAGTAATTCCCTAGCATAAGTTGTGTGTTATAGTATGCATGTAAAGCCATCCACTAAAGGATAAACAGTCGCACTTTTTGAGGTTGGAGGTTGTCAGTTTCGATCCGTTCGTTTCAGAAATAAGTTGCTTCGCATTGCAGCAGCAGGCAAGTCGGTGTTATCCTTCACATAAAAGATACCCTATTTGGCCTTAATATAAATGAGCATATGATAATGATTGACGATTCTTGTCCATCATGTATTAATTCCAGTAGTACCTTCACGTGAAATTGAACATTGTCACCCTGTAATCAATGACATTTTGATAAATCAAGGAATTAGAAACACCTACGAGTAATCCAACCCCGATTAGACTCCACTGATACTCTCTTTGACATGTTGTTTCTCCTAATTCTTCAAGTTGTATTCGCACAAAATCTGAGTTTCGAAAGGGCAATTTGATACTATATGACATGTCATACCCATATTTGTCTATTCCCAATCTATCCAAGCAAATGCTCGTTTTCGGCGAATTATAGATTCAAGTCTAAATTATACTCTCTCTCTCTCTCTCTCCCCCTCTCTCTCATTCGGACCAACTTTTTCTAGTTCATTAGAGGCTACGTTAATACGACTACCTCATTCTTTCTCATTATCATTATCATCGTCATCATCATC
This sequence comes from Biancaea sappan, assembly GCA_037074585.1. Classification (NCBI taxonomy): domain Eukaryota; kingdom Viridiplantae; phylum Streptophyta; class Magnoliopsida; order Fabales; family Fabaceae; genus Biancaea; species Biancaea sappan. The sequence goes on along the minus strand of CM073492.1, from coordinate 7,380,425 downwards.
ATCATCTTAAATGTTTTTAACATGAAAAAAAAATGAAAATTCCAACATGAGGTACCAAATTACTGATGAGTAAGTAGTGTCGGCCTGCTCATAATGTCTTCTTCACTGATTCTTGTGAATTTTCTAGTCACCTTATTGTACGCAGAAAAAAGCAAACCAACCACCAAAACGAAAGACGAAGAGAGAATTACTAATACAACCACCAAAAAAAAAAAAAAGAAGTCAAAAGAAATTGGGAGATGCCCCATAAAAGAAAGAGAAAAGAAGTCTTAATATAAACGAGCATATGACCAAGGAGAACACGACACGACATACGTTAGAAACAATTAATATGCAGGTTTAGGAATAGGTCAAGCTCCGTCCATCGCCTGCTCAACCTTTCAATTACATTCACCAGCTAGTATATCCTCATAGTTTTCTTCTCATTTCAAGTCCTCTTTCTTTTCTTTTTGTTCTTCTCTTTAAATAAATAATTAATAAACGCATATATATACATATATATATATATATATATATATATATATATATATATATATTATGCTATATATCTGGGCATACTGGTTGATATATATTATCATGAGAAGGTGTCTCAGGTTAATTAACTTACTGCTCTAGGCCATTAATAATTATTAGTTAGGGAAACAAGGATAAGGTTGTTAATAACAAAATGCATTTTTGACCTAAAAATGTTCGACATTACTTCACATTAATCGATCACCAATGTAATATACTTCTTAGGTAACAATTTCTGAAAATATATATAGCTCTAACCAAATTAGAAGCAGCCAAAAAAAAAAAAGAAGAAGAAGAAGAAAAAAACTCAGTCCAAAAACTCCGACCCATGTGTAATAATTGCTTGATCGACAGAAAGTTAACATAGAAAAAAACAAAAGGAGAAAAAAGCGTGCCTAGCCAGATTTTGAAATGCAGATCATCCACTTCTAACATTTCTTTTGGCATTCTTCATTGTTACGACAAAAAATATTTTAGAGCTTCATCAACCTTTTGAAAATTTGAAATAGATAGTAGTGAGGGAAAACAGATCAAACCTAGATCGATCCAATAGTGAGACTATATATTATTGTATAAATTGCTTGTTTAAAAAATAATTGGAAAAACTTAGTTTTTGGAGAAATCAAAATTTAGGTAGAAACAAGTTAGAATTGCTTTATGGTAAACTAATGTTTAAGTATAACCAATTTTGCAAAATCTTAGTTTTAAACTCTGAACCAAATATTATTTAATTGATGTAAAATATTAATTTTGAGACAAAACTTCGATTTTGAGACTTCCCGTTGTTTTCCAAATATAGACCGTTAAGTCAAATCATTGAGAAACACCACAACAGAACGTAACCATGTACGTCCCTTGATTTTTCGGTGCTTGACTTAACAGTTTTTCTATATTCTCTGATTACAGTACACTCCCCAGCAAATCACTTGATCCAAAGTATTCATTCTTTCACGAAAACAGAAATTCTTGGGATTTTGCTAGAGATCTAACTAGGCCCTCGTAAAAATTTGTAAGTACATATATATATATATATATATATAATGTAGAATTAGCCTAATTTTCATTTCCATAAGCAGGAAGCTGCATACAGAAAAATCGGGGGAAAAAATAGCAATACGAAGAAATTAAACATTGGCAAAAGAACTTGTAATAGAGGCCTCGCTAATAGCTATAGATAGTATAGGCCGGATTGAATTAGGGCCAGAAACTTTACTGAGAAATCTTTACCTTCTTTCAAAACCTCGATTAATTTCAATTCCATTCATGAAAAATCCAGAGTCAACGCTATAGGCAGTCCAATTACTAAAGCTTCCAACTTGCAGGCCGCCATTAATTTCTCTATACATTTGGGTGTGGTAACAGCCTAAAAGGCAGACATGCATCCTCAATTGATTCCAGAAGCCAAACATAGGCGTGACAGTAGAATATATATGGTAGCTAGGGATGGTAACCCAGTCGAAGCTCCAAATCCAGGCCATCTTCTTCACTGCTATGATCTTCAACCTTGTGTTTATTATTTTCACGTATGCCAAAGCCCCTCCTCCAATAACCCCTGCCTGACCCCCCAAACACGTTCCGATCCCTTTGATTTTCTACGCATAACGCCTCCTCGGAAGGCGTGACAGTACTGATACCATTACCACATGGTGGGGGTGCTGCTGGGAATGAAATTTGATTATGGGAATTATTATAATTAGTATCTTGATCTACCTCAGGAGAAGTATAGTAGTAGTTATAATTGCGAGGTGGATGGCTTGAGATTGCGTAGCTGATGTCATCGACCACCTTGGTTGAACTGGAAGAAGCAGCAAAACTGGGCTTGGAGTTGGAGGTCTTGGCTCTATCTTTCCTGTGAATGTTCATGTGTCCACCAAGAGCTTGTGCAGTGGTGAAGCCTCTCTTGCAAAATACACACTCGTAGCATCTCCCACTTCCGCTATGATCTTCGTTATTTTGATCCGATCCTTCATCGGTTTCTTCGCTCCAGCTCTTTGACTCTTCTGGGTATCTGAATTCCATGGGATAATTATCTATATATCAGAGAAATTAATTAATATCAATTGAGAGAGAGAGAGCAAGAGAAAGAGAGGGAGGGAGGGTATATTAATACAGAAAGATGGAGCTAGGTTTGAGGAATTATAAAAGGGCGCAGACATGGCCTAATGTAAAGTAGAAAGGTCTTAATTAATTACAAGTTTGCTTATAGAGACTCGAGGTATTTTATTAGCCGGCTGGCTGTGGATTCATCTCTCTCTGTTCCGAAACAAGACAAGAATACTATTTTTATCTCTGTTCTTTATTCTCACTTGTCTCCCATTTGGCCTCTTTCATCAGCTTCTCATTCAGGTTACGCAAGCCTCTCCTAAAACAATAGATTAATTAATTAGAATTGATAGTGAATAAGGTTGCCTTTACGTGGGGTTTTTTTTTTAAATTAAAACCTTATTCATAAAAAATATTGAAAATTATCCTCTTTATATTACTTGGAATATATAATTAATATTAAATCTTATATATCTATTAATTGTAGTCATACATCTTACAAATAAATTTCTAGACATCACTATAAGAAAAACTAGAATCAGAGACGAAATTCTTTCATCTCTAACTTCGTCTCTGGTCTATTTCAAATTCTATCTTTGAGTTGAAATTGGAAATCAGAGAATTAATAACAGAATAAAAGACTAATTTTTTCTGTCTCTAAATGAATTTTTGTCTCTAACTTTAGAGATAGATTATTGCGTGTCAAAAATTCATCCCTAACCTTATATATATATATATATATATATATATATTTTTTAAGATTCAAAATATTAGAGACGAATTTTTTCCGTGCCTAGCATCCGTAATATAATTGCAACAATGTCGTATTGATATTTAGAGAGGGAGTTTTCTATTTCATAAATCCGTCTCTAATATTTAACTTAAATCCCTCATTTACTCTTCCCCACATCTGCGTCTCTCTCTCTGTAGCATTCTCTCTCTCTCTCAAGGTCCCCCGCTCTCTCCAGGGTTCTCTCTATTTCTTCCGTCTCTAAAGCTCGACCGCTCACTCTCTCACGTGTCCATCATTCATCTTTTGTTTCTCCTTTCCTTTGTTGTTCTTCACTCACGAGTTAGCAAGGGTATGGTTTTTTTTTTTTAATTTTTACTTTTTCACTTACGAGTTGCATATTGGCTTCATTGTAGGAGGAATTGGCTTGGGGTTATTGCTACTGTACACAAGAGTCGTCTGAAAAAGGTAAAAATTCTCGATTTCTCTCTGTTTTCTCCTTTCTCTCTTCTGGATTGTAGGTTTGCTAACTGAAAAAAAAAATATGGGGTATGGAATATTGTTATTATTGTTGGAAGTCTGATCCAAAATCAGATTTAGCAAATCTCAGCAGAAAATTAGGAGGGTGGTTAGCTATTATTTAGGAAATAATTTGAGTTATTATTTTCAGTAAATAGACGTGCAGTTTAGAGGGCGAGCCTCGGCGCAACGGTAAGGTTGCTGCCATGTGACTTGGAGGTCACAGGTTCGAACCGTGGAATCAGCCTCTTGCAAAAATTGCAAGGTAAGGCTGCCTACATTAGATTCACAAAGTGGATCCGGCCCCTCCCTGGACGCCGCGCATAGCGGGAGCTTTGTAGCACCAGGTTTGCCCTTTAGACGTGCAGTTGTAGTTCCTATTTTTACTAAAGTTTACTTTTTGATTTATCTATGTCTTAAACACTGGTATTTGCTATATTGAATTAGTTAATCTATTATAATAATGAGCAAATTGATATACATGTAATACATGAGAGACTAAATGAGCAATTTACTCTTCAATTATTTTACTTGTTTTGATTTCCCAATATGTGGTTTTGGGTGGATTACTTAACACAAAAACCATGAGAGTTGGCTGTATATGGGAAAACATGCACCCAACTTCATGCTTGAGACTTAGTGTACTTGAAAGAAGGAGAACTGCAGTACTTAGAGTACTTGAAACTTACGCCCATACTTGTTTCGACTTTCAGCAAGTCATACCCAGCAAAAAATATTTGGAACCTTTGTATGAAATATTTAATAGCAGTAAGTAAGATTACCAATAGATAATATTTCTTCTAGTGCAAAGGATGCTGGAATAGAAAAGGCAGAAGCATTTATTCTTGGACTCTTGTGCTGCTCCTCTTCTAATCCATCAAACATTTTTGAATAGTAAATGACTATTTTTGTCACGACCCGTTTTCTGGGCACATGACCGGCACAATGATGAATATCTCATCACTGTAAGCCTTTCGATAAATTCTACCCATGAGTTTAGTCATTATCAAAATAACCATTCCTGAAGAAAATATATCAAATTTTCTTATTTGAAATTCATAGAGATGATTTGCACATAATAATAGATTATCAATTTAAAATACATTATTATACTGACATACAAGCCAAATGTCGAACCCCTGACCTAGATGTCCTAGACGATTACAGAGCAACATAATCTATCACAAAAGAGGGGTCTACCCGACAACGGGAAGGTCCAAAGTGATCTACTCCTCTAGTAGATATTCTTCGCTGGCAACCTGATCTGAACAAAAAGGTTGTACAAACAGTGTGAGCTTTTAAACTCAATGAGCGAATCGGCCTCGCGTTAATAAAATTCAAATACATTACCAGTCATGCAAGCATATCCGAAGGCTCATACTCAACCAATAGACAGAAGATAAAAATTCATCCAATTCAACAAATGTTACTAGTACTCGTCAATGGCAATATATCCCAGAGAGCGCACACAGGCCGGCTCACCAATTATGTATATTTTTGCCATGACGCACAACATCATCCTTTTACATACAAGAAGATAAAAATTCATCCAATTCAACAAACGTTACTAGTACTCGTCAATGGCAATATATCCCGGAGAGCGCACACAGGCCGGCTCACCAATTATGTATATTTTCGCCATGACGCACAACCTCATCCTCTTAGCTAGGGCGCCTCACGGATTTATCACCAATCCGGGCTATATCCCTACTGAGGGAATCGTTGTCTCCACACTCATTGGTCAAGACACCCTGTCAACCGGGTTTTCCGCCTTGCCGTGAGAGGGGGTACTGTCCCGCTCAATCACAATCAATAGCATTTCATATCATAATCAGAAGCTCAATATAATATTCATCCATACAACAGGTATAGTATATAACTATATTATAGATTTATAAACCACAAATCAAGATAACAATTAATCTGTTTTTGAAAAGATTCAAACTTCACATCATCATGAAATACTTGTTTCATCTTATCCATACTTTTGGATTAATTATCTCATTAGATTCGTCATTCTGAATCCAATTTCCCCCTATGAATCTTGGGAGCGTCCTACAACATACTTTTTATCACCAGTAATGCTAAAACTCTATTAAAAAGGGGTCGTTCCACTCATCTGGATTCCGTACGAATATCGCTTCTCTAAGTCGTTACAGACAAGAGTGCTCAGGTGAATTTCGGTGTTGTGCTATGGAGATTTTCATGAAAGATTAGAGAAAATACGTTAGGATTGTTTTTGTACAGATACTGTTCATATGTACGGTTACTGTTTATATATACAATTACTATTCATACGATTACTATTCATACGTACAGTCACTATTTATACGTATAGTCACTATTCATATATATGGTCACTATTCATTCATATGGTTACTATTCATACGTACGGTTACTATTCATACCAGAAATAGAGAATACAATTTGTAAAAGAGTACACCAGGTAAGTTCTCAGGAAAGAGTGGAGGGTCACACTGGACACACTTAAAAACCAGGTCTTTCCTTAGCTAGAACTTTCCTAAACATGTATTCTTCACAGTTTACATTCTATTTCGGTAATCAGAGAATCAAAATAATATGTAAGCAGTTAAGGACAGTTTTTCTGATGTGGAAGATCAGCCAAAGCCGCAACCACAGAGCATACTTAAGAAAATAACTTCTAGAATTTGAAAGACATAGAAAGGCATAGTATCCTTACCTAAGCAAAAAGGAAAGGCCCAAAATCTCAGAGGCCTAGCGTCGAAGCAAGAGAAACTTAAGGAGAGAAAAAGAAAAGTTGAAGGTGTGAGTTTAGAAGTGAAATGGAAGCGCCTATTTATAGGAAAAGTCAAGGGTACTATTTGATACTATGCACTAATAAAATATTCAATTTACTATTTATGAAAATGACATTTCTAATAATGCAGTTACTGTACACCTCACGCGTACGATTGAAAATTTTTCTGTTATTACTATTGAAAACTTAAAAGGAAAACTATCCTTTCATCTTAAACCTTTAAGTTTCTTTTCAAATCAGTCCTTTCAATTTAGTCCCTGAGGGTATTTTCACACATAAAACGTCATTTTCTCCTACGAACTTCTTTCTAGTTGTCTCTTATGACCAAACCATATCTAGTACTTGACATTTTGATTGTATAAATGAACAGTACCATATACGTAAATAGTATTATACGGGTAAATAGTACCGTATACTAAAATAGTAACAGTAGTTTGTAAATAAATATTTATATTTTATTTTTCATGGGTATTACATTATCACCCCCTTAAGAGAATTCGGTCCCCGAATTCAAAACTCATCTCAAGACTGAAATAAGTGTGATTACTTCGTCCATATCTCATCCTTTGCATCTCTTTTTTCCAAAACCTCATCACACCCTTGGTGAGATTTACAAGAACATTATACCATTGACTATGAACTCTAAACCGCATTATCAATAATTTGCATAAGACTTTTGCCTTTTCTAAACAGCAAGTAATCTCTTTCTCATCAGTTTGATCTTCTCTACAACCTTTTGTACCATAAAGTGTCTCATCCTCATAACCTTTACCAAACTCAAACCACCTAATCAGAGACGAACTCTGTCTCTATGTAAAACCTCAAATAGGTGTCTTCTCAACAGTGGCACGTGATCTTTCCAGTTTATACTGAATATCAGAATACAAGCTACCATACACATAGCTTATAACTTTTACGAATACAAGTACCCTACCTGAAGGCATTATTTTGGCCATAGGCAATACTCTTGCCCGAAGGTGATCCTTCTACCTTAAGGCGATACTCTCAGCTGAAGGCGTCATATAAAAGGCAAAATCACATGAAATCATTACATAAATCTCTAGGAAGAACAATCCTAGAAAATATGATAAGTAAATAACATACTCCTTACGCATAATTATATATATGAAAATTCCTCTCACCTCAATGACTCATATAGAGTCGCATCCCTTCAATGATTGAGGCAAACCCATAGTTCTATAGGTTCATAAAATACTTATTTAGCATTCCTCCATATTTCAGAAGTGTAATGAAATATCATTTTAGTAACTCTTCTCAGTCAAAAGGATATTACCATACTCTGCTTTAGAATTTTCATAATCAAGTACGAAATATAAGTCCAACATCTTCTCATTCCTCAAGTTCTTTCAGTAAAAGGAATCACTTCAACAAAGAAGATCTAAATACTAGCTTAAATTTTATTTCTAGTACATAGATAATTTTAATACATGAAGCTTAGACTAAATATAGCTTTAGGTACAAACAAAAGAAAGAATAAATTAAGGACGATAAGGCTTTTGAAATGTAAAAGGTGCTCCAGGTCTAGAAGAGGAAGGTGCTTCAGCCCTTAAGGAGGAAGCTAATCGTTGCAGCCTAGAAAGGGTTTCTGGAGGAAGAGCCTGAGAAATTTGGCGAAGAGCATAAGTCACTCCGTTCATACAGTCAATACACCTTGCTTGTTGGTCACGAAAATTTTGAGTTGCAAACATTGAATGTCTATCAACTCGATTGGCCAGTTCCCCGAAACGACGATTTATCAGTTTCTCTTGGTTTTCAAAGAGACGACTTATTAGTCGCTTCTGGTCCTCTATCTTGTATTCCAGGCTCTCTATCTTACGCTCCAGATTTTCGATCTTACGCTCCAGGAACGCAAGCTTATTTTCTGAGGATGTTGCAGTATTGTCCTCCTCCAACTCTATTACATCCTTCTTTCTCTTCTTAATTTCTGGTGACCTGTCTACAGGTCTCTTCCCTTTGTTGTCTCCGAGACTTAGATTTAAATCAAGCTCTACATTGCCAGTCTCAAAATTCAAGTTGAAAGACTTATTATTGGCCATTGCTCTAGGGATCTCAGAAATAACTTCGAATGAGAAAGGAATGGAGATTGAGAAATAGGTATGTAATGAAAGAAGTAGGTTTGCTTGGTGCGATGAGTAGAGTAACGGGCATACAAGATTTATAGACAACCCGAAGCCCCTGGAGCTAAAGCCACCACAACCTATACGCCGCTCGCTAGGAGGTTTACAGATCACATACATCGCAATGCCAGCAATTAATGTCGGACATGCAAGTAAATAGTAAATATAATTTAATGCAATCAAAGATTTCCTCAAAAAAAAAATTTCGGCTAATCTTGACCTTTCTCAAAATTTTTGACTAATCGCCGTTTCAATCTATAATTTCCTTACTCTATACTTGTCTTATAGTGTAATCTCATATCACGATATCACTCTATGATCGGGTAGTCTCATATTGGCCTTATCTTATATTCTAATCGGTGTCTTTACTCTAGACTTACACATAATATATATATAAATATATATATTTTAAAACAAAGTTAACTGCTTACGATCGCATGCCTTAAGCATTATCATGATGTAAGGAAATCACTACCTTTCATTTGCCCACGAGAGCATTATATGTAAGTATGTGTAACCATGAAGATATATCATCATCTACACATTTCATTCTATCCAAGTCATTTTGATTTCACATTCTCTATGAGTATATGTAGGATCATCACATATTCTCCTTGATCGTAGCCTTCACTCATTGTGCATGAATAACATACATACATGTAATTACAACATGATTCAATCAGTTATATATATCATACTCAACTGAAGGCTCTCAAGAACAACACAATAAAACAGAGAAATGCATTTCAGTTCATCATAAAAGCATCCAAGGCAATCTTTAATGGTTATATTATTAACTTCTTTGAATTTCGGAAAATACCAACGGGAGAAATGGGAAAACCAAGTAAAATCGGCCGCAAATCCACCGAATACTGACTTTCGTGGTTTTGGCATTAATGCAACGCGCTATCGGTGTGCACGCCTACCCTAGACTTCTGGCTTCCAGCTTGCAGAAATCCATAGGTTGATCGTGTAGGGGTGCGGTGAAGAGATATCTTCTTTGTCTCTTAGTCCAAATTTTTTCTCTATAAAAACCTTCTCAGCGTTCTCAGTTACCACACCACAAAGAGTAATAATCTCTGAGCCTACAATCTCCCAGTATTCCTCTCGCCTCATACTCTTACAAAAATTTTTAAATTTTTCCAAATCATGGCCTCAAGGAAGTACATTGATCTCACAGTAGAGGCTAAAGAAGAAGAACTTGACTTAAACTTAAGTTTATGCAGGGACAAGGGCAAAAGACCTTTCGAGGGACCTCAAGAAATTCAAAAGGAGAAGAAGATGAAGAAGATTGAGGAAGCCGAGGAGATTAGCACAGGCCATAGCTCAGAGGACAAAATCGCCTGTTTAGAGCAGGAGGTGAAGATTCTCAAGAAGATGATAGAGGACCTGGAGAAGTTAACCAAACGCAATAACGCGGCAATGACTTCGAGAATAGATAGGTTCTTCTATTGGTCCACCCAGTGCTTCTGCAATCAACAGCAAAGAAGTGTTGATTGTATGAATGGAATTTACACTACCCTCCGCGACATTGCTATGTCTCTTGCTCCAAGGAATGGTCGAGGGGTGATGATACAATACAACCCTCCTAATCCAAGACCACCTCGCTTTTAGATTACTCATACATGAGTAAACTTCTTCTTTTTTTGCAATGTAATCCTTCAATTTTTTTTATGCAAGTGGTTTCTTTTATTGGCTGGTACCCTAAAATAATATAGCTACACAAAATCAATCATGAATTCAGCTTATAAAATCCACCATATAAAAATTTGATCCGACAGCAACGGAATCAAAACAAATAACAACTTTTCCTTGACTAAGTTCAAAAGTGTAGCCACATTTGTCTAAAACTAAAACTGAGAACATAATTCCTAAGAAGAGATAAGTCTCGGAGGGAAAGGAAATGGAAACATCCTACAGGACCTTCAGTAGAGCCGTCTCTCTATAGTTGTGCCCGGGTTCACAACGATAGAGGAGGTCCCACTAAGGTTACCTTGCTCTGTAATCACTAGGAGACCTAACAACCATTGCTTTGATACCAACTTTGTCACGACCCGTTTTCTGGGCACATGACCGGCACAATGATGAATATCCCATCACTGTAAGCCTTTCGATAAATTCTACCCATGAGTTTAGTCATTATCAAAATAACCATTCCTGAAGAAAATATATCAAATTTTCTTATTTGAAATTCATAGAGATGATTTGCACATAATAATAGATTATCAATTTAAAATACATTATTATACTGACATACAAGCCAAATGTCGAACCCCTGACCTAGATGTCCTAGACGATTACAGAGCAACATAATCTATAACAAAAGAGGGGTCTACCTGACAACGGGAAGGTCCAAAGTGATCTACTCCTCTAGCAGATATTCTTCGCTGGCAACCTGATCTGAACAAAAAGGTTGTACAAACAGTGTGAGCTTTTAAACTCAATGAGCGAATCGGCCTCGCGTTAATAAAATTCAAATACATTACCAGTCATGCAAGCATATCCGAAGGCTCATACTCAACCAATAGACAGAAGATAAAAATTCATCCAATTCAACAAATGTTACTAGTACTCGTCAATGGCAATATATCTCAAAGAGCGCACACAGGCCGGCTCACCAATTATGTATATTTCCGCCATGACGCACAACATCATCCTTTTACATACAAGAAGATAAAAATTCATCCAATTCAACAAACGTTACTAGTACTCGTCAATGGCAATATATCCCGGAGAGCGCACACAGGCCGGCTCACCAATTATGTATATTTTCGCCATGACGCACAACCTCATCCTCTTAGCTAGGGCGCCTCACGGATTTATCACCAATCCGGGCTATATCCCTACTGAGGGAATCGTTGTCTCCACACTCATTGGTCAGGACACCCTGTCAACCGGGTTTTCCGCCTTGCCGTGAGAGGGGGTACTGTCCCGCTCAATCACAATCAATAGCATTTCATATCATAATCAGAAGCTCAATATAATATTCATCCATACAACATGTATAGTATATAACTATATTATAGATTTATAAACCACAAATCAAGATAACAATTAATCTGTTTTTGAAAAGATTCAAACTTCACATCATCATGAAATACTTGTTTCATCTTATCCATACTTTTGGATTAATTATCTCATTAGATTCGTCATTCTGAATCCAATTTCCCCCTATGAATCTTGGGAGCGTCCTACAACATACTTTTTATCACCAGTAATGCTAAAACTCTATTAAAAAGGGGTCGTTCCACTCATCTGGATTCCGTACGAATATCGCTTCTCTAAGTCGTTACAGACAAGAGTGCTCAGGTGAATTTCGGTGTTGTGCTACGGAGATTTTCATGAAAGATTAGAGAAAATACGTTAGGATTGTTTTCGTACAGATACTGTTCATATGTACGGTAACTGTTTATATATACAATTACTATTCATACGATTATTATTATACGTATAGTCACTATTCATATGTATGGTCACTATTCATTCATACGGTTACTATTTATATGTATGGTTACTATTCATACCAGAAATAGAGAATACAATCTGTAAAAGAGTACACCAGGTAAGTTCCCAGGAAAGAGTGGAGGGTCACACTGGACACACTTAAAAATCAGGTCTTTCCTTAGCCAGAACTTTCCTAAACATGTATTATTCACAGTTTACATTCTATTTCGGTAATCAGAGAATCAAAATAATATGTAAGCAGTTAAGGACAGTTTTTCTGATGTGGAAGATCAGCCAAAGCCGCAACCACAGAGCATACTTAAGAAAATAACTTATAGAATTTGAAAGACATAAAAAGGCATAGTATCCTTACCTAAGCAAAAAGAAAAGGCCCAAAATCTCAGAGGCCTAGCGTCGAAGCAAGAGAAATTTAAGGAGAGAAAAAGAGAAGTTGAAGGTGTGAGTTTAGAAGTGAAATGGAAGCGCCTATTTATAGGAAAAGTCAAGGGTACTATTTGATACTATGCACTAATAAAATATTCAATTTACTATTCATGAAAATGACATTTCTAATAATGCAGTTACTGTACACCTCACGCGAAAATTTTTCTGTTATTACTATTGAAAACTTAAAGGGAAAACTATCCTTTCACCTTAAACCTTTAAGTTTCTTTTCAAATCAGTCTTTTCAATTTAATCCCTGAGGGTATTTTCACACATAAAACGTCATTTTCTCCTACGAACTTCTTTCTAGTTGTCTCTTATGACCAAACCATATCTAGTACTTGACATTTTGATTGTATAAATGAACAGTACCATATACGTAAATAGTATTATACGGGTAAATAGTACCGTATACTGAAATAGTAACAGTAGTTTGTAAATAAATATTTATATTTTATTTTTCATAGGTATTACAATTTTAGCAGTATGAAACCCATGCATTTAAACCATAGTCTCTCTTTTTATTTGATTCATGGTATCAGGGTAAGACAACTCAATATTGATGGTAAGTAGTAATACTGTTTTGGTTTAAACCATTTGAAAGAAGTAGAGTGTTGAATGTTATGAATGGCCATCAGACTTCGACTGGTGGGGAGATTTTCCTTGGTGAGAATAAGTTCCATTATAGCACTCATTAACTTTGATTTAATGATTTGATTGCTTATGTTCTTTATAACAATCATGTTGATGTTTCTCATTTTTTATGTTTTTTGTGATTGTCAGTAATTATGTTTGGGATGCCTATGTCAAGATGTACCACTTTTTCAAATTATTGATATACGTTAAACTACACATAACACAAGTTTTATCAAGTGGAGAGGAGATGGTTGTAATCAATGATATAATTAAGAATATGTATTATTATTAATTAGGTCACTGATTACAGCTATCCCCTCTACTTGACAGAAGCCAGTTTTATGTGTCTTTTAATACACGTTAACAATTTAAATAAATATATGAGAGAAGGAGAAGGTAGATTTGTACACATTATTTTAACTAAAGAATTAATTTAATTTTTTTGTTCAATAAATTAAAAGATGCATGCATAATCAATTTGTAAGTTCTCTTTTTCTTCTCACTAACTCTAATACTTGCAATTTCATTATTGTTCATTAAATATTTTTTTGAAAATTTGCATTGTATAACATGTTTAAATCACTTAATTATGCATGCATCTTTTAATTTTTAAAACCTACACATTAGAAGCGGAATTTAGGGATAAAATTTTTGTCCCTAATTCGAGACGGAATTTAGGGACGAAATTCTCATCCCTGATTTGAGACAGAAAAAATTTGTCCGTGATCAGAGACAAAAATATCAATCCCATATCTGAGACAGAATAATTCCGTCTTTGAAGATTCCATCTCTGATATTGAGATAGACTATTTCTTGTTTCTATTTTTTTTTGTGACACCCAGTTTAGCAATGAAATTTTTTTCATCTCTGATGGTTATCTAAATTTTCATCTTTGATTCTATTTTTTCTTGTAGTGCGTGTGAAACATTGAAATTTTCACATATTAAACAGTACGTTAAGCTTCCCTATTGAGACAGAGAGAGAGAGAGATTTGAGAGATTTGATGATCTTATCTTCCTTTAATCGAATGGGTGGGAAGGAATGATATTTTGGTTATAATTTTTAAAAAGGTTTTTAGCTGCCACCGGAAAAAAGAATCATGAAGATTTCTTATTTATGAAATAATATATACGTATATATATATATGTTCATCAATTATCAAATTAAAATAACCTTATGATTTAGTTCATCCAGATATGAAATGTGAATGCATTTTTATAGGTTTCAAGCATATATCAAATTTAATTCAAATTGTCTTGATGAAATTTTTTAGCGTTAAACTGAAAATTTCTCAAGAAGTTTACGAAATCCGTCATGAATTAAATTTGATATATACTCGAAACGTATAAATTGAAAAATATTTGTGCATTTAACTTTTCGCAGATGACAGACTCCGTTCTCTCAGTGAGATTAGTTTCGGATCAACGCAAGCAATCTAATTAATTAAGGACATATACCCTACAGTTAAATTGTCATGAAAAATATTTATAATGACAATCACCAAGACACATTATTATCACACAGTAATTACTAGTTAGCGACTCTTTTATTTTTAAACGATATCTATTGTAGAGTTACAGCCCGGCCCAACATGGTCTGAATAAAAGATTATTATATGCAAATTTAGGCCCCTCATCAGCATGCAGAAAAAAATTAATTTATTTTTATTTAATCATTTGGCATCTTAAGGGCTTCATATATATGGCATATTAGGGGTGTTCTGAGGTTTGATTTGGTTCTTTTTTTAGCCAAAATCAAACGGAACCAATTTAATTAGTTTTAAAAAAATATAGATTTATTTGGTTTTATGTTTTGGATAGTTTAGTTTGATTTTTATTGAATGGTTTTAGAAGGAAAAAAAATACTATAAAATTCTTACATAATATTTGAGGCATTTCATTATTATGTTTTTTTGAAGAATTATTTTGTAACATGTTATTTTATAAACACATATTTTTAACTTTTTCATAACTTGATATTTCTCTCATTAAACACTTGTTAATAATTTAAATTATAACGTAATGCATTAGTGTTACTACATATATTTGTGACAATATATCTTAATTGACATTCAATGATGATAAGAAATAAAATCAGTTCATTAATGTATATGATTTTTTAATGTATATTATGTATTATATATATATATATATATATAACTGAATCAAATCAAACTGATAATGAATCATGTTTTAAAAACTAATTTGAACTTTCTATTTGTGATTTTAATCACTTTTAGTTGATTTAGTTTGGTTTATGTTAGTTTAATGGAGTTGGTTTGATTTTGAATATTCCTCCTCGCACACAAATATTCCCTGGGCGGGTATAAACATATAAATGACACAGCATGATTGTCTCATCCATCGATCCTACTTAGTATATTTGTGAGGAAACCTGCAGGAACCTTCCTGCTTTGCATAAAACTGAAAGGGACCATAAGTTTTGTAACTTATACTCTTGTCCTTATATATATTCACTTTGATCTCTTTCCCCCAAATTTAGCTACTCCCACACCACACATCCTATCTTTTTATATATGTCGTCACAATCGACATCATTCTTAAGCAAAAGCCTCCCTCCCTATGCTTCCCTGCTCTAGCTATATGTATATGAAGTTGATTATGTTACAATCAATCGATTTTGCAGCTGCCAATTATAAGAAACAAGCAAATATATCTAGCTCTATATATACATATATATATTTAGTTGTCTGGGTCATGATAAAAACTCATGATCAAATATGTATGATCAAAGTAAGACACTGATTAGAAATATATATATGTATATAGGGTATACTACTCCCCCATGTGACAAATTCATATTGAAATTTTTGGACTTAAGAGATATATTTACATTTAATATTTGATAATATTTTAAATATAATTGTCATTTAACAAAAATTACTTAGAAGAAGTCTCTCTCTATATATAGGGGTATTATCGCATTATTTAAATTTTATAAATAAAAAAAATTAACATTAAAACATCTTTGTGATTCTGACTTGACTCAAATTAGATTAGTCAAGTTTAATATATTATTTTAATATTGATAGTTAAAAAATAAAAAATAAAAAGATGAATCAATGTTTTATGTACCAATAAAAAGACGAATATCCTTTCTTTATTTAGTAAAACCGACAGGGTCGCCATTATAAAAGTTGGCCTACCAATATCACAAACATATCACCATCAGTTCAAATCCGTACCTTTTTAACAAAGTGAGAAAAACATTTGAATATGACTGTGACTTGCAGCTACTTCCATGCTAGTTGTTATTTTAATGAAACCCAACACAAAATTGACCTTTTGTATAATTTTTTAATGAAACAATTGAGCCAGTTGCATGTTTAATAAATTTCGGTGTCTAAAAGTTTAATATGTTTGCTTAGTTGCTTGATCGGTATAATTCACACAGTTATTCTTGTAGTACTAACAGCCCATTTAGTTTACTATTTTTCTTTGGAAAGGGACGGAATTTCAGCACATAAGTTTTCTTTTTCCGTTTTGTTGGCAAGGTTTGATGGAAATAAAATTTTTCAATGTGAAAAAAACGTTGCTCGTTTTTCCTCTTTCCTTTCCCTCCCTTCTCGTTCTCCTATGGAAAATCGGTTATCCATTATTGAAAACGCATGAAGTTACAATCTTGCCTTTTTCCTAAATGCTGCATTTCTTCCTCGCTTTCGCTACTTGTTGTCTCTGTCATTGTAGAAGAACACATATTGTCGACGATGATGCCTTTCTCCCTCCTCCACTAATGGCAAATCCACCAAATCAAGGTGTTCTTCTTCCTCTACTGACGTCGACAACTCTTTAGTCGAGGTCACTGTTGCCGTCAAGGGATGGACTTCATAGGATAGGCTGAAACTTTTTTTTTCCCCAAAAAGATAGCTAGGGGTAAGTTTGTAAAATTACTTCTAAATCTCCTTTTAAAAAAATCATATTTCTTTCATTTCCTTTATTTTTTTTCCAATGTAACAAACAAATTTTTTTCCATTGTTCTTTTCCTTTTTTCATTCTTCTTTCCTTTTCATTTCTTTTTTCCTTTTCATTCTTATTCTGTTCAGCGAACCAAACGGGCTGTAAGTGATTTAATACTAATTTCATTCATGTTATGCCACATAATTTATTATGACTTTTTATAAAATCTACATAATCTAATTTTAAATTATGGTTGAGTTAAATCCTAAATTTTAGGGAGAAATTACTTATTTTGTGAATGAAGGTAATAAATTTTTTAGGGCATGTTTGTTATTCAAAAATTACTTTGAGAGAATGAAAAAGAGAATGGAAATAAAAAAAATTATATTTGGTACTATAAAAAGAGGAATAGACTATTTTGTTTTCATATGAATTTTAAAATGAGTGAAAGGAAATAATTTACTATATTTTTACCAAATTGCCCTTTAATAAAAAGTTAAAATATAACCAAACAAACAAATCATCGTCATCTCTCTCTCTCTCTCCCTTCTGTAACTGGGATCCGGATTCTTTGCTCAGAATTTTGCCTGCTCAGTTTTTAGCAACGGTTTTTACCGTTGCTAAAAACTTTCAGCAACAGTTTTGTTGTTGCTAAACTGTTGCTAAAGGTTTTTAGCAACGGTAAAAACCGTTGCTAAAAACTGAGCAGGCCTCTGCTTAGTTTTTCTCCAAGCAGAGGATCCGCACGCTCTGTAACTGAAGGTCTCACCACTCAAATCCCCTTTATCGTGCTGTTATTGTCATATTGGTGCTTGTCGATGGTCAACGTTAGTGGTCACTAAGGTCTATCTATTGCTTCATTCTCTCCCCTATATGCGACATTGTGTTAGGTCCCTATTGCAGTGGTTGACGTTGGTAGTTGCAGTATTGTCATGAGTGATGGCGAAAGAGGACGAAACATGGTGGTATAGCGAGTTAGCGACAACAAGATAAAAGGGGCAAGAAAAATTTTGTAAGTTATCAAGGGTAAATTGGTCTTTTCACAGCAAAATAATGGCAATGGAATTTGATTCTATCCAATTTTGAATGGAAATGGTTTGTATCGTTTTCTTTCCAAATTGATCTCTAGTGGAATCCGTTTCTAGGTCCAAAATTGCTACCAAACAATCTTGACTTCAAGTGAGAATGGAAATCTCTTTTCATGAAAAAAATACCAAACATGGCCTTAGTACTACGGGAGTATAGTAGATTTTTGCATGAAAAAATCAAGTTTGTAGTTACACCCGGCCGTAGCTAAATAATTATGATATTTTAGTCATAAATTCTCGTTCACCTGTGAAGAATTGGATGGTAGTGAGGAATGAGTAGACATAACTTTATGGTCATAAATCACGATTAAGTTAATGAACTTAATTATAGTATTCTTGGATTCTGTGGTTTAGACGATAAATATATAATATATTGAACGACTTAGAATGTGTTATATATATGGTATAGTTGTGAAATGGCCTCAATCAGGGTATTTATAATTAGGTATTTGTCTGTGGCTTGGTCTTCAAGAAACTTATAACAGAATAAGATAGAAAGACAAGGACAAAGATAAGAAAACGAAAGACAATAACACGAGTGCTACCAAATTGCCTTTGTCTTTTATTCTAATATCATTTTCCTCTTGATTATAATGAACATGTCCTGTTATATTCATTGGCTTTGTTAGTAAGAAAGCTTCCATGAACGATTTCCTTCAGGAGTCAGGACTGGCTCCACATGATCTGTACTACAAATATATGGGGATTTCATTGGTTTCATCGACGCCGTGCAATTATTTGCCATAATTAAGAAAATTAAAACAAAATTCTTAATTAGATCATAGTGAGCTCACTTTTCTAGATCTGTTCCTTGGAAAGTAGAAGAATTTTGATAAATGAGGGAACTTTCAAAAACTATGGTTATTAGGTCATGGTCATGTGGTGGTTATTAGGTCTAATCCATTGAATCATTCAACTATATATCTTGATATATTTATGTGCTGTCTATATTTATTGTATGAACTATGAAGATCCTGCACTTTCGATATTGATAGAAGACGAAACAAAAACTTAATAAATAATAATAACAATAAATTAATCAGAAAAGAGGCCCCCGCAATATTTGATTTAAAGTGTTCTTGCAAAACTTTTATAATATTAATATGTTTACTATTAACGGTCAAAGACCGTCAGAAAGTCGTTGAAATCGCTTTGGTGATTAGAGAGAAATGGACTTAAGGAATATGGATGCAATTAAAAGAAGTGGAACCTCTATATATAATATATATATATATATATATAAAGATTTTATGATGTTGTGGATAATTGCTTTTGAATATCACATGATGTCTGAGAATTAGAATTAGGCTTTTTATTCGACTTCTCTTCTGGTTCTTTAAATTTGATATTTATTTTAACATAACAACTTAATCGATATGTCGTGTTGTGCAAAATAAATTTCATTGTATTGTATTGAGGAGGTTTCCTCTTTTCATTCAGACTATCTGTTAACATTAATTTAATAACTATCTTATTATCATGTTCAAAATAAATTACAGTATCATATTATATAAAAATTTAGTTGATTTAATAAAATAATACACTGGAAGGGAGGGTATGCAATATATATCAAAATGTTAAAGATAATTTATTGTAGTATTTGGAAATAGAAAGGTACTAAATATAACATTTTGTGTAAGTTGCTCTAAATAAAATTTCTGTATCTTTGGCAGAAGAAAAAGAAAAGAAAACCTTTCATGAGCCAACTTAATTAAAACCAGGCCTCTTAGGTGGAAAAAAAAAATTAAAACAAAATTGAGTCTTGAGAGCATCCTAAAGCAAAGTGGGCCGAACGGATCTGGACCAATGGGCCTTCAGTCCAAAAACAAGGCAACCAGCCCAACTCTCAAATGGCAGGGTTTGTGTTGTGCTTGCTGCACGTTGATGTTAGGAGAAAAACTTATTCCCAATTATTTATATTTTTGTTATTAAATTTTTTAATTAAAATAAGATAAATGTATGATTCTTAATTAAAACACAATTATGTATAATCAAAATATGATAAATGCGTGATATTGAAATTTACAACTTAATATTGTACTAGTAATTTTTTACATACATCTTCTTTTTAATAAGAAATTTAATAACAACAAAAATATAAACAACTAGGTATAAGTTTATTCGTTAATTTTAATGTAACAGATATATGACTCTGAGTTTGTGTGTTGCCCAAATCATGATGCAATGGTCACTAGATTTGTGTGAGTACAATTTGGGAATGCAAAATAAGTGATATGCTAGCTTATGTTGCAGAATGAATTAGAAATTTGCCTAAGATAATATATATAGTTTTCTTGTGTGAATTTAATGCATACTAAGCAATATGCTAGCTTTTTCTACTTCCTCTCAATAATATCTTAAAAGGGAGTAAAGTGTAACATGTGTGATTGATTTTTATTTTTATTTTTATTTTACTAACATCTGCCTTTAGATTTCTAATAAGTAATCTGTCTCATAACATCACATACTTGAATAAATCTAGGAGCTGACATGTATTTTGCTAGTAAGTGGGATATTCTGTTAAGATTGGTTCTAAAGTATTACATGTAACTAATTTTTTTAAGTTCAGGATTAAAAATTAGAATTTCAATCTTTTACAATACTCTATAAAAATAGATATTTTTAATCTACACTCATTAAGTTAGAAATCTTTCAATTAACATATAAAAAAAAATTGTGCCGACAAATTAATTAATATCATTATAACAAACGAAACGACGTATGGTTAGAATGTAAATTTAAAAAATTAATTAACAAATAACTCAAGAAAGAATATATATATATATATATATATATATATATATGTTATATTTTCCTGTGGTTCATGATAAAAATTTCCCCGATAGCAAAAGCTTTCCTTCAGGATACAATGTAAAAATAATGAGTTAGGGCAATTGGACTAGTGAGATCTATGTCCAAATTTGCAAAAACAAACCCAAGAAGTGTCCACGGAAATCTTGTTTTTGGCCAAGAAAATAAAAGAACTTGCTACACACGGTACACCCCACAGTGTTCTACTTGTGTCTCATTTCTTTGAACCAACATAACATAGCAGAGGCGTTGGAGAAAGCTCGACCTTGACTTTTCCCCTCTTCAACGTAGTCACTGAGAGATTAGCGTCTTAGCCAACAAGCCAGCGGTGAAGCAGAGATGATCGAATCTCCTCCACCGCCGTCCATTGATCAATTTCTAACCTTAATTCCAGGCCTTCCCATCGACGTCTCAGCCTTCATCCTCTCCTTTATTCCCTATTCCCACCACGCTCGCCTCAAAGCCACCTGCAAATCATGGAATCTCTTCCTCTCCTCCAGGACTTTCATTTCCCTCCGACGTCACCACCGCCACCTCTCCCACCTTCTCTGTATCTTCCCTCAGGACCCTTCCATAGCGTCCCCTTTCCTCTTCGACCCCTACTCCCTTGCTTGGTGTCCTCTCCCCCTTATGCCCTGTAACCCCCATGTCTATGGCCTCTGTAACTTCTCCGCTATTTCAATCGGTCCTCATCTTTATGTTCTCGGTGGCTCCCTTTTCGACACCCGATCCTTTCCGATTGATCGCCCGTCCCCGACTTCCTCCACTTTCCGTTTCAATTTCTATGATTTCTCATGGGAAGGTCTCGCCCCCATGCTGTCGCCGCGAGGCAGCTTCGCCTGCGCCGCTGTCCCTTACTCCGACCAGATTTTAGTGGCCGGTGGTGGGTCCAGACATACGATGTTCGCCGCCGCTGGAAGCCGAATACGTTCCGTGGAGAGGTACGATATTCGGAAGGACGAGTGGGTTGCGATGGATGGGTTACCCAACTTTCGAGCGGGCTGCGTTGGATTTTTTGTTCAGAATCGAAAAGAGGACAGCAGGGAGTTCTGGGTTATGGGTGGGTATGGTGCTTCCAGGACTATTTCGGGTGTATTTCCGGTGGATGAGTATTACAGGGATGCGGTGGTGATGGAATTGAAGAATGGATTTGGTGATGGGAAGTGGAGAGAGGTTGGGGATATGTGGGGAGAAGGGGAGAGGATGAGGCTCGGAAAGATTGTCGTGGTCGAGAACGAGGATCAAGGTTGTCCAGGGATATTCATGCTCGATGGGAATGAGATTCTAAGGTACTTTCTAGCTTCTGGGTAACGTCTGATACAAATATGTTAATGTTGGAATGGCAGTGAATAGTGATAGACAATTGGTTCCAATTACTTGATGATAAATTCAATTATTGAGTTATTATTGGCAGTTTTAATGTATATGTTTTTGAACAACACTAGTTGTGTTGTGCTTTTCTTGGATATTAGGTCACTAAAGCTAAATCAAATTTTGTATTTCATGAGAAGTAGTTAGTGCAGATATGTAAGAAGGAGAGAACGATCTCTAGTGTAGATATATAAGATGATGGGTACGGTCATGGTATATTATTAGATTTGGTATTGTTGAATAGGAAGAGGGAATCCAATCTGCCTCTATGAATTGCAATTTTGCTGATTGAAAATTACATAAAAAGCTTAGCGATCTGTCGTGTTCTTTTGATTTCGTTGTTGAATGATAATGTTAACCTTTGTATGGGGGAAAGAAAAATGCCGTTACCCAAGCAAAGGTTTATTGAGGGACCTTCTCGTGGGCCATCCTGATACTTGATTGAAAGTAATAATGTAATCCTTACTTCACACTTAAAGTTAAGCGCGAAGTAATGATATCTATAGTGTACTCCATCATGTCATTAGACTATGTGAATTTTGCCTTCGTGCTTCAAGGCTTGATCCTATATCATAGTTTACTTGTTGCCTTTGTAAAAAAACTTTGTTTAGAAGCTTTCTTACAAATTACAAGTTATGAAAATACATATGGTTAGCAAATTTTTTTTTTAATGAATGAGTTTTTCTTTTAATTTTTTAATGCCAATAATGAATGTTTTGGATTTTCCTAGATTTAAATAGGATCAGTTCTAAGGAGACAGAAACCTAAGAAAACCTACCAGTCAGTCTTAGTGATAACAGAGGTGGTTGTGTAAGTTGTTTTCCCTTGGGTAGTCAAGGTGGTAGTTGAACTAGCCCTTTATACTAGTGGTCTTCTCTGTATTATTGGACATCCCTTGTCTTTCATGTGTCCAAGTTAGACGGCCTTCATCATGTTGCCACCTAATTTTTTGGTTATTTAAATAAATGAGTCAATAAATCCATGGCCACTAGAAAAAGGTGGTGTAAGATTTGTATGTTGCAGGAGAAGCAGCCAATATATGTGTTAATCTCATGATATGTTTATTCATTCTTCAGGTTCATAATAGCAAATTAATGCAAAAAACAGTACAATGAAGTGTAAAATGTGGCTAAAAAAAAAAAACTATTTTTATGTTTCTGAATTTGAAATACATTATGGCCCAAGTAGGGGAGAAAGTCTGAATCATTTACACATTTGCAGCATGACCGTCTGATTTATAAGACCTTCAGAATGTGCCCTGTGACTTTTTTCGTTTTCAATTATTGATAAGCACTGTAGACCTGATCCATGAGGTATATATATGAACTGAAAATTGTTCTGCCCTTCCAAAGGCTGTTTGAGCCCCGATTATTTGAATTTCTGTAACAGATTAGGTGATAATATAATTACCTTATTTTGTTGGTTAAAAGTTTGCTTATCGATCATCAGTAAAATTCTAAATTTTGTTTGGTCAGTGACTAGAATTGCTTCTATGTGGCAATAGAAGCTATATTTCTACTGTGGATGAGAATTGAGAAGTAGGTATTAATTAAAGTTTCTTCCAACAGCAGATTTTAGAAGCAGGAAGAAGCCAAATTGGCTCCTCTCTCTCTCTCTCTCTCTCTCTCTCTCAAAATAATGATTTTTTTCAGAAGAGCATAAAATGTAGAAGCGACTTTAATGCTCTGTTCACCGTTATTACTTATCATTTGTTTGCTCTAATTGCATCCGATATTATTTCTGTGCTTTTGAATTTGTCACTTTCTTTATAAAATGCTGTTACCGGATTGTGTGAAGGTCAACTTTCTGACCATCAACACTCATATCTGTGTTGATAGCATATAGCAAGCAGCATTTTTTATATCTCTATTCCTTTCCTTGCAGATATGACATGTCTTCGAATTGCTGGGTATACGAGACTCGTGTCCCAAGAAAAGCTCCATATGATTCATCATTTGGTTTTGTAGTATTAGATGGCGAACTGTATGTAATGGCGCATTCAAGTGTAGTTAATATGACAGAAACACGGAGGACCAGACACCACAAGAGGGTGGGAACTCTGAACATACAAATCTATCATCCAAAGAAGAAGATGTGGAGATCTCTGGTCACCAAATTGCCATTCAAATGCCCTATAGATATTAATACTGCAGTATTGAGTTCGATATGCTTGTGAATTGCAAGGCCTATGAATGTCTAATAAATTCTTGTGGAATCCGTGTTATTTGATCCAGGTGCTTATCTGCAGATATATGTTTGTATATTTCTGTATTACATCTTGAATCATGAGTTGGTTATAGTTAATTTTTTATTTAAGCGTGTGTAATCAATCTGTATTTGGGTATAAGTGGCATAATATATGTAAAGATGGAAGTACAGAGATTTGTATAGATAATGAAATGGATTACACATTGCTGCTTATCTGCAGATATATGTTTGTATATTTCTGTATTACATCTTCGTTTTGTTTCTTGACTGTATTCTATTCCAGCTATATTAGTCCACCCTTTTGGATATTTCCGGACAACGGACTATAGCCTATACTTCCTGTGTGTGTGTGTGTGTGTGTGTGTGTGTGTGTGTATATATATATTTTAATGATTTTGGGACTTTTTTATTGGTCCTAAAATCATATGTTAATAAATAAATAAATGCATAAAATATAAAATATAATATAAAAATATGTTAAATGACACGTGAATATTGAAAATTTAAATAATTTTTCATTATTTAAAAATATTAATACCTCTTCACAAAAAAAATGAATTAAAAAAATTAATATGTACTTTAATACATGTGAAGTTAATATATGGTTGAGTCAGATTTTATGGATGGGTGTGGAAGCGGAATCGATTTAAATCTCCTGAATCGTTGTTTTACATATAGGGTGAGAACATCTTTGGATCTGAGAGTGGTAGAGGTAGTAATTGAACTACTGAACGAAGACCTGAACTCTGACGGAATGGTGGTGTGGTCATGTGGCTCAAAGCATAAGTCCTTATAAGCTAGCTGCTATACTCTGTACTAATCAAGTGAAGCTTAATGGCGTTGATTCTGGAAACCCCGTTAATTTTCGTACTCACATTCGTATGTAACACACATGCTTCCTGTGTTTCTATGAATGAATCAACATAAACGGGAACCCAAAGTTGGAATTATAATTGCCTCATGAACAAAATTAAAGGTAATACTCTTTTCCCACTTAAAATAAACTGTGCAGGTCTCGAGACTGACCACACATAGGGCTTCCTTTCTTCTCTGTTTCTTAAGTGGCTTACCTTATTTCTTTACTGTTTTATTGAAAATAAAAAAATAAGAAAGTTAAGCTTTACTGAGAAATGAGAATGGCTTGAAGGTTGAACTTTGAAAATAGACTGAACAAACCAAATACAGTTTATTTGGACGCCATACTTGAAAACCACTTGTTGCAGATGGAAAAATCATGTCCAATATTCCTTAGTATGCTATTGCGCGCTGTGCATGGTTTCCAAAATCCAGCAAAGAGAAGCTAGCTAATGGTGATATATTTACTTAATTTGTTTACATATAAACACAAAAGTACTCCAAGATAAAAAAAAGTCCACATCATGATTGATGATGTTCCTCGCTACCCCATCAAACGTTATGTTATGTCTGAACAGTTGTCTCATCCATTTTAGTTTTGTCTATCCCAGTCAGACAGTACATGCCCAGGACAAGTAAATTTAAGTTATTTAGATTTCCAAATTAATATAAAGCGATAAATTTAACTTTCTGTACCATATTCTCATCAAGGAAACCAATAAACGAAGAAACAAAAATGTTGTGTAACCAATCTAGCTAGTATAATTTCAATGCTTTATTCGTTTACAGAAGCGAAAATCGCAACTCCTTTAAAACAAATATTACAATTGAATGTGAATAAAAATAAATTGAATCTCTGCTATAACGACGACGTATTACAAATGAAAAACCCAGTTGTATATGGTTGCTGGGCTCTTGCTTGGCATGAAAAAATTATGAAGAAGACTGTAAAATTGTGAAGTGCAGAAATATTTTAGGCACAGTTACCAGAGCCATGGCCAGGAATGGTAGAGCATGGATTGGGAGTGGATCCTTTTACAGGGCCTCTTTGAAGAAACTGCAACAAAAGCGTATCCTGTAACGGCCTTATTGCGGATCCTACATGCGGGTAAGCAAGCAAAATGGCGAAGATAAGTAGAGCTATGAATACCATCTTCTTGTAATTGAAAGAGAAAGCCATATCAACGTCTGTAAATTATGAATGCGAAACAAGTGATGTGTTTCAATTGATGAAGTTTTGATAGAAAATGAGAGTTAATTGGGGGAAGGAGATGGCACAATGCATGTGTATAAATAAATTGGACTAGGAGAAGGAGTAAGCATTGACCAGTGGCTCTAATGGTTTAAAGGTTGACTGCGCATGGGTTTGAAGGTTGAAATTTGAAAACTATGAAAACCAAAAATTGAATTCATCAATTGCAGTAACTTGCACGCAAAACACCTATCTACGCAGAAAGTGTTGGATTTCCATTTTCAACTATTTGTAGAGAAAGTTGAACTGGGATTGTGCATTCTTATATCTGGGTCAAAACGCGAGTCAGTATTTAGTATTATGTAAGGTTATTAACCAAATTAATTATTATTATTATTATTATTATTACTTAAATACGTAGAACCGTGCTAGAAATATATGTGTATGTGTGTGTGTTTAGAAAATAATTAGATAAATTTAAGTTTGGACAAATTATGATTTATAAAATTGATCCGGGATAAATTTAAATTTAGATAAATTATCAACATGATTTATATTTAGATATTAATTAATAAAAATACTTTTGAATGTTTAATTATCATAAAGAGCATGAATTTTATAAATTACTAATTCCTTACTAATTACTAATTACTAAACAATTAAATTATGAAATAATTAATTATTTCTTATTGTGTCAAAATTAATCATTATTTACTAATTACTAATTAAATACATTAGTGGCTAATTATTTCTCACTAATTTCTTATTCTACCTAATACAAAAATGAATCAAACTAGAATGCTATATAAACAGAAAAAAAAAATTGTCAAGCCCAATATAAGTTTAGAACTCCTGATCCATGCCTTCAGAATAACTTTATTTTTTCGGCTCTCATCGGGTTGATAGATCACAAAGGACCTAATTTCATTATCTGTCAAATTTTGCATACAGAGACTTTAGAGAAATATATTTCCATCATTTAACTTTTATTTGCACCTCCTCAACTGTCCAAGCACTAAAAAACATAGGAGAATGGTAAAAAACAGTGGATTATAACATTACGACAACGCACTGAAAAACAGAGATAAACAGATGACATGAATAGAGGACAAATAATATACCACAACACAGGAAAATGACAGAATATAAACCTGAAAACACTGGAAAGTGAAAATACACACACATAGGACCCAAACAACACGAACCAACAGCCAAATGAACAAAGGGAGGAAATGAATGTATTGAAGGAGATTAAACGAAAATGAAAACACAAACACATAGAGCAAAAGGTAAAAGAAGAGATAAGCATTAATGCAGCACCAAATTATGTTAACGCACCACTAGAAGCAAGTACGCATGGCGTTTGACAGAATCATGGTCCAAGACATGTGCTTTTAAACTATACTTTACCACAACTCAAATGTGTTTCTAAACATACACATCATACTTTTACTTTTCCTAGTCATGAACTTAGACTAACGTTGGATCCATGGTTTTTTTAAGAACAATTTTAAAGTTAAAACTCTGAGTCAAAGAATACTTAAATATTTCTAGTTTGAAAAATGCGAAATTATGATTATTATTTTCTTGTGTTACAGAAGTCAAGAGATTATTTTAATAATTTAGAAAACTGTTAGACGCCTAATTCGAAGCTTGATAGGAAGCATAGGAAAACGTTGAAGTTTGGGTTTATGGCACGTGAATCAAATTAAAAAACACAGTACTAACAGTACGTGGCTAGGATGACACGTGCCTTCCCATAGAGTTATTTCTACAAACATGGAAATATACAAAATCGTGATATGTCGGACACGTGGTTTCCAGCTTCGACAAAGGCCAAGCCACATAGTTGGACTTAATTTGCATTTGACTTTTACCTCTTATTATTACTTTTACTTTGTCTCCCCTATTGAAAAGATTACGAGTCCGCCAACACCAAATACCCACCAAAAAAAAAAAAGGGAAAATTAGTAGCTCCTCCTCCCGAGAGTCCGAGTAACGCGACATGCACTTTAGACATTTTTTGGTTAAAAATAATTATAGTATTATAAACAAAAATTTCTACCAATATTATTCTTAGAGTTAGACATACTTGAAATTTCTTGCCAATCTTACATTTAAATTTATCAAGTCTACAATGTTTATGTTTAGTAATTAGGGATGACAAAAAAATCCCTAAATTTGGAATCTTTACGAAGGCTATTTTATTTAGAATTTCATATTCGATTTTTTTTTCTTTCGCAAAAACAGGGGCAGAGGAGAATACTTTCCAAAGATAATTTGGGAGACAGGAATTAGTGAATTATACTTATTTTGCTGGGTATCTGTCTCCGTCAATTATGATTGAATAGTCTTATAATTTGTATACATATATATTATGAATAAATGTCTTATTTAGTTATTTCATTTTCACAAATATTTATATTAATTTTTTAAAAAAATCATACAGTCAAGCTCTCTTCTACCTTTGCATTCAAGGGTCAATCTTCGTCTAGTCCAAGTAAATTTTTGCACGCCTCCATTATTTTTTAAAAGACCTCGGCCTCATAAAAATTATCTACCAGAAATTGTTTCTTGGCTTGTAAATCCTAATACAAGGTTAGAATTCTAACCCTTCTAGAGTGGTATCTCAACAATGACTATACTAATCAAATAATCACAATGTCCATTACATATCATATTTTTACCATTTTTTTTTGGCTATTTTTAAAAATTTTTAGTAGAAGTTCAAAAATCTCATAGAGAACAGGAATGGAATAAAAACATTTCTCACGATGAAAATCAAGAACGACAAAAAAAAAATTAAAACTGGTAGATCAGACAAAAAGCAAAAAAGTATTCCCATCCTCGTTGTGCAAAGTTGTCATCCATATTGCAAACATGATTCATGCGCTAGCAAAGTGTAAGTGTGCTGGAATTTTTTATATTTTTAAAGAATCATCTGCCTGTCATTCGATGATCGAACGCAAGCTCTCCATATTGGTACTAACAGAAAGATTAATTTAAGGGTGAAGCATAACGTGAAGTGGGCAAAAATTGGTGCAAGAGATTTTTTTATACTTTTTTAGTCCTTCTGTATCAAGAATCAAGAGAATTCAAACTCGTACTGTATGAATATCTGCAAAAATCGTATCAATTTTCTTTTGCCAATGAATCCAATTCATACTGTATTGAGTATGAAATTCACCAAGTCTAAATCATGCTCTGCATCTTGTTAATGTGCAATGTCGAAATACACATGTCGTGTTGCACATGCACGAATGATTTCAAAGGCACCTGATGAGTAAGATAGAAATCTCTGTCTCTTGGAAATTTAATATAAGGCTCATTAACTTAATAATAATATCAAATAATTAATTTTTATGGATTAATAATTTATATAACGTTTGCTGCTCTGTTCTTTGCCAGCTAAAAAACGTGAGATAATTAATGAACAGAAGAATGGACTACATACCAAAGACCACCACACCCACTCACACAATGGGGTTAATTGTGATTAATATATTTTATTGATTTATTCATCAATTCACTGTCAAACATTAAAAGTAACTACACATATAATTTTTAGTACATAATGAAATAAAATATTTAAACTTGAATCACTTATTAAACTCCCTACACTCCTCACTACAGAGCATCACCTAGTGGGTATGTACACCCAGATTAATTATCATGAAATGGCTGGAAAAATGAAAAAAATTATATATATATATATGTTGAAAGCAAGTAGTAAAAGAAAGTTGGATGACGAGACGTGGATAGGAATCGGATCTCTGACTAGAGAATTTGTAACGTGAGATTTGGACCATTTATTCTATGCAATCAAGCAATTTATGTTTATAGAAAAAAATTAGTAATAAATGTGAATCACACAAAATAAATAATTCAGATCTCATGTCATGATAATGTGAAGTCAGAAGATTTATGTCTGACGTGGGTGATGATTGAATCATGCGAATGAAATCAAGAGGAAAAGGAAGGGGGATCGTGTTGCAAATTAGTCTTGCCGGCCACATTCATCTGCTTGAAGGAGCAGTGTCGACCCTTGCCTCTAGGAATGGTACTGCAACCGTTAGGACCCGAAGGAGGCACTGGACCTCGTTGCAGCGACTCCAACACCAACAATGGCCTCGTCTCTCCAAACCCCACACACCCAAACACAACAATCACACTCATTGCCACAATCAACAACATTTTCTTTTCCATTCTACCTACACACAAAACTCTTTTCCTTTTTAATTATGTAAATGAAGTATATATGACAAAGCAAACAGGAGGAGTTGTGAAGAGATCAATGAATCAGCTAGTTTCTTGAGTTGGGATATATGTGCTTGCATTTGCATGGATTCCTGCTTATATACAAGTTATTTTTTACTGTGGCGAAGCACGTAAATGGGTTTGTTTGTTTTGACTGCTGCGTTTAATTTTTCAAAATATGACCGAGCCTTTGTTTGAAGATTGAACATTGTGGCTAAGACACGGCAAAAGGAAATTGAGAAGGAAGAAGCATAGCAAAGGTTTATTGAAGGCTAAAAGAAAGAAAACATGTGCAGGAAATGTTGGAAAAATTGAGAAAATTATTAAAAAAATATAGTATGAGTCGTGCTCTGGTTGACACTGTCCTTAAGGAAAGATTTGTGGCTTTCTTCCCAAGATAAAACAAGTCCTTTTAGAAGAAAATCCAAGTCACAGAACAGTAGAAAAAGAAAAGTTGTGTAACTCAATATCAAAAAATTATGTTAGAGTTCTCAAAATTAAAAGTAAGATATGAAGTATAAATATCTCAAAAAAAGACAATTAATTTATAATTAAATAAAAAAAGATAATTATAACAAATCTAATCATGGGATAGTGGAGATAGTGGGTGATAGTTAGTTATAAAAATAAGATTATAATTAAATTTAAAATAAATAGATGAATATATATATAATAAACATAATTCTCTCAGATAAATATAAAAATAATTTAAATATTTTTTTAAAATTATTTTCATAATAATTTAAAATATTCTTTTTAAAATACTTCATTTTTCACAACAGAAAGAAGGAGCATTTATCCACTCACGCAACTCTAATTCCTTGGTCCAACTTATGCCCTCACAATCAAACTACTTCTGGGAACTCAAGACATAATTGTCAAACGGAATTATTTTCGATGCATCGACTTTCACTTGTTTTTTTTTTCATACATTCATCGTCATATCAATGTCAAGAATTTTCAGAGAATGGAAATTAATTATGTATCTTTTCACGAGGAAAAAACTTACTAGAATTTTAAAAAAAATAAATAAAAGTTTAATTTATGTTCGTCATCAGTGGGCTTTCACCTTCCAGTGAGACAGGAAAGGATTAAAATGCACGTTTTAAAGAATTCCACATAAGACCGTTCGCATTTAGTATATATCGACTGAATCAAACATTTTGCTCTGACTCTTTTTGTCTTCCCCTTTTTTCTTTTCTTCTTCTCTTTGTTAAGGGATGAGGATAGGAGTTTGGTCATAAATGAGGACTACATACAATGAAGGAATAGGTGGTGCATAAGACCCTATAAGCTAACTCATCATTAGGGTCCCTTGGCTAGCTGCTATACTCTGTACTAATCAAGTGAAGCTTAATGGCGTTGATTCTGGAAACCCCGTTAATTTTCATACTCACATTCATATGTAACAGAGATGCTTCATGTGTTTCTATGGATGAATCAACATGAACGGGAACCCAAAGTTGGAATTATAACTGCCTCATGACTAAAACACACAAAATTAGTGAAGTTTTAATGGGTACTAATAATAACAAATCAAATGAAGGTTAATGGCGTTGATTCTGGAAACACCGTTTTCACACACACACACACACAGACATTCATGTGTAAGACATGGTTCATGTGTGTTATCAATTCTCTGAATGCATCCATGTTTTGTAGCCATTGGATGAACGTTAACAGGAAACTAAAGTTGAAATTACAGCTGCCTCATAAGTAAAATTAAGGGTAATAAATACTCTTTTTCCAACTAAAACTAAACTGTGTACAGGTTTCGGGACTGACCATAACGTACTTATATGTAAGGCTTCCGTTCTCCTCTGTTTCCTAAGTGGCACAGCTTATTTATTTACCGTTTTTTTGGAAAAAAAAAAAGAAAGAAAGGAAAAAGAAAAGCTTGACTGAGAATGGCTTGAATTGAACTTTGAAAATAGACAGAAGAAACCAAATACAGTTTATTTGGACACCAAATGGAGAAATCATGTACAATGTTCCATAGCATGGTTTCCAAAATTGAAGAAAGAAAAGCTTGGTAAAAGGGGGTGATGATTGAATTAGGCGAAGTAAAGAAGAAATGGAAGGAGGACGATGTTGTAAATTTGGATAGCGTGTCAGGCTGGCATATCCATGTGGTTGAAGGTGCAGTATCTTCTGCATCCTTTGGAAATGGTAGTGCATGGGTTCGGACTCGAAAGTTTCACTGGACCGCGTCGCAGCAACTCCGACACAAGCAATGGCCTCGCCTCTCCAAGCCCCACACACCCTAACACAACCATCACACTCATTGCTACAATCAACAACATTTTCTTTTCCATTGATCCTAACACAACTCTTTTTTTCTTTTTAAATTGTGTAAATCAAGTATGTATCACCAAGGAGTTGCCAACAGATCAATGAATCAGCTATATGTATATATATATATGTACATATAGAGATATATTATGTATAACATATATATATATATATATATATATTATGTGTGTGTGGGGAAAACCTTTCTAATGTGTGTGTGTATTGTATATATTCAAACACATACATTCATACATACATACATACATACATATAATATATATTATCATATTCAAATATATGTAACATGCCCTTATTTTTTTAAAATCAATATATTATTTAAATAATGTATATATATATTATTTTCTTATAGATATTATATATATATATATATTTATAAATATAGATTAATATACTTATATATATATATATATATATATATATATTAATATATGTAAATATATAAACACTTTTTTGGTAAAAAATATATAATATATATGTTCAAAACATAATTTAGACATATATAGTATATATATATATATATAATATCTAAATATACAACATGATTTAAATATGATATATAAATATAAATAAATTAACATTTGGGTCTCAGATCATTTTTCAATCAAATTGATTTCCATAGATGAAAAATAAATTTCTAAGACTCATTTTCCCTCTAGACCCTTCAAGAACTTCTGAGCATCTTAGATCTTACATCTAACGATTTACAATTTTCTTGTACCATTCAGTTAAAAAAAAAATTTCACAAGAACAATACAAGAAAGGGTTTGGAGGAGGAATGAGTCTGGAGGATCCATTTTCACATTTAACTAATTAACTGTGTTAATGGCGTTGCAATTTTGTGCTGACGTAGACCTTTTTATTTGGTGACTGAGTTTTCTTTTATCTAACTTGTAATGTAGACTTTTTTATTTGGTTATTTTGGGCTGTTCTGCTTTTACTTTGGTGACGGGAGCGTTTCGTCTTCCTATGCGTTTTTCCACTTTGTTCCCTGCATTTCAACATTTTGCCATACCTGAATTGTAGACGCCGTCTCCTTCCACAAAGCCAATCGCTGAAAAAGAAATCCCCTAAGCTGGTAGGTAGCAACAAGCAAATAGTGAGATACTATTATGAAATATAGACATATGCCCAGCAAAAGTATTCCACTATATAAAAAAAAAATAAAAGAAATATTTTCTATAATTTTATTTTATGTATAACAAAATTTCAAGATAACTTATTTAACAAAAGGTTTCTTTTTAAAATGAATTGTAAAGCAGACAAATATGTTTTATAAAAAAAAATGTTCAAAAGTTAGTTTTCTAGCATATTTTTGTAAGATGGAAAATTTTTTTTCTTGTTTTTATTTTGACATTCAACACATTAAAGAAAATAACAATGCTCTCTCAGATATTTTTTAAGATATTTTTGCGAGATGGAAAGCAATTTCCTAACATATTTTTGCAGGAAAGAATAGGAGAAAATAAATAAATCTAAGACAAAAGAAAAAGGTAGAGATCAATATGTTCCCCCCTTAGTTCAACACCACTGCCCTTCACCAGTCCAACAAGGCAATGGTCAACAAGTCCAGTTCAAAATAAATTTGCACCTTTTACTTATCAACAGACTTTAGTCTCCACTTCGTAATCTCTTCAAAAATTCAATGCTACTCCAAATTCAGCTCAATAACTAGTTTCAAGATTCATGACTCAAAAACCAGCAAAGCATGAATGTTCATACATCAAAAAATAAATCAATAACCCAATGATAGCAGTAGAATCCCGAGTTCATTAAACTCAATATCATCCCAAGAGAGGTAATTTAAAAAATATTTTTTCTTGATTGACATTTTCTACCAGAAAGCCTAACAAAAAGTCAAGAATATTTTATGAGTTTATCTTAGTCAACACTTATTCAATAACACTTACTAATGAATATATGATCCACAAGATGATCAAAAAATCCTATATTCAAAAATTAAAATCAATAAAGTTATTAGTCAAGTACAGTGGAATAAGTTCATTTATACTTAGCGAGCATTTTCAAGAAAGTTCACTCCTACAACTTATAATTATTGGGATTATCAAAAAGTATGGTTTAATATTATGTTCTTAAGACCTTACTCTCACTCCTAGTTCATACAGCTCAAAAGGGCCATCGCTGAGTTTCCATATTGGTTTTTGGAATGATTTTATTGTTTTGAACCAACAACCACATTCTTTTCCCCATTTGCAACAGAAGCTTATAAATTGTTCAAAAGTAAAGTATACACTTACTCTATTTCTTTGTGAATGTTGGAGTGAAGTAAATCGTCACCTGAAATTATACCTTTGTTTCTAAACTCTCATAAGAAAATCCGATTTACTAATTAGCAAGAAATTTTAGTACAAAATGGTGGTCAAAATTTAATCCAGCAATATTAAGCAATGAGAAAAATTATCAAGTGGCTATAAGAGCATCTTGGACTAGTTTAACAAAGCATTAAGGTTCGGCAAAATTTAGAATTTTTATCAATAAAATCCAAAATTATGTTAGACTTGGCAACAACCAGTACAAAAGACAAATTCCAACAGAAATTAAAGGTATTATCTAACAAAGCACACTTAATTAGACAGTGGTAGTGAGGGAGTTACATCAACTTTAGGCATAATTAGGAGCTCGTATAAAAATGGGTCATGCTTTTGTACAACAAAACAAGTTGGACTCGTTTAGAAAATAGGTTGATCTATTTGAAAACATAGTTGACTTTTTATTCAGGCTCATATTTTACACATTTGCTTTTAAGATTTTTTTTAAAAAAATCTTACTTTTGTATGAAATAAAGAACCCTAATAATAATATTATACAATTATGACATGAAATATATGGAAAACAAGGATATCAAGTTAAATATGAAAATTATAATATATATATATATATATATATATATATATTATAGATTTTAATATTACATATATATATATATATGAAATATTTCAAATACTATAATATATTTTAGATCATATATAAAATGTTTTACTACTTAAATATACAATTTATTATTTTTTCTAAAATATATATATATATAATCAATTCGAGTCTACCTGCATGCTCATGTTAGTCTTAGCAAAAGCTGGATTGTATTATTTTTTTTCAAGCTTCTAATTTGATTTTTTTTTGCGAGTTGAACTTATCAATCAGACAGAATTTTTTATTCATGATCAAGTCTAATCAAGATTCACTCTGATCAATGAAGAGAATTGCTATAACATTGATCTTAAGAATGTAGGAAAACATGTTAAGTCAAGACAATAGAAGTAGGCAGACCACATGAAGATAAAGTCCCAAAGCACCTGCAAAGATGCTCCACAACAAATCGAAGGATTTTCATCACCTTTGTGAATTTCAAGCCATGTCAAGTCTATATATGGATTTAATTAATGGTCAAATTCGCCAGTGTCTATAAATAGCACGTGTTTGTTTTCTATTTAAGAGGCATCCTACACACCACAACCGCTCTCTTTCCTTATAAAAATTCCGGGATCCTAGTTTTCTTACAATTACGCCTCTCTAGTCTCACTCACTCATCACCTTTATATTATTTTCTTAAGTTAATAATATTCAGTATTTCTCAATTTATTTTTCTAGTTAACTTTCTTCAACTTATTTTCACTGTATGCATAATCATTTTCTGTTTACTGATCTTCAAACGATATCATATCATAACATCATATGCTCACCAATGCTTACTCGAGCATATGATATATACATATACATATATATATATATACACATATATTTTACATATAAAAATATATAATATATATTTATATATACACATTAATACTATACATATAATTAAATTAATATTATATATAACTTCTAACTCCTTAATTTTAAACTTTTTATTTTGGTACATAAGTAATTAACGAGAAGTCTATGTTAACTATAATAAATATTTACTTTACAAAAATCAAGTGAAGTAAAGGACATTATTAACTAGATATTCTGCCCACATGATCTGTAATATATGGTGCTGAATTTATGGCTACTGTGAATATTTTCTTCTTTACTTATGTAATTTAGAATTTAAGTGTATATTTTTTTTGTTAATATTCATGTATATATATATATATATCTGACTATTAATTTTAATTTTATATAAATAAATATGCTTACATTAAAATAAAAATAAAATAAAATAAAGCTCTGATTAAATGAAAAAAGAAACCAAGAGACAAAGAGAACAAGTCAAAAATTAAATGTGGCAGGTGATCAGTGAAATTAAATTTAATTGGGCAAGAAAAAAAATATTTATATCTGAGGAACCAAATTAAAAAATATTAATATGTGAATGATCAAATTGAAAATATAATTTTATCAATGACTAAATTAAGAAATATTTATATGCAAGGGACCAACTTGAAAAATATTCATATGTGAAAAACCAAATTGAGAAATATGTGAGGGATCAAATTGGGTTTAAAACCTTTAGTGTTTGATAATTAGAAGTAGAGAATGTTGATAAAGTAGTAATTTTACGGCAAAAAAGCATTCCCACCACATGAAATCTATCGTTTCCACCTTTTTCATGCGAATTAAAAATGAGGGTTTTGTAAAGAATACTACATTCTTGGGAATCATTTTTCAAAATTATGTACTAAATGTAAGGATATAACATTTTCATATTCCTGAAAATAATGTAACATTCTTGAATACCAACCGCTATCTTAGTTTCTCATTTAATGTGTATAGATTTTTGTTATTATTTATTACTTTAATCTCCTTCTATCATATGTAAAGAATCACTAATTTATGAAAAATAAATAATTTTTAAATTACACAGCTAAATAATATCACTGGCAAATTCACAGACTTTTAATTGGTTAACAACCAACTTTGATTCCGTTATATTAGTCTTGCAAATTTTAAGAATTGAGAGAACAAATCCACCGAATGGAGGGAAGCTTTTGCTTCTTCCCCCTGATGCTTTTTCTCATGTATTGAACATACTAAAAGATGCCAATCCGTTAGGAACTGAAAACAAAGAAAAATTAAAGTTATTTGGAGACATGTTATTTTGTTATTTGAAATAATTACTATTGTGAAGAGTAACCTCAGTGCACCAATAGTAGGTTCATTTACGGTTTATAACATAACTGTTCAGCAAAGCTAAGCAGCCTTGTCCATTAACTGTTGGATTTTTTATATGAACGGCCATAAATCATGTTTAATTTTTATATAAAGTACAAATTTTATAAGTTAATTATGAGCCTTTATTTGAGTCCATTAATATGTGATCCCTATCGTATTGGGTTGTATTAAATGATTGGACATTATGTTTACTTAACCTTTTGTGGGCTGACTAATAATGGAAATGTTAGCTCATTAGAATTTTCACAATGAGGGATTCCTAGTTTCTACTTATATATGTGGTGTTATAACCCCATTGAAATTGTACCATTTGAAAGCATATTAGATCAAAAGAGTAATTTACTTTCATTAGTTATTTCTTTTCTTTTCCTCCCTTTTCTATTTATACAAAATTATCAATTATCATCATGAGCTATTAATTGCCTCATGTTGTAATATCCCAAATTTTCATACTCTCCTAAGATAAAAATTAAGGAGAATTTATGGAAGTCCCTAAGAAATTAGATTAAGAAGAAAACTAGATCAGAAGGCTGACAGCCGACTGCTAACATCAGAGCAGTCGATTGGCAGGCCTTAAGATGTTGTAATCTCAGACTTGGTAGAGCAGTCGACTGATATGGAGCTAGCAATCGACTGGCTACATCAGAAAAATAAAATAGACTCAGAACAAAAAGGTACCAATTGACTGGTAGATGGATAGCAATCGACTGACAAGTCAAAATATCATAAAAACTCAAGAATAGAGAACAAGCAGTCGACTGATAGACAGACGATAATCGACTAGCAGCTCCCAGAACAGTAAGTGCGAGTCGGTTTAATTGATAAAAATTAGTTAAGAAATTACCAAAATAACCTCATATGATTTGAAACACATGAAAAATAAGTTAGGGACAATATGATAATTCCACAAGAGCCTATATATGATTCTATATGTGTTTTTTGTGGGAAAAAAAGAAGAGAAAACAAAAGGGAGAGAGAGATATGCGATTTTGGAGCAGAAAGAGCAAGAAGAAGAAGACTAAGGCTGGGATTCAAGTTTAGGACTTGATTTTTAATACAAGATAAGCTTTCTTTCTTAATTCCTCTAGTTTAAATAAATTTTAAAGCTTAAGAATTATAGTATAGCAAATTTCAAACTTAAGTAGAGAGAGAAAAAGAAGGAATGGTCTGGAAATTAAGAATTCTGTAAGAGGAATTAGAAGGAAACTAGAAGAGTATTTACAAATTTCAGCTCTATGGACAATCAAAAGTAGCTGCTTTTTCATAATAATGATTTACGATGATTTAAGTGTTTTACTATGATTTACCATTATCATATTAGAATTTTGTGATGATGATATAAATTTATTATGTGACTTATGATAAGTGTATAATTAATCTATGATGAATTATATGCATAATATGATGATTTATGGTTTGCCATGATTTATGAATGGTATGAGAACAATTCTCTATGTTAATTCATGTCTTTATCATGAATTATGAATGATATGTTAATGATTTCATGATGTGTTGATGATAAATCTTCCTTGAATATATGAGTAAGGATTTTATGAAATGGTACAATGCAAAACCCATATGTTGGGTAGATCTATGGTGTACTATAAACCCTTGAATTGGGTAGACTTATGGTGCATCATAGACCCACAATGACTTTAGGTAGACCTATGTGCATGATGAACCCTTGTTGAATAGACTCATCGTGCATTATAGACCCATAAAGACTTTGGATAGACCTATAGTGCATTATTAACCCTATGGAGGTTAGATTTATGATGCATTGTAGACCCATATGAATAGGATAGACTTGCAAAGTACTAAGAGAAGAAATCTAGTCTTTATATTCATGGAAATATTTATAAAGATTAAAATTATTTTTATGACTGAAATGGTTGTTATGATGCTTTTCTTAAATTAAACTAGCTATTGAAATTATATATCTCATATTCTATATTATGACTAACTATTTTAGGAGTTGTAGTAGAACCAAAAGAGAAGGAAGTCTTAGGCTTGTCTTCCTATCTTAAAGAATTATGTAAAAGATTAGGTACTTAAATGTATGTTTTGAGGCATTAATGTATAAGAGTGTAAATATACTAGATTTCTTAACATGTATCTTGTAACAAGTAATGTGATGAATGCATGTATGGATGTTAAGGTAATCATGAGTTAGGTTTATGTTCCAAGTTAAGAAGAGGTTTTGCTTTCAGTTTTTAAGAAAAGAAATATTAAAGCTATCAGTCGACCGCTACAATATAAGCAGTCGAGTGATACGTTACAGATCAGCAGAAATTTGAGACAACAGTCTGCCAATCGACTGGTTTAGTGATGGCAGTCGATTACCAGCCATCTATCCACTATGAGATTTTTATGTTTAAAATGCTTTACAATTTATCTAAATTTTTGTTAAACAACATTTTCAAAGAATTTTATAGAGTTTATTTAGAGAAAACACTCAAATATGTTATAGAGCTATCTATAATATTAGTATATGAGAATTGTTTATAATTTTTTCTTGTTAACATTCCCCAAAACGTTTGTATTTCAGTTTGCATACAAGTACGAGGCCATTGGAAAATGCCCGATAGAAAACCATATTTCAAACTAGAAACTAATCCCTACCACTCTACCATGGTGGCTCACTTCCTTCCTTCACCTCTTTTCTCTTTTCGGGCTCATCAGATGGCATCTGTAACTCTCTGTCACAACTTGTAATGTACTGTGTTGCTTCAAGTTGAAAATTCTGCAGGCACTTCTATTTGTACTGAAACAGCTAAACTGGGAATATCCTCCTCCTATAACCCCCATACGTGGTGAATCCAATCTGCTAGAACTTAGAATTTACCAAGGGTGTGCAACATATGTGTAATGAATGTTTTCTTTACTAAGGGAACAACCATCACTATCTGATTAAACTGAACCATCCTGATATCCATTAGATGAATTAATCTGTCTCTTCTGTCTGACTATATATATTCTCAGCCAAAGGTTCATCTGGCAAGTTCATCCTATAAATTTCTATCTCTGCTTCCAAATCTTGTATCTCTTTTTCCTTTTCTGAAAGCAAAATATCAGCTTTCTCCAATGCCTCTGCATCATGTTCTGCTTGCTCGTCCATCATTCTTAAGTATTGAAGGGCCTCCATCTGGAGTACTGACTTCTCCTTTTGTAACCTGTTGATCATGGACATTGCTTCATTTGCTGCGACTGCAGCAGCATTTCTTTCTTCCTCCAGTTCCTTATATAAGGAACTCATGCATTTCTTAACATGTTCAATCTGTCTCTTCAATTGATCAACAAGAGACTCCCCTTCAATTTCATTGGTGTTGCTTCCAGCCAGAAATTCAAGACCGCAATCCACTGAGATTGACTTGTGAAGCGCCTGAGTTCCACTGGAGCTAGAAGCATCAGCTTGTGTCTCAGGGAGATAAGCATCATACATATCACTCAAGTTAGACCATCGCGGAGAAGACTTTGGTGATGACAATAGCTTCAATTCTTCCTTGACTCTATCAACTT
Source organism: Biancaea sappan (assembly GCA_037074585.1). NCBI lineage: Eukaryota > Viridiplantae > Streptophyta > Magnoliopsida > Fabales > Fabaceae > Biancaea > Biancaea sappan. The sequence goes on along the minus strand of CM073492.1, from coordinate 7,338,536 downwards.
CTCTTTCCTCAGCAGTGACAGAGAACTTACTCGCATTAATCAAGAACTTGCGACTAGGACTTACATGAGCAGGGTCATTTACCATTAGATCAGTTTCTTTGAAAGCTTCAGCACTCGTACTAATTTTCTTTAAACCTTCCTCATGATTTTTGATTGATTGAAGTCCATTGTCACTTGCTTGGGAAGCAGCTAGAGCTGGAAATATTTCAAAAATTAAATAGTTGTTATTTTAAAAAAATATATTAAATGGAAATGTGGAAAAAGGAGAGGAAGGTTACATTTCTCTGGTGACGCTCCAACCGAGTGAGTGGCATCCAAAGTCATAGCTTCACGCCTTTCTGAGTCTCCATTCGAAATATCCATAACATCAGGTGATGGTGATTGAATCAGACTGTTTCGCTCTTCTGGATATGAATCAGACTGAGAATCAGAAACGAGTTTCAGCTCAGTGAACCCAGCATACGATAACAACGAATTGCAATTGTTTTTTGCCACGCAAGGAGATGTTACGGATCCACAACATTTTGAGTTACAACAATTGTTTAAATGGCTTTGTCTTGGTGCAGCTGGCAAATGAATGCCTGAATTAGAAGTGGCACTCCCAGGTGATTGAAGTAGGAAAGATCTTTGGGCACTGTGTTCTGGCTTCCAGAGCTTACCGCAACAGGTACATGGCCTTGAGGCATAAGAATCGGAAAACAAATCTCTCTGTGAAGAGCTTTCGAAACTGAAATCCCCATGATCCAGCCCCAACTTACCCACCAACAATCTCTGAGTTTCTGGGTTGGTTTTAGTCAATGACAAGAGACAGTCATTGCACATCCCATGACCATCTGCAACCTTATTGTGAATATGACATGATATCAGAGAAGATACTTCTGATCTGTGATTGTTGCAAAGTAGAGTCTGATAGTATTCTGGATTTTCACCACTTAATACACGATCAAGCCTAGAGCAGAATACACAAGGTGCTTGCAATTCAAAATAACTTGCAAATTTTGTCAGTAGGTAAGACAGCAGGGCATCAATAAACAGAAAAGATATCAAAAACCACTCGCAAGCTGCAGATACGAGAAAGGCCATAAATCCCCGAGTCCTCTGTGTTTTGACATGTGAAGTTCTTCCTGCTGCCATCTCCACCACAAATGCTCTACAAGTCCATGAAATTCAAGACAGGGCAAAAAGCTACGCCCTGAAAATTGACGTGGTATCATATATAAATTCCAATGACCAAAGGATAAGAGGTAAGAACTAACAAACAAGTACTGAACAAACAAAATCAAATTAACATCCAAGCCAATACAATCAATATATAGGCCATACTAAAAAGTGAAGGTAAAAGAACAAACTCAGACAGCCCAAGCACAACATCAAACAAATTCACGTCTCCATGAGAATTCATACGTGTGACCAGTGGACTGAAATCCGGGAAATTCATCGGAGAACAAAAGCATTTTAAAAAAGAAAAGATGAAACTTACTCCCGGAGCTGATCAACTGATTGTCAATGTCATGACAGAATCTGGATACAAGTATAGCCGCAAACGGAAACAACCAGAAAATAAACCAACCCAACTGTGCCATAAAATGCCTTAATTAACTAACAACTATGAATTTAATATAACCATGCGCATTAAATGGAAAAGTAAATTAGAAGCTCAAGAGACTTTACTAATGGCGGAACCAAAAACAGAATGAATTTGAGACACTCGTTCTTTGGTGAAGAGACACAGAAAGGAGAGAGACAACAAAATTTTTGGGGATATCGTGATTGGAAATGACATGGAAAACTGCATTCGATAACGGAGGTAGCGATGATAAAAATCCAACATCATTTGCATTCTGATTACAATGCTAGTCCACCCAAATCGTTCAAAAATCACAGAACACATAAAAAATTCAAGATGCTTATCTTTTTCAAAAAAAATAAAAAAGAAGAAAAAATTTCAGTACCTGTTCTACAACTTGAGAAAGAGGAAGAGGCAAAGGGGAGGCTTCTGATCAAACGCGGTAAAAAACTTACATTTCCCATTTTATTTTTATCCAATTGATGACAAAATTGGATAACTAAAAATATGTGAACGTAAAAGAAAATACAAAAGAAAGAAGAAAAATTGGATGCGAAGAATAAGGCGCGGAATTACAAGTAAGTCCTCTAGGAGATCGACCGACCGTTGAAACCAACGGCGTTTGCGTTGTTTGGTCGCAAAATGGAAGAAAGCTGAACAAAAAAAAAAAAGGAAAAAGAAAAAGACAAGTTAATTATTTCATTTATGTTAATTTATAGCCTAGCTTTTTTATCTCATCTCGGTCTATTTAATCGACCGCCCAGCTGGTTGGGCAAAAATTAGGTTAGCTTACCATCATTAATAGCATTAATTATTTTGGGAGAAATGTATTTTCACACTAATTTATTGTATGTTTTAACATTTATTTTATTATGATAATTTATTACAAATCATAAAAAGTTAAATAATTTTCGTCATATAACATATGTATTTGGTGGAGCCTGACTAACTAGTGACCAATTCATTTTTTCTATATTTTACATTATAAATATTAATAATATTTGTTAAGTTGAATAATATAAAAAGAGTAAGAGATATTATATGAATATAATTTTATATCAAATTTATATAATTATATGATCCTAATTAATGAAAAAAAATAATACTAAAAAAAAGAGAAAAAATAATTCATAAAAAGAGAAAGAGTAATTCATTTTTTAGTTTTTTTTTAATTTTAAATCTCTAAATTTATATATTTCTCTCTCTTTTTTTAAAGAAAATTGACTGTATTCTTTATTTTTTGTTTTGAGAAAAAAAAAGTTGTAAGCTGGCTCATTTGGCCCGTCAGCCCACACATAGAGGGCTGAGCTAGCATTATGATGATAAGTTAAAAAATGAGGCAATTCAATTGGGTTAGGTTGACCCGTTTTGACAGCTTTAATTATAACATAAAAATAAAATATTGGTTCCAATTGACAAAAAAAAGATTGGACCCAAAAATATAACCGTAAGTTTCTATGTCACTAACAAGGTGGAATCTTTTTTCTTTTATAGCGCCAAACCCTAACCTCCCCAAAGTTTCTTTCTTCTCCAGCCGCATGCGAAAGCGAGGGGCTATCAAGATAGCCTCCACCCATCTCCTCTCCGCAACTCATCGTCCTTTCTCTTCTGTGAAAGATCTCTTCTTCGACCCCGTCGAAGTCTCTTCCCCGATTCTCTCCAGTTCTGGCCACCATATTCTTGGAGCCAGATAATACTCTTCCTCCACCTCCGCTTCTCTCTCTATTCGTGTAGACGCTCTCATTCGACAACATCGAAGTCGAAAGGCCTCCTCGAAGTCTGGCTACGGCAGAGAACGATAGGACTGGCAACCATGGCAGTATGGACCCGTCTTGTGGATGAAGAAGGATGTCCATCATTCTTGTAGGACATTGCGGGTTAGGTGGTGGTAGTAGATCGGGTTTTGGTCTGAATGCCATCTTTGCTTTTTTTTTTTACCCCGTATTTGGTTGGTTCTTGGTGGCATATATCAGCTTATATTTATTTGAATCGTTAGAAGACTAGCTCTTATCTAAGGTAGGGGTGTGTTGTCTCTTTTAGTCCGCTAGATTTAAGGTCAGGAGTGTGTTGCCTATGTTTAGTCTTATAGTTTTACTGTATATTGATTATTAGGATCATGTGTCGCTCTCCCATAAATTTTAAACTTGTAATATATTTAATGATTTTTAAGTCTTCATCTATTTTATGTAATATCTGACTTAGTGTCACTTTAATAGAATTGATATTCATTTAATTTTAAAAAAAACATGGTGGAATCCTTTTTTGGGTAAAAACCTTGTTTTGATTGGACTTCGGGCTTTAAACACAACCGCTGTTTAGTAGTTGGGCCTTGAGCCTTGTTAATGCTCGAGTCGGGCCCAAATAAACTTTCAGAACTGATTATTGATGTCCAGTTTAGTTGTATTGTTAGATTTTGTTTCCTTTGTTAGGCTTTTGATAGAGTGGGCTGCTCTATCTCCGTCTTTTCCCCTTTGGGTTGGACTGAGCTTGATCCAGTCCAATGTTGTCTCGTTTGGTTAGACTAACCATGAGGCTATTTCCTGCGAACGCAAGCCCCACTACCACAAAATGCGATCAAAGTTCCGAGCCTAGGCTATGGGCCTTCTTAATAAACCCCATTGATCCGTCCAGGTCAGCAAATTGTAATTGTGCCCCCTAACTTTTTTTTTTTTTTTCAGTCTCTGTTACTTTTCCGCGCTTCTCATCCCGATGCCGGAGTACACATATACCGAGTTATAACTTCGTTAGCCACACTTCCTTCAGCGATTCATATCATCTAGCCATTTCTCGCGCTTCTTCGCAACAGAGATTGACGCTATTTTTACTTTGCTCGACCAGTGTACATAGTCTTTTGGTGTGGGAATCTATGAGGGAAGTTTTCAGTTTCGTAAGGGTCAGTCAAACTGTTCGTTGCGGGTTTAGTTTCACTGGGTGTGTGTGTTTCAGGTTCATTGAATGCTAAATTGGTTTTTGCGATTGTGATTCAGTGTGAACGATTAAATACTGAATTTGTGCGCAGAGGCTTGGAAGTGTTAGGAGCTATGCAAAGAATCTTCGTATTGATGGGGTTAAAGATACTATTGTTATAGCCTCTGGTAAAGGAGGGGTGGGCAAGTCTACCACTTCAGGTAGTTTGCTTCTTTATCTCCCTATAGTTCTCTTATGTTTGTCTCCTGATGTATAGACACGAAACAATTTGTTTATGGTTGGTATGTCCCAATTTGTTTGATGGGCTGTGCAAAAATTATTAGTTTATCTCTGTTCGATTAGCATTGTTTTCTTCTGAGCTTTGAAGTGGTTAAGAATTTGATTTAAGATTCAACTATAGATCACCATCAGTTCTTAGAACCACCGTAATGTATTATATTATATTCATTCTTCAACCATAAATTACAATATCCAATAAGGTTTTCATTTGGAGAGAATCTGCTGCAACCATATTGACTGGAAAGTGAAGTATTCTTTCTTTCTCCTTTTAGTGGGGTGTTTAGTCTTATGGATGCTGTTTGAATGGGCAGTGAATTTAGCTGCTGCACTCGCAAGTAAGTGCAATCTGAAGGTTGGTTTGCTCGATGCTGATGTATATGGACCAAATATTCCCACCATGATGAACATCAACAGAAAGCCTGAAGTGACTGCAGGTATTTTTTCTTTCTTACCATCAATCTTCCTTGTGGTGCAGTAATAGTCCTTATATAACAGAAAAGGAAAAAAAGAAAAAAAAAAAAAAAGAACATTCATCTTGAGCAATCATACTGCCAGGCAACCATTGCCTAGCCACATATATCTGCAATAATGCATAACAAAAACAAATAAACTTTTACTTTAAAAAAGCGTTTGCTTTCCCCAAAGTGTGGACAAGGTAAAAGCAATAAATGCAGAGAAAGTCTTCAGTTTTGAACACTACAACAGTCAATAATTATCAATTAATTTCAAGGGAACTTGAACTTCTTATTGCTTAAGAGGGTCATTTTAAATCATTAACTTAAATTGATTTCTATTATTGGGTGGAAGAAACTAGAGTTCTTTGAATGGTTGAACTCTCTCTCTCTTTTTCCTTCCCTTTTTGGATTTAATTGTTTTACACATGTAGAGGATGGTAACTTTTACACTGTTCACATAGACTTTTTGCTTACATTCAAATTGTATGTTAAGCTTTGTTCATGCCAATATTCAGCTATTCTTTGCAGAAAAGAAAATGATTCCTGTTGAAAACTATGGGATAAAGTGTATGTCAATAGGGTTCCTTGTGGAGAAAGATGCGCCAATTGTATGGAGAGGTCCCATGGTATGACTCGACCTTCTTGGCTGTTCTCCTTTTCCTCTCCTTTTACTGTATTTCAACTTTATTTATATAATTGTTCAATATATAAAATTGCACACAGGCTGTCATGTCTTAAAAGTCTTAACAAATTGAAGTGGTCATGCCTAATTGCAGATTATCTTGCATGAGAAGACTTTTATATTAGTCTTCTTTGCATACATGTTATTTGTATGTTATGTTGTTCTCCTTCTTAGTAGATATCGGTCCCTATAATGCACATATAGTCCAGTTCCAGATTTTATTGAAACTGAAAAATAATAAAGCATTCAGAAGGGCTGTGTTAAATCAAGTCAGCAGTTAGAGTGAACCTAAGTTCTTATAAGTAAGTAAAAATTTTTGTTTTTAAGATTGATTCAGTGATGTTGCCACTTTTAACCTTTGGCAGAAAAACCCTTTTCTTTATATTATATAGTGCCTGTTAGACATGTTATATTGAGATTTCAATTTCCTCCTAAATGTATGAGAATGTAACATCAATTGAGAAAGCACTGAAGATGAGAAAATGGCAAGTTACATGTTACTAGCATGGAGTGTGGAATATCTTCTCATTTCTATACAAGAATTCATTTATTCCAATCTTTGACATCTTTCACTTTGTTATTATGAAATTATTAGCTTTACTATTTTAAATCAGTTTGATTTGAGACAGTAGCCATTTTATTCTAATATGCTGTCCAGTCTTTAATAGAAAACCTAAAACAAATGCTGAGTTGATAAAATGCATGATACAAATGAATTTAAATCTTGTTAATACAAAGGGCTTAGGAACTTTACTGTATTATGAGATTAGATACCCAATACTCAAGAAAGAGAATGGAGTGGGAATTTTGCCAATAATTTTGTACTGAAGTCAGCAAAGAGATGGCAATAGCAAAGTTACATACATCAATAACAATGTATCTTTTTCATGCATATGTGGGTTGTATCTACACTTACTGGCTTAATTCACAAGTTGTTGCATGCACTTATTTATTATTTCTATGCATGAGGTTGCAAAGACCAATGCTCCTGTTATATTTGTTAGACACCAAAGGTATATAGGTAATTCCCTAGTGATTGAGAAGTTAATTATTTCATTTTTTTTTGGCTTTGGCAAATTTCAACAGTTTTTGTTTGAATGTAATGCAATCTTCTCATCCCTTTCTACTTTATTATTTTACTTTCTGTTGCTGTCTTGTTCTAGATAGCAAATGCACTTGAGAAAATGACCCGGGGAGTTGACTGGGGAAACCTTGATATTCTTGTTGTGGATATGCCTCCTGGAACTGGTGATGCCCAGATAGCTATCTCACAGAATCTGCAATTATCAGGTAGCCTACAAATTTAATGAAGATAGTTCTCAAAGCTTTGTCTTGTAGAGGACCATTGGTGGCCGATGCCTAGAAGCTGCTTCAAGCTTTACCTTTATCTGGCCTATTACTTCTTAGTCTGTATGTTGTTATTGTCTATACATGTGTGAAATACAACCTGTATACTTTTTTAAGGGAAAAATGTATGGACCCACCCCTTCCGGAAAAAGAAAAACTGAGGAATTTGGAAAATAGATCCCTCAACCTTCAATTTTGGCAATTAACCTCTTCAACTTTGAAAAATATTTCAATAGCCAATTTTATCCTATTTGTTGGTTAACATTAAATGAGATATCTAAAGAGTTGGTCATTGATAGAGCTCAATGGCGTCGTGCGATCCATGTAGTCGACCCCACTTAGTGGGATAAGGCTATGTTGTTGTTGTTGTTGTTGTTGTTGGTTAGCATTCATCTTCACTACCTCTCATGCTAAAATTTTTCGGCCACCAATCCACCCTTCAATTTGTTAGTGAAAACATTCACACTTAAAAATCAAAATATCCAAGAATTATCTATTCTATATGAACACAAATTAGGGACTGAGATATTTATCAAAGTTGAAGGGAATTGGTGGCCAATAATGAAAGTCAAGTGGGCTGTTTGCCAAAGCCCCAGTGATAAAAGGGTTTTGTTGTACAATTTTTTTTTCTTACTTTAAGTAAAGTAGCTTATAGACAGGACTGTTTTCCCTTGCTTTGCTACTTTGAAAAGGAAGCATTTTTAAAGGGACATTAACTGGATAGTGAAAATTATGGCAGTTTATCTTTAATTAAATAAATCAATTAACTACATATAGAAACAAACAAAAAGGTCATTTTATTATGAAATGTTGTTTTGTATATAGTCACTCAAATTATCATTTCTCATATATAGTTTACATCAGCAAAGTTCTTTTTGCTGGTTGCTCATTGTGTAGCTCTTTTTGGCAGGTGCAGTGATTGTTTCAACTCCTCAAGATGTTGCATTAATGGATGCTAGGAGAGGAGTAAATATGTTCAACAAAGTTAATGTTCCTGTATGATCATAACTTGGTGTGCTTATTCTTTACACATGTACTCTCACTCAGAGTTATGTTGATCAGTTTTTATGAGTCAATATGTGCATGCTGTAGTGGTAGGAGGTGGGTGGCGTGCAGAGTATGCATGTTTAGAAAAAGCCCTCTATGGGTTTATTAAGTATGTAGGAAGTGGGAATCATCAGTTAAGTATGTATTTTGTAGTGGGAGAATTGCATCGTAATGACTCATGAGTCATATCCACTACTATTTGCTTACAAAAATCTAAAAGAATGTACTATTGACTGGTTTTTGAGCCATCCAGTAAGCAATTTTTCCTTGTCATCTTGCTTCAAATGATTTACAATTGCTGAAATTTTAACTTCCTTGCATTTCTGTTATTTAAGAATAAAAGTTAATGGTATAAAAATATGTACTTTTATTATAATAATTAGTCATTTAAATTTCTTCTTGGCCCCTTGGGGACACCTGATAAAACTGATTATAAGCTTCTTATTGGAAATCATAATGGCTGTAAAACTTTTATGATAGACAAGAAGCATATACTTTTTATCAATGCATATTTAATCTGCTTTCTTGAATTTATTTTACAGCATTATTTTCCTCCAAGTAACATGTTAAGGATGGAATTTGCATTATTTTTCCTCCTTCTGTTATGGTGTTCAAATATTAGCTAGAAATGGATACTAATGTTAAGCATGAATTGTATGGCGTGCCCTATTGTAATTACAGATTTTGGGAATTGTTGAGAACATGAGCTGCTTCAAGTGTCCGCATTGCGGTGAGCCTTCATACATATTTGGGAAAGGAGGGACTCATAAGACAGCTGCTGAAATGGGATTAGAATTTTTGGGTGAGGTGAGTTAACTATCCATATATCTTCTTGTGGTTCATGTTCATCAAACTGATGCCAACTGCTTAACATCAAAGATTTTATTTGGATTCAATTTCATTATTCGTATAACGATAATATGAAATGTCACTCTATAAAGTTTCTGGACACATTAGTTTCTTACTCTCAGATATTTTTTCCTTTTCTTTTAAGAAAATATAAATGTGACAATTTGTCAAAGCTGTCTTTTGTTTGTTTCTAAAATCTCATGGGGCATGAACAGTTTGCAAATTTTCTAATGTGCAAAGAAAATCCACTTTGAATATTTAAATGGTGTAGAAAAAAGGGGAGGTGCCAACTTGCATATGTGGACCGAATTTAGTTTAATGCATGTTCATCTCTTTATAGAAATGTATTTCTACATGCCAGAACGGGGAAATAATTTTGCTGCCTAAATTAACTAGAAAAGTAACATAAATAACACCCCAAACCGAGCTTGGAGTCATGATGCTTCCGCATTAGCTGCTTGACGTGATAATTAAATTGACAAGTGCTATGTACAGCGCAAGAGACTCGGCACGCTGTTTGGAATTCTTGTCTTGACAGACGGAAAGGAGGTATTTTTAAAAATGTGTGACACTCTTTGCATCGGAATGGTTGATTAAAAAAACCAACTTCCTTTTTCTCCTTCTTCTTTAGTGACAACTGCAAAATTTATCTATTGTGTTTAACAAGTTCACATTTAAATGACTACAGATACCACTGGAAGTGGAGATCAGAGAAGCTTGCGATCGAGGAGACCCCACGGTGTTATCCAATCCTGATTCTGTAGTATCCAAAGCATATGGTAATGTAGCTCATAAAGTTGTTCAGAAACTCAAGGAACAACCAGCCCGTCCTGAAATTATACTATGACGTGCTGCCCTTTACATAGCTTTTGGTCGGTGAGCTAGTTATTCAGATAGCAAAACAGGGTTATTCGAATACATTGATGCCTTTGGCTGTTTTTGATGTTTTATAACTAGATATGCTCTCTCCTGAGAATACCATTGTCTCAGCATTTTACTCCTCCAGCTTGTAGTCTGTAAAATAAGAAACAGGCATGGGGCAATGCCAGCAAAAAATGAATTAGAGACTCGGTTGATGAGTTCTACATTCAAGCACTATTAGCAACCCTGTAAAATAACCAACCAGTGTGCTTTTACCCCAGATAGGTATTGTTATTATGAGCTTGCAGCAATATTGCAATTTGCAAGGTTAAGACAACATAGCGCTTTTGCTGTTGCTACTGCGTTGACCGGTTTAGATATCAATGTTGTTTTCTAGTGTTTTTGAAATGGGCTATTGCAGCCAAGCTTACACTACCTTGGAAAAAATCAATACACTGTGCAAAAGCGATTAATAAACTACAATTGTTGTATTCTTTTCTTTTCATTTTTTAGTATTTTTTACTGGAAACAACTTTTCTTGAAATACTATTATATATTAAATGTAAGTATTTCTTTTGAATTTAAACCTTGATTAATCATCTTTTGGGACTAACCCTTTTCACTATATTCGATCTTTATGAATATTTTTTGTATAGATTTCATGACCTGACCGGACCGGTTGGTTGAATTGGGAATTGGTCATATATTTGGTCTAATCAACCCTTAAAAATTAGAGTCTTTGAACCAATTAAAAATTTATTGAACCGATTTTAAACCGGTTGAACTGGTCAAATTGGTTGGTTCAGTGGTCGAATTGATTTTTGATTTTTTTTTTTTAATATTACTGTTTTTTGGTCACTTCGCTATTTCTAAGTATTGAAGAAATTGAACACTAACCAATTATAAAGTCAACTGATGAAGTAATGACTGATAAATAATTTTGTTTGGTTAGTTGGTTTATTTTTATTGTTACTTGTAAAGATTTATTTGAATATGTTATCTTGTCAAAATACCTTTTGTGTAATTAAATATTAAATATTATTTTTAATTAATTTTACATTTTCATATATATAAATTATGATATGTTGATATATAATTATATAATTATTTCACTATTTTAATGTATATATTTTATTATTTTTATTTTTTAAGTACCACCGGTTCGACTACGGTTCAACTGTAATTCGACTATTAACCATTGAACTAATACTCCCTTCAATTCAATGATCTATTCGGTTATGAGAACTTTAATTTTTAGTATGTGTAATTTATTCACACAAATGTACAGACGAAATGGCCAAAATATCACTTTTTCTGATATTTATATATTGTAAAATCTCTTCTATTTTTCTTTTTGCATGTATTTTTTTAATGAATTTTTTGCCTGTAAAAATAACTTTGTACTAAACATATATTCATTTCAAAGTATTAAACTACTTTCTCCCTTCATTTTTCAAAATAATACTTCTCTTGTTTACTGTGTCTATATCATGTTAATAAGGAAATAGATCGTAAATTTCAATATAAAAATATAATTTTATTTTTAATATAATTATAAAAGCAAATAAGTTCATCTTTAAAACAAGAACACTGTAAAAAAATAAATTTATTATTTTAAAAAAATTTATAATACATGTAAAAAGTCAACAATATTCTTTAATTAACCTGTAACTTGACATAGCGTTTAAGGTATTGAAGGTTTGAAGACCAACTTTTCAGCCTCTAGTAATAAAAATAAAAATAAAAATCTTCAAAAACAATTCCACCAGTTCTGAAATTATAATTTATTCTCTTAAATCCCGAGGATATCAATCCCATAAATTTATTTTTAAAACATAATTACCACATCAAGAATCCAATAAGTGCATAAAAATTAGCGATTTCAACTAAGTGTCAACAAAATAACTTGATTGGCTTAGTATCAACTCGATTAGAACATTAATGCTTGACAAGCCATTTGACATTTATATTCACTTCTTATAGCTTGCCCATATTTCACGAGATCTCAATTATACCTGCGAGAAGTGGCATTATATTTATATATTATGATCAATAGTAACCGCGAGCCCCACTTGACACATCTCAAACAAGAACGCTTATGACCGCGGCGACAAAAATATATTTTAACGGCTTTTTTTTTCCACCAGGAAAAACTAATTAAAAATAATCCAGTTAAAAGACCTATCAGATTATCTCATCCTCTGAATCCTACGGAGTCATATACCAAAGATAATACAACATAAAACCTATGGGATATAACACGTACGCCCAGGTCTAATTATATACCCCACGTAAAATATAACTAAAAACATTGTTTTCCAACACAAGCCGCCTCAACTGACAAACAAATGTAAAATTCTTAATAGCCATAATTGGTGCCATATACAGGGCCATAATCTGCAGCAGGTGCATGGCCTGTATGGCCGCCACCAGCGCTTGAGGGTGGAGATGCATAAACAGGAGCATTAGCAGGATATGAATTGTAACCCTGGCCAATTGATCCTCCCATGTGATCCTGTGCCGCGCTTGCAGCCTCAGCCATGAAATTCTGTACATACAAAAATGATTGCAACTAGTTTCATATCCACAAAATAAATAACACAAACATAACGCAGCAGAAGAAAAAAAAAAAGAGAGAAAGAAACGAGATGATACAGGATATCTACATTGTTTCCGAGCAACTGCTAATTCACATTCTGTATTTTTTTCCTCGGATATGCTTTAATCATCTCTATAATCTCTAATAACATTGAATGTGTGTGCGTGCATTGACTATACGAAATTATTCATTGAAGGCCGCCCCAGTCAAAATATTCAACTCACAATAAAAAAAACACAAAATAGACAATATTTGATCCTAAGCTCCATATAAGGGAATATAAGAATAAGAAATCATACAGACATGATATCAATACCTAGCACTACAATTTCTACAAAAAGCATTCATTTATTTTCATTAAACAGCAATACAGGTAACAACCAGAATCTAAAAAATTGCTTTTAAAATGCTCAGATACCTGCACCAGCTGTTGGGCAGTCTGTATTTGTGAAGCTGTCCCACTTATCTCAACAGTCATCTCTCCTGGCACACCCCTTGTCTCCTGAATTGTGATACTTGCTCCACTGGCACGGCGAATGTAGCTTATATTTGCACCTGACGTTCCAATAACAGCATCTGCATATGACAGAGGAATTTGCATATGTTGTGTAACCTACATAGGAAAAAGGAACAATACATAGTCAAAATAAAGCAAACCCGTTCAGGCAATAATAATTGATGTTGGCAAACATAGTTATGAATAATGAAAAACCTTGGTCACAACAGATTGTTGAGGTTGCGCACTGGATGCCATAGATGCGTCCCTTCCATATGCCGGTGGACCCTGATGAAGGTGCTTCTCCATAGGAGGCAGGTCAGCTGGTGGATAATAGTTATCATAGTGATGTGAAGGTGGCATATACTGATGATTAGGTGCAAAAGGAGGTCCACCACCAGAAGGAGCAGGAAACCCTTGAGGAGGAGGACCCCAAGGTTGGTGTGGTGGCACATTCTGGTTAACTCGAACATCTGGAGATTGCATCTATAGATTGAACAAAAGATTAAAAAAAAAAATTATGGCATACAGCACCCCCAAAAAAATTCCTAATAGAATGACCAAAGAAACGATAGAGAAAACTTCAGATCCCTCCAAGTACTCATCTAAATTAATGGATCACAACTAGTTACTAATAGAATGACTTATCCAGCTCCAATTTCCAATTATGTTCTAAAAAGAAAGCAAAGCATATTTATAAACAAACTCCTGAAACATGATTCCAGAATTCAAAAATCAGGCCAGGCTTCAGAACATGAATTTCTCATTTACAAAGTTCAGCTTACATAAATACAGCAAATATCAATAAAACAGTTTATGATCCCTAATAAACTAAGCCTATTAAGTAATTTTCACTGACAAATAAGTATCTTCTTCCTCCTCCTATATATATATATATATATATATGAGCTACGTTTTGACAAGCCATTTAAACTGTAAAATATCACCTAAGTGCTACTCAAGGAAGAAAAAGAATAAAAAAAAGTCATTGTCTTTGGCTCTTTCCTTCTAACTTGTATTGTCTGAAAAGTAGTCATGTCATCAAATTTTCCCAACAAATAGACTAAAGCCAAATTAACTATTTGAAGTAAAACTAATTTTCATTCTGACCAGTCACCACACAAAACTACTAGTATGTAAATTAGCAATCTATCCAGTTACACTAATAACTAATCAACAGAAAGGATCTCCAAAGTAGTCAGCAATCAAACTCCAGAGAAATCTTCGATTTCAGCATAATTGCAAGAGTAACACAACATTAGTAACTTGGTAAGCTATTCACAAGCTTTAAAACATGCATTTAACAGGCCTCTAATACTTAAATTAGGCTATTGACTTCATGACATGATGATTCTGACAAGATAACTAATATTGCAGGCATTCACAATCTGCCAATTCACACTTCCTACTGATTTAGCTTTAAAAGTAACATAGAGTTACCTGTGTTTCAAATACTCCAACTATGCTCCGGTCAACCAAGAACTTTCGTAGATGAGTTGAAATAAGCTCAACTGCCTTGTGAACTCCAGCAGATTCTCCTTGTATTTCAACAACACTATCATCTCGCAGAGCGAAAACTGGCAGGTGTTCTGTTGCAAATCACATTTTGTAGGTCACTAATCACCAATCTGTCAGAACAATTAAATGGTTTTCTTTTGATACTTAATGCACAAAATGTTATCCTAAATTATGTCCCCTTACTTTTGTGCATTAAATGCACATATCCGTCTTCTCAAATAACTATCAAGAATAGCAGTATGAAAATTTGGCATGTGGAGGCTTGTATCTAGTGGACTAGTGATAATGTATGCAATGGCAAAGATTGAATGCCAGAGTTTGATTAATAAGCTTAAAAGCCCCACATAGAGGTCTTCCAAAGAGAAGCTACCAAAAGGGTAAACCATTTCCTCATATTGTATATAGTGCATGTAAGCACACCTGATCCGAGGACACGAATGGTACAACCGGAGGTATCTTGAATGGATTTTATTGTGGCCCCCTGCTTCCCAATCAAGCTTCCTGCCTGAGTATCTGCTACAAGAAGTCTGGTAACTACTGAGCGTGCAGCAGCTGACGTGCTATCTGCAGGATCGCGATCAACATTGACAATTTGTTTATGAACCCTTAACAAGCCATCCACAGCAGGTGGTATGGCACGATCAGGCTCCTCTTTTGCAGAAACCATTACCTTTTAAAATCACCAAAGAAAAAGATTTCAGAAACACTGGATAGTGGGTTCTAGTAACATACAAAAAACAGTTCTGCTTTCAAACCTTCAAGCACACTAATTAAATGTATTTCACTCATCAATTGCTTCATTTAAGCATCGCACAAACATAATTCTCCATTAATACTGTAGCACTTACATTAAAAAAAATATTTTGAATAATAATTTTGTTCCCAATTCTTTGAACCCATGTATCACTGATTGAGCTAATTAACAGTAATTTTTACTGTGACAAATTTATAAGAGGTATAGATAATTCGAATTTTAAATTTCATTGACAATCCTCATCTTCTAAGTAACCTAAAAATGCTAGGGACCCCTCTAGTAATTATATGGATCAAGATGTAATTCAAATTTATGTAGTTTATTGACACATTCTCATGCCTTCATCTAACAGTTTCTGCTTATTTAATATATGTGAACCACATTTCAGAAGCTTTCAATTTTTTTTTCTTTTTGTTTTTTCTATTTTTTGTTTGTTTTTTCATTTTAATGATGTTAAGAGTTGTTTAGAGGGAATATTTTCAGGGAGTGTTGCAAGACACCAGTCGACCAAGTTCTGAAGTTACCAGGAATAGTGAAAGCCTGTTGCTACCAAAATCTTCACAAACTATTCTGATTGTTTAAGACAAAAAGAACGTTTCAGCACTTGTATGTATATGCTCATTGCTGTATCCCTGCAACTTGAACTTTGGCACTTCAGTTTGAAGCCACTTTGGTCATTCATATTTGCTGACCACCTGCACACATCGATTTTGGTTATCGGGACAAAAGACATCTCTTTTTATAAATATTTAAGCTGTTACGATATTTACCATTTCTTGTGTTATGCTTAATTATAGATACTCTCTTATGGTTTCACTTCCTCAACAGCTGATATTTTTTGGATAAATTCCGTTGATAACAATATTTATATGTGTGAATATGTTTTATTGTAAATAATTCTGTACCACTTATGTTGCAATTTCAGATTAGTTATATGAAGCTTCTTTGATCAAGTATAAGTTTTTCATATTGAACTGAAGCACGCCCCCCCCAAATATAAGTTGACAAAATACCTAGTTATTTTCCCACTCTTACATTATCATGAAGATTATGATACTCCGCACAAAAGATATAAAATTCCAAAGTTAGCCATCGCAACCAAATTTCACCAATTATATCCATTTTACAGTACACAACTACAAACAAAATTGAAATACAAAAATAAAAAAAATTGAAAACGATGGATAAAGCATGCTTGCACAAAAAATAAATAAAAAACATCACAGCAACTAAACCCTGAAAGAGATAACACTTTCCAAGAACCACAGGTATCAGCATAACATTAAGCTTATACAGAGAGCTATATATACAAATTTATTCCTCACTGCAGAAGATATAAAAGGAAGGTCAAAAGTAAACTCACAGCTCTTTCTGAGGTTCCAGGAGGACCATCAAGTATTTTAATACGAGCTTTCGTCTCTTCAGTAATTTTCTTAATAAATTCACCCTTGCGGCCAATAATACTGCCAACCTTCTGCACAGGAACCAACATCCTGAATACATTCTCTCCGGGCCACCCTGGCCACCGTTTAACTTCATTTCCCTTTGTGTCTACATCATGATCCTGTTTCTGCAGAGAATCAAAACTCTCAGGCACCTCTCCTGCATCATGATGTTCATCAATATGCTTTTGAGGAGAATCAGAATTTCTGCGCAAATCTCCAGCATCAAGTTCATCCAAATGATTGTCTGGAGGATTGTATTCCTCAACCACATTGCCTGCATCATGTTCTTCAGATTCCTGTTGAGGAAACCCAGCATTGTCAATCACACCTGCATCATGTTCTTCGGAATGATTTTGTGGAAAACTGGGGTTCTCAGGCACGTAGCCTGCATCCTGTCCATCAAAACCTTCCCCAGACATGCCAACTATATTTGCTGTAAATTCAATGATTTAGAACAACTTGTCAGTGTAATTTATATTTCAACTGAAAAAAATAACAACAATAAAAATTTAACCAATTTAAAGATAACCCGCTCTCCAATTCTTCAACAAGTTGACGACTAACAAACAGAATCATTAAACATTTTAAAGAACTCAAATTTTCGACAACTGCATTTCTTCAAATTCTTGACAAGTACAGTCACTGTTAAAGCTCATGACTCCATGCAACATCCTTTTTCAATTCGACAGTAGCAACCCACCCACCCAGCTCCTCGGCCAAAGAAAAAGAAAAACAAATTGAAAAGAAGAAAAGGCTGAGCCCAAGATTCATTCTATGCCGACACTGTAATTCTTCGTTTACTCAACTAACCATGAAACCAAAACGAGTGGAGAGTAGAAAAGTATTAGACATCAAATACTCGCCGAAGCTTTCTCCCTTCTCAACGAACAAAAACGTAAACACAGTTTCGGAGACTACGTATAAAAGTAACTCGAGAACTGGCACGCCAAGACCATAAATCTCCACTAACAAATAAAAAGAAATTGAGAACGACGGATTCGGACGCGAAAAGTGCATACAGAAAGCGCATGAAAGAGAAAGTAGAAACCCTAGAAAGAACTCGAATCAGACAAAAATCATATGAATAGAGAAGAAAGAAGATAGAAACTGAAATGTACAAGTTAGGGTTATTGAGCATGGAGTGCATCTCTCAATTCAAACTTACATGGATTCGAGAAAATGTCGGTGCGAATAGAGCAAAATGGCGTTTGGATATGGAGGCTGTGCAGAATTTAGGTTTTGTAAGGATGAAGTGCGCACTATATATTTCTATTACATTTGTGTTTCAGTCCTTTTATCGCGACGGTATCAAAGTTTGACGGTTCCGGTAATTTTTTTTTAGATAAACTTTTTTTTTTATTTTTTAAGCCTACACGTATTTTATAAGTATGTTACAAATAAGTTATGCATAATTCTAACTAAAAAAATTTTAAATAATTATTAAAAATAAAAAATATTTTTAAACTTATAATATTTTCTATTTTTTAAAAAAATAAAAAAAAATAATTCTATTTTTAAAATAGCAATAAAATACATTTATAGTTATATTTACATTCAACTGAATTATAGAAGTACGTGGGTATTTAAAAAAATAAAAAGAAAAAGAATTTATTGCAGGGTAATATAAGATAATTCATTTAGGAGTTTTTTACAATTATTAAATATGTAACATATATTTATTCATTTATTTTTAAAATATGCTAACATTTTATAAATTAGTGTTATATGTAGCTTTTCTTGGGGCCCTCTGTTTCAAGTTCTATGCTTTTTTGAATTGTAACTAAAAAATTCTCACAAATTCTCAATTATCAAAATAATTTAACTAAATTATATGTAAAATATAAAAATTGTGAAGTTTAAAAAGGGGCAGATTAGGCACGTGTGGGTTGAATTAAATTGGATTTGAGAAGATTTTAAAAATTAAATTAATTAAAAAGGAGGTAGAATTAGTGGGTTTGGGTTAAAATACGTTACTCACTATATTTGAATTAACTTAATTCGTTGCCAAACGATTTTTTTTTTATTCGGATTGACAAGTTGAGTATTTTTTTAAAGAATGGTAAATGTGATTTAAAAGGCAATAATTGAAATATATATATATATATATATATATATATATATATATATATATATATATATATAATTATGTCTTACATATTTTATATATTTTTAAAAAGAAAATTTTATTTATAATTTAACATCAATTTTTTTTTGGTGTTTATTAGAAATGAGGTGAAAAGTAGAATAACAAACTTTTAAATAAAAGGGTTAATGGTTTAATAAATAACTAAAATGGTAAATATTATATGTAGTATTATATATTATTATTAAAAGAGAAAAATGTTACAAAAGAAACTAAATAATATGATAATTAAATTTTAAATATTTTACACATAACATAAATGCATAGCATAAGAGTACTAAAAAATATTGACTTGTTTGAGTTCGATGAATTAAAAATTTATAAGTCTGTTACATAAACTAATAATTAATAAGTTGACAAATTAAAATCAAACCAACTTAATAACTCATTATTGTAGGTAGATTTAGGTTAAACTGAGTATGTTAACTCAACCTAATCCGCACCCATAACTCTAGGTGTGAATAAAAGTTTTCTTATGCACATCAATGGGGAAGAAAGCTTACCTATTGAGTTGAATTGCATTTAAGGGGGGAAAATTGTGGAATGATTTAGATTAATACAGAAATTTGTTGTGCACATTTATTGACTGATAAACAGTGTCCTGCCACCGCTTTCCTATGGTTTAAGATTTAAGAAGATAGAATTGAATACTTTGAGAATATAATTGAATAAACCAATAAAGATTCCAATGATCTATTTGGCGGGCAACCAATCCCCTATTAATATTTTGTAAAAACATTTCTATATAAAAGAGTATAATTTTTGCCACATACATATTTTCCATCAAAAAGACTTTGAATTCAATTATTTTAAATAAAAAAACTAATGCTAAAAATATTGGTTGAAACTTAATGCATTTTTTAAATACTGATGATTCAAACTAAAAAAATACAATTTTTGTGCTCTTGCAATACGGAGTAACTAGTATTACTATAATTTAATTTATTAATTATTTAAATTTAAATTTTAATAAAAATCACAGTGTCTGATTTTCAACTAGTTTTAAATTAAAATTTAAATAATAATTACTTATTTGTTGGAATGTGAAACGAAATATTTTTTTTTACTAGATAATATATATATATTAATATCATCCCTGCTATCATAGTTTTCATATAAAGACTGCAACAGTTTTAATCTAGCCTCTCTTTTTTTGAGGCTGCGGGCTGATTCTTCGGCCTGGTATTAAAGTCCAAAAAAAAAAAGAGTTATCTTTATGAACTTGAATTATAGATTAACTTAATCATTGTGTCATTGGAGCAACTTTAAAAATAAGCATATCAAATATTAATAAATTTTTAAAAAAATATCATATTGGAACCTGGCTTATTACTAGTATTACTATTATTTATATTAGAGAAATTCTTCTATGGGCACAAACCTAAAAGCATCTATAATAGTAGTTTTTAAGAAGTTTTTAAATTTAAGAATCGATTTTTATTTCAATTCACTACTGTAGTTTGTCACGTTGACTGTCACGCATAAAAACGGTTATTATACAAAAAGTAATAATAAAATAATCAACTCACAATAAATATTAGTAGAGGGTAATAAATGTTAAAATAGTAGATAGTTGATTGTGGGACCAATTTATAAATTCTTAGATTCACTACTAGAGTGGAGAGTTATTGAAAATTGTGGGGAGTTGGTTAAGTTGTTATAGAATTATAGGACTCAGTTTAAGAACTTAAGTGATATTCACCACTATAGATGCTCTAACACTTCAATATTAGGTACAATCAATCAAATATTTATACTTAATAAAATAAAAATAAAAAAGCCACCTATAAAATAAGGGAAAAAGACTCTTAATTCCTCTCTTTTTTTTCTCTCTCCTTCTTTGCTAGTTGTGTCTCAAATTTCACATACTAGTCATTCAGTCACAATTTTTTAAATAATAATTAAAATAGGTTTTGATTTTATTCAATGAAAAAGATGTAGAATAAAATTGAAACAAAATAAAATTTTAGAACGATATTAGAACTTAAATCAAATTTAAGAACGAAAATTATACTTTTTCTTTTTAAAATTTTAGTCCCAAATCTTTCAAAAAAGAACCTAATTTAAGTTGAAAGTCATTTTATTCTAAAATATTATTTTATATGCTTTAATTTTATACATCTCAATTTTTATATTTGTCTTTTAGTCATAAATTAGCATTTACTGTTAATAATTTAGATAAAATTTAAAAAGTATATTAAATGTTTTAATATTTAATTTATCCCTTCTAGTTTTGCCCTACTAAAACCAGCAAGTTCATGAATTAGACTTTAAGCGGATAGGTTGAATTAGAATAAATAAAATTAAGAGACTAAAAATATATTTTTAACATCTTGATTTAATTAGACTTATTTAAAAATATTGTGGCTGAATGCCCATTGTGTGAAATGTGAGACCCAACTGGCAAATGAGGAGAAAGAAAATAAAAAGATAGGGAAGAAATTCAAGAGTCTTTTTCTCTTATTTTACAAGTGATTTTTTCTGTTTTTATTTTATTAAGTGTAAATATTTGATTAATTATACCTAAGACTAAGGTATTAGGTTTGTACCTACAAAAGAATTTTTCTCTATAAAATAGAATAAAAGAGTTCCACTCTCAGCATTAATTACAGATATGTCCTTAAATGCATACTTCTCATGAAGTGTTTCTTCATTTCTATCACATGTTGTTCGATTTTGTTTTACATGTACAAATTATGTGGTATTTTCTGATCTTCAATCTCTTGTACTGTCAATTTCCTTCACTATTTTGTATTGTCAAGTCATGCCCATAATTATTGCACCTTCTCATTACTAACCGGATTCTCTATCATTCTTTATTGAGCATTGCGAAAGTTTGGATAGTTGATATTTCAGCTAAATGAGGTTTAATTAATTGTCATACTGGACAACCAATGGGGAATTTTTTTTTATTTCAATATATTTTTTTGTAGAGTTTATGCAATACATTACGACGTTGTAGGAAAGCACGTGTTTGGGCATAAGAAAAAAAAATCTTTTGTGAATAAGACAGATACCATGGGAATTTATGTCGTGATTGTCATTTAATTGGTTAGTTAAATGGGCCACATAGGAGGCTGAGGTAGATATGCATACTAGATACCCATATTTGTTCAAGACTATAGGTAAGTTAAATTCAAAGGACTGAATTTTTTAAAGAGGCTAATACTGTAATATTCACCTGTATTTTTTTTTGTTTGACTTTTGAATTTATTTCACGAATATTGAATTTGGCAAATTTTGTGTGCAAGATATGTATATGATGTTATATTGTGATGTGATAGTGCTTATATATATGATTTTGAGTTGTAGGTTAGTAATGTGTAATGCTAGGTCATACAGTGATTAAAGTTAAAATCTCAGAGACTAAAGTGAAAGATTTTAAAATCTTGTGGGTTGTAGCAAAACTTCTATAGAAGGATAGGAATGGAAGGAGAAACTTATAGGAAACCTTGATGTGAAATAAAAAGTGAAAAAAACAACAACTCCTAAATCTTGAAATATGAATTTTGAAATAAATAGTTATTTAAATTATTAAGTATTTGAAAAAATAAAAAAAAATAATAATTATAAAATTACAATGAGGCGTGGTGCAGCCCATTAGAAAATAAATGAATGTAATTAGTTGTACAATAGTTAATAGATAATGCAAAGTTAATTAAAAGAAATAGATAATTACTCAAATGTTAAATCTGAAAAATACCTTCTAAATCTGAGCTAAAATTGTTATTTGGTTTCGATTTGATTAGGATTTGAAATATACCAAATCTATTTGAATTTAAACAAATAATTAAAACACTGTGTATACTAAGGAGATAATTAAAAGAATAGTAATAGTTATTGGTAAACAAGCTAAAAATATAAAAGAAGGTATATTTCAAATAGGATATGCTACATTATTCTGAAACTCAAAAGGACTTAAATAGCAAGAATAGTTTCTTAATAATTAATTGATAAGATATTAAAATAAAATTCTTAATCTAAAGGCTACAGGTTTTCAAAAAAAAAGTAAATTAAATATCCATCTAATCTACTCCTAAACTAACATATCGCATTTAAATATTAAATTATCTTTTGGAAATCCTAGACCTAAACCTCTCACATCTCTCTCCCTCTCATTGCTGCCAACCATATCTCTTCCTCCCTCTCCAATCCAATTGCATTTTTCGGCCATCACACTCAGAACACACACAAACGCCAAAATCCAAAAGATACAAACATATAACAGAATACACACTCATATACTCTACATTCTCACACCTTCCCGTACATCATATATACCATACTCAACTCACATCACTCATCCAAATTCAAGTTTTGTGACAATCGTGGAGTTTTCACAAGAGACTAAGAATATGAAGTTCTTTTTCACATTAGGAAAATTTAATCGGGTTTAATTTGTATGATTCATTGGAATATAGGTGAATGAATTAACCCTTCTTTAATATTATCTTAAATGTTAAAGTGATAAGGTATAAAGATAGGTAATAGTCAATATAGGAAAGAGGGAATCCGATTAAATGATTTGAGTTAAAAGAGAAATTGATAATTTTGTAAAATTCAGTGATTAATGAAACTGCTAATAGGAAACGTTAGGAAAGAGACATGGTTCATAAGATAAATACAATTATTTGTGATTTGGGATACTTGTAGTTATTCGGTAGAAATTAGAATGATGATTATATTTATGATTATATTGATGAATACATTGTTGAATATATTGATAATTATTTCGATGATTATTTAGAATTGTTTGAACTTTGATTGTGTTTGAGCGAGATAGTACCATATCTCATGTCAAGTGGGAAATTTGGGTGATAAAATGGCTTAACCTCCGAAAGTAGAGACAATGATTCCCTTGGTAGAAAGTTAAACTCAGATTTAATCCGTGAGGCGTCTTAACCGTTGATGATGAGATTATGCGTCATGACAAGTTTGATGATATAGGTAAAACGAGCCTACGGGCTGTCACATCCCAAAAATTGAGCATGTGAAAAGATACTACTCATTTGATAAAATTCTCAAACATACGTTGTTTACATATATTCTGTAAGGTTTTACATTCAACCTTAATCATTCATTCCACACTACAGAATTATATTCATCTGATAAGCAAATATAGACATACATAGTCTGATAATTCTATCTCATCGCAAGCCTAGGAGACCTATAGAAAGTACAGAGCGTTCCTAGTATCCACATTAATAAGTACTGGTATCCCACCAGACAGAAATAGAGGATAATTCCAATGGGCTTCTATTCTTCAAATGGATACTCTTGTTCTTTGTTTTCTGTATCTGAAAAAAATAATTATAGGGAGTGTGAGTTTATTTAAAAACTCAGTAAGTAAATAACTGTACTATATAGAATATCAAAAGTACAAATACCACATTTACTCATATAATTAATTGTCTTATACATCGAGTAGTATGGGACTCTAACCCTTTCAAACTCATGAATAAGATTTCTTAGATATACACCGAGTAGTATGGGACTCTAACCCTTTCAAACTCGTGAATAAGATCTCAAAGGTATACACCGAGTAGTATGGGACTCTAACCCTTTCAACTCATGTATAGATTTCATAGATATGCACTGAGTAGTATGGGACTTTAACCTTTTCAAACTCGTGTATAAGATTTCTTAGATATACACCGAGTAGTATGGGACTTTAACCCTTTCAACTTGTGTATAGGTTTCATAGATATGCATTGAGTAGTATAGGACTTTAACCCTTTCAAACTCGTGTATAAGATTTCTTAGATATACACCAAGTAGTATGGGACTTTAACTCTTTCAACTCGTGTATAGGTTTCATAGATATGCACTGAGTAGTATGGGACTTTAACCCTTTCAAACTCGTGTATTAGATCACGTAGATCTTTACTCATTAATAAATAGTGAGAATTTATCACATAGTACAATTGTCATGAAATAAAATAATTTCTACATACTCTTATTTCTACCGATCATCATATACTCCCATATGAAAAATTGATTATCCAAATATTATTGTAAATGGGACTTATATTGTACTTTAACTAGTAATATCAAATTAGCTGAGCAAGGTTATTCACTCACCTTGATGTTTGTCCAAGTTTACCTTGTTCCACACTAGAATTTGTGTAGGAAAATTTCCTAGTAAAATATATTACAAGGAAACATAAGAAAGGAAACAAAATCACGGAAATACGCAAAATTTTATGATTGCTACAGTAACGGTTTGCTACAGTAATGGTTCGCTACAGTGATGGTTCGCTACAGTGCCGGTTCGCTACAGTAACGTTGACTGCTACAGTACCATTGACTGCCGACACTACAGTAACTGCTACAGTACCCGAAGAAAATTTTCCATATTTTTTCTGAAATTTCTGGTCGCTACAGTAACTCGAAGAAAAATTCCAGATTTCCAGTTGCTACAGTACTTCGAATTTTGCAGAAAATCTTTCAAAAAAATTCATCATTTCCTTTCTTTTGATTCAAAACCAGAATCTCAACTCTTTTAACCGATTATAACTCAAATATAACTTCTAAAACAACTGAGATTCACGAATTATCATCAAAATCTTCAAGAACAAAACCTCCTCTAATCTTCCATATAAACTGAAATTTAAGGAAAATAATGAGATTAAAGCTTACCTTTGATCCTTACAAAGCTTTTGAACCGAACAAACAATCAAAACTCTGAAGATCAAGGAAAGGATTTGAAAAGAGGATGAAGAAGAGAGAAAACGCTTTTCTGCCTTCCTTCGGCTGAGTGAAAAATGAGGGGGTACTATTGAAACTTTATATTAAATATTTCTAATGGGTTATTCAATAACCCATGGGTATCCATAACCCAACATCCAAACTCATCCAGTCAATTTACAATAAATGGACTAATTGACCATTCTTAAACCACTTTTTCATGAATTTCACCATTCTTAGAATATATCCCACATTGTGCAAATATTTAGTCCAGTCATTTAACTCAATTTTCATAAATAATATTCAAAGAGAACAATTAAATATGAAAATTAAAAATGACCAAAATAAATAACTAAAGTAACGTTGTAGAATTCTAAAATACTCTTAAGCGAATTATATTTTGAAATTAACAGGTATTACATTCTATCCCCCTTAAAAGAATTCAGTCCTCCAAATTAAAATCTTACCTCAAGTTTTAAGTAAATGTGGATAGTTTTTCCACATTTCATCTTCTGCCTCCCACGTAGCTTCCTCGCGAGAATGATTTCTCCAAAGAACATTGACAGTAGGAATTTCTTTGGTACGCAATTTCTTGACTTTTCTATCAAGGATAGCTATTGGTACCTCTTCGTAGGTGAGAGTTTCATCAAAATGAACTTCTTGGGGTTGAATGACATGAGAAGGATCAGGAAGAACTTCCATAGCATGGACACATGAAATATTGGATGAACTTCCTCTAGGTTAGAAGGTAGGTCTAGGCGATATGCCACATTACCCACTCTGTCTACAACCTCATATGGGCCAACATACCTCGGACTAAGCTTGCCTTTCTTCCCGAATCTCATTACTCCCTTCATAGGTGAGATTCGTAAGAAAACCATATCACCAATTGCAAATTCAAGGTCACGTCGTTGGTTGTCCGCATAAGACTTCTGTCTACTCTGAGCAGTTAACAACTTCTCTCTGATCAGTTTAACTTTATTTATATCTTCTTGTATCATCTCAGGTCCAAATATTTTGGTTTCACCAAGTTCAAACCAACCTATAGGAGATCGACACCGTCTCCCATATAAAGCCTCAAAAGGTGCCATCTGAATACTGGCTTGGTAACTGTTATTATAAGCAAATTCAATAAGAGACAAATGATCTTCCCAACTTCCACTGAAATCCATCACACAAGCTCTTAGCATATCCTCTAAAGTCTGAATTGTCCTTTCGGACTGTCCATCAGTCTGAGGATGAAATGCTGTGCTAAGATTCACTTTGGTACCCAAAGCCTCTTGAAAGACTCTCCAGAATCGAGAAGTAAACTGAGGTCCTCGGTCTGATATAATGGATATTGGTACACCATGAAGTTTCACTATTTCTTTAACATAAAGTCGAGCAAGTTTTGCTACACTGAAAGTGGTATGAACAGGAAGAAAATGTGCTGACTTAGTAAGTCGATCCACTATGACCCATATTGAGTCATTTCCTTTTGTTGACTGAGGTAAACCTACTACAAAATCCATAGTGATCCTTTCCCACTTCCACTCTGGAATATCTAGTTTTTGCATCAACTCAGGTGGTCGTCGATGTTCAGCTTTAACTTGCTGACAAGTCAAACATCGAGCTACAAAGTCAGTCACGTCTCGCTTCATGCCCTCCCACCAGTAAACTTGTTTCAAGTCCTGATACATTTTCACAGCACCAGGATGTACAACGTAGGGTGAACCATGAGCTTCCATTAAGATTTCATGTTTCAAAGATTCAATGTTGGGGACACAAAGTCCCCCATTAAACCATAAGACTCCTTCTTCATCTACCAAGAAACTTGGTGCTAGACCTTGCCTTGCCTTATCTCTGATTTTGACCATATCAATGTCATTTTCTAAAGTTGCTTTTACTTTTTCAACAAGGGATGATCTAACTGTTAAATGAGCCAGAAATGTACCTGACTCAGTGATCTCGAAGAATACTCCATCAGCTTCCAATTCTTGTAGTTTATGTATTAGAGATCTCCTTATAGTGGCAATGTGAGCTAAACTTCCCATAGACTTTTGACTTAGAGCATCAGCCACTACATTTGCTTTACCTGGATGGTAAAGGATGGTACAATCATAATCTTTCAGAAGTTCCATCCACCTTCGTTGCCTTAGATTGAGATCTCTCTGCTCAAAAATGTACTTAAGGCTTTTGTGATCTGTAAAAATTTTACAAGTTTCCCCATACAAGTAATGTCTCCACATCTTTAGGGCAAACACTACAGCTGTCATTTCCAAATCATGAGTGGGGTAATTAAATTCATGCTTTTTAAGCTGACGTGAGCCATAAGCTATGACTTTACCATGTTGCATCAACACACATCCTAAGCCTATCTTTGAGGCATCACAGAATACAGAGTAACCCCCTGGTCCTGATGGTAGGATTAAGACTGGTGCAGAAGTTAAACACTCTTTCAATTGGGTGAAACTTTGCTCACATGAATCATCCCAAATGTATTTACATTCTTTCAGGTTAACTTATTTAATGGGAGAGCTGTCTTAGAGAAATCTTTGACAAAGCGACGGTAATACCCTGCTAAGCCAAGAAAACTACGTACTTCAGACACAGTTGTTGGTCTAGGCCATTGTTTTACTGCTTCAATTTTACTTGGATCTACATGAATACCTTCTTGGGAAATAACATGTCCCAAAAATGTTACATGACTCATCCAGAATTCACATTTTGAGAGCTTTGCGTACAACTGATGCTCTCTCAAGGTCTGAAGCACTATTCTCAAATGTTCAGTATGTTCTTCATGACTCTTTGAATACACCAAAATATCATCAATAAATACAATTACAAACTTATCAAGGAATGATTTGAACACTCTGTTCATTAAATCCATAAATGCTGCTGGTGCATTTGTCAACCCAAAAGACATCACAAGAAACTCATAATGTCCATACCGTGTACGAAAAACAGTCTTAGGTATATCATCATTCTTAATTCGTAACTGATGATATCCAGACCTTAGATCAATCTTTGAGAAGTATTTTTCTCCTTGAAACTGATCAAACAAATCATCTATCCTTGGTAAAGGATACTTATTCTTCACTGTGACTTTATTCAGCTGACGATAATCTATACATAGTCTCATAGAACCATATTTCTTTTTCACAAAAAGAACAGGAGCACCCCAAGGTGAAAAATTTGGGCGAATGAACCCTTTTTTTAACAAATCTTCCAATTGTTCTTTGAGTTCTTTTAGCTCAACATGAGCCATACGGTAAGGTGGAATAGAAATTGGTCGTGTGTCTGGGACCAAATCAATACTGAACTCAATATCTCTTTCTGGCGGTAATCCAGGTAAATCTTCTGGGAACACATCTGGGAATTCATTAACCACATGTATGTCTTCTAACTTCTGTTCTTTATTTTCTAAATCTTTGATAAAAGCTAAAAATCCCTGACATCCCTTTCGCAACATACGCTGGGCACTTAACATAGATATCATGTTGTAAGGTACATCACTTCGATCTCCTTGAAACACAAAATTACTCCTCCCCGGCATATTAAAGAAAATAACTTTGTCACGACAATTTATAGTAGCATGACAAGAAGATAGCCAGTTCATCCCTAAAATCATATCAAAATCTAACATATTGAGAACCATAAGATCTATCTCAGTTTCCGTGCCTCCAACGATTATTTTACAAGAACGATAACATGTTTTAACCATCAAAGTCTCTCTCATCGGTGTGGAAACCAAGAATGGTTCTTTAAGAGTAATTGAATCAAATGCAAATCTCTTGGAAAATAGGGGTGACACATATGAGTGAGTAGAACTAGGATCAAACAAAATACGTGCAGCAAAAGTATTAACAGATAATATACCTGTAACTACAGCATTGAATGTTTGAGCATCCTATCGGGTTAGAGCATATACTCTTGCATTTCCTCTGCCAGCAGTTTGTTTTCCACGGTCACCTTGGCCTCTTCCAGAACCTCTTCCCATACTACCCCCTATTGAAGGGGTTGGTGTTTGAGTAATAGAAGCAGAAATAGATTGTGGTCGAGGTGGCAAGGTAGACCCTTGACCTGGTCTTGTCATGAGCTGAGGGCACTCCCTTATAAAATGTCCTTTTTGTCCACAGTTAAAACAACCTGTACCAACAGTGTTTAACCTGCATTCCCCGAAGTGAAACTTTCCACATTCAAGACATTGAGGTTTTTCCCTTCTACCTTGAGTACCTCCTCTACTAGAAAAGCTAAAACCACCCCCGCTCTCTGAACGAGGCTTAGCCACACTGGCTGTAGAATAAGATGACTTAGTAGGAGTGGCTGGAGCATGTTGTGATGCAGTAAAGGGTTTCAAAGTCCCTGAGTCTTCCCCTTGATCAAAAGATCTCCTATATCTGGCTTTCTTCTTTTGACGATATTCTTCTTTATTCTTTGACCTCTTTTCTATTCTTCGGGCCACATCAACAGCTTCTGAGTACGAAGAGTAATCGTTCATATTAGAACCCACTTGATCATATAAGGCATCACGAAGCCCTTCCACAAACTTTTCTATTTTCTTCCTTTTAGAAGGAATGATTTCAGGGGCATATTCAGATAATTTAACAAACTGAGCTGAATATTCATCAACAGTCATGGTTCCCTGTCGTAGATATAGAAAATCCCTGGCCCTAGATGATCGTTCACTTACCGGAAGAAATTCATCCATAACCAATCTGTAAAATTCTGTCCACATAATTGGCGGTGCGCCTTGAATTCTAGCTTTCTTCCAGTTCCTCCACCATTTACCAGCCCTACCCTTTAACTGAAAAGAAGTGAATTCTACCTTTTGAGTAGGAGAACACCCTATAGCATCACAAATTGCTTCACAATCTTCAAAGAAACATTGTGGGTCCTCTTTGGGATCTTCTCCTGAAAAAGTAGGAGGCCTCATTTTCTGGAATTCAGACATTCTTACCTCCCTTACGTTATCTCCTCTAGCTAACTGAGCTGGTGGTACAATTTCAGCTTCAACAATAGGAGGATCCACTGGCAGGTTAGCTTGTGCAGCTCGACCTCTCATTTCAGCCTCAAATCGGTTAAATCGTTCATTCATCAAATTAATCACATATGCAATAGTTGCATTGCCAACGTGAGCATCAGGTTCGACTCTCTTTGCTTGCTCACTAGTTGCGCCCTCAGTACTTTGAGCATGTAAACTATCACCACGGTTAGGATCATCTTGCACATGTACTGGTGGATTTATGGCCCTCCTTGGACCCAATGCTCATTATTATTAGAAGATTCTTCTGACATTGATCTGTCACAGATCTACACACATAACAAATAATTTTCAGACATAAACAAAATATCACTTACTAGCCCCACTGAAATTATCTATAAAATGACGTTATACTCTACAAGGTCTTTTATGGAACCTAATCCTATGGTCATGCCGCGGCTCATGACAATAGGGAAGGGCCCACAAAGATCACTTTGCTCTGTACTCTATAGGGGACCTATAAAACCTATCCTCTGATACCAAATTGTCACATCCCAAAAATTGAGCATGTGAAAATATACTACTCATTTGATAAAATTCTCAAACATACGTTGTTTACATATATTCTGTAAGGTTTTACATTCAACCTTAATCATTCATTCCACACTACAGAATTATATTCATCTGATAAGCAAATATAAACATACATAGTCTGATAATTCTATCTCATCGCAAGCCTAGGAGACCTATAGAAAGTATAGAGCGTTCCTAGTATCCACATTAATAAGTACTGGTATCCCACCAGACAGAAATAAAGGATAATTCCAATGGGCTTCTATTCTTCAAACGGATACTCTTGTTCTTTGTTTTCTGTATCTGAAAAAAATAATCATAGGGAGTGTGAGTTTATTTAAAAACTCAGTAAGTAAATAACTGTACTATATAGAATATCAAAAGTACAAATACCACATTTACTCATATAATTAATTGTCTTATACATCGAGTAGTATGGGACTCTAACCCTTTCAAACTCATGAATAAGATTTCTTAGATATACACCGAGTAGTATGAGACTCTAACCTTTTCAAACTCGTGAATAAGATCTCAAAGGTATACACCGAGTAGTATGGGACTCTAACCCTTTCAACTCATGTATAGGTTTCATAGATATGCACTGAGTAGTATGGGACTTTAACCTTTTCAAACTCGTGTATAAGATTTCTTAGATATACACCGAGTAGTATGAGACTTTAACCCTTTCAACTCGTGTATAGGTTTCATAGATATGCACTGAGTAGTATGGGACTTTAACCCTTTCAAACTCGTGTATAAGATTTCTTAGATATACACCGAGTAGTATGGGACTTTAACCCTTTCAACTCGTGTATAGGTTTCATAGATATGCACTGAGTAGTATGGGACTTTAACCCTTTCAAACTAGTGTATTAGATCCCGTAGATCTTTACTCATTAATAAATAGTGAGAATTTATCACATAGTACAATTGTCATGAAATAAAATAATTTCTACATACTCTTATTTCTACCGATCATCATATACTCCCATATGAAAAATTGATTATCCAAATAATATTGTAAATGGGACTTATATTGTACTTTAACTAGTAATATCAAATTAGCTGAGCAAGGTTATTCACTCACCTTGATGTTTGTCCAAGTTTACCTTGTTCCACACTAGAATTTGTGTAGGAAAATTTCCTAGTAAAATATATTACAAGGAAACATAAGAAAGGAAACAAAATCACGAAAATACGCAAAATTTTCTAATTGCTACAGTAATGGTTCGCTACAGTGATGGTTCGCTACAGTGCCGGTTCGCTACAGTAACGTTGACTGCTACAGTGCCATTGACTGCCGACACTACAGTAACTGCTACAGTACCCGAAGAAAATTTTCCATATTTTTTCTGAAATTTCTGGTCGCTACAGTAACTCGAAGAAAATTCCAGATTTCCAGTTGCTACAGTACTTCGAATTTTGCAGAAAATCTTTCAAAAAAATTCATCCTTTCCTTTCTTTTGATTCAAAACCAGAATCTCAACTCTTTTAACTGATTATAACTCAAATATAACTTCTAAAACAACTGAGATTCACGAATTATCATCAAAATCTTCAAGAACAAAACCTCCTCTAATCTTCCATATAAACTGAAATTTAAGGAAAATAATGAGATTAAAGCTTACCTTTGATCCTTACAAAGCTTTTGAACCGAACAAACAATCAAAACTCTGAAGATCAAGGAAAGGATTTGAAAAGAGGATGAAGAAGAGAGAAAACGCTTTTCTGCCTTCCTTCGGCTGAGTGAAAAATGAGGGGGTACTATTGAAACTTTATATTAAATATTTCTAATGGGTTATTCAATAACCCATGGGTATCCATAACCCAACATCCAAACCCATCCAGTCAATTTACAATAAATGGACTAATTGACCATTCTTAAACCACTTTTTCATGAATTTCACCATTCTTAGAATATATCCCACATTGTGCAAATATTTAGTCCAGTCATTTAACTCAATTTTCATAAATAATATTCAAAGAGAACAATTAAATATGAAAATTAAAAATGACCAAAATAAATAACTAAAGTAACGTTGTAGAATTCTAAAATACTCTTAAGCGAATTATATTCCGAAATTAACGGGTATTACACGGGCGCTTCCAAGTATTTTGCCATTGGCAAGTACTAGTTCCGTTGGTTTAAATTGTTTGATTGAATGAAAACTATATGGTATGTATATTTCCTTGTGATTTGTAATTTTTGCATATGTCCCGTGAGCGCTTGTAGGCCCACTCAACCAATCTCATCATACCCAGGAGTATCCGCTCAACCAATCTCATCAAAACCCGCTATGACGCACAACCTCATCCTCAACGGTCAGGGTACCTTACGGATTAAATTCGGACTTAAGGTCCTACCAAGGGGATAGTTGTCTCTGCTCTTAGAGGTCAAGTCATCATGTTACCCAAATTTTCGACTTGAGATAAGAGATGGTAGTATCCCACCCAAATATAATTAAGGTTCAAACAATTTCATATAAATTACTAAAAATAATTCATCAATATATTCGACAATATATTTATTAATATAATCGTCAATGTAAACATCATATCAATTTTTACCGAATAACTCTAAAGTATCTCAAATCACAATAAATCACATTTATCTCATGAACCATCTCTTTTCCCCTAATGTTTCATATTAATAATTTCATCAACAATTAAATTGTACATAAAAATCTCAATTTTAATATTTCAAATTTCTTAACCGAATTCTCTATTTTCCACCGTGATCATTACCTATCTTTATACCTTATTACTTTAACATTTAAGATAATATTAAAGAAGTGTTGTTTTCTGTGGTCAGCTATGACATATAGGAGGTCTCGAGCTATTAAACTATTTTATTTATTGTATTTAATTTAATTTAAATTCGAAGACTTATTTTGAGGATTTATGATATAGATTATGGTAGAAGTTGAAATTACAATTATTAATTTATTTAAGTTGATGTGATTTTATGAGTGAACGAAGTTTTGATTATTTTATTTAAATATTAAAATTGTAATTTGGGAGATTGCAAGGAATCCGAGTAAGTTTTCATCTTCCATTGTGTGTATATGGTAAACGGTTATAATAATTTATGTTATAAATTAATAATTATTTTAACAAATATTTGATGTTTATTTATATTTAATTAATATTTTATAATTTTAATCTTTATTTTATTATACATTTATTCGTATATAAATATATGTGTATATATATATATATATATATAAATATTTCAAACTCTGAGTTGTCTTTAAAATCGAAGCAGTTGAGACTATTTAAATTAATTAAAATAATGTTGTTTTATTTGCTTAATTGTTCGCCTACTTGTTAAATTCTAAATACTTATGAAAGCTATGTTATTTAATAAATAAAAAAGGAACAAAATATGTTATAAATATTCATAAATAAACACAAATGGGTATAAATTGATATGACAGTTGGCTTATGGTGACACGGGATTTGTGTCAACGTGTCGGTCACGTGCCCGAGTAGCAGGTCATAAGAAAGTTGATATCAGAGGCAGGTTTTAAGTCTCTTAGTGACTACAGAGCGGGGTGTCTTTAGTGGACCCTCCTATATGGTTGTGAACCGCGGCATAACTATAGACTGAGGATCCACCAAAGACTCTTTTAGAGTTATTATCCATTTTTTTCGTGTCATAACCTTGATAACTTACGTTCTATAGTACATCTGTTTATACATAGAATTTACTTAGATGTCGTATGGACAATTACACACTCGCAGATGCCACACAAGGTCTGGTAGGGGTTTGGAACCTGTAACTACTCTATCAGTAGAGGTGATATCGAAGACGCTTGATTTCACAAGCGATGATCAGGCACAGAGGCTCGAAAAGGAGTGGTGAAGCACCATTGTACTTTGATTCGACAGCCATCATGGAAACACTAGCTACTATGTAAGACCAGGTGAAAGGTGGATCATCAGGTGATGCAACTGTTGGAGGATGAATTACGGGCATCGACATGTTATTTAATAAATTAAAAAGGAACGATGTATGCTATAAATATTCATAAATAAACAAAAAATGTATAAATTAATATGATGGTTAGACTTACGGTGACACAAGATTTGTGTCAACGTGCCGATCATGTGCTCAAATAACGGGTCATGACACTTTAAATCTTTCGTGTCAGAGGCTAATTGTACTATTTTTTGGTTAACTATTTATAATTAGTAGATGCATAGTTTACTATTACCTTTTATTTCAAAATTTTGTAAAAGTGGAACCATCTTTAAGTAGAAATTGAACCATCGTATTTTATTTTCAAATACATGGAATTATAAAATGATGATTGTTAATTTTTTTTTCTAAATGATGGAGTACTATTTTTTATTATTTATTATTAACTAATAATAATTAATGTTAATTTTATATTAGTTAATACTTTTTAATGTTAATTCTATATTTACTTTTTTCCATATCTATTCAATCCGTTAAAGTACTATAAATAATTAATAATATAATTAATATAATCTGAAATATCATTTATTGATTCATTGAATCTTATATCAATTAATATGATACTGTTTAATGTTGTATTCTCATTGATTTTTTTCTAAATTATGATACTTTGACTTTGTCTCTTTCAATACATATCTAGATAAATTTTCTAATATGTCTAATACTATCTATGTGTATTAATATATACAATTGCCCATGTAGCTTATAAAGAATATTTCATTTGCTATAAATTGTTAAAAGTTGATACAAAAAATGTTATAAATTTTAGAAATTGTTATAAATTGTTACAGTATAATTACTACATAATTTTATAATATATTTTTTACAATATAAATTATAATATTATAATAATATATCTAATTAAATATTAAATAATATAAATAAATAATATAATTATATTTATCGAACTATAATACATTATATTATAATTTAAAATTTAAAATAAAAATTTTATTTGAATTGACATTTTTATATACTTATTAACATAATAATTTTTTATTGTTTTCAAATATATTAAATTACAATTAAAATTTAATTACATTAAATTAATCATATTACATTAAATGCATTAAATGAATTTTGGTAGAACGGTCGAATAAATTTAACTGCTTTTTTATGATACAATTTTCAAAACTTCTACTAATAATAATGATTTACAGTTGTGCAGCATCTTTCTATGTCTTTTCCTCTTCTTTGCATCCATTCGTCTTTTCCTCATAGTGTCTGTTTTTGTTAGGTATGTTTTTCTATTAAATTGACCATTTAGCTCCTCAAGAATGTTTCGTTGGCTATAAATTGTTATAAAATGTTAAAAATTGTTATAAAATAATGTTATAAATTTTAGAAATTATCATAAATTGTTATTATATAATTAGCCCATATTTTTTACAATATAAAGTATAATATTATAATATAAATAATTAAATAATATAATTATATTATATAATTATATTTTTTTCCAATTATAATACATTATATTATAAATTAAAATGAGAAATTTACTTCAAAATACATTTATATTTACTTATTAACAACATTAATGTTTTATTGTTTTCAAATACATTCAAATATATTTTTCAAATACATCAAATAAATTTATATGCTTTTTTACGCTCCAGTTTTGAAAGCTTCTGCTAATAATATTGATTGACAGTTGTGCAGCATCTTTTTGACATCTTTTCCTCTTCTTTGCATTCGTTTGGTTTTGATTTTTTTCCCTATTTAGGTTTTATTATTCATTTTATTATTTCATTGACAACCGAAGAGTTTCTCTCATAGGGTCTGCGTTTGTCATGTATGCTTTTCTATTAAAATTATTTGTTATTTTTCCCTAATAAATCTAGATAAAAAAATAAATTAATATTGTATACTTCTGTTATAAATATTGATTGACGGCTTTACAATATCTTTTCAACGCCTTTTCCTCTTATTTGCGTCCATTGAGTTTCAATTTTATTTTACTATTTAAGGGGTGAAATTTCCATTCTTCATTTCATTATTTCATTGTCAAGCTAAGCATATTCCTCATAGCGTATATTTCTGTCAAGTATGTTCATCTATCTATTACTTGTTGTAATATCCCAAGAATTTATATGAATATTTAAAGCCTATTTTAAAGTTTAGTGAAAAATTTAATTACGTGAAAAATTTTCTTTTTGAATTAGTGAAGAAAATGTGAGAATAGAAATTTTTATTTTTAATTTAAAAAATTTTTACAAATTCTCAAGGACTAAAGTGAAAAGAAAAGAAAGTATAGAGGACTTTTGAAAAATGACCAAGTAGGAACCCGAGAAGAAAAATAGAGCTTATGGGAATGAATTATGAGTCCGGTACCGAAAAGATGATGGATTCGAGGTTAAAGTGGAGTTTGAGACATCGAGAGGGATTAAAGTGAACAAATCTTATAAGCTAAGGTGGCTATGAGCGATTTTATCGAAAAAGAAATTGGTGGGGCCCACGCGTATACACTTCTCCTTATTCTTTTCTTTTTCTCATTCTCCCTCCCGTAGCTTCACTTTCTCTCTCTCTCGATTATGCTTGCAAAGGAATTTCTTCATCAATCATTCATGCAATTTTTGCTTTGGGAAGGAAGCTATGAAAGTTAGGATGATTGGTAAGTTGATGTTCTTCTTCTTCTTCCTCTTATTACAAGATCAAATCCTTGGTTATTATTTTTGCAAAATTTTTGTAGAATATTTTAATGGATGAATTTAAGTGTGGATGTTAATCTAAAACATTCCTAGGTGGTTTATGATGTTATTAGAACAAGAAATTTGGAGAAAACTATGAGAAATTCGTAGAATTTGGATATTTGAAAAAGTTAGTGTTCTTGATGAAAATTTGAGATTTGAGCTTGGATTGTTGGTAGAAATTGGGGGTTTTGGTGTTAAAACACTCCTTAGACATTAAGGATGAAAACCCATGGAAGAAATCAAAAGAAATGTTGTTTTAGATATGATTTTTGAATTTTTGGATGAAGAACACGAAGAACATCGAAAATTTTCCCCAGAATTACTGTTCACCGAGAAAATTTTTCCAGATTTTCTCGTTACTGTAGCGTTGACTCGGTCAACGTTACTGTAGTGTTGACTCGGTCAACGTTACTGTAGCTGCGTTGACCGTTGACCGTTATTGTAGCATCAGTTTTTTTTTTTAATATCGTTGAAAAGCTCTTTGAGTCTAGTTTCCAATGGTATAAGTTTCATCTGGATATTCATTACCAGTTAGGAGTTATGATTTGAGAAGTGGATGAAGGTCGAGAGTAGTGGTAGGAAATTTCTCTATTTCGTAACCCTGATGGTTTTTATCTGGTTACAATAGGAATGGTCAAGTGCAAGGTGGGAGTGCTGAGAGCATGAAATCCAGGTGAGTGGGTTAATACTTGCTATGATTAAATATCTTTGTTATTGACTTTTTGCATCATAGTGAAAATATGTTGAATATCCAAATTTGAAGAGAATGATGTGGGATGATGAGACAAACAATTGTGGAACGTGCCAGGTGATGTATATAATTATATTTTCTTATTTTCTCATGAATGAGGTTATGTGATGGATTGTGAATGGCATGTGAACTGAGTTGAAATGTATCATACTCTGATTGTTGAGTTCAATCATATGCGGATAGTTGAAGTATGTTATTGTTGAATAATTGTTCTATATTATGGGTTATGTTATATACATGCTATGTTGCTGGAACCACATTGATTATGTTGTGGCTTGAATTGTAAATGACTGAGTTGTGTATGTGGCTCAAGATTATGATTGAGGATATTTTTATATGTGATTGTGATTGTGTTTGACTGGAAAGGAAAGGCATGGTGGTGCACCCCATGGAGAAATCTATGTGAAGCTATAAGGGTGGAGAATATAAATGGAGCGATAAGGGTGGATGCGGCGGGGGCCGCGGGCAACGATCCAGAGGTATTCTGGACGACCCGGTTGGTACGGGAATTGTGTGTGAAATTGATTTCATCGATTGCTGTTGTGAATTTTGAATTTTGTTGAAATGCATTTGATTCACTTGGATATTGTTGTGAAGTATTATGAATAATATTATATCATATGGTGATCGATCTACGTATGATTGCTGCATGATTTTTATTTTGTCATAGTATTGTGTTATCTACTCACTGGGCACGTGGTTTGCTCATACCCCTCTTATTGATATTTTTTTTCAGAGTTGACAGCTGAAGGTAAATATCGGAACAAGGATTATGGATCCTTAGTCCATAATTACCTTTTCATTTGTTCACGATAAAGGTATAATAGTTAAGTTTTATTCTAAGTTGTATAAATCTAGAAATCTCTGTAATCGGGTAGGTTCATTCAGTGATGTAATGTGAGTAATTGTAGTATGTATACAGAACTCGTTTTGGTTGCATGAAAAAGAATTGTATGATTTTTTTTTAAGAGAAAGATAGGCTTACGGAGGTGAAATGAAATTCACTTTCCGTGCCGGTCACGTGCTCAAATTTTGGGACGTGACACTTGTCTTCCCTTATAAATTTGGGTGAGAAAATAGATTAATTTCATTTTTTAAAAATCGTATTGTTTTCATAGAGTTTGTGTATAATCTTTCACTGTAATGTAACTTGCCATGTTCAGTTTTTTTAATGTACACTAAGTGATCATGTTTTCTTTGTGTTATTTTATTTATTCCCTTTTCAAATTCACAATCTCGGTCTTTCTCTACTATTTAAACAAATGTTATTTTATATCTGTATTCATCTTCTATCATTTTTCTCTTATAAAAAATTGAAGATTGTCACATTGTTGTCGAATGCTTTTTCACAAACTTTATTATTTATCCTCTTCTTATAATTGAAGATCTTATATTCATTATTTTGTATAAAGTACCAATATACACAAATAATGTATATGAAACTTTAGATTAATATTTGTTTCTATTATTTAATTTTCTTTCGAGGTCCGTGGCTTGGGGTAGAAGATATGGCTTGTCGTACATGGTTTAATCGTTTCATACAGAGAGATATTGAATCTCTGTTTGTCAGTTTTAATTAATTTATGTTCTCTTCATTGTTTTTAAGTGTTTCTTCTGTGCTCTTGCAGAGTTGGTCCTTGATATAGTGCTAAGTGATCAAGTATGCCCCTTTTATCCTTAATTTATCATTTTTAATTGATAATTATTGGTCCATTAGTTTAGTGTCTCTAATAATCTGTTATTCTGGTATGTATTATTCGACATTTTTCAGACTATTGTTTAATTTCATAATTATTCGTTAGAGCATTCTCATATGTTTGGTTCATTAGTTCATTAAATTTGTTCCATGAAATAATGTTCCATGCCGGGTTTGTATTTTATTTATATTGCTTTTGTTTTGGTATCTACTTAAAAATGGGATGCCTTTTTCGATAATGGCATTGGTTTCAATAGCCATGTGATTGTAATATTTTATCCAAAACAGACCCAAGAGGCTGTATCAAGCAAGGCTTCGTTCAAGAAATTTGTACGAGAGTTTGAAGTTATTATTCTTCCATGAAATTAGCTCATTTTATCAGGAAAGTGGTGAGATCTGACATCTCTGAAGCTAAAGCTTTGTTTTTTGATTTTATCATGACCATCTTTAAAGTCAAATAAAATCAGCTCATTTTAGTATTGGATTACATGCAGAAAATGACACAAAATTCAAATTTCGAAAAAAAATATGTGATTGAGAAATTGGTGGTGACAAATAATTAAAATTATATCAACTGATTGACAAAAATCAAATCAATCTTAATTCACGTATTAAACATGTAATCAAATAAACTTTATATGGTCTTTTCCATAATATTATTAGATTGATTCAAATTTTTTTTATGTTATTCGTTAATTTTTTTCCTTCTTTTCAAGTCAAGGACATTGTATTTGAAAAGCATTTGTAAATAGCATATCATATTGAAAATATATTTGAATTGGAGAAATATTTTTGTTGTTTGGATTATTTGGTTCTTTTTTTGGATAAAGATTATTTGGTTCTTCATTTACATTGGATGTAGATATTTTAAAATATTTGTCTCTTATGCCAACAACTATATATTTGTTATCAATCAATTATTATTATTTTTATAAGTTACGAAAGTTTTTAAAACTGTAAATTACTCGTGCGATTATTATTTAAAGTTAGGCTGGTCTGATCAATTTTTTAATGGCATAGAATAGGACAAAAAATGGCAAGATTCATTGAGCGGTCAAGCTATTGTATTACCCAACTAAAAAAAATCATTATTCAATTTAACTTTGGTTGTGTTCTGCAAGACAACTTATAATTTATTTGACTAGCTTATAAGCTCGTTAAAATTGTTCGGTAAATGAACTTATTTTAGTAGTTTATAATTTATTTTGATAAGCTATTTTGAGTAGCTTATAGTTTAAAATTTTTTGTTTCTATTTTGCCCTTGTTATTTTTTCAAAATACCCATTATGCCCCTTATTTTATTATATCCTATTTATTTTTTTTATTATATTTATATTTATATATAATATATTATACATATATAATAATATATGATAAAAATATTTATATATATATATATATATATAATATATAAAAATAATAAAATATGTAAATATATTTTATTATATATAATAAAATATATAAATATATTATATATGTGAAAATATATTATTCATATATAAAATATATAAATATATATTTTTTAATGAATTTTATATTTATAATAATTTAAATTAATTTAATAAAAAACAAAAATGATATATTTATTTATATTATTTTAAAATTAAAAAATATGTTTCTTTTTATGTCATTTTACACTTTTCAACTACTTCAACAATTATTTTTATCAAACACTTCTAATTTAAATAAGCTAGCTTATAAACTATAAGTTAAAAATTAGCTTACAAGATATCAGGTAGCTTATAAAATATCTGCTAGCTTATAATTAAATTAAACTAATTTTACTAAACAGAGCTTTTATATTTTTATCAGGACTTAACTTTCCACCCTAAAATTTTAATCATATTCATATTAGTTCTTCTCAGGTTGTATCTCAATCTTTCACTATCTTTATTATCCTAAAACCATAAACCGTCAATTATGTCACGAAATTCATTAAACGAGCTTCAGGAAAAGCCTAATTTTGATTACTTTTTCTTTTTGGGCATATTTCGTCATTGCGAATGTAACAGTAGAGTAGACAAGATCATTTACAAATCATGATATGCTTAACGTTCCTTTCGTTACTTCGCGTATGGTTTTCTCTTGTGCTTTCACATTCCACCTATTCGATAAAAGTCCAACCCGAAATCATTAGTTAGTTATGCAACTTGACGCTGCAGACACACACTTATTTAGCAAAATTTGAAGTCTTCCTTCCTAACGGCACATTGAATTTTGTTGAGGGTTTATCCAAAAGGTCCAATTGCAGCTAGCCACATTGACAGGAGAATATGAATTATCCTCAAGCAGCAATCTCGAAAGTCAAATCGAGCTGATGAGATTGCCTCTTTTAAGTCAAATATCTCAGCTAGAAGTTGTCTGCTTGTTCTAGGGTCGGCAAGGTAGAGATATGAGGTTCTTGTGTTCTGTGCATGTTCTGTCACTTCGTGTTAATCAAGGACCCTTTGAAGTAACTGAATTTGCTTTTGAACAATTCCCAATCATCTTCCGCCAGGACAGGCTGAGATGAAGCAGAAAAGCAGCTCGGGAAGATTCTGGTGATAAAAAGCATAAAACTCTGGACAGCAAGTACTAGTGGTAATCATTAAGTTCCTTTTTTATCCTTGAATTCCGAATCAGCATTCATACCCTTTAGCTTACTTAAGATTGTTGTACTTCACTTTCTATATATAAAACCCTATATCTTCTTGAAGCATTTGTTGGTTGGTTTGTTTGTAAAAGAATTGATATTAGAGGAACCTTTTAACCCA
The DNA here is from genome assembly GCA_037074585.1 of Biancaea sappan. Classification (NCBI taxonomy): domain Eukaryota; kingdom Viridiplantae; phylum Streptophyta; class Magnoliopsida; order Fabales; family Fabaceae; genus Biancaea; species Biancaea sappan. The sequence continues at coordinate 7,295,468 of CM073492.1, read as the reverse complement.
AGATGAGATAATGCCTTAGCAACAGCATATAACTTTTGCCAAGAAGCTCGTTGGATGTGTACGTATGCAAAAGAAAGCATGAGCTTAAGCCCCTGCCTGAAATGGCGAAAAGAGGATTCTGGTCTAATGGTGCTATTCAAGGATCTGAACTTGTGGAGCTCAATGATGATGATAACATCAATGGATGATTATATAAACATGTTAGCCCATCAAAATTTGAATGCTCAAAGATTATAAACAAGCACTCTGAAGGGTTTACTAAGTGAAAAGATGGGGTTGATGACACAACAATACAGCCAATGAGGGCCCTTGGTCTCAATGGAATCGAATTTTTTGTAGTTGGCATCAAAATTGTAAAGTGCATTTCTTCCATTGTGATAGTTCATTTTGGATCAAAATGATTAAAGGTAAGAAAATACTTCATGAGATAAAAAAATAATATAATTAAAGAACTGCACTTTACAATTTTGGCGTCAAGCAAAACAACAACAACAATAACATAGCCTTATCCCACTAAGTGGGGTCAGTTACATGGATCGCACGACGCCATTGAGCTCTATCAATGATCAACTCTTTAGATATCTCATTTACTAGAAAGTCCCGTTCAATAATTTCTCTAAGTATCCTTTTTGGTCTTCCTCGACCTTTTTTCACAGGGCTCCAAACCATCTGCTCAACTCTCCTAACTGGCGCTTCCAACGGTCTTCTTTGCACATGCCCAAACCACCTTAAACGGTTTTCAACTATTTTTTTCTCAATAGATGCCACTCCAACTCTACCTCGTATATGATCATTACGGATCCTATCTCTTCTTGTATGACCACACATCCAACGTAACATCCTTTTCTCCGCCACTCCAATTTTATGTTCTTGTTGTCCTTTTATTATCTAACATTCACTCTCATATAAAATTGCTGGTCTTATAGCAGTACAATAAAACTTTCCTTTGAACTTATCAGGTACTTTCCGATCACAAACAACCCCTGATACCATTCTCCACTTCAACCACCCAGCTTGTATCCTATGTTCCACATCTCTAATAATTTCGCCATCATCTTGTATAACTGATCTCAGATACCTAAACTTTGACACTTGTGATACGACCTGATCACCAAGTTTAACCTCCATCTCGTTCCTAGCTTGTCGCTTGTTAAACTTACAATACATATATTCGGTCTTACTCCTGCTCAGACGAAAACCCTTCAATTCCAAAGTAGCTCTGCATAACTCAAGTTTTAAATTAATTTCTTCCCTTGTCTCTGCTATGAGAACAACGTCATCTGCAAAAAGCATGCACTTAGGGATTTCTTCTTGGATGTGTTTCGTCAGAACATTTAAAACCAGGTCAAACAAAAAAGGGCTTAAGGATGATCCCTGATGTAGGCCAATCTTAATAGGAAAGTCTCTAGTCTCCCCTCCAGACGTTCTCACACTAGTCGTAGCCCCATCGTACATATCTTTTATAGCTCTAATATACGCAACTCGTACACCTTTCTGTTTCAAGGCTTTCCACAGCACCTCTCTTGTTATTCGATCATAGGCTTTTTCCAAGTCAATAAATGTTATATGCAGGTCTTTTTGTTTACTCCGATACCTTTCCATCAACCCCCTTAGAAGATAAATAGCTTCCATAGTAGACCGTCCTGGCATGAATCCAAATTGATTTTCAGAAATACTCGTCTCCATTCTTAACCTACGTTCAATCACTCTTTCCCATAATTTTAGAGTGTGACTCATAAGCTTAATCCCGCGGTAGTTTGCGCAATTCTGGATGTCTCCTTTGTTTTTGTAAATAGGCACTAAAGTGCTTCTTCTCTATTCTTCAGACATTTTCTTATACCTTAAAATCTCATTAAAGAGCTTAGTTAGCCAGATAGCATCCTCCTCTCCTAAACACTTTCAAACTTCAATAGGAATACTATTGGGACCAACAGCTTTACCATTATCCATTTTTCTAAGAGCTTCCTAAATCTCATCAACCTTAATCTTGCGATAATATGCCAAATTTTGTTCTCTCTCCCAGTTTGTTAAATCTTCCATATTACAAGTCGACTCTGTTCTGTCATTAAAGAGCTTATGAAAATAACCCTACCATCTGCTTTTAATATCTCTATCTGTAACCAGAACTTTTCCTTCTTCATCCTTAACACATCTTACTTGATCCAAATCTCTAGATTTCCTCTCTCTAGTCTTCGCAATCTTGTAAATCTTTTGTTCCCCTTTTTTCGTTCCTAAGTCCTTGTAAAACTCTTCAAACGTTTTAGATCGTGCTTCATTTACTGCTTTTTTTTGTCTCCTTATTAGCCTTCCGATACTTTTTCCAATTTTTCGAGTTATTGCACAAATGGATAACTTTAAAGCATTCTCTTTTAAATTTGATCTTATCTTGAACAGTCTCATTCCACAACCAAGATTCCTTATCTCTTTGTCCAAAACCTTTTGATTCTCCTAACATTGCTTTATCTACCTTTCTAACCCTCTTGGCCATCTCCTCCCACATGGTGTTAACATTTTCTCGTAACTCCCAAGATCCTTCCTCCAACAATCTTCTCTTGAAAGTCTGTTGATTCTCCCCCTTTAGCTGCCACTACTTGATCTTAGGGTTCATCGCTTGACGATGCTTTTGTTTCCGACCCTTAATAACCACGTCAAGGACCAAAACCCTATGTTGAGTTGCCACAGGTTCCCCAGGAATAACTTTACAATTTTGACAGATTTTTCTATCTGGATTCCTTACCAGAAAGAAGTCAATCTGTGACCTTGAAGCTCCACTATTGTATGTGATTAAATGTTCCTCTCGCTTCTTGAAGCAGGTGTTGACAACGTTGAAATTATAAGCCATTAAGAAATCCAATATAGACTATCCTTCCTCGTTAAACTCCCAAAAACCAAAGCCACCATGGACCCTCTCATACTGTCCTGCTTCTTTCCCAACATGACCATTAAGGTCCCCCCAGAAGAAAATCTTCTCTTCTAAAGGTATGCTTCTAACCAATCCCTCCAAATCTTCCCAAAACTTTTCTTTAAGATATGCATCCGTCCCTACCTGTGGTGCATAAGCACTTATGATGTGGATAATATCTCCTACGATAATCATCCTTAAGCATAGAATCCTATCCCCAATCCTTTTTACCTCCATCACACTCGGCGTCTATTCCTTGTCAATCATAATACCTACACCATTCTTTGTCCTTACTTTTCCAGTGTACCAGAACTTGAAGCCTGAACAATGAAATTTCTTAGCCTTTTCTCCAACCCATTTAGTCTCTTGAAGGCACAAGATGTTAATTTTCATCCTCTTCATAGTGTCCACAACCTCCATGAATTTTCCTGTCATGGTTCCAACATTCCATGTAGCAATCCTGATTTTGATCTCCTCGACTAGCTTCTTTACCCTCAACCTTCCAGGAACATGCTCTTGTGACACTACAATCGATCGACGATGCAGTGGCTCTAGCTCATTTGACACTGTACTCGAGTCATACAGCGCGTTGCTTCCGGGCAACGACCTAGTATTAGTAGACCCTTGCTCATTTAACACTACATCCGGGTGCCGATGCAGCGGCTCTAGCTCACTTGTCACTGTACTCGAGCCATACAGTGCGTTGCTTCCGGGTAACGTCCTAGCATTAGCAAAATATTGTCGTTGGTCAATGTTCATGAGAGATTCGACACAGTTTTACGTTGGCTGTCGAGGGCCTAACACAACCCTCCTCCTTTATCCGGGTTTGGGACCGGCTATAAAACATAGGCGGAGTTTTTGGTGCCAAGCAAAAAAAAAAAATAGGGAAGAAATTATTGCCAATGTAATGATGGCAAGCTGCGTAACCATAGGAAGTTCAACAAACAAGAGGAAAAATATTGCTATAGAAATTCAACAAGATCATATATTCCTTTGTAGGAGTGTTTTCAGTTATTGTCATCTGTCAGATTTTAAATATCAAGACACTTTTTTGTGGAAAATATACATGGAAATGTGGGAACGGAGGGCTGTTACCAAAAGGCATTTTGATTTTCAAGTGGGCCTAAATTAAAGCATATGATATCTTATTTTGCTAGAGGTCATGATTCCACCCACCTTTTTTCTGTTGGGTCTGTTTAGTGTTAGATTTATCTGTTGCTCTTGGAAGGATGAAGCTAACTGTACTCTGCCAGCATTTTCGGACAACTGCAGGACCCCTCAAACCTCATTTTGACCTTAAAAATAATTTTACTATCTAAACATTATTCCTACATCTGTTTTCCTTCACATTTATGTAGATTTCTGGGCCAGATATGATTTTGGCTGTATTACGGATATGTCCTTAATATATTCAACAACTACGATAATGAACTTGATGGTGGAAATTCACCATGACTTGTGTCCACAGGAATATGGAGGTACGTCTTTTCCTTAGCTGGATATCACATGCATCAATTTTTCTACCTTATCTGACACAGCTCTTGCTTCTGTACCGATCAGGATGAATCTACCATACAAATACAAAATTATTTTTTAGCACTAAATTTTGTTAAGAGTTAAAATCATATTCGAAGAATCTCTTCTAAGTTCTAAACAGTGAATTGCAGAGAGAGCTGAGATCTGACACTGGCTTTTATTAGAAGTAGAGCTTAGAGTCTTTGCTTGTTTCCAGTTCAGTTAAATAAAAAGGCCATTCTGTTTATTTGAAGAGAAGATCCTAAACGAAAAATTGAAAATATCCTATATGTACATCAAATTGGCTCACTTCTCTAGCTAATCTGAGAAGACTGTCATGAGCCACCAAAAAAAAAAAATCTGAAATGGCTGTTAACAAAGCATAGAACAACCTTTTCTCATTACTTTACGAGAAGGCAACTTTATCGGGTGAAAGAATTCGAATTTTCCTTGCCTTTTTTTTTTTTGGATTCATGTCAACGAGGGTATGCTGCGATGGCACATACTAATTGAACAAAAGAGGGGGTTTTAACTTTTAATACGAACTTTGCAACTTTTACACAACTTCTGTTTCACCTATTCTCTTTACATATATGCTTTAAGCTTTAAAGCTTGGAATTCAATATTGGCATATTGCTCCATATGGCACCATTAGTTATAGAGCTCCAACATTTTCTCTTTACCCTTGTGGAAATGAAAAGATAGAACCAACCAGACTAACCAGTGGAGAGATTAAGAATAGAGAAACAAAAACAACAATTGAATTAGAGAAGATGATTACATTACAAGGACGCAATTGAACAAATTGAATAAGTTAAAATTGACGTAACATAAAACTTATTAGTTTAAAAGTACCCTGGAGAGCAACAAAAGTCCACAGACCACCTAATTGACACCATAGGATCCCATGGTAACAACAAAGAGTGTGCTAAATTATTGTTCTTCAGGGTCCATACTTTATGAGAGTTGAGAATAAGCACAAAGTCAGAAACTCTGGTACACGATCTGGACCTCTAAACTATACAATCCCATTTAACAAGTGTCTGTAGTACCTTCATTTTCAGCACATATTATATAGTCCCAAGTCTTATTGTATACTATTTACCCTATATAGAGTTTGGTCAAGATTTTTGACTTTTCTACCTAACATCAAACACGACAAATTAGGTATTGACAAAGTAATTACCCAAGAGGGTTGTTCTGTGTGTTCGAAGAAGACTATTGAATTTAAGCAAAGGAGCCAGCTGGGGTTGGAATTGACCTGACTATCAATAGTGTTCTGGTCCTAGACTAATAAAACAGAAGTGAAATGTTGAGAAAGTGTTTCAATTGTTCAGAGGGAAAACAATTTTTTTTAAATGACTAAAGCCCTACGTGTGAAAAGTAAATTAAGAGTAGTGTAGAATATGGACTCCTAATCATGTGGCCCGAGAAAGAATCTCCTTTGAAACTTACATATATAAGGACCCCGTGAAAAATAATGCATGGCCATATCAGAAACTTTTGCAATCTCTCTATCTCTCTCTTTCTCTCTCCTCTCTTTACCCTTCCCCTGTCTGTGATATAAACATATGAAAAGTTGAGGGGAATGTCGTCTGGTTCGAGATCATTCATGCAAGCCTCAAATATAGCTCCTCTGAGTAATTTCGGACCAGGCTTCATTCCCCTTAGCTACAAAGCACAGCCTATCTTCCTCTATAGTTCATAGATAAGCATCAGCAATATGACTTTCTCTTTGTGCAGTAAACTAGATTCCTCGGGAAATTGAAGAACAACCGTGACCATAAGCGATTATCTGGTAATTAAATCAGCTCCCAGGTAGGTATATATGACTTAAAACTTTTCAAGTTTTTCACTTTTGCCTGATTTGTTGATAAGAATAGGTCTATCGTTTTGTTAATGAGCTTATTTTTTTGGGACTTGAAGTGTAGACTGAGTTTGTAGTGCTGCCGTGCGGGGTTTTGCTTGTGTTGTGTTAGTTTGAGGGCAATCTGACTCCTTAAATCATTATTCGTCATGACAAATCCTCCGTTTATGCCAAAGTATCTCTACCAGCTGGGTCGGATATATTTAACTTTTGTGGGTTAACTTGAACATCAAAAAACAAAAACTGGGTAATGGATTGTATTTGTGTGAAGCTCATTATTTCAAGTGGGTCCGCTCTCTTGGGCATTGTCATATCTTGGAGGAACTGTGACCGTTAGATTGCCACTCTAATTCACTGCAATTCTTTGGGTGGAATCTAGCATGTACAAAGAGCTGTTTTAAAGCAGAGAATTTATTTTACACATTGTAACAATTATCATGACCACTTTTTTGTGTATAGCTATTAGTTTATGTATTAGTATCTGTTATATAAAATTTGATAATATATTGTGAAAAACGATAGTATAAGTTTAAAAGGCTGGAGTCATACACTTCTCTCGCCGGAGTTTCTTAGTACAGAAAGTGGATGAAAGATTACCAGCATAACTTGCAGACAGAGAGAGAGAGAGAGAGAGAGAGAGATTACATAACTTGCAGAGAGAGAGAGAGAGAGAGAGAGAGAGAGAGAGAGAGAGAGAGAGATTATCTCATTATTGCTAATAATATTTTTTTCTAACATGAGCACTCACCATCAGACATAAACAACAAAAGGATAGGTTTTGCTGGGATCATAATCATGGAATATTGCTAGCACAGAGCTCTTTGATTAAAACTGATATAAGTAAATATATAATTAGCCGAATAATTGGGAGTGACATTGTTCCTTGTCCAATCATTTCGGTGTCTGATTGAGAGAAAAATTTTTTTAGTATTATGAAAGGATGAATTTGTCAATCTTACTTCATTTGAAAATATGTCGTGTTATTCTATATAATAGACTAAAATAATTTTATTCTATGACATTAATTGTTAGTAGGTCATTAATTTTTATATAATTAAATAAATCTAAATGAATAAATTGGATAAATTAATAAATTTAGAAATTTAATCACATCATATTAAATGAATTTAAAAAAATTAAGAAAAATTGCTATATAATTAGTAAATTAAGTAAATTTTTCAATTAAAATATAATATGTTATCCTTTGGTAAATTAGTATTTATTATATACAATAAAATAAATTTAAATGAATACATTAAATGAATAAATTAGGTAAGTTAATAAATTTATAATATAAATTAAGATTATTGCTATTGGCTATATGTTTAAAATTTATGCATTAATATATATAATATGAATTTATTGCTATATAATTGGAGTATATATTTCCGATTAATTCCTTTAGTGAAGCCTTTATTAGGATATTAATTGTAATAAATTTATTGCTATGAATTTATTTCACTAAATTATAGCTTGTATTATATATTTTTGAATCAAATAATTTGAATTTCTTGCTATAATTGATTATATTATTTCTGATTCATTTATTATGACTAATATATTATTTCATTAATTTTTTGCTAACTTATTTCACTACATTAATTATCATTTATTATATTCGATTTATTATGTTTTATATTCATTTTATATAAATAAATGGTCATTCTAACTGTCATCTATTGCTCATGTGTTTATATTGTTTATTCTTCCTACATAATTAGTTTTCATTCCATTGTTTTGTATATGGCTAAATTTAGTGATGTTGCTGATATTAATGCATTAAGGGATGATTGAAGAATTAAGGTTCAGGTAGTGAAGTTATGGACAGTTCCATTGTTCAATATGTCTGAGAAGATTTTTAATCTGAAGATGATTTTACAAGATTTTTAGGTAAATTAAAATTTATTATATTCAATTGTTTTGTATTTATTATTTTGTTCATTACGCCTATGTTGTCACGACCCGTTTTCTGGGCACATGACCGGCACAATGATGAATCTCTCATCACTGTAAGCCTTTTGAAAAATTCTACCCACGAGTTAAATTATGTAGTTATTATCTCTATGTTATCAAAATAATCATTCCTTAATATATACGAAAAAATATATCAAATTTTCTTATTTGAAAATCATAGAGATGATTTGCACATAATAATAGATCCTCAATATAAAATATATTATTATACTGACATACAAGCCAAATGCCAAACCCCTGACCTAGATGTCCTAGACGATTACAGAGCAGCATAATCTATAACAATAGAGGGGTCTACCCGACAGCGGGAACATCCAAAGTGTCTACTCCTCTAGCAGATATTCTTCGCTGGCAACCTGATCTGAACAAAAAAAATTGTACAGAGAGTGTGAGCTTTTAAACTCGGTGAGCAAATCGGCCTCGCGTTAATAAAATTCAAATACATTACCAGTCATGCAAGTATATCCAAAGGCTCATACTCAACCAATAAACATAGTTAGAAATTACATACAAGAAGATAAAAATTCATCCAATTCAACAAACGTTACTAGTACTCATCAATGACAATATATCCCAGAGAGCGCACACAGGCCAGCTCACCAATTCTGTATATTTCCGCCATGATGCACAACCTCATCCTCTTAGTTAGGGTGCCTCACGGATTTATCACCAATCCGGGCTGTATCCCTACTGAGGGAATCGTTGTCTTCACACTCATTGGTCAAGACACCCTTTCAACCGGGTTTTCTACCTTGCCGTGCGAGGGGGTACTGTCCCGCTCAATCACAATCAATAGTACAGTATTTTATATCATAATCAGAAGCACAATATAATATTCATCCATATAACAGGTATAGTATATAACTATATTATAGGTTTATAAACCACAAATCAACATAACAATTAAACTGTTTTTGAAAAGATTCAAACTTCACATCATCATGAGATACCTGCTTCGTCTTATCCATACTTCTGGATTAATTATCTTATTAGATTCGTCATTCTTAATCCAATTTCCCCCTATGAATCTTGGGAGTGTCCTACGACATACTTTTTATCACCAGTAATGCTAAAACTCTATTAAAACGGGGTCGTTCCACTCATCTGGATTCCGTACGGGTATCACTTCTCTAAGTCGTTACTGACAAGAGTACACAGATGAATTTCAGTATTCTGTTACAGAGATTTTCATGAAAGATTAGAGAAAACAAGTTAGGATTGTTTTTGTACAGATACTGTTCATACATACGGTCACTATTTATACGTATAGTTACTATTCATACATACGGACATTATTTATATATACAGTCACTATTCATATATACAGAGACTGTTTATATCAGAAATAGAGAATACAATCTGTAAAAGAGTATACCAGGTAAGTTCCCAAGAAAGAGTGGAGGGTCACAATGGACACACTTAAAAACCAGGTCTTTCCTTAGCCAAAACTTTCCTAGACATGTATTCTTCACAGTTTATATTCTATTTTGGTAATCAGAGAATTAAAATAACATATAGACAGCTAAGGACAGTTTTTCTGATGTGGAAGATTAGCCAAAGCAGCAACCACAGAGCATACTTAAGAAAATAACTTCTAAAATTTGAAAGACATAGAAAGGGCATAGTATCCTTACCTAAGCTGAAAAGGAAAGGCCCAAAATCTCAGAGGCCTAGCATTGGAGTAAGAGAAACTTAAGGAGAGAAAAAGAGAAGTTGAAGGTGTGAGTTTAGAAGTGAAATGGAATGACCTATTTATAGGAAAAGTCAAGAGTACTATTTGATACTATGCACTAATAAAATATTTAATTTACTATTCATAAAAATGACATTTCTAATAATGCAATTTACTGTGTAAAATGCGGATTTGAATTTTTTTATTACTATTGGAAACTTAAAGAAAAAACTATCCTTTCATCTTAAACCTTTAAGTTTCTTTTCAATTAAGTCCTTTCACTTTAGTCCCTGAAGGTATTTTCACACATAAAACGTCATTTTCTCCTACGAATTTCTTTCTAATTTTCTCTAATGATCAAACCATATCTAGTACTTGACATTTCTATTATATAAGTGAACAGTATCGTATACGTAAATAGTATTATATAGGTAAACAGTACCGTATACTAGCATAGTAACCATAGTTTGCAAATACGTATTTATATTTTATTTTTCATGAGTATTACATATGTTGTATTTATTTTTTGCCTTTTAAGGGTGATTGCATACACGGTCATGTGAAAAGATCATTTGTGAATAAGTTCAAGCATTAAATAATCGAGAAAAATATTTATGTAATGTTTATATTTAGTATAGTTAAGTATAACAGTAAGTATTGTACAACGAGACATCCATTCATGCTTGAGTTTTGTTTTTCAATTAATGTCTAACTAGCTGAAGAAGATTTGAGTATTCCAAAATACGTCTTCAAGTTTTGTCCATTTATTGATATTTTGAATCGTGTTGCTGATGATAACTATTTAGTAAATTAGTTTTTATTTTATATTTTGTATATTATGTTTTATTTGTTGTTGATTACAACTTTTTATGAATAATATTGTTGCGTTTCAGATGTTATTAGACTAGTCAATATATTTTTGTCCTATTATAGAGAGCTCTAAAAATAGTAACAAGAGTAGACATATAAAAATTAAGATTGAATATATAGAGTATTGTTGCAATCATTTTTTCTTTTTGTTTTGTATTTTGATTATTCTGTTTTGTGTATTTATTACTTTATTTTGTTGTATATTTATTATATTTTTTTGTTAATGTTCTCTTTTTTTTTCTTATTTTTAACATGTATATATTGTTGACCCCATTGCATTTAAGGCAATATTGGGTTTTGATGAGTGACAAAGCAAAATTAAAATAGCACATTATAAATGAGTATTGACTGATTGCTGAAAACATTTGAAGCTTTGTTTATATAGACTTTTGAATTTCAACTTATCAGCAGTTGGCCGGTCGACCGCCTGAAACTAACTGATCGATCGTTTACTTCATGCAAACAAGGCTTCACTCTCTGTTAGCAGTCAGTTGATCGCCTGCCTTCAACCAGTCGAACGCTTCGCATTAGAACGAAGTCCATCTAAAGAACACAAGGTAACTGATCGACCGTCGTGCTTAAACCAGAAGACCACTTACTCACTAGAATGAACCGGTCAACCGCCAACACTTTTAAACGGCTATTTCTTGCTAACATCATGCATATCAATTTGGGATTTGGCTCAAACAGCACTATTCCTTTTGAGTCTTTAAATATCAGCTTTAAGGAATGTCAAAGCATCAAGAAAAACATTCTTTGTGCCTTAGATTTTCAGAAAGTCAATCTTTGTCTATCATTTACCCCTAGAGAGCTTATTACTGGTTTATCTACTCTGTTTTGATAATTACTTCTGTACACCTATCATTCTCTGAGTGTATTGATCAAGAAAGTTTTTCTTGAGTTCATTTTTGAGAGAAAACAATCTGTGAGGGGGATAGACATCCTTGGAAAAGAAAAATATCTCTATTGTAATAGTTCACAAGTACCCATTTTGTATAAACTTGTGGTTGATAGTGAAATACTCAAGAAGTAATCTTGAGGACTAGATGTAGGCTTGGATTAAGTTGAGCAGTATAAACATCTGTGTTTATATCTCTTTCCCTTATCTTTTTAATTATTTAAAGCTTTTTCTTTGATTATTTGCAATCTATCCTCACTTATCTTGATACTGCTTTGTTTTGCATTGTCATATATTTTCTGATGTACTTTTAAAATTACTTAGACTTCCAACAAGTCTTCAAGACATTTTTTTTAAAATCAATTCACCGCCCTCTTGGATTCTAGCCATTTATATCATATATGTGTGTGTGTGTATTTTGTAGATGTAACAAAATTGTGTAAACATTATGGGGACAATTAAAAAACTTACTTTTTTAATTAATTTTGATTTCCTGATCAATATACTTATTTTCTTACAAATCAATTTTTGTACAAAATTTTCACTGATTGATTATCTCTGATAATTAATTTCAATAAAAGTATTTACGTAATGACATTTGCCAATCAATTCCATAATTAAGTTTAATAATTTCTATTAAATTAATAACTTAGTTCCATAAAAGTATTAGAAGATTTTCTAAGTAGGTAAAATAAATTTAATTATAAAATTGATATGTGAATTAAAAAACTTACTTTTTTGAATTAATTTTGATTTCCTGATCAATAGACTTACTTTTTTACAAATCAATTTTTGTACAAAATTTTCATTGATTGATTATCCCTAATATATGATTTTTATATAAGTATTTACCTAATGACATTTACAAATCAGTTCTATAATTAAGTTTAGTGATTTCTATTAAATTAATAACTTGATTCCACAAAAGTATTTACTATTTCAACGGATAATCAAATAAAATATTTGTAAGCCAATAAAAGTATTTACTATTTCTATTAAATTAATAACTTAATCTCATAAAATTAATAACTTAATATCCGTTGAAATATTATTTATGAGCCCAAAGTATTTACTATTTATATTAATGAAACTCTTATCTAACATTAAGGAATATGTTAATGAATATAAATGTTTACTATTTCTTAGTAGGTAAATAAAATCAATTCATAATCAGAGTTGTTATTATATTTTGATCATTGTAGTGTCTTAGAAGATTTTTTTTTAGTAAGTAAAATAAATTTAATTATGAAATTGATATGTGAATTAAAAAGCTTACTTTTTGAATTAATTTTGATTTCCTGATCAATAGATATACTTTCTCACAAATCAATTTGTGTACAAAATTTTTATTGATTGATTATTCCTAATAATTAATTTCTATAAAAATATTTATCTAATAACATTTATAGATCAATTCCATAATTAAGTTTAGTGATTTCTATTAAATTAATAACTTAATTCCAAAAAAGTATTTACTATTTCAACCGATAATTATTAAAAATATTTGTAAATGAATAAATATTTAATATTAAAATTAAATTAAAATAAATATTTGTAAGTTATGAAAATTTTTAGAGTGCACAGGTTACAATACTAGTTGTTATTGTATATCACTTCTCATGACATGGTAAATTAAATTTATAATTTTGTTTCAGTTGATCAAAATTTCAAAAAAAATTAACAATCAAGCATTAAATGTCTCAAAAATTAGCAGGGAGTATTGACAAAATTAAATCATTTAGAGAAAGAATTAAATCATGACTACGATCCCTTTATTAGATTGAGGTCCCAATTCAAACTTTTTCAAGTAAATGTTATTCTGTTCGAGAAAGTTGGTTCAGGTTTGCATATACAATAATAAGATTGCAATATATGTTGTAAAAATTAAGTTTAAAGTATGTATTTCAAAAGAGTATTATTAAATTTTACATTGACTAAAAATAACAAAGAGGGATGAGGCCTAATATATGTAAGTGTGATATTAAGCTCATAAAGAGTGGATTTGATTTTACTTTTTTGAAATAAATTAAATTATTTTTGTGTTTATCTGAACAACTTAGAATTAGTTGTAGTTATTATCTTTTAATAATTTTATATAATTTTTATTTTACCTGACACTAATCCTAACTATTATATAGTATATTACTGTGATTTTAATTAAACTAATTTCATATTACACTTTTTGAAAAATATATAATTGAAAAATGTTGCAGGAGATTTTATCTCCATTATTCACGTTGAACTATTCCACTAGCTCCCATTACTTGACTTTTTCAATAAACCATGTGTTTCAATCCTTAATACACGTTATCTCACATTCACATTATTTATTAACGTGATCAGCCGCTCTTTCAAAATTAACTTCGTGAATATCACCGTGGCTGGGTTAACGTCTTTCATCTTCAGTTACAAAAATTTTGGGTTACTTTTTCTTTTTAATTTTTCTGTTGTTCTGTCTTCTGATCAATATCAAAAAAGTTTGTTTTATTCTGAGAAAGAGTTTTACTGCTGCAAAATATTTTCTTGAGGGCAAGTGTTATTCAACAATACAACTTAGGTTATTATTCATTGGCAAATTTATTCAAAAATATAAACTAATTTTGGTATAAAAGGGAGAGAAAGAAGCTTAAAAAGATAAAACTTATTTGCTTATTATTGGAACTAAATCAGCCCAACTTTACATATTTGCAGCAAAAGTGTTACCATTTGAGCAAAAGTACAACACAATCAATTAGAATAATTCCCAAATAAAAAAAAGTTATATGCTAATAGATAATTAGAGTTTCTTTTGTTTATTCTCTGAAACATTTGCGCAGAAAACACCATTTTGTTGAGAATTTTATGGTGATTATTTCTGAAAGTCTTCCAATTTAAAAGGGAGAAGAATTGGAGAAATAAATCAATAACACATAAAACTAAGGGACTGTTTGATTCAACGGACGAAAGAAAAGGAAAAATAAATTTTTTTTGTTTGGTTTGTAAGGAGAGGAGAGAGAAAATAAAACAAAATGACTATTATAATCTTTTGATTATATGACCAATAGAATATGATAAATTTGTTATCACTTATATTCAAATAAGTTAACTCATTTATTATAGTGAAATAATAAAATATTTTAGTAGCTTTAATTTGATTCATCTAAAAAAATCTTAAATATATAATGTGTTTTAAAAATATATAAAATTTTAATTTTATTTTTACCGTCATAACAAAAAAAGTTAAATAATTTTATTGTTAAAAGAAATCAAAAAATGATAATTAAGTAAAATTTAACTAACTTATTAATTTACTCAGTTTATTTTTAATATGATCTTTTTTTATTATCCTTTATTATTTAGTTATACGTATAATATACCATTTATGTATAATAATAATAATAATAATAATAATAATAATAATAATAATTTTTATATAGTCCAAATATGTTAATAATATTTTATTTAAGAAGTAAAATAAAATAAGTTAGAGGACAATTTTGGTATTAAGAAAAATGTTTGATGGCACTTATATCTTTTATATTGTTACAATTTTCATTCCTTCTAAATCCCTCTATTTTCGGAAGGAAAAAAAATAAGAAAGAGGGAGAGATTTTTCACTTATATTTTTCTTCCCCTCCCCTTCAACTAATTGAAATAAACAATGTCAATTTAAAAAAATCTCTCTTCTCCATTTTCCTCAAACCAAACAATACCTAAGAGAAAAAGTCATAATTTTATGAGATTTTGCTATAAAAGTACAATGCTCAGCAGTTAATTTTTGGAGATTTTAATCAATTGAAATCGAATGTTAAATTTAATTTGTCATACCATAAAAATGGCATGAAGTAACAATGCACATGACACATTTTGAAAAGAAGTAGCACCGAGTATTCCATCCTACCAAAGTACTGTAATGTTTTTCTTGATTGAGAATCTTCTACTATTGTAAATCATAACGAAGAAATGGAGAAGTAATAATAATAATAATAATAATAATAATAATAATAATAATAATAATAATAATAATAATAATAATAAAGGAATCCAAGTAGACACAGAAAATTTTTTTAGTCTACACATAAATCACACCAACAACTTTTATAAAATTTCAATTATCTAAACTCATTGGATGACTTAAAGAATCATTATTATTGATAAAAGAAAAGGCCCATTTAAGTATTCAGTGATCATAGTCAAACTTGGATTTGTGACTATACATTGAAGATATAAAACTACTAATTTTTTGTTCAAGGGAAAAAAAAAAAAGCAAAATAGATACAAGAACCATCCCCCATGATGACGTCTTATAATAAGCTGTTGAAGTTGTAAGGGTTTTCGTGTCGGGCCCATGCATTGTTTTTGCTAATGTCAATGTCATGTAACTCATGTTGTTGCTTTTGTAATATTAAATCAAAGCACGTGATTGACGGCAACGTCCACCTATGACTTCTAGGTCTTCCCTCCCCCTTTTCTCTTTCTTATTTTTAATTGAAAAATTAAGAAGTTAATCGCATGTGCTAAACAGAAAATTAAGAAGTTACCCACTGTTAGAAAATTGAAAATAATTAAAACTTTGAGACGTGATAAATCACTTTGTTTAAAGAGTTTAAGTCTGTGTATTGAAAAATCACAAACAAACTTCTAAGATACAACAAAGCCTTCTTAGAACCAAGATGTTCACCGTAGAATTCTAATAGGATATATATAGAGTTTGAGCAACTGTGTCTGTTCAATTTTA
Organism: Biancaea sappan; assembly: GCA_037074585.1. Lineage (NCBI taxonomy): Eukaryota > Viridiplantae > Streptophyta > Magnoliopsida > Fabales > Fabaceae > Biancaea > Biancaea sappan. The sequence goes on along the minus strand of CM073492.1, from coordinate 7,279,053 downwards.
ACAAGTGTATCTGTTCAATGTTAACAAGTGTGTCTGTTCTATTTTCAACAATCATAACTATTCTATTTTCATAGTCATATCTGTTCATTTTTTATAAACATGTCTATTCTATTTTAAATAGATGTGTCTATTCAATTTATGTCTTATTGAAAAATAAATTTAAAATTTAATTTTCAAATGAAGGACATATCATTTCAAATAGAAGACATATCTCTTCAATTAAGTGACACTTCTTTTCAAATAAGAAGACACATCTTTTTAAATAAAAGATATATCTCTTCAATCAAGAGGCACTTCTTTTCAAATAAAAAGATACATTTTTTTAAATAAAAGATACATCCTTTCAAATTAAAAGATGTATCTTTTCAAATAAAAACACACATTTTCAAATAAAGGAATAACAATTAAATTCCTTTTTAAATATCTTATTTTATCTAATGTTGGACTTTTAATTCTACTCAATATTACAAATTATATAACAATCCCCCTTTGCAATATTTCTACATAATATCATACATAATAAAAAATATTTTTACATAGATTTGAACTTCCTAATAGTGTAATACTTTAAAGTCTTGACAAAGATAGTGGTATCATAAGATTTGAACCATAACTTCATTTGCCAAATTCGAAAGTACAACACATATGACATTATTAAGTTTGTGATGATGTTCCAATAATCTCGCTTTAGCACTTTTATGGCCATGTGCTAATTCTGGTTTCATGAATATTCACAAGATCAACCCTTTTAAATCTTGCTTGAAGCGGCACCACTTCAATGTTCATATAAGTGGTATTGTTATTATGTCCCTATTACTCCAGACATTTAACAATTCTATTAAAACATTTGTTAATCTCTCTTTGTAATAGTATGCACTATGGAGTGTTTGTCAACAAGTCTTTTCATTCTAGATATCTAATAACTCCTTAACTCTTCAGATGATGTTATGTAGTATACTTTCTTGAATGAGGTCTCAATTTAAGAGTTTGTGCCTCAAACAATACTTAGTAACTTATTATTATCCATTGAACTTTTATTATTAGAGTATATACTAATTCAAAGTTGGGTTCCCATTATTAGTGTTTTATTTTAAGGGTTTTAACGTCATTTTTTCACAAGTTTGTTGTACTACATCTCTGGATAGTGATTTGGTCAATAGATCAACCAAATTCTTATTTGACATTTTATAGACAATTGTCATCGTTCTATTTGTGAGTAATTCCCTTATATAAGCATGTATTAAACTTATATGTCTTGATTTCCCATTATAAATTTTATCATAAGCTACACATTGTAACTCAATCATCACAAAATACAGAAATGGATGGTTGGCTAAGTGTTTTGGCCACAACTTTGTCTAATAAACATGCTTATCAACCATTTTGTTTCTTTTTCAGCAGTTGCTAATTCTATGAATTCATATTCAATTGTGAAATGAAAAATATAATTTTGCTTCTTGAATGCCCAATTAATGGCACCCCACTCAAGGTGAATATTTAACCAATTGTGAATTTTTTTATCATTAATACTTATGATCCAACTTGTATTTAGAATAAAATTTCTAATACAGTAGAAAATTACTATAGCAAATACCAAAAGTGATTTGTTCTTTTCAAATATCCAAGCATTCTAATATAACTTTTCAATGTTCATTGTTTGGATTACTTGTAAACCTTGAAAGTTTATAAACATCAAACACAATATCTACCTAGTACAATGCATTGCATACATTAAACTACCTATTGCACTTGTATATTCTAACTATGTCAACATTCTCTTTAGATTTTTTTATCAATTTTATATTGAAATCATTAGGAGTATTAAACAATTTGTTCTGAATGTTTGAATTTATCAAACACTTTATTTAAGCAGCGTGATTGTGTTAAAGTCACTATTTGTTATCTCTTTCAACTTTTATTTCTAAGATAATATCTACTTCATTCAAATCTTTAATTTTAAAGATTGAATTTAGATACTTCTTAATCTCAGTGATACCAAACATATGTGTTCTAAATATTAACATATCATGAACATATAGATAGACAAGTAATGACGTCATATTCACTAAATTCATTTGATAATATCATAATATCAAATATCTCATACTATTGCTTATGTCTGTTTCAAACCATAAAGAAACTTTAATGATTTAAATGTTATTGAGCAATAATCATGTTTGTTTCATCATTTATTCCTCTTTCCAAAATACTATATTTTAGAAGACAATGTTTCTTAAAAATTATTTGGATCACTTTCAACATTAACACAATTGGTATTTTTTGTTACAAATATCAATTTTATTTCATTTAACAAAAAACACTAAAACTTATGAAGAATAAAATCAAACTATATATATATATATATACAGAAAACTTTTGACTTCTTCTAATTTGTTAACACTTTTAATGCCTTTAAGTCATAATTTTGTTCTTTGATGATCAAGAACTCTAAAATATGAAATACACCTACACACTTTAACATAATTTAAATATGGCGTTCTATTATTTCAAAATTCATAAGGTGACATTTTTATATTTTTTAAGGTATTTTATAAATGTATGACATACAAAGTGTTTTACCCTATAAATCATGTGAGTTTGGGGTATTCATCAATAAATAAAATAAAAATTGTGTACCAGATTCTCCTTTTTGGATAGTGCTTTTCACCATGTTTACTTTCTCATCATTTTTAATATTTCCAACAAGTGAAATTGGTTTCATCGATCAAAACGATCCAATTTGAAAAATTCTTTTGAATTTCCAAAACAACAAAACAAACTCTTTAAAATTGTTAGAAAATTAAAAACAATAAAGGCCTTGAGGCGTGATAAATCATTTTCTTTAAAGAGTTTATATCTGTGTATTGGTGAATCACAGACTGTAATACCCGTAAAAAAAAATTTCAGTATATGATACTATTTACCTATATAGCACTATTCACGTATACAGAACTGTTCACGTATATGGTCATCATGAATGAGTGCTAATTTTGATTTGGAGTAATTCAATGGAGAAAATGATCTCTCTGTCTATTTAATTTTCCATATGCTTATGTGAATCTTGTTATCTTGTATGTGTATGTTGATGAAAATACATATTTTCACAATATTGTATAAATTGTGGGATGTGGCAATAATCCCACGGTTAAGATGTGGATTGGGCATAAGAGAAAACAAGAAAGAAATTGGGAGAAAAATGATGTTTTATATTAGAAAATTTCCCTTAGGGACTAAATTGAAAGGAAACTTAAATAATAAATTGATTATACTGGTAGATGAGACTTATAAGTAAAATTGGTAGGTGAGACTAGTAAGTGAAATGGTAAGTGAGACTAGTAGATGAAACTGGTAGATGAAAACTGGTAAGTGAAACTGGTAGATGAAAATTGGTAAGTGAAACTGGTAGATGAAAACTAGTAAGTGAAACTGGTAGATGAAAACTAGTAAGTGAAACTGGTAGATGAAATAGTATAGGAGAACGGTAGATGGAATAGTAGCAAATAGTACCATAACTTCTCCTATAAATAGGCCATTCTATTTCACTTGTAAACACACACCTCCAGTTTCTCTTCTTTCCTCTCCTCAAACTTCTCTTATCCCGGCACTAGGTCTCTGAGATTTTAGGCATTTTTCTTTCAGCTTAGATCTAAGGTGAGAATACTATACCATTTCTTATAATTATACAAGTTAAATTCTTCAGTATGTTTTGTGGTTGCGGCTTTAGCTGATCCTCCACACCAGAAAAGAACTTTTCCTAGTACGAATAGTGATCATATGTATTTATACTACATTTATGAATAGTATTCGTATGTATGAATAGTAATCGTACATATAAATAGTATTTATATGTATAAATAGTGACCGTATGTATGGATAGTGACTATACGTATGAATAGTAACCGTACGTATAAATAGTATCCATATATGTAAATATTAATCATACGTATTTTTTGAATATTACAAGATTCGAAGGAAAAGGAGAGAACAGTGCATCCCAATGGAGATGCATGTTTAGCTTTGAGCCTTCAATGAGATTTTGGACATCCTTTGATTGATATAAGATGTAGAAATCTAGCTCGGACTTGAGGTGAGGGATCTAGCTATACCTTGTATGATTTTATTTTCTAGGATTGTACTTTCTAAAGTTTCATAAAATGATATCATGTGATAAGGTGATTATGTGTTTGACATACATGATGTAAGGTACCACATGCATATAATTTGAGCTTGCAAACTGTATGTGGATGAAGGAATATAGAACTTTATACTATACCTAAATTTTGAAAATTTGAGCTCAGTTGAAGGATTGATCTATCCTTGTCTTGTTTGATTTATTTTTAAAAATTTGTTTGTTAGAAGATATAATAAATTAAGGAATGAATATATTTTCTATATATTGGGATAGAACTTGCAAAGGAAATCATGTGAATAATTGATGATTATGAATGACATGGATTTATTAAAGTTCATGATGCGCATATGAATGCTCTTGATTGTGCAATTGATTGTATTTGAAAGAAACAGAGATTTCGAACACTTTTGCGTCCTTTGAGGACAGGGGTGAAATAAAGTTGAATTGCTTGACGTCCTTTTAAGGGCTTGACACAAGATATTCAATGTATATAATTATACACATGGAATAGTTGAGGGATTCATCCTTCCAAGATACAATATAAATTCCATCTCATATCGTAGTTAGATTCTATATTTAATGATGATTATTAGATAATGAAATTTATTGTTGATTTAAGATTATATTGATGAGAATTATGAATTGAGTATATAATATACATAGAATGGTTGAGGGCTTGACCTAAAGATACCAATGCATGAAATTATGCAAAGGGAATGGTTGAGGGCTTGACCCAAGATACCAATGCATGAGATTATACAAATGGAATGGTTGAGGGCTTGACCCAAGATACCAATGCATGGAATTATACATATGGAATGGTTGAGGGCTTGACCCAAGATACCAATGCATGGAATTATACACATGGAATGGTTGAGGGCTTGATTTCCCAAGATACCAATGTATGTAATGGTTGTAGACATGAATATATCTTTAAGCAGAAATATTACCTACGGGCAGAACACGCCTTCGGGCGGGATGACATTCACAAGTGGGATAATGCTTTCGGGCGAGGTGCATTTGATTATTTACGAACTTTCTTATGATGAATTCCTCTTGACTTACATTTATGTCATGAATTATTAATGTTGTGAGTTTTTCACATGTTCATACATGATTATATGTACTTTTGGCATGCATAATTGATTATATGTGCGGTAAGGCTATTTTATGGTGAGTCAAGTGGATAAGACTCACCCCCTCATAGTTTCAGGTAAAGAAGGCCCTTTAACTTCGAGGATGAACGTGTCGATGATGCCTCCCCTTTGTTCGGGGTACGGTAACAGACTTAATTATGTTGTTTTAGTAATTTTAGAAAGCTCTGTAATCAGGTAGGTCATGTATTGTTGTATAGGATGGTTAAATATAAAGACATTCTCTTATTTTACTTCTTCATTGTGTAATTTAAAACAATTATATTTAAAGTAATAATTGGATTAAGGAAAGAGTAATAAGTTAAATGGATAGTTAGGCTTGCGGTGGTGTGGGTTTAGACATCTCCGCGCCGGTCACGGGCCTGGATGTAGGGCGTGACACAGACAAACCTTCCCAAGATATAACAAAGCCCTCTTAGAACCAAGATGTCCACCGTAGAATTCTAATATGATATATATAGAGTTTGAACAATTGTGTCTATTCAATTTTAACAGGTGTGTCTGTTTAATGTTAACAAGTGTGTCTATTCTATTTCTAACAATCATGACTATTCTATTTTCAGTAGTCATATTCGTTCATTTTTCAATAGACATGTCTATTCTATTTTGAATAGATGTGTCTATTCAATTTATGTTTTATTGAATTTTAAAATAAATTTAAAATTTAATTTTCAAATGAAATACATATCATTTCAAATAGAAGACATGTCTCTTCAATCAAGTGACACTTCTTTTTCAAATAAAAAGACACATCTTTTTAAATAAAAGATATATCTCTTCAATTAAGAGACACTTCTTTTCAAATAAAAAGATACATCTTTTTTAAATAAAAAGACACATTTTTTCAAATAAAAGATACATCCTTTCAAATTAAAAGATGTATCTTTTCAAATAAAAACACACATTTTCAAATAAAAGGAATAACAATTAAATTCCTTTTTAAATATCTTATTATATCTAATGCTGGACTTTTAATTCTACTCAATATTTTATCTAAAGCATTTCAAGTCAAAAACCATAACTCCCAAAATGAATTTGATCCAATAAGTCAGCTCATTCCAATCTTGTAAATTAAATGAGATGGATCAACAATTTATTAATCCATTTTGAAGAATGACTTTTAGACTAGCCCATTAAAGCCTATAGAGCTTAGATGGATTGGAGTTGTCGATTATTCTGGGCTTTTTTTTAAAAAAATATGTTTTAAGTTTTAGTCTATTTTTTTAGAAGTTTAGTTCTATTTTTGGAATTTTTATAGTTTTAATACCTAATTTTTGTTATTCAAAATAATTAAAATTACATTTAAAAAAAAAGAAAGTAGCTTATTTTAAGATTTAGCATATATTTTTTAGAAGTCTAATGTACTTTTTTGAAATTTGATTATTCTAATATTTAATTTTTATTATTAAAATAACTAAAAGTATATTTTTTTTAAAATAAGACAAATAGGTCCATAGGGTCAACTCATAACCTATGATGAATTGGGATGAACTAGAATTTTTTAGCTATAAATTATATAAAACTTGACTCAACTCATACTTACCATTAGTTTGATAAGGCTAGAACTAGGATGGGTTAGTCCTGCCCATTTGATGGTCCTATCAAAGGCTAGGGTATACAAAAATATTGCTTCTAGAATTTTTTTTCTTTTATAAAAAAAACAGTTTTTTTGGGGGGAAAAAAGATACTGTTTCAATCCAAGATGGTAATTTAACGGCCAGGGATATAAATAATTTAATAAATAATTATAAGTTCAAACATATTCTGTCATATATATATATATATATATATATATATATATATGAAAAAAATTATTTCCTGGGCATAATAAAATAGGAAATTAACTTACATCAAACTGGAACAAAGCTACCATATACAAGAGGGAAATAATAACAGCCTGTTTGGTACGCTGGAAATGAAAGAAAAAGAAAGAAAAGAAAGAAAAAAATTGTTTAGTATGAGATAGAAAAAAAAATAATGAAAAGTAAGATATATGTAAGTTAAATTTACTAACGCACCCTTAGTTTTAAAATTATAATTTGAAAAAGTAAAAAAATAAAATGCAATTAGACAAATAATCCTATCTTTCTCCTTCTCCTGCCTCTCTTTCGTGCGATGCTACAGCCTCTCCCAGACAAACCCTTGTTACAAGCACTTCACAGGATAACCAGAGTGATCACAGAAGAGTGGAAATGCTATAACTCATTAGTTCCTTTTGTACAAAAAGGTCATGCAAGAGATTTATATTAGTGAAAATAAACAATAGGGAAACAAGGGGAGTTAGAACTGATAATATTTAACAGAGTTTTTAATTGTAGAAGCATCAGTCCAAGATAGTGAATATGCAATTTATGGCAGAAGCTACTCCTTCCTTTTGTTTTCTAAATATTACTAAACCAGTGCTATGCGATTCTATACTAGTGACTGAAACCAAAAACAACAATAAAGGATAAGTATTCCCAAGTTATCTTTTTATTGTCCCTTCCTAAAATATTCGGCTTTACTTTGCAACCTCACAAAAAAATAAAACAAATAGATCTAACCAACAACTGACAGTAAATTGTGGGGTAATGAGAAGGAGATGGAGGAAGACTACCACCAACACATAACAGAGGCTGGACGAAAGTATAGCTGGATGGAGGAGGCAGGACAGAGCAGCACTAGCACACCAATGACAACATAAATGTGCAACAACGACGACGAATGGGTAAGGGAATTGATCTAATAGTGCAGGAGGATAAAATCGCAGACTAAGGTTGAAATTCTCTCAATTGTCCAGGGCACCATCGTAAAATCCATGGTTCTTTCCATCTAGAGATGCAATATTCCATCCATATTAAGGAGGAAGAGGCTGTTCGTTTAATGAACGAAAATAATGATACACACACTACAAGAAAATTGACTTTCAGTAGTGACTTTTAAAGTCGCCACCAAAAGTCCACTTTTGGCGGCGACTAAATGAGTTGCTATTAAAAGTTTGACTTTTTTAAAATAAAAGTAAAAAAATCAAACTTTTAGTGGTGACTATGTAAAGTCAAATTTTTAAAAAATATATAAAAAGTCAGATTTTTTAAAATAAAATTAAAAAAATCAAAATTTTGGTAGGGACTCTCATAGTTGCCACCAAAAGTCAAATTTTAAAAAAAAAGTTAGATTTTTTTTAATAAAATTAAAAAAATTCAGACTTTTGGTGGTGACTTTTATAGTCGCCATCAAAAGTCGATTTTTTTTAAATTAAAAAAAGTCAAATTTTTTTAAATAAAATTAAAAAATTAGACTTTTGATGGTGACTCCCATATTCGCCATCAAAAGTCAATTTTTTTAAAAAATAAAAATTTATTTTTTTAATTTTATTTAAAAAATTCAAATTTTTTTAATTTTCTTTAAAAATTTTGAATTTTTTTAATTTTTTTTTTAAAAATAAATTTTTGGTGGCAACTCAAAAGTCTGAGTTTTTTAAACCAAAATCAATTTTTTTTATGACATTAGCCGAAGTCGAACTTTTTGTGGTGACTCCCATAGTAATAATATATTTGCTTTTTGTTAAGTTAAATATTATTTTATTTCAGTTTTGTAATATTTTTGACTTAAAATAATTTTAACAAATTATACAAATGAAGTAGTGGCAGAATAACAAGACATACATGGTTGTAAGCAAGGGACCTCGGATTGTTGAACTTATTGCATTTTAAGCAATATTTAGTTTTAATGATCATAAAGCAAATTAAAATAGCACATGATATATGAGTATTGGCTAATTTGCTGAAACTTTGTTTATATAGACTTTTGAATTTCAGCTTATCAAGGGCTTGCTAGTCGACTGCTTGTAACTAACCGGTCGACTGCCCACCTAATGTATCCAAGGCTTTGCTCTCTGCAAACAACCGGTCGACCGCATTGCAAAAGCTGGTCGATTGCTCCCTACTAAAAGAAATGAAGCTGCTCTCTATCAGCAATCGATCGACCGATGCACCATCTACTGGTCGACTACCTCGCATTGGAATGAAGTTCATCTGAATAATACAAGGCAACCGGTCCACCATCGTGCTTCAATCGGTCAACTGCTTACTCTCTGGAATGAATTGGTCGACCGCCAACACTTAAACAACTATCTTCTTGCTGACATTATATAGATCAGTATGAGATTCGTCTCCAACGACACTATTCCTTTTGGGTCTTTAAATATCAACCTTAAGGAATGTCAAAACATTAAGTAAAACATTCTTTATGCCTCAAATTTTCAGAAAGTCAATCATTGTCAAATCATTTACTTTTAGAGAGATTATTATTGGTTTATCTACTCTGTTTTGAGGGTTACTTATGAATACCTATCATTCTCTAAGTGTATTGATCAAGGAAGTTTTCTTTGAGTTTATTTTTGAAAAAAAAAATTTGTGAGGGGAGAGACACCATTGGAAAAGAAAAGATCTCTGTTGTAGTGGTTCACAAGTACTATTTTGTATAAACATGTGATTAATAGTGAAATACCCAAGAAAAAATCTTGAGGACTAAATGTAGGCTTAGATTAAACTGAACTAGTATAAATATCTGTGTTTATATCTATTTCTCTTATCTTTTTAATTGCTTAAAGCTTTATCTTTGATTATTTGCACTCCATCTTCACTCATCTGCTGTACTTTTGAAATTACTTAAATTTCCAACAAGTCTTCAAGAAAATTTTTATAAAACCAATTCACCCCTCTTGGGTTCTAGCCATTTATATCACGAATCTCATGTATGTATATGTTTGGTTTAATTTCAAATAAACTTGAATATTGTACAAAAAAAATCAAGTCATCCTGAGACAGTGAATTATTGAACTGTCCAAAACCCACACAGGTCAAATGGGTCTCAGGTAGACTCGTTGGACCAATCCGAATCCAAAAAGATGGTGAAGGACTTTTGGTGGCGACTTCAAAGATGGTCTTTTTGGTGACGACTTTGAAAATCGCCACTAAATTGACCTTCAGTGGCAACTAAAGTCGCCACCAAAAGTCACTTTTTCTCACGAATTTTTTTGGCAGCAAAAATAACTTTTAACGGTTACTTTTGAGAGTCACCACAAAAAAAATCAGCCACGAACTTATACTAACAACTTTAGTTGCCACTAATAGTTGTCACCAAAAACTTTTGGTAGTGACTTTTAGACTTTTGATGGCGACTAAAAGTCATTTTTTTTTTGTAATAACAGAATGGATCCTGTAATACCCAAGAAAAATAAAATATAAATATTTGTTTATAAACTACTGTTACTATTTCAGTATACGGTACTATTCACCCGTATAATACTATTTACATATACGATACTGTTCATTTATACAATCGAAATGTCAAGTACTAGATGTTGTTTGGTCATAAGAGAAAACTAGAAAGAAGTTCGTAGGAGAAACTGACGTTTTATGTGTGAAAATACCCTCAGGGACTAAAGTGAAAGGACTGAATTGAAAAGAAACTTAAAGGTTTAAGGTGAAAGGATATTTTTCCCTTTTAAGTTTCCAATAGTGATGACATTTTCCATAGGTGCACAGTAACTGCATTATTAGAAATGTAATTTTCATGAATAGTAAATTGAATATTTTATTAGCACATAGTATCAAATAGTACCCTTGACTTTTGCTATAAATAGGCGCTTTCATTTCACTTCTAAACTCACACCTTCAACTTCTGTTCTTCTCTCCTTAAGTTTCTCTTACTCCAAAGCTAGGCCTCTGAGATTTTGGGCCTTTCCTTTTCAACTTAGGTAAGGATACTATGCCCTTTCTATGTCTTTCAAATTTTAGAAGTTAATTTCTTAAGTATGCTCTGTGGTTGCGGTTTTGGCCGATCTTCCACATCAGAAAAACTGTCCTTAGCTGTTTATATGTTATTTTGATTCTCTGATTACCGAAATAGAATGTAAACTGTGAAGAATACATGTCTAGGAAAGTTCTGGCTAAGGAAAGACCTGGTTTTTAAGTGTGTCCAGTATGACCCTCCACTCTTTCCTGGGAACTTACCTGGTGTACTCTTTTACAGATTGTATTCTCTATTTCTGGTATGAATAGTACCCGTATGTATAAATAGTAACCGTATGAATAGTAACCGTACATATGAATAGTATCCATACGTATGAATAGTGACCGTATATACGAATATTATCCGTATGTATGAATAGTGACCGTATATATGAATAGTACCGTATGTATGAACAGTAGAGTTTTAGCATTACTGGTGATAAAAAGTATGTCGTAGGACACTCCCAAGATTCATAGGGGGAAATTGGATTAAGAATGACGAATCTAATAAGATAATTAATCCAGAAGTATGGATAAGACGAAGCAGGTATCTCATGATGATGTGAAGTTTGAATCTTTTCAAAAACAGTTTAATTGTTATGTTGATTTGTGGTTTATAAACCTATAATATAGTTATATACTATACCTGTTATATGGATGAATATTATATTGAGCTTCTGATTATGATATGAAATGCTATTGATTGTGATTGAGCGGGACAGTACCCCCTCTCACGGCAAGGCGGAAAACCCGGTTGACAGGGTGTCTTGACCAATGAGTGTGGAGACAACGATTCCCTCAGTAGGGATATAGCCCGGATTGGTGATAAATCCGTGAGGCGCCCTAGCTAAGAGGATGAGGTTGTGCGTCATGGCGGAAATATACATAATTGGTGAGCCGGCCTGTGTGCGCTCTCCGGGATATATTGCCATTGACGAGTACTAGTAACGTTTGTTGAATTGGATGAATTTTTATCTTGTATGTAAGAGGATGATGTTGTGCGTCATGGCGGAAATATACATAATTAGTGAGCCGGCCTTTGTGCGCTCTTCGGGATATATTGCCATTGACGAGTACTAGTAACGTTTGTTGAATTGGATAAATTTTTATCTTCTGTCTATTGGTTGAGTATGAGCCTTTGGATATGCTTGCATGACTGGTAATGTATTTGAATTTTATTAATGCGAGGCCGATTCGCTCATTGAGTTTAAAAGCTCACATTGTTTGTACAACCTTTTTGTTCAGATCAGGTTGCCATCGAAGAATATCTGCTAGAAGAGTAGATCACTTTGGACCTTCCCGTTGTCGGGTAGACCTCTCTTGTGTTATAGATTATGTTGCTCTGTAATCGTCTAGGACATCTAGTTCAGGGGTTCGACATTTGGCTTGTATGTCAGTATAATAATGTATTTTAAATTGATAATCTATGATTACATGCAAATCATCTCTATGATTTTCAGATAAGAAAATTTGATATATTTATCGGAAGGCTTACAGTGATGAGAGATTCATCATTGTGCCGGTCATGTGCCCAGAAAACGGGTCGTAACAGATCCCCTCCTAGCTTCGTCTCAAACCAAATAAGGGAAAAAGCACTAGTGAATGATAACCACGTGCCTTGCTTGTAGGGAGTGCGAACCAAACATAGTGTAAAAGAATTAGTGAAGTGGCTTGTGAGGAAACGAAAAAACACAAGTAAGCCAAGAAACTCGCAACAACATAAAGTCGATGTAGGGTAAATTTGAAATGGAAGCTCAAAACATAATTGTAAGAGTTTATATATATCTCATTTTAAAATTATTAAAATTATATATATATATATATATTCTAATACATAAAAAATATTTTAATTTTAATTAACATAAAATTATTTAATTTCAATTATTGTAATATTACTCTTTTTAGATTCAATTATCTCTTTATATAATATATATATAAATTAATAAAATAAATTAAAGTAAAGTAAAGTATGAATTGATAAGAACATGATCTAACAAACACAAATTTCTCTTATTAGTTGCAAAATCTAATAACAAATATATTAAAAATCGCCATTAACTTTGAAATATTGCAAAATTTAATAACAAATATATTAAAAATTGCAATTTCCTCATCTGGTTCTGGATTTTTAAGTTTTAGATATGGGTGATCCAATTTTTTTTGAGCCAGGTACGAGAAAAAAAAAACATTTTGAAATGCTACTGACCCAACTCAATCGACTTAGTATAAATTCAATGAATTTGATCGTTTTCTGATTCTAAGACTGAATTTATTTGATTTAAGGATCTAAACTGACAAACTCGAATAAGTTTAATAGTTAACTCGAGAGTTTAACAGCTACGCGAGGTAGTGTGGGAAGTTAAAAGGTTAAGGTTCTATCATTTACAAATTACAAACTGCATCAAGAATAAGCCGTCTCCTGAAATCAAAAGCTCCTTGTATGAATATGAGTGTTGCGTTTTGCATTTATGAGTATCTATATCCACTTTCTACTCCTGCAAAACTCTGAAGAGACAGTATCAAGTATAAACTGCACTTAGTATCAGCTTCCTAAACCAACTATTTGATAAACCATAGATAAATCATTAATATGATCCCTTCGAGAGGGGGACCAAAACCTATATAATATTATGTGGTTGAGTGCTGCCTTTATTTGGAAAATTCTGATAGCAGTGTTTGAGATGTTTACTAACGAAGTTCAGTTTTGAATACAAGTACTCCAACTTGTCAGAATTATCTATATCATCCCTTTAATTTTTTGTCTATTTCTTCTGACAACAATTCAGACCTCATCTCCGTCACGTTTCAATACATCGCCATTCTGTATTCTTGAGATCATACTTCGCAATTTAAAGGAATCAATAAATTCGTGGAGTATTTCTGTCCCAGTAAGTGCACATATGGCAAAAAGAACTGTGATAATTCATAAATTGTTCGACTTGCTTCACCTGTGTCAGCCAATCAACGTCTAAAATAAATGTTCACAACAAAGGGCAGAAGAATAAAGCACACTTCACACAGAGAATAACAGGTTTGTGTCAACACACACACACACACACACACACACACACACACACACACACACAGAATAAAACGTCTTCCACATTAAGAAGGGGGAAAAAGAGAACAAATAGCTCTGCACTGTCTCAATATTCGTGCATTCTATGTCACCAGGAAAACATTGTACAATGACAATAATGCTCCTGATGGAATAAACTGAATTACAATTCAGAAGAGATATTTCGAGCAGAATCAAGCATATCCTGTGCATTGAAGCCCCTACTTGCCCTTCATCTGCAGTAAGTGCTGACAGAATCAGATATAAAACAAACTTGGGGAAATGTGACATTCGAAAGAAAACCCTAAAACCGCACTTGAGAACCGCCTTCGGATTTCAATACTGCTAAAGCATATACTTGACATTGTTTGCTACCTAGAAACACTTTGCATTATTTTCAATAGAAAAGGGATTGTTTTCATTTAAACAACCACGTTTTGACCAAACCCTTCTTATACTATGGCCCTATATGGTTGCAATAATTTTTTTATTTGGATAAGTCTCTGTCATCACTTTGGTACAAAAGAAATAAGCAAGAGGCACGCTTATGCAGGTGTAGCCTATATAGACACACTAATTAGTGTTTGCAAAGGTCTCCACCAGCATAAATTATTGCATCTTCGTAACTTATAATCTACAGGCAAATGTCAATCCTGCATGCTCTCAAATCCAAGAGTGAGAACGGTCAATGTACTTATATTAAATCTTTAGCTATTGAACTATCTTGGGTCCAATGATCTATGCCCTCCTTATGTGCATTGCATTTTATGCAAATCTCCAATGCAGCTCAAAAACTAAAACCCTGTCATTGTTTTCAAAAGATTTCATTGTTTTCCAAAAGGGTCTGGAGATAGCAAAGAGCATCTATGTTTAATAATTTTTTATTAATTAATTGGAACATCAGAAGATGCTGTCAATAAGTCACATTACTGACTTGATATCTCATATCATCTTGAAAAAGGCTCCTGAGGAGGAAAATTTGGAAGTAAATTCAGAAATTCATGATACCTTTCATCCTTGACAAGCAAATCCACTACTGAAGAAAATGTGGAGGCATCTGGTTATCGATAAGTTGCTCTTCGCCGTTTTGTGAAGAAGATCAATGACTTTAGTTGAATTGTTTTCTTGACAGAAATCACGCATAAGTTATTATGAGTAACTAGATGTGGAGCACAACCCTTCTTCTCCATTTGCAGAAATAAACTTTGCTTCTTCTAATTTCCTCTTACTGTCTATGTATCATAATGCAGGTTATGACGTCTG
Organism: Biancaea sappan; assembly: GCA_037074585.1. Classification (NCBI taxonomy): domain Eukaryota; kingdom Viridiplantae; phylum Streptophyta; class Magnoliopsida; order Fabales; family Fabaceae; genus Biancaea; species Biancaea sappan. The sequence goes on along the minus strand of CM073492.1, from coordinate 7,263,672 downwards.
CTGCAAGAACTTTTAAAGAGATTCAAGAAAAATAACTGGAAAGCAATTTCAAGCTTCCCTGACCTACACAGTCCATCAATGAGGCAATTATGCATTTTGAATTTTTTATGCTCTGTTTAATAATGCTATTTTCTATGGTATTAAGCGATTCCATTGCTTCTGGAAGACAGTTATTCTTGGAAAGCCATCCAAGAATAGACTATAGATAGTTGAATCTGGTATGAGACCATGAAGCTGCATTTGATTAACACCCTCTGCACCACCTCTATCTTGCCCCTCTGGAAAAGACTTACTATGACCAAAGTTGGCAAAACAGCCTCATGAATCATCTCGTCATAAATATTCATAGCTTCCTCTATTTTCTTACTTTCCGAATAACCCTTGGTCAGCTCATTTTAACTAACAACATCAAACTCATGCCCTTTACTCTTTGAAGCAGATATCTTCTTTGCTTCCTGCAGTTTAATCACCAAAGATATCCATCAAGGTGTTATTCTGACGTCATTGAATCATCATCTCTAACATCCTTGACATTGGAGCATGTATGAGAACATTGAATGTAACTTAATTAGGGTGAATTCCCCGATCCACCATCTAGTCATACAAGTCCTCTGCCCCCTTACAAATACCACAACTAAACAAACCATGTATTAAAGAGCAATAGAGCGCACATTTGGAGATATTCCCCTACCCTTCATTTCCAATAAAAGTTCTTTTGCCTTGTTCATCAAACCAGCTTTGCAAAGGCCATCAAGAAACCCACCTTTATTCTGATCATTTCTTCGTGTACCTCGAGTACATTATCAGTATGTCCTGTTCAACACAAACCGTTGGTTGAAGTCCCATATCTGATCACACTAGGCCAAACTCGCAGCTTAATCATCTTCTTACACAACCCCTTAATCAAACTTGTACAGGGAAATTTATTTGGAAAGTAACCTCTCCTGACCATATTCCCGACTACTGGAAAGCCATTGCAGGATCGTTTTACATATAACAGCAATTAGCAGGAGATTGAAAGTTATCATAGTGGAATACTGCTTGTTCTTGGCTAGTGCCCCTAATAAGAGATTGAATGACGACATTGGAGGGGTTGGTTTCAGATGGAACATGTAATCAAAGTAGTGGAAAGCTTTACCAAACGACATTTCCCCCAATTTACAGTCTGCTCTAATAAGCTTTTCTCGCCCCGGGAAGGCGGGGGGGGGGGGGGGGGGTTAGAGCCATTGGATATAGTTTTCAGGGTTAGTGTCGAATTGAAATGGGCGTCTCTGCGCAGGTATGGGAATAAACTTGATACATTAATGGTTTTCAGAATACTTGGGGGGGCTGAAGTGGTGGTTTGTGGGAATAAAGAAGACAATTTACGTGCAGATTGAGTAGCAGAAATGAAAGATGGAGTTTTTCAAAACCTGAAGTGGTGGTTTGTAGGAATAAAGAAGACAAATTTACGTGCAGATTGAGCAGCAGAAATAACAGATGGAGTTTTTCAAAACCTTCGAGAAACAAGAAGCGTTCTGGGTCCTTCCAATTAGCCGGTGATTTGAACAGCCAAATTGCAGTCGACAGATACCAACCACTTCACCTTTTAGTATTCTCCGGCGCGTTTTGGCGGTGAGATTTGGTTGACGGCTTTGGCATTGAACTCGTTTTATAATCGGAAGCTGAATGCGCTTAACAGCCATTTAGACATAAATGAAGTTTCAAAGATATAATAAAATTCACCGAAAATTAATGAAAAATATTCCATAAATTTATTTAGTCATTTAATATTATTAATTGAAAAGTAAGAAAATTATATATATTACTTTCTGATGTCATTTTACACGCAAGAAATTTTTCAATCGAATTTCAAATTGAATAATTATAAGTAATAGAAAAGAAATGCCTATTACTAATATTTTTAAAAAATTATTTATTATCTGAATACTGAACTTTTTATATCAAAGAACGGGAAGAAAAATAGAATGTAGAAATTTAAGTAGATATAAGGGGTAACACAACAAATTCTGATTGTTACGGCATAGTAATAAAAAATGGTAAACTAATTAAATTCCCAGCCATGAAAATATTTGCATGCGTGTAATGTATGTAATCCATTGATTGTAATGGCATGCAGAGTAGTGCATCTGCCTGTTAACTTTACGATCGACTCCAACCAAAGAAAATAATACAAGGATTAGGATTAGCGTGTAACCACAAACAGACAGTTATGAAGAAATTCCTACATTCGTAGCTAGAGAAAAACATTCCACAACAACAATTCTCGATCTTGCATAGCTCAGGCGGTTTCCGTCTTTGATTTCTAGGAGAAATGCAGAAAGGTACGTACGTAATCCTCAAGATTCAGCATCGTGTTGCCATTTTCTTCCCTGTAACATCTATTGTGAAAAAGAGAAACGAAGGGTGTGATTTTTATCTCACGTCTCAGTTTTCTTCAGATGAAACCGACAGGCCAACCTTCACACAAGTCCTGATACTCTCCTGTATTGGGTTGATATGTGCTTTGGCACTGCATCATTTTATGAGAAAGAGAAGAGATCAAAGGATCAATCCACGTATAAGATTATCAAAAACAGGGCATGCCCCCAAGCTCGAAAGGTTCTCCCATTATGTAGGTAATTATATATCCATCAATTTAAATCAGATTAGACTCTCGTCGATCCACAAATGGTGATATATATATATATATATATATATATACATATACACACACACACATTGTCTTGAATCAGCATGAATTGGTTTGGTTTGGTACATATGTCATATGCAGCTAGGCAATTGGGATTAGACAGGAGATTTTGTCCACAGCTATGTAAACTGGCATCAGAATACATAAGGAAATGCGAAGGAATTGATGATGACATATACTCATACTTCGCAAACGAACCAGAAGCGGATTCCCTACCTGTGAAGCTCGTTGAGGAGTTCGAGAGATGCATTCTTAGTTACTTCGCATTCCATTGGAGCCATGCTGATATTACGATAAGTCAGGTAGGTTCTCAAACTCATAATCATTATGGCTTCCCCAATTCCTACATGCCATATCCCCTGACGAACAATCATCAACAGTAAATTGTAATAGATAATGAAAATGTGTTTCACCGGTGTTTCAGGTGCTTAGCTGCGAACTTAGTGAACCCAAAAAGAAGCTCAAGCACATAGTTATGGCGGCAACCAGGTGTGTACTATCATTCTGTCATGAAACGTAACATGAATATGAATATTCATGAAACTGGATGAGACTGAAGAGAGTTTCCACTTCTGTTGCGTACAGGGAGCAGAGGTTCGAGAAAATAACCAAGAATCTGAAGGTGGCTAGAGTTTTTAATACATTAGTAGAAGAGATGAAAGCAATGGGAATAGCAGCAAATGATGATTCACAATGTACGGAGGTGATGGCTCCAGTAGCTCACAGTGATAGGAGTCCAGTGCTCCTCCTCATGGGTGGTGGCATGGGAGCAGGGAAGAGCACGGTCCTCAAAGACATCCTCAAAGAGTATAACCAAACAAAAATTATACATATTTTTGCTTTTGCTTATTCTCTAGTATCATGTTGCATTACCTGTAGATATGAACAGATCATCTCTAATACAGAACTCGAGTTTACTTGCTTTAATCATCAGTAAATGTCACTCGAGACTCTGCAAGTCCAAATTCCAAATCTTTTTAACCTATATCTTGGCCAATGAATCAAAGACTTTCTCAACATCAGATTCGTAACTCAATTCAATGCTGATGTCTTCCTCATGTCTCAAATCAAAATCTTGTCATCTCTGATTTGTTCATTTATCATATTTTCCCAATAGATTGAGATATACAAGTCTCATTTGAAATCATCAAGAACTAACACACCAAGAACCTAATAATGTTTCTTTGTGAATGAAATTAAACAGACCTTTCTGGGCAGGAGCAGCAGGGAATGCCGTAGTGATTGAGGCAGATGCCTTCAAGGAATCAGATGTGCTCTATAAGGCCCTAAGCTCTAGAGGGCATCACCATGACATGATTCTAACAGCTGAACTGGTGAGACGGTCGACACTCTGCTCCCGGCAGTACTTTTTAGTGATGCAGTATTAATGATCCATCCATGGACTCGATTCACAATCATAGTAGTTGTATAATGCTTTTGATTCTTGCATGAGAAATTAACCGTTGCAAACAGGTACACCAATCATCCACGGATGCAGCCTCATCCCTGCTGGTAACAGCACTAAATGAAGGGCGAGATGTGATTATGGATGGTACTCTTTCTTGGGTACCATTTGTTGTGCAGACCATAACTATGACCAGATGTGTCCATCGCCAACGATACCGCATGGGACCTGGTTACAAGGTGGCTGATGATGGAACTGTAACAGAAAACTATTGGGAACGAATGGAAGATGAAGAACTAGAACAAACTGGAGGCAAGAGGAGAAAACCATATAGGATAGAGCTGGTTGGAGTAGTATGCGATGCTTACCTTGCAGTGGTTAGAGGAATAAGGTAGTGCTGATGCAGCATGAATCTTTCCATTCGATAGTCTTATTTGCTTAAAGATGACAGCGAACTCTGAATGTCAACAGGAGAGCCATCATGTGTAGAAGAGCAGTAAGAGTAAGGTCACAATTGAAATCCCACAAAAGATTTGCTGAAGCATATATGACTTACTGTCAACTAGTAGACAATGCACGACTCTATTTAACAAATGCATTGGGAGGCCCACACAAGGTACACATTTAACTTCCTCTTTCTCTGCTATTCTTTTTTAGGTGCCGAACAGATTAGGGTAAGACTATAGAGAACTCAGTCTTTTAGAAGTTTGAATTTTTTTATCATTAAAATCATATCGAAATCTATATAAAGTACATTTTTATTACATATACACAGATCTTGAAGTGATTTAATAGTGAAAAAATTCAATTTCTTAGAAAGTCAAACTATCCATAAACTTTCCCAACAGATTAATAATTTGAGGTCATCAAGCCATGGGATTTACCAGTAATTGTGAAGCTTCCTTCTAATAAATTATATTTTCAGACCTTCTTCACACTTCTATCTGTTAAGGTAAAATAAATGAATTGTTAAGGTAAAATGAAAATGAATAATTTAAAATAACACGTTAAAGAGGGTTAAAAAAAGTGCAATCTTCAAATATTTGCTGCATCTGACATGATTAACTGTTGAAAAGATGATAGGATGGAAAGATAGAGACAAGACGCTGCTGGTTGATCCAGATGAAATTGACTGTTTGAATAGGATTGCTAAGTTGAATGAGGAAGCCGACTCCATATATGAACTTCACAAGCACCCTAACCCAGCTCATCAGGCTGGATCGGTATGGAAAGACATTGTACTATCACCTTCAAGGAAAAACATCCAACAGGAGCTCAAATATTCAATCCAAAAGATTGAGGGATTGAAATTATAACTTCATGGAGCAGGGATGACATTCCGCCTTCAGCCATTGAAACACACAGGACAGAAAACCTTCTAGAGAAGGATGAATGAGCATGCCTTGGGAGCTCAGCTTCCGCAAGTATTAGTGACCTAGGAAAATTTATGTATGAAAACTGAGAATTTTACCATTTCGACGTTGATCACTTGGGTGTAGTTCAAATTATCTTTCTAGAGTGGAAAATGCAGATACTCAAAAACGCTAATTATGCAGACAGTATTGGACACAAAGCATTAGTGCATAACAGACTAACAGACTAATCAAAGATTACCAGTAAATACCCAGTGGTTGTTTAGTCTCATTACCAGAACTTACTATTCCTCTCTAAGGGCATTCACTAACAGTTCACTACTTTAACCTCCAACTTTGACTAAAGATAAGTGCAAAATTTCAGATAATGGTATCGGCTTTAAAGAATACAACTATCTTAGTTGTCACAACAATTCCAACTTGTTGCTAGTAGAATTAAGGTTGATCCGTCTGACGATTACTTTAGCAGGTAACAGTAAGAACATTGATGGAAATAAGAGTCAGTGCCAGTTCAATAAATATTTTTCTCTCAATGAGCCAACCAGTTAGAGGGAATCCCCCACAATCACATCTAAACTTTGGGATTCACATAAAGAAAGTTTACTAGACCCATATGCTGGAATCAGATGGATAGAATAACTAATAATCCTATTTTTCTGTAATGCTGTTCAGTTCAATGGACCAACACAATATGCAGCTTAACGATACCTTCTTTTTAAACACCCCAGAAATAAGGAATGGACGGGGAAATTGAGAGGTTTTTGAGAAGAAATGGACAGCCAACAGCAAATTTTATGAGGAGTTTTTTTTCATACACCTAGTTTTCAATGTTTGCTAACTAGGGAGATGATTACACTAATTATTGCCAAACTTCCGCCAGAAAACTAGGTGAGAAATAAACCAGCCTTGAAAAAGCAGAAATAGAGCATGGCCAGAAACTTTAACAGGTCGTAATAAAAGGATTGACATGGTATGAACAAAAAATAACAATAATAAGCACAATACAAGAGAGAAATAGAAGAACAATGCTCTGCTGCCAGCCAAAAGCTTGATTAGGGAGGCAGATGCAGGTCTTGGCTGAAACTGAGAGGAGCAGACAATTGGGCAGAGACTAAAAAATAAAAGATAAAGCCCTGTACTGCACTTGTGAGATATTGCCACCTAGTCTGGTTGATTTGAAATAATTCCCATTTTCCTTAAAAGAACTGGACTCCCTTCTCAGTTTCAGGCCATAAGCCTGGCACAGATTGCACACACTGGCCCCTTAAATGAACTGAACCTCATTTAAGGTGCCATCTAAAACCTGCTGTGTGCTGCTTTGTGGCGGTGCTATGCTTCCTAGTGCACACAATTAATCCACCATTAACAACCATGATCACAACATCATAAACAAAAGTCTCATTTTGCCAACCCCAATTTTATGAAAGACTTAAGTTAAATTAATCCTTACTTCTTCATTCCTTTGCCAACTGCACCAACCTTACACTCCCCATCTCAATCAGGGTCCAACTTGAACACCTTCTCTGGAAGGCTTAAAAGCTTCTCTCCACAGCTCCACCATATTTATATGACTTCTTTTGTTGCCCAAATTGCACATAAATCAACCTTTTGTTGCCCAAAACCATTGTTTCTTTCTGGTTTAACCAGTAATTCACCCCTATTTTCTTAGTTCACAGTACAATATAATGGATGTAACTGTCTGCTGATTAATCGCATGATTGTTTAATCCTTTTCTACGCATCTGTGTCCCAGCCATCAATTACAAATCCCCACATTTTGTCTGCAAGAATTTTGACAAAAGGAAAATAAGTTTCCAGAACCCTAGATCAGAATGAAAACAATCTAATCATGGAAGTCATGGCAAAACTAAAAGTGAAAATCATTATGCAGCATCTGTTAAGTTTAATAGAAAGACGCAGACACATGAATCATTGTTCATTAATTTTTAGTAAACCTACATAATCATTAATGATTAAGCTACCTTTGGTTCATTAGTGATATCAAAAAAGATTAATTGCATCAAGAACCTAAGTGATCTACTATACCAGCTATCTATCTCTTAGCAAAGTCTTTCACTTGTTGGACATTCTCATTCCATTGAGAGAATTACATCACAACCTCTAATTCCCCACTCACCTCATATTACCTTTAACTCGTATACAATTACAATTACAAGACATCATATTAAAAGGTCAAGTCTAGCTTTTATATACCAAATATATCAATATTTAATGCAGTATTTTCTTACCAGGAAGGCTCAGTAGCACAGTAGTCCAACTGTCATCTAACGGTGAACAAGGATTAATGCTGTGTGACCTGCAATATTAAGAAAGAGAAAGGTACTATTTTCACCCTGATGACGTCTGGAAAAAAAAAAAAAATACCAAGAACAACAGAGCGTGCTACCAAGCATAGCTATCGGTTAACTATTGCAGAAGGAATCTGAATTCTGTTGTAAAAGTGTAATGAGAGAAAAGATTTGAGATAGAGAGTGGCATCATGCTTGGTAAAGCAGGAAATGCACAGCAATTGAAAAGAATTAGAAAGCAACAGAACAACCCAAAAAGAAAAAACAGAGAAGCAACACAGCACTGTAGCCTCACAATTCATATACAATAATTTGAATATCTTGAAACTACTTTGAACTCACTAATTTTATTGATAACTTGCCTAATTATTTCTGGCACATAATCCAAGAATTAAGAGTTCCCATCTAATGATCAAGATAGGATACTACTAATGAAACTCAGAACATTTCGTGTCGGAAATATCTAAGAGTTAAACTTTGCCCGTAAGCTCTAAATCTAAAGGAAATGCTCACGTCTTCCTGCTGCAAACCACGGAAATGCTTATTCTCTGTATTGCCATGTCTTCAAAATCATTGAAAGGAGGAAAGAAACATTTTGAACAAACAGATGAAGGCAAACTTCATTTTGCCATCGCTCGTATTGCCAATACCTAATAGCAGTATCGTAAATTTCATAATAAAATCGAACTTATCTTTTGGATGGCTTTGCCAGCTGAAAAACTCCCAAAACTCTCCTCTCTTATTTCTAGACAATGACACCAACAAACGGGCTAGCATGCCTTTTAAATTCAATCCTTTTTGCCTGAATTCCAAGTTCAAATTAATCGAACCTGAATTATCAGATCAATGACTTTCATATGCCCAATACTAAACGCAGTCAAACATCTATAGAAGTCATCATAAATTTAGACTTCGCATGTTGTTGATAGATCTATACTAACAGGTTGAAAACTCCTGTTGCCCTCTCAACTCTCGGCTAAGCTTCAAAATTCATGTTTACGAGAATGTCATGTGCTTTTGCAAATTCATGAGAAAGGAGAGGATCAAACTTGGAGCACAAGAAACGAATGGAACTATAGGAAAACACGCAATTGGAGTTCACCGAACAATCGTAGATATAAAGCAATCAATTAAACAAGCAACAGGGAAGTTAATAAGCAACCAACAGTAACATTTAGGAACAGCTTTCTTAAGAAAAACTCAATGAACTCAACTTGGCATTACTAACACCTGCAGATTCATTCCATTGCAAAACACACCAAAAAAACCTCATACATCTGGTCCAGCTATGGAAAAAACTAATGCACTCTAGTTTCATTTCATAAATCATTAAACTAAAATTACAACCTAAAATCTGTGTCAAATTCCCAAGTCGGGAAAAGATTCAAACAACTAAAAGGGCAAAAAAAAAAAGTTTAATAAAATCCGATTTCATATTCTTTATAGAACCAACTACACCGCGAGGATAAGAAACTTTACAAGACTAACCCTAAAGACACTAGGCTCTGCCCGCCTCACTTCTTTCCTTTCTTCGCCGAAGCTTTCTTTGCGGGTGATTTTACACTCTTTGGCTTGACGCTTTTCGCAGGGGCCTTCTTGGCTGCAGCTGTCTTCTTCGGCGCCGGTTTAGAAGCAGGCGCTTTTCTTCCGGGAGTTGTCCTCGTCGATGTTCTTGCAGCCTTAGCAGGCCTCTCCCTGGACTTTGGCTTAGCAGCTGCTTTCGGCTTAGCAGCGGCTTTTGGCTTCGATGCGGCAGCCTTGGGCTTAGAAGGAGCAGCTTTGGGTTTGGCAGCCGCTTTAGGCTTAGGCTTAGCAGCTGCTTTAGCCTTAGGCGGCGCTTTAGTTACTGCCTTGGTTGTCTTCGTCTCCTTAGGCTTGGGAGCCGGCTTTGCCTTTGCCTTTGCCTTTGCCTTCGCCTTGGGCTTTGGCTTCGGCTTCGGCTTCGGTTTTGGCTTAGCGGCTGCGGGCTTCTTCTTCGCCGGAGAAGCTGCCCCCGATGGCTTCGGTGCCGATGACTTAGTCGGTGGAAGCTTGAAGGATCCCTTCACCTTAACAATCTTTCCAGAAGCCACAAGCTTCTTCAAATGGAAGAGCAATAGCTTCCTGAAGTTGGACGGAAGCTGCTTGTGTTTCTCCTCGATAAACTTTGCAATCGCATACTGGCTCGAACCAGTCTTCTCCTTCAGAGAAACAATCGCATCCTTGATCATCTGTACCAATCATACAATTCAAAATTAGATCCAATTCTATAATAACAATCAGAGTTACAGCACAGAATTCGACAAAAGCGTAATTCCTATCACACCTCTTCATAGGGAGGATGCGTAGGCGGATTCCGGGATTTAGGAGCAGCAGCCTTCTTAGGTTTTGACTCCTTAACCTTCTTGGACTTGCCACCAGCCTTGGTGGCCTGTTCCTCCACGACTGGCTCAGCGTCAGTCGGTTCTGGTGCCAATTCCACGGCTACAACGGTCTCTTCGGTCGTCATGGCAGAACAGGGAATCCCTGAGATAGGGCTAGGGTTTGGAAGCAACGAAGACTAAAATCAACGATGTGGAAAGTGGAAGAAATGGATCTGTATGCGGACGTTGTTACTAGAAATTCTGGTGTGAGAAGATAACGGAAATTACATTGGTTAAATAGTCGAGTGTGCATAGGACGATATCCAAATACTGAATGCTGATTGGTGGACAGGTCCCCCACACGGATTGCTCCCGTATTCAAATTTGAATATGAGCCGTGCGATGGAATGTTATCTACGGTTAGTAATACCAAAGAGAGACGCTTGGATGGAAGGTTTTGGGAGAAAAGGGGTGTTTAGGTTTGGTTTGGGTGTGCTTTTATGCTCGATTCTTTTCATCATAACTTGAGCTACAATGGATGAATTTTAGTGGGGTTTTTTTCACCTTGTAGCTTATTTTATGAGCTTTCCAACGAATATTTGAGCGCATCCAACGGGTGTATACTTTTAGAGAAATTTGGATTTTAACCCACAATGGTCATGATTAGGGTTTTCTATGATGTTATCAGGGATTTTACCAAATTAAAAAGAATGCTTTGTGGTGATTCAAGATTAATCAACCCCCCTTTGTAATAGGTTAACAAAGGATTCCATTGCATCAAGAATCATGAAAATCGGATGAAATTTGAATATGAAACCACCGGTTAGAAAGTCACCAAAGTTGAACAAGTCTTTTCAAAAGAACATGTGTTGGTATGCAAATGTATTGAACAAAGTCATTTCCTAAATCATGTCAAATTATCATTCGTTTGGTTAAATCCCATCTTAAATCTCATGAAATGTATTACAATGTCAGCATTTGATGAGTCATAAAACTCGAACGTGACAACAAGGTTTTCCCATTTCATGTTGATGGTGCTTTCAAGTGCAGTGACAACTTTGGTCCCCAATTCCCTATGTATTACATGCTAAGCTAACAATTCTCCATGGCATCATTCTCCTTGTTTGATTAATTTTGTTACTGAACTATACATTGTTCAATTTGTGTTTATGTCATGCTTTTGGTCTCTATAAGAGACACATAGTTTTGCTTAATTAAATTCACGAGTTACCTAATCATGAATGTTGGCATCTTAATCCGTCTCTGAACCATTGTTGCTATGAAGTTCTTCAATTTAAATCTCTAATCACATTTCCGACCATTTACAAATTTGCTTAGCAATGATAAAACTATAGTTTGTACTGTTTGTTCTAAAGAAAACACCGTATTGCTATACAGAATAGCACTCCAAGCAAATTTCACTAGCACAAGCGTCCCAAGTATAAAACTTGCAAGATATTTCTATGTAGTATATTTGTGTTGCCTTTAGCCTATAATATGCTTCAACGCAAGCGCTCTATAATATGTATTTGTGACGCTGAAAGCCAGGTTAGCACATTTTAATATAACAATCTTTATATCATAAATATCGAGCAATGAATTAATATCATTTCCAGATGAAAGTGAAAGCTAACAGTGACACATGCCATTCAATGGATTTTAAAGATTGCCTTGGGATGACAAATTAAGAGGCCTATTGGACTCATCCTTAAGTGGAATCATCAGCCATCTGTATGTGATCAATGTCTCATGGGACAAACAATAATGATAACAAAATTAAATTTCACCCTCACTTTAACATTTCAACACTTGAGCTCCAAACAAAATAGTGAATAGCCCATTCTTTATCACTGTTTGTTTCAAACAATCAACTAGATTTCTGAATTAAAGATGTAAAACAGCTTATACAAATTTGTTCTGCAACTAAGTGTTTAATTAGATTAAGGATGTCTCTATTGTGGCATGGTATGAATTATCAGCTTCACCGAGTTGTTCCTCTTCATTATCTTAGCGATAGTTAAGATGAAACTTTTAATTAAAACTATATTGATACGAGCAGAAATGTTATTGAATTGCATTGCACATGTCTTAAACAAGCAATAATGGAGCTCTGACTTTTGAGATTGGCATCTCTGATGTGTGTGGTGGCTAAGTTATAACCAAATTGATGAGTAAGACTGAGAAGTGAGAAGGAGAGTCTCAAAGTAAGTTTGCTTCTTTTCTAACAGATAGGTTATATTTCCATATGTTTTCGTAGGTATCAAATTATGTTATTGCAATCTTGATACGTAATATTAGAATAACTCGTCTGCATTATTATTTACTAAATTTTAACGTATTAGTATGAATAGAGGATATGACGCAATTGGATTCAAGTTGACCTATGCTAATATTGGTAATTGAGAGGTATATTCAACATCCAATTAATAATTAAAAGATTATTGTCATTACTTTGGATCCAGTTTTATCAATTTAGTTTTGATTTAGTAGTCAACTCACATCAATTTAGTTTTAATTAGAGGTTTATTAAAATATTAAGACTGAATTAATGTCAATAAGTTTTGAACTAAGTTAATATACTAAAACTTTTCAAGATTAATGCAATAAATAATCCTTGGACTAAGTTTAGAATCAAAAGTTTTAATTTTGATGCAGATGAATTCTGTGGATTGAATCAATTTGTACTAGTAAATTAACCGTAGGCCAATGTGCAAGTTCTTTCACATGTATCAACTTAAAATATATCGTTAATTAAATAAAATTATAAGTAATTATATAAATTAATCTTTAGGTACAATTTTTTGTTGTTTAGTCTCTAAAATTTAAAGTATCAAATGAGTTAGACCCTATCAATTATAAACACTATATGAATTAACTATTTTATAAGATTAAATTATATATTTACTTATCTTTGAATAACTGATCAAGCAACAATGTGTATAGTGTTGTCAAAAAAGTTTATGTGGTCCAGTCTAATCTAACTCAAATTTTGCAAGATCAATGGTAATTATGCCAAGCCATATATGCATTGTGGGCTATAAATTCTCATCTAATTCAACTTATTAAAAACGGTGGGTTAGGTTTGACTAAGCAATGGGCCAATTTTTTTAAAATATGTTTTTATCTACTTAGAATAATATAAACTAAATATATTAAAACTATAAAATTTCAAAAATTAGCTCGAAGAGCTTTCATGAGCTAGACTTGGAACCCCCCCCCCCCCTCTTTTTTTTTCTTTAATAATGTGCTATTTAAACATTAGCTCAAACCACCCCTCTTGTAAGTGTTGGAGTAGGATAGAACAATTGACCAAGTTCATATTGACATCTTAGATTTATAATATGCTAATAACATTATGTGAAGTAGGTGCTCTTCTCCTAAAGTTTTGAAGAGTCACTCTTTTGCTCGGGTTTTGAAAAACCTATTGTCGCACCTTCAAGTTCGCTAACTATGGTTTAGGGTCATTCTTCTCATAGTCGGATCCTCTATTGTTCCCTGTGAGAACAACAAGGTGTTAAACATCTGAACGATGCGAAAAAGCCAGTATCATACTGTTCTCTGCGAAATAGCAAAGGATCCCAACTTCCTCCTCCCTCTGCCAACCATTCTTTTGCTTTTCTTCATTTGTTTTGTTTTGCAAGTTTTATCTATTTATTAAAGGCGTCCCCTTTTGTAATATCTCAAGAATTTATATGAATATTTAAAGTCTAATTTGAAATTTAGTGAAAAATTTAATTACGTGAAAATGTACTTTTTGAATTAGTGAAGAAAATCTGGGAATAGAAATTTTAATTTTTAATTTAGGAAATTTTTACAAATTCTCAAGGACTAAAGTGAAAAGAAAAGAAAGTATAGAGGACTTTTGAGAAATGACCAAATAGAAACCTGAGAGGAAGAATAAAGCTTATGAGAATGAATTATGAGTCCGGTATCGAAAAGATGATGGATTCGAGGTTAAAGTGGTATTTGAGACATCGAGAGGGATTAAAGTGGACAAATCTTATAAGCTAAGGTGGCTATGAGTGATTTTATAGAAAAAGAAATTAGTGGGGCCCACACATACAATTATTAGTTTTTCTTCTCCTTCTTCCTCCTGAGGCTTCATGTTCTTCGTTCATTTCCATTTTCCCTTCTTCAATCATTTCTCAAATTTTCATCCGGCGATCTTGTATTTTCTAACCATACTTCCGATTCTCAGGAGTTCTAGAGGTAAAGAGGTAAGTTTTATCTACTCTATTTCTCTTTTTCTCCATTTTCGGACCTATGGAAGAAAATTAAGATTTTGAGTTTTAATGGATGAATTTAAGTGTGGATGTTAATGTAAAACATTCTTAGGTGGTTTATGATGTTATTAGAACAAGAAATTTCGTAGAATTTGGATATTTGAAAAAGTTAGTGTTCTTGATGAAAATTTGAGATTTGAGCTTGGATTGTTGGTAGAAATTGGGGGTTTTGGTGTTAAAACACTCCTTAGACATTAAGGATGAAAACCCATGGAAGAAATCAAAAGAAATGTTGTTTTAGATATGATTTTAGGATTTTTGGATGAAGAACACGAAGAACATCGAAAATTTTCCCCAGAAATTACTGTTCACCGAGAAAATTTTTCCAGATTTTCTCGTTACTGTAGCGTTGACTCGGTCAACGTTACTGTAGCATTGACTCAGTCAACGTTACTGTAGCTGCGTTGACCGTTGACTATTACTGTAGCATCAGTTTTTTTTTTTAATATCGTTGAAAAGCTCTTTGAGTCTAGTTTCCAATGGTATAAGTGTCATTTAGAAATTCATTACCGGTTAGGAGTTATGACTTAAGATGTGAGTAAAGGTCGAGAGTAGTGATAGGAAATTTCTCTATTTTGTAACCCTAATGGTTTTTACCTGGTTACAATAGGGATGATTGGGGTGCAAGGTGGGAGCGCTGAGAGCGTGGAATCCAGGTGAGTAGGCAACCTTGCAAAATTAATTTAATAAATTAGTCAAAGCACAATATAAATATCATTTGCGTTATTTGTGAAATTGAGAAGATTATCAGTGTGTGTTCAGGTTGAGAAAAAATATAATATCATTGGAAGGTATTTTATTACCTTTGAGAATTGATTTATCTAGTTGACTAAAGAACTAGATGTGATTGTTCCTTGAATAAATTGGAACATTTTGTAAGTGAATAACCTTACTAAACTAATGTGATCTTATTAGATAAGGTACAATACAAGTCTTGTTTATAACATTATTGAAGTGAGAAATAATCAATCTCGCTGTTGATAATATATGATGATTGTTATGGTTGATGATAGACATTCAAGGGAATAAAAATATGTGTAAATTCATTTATTTCATAGTAATTATATTGTGATAAATTCTCACTATTTTATTGATGAGCAAAAGATCTACGAGATCTAATACACAAGTTTGAAAGGGTTAGAGTCCCATACTACTCGGTGTAAAAATGTGAAAATCTATGCACGAGTTTGAAAGGGTTAGAGTCCCATACTACTCGATGTATAAATGTGAAAACCTATGCACGAGTTTGAAAGGGTTAGAGTCTCATACTACTCGGTGTATAACTGTGAAAATCAATACACGAGTTTGAAAGGGGTTAGAGTCCCATATCACTCAGTGTATAAATGTGAAAATCTATGCACGAGTTTGAAAGGGTTAGAGTCCCATACTACTCGGTGTATAAATGTGAAAACCTATGCACAAAGAGTTTGAGGGTTAAATTCTCAAGTCACTCAGTGCAAGTATTTATGGCATATAATACTATAATTATTTAAAATAAATGATAGATTGATTGTATTAGTAAATGTGGTGTTTGTGCTTATGATATTTTCATGTACAGTTGTTTACTCACTGAGTTATGATAAACTCACACTCTCCATGATTATCTTTTCAGATACAGTGGTTGAGGAGAAGAATTTATAGCCTTTAAGGATATACTCCACTTTTGTCTGGTAAACAATTGGTAAGGATTAGGAAACGCTCTGTAATCTAGTAGGTCACCTAGGCTTGGGAGGTTGTATAGTACTGTTTAGTGTTTGAAAGTTGAACATTTTCTGAATATGTATACAAAATATCTTTCTTGGAATATTTATGATTCACATAATTATGGATATTAAGAATGTTCACAGAGATTATGGGGTACCACGGAGGTACACCCTAGGTATTTTATGTTTATATCACATGTAAGTTTTGGGATGTGACACCTTTCTTTATGAAAAATTTTATTCTTCTTTTATGAAAGATGTTTTTCTTTTGTTGAAACCCTCACTTTGAAGGAAGTCCAAATGTATCACATTGGCAAATTAAGCACCACATGGACAAGATTAGAGCTTGCAAGCACCTACTAGAGAATGTGCATTACAAATGGTAAAGCAAAGAATCTAATAATCAATGGCAGATGCAGTGGCTAATCTGTGCCTAAAGTTATATCTTCCTTGCTTTTGGACCTCCTACCCCCATTTGAAGCTTTAAGCCTTAATCAACAAGGACGTTGAATAGTGGAAAAAAGGTAATCTTGAATCTCTTTGGTATCTTCTATTGTACTGTGCCGAGGGTGTGTTGCTTTGGTCAATTGATTCATGTTTATCAATTTTCTTAATGCCAATTAAAGAAGTCCAATATCTTTCTATTTGATTCATAAGCTTATGCCACTATTTGACTATCTCTATGACAATACTGCATGTATTATGTCACAATCTAATTTTCGAACACATAATCGGCACGTTGATATAAATTTTATGTCAACGTAAACTTAATTCAATATCTCTAATTCTAAACCCTTTTTGTTATTTATGTAAAATTTTTAGTATACATTCATTATCTTTTAATTATTAGATACCATAGCATTCATAAACAAAGACAATTTGAGTTTGAAAATATATATATATATATATATATATATATATATATATATAAAATAAAGTAAAGATTTATATTAGCCAATATTAATTAAAGATAATAAATATTAATTAAAACATATATTATTTAAAGTAAATATTATTTAAAGTAAATATTAATTTATAAAATAACCTGGTATTAATTAAATTATGTTAAATCAAGTATCATAATATATAATAACCGGTTAGTATCTATAAATTATCATAAATTATCATCTTCTCTTTATTAAGTAGATATTAATATACAAGTATTAATTCGACACTAGCAAATATTATTACTTATTGACTCAGTTTCAACTGTGTTATTATATTATAACATTATCAATAAATTTATTATTTACTCAGTTTCAACTAAATGAATATTAATTGAAATAAATATTAAATATTAATTACTAATTACAACCGTTATTTTAAAAACTAATATCTCAAGATTCAAGAGTCAACCAACCAAACACATACCAAAGGAAATTTATAAGGAAAGATATATGGGTTCCCACACAAGCAAAGCCACATATTTTATACGCACACAAAGAAGGAAAGAAGGTCTTACCCGAATTCTTCGTAATTTCTCACAATTTATAGTTTACGTATAAATAAATTCATTCATACATCTCATATATTCATCCAAACATCACCAACTTTCATAACGCACTCAGTAGACTTGCAATTCTAATAAATTCAATTCCACAAATTCTTCTAAGCAAAATTATATAATCGATTATTAAATACAAAACAGAAACAAAAAGGTTGAAATGCCTAAAGACCCCCTAAATGTTCTTGTTGATCACAGAGTTTCCTAAACTTAAATAAAATCCAGAACTAACAACATAAGACCTACCAGATAATGGAATAGTTCCAACGCCAACTACTCTTGAAGTTGAAACTCCTCTTCCACTACTTGATCTGAAGAAAAAAAAATAAACCAATAAGTGTGAGATAAATATTTCAGTGAGCAAGTCAATCCTCACCCTAATAAAATTTAGGGTGCTAAAAATAATAAAAAAAAAAATAAAAGCATAGGCATACATCACAAATCACAAGGAAGTGTACCTACTAGAGAGTCTGCAATTCAATCAAATAATTTAGACAGACGTAACTAGTACTAATCAATGACAAAAATATCTGGGAGCACCCGTAGGCCGGCTCAACCAATCTCATTAAATTTGACATGACGCCCAATCTCTTCCTCTGTGGTCAGGGTGCCTCACGGTCCCTATTCCGAACATGGTCTCATCTCCATACTGAAGGAATCGTTGTCTCTACTCTCAAAGGTCGAAATCATCATATCACCTAGATTTTTCACTTGATATGAGAGGGGGTACTGTCCCGCCCAAATACTAACAAGGCTCATCCAATTCAAAAATAACGTCACCATAAATCATCAAATCCATATTCAAATAATTACAACTATCTCAAATAAATATTCATGCATATCACAGCTTTATCTCTTTCCCCTAATGCTTTTTGTTAGAAATTTACCAATATAATTGAATTGTATTAAAGCTTTCAAATTTACTATCCTGAATTCCTTAACTGAATTCTCTCATTTTTCACTATGATCATTATCTATCTTATTTTTCTATTACTTTAACACTTAAGATAATATTAATGTAATACCCAAGAAAAATAAAATATAAATATTTGTTTATAAACTACTGTTACTATTTCAGTATACGGTACTATTCACCAGTATAATACTATTTACGTATATGATATTGTTCATTTATACAATCAAAATGTCAAGTACTAGATGTTGTTTGGTCATAAGACAAAACTAGAAAGAAGTTCGTAGGAGAAACTGACGTTTTATGTGTGAAAATACCCTCAGGGACTAAAGTGAAAGGACTGAATTGAAAAGAAACTTAAAGGTTTAAGGTGAAAGGATATTTTTCCCTTTTAAGTTTCCAATCACAGTAACTGCATTATTAAAAATGTCATTTTCATGAATAGTAAATTGAATATTTTATTAGCACATAGTGTCAAATAGTACCCTTGACTTTTGCTATAAATAGGCGCTTTCATTTCACTTCTAAACTCACACCTTCAACTTCTCTTCTTCTCTCCTTAAGTTTCTCTTACTCCAAAGCTAGGCCTCTGAGATTTTGGGCTTTTCCTTTTCAGCTTAGGTAAGGATACTATGCTCTTTTTATGTCTTTCAAATTTTAGAAGTTAATTTCTTAAGTATGCTCTGTGGTTGCGGTTTTGGCCGATCTTCCACATCAGAAAAACTGTCCTTAGCTGTTTATATGTTATTTTGATTCTCTGATTACCGAAATAGAATGTAAACTGTGAAGAATACATGTCTAGGAAAGTTCTGGCTAAGGAAAGACCTGGTTTTTAAGTGTGTCCAGTGTGACCCTCCACTCTTTCCTGGGAACTTACCTGGTGTACTCTTTTACAGATTGTATTCTCTATTTCTGGTATGAATAGTACCCGTACATATGAATAGTAACCGTATGAATAGTAACTGTACATATGAATAGTATCCATACGTAAAAATAGTATTCATACGTATGAATAGTGACTGTATGTACGAATATTATCCGTATGTATAAATAGTATCTGTACGTATAAATAGTGATCGTATATATGAATAGTACCGTATGTATGAATAGTACCGTATGTATGAACAGTATCTGTATGAAAACAATCCTAACTTGTTTTCTCTAATCTTTCATGAAAATCTCCGTAGCGGAATACTGAAATTCATCTGTGTACTCTTATCTGTAACGACTTAGAGAAGCGATATTCGTACGGAATCCAGGTGAGTGAAACGACCCCGTTTTAATAGAGTTTTAGCATTACTGGTGATAAAAAGTATGTCGTAGGACACTCCCAAGATTCATAGGGGGAAATTGGATTCAGAATGACGAATCTAAATGAGATAATTAATCCATAAGTATGGATAAAATGAAATAAGTATCTTATGATGATGTGAAGTTTGAATGTTTTCAAAAATGGATTAATTGTTATCTTGATATATGGTTTATAAATCCATAATATAGTTATATACTATACCTGTTATATGGATGAATATTATATTGAGCTTCTGATTATGATATGAAATGCTATTGATTGTGATTGAGCGGGACAGTACCCCCTCTCACGGCAAGGCGGAAAACCCGGTTGACAGGGTGTCTTGACCAATGAGTGTGGAGACAACGATTCCCTCAGTAGGGATATAGCCCGGATTGGTGATAAATCCGTGAGGCGCCCTAGCTAAGAGGATGAGGTTGTGCGTTATGGCGGAAATATACATAATTGGTGAGCCGGCCTGTGTGCGCTCTCCGGGATATATTGCCATTGACGAGTACTAGTAACGTTTGTTGAATTGGATGAATTTTTATCTTGTATGTAAGAGGATGATGTTGTGCGTCATGGCGGAAATATACATAATTGGTGAGCCGGCCTTTGTGCGCTCTTCGGGATATATTGCCATTGACGAGTACTAGTAACGTTTGTTGAATTGGATAAATTTTTATCTTGTCTATTGGTTGAGTATGAGCCTTTGGATATGCTTGCATGACTGGTAATGTATTTGAATTTTATTAATGCGAGGCCGATTCGCTCATTGAGTTTAAAAGCTCACATTGTTTGTACAACCTTTTTGTTCAGATCAGGTTGCCATCGAAGAATATCTGCTAGAGGAGTAGATCACTTTGGACCTTCCCGTTGTCGGGTAGACCTCTCTTCTGTTATAGATTATGTTGCTCTGTAATCGTCTAGGACATCTAGTTCAGGGGTTCGACATTTGGCTTGTATGTCAGTATAATAATGTATTTTAAATTGATAATCTATGATTACATGCAAATCATCTCTATGATTTTCAGATAAGAAAATTTGATATATTTATCGGAAGGCTTACAGTGATGAGAGATTCATCATTGTGCCGGTCATGTGCCCAGAAAACGGGTCGTGACAATTAAAGTGGAATTGAATCACTCACCTGAATTCCAACGAATCTCATCGATCAAAATTCTCCTTGATGTGAAAAAGAATTTGTGTACTATAGAAAAAAAAAGCGAAGGAGAAGAGTTTAAATTAGAAATCATGTTCTAGTTGTTATTTGCAATCAAAACAAAATTTAATCAACTTACCTTAAGGGGAGTTTGGTTCTGCAGTGGAAGGGAGATAACGTGCGTGCGTTGGTCCCTGATTTTTACGTTTGCACCAAAATATCATATGTTTGGTTTTGCAGTGAAAAGGGATTCAACAATCAATTATGTCTTCAAACCTAGGTTCTGATCAACGCTACTCTTTGGAGCTTCTGAAAATTGATTGTAGCTGGTGGAAAATTAAAGTGTTCATATTTCCTTTTCTGTCCTATGCTATCCTTACCTTTGTCTTTCTTCTTTTCGTTGTTCATTTTACATTTGTTGTTGGTCCTTTGTCATTACTGTGCTTTTGCAATTCATCCCCTTAGATGCAACTTTTCCGGCGCAAAGAAAATGAGAGAGAGACGAGAGACTTGCTAGTGAGAATACCCGTCATCTCCATCACTGTAGCTCGTTGCCCATCTCCGTTGTCGTCACCCTTCTGCCTTTGCGTGCGTTCCTTTATGTGTGTAGAGACTAGAGAGTAAAAGGAGAATGTGAGTGTTGAAAGTGTGTGTTCCTCTGTTCATGTAGAGACGAGAGTGAAAGGAGAATGTGAGTGTTGAAAGGAAAGCATTTTCTAAGTGCTGAAACCGTGGGCCATTCCTTAATCTCTGGTGGTTTTTTAGAAGAAATAAAAAAATATTAATTATAAAATATTTTTATATTACTTTAATTATTTATTTATTATAATTTTTATTTATGAAGTGAAGTTTAAATTTATATTGTCAAATGACTCAAATGTTTGATTAATGATTAGTTAAATTGAGTATAAAAATATGATCTAATCATTTAAGTATTAAATTTTATAAGTGAAATTAATATGTTTGCATATAATAAGAGTATATTTTAAACTATTACATTTTAATATGATAGAAATTAAATAAAGATAAATGAGATAAAATAATATAATATTCATACTCTTTTTGGTAATTACACATTCAAAAGTGCTTATGCTAATTAATATCCAAACAAAATTCATTATCTTAAATAATTTTTCTAATAACAATTTCCAAACATAAAGCACATTCATACAAAATCAATTTTGAAAATCAATTTTGTTCAAACATAGGTCTACCCAACGAGTTTCTAAACATACACTTAGTCTCTTTCCTTTCCTTGAATGATAAGACGAGGGAGGGATGTGTTTTGGTTGACGGTAGAGAATGAGTAGAATATGTGTTGTCGTGGGTATGTGTTGGTGATCAATTGTGTGTATGTGGATTGCAAAGACCCCCAACGAAACTCCTCCTTAGCTCTCCACTGTCCTCAAATGGCTGTGAACCTTACTGTTTGAGTGAGATCCACAGCCATCCAAAGATTATAGGGGCTAAAGAGGGCCAAAGAAGGAACTTTTCTAAGGAGAGACCCCCAATCTAGTTGGAAGAGGTTGATGTGGCGGCTGAATGTATGTGTACGTTGTGCTAGCTAAGAAGGAATGTGAGATATGCATATGTGCTGCCAGTGTTATTGTGTAGATGAGTGATGAATATGTGAATGAAGGATTTTGAATATGTGCATACGTGAGAGAGAGTGTGTGTACGAAGGAAGAGAAAGTGTGAGAGGGCTTTAACATTTTGATTCAATTATTTTGGTAGGTGTTTGTTTGATTTGAGTTGGCACAATTAAATTTAAAAGACCTAATGTTGTTTCAGATGGTAAGGTAGTTCTTTAGTTTTAATTAAATTAATTATAATAATTATTATGATTCTTGATTATCCCTAGTATATTAAGTCCTATTAATTTATTTACTTAAATTCAAATGTACAAGATATACCAATTCGACTCAAATCTAAACAACATAATAAATTTGAGTTTAGATTTCAGATACTTTTCATATTCGAGCATTAGAATTATTTATCATTAATTTTTAATATTAAACTAGGTTTAGTTAATTTAGATACTTATTTATTATTTTATTTAACCTCTTACATTATCCATTAACTACTATTACTACTAACTATATATTTAAGTATACTTATTTATTTTTCATTACTGTACAGTGTTCACTGTAACATCCCATATTTTCTTGCATTTAAGTTATATTTTCTTTGTTTAAGTTGGAAATAATGTTAGAAATTGGAAAATTTGAGTTTTTGAATACTTAGGATGAAGTAACAAAGAAGAGGCATGAGAAATTAGGATATTTGAGTTAAGAGTAAAGAAAAAAGAGAGTTTTAAAGGTATTAGTCGACTAATTGCAATGAATAGTCGACTGATCGCATTAGAAATTAGATCAAGTTACTGATATCTGCAATTGGTCAACTGATGAGGAGTAATCGGTCGACTAATTATTCTCTATCAGGCCAATATTTTAGGTCGATGAAATCGGTCGACTAATCATCAGAAATCAGTCGACTAATAAAATCAGTCGACTATCGGGAGGAAATCAGTCGACTAATTATATGCTGAAGTGCGAGAATAGATCGATTTAACTAAAATTCAATGCGAG
Organism: Biancaea sappan; assembly: GCA_037074585.1. NCBI lineage: Eukaryota > Viridiplantae > Streptophyta > Magnoliopsida > Fabales > Fabaceae > Biancaea > Biancaea sappan. The sequence goes on along the minus strand of CM073492.1, from coordinate 7,240,108 downwards.
AAAATTTACTTAGTTATCCCTAGTATGCTATTGAGGCTTAGAAATAAGATATTATGGTTAAAAAGGGAATTTCCAACCCAATAGAGCCCTTAAGACTCTTTTAGAAGAGAGAAGAGAGAAAAAAAGAGCTAATTCTGAAAATTTAGTAAGGAAAGAGAGAGAAAAACGTGAAGAGGAAGAAGAAGAAGGAGAAAGAAGTTTTAGTGAGGTTTTGGCAAAGGGATCACCATAGATAAGCTTCTAGTTTGGTTCTTCTAGTTTAAATAAATTATAGAGCTTGAAAAAAAATGATAGAAAGGGGATTTTTAGGATAAAGAAAAGAGAAAGAAGGAAGAAGCTAGAAGATAATATTTCAATTTCAATTCTAAGGAAATCAAGGTAGCTAGTTTTCATAAAAGCTATGTATTTATTGTGTTTTTTTATTTGGTAGCACATGATTACCATTTTAAAGCCTTTATGAATGCATAGAACATATCTTTCTTGTGAAAAGTATAACACATGTCTCCATGGGATGAAAGAACTAGAAATTCCTCATAGGATGTAAGAGTCCTTATGGGATGATAGAAACAATAAATTCTTATGGGATGACTAGAAATTTCTCATAAGATATGAAAGTCCTTATGGGATGAAAGAACTAAAAAATTCCCCATGAGATATGGATTGCTTTTAATGAGAAAGAGCCAAGCATAGTACATTACATTAAGAATGATTTTATTATGTATGTGTGTTACATGATTATATTACACTATTGGAAATGGTTTACATTATTAGAATAGCTTTTATGACTGAAATGGTGGAAATGTTTTATAATTGCTAACTACTGGGATTTTGTATCTCATCTTGTTATGATAACTTACCATTTCAGGAGTTGAAGCAGAAAGAAAGACAAAAGAAAAGAAATAAGTATATGTTGGGGAATTAGCCATGTTACTTCTATAGAGTAGAAATATGGAAAAAGAAAAAAGTCATGTAATGTATATGGGATATCATGTTTTGTAAGTTTGAAGTCATACCATGTATGTGTAATTAAACTCTTGATATTTTAGTGGAACCTACAAATGAAAGTTAAAGTATTGCTGTGGAATATATGTAAATTTTAGTAGATGATCTTACCATATTTGGAGTTACTATTTTATTGAAAAATAAAGTTTAAAAGCACATCAGTTGACTGATCAGTCTATGTCAGTTGACTAATACCTCTCGGCCTTAAATTAAATAAATTCTCAATCAATCAATCGACTGCTGATCATAAATCAGTCGACTAATCGCTTAAGGCTAAATCTGAAATTTTATGTTTTCAGTTACATCAAAAACTAATTATTTCGAATGTTCGGACATTTTGTAAGCATTTTATATTAAAAATTTACTACATTACCCAAAATGTTCATAAATAGTGTAGACATTACATTCACCATTTATCTTATATTTATTTTAATTTTCTTTTTCTCTCATAATTCACTTAATAAATTAATCATACCATTTATTCCCAAAAATTAATATCTTAAGATTTAGAAGGTATTTTCTATTTCTTATTTCATATCAAGGTTCCTTATAATTTTCTCCATCTATTTGTATCATTTGTACTCATTTCGCTACACCCCACAAGATTCCAAAAGCTTTCATTTTAGTCCCCATAATTTTCACTTTAGTCCTTATAAGGCCTAACATCACATATTGCTAGTCTACATCCCAAAATCACATACTAAAACATTATCACATCATATAATAGGATCACAAACATATATTGCACCCAATTTGTAAATTATTATTTGTGAAATAAAATCCAACAATAAAAAAAATTTAAATGACGAGTATTACATATTATGCCTTAAGCCTTCTTAAACTATGTGTGTGTGTGTGAGAGAGAGAGAGAGAGAGTATATCATATAGTGTGTAATTTTCAAATAATAAATAGTGAACTATTATATCTCTCAAACTTGATTAGACAAAATTGCCTAGTAATTGATGTCTTTTTTATTAGGAGTGAGTATAGGAGCAAGTTTGTGTGACATATATAAAATTTCTCTTTTCATTTTTGCCATATATTAAGAGCCTATTTGGTTTGTTGGAAGTTTGAGAATGGAGGGAAAAATACTTTTATATTATTTGGTATGAGAGAAAAGGAACGTATGTGAGGGAAAATTAGTTTTCCCTTTTTCATAATGAATAGTACAACCCAGTCCTTTGAAAAATGGATGGAAAATCGATTTTCTCACGCTTTCTCCTTCTTTTTTCCCACTTGACTATTTGTGGAACAAATCTTAACCAAAATCAGAAGGATGGAGACTCGAGTGAGAATGAAAGAGAGGCATGTAGTCTTAGAAGTAAGGGCTCTCATCGTTCACCATCATCCCTATCATTCTTCGTTCATCAAATCCTTCCTCAACTTAGCTACATGAATCCTGAGTCAATTTAGCTTTAGCAAACTCAACTTGCTGCCATTCTCGATGAATTCAAGAGAACAAAGAACATAAGACGAAAATCTGAAGCCACCACTTACAAAACAATGACACATGGAGACATCGAGACAAGAAAAGAGGAGAGAGAGAGACGAACAAATTGCATAAAAAGATAGTGAAGTGGGGATATGGATATGAGGATTGAGAAGCGAAATGGCGATTAAAAAGAAAAAATGGGGAAGAGATTTTTTTTCCTTTTTATTCTTATGTCATAAAAAATAATTTTTTTTCTTTTCTTTTTATTTTCGCTTAAAACCCTTTCCAGCATACTAAACGCATTTTAAGAGCATGTTTGTATGCTTTCCATTTCAATAAAGCAATGGAATTCTAGAGCAGATGCTTCCTTTCTTGCGTTTGGTATGCGTCAAGTTACAGTGCTGAATGTAAACACGGTTTTCCTCTTTTCATTTTCATGGTACGGACTTTTTTCATTGGAAGAGCGATGAAAAACCGGTTGAAGGAAAGGAAAATCAAAGCTTAGATGGGTGGATGCCGAATTTGCCCTCAAGTTTCCTGCGCAATTCCATGTTCTGTAATATGCTCGGTGAGTGTTTCTTCTCCTATCATCAAATCCCGGTGTTTCCTTTTATCTTTTATCTTTTCTCTTTCCTAAGACTTAAATTCACAGTAACGTAAGCTCATGTGTCATGCTCGTCAAATTTTGTTCCCTTCTTTAATGGAATTATTTCTTTAAACGTTTTTTTCCCAGTTATTTCAGCCACAGTAGGAAAATAAACATTTCATCATATTTTTTAATATTATTTCCTTTAGTTTTACTTCTCAATCTATGTTTAACATTATTTCTTCTTTTCTCTTTTTTTTTTCAAGCACCTTATCTTTTATTTATATTTAACATGATCTCTTATCCCAGTTTCCACCTTTAATTTTTTTTGATTGTATTGTGGCACAACAGATGTCTTTTTTAAAATAAAAGTTAGAATCGGGATCACCTGCTCTTTGCGCAAGAAAAACAGGCAACTTTGCCGATTAACCACGGTTTTAACCGTGGCTAAAAATTTTAACAACGGTTAAAATCGTGGCTAATCAAGAAAACCGTGGCAAAAAAAATTTCGTCGTTGAAAGTGGAAACCGTGGCGAAAAATTTTTTCACGGTTTCCACTTTTAGCAACGGTTATTTGATTAGCTACGGTTTTAACCGTTGCTAAAATTTTTAACCACGGTTAAAACCATAGCTAATCCACAAATTTTAGCAACGGTTAAAACCGTAGCTAATCCACAAAGTTGTCTACTCTTCTTGCGCGAAGAGCAGGCGATCCCAATCTAAGTAAGTTAATTATTTAGTTTTTGAAATATTAAATTTGTCTTAATTTAGTGGTAAAAAGATAAATATTTCAATTTAGTTATTTATATATTGTATTTGTCTCAATTTAATCATTATTTTTATTATAGTGACATTTGACAATAAAAATTTTGAAATATAATAATGATAAAATTTGAAATTTAGCAATAAAAATGAATAAATGACCAAATTAAGATAAATATAATTTTTTAAAATTAAATTAAAATCTTTTAAGGATTAAAGTAAGACAAGTATTTTTTTAGAGATTAAATCAATAATTTACTCTTAAAGTAATTTTCTTATAATTTTTTATGAAAGTATTTATAGGATCATATCCTAATGTTGTTATTCTTTTGACTCTGCATCATTCAATTTATTTATTTTTATATTTTAATACGTATGGGATGCAAAAACAAGAATAGGAAACAACATCGTGATCTGACCTCTGAGAACTACTTAAAAAGAATGAACATCTATTTTCATCGCATGACAAGTGAGTAACGTGTGTATAATAAATATACACCTTGTGACTTTATAGGAATACAATAACAAGGGCAAATATCAACATTCACTGGTATAAGTAGTTTTGATTTGAATGATGTGAATAAAAATAAAAAATCAGTATTAGAACAACATTACAATTATATAATTTATTCTAATTCAAATCAAATTAGATAAAAGTTAAAATTGTACTATATACCTCTAACATTTATCCTAATTTTCATTTATGTCTTTGAATTTTTTTTACCCGATTATGCCTTTTTTTTTTCAATTTTTATCATATATGTTTTTTTGTTAATTTCGTCGATAAGTTAACGAAAAATGTTGACTGGAATTTCACGTGGCAAAACTCTACCGCCACATCACCTACCACGTAAACCTACACTCCAAAATTACAAAAATGCCCTTGCTAATAATTATAAAAAAAATCTTCTCTCTCTCTCTCTCTCTCTCTCTCTCTCTCTCTCTCTCTCTCTCTCTCTCTCTCTCTCTCTCTCTCTCTCTCTCTCTCTCTCTCTCTCTCTCTCTCTCTCTCTCTCTCTCTCTCTCTCCCCTCCCTCTTTATCTTCTTCCTCTCCATCCTCCTCTCTTCGCATTCGCTAGATCCCTTTCCATTTTCTTTGCTACTTTTAGTCCAAGCCAAAACACTCCACACATAATTCTATATTACAGAAAGCGAAGATTGACCAACCAGTCGGCTTCACTCTATTTGATGGCGAGGGGATGATTGAAGCTAGATCTTTAGTTAACATGGATTATTTTTAGAGAAATTAAGCTGAGGAAGGAGCTTGGCTCTATAAACCAGACACAAAGAGTGCTTAGAGAGCCCAGCTCGACGCATTCTACTTGGAAGCCATGGCTGCAGCAAGGAACCAGTAGAGCTGATTGCTTGCTCTTGATCTCGTCGAGGCACACCACGCACATGTTCCTTTTCGGTGATCTTTGGTAGCTTTTCCAACTCCAACACCGACAGGCCCTTATCAACAACGGGCTTCACTGACATCAACATGTTGGGGCAGTGCGTGGTGGCATACCAGAGAAGACACATGTAAACCATGAAGACGGTGCTCATGCTGAGGCAGGGGGAAAACATCGCCATGAGAGTAGAATCAAGCATTTTGGGAATAGGATTCGTTCCAATTTAGCATTGATTCTAATCGGGCGAAAGGGAAGCTAATTAATGCGATAGAGGCGGTTGGTAGAGAAGAGAAGGAGACAAAGAAGAGCGACGACCACAACCGCACACCATAACAAAAGGGTTAAGGGTTCTGGATGCTGGATGGAGTTATCGGAAGTGACGTTAATATTAACAACGCCGTTTGAAGGGTGGGACGAGGGTCCATTTGCAGATGAAGAAGACAAAGGAGAAGTGGACCACAAAGAGGGGTTGCAGAGCTTGTGGTTCATGGAAGAAAGGATCTAGAAAGCATACTCTATGATTTTTTCGAGATACTTCAGGCCCTCCATTGCTAGCTCTTGCATCAATTTTGGAGAGAGAACGAGGAGGAGGAAAGAGAAAAGGTGGGGAAAAGTGGAGGGATTTGGTGAAGGTGAAGAGAGGAGGAGAGAGAGGAGGTGAAGATGGAGAGAGAGAGAGATGGTACGAAGGAGCAAAATTTTTTAAAAAAATTATTAGCAATGGTATTTTTGTAATTTTTTAGTATAGGTCTACGTGGTAAGTGATGTGACAAAAGAGTTTTGTCATGTGGGATCCCAATCAGTATTTTTTATTAACCTATTGATAGAGTTAATAAAAAAGGACATATATGATAAAAATTGAATAAAGAGGGGCATAATTAGGCAAAAAAAAACTTAAGAGACATAAATAAAAATCGAGATAAATATTATGGGCATATAATATCTTTTTGCCTAGATAAAATGTAATAAGTTTATGTTAACTGTTGAGGTTGACGCAAAGAAAGATGATGAAGACAAATTATATTCATATGTGAAATTAATATCAAATGAGTCAAAATAAGTCAAGTTAGCCCATGTCAACTTTTTTTAAATACGAGTTAGAGTTTTTTTAAACCAAATCCTATTTAAAAATAATATATATATATATATATATATATTGTACATAAAATAATATATATTTAATTATTCAATTTAAAGTTAATTTTATTTTTATCCAAAATATCAAAATTAAATAACTACATAACTAATTAGAAGCCAATTATAAAATCATTAAGTCACAATTGGTGCTTACATATTAATATAACATCTAAATGTGTATTCTTTTTAATCTTAAAAAATAATAGGTAATGCATTATTTTATTTTATTTAAATTTAATTAAGTTTTGTTCTAATTAAGGTAAAAAATAAAAAAGGTCTAACTTGACCTAGTCCATTTTAATACCAGTCAAAATTATTATGAACTAGTTCATAATACTTAATTGGAATTGACAACTTTTTTTTTTATTTGTATCATTTGATATTTGAATACGATACGAATATCGATTAATTTATATTTGAGTCAAATAATATCATATTGAATAATAAAACTCTTTTTATTAAATTTTAACACAGTTATTTTGTTTAGGAATCGAATATAAGACATATGGTTAAATTCTCTACCGACAAATCTAATGAGGGCACCGGACGGTGATGAGTGTGGTGAAAGAATAAAAATGAGAAAACAGTGAAGCTATGTTTGGATGGGAGAATTGAGCATGTGAGGATTACAGGCCCCATACATAAGGATACAACCGTCCTTGGAAGACATTAATGCGGCATTGGGAAAGCTTCATGTGCCAAGCACCCCGCTTCTATAATTTTAATCTCTATTATATTAATGGATAGAAATGTTGGTTAAATTCGTTTTGAAAGGAGAATTTGTATATAACCGATAATATGATAAAATATGAAAAAAAAAATACGCTTTATTTTGTATTAAACAAATTATAAACAGGCTAACTAGCTTCACTCCATTTTTGTAGTTTTTTTCTTTAAAGAAAAAACAGTACACATTATATGATCATTCACACTAAATTGTTTTAGTGATTTAGGGCCTAAACAATGTAAGGTTATACTGGTTGTTCAACACACTCAATAAGTATACCAAAACATACAAGTAATATAACAAATGAGTCAAGTATCATCTTATGAGAATTATTGATGCCAAGTCCTTTTTTTTGGCTAATTCAAAGCTATATAGACAGCCAGATTTGAATGATTTGGATAAAAAGAAATTAGACCAAAATATTAGAAAATAATCAAAGAAACTAGACCAAAATGCTAGAAAATAATCAAAGTTTGAATAATAGGCAAAAATAAACACGAATAAAACAATGTAAATGTTGAGAGACTAGCAATTATAAAAAGGTGTTAGGGATCTGTTACAATTTTTATTTGATTGTTGAGCTTTCAAATTTAGATAAAATCTAATTTATTGGCAAGTTAACTGTAATACCCATGAAAAATAAAATATAAATGCGTGTTTTCAAACTACTGTTACTATTTACGTATATGGTACTGTTCATTTATACAATCAAAATGTCAAATACTAGATGTGGTTTGGTTATAAGAGAAAACTAGAAAGAAGTTTGTAGGAGAAAATGACGTTTTATGTGTAAAAATACCCTCAGGGACTAAATTGAAAGGACTGAATTGAAAAGAAACTTAAAGATTTAAGGTGAAAGGATAGTTTTTCCTTTAAAGTTTAAATAAACAAAATTTTCCATGTAAGTTGTACAGTAACTGCATTATTAGAAATGTCATTTTCATGAATAGTAAATTGAATATTTTATTAGCGCATAGTGTCAAATAGTACCCTTGACTTTTGCTATAAATAGGCCCTTCCATTTCACTTCTAAACTCACACCTTCAACTTCTCTTCTTCCCTCCTTAAGTTTCTCTTGCTCCGACGCTAGGCTTCTGAGATTTTGGGCCTTTCCGTTTTTGCTTAGGTAAGGATACTATGCCCTTTCTATGTCTTTCAAATTTTAGAAGTTATTTTCTTAAGTATGCTCTGTGGTTGCGGCTTTGGCCGATCTTCCACATCAGAAAAACTGTCGTTAGCTGTTATTTTGATTCTCTGATTACCGAAATAGAATATAATCTGTGGAGAATACATGTCTAGGAAAGTTCTGGCTAAGGAAAGACCTGGTTTTTAAGTGTGTCCAGTGTGACCCTCCACTCTTTCCTGGGAACTTACCTGGTGTACTCTTTTACAGATTGTATTCTGTATTTCCGGTATGAATAGTACCCGTACGTATGAATAGTGACCGTATGAATAGTACCGTACATATGAATAGTACCCATACGTATGAACAGTATCTGTACGAAAATGATCTTAACGTACTTTCTGTAATCTTTCATGAAAATCTCTGTAGCGGAACACTGAAATTCACCTGCGTACTCTTGTCCGTAACGATTTAGAGAAGTGATACTCGTACGGAATCCAGGTGAGTGAAACGACCCTGTTTTAATAGAGTTTTAGCATTACTGGTGATAAAAAGTATGTCGTAGGACACTCCCAAGATTCATAGAGGGAAATTGGATTCAGAATGACGAATATAATGAGATAATTAATCCAGAAGTATGGATAAGACAAAGCAAGTATCTCATGATAATATGAAATTTGAATCATATAGTTATATACTATACCTGTTATATGGATGAGTATTATATTGTGCTTCTGATTATGATATGAACTGTTGTACTATTGATTGTGATTGAGCGGTACAGTACCCCCTCTCACGGCAAGGCGGAAAACCCGGGTTAAAGGGTGTCTTGACCAATGAGTGTGGAGACAACGATTCCCTCAGTAGGGATATAGCCCGGATTGGTGATAAATCCGTGAGGCGCCCTAGCTAAGAGGATGAGGTTGTGCGTCATGGCGGAAAAATACAAAATTGGTGAGCCGGCCTGTGTGCGCTCTCCGGGATATATTGCCATTGACGAGTACTAGTATCGTTTGTTGAATTTGATGAATTTTTCTTGTATGTAATTTCTAACTATGTCTATTGGTTGAGCTTGAGCCTTCGGATATGCTTGCATGACTGGTGATGTATTTGAATTTTATTAACGCAAGGCCGATTTGCTCACTGAGTTTAAAAGCTCACACTATTTGTACAAACTTTTTGTTCAGATCAGGTTGCCGCCGAAGTACATCCGCTAGAGGAGTAGATCAGGTTGGACCTTCCCGCTGTCGGGTAGGCCCTTCTTTTGTTATACAGTATGTTGCTCTGTAACCGTCTAGGACATCTAGGTCAGGGGTTTGGTATTTGGCTTGTATTTCAGTATGATAATGTATTTCGTACTGAGGATCTATTATTTTTAATTAAGAAAATCTGATGTATTTTCTTTGTATTTATTAAGGAATGATATTTTGAGAATATAGAGATAATGACTAACGATTTTACTTGTGGGAAGAATTTATCGAAAGGCTTACAGTAATGGGATATTCATCATTGTGCCGGTCATGTGCCTAGAAAATGGGTCGTGACATTAACTCTCTTAATCTATCCGAATTCTTTAATTCATTAGATAAATTAATTTAGGAAAAGATATGAAGGATAATTGAGTTTTATCATAACTACACAAGTAACTTGTCTAATATTCCTAGATCAAAATTTCTCATTGCAAATATTTCCAAATACATCTATTTATATATGAAATTTCCAATATTTTGCTTAACAAAAAAAAAGATATTTCCAATTTTCTACGTGAATCATAACTCAATTCTCAAGTGATAAATTTAAGAAAGTATTAAGCACTAAAATAATTGCTCAAAGAAAGAAAGAAATATAGATTAAAGTGAGAATCCAACACACAACTTTTAAAGAAAGCTACATTTTCCATCTAACAAGAGAACTTTAGCAATTTTTGGAGAAAGATTTATCTATAATATCAGAAATTCCAAATCTAACATAAGAATTGAAAAATAGATGAAGAGAAGAAGAGAAACTGAAGACAACGTGACATTTAGTAAATTGATGTATTAACCTAAATACCTAATTATCTCTTGAGTGCTTTCATTATGTTATATAGGTATAAAAGGCTTGATCAACATAGAGATTGTATTAAAACTCAAAAGTCCCTAATTTAAGCACAAAACTAGTTAAATCAAGTAGTTTATCCTTATTATTTTAAATAAGATTTTAAATTTGAGTATTGTAAATAATAAAAAAATAAAATTGAAAAACTTTACATTTTTGTGATATAATTTGAACTAAATTAATTAAAACTCAAATATTAAGATGCTAGCAAAAGAATAAAAAGTTAAAAAGCGTACACACAACGGATAGCCGTGTAATTGTAATGGCCTTTAGGTACGAAGGAGAAGTCCAATTGCCCATACAGATGGATCGGGTTTTATAGATCCACTAACCATATAAAATGCTCAGCGCCAATGCTATCCACAAAAACCCTAGACACCCCTTACAGGCTCACACACCACGCCGGCGCTTCGATTCTTCCCCAGTTGCAGCCATGGTGAAGGCCTTATCACTCTCAATGCGCCGTTTTCTTCCAGGGAAACTGAGGGATACATAAGACTAGTTCTTAGAGAACAAATGCAATTTTTGCCTATTTTCTTTTTCTTTCCTTCAGCTTCCCATGGACAAAGCGGCTTCGTTAGTTTCAATTGGCCAACTCTTATTACTCACCACTGTCGTCGTTTCTGGGATTTTCAGGCGGATGTTGAAGGTGATGTTGCACCAGGACAGCCGAAGAAGAGGACATTCAAGAAGTTCAGTTTCAGAGGGGTTGATCTCGATGCGCTCCTGGACATGTCTACGGACGAGCTGGTCAAGCTTTTCCATGCTCGTGCGCGTCGAAGGTGATTGATCCTGACGATTCTCTACTATATTTCCGTAATTCATCTGTTACAATAGGCTGATACTTGCTTCTACTCAGTGTTGCATTGATATTTATTACAGGTTTCAACGCGGTTTGAAACGGAAGCCTATGGCACTGATCAAGAAGTTGCGCAAGGCGGTAAGATACGTGTTTATGATTTATCTAACAATTGGTTCCGAATTGGCCGTGATCGACATTGATGGATACTAGAATGGTTTTTTTTTTTCCTTGATCAGTCAGCAAGTTTCGATAATTAGTTATGCCGATATTTTTATTTTCTTTGTTAACATTTATCATGAAAAAGAAACTTAGATTATGTGTCATCTGACACTCGCTATTTGGAATTAGATATTAGAATCAACTGTTATTTTGTGAAAATGCATTTTGTAAAAATCAATTATTTGACACGCCACCATTTCCTTTGTGAGGTTAAAAACTTAAAATAAGGTATGAGATTCTTTATCAGAATACTTCACAAGGGCACATTCACTATTTTAAAGTAATGCTTAGCCGCTTACCCTTGAAACTCAATATGAAGAACTGTTTGATGGGCTTTTCTTGTGGATTCAAACAATTGTAAGTCTCAGACTTGAAAAAATGCCTACTTGGCACGCGGCATAAGTCATAAAATTGCAGTATTCAACATTCCGCTAGGGATTGAATTGTTAGAGAGGAAAGCATTGGAGGAGAGAAACGGATGGTGATGCCATCTTATGATGGCAGAGCTGCTGAGTCAATCATTGTCCGAATAGGAAACGGATTGTGTTGGTGATGAGGAGCAGTCTAGTTTCTGTACGCTTCAGTTGGGCACTTGGGGTGGATCTGTTGATTTTTGTTGTTGTTCTTCTTTGGATAGTGAAGAGTACATGATTTGTGGAGAAGTTGTGCAAATCTTTTTCTTCTCATTCATCCATAATTTAATGACTATTGCCATAGGGATTCCTTAATGAAAATTAGCCGCTTTTGCATCTCTCACAATCTTTTTTCTTTAGTGTATTTTAATTTGTCAAGATCATACCAGTTCATCAAACCTTCGGTGTCACATTTTTCTGTTTGGTTTTACATGACAGAGTGGAGTTTGAAACTAAGGTTTGTAGTAAATTGCCTAAACCACACCGTGTCTTATCATGCGTAACATTTCATGCTCTTAATAGATTGCCTAATTAAGATTTTTTGAATTTTATTTCCGGCCTGATATTAAACCATGGTCTTCATTATGAGACAGAAACGAGAGGCCCCGCCCGGTGAAAAGCCAGAGCCAGTTAGGACTCACCTTCGCAACATGATCATTGTCCCCGAAATGATTGGTAGCATTATTGGGGTTTACAATGGGAAGACCTTCAATCAAGTTGAAATTAAACCAGAAATGATCAGCCACTATCTTGCTGAATTCTCAATCAGTTACAAGCCCGTTAAGCACGGAAGGCCCGGTATTGGTGCTACTCACTCCTCGCGCTTCATTCCTCTTAAATGAAGGCTACACAGATCTCCCATTTTTCTTTCTTTGAAAGAACTTTCACTTGCTGTACCAGAACTATTTATTTAGTTTCTAGGTGATTTTGCTTTGCATGTTATGAGATCAATGAACGGGAGTATGGATTTTATGTCTATTACATGTTAGCAAGTCGTTATATTTGTCTCTCGTAATTTACATTTACTGAAAAAATGCTTGTTTTGTTAAAAAAAAGTTGAAGTTAAAATAATGTCAAATTTTAGGTATTACCTTTTTGGAGAGTTCAATTAATCTCCTAAACTTTTATTGAAATTGCAATTTTACCGCTGAAATTTAAAGTGTAAGACTTTATTCTCTATTTCTCTTAAAGCATTATAAGAAGTGAAAAGGTACTGTGGGAAATCATAGGTAGCTAACTTTGGAATTGGCGTTGGAGGGCAGGTATACTCATTGAATTTAATGATCCAATAGATAAAAAAATAAGTCGGTTAAATTTTTTATTTTTTTTATTTTTTTGTGTAAATTATTTAGTGTCCCCTCCTGTCTGTCGGAGTCTCTAGCCATAGGAGGGGAGTCAGATCCGTTAACTTTTACTCTATCCTTTTGGACACCTAAGTTTCATTTCTTTGTTTTCTCTCTCAATCATGCATAGTGAAAGCTAGTTACGGTGATTGCAAAGGCCATTCACGACCACTTCGTCATTTTATGTTCACTTGTGGACCTTGCACTATATCGTCATATCTAAAAAGTCTCGAATGGAAGGAGTTTTGTTTCATTAAAATGGTGAGAATAAATATGGGGCATTTGTGAAGATTTCTTTTGGGCTTGTAAGGTCTTTCCCCGAGCTAATATAAAATTTGAACGAGTTATGGTTGGAGCCTAGGTTCAAGCAAAAATAGAAATTTAAATTTGTGACAAATAAAGTGTCATTAGATAAATTTAAGTTGAGTTTAATTCGATGATGCTTGAAGTTGCATAAATTGATTACTATGAAAATGGTTTAGATTCGATGACTAGCTTTTCCTAAAATGAAACACCGATTGCGTTTGACTAAGTGGGAGTTTAGTTGCATGGCTGAAACTTATGAACGTGCATTTGGTTCATGATAATCATGTTTGGATCAAAATGGCAATGATTGGTTGAGCGCTGAAGCAATTTAGTCAAAATCAATTCACTTCCAAACCTACATTTGAATCAATGCGTCCATGAATAGATTCTGCCCACAATCTATTATGGTTGGTAGAGTTATCACTCTTATCCAGACTTCCATTCCTCTACCATCCTTTTGTTGTCTTTCTTTTTTTGCATTCCTCCATGAAGATTGAAGCATGAAGCCTTTTGTAACAGAAAACATAAGCCGCCTGAAGACTGAAGCCTCAACCCTTCCTTTGTTTTCTGTACTAGAAAATAGAGTGAAAGGAGAATGAAGCGAGACAGTGAGAGAGAGTACGCGACGACAAGGAGAATGAAGCGGAGACACGAGAGGCTGTTGGAGATGATAAGGTTGCATCTTCCAAGCTATCACTGGCAAGAGCAGTTCATGGACCTTCTGGTTCGATAACCCATCCAAGCAAAGTTGCCTGGAGGCAAGAGAATATGGACCTTTTGGTTTGATAAGTTCATAATTGGTTTGATGATCCAATTATGAACTTAATTTTTTTATATTAGGATGGGAAAATAAAAATTAATTTAAATCAAATTAAAACAAAAGCATAAATAACAATTAATTAAGGAGGGAAAAGAATATGTGGCAAAGTTATATAAAGATTTGGTCCCTCCAAAATTTTCATTTTAGTCACTTTTTTTTTTGGTTAAAACTAATGTATGTGTGTGTGTATATATATATATATATATATATTTACATATATGTTTATACGACTTTTATTAGTGTAAATGTTTACTTTATATATTTTAAATAGATAACTTAATTTATTTATATTTTTTAATTATTATAGTTATTAATCCACTTAAGAATCCCAAAGTTTTCAATTTCCTATAATTAAAATATTATTATTTTATTATTTGATATGAGAGAAATAAAATAAGGATAAATGAAATAAAATAATATAAAATTCATACCATTTATGATAATTACACATTCAAAATTGTTTAGGTTAACCAATATCTAAACGAAATTTATTTTCTAAAATTATTATTCTTATAACAGTTTTTAAACATAAATCACATTCATGTAAATTTAGATTTGTCTAAAATTAATTATGAAAATCGATTATACTCAAATCTAAATTTGTCGTGATTTTCCATACACCCCTAATAGTGTTGGTTTCATGGAACCTCTTTCATTATTGAAGGAAAGATTGTTTGGCTTGAATCACATCTATAGGGAGGCTTAATTTAAAATAAAAGATTGCAATAAGAATACAATAGTCACCTTCCCATCATAAATATAAAATGGTCCATTTCCCAACTGGCCCAAACTGAAACTATATCACATAAAAATAATCAAAAGAATAGCTTATTACTTTGTAATTAAGATGAGTACTAATTAAGAAGGGATCCAGATTCTCTATCATACAAAAAAGTATTTGTATGGTAGAGGATTTGGATCCATTAGGAACGGGGCAAGCCCATAAAATGCATCTGGTTAGTAAACCTGTCAAAACGGGCTTAGTCCGATGGCCAGATTTGAATGATTTGGATAAAAAGAAACTAGACCAAAATACTAGAAAATAATCAAAGTTTGAATAATAGGCAAAAATAAACACAAATAAAACAATACAAATGTTAATAGACTAGCAATTATAAAAAAGTGTTAGGGATCTGTTACAATTTTTATTTGATTGTTGAACTCTCAAATTTAGCTAAAATCTAATTTATTGCCAAGTTAACTCTCTTAACCTATCCGAATTCTTTAATTCATTAGATAAATTAAATTAGAGAAAGACATGAAGGATGTTGTGAAAATAGTCTTTTAAAGGCTTTATATTTCAAAAGAAAAAACTATAGTCTCACATTGCTTGGAGCAAAGAAGGGAAGAGTCTTTATATACTAATTTGTGTTAGTGGGCTAATAAAAGAGCTTGGAAAAAGGTAGGCTCTCGCGCACATAAGCCCACATAGATTAAAGCTAGTGTAGTACAAATCATCCAATTTGTCCCCCTGCGCGTGCAATAAATCGGACCAATTTAATTTTTCTCTGGAGAAATATACCTGAATAGAGATGAATTTTATTATTATGAAATTAACTTGGATTAATGTCAGAAAATTTAGGGCTGATAATTTTGTTTTATTTGTTTTAAATATATTTAAATATTTAAAAACTGTCATTAATTTTCTGAAACTGTCCATTAATTTTCGAAACCGAATTAATTTTATTAAAATTTTTGTCTACCTCATTATTGTTCAGCGACTATAAAAGGAGGACTCCTCCCCCTCATTTTATACACCAAGTCAGAAACAATTTTGCACTTCTCTCTTCTCCCTCTCTCTCACTTTCTGGGTTGCGCTTCTTTAAGTTTTGCTGTTCTGTGGTATGAGAACATTTTTCTCAAAAGAATCTGTTTAATCCTGGAGGTAGTTCTGTAAACGCAGTATTTTTGCTGTGGTCACAGAATAATTTCCTTAAGAATAGTGTCCAGTATAAAGACGCGACTCAAATTATCATTATGCTGGTTTCCAGATTTTACAACAATCTTAAAGAAATTACTATACCGACACTGCTACAGTCGTAACTCGAGCAGAGCATAATATTCATGGAGGTACTATCTTTAATGTGCTCCTTTCTTCTCGTTATCAATGATTGGATTGGAATTTTGTGAAACTTATTAAATATATATTACTGAGGTAATATTGATTTGTTGGAGATCTTTCCTATCCTTGGTGGCATGTTGAAAAAATAAAATGTTTTCTCAGTGTTTGAGATTATGAAATAATTATATTATTCAAAGAGTATAATTCATGAATATTGAATTTTAGAATTCAAGTGAATATTATTACTATAAAATGATTTGTTTTAATTAGAAAATAGTTGCCTTACATTAAAAATATTTCAAAACGTTGACCGTTAAGTTTTTTTATGTTGCTTTATGTTGGGGTTATTAAATCTCAATTTATGCGTCTGAAATTTGGTCTTCTTGAATGTTGGTCCATGAATCCTTTTTTCAAGGTTCAAGGTTAAGAGAACCGGACCGGTCATTGAACCGGTCGAGGCACCGGTTCAAGGGTCAGTGGTCGGACCGGAATTGAACTGCGGTCGAACCGGTGATAATTAAAATATATTAAAATATTAAAATATATAATTAACATATATAAAAAATCATAAATAATTAAATATCCCATAAATATAAATATAGAAATTCAATTAAATACTTAATATCTCAACATAAAACAACATCAATCAAGTAAAAGTTTACAATATCATCAAATACACATAGTTAAATTTATTAAATAAAAGCTAACAAACTAGCAAAGATATATAATATCATGGATCATGATCAATATAATAATCATTCATATCAAATCCTGGTATGTTAGCATCCCCACCAAGATTGCCACTCTCATCTTCACTAACACTAACGTTAGGTCCAATCTCATTAAAGGATTCTAATAATAGCTGTTCTAAGATGTTAAATTCATCATTACCTTTTTTTTTTTTCCTTTTGGTCCAAAACTTTCACCTAGGGGTGTTCTTAGTTTCAACTGCTCGAATATTGCTGAGAAAAGGAGTGAGATTAAGTATAAGCAAGGCAAATTTTGGACCAAAATGCAAAAAAAAAAAATCAAAAATCGGCTTGAACCGTGACTCGGCCGGTTTTGACCGGTTCTCCCGGTTTGATACCGGTTCGTTCGGTTTTCAACCGGTTTTTAAGCTCTCCGGTTCAATGGTTATTCCGGACCGGAACCATGACCGGTTCACCGATTTTCCGGTCCGACCGGCCGGTTCGGTCCGGTTTTCAGAACCTGGCCTTTTTTCATTCATCATGATGTTGTACGTTGGCACCTTAATAATAATTAATTTCGGGTGTTTCTTTCATGCCATTATCATCATCTAAAGGGATTTATGATGCAACATTACAAAGTCAACAGGAACAAAGCCAACTATCTACTATTTATGTGTGTGCTTTTTATGTGTAGTATTTTATATTGTTTTCGTTGGAAAGGTTGATATTGTTTTATATATACATATATATATATATATATATATATATATGAAATGTTGCAATATAAAAATTGTTTTAAATTGTTTTGCTAAGAAATTGGCACACTCATGAAGAGGTTTATATATATATATATGTTGGGGGCAGAAGCTTATCCGTTGGCTTTAGTCCACTTAAGTATATTGAATGGTGTTGATTTGCTTTACATTGGCATTCTCTTATGGTGATTAAAGTTGGTGGCTTAAATGTGTGTGTATATATATATCTATCCAACTCACTTGGTGTAATAATCTTAATGATTGTTTATTATTGAAAATGGTTAGATACAATTAAGTTGATTAAAACCTTTTGTTCACAATTAATTGGGAATTGACCGTATGACATATTGCTTATATATATATATATATATATATATAGACGTTGGCTTAGGTTTTTTGGTTTTACTTGGATTCAATGAGTTTTTTATATGATTAACATTGGCTTCCCTTTTATATTGATTAATGATCTTCATTGTTATGAGCTTTTAGGAAGCCAACATTATTATCCTAATGGTGTCAACAACTATATATATATATATATATATGTGTGTGTGTGTGTGTGTGTGAGTGTGTGTGGGGATGCATCTGTGAGTGCATACATATATTTATATATATCAATGCTCTTACCTCGAGAAAATAATGAATATTTAATTATGTGAAAATTATATGTAAATTGTGTTTTTATATGTGATGGTTTTGTAAGAATATTATTTTAGGTGAAAAGAATATTGTGGATTTTTTGAAAATGGCACTATAACCATCAATGTGGGGACTATAGAATTTTACAAATTCGAAATGTTTTCACCTAAATTATTATTGTTGTTAAATAATATTATAAATTACATTTGTCATTTTGGAACCAAAATTTTTGTTGGTTTGTGACCAAACTAGTGAACATTGGCATATAAATTTTTGGGTCAATTTGGAAATCGAAAAAACCATTCCATTGAGATGATGATATGCTATATATAAAAATTGAAGTAACTATTTTCAAATGCTAATTTTTGCTGACCTTTTTATTGTACAAAGAGACATAATAAATTTTAAAATATTGGGTCAATTTATAAGTTGACAATGTCATCTCATTGAGATGCTGATATGTTATAAGTAAGAATTAGAGTAAGCATTTGCGAATGCTAGTTTCTTACAACATTTTTATTGTACAAAGAGGTGCAATAATGTTAAATTATTGGTCACAAAATTTTGAAATTGTAAAGTTCCTAAATAATTATGTGTAATTATATTCTTAAATTATTATATGGTGGTTGAATATATATATATATATATATACACGTGCATATATATTATGTGTTTGGATGCCCACCCATAATAATTTTGAGTCTTTATATAAGCTAATTATGTACTAAATTAAAGTACACATATACAAGTTGTGGTATCTTACTCTTACAATTTCAAATTATTTAAAAGTGTGGGGGTATTTTTCAAGTTTATATTGTGTGCTCTACAAAAAAGAAAATAAACTTTTTAAAACTTTGATTGTGCTTGTGGAATTTTTGAAATTCTACTATAAAATTTTATGATCATATTATTGTAGACTTTATAAAGCTATGTGGAAAATTGTACTTTGAGGAAAGTACTTTAATTTGTAAAAATTTCTCTTTTAATATGGATTGATGTGTATATTCATTATTAATAGATGATAAGTGTGAGATATTTGTCTGTATGTATAACATGTTAACTTTTGTATTAGCTTAGATGTTATATATAAGACAAATAACTATTTGCATCTAATTTTGGTATGAAGGACATAGGTGAAGTAAGTTTGATTTTGGGGTTAAAATCATAAGAAAGGTGATAGTATTTTATTGTCACAAAAACATTATGATCAAAAGAATCTAAAAAGTTTGACATTTTTTATGACAAACTGGTGAACATCTTTTATGATTTTAACACTCACTCAAAGAAAACAAAGATGAGTCTGTTGTTTTTTATGAGCTTCACCTAGTCTGACATTTCATATGTTATGTGTCAGACGAGTGTTTGTGTACACACAATTCTAACGAGGGAATTGAGGGGTATTATGATTTATGACATCATTTAAAGTGAATTTTTCATTATATTAGAAGAATATAATAATGTTAACTGAACCTTGATTTAAATGAGACAAATTCACTAGTGGTTAAGCCTCACCTTAGGTGGTGGGATTATATCTTAGAGAGCAGTCAGTCAAATTTTAGATTCACTCTAAAATTAGAGTTTTTTACTCTATAGTTGACTGAAAATAAGACTAAGTAGTTAGAAAACTTCTTAGCAAATTATTTCGTTGGACAAGAACTCAATGGTGTCAATGTCTATATATTGTTATTGCCAAGTAGCAATAGCTATTGTAAAGAACAAGACTTTCAATAGTAAGATCAGACACTTGTGTTTGAGACACAAAATTATTAAGCATCTGTTAAAAGATGAAAAGAATATACCTATCGATAGATTATGTGAAGTTGATTTGGCCAAATCTCTGACTAAACATGCATGTAGGAAGGAAATTAGTCCTTTAAGAGGAATTGGACTTAAGCCAACATAAAATTAATAGTGGTGGGAACCCAACCTTTATGATTGGAGATCTCATGAAGAAGGTTCATATGCGTAACAACAAGTCGTCTGTTAATTCTGCTAGCACTAATTTCTCTGTCTATTTCCTATAATGTTGAGTGTGAAAGTGCTAGAATGTATTGATTGGTGGGTTGAGCGTAAACTTTTTATGATCTTCATAGCCCTACATTGAGAGTGGTGTATTCATTCCAGATACACATGATGAAGTCACCTATATGAATGTGGAGTGGGGCCGCTCCTATAAGATAATGGTGAATCTCTATAGTACTCATGAATTCCAGGCAAGCGCACGACCGAAATAACGTGTACAACGGCTTTAATAGTAGAAATGTGAGGGGTGAGATGTAACTCTTAAAATCACTATCTTACGACTAAGAGTATGTTGGTTTATAGAAGCTATATGCTTCACTGACTACTCTGTGAGATAAATTTTATCGATCTAGATTTGGTTCATAGTCTAAAAAGAGACACTAGTTTAATACATCTATACCCATATACGTAACCCAAAAGTTTTTTTTAAATATCTTTTAAAATATGTGAGGGATTGTTGTGAAAACTATAGTTTCACATTGCTTGGAGCAAAGAGGAGAAGAGCCTTTATATACTAACTTGTGTTAGTGGGCTACTAAAAGAGTTTGGAAAGAGGTAGGCTCTCGCGCACATAAACCTACATGGATTCAATCTAGTGCAGTGCAAATCATCCGATTTGCCCCTCTGTGCGTGCAATAAATCGGACCAGTTTAGTTTTTCTTTGGAGAAATATTTTTTTTAACTTAATTTATTTTTAGCTTACCTGAACAGAGGTGAATTTTATTATTATGAAATTAACTTGGATTAATGTCAGAAAATTAACGGCAGACAGTTTTATTTTATTTGTTTTAATTATACTTAAATATTTAAAAACTGCTCATTAATTTTCTGAAACTGTCCATTAATTTTTGAAATTGAATTGTAATTTTATTAAAATTTTTGTTTGTCTCACTATTGTTTAGCAGCTATAAAAGGAGGACTCCTCCCCTTCATTTTATACACAAAGTTAGAAACAATTATGCACTTCTCTCTTCTCCCTCTCTCTCACTTCCTGGGTTGTGCTTCTCTAAGTTTTTGCTGTTCTGTGGCCTGAGAACCTTTTCTCAAAAGAATCTGTTTAATCCTGGAGGGAGTTCTATAGACGCAGTATTTTTGCTGTGGTCACAGAATAATTTCTTTAACGACAATATTTAATATAAAGACGCGATTCAGATTATCACTGTGCTAGTTTTCAGATTTTACAACAAAGGATAATTGAGTTTTATCATAACTACACAATCAACTTGTCTAATATTCCTAGATCAAAATTTTTCATTGTAAATATTTCCACATACATATATTTATATATGAAATGTCCAATTTTTTGCTTAACAAAAAAAAAACAGAAATTTCCAATTTTCTACATGAATCATAACTCAATTCTCAAGTGATAAATTTAAGAAAGCATTAAGCACTAAAATAATTGCTCAAAGAAAGAAAAAAATATAGATTAAAGTGAGAATCCAACACATAACTCTTAAGCAAAGCTATATTTTCCTCCTAACAAGAGAACTTCAGCAATTTTTGGAGAAAGATTTCTCTATAATATCAGAAATTTCAAATCTAACATAAGAATTGAAAAATAGATGAAGAGAAGAAGAGAAATTGAAGACAACCTGACATTTAGTAAATTGATGTATTAACCTAAATACTCTTGAGTGCTTTCATTATATTATATAGGTATAGAAGGCTTGATCAACACACAGATTGTATTGAAACTCAAAAGTCCCTAAGTTAAGCACAAAACTGGTTAAATCAAGTAGTTTGTCCTTATTATTTTAAATAAGATTTTAAATTTGAGTATTATAAATAATAAAAAAATAAAATTGAAAAACTTTACTTGTGATATAATTTGAACTAAATTAATTAAAACTCAAATATTAAGATGCTAACAAAAGAATAAAAAGTTAAAAAGCGTACACACAACGGATAGCCGTGTAATTGTAATGGGCTTTAGGTACGAAGGAGAAGTCCAATTGCCCATACAGATGGATCGGGTTTTATAGATCCACTAACCATATAAAATGCTCAGCGCCAATGCTATCCACAAAAACCCTAGACACCCCTTACAGGCTCACACACCACGCCGGCGCTTCGATTCTTCCCCAGTTGCAGCCATGGTGAAGGCCTTATCACTCTCAATGCGCCGTTTTCTTCCAGGGAAACTGAGGGATACATAAGACTAGTTCTTAGAGAACAAATGCAATTTTTGCCTATTTTCTTTTTCTTTCCTTCAGCTTCCCATGGACAAAGCGGCTTCGTTAGTTTCAATTGGCCAACTCTTATTACTCACCACTGTCTTCGTTTCTGGGATTTTCAGGCGGATGTTGAAGGTGATGTTGCACCAGGACAGCCAAAGAAGAGGACGTTCAAGAAGTTCAGTTTCAGAGGGGTTGATCTCGATGCGCTCCTGGACATGTCTACGGACGAGCTGGTCAAGCTTTTCCATGCTCGTGCGCGTCGAAGGTGATTGATCCTGACGATTCTCTACTATATTTCCGTAATTCATCTGTTACAATAGGCTGATACTTGCTTCTACTCAGTGTTGCATTGATATTTATTACAGGTTTCAACGCGGTTTGAAACGGAAGCCTATGGCACTGATCAAGAAGTTGCGCAAGGCGGTAAGATACGTGTTTATGATTTATCTAACAATTGGTTCCGAATTGGCCGTGATCGACATTGATGGATACTAGAATGGTTTTTTTTTTTTTCCCTTATCAGTCAGCAAGTTTCGATAATTAGTTATGCCGATATTTTTATTTTCTTTGTTAACATTTATCATGAAAAAGAAACTTAGATTATGTGTCATCTGACACTCGCTATTTGGAATTAGATATTAGAATCAACTGTTATTTTGTGAAAATGCATTTTGTAAAAATCAATTATTTGACACGCCACCATTTCCTTTGTGAGGTTAAAAACTTAAAATAAGGTATGAGATTCTTTATCAGAATACTTCACAAGGGCACATTCACTATTTTAAAGTAATGCTTAGCCGCTTACCCTTGAAACTCAATATGAAGAACTGTTTGATGGGCTTTTCTTGTGGATTCAAACAATTGTAAGTCTCAGACTTGAAAAAATGCCTGCTTGGCACGCGGCATAAGTCATAAAATTGCAGTATTCAACATTCCGCTAGGGATTGAATTGTTAGAGAGGAAAGCATTGGAGGAGAGAAACGGATGGTGATGCCATCTTATGATGGCAGAGCTGCTGAGTCAATCATTGGCCGAATAGGAAACGGATTGTGTTGGTGATGAGGAGCAGTCTAGTTTCTGTACGCTTCAGTTGGGCACTTGGGGTGGATCTGTTGATTTTTGTTGTTGTTCTTCTTTGGATAGTGAAAAGTACATGATTTGTGGAGAAGTTGTGCAAATCTTTTTCTTCTCATTCATCCATAATTTAATGACTATTGCCATAGGGATTCCTTAATGAAAATTAGCGGCTTTTGCATCTCTCACAATCTTTTTTCTTAAGTGTATTTAATTTGTCAAGATCATACCAGTTCATCAAACCTTTGGTGTCACATTTTTCTGTTTGGTTTTACATGACAGAGTGGAGGTTGAAACTAAGGTTTGTAGTAAATTGCCTAAACCACACCGTGTCTTATCCAGCGTAACATCTCATGCTCTTAATAGATTGCCTAATTAAGATTTTTTGAATTTTATTTCCGGCCTGATATTAAACCATGGTCTTTATTATGAGACAGAAACGAGAGGCCCCGCCCGGTGAAAAGCCAGAGCCAGTTAGGACTCACCTTCGCAACATGATCATTGTCCCCGAAATGATTGGTAGCATTATTGGGGTTTACAATGGGAAGACCTTCAATCAAGTTGAAATTAAACCAGAAATGATCAGCCACTATCTTGCTGAATTCTCAATCAGTTACAAGCCCGTTAAGCACGGAAGGCCCGGTATTGGTGCTACTCACTCCTCGCGCTTCATTCCTCTTAAATGAAGACTACACAGATCTTCCATTTTTCTTTCTTTGAAAGAACTTTCACTTGCTGTACCAGAACTATTTATTTAGTTTCTAGGTGATTTTGCTTTGCATGTTATGAGATCAATGAACGGGAGTATGGATTTTATGTCTATTACATGTTAGCAAGTCGTTATATTTGTCTCTCGTAATTTACATTTACTGAAAAAAATGCTTGTTTTGTTAAAAAAAAGTTGAAGTTAAAATAATGTCAAATTTTAGGTATTACCTTTTTGGAGAGTTCAATTAATCTCCTAAACTTTTATTGAAATTGCAATTTTACCGCTGAAATTTAAAGTGTAAGACTTTATTCTCTATTTCTCTTAAAGCATTATAAGAAGTGAAAAGGTACTGTGGGAAATCATAGGTAGCTAACTTTGGAGTTGGTTGCCCTCCAGCTGCTGGAGGGGAGGTGTACTCAGTGGATCTAATGATCCAATGAGTAAAAAAAATAAGTTGGTCAAATTTTTTTTTTATTTTTATTTTTGTAAATTATTTAGTCTCCAGCCACTGGAGGGGAGTCAGATCCGTTAACTTCTACTCTATCCTTTTGGACACTTAAGTTTCATTTCTTTGTTTTCTCTCTCAATCATGCATAGTGAAAGCTAGTTACGGTGATTGCAAAGGCCATTCACGACCACTTCGTCATTTTATGTTCACTTGTGGACCTTGCACTATATCGTCATATCTAAAAAGTCTCGAATGGAAGGAGTTTTGTTTCATTAAAATGGTGAGAATAAATATGGGGCATTTGTGAAGATTTCTTTTGGGCTTGTAAGGTCTTTCCCCGAGCTAATATAAAATTTGAACGAGTTATGGTTGGAGCCTAGGTTCAAGCAAAAATAGAAATTTAAATTTGTGACAAATAAAGTGTCATTAGATAAATTTAAGTTGAGTTTAATTCGATGCTTGAAGTTGCATAAATTGATCACTATAAAAATGGTTTAGATTCGATGACTAGCTTTTCCTAAAATGAAACACCGATTGCATTTGACTAAGTGGGAGTTTGGTTGCATGGCTGAAACTTATGAACGTGCATTTGGTTCATGATAATCGTGTTTGGATCAAAATGGCAATGATTGGTTGAGCGTTGAAGCAATTCGGTCAAAATCAATTCACTTCCAAACCTACGTTTAAATCAACGCGTCCATGAGTAGATTCTGCCCACAATCAATTATGGTTGGTAGAGTCATTACTCTTATACAAACTCTCATTCCTCTACCATCCTTTTGTTGTCTTTCTTTTTTTGCATTCCTCCATGAAGATTGAAGCATGAAGCCTTTTGTAACAGAAAACATAAGCCGCCTGGAGACTGAAGCCCCGGCATTTCTGTACCAGAAAATAGAGTGAAAGGAGCATGAAGCGAGACAGTGAGAGAGAGTATGCGACGACAAAGAGAATGAAGCAAAGACGCGAGAGGTTGTTGGAGATGATAAGGTTGCATCTTCCATGCTATCACTGGCAACAGCAGTTCATGGACCTTCTGGTTCGATAACCCATCCAAGCAAAGCTGCCTGGAGGCAAGAGAATATGGACCTTTTGGTTTGATAAGTTCATAATTGGTTTGATAACCCAATTATGAACTTAATTTTTTTATATTAGGATGGGAAAATAAAAATTAATTAAAATCAAATTAAAACAAAAGCACAAATAACAATTAATTAGGGATGAAGGAGAATATGTGGCAAAGTTATATAAAGATTTGGTCCCTCCAAAATTTTCATTTTGGTCACTCTTTTTTTTTTGGTTAAAACTAATGTATGTGTGTGTGTGTGTGTATATATATATATTTACATATATGTTTATAAGACTTTTATTAGTGAAAATGTTTACTTTATATATTTAAAATAGATAACTTAATTTATTTATATTTTTTAATTATTATAGTTATTAATCCACTTAAGAATCTCAAAATTTTCAATTTCCTATAATTAAAATATTATTATTATATTATTTGATATGAGAGAAATAAAATAAGAGTGAATGAAATAAAATAATATAAAATTCATACTGTAATACCTGTAATAATATGTATAAATGTGTGTGTTCACAAACTATAATTACTATTATAATAGATGGTACTATTCACTATGTAATACTATTCACATATACAGTACTGTTTACATACATAATTATCTTGTCAAATATTAGATGTGGTTTAGGCTTAAAGGGAATCTAGGAAGAAATTGGGAAACCAAATGATGTTTTATGTGAGAAAATCTCTTAGGTACTAAAATAAAAAGTTAAAAGTGGAACTGGGAGATGAAACTGGTAAGCGAAACTCATAGATGAAAACTGATAAGTGAAACTGGTAGATGAAAACAGGTAAGTAAAACCGGTAGATGGAATAGTATAGGATAACGGTAGATGAAATAGTAGCAAATAATACTATAACTTCTCCTATAAATAGGCCATTCTATTTCACTTCTAAACGGGCGCCTTCAGTTTCTCTTCTCTTCTCTTACTCCGAAGTTAGGGTTTTGAAATTCTAGGTGTTTCCTCCTTAGCCTAGATCCAAGGTGAGGATACTATGCTCTTCTTATGTCTTTAAAATTTTTAGAGATTATATTCTTAGGTATTCTTTGTGGCTGCGGCTTATGTTCGTTATTTCTGGTATATATGAATAGTAACCGTACATATAAATAATACATGTATGTATGAATTGCAACTGTGCATATAAATAGTTTATATATAAATAATACCCATATGAATAGTATCTATACGTATAAATAGTATTTATACATATTTTTGAATAGTACACATATGTATAAATGTTCATATATATCTGTAATAAAGAATTATGTTGTTATAAATCCATAATTGAATCCATTAAATGTGATTGTATAGATTTAAAGAAGATATAGTAACTTAGATTTCTGGTGAGTAGCTAACCTATTTGGATATTTACTTAATTATATAAATAGTCCAAGTAATTTACACACTCAGAGTATATCTACTATTATCTTTTACAATTAATAAGATTATGGCTGTGTGCCAAAATATGATTATGACTGTGTGCCAAATGTGTATATGGCTGTGTGCCAAATGTGAATATGGTTGTGTGCCGAATATGAATATGGCCGTGTGCAGAATGTCAATATGGCTGTGTGCCGAATATGAATTTGGTCGTGTGTTGAATATGATTATAGTTATATGTTAAGGATCGAGAAATTTTACTTATGTATTTTATACATATACCTTGTGTATTATTAATCACTTGATGATTATATGTAATTAAGTTTATATCCTTGTAACGTTATCTATTCATTGAGATTATTATCTCATATTGTGGTGAATATATTTTTCAGATCTTGAGATTAACGAAAAACTTCCGCCTGGGGAGTAGCGGAAGTTCAATATCCTAATCCTCTTTGCTCCAAGGGTTAGTGTCTCTTTGAATTAGAACTGTTACTTCAGTTTTAAATTCTAGAAAGCTCTGCAGTCAAATAGGACACCTAGGAGAAAGTGGTTATTATACGTAATTATGTTATTATAGTACTTTGTATTTACTGTGTGTCCTATGAAATTGTATATTATTAAGAAAAATCAAAGTGTTTAAATAAGATAAGTCATTGCTACATTGTTGCTATCACATTTTAGAATGATTATATTATAGTGATATGAGCATTATATGAAGCTAAGGGCATAGGCTTACAACTAGAGAGTGTCTCTAAGTTGTGCCAGTCACATACCATTTTGAGGGTTGTGACAAAGTTGGTATCAAAGGTATTAGGTTTTTAGGTATCCTATTGACTACAAAGCAAATGTGTCCTTGGTAGACCCTCTCCTATTATTGTGAACCGCGACACAATCAATAGGATGAAGTTCCACATAAGGCACCATAAGATGTCGTTATTATTCTTTTCGTGTCATACTCCTCAATTAGTATTGCTCTAAGGCATTCTTAACATCTAAAGATGTTTGCTAAATTTGTGTAGATTTTGACACCTTTAATGACAAGAGGAAGACCGTCTAACTAAGGTAGGCGTATGGGCTCTAGAAGAATGCTACCACCTTTATCCTCAGTAGATGCATCACAAGAAAGCAGTGAACATACTGAGACTGTGGGTGTTGATGACACACTTCCTCCAAATGATCCATCTCTAAGTGCTATGTTCAATACTATCCAAGACCAAATGGATAGAATTGAGGCAATGATAATAGGGCAATCTATTCTGAACAATCCTCCAGTGGCACCTCAAACAAATATGGTTCAACCAATGCCGCAAACACCACCTCTTCCTCAACAGGAGGAGATATTGACAGAAAAGCAACTTACGAGCTTTCTAAAGCTCAAACCTCCATCATTCTCTAGAAAAGATCCAAATGAAGACCCAAGAAAATTCTTGGATGGTATTGAAAAGGCCTACACAGCTTTGGGATGTTCAAGTGTCCGGAAAGTGACATTAACTGTTTACCAATTGAGTGGAGTTGCTGAAGAATGGTGGAACAACTTAAAAGGGGGTAGAGCTAGTAATGCCCCACCAGTAGAATGGGAAGAATTTGAGAGGATGTTCATGGAAAGATTCCTCCCTCAAAGTTTATGAGGCGCAAGGACCCAAGAATTCGAGACCCTCAAGCAAGGGTCCATGCCAATCCACGATTATAACACTAAGTTCATACGACTTTCTCGATTTGCCGCTAACAAAAATCTTGATGAAAGAGAAAAGATAAGGAGATTTGTCATGGGCCTTCGCCCCTTTTAAGACAACTTGTGGGGACCCAAATTGAAACATATCCTTCATATGCCACAATGATAAGTACTGCAAGATTCATAGAAATGGCAGAAGAAGTGAAGGATGAACAAAGAATGAAGAAAAAGCGAGGACGGGAAGGAAAGCCCTATAATAGCTCAGTAGGGGCACCAAAGCTTCGAAATCGAGGCCAATTGTCACGACCCATTTTCTAGGCACATGACCGACACAATGATGAATATCCCATCACTGTAAGCCTTTCGGTAAATTCTACCCATAAGTAAAATTATTAGTCATTATCTCTATATTCTCAAAACACCATTCCTTAATAAATACAAAGAAAATACATCAAATTTTCTTAAAAAATAATAGATCCTCAATACAAAATACATTATCATATTGAAATACAAGCTAAATACCAATTCCCTGACCTAGATGTCCTAGACGGTTACAGAGCAGCATTATCTATAACAAAAGAAGGGCCTACCTGACAGCGGGAAGGTCCAAAGTGATCTACTCCTCTAGCGGATGTTCTTCGGTGGCAACCTGATCTGAACAAAAAAATTGTACAGAGAGTGTGAGCTTTTAAACTCAGTGAGCAAATCGGCCTTGCGTTAATAAAATTCAAATACATCACCAGTCATGCAAGCATATCCGAAGGCTCAAGCTCAACCAATAGACATAGTTAGAAATTACATACAAGAAGATAAAAATTCATCCAATTCAACAAACGTTACTAGTACTCATCAATGGCAATATATCCCGGAAAGCGCACACAGGCCGGCTCACCAATTTTGTATATTTTCGCCAAGACGCACAACCTCATCCTCTTAGCTAGGGCGCCTCACGGATTTATCACCAATCCGGGCTATATCCCTACTGAGGGAATCGTTGTCTCCACACTCATTGGTCAAGACACCCCTTCAACCGGGTTTTCTGCCTTGCTGTGAGAGGGGGTACTGTACCGCTCAATCACAATCAATAGCACAATATTTCATATCATAATCAGAAGTACAATATAATATTCATCCATATAACAGGTATAATATGTAACTATATTATAGGTTTATAAACCATAAATCAAGATAACAATTAAACTGTATTGAGAAGATTCAAATTCCACATCATCATGAAATATTTGTTTCGTCTTATCCATACTTCTGGATTAATTATTTCCTTAGATTCGTCATTCTGAATCCAATTTCCCCCTATGAATCTTGGGAGTGTCCTACGACATACTTTTTATCACTAGTAATGCTAAAACTCTATTAAAACGGGGTCGTTCCACTCACCGGGATTCCGTACGAATATCGCTTCTCTAAGCCGTTACGGACAAGAGTACCTAGGTGAATTTCAGTGTTTCGCTACGGAGATTTTCATGAAAGATTAGAGAAAATACGTTAGGATTGTTTTCGTACAGGTATTGTTCATACGTATGTTAATGTTCATATGTACAGTTACAATTCATACATACGGTTACTATTCATATGTACATTTACTATTTATACATACAGTTACTATTAATACGTACGGGTACTATTCATACGAGAAATAGAGAATATAATCTGTAAAAGAGTACACCAGGTAAGTTTCCAGGAAAGAGTGGAGGGTCACACTGGACACACTTAAAAATCAGGTCTTTCTTTAGCCAGAACTTTCCTAGATATGTATTATTCACAGTTTACATTCTATTTCGGTAATCAGAGAATCAAAATAACATATAAACAGCTAAGGACAGTTTTTCTGATGTGGAAGATCAGCCAAAGCCGCAATCACAGAGCATACTTGAGAAAATAACTTCTAAAATTTGAAAGACATAGAAAGGGCATAATATCCTTACCTAAGCTGAAAAGGAAAGGTCCAAAATTTCAGAGGCCTAGCGTCGGAGCAAGAGAAACTTAAGGAGAGAAGAAGAGAAGTTGAAGGTGTGAGTTTAGAAGTGAAATGGAATGGCCTATTTATAGGAAAAGTCAAGGGTATTATTTGACACTATGCGCTAATAAAATATTCAATTTACTATTTATGAAAATGATATTTCTAATAATGCAATTTACTGTGCACCTTAATAATTCGACTTACTGTGCAAAACGCGGAAAGACAGGCGGCTTTGAATTTTTTATTACTATTGGAAACTTAAAGGAAAAACTATCCTTTCACCTTAAACCTTTAAGTTTCTTTTCAAATCAGTCCTTTCAATTAAGCCCCTGAGGGTATTTTTACACATAAAACGTCATTTTCTTCTACAAAATTCTTTCTAGTTTTCTCTTATGATCAAACCACTTCTAGTACTTGACATTTTGATTGTATAAATGAACAGTATCACATACGTAAATAGTATTATAAGGGTGAATAGTACCGTATACTGAAATAGTAATAGTAGTTTGTAAACACACATTTATATTTTATTTTTCATGGGTATTACACCAATCGAATCCTATAACACTTTCAGGGCACACTACTGCGTCATCCAGTGTAGTACAACCGAGTTTCAATCAAAGGAGGGATGATCAAGCACCATTTCAGCAAAGGCATGCGAAGCCTATGTGCCCGCAATGTGGGAAGTTTCATTTGGGAGTATGTTTTAAAGAGAACAAACTTTGCTACCAATGTGGTCAAGCGGGTCACTTTTCAAGGGAATGTCCACAATTACTTATTGGGGCTAGATCTATACAACCATTACACCCTCAAACATTGACAACATTAGCTAGTGTAGCTCATTTATCTGTAAAAAGGGGCAGATTAGGAAGAGGAACAAGAGGAAGAAGACAGCAGTTTTTTGGTCATGGTCCAGCTAGGGTGTTTACTCTTACCAGACAAGACGCTCAAGCATCTAATGTTGTTGTCATAGGTATTTTAACCATTTGCTCACATAAAGCTCATGTATTATTCAACCCTGGATCTATCCATTCATATGTATCCCTAAATTTTATTAAATACATCCTTAAGAAACCGATAAGCTTAGAACAACCATTTCTTGTGTCTACCCCTATGGGAGAAATGGTTCTAATAGAAGAAAAATATAAAGAGTGTAGTGTGGTAGTATGAGGGCTAGAAACCGTGGCAGATCTTATGAACCTTGATATGATAGATTTTGATATACTTTTAGGCATGGATTAGTTGGCTTCATGCCACGCAACCATTGATTGTCATAGTAAATCCATAAAAAGTTCTATGCCTAGAGAAGCCACATTTGTATTTCAAGGAGACCAAAGTAGGACACTGCGTAACTTGATCTCCTTAATGGGCGCCCAACGATTATTGAGAAAAAGATGCAAAGGGTTCTTAGCCTTCATACAAGACATAGAGAAGGAAAAGCTCAAACCTGAAGATGTGCCAATTGTGAGGGAGTTTTTTGACGTGTTTCCAAACGAATTACCAGGAATACCCCCGGATCGGGAAATTGAGTTCACTATAGATCTGGTACTAGAAACTCAACCTATCTTATTTCCACCTTATAGACTGGCACCGACTGCATTAAAAGAACTCAAGGAACAACTACAGGATCTTCTGGATAAGGGTTTTATAAGACCCAGTTATTCCCCATGGGGTGCCCCAGTTCTCTTTGTAAAGAAGAAGGATGGATCAATGAGACTTTGCATCGATTACAGGCAGCTGAATAGGGTCACTATAAAAAATAAGTACCTTCTGCCTCGTATAGATGATCTCTTTGATTAGTTGCAAGAAGCTAAGCATTTTTTTAAGGTTGACTTGAGGTCTGGTTATCACCAACTCAAGGTCAAAGAGGCAGATATATCCAAGACAATATTTTATACTAGGTATGGACATTACGAGTTCACAGTTATGTCTTTCGGACTAACGAACGCCGGCAGCTTTCATGGATCTCATGAACTGGGTATTTAAACCATAACTTGATCGATTTGTCATAGTATTTATAGATGATATATTAGTTTACTCAAGGAGCTCGGAGGAGCATGAGCAACATCTTCATATGGCATTGCAGAAACTAAGAAAACATTAACTTTATGCAAAGTTCTCAAAGTGTGAGTTCTAGATTGACCAAGTAACCTTCTTAGGTCATGTAATTTCAAAAGATGGCATACAAGCGAACCTAAGTAAGGTTGAAGCAATCAAGATGTGGCCTAGACCTACTTTAGTAATAGAAATCCGAAGCTTCCTAGGATTAGCTGGTTATTACCGTTGTTTCATCCAGGACTTTTCAAAGATAGTCGCCCTTCTCACACGGCTAACATGGAAGAACGTAAAGTAACAGTAGGATAATAAATGCGATAAGAGTTTCTTGCAACTTAAGCTGCGGTTGGTTACAGCGCCAATACTTGTATTACTATCCGGACCAGGAGGGTTTGCGATATATTGTGACACTTCTCGAATAAGACTTGGTTGTGTCCTTATGCAGAATGACAAGGTGATAGCTTATGCCTCCAGACAACTCAAGAAACATGAGCAGAATTACCTGACACATGACCTAGAAATGGCAGCAGTTGTGTTTGCACTTAAGATATGGCGGCATTATCTCTATGGGAAAAAGTGAAAAATATTCACTGATCATAAGAGCCTTAAATATATATTTGATCAGCGTGACCTTAATTTGCAACAAAGGCACTGGATGGAGTTGATGAAGGATTATGACTGCAATATCCTATACCATCTTAAGAAAGCAAATATGGTGGCAGATACCCTAAGTAGAAAATCCTCAGGCAGTCTTACACATATAACTGAG
The DNA here is from genome assembly GCA_037074585.1 of Biancaea sappan. Classification (NCBI taxonomy): domain Eukaryota; kingdom Viridiplantae; phylum Streptophyta; class Magnoliopsida; order Fabales; family Fabaceae; genus Biancaea; species Biancaea sappan. Next base: position 7,206,422 of record CM073492.1, on the reverse strand, counting down.
GTAAGGAAGCCCTTAGTACAAGAGTTACAGGAGTTACAAGAGTTAAAGTCTCGTGGGGTATACTTTGAGATATCCGACTCTGGCATGTTCTTGGCTCACATCAAGGCTAAATCTTCCTTATCCGACCATATTCGTCTATTTCAGAAGGATGACCTAGAATTGGCCAAGATCATGGACAAGGTACACAGTGGAGATACCCAGGAGTTTACACTTAATGACACAGGCACACTTTGGTTTGAAAATCGATTATGTGTTCCTAATATGCCAGCTCTGAGGAGAAAGATTATGGAGGAAGGACATAACACGGCATACACAGGTCACCCTGGTATGGCCAAGATGTACCAAGACTTGAAACAAATTTACTGGTGGGATGGAATAAAGCGTGACGTGGCAGATTTTGTATCAAGATGTTTAACTTGTCAGCAAGTTAAAGCTGAACACCTGAAATCAGTAAGAAAACTTCAACAAACTAAAACTCCTGAGTGGAAATGGGAAGATGTGACTATGGACTTTGTAGTAGGATTACCACATTCTCCCAGTGGCTATGATTCTATCTAGGTCATCGTTGGCCGATTGACAAAGACGGCCCAATTTATACTAGTTAAAACAACATAAAGTGTGTCTAGACTGGCTGAGCTCTACATTAAAGAAGTTGTGAAGTTACATGGAGTGCCTTTAACGATTATCTCTGACTGAGGGCCACAATTCACGTCCCGATTTTGGAGAACTTTTCAGGAAGCCCTTGGCACCAGAGTAAACATTAGCATGACTTTTCACCCGCAGACTGATGGACAAACAGAGCAGACCATTCAGACTTTGGAAGACATGTTGAGGGCATACATCCTTGACTTTAGTGGAAGTTGGGAAAAGCACCTTCCGCTAGTGGAGTTTGCCTACAACAACAGTTACCAATCAAGTATCAAGATGGCACTTTATGAGGCCTTATATGGTCACCGATGTCGATCACCGATTGGATGGTTTGAAACAGGCAAGGCAAAAGTCTTGGGATCCAATTTGGTGTAAGAGGCAATCACCAAGGTAAGAGTTATTCGAGAACGGATGTTAGCAGCCCAGAGTAGGCAGAAAGCCTAAGCTGACCATAGACGAAGAGACTTAGAGTTCATCATTGGAGACATAGTGTTTCTCAAGGTTTCGCCTATGAAAGGCATAATGAGGTTTGGGAAGAAAGGAAAATTAAGCCCTAGGTATATTGGACCTTACGAGATCCTAGAAAGAATAGGCAATGTTGCCTACAAGCTAGCCTTACCCACAGAATTAGGAGGAATCCACCCCGTCTTCCATGTGTCTATGTTAAGGAAGTACCTTCCTGATCCTTCACACATACTTCAGCAAGATACCCTCCAATTAGATGAAGATTTGGCATACGATGAAGTACCGATAGCTATCCTGGATAACCAGGTTAAGAAACTCCGATCTAGGGAGATTCCATCGGTAAAAGTATTGTGGCAAAATCAAACTTACGAGGAGGCCACATGGGAAGCCGAGGCCGATATACAAGTTAGATACCTACATCTATTTGAATCTTTAAGGTAATTTAAATTTAGGGATTGAATTTTTTTAAGGGGGAAGTAATGTAATACCCGGAATAATATGTATAAATGTATGTGTTCACAAACTATAGTTACTATTATAATAGACGGTACTATTCTCTATGTAACACTATTCACATATATAGTACTATTCACATACATAATCATCTTGTTAAATATTAAATGTGGTTTAGGCTTGAAGGGAATTGTAATACCCGTTAATTTCAGAATATAATTCGCTTAAGAGTATTTTAGAATTCTACAACGTTACTTTAGTTATTTATTTTGGTCATTTTTAATTTTCATATTTAATTGTTCTCTTTGAATATTATTTATGAAAATTGAGTTAAATGACTGGACTAAATATTTGCACAATGAGGGATATATTCTAAGAATGGTGAAATTCATGGAAAAGTGGTTGCAGAATGGTCAATTAATCCATTTATTGTAAATTGACTGGATGGGTTTGGATGTTGGGTTATGGATACCCATGGGTTATTGAATAACCCATTAGAAATATTTAATATAAAGTTTCAATAGTAACCTCATTTTTTTCACTCAGTCGAAGGAAGCAGAAAAGATTTCTTTCTCAGTTCTTCATTTTCTTCTCAAATCCTTTTCTTGATCTTCAGAAGTTCGATTATTTGTTCGGTTCAAAAGCTTTGTAAGGATCAAAGGTAAGCTTTAATCCGATTATTTTCCTTAAATTTCAGTTTATGTAGAAGATCAGAGGAGGTTTTGTTCTTGAAGATTTTGATGATAATTCATGAATCTCAGTTGTTTTAGAAGTTATATTTGAGTTATAATCAGTTAAAGGAGTTGAAATTCTGGTTTTGAAACAAGAAAGGGAAAGGATGAAATTGTTAGAATTTCTGCAAAAACCGAGTTACTGTAGCGACCAGGGATTTCGAAACAAAATCTAGAAAATTTTCTTCGGGTTACTGTAGCAGTACTGTAGTGTCGGCAGTCAACGGCACTGTAGCAGTCAACGTTACTGTAGCGAACTGGTACTGTAGCGAACCGTTACTGTAGTGAACCGACACTGTAGCAAACCGTTACTGTAGCAAACCGTACTGTAGCAAACCGTTACTGTAGCAGTCAGAAAATTTTACGTATTTTCGTGATTTTGTTTCCTTTCTTATGATTCCTTGTAATATATTTTACTAGGAAATTTTCCTACACAAATTCTAGTGTGGAACAAGGTAAACTTGGACAAACATCAAGGTGAGTGAATAACCTTGCTCAGCTAATTTGATATTACTAGTCAAAGTACAATATAAGTCTCATTTACAATATTATTTGGATAATAAGCAATTAATTTTTCATATGGGAGTATATGATGATCAGTAGAAATAAGAGTATGAAGAAATCTTATACACGAGTGTGAAAGGGTTAAAGTCCCATACTACTCAGTGCATATCTATGAAATCTATACACGAGTTGAAAGGGTTAAAGTCCCATACTACTCGGTGTATACCTATGAAATCTTATTCATGAGTTTGAAAGGGTTAGAGTCCCATACTACTCGATGTATAAGACAATTAATTATATGAGTAAATGTGGATATTAGAAACGCTCTGTACTTTTTATAGGTCTCCTAGGCTTGCGATGAGATAGAAATATCAGACTATGTATGTCTATATTTGCTTATCAGATGAATATAATTCTGTAGTGTGGAATGAATGATTAAGGTTGAATGTAAAACCTTACAGAATATATGTATATAACGTATGTTTGAGAATTATATCAAATGAGTAGTATCTTTTCACATACTCAATTTTTGGGATGTGACAGGAATCTAGGAAGAAATTGGGAAACCAAATGATGTTTTATGTGAGAAAATCCCTTAAGGACTAAAATGAAAAGTTAAAAGTGGAACTAATAGATGAAACTAGTAAGCGAAACTGGTAGATGGAATAGTGTAGGAAAATGGTAGATAGAATAGTAGCAAATAATGTCATAACTTCTCCAATAAATAGACCATTCCATTTCACTTCTAAACACACACATTTAGTTTCTCTTCTCTTCTCTTACTCTGACCTTAGTGTTCTGAAATTCTAAGTCTTTCTTCCTTAGTCTAGATCCAAGGTGAGGATACTATGCTCTTCTTATGTCTTTAAAATTTTTAGAGATTATATTCTTAGGTATTCTCTGTGGTTGCGGCTTATGTTCATTATTTTTGGTATATATGAATAGTAACTGTACATATAAATAGTACATGTATGTATAAATAGTAACTATACATATAAATAGTGCATGTATGTATAAATAGTAATTGTATAAATAAATAGTGCACGTATGTATGAATAGTAATCGTGCATATAAATAGTTTATATATATATATATAAAATAATACCCGTATAAATAGTATCTATACATATAAATAGTATTTATACATATTTTTAAACAGTACACGTATGTATAAATGTTCATATGTATATGTAATAAAGACTTATGTTGTTATGAATCCATTAAATGTGATTGTATAGATTTAAAGAAGATATAGTAACTTGAATTTCAGGTGAGTAGCTAACCTACTTGGATATTTATTTAATTATATGAATAGTCTAAGTAATTTACACACTCAAAGTATATCTACTATTATATTTGACTGAATATTATAATTAATAAGATTATGGCTGTGTGCCGAAATATGATTATGGCTGTGTGCCAAATGTGTATATAGTTGTGTGCCAAATGTGAATATGGTCGTGTGCCAAATATAAATATGACTGTGTGTCAAATATGAATATGGTCGTGTGTCGAATGTGAATATGGTTGTGTACCGAATATGAATATGGCCGTGTGTTGAATATGATTATAGTTATATGCTAAGGATCGAGAAATTTTACTTATGTATTTTATACATATACCTTGTGTATTGTTTAATCACTTGATAATTATCTGTAGTTAAGTTTCTATCCTTGTAACGTTATCTATTCATTGAGATTATTATCTCATATTGTGGTGAATATATTTTTCAGATCCTGAGATTAACGAAAAACATCCGCCTGAGGAATAGCGGAAGTTCAATATCCTAATCCTCTTTGCTCCAAGGGTTGGTGTATCTTTGAATTAGAATTGTTACTTCAGTTTTAAATTCTAGAAAGCTCTGTAGTCAAATAGGACACGTAGGAGAAAGTGGTTATTGTACGTAATTATGTTATTACAGTACTTTATATTTACTATGTGTCCTATGAAATTGTATATTATTAAGAAAAATCGAAGTGTTTAAATACGATAAGTCTTTGCTATATTGTTGCTATCACATTTTAGAATGATTATATTATAGTGATATGAGCATTATATGAAGTTAAGGATGGGCTTACAACTAAAGAGTGTCTCTAAGTTGTGCCGGTCATGTACTATTTTGAGGGTCGTGACACATACCCTTTATGATAATTACACATTCAAAATTGTTTATGTTAACAAATATCCAAACGAAATTCATTTTCTAAAATTACTATTCTTATAACAGTTTTTAAACATAAATCATATTCATGCAAACTTAGATTTGTCTAAAATTATTTATGAAAATCAATTATACTCAAATCTCAGTTAATTCATGCAAGTGGTATTGGTAGTAATCCTCCTATTGATATGAAGTATGAAATAGATAGATTACATGAATTGAATGAGAGTGAAACCCCTGCCACTATTGAAACAGGAGAAACTTGTACTTTTGAGAAACCAACAATACCTAAAAGGGCCAAAGCTAGTACTTCTTATGTGTGGTCTTCTTTTACGAAGATAGGTATTGTTGACAATAAGAAAAAAGCTAAATGTAATGGTTGTGGGAAAGAATATGTGATAGGGAGTAGCAAATACAGTATTTTGACATTTTTGTGTCATATTCTTAAGTGTGTAACTCTTCCTAGGCATCATGATATTGGGACAACGAAGTTAGATCAATAAGGCAAAATGAGATCTAGAAAACTTAACCAGAAATGCCGCAGGGATTTATTAGCATTGACTATAATTGAGCATAATTTTCCTTATTCTTATGTAGAGTGTAAACCTAAGACATTCGAGAATTTGAATTATCATGTGAAGCGCATTACTCGAAATACTGCAATGTCTGATGTGTGGAGTATTTATCTATAGCAAAAAGAAAAGTTGAAACATAGCGTGATAAATAGTCCTAGTAGGATTTGTTTGACTTCTGATTGTTGGACTGCATATACAGTCGAAGTTTATATTTGTTTGATAGCCTATTTTGTAGATAACAATTAGAAGTTAAATAGCAAGATTCTTACTTTCTGTAAAATGGAACCCCCACACACTAGTCAAGAGTTGGCTGAAAAAATTTTTACTTGCTTTAAGGAATGTGAAATTGACAAAAAAAAAATTTCTCTTACTTTGGACCATGCTTCTGCTAATGACAGCATGCAAAATATTTTAAAAGAGCATTTGCCTTTGTAAAATAGCTTATTGTGTGGTGAAAAATTCTTTCATATTCGATGTTGTACAGGCATTTTAAATCTAATTGTTCAAGAGGGGTTAAAGGCGACTAGTGATACTCTACATAAAATAGGAGAAAGTATTAAGTATGTTAGAGCTTCTAAGTCAAGGAAAATAAACTTTCATAAATGTGTTGAGCAAGTTGGTGGTATTGATACTCGTATGGGTTTGCGGTTAGATGTTGTTACTAGATAGAATTCGACCTTTGTGATGTTAGAAAGTTCTCTAAAGTATCGATGTGCTTTCAGAAGATTAGCTTTATATGACAACAACTTTGTGACTTGTCCATCACAAGAGGAGTGGAGAAGAGCACAGTTGATCCGTGATTTTTTGTAGCCTTTTTTTGTCAACACTGACTTGTTTTATGGTTCTTCTCATCCCACTGCCAACGTGTATTTCTTGCAAATTTGGAAAATTGAATGTTTGTTGAGGGAAAATTTGTGTTGTGATGATTTTATAATTAGAGAAATGGCTTCAAAGATGATTGGAAAATTTGAAAAATATTGGAATAAGTACAACGTCATCCTTTTCATTGCATGCATTGTTAATCCAAGGAGTAAATTGGAATTCTTGACATTTTGCTACGGGAAGCTTGATATTATGAATGTGAATGAGAAGATAAATCACATTAAGGAGGAGATGTATAATCTTTTTTCTCATTATGACAAGAAAGTTTTTGTTAGCGACGAAAGTGAATTGCCACAAATTGATCTTCAATCTTGCATTACTGAATCAACAAATCTTCTCATCACAACCACATGCAAGCGTTAGTGTATAGAGTGATGTAAGTAACCACTAACTAGTAATTGAGTATTCATTTATTTGTAGATTATATCAAACTTGTGCTTCCATTTATTTTTTAATTTGGTTTTATTATTTTGAATGTACATAATTGGACTAGTGACTTTGTGAATCGAACTAATAATCAGTATGGAAAGTCTGAGCTAGATAAATATTTAGAGGAGCCAAGACTTGAACCTAAATATTATCTTACATTGGATATCTTAGAACATTGAAAAGGATTTCATATTAAGTATCCATGCCTTTCTAAGTATTCTAATCACTATAGTAGTGAGTGAAGGGACTTTCAGTATTGGATTTCAAGTGCTGAGCAAGTATAAATGCTCCTTTCTTCCAACTAATGTTCAAGCACTTATATGTGCTCATAATTGGTTACATGGGTTTAATTTTGAAGGTAATTATTATCTCAAATTTGTTGATATTTTAATTCTAATGATTTGGTTTTAACTTAGGTTCTTAATTTCTTATGTAGATGATGATGATATTGCTCAAGATATTGATGAATGCAATGAGAGAGGTTCAAATACTTCTGTTCAAGTTGATGATGTTTGATGTTGATGAAATGATGGTAATAAATTTTAGTTTTAGAATTAGTACTTGAAAGCTTGATGATTTTGTTAAAATTTGGTATGTTGATCTTTGTTTTAATTAGTAATGTCCTTTTGATTTTTCGTTTTACAGTTTGATGGATGGAATCAATTGAAGATTGATGGATTTAGCATTTTGATGATTGATTATAGAACTTTTGTAGTTTGATGATTAAGATGTTTAGTGGTGAATTTGTAGTTTGGTGGTGAATTTATTATGTTATTAATAGGATTTTTTTCATGCTTTTAAACTTGAATGGTTAATTGTTATGTTCAATTTGCTTATGGTTATGTAATGTACTTATGTTCTTCAACTAGCATTTTTTTTAATTTTGCTTACTGTGTTACTATAAAATGTGAATCAAGTATGACAATGACACGACATATTTTGGCAGTCATGCACTCATGAAATAGAAGTCACTCTCATGTTTTGTCTATCATGTTACAAGAGTATAAAAATTTGGTCCACTATCTCGTAGAGTGGAGGGCTGGGCCTTGGAATTTCCAGCCTATATTGACACCTCTACTGGTTAGACACCATGGATTTCCACAATTCCACTCAACGAGGCGAAAAGCAAAACCCATATTGAGATTTCGAGATGATGTTATTGTGGGAAGGATTATAATTTATTTGACTAGTTTATAACTTATTTTATTAACTTATAAGTTTGTTAAAAGTTTTTGATAAACGAACTTATTTCAATAGTTGATAACTTATATTTTGAGTATCTTATAACTTATAGTTTATAGCTTTTATATTTTTTTTCTTTTTATCTTTGTTATTTTATAAAAATATCCATTATAACCTCAAATGCATTATATATATAATAATTTGGGATTAATATAATGAATTATATATATATATATATATACTTTAAATTAATATAATAAAATATATAAATATATATAAAATTAATTTTATATAAATAATAATTTAAATTATTTTAATTAAAAAAAACAAATAATATGTTCATTTGTATTATTTTAGTATTATTAAATAGATGTCTTTTTATGTCATTTTATATTTTTTAGTTATTTTAATAGTTACTTTTATCAAACACTTCTAATTGAAAAAGATAACTTATAAGCTTTCAGCTTTCAACTAAAAATTAGCTTATAAGCTTTAAATTAGTTTATAACTTATTTGACTAACTTATAAATTATTAGAAGTATTTGGTAAACGAGCTTATTTTAGTACCTTATAGTTTATTTTAAAACGCTAATTTGGCCCATTTGGATAACATAGCTTATAGCTTATTAAAGCTTCTCTACTAGTATAAGTGCTTTTATGTGAAAAAAAAATAGTGTTTAGATAAGCTTAAATAAGTAACTTATAATATCAAAAAAGTTATTTTTAACTTATTTTCATAAGTCAATTTTTTTAGCTTCTTGAAAAAGCTTATGCAAAATAAGTTGTTTTATATTTTTATAGGACAAATATATCCCAAATCATAATTTGAAATTACATTAAAACCAATCTTTCACCTTCGTCCTTCAATGCTCTCTTAGTCTGACCTCACCACCATGACAGGTTCTTCTTATTGGTGTCAAAATATGACAAAGGAAGCGGGCCAGCTCGTAACTGCCCATAAAATGGGCATTCTTAGATATGTCAATTTAGGTTTGTTTAAAAAATAGGCCTAATAAGACTGACCCATTTAAATTTTTTATTTTATTTGTTTTTATTTTTTTAACAAAGAATTGCATTATTCAATATAAATAACCTAACTTCAACATATTTTTATATTTTATAATCTTATATTCAATAAATATAGTAATGTTGGATATGAAAACTTTTGTAATTTTTTTTTAAAAAATATAAAATTTTCAAATTTAAATATAATATAATTAATTTAAAAATAAAATATGAAAAATTAAAGTTATTCATTATTTAAAAATATTAAAAAAGTTATGTTTCACATATATAAATTGTATTTTGATAAATAAAGAATTTGTCTAATGTTTATTTCAATAATTTTCATAATTATAAGTACTTATACACTTAGTTATCCAAGTGTTTTAAAAATTTATAAATTTTAAAAGTGCCTTTTCAATTATGTATCAAAATACTAAATAACTTAATTTAAAAGGAGCTTATGGTATAATAATTTTTTACATAAGACATTATTTTATAAGCGCTTAAATAAGTTGTTTACCCAAACTGAACATTTGAGTAGCTCATAGTTTATAGCTTTTGTAATTTTTTTCTTATTTTACCTGTATTATTTTATCAAAATACCCATTATATATATACTTTTTCTTTTTCCAAATGGCCGTGGGTTTTTGTTTTTCCTTTTTTGTATTTATATATATTATATTATATATGTAATATAGTATTAAAAAAATTTAATTAATTTTACATATATAATAATTTAAATTAAATTAATTAAAAAATGATATGTTTATTTGTATTATTTTACAATTATAAAATGTATGTCATTTTATATTATTTTATATTTTTCAGCTAATTCAACAACTACTGTTATTAAATACTTCTAATTCAATAAGTTAGCTGAATAACTTGAAGTTATTTTTTTCAAACATTACCTTAATCTTCACTCCTCATTAGAGCCAGGTTGGGACTGTTTAACCCCATAAAATGAGGGTCACACAAGTATTTTATGGCATGTTTAGAATCGGGCCAATTTGGCCCGGCTGCATAACCTTTGGGTAGGCCCTTTTTTATTACATTTTTACATTTAATTTATATACGTATATTAAATATTAATAATATATATTAAGTTGAAAAATAAAAATGAAGTAAAAAAATCATTTAAAGATAATTTAATATCAAATTTTATAATCATTTGATCTTAATTATTAATTAATAAGAAAATATAATACTAAAAAAGAAAAAGAATAATTAAGAAATAAAGAATAATTTTATTTTTAGTTTTTTTTTTTAAGTTCAAATATCTAAATTCATATATTTCTTTATTTTTTTTAAACAAATGACCTATTATTTATTTTTTATTTAAATTAAAAACAAAAAATAAAAAGAAAAAAGGCATGGGGCCAAGGCTAGCATTATGCTAGCCTGTTTTAAAATGGGCTAACCCGACCCAACTCATTTCAGGACTAACTCGTACGGGCCGAGTTAGCATATTTTGACAACTATACTCCTCATAGCCCCACACCATAAAGATCATAGCCCTAATTATAATCAGTATCACGCAAACTACCTCTTTCTTTTGAGAATAAATTCGTTTTTTGTTTGGAAAAAATAAAAAACCTCCTAAACGGATTATAATCGTATATTAATGACAAAAAAGGTTTGTACCTTCTAAGTTGCATGATCAATTGCCGATAAACAGTGATGGCAATGAGGTGAGTTTTTCACTACCTATCCCTGCCTCGCACATTGCCCTATTGCCTCGCTGAATTTATTTTTTACCTCATTCTCAAACTCTCGAGGAATTAAAATACCCGCACCAAAAGTGTTTTGTCACATGTGATTTTTGTCCTACATTTACCGCATACTCCTATTCGCCCACAACATTTAACAACATAATTTTAAAATAATATAACATTCATAAATTTGTCATAATAAATTTCATTACACATTTTTTGCCAAAATAAATCCAACTAAAGCACAATATTTATCAAATTGTTAACATATAAACACGTCAATGTTTGAAAAAAAAAGTCTCATACATAAATCCTTAAAATGCTATTATGCCTAATTTGCTTCATCAAATTACATTGCTTGAAAATTAATTTGGGACTGAGGTCAAGGTTTTGTTTTCTTATACATGTGTGTATATATATATTATACTTTGTTTTATATATATATATATATAATATTATATTTTATATTTTTTATATTATATATAGTTCATGACCGAGAAGACATTGTCCGGTACTCGTACATGTCTTTTCAGAGTTTTTTTGAATCCACTGCATTACTCAAAGATTAAATTATCTAACCCAAACCAAACAAGACAAACAAAACCAATCAAGTTGGATTTAGAATTGTTAATCCCACGGAAGGCTGTTGTATAGGAGTGGATCTATAGGCCTTCCTCCAAATACTTATGCGATGTTTGGTTTGCGGTTCCATCCAGAAAGGCGCCTTCCCTTCCATACAACAATGCGGTCTCCCTTGTTTGGTTTGTCAGAAGCGGAGGAAGAGTTCTTTTCCAATATGGAAAAAATATGCATCGTTTTCCTTCATTTTTTTCATCTCCTAGTGGCTAGAAAACCGCACTTCCGATTGGAAAACCACCAAAATTACGATATAGTCCTTGGGCGTCTGTCTTCGTCTGCATCTTCTTTGGGTTAGCCTCGTTTTCATCCGTCTCTAGGTCGGCCTCGCGACTCCATTTTCCAATCGGAAAAGTCAGAGCTTCGGAAAATAAAACAAGAAAGAGATTGAGTTTGAGCTGAGGGGAGGCGAGGTAAGCTCAGGTCTGGTGATATCCGTCGGGATCTTTGTATCTGCAGGATTTTCGATTTTCTTTTTGTGAATGATTCCTTGTTGATTTGAGTTCATGTCAACGAGAGTTTTCTGGTGGGTGTGATGTCCATTTGTCTGGGCTTGCTTTTGTTTTCTGAGTCGAGAGAGGTTTATTTTAGAAAGAGAACAAAATAAATAAATTAAAAAGTTCATACGTTTAATTTTAACAGAGGATAGAATATATTTTTAAATTAAAAATTTAGATAAAATAATATAAGAATTTATATTAAATAAAAATAAAAAAATTTTAATTAAAGATATAAGTAAAAAGTAAAAAAGTTTTTAAATAAATAATTAAATTAAAATAAAATTTATAGTAATTATAATAAAATTAAAAATTTTTGTAATAAAATAAGAAAACTCTATAAAAGAGTAATATAATAAATTTATTTATTTATTTTTTTATAGCATAATATTTTTTATTACAAATTAAAAAAAATTCTATTATTTTTTTTATTTCTCATTTCTTTTTTATTGTTGTTCTATATTGCTAATCCGTTATAACATTCAACAAGTGGTATTGTAATTGGGCCTCCTGGTGTTCGCGAGCTTGGACCAATCCACTGTAGTTGTACTCCCTGCTATTATTAGTAACCTGGTCCCCACTCCCTGTCCCTACTTGCTTCCCATAATTACTCCAACAACATGCCTTCAACGTTTGCGCCTTTAAAATGTGTATTTATCCACTCATTTAGGCATGAAGAGAGAGACAGAAGGAAAAAAAAAATTAAGAGAGTAAATTAGAAAAATTTATACTAATTTTTTTATTATATTACTTACTTCATCACATCAATAAACTAAGAAGATGTGTAATTATTGATGATACTTAGAATCCAAAAGATGTGCACTATTAGGTAAAAAATAATGAACAGTCAGAGCAGTTCTCTGTTCCCGTAAATGAAGTAATATAAGGTCATGCGCTGTAATAAATGTCCAAAATGGAGGGGTAGCGTGGTCATTTCGTATTGGGTTGGAAGAAACGTAACACATTAGGGTGCGATGGTCGGTTAGGCCCACTAGAGTCCGAAACTGAACACCGAACAGAACCACAATCTTAGCTCCCACTTGCTCCTTCCCCACAATCCCCAGTTTCCCAGGCCATGGACTTTTTGACTTCCTCGCTATGCGCCGCCGTTTCATTTATTTCCCATGATGACGTCCCCACTAATTCGGTCTTGTGTTCCCACCACTCCGCTTTTCAAAATCCATGTGAACTTCCTCTCCTCTTTTCCCACCAAGCCCATTAGTATTAGGTGGTGGACTTTATGGGACCCACCGCGTGTTTCACATTCGTGAGTTGTCAGTGTTTACGTGTAAGAATCTTATAGGCTGGACTTTCCCCAAGAGGCAAGCCATGGCCACCGGTTCGGTGATTCGTGGTCGCAATGTAACCAATGTAACCATCTTCTATGAAGTTATTTTTGATTTATTTTGTGAAGTTAATTTTTTTAAAAAATTGTTAAAAAACTTAAATTCAAATGATCAAAAATTTATTTTACACTTTTACAATATAATTACATTTTTAATTATAACTTAAAAATTTTTTGAAAACCAAACTCTTTAACTTTTTTTATTATAATTTAAAAATATTTCTTTAAATATATATTTAAATACTAAAATAATTTGAATTAAAACAATTTATGATATAAAAGTTTTTTAAATAACTTGAGATCTTAGTAATTAATACTTGTGCTCTGAGCTCCGAGCTACGTGTCTAATTATGACGCAGCCATTCACACACCAATCTTGCAAGGCCGGAGAAATGTGGCTGCTAAGTAGATAGCATAGAGTATGGTTTGTAAGAAAAATGTAACCTCTGGTCTGTCTAATCACATATTTAACGCTGGGAGATGCATGGTGGGCATCGTTGTGTTTCCTTAATTGGTGATTAATGAGTAATTAATTGAGATCGCAAAAATAATGGGGGAAAAGGGGGGTTTGATCGCAATAAATGAGGTGGGCTAAGAAGTTTGAAAAAGAGAAGCAGCAGCGAGTAGTGGCGTTAGGTTTGCGTAGTGGGTCAGAGGGAACATTAAGGAGAGCCTGGTTTTGGTAAGACCGTAATAAAAGAAGGAAGAGATTATTATAGATAGAGATCAGAAGAATACTACATGAGGATTGAGGAGGCATGCCTACCTCAGCATTTCATCAGTCCTCCTCAATTTTAACACGCTCTCCTTCTTCTTCTTCTTCCTTCGTCAAATCACTCTTTTTACATGCAAACGCAGTAAAATATTAATGGGTTCTGGTAATTTTAGGAACAACACTGACTGTTACTGTGCCTCAACAGGTCAGGTCTGTGTCACCCCCTGTCTCTTTCTCTGTTACCCTAACATTTTGCCCTATCTAGGGTTGCAGTTGAGCTTCATAATATAATACGGCCAACCAGCAACAAACTAAAAGCTTTTCATCTTTCACGACTTACCCTTCACTGCTTTTGTTGGATTCTTCTCCTCCTGTTATGGGTACCAATGATTCTAGTTTTTTGCTTAATTGAAATAATTTAATATATAAATTTTTCTATTTTAAAATTATGAAATAAAAGCTACGTTGAATCTATCACTAAAATAAAAGACAATCATGATTTGAGAAGAAAAAGAAATGTATGCTTTTATTATGCTATGTATATGTCACTAGTTTTTCTATCTTGTTTATCTCTTCTCGTCCCTTTTATACGAGGCAATATTGATGAACAATGTTATTAATAATATTTTTTCTACGGCCTTTTAATTAATGCATTTTCTCTTTTACAAAAGAATATATTTATATATGTCACGATTTTCCATGGCATGGTGATGATCTACACCTAAACTCGGCTTTATTTACCCAAAAGGAAAGGTTAGGGTGACAAAGTCGAAATAGGAAAAGGCTAAATTTTAGGGGTGACAGCATAAAATGTGCATATGTGCAGATATATTATAACTAGCACTCCTCCTTCTGCATGCGCCATTTACTTCTAAATCGCCACCAATTCCATAAATCCAAAATTAACGAATTTCTTATTATAATATTTTTAAAATATACATTATTTTGGTATTTATTAATTGAATTGTCAAATTAAATGTCATTATTCGATGCCTCATTTTTAATCTAACAAACTTATTCTTAAAATCATAGTTTTAAAAACATTATAAAATTTAGTAATAGATATCAATTACATTTATTTGACATTTGTTTTAAATTGGCCATTGGACATTAAATTGCCAACTCAAGTGTTGTTAAATTTTAAATTTGTCTTTTTTTAAAAAAACTTTACTGAGTTTCAATTAATATAATTCAAATTGAATGCTACATTAGAAGGGTAAAATTTGTCGCCTATTAATTTTATTTATTTACGAAATTTAAATTTATAATTTTATTTCAAAAAAATAAGTTTTACATATGTACCAGTTGAATTAATTAATATTATTATTTTAAATATCTTTTGCCAAAACATGATATTGGCAAAAGTTTTGAAATATTTGGGGCACGTAATTTTAAAAATTAAATTAAAATATTTAGTTTTTAACATATTTTAAATTAATTATATTTTTCATGAAATAAATAGATATTTTACTCATTTAAGATAGCAAAGTCTGAGAAAAAAAATTAAAATCTCAAATTGAATTATGAACAAAAAGAGCTTGAGAGTGAAGATTTTAAAATTATGAAAATCATCGTTTCAAAATTAAACTTGTTGTATTTAAAAAAAAAAGGATATTAATGATAGTTCATTTTAAAAATTTAACTTTTCAAAACTTCTTTATCAATCGATTTAACTGAACAAGAGTACAAAACCCATATTTTAATTAAAAACAATAATAAACATAATTCTAATTTTAGTAACCACTATAAAAGCCAAACCTGTCGGCGTAAACCCAGACTGTCTCCACCACTATTTATACCCCCAAACCCTAACGCAATCTCGAGACTCGCACGAAATCGCACTCACACTCCCGCCTCATGGCCGTTGACGCGCTTCATCTTCGAAGAAACTCACTCTCCGGGCCTCCGCCGGAGCCTCCTCAGCTGCAGCCGAAGCCCATCCGACTCGGCGGCGTCGCCACCAAGGAGGCGCATTTCAGAGGTGTCCGCAAGCGGCCCTGGGGCAGATTCGCCGCCGAGATCCGCGATCCGTGGAAGAAGACGCGCAAGTGGCTCGGCACCTTCGATACCGCCGAGGAGGCGGCCAGGGCCTACGACGAGGCTGCCAGGAGCCTCCGCGGACCCAGGGCTAAGACCAACTTCGTCTACGGCCCCGTCCCCGTCGCTCCGGCGATCCCTCTGCCGGCTGCGGTGGTGGCTAATTCTAGCGGCGGCGGCGGTATTGATAGTGGTGAGATGTTGGGGAGACTCGTGGAGTGTTGGAGGCCTTCGGTCTATTACACGGCGGATGGTCCGGCGGGGGTGCCGGTGAGGCTGGAGTACAGGGGATACAAGCTGGAGAATGTGGACGGGGCGGTGAGCGAGGAGGAGAGGAAGATGCAGAAGGAGAAGAAGTCGTTGATGTTGGATCTTAATCAGCCACCGCCTCTCTTCTGAGGCCGTTGATGCTGCCCGAGATCGTTATCGTCTCGGCTTCGATCTCCTTCGTATTTCATCCCTCCATTTTGTCAATGATCGGGAGGCAGTATTACCATTGCGATGTACAGTAGAAAGCAAGATTTTGTAATACCTTGACTTTATCCTCAAGCTGTTGTGTTTATATAAAATTTACTTATTATCTGATTCTGACAGGTTACTAAGCATGTAGTTAGAGTAATTCCTGGAAGCAATTTTCTTGAAAAAAATTGGTGAATGCATATGTACAATACAAGATGGGAAATTCCGCAGCTGATTGATCGATTAGTGCCATCCAACGGTCCAAATTTTGTTGGATGGCACTGATCCAACGGTTCAGAATGTTTATTCAGCCCCAGGCAAACCATTCTCGAAATTCGAAACGGGAGAAGGGAATAAATTAAAGACGATAGTTTGATTTTGTTATGAGTGAAATAAAACAAACAGAAATGAGTGGAGGCGTGGAGGCGTGGAGTGTGGTATTAGTAAGATGGGGATGGTAAAATCAACAGTGAATTGGGTTTGGGTTTCAAGTTTCAACATTTAAGATGCAGCGTGATTATTGGCGTGTCAATTCTTTTTTTGGGAAAAAGCTACAGAGCTGGCAACTTTTTCTGTGTACTAACATGTATCGTTATACATGTTGATTAAAAAAATTCTTTTATCTAGAATTGGACCTCACAAAAATTAAACTAGAGGTCGTCTCCCATAACCAAATCCTTTATTTTTTTTAAAGTTTCAATTATCTAATATTAGAATATTATATAAACATTGGCTAATTTGATTTTAAATCAATTAAGATTATAATAGATTAAAATATAATTTATGTTTTTATAATTTTATTCAATAGAGTATTTGGTCTTTATAGTTTAAAAACAAAGAATCTAGTCTTTATAATTTTCAAAAGCCTAAAAAATGATTTCTGGTATTAGTTAATCGTTAGTCAATGGGTTGATTTAAGATATGTTGATGCTGGTTGTGACGCATACATTAGCATCAAGTACTATGTCAACACCACACGTGACATATTAATGCTGACATGGTGTGCTACTTCATTAGTTTTTTTTTCTATCTATTTCTCTCTCCCTTCTCTGACCCAACGAAATCCCAAGGCTCCCACACTTACTCAGGAAAGTGAAGAACCCGAGTTTATGATGTTGGAAAGGTTTTCTCCAGTTATAAGTTTAGTTATAGGTAGCATTAGGAACAACAAGAACAGAGTAAGTGTAGAAGCTATGAGATTTCGTCGGGGTCGGAGAAGGGAGAGAGAAATAGATAGAAAGAAAAAGAACTAATGAAATGATGCGCCATGTCAACATTAAATTGTATCACGTGTGGTGCTAACATAGTACTTAATATTGATGCATGCGAATATTAGGCCCATAACATTAAAATACTATTACTATAAGAGATGAAATAGGCCAAAGAAGAAATAGATTGAGGCTAAGGTGGAAAAAGAGAGAGAGGGCATGTAACTAACTATTGAGCTAATAGGTAGGGGGAGATTGTGGGAGGGTTATCTAGATTTTTATGGACCTGGTGGGAGAGAGCTAGACCTCTCGAATGTCTAGTGTTATCTTGTTTTGTGAGTTTTATGAATATTGGGTGTGCTGTTTATGTTTTGCATTTTATTAGTATTGTATTTGCTATTTTGCTGTGATCCCTATCATTACCTTCTGGTTGGAATATTTCATATATATTAGTATACATTCAGTTCTCTTATTTCTCGCTGTGATCTGTACCGAGGGCTCTATCAATTTGGTATCAGAGTTGTGATCCACTGGATTATGGTGAATACGAGAATGAAGGGACGAGTCCAAAATTTGGAAAAAGATTTTGGTACCATGAAGAGAGAAATGGAAACTGTAATACCCCGATAATAAACAAGAACTATTTAAAAAAAATTTATTTGAAAATTTAATTACATATTTTTTTTTAAAAAAAAAAGAAAATTATGGAGAATTAAAAAAAAATCTAGAGTTAAAGAGGACTCAAGTGAATTTTATTTTTAAACAATGTAGCTTCATGTAATTAAACCCAAACTAACTTTTGAATAGGGTACACTAAATGATTGCCTTCATTTACTTACCCGTGACTTCGACCCCTCCTTCCCTCAATTATTTTCCTCTCTTCCTTATCTCTTCCCTCAACTTTCCTCTCTTCTTCATATCATCCTTGGCTTCTCCCTTCATCGTTGCTGTGCATGCGGTTGCTCATCATTTCAGCCATCAAAAGGGAGGCTCATGGTTGTGTTTTTGTTTGACAGGTAGGAATGAAAATTTCTAATTCTCTCTTTTCTCCTCTTACTCTTATTATTTTAGGGGATGCACTTTTATGAATTTCTTGTTGTTTTATTGTATTTGAGACCTCCAAAGGCTATTCAATCCCTCTTCCCTATCTTGGTTAGTTTCATAATGAAAATAGAGGGATTATTTGAGAATTTTAGTGAAAAATACATGCTAAAAAATCGGTGGTACTGTTCACCTACGATTTTACTGTTCATCCAAGAATTTCTTCTCTTTTTGCTTCAATTTTGGGTAGAACCAACTAGATATACTATGAATTGAATTGAAACAAAATTAAGAAGCTGAAATAAGCAAGATTGAGAGAGAAAAAGAACATCACAGTAAACTGTAGGGACTATACTGAAAATATTGAAAAGTTTTCTGGAGTTGATTTAATTTCAAAAGAATATATATTCTTAATCTATAGCTCTAGATGAAGTGAAATATGAGTTTAAACCAAGTAAAGAGAATAAAGAAAATTTACCAAGGAGCTGCAAAAGGATAATATGACAATTTTAAATGCATATGGTTTTTTTGTATTTTTGGATGACTAAATCAACTCCTAAATTCATGAAATTTTGTGAAGAGATTCTTTTTATTGTGACAATCTGATCTGGAAAGTTTCAAGTTCATTAAAATTATTTTGCTTGGTCAAATAAACATGAAAACAACACTTTGTTCAATACAGAGCAAATCTGGGCAGGTTCGAAAATTAATTTGGTTTTAATAGCTAAAGACCTCTTTTTAATCTGAAATTTTTATGGCACACATGATTCTAAGGATCTGAAAAATTTCACAGCGTTTGGACATGATTAGCTAAGTCTAAAATGCATAACACCGTATCTATTCAGAATTTAGACAGCTACCTTTAGTCACTAATAAGGTCTTTAGTAGGGTCTAACGATAAAATTAAATTCTGAAATTTTTACCCTAGTATGTTAACATACTAATAAGGATTTGTACCAAATTTCATAATTTTTTTAGCTATAGTTTATTCCCAGAAATTTCTTAAAGATTAGTATTGATTTTAACCTTAAAACAGAACAAAGCTAAATGAATGATAGCCTATATTCTAATTAAGTGTTATCTCCTTGCTTGGCTTGATCTTTAGGCCTTTGATGAGTTCCTTGGCATTTATCCTCTGATTTGAAGTGTAGAATTTTAGCTTGGAATTGAGGTGAGAGATCCTACCTTACCTTGTTTGCCTATTTAATGTATATATTAAAAGTGTACTATAAATATATATATATATATATATATATATATATATATATATATATATATATATATATATATATATATATATATATATATATATATATATATATATGTGACATGAAATTAATGCATTTATGTTATACGTTGAAATGTGCAAATGTGAGACTATTGTGAACTTTTCCTAAAATAGAATGCATATGGATGCCTATGGCTGTGTAATGTGATTGTGTTTGATCTCGAAAGAAATGGAAGTGGAGTTCATGGGATCCCATGGGATGAAATAAGGGTGGAATGAAATCACTATTGTAATACCCGTTAATTTCAGAATATAACTCGCTTAAGAGTATTTTAGAATTTTACAACGTTACTTTAGTTATTTATTTTGGTCATATTTAATTTTCATATTTAATTGTTCTCTTTGAATATTATTTATGAAAATTGAGTTAAATGACTGGACTAAATATTTGCACAATGTGGGATATATTCTAAGAATAGTGAAATTCATGGAAAAGTGGTTTCAGAATGGTCAATTAGTCCATTTATTGTAAATTGACTGGATGGGTTTGGATGTTGGGTTATGGATACCCATGGGTTATTGAATAACCCATTAGAAATATTTAATATAAAGTTTCAATAGTACCCCTCATTTTTTTCACTCAGCCGAAGGAAGCAGAAAAGTATTTCTCTCTCAGTTCTTCATTTTCTTCTCAAATCCTTTCCTTGATCTTCAGAATTTCGATTATCTGTTCGGTTCAAAAGCTTTGTAAGGATCAAAGGTAAGCTTTAATCCGATTATTTTCCTTAAATTTCAGTTTATGTAGAAGATCAGAGGAGGTTTTGTTCTTGAAGATTTTGATGATAATTCATGAATCTGAGTTGTTTTAGAAGTTATATTTGAGTTATAATCGGTTAAAAGAGTTGAAATTCTGGTTTTGAAACAAGAAGGGAAAGGATGAATTTGTTAGAAATTTCTGCAAAAACTTCTGCAAAAAAATGGTTACTGTAGCGACCAGAAATTTCGAAACAAAATCTGGAAAATTTTCTTCGGGGTACTGTAGCAGTACTGTAGTGTCGGCAGTCAACGGTACTGTAGCAGTCAACGTTACTGTAGAAATAAGTCCCATTTACAATATTATTTGGATAATAAGCAATTAATTTTTCATATGGGAGTATATGATGATCAGTAGAAATAAGAGTATGAAGAAATTATTTATTTCATGACAATTGTACTATGTGATGAATTCTCACTATTTTATTAATGAGTAAAGATCTACGGGATCTAATACACGAGTGTGAAAGGGTTAAAGTCCCATACTACTCGGTGTATATCTAAGAAATCTTATACACGAGTTTGAAAGGGTTAAAGTTCCATACTACTCAGTGCATATCTATGAAACCTATACACGAGTTGAAAGGGTTAAAGTCCCATACTACTCGGCGTATACCTATGAGATCTTATCCACGAGTTTGAAAGGGTTAGAGTCCCATACTACTCGGTGTATATCTATGAAATCTTATTCATGAGTTTGAAAGGGTTAGAGTCTCATACTACTCGATGTATAAGACAATTAATTATATGAGTAAATATGGTATTTGTACTTTTGATATTTTATATAGTACAGTTATTTACTTACTGAGTTTTTAAATAAACTCACACTCCCTATGATTATTTTTTTCAGATACAGAAAATAAAGAACAAGAGTATCCGTTTGAAGATTAGAAGCCCCTTGGGATTATTCTCTATTTCTGTCTGGTGGGATACCAGTACTTATTAATGTGGACACTAGAAACGCTCTGTACTTTCTATAGGTCTCCTAGGCTTGCGATGAGATAGAAATATCAGACTATGTATGTCTATATTTGCTTATCAGATGAATATAATTCTGTAGTGTGGAACGAATGATTAAGGTTGAATGTAAAACCTTACAGAATATATGTAAACAACGTATGTTTGAGAATTTTATCAAATGAGTAGTATCTTTTCACATGCTCAATTTTTGGGATGTGACAACTATGGCCACGTGATGTTGAATATGATATTCGTCCTTTTAAAGGACAGGGTGAAATAAGGTTGGATTATAGATTTGTCCCTTTGAGGACATGGGTGAAATAAGGGAGGATGCGGCAGGGGCCGTGGGGCAACGGCTACTTATTGTGGACGGGACCCGAAAAATGTCTGGGAACTTGATTTGGAATTGTATGAATTGTTTAAAATGTGATTTTGGCTTGATCTTAAATGTGTTGTTAATAATTGTGAGGTGATTTCAATGTGTGTATCTTGATAAATATTGTACACCAAAACTTAAATGATTATACCGTTAGATCAATTATGTATATCTGTATGTGTATATATATATATATATATATATATACCTATATTGTGTGTGAATGTGGTAGGATTCTCTCAAGTAGAAGCTGTCTTTAGTTTCAGGTATGGAGAACTTGCTAATTTGATGACGTTCACGCCAAGATTACTTTTTCATTTGTTTAGGATAAAGGTATAATGTTTAGGACTTATTCTAATGTATAAATCTAGAAAAAGCTCTGTAATCGGGTAGGTTTGTTCAGCGACGTAATGTGTATAATTGTAACGTGTATGGGAAACTCAGTTTAGCCATAATTTCTTATCATTTTGTGAGAAGAGAAATAGTTTTTTTATTTCTTAAATTATGTAATTTAAATTAATTGTATTTAAAAGAATAACCAAAATAAGATTTAGTATTGTGCTTAAGAGAAAGATAGGCTTATGGAGGTGAGGTGAAATTCACTTTCCGTGCCGGTCACGTGCTCAGATTTTGGGACGTGACAGAAACATTGGAACTATGGATGTTAAAAATGAAGGATTCTCCTACACTGATTGAAGATAAGGGAAGAAGCAACATGCCCGTGCCCTTGGTGCAAATGATGAAACATCTACTGGAGAAATGGGGGACACGAGTAGGCCACAAGTAATGGAGAAGGATCCATCGAGATTCAAAAAGCTGGAGATCTTCTTGTTTGCTGGTGAAAATCCTATAGAATGGTTATTCAAGCTAGAGCATTATTTCTCCATAAATGCCATTGATGAAGCTAAAAAGCTTGAGGCAATAGTAGTTTGTTTAGAAGACAAAGCTCTAAATTGGTATCAGTGGTTAGAGGTGAGGAATCCGGTCAAGTCGTGGGTGGATTTTAAGCGTGAAGTCCTCAATCAATTTCATCATTCTTAGGCTGGCAATGCTTACGAAATGGTGATGGCATTGAAATAGACATGGACGATGGCAAAGTATAGGGAAATTTTGAGACCATGTCTGCTCCATTGAGTGAGGCCTCAGATGATATGCTGATGGAGGCCTTTAGGAATATGCTTATGGAAGACATTAAGGCTGAGTTAAGGATAATGAAATTTGGTTCATAACAGAAAATGATGGATTTGGCCCCTAATGTGGAGGAAGGGAATTTGGTGGTGGAAAAAATAATAAAGAAGATTTTTTATCTAAGCAATTGAAGACTACTGTTGCCACTAAATGGGCAATGGCTAAGCCCAACACGAATTAGACTCAAATATTGAGTATGGGTGGATTAGAACCGGACTGAACCACTACTTACAACCCGGCTTCATCCAGAAACACAGATTGGAAGATGCTAACGCCAAAAAAAAAAAAAGTAGGCAGAGCTCTGTTTCTTCGAATGCGAGCAGCAACAAGGCTTTGAGCTCCCTGGTGCATCGACTCATGGATAGGGAAATGGCGAAGAAAAGATCATCGGGTCTCTGTTATAGATGCAACAAGAAGTGTGGCCTAACTCATAGATGCAAAAATTGCCAACTACAAGTGATGATCCTACAACCGTGCGAGAGCGAGAATGAATAGGAGACTCCGATGCTTGAATTAGCCATGAATTCTGGGTTTATCTGGTAGTCATACAATGAAGCTTTAGGGAAAAGTGAAGGGGAAGAAGTCTTGATATTGATAGATAGTGGGGCCACACACAATTTCATTGTTATGGAGTTGGTGGAAAGACTTAATTTGCCCATTCAAGCTTCTAGGGTATTTGAAGTTTCTCTTAGGGATGGGTATAAGGTGAGAGGCAAACACATTTGTCCAAAGGTGATTGTGGAGATGCAAAGAGTAGAGTTGCAATAGAGCTTTCACGTCTTTGATATAGGGGAAACGATTATGGTGTTAGGGGTGGCATGGCTTCATTTGTTAGGTGAGGTGAAAATTAATTGGGATGAATTAACCATGAAGTTCATGATTGGGAAGGAATAGAGAAGAATTAGAGGGTGTCACTTGTGAAGACACTAGTATCCCTCAAATCCATGATGAGGAACTTAAGAAAAGGGGGACAAGGCTATTTTATTGAATTTCGCCATACGGCACTGAAAGAAGTGGAAGAGAAATTACCTAGAGATATTCAAAAAATATTGGACCAATTTCTTGTAGTACATAGCCCTATTGAGGGGTTGCCTCCAAGAAGGGTGAGAGACCATGCTATATAAACTAAACGAGGAAACAACCCCTTAATATCAAACTATTTAAATACCCTCGCTCATAGAAGGTTGAAATTGAGTGCTTGGTTAAGGAGATGATGGCAACAGGGCTGATTAGACCAAGCAGCAACCCCTTACTCTAGTCCTATATTATTGGTGAAGAAGAAAGATGGAAGTTGGAGATTTTGTGTAGATTACCAAACATTGAACAAGATAATTGTACCCGAAAAGTTCCCGATTAAAGTGATTGATGAGCTACTAAATGAATTTAAGGGAGCTACAGTATTTTCCAAACTTGATTTAAAATATGGTTATCATCATATATGAGTTAAGGAGGGAAATGAGGGTAAAACAACATTCCGATGGTAGTGCCTTTTGGCCTTACGAATGCTCCATCTACCTTTCAATCTCTTATGAATGATATATTTCAGTAACAATTGAGGAAGTATATATTGGCATTTTTGATGATATATTGGTTTACAGCCTTGACAATGAATCTTACCTAGAGCATTTAAGAGAAACAATGAGAATATTGCAGGAACATAAACTGGTTATTAATATAAAAAAGTGTGTTTTTGCAAAAGATCAAGTTAAGTACTTGGGGCATATTGTTTTAACTGAGGGAGTGAAAGCAGATCCTTCAAAAAATTAAGGCAATGGTGGAGTGGCCTGTTCCAAAGGATTTGGAGGATTTGAGAGGATTTCTAGGCTTAACTAGATATCATAAGAGATTTATCTGTAATTATGGAAAAATTGCTGCTCTATTGATTGTGTTGCTTAGGAAAGATGCCTTTAAATGGGAGAAAAATGCTCAGGAAGCATTTGAAAAATTAAAGGAGGCAATGACCACTCTTTCGATTTTAGCAATTCCAGATTTTGCCAAATCATTTGAGCTGAAGATAGACGCATCGAGAGTGGGTATTGGTGCTGTACTCATGCATAGTAAAAGGCCTATAGCTTATTTTAGACAAGCCTTGGCTACAAGATATCAACTAAAATTTGTTTATGAAATAAAATCAATGGCGATTGTATTGGTTGTGAAGAAATGGCGCCATTACTTGCTTGGTCATCATTTTGTTATTAAAACAGATCAGAGAGCACTTAAATAAACAGTGGGAGCTGTTAAATGAACAGTAACAGTGGCTTTCTAAATTGCTCAATTATTCCTTTGAAATTCACTACAAACTAGGAAATGAAAATAAAGAAGCGGATGCACTCTCTAGGAGGGAGGTGGTCGAGTGTAAAGCATTTATAGTTCATTACCTTGAAGATTTAATGCACTAGGAAGAAGAATTGAAGCAAGATGAAAAGTTGTCATTGATATTGTAGCAAATCATTACCAACAAAATTCCTCCTGAAGGGCACAACCTAAGACATGGATGTTTACTGTTTCAGGGCAGGTTAGTATTACCTAAAGAATCTTCCAGAATTCCCATGTTAATTATTGAATTTCATAATACTCCAATGAGTGGTCATTCGGGTTACTTAAGGACTTATAAAAGAATAGCTACAACTTTATTTTGGAAAGGGATAAAGAAGCAAGTTCAAGAATATGTGGCTAGATGTGCTGTTTGTTAGCAGAATAAATATGAAGGTAGAAGTCCAGTTGGGTTGTTGCAACCTTTACCTATACCAAGCAATTTTATAAGGATAATAGTTTGGATTTTATAACTTGTCTACCTTAAGTCCAACAGATTTGATACCATTTTTGTGGTGGTGGATCGCTTGACAAAATATGCCCACTTTGTTCCTTTATCTCATCCTCATAGTGCAAGTGAGGTAGCTGCTATTTTTACTAAGGAGTTGGTTAAGCTACACGGAATTCCAAGGTCCATTGTGTCAAATAGAGATAAATTGTTCATGAGCAATTTTTGGCAAGAGTTATTTAAATTGCCAGGTACAACTCTTACTCGAAGTTTAGCTTACCATCCGGAGTTCGATGGGCAAACCAAAATGGTGAATAGGACTCTTGAAACATATCTCAGGTGCTTTATGTCGGCCAAACCCAAAAAATGGTCACAATGGCTTGCATGGGCTGAATATTGGTTTAATACCAATTTTAATAATGTGTCCAGTCAAGGCTTTATATGGGCAAGATCCACCTATATTTTTTAAGTTTAAAGATCTGAATTCATTGGTGGAAGAGGTTAATGAGCAGATAAAGAGTAGGAATGCACTCATAGAGGAACTCAAGGTATATCTAGCTAAAGCACAGCAGAATATGAAGCGATATGCAGATAAATCTAGGAGGGATGTTTCATTTGAGAAGAGGGAATTTGTGTATTTGAAACTTAGGCCATATAGATTGGAGTCATTGGCTAAAAAAGTGAAGGAGAAGCTTAGTGCTTGGTATTATTGGCCCTTTCGAGATTGAAGAGAAAATTGGACCAGTAGCGTACAAATTGAAGCTTCCCAATACAATTCGTATTCCATATTTCTTAGCTCAAAAAATCTTTACAGACTGAGGAACAATCCCAGTCCTTGCCCATAGTGTTGATAGAGGATTTGGATTTGGTGGTTGAACCAGAATTAGTGAAGCAAGTTAGGACAATCACATATGGGACTAAGGAAATGTTAAACAAATGGAGGAACTTACATAAGGCTGAAAGCACCTAGGAATTGTTTGACACAATTAATAATCAATTTCGAAAGCACACTTAATAATCCATTGTTTGACACAATTACCTTGAGGACAAGATGCTTCTCATCCGGGGGGTAATACCGGGCTCGTTACTTTAAAATACTATGTAATACCCGTAAATTTTAAATTCACTTGGTAAATGTGTTAACCTTATTATATGTTTGTATGTAAAATTTTGGAGCTAATTTGAAATTTAGTGAAACTATAAAATCTTAGAATTTCTAAATTTCGTTGTGAGAAATTTTCAAGAAAATCCTCAACGAAGGACTTTGGAGGAGAAAATAGTTCGAGGAGGTTGAATGAGGAAGCCAGAGTTTTGAGAACGGTGGGAGCGGAGCCAAAGCAGTGGATGGGTGGGTGAGAGGGACTAAAATGAACTAAAATAAAATTTGATGTTTTAAGCAGAATATTTTGAGAAATGGAATCTTGATGTTTTTATGTGTTTCTATGAGTGTGACTTGGTGCCAATGCAGATTATTTCTTTAAAATAATTCCCAATACTTCATTTTAGGGACTTTAGTGAACTTGTCCAAATTTTGAGGGACCAAATGATAGAGGAGGTGGACCCCACACTCATTAAAAACCCACACCCACATCAGAAATTTCTACACCCCCATCCATAATTTGTCTCCTTCGTCCCTCTTATACTCTCCCTCTATCCCTTCATGTCTTCCATCCCTTTGGCCAAAAAAAGAGACATCTATGGTGGCTCCACCATCAACTCCGGTAAAGCTCCTTCACCGGTGGCCTCCTTTCCTCACCGGAACCCCTTCTTGAGGTAAAGATCAAGCAACCTCTTCTATTTTTCTTCTTGGATCTTGCAAGAAACCCTAGATTGAAGATTTAGAGAAATCATAAAATTAAGGCTTGAGTCTTAAATATGATTGTTGTATCTTGCTTTAAATGAGTTTAGAACCTAGAAACTTAATAAGATCATGATTGAAGGCCTTGGTAGAAGAAGAACAAGGATTGAAATTTTTAAGAAAGAAAATAGTTGAATCTTGAATGAACTTATTTTGATCTTGAATCAATGCTTGAAATTGATCTTCTAGGAAGATTTTGGGTGATAGAAACAAGTATTAGTGATCTAAAATGGTTTAAGTGGACTTTAAGAGGATTTAAGAGGCAAAGTGGTGATTTTTTGTCCCAAATCATGGTTTGAATGAGTCTACCCAGTCCGGGGAACCCATATAACCAAGGAGAAGAATCGGTGGCGCCCGGGTTGCCATTCTCAGGCAGCAAATTTTAGTATAATTGAAATCGTTATAACTCTCTCGTTTGAGCTTCATTTATATCAAACTTTATATTGTTGGAAAGATATTTAAATCTAGTTTCTAAAAAACTAAATTTCATTCAAGAATTATTTATCGTTTATGTTTTATGATTAAAATAGTGACTAAAGGTCAGAAATGTTTGAGAGTATGTGTGCTAGTATTACTATTGATAATGTTTTGAGTTGATAGTAGTATGAAATGAACTCTTATGATCTTGAAATTTTTATATTGTATTCATTAGAATATATAGCTATGATCTGGATAGTTTCATAGTGTTTGGAAAGAAATTTCTAGGTCAAATATTTTTGAAACCAAAGCTACTGCAGAAATCAGAATAATCTGATCAGTCTAAATTGAAGTTGTGCTAGACTATCAAAAAGGTCAAATTTTGCTTTGAAATTTTTGTGGGGAGATGTATAACATTAAATTACACATCCACCGAGTTTCATGAGATTTGTAATTGTTTTAGTGGGCCAATACTTGCAAAAACCTAGACTGTAGAAGCTACAGAGGCAGTCTAGGTAGTAACTACATTTTAGTGGTTTTGATGAGGCAAATCAAAGTATTTCCTTTTGAATTTTTTATCTAAGATTCTAGACATATTAAGGATATTTTCTACAAATTTCATAAACTTTGGACTTGTGATGGTTGTCCAGTAAATTCACAAAATTTAGCATTCGAAATCTGGTTTTAAACAGAGAATATGGAGAAATTTTATTGTTTTAAGGGAACTTACCTCTAAATTAAATAGGAAAAGGTAGATGATACATAAGGGGATAATCTCATGGCTTTTAGTTCCATAGTAGGTTCACCCAATGATATCTTAAGTAGACAATTTGAGCCTATTGAAGCAAGAACTAATTTTAATGGGAATTCCCCTTCTTCAATCTTAGGATGCAACTTTTAAAATGCCTTGTTGATCCTTTAAGGTAAGAATCTTGGTAACGTTCGAAAGTATAAACATTGCCCCAGTGTGAGTAAGAATGATTAGTCCAAATATGATCATGTAATATATTTCATTTAAATAGGATTGTGAATAATTTATACAAGAACATGTTGAGTCGTTTTGCTATTATGAGTGATGGAAAACAATTTAATCGAGACATGTGTAATCTTTTGTTAAACATTCATGTTCTTTCATGATAGGAGATGTGTAGGGCATGATCTTATATATGTGCGTATGCACGCGCGCACACACACACACACACAAATATATATATATATATATATATATATATATATATATATATATATATATATATATATATATATATATATATATATATATATATATATGCATGTGTTAATTAAAATTCAAGGGAACTTAAAAGTGAGCATGTACACATACATTCTTTTATCCTTTTGGAAATATGAAATAAGTGTAAGGAAGCTAACTAAATTTTTGTGTTAGAAATGGTAGATGAGTATGCAATATATCTAAGCATGTATGCATTGTGATTTGCTCTTTCAAAATAGTTGATTATGTGATTTAGAAGGTTGGCCCCTCATATTTAATTTACTGGGTTGCCCTTCCTATGTGACTTAGAGGGTTGGCCCCTCATATGTGATTTAGAGGGTTGGCCCCTCATATGTGATTTAGAGGGTTGGCCCCTCATATGTGATTTAGAGGGTTGGCCCCTCATAAAAAATTTAGAGGGTTAGCCCCTCATATGTGACTTAGAGGGTTGGCCCTTCATATGCAATTTAGAGGGTTGACCTCTCATATATAATTAAAGGGTTAGCCCCTCATATATAATTTAAAAGATTGGCTGCTCACATTCATGAAGTTTACCATAATATGATTATTTATGCATAATGGGATATCACATAGAGATGACTAAAGTTCATAAATTTTCTTACTGAGATTATTGCTATGTATGCTTGTATGTATGGTAGGACTTTTTACTCGACTTGCAGGTTATGTGAGGTGAATCCTTGGTCTTATATTAGTGGATGGGATCCCTCTTTATGTCTCATCCCTGTGAACGGTACACATGTCATATTTAAATTTCTGGTTGTTTTTCCCTTATTTAGTATTTTCATTATCATCCCTCCCTTTGTGTAATTTTTGCAGGTTCTGTATTAGAAGGCGAGTCTTCGTATAAGGAGTAGTGAAGTCTTCAAGTCTATGTTCCTCTATCTTGAAATACTGGTACGTCTAGTTAATTGGGTGCCCAAATTGCTCTATAGTTAGATAGAACTCATAGAAGATCTTGTGTTGGTTTAAAAAAAAAAAAGGAACCCATATATGTTATATTTATTTCATGTGTTAATAGTTGAGGTTAGGCTTATGACGGTAGATGGAATCCACCTCCGTGTTGGTCATGTTCTCAAATTGGGGCGTGACATACTATAAGAGACGAAATGGGCTGCAGGAGAAAGAGATTGGGGCTGAGGTGGAAAAGGAATGAGAAGGCATATAACTAACTATTGACCTAGCAGGTAGTGGCGGCAAGGAAGGTGAAATAGTCAATGGGAGATTGTGGGACGGGCATCTGGAGTTTTATGGACTTAGTTAGAGAGAGCTATTTCTCTCGAATGTCTAGTGCTATCTCACTTTGTGTGTTTTATGAATATTGAGTGTGGTGCTTATGTTTTGCATTTTATCAGTATTGTATTTGTTATTTTACTGTAATCCCTATCCTTACCTTTTGGTTGGGATATTTCATTATATATCAGTATACATTCACTTCTCTTTTTCTTGCTATGATCTGTACCTAGGGCTCTATTAGCGTCCCACTTAGCGTCACATGTACCAGGCTAATTTTTAACTGATAGTTGACTAATACTAAGAAGCTTTTTTTAAACGTTTGAAAATTATAGGGACAAAATTCTCTATTTTTAAATTATGAAAACTAAATTTTCTATTGAGTAAAATTATAGAAACTTAAATTATATTTTAATTATTATAATAAATAACAAAACTCTCAATTAAATTTCAACACAACTATATTTTTAAAAAATTCAAACTCAGGATCTCGAATTAAACCATGACAATTCTCCGTCAGTTACCTCGAGGCGCCTAGTGGTATGGAGTATTTGACGTATCAGATTCATGACGTAGAATGCAGTTTACGTGAAGGATTACTTAGTTGACTGGGTTGAGATTGATTTGGAAGCATAAATGCATGAAAGAGAGGGCACAAGTTGGAGTGGAAAGGATGCTAGAAACGAAAAGAAGGGAATGGTAATAATAAGAGGGAAGGGGGGTGAAGGGGAAAGCGGCGCCCACAAAGATCAAAGAAGAGTGGGTACAACTTCAACTTTTGCATTGGGTTTTGATTTGAGTTGCAACCGCTGACAGAGACATACAAATCAAAGGGCCAACTCATCACCCTCCTTAATCCTCTTTACTGTGTCACACCCTACTCTTTTCCTCTTTCTCTTTCCCCTTCCTACCCTACACATTTACTACCCTATCCTCTCGCCCTATCATTTATTCATTATCCTGGCGATGCAACTCTCAACCTGTCATTTACTTTTGGATACAACCGATAGATTAAGGTTTTTTTTTTTCAACTGTTAAATTATTTTAAAATTGGTGATGAAAAAGTTCAATCTTTCAAGAGAATAAATTCTCTATAAATTTTTTTTGACATTTTCCACTCTCTTGATTTTTAGTTTTTACGTATATATATATATATATATATATATATATATATGTTTTCTGCTTCTTTGATCTGTTGTTATCGTAACATTACAGCATCTTCAAAATTAGGTATAGCTAAAAAGATCTAATTATTACCATCAGCTTGTCTTATAAGCGTATAAATATGTAAAGAAATTTTTTAGAAGGCGCAATAAATCATACAAATAATTATTTATCATACTTTCATTAAAATAATTTGATTTTAAAACTGCATTTAATTCTTTTTAAGTTAAATTATTATTTTAGTTCTCATAATTTTACTTGCTTTTTAATTTGGTTCCTATTATTTAAAAATTAATAATTGAAGTTTCACAAATTTTTAATTTAATCTCTATTATTAAACTTTTATTCATATTTTATTAAATTTTGTTTACGTAACTAATTATATGTATATTACTGTTCTAAATATACATAATTTATGCCAATGAAAATAAAAAATAGTAAAAAATTAAGTGATATTAATTCACATGATATGTAATATAACTTATGTTGAATAATTAAAAAAATTAGCTTAAGTCATGTAATTTTGAATGTCAAGATAGCATATAATTGGTCATGTCACTAAAATTTAACAAAATATTGACAAAAAATTTAATAATAGAGATTAAATTATAAATTTGTAAAATTATAAGGATTGAATCAAAAATTAAGTGAAACTATAAGAACAAAGACCATAATTTAACCTTCTTTTTAATATTCAGGTTGTACGAATATTTTTTTTCATTTTAAGATTTGCGACCATTTTTTTTTTTTTTAATCTTGGATCTGCTAGTAAAACTAGCTAAAAGGAGACAAACATGTTTCACAAGCCCAAGAAAAGCCAGCAAGGGACTAGGCTAAGATACAACAATTCTTAGCTGAGCCTGTATGCTGGTGAAGGAAAGAACATGTGCTAGGCAACACACCCAGTACAGCATCGGAAAAGACTCGACGGAAGACGCAAGAAGCACAAATTGACTCTAATCTTGCTGAGTTTTTTGAGAATCAAAGGGGGAGGAAAATGGCTCCAGCAGTTGGGAAGGTTGAAAGTTCTGATCAGCTTAGCAATTTCATCCGCTACTCCATTGGCTTCTCTGTAAAAGTGCCCCCTTATGTGAGATCAGTAAGATCGATTGCTTCAGAGTCTGCATCTAAAAGATCTTGGATCTTCTTGGGAGGACACATAGACCAAAGACAAGGGAGGTCGAACTCTAAAAAAAGTTTCGCAACTATATCAACGGTCTGGTTTACACATCTAGGAATCCACATATATCTTATTTGAGCAATTTGGTTTTTGTATTTCTTGATTTCTTCTGTTAAGAAATCAATTTTCCAATTCGGTTGGTTCAATGTGCACTCATTATATAAATCAGCATGATCAATTTCAAAGATTATATTTTCAAAGATTTGCGACCATGTTGTGGGCGCAAATTGAAAAGCGGCACGAACTTTTTTTTTTGGGGGTCGAAAGTAATAACATATGTTGGAACTCAGGGTTTGTGCCTTTGTGGGCTCACTGGCTCTTGTGGCCCAATTGGCTTAACCCACTTCATTTGAACGCTCATACAACTACATCGTTGCCATTCCTCCAATTCATTATTCCAGAACGAGAGGGGCAAAAAATCTCATGCTACAGCACAAGATTGACGAAGCCTACGCGTCAAATTACAACCAATAATTGGTTTTTCATTTTTCTGTGGCGTCATAATGCAATGAAAGGCTTAATTAATTCCATTGTTAATTGCGCATGTCCGCATGTCTACCACTGACAATGATAGTTGAGCCACGCAGACCTCAGCATTTGTTCCATCATAGGTCAAAGATTTTTTCGGAAATCATCATAATCCTTTGAAACATGGGTCTAACATCATCCACATCCTAGGTTAGAATTACACCATAATGGATGTTACTTTCATCTCTCTTCTCCAACCAAATCCAATATTGGATTAGTGCACATATTCATTATCTGTGCTGCTTATTTTCAAACACATCCTCAAATGATTCACTACAATTTTCAGGTAATGAAAATTTCTCGAGTTACAACGGTCCAAGATTTATCTATTTTTTCTTTGAAAACAAAAAATCTTTCACGCACAATGATACCTTATTCTGAATACAGCTCACAAACCCAAGTACAACACCAAAAAATGGTTGAACAGTTTGGTGGTTGAGAGAGATTACAGAGGCAAAAGACAGATTTGATTCTCTAATAATATTGAGAGAACAGATGGGATTGGACCCAGGAGAAATAATGATGAAGCGTGAATGCCCATATTGGTCCCCTTGGGACTCACATGCTCTGCTGAGAAACTTCCACAACCTCACAAATGTGCATGGAGAAACAATATATTGGAATCAACTTATGCATGAACTAAATGCAAAACAAGAAAGGATTTGGCTTTTAGCTCATCAGCTCAACAATCCAAAGTGTCATTATTACATCCACAAAACAAGAGGCAGGCTCAATCTGTAAACTTGGTAGCTTGATAGTCCAAATCACCTTTTAACTTACACCAAAAAACGAAATCATAGTTGGTAACAGATTCTGTATATTAAGAGAACTCGGGCAAACGGCAATTATAAGGTAGTAAGGAGATAATATTAACATTTTTAAAAGGCATTTCATTCATTAAGAAAACCCTAATATGTTTATAACATGCTTAAGAAAGATAATATGGTTCTTTCAAATTGAAACTACCCAATTTTACAGATTTCTTCCCTTTTATCACTGCTCCTCATCCCCTGCTTTCTAACTAAATGGCTAATCAGCCAACTGTCCCAAAGCCGAAAAACTCTGCTGAGAACAACTGGCTGCTTGCTTGCACAGCTTATAATATGTACAGCAGTGTCTGAACTCTGAAGCCATGATGGGGCTTGCTTGATCAAGGTGAAGCTCTCCATGAAGTTCATGCATTTGCAGATTGTGTCGGTATTTTAGGGTGGTTGTGCTCGCCTTCATAGGTCACGATTAGCATCGAAGGGTCATCCAAGCACCTCTCAACATGCTTCCTAGCAGGGCAACCTCTCATGCTGCTACACTTATAGTATCCCCTGAACAAAGAAATTATAGTCAATTTCCTCGAATATAAAACTTGTAGTTTCTACTCTAAGATTAAACTAGAAATGTGAAGCACAAAACTGTAAATTTTAGAGAATCAGACACCTGTGACTCTTCTTCACCTTACAGAGCATGTAGCTTTTGCTCTCTACAGTCTAGGTGTCTATGCAGACATTACAAATATGCTAGAAGCTAATTTCTCAAACATGTTTGTAGAAACAGAAGCATAAGCAAATCTCTCTCTTTGCTTTAAGTTTGAATCTACAGCAAGGCACCAGATATACCTGTGATATTTGATTTATACTAAAAGATCAAGAGAGACTAGTGACCTAACATAACAACCCAAAGGCACAACACAAGCGTGAAGCAGATTGATCTAGGACCAAACCAATCACTTTACATGTACGATGAATTGATAGTCATCAGCTCAAATACTTCCAAACAATAAATTGTTACAACCCAGCACTGCTACTATCACCACCACAAACACCAAGCCAGGAAAAAAATGATAGGAAGGTACAGTATGTTCTCTTATCCATATACCAGACCCAACTGCGTAATACTCAAAACTAAATAAACAGCTCAGCAACTCTACAAAATTGTTACAACATAAATTTACTAACTCGTACGTCACTTTCATAAATGTCATAAAGCAAAACTTGAACCTACCTAGGGTGAGGAGAGCCCTTGATTGGCTTCTGTCCATACTTCCTCCATGAATAATCATCAGGTGGTATATCTGCAAGCTTGTTACTGATAGCCGGAACCTTAATTGATCTTTTCACTCTATGTTTCCTAAGGAGAAACACAAACAATACTTAAAAGCACGTACTGAAAACTAAACAATAAATAACAATCAAGGAGAGTACGTGGAAGTCTAACCTCTTCTTTGAGCAATGGCATCTAGCACTGCTCCCACATTTGACGCTGCCCTCATCTCCCCTGCCAGAACACTTTCTTTTATGTTGCAATGAATTCTGATCTGAAGAGTGTGGGGCTCCTATTAAATGGAAGGCACTCCCATCCATGTTAGCTACGCTTCCATCTATGCTCAAGGAAGATATAAAAGACCTAGTTGATGACATCGTTGGTGTACAACTAGAGCTATCAAAATTCAGATTTATGCCATTATTGCTCCTCCGATACATCATTTCTTGGTGTTTCATCTGTTGCTGATGCTGTAGCAATAACCTTTGTTGTTGCTGCTGCTGAAGGAAGTGATAGTGCTGTGAAGACCCTTGCTGGGTAAGGTGTAGAGGACTTTTCCCATTTGAGCTCAATTCTAAAGTGGGGTTTCCCAGAGAGAGTGAATTTCTCAATTCCTGAATCGACTCGTCCCTAGAGCTAATTTGGGGAAACTGCAAATTCTTTGGTTGATAGTTTGTTCTACAATTTGGGTTGTCTAAGAGGATGCTTTGGGGAAAAGGGATTTGAAGTCTTTTGAGCTTCCTGACTCTTGCATGACCCAATCCGCTATTGAGCAGAGAAACAACCTTCTTGAACTTTCCCACAGCCTCCCCAGTTTCCACCATTAAGTTCCTATACTGAACCTGATCATTGGGCTGAGATAACAAGCCTAGAACTTTATGACAGCTTTCAACAGCTGCTCTGTTAGCTTCTTCAACCTCTTCCATGTTAGCCTCTATCTGTCTAAAAGCTAAAAGAGAAGAAAACAAACCTAATCCCCAGAGACCAGAGAGCCAGAAACCTAAGACGAGCAGACCAGAAAACTAGAAAATCCCACTTATCAACAGATATATCAGACATTCAGTCATATGCGACCGATAAAAAGACCCAGATAAACAAAAGCCCATATTTTACCAAAGAAGGAGCCAAATTATGGATTATGATTTAAGTTCCCAAATTTCAGTTCATCAAAGGGTTGATTTTTCAGAATAAAATAGACCCGGCGATCAGAATCAACTGAGTCTGCCAAAATTGATGTAAAAGACCAAATAGAGGTTCCGACACATTTGCTCCTACTCAGTGCACCCAATTTCCAGTGAAAAATAATAATAAAAGCACCAAATCACGGACCTTCATGAACTTAGTGCTGTCAAACCCTAGATTCTTCAACCACGGTTAGGGGATTGAAGTGTGAAAGAGGACTTTGCTTGGCTTGAGGATTCACACTACGACAAGAACACAAAGCTTCCTGCCTTAAGTATATTAAATTAAATTGGAATTCCACTCGCTGTTCTCTCCAGTAATAAGAAAAACAAATATATTTATATTTCTAGACTAGCCAGACAAATGAGAGAGAGAATTGTAGAAAATAGTTTGGGAAGGGCGAAAAAAAGAAAAAGAAAAAAAAAAGAAAGAACAAAAAGAAAAACCAATCGGGGAGAGAGAAAGAGAGAGAGTAAACGAGAGAGAAGAAAGAGGAATATAAATAAGGGAAGGCTGAAGGTGAAGAGTGACGAGGCCGAAGAATGAAAGTGCCGTCTTTGTCACAGATTTGAAAGGGTCCCACACGAAGACGTTTGTTATTCTTTCTTTCTCTCCAATTTCAGCTTTAATTAATATTTTCTAAAACTCTACGTTTCAGCTTCAATTTTACTACTTTTTTTCACCAATTTTTTTAAGTTTATACTCTTTTATTAAAAAAACAGTTAAATTATACTTTTAGTTCTTCTAATTATATTTAATTTTTATAACTTAAAAATTTATAATTAAATTTTTATAGTTTCACAAAATTTTAACTTTGTTTTTACTATTAAATTTTTATCAATATTTTTAGTTCTTCTTTCATTAATTTTTAATAATATGACTAACAATATGCATTAATATTATAAATATACATAGTTTATGTCAATAAAAAATATGGGTAATTAAATAATATTAACTTATATATCTATATATATATATATAACATGTAATTTAATTTAAATGAAATATTTAAGGTGAATTAGCTTAGTTTATATATATTTAAAAAATTAAAATGATATATATTTGATTTTATAGCTAAAATTTATAGAACATTAACAATATTTTAATAATAACAATTATAATAAAAAATTATAAAACTATAAAAATTTAATTAAAAATTAAATAAATTATAGAGATTAAAATTATAATTTAACTTTAAAGAATTATGCTATATTTATATTCATAAAATTTTTATCACTTTCAAAGCAAAAAGTTTTATCGTCGCATATTAAAAAAAAAAGCAATTAATGCTCATTACTTTTACATCTAACAAAATCAGATGCGTATGACGTAAACTTTTACTGCAATCATTACACGCGTAATTAATTAAACGCTCTCTGATTTTCTTTCTTGTGGAAAGCTGTAGTTCATGAACATCGCTGCGGATGGGTTACGGTTTGAAATAATTCCATATAAAATCAGGCTTGCTATGCTTCCTTTCATTTTCTTTTGTTTTTAAAATACATGATATATTAGGTAAAAAGTAAAAATAGTTACATAAAAAATAATAGAAAAACCCGATATTAATTTAACGTCTACGTTGATCACCTTGAATTGACTAGAATCAATTTCCGAATCGGAATAGGCTTTTTAAATTGTTGTAACGCTAATTTGGATGGAGGTAGGTAGTCAAATGAGTTTCATTTAAAAAAAAAAAATTCTATTTTGTGTTCAATCAACGTGACTCAATATTTATTTCAAAAAGTTGTTTTTAGTAGATTATTGTTCGTCTTTGTTTATTCTTGTAGTATTTTAATTGATAGCGCATACTATTAAAAAATTGGCAGAGCTATTCTTACTGTATTATAATATTTAATTTGAGTCAAATCAAATTATAATGACACAAATTCTTTTATAATAATAATTTGTTATTTATAAAATTTAAATTCAAAAATTTGTTTACAATGATCAAATATCCAATGATTTAAATTAATTAATACTAATACACACTGTTGCAATTTAGACCGTGTGGAATAACAATATAATGTTTTAATACCCTCATTAGATCCAAAATCCAAATGAAAATAAGTTCACTTTGTTTTTTAAAAAATAATAATAGCGCAGAATATAAAGTATATACTTATTCTAAATGATTAAAACATATTATAATTAGGCTACGTGAGAAGCACGAAGATCAAAAAGTGGAAAAGGTTTTCGTTTTCTTTTCCTTTTGTTTGAAAAAAAAAAGCATGAAGAGTAAATAGAGCAAGTTGAAAAGATTTTGGGTGGAACTAATAAAAAGAAAGAAGAGTTCTCTTTTGAGGAAATTTTAACGTTTTAATTGTGTCAATTTACTTTGTTATCCAATCAATCGGTTCGATCATAAATTATTATTAATTTAGTTCGTTTGGTTCGAAAAATTTAATTAGTTAAAAAATTAATTAAAAATTAATAAAAATCAATGAGCCGATAAATTAATTAAATTATTTTTTGTTAAAAAATAAAAATTAATATTTACAAAATATAATAATTTCACACATCACTTAAGATTCAGTAATTTTTTATATTTTATTTTTCCTATCATATTATGTTATCTTTTTTTAATTATTTTTTAATAATATTATTTTTACAATAAATATAAATAAGAAAACATAAAAATAGAAGAACAATTAAATATATATATATATATATATACATATATATAAAATAATTGAAGTTTATTGAAATTAACTATAAAAATATTTATTAATTTATATATTAAAAATATATAAATAGTTATTATTAATTCGATTTTATTACAATTAATTTAATAAATTATAAATAAATATTCTAATTAGTTTTTTAATATTAATTATAAAATAAAAATAAGATTTAAAAAAATGTAGACATTTTTAAAGAAAAATCGGGTGTAAATGTAGGCGGTTTTATCAAAATGTCCGCCATATGTGGTGCCTACCTTAGACTAAAAAGCAATAGCCGTTGTAATAAATAACTTCCACTCATGTAACGCCACGTGTAAAATAACACAACAAAAGGGTCTGACGAGTAACCCAAGGTAGTGCCTCCCTTTGACTGCGCTGGCCGTGTGGGCCTGCGCAGCCCCGGCTAACTTGCGCCGGGAGTACACTATCTGCATTTTGTGATTTTGATGAGTGAAGTGAGTGAGCGAAGGCCCCACAGGTGGGTCCCACGTAGTTGACCTTTTTATGAACAAAACGCCAAAACCCGTTGATTGGAGTGAAGTGGATGGTTTTTTAATCGAAGGGTAACATTTGATTACGCAGAATCTGGGCATTGAACGAATGCCGATATTATTAGATTAAAGGCGGGATCTTTTATTTTATTATATTGTATTTTTTAATATCATTCGACGAATAATAAAATTTATATAAATTTTATTTGTCAAAATTTAAAAGAGAACAATAAAAGTTTTTTTCCTTACCTTAAAAAAAAGGCTATTTTAATTGAAGAAAAATATTTAGATGATTAAATTGAATGACTTTAATTTTTGGATAACTAAATTAAAAGAATAATAATTCTTTAAAGGCTAAATTAACAAATGATATTATTAATTTATTCTTTGTACAGGGCAAAAGTTTAAAGAGATAAGTTTATTTAATGACCACCAAAGCTACTTTACCCGCGTATGCTCCAATAAGAAGCGACTACTATTTATAGTTTTATATATATAATAATTAATGGGGCATATAATAATTATAAGAAAATTGGAGCCTAATTAATAACATCTTGTTATTTGGATGTTAGCGCTTGTATTTGCCGTTTGCCTAAGATGGTTATGGCTCTTCATTATAGGGTTTGTCTCATTTCACTGCTAAATAGTAAACTCAACACATGCAGCTTTTAAATTTGAATACTGTATTTCCATATATACAGCAAACATATTCTATGCGTCTTATTTGTACTCTCGTCGTTGCTATTTCTTGTATATATATATATATATATCTTAATTGTGAAGGGGTGAATATTTGAAATATTATTAAAAAAATGGAGGAATGTATGGTTCATCGGTATACTTAGACGAAATCATTACCCATTATCTAATGATTTATATGTCGTCAGAATGTTACTTTATTAGTCTTGAATTAAATGATTACTCAATTCACATATTATTTTCCTAAATTGAAAAATTTTTTTCCAAGTTTCAACCATAGTAAATTATACACTTACACGATAATCACTAAATTTGTAATTTAAGTGATATGAGATTAGATACTAATTATGAGTTAAAAGATAAAATAAAGAATAGGGATGACAATAAAGTGAATCGGAACGAGTTTTTCACTATTTGTTTCTACCCCGCATATTTATCTATTGTCCAGTGAGTTTTTGTCTTTTTTGTTGCATACCTGAACCCTGGAGAATTGCAATACTCATACTCATCCTGAAATCTTATCACATGTAAAATATATTATTATCAAAGTTATCAAGATCAAGATTTTATA
The DNA here is from genome assembly GCA_037074585.1 of Biancaea sappan. Classification (NCBI taxonomy): domain Eukaryota; kingdom Viridiplantae; phylum Streptophyta; class Magnoliopsida; order Fabales; family Fabaceae; genus Biancaea; species Biancaea sappan. The sequence goes on along the minus strand of CM073492.1, from coordinate 7,165,124 downwards.
TAAAATCAAAAGAGTTATCGGAAATATTAAATCAAGGATCTTAAAATTTTATAAATAAATATATATGTGTGTGTGTGTGTGTGTTAACATTGCAAAATCAAGAGTTTACTCATAAAACATATCATATATTGCAAAAAAATAAAAATAAATTGACTAGGTTGAGATTCATATTCAATTGATATGAGACTATGATTATATTAAAATTAGCAACTCTTGTTCAAATAGATAAATACAATCAATAAACAAAACAAGCAAGTAGCTAGTAGTATCAATTTAAAATCACAATAGTAGCAAATCATAAATTAAACACTAGCAAATCAAGTAGCCAATAGCAGCAAATCAAAAAACGATTTTCATAAACACAACATAATTTCAAGAACTTGAAAAAACAAAGGGAATTAAGAAATCATAAAACATTTGCTTACAAAACATAAGAGATTATGAAATCATAAATTAAACACACAAAACACTCGCTTATACAAACACAACGCAAACTAAGATTTAGGAAATCAAAATCGCAGAGCACTTCAGTAACAGCAAGCCAACAACTAGAAACTAAAAAACAAAGTAAGGTTATCAAGATCTATATCCTACATGCGATCCCATGATCCTACGCATCAAATCTTGATCCTAATCAAAATAGATCTTACATACAATTCAGTACTATTTTTACCCACAAAATTTAAATCTTATGCAATCATACAATCAATATTTAAATCTTGATAACCTTGATCATTAAATCTTATGTCTTTTTAAAGATTCTCCAAACCTGGCCTATTACTTGGTCGAAGGTTAAATTACCCTCCCCGAATAAGGACAGGGAAGACCGAATCAACTGAGTTAGGATTAGAATTGTCATCTATAGTAAAGTTAAAAAAAAATTATTAACATGTGAGTCATCCGTTAAACTTCAAAAGAATAGCAGGCTCTTATCATGTTGTATTGTTAAGAATAATATACATAAGAGTTATTAAAAAATATAAATAAATTACAAATTTCATATAATTAATATAAACGCAACCACAATATGGATTTGTGCACTATTAATGATAGAAATTTCCAAGGACATATAAATAAATTACAAATTTCATATAATTAATATAAACGCAACCACAATATGGATTTGTGCACTATTAATGATAGAAAATTCCAAGGACATATATAGGTAAGGAGTGGTGAGCATATTCATTGATAATGTATAGCAAATATATATAATCAATTTATAAAAAATTATCAAATTATACAAATAGCATGATTTTTGTATAATTTTAAAATTTTTCAATGCAATATTGTAGTTCAACAAATCATGCTGCGATTGGGAAATTATGGCTTATACGAATAGTATTGTTGTGATATCTAAGAAATCAGTCGCATTATAAGCTAAAATGTGGTTCCATTGGAGTGAAACAAATTTGGCATTCCTCATATGCCACATTTGTCATATTACAAAATTAAGTTTGCCAGATGGAGAGTCCCAAGGATTCTTGGCACTTTGCCCACCCAAAATCTCTAACTTCACTTTCCTCAAAATATTTAAAACATAAAAAAATATTATATATTAATTAAAATTAATATATTAAAAAGTATTGAATTAAAAAAACAGGTAAAAAATCATAAGTAAAATAAATGATGAAGTCATGAGTTGTCATGTGATTTTCACTTATTAATTTTGTTGAGTGTTTTGAATTATTTGACGAGTCAGATTATGACTTGATTCGTAATTTTAAAAGTATGACTCAAAAGAAAAAAAAAATTAGAAGTATGTAAAGCAAGAGTCGATATGTACTTATTCTAAAGCAGTTATATATTTTTTGATATACATGTTTTTTTTTATTCCATCATATACCGTGTGAAACATTTTTGCTTAAGAAAATATTATACTTCTCTTTATTTGTAAATATTAGTCATATTTAGGGATGACAATGGGGCGGATTGGAGCGGATTGGGGCGGGTTTTTCACTACCCGTCCCCGCCCCCGCACACATACCCTCCGCCCCATCCCTGCTCTATTGCCTTGCGGGTTTTTTTTGTTTTTCCCCATTTCCGAACCCGTGAGGAATTTTAGTACCCGTTCCCGCCCCTGCCCCGAAACCATGAAAACTGATGATTTTTTTCTCATACCCGACCTGTACCCGTACCCAACCCGCAACATTTAACAACATATTTTTTCAAATAACATTCATAAATTTATCATAACAAATTTCAGTACACAATACTCAACAAAATTAATTACAAAAGCACAATATTCATCAATTTGTTAAGATATCTACATATCAACATTAAAAAAAAGTCTCATTCATAAATCTTTAAAAAGTTGTCATACTTGAACTACTTCATCAATCATCAAATTTTATATCTTTCTAACCACAACATGAGGTAGAAGAATTTCAAGTATATTAATCATTATTATGAACATAAAAGAATGCAGAGGGACAGAGAATGACAATCATGAAAATAATGAAAGAGAAACAATGGCCTTTGAAAATGCAGTACAATGGATAAAGATGGATACATGAAGTCTAATTTCTTGGGGTGGCATTTTACAATAGATCATTAGAATAGAATATTTATAGTTGAAGATATTCTTTTAAACCACATGATTCATATCCAACAACCCTCAACAAATATATCTCAAGTCAGTAGTAATAAAAAGGAAGGACATTCATGACAAACAACCATACTGATATTGTCATATTGATGTCTTTATTTTAATAAATTAATCTTTCATAATATTTTATAAAAAATATATTATATTATATCATATTATATTATATATATATAAAATATACGGGATGAATTCGGGGCGAAGAAGACACTGCCCCGAACCCGAGATTCCAGTTTCGAAAAATCTTCGAACCTGTTCCATTCCCCGGTCAATTGTTGAAAAACCTGACCCAAACGGGACGGGGTAAGCCGGGTCAGCCGGGTTCGGTTCGAAATTGTCATCCCTAGTCATATGGACCAAACCACGTAAATATATGTGTTTTACTTCTCTATTTTTTTTTTCAAATTTTAATTTGGATTTGGCTTGGATAGATTCAATGCTATCTTTTTTTTTTTATTTTAAATTACCACTTTTTAAAAATTTGGTGGACATTGACTAATCAAATTTTAGTTGATTTAAACCACAAATGTATAAAATAATTTTTTTTTTCAAAATATACAAAACTTAAACTCGACACATTATTTACGAAAAGTAAATACCAAACAATTTAAATCTATTAATTTCATGGAGTGCAATTCGTTGGCTGGTTTTCTTTACCTAGAAAGGCCAATCATCAGATGTACGTTGAGGAGCACTGTTGTGTAACGTAACTTCACTTTCTTGTCAATTTGAGCAACATAGCCATTGGCCAATCTGACAATTCGTGAATGTTCATCACTCTAACTCCAATCATCTTTTACAATACTTCATTCATAATCTCAACTGGTTTCGGCAACACCACTCGCACTTAACATACATGCATTAATTTTGACTCATTTGGTTGGTATGAAGAGAAGTGGGAAAAGTTATTATGCTATGTGTTTTAATAGTGAAATATCTTTATAAATTTGCAAGAGATTATATGTGTAAAAATTCGTATTCCAAATTTGTACCCAGTTCATACTTTTATTGTATACAGACTTTCGATTTAATGGTGAACTATCTATATAAAGTCACACATAAATAATATCAAATAGCTGAAGTTGAAAAGGACAACAGTGAACAGTTATAGAAGTCTTTTGAGTAAGATAAGATAACACAACATAAAAACAAAATAAAAGAAGAAAATCAAAAGGAAGCTTTTGCTTTTATTCTTAAAGCTACAGGGATGAGAGTTTCAACTCAAATCTTTTATGTTTCGCCAGATTGCCACCCAAAAAAAAAAAAAGTTATAATTTTTTCTCATTATGGCGCTCTTCCATCGATTCTTCAATTTCCTCCATAGGCGGCAGTGGCAAGGCATATTCTTAATTTATCTTTTATATTTTTTGGTGACAAAAAAAAGTAGCATATTCTAGATGTGCACTCTTTCAAAAATAAATGGGCATCTCCTATATTCCTTCAACAAATCATAATTAGCTTCATCTCTAACAATTTATGTTGTAGTTGTATCAAAGAACCAACTCAGAGTCAGACATTGACATGAAAAGTCACAGAAGTGAGAATCTACAAGGCAAGCAACACAGCTTATCTTATGCTCTTTCAAAGGGAGAAGCAAAGAGTGGTCGATGCTAATAAGCTACTACTAGCTACAGAGCAGGACCCCACTAACCTGGGAACAAACCACAATGGAATTAAAGCACACTTTGTTCCGTCACAATACAATACCCACCAAAACAAAACATTCCGTCCATCTGTTTTGCTTTATCTGATTGAAGAATATTTTCCCCAAATGCCTTTGTTTCTTTACAATCTTTCGTTTCATGGGAGAGGGGAAAAGGGGACAAATTTACAAGCTTTTCTCCAATGGCACATGGATTTAAGGCTTTAACTTTTTAATGGGCCAATAAAGCAAGCAAAAGCAAACACAGTACCTTGGGATCTGGTGAAACAGTTTTATGACTATTCAACTACGCCCATGATTGGAACCTCAAATTGGGGTAAGCCATATTAATTGATTAATTCTGGGATTCACTGTGTATTCTACGATGTGATTCACCAAAGTACAATCCAAGTCTCCTTGGTAAAACTGCAAAGCTTTCGTTGCTTGTTACGCATATTCACTTTAAAATTGAAGTGCGTTGCATGCTTAGCCTTAGCTATCCCAACGGTTTTATTCTTGAGCAGGCCTGATGTGCGAGTATTCCTAGTCTTTTTATATTTCATTTGAGGCGAAAACTCAATAATAAACCGGACATGGCTCAAAATTTATAAACTTCATCGAGCTGTAAAAATTCCAACGCACCAAATTTCGTCTGCTTGAATTCTAACCGGACATTCTTTAACTTTATTGGAGTATTACCAGCAATTATACATTCAAAAGATATATAACTGATTGATAGAAAAGAAAAAAAAGGTATATGTAACTTATGTTTAATCAATTCGGCCATAAAAGTAATATTTAAATCAAATTTATAAAATTTTAATTTACAATTCGAACTTTCTTTGTACAATATTCAATAATAATGAGGAATATGAGATTTGATTAACATTAGAAATCTAACAAAATTTAGCTAGACGCATGTTGTAAATACACTCTACTTACATTGGTTTAGCTCGGGTGAATTAAATGATGAAAGATTATCGCAACCAGGAAAAAATGCAAAAGTTCAACTCCTCTCTTAAAATCCAAGGCGACCCTGTTTGTTAGGGAGTAGATGAGACTATGATAGTTTGGGGAAGATTGCATACATAATACAAAGCCCATTCAGACTTTGATTAACATTTAATGACAGTAATGATAAGTCGATAATTTTGAAGAAGGGATTGGGAAAGGAGAAATTTAATATCCAATCCTAAAAATATATATAAAAAAAAAAAAAAGCATTCATGAGGCCCTAGGATTCGTCAACATCAGTTTATCAGCAAAAATATAAGCTATTGCTTCCTTCCTCTTCCTTTTTTGATCGGTTGTGCCTCTTCTTTCCCAGTGACTTCTGATAGATCCACTGCAGAATTATTGATTAGTTAAATATTTTTTTTCTAAAAAATGGTGAGAAATAATTCTTGTCAGCAAGACATAAAGCAGGGGAGAATATCACGGATACAATCACAAATATTCAAGATGGTACCAAAAGCACTGGTTTACATTTGCACAAGAATGTCAAGAAGACCAATCAGCATATGCTATCAACTTCCGTGCTCCAGTAATACCTTTCAGGGACATATATGTGCGTCCTATGCTGACCGACATGATTAACAGTTGCTCATCTTAAGGCCTAGGTCAGCATTTTGTTTGTTTATTATTTTTAGTTTCTTGTCAATACTTCTAACACTATCTAGGATCATCTAAAAACAACTTCAAACTATTTCTCAGACATGTATGTGCCTCTCACGGGTTGAATTTAATGAAAATTAAGGAAAAAAATTAAGGAAATGATCTTTAGACGCTCCATTGTATCATGCTCTACAGAAGCATAAATAAGACATACCTTCAGGTCCCCGAGCCATCAAAGTAAAGAATATATTATTAAGTTTTTCCATCTTCTTAGCCTCTTGTGCTTGGTCCGTCTTATACTTCAGACACTGATAACAGCATATAAAAAATAAAAAATGTTAGTCCAAAAGTCTTTGAAAAAGTGCAAGGAATATACTTATGCCACATCGCACACTGCATTCACGGCATCCACACAAGTGACAAAAAAAAAAAAGGAATCTATTCATTTAAGTGGCTCAGCAGACAGTGTAATCATGGTGAATTTCACTGATGCTACATGCTAGGAGTCACAGCTTGCTTATATTTTTTCCTCCAAGGGAAATAAAGTTGGACATGTGTAACTCTCCGACAGCAATGGGCACCTATGAGAATTCTCAAATTGGTAAATTAGTTTTCTCTGCCACCTTACCAGCAAAGAAAGTTGGAATGTGCCAGTACCACAAATAACGGACAACTTGCCATCCAGCATCCCTTTCCAAACCCAAAGAGAATATAAAAATATCATAGTGCGTCCATAAAATAGTGCCACTGAATTAATTCCTTCACTACAGGAGATTCCTAGAGATAGTGTCGTCCTTAGTACAAGGCACAACATGCCACATATTTCGTTGGTCATTGATTGAATACTTGAAAAAGATAATCCAAGACACCATGAGTCCTCGGTGGTTCAAACTAAAACAATAACTATGAATATGATACATCAAAGCAAAGAAGAAAGGACACCCACACTCATATAGATATGGCGATACAACAAAATATGACATGCTGTGTTGTCTTTAATATAAGTATCTAACATGAACACAACTCATGTTTCAGAAACTTCATAAATCAGAACCTCAAAGGAATAGCTGATCACAAATCACAATATTCTATTGCTTTTGGGTTTGACAAGTTTTCATGGAATAAGCTTTGCAAATAGAGGCCACCCGCACACATAAAACTTATAAGTATAATTCATTCTCCTAAACATTGTCTTACATAAAGCATGTTGATAGTTCTACAGATTTCTTTGGATAAGCCTTTTTTAGCAAAAGCCTGTAAGTGTGTATGATAAAAATAAAGAAAAAAAGAATTCCCCAGAAATCTTTAAATTTCAGAACCATCTAACAGTTGTTCAATGAGCAGATGACCCTTAAAATATGAAATCTTAAGCAAAATTGAAGTTTTGAATTGTCTGGCCTCAAAAATACCAATAATGACTTCCACAGTTTACCTTCTTCTTGTCGCATGCCATGATGTGATATCTTTCTAGTTATACAAAAATCAGGCATGCTCCTCACTTCCAGTTTGCCAAACAAGCAATTTAAGGAAGCTTCGTCTTTTCTATTCCTCCCCAATAAAGATTACTCCACCAAACACTAAGTCAGCATATATAACAAAAGTGTTGCTTCTTAAGTCTCATGCAAGTAGTAACAATATCAATCAACAATGACTTCCCAATCATCATTTTGTTTGTCTGGAATACACATACTGGATACAGATTGCAAACTTGTTCAATGTAGTATATGTGACTTGAACTTCCAATTAAAAAAAAAAAGAAAAAAAGAAAGTTATATCAAGCAGCAAACAGCATGCACTAAAGAAGAAAAAGAGAACGAAAGTTTATAGAGAAGTTCCAACGGTACGGACATTAACAGAAGATAACCAATGTTACACGAAAGTTTTAAGTCTCAAACCTTCAAATTACTCATGAATGATTGAAGTTCATTAATTAATGGCAAAAGCCAAAAACTAAAGGAACCACTGAAAAAGTGAGGACTCAGGGGAGGGAGGAAAATTGGTTATTAAGACCATCAATTGGTATCTTGAACTCAAATGGATTTGCTTCTAAATCAAGTGGTAAAGCGACAAGGGCTCTGTTCAATAACTTTATAGAGAGCCTTCAAAATATGGAATACTCACACCAATTCTGTATTCATTTATCTTGACCATTAAACTCTAGCATTTTATGAGGAAGCAACATTCTAAGATTCATCTGATCTGGTTTCTACATGTTAACAGTTAAACACAGGCTTGCGTTTCTGTAATTGAGTCTATAAGCAAATGGAATGTAACAAAGGAAACACAAGAAAATTATATCATTAGGAAATTTTTGGAAAAAAAGAAAAAGAAAAAGATAAGGATATTTACCTCTCGATTATCAGAGACCTTGAGTACCAATTTGCCATCACAATGCCTGTACTTCATGACATATCGCGTCTATATCCCCAATTCAGTCCAACAATTATTGCCAAAAGAAGAGATCAACATAACGAAAGTTAGAGCACAGAACACAACAGAAGGATGCAATTCAGTAGCGGAGAAAACTAAACAAAAAAAATGTAGAGAGCTTAAAAGTTAAATATTATAATTCTTTTGCTTCTGATACGCTGGCATAAATAAAATAAGAGTGATCACCGTGCAAAGGAAAACAACAATTTTGATAGAAAATTGTACTCTGTTCTATCTGATTCAATTTTCTCGGCAACCAAACAACAGAAGTTGAAGAACCAAAAATATAGGAAGGGGAGCCATAGAATATGAGATTGTAACAAATGTAAATGGAGGAAAAAAATGGAATTACAGAGTGAGGATCGGCACGGAACAAGTGAACAGATCGCTCCACAAACTCGTCCCATGAAGTTATGTAAACCATTGGAGCACAGAGAGCTCGATTCACCAAAATTTTCGATGATTTTGGTGCCGTCGTCGTTGCAAATAGCGTGCTGGAGTAGCCGGACCGAGAGACAACATAGGCTTCTATGTGGAGTCGTGGGCCCAATAAGCCCAACACATGAAAAATGTAATGCACGCAATGGTCGTTCGACCCAAAAGGTACAGATTAGGAGACCCAGGCCCAATAGGCCCAACACACTAAAAATGTAATGCACCTAAAATGTTGCCCCGTTTCTAACTATCACTCGCGAATGAATACTTGCAAATTCTTTGATGAGCATGTTCCCATTGACTATAATCTTCAGTGTTTACATGCCTTTGCTACACCGTTAGTTTCATTCTGTTACATTGGATATCAAGAGAGTTTTGTAATGCAAATTTAATTTTTTATTTATTTAATTTTGTTAATATGTTGATAAAATATCATTTACATTATTTTTGACTAATTTTAATTATTATACTAAATATACAAATATGAAATCTTATGATCTCTTACATTCAAAGCCAAAGTATACTCCAAAGACTTTTAAATTTAAGCAACATAATTTTTATTTTTTTAATCTAAAACTCAATACTATTAATTTATATAAATTATAAAAGGTAAAACACTAAATTTATCATTTTTAAGAAGTTTTTTCCTGCACTAAATATAAGAGGAATTGACTATCTAGAATGACAAGTTAGATTTTTTTTTTTGGCTTGTTCGACTTATTTTATGCGATATAAATAAGTGGTGCTAAAATTTTAGACAAAATATTATCACACGAGTTATGTAAATATATATATATATATATATATATATATGTAAGTTTTATAAAGAACTCCAAGAACTAAGAGCAAATTGTGTGTGTGTGTGTGTGTGTGGTGTCTATATTGGCTTGTATTTTAATTTTGTATACATAATATTTTGGAGCTAAAAAGTTAAAATGATAATATACTCAACTATTCCTTCAGTGGGTGTGAGTTTATGGTTAATTATTCTCCCCAACTATTCCTTCAGTGGGTGTGAGTTTATGGTTAATTATTCTCCACACGAAGAAGCGGACAATGATGTAAATGCTTTTATTAATTATCAGGGAATTATAATAGGTATTATTTTTCTTTTTTGGTAGAGGGAAAAATTCATTGATAGAAAAAGGCAAAAGGATCCAGTAGAAAGCAGTGAGAAACAAAACATTAGCCAAAACAAGCGCAATATAGGATGCGGTTCCTCTGCTATCCTCATCAAGAAATGCTTTTCTTGATTTTTAACGCACTGGATGACTAAGGTTTGAATTGCATGTTTGTTGAAGGTTGTTGGAACAACGTAATTCAATGGTCTTGATCGCTTCTATCCTTTTTAATTGTGTTGAGCTGTCTACACAGATAAATAGATTGAATATCTGAGATCTAGAAACCTGATATTAGTGGGCAAAACAACTTTAGGGACAAGTGTCGATCACTGAGTTTTTTTTTTTAAGTCATCGAAACATAGCATTTCATCAAAAGGAGAGAAGCGATTTGGATCCAACAACTCAAAATAAATGCGAGCAACTCAAATCTCAATCGTCCAATGTGTTAATCCAATGACCAAAATCAAGAAAAGCATAATGCTTTTTTTGATGAGAAGAGCAAAGGAGTCGCATCCGACCAAGACCAAGATGATAAAAAAGAAAAGCACAAAGAGGATGGGTAGAACGGATGAAAATTGTCTACTGGGCCGACAAAGTCAAATAATCTGTCTAGCATTGTCCAATCGTCCAATCCTGCATCAACGATTATGATTTAGGCCTTTTCTTTTATTTTTTGTTTCATTTTCAACCAACTCAAGCAACTTTTGAAAGATTAAATTGCATAAATATCCCTACCTACTCTGTTCTCTTTCAAAAAAGTCCTTAACTCCATTAGGTTTCTTTTAAATTTCAAAAATGCTCCCAACCCTCTATTTTCTTTTAAAAATGTTCCCACCTTTCAAATATAAAAAATGCACCCGACCCCTTTTGTTTTCTTTCCTTCATCATCATTCACTAAAAGGCCGTTTGGTAGGCGAAAAAATGATAGAAAAGAAAGGAAAGTTCTATTACTGTTTATTTTTTCTTGCGTTTGGTTAGCATACTATAGACGCTGGACACAGAAAATAAATTTCTCTCTTTCATCATTTTGTCAGATTTTTTTTTCATCGCATAAGCAATAGAAATCCGGTTATCTCGATGGAAAGGACGACAACTTGTCATATTTGCCTCTTACTGTTCAGTAAATTGTCAATATTGCCCTTCAATGTTGTCCTACATTTTTTCAAGGTCCCATGTGTGCTTGTCCTCACCACTGTAAAGTCTACCTCTTCCCCCCTGTCACCCTCTCCTAGAGCATTCGACTGAGTCCAGAGGCGTGTACGTCGTGATGTCTCTGATTCATCATTTTTCACATTAAACTCTATTTTCTCTCATCTTCTTCTACATCTGCATCTCGGCAGGCACGTACCAGGCGATTGGCCAAGTGGTTGGCCGGTGCTTGGCAGTCGGTCGACCTACTATTGTAGGCACATGGCAACTGGTCGACCGACCCTGCCAAGCGCTGGCAGCCGGTCGACCGGCCATGCCAGGCGCTAGCAGCCAATCGACCAGCCCTGCTGAGACTATTGGGTTAGTTAGGGGCAAAATAGTATATTACTTTTATATTTATTTTCTATTATCTTTAAAAAAAATATAATAATCTTATTTTCTTTCTTTCTTTTCCATTGCATACCAAACAAGTTTTTTTTCCTTTTCCTTCTCCTTTTTCCATTTTCTCTTCCTTTCTATTTTTCTATTTCCTTTCCATTCCTACTTTTTCTTGGATACCAAACGGCCCCTAAAGGGCCATTTGGTAGGCAAAAAAGTGATGGAAAGGAAATGAGAGTTTCATTACTGTTTTATTTTTTCTTGCGTTTGATTAGCATACTGTAGACGCTGGACATGAAAAATAGATTTATCTCTTCTATCATTTTGCCAGATTTTTTTTCCATCGCACAAGTGATAGAAACCTGGTTATCTCGATGGAAAGTACAACAACTTGTCCTATTTGTCCCTTACTGTTCAGTAGATTGCCAATATTGCCCTTTAATGTTGTCCTACATTTTTTCAAGGTCCCGTGTGTGCTTGTCCTCGCTGCTATAAAGTCTGCCTCTTCCCTCCTGTCACCCTCTCATGGAGCATTCGATTGAGTCCAGAGGCATGCACGCCGTGGTGTCTCCGATTCATCAGTTTTCACATTAAACTCTATTTTCTCTCATCTTCTTTTACATCTGTATCTCGACAGGCACGCATTAGGCGATTGGCCATGTGGTTGGCCGGTGCCTTGCAGCCAATCGACCAACGGCTGCCAAGGGCTTGACAGCCGGTCAACCGACCCTACTGAGGCTATTGGGTTAGTTAGGGGCAATATAGTAAATTATTTTTATATTATCTTTAAAAAAATATAATAATCTTATTTTCTTTCTCTCTTTTCTATTGTATACCAAACAACTTTTTTTTTCTTTTTCCTTCTCCTTTTTTCATTGTCTCTTCCTTTCTATTTTTTTATTTTCTTTCCATTTTTACTCTTTATTAGATACCAAATAGCCCCTAAGTGTCATACTTCATCATTCTCCATGTTCTTCTCCTCCTACAAGTACTTTTCAAAGTCCTTTAGTTTCAAGAATTTATCGTCGATACATCCACCGTCACCTTCCTCGTTCTCCTTCTCAATCTTACTTTTTTCACTCTCACCACTCTCCTCCTCTTTCTCTTCATACACCTCATCTTTAACTCATGCTTCATCGTCCAAAAAAACCAAGAAAAAGAGGAGCCGGGGGCATTTTGAGATTTAAAAGAAAAGTGAAGGGGTTATGGACATTTTCAAAAGAAAATAGAGGGTTGAGGGCCTTTTGAAATTTAAAAGAATCTTGAGAGGTCTAGGGACGTTTGTGAAAGAAAATATAGTAGGCTGATGTATTTATACAATTTAATCTTTCAAAAAACTCGTTGAAAAAAAAAAAAAAAAGAAGAGGTCTCAATTAATGGCAGCAAGCAGACCATCTTCATCCGGAGTGATGACACTGTTTTCAAACCATTGTAAGAAGAAATGATGATTATAAAATGTGGACAGTGGTTAGAATTAATTTAGAAGACAAATTTCAAGCTGTCCAGTGGGACCTCACTCCAGATCTACACCTAATGGAATTTCATGCTCAATGTCAATGTCCTCTCGTTGATTATTATCATCTTTTTTCTTTTAGCGCTTTTCAGACATTGAGTTTTTTCAGACAATTAAGCTCCATACACCTGGCATTGTTGATTGATCGAGATCACGAAGAGAAACAAAACAGTACGGCACCGTATTCTATTTTTACAGCAACGAACGACATCGTTGAAGCTTGCCACCCAGCCTTCCATTCCTCGGCTTCTCGCTCGCACTCACATTTGGCCGTTGCTGTCCGTTCAAAAACGAGAAAAAGAACACCAACAACCATTGCTTGTTTGTTAGGGTTCTTCAGAATCTGCTAAATCTTAAATCTCGAAAATTAGGGTTTCCGTTAATCTCTAATGCCTTCCCCCACCGCATCACCAAGCACACCCCAGGTCAATCAATCGCACCGTCTCCGTCGCCAAGCTCCGGCCATGGGAGGAGCTATTCGCCCTCTACTCCTTCACCCTCCCCTGCACTCTCGAAGAGGCCACCTCCCGCTCCAAGCGCAACCTCAATCACTTCCGCGTCAACTATGCTATGGTCTGTCTCGTCATTCTCTTCCTCAGCCTTCTCTGGCACCCTATCTCCGTGATTGTCTTCTTGTCCGTCTTCGTCGCCTGGTCTCGGGATGAACCCGTGGCCGTCTTCGATTATGCAATTGACGACCGCGTGACGCTCGCGGCGCTTGTGGTCGTCACCGTTGTCGCATTGTTGCTCACCGGCGTCTGGCTCAACGTTCTTGTTTCAATTCTTATTGGGGCTGCGTTTGTTGGATTGCATTCGGTTTTTAGGAGCACCGACGACTGGTATGTGGATGAGCAAGAATCGTTGATCGATAGAGCGTTTACTGTTGTGGGTAGCCCCAGGCGAGCAGGGCACACCAGAACATATGTTATTTTCATTGAATCACCGGATACACGTTTTTTTGGCCTTCAATCATCTTGTGGTTTTGCATATATTATTTTCTGTTTGTATAGCATTGATTTATTGTGGAGTGATTTCCTTTCACAATACGTTTGTTAGGAACTAGATGTGACGTGTAAATTCTTGGATAAATTGAAAAGTTCACCCTGTGTATTTGAGTTCCAAATCTCTTGTTTAAATAATCGCCTGGTTTTTTATGCTTGTATCGTGAGTCGTGACTCATTCTATCATCTTTGTATTACACATATAAATTCATTTATAACATATTAATTTTTTCCTCTTTCCTATTGGAGATGGGGTGGATAAGATATGTTTGTTTATTTCTATTACGTACGAATGTAGATTAGTTTTGGTAGGATTGATCGGTTTCAGATTCATTCATAGTGTAATGTTCATTATAAAATTATAATGGCCATATCTGCCCCATGCAATTACAGTTTGCAACCCTCGTGGTAAAGCTTGTGGTTCTCATGTCGGCCTGTTGTGCTGTTTTTCTTTTTTTTTGAAGTACCACCTCGTTGAATCAGAGGCTATGAAGATGCAGAACCTTTTTCAGTCTGCCATCTGAAAAAAGTAATTGGAACTAGGAAGTGGGAGATACAATTGAAGGAAACCAGAAAATCAGTTTGAACTATGCTGTCAGAAAATATAACGCTTATGCTTTTCATACGACCCACCCTCCCTTCATGCAGTTGTTTCCGTACGAGAATCCGATTCTCTTGCCTTAAAAAGACCTGGCCTTCCATCTGATGAACCATTGTTGCGTTAAAAATGTATCATGCATGGTTTTTCGTCATCGAGACAAAAGGAGATTAAATATCATTTAAACGTTACAGTGACGTTAAATCTAAATCGTTTGATTATAGACTATGAACGGTATACTGAGCATTCATATTTTTATCTTTTTTGTCATTAAATAAAAATTAATCTGAACTGTTCATAACTTTTGATCAGATGATTCATATTTAATATCATTATAATATTAAATTCAGACTCAGATAAAAGGTATATTAAAGTTTCATTTCTTATAAGCTTAGTCACTATTATATTATTGGAGGAATTGACGCTTTTGATCACAAGTTCATCCTGGCATATGCCTCCTAACTCTTTCTACAAATTATCTGACTAAAAAAAAAAAAATCAGACGACGTTAATAATTATCTGACTTATTTTTTTTGACTATGAATACCACCAAAAAAAAAAAAGGAAGAGTACTCCTCAAAATTTGAGAATGCAGATGAGTGCCTTCATGATGTTGTTAACCTTTCACCGTTAATATCATGGATCTAACAACAGGAGCTCATCCTCAATCCTCAATTGAAAAAGAGAAAAAAGAAAAAAAAAACAAACGATACTGTTAAGTGACAGGAAAGGAGTTGTTTCCTATTCAATAGCAAACAGTAATCATTTTTAACCAAGTGATTGTATGATTTCCTACTCTATTCAGCACAGAAATCTAGCGCCTTTTGTTAAGCTGTGAGACAAAACTAATTCAAAATCTAATTTTCCAATGAGTTCACAAATCTTAGAATCGGGAAGAGTGAAATCTAAAATAAATGCCTGCAGGAATTGTGCTACAAACCTATAAGGGTGTAAAAAGTGAGTAAAAACCTAAGTCGAATGTGAAATTCCGAGAATCAACTGTTGCAATCAAGTACGGTGCACCCATAACATGATGCTAGCTGTCTCGTGCAGAATCATCAAATAATTAGAATAAGTGAGTAAAAACAAAAGCATGCACTTGAAAAACCAAAGATCTAAGATAATTGCAATGACCAGCCGAAAAATTATAATGTTATATTGAAGGCAGAGCTTATCTGACCTATCTTATTCTTCTCAATAATGCTGCTATAAAAACAAGTCTACGGTAACAGAAACCATTATCTATCAAAAGCACGTTTCAGCATACGTGCACGGGTAGGGAGGTGATTATATAGAGTCTAGAGATGTGCTTTAAACATGTGAATGGAGACAGAATGAAGAAGCAGAATCCCTTAAGAGGGTGGGGCCTTGCAACCATAGGTTAGGACCATCACAAAATCCTTTGCTGAGGACCCAATTGCTGCTGGAATTCTCTGTGATGAGGATGTTGTTTGCAGCCACAAGTCAACCAAATTATTCAGTTGCAACGTCGGGACCACCGGTTGTCCCATGCATTTAATCTCAACCTGCAAAATGATGATCAACAAGAGTCAGCAAACGTGAACTGGCATCATCTCTCTATTCTGAAATTAACTCCACCAACTGATAACAAGCAAATTGTTTTGATCCCTCATGAGCACAGTAAGTCGTTAGGGAGATACGGTTCTTGGTTATTGCCATAAATTAAGACATATAACGGAGTTAGTCCTTCCTGATGCAGTTAGAATTTCCTGAAAGTTGAATGCTTTCTTATTTGAAAACCCTAGGTTTCATTGGACCAACATCCCGTGGTTTCAAGCATTTTCTATCAGGTTTGAGCCATTTAGAAGGAATTCGATACTGTTACATTAATGTCCCCTCATAAGATGGATAAGGAACATGACTACATAAGCTGCAAGTTGTACAGTTGAGATTGGAGTATAGGATATCAAACTATCAGTCAGAATGCATGTTTTTGAATAAATGCAACATGTCAAGCTTAATAGAGAAGAAGAAAAACCTCATGGATATTCATATTGTTACTAATATTACACAGGAGCAGAGGACCAAATAACACAATAAAACCTTCCATATGCAGCTGTTCCCTTTAATTGTGAAAATGTATGTTAGATATATCACAAACAGAGAAAGAGAGAGACTCACCTCTTCTTCACTGGCCAGATCTAATTTCTTCATTAGGTACTTCTGGATAAATGAGACAGGCATGTTTCCATCCCTATGGCCAAAAAAAAAAAAAAAGAACGAAAGATATGAGATATCAACAGGTTATAATACTATATTCAGATCCCAAGTTTTAAAATAGGCATGCATTTCAAGAAGTGTTCACTGATATAGAAGAAACTGAGCCTGTGAATGTGTCCATAGGTAATTTTGATACATGCAGGAAAGAGTCAAAATCTTCAGTTACAGATCCTTATCCAACGAATGAACTTTAATAAAATCATTCCTTCAAAATTCCCTCGTGTTCATAATCAACACAGTTGAAGTTCAAAGCGGAAGTCACAGATAAGCAGTGGCAAATCTAGTTTCTTGGATATTTTTGGATTAATACAATAGATGGCCACTATATTCCATAAGCGGGAAAGAGAAAGCCCTTTGGGTCTTTTATGTAAAGCATGTAGTTCACAGAGTATTTATGCAATCTTAATTACATAACTATACACATCCTCAAATTTCTCAAATGAAACAATACAAGAATGAGACCAATCTAGAAACAGCTTATATAATAGGCCTTATAATATATTTGCTGATAGGAAAAGAAAACATCTCAGTGTGTGTAGAATTCTTGGCAAATGGAAAGTATACATTCTGTGTAAGATTCAGATAGACAATCTTCTCATCCTTGAGACAGGTCTCAATAGGTTATTTCCCCCTCGATTTTATTTATTTATTTCAGTTTTATGCTTACATAGGTTGCGTCTTGCCTAGATTTGCAGATGCTCTGATACATAATAAATTGGTAAGAACAAAGACATTGAACATGTCAACCGCCAAGGGGACCAGTTGTAATATAAAAAAATATGGCTAGGAACAGTCTGCATTATAAAAATAACACTAAGTTATGTATGGACAAGAGAAAGTCACCCTGTCCTAGAACCTACCCCTTATGGTCTCCAACTAGAAGCATGAAGAAAGGCAGATGATAACATGGAAAGCGTGAGCAGTGAAAAACTTGGGGACGACCATAGGAAGCTGGTTATGTGTTTTACCAATCAACTAATCTTGAAATAGACAAAATGAGAGCTTAAAAAAAGGAAGCTAATACGATTTACATGAGTTCCAAGTTCCAGCCGTATTATTCTCACAATTTTACAGATCAATACATATATATGTGTGTGTGTGTGTGTGTGTGTGTGTGTGTGTGTATTTATATTTATTAAAGTCCTTTGTCATATACGATAACATGCTGATTTTATGTCCTTTGTCAAGTCAATACATACTTACATACATACATAGATATATATATATAAGTCGATACATGACTTCAATGAAAGAAAAAAAAAATGTTATATAAGCAAGCAAGATGAGATCAAAAAATTATCTCCTTGTATGCTTGATGAAATTGTAAAGTGTCATAGTACAGAAAGCACCACCAGTGAAAGGTCTACGGGATTACCTACTTTTCCGTGATTTAACATGCTGCATGAAATTTAATCTACAGCGATAGGCTTGACATAAATATCAGTATTGGAGGAGTTACTAAAAAAGAAGTCCTGAGAAAGATATGACCTCTATGGTAAACATTAACCACTGAGGTATACAGTCAATAACACATATTAACCAATTAAACAATTAAACATATATTGATGTAATTACTCTATATTGCCTCATTTACTTACTGTCTATATACAGTACTTATCTATTTTAGAAGATATGGAAAATACTAGTCATTAATGTGTGGTATCATAAATGGCTCCAAGCTGTAATCTTTTACTACAAAACAACATGATTAACCAACACTGGAATAATAAAGGGTTTCTACATATTAAGGTGCAGTAAGAATGAAGTGACATACTTTATTCTTAAATAACTTGAAGGAATTTGGGGTAGTGGTGCATCTCCTTCCCTGAAGCATTAGTCTGAGATTAGTACATTAATAACTGAGGAAAAAGATTTATATACTATGTATAAAATGTATTAAATTTCAAAATATCAGATATTAATTCAAGTTGCAAAGCTGTAATTTCTCACTGATCTTCAGAAGCTACTAGGGAGAACCATATAGGACCAGTTCTTTGTTTCGGTTTTGCACTGTTTGCATCCAGCACAGCTTGGGGTGATATGACCGATTCACCCAAAACAGGTTCCTTTTTCCGGCGATTTCTGCGCGACTTATTGGGTTTTGCCGTATCTGACGAAACAGGATCTGTGCCATTCTTTTCATCCTCAACTTTTGCCTTTCGTCTAGTGTCCTTATTTTTGGACTTTTGTACTTGAGAATCACTCTCATTTACTTGCACAGGTTCTAGTTTAGCATCACTTCCTTGCATGTTAGACTTGAAAGATTTACTCCTACTTGCAACCTCTACCAAACAATTCAAAGGTTTCCAAAGATCCGTTTTTGCTTCCCATGGTTCATCCCCATTGTCTGTTTCCTTATTGGGTGCTGTTTGGATTCCATCAAGAGGAGACAAGCTCTGCACCAATCAAATATACAAGCATTATATAAGTAAATTAATGCAAATACAATCAGCGAAAACAAATGTGGACCAAAATAATGAGAGTTAGGATAAACAGAAACAGAACCATATACGTCAAGCACAAAGAGGAGAACCTAATTTTCTCTCCTACCTGTCTAGTAATCTGAGTAAACTTGTTGGAGGTGTCAGGTGAGCTTGAACTCTCTGGAGGATCTTCTGCTGAATCTTCCTCTTTTATAATGGGTTTTTCGATGGAAAAACTAGAGGAGCGTAGAGCACTAGCCTTTCTTGTAGGTTTGGTTCTTCTACCTGTCATGGTTGCCTGTGTTGATACTCTGGGAGTGCTGACAACCAAAGATGAAAGTGATCTTTCCTTTCTTCTAGCTGGTACTGTTACCGGGCCCGGCGTGACAACTTCTGGTGCCTTCTCCTTTGTTTTCTTCAAAGGGAAAATTTTAGCCCTTACATCTTGTAAACTATGGTCCGGCCTGGTGGTCAAGAAACAGGTATTGCAACTTAGCATGCAACAATCAAAAGAGAACTCCTATTTCAACAGCAGGGTGCTTTATTACTGAAGGTTTGCATATAAGTAAACATAAAGGCCATTTTATTATGAGCTGTCAGGATGAGAAACCAAAACACCCTTGTGGGCAAGAACATTTTGAGCCATTATAATCATAACAAGAGAAATTTGAAAAAGGACCTCTCTAACTAGCTTTACAAAGAAAAAAGGACATAATAGAGTCCAGCTTCATCATGGTATATTTTTAAGACTTTATTCTCATTTATCTTCCTGACTCATGTTATTTCTAATTAGAAGAAGTTTTCATTACTATAATCTATTTCATAAGCCTAGTATTTCATTCTCAAATTTTAAGCTCTCGTTCTATAATCAAGGTCCATTGTGAATAAGGCAATGCACTGATTAGGGGAAAGCAGTGGACCACAAAACAAATTAATATTAATTCAATGCAATAAGGTGGAACTAAGATATAATTATTCAAATACTCCTGTCTGAACGCTTGTCTTCATACAGCTCTTAAACACTTTGAAGTTTATATTATTAGTTACCAGACATGTGAAATTTCTGTTAGGAAAGCTAATAAAGATAAACTGCTAATATTACCAAATAAATAGCTAGAAAAATAGTGCAGAGGATCAAACAGAATTCATTTGATTTTCTCATATATTATAGTTTATATTTAAATATTATTATGACAAGTTACTCGTGCAGGGAAGGGGGTAGATGCTTCTACATTAGCTATTCTCAAATTTAAAAAAAATGATATAATCTTATCTTTAAAGCACATAATAGCCTCAGCAATAGTTTTTGCATTTTGATGCAGGACAACAGCATCAAATAAGAAGATTAAATTACAGACATATAAAATAATCTGTGACACCTATTTGTGTTTCTTTTCTCCCCACCCTCCTCCCCCACGTGAGTTTCAAAAACTTTTGTAACTTGAAAATCAACAATGTTATTAGAATGCTTTAGAGTGCATGTCTAGACAAATTCAAAATGTTATTTGTTTCTTATTAAGAAACTGTCTAATTAGTGGGTGGCTTGCAGAACAAAAACTTAATGGCACAACATATCAAGTTGAAGCGTGACTTTCATACATATTCAACAAATTACAACCATGCTAAACTGAAAGAAAGGAATATTCAATTTCTTATTGCAGAAGTTTGAAAGGGGAGGGGGCTGGCTCAGGAAGATGACCTCAATTTCTCAAGTGGAACAGGGCCCAAATCGATATTGCAGACAGGACAGCATTCTATCTCCTCATCTGTAATTTTGTCGTATATGCACTTCCTGCAAACTGCACGAAGTTCAGAGTAAAAATCTATCAGAATTTTTTTGTTCACTGAGTCTAGTCAATATAGCATTCAACAAGAAACAGATAACTTTCACATTGTAAAATGCTAAGCTAGACAAAATGTCCTGCAAAGTCCATGAGCAATTCAACTGGCCATACTCATTTACAGTATAAACTCCACATGACAGAAAATGAGGCCAGGTAAACTAAGAATGACCCTTGTCCTATAGGGTAGTATACACTAGGACACTATTTCCTTTATCTTTTTAGGCACTAAAATGCAAGAAGTAGACTCCTTGAATCAAACTTTTCATCTAAAACCGCACTGGAAAAGTGCAACAAGCAAGAAAAACGCAGGACAGAAGAAGATAAATCATACTGTAGATAAAATCTATTGAGGAGGGCAAAACGCAGAGATGGACATTGTGCTCGCCGTCACCACACTCTTGCATGTGCTAGGACCCGAGCTTCGAGTATGAGTGGAAGCAAGTTTACTGTATATATGTAATGGACACTTGAAGTCAAACGGTCAAACAGCTTTACACCTAGGACAGTAATATCACGGCACAACTGAATAGTTGACCACCAATCC
This sequence comes from Biancaea sappan, assembly GCA_037074585.1. Lineage (NCBI taxonomy): Eukaryota > Viridiplantae > Streptophyta > Magnoliopsida > Fabales > Fabaceae > Biancaea > Biancaea sappan. The sequence continues at coordinate 7,143,586 of CM073492.1, read as the reverse complement.
AAACGATAGAGCTTCTCTACCAAGCATTCACGTCGCAAATAGTGAGACTTCGTTATGGAGAAAGAGGGAGAAAGATTTTGAGAAGCATTAAATTATCAATTGGGAATTACCCATATCTGATTATGCAAATACCAGATGCCCATCCCAACAAGGGTCACAAGAGAGCGAAACCCATATGGATCATGCAAAAACAAGGATAACTAAGACCAACAAGAATGAAAAATGCCCAGAAGATTCAAAATTTGAAGAATTAACATCAGATTGAGGTAAACAAAACAGGATTCGAAAGGGAAGACGAAGATTAGAGGACTCACACGTATGAAGACATTCAGATATAGTAGTGGCCTCGCTGAACAAGTTATTGCAGAGTGAACAAGTCATGCATGCTGCAATCGTATCCCTCCTCACTTTGACTACCTGATTAGCCATCACTTTCGCCGACAAGCCTCGCTCTCTCTCACCCCTCACTTCGTTCCTCTCACCCACGTATCCACCCAGTGCATGCTACAACTAAGCTTGCACAAGCGAAATTTACGTCCATTTGGTCGTAATCAACTGCATTAACCTGAAAAGCACAGAAGAAAGCGAAGAAGATATGGATTAAGAAACGCAAAAACGTGGAATAAATACCGTAAGACGCGTGCGTAAAACAAGGAAACGGACCAAGCAATCGGTGAAGATGGATAAAAACAGCGGCTTGGGAGTTTTGGGGTGGGATTATGAAATGGGTTGGTCTGATTCGTGCCGATTTGACGTGGGTTTTGGTGGATTTGGACAGAGGGAGGTGTGGATGATCCGAATCGAGGGGGTCTCTGCGTCGAGAAGAGCATGAACCAAGTCTGAGGAGTTTCTGTCTTTATATTTGTTTTCTTTTTTCCTTTTTCTTTTGTTGGTTTTGCAAATATTTCAAAACAAAATTATTTAAAGACCGGCTCGACACTTCAACCAACGACGACAGCTAGTAGAATTAAGGGCTGTGATAACGTACGCCGGGGTGCTCTTTCAGCCTTAAGATGCGCCCCTGTTTCGTATTCTGGACGGCGGGGCGCGTTTTAGCATGCGCCGCGGCGCATGATAGAACCGCTACGTACGTTCCAAACTCATTGACCCTTTTTTACCCAGTATTTATTAGCATTTTCTTTTCTGTCTAAAGAAGGAATATTCTTTCCTCTTTGATTTTTTTTTTCCTTTTTCTGGAGCCTAAAAATTTACCTTTACCTATTAGCAATATACACCAATATTTTGTGATCTGAACTTGAATTTTTTAACAAATCTGAACGTAATTATTGAGACGCGTCTTTTCCTGCGCATAAATTAGGACACAATTAAACTCTTACCAACAAATCTACATCCCATGTATTAAAAATTTATAAGGTTCATGCATGAATGATAAAATTTAGAAGAGGGTAGTTATAAATTTAATTACAAGATGCTGTTACCAATTAAGGCCCCAATGATGACGGTGCAGGGTTCGTGAATTGTTAATTTTCACGTATAAATGTCAAATCTCTGTCTAAGTGCCATTCCCTTCACATTAAAGTTAGGCAAACTTTTTTTTTTTGACAAGAAAATAGCTGAAGTCTAAACACTAAAATATAACTGTTGATTAATCTAAATTTAAGTCATATAATTTTACAATAGACATCAAAATTTTTTTATTAAATTTTAACCTAATTGTATTTTTAAATATTCACACTCAAGTCTCTCATTAAATTAAGATAATTTTTTATCAATTAACTTACACATTTAATAATAAAGTGGATTTATTCTTTGGTCGGTTTTATAATAGATTTGTCTAAAATATATTCATAATATTACGTACGATTTAAAAAATAAATAAAAACTATCGAACAAGCATCATTTCTCTTATCCTTCTTCTTTCATTATCCACTCTTTTTTAAAAATAAAAAAGAAAGGTAAGGTGAGAGTTAGGAAGAAAGTCAGAAAGCTACACCAATAGGCATCTTGAGAAGAATGGAAACATAAAAACATGTGACCTTCGTGCTTAGCAATGTTAACTGTAAAGTCTTCTCGCCCCCTTTTCTTAGTACATGTCTGACCGTATTGAGACGAACCATGGGCTTGTGACTATCCCACTTTTGAAGCCTATGTATTGTAACCTCTTTTTTTTTTTTTTTTTCCATACATTCCTACGCATAACTTTTCCTTTTTGGTCAGACATTCCTACGCATAACTTAATCCCGTTGTTTTAACATATTTTTGCTATTTTTTTAAAACTTATTCTTTATTTAATCTGGGAGATTGAAAATAAATAAATCACACTTTTCCTTCAAATGAGTGAATTTAAATCGTGCCATCCAAGAAAGGATTTTAACAAGAATACTTATACAAGATTGACGCTGTAGTGTTCACATTGAGATTTGGATCTTTTAAATTTTCTTTTTTTAATTTTATCAAGTAAAGTTAAAGAGAGATAAATTTTACAAAATTGATATTCGACAGAGTTCACTGTACCCCATATAAATAGGTTTTACTTCTTTAGTTCTATCTTTATCTAACTGTTTTTTATTTTCTACATGTATTCTTTTTTTTTTTATTTTACATCTATCTTTTAATATAAATACTTTTTAACAAAAATTGAATTATGAATTTATTATTTTGGGAGAGACTAACTCCCTCCATCTGCTAAACTCAACTGTTGTTGTTGGTATCTGTATATAATATTAGGTAAAAATGAATTAGAAAAACTCAATCAAATAACATTGATAGATTTAATTTTCTTTTTAAAATTTTAATTCAGTTTTGAAATAAAAACACCATGGCGTGTTTCTATTGGGTCCGAACAACAACTAACCCATTATGAGATAATTAGATCAAAAACAGTGGAAAACAAAAGAAAATCGGACATTGTTGCAAAGCATATAATAAGCAATTGATTGCCGTGTGCGCCCTCCAAAATCGTTGTCTGATGCTATTCTTAACTTACAGCAAAAATTTGAACACACAACGGCGGCCCCATCAATTTGATGAAAATACTAATCTTCTTTTTTTTTTTCTTTTTTTCCTCAACAATGTTATGATTGGATTTATCAACGAATCGTTGATCTAATTGTCTTTTCTTTTCTTTTTTTGTCCCCATTTTCAGCGGCTAATGAATTCATTACAATATAAACAATTAAACAAAAAATATTCGCAGTACATGATACACCAAGTGCAATTTGACCCCCAGATTCCCATTTATGTGCAGCTTTGAGCTTAATCTGATTGTGCCTTCAAATAGCATCTTGATCTCAAGTCCCAACAAGACCTTTGCGTCGAGCATAGATTATAATGGACAAAAACAAAGCGCTACCAACTACTCCTCCAAAGATAGTGACCTAGAGTTGCAAATTTTGACTAAAAAAATCAGAAAATGACCAAATATTACAGATTCTCTTTGCATATGCGGGGAAAGGAAATGGTTAGAAGATTATAGCTTCTTTATTTATTTATTTGTTTTATCAGAGGATGTGTCCATCGTACTACTTACCCATTTAAACATATATCCGTGCCTTTCTTTCCAAATAAACGGAATATTCATACCAAATATAGCAGCCGCCAACGAATATACGGCCAAACAGACAGTCCCCGAACTAATGAAGAGCTCTAGCTGTAATCAACAAAGAGGATAACAATAATAGCATTCACAAAAAAAAAACATATATAAAACTAAGAAGAGTGTCTAGAGATGAATAAAAAAACCAAGGAAAAGTATACCTGAATGAGTTGATTTCGGTGATTGTCAAGCTGCATGCACATGTAACACATTTCAAGAGTTATTTGCTCTATGAGATATGTTTTAAGTAAATAGTACCTAAGTAAGTACACCAATAAATAAGTGTTACAGATTATTTAAAGGGGCATATAATACAATAATAAATGGCAGAACCGGGTTATCTTCATGCCGAATATTTACCTGTATGTTGATGTAATCTTCTGTGTCATCAATATATTCTCGCAACTGAAATTAACAAAGTCCATTATTTATCACTTGCTTGCCATAATATACAACGGAACAGATAGTTTAAACAGAAAGTACAGTTCATACAGTGGTCAATTTATTTAATGTTCCATCAATTTGCACGAAATAAGCCTGCAAGAATGCACCAGTATTCAATTTACTAGCGCCATCAATTTAAGTATCTGAGGAAAATTAAGTCGAAGATAAAAATGACCTCAAGTAACATTTCAAGCTCCTCAACATTATTCTCCCCTTGAAATGTCGATATACTTGCTGCTCTGCTTGATTTGCGTATCTTTGAGCCTAAAGTTATTGGAGGGCTAGGCATCCAGTTGGGACCTTCAGAGGCACTTGCAGGAGGAGATGAAACAGCTAAATTTCTTGATAAGTAAAGGTCAGCCATATCATCATCATCATTCAGTAGGTTTTCTAGTTCATCCCTTATCTACAAGTATGCATACATGCAAAGTAAGGCAAAGTAAGTCTCATTTCTATGTTCAAGGCTGGCTTTAACTTGCAACCACTCAAATTCTGGATTCTAAGCAGTACTCTTCTAATGAAGAACAATTATATACGCAAGGACACGTAGGAACTTGAAAGGGAAATGACACTTGTGAACATACCTTTTGAACTGTGTTTGTCAATCTCGTCATTGCACTTTTCAATTTGCGGACTCTATCCAAGTTACAACTGCTGATCTGGATAGGGAAGCAGGGGAGGGAGAGAAGGACGACATAGTACCATGATTTTTAATAAACAGATACAGTGAAAAATACATGGGAAATCGAAATTTAGTGATAAGTTCCATGTTTTTATAGGATGATTTACTTATGGACATGTTACTCAATTATTTATATAACCTAATTCTTTGTCTTCAACGTCCCATCACGTTCTGCAATAGTTTCAGTATTCACGTAGAGTGAGATACAATTTAAAAAAGGACTAATCTATAGTTGAACTTGAATATCATTTTATATCTTGATTGTTATTGAGACATCAATTTTACTGGCTTAGTTTTAGAAGAAGGCACAATGCTAGCCTTTCAAATAAATGCATACTTCTAGATTCCGACTCAAAAAGAGAAGAGTCAAAAAAAGAACAGAGGAACTAAAGAAACCTTCAGCAATAACAAAATGTTTCGCAAATTTGAAATAGAAATCATTGACAACCAGACCAGACAATCAAGTGTTGGTTAACCATCTGAATGCCTTATTAGGCTTAGACAGGGGAATGGGACACTAAGACAATATTTCTTTCTTTCTGGTGGCAACCAGAGTCCATAAAGCAACCTTAACTAAAAATGCAACTAGAACTATTTTATTCAAATCGAACATTTACCCATTATTATCATTTGGGTAAATCCTAAAATGACAAATGAGTAGCCAAGTTCTTCCACTGCACGTGACTAAAATATGAACCAAGAGAGCGATCCTCAAACAAGAGTTTTACCTTAGAGGTCAGCTCATCTAAAGCTGGATAAGCAGAAGTCTCTAATTCTCTTGTGCGCCTATCCAGGAAACTACAAATTGCATCTAATGCAACTTCCAATGCCCGGAATTCAAATGGAAATTCTACATGCCACAAGTCAAAACAACAAAAACGAACGCAATTAAAATAATCTCCAAATATATAAGGAATATATATATATATATATTATTCACGAGTCGTACCAGTCTCTTTGTCGCCTTCAACTTCTTGAGCACATGGCTCTTCTTCTCCTTGGGCTTGCCCAGTACCAGATACTTTAGGTAACCTTCGTTGCAGTTCCTCAACGATGGGTATAACATCATCATCGAAAGGGTCTCTAAGCAATACCTACACCAAAAAGGAGTGTAAAAAAAAAAAAAAAAGAGTAGAGCATAACCTGGAAGAATTGAACTAATAAACATCGAAGATATCGAATTAATGTACCTCCTCAGCGGTGATAATAGCTTTAATGTGCTGTAAAAGGAGCTCGGAAGAAACCAGCGAAGGTAACACTATTAATCATTGAACAAAAACGCAAAAGTAAATTGCGAAAAGGTCATGGTTGAGCAGAAGCAGAGCATTCATTTACCTCTAAATTGAGGACAATGATTTTCTCTCGGCCTAAAATGATTGAAGGGTAAGATAAGATGGGGTCGAGAATTCGAAGATCTCTCGCGTGAATTTCTACCCGGCGCATGATAGCATACTTGTCCACGTCCAACACAGTGCGTTTGCCATTGTGGTCTACCAAAACCCAGCTTCTCGAAACTGCCGTTTTCTTCTTACAACCTTGAGGTTCTAACGGAGATCCAGAAAGAACCATTCCTGAGACTACAATTATTAACACATCTGCAACTCCAGGTAGGCGCTGCTCTTACGGCGCCGAGCAAGGACACGAACACAGGGAAACGGTGTCGTTTTGCACGTCAGACTGGCGGTGTTTGGGGATTGGGGAACTCACGGATTCTGAGTTTCTTCCGAATCGCGGGAAGGGTTTTGTGTTAATTAGAGAGTAAGGAATAGAGAATTTGGGGACGAATTGATGTTGGAGAAGACGACAATGATAGCATTTGGATGAATCAGAAAGCTATGAAAGATATCTGCCTCACTGCATGGTTTGTGTTAGTGACAGATAGGTGGTGGGGTTTAGAAGGAAGGTAAACATTGGCATTCACCGCCGAACTGAAAATGAGTTGTCTTTTTTAAAAATGTAATTTTATTAAAATTTGGTGTAAAAACTTATGTCCATAGCCACTTTAAATAAAAATTATTCTGCGTTTATAGAATTTAAATGTCGAATGGTGTTTTAAAAAAAAATGGCACATTCTTAGAGGTTGTAGCAGATACGTTGAAATCCCTGTCACTTTCATGATAACTAAAGGCATATTATCCCCCCGGTTTAAAAAACAAGAGCATTAAATTCCACAAGTCGTACGAGTTACGATGTAATGACAATGAATCATATCTAATTAAGCTGCTTGTGAAGACTATTTCGGCGTCAATCCAAAAAATCCAATCCTTGGAAAATCAATTTTACGAGAGTTAGAGATTGGTTGAGGTAAGAAAATATAGTTGGAGTCCAAGAGTATCACAGACTAAATTTCTAGAGTGTCTGCAAAATCATTGGTGGTGGGGAAGACGGTGAAGGAGGGACAAGACTAGAGTCACAAGACACTAACCAACGCTACCCCTGCACGGCCCCTTTAATATGCTCGTCCAACGCTGACTTTATCAGCATCGTTTGGAGATTAGCATGCTTTATTTTTTGTTACGTTTTTATAAATTATAATTTGGATTATATTAATATAATTTTCGCATAAAATATATTATTTTAAAATTTTTATATTAACGTAATTTTATTTTCAATAATTTTGATAAAAGTTTTAAAATATTATTTCTACAAATTATAATTTATTCGAACTTAAATTTATATAAAATTAATTTTATAAATTATAAATATAAATCTAAATTTTTTCGATTATGTTTCAAATATACACTTTGACTTTTTCTCACCTCGACAAATATAATTTATCAATGTTTTTGGTAAAAAAAATAAAAAGAAAGATAAAAAAATGAAATGGAGATTACGTATTAATTCTACGAAAATGACAAACTTTAAAAAAAATAAAAATTAATATTTTTTAAGAGAATAATTTAAACAATTTCTGATTATTTCTTTTTTGTTTTCTTACTCTCTCTTCTTCCATCACATTCCCTAGGGTTAAAGTCTTAAGGAGGCACGGAACACCCTGTAGGTTTTAAGAACATTGAAGTTAAATAAAACATAAATTATGATATAATTTTATATTTTGAAGAAATTATTAAAAAGACAATTTGAAAAAATATAACATTCACTTCAATGCATGTTACAATACGTACTAGATATAAGAGCTCTCTCTCTCTCTCTCTCTCTCTCTCTCTCTCTCTCTCTCTCTCTCTCTTCTCTCTCTCTCTCTCTCTCTCTCTCTCTCTCTCTCTCTCTCTCTCTCCCCGTTCTTTTAATAAAAGGTACAAACTTACAATACACGATAATAAAAAGGTAGGAATCCAGCTTTAATATGTTCAGACCCAAACTTACGTTCAAATAACGTGTGAAACCAATACCATTAAATGTGTGTTCGATGATTCAATAGACAAATATAGGTTGGATAAATTAACCTTGAGTGAATATGATTGGATTGAGAGATATTTGAATAAATATGATTTAGTATAAAATATAATATTTAAATATTGGTGTATAAATGTGATTTGAAATGTATAATTATCATAAAGGGAATATATTTTATAATTATGTTTTTGATTGTACAATGATATAATTAAATTAATTATGTGATTAGTTAACTACATTAATTAGTAATTAGATTAATTGGGTTACTTATATTGAGAACCACATTAATTAGTAATCATATTAATTAGATTACTTAGATTAATAACCACTTTAATTAGTAATTATATTAATTAGATCTCTTAGATTTAAATCACTTTAATTAGTAATTAGATTAATTAGTAATAACCACATTAATTAGTAATCAGATTAATTAGGTTATTTATTTTAAACCATATTTTGTTTTAATTTTACCATTTATCCAAAACTTTTTTATTTATTCACTTAGGTCCCTAGCTAAAATTTTTCTTGTCATTTTCTTGATATAAAATCGTCCGTTACTTCATCTAGGTTCCTAGTTTGAGAATATATTTTGTTATTTGTTAAAATCAACCCTTATAAACTTTTCAATTTATTCACTTTAGTCCGTGTTCTGCACTATCACATATTTTTTCACAGTTTGGCCCTCTAAATTAGTTTATGATTTCGTTTTTAGTCATATTATGATACAATCTATCATTTCTATCTAAAAATAAGGGGAGAGATGAATTAAAATGGAGGGAAGGGAATTTCAGGAAAAGGATAAAGACTTAGATGATGGGATTGCAAAAGAAGAAGAGGATTTACGATTTGGGTTCCCTCTCGCCATTTTTATTGGTTTTTGCATGGAACGTTGAAGCCATTGATCATCAAGGACTTATTGATTTATATTAATGGTTTTTGCAAAACCTTTCCTTACACAAAAAACAACAAGGATGAAAGTTTGGTTGGCACTGATGGACGTATGATTGATTTGATGATGCGTTCTATGTGATTCAAAGGAAAGATAAAATGAAAGTAGAGAAGAGGAAGTGTCACATCCCAAAAATTGAGCATGTGAAAAGATACTACTCATTTGATAAAATTCTTAAACATACGTTATTTACATATATTCTGTAAGGTTTTACATTCAACCTTAATCATTCATTCCACACTACAGAATTATATTCATCTGATAAGCAAATATAGACATACATAGTCTGATATTTCTATCTCATCGCAAGCCTAGGAGACCTATAGAAAGTACAGAGCGTTTCTAATATCCACATTAATAAGTACTGGTATCCCACCAGACAGAAATAGAGAGTAATCTCAATGGGCTTCTAATATTCCAACGGATACTCTTCTTCTTTGTTTTCTGTATCTGAAAAATAATCATAGGGAGTGTGAGTTTATTTAAAAACTCAGTAAGTAAATAATTGTACTATATAGAATATCAAAAGTACAAATACCACATTTACTCATATAATTAATTGTCTTATACATCGAGTAGTATGAGACTCTAATCCTTTCAAACTCATGAATAAGATTTCTTAGATATACAACGAGTAGTATGGGACTCTAACCCTTTCAAACTCGTGAATAAGATCTCATCGGTATACACCGAGTAGTATGGGACTCTAACCCTTTCAACTCGTGTATAGGTTTCATAAATATGCACTGAGTAGTATGGGACTTTAACCCTTTCAAACTCGTGTATAAGCTTTCTTAGATATACACAGAGTAGTATGGGACTTTAACCCTTTCAAACTCGTGTATTAGATCCCGTAGATCTTTACTCATTGACAAGATAGTGAGAATTTATCACATAGCACAATTGTCATGAAATAAAATAATTTCTACATACTCTTATTTCTACTGATCATCATATACTCCCATATGAAAATTGATTGCTTATTATCCAAATAATATTGTAAATGGGACTTATATTGTACTTTGACTAGTAATATCAAATTAGCTGAGTAAGGTTATTCACTCACCTTGATGTTTGTCCAAGTTTACCTTGTTCCACACTAGAATTTGTGTAGGAAAATTTCCTAGTAAAATATATTACAAGGAAACATAAGAAAGGAAACAAAATCACGAAAATACGCAAAATTTTCTGATTGCTACAGTAACGGTTTGCTACAGTAACAGTTCGCTACAGTAACGTTGACTGCTACAGTACCGTTGACTGCCGACACTACAGTACTGCTACAGTACTAGAAGAAAAATTTCCAGATTTTCTCGAAATTTCTGGTCGCTATAGTAACTCGATTTTTGCAGAAGTTTTTGCAGAAATTTCTAACAAATTCATCCTTTCCTTTCTTATTTCAAAACCAGAATTTCAACTCTTTTAACCGATTATAACTCAAATATAACTTCTAAAACAACTGAGATTCACAAATTATCATCAAAATCTTCAAGAACAAAACCTCCTCTGATCTTCTACATAAACTGAAATTTAAGGAAAATAATGAGATTAAAGCTTACCTTTGATCCTTACAAAGCTTTTGAACCGAACAAATAATCGAACTTCTGAAGATCAAGAAAAGGATTTGAGAAGAAGATGAAGAACTGAGAGAGAAAATGAAGTTACTGTTCCTTTTGCTTCGCTTCAAAATCGAATTATGAGAAGTTACTATTGAAGTTTTATATTAAATATTTCTAATGGGTTATTGAATAACCCATGGGTATCCATAACCCAACATCCAAACCCATCCAGTCAATTTACAATAAATGGATTAATTGACCATTCTTAAACCACTTTTCCATGAATTTCACCATTCTTAGAATATATCCCACGTGGTGCAAATATTCAGTCCAATCATTTAACTCAATTTTCATAAATAATATTCAAAGAGAACAATTAAATATGAAAATTAAAAATGACCAAAATAAATAACTAAAGTAACGTTGTAAAATTCTAAAATACTCTTAGGCGAATTATATTCCAAAATTAACGGGTATTACATTCTACCCCCTTAAAAGAATTCGGTCCTCCGAATTAAAATCTTACCTCAAGTTTCAAATAAATGTGGATAGTTTTTCCACATTTCATCTTCTGCCTCCCACGTAGCTTCCTCGCGAGAATGATTTCTCCAAAGAACTTTGACAGTAGGAGTTTCTTTAGTATGTAATTTCTTGACTTTTCTATCAAGGATAGCTACTGGTACTTCTTCGTAGGTGAGAGTTTCATCAAAATGAACTTCTTGGGGTTGAATGACATGAGAAGGATCAGGAAGATACTTCAGTAGCATGGACACATGAAATATTGGATGAACTCCCTCTAGGTCAGAAGGTAGGTCTAGGCGATATGCCACATTACCCACTCTGTCTACAACCTCATATGGGCCAACATACCTCGGACTAAGCTTTCCTTTCTTCCCGAATCTCATTACTCCCTTCATAGGTGAGATTCGTAAGAAAACCATATCACCTATGGCAAATTCAAGGTCACGTCGTCGGTTGTCCGTATAAGACTTCTGTCTACTCTGAGCAGTTAACAACCTCTCTCTGATAAGTTTAACTTTATTTATATCTTCCTGAATTATTTCAGGTCCAAATATTTTGGTTTCACCAAGTTCAAACCAACCTATAGGAGATCGACACCGTCTCCCATATAAAGCCTCAAAAGGTGCCATCTGAATACTGGCTTGGTAACTGTTATTATAAGCAAATTCAATAAGAGACAAATGATCTTCCCAACTTCCACTGAAATCCATCACACAAGCTATTAGCATATCCTCTAAAGTCTGAACTGTCCTTTTGGACTGTCCATCAGTCTGAGGATGGAATGCTGTGCTAAGATTCACTTTGGTACCCAAAGCCTCTTGAAAGACTTTCCAGAACCGAGAAGTAAACTGAGGTCCTCGGTCTGATATAATGGATATTGGTACACCATGAAGTTTCACTATTTCTTTAACATAAAGTCGAGCAAATTTTGCTACACTGAAAGTGGTATGAACAGGAAGAAAATGTGCTGACTTAGTAAGTCAATCTACTATGACCCATATTGAGTCATTTCCTTTTGTTGACCGAGGTAAACCTACCACAAAATCCATAGTGATCCTTTCCCACTTCCACTCGGGAATATCTAGTTTTTGCATCAAACCAGGTGGTCGTCGATGTTCAGGTTTAACTTGCTGACAAGTCAAACATCGAGCTACAAAGTCAGTCACATCTCGCTTCATGCCCTCCCACCAGTAAACTTGTTTCAAGTCCTGATACATTTTCACAGCACCAGGATGTACAACGTAGGGCGAACCATGAGCTTCCATTAAGATTTCATGTTTCAAAGATTCAATGTTGAGGACACAGAGTCTCCCATTAAACCATAAGACTCCTTCTTCATCTACCAAGAAACTTGGTGCTAGACCTTGCCTTGCCTTATCTCTGATTTTGACCATATCAATGTCATTTTCTAAGGTTGCTTTTACTTTTTCAACAAGGGATGATCTAACTGTTAAATGAGCCAGAAATGTACCTGACTCAGTGATCTCGAAGAATACTCCATCAGTTTCCAATTCTTGTAGTTCATGTATTAGAGATCTCCTTATAGTGGCAATGTGAGCTAAACTTCCCATAGACTTTCGACTTAGAGCATTAGCCACTACATTTGCTTTACCTGGATGGTAAAGGATGGTACAATCATAATCTTTTAGAAGTTCCATCCACCTTCGTTGCCTTAGATTGAGATCTCTCTGCTCAAAAATGTACTTAAGGCTTTTGTGATCTGTAAAAATTTGACAAGTCTCCCCATACAAGTAATGTCTCCAAATCTTTAGGGCAAACACTACAGCTGCCATTTCCAAATTATGAGTGGGGTAATTCAATTCATGCTTTTTAAGCTGACGTGAGCCATAAGCTACGACTTTACCATGTTGCATCAACACACACCCTAAGCCTATCTTTGAGGCATCACAGAATACAGAGTAACCCCCTGGTCCTGATGGTAGGATTAAAACTGGTGCAGAAGTTAAACACTCTTTCAATTGGGTGAAACTTTGCTCACATGAATCATCCCAAATGTATTTAACATTCTTTCGGGTTAACTTATTTAATGGGAGAGCTGTCTTAGAGAAATCTTTGACAAAGCGACGGTAATACCCTGCTAAGCCAAGAAAACTACGTACTTCCGACACAGTTGTTGGTCTAGGCCATTGTTTTACTGCTTCAATTTTACTTGGATCTACATGAATACCTTCTTGGAAAATAATATATCCCAAAAATGTTACATGACTCATCCATAATTCACATTTTGAGAGCTTTGCGTACAACTGATGCTCTCTCAAAGTCTGAAGCACTATTCTCAAATGTTCAGTATGTTCTTCATGACTCTTTGAATATACCAAAATATCATCAATAAATACAATTACAAACTTATCAAGGAATGATTTGAACACTCTGTTCATTAAATCCATAAATGCTGCTGGTGCATTTGTTAACCCAAAAGACATCACAAGAAACTCATAATGTCCATACCGTGTACGAAAAGCTGTCTTAGGTATATCATCGTTCTTAATTCGTAACTGATGATATTCAGACCTTAGATCAATCTTTGAGAAGTATTTTGCTCTTTAAAGCTGATCAAACAAATCATCTATCCTTGGTAAAGGATACTTATTCTTCACTGTGACTTTATTCATCTGACGATAATCTATACATAATCTCATAGAACCATCTTTCTTTTTCACAAAAAGAACAGGAGCACCCCAAGGTGAAAAACTTGGGCGAATGAACCCTTTGTTTAACAAATCTTCCAATTGTTCTTTGAGTTCTTTTAGCTCAACAGGAGCCATACGATAAGGTGGAATAGAAATTGGTCGTGTGTCTGGGACCAAATCAATACTGAACTCAATATCTCTTTCTGGCGGTAATCCAGGTAAATCTTCTAGGAACACATCTAGGAATTCATTAACCACATGAATGTCTTCTAACTTCTGTTCTTTCTTTTCTAAATCTTTGATAAAAGCTAGAAATCCCTGACATCCCTTTCGCAACATACGCCGGGCACTTATCATAGATATCATGTTGCAAGGTACATCACTTTGATCCCTTTGAAACACGAAATTACTCCTCCCCGGCATATTAAAGGAAATAACTTTGTCACGACAATTTATAGTAGCATGACAAGAAGATAGACAGTCCATCCCTAAAATCACATCAAAATCTAACATATTGAGAATCATAAGATCTATCTCAGTTTCCGTGCCTCCAACGATTATTTTACAAGAACGATAACATGTTTTAACCATCAAAGTCTCTCTCATCGGTGTGGAAACCAAGAATGGTTCTTTAAGAGTAATCGAATCAAATGCAAATCTCTTGGCAAATAGGGGTGACACATATGAGTGAGTAGAACCGGGGTCAAACAAAATACGTGCAGCAAAAGTATTAACAGATAATATACCTGTAACTACAGTATTGGATGTTTGAACATCCTGTCGGGTTAGAGCATATACTCTTGCATTTCCTCTGCCAGCAGCTTGTTTTCCACGGTCACCTTGGCCTCTTCCAGAACCTCTTCCCATACTACCCCCTATTGAAGGGGTTGGTGTTTGAGTAATAGAAGCAGAAATAGATTGTGGTCGAGGTGGCAAAGTAGACCCTTGACCTAGTCTTGTCATGAGCTGAGGGCACTCCCTTATAAAATGTCCTTTTTGTCCACAGTGAAAACAACCTGTACCAACAGTGTTTAACTTGCATTCTCCGAAGTGAAACTTTCCACATTCAGGACATTGAGGTTTTTTCCTTCTACCTTGAGTACCTCCTCTACTAGGAGAGCTAAAACCACCCCTGCTCTCTGAACGAGGCTTAGCCACACTGGCTGTAGAATAAGATGACTTAGTAGGAGTGGCTGGAGCATGTTGTGATGCAGTAAAGGGTTTCAAAGTCCCTGAGTCTTCCCCTTGATCAAAAGATCTTCTATATCTAGCTTTCTTCTTTTGACGATACTCTTCTTTATTCTTTGACCTATTTTCCATTCTTTGGGCCACATCAACAGCCTCTGAGTACGAAGAGTAATCGTTCATATTAGAACCCACTTGATCATATAAGGCATCATGAAGCCCTTCCACAAACTTTTCTATTTTCTTCCTTTCAGAAGGAATGATTTCAGGGGCATATTCAGATAATTTAACAAACTGAGCTGAATATTCATCAACAGTCATGGTTCCCTGTCGTAGATACAGAAAATTCCTAGCCCTAGATGATCGTTCACTTACCGGAAGAAATTCATCCATAACCAATCTGTAAAATTCTGTCCACATAACTGGCGGTGCTCCTTGAATTGTAGCTTTCTTCCAGTTCCTCCACCATTTACCAGCCCTACCTTTTAACTGAAAGGAAGTGAATTCTACCTTTTGAGTAGGAGAACACCCTATAGCATCACAGATTGTTTCACAATCTTCAAGGAAACATTGTGGGTCCTCTTTGGGATCTTCCCCTGAAAAAGTAGGAGGCCTCATTTTCTGGAATTCAGACATTCTTACCTCCCTTACGTTATCTCCTCCAGCTAACTGAGCTGGTGGTACAATTTCAGCTTCAACAATAGGAGGATCCACTGGCAGGTTAGCTTGTGCAGCTCGACCTCTCATTTCAGCCTCAAATCGGTCAAATCGTTCATTCATCAAATTAATCACATGTGCAATAGTTGCATTGCCAACGTGAGCATCAGGTTCGACTCTCCTTGCTTGCTCACTAGTTGCGCCCTCAGTACTTTGAGCACGTAAACTATCACCACGGTTAGGATCATCTTGCACATGTATTGGTGGATTTATGGCCCTCCTTGTACCCATATGCTCATTATTATTAGAAGATCCTTCTGACATTGATCTATCACAGATCTACACACATAACAAACAATTTTCAGACATAAACAAAATATCACTTACTAGCCCCACTGAGAAGTTATCTATAAAATGACGTTATACTCTATAAGGTCTTTTATGGAACCTAATCCTATGGTCATGCCGCGGCTCATGACAATAGGGAAGGGCCCACAAAGATCACTTTGCTCTGTACTCTATAGGGGACCTATAAAACCTTTCCTCTGATACCAAATTGTCACATCCCAAAAATTGAGCATGTGAAAAGATACTACTCATTTGATAAAATTCTCAAACATACGTTATTTACATATATTCTGTAAGGTTTTACATTCAACCTTAATCATTCATTCCATACTACAAATTATATTCATCTGATAAGCAAATATAGACATACATAGTCTGATATTTCTATCTCATCGCAAGCCTAGGAGACCTATAGAAAGTACAGAGCGTTTCTAATATCCACATTAATAAGTACTGGTATCCCACCAGATAGAAATAGAGAGTAATCCCAATGGGCTTCTAATCTTCCAACGGATACTCTTCTTCTTTGTTTTCTGTATCTGAAAAATAATCATAGGGAGTGTGAGTTTATTTAAAAACTCAGTAAGTAAATAACTGTACTATATAGAATATCAAAAGTACAAATACCACATTTACTCATATAATTAATTGTCTTATACATCGAGTAGTATGAGACTCTAATCCTTTCAAACTCATGAATAAGATTTCTTAGATATACAACGAGTAGTATGGGACTCTAACCCTTTCAAACTCGTGAATAAGATCTCATCGGTATACACTGAGTAGTATGGGACTCTAACCCTTTCAACTCGTGTATAGGTTTCATAAATATGCACTGAGTAGTATGGGACTTTAACCCTTTCAAATTCGTGTATAAGCTTTCTTAGATATACACCGAGTAGTATGGGACTTTAACCCTTTCAAACTCGTGTATTAGATCCCGTAGATCTTTACTCATTGACAAGATAGTGAGAATTTATCACATAGCACAATTGTCATGAAATAAAATAATTTCTACATACTCTTATTTCTACCGATCATCATATACTCCCATATGAAAATTGATTGCTTATTATCCAAATAATATTGTAAATGGGACTTATATTGTACTTTGACTAGTAATATCAAATTAGCTGAGTAAGGTTATTCACTCACCTTGATGTTTGTCCAAGTTTACCTTGTTCCACACTAGAATTTGTGTAGAAAAATTTCCTAGTAAAATATATTACAAGGAAACATAAGAAAGGAAACAAAATCACGAAAATACGCAAAATTTTCTGATTGCTACAGTAACGGTTTGCTACAGTGCTGGTTCGCTACAGTAACGTTGACTGCCGACACTTCAGTAACTACTACAGTAACTCGAAGAAAAATTTCCAGATTTTCCCGAAATTTCTGGTCGCTACAATAACTCGGTTTTTGCAGAAGTTTTTGCAGAAATTTCTAACAAATTCATCCTTTCCTTTCTTGTTTCAAAACCAGAATTTCAACTCTTTTAACCGATTATAACTCAAATATAACTTCTAAAACAATTGAGATTCACGAATTATCATCAAAATCTTCAAGAACAAAACCTCCTCTGATCTTCTACATAAACTGAAATTTAAGGAAAATAATGAGATTAAAGCTTACCTTTGATCCTTACAAAGCTTTTGAACTGAACAAATAATCGAACTTCTGAAGATCAAGGAAAGGATTTGAGAAGAAGATGAAGAACTGAGAGAGAAAATGAAGTTACTGTTCCTTTTGCTTCGCTTCAGAATCGAATTATGAGAAGTTACTATTGAAGTTTTATATTAAATATTTCTAATGGGTTATTGAATAACCCATGGGTATTCATAACACAACATCCAAACCCATCCAGTCAATTTACAATAAATGGATTAATTGACCATTCTTAAACCACTTTTCCATGAATTTCACCATTCTTAGAATATATCCCACGTGGTGCAAATATTCAGTCCAATCATTTAACTCAATTTTCATAAATAATATTCAAAGAGAACAATTAAATATGAAAATTAAAAATGACCAAAATAAATAACTAAAGTAACGTTGTAAAATTCTAAAATACTCTTAAGCGAATTATATTCCAAAATTAACGGGTATTACAGGAAGAGTAAGACAAGAATGTACGTATCGTCATGTGTTGATGCTAGTGGATAATGAAAGTATGTGTAAGACTTCCTCAGTTCTTGGTGCAAAATATAGGGGACAACAAAGCACATATGGAAACATACACAGAGGCTGAAGATGGAGAAGAGAGACAAGAGAGTTTAAGGTGAGAGAGAAGTCCAGAACACAGACTGAGGGGCAGCACAAGAAAATGCAGTATTTCACAAAACAGTAGACTCAACGTGAGTGGAAGAAGATTACCCATGCTGTTGTGGATGAAACGTGGGTGGAAGAAGAAACGTGGTTGAAGCTGGAGTCCAATGCGTAGCCAAACAACTCTGGAATTCTTGAAACATGGTTGAGCTGCTTCAAACCAAGGTGAATTCGCTACGACCGTGCTCCCAAACACACACTAAGCCCTTTTTTCTTATATTTTGAATAAAGGAATTTGACCAAAGTTGAGTATGCATATTAAGCATCGCATATATAAATTAATTTTACAATTTTGAATACACAACAAATAATATTGAAATAAAAAACTTCAAACAAAAATTATAAATTTATAATTGTAATAAAACAATATTGTCATTGCACGCTTTGGTTATACTTAGAGGTATTTGTTTATACTGAATAGAAATATAAATTTTATTCGTTAAATTTTAGACTATTAAATGCATTTGATTTATTATTTTTATTAAATTTTAATAATTTTGAATACATTTTATTCAATCAGATCTCATGATAAGTCTGAAAATTTTTGCAATATTAATTATTCTAAATGCATCTTTTATTAATATGTATTTAATGTGTACAAGTGTTAAAATAGCAAACAGTATTAACTATTTAATATTTAAAATTTGAAGATAATATCTTAATATTTAAATATACATTCAAATTCAATCATCTTGATCTTTTAAAAAATATATCCCTTTTTTTTTATAATGGCCAAAAGGTCCAAGATAAATCATATTAAGAAAAAACTAGTAGATCGTATTGGCCAAATGCAATAGAGGTCCCAAAAGAAAAACTGAGACAAAAAATGAAAAAAGAAAAAACTCTCAAAGAAACTCTAAAACCTATCAAAGAATCTAAAAAAAAATATACATCGACTTACCAACCAAAGGAGGTAAAACAAGGTACATTACTGAAACATCTGAAGTCGTTTTATCTATCATCGGATCATATTGACAAGTGTTTGTATTTTTTGACAAATAATGAGTTTCATTTTTTCCAAAATCACTTTTAGCCTTAAAACTCTCTTAAATGATTGAAAGCCAACATACCCGAAAGGAAAAAAAACACAAAGGGGATAGAAAATCATCACTCGAGAGATAAACTACTTGGAGAGGACGAAAGAAAATCACCACCCAAAAGAGATTTACTCGGAGAGTCTAAAGGATGAGGATGAAGGATGATGACTAGCCTCCTCCTAGTCGCCACCACTGAAAATACGAAAAACAATGACAATCTTAGATCTAAAGTAAGAAAGAAGAGCAAGCGCACTTTTTTTCAATATTCGCTTCAAATATATCCCCTTAGACACAATCAATTTTTGCATATTTTCAACACATGGTGGTATGTCATGTAGTCTGGACGTCTTTTAAGTCTAAAGAGTGTAATCGACTGCATCTTCTATAGTCAATTTAGTGATTTACTGAAAATGATATATATTTGAGTGGACAAGCTAGACTTAATTAAAAATATTTATGGCAATTGATCCTTTTAAGTGAAAGATATTATTTTTAAATAATATTTCTTTTACACTTTTGTTTCAATTAAAAAAAAAAAGCTCCAAGTTTCATTTCTTTTTCTCAACAGAATTATTTCTGCTATGATTTAAAATTAACTTAAAGATTTTTTTTATATATTTATCTAGGAATTCCCAACGTATCAAAATCGATTTCAAAGTTGAACTGAGAAAAAAATGACAGGTGAGGAGTAACGAATAAATAGGTAATTAAACTAGAATTAGTTGGAGAAATAAATTTTAAATTTGAACGAAAGCCTATTTAAAGTTATATTCATAAAGCAAACTTGATTCTGCCATTTTAATTTGTCCCAAAATTAAACAATTAAAATTTATGCAAAATTACTTTAAAAACACAGCGCATTCATACGTAGAATTGAACATATTCTTAGAGGATTCGGCGCCTCTGCATTTCCCCATAAGTATTGCACCTTACCTGGAGCAACCGTGACCATATGATCGCACAGACGGATGCACCAGATGGAAGGAAAGCATTTTATTTCTGGGCCGTTGGATTAACTCGATCCAACGGCCTATATCCCATTTCGAACTTTAATGAAACACTGCGTTTTAACTTTTTTTTTTCTTTTCGAAACCTCATCCTTCCACACCTGTCCCAATAGCCAGATCGCCCATTTTATTTTGGGTTCCCGTTCCAATACCCGACCCGGTATCCAGCTGACTTAAAAAAAAAAAAGCAAAACGTAGAACCAACGCCACGTGTAAAGTAGGACCTGTACCCCTACCAGCTTTTAAAATCCTGAGAAGTAACTTCTCCTCTAACTCTTTTCTCCTCAGGTGCTGACTTCGTCTTCTTCTTTTCCTCAAGTGCCGATTAGCGTGTTTCTCTCCTCATCTATCTCTCCCTCGCTTCCTCTCTGGCTCCCCAAAAATAGAATTGTCTTTATCTTTCTCGTATTCTTATATGTTTTGTTCTTCAACCATGCGGTTCTCTGTCTGCAACTTCGTCTTCTTCCTTTCCTTCGGTGTTGATCTGTGCGTCTGTGTCTCGCCTCATCTATCTCTCATTCGATTTCATGTCTGATTCTCTCTATGGTGAATCTAATCAACTTTTAATTAGCAACTCTTCATCCTCGCGATTCTCTGTTTGTTGGGATTGGATTTTTGCAGATGTTGTTAGCCCAGTATATCACCAGACAGCAAAAGGAACCCACAGTCCAAAATTAGGGATCTTAACAACGTCGAAGATGGAGAGTTATCTTGGGGAGATATGTTGGAGGCTGAAAGAAAAACTTGAAGATTACAGTTGCCAGAAGACTTGAACTAGGAAAATAGTGTTCTGTAATAATGTCCATTGTATCGTGTTGTGTTCTGATGAGATGAAGAAGTCCATGAATGATGTAGACCAATAATTATATTGTTGTGTTGGAAGTTGATTATATTTTGAGCTATTGGACTCTCTTTCCAATTTTAAGTGCATATAGTGGATTGCCAATATATGTTAATAGATGTTTAAAGTTCATTATAATTCTGAGGTTGTTGGAATAATTTCCCAATTTTAGGATGGTTTCCAATTGCCATATAGTTTCTATATGCACTTAAAAACTGGAAAACCAAAACTGATAAACCAAAAAGCAATACACAAATTCAGTAAACAAAGGCAAAACTAAATTTAAGGCAAATTCACAGTAAAGATTTTCACATGCCATATTAGCCACTGCACAGCTTCTTTATAAGCTACTACAGATCATACTTTCTCATTTCTGTCATCCTTGTCCAACTTATTAAGCAGCACAAAAGAGAAACCAAGAAAATACAATAAGTTAAAGGGAAAATTTTTCCTAATATTAATATAGGTGTTGCTGCTCCTTTTGTCAGCCAAATGAAGTAATTGATACAAACACTTAGATAAGGCAGCTCCAACAATCTGCACATAAGGAAAAGGAGAAGGGCGAAAAAGTAAGAAATCATTTGTGAAAAAATGCAAAATAAGAATATATAGTGTATATAAATGATAACCACTTTCTTTCCTTCGTTTCTTTTTTCCATTGCATATATTTTTCTTTCATTTCATATATATTTTAAAGGAAAAGTTGGCAATATTAGGATCAATCAAAATGCAACAGCATACCTTAACAAAATAGCCATTCCCTCCTTAATTATGAGTAAGCTAGTTAAACAAGGCTCCTGTAGATAATTGGCACTAAATAAATATACCAACTGAAATTCAATATATGGTTTCAAGACAAAACAAAGGTAACAATTACTAGCTAGCAAACCTCCAATAACCCCAATAGTAGCCATTGGTAATAACTGATATGCAAAGGAATAATCCTCTTGACCAGTACAAAAATAAAATTAGTCAAGGGTTAAAATATTAGATGTAAGAATTAACTTGACAGCTGTTTCCAATGAGGTATTGGTGTACAAATACAACTTATAAAGTAGAAATAAACTCACAACAATGTCAAATTCCAAGAATGAAACCAACCTAGAAATATTACAAATTAAAACCAACTTCAATGGTCAATCTGTGAAAAATTATTACTAAACTACAAGTCTTCCAATGATGGATGATGAATAGGAACCTACATTAAGAAAGAGGACATATTAGCATTGTTATTTGGTAGAAAAAAAAATTATATTGAACATCATGACATCTTAACCATTAGTATTTCAATGAAATTCAATTCAGGAAGCGGTGCTGGAGGTGCTGAGCAAGATATTCCAAGTTGTGGTGCATTACTCTACATATAGAAAAGTGAAGTCAGATACTGAAAAATGTTAAACACATAGTAACACAAATAATTTACTGTAGTCAATGATGCTCCTTTCTTCGGCTTTCTCTGGCCCTCAACATAACTCTTATAGCGTCTCTTATTATTTACTCCATCTTTTTGCTTGAATCCCTTTGGTTGCAGTGCAGGGGCGGCAGTAGTGTCATTTACATCAATAGTGAGATCGGTGTCTGAACCCTTTCTAGTTGAATGAAGCTCAATGAGTTGTTTGTGTAAATTATCCATGACATTCATAAACAATGAGTGACCTTCGACTGACCTACATGCTTCTATTGATACAGGGATAGATTTCTGAGTGAGTTCCCTAAACGATTGTGTAGTATGTAGCCTAGGGTCCACTGCTATCTCTCTTCCCGTAGCATCGTATACCATATAAGCTCTTGCTTTGTTCATCCATTGAGCAATAATATATCTATCAAGGAGTAGATTGATGTCATTCAAATCATAAACCTTCAGGGCATGGCAACACAAAATCCTAACAGTTTCGAACTTCCGACAGGAATAATTGACTGTGTTATCCGATGGATCAAAGGACACTACGTAATCTCTCTCATTATCAACTATAGAGATAACATAGTGTCTAACAAGTTGGCTCTCATCCCTTCTCTTTAAACATGCCCTCTCCCTATAATCGTATTCTTGTTGGAACATTTCAAAGACAGAAGGAGTATAACGCTTAGAAAGCTGATTAAGCATCAATGACTTTGCATTTCTCAATTGTAGGACTTTTTCTCTGGAATTATATTCACACTTTAGTTTATTGTAGCGCTTCTCCTCCACAATTCTCTCGAAGAGATTGAAGAACTTAACAAGGTCCAAACTTGGGCCTAGCAAATCTTTCAAATCTGAGTTGAAGCTCTCACTGAGTTGTGTGCTTCAAACACCAAGTGTAAAAGCCCTCTTCATATAACATGCTGCCTATTTTTGCTTCAACTGATGTGCATTAATTATTCATTGATTTGCTTTCACATCATAGTCTTTAATCATTTTACTCCAACTTGCCTCAAACTAATATTCTTCAATGATTTTGTACATATACTGTTTAATCTCCGCCAATATGTGTGACTCCCCATAGGCAACCAGCGAGGTGTTAGTATAATTTAAAACAAGTGTAATATAATCAAATCTAAATAGAGATTAGTTAAAGAATGAGAATAAACCTGTGTGTCAACTCGGCGGGGTATTTTGCAGCATTTCACATTAAATGCCATGAACAGAGCCCGTGCACGGTGTTTGGCATAACCTCAGATAATGCTCTTGCCATTGCAGCATTATGGTCAGTGAACATAGTAAGGGGCTTTTTGTGCCCATTAGCCTGAAGAAATGTTTCAAAAAGCCATTTGAAGGACTTCATGGTCTCGTTAAACAATAACGTCTCTCCAAAAATCACTATCCCCATGTGGTGATTTAAACCACAAAATACAGCAAGTGGTTTATTCTTTTTATTCGTCCCAAATGTAGTGTCAAGTTACACCACATCACCAAACAGGCCGTAATCAATCAACATCCTTGCATCTGCCCAAAATACATTAGTAATATGTTCTTCTACATCCAATTGATACGCATGAAAGAACGATGGATTCTCCAAAGCTTGCTTCTGAAAATATTGCATAAGGGCGCCAGCCTCCCCATATGCCATGTTTTGTGCTCTTCTTGACTTAAAGTAATTCTTTGCATCATCCGGAGTAAATCCGATGTTTACTCTTCCTCCAGCATGTAAGCTCATCAAATCAAAAGAGGTTTTTTGCCTAAGGCCAGAATCTTTTGCTAATTCAATCTCGTAAGCTTGAGCTTCAAAAATTTGCCGCTGTGAGGGAAGCATATGACTTGTCTTTGGAGTGTGCAATTCATGATTATGCGTCCCTATAAATTCTTTGACTCGATACTTTCCATCAACAAGTTTAAAGTTGATACGAGCTTTACACCTCATTCTAGTCTCTGCACTGGGATATTTTGTGTTAACATATCTCTTATCAGGCTCTCGAAAGCCCTCCTTCGAACAAACATAGATCATTGATGTTACCATTGTATTATCCTTCTTGCTTATATTATGATTAGCCTTCCACACTCCAAATCCTATTTTCCCACCATACAGATTCCAAAAACTCCATGCTGCATTTGTGCTATCAAATTCCATTCCCACCTTAGGATTCATATTTCCCTCCATGAAAATTTTCTTCTAATTGTCTAAAAAAAAGTTACTTTAGCAAATAAGTTTAATAAGAGAACAAGGAGAAAAAGAATCGTACTACACACCCAAAAAGGAATACACCATAAAAGCATACTGGATGACAGTGAAAATATGATTCAATGAAGTAAAGATGTTTTATATTGTTATATATATATATATATATGTATTCATATATATCATAAGATTATTATCTATTGAGTATTGCAAGTATCAAGAAGTACCTAGACTAGATATATGGTGATGGTAGTATACCCATTGTCATATGCTTACATGAGAATCTTTATATTTTTTCCTCTCTGTCTTTGTGAACAACAAATTAAATAATTATTTACTAATTATTTTAGGTACACTAACTAACATGTTTGTCTCCATTTTTAATTACCAAGGTGGATGCTTTTGCAGGTGGACATGCCATATATTCTTTCTCTCTCAGTTGCCTTCCCATTAAATTATCATTATCATTTGTAATATTCTGTCAAACTCTGTCATCATTCTCAGTTCTATAGATGCCTTTCTTATTATATATATATATATATATATATATATATATATATATATATATATATATATATATATATATATATATCTGTCTTTGCCAAATTTCATCTTTAGCTAAACCCTATAAAGCTTGAGTGTTTCTTCACATATGGATACAAGATTACTTATATTCTTATATTCAAATGCAAGCATTACACAAAACAGTTTGATCTGTATTAATTTTCTATTCAAAATAAAAGTTTGTAAATAAAAACCCAGTGTATCTCCTTTGACCTTGAGTAGTGTTATGAAATATTTGACCAAATAATGCATTAAACAGTATACCAGTGTTGATCTTAAAATATGGTCAGCATCTGTTTGATTGAGATTAAAGTTAAGTGACCAACACCATCTAGAAAAAAATGAGATCCTCTGGCTAGATTATATATCCACATTATATGCTTTCAATCTTTCTTACATTTTTCCAGTGTATATATATATATATATCTCCAGATATCAGCAAACAGATACCTATATATATATATATATATATATATATATATCAACCCTGTGGTGATTAACAGTACTACGAAAGAGAAGAAGAACACCAGTATGACTGAGGAGACGAAGAACACGATGATACCGTCGACGGAGCAGAGGAAGAACAAAGCAATGCCGAACGACAAGAAGAACACAGCAATGATGGACGAGAGGAAGAACACTGGTACTGCAGACCGAAGCCACGGTGGACCGGAGGAATCACGATGGTATGTCGGACGACAGTTGCGTGTGTGAGGAGTCTTTGCTCTGTAGAAGTCACAAAATGGCACGAAAATTGGCTTCTGGGGTTGAAGATGAAGGAGGGGTGCGGGTCCCACTTTACACGTGGCATTCAAGGAGTAGTTCTACGTTTTGCTTTTTTTTTTTTTAAAGTCAGCTGGATACCAGGTCAGGTATTGGAACGGGAACCCGAAATAAGGTGGGCAATCCGACTACTGGGACAGGTGTCGAAGGATGAGGCTTTGAAAAGAAAAAAAACAAGTTGAAACGCAGCGTTTCGTTAAAATTCGAAATGGGATTTGGGCCGTTGGATCGAGTTGATCCAACGGTCCAGAAATAAAACGCTTTCCTTTCATTTGGTGCGTCCATCTGTGCGATCTGATGGTCACTGTTGCTCCAGGCAGGGTGCAATGCTTATGGGGAAATACAGAGGCGCCGGATCCAGAGCATCTTAAAGCATCTACAGTGGTAGTTCTTAAGAGGTTCTTAAATTTAAGAACCGATTCTTATTTCAATTCACCACTGTAGTTTGCCATGTTTTTCTACCGCGCGTAAGAACAATTCTTATACAAAAAATAATAATAAAATAATTAATTTACAATAAATATTAGTAGAGTTAGTGGAGAGTAATAAACGCTATAGTAATAAAGAGTTAATTGTGGAATCCATTTGTAGGTTCTTGAAATGTTCACCACTATAGTAAATAGTTGTTTAAAGTGGTGGAAAGTTGTTTAAGTCTATGTGGCACCATAGAACCCACAATAAAACTCAATTGAGGTTTACCACTATACATGCTCTTGGATTTTTTGCTTGGTTTACTGTTAGTATTATTTTATATATATATATTATTATATATATTCTTTATTTTATAAATAATGTTTAGTACTAATAATTTTATTTGAGTGGATTGACATATTAATATTATATATTTATGTATATTTTGAGACATATATATTGGGAGCTCTCTTTAATTAGATCCATTATTAAGATCTTCATGTATTTTGTGTTGAGAGACCTATTTGATATATTTTATAAGTTGGTATGAGGTGTTAGTACAAATAATAAATATGTAGATGTCTGACCTTAAATAATAACATTGATGAAATGTTATTCTAAAAATGGTCAATCTATGGGTCAATCTATAGGTAGATGAATTTGAGTAGTAGTTACTTGGGTTATATGAGAAGATAAGTCTTTGGTAAAAACTTAATGTTCATTTGGGTTATTGTTGGGCGTTCTGGCAAGTGTACCAGTCGCACAAGTAATACAGTGATGAAATATGAGTATCGTCTCCACAGAGACTAACGTGCTAATTACTCCAGAAGTTAAACGTATTATTTAGGCGAATCAATTTTTGAATTAAGGTAAATCTAATTGAAAGTAAATCAAATTGCAATTGAATCAAAGGAAGTAAATCAATAAAAGGCCTAGAGTCACTAATCCCCTTCCTTCGTCCTAGGAATTGCTAATTCTCCCTACACCTGTAATTCAGATCAATCATACACAATAATATCAGATTTTCTAATGGCTTAAAGTAATTCTCCCGAACCTAGATTAAGCTACCCAACTCTACACAACCCCTTATGTGAGTTTGAGTCTAATAAATTTAACTTAAATTGATTAAACAAGGTTAAGTAATATTCTTATTAATTAACAAGTAAAACCCCTAGGTTCTATTACTCGCCCTAATCATTCAGTGTTCTACCAACATCTCCCTCTCCTAAGTTCAATGAAGGCAACATACATATCATAAAATGACCAATTTCATAATAAGTTCAAGAAATATGAATGATAGGTATGTATTAAATTGACAAGAATCACAAGTCTCAGGAGAACACAAATCCTAGTCTGAAATTGGGTTCATAGGAACCGTAGAATAGAAAAGTTAGCCACTTATAGCCCTAAAACTACAGAAAGTAGTAGAAGAATGATAAAACTCCATGAATTCGGGGTTGGGTTAACGGAATTCAGGCTTAATTGGCTCCAAGGATGGATTCCTCCTTCTCCTTTAGCAAAAGTCGGCACCTCCCTTCTGTCTCCAACTCAGAATCTCCCCTAAAAATTCCTCTGACGCGTTTTAAACCAGTTCATTATCGTGAATTACCGCTATAGCGATAACGTACCACCGCTATAGCGGTAGAAGACAGAGTTAAATACTCTTCAGCAAATTTGGTGCAGGGCTCACCGCTATAGCGGTGGTGGACAGAGAGTGGGTCTTATGGTTCTTCAGCTCCAGTAGCAGGCGCTATAGCGGTAGTGGACAGAAGCAATTTCCAGCATCAAGTTCAAGTCCAGGGCTCACCGCTATAGCGGTGGTAGACAGACAGGCATCCTCACAGCACCTCAGACCAGTTTGATCTATCGCTTCAGCTTCGTCTAGCTCACCCTACATCAAAGACAATAAAATGGTGATTAATAGAATTCTGAGTCAATAAATCACATGAAGCAAACTAAACTCTGAGAAATCCTAAACTAGACTAAATCAAACAAAAACAACGAAAAAAAAACATACAAGCTAAGACAAGTAGGTGATAAAAAGGATCAAGGATCTAGCACCAAATTGTACTAAATCTAGCACTTAACAGTTATCTATCATACCAAAAGTGAGAGAGAATCTCTTATATCTTTCTAAAAAAACTTACTCCTTTTAGTTTGTGTTCGGGTTTGTGATGAATCAAGGTATGTGTCCTTATTGCTCTTGATCTGTATTCTTATTACTTGTTAAGATTTACAAACAATCAATTCATAAATTAAATTTTTTTACATTTGTGTCTTTGTGAATCTATACTATTTGATTATGATTATTCTAAATAATCTTTTATTGATATCTTATTTAATTAAATAAGACGATTTTATTAAATGAAACTCACATAAATTTCACTAACTTATATTGATAAGATAATTTGTTGTTGAACCAAACAGAAAATTGATATTCCTTCAAACATGGCACAAGGATAGAAATATGAGATATATTATCAGCTCATTATTGCATCGTGAGTCGTGACATATGCCGCCATCCAAAATATCAATGGAACATTTATTTAGATAGTTAAAGCAGCTAAAATGAGCTAAATTTATTAGATCAGTTTAATTTAATTTTGTAAATAGAATGACAGTGATTAAAAATTTAGTAGCATATATTTAATAAAGACATTTAGCTTAACTTATTTAAATTCATATAACTAAGACGGGCTGGACAAGGATGGTCTTGATGAGTTTTCTTTTTTAGACATTGATAATTAGTTTTTTCAATAACTTTTTTGTTTTAAGAATGAATAACTTTTTTATTCTTACTTCTAAATTAACAGATTATAAGAATTTTATTTTTTCTTTTCCCATTCTTTTTACAGATTGTGGATGTGGTCTATACAATTTGAAATATGTTAATTTTTACCATAGAAAAGCAGTAATTTTTTTTTTTTGAATTTTTGACACTAGTTTATGTTTCTTTCTTATTGTTTGAGCTTCATTAAATAAAGATGTCATGTATAATATATTTTTTTATTTTATCATACATTATATTTAAATTTATAATATACATTTAAATTGTGGATAAAATATTTTTTTTAAAAAAAATTATGAAATAGCACATCTCAAGCCATGACCCTTGAAAGGGTTGGGTTGGAGGGTATAGTTTTCAATCTATTTACCTATCTAAGTTTAGCCCAACACTTACTTATTATAGACCTTATAGAGCTTGAGCAAGCTTGACCCAATGTAACTCATTTAACAAATACGTATATTATTACTACTTGAGTATAAGTTTTGAGATGCTAATTCAGTAATTTGTGAGACGTATTAGGCAAGGTGGCATCACTATTCCCATATACGGATCCTTGAAAAGCAAAAATGTTTCAAGCCTATAATTAGACTTGGATCCAAGTGGGATAAATTTTGTTGGTATCTATATGTATATTTTGATCATCGTTAATCTTAGATATATTTTTCTCACAATCGTTTGCAGAACTTAATTTCAGCAAAGAATCATTACAAATTTGAAAAATTATAGTTTTAGAATAATTATTTTTCGAGAGAAAAAACGTAAAAGCACTTGAATAGAACGAGTATTGACTAATCAATTTCATATTAAAAAATAGGAAAAATTTAGGTCTATATAAAGAGAAAAAATAGAGCCACGAGCGTTTTGGTTGCTCTTTAATCAAAAGAAGCACAAGATCGATGATAGAGTAATAAGTCCTGAAGAAACTAATTATTAAAATCGCAAACTTCAAAATAGTTGTCCTGTACGTATAGCTAAAAAAAGGTCAAAGCTAAATCTTGATTAAATATTATAAAAAATGTAAAAAAAGTATAATATTTAATGATTAATCAATTTTTTCAAACCAACTATTATTATTATTACCACTAACTAATTCTTATATAATTAACAAAATTACAGTTGAAACAATTATCTCTAAAATCTAAAAACATCAAGTCTAAATTTACAACTCCTAAATTATTGAACTTTAAATTCTTAATTAAATTTTCGGATTTGGTTTTATGAAATTTAAAAATAATTATTTTTAGAATAAGTCTGTCGTATTAAAAATTAGTTAATTTTAAAAAATTGCAAAACATAATACTTATTAAACGTTTAAAATCCCTAACTAAAATTCTGAGAATATAGATCAACAAGACCTTCCAAGATAATGTGACAAAAGCATCCATTCGAAGTTCGATATTGGAACTCCCCTCTTCCTGCTATGGTAACCCAAATCCTCTACTGCTAGATGTCTCACCACGCAATTGGTTAAAAACCATCAAATGTAACTGAACAACTTGCTCGGTAAGTTTGGGCAAATTTTAATTTGTATAATTGATATAAGAGAAATTTAAGTTTGTACAAATCATACTTTGCAAAACTAACAATACGGAGCTTTCAATGAAACCATAGTTTGAGGACAAAACAATGTTAATGCAAAGATTTTTAAACATGGTATTTTACACTAAAATCATATTAATGCAGTTGTTAATTTCTTATTTTTACTAAATTATGATCATTTTTGCTTGTTAATTCATGATTCCCTAATTATATATTTGTTATCTTTTTAGTAAAAAT
Source organism: Biancaea sappan (assembly GCA_037074585.1). Classification (NCBI taxonomy): domain Eukaryota; kingdom Viridiplantae; phylum Streptophyta; class Magnoliopsida; order Fabales; family Fabaceae; genus Biancaea; species Biancaea sappan. Next base: position 7,112,551 of record CM073492.1, on the reverse strand, counting down.
AATTTATTTGCTTCTTAAAATGTTGCTTCATTTTGATTTCTAGATTTTTACCATTTTGACTTTATTTCTTTAGTTGGTAATATTTTTTTTTTTGGTGTGTTTTTGTAGGGTTGAGCTTTAAGAAGTAAATGATTGAAGAAGTAAAGCTAAAAAATACAATTCCTATTGCAAAAAGAAAGTTTAATGCAAAGTTTTCCACTGAAAGCGATAATTTCTCTTATGCAACGAAGTTGAAAAGTGTTAGTTCGACAATTTGAGTATAAATAGTTTTTTTTTAAACTTTATGGGGGATTATGAATTTGGAAAAGAATGATGCGTCATTCTTGACCTAAGAAGTAATGAAACTTGTCTTTGAAACATCTTTAGAGCCAATTTTTACTATCATCACCTCGAATTCATGGATCAATCTCATTCTTTTTATGATTTTTGCTCTTTTATTGTCATGAGTAGCTAATTCTCTATTATAGGGTTGTTATGAACTGGAGTTTGTATTAGATTATGTTTTCTATTGTACCTTGTGACCTTATATCAATTTCAATACATGTTTATTCATTCGTTTTACTTGTAAACTCCTTAAACTTAATCACTTTTTGGTATGCTTGGTTGTTTTGTTAAACTTTGGCAATAGAATCAAAACTTAGAGCATTGACTAAATAAGGCGAGTTTTAAACCTTGAGAATAAGATGATTGATTAATTAGCGAATAAGAATATAATCGTTAATTTCAGTTAGTCATATTAAGGCTTGATCGTTAATTTAACTTAATTTCATATAAGAGATTATGTAATATTAAGTTTTATCTTAGTTAAGACTTGGGAAAATCCTTCTAAGAATTTAAGTGTCTTAGATTAACATGTATGTTTGGTATATTCAAAAGGATGAGAGAGATAACGGGGTCTAGAAAATGAAGGAGATTAGCAACCCTATGTCTTTTTGCTTGATAAGTTTTTTGAATATTTTGTTGTTGTTTTATCTACTTTAATTGTTATTTAAATTTCAATTTCATAGCTAGATCTTCCTTCAATCCAAACAATTAGTCTAAATAGAATATCTTTATTTTTTGAGTAATTGATAATTCAATCAATGTGGATATGATACTCTTATTCATCATTTTATAACTTGTACGACTAATATATTTGTTGTCACCAACAACAGTCCAAAATCATGATATGTAGAAACCCAACGTAAAATCAAATACACACTCAATAATTTGACAGCCATGATATGGTACGGCTGAGTCAACACTGATATTCCTACCCTTCAATTTGGGCACAACATCAACAGCCACTTTTTTTTTTTTAAAGATTACGATGTATAAATTTAAATACACATATGATTATTAAAATATTATTTATGAATTTGAATATTAAATGATAAAAATTGTTTGTTTTTTCAACATTTGAACACATGTATCTTGTAAAAAAAATTATATTTAAATAAATTAATAACTAAACATTTGTTGTTAATTATCATTTTTAATATTATATGGTATTATAAAATTTATTGTTATTATTTTTATTTTTTTATAATCTAAAGTCATTTTATACAAACAATAATATGATTTATATTTATTATATTATCTATAAAAATTCATCCTTATATAATAGAAATAAGATTTGATTTAGATTATTAAAACAATCTCTCATATTTAACATGTCACTAGTTTAAATTTTCTCTAAAGTTTTTTTAAATATCTAAATAAAGTTATGTGAGATTCAAGATTAAATTTGAAAAATTTTGAAATTTGCCAAAAATTTAATTTATTAAAATCTATAAAAAAAACTTAATAAAAAAACAAATGACATTTAATAATTTGAAATATAAATCAAGTAAATCAAGATTTTCATTAAATACAACAAACACTCCCTAAATATCCTATAACTTGAAGGCCAAATTCCTAATAAAGGTTAGGCAGAAAGAAGGGAATAACAAAGACAACTATTTTTTGTTTTTAAAAAAATCCTAACACGACACTACATCGATATATGGGGCCAAAAATTTGCCTTCACGCATTTAAAGGTCATACTCGGCAGAGACATTAATTTAATTTAGCCATTATTTTGAAAAAGATATAAGCATACATGTTTCTCTTATTAATATCATCGTATAGGTAAAGTACGTAGGCCCAAACTTTATTAGGCTCATATATATATATATATATATATATACACACACATATAAGGAGAAAAAGAGGAACATGATATATAACAGTAAAAAATCACTAATAGTGGTAAGATTCAGTGGAAGTGTAATTTTTTTAATAAGGTAGTAAAATTATGTTTAAATATTGGTTAAAAAATATTCATATTTAATATTTAATAGTATCTCAAAACAAAATTATATCTATTACAAAATGCCCTCAAAAATTTAAAAAAAAGGGAGAAAATGGGACATAGTAAAAGGTTGAAAGCAAACATTTAACTAATAGGAATAAAATAAAACTTCGTATGAAAAAAGAAAGCGAAGTTGACATCTTTCCGGTTGGTGCAGCGGTTGATGAATATCTATATTAACAACTTGAGTATTCAAATCAACTAGTAAGAGATTAATATTGATTTGTACAAGTATTCAACATTTATTTGTCTAAACAATGTTTTGGATTAAAGCATTGAAAATAAAAAATATAGTTAAGACAGTTTTATGTTTTTTAATTAAATTCGATTCAAATAAAATTAACAGCAAGTTAATAAATTCTTAAATATTAATAATTTTAAAAAAAGGACTACGCCAACAAAGACCCAATTTTAATTATTTTTTGATAGAAGTCTTCACATACCCGTTGTTATTTGGATAATAAATTATAGATATCGGTTAATTTAAATTTGAATTAAATAAGATTATAATAAATAACAAAATTTTCAATACCAAATCTTAATATAATTATACTCTAAAAAACTGAAATTCAAAATCTCTTATTAAATTGCAATAATTACTTCCCAATTAACTAATATGATTGGTCTTGCGTAACCATTATTTGACTTGGAGTTTTTGGAGCGTTAATGACCAAACCAATACAAACAACCTAAGGACTCACATGGTTTGGTTATCTTTTTTTTCCTGAGTGGTTTGACTGACCGTTTTGCTTTTTTTAGGGCATCAACTGCGGAGGGGAGAGAACAAGTACAACTGTACAAGTAGCGCAATAAATTCATGAGGGAGGGTCTAATTATTGCATTTAATTTATTTTCTGAATTGTTCTTGAAAAAGTACCTATATTAATAAATTAAAAATATGTTTAGTTTGTAAAAATATTTTTTATTTTTATTTTTAAAATATTAAAAATATTTTTTTGATATTTTTAGATGTAAATTTATTTTAAAAAATATTTTTATTAAATTAAACTAGAAATATTTTTAAATCTATTTTTTATTTTTAATAAAAAAAAAAAGATTCTAGTCTTCCATGTATTCATATCCTTAGACTTTAGGCGAAAAAATAAATTATAGAATTGAACGTTTATGACTTTTATGTAAAAACTGTGTGGAGTACCGACGCGCAAGACCATCACATCAATAGCCATCTGTCATCCTCATCATCATTCATGGTGCATGTTGTGGGTAGCGGTTCCATTATATTCCTAGTCACGGTCACAACTCACAAATCTCGAGGCACACCCCAAAGTATATAAATCTCACTCGGGAAATTAAATTAAATAAAAATAAGGGAAAGGAAAGAAATTAACAAGCTCTTCCTCACAGCGGCGAACATGGACGGAGCTGCTTCTCCCCTCTTCTCTCTCTAAAAAGCGCGACGCAGAGGATTACAAACTTAAAAGGACACGCCGAATCACTGAAACCCTAGGACTGTGTCTGTGTGTTCCTTTCTTCTCGTCGAAGCATCGATAAATTCTCTGCGATCTGAATCTTTGAAATGTGCTTCGCCATAGCCAGTTACATTTCCCACTAGTGACGTCGATGAAGCAAGCTCGTCGACGCCAGAGGATTCTCATCCTCTCTTTGCTCTCTGTTTCTGTCGTTGCTCCTCTCATTTTATTCTCTGATAGGCTTAAACTTCCAGCTTTTCATGGTAAATTCAAACGCCCATGCTTGCTTGCAATCCTCGCTATATTCGCGTATTTGCATATTTTAACGCTGCTTTTTATCTGTCATCGCTGTTTAAATTGATTTGTGCTTTTGTATAAATTTCGTCTCAGGTCCGAATGAGTTCGTGGAAGATTTATCAAGTATTGTAAGAATCCTGCTCCTCTATCCTCAGATTCTCATTTTTTTAAAAAAGAAAAAAAACCAAACAGGTTTTTCGTTCACTCAATTTGGTTGGGGACAAAAAAATATGAGTAAGAGGAATTAGAGTTAAGCATTTTTAAATTTCTGATTTCCGCTGTTCTAGTGTCGGTGAGATAAAACGGACAGCTACTTTAGTACATTGGACTTCCTCGGCTTTTAACCACGGAAAATTTAAGATTTTAATTTGTTAATTTATGTTTTTACCTCGAAGAATTGTTTGCTATACTTCCTAAGAAGCCAAGTGAGATACAGCTTATTCCATTCTGTGTTGGAGATTGAGTTCAATTTCATTTGCTTCTTGCAGAGATACAGGACAGACAGTTTAAAAATGAATTTCATAGAAAAGGTATTAGCTAATTTGATAAGAGCCTCTCTCGATCATTATTAATTTATTACCCGTTTTACACTTAAATAGAAAATCAAGATATTTAATTAATGCTTGTGATCTTGGCTCTGTTTTTGCGTTTTCAGGAAGATGCTGAAGGATTAGAGGGGCCAAAACAAGTTGTTTATAAAGAAAAAGATTTTGCTTCCACAATTAGTTATAGTTCCAAACAGAATAATGGTTCTGAAGATTCTAGAATAGCAGGGTCCAGAAGTAAGTTTTTGGAAAGAATTGGTAGGTATCTTCAGTTGCATTCTTGAATTTTTTATATCGTGTTTAGATAATGTCAACACTTTGGGACTAGCTAAATTCTGCCCTGTTCTGGAGTTCCAGGATCTAATGATGAGAAAACAGAAAATAAGGATCAGCGAATTCAGCAGAAAGAATCATCCTCAAGGGCTGGAGAGAAGGTCTGCACTTTTTTTTTTTTTTTCTCTTTTCTTTTCTTTTCTTGTTGGGGGAAAGGGGGGTGGGGGGGGGGGGATTGCATAATCAGAGATTGCTGGGGTACCTGCTTCCGTTTTTCCCCAATAAGGGACTGAAAATAAATTACATCTATATGGAAGATTAATCTGTTTGGTTTCGTTAAAGATAGATGTAGTGCTCTTAAGTTTCAAACTCAAACATACTAAGATTCATCTTCTTTTCTGTTAAGAACTTGAGATCATTTAATTCCTTTCATCACATAAATGAATGTTCTTTTACAGAGACGCTTTAGGGGAGGCAATTATATGATAGTTAAATAGAATCAAATTGGCATGAACAAGCATTGTAAACTTACATGTAATGTCACCTGTATGCTTGAGATTCTTATTTTAGTTATCAAATTCTTCAACGTAATGTATATGTTGAATATATCATCCTAAAGTTGGAGGTTTTGCTAGGCCTGTATAGATTGCCCTGCCATCAAAGGAATGCTATAATACTGTCTGACCATAAAATCTGTATTTGAAATTATAAAAAAGCAAAAGCCTAAAAATTCTGATTTCAATCTCGTTTAGTAGTTAGACAATCATCAAGTTAATACCTCTGAATCCTTCATTCCTTGAACAGTCTCAATTCCTACTTGTAGGTTGACATCCCCAATGACTCTGATAGGTATTGGGTAGTGAGCTTCCTGTTTGGGCTATTAGGGATAGAAAGGGTATTTTAGAGTGAGGTTAGTTATATATAGTAGGGCAAGGGCGTGAGTGGAGGCAGGAGAGTATTTTGTCAGGCTCTAGAGTGTGGGGCAGAATTCCTTGGTTGTAAGGTTTTCTGTAGGAGCAGTAGCTCTGGGGTGGGATTATTCTTTGTAATCCTTCAGTTTTCTATTAAATATCATAGTGTGATTTTCCGTTTCCTATCAATTGGTCTGACCTGCCAGATCCACCGCCGGTATCAGTTGAGAGAGGTGAAGATCTGGAGGCTCACATGGCTAATGTGGAAGCCATGGTTCATCGGTTGGAAAAAGTAGAAGCTTCAATGAGCGAACTCTGGGCAGATCTTTTGAAGATGCAAAAAACAATGATAGAAAATTTGCAATTGATGCAAGTAAATATAGAACGATTAAGAAGTGTAGACGATGAGCAGGGAAGTGCTATACCCGTTGATGGAGCTTCATCGTCTTCGGAGTGGCTTCTAGACACATCTGATATTCGCGATGGATCCTTTACTCTTCCGCATGTGATAGCGTCTTCGTTCTCGGCTGTTTTATCTCCGACTATGCCTGCCACATCGGCTTCTTCACATGGGTCACTGGGGTCGAGTCTTCATCATCACTCGATTTGTACGTCTTCCTTTGTGGTTTCCCTTCCTGCTCCTTCATCCATGGTGACCTCTCAATCTTCGTCGACTTCAGTAACTAGTCCCCCTCGGAGGTCCGAGGTAGACAAACGTGCGGCTCGTGGCAAGAATCATCTTTCCTATAGCAAGTTGATGGATAGAAGGGATAGAGGCTTATGTTTTCGTTGTGGGGAGAATCTCCATCGCCTCCAACAATGTCCAAATCATTCTCTGTGTCTAATGATTTGGGGTAAGGATGAAATTTTGTCAGCAATCGAGGCTAAGGCTGAGTGCGAATCTGTTTCTGTTGTAGTTCGCGGGCCAGAGTTTGTGTTATCGAGTCCGGTCGTGGGTTACCAACCCTTTAAAAAGAAGCCTAGTAAAACTTCGTTAATGGGCTTCACGTGTTCATCTCTTCAGTCATTGTCGCATGCGTCCAGCCCAAAACTAGCAACAACATATGCGAATTCCTCTACGTCATCACAAACAACATCACATGTAAGGGCTACTTCCATGGTTCTTCATCGATTGGAATCAGAGAATGACAGATGGTTTGAATCGAGAGGATTGAAGCAATTGTCATAATACAAGCACCTCCCTCTGAGTTTGTTGATCTTGGGAGAAGATAGAGATTCTTGCGAGGATACAGAAGAAGATGTGGCTCGCTGGGAAGAAAGTGAAGAAAGAGAGATGACAGTGTTGGAGATCGGGAAGAATACAGAAGATAGAATGGGAATAGGCTGATATGTTTTCTTTTCAGCACTTCCTACCACCCAAAAAAAAAAAGATGTATACTTCAGCCTTGAGGACAAGGCTGATTTTTAGGGGTGAGTATTGATAGGTATTAGGTAGTGGGCTTCCTGTTTGGCTATTAAGGGTAGAAAGGGTATTTTACAGTGAGGTTAGTTATATATAGCAGGGGAAGGGCGTGAGTGGTGGCAGGAGAGTATTTTTTCAGAAGTTGTAGCTAGAGCATTTGCTTTAGAGTGTGGGGCAAAATCCTTGGTTGTAAGGTTTCTGTAGGAGCAGTAGATTTGGGGTGGGATTATTCTTCATAATCCTTCAGTTTTCTATTAAATATCATAGTGTGATTTTCCGGTTCCTATCAGACTCATAGCTAACCTTATGGGGAAAAGGGAAATAAAATGACTTAGACAAACTTAGTTACTCATTTGGTACATCATGGAACTGGCAAGACTATACTGATCTCTACAAAGAATCAGTAAATTTTATGGGTAAATTAGTTTTCTAAAGAGATCGGTTTTTAAACTGAAGCAAAAGCGCAATGTAATCTTGTTTTGTATGATATCAAGACCTCTTTGATTGCCATTTGCTTCATTATGTATGCCGTTATGTTGCTGCATTGCTATTTGATCAATTATAATAGGTTCAAGAAATTTGTTATAAGTAGTATGTGTAAATTATAGGGATGATCTATGAAATGCTAAATTTCAGTTTTGGTGCAATTCAATATTTTCTTGTTACAAATTGTTAGGGACTGGATAGTATGGGATGTCTAAGTCCCACATTGGGTAGTATGGGATGCTTGATGGGGTACTTAAGTAGCTTGGTTCTTCCCCCTTAACAGCTAGCTTTTGAGGGTGGGTTCCCCAAGCTGTTTAGGTACCTAACACAAATACACTGCAAAACTTGTGCAGCCATACTGAATGAAAGTATAAGAATTAAGTTGATGTTTGGGAAATGTATTTATCAGGTGTTGAGGTAACCATGGTGAATCTAATCTTTTTTCAGTCAACAATAGTGCCAGTCATCTATGTGATCTTACATATCTTATTCGTCTATCCGCTGTGGAGCGTGACTGGTCATGCATGTAATGTTTCTAAGGTTTTAAGAAGAATGATGAAATAATAAATTTGCATTGGATTACAAGGGAAAAATACCAATTCCATTTCTAATCATAACAACGTTAAAATGTTTGTAACTCTGTGCTTTTAACCCGATTGAGGTCTTGACAGGGGAGGTAAATGACGTATAAGTACAATGAAAAGAAAGTAATTCTATTAGGGGCTTGGTAGTATGGGATGTCAAAGTCCCACATCGAGTAGTATGGGCTGCCTAATGGGTTACTTAAGTAGCTTAACTTTCCCATCTCAACAGCTAGCTTTTGGAGGCAGGTTCTCCAGGCTGCTTTGATATCTAACATTGATATCAGAGCCTGATTGTCGATGCACCGGAGATGGCTACTTGTTGAGGGGTTGGCCGGTAGAGGGGTTGATCGGAAGGTCGAGCCAAGCGTCACCGAACGAATCGTCGTAGAGTGTAGCTGCCGAGACATCGGCTCTCAAGGGCAGTGCTATATTAGGGACTTGGTAGTATGGGATGCCAAAGTCCACATCGGGTAGTATAGGCTACCTAATGGGGGTACTTAAGTGGCTTGGCTCTCCCACCTCAATAGCTAGCTTTTGGGGGCAGGTTCTCTAGAATGCTTTGGTATCTAACAGATTCATGGTGGGAAAATGTTATGCCCTTCTATTTATCTAGATTTATTGAGTAAATTTGTAAATGAAACTTGCATGGTGGACAGCCATTTATTTTTCCATTTAATTTATTTAAACATAACAAAAAGTCTTTCATGCTTGCAGTCTTGTATTAATGTTAAATTTGGTTGTTTTTGCAGAAGAATTCTAATGAAACAGTTCCACACTATCGGAACATGAACATGCAATCACTAAGAACAAGATATGAGAATAAAAAAGGAAAAAATGAGCAATCTAATCAAAAAGCATCCCAACATCAGCAGACTTTCCGCCCTCAGTCACAGAAAGTGACAGATGAGAAGGTAATGGAAATTAAGGATCAAATTATCAAAGCCAGAGCATATTTGCAGTTTGCACCGCCAAACAGCAACTCGCGCTTGATGAAGGAGTTGAAGCTGCGGATTAGAGAGATGGAACAAGTTGTTGGAGAAGCCACTAAGGATTCAGATTTATCAAGAAGGTAAATTTTCCTCTTGTATGCCCTACTTGCATTCAGCTCAAAATTAATTGCCGGTGTGTACTAAATATGATGTAAAAATCCCTAACTCCAATTATGAATTGAAACTCCGTGAGTGCTTGTTTTATAATGCAAAATAGAGGAAACATTTAGTGCTTTGGTTTAGTATGAACTATCAAAGTCAGATATATATATTTTTTTCAATCTAAAAACAAGTGAAGTTCACAGTGCTTTGCAGAAAATGAAACACATGGAAGGTTCTTTGTCTAAAGCCAACCATGCTTACCCACACTGCCAACCTATGGCTGCTAAGCTTCGTGCAATGAACTATAATGCTGAAGAGCAAGTTCGGACTCAGCAAGCTCAAGTGTCATACCTTGTACATCTTGCTGCAAGGACCACCCCGAAAGGCCTTCACTGTCTTTCTATGCGGTTGACTGCAAAATACTTTGCCCTGCAGCCTGAGGAGAGGTTGTTTCCAAATGAAAATAAGGTCAATGATCCAAAGCTTTATCATTATGCTGTCTTCTCCGACAATGTTCTGGCGTGTGCAGTTGTTGTTAACTCCACTGTCTCAACTGCCAGGGTAAATAGTTTTGTTTTTTGTTATATAGATTGACTTTTTCTGTTCCTTTTTCCTTTTAATGCAATCATTCTTTACGTTGACCTTAGGCTAATATAATCGCTGACCAGCTGCAACTGTTGGAATGAGAAAGAATAATAGCAAATTGAATACGAGCTTAGCTATCAAGTTATTTTTGTGTTGCTTATGCTTAATGCCTCCCTAGTAATTACTTTGGACAGTTGCATCACGTTTGGTTCACTAGAGAGTCGGAAAAGGAAAGGGGCTTTCTCAGCTACAGGAAGCTTGCTGTGTTTAGTTGGGACTAAAGCAATGGAAGGCGTGATTCCATCTGAGCTACTATTCTCCCATTTTAATTGTGTACGGACTTTCCATTTGGGAAGCAATGGAAGACGCGTTTAGGAGGATGGAAAGCCACTAGAATCGACCGGAATACCCTTCACTGTTGGAACAAATTTTGTCTCTATTTTGCTGAAACTCCTTTTTGCTGTTTTGTCCATCTCTGCTCTCGTCCATCTCCACTGATATTGTTGAAGCTACTTTTGTTTTGCTGTTTTGTCCATCTCTGCTCTCGTCCGGCCTCTCTGTTTTGTCCATCTCTGTTTTGCTGTTTTGTGCTTCTGTTATATGTAGATGAACCTCCATTGTGCCAGAGATAACAATGAGGCCCTGTGAGCTCTTCTTCAACTTCATCGCTGGCTCAATACCAAAGCTCATGCTCTTAAACAAGCCTTCTAATTTCGGCCATCAATGACTGTATTAATTCCCAACAATTTAGAATCACAGTTCAAAATTTTCCCACTGTGACTCAGAATACTCTGTCTTCCCATTGCATCCTCCATCATTCTCCTTTCTCATCTTCCTCCCTGCAATCTCTAAACCCAAAAACGAAAACCCTAATAAGAGTACCCAAAAATCTTCCTCTTCGAGCGGTTTTGCGGCAAATTCAGAGTCCGAAGCATAAGAATGACGCTAAGGAGAAAAAGTGGAACACTCAGTTCAATTTTCTCGAGCTTTTAGTCACTCTCATTGGGCTTCTGTTCTTTCTAAGAAAAAAAAAATTCAACTAAGGGTAATATGGTAAATTACCTCATATATTCATCATTAAAATATACATCCAAAATAATTATTTTTCTTTTTCCTATTCACTTTTTCATTGCATACCAAATAACTTCTTTTTTTTTTTCTTTTTCCTTTTCTCTCTTCATTTCCATTACTAATCTTTACTGCGAACCAAACGGGCTGTTGATGTTTCTCTAGTCTCCTCCTTACTGGTCAAAGGAGCGTGTCCACATCTATTACAGTACATGGTAACTAAATAATACTTATTCCTTGTTTGACCAGTTTCCTCTTTCTTCTCTTTATCTTTGGAGTTGGCAAGTATTGTAGCAAGTTGTAAGTACCAAGTCAAGAAAAGTATCTTAATTGCAGCATTTGATGCTGCACAACTTGTTAAATTAAAATTCCCTAGAAATACCTCCCTATTGTTTCAATGTTCAACTCTGTTCTCTTTTACACCCCCCCCCCCCAAAAAAAAAAAAGATTTTTTTTTCTAGAAGAAAAAAATGCTTTTCATTACACTATTAACTAGTGAACAAAGAAGTTGAATCTAGTATAATAGTGTTGAATGTAACATTGATTTTTGTTACAGCACCTCCTCTTCGCACATATTTTAGGAGATGCAACCAAGCCACATCAAATATGCTGGAGATCTTTTGAAACTATTCTTATTTTTATTGAGTTATCTTGATATTTTATTTTGAGTTATCAGTATCTTTATTGTTAAGTCTTATTTATTATCTAGCTTCAAAATAGATTAGTCATTATCCCTTTAGTTTGTATCTTTAGCTTTTAATTATCTATAAATAGATTGGCTGTCAGTAGGTAGAGGCAGGATTAATCTATGATTTGAATGTATTTGGGAGGCTCGTCCACTCCATATGGACTTTATCAGTAAAGTATTTCATTCAGCCATATTTTAGTTTACTGTTTTCTTTCCCAGTTTGGTTTCCGATAGTTATTCTAATTTTCCTATTTCTGCAAAACTAATCTGACCTGTTCGCTGACGCCATCAATTTTCCAGTAAAGATGAAGTCTTTTTATATCATCAGAGTCTAGCTCAATAGTTGTGTTGTATGGAAGTGTCTGACTAGCAACAAATACAAGAATAGATTAATTTAGATAGATAGATAGATAGAGAGAGAGAGAGAGAGGGGGGGGGGGGGAGTTATGTGAGAGCTCATAATAAATAAGCAGTTCTTAGCTAGAAGAATGCAGGTTGCTGCTGTTGCATCAAACTGTGTCTCTCATCTTGACTGGGCAAACTCTGGGTTGTATTTTATTTATACACTTTGTATAATGATAGTTTAGTTTGAAAATGTGCAAGAAAGTTCTCATAATTGACTCTGGTACAAATAATTGAGTTTGTATATGGTGGCAAGAAAACTTAAGTGCATAACAGAGATTTTTACATTGCAGGAACCAGAGAAACTTGTTATCCATGTAGTGACCAATTCACTCAACTTTCCTGCTATCTCTATGTGGTTTTTATCAAACCCACCAAGCAAAGGCACAGTCCACATACAAGCTACAGACAAATTTAAATGGATGTCCAAGTACAATAGCTTCAAGAAACAAGATTCTGGTGATCCAAGATATGCTTCTGAACTCAACTACCTCCGTTTCTATCTACCAGATGTCTTCCCTACTCTCAATAAGATTGTGCTCTTAGATCATGATGTGGTGGTGCAACAAGATCTCAGTGGACTATGGAATGCCAATATGAAGGAAAAAGTAAATGCAGCAGTTGGGACTTGTCATGAAGGTGAAACATCATTTTATAGGATTGATTGGTTCGTCAACTTCTCGGATCCATTCATTGCAGAGAGCTTTGATGTCAATGCATGCACATGGGCATTTGGGATGAACTTGTTTGATTTGCAACAGTGGAGAAGACAGAATTTAACTTCTGTCTATCACAAATATTTGGAAATGGTATGGAAAAAATAGATGTCTATTTTGTAGTATGCTTCTAGTTTTTCCCCCTTTTATGTTTGCAAAGCAGCTTTTTTTGTGCCACTGCAGCATTTAGATCCCAATCAATTTATGTTGCATTTATATACATATATTAGCTTCTCAGTTTGGCTTTAGGAATGAATAAAGTAATTAAGAGCTGACATTTTTAGATAAATAATATTTAAAGGAGATGTTGCGTTTCCTTGAAGTCGAATTGAATCAATCTTATTCAACAAATTTTTCTACGAATTGAAAGCTTTCACAAGTAGTTTTACTTCTATTATGAATTATTACCAGAAAGTGAGACTATTGTCAGAGGTCAAAGATTTGACATTCCTATAGCTAGAATTGTCATTTCGTAGTGTTGTTTCCTTGTTTCTAAAAATCTGGCAGTTAAATTACAATTAGCAATATGACTATGATCTCCTGGTTATTGCTGTTGATAAACGGGGCATTCATGTTAACTTGAGTAACTTATTCCTTTTTCCTCCGCCCCCCCCCCCCCAAACAAAAAAAAAACAACAGTTTTAAAATAAAATTGTTTATCCAAATGCATATCTGAATTGTGATGCAGTGATTTCTAATTCTTATTTGTGTGGGTGATGAATTCCAGGGTTCTAAGAGGCCAATGTGGAATGCTGGAAGCCTGCCTTTAGGTTGGCTTACCTTCTATAACAACACGATGGTACTGGACAGACGGTGGCACGTTCTTGGCCTTGGCCATAACTCAGGTGTAGATCGAAACAAAATTGAGCGGGCTGCAGTTATACACTATGATGGAATTAGAAAGCCGTGGTTGGATATTGCGATGGGAAGATATAGAAGTTATTGGACCAAATTTATAAAGTATGACCACCCTTTATTGCAACAGTGCAATCTTCAGGAGTAGTGCGAATATTCTTACCTGGCTTGACTTACATTGGCCAATTCTGTTGCACATTAATTGCCTTCGCCGCTCGATTAGTTCTTGTTCTTTGACAGTTCTGATTGTAAAGCCTTTCGTACATCCTCAACAATTTTCTACCCATTTAGCCAGTTTATAGAGACAATTAAGATGGAAATAAGAATCAGGCAATTTAGCTGTTTGCGGATTCTATTGGCGTTTGTGTAAATAATTCATCTTTGGTGCTCTCATTAATTTGTGCCACACTGTAGTTATATAGAGACCGGTAGCAGATCGATACTTTACCAGGGACAAATTTAGACACATTTGTTCAACCGAGGGCTGTGCTTTTGAATTGTTGTATCAAGGGTCGCTTCGTCTTGTGTCCTTGGTTCCTGTTGCACGAAGCTATTGAGTTAGCGGGGTTCGAAGGGTTTACTGGCTAGTTATCCTCTGCCAGTTCTGTATTGTTATTCTTCCTACAACCGACTTAATATTGTCGCCACTTCTATGACCAAAGTTTCATTTAATTTAGTTATTTACATTGTGAGATTGTAATATAAGGACTAAATGAGGTCGCTATGCAATGTCTGATAGCAGACATTTGAGTGTACTGTCAAAAATTTAGTTAATTTTTCATTTCTTCCGAAGTGGCAGATGAGTATTATGAATTTTTTTTTTTGAATGAGGTTTATATATAATTCTTTATATTTTTACTATTAAGTTTTTTAAAAAAATATATAATACATCTAAAAAATTATTAAAAACATTAATTATATAGTATTGAATAATAAAAAATTATACATTTATTTTTATAAATCATATTTTTACTTAAAAGAAATTAATAACAAAGATCCATCGAGGGTGAATATTGTTCAACAAACGGGTATCGTGACACGTGGAAAAAAGTAATTGGACTTCTGGAGATAAGAAAGTGTATTCTATCCTTGTTGTGTGGGGCATGGGGACGACCTTTTTTTTTTTTTCCCAAATAATATTTGACGTAATTTGGTAAACAAGCACATGAAATAAACTGGAATCCTTTGCCTTGTGCTGCACCGGGCAGAACAACAGTAGCTTCGCCAAAATCCATCCTTGTACCAAACAAAAATGGCAACTATCTCCACTACCACCCCAACCTCATCCATCACCCACTTGTGATTCCTCCTCTCCTGTTCTTGGTAAACTTTTCTTTTCAGTTTCTTTCTCAGACGTAATCAAATAAACTAGCCTGTGCCTCTACGGGTAGAGTTCAGTTGCATGTTTACTCATCGATTTTATTTACTTATTTACTAATTACAAATACGGTTTGTATAGGGGTTCCAGCAATGGGTAAGGTGGGAAGAGTGAGATGCTCCATGGAAGAAAAGCCTCGTGTGCAGGAAAGCGGCCCAAGCTCAAACATGGGGATGGGATAGCTGCTGCATGTGCTGCAACCATGTCTAGCTCAGCCATGGCTCTGGTGGACGAGAGGATGAGCACTGAAGGAACAGGGCTTCCCTTCGGCCTCAGCAACAACCTCCTTGGTTGGATCCTCCTGGGTGTGTTTGGTCTCATTTTGGCTCTCTACACTGTCTACACTTCTGATCTTGATGAGGATGAAGAGTCAGGATTGTCCCTCTGAATCATTATTCCGTGATGCAGTCTAGAGATCTGTAGGGCTCAGTCCCTTTCTTATTAATGTTCTCTCAAAACCAACTTGTACCTCTGTTCCAACTCTAAAATATCGCTTCTTCCCCATTGTTTTCTTTTGCTTGTTTGTCAATTAACTTATCACACTGTCCCATATTTTACCCCCAAATCCAAAGTTGGAACTGTAAAGCCCAGAAGCGGGGAGGAATTATTGGTGTCCTTTGAACTAGAAATTTAAATTGCCCGTTAATTATCATCTTTTTTTACAATGAACAAGAAAATAATGTATATAGATAACTAGACATGACACAATTCAAATGATGAACTGGAGTCCAAATTACTATTAAAAGGAAGAGGAATATGCCATAGAGAAGAGGGAGAATTCAGTTGCAGCGGAGAAGACACATGGTATGATGTCCTCTGCAAGTGGAACGAAATATCATCATGCTATATCAAATTCAATTGCTTCTGCTTCTGCATTTGTGCATTATCAAGCAAGATATGGAATTTGAATATTGTAAATATATAAAATTAATTTTGGAACGGCTTTACACTTATATAATTCAATTAGATTCAAATTAAAATAGTTACAGCGTGTTTGGTATGCACTCTATTGACAGAAAAGGAAAAGGAATTCCATCATTGTTCTCCTTTTATTCATTTGGTATGTGTATGATACAGTGAATGATGGCATCGATAGAATTTTGCTTCTATTTTAATTGTACAAAAGTTTTCCAGAAAATTGCAGAAGGGAATGGAGAAGGGAGGTAGATGCCAAAATTGCCCTCTGTCTTGTACACAATTTCACGCTTGTTTGTATTGAAGCCCTAGCATTTGAACCATGCTTCTTTCTCTTATGTGTTAGTATTTCGCGATGTCAATATCTCTCTTCTTTCAAAAGTGATGGAAGCTGTCAAAGGAGATAGAGATTGTTATCGGAGAAGTCGTTCACTCGTCATACTGACATCGAAGGAGATGGGTCTATCGAATGAGATGTCTGTTGAAGCTGCTTTAGGGTTCATGTTATGCTTTTCATTTTTTTCAAAGATAATTTAAATTATGGTAATTTCGTAAAATTATCATCTTTTCTTCTCTTTTTTTTCAATTTTATACTAAACAATTTTTTTTCTCATCTTCCTCTTCCTTTTTTTTTTCATTTCTCTTTTTCTTTTAATTAAAATTTTTTTTTTTACATACCAAATGTGCTCAGAGTTCTATGAATTTTTAGATATTGATGACACGAACAAAAAATATATTATCATTTAATTAGTTTTAAAAATTTCAATTAATTTGTATCTTGATGAAAATGATACTAAGAAATTTATGTACAAAAAATCCTTATTATTATGTCAAATCATTGTACCATTTTTATTTATTACAAGAAATTAATATATAATTTGGATTTAGATTAAATAACAAATCCAACATACTAGTAGAAGAAGTTTTATGATATCAAGAATTCTTATTCATTCTTAAGAAGTATTCATAATTTATTTTTCATTATTAAAGTAGTTTATAATTTATACTTGTTAGGAAATTAGCTTGTAACCTTAAATTTAATATTTGTCATATTGATTTGATTTAACTTTTAAAATAAAAAATTAATGATATCTCTCTTCGTTAAGAAAAGAATAAAAATCCCTAGCAGTTTAATTAGTAATAACGCTAACCTACCATCGAAAGAAGCTGAAAACAATGGCTACCTCTTTCACAACCCCGAAGCTCTCATCTCTCTCTTCCCCGACTCTTCAGTCCCTCTTCAGCAAAAAGCTCCCTTTTTCGCATATAATCTCTCCCTCCGTCGTTTCTTTTCCCCAAACCCTATTATCTGTCTCCCACCATGTCCGTTTTCCCCATCCCTCTTTCTCTGAATACCACCGCCGCTGCAACTTCACTGTTCGTTCGGAGTCTGATAATGGAGTCAATTCGCCCCGCCAATACGACTTCGACCTTTTCACTATTGGTGCCGGCAGCGGCGGTGTCCGCGCCTCTCGCTTTGCAGCCAACTACGGCGCTTCTGTCGCTATCTGCGAGCTCCCTTTCTCCACCATCTCGTCCGACACCACTGGAGGAGTCGGCGGAACGTGAGTTCTGTTTCTATATCTGTCTGTAATGTTGCTTGAGCTCATTTCACAGGATTATGACTCGAGAATAGGCTTTGGAATTATGCTCTCGGATGACAGTAAAATTGAATGACCGAAACTTTTGATTAGCTAGTTTCTGGTTTATAGGATTAATAGCAGGCTTCTTTAGAAGTTACTGGGTCGAAATTATAAATGGCTTTACGCCCCCCCCCCCCCCCCCCCCAAAAAAAAAAAAAAAAGACTTCTAATATATATTTTTTCCTTAATAAAATAGTATTTTACCATTCCCCAGAAGCTGTATGGAGTATACTTTCCGGTTAGCTGGTTTGCTTTAGCCATCAAAGCCACCCGCAAAACTGAATTCTGCAGGCTCAGTTAAAGCGAACCAAGTATAATCAATGAAATTGCCCTATCCACAAAAGGCCGTGGGCGGGATTGGTTTGGGTGGTTTAATCAGATTCCTTGTTAAAATGCAATCACCATGGTCCAAGCTACAAGATAAGCTTGCATTCAGACAGCCTACCTGAACAATTTTGAAATAGTGACATCTTAGGCATCTCATATACCTAAAATATCATTTTTGGATCACGAATCTTTTAATTTTTTTTTTTTTTAAAGAGGAGGTGGTGGGGAAACAATGAAAGAAATTCCAAGATATAAACATCTACATGTTTCAAGAAGCATTTTATCTTTTATCTTTTTTTTTTTTTTTGGGTACGAGAAGCATTTTATCTTTGTTTAAGTGTTTGTGCCACTGCGAGCATTCAAATACTTCTCTTTATCTTTTCCTTGTCTTCTTTGCAGTTGTGTACTAAGAGGATGTGTGCCAAAGAAGTTGCTTGTCTACTCATCAAAATATTCTCATGAGTTTGAAGAAAGTAATGGTTTTGGTTGGAAATATGATAATGAGCCTAAGCATGATTGGAGTACTCTAATGGCCAATAAGAATGCTGAGTTACATCGTCTTAATGGTATCTACAAGAATATTTTGAATAATTCTGGTGTCAAACTGATTGAAGGCCGTGGAAAGGTGGGAGGAGACTTTGGATCCACCTCTATATACTAACTAGTTTTATAATTAAAAAGGTTATAGTAATAATGTTTACTTGGTGCTAAGGATTTTCTAACATACAGATTGTAGATCCTCACACAGTTGATGTGAATGGAAAGCTATATACAGCCAGACACATACTAGTTTCAGTAGGGGGTCGTCCCTTCATTCCTGATATCACTGGACATGAATATGCAATAGATTCAGATGCTGCCCTAGATTTGCCTTCAAAACCTGAGAAAATAGCTATTGTTGGCGGTGGTTATATTGCCATGGAGTTTGCTGGTATCTTCAGTGGTTTGAAAAGCGAGGTCCATGTATTTATACGGCAGAAAAAGGTTTTACGGGGATTTGATGAAGAGGTATGGACCATAGATGCTACTTGTGTTGAATGATTATCACACAGTACAAATTCTTCGCATTCAAATTGTGAGCTGTGTCTGCAGATTAGAGACTTTTTAGCAGAACAGATGGCACTAAGAGGAATTGAACTTCATATTGAGGAATCTCCCCAAGCTATCATCAAATCAGCTGATGGCTCATTGTCTTTGAAGACCAACAAAGGTACAGCGGAAGGTTTCTCACATATTATGTTTGCAACAGGACGTGCGCCAAATACCAAGGTTGGATTTTCAATAATGTATTTTACTTTTCTGTGCTTTGTGTGTGTTTGAGAGCTCTTTAGGTTGTTGGACCAATGATTAGCTAAATCAGGTAACATAGTAGATTGAAAAGACATTTTTATTACTGCCCTTCACCCACCTAAAAAAAAATATCTAACCAAAGAAGAGAAAATGGAAGTTAACTTTAAATTTATTATTTGTCAAAATGAGAGTTTTTTTTTTCCCTTTTTCTAGCTCAATTGTATTGGTCATGATTCTTCCATTACTTTGGCTTGGCATAGGGTTACTGTCTTTAGGTTGCTCAGTTTCATTTCACCCAAGCATCTTATGTTTCACTCATGAAATTAAATAAGGTCATACTGCCATGCTAGCCTGCTGAATGTATTTCTGAACTAAAACTTCACTGCAGAACTTAGGACTGGAGTCTGTCGGTGTGAAGAAAACTAAAAATGGAGCAATTGAGGTAGTTTAAACTTTTTTTTTTTTGGCTTTGTTTATTTAAATAACTTCTATTGATATGATTGATCGGTCTCTCTTTTCTTCATAAAATTCCACTGCCACCCAGGTTGATGAGTACTCTCAAACATCAGTTCCATCAATTTGGGCAGTTGGAGATGTAACAAACAGGATAAATCTTACTCCAGTTGCACTGATGGAGGGAATGGCACTATCAAAAACGCTGTTTCAGAATAAGCCAACAAAACCTGATTATAGGTATGATATGGATCATGCCAAACATGTGAATAAAAAAGTAAATTTAAGATTATGTTCAAGTTCGTTGCTTGATTATTTCATTAGCAAAGCTTGTCATATGGGATTCTTATACTAAAAGTCATTGATAGTCAATTGGTAAAAGCTTTTAAAATGGAAGAGTACTTATCCTGTGAAATAAAGATTATTATTAAACTTGTTGAAAATCTAGCTTTAGGCCTATCTATGTTATGTTTTGTTTCTGCTCCTTACAGAAGCCATCTGGATACTTCTTGTGACTCAATCCAAATTTGATCCTCTAGAGGACTTCGTATTTTCAATCCATGTTCTTCAGTGAGATATCTCATATATGATACAGTATTCTGTATAAAATGAAGAAATTATATCTATGAAACTATCTGTTTCTTAAAAAAAATCAACATAGCTTGAATTTCTTTAACATGTTAGTAGAAAATTCTGAACAATGCTGAGTTCAACAGAAGTGGAGAAACGAAAATGTTGTAATGGATTGTTAACAAGAAAAACTTTTAGTTTTGTCATCCGTTGGTGTATAAATTGATGATATTGCCCTCTGTTCCCCTTTTCCATTTAGTGTCAACCTAATTACTCAAATTCTAATCCTATGTAAATACAAGAAACTATGTTAATTACCACTAACCTCCTAACTGAATCATCTTTTTACCTTGTTTAGGGCTGTTCCTTCTGCTGTGTTTTCCCAGCCACCGATTGGACAAGTTGGTCTCACTGAGGAACAGGTGACTGAATGTTCGCACCCAATGAGATTAATGACTTCTGAGTATTTAATTGCTTGCAGAGATTGATATTATGCTTAATATTATGATGGTTGTCACAGGCTGAACAACAGTTTGGAGATGTTGACATATACACAGCAAATTTCAGGCCTCTAAAGGCTACTCTCTCAGGGTTACCAGACCGGGCATTTATGAAACTAATAGTCTGTGCAAAAACAGATAAAGTTCTGGGTTTGCACATGTGTGGAGAAGATTCACCTGAAATTGTGCAGGTTTTTGTAGTTGCTATAGCTGTTTATAATCTAAATTTCTTTGGTAATGATCTGTGAGTTTATTACTTGATTATACAATTTAAATGATGCCCAGGGATTTGCTGTAGCTGTTAAAGCTGGCTTGACCAAGGCAGACTTCGATGCCACTGTGGGCATTCACCCAACTGCAGCCGAGGAATTTGTCACAATGAGGACTCCCACCAGGAAGATTCGAAAGAGCGAGCCTTCTGAGGTCAGTCAAGAACTCTCAGCCTCTGTATTTGATTCTCGTTTTGTGACATATGTACTCTTGCATAGTGGATAAAAAAACTGTAGAATTAATGACTCCAAAACCAGTATAGTAATGCATTCTCCGTTTTTACTGAGTTTGGGATTTTAGATTTCTAATTTTTTATTTTATAATGCTGCTCACTTGTTCAGTTATTATTGCTGTTTTAATGATTTTCTGTCTGTCGTCAATATGCTGCTGCTTGAGTCGTAGATAAATCATACATTACAAAGCAGGAAGAAAGAACAAGGAATTAGCTCTATTAAGCTATAGTGTAAAAGTGGATTGTCGTCTTTGCATTGTGGACACCAGTAGTTGCATTCCTGTTCTGACTGACCGTTCTGTTTAATTAATTTAAGGGAAAAGCAGATTCTGGAGTAAAAACTGCAGCTGGGGTTTAAAATTATCGTCCTGCTTCAATTATTGTACTTTTCTGAACCGGGCGGAGCATTTGTGATTATTTCTCGTATTCGATTTGAAAGTCAGAATGATCCCCAAAGATGGAGCTTTTGCAGGACATATTCGAGAGGTCGATTTTTACGATGTAATTAGGCGCTACGATGGTTTAGCCTGGAAAGGAGGCGAATTGTTGATATTTCGAGCCACTAATATGTTTCGTCTCCCATGCGCACAGAATAAATATCAGAGGAGTGTGTGATTGATCTCTTCGTATCAAATTTTAACTGCAGGGACAGGCAGTAGGAATCGGATCACCGTTCCTTTTTTTTTTTTATTTAATGTTTTAATTATATTTTAAAATAATAAAAGAAATGAGAATTTAATTTTTTTGTTATTTAAGGTTTAAGATTTAAGGTATAGGGTTTATTTAATCTTGTTCTCTAATTTATAAAAAGTTTAAAATAAAATAATTTAATTTAATTATTTTTGTTATTCTAGGGTTTAAGATTCAGGTTTTAAAGTTTAAAATTTAAAATTTGGGGTTTTTAATTTTTTTTTGTTATTTTAAATTTTTATAAATTAAATTAGGGCCTGTTTGGAAGAGCTTATTTTGAGCTTATCTAGCTTATCTTATGGCATAAGCGCTTATGTGCACGTTTGGAAGAGTTTATAGAAATAGCTTATGCCATCTAAGGGCTCGTTTGGAAGAGTTTATTTTGAGTTTATCTGGCTTATCTTATGGCATAATCGCTTATGTGCACGTTTGGAAGAACTTATAGAAATAGCTTATGGCATGAAAATAAGCTGTTTTTAGCTTATTTTCATAAGCTACTCTGAATAGCTTATGAAAATAAGTTGAAAACAACTTATGTGAAGTTTGCCCTCGTAAATTCTTTAATTATAAAAATAGCTTATATATAAGCACTTATATGATAAGCGCTTATTATATAAGCACTTAAATAAGCCGTTTACCTAAACAGGACCTAAATAGCTTATGAAAATAAGCTGAAAACAGCTTATGAGAAGTTTGTCCTCGTAAATTCTTTAATTATAAAAATAGCTTATATATAAGCATTTATATGATAAGCACTTAAATAAGCTGTTTACCCAAACAAGACCTTAGAGTTAAATCTAATTACTAATGACTCGGTTAAGAAAAAGTTAAAAAATTAGATTAAATAAATTTTAAACTTTAAAATAACGAAAAAAATTAAATTTTATTTTTTTGATATTTTAAATTTTTATAAATTAAATTTTAGTTAGATTTGATTATTAATGATTTAGATAAATAAACTGTAAGTCTTAAATTTTAAATCATAAATTTTAAACTCAAAAATAACATTAACAAATTAAATTTTTTTTGTTTTTTAATTCTTTATAAGTTAAATTTTAATTAGATTTAATTATTAATGACTCAGATAAAAATAAGATTAAATAAACTCTAAATATTAAAATAACAAAAAAAAAATTAAAATTTAATTTTAAAAATACAATTAAAATATTAAAAACAAAACCTAAAAAAAGAAACCGAAGCCCTGGAAGTGATCCAGTTCCCAGGCGGTGGTACATCATCGGCCAAGTAGATTTCCGGAGGGTAATAAAGTTAAATTATAAATTTTCTGATCTTACCGTTCCATTCAATTATAATTTAAAATTAAATTATATAACAATATTACCAAATATTCACAAATGCCAAATATGAATTTAGTTTGCAGGTGCCTGTAGTACGCAAAGGCCTTTTTTTTTTTTCCCTTAATACTGATAATAAATTACTTAATATAAATATTACTGAACTTGAAACTTAAATGATATGAAATTAGAATATTAAGAATTACGGATCGAGGTTGTGGTTTCCTCGTCATTGGAAAAAACAAAAAAGTACCTAGCACGAGTATTAACTGAGTTTGATTGGATTTCTTATGTGCATTTATGAGGTGATAATAATTAAAGAATTAATAGCTAATAATAATAATAATAATCTTATGATCTTATCTATTTAAAATTACGTGGTCTTTTTCTTTTTTTTAAAATATACTCTTTTTTAATTATAAATTTGTATTTAATGTCATATCATCTTCTTTTTTATGTTTGATAATCTAATACAATAATATTAAATTTTTAATATAATATTGTATATTAATCTAAGTATACATTAAGTGTTTTTTTAATAAAAAAAATATGACATCCTATTTTGGGATTAACAGTAAAACAAATATCACAATATATAAAAGTTGATATTTGATATTATGTTACCAAATAACAAAAAAACATATAGAGTAAATTACACTTTTGGTTCCTGAAAGATTAAGGCAGTATCAATATAATCCCTAAAAGTTCTTCCTGTAATCAAAATAGTCCCCCTCCCCCCCCCCCCCCCAAACATCCATGAGAGTGAGACTAACAAATTGTTCAAGATCTAATTCATGTGGCCTTTTTGAACTATCTGTTAACATTAAGGCTTTGTTTAGATAAATTTATTTATAATTTATTTATGTTTAACTTATCACATAAGCGCTTATAGAGAAAAATATAAGTGTTTGTAAGAGCTTTTAAAAAAAATCATAACTCGCTACAAGCCCATTTTAGCTTATTGAAATAAGCCTCAAAGAGCTTATGCGGAACCTAAACACCAGTCATCCAGATGACAAAAATATCCTTTTAAACTTCTGAAAATTCCTCCCCTAGTCCTTCGTTCTCTATTTGTTCTGTCTTTGCCCTCAGTGTTTCCCCATCTCCAAACCACGCCTCCAGCAGCTTTTCCCTTCCCTCAAGTCCTTCAATCTATCGTCTCTTCGCCTCTCAGAGTCAATTAATGAGTTCTCCACTTCTCCATCCTTTTCCCTTCATGCTTTGTTGCTTCCTTCTACTCGTGTGCATACCGATCAAGCAAATAGGTTGTAATTTTTTCTGGTGTGATTTTTCTGGTAAATTTCTAGTTCATACCAGAAGTTTTTGGTATAACCCAAAAAAATTTCTTATTCGAACCAGAAATTACTTATGTATATGCATCTTAGCCAAACTATTCTAAATGTGTTTATTCTATGTTTATATGGGTTGTAAATCTTTGTATCTATTCTACATGCTTTGTACATCTTCAAACTATGCTTACATGTATCTCAGTCAAACTATTCCACGTGTAGAAATCTAATGTAATGCCAGAAAAATAAATAGCATAACTTGAACAATATAGAATTGGTATATGAGATTTTACATACTCTAATGTTCGAACCAAAAAATAAGTCAAACTACAAACTCTATATATGTCTGCTTAGTGCTCTAAGGAAAAGACTGCTTAAATGTATGATACATTTAGTATTAGATGACATACATAGCTATGTGGATATGAATTTCTTTTATGCTGATTTGTTTTAGAATTCAACTAAAGTGAGATGATTGGGGAATTAATGGTTGTAAATGCAATAGAATTGATTAAAATTACAAGAAGTGATGCTAGATATCCTAACTTTATAGGTTAGTAACATAGTTCAAATTATTGTATACTTTTTTGTAGGTAAATATTACCTTGTTGATGCTGGATATCCTAACTTTATAGGTTAGTAACATAGTTCAAATTATTGTATACTTTTTTGTAGGTAAATATTACCTTGTTGATGCTGGATATCCTAACTTTACAGGATACTTGGGCCCCTACAAAACTACTAGGTATCATCTGCCTCATTTTTAGATTAAGGCCTAGAGCTAGAGAAAGAAATGAAGTGTTCAATTACTCACACTATTATATATTTTTTTGCAAGTAAATATTACCTTGTCGATACTGGATATCATCTGCCTCATTTTAGATTAGGGCCTAGAGCTAGGAGAAGAAATGAAGTGTTCAATTACTTACACTATTGTATACTTTTGTTGCAGGTAAATATTACCTTGTTGATACTGGATATCATCTGCCTCATTTTAGATTAGGGCCTAGAGCTAGGAGAAGAAATGAAGTGTTCAATTACTTATACTTTAGTCTGCGAAACTTTATTGAACAATCATTTGGGTGTTGCAAAGGTAAATGGAATATATTAGGCAATATGCCTCCTTTCCCATTGAAGATTATGAATCAAACTATTGTTGCTTGTATGGCTTTACACAATTTCATAAGAATGAATGATACAAGTGATGACGAATTTTTGTTTTTTAATGATAGTGATGAATTAAACTTACGATACTGATGAGGTAGATGAAATAATACTTGAAGATGTCACATAGGAGGAACTAAATCAATAAAGTATTAGGCAAATTGAGCAAGTAAGAGACAACATTAGAGACCAGATGCCCACAACTATGTAACTTTAATTTTATGTTTTTATAGTACTTTAAAAATTATGCAATTATTAGCTTTTTTGTAAAGTTCATGGTACATCAAGTTCCGCAATTATATTTTCATTTTAATATAATTTTTCTAAATGCCTCTACACAATGTTGAAATGTTATACAATCACATATTCGTTGTCAATTAATAAACTATCAATATTCAAAAGCACTATATATTAGAGGTAACATATCTCTTTACTATTCTGATAGAGCCCAGTGGAATAGATTCAACAGATTTAAGAAAATGTCATCTAAATATTATTTATGTAAGAATGAATCTCTCCTAGTAGGGTAGAGGTGGACAAACACACTGTAAAAATACTAACAGCATTGAATCACAATACTAATATCTCATAATCATAGCAAATACAATAAACAAAGTAGAAAAGCAAAATAGAACAGTAAGAACACTCAGAAGATAACTTTGCCAGACTTTTGAGGGGTCTAGCTCTCTCCCAAGCCAAAGCCAATTCCAATATTTCCCATGCTTATTCCACTCTTAATCATCCTACATATATCCATAGCCACTAACTAAATTCCACTAGCTTTTCCTCTCTACCCTCTACATGTCTTTTGCCAGCTGTCACTAATATGGTTATACGTCCCTCTCTTTTTATTTCCCCTCTTATAATCACATAAGTCTCATCATTACCGCCAACTTTAAGAGGCACCTTGTCCTCAAGGTGAGAAGTAGAAGTTGATACTAGGGGCTCATTTCCTGTAAAATTATGTTTTTTCTTCTAAACACGTACTTTCCCAAGCTACAGTTACTGTAGTACTCGAAGTTCTTCAAATCCACATGCAATGTAAAAGTATCTAGTGAATTTCGACGAGTGGGAAAAAATCCTTATCTTGTAGCAAAATGACTTAATAGCTGAGTTGCCCACATTGATAACTATAACACCTTTGAACTAAGCCTTCTTGAAATACGAGTCTTAATTAAAAACATTATGCCTCAATATAATCTTTTCCAACATCAGAAATGGCTCATTTAGGGTAAAAGCCCTCTATATTTTCACCCTTTGCAAAAGTCTGTGACTTTTAACTTTATTGGTAAAAGCATCAGAATGAATATCTTCATTCTCCTCAATTATAATTTGCTTTATTGGTGCTTCTCCCCTTGTGTCTTTTTCGTCTCTTTCTGTCCAAATCAATAATCCTTATTGTCTATCCTTAGTTTCCTAAGATACAATAGGCACTTTTGTTATCAAAACCTCAATTCCTTAATTCTCTCCTCCATGTTGCCACCCTACTAGATGAACATCGAAAATTCTCCTCGAATTTTACAAGCAAAGGAGTTGAGTAAGTTGGTTTGGCTTTACCTGATCCTTCTATCAGTTTTTGGTTTTTGACGGGTGTTGTTGGGTCAATAACTTGTATAGTCTTAATGGGCTAAAAAATTGGAATGACCCTTAAGTAAGAATCCAAAAGATCCTCAATTTTAATGGACTCATCTCTATTTGAGACATTGGTTATATGTTGCTTAATAAAAATGGGTCGGATCAATAGTGTATATTGGGTTACACTAACCTTTCTGCTCATTTGTTCTTTGAGACACCCCCTGATGGCGCTAAACATGATTTGAGCCTTCTCAGAAATTGTCTCACATAGGGCAACCAGTAAGTCATCATCTCCCTTTTCATTGCCCTCCTCTACCTTCAATAATATTTGTAGATTGATATTCTTGTCCCTATGGATTATCTGAAATATCTCTGCATATCGGAAACCAAGTCTTTTTTTCCTTTTTCTTCTCTTTCTCAATCTCAACTTAGTAGGAATATGGCATGTTCAAATATGTGAGAAGTAGACCTCTGACTCTTGCTTAGCGGCTAGGGTTTTTCCTAAAGAGTCAAAATTTTGGGTTTAAGGAAACCCTAATTTTGTTGGGTCCAGACAATTCTCCTTGGCCCATTGTAAAGTCATATTTTTATTCTCTTTATGGGCCAATTCTAAATATTGTTTTTTGGCCTATTGAAATAAGAGCATTCAAGTAATGCTTTAGCCGACCTAAGTATATGAATTAAAAGGCCTGATGAAATTATCACCCCCATTCATTTTTGGGCTTATTTCCCAACGAATTTTTTTTACCCGATGCAAGACCCAATTTGTATGTTGTAGTCCATGGGTTGTGTTTAGGCCAAGTGTGGTCTTTGCTGACTCAAAAAATAGGGTGACCCATACATAAGAATTAAATAAATCTTTAGTATTGGCAGGCCTAAAACTATTTGGGCCTTTGAGCCTTATGTTTAAAACGATGATTCGAGGTTATATACATGGGTTGGATCAATTTAACCCTAACTATTACCTCTTTTCTGAAATTGTCCAAGGCTGCCTCCTTCACAGAGAACATGTTGTTCTCTTATTCCTCCTGCAAGGAACTCATCTTGTCATATCCTAAGTTTAGGCATGTGAATAATTCTATAAACTCAAGAGTATACCTTTATGGTAACCCATAAAATCTCTTATCAGTACTAATGCATAACATAATTTTTCAAGAAAGAGGTTTTTGCATATATACATATAAAAAGTTCAACATAGTAAAACAATAAATACAAGCCAAATATCTTATAGTATGATACAATTTTCTAAGCCTAGGTGACCTATAGAGATTACAGAGCATTTCCTAAGCTTTTGGATTCATAAACCTTCCAGACAACATGAAAAGTATCATTAAGTAATACTAATCCTCCTGCGAATTTTCTTCGTTCACATCCACTGTATCTAAAAAAAAATATTCATAAAGAGTATGAGTTCATCAAAACTCAGTGACTAAATGACTGTGCAATAATAAATATGTCATAAGTACAAATACTATAATAATTATCACAATAAGAATAATTATATTCATATTCAATGTTTTTGTACCTCTATATTTGGTTTATGTTCAAGGATTCAGTTCCCGTTGTATTTATATTCACAATCATTACATGCATTGGTATCTTGGGGGATCAAGCCCTCAACCATTCCATGTGTATAATTTCATGTATTGGTATCTTATGGGATCATTCCCTCAACCATTCTATGTGTATAATTTCATGCATTAGTATCTTAGGTCAAGCCCTCAACCATTCGATGTGTATTATATACTCAATCATAATTCTCATGAATATAATCTTAAATCAAACAATAATTTTTATTTTCTAACTATTATCATTAAATAAGGAATCTAATTGTGATATGAGGTGAGATTTATATTGTACTTGAAATAAAAATAAATAAAATTGGTTAGCAAGGTCATCCACTCACATAAATTCCGTATCCAAGTCACTTTTCCGAGTTGCTACAGGAAAGAGTACGTAGTTGGATTTCAAGTTCTGCTACGGGGATTTTCATGAAGATCATATATAGAAAGTCAAAGTTACTTTTGTACAAAATATTATTCATACATATGAATACTATTTATGTTTATGGATACTATTCATATATATAGTTATTATTCATACATATGGATATTATTTATATGTACGGTTACTATTTATACGTACGGTTACTATTTATACGTACGGTTACTATTTATATGTATATATATTATTCATACGTACGGATACTATACTATAAAATATTCATTTTACTATGCGCTTTAATAATTTAGTTCTTTAATAATTTGGTTTACAATGCGCACATAATTTTCTCGACGATGGCAAATTGTTGATTACTATTAGGAATTAAAGGAAAAATTATCCTTTCTCTTAAACTTTTAAGTTTTTTTTCACTTTTGTCCTTTTCAATTTAGTCCCTAAGGGGATTTTCTCATATAAAATATTATTTTTCTCTCAGTTTCTTTCAGATTCCTCTTATGCTCAAGCCATATTTTATCCAAGGGATAAATTTCATATCATAAACATCTATTATATCCCACAATTTATACAATCTATAAATAAAAATTTGTATTTTCAATAATATGCACAAACAAGCATACAAAAATTAAACAAATAAGGAATTTATTTTCTCCAAAATAAATTTATTGTAATTCTTGAATACTTATAACTTAAAAATATAGCAGGTATTACACATCCCCTCTCCAATGGCTTTCGTCTTCTCTTCTTCATGGAAGAATGCTCCCATACCTTCGTTCTTGCTTTTGTCAATGCTGGTCAAGAATGCAATTTCGTCTTTTCAATTCTCCTATTCAACAACACCCTGTTCTTCTGGTTCCTCTTGCTCTTCGATCAAGTTCATCTAAGAACATGGCTCCTTATTAGTTTCTAACTTGGCTAAAACATCATAAAATGGAAGAAGCTCCAATGGTCGACTTTCGGTTGGTTCTTTCTCCACTTCTTACACTCTTTGCCTCTTGATTTAACTTCCATCCTCCTTAAACTCATCAAATTTTTTTCATCATCGTCTTAATCTCATCCACGTCCCTTATGTATTTCTCTCCCTTTTAATCTCAGCAACCATCTCTTTGAATCTTCCATCTATTTCTTCCCTTCTAGTTGCTGTCATCTCCTGAACCTCCCTTTTGAATCTTGCATTTATCTCCTTTATTCTTATCGTTGCCATTCCCTTGAATGAACTGCTCTGATACTAATTTTATAGAGCTTAGTAGAATAGATTCAACAAAAATAAGAAAATATCATATGAATATTATTTATGTAAGGTCGAATCTCTACTAGTAGGGTAGAGGTGGACAAACACACTGTAAAAATACTAACAACACATAATCACAATACTAACATCTCAGAATCACAACAAAATACAATAAACAAAGCAGAAAAACACAATAGAACAGTAAGAACACTAAAAAAATAATTTTGCCAGACTTTCGAGAGGTCTAGCTCTCTTCCAAACCAAAGCCAATTCTAATATTTCCCATGCCTATTCCACTCTTAATCCTCCTATATATATCCACAACCACTAACCAAATTCCACTAGCTTTCCTTCTCTACCCTCCATGTGTTCTTTGCCAGTTGTCACTGATATGGTTATACCTCCCTTTCTTTTTATTTCCCCTATTATAATCACATAGGTCTCATCATATTATTATTTGATGCCTCTTACGCTAGAGTTTTGTATCTCTCATCATTCAAAATTGAAAGTAACAGAGACCTTATGTTGCATAAAAAAAAATTTACTTTGAGGGTTGCGAGGGTAAATTGTTGAATCTTTTATACTTTATTTTTATATTCAAATTGGTTAACATCTTCTTTGACTTCTTTTTCAACTATTTCCTTAGTGATGAAAGTTAGAATTGATATTAAAATTTTAAAATTCCAATGATATAGTTCATGATTTAAATTAATTAGTTCTTTAGTTTTTATTTTTAATTTTTTTAAAATTATGTCAAGTACTTATTTATCCGAACACTTTAATTTTATAAGTGCTTATGATGGGTCTTTCAGTAATTTCAGCTGTTATAAGTACTTATGTAGTAATGCATCCAAATACTTAAAAATTGCATAAGCGCTTTTCAAAGTGTGTATCTAAATACAAATAGCTTATTGAATTAAGCGCTTATGACATAAGCTCTCATTTAATAAGTTCTTATAATATAAGTACTTAATTGAGCTATTTACCCAAACAAAAACTTAGTTTAGGGAGCTTGTGCCAACAAATCATGAAGGTGAGCTTATCTCTCCTTCGATATGCTCTTTTCTCATTCAATGTTCACGGACAGTTCACCATAATGAAGAACTGCATCAGCAAAATTGTGAATAAACTGTTATTCTCATGGATCACAGGATCAGGGACTATTTTGATTGGGAGAAGATCTTTTAGAAACTATTTTGATTAGGAGAAGATCTTTTAGAGATTAAATTGACACATATGATCTTTTAAGGATTAAATTGACACTATATTAATCTTTTAGGGACCAAAAGTAAAATTTACTCAAAAATATACAATAACAAATTTCTTTGAATAAAAAAAAAACTACAGTACATTTTATGATTATAGAAAAAGAGTATATATTGTAGAAGTAAATGAAAGAACCGAATAATTTTGAGGATTTGAATAATTTTGAGTATTTAAAGATAATGAGTTTAATATACCAAAAGATAAATTGTTAAGACGATATTTGGCAGTGAAAGGAGCTATACGATATTTGATATTTGGAACTTTGATTTGTTAGATAATTTCTCTAATGTATTTTATCTTTTTGTTGATTTAAAAAATAGCTAATTTAGTATTGTGGAAAACCCAAAAAATGTATCAGCAGCACACATGTGGCTATACTTATTTCTGATTGGGTATGAAAAAGATAACTAGATAGTTGACTGAAGATCAACTAATTAGAAAACTTATCAGAGGAGTTTTTTGGACATCTTTAAAAGTTGAATAGAGTATTTTGTTAAATTTAAAAGTTAAGGGGAGTAATATGCAAAGACCCCTAAGTTCAGGGGTTTTCTGCAATTTGCCCCTTGCTCATCAACTTAAAAAATTGGCAAGAACCCATTAGATTACTCTATGTGACGCGTGCGGGCTTTTTTCTTTGCGAGCTTCTTCTTTTTTTTTTTTTTTCTTCGTCCATAATTTAACTATTACTTATTCACGTAAGTTTAAATAAGTTAAATTAACCCCGAAGAAAAAAAAATCCACCAACCATTCTAATTAGTGGAAAGAAAACTACTTCTTCTCTGTATTTCCTTTTTAATTTTTACGACAAAAAAAAGCCCATAAAATAAAAAGGTTAGATATATTTTTAGTTGAGTTGATATTTTATTCCATTCCACGTAAGGGTGCCAAGGATTGAAAAGTTTGTAAGTTATTTGTAATTACGAGAGTATGAATTCGATTTATTTATAATTTAGATTATTATGTGTATTTATTTTTTATTTTTATAAATATTTTAATAGACCTAAAATATATTTTAATAAATCAAATTTTGAGACAAATCTAAAAATTATTCAAAACTAATTTTAAGTTTCACATTGCTTTTACCTTGTTTAATATAAGAGACTGTTTTAACCAACCAAATCAAATATTATTATATAAGGGTGGATTTTTATATATAATATAATAAATTTAAATCATATTATTATTTGTATAAATATTTTTAAATTATAAAAAAATTAACAACAAATTTTATAATACCACATAATGTTAAAGATAATAATTAACAACAAATGTTCCGTTACTAATTTATTTGGAAATTATTTGAATATAATATTTTTCTATAAGTTATATATATTTAGATGTTGAAAAAAAATTGTTTTAATCATTTAAATTTAAAAATAATATTTTAATAATTAAATATATATTTAAATCCAAACATTTTAGTATTTAAAAAACAAATGTGCCCTTAATGGTGGAAATCGGACTAACCCTCATGTGGACCTATGAAAGCAGGTTTGAACGCTGTTTATGATCTTGATAATCCCAAACATATTTATACAATGGCCTTTGTTGTACTAGAAGACCCTTTGCATTGGACTATTTATAATAGCAATTTAAAAATAACAATAAACATCTAAGAAAAAAAAGAAAGTGAATATTATTAATAAAATATAAAATGTATGGTATTGAGTTGAGGTATTAGAATTTTTCTTTTTAAGGTAAATATCATGCCTCTTAGATTGATTTTATCATATCAATCATGTAATAAATACATAGACATATTATCTCTAAAATACAATACTCAGCACTTATTTGTTTAATATACAATTCCTATACAAATAAGATAGACAAAATTATAGTTTATTTACACATTTTTCTACCTAAAATAGCACATATATTGTATATATGTTATATTTTTTTATGTCCCACGTTTTGTATCGAAATAAGATCATATTTGGCACCCAAAAAAATTACTGTTGACTACGGGTGTGTTTGGTAATTCGGTGGGTAAATGTGGGTAAGATAAATTAGATTTGATTGAATGTAGTTAGAAAAATCTTTAATTTAGATGAACGTAATTTATGTTTGGAATACATTTGGACAAATGTTGTTTGAAGCAGATAAACGTGATTTGGTGCATAATATAATATTTAGATGTTGGTATGCAAAACGTATTTTGAAATGTGTAATTATCAGAAAGGACATAAATAAATTACTAATAAATAAATATATGATGTACCATTATAAATAACTATATTCATATATATGTGTCAGAGAGAGAGAGAGAGAGAGAGAGAGAGAGAGAGAGAGAGAGAGAGAGAGAGAGAGAGAGAGAGAGAGAGAGAGAGAGAGAGAGAGAGAGAGAGAGAGAGAGAGAGAGAGAGAGAGAGAGAGAGAGAGAGAGAGAGAGAGAGAGAGAGAGAGAGAGAGAGAGAGAGAGAGAGAGAGAGAGAGAGAGAGAGAGAAGTATATATAACATATAATATAAATATAAATATACATAAATATCCATATAATAGTTCAAATAACTAATTTAATAAAAATAAAAATTAGTTTTCGCTTGGTATATAAGTTTAAAATTAAAATTTAGTTTAGTCCTTCTTTATTTAGTCCATGATTTTAATCTAAACCATATCTTATTTTAATTTCACCATTTACCCCAAACTTTTTTATTTACTCACTTTGGTCATTAGTCAACATTTTTACTTTAATTCTTTACTTGATTTGAGCTCATATTTTACTTCATCTAGGTTCCTAGATTAATAATTTATATATTTTTAAATTAAATCAACCCCTATAAACTTTGTAGATTTTGCACTTTAGTCCCCGTTATGCATGTTACATACTTTTCTCATGATTTTCATTTCCAAACCGGCCGTAAATTGAGTTTAGGTTGTTGTGTTTTCTCTTGTAAAAACTATGCTTTTCATGTTGGAAAACAAAGGAAGAATCTCTCTCTCTCTCTCTCTCTGGCTTTACGGGGATGGAGATGGTTGAAGGATCAAGATCCTTTGATGTATTCACGGTTCCATCACTATCAAAGATTTCTAATGTGATACACTAAAAGTTAATGAACCACACCAGCACAGAGGACTAAACACACAACAAGGGTAAATTCAAGAATGACAATAATGAACCATATCAACCCACGTTTAATTCATCAGATAAGCTATACCTTGAAAAGTTGGTTCAATCCACGATAATGACTCATATCCTAAACCATGTTTCTTGTTACCTTGGTTTGTCTATTCTTCCAAACATCCCATTTTGATACAAACGTGGTTGAAAAAATGCTAACATGATGCCAAACATATACTATAGCAAAAACCCATTTCCATTCGTAGAAGAAACACGTTTGGCAACTATGAAAAAGATATTAAACAATATAATGCGATTGAATCTAATTAAAACCGACGCACAATATTAATAAGGAAATTCAAAAGCTTATATAAAGCAATTTTAATATATATGGAATCATAAGTTGCCAACGAGTTAGCAAAAGGGTTTGAAGTATTTTTTCAAATAATTTATAATATTTTATAATAATATGTGTTGAGAAGTATCCTGAAGCTCGTTGGACAAAAATTAAAAATAAAATTATAAGAACATTATATGACATAATATATTTAGAATTTTATTGACACTTGGAGAAAAGCAAGCTTGTATTGTTAAAGTGTTTCGTAAGTATGAATTTTACATATATCTCCATATTAATATGATATTGTTCACTTTGAGCTTAAACTCTTAAGAATTTGCTTTTAGACATTATTCAAAAGGTAATATTTATAAATTCATGATCTTCACCAATTATAGCCGATTGTGGGACTTTATTCGCACATTCCAACAATCTCCCTTCAAACAAAGTCCATAATACCATTAAGAGATGTTCTTTGTTATCCATCTACTTCACCAATTATAGCCGATTGTGGGACTTTATTCGCACATTCCAACAATCTCCCTTCAAACAAAGTCCATAATACCATTAAGAGATGTTCTTTGTTATCCATCTACGTCTAACCCACGTAGTCTATGAATTATCTATTTTTCAACTCCATCGCGAAAGCCCACCGCGTTATCATAAAGCTCTAGGGAGATCAAATCATCGCAACATGGGGCCTCATTACATTCGTCCACTTGGCGCATCAGGCTGGAGTCACACCCGTACATACATCTGGAGATCCATACTATGGTTCATGCAAACCCACATGGCACCATTTGAAACCAAACTTTGATACCACTTGTTCTGTAAGTATGGACTTTACATATATCTTCACATTAGTATGATATTGTCCACTTTGGGTCTAAGTTCTCATGAATTTGTTTTTGGACATCATCTAAAATGCATTATACTAATAGAGATGTCAGCCACACTTATAAATCTATGAATCTCTCCAATCCTAACCAATATGAAACTTCATTTGCACATCCTAAATTTAAGTATTAAGAAATTAAAGATGCCACTAAATTTGTAACATGATCATGCTTAATTGAAGACAAAGACGCCGTAAATTAATTTGTGGTGTAATAATAAAATAACACAACAAGAAAGCGTGTCATAACAAGTCTCAAATCATGAAATTTAAAGAATAATAATAAAGAGAAGATTAATGGTTTTTTTTTCTTGACTTTCTTCCAATAGATAACAAAATGTATTTGTAAAGAAGAATCCCTTTTTAAAGACTCATAAAAAAAATTTCACCAACAAAAAAAGACTCATAACAAAAATAAGAAAACTAATAACTCTCTCATAATTAAAACCAGTAATCCTCCTTCTAATAAAACTAGAAAAATATTAAAGTTTTAAAAGACTAATAAAAACAATATGAAAATTACTAATCAAAAAATTACTAATCAATCTCAAAAATAAAATAATTAAGTTATTTATTTTCTTCACTGTGTCACCGCATCACAAAAAGACATTTAATTTGCATTGCTAATGGGTCATATGTGCTAATTAAGTAGCAGTTGTTATTACCAAATGAGGTTGACACCTACCTAGTGCGTGTTTGGGGCTGCGTTGGCGGTGAGGGAAACGTGATTGAGGATGTCCGAACAGGGTTTGAAGAAATATGATGATGTTTGGCACGGTGTCGCATACGACCATGGTAGACTTCACCCACGTTTGCAGCTCTGTAACCACAGTATGGGCACAGCGAACATTTGAAGCTTTTTCGACAGGCTAAATGTGGTTGGGTAGAGAAATCTGATGGATTTTTGCACCTATTGCTCTTTCCTAGTGTTCAGGGGTCCTCTCTGGACGAAGGAAGCAGAAACGCAGAAGCAAGCAAGAGGGGTATCGAAAAACAGAGAAGCACGAAAGCTGAGATTAATGAAGGAGGAAGAAACAGTGAAGCATGCTGAGAAGAAGGAATAAAGTGAGTTAAAAGGGAAGAAAAAATAGAAAAACAAAGAGAAAAGAAGAAGAAAGATGAAAAATGGCCTAGAATCCGAGCTTTTTAACAGCAATAATGGAGGATATTATTTTGGCAAAAATTATATTTTTGAGTATCTATTTTTCCAAAATTTTACTTTAACCTCAAATTGAAAACTCTCTATTCATGTTAGTCCGTACTAAAATGATATAATGAATCTTCAATCCAATTAAAACAAATTCTGGGCTGATTCACGTACCAAACCAAGGAGAAAAGAAGAGAAAAACCAGTAAAATTCTATGACAGTAAACTGTGGGGACTAAATTGTAAAAATTGAAAAGTTTAGTGGGGTTGATTCAATTTTGAAACAACATATATTATTAATCTAGGGGCTTAGATGAAGTGAAATATGATCTTAAATCAAGCGAAAGATAAAATAAAAATTTTGATCAAGGATCTAAGTGAATAAAATAAAAAGTTTGCACGGGTCGATTTAAATTCAAAACAAAATATATTTTGAAACTAGAGACCTATATGAAGTTAGATATAATCTTAAATCAAGCGAAAGACAAAATAAAAATTTGATCAAATACCAAAGTGAATAAACTAAAGAGTTTATACATAATAGTTAGTAGTCATTTGTAGAATTATATTTTAATTTAATTAATTTAATTAGCCAAATTAATGAGAATCTTATTTTTATTAAATTATTATAAGCTTGTTTTCATTAATTTTAATTGAGATAAAATTAATTTAATAGAGAAGACAAAAATTGCATTGAAATTTAGTTAAAGATAAAATTAATTTAATAGAGAAGAAAAATATTTTAAAATTTAATTAGAGATATTTAATTTATTGTGATTAATTAGTGATTAATTAAATTTTTAATTAGTAATTGTAAAATAAAAATTAATTTATTAATAAAAAATAATTCATTACTGATTAATTTGTAATATTAAACAAATAAATAAAAAAATTAAGCTTTCTTTAAAATAAAAAATCCATGTCCTTTCTGGTAATTACACATCTCAAACCATATTTGCACACTAATATCCAAACATCATGTTCCTGCATCAAACTGCGTTTGTCTGCTCCAAATTACATTTACCCAAATGTCTCCCAAACATAAATCACGTTCATCCAAACCTAGTTTTCTCCAACTACGTTCAATCAAACATAATTTGTTTCACCTACGTTTAATCTATCAGGCTCCCAAACACACCCCTAATCATCCTATATATATTTAACAGTACATATTTTTCTGATAGGGGAACAAAACAAATTCTTTGTAGATCAGGTGTCCAACTTCCTACAATTGAAGGTGGGAATCACACTCTAAATTTGACATCTTAGTCGTTTATTCCAACCTCCATCGCATTTTCTTGTAACGACACATGACACGATTCATTCACATCCTTAGAACCTAGGTGTTTTTTTTTATCCATTGAATCATGACAATTCGTATGATCTAATGCGTTCCAGTTAGCCATGTGAACCATGGTTATCTTCTTCCTTGCATTCCTGTCATTTTGCCCCTCCTTCTTCAAACTATCTCACCATTGTTGCCTCTTCCTCCATTCTTCTTTGTTTTCTTAATTGAAGTGCTCAAAAAATTGATAATGATGATTTAATGGAAGATTTTTTTTTTTAAGAGTGCTCAGATTTAGAAGTTGTGATGGATCATGCCATATGTCACCACAGGAAGCTGTGTTGAAAGTTGGAATGGACGTTTGAGATGTCAAATTTAAAGTGCAGTTTTCACTTTCAACTACAAATGAGTCAAACACTTAGATCAACAAGAGTTTCACTTGTAACTGGCCTATGTTACAAAATTCTACGGTTGTTTTTTCTTAAATGCAGTTAAAAAAATAAGTGTGTGTTTGGAAACTCGTTGGGTAAACTTAGGCTGAGCATAATTAATTTTGAGCAGAATTGATTTTGTATGAACATGATTTATATTTGAAAACTGTTATAAAAAAAGTGATGTTGAAAAATGAATTTTGTTTGTATATTGGTTAGCATAAGCACTTTTAAATGTGTAATTATCAAAAATTGTATAAATTTTATACTGTTTTATTTCATTTCACTATTAGTACTAAAATATTAAAATTTATTAATGTTGTAATAAAATGAATTTATTTATCTCCAAAAAAGTATTAACTAAATATATGTTATTCAAAATTATTAACTACAAGTATTAACTAATTATTGAACACAATGTCATATTGTGAATGAAGCAGTAATTAATTTTATTTATTATTAATTAATCATCTATTTAACAATTAAATATGTGATTAATAACTAATTATAAATTAATTAATTATAAATTAACTTCATGGTTATTAACTAATTGTATATTAACTAGTTAGTTATTGACTAATTATGTAGTAACTAAAATTATTAACTAAATATATATTATCCAAAATTGGTAACTAATTATATATTAACTAAAATTATTAACTAATTAAAAAAAAGGCATGAAATCTGATGAAGCTATCTCGCGAATGAAAGGCACCAATAATGAAGCTACAGTAACGCATGATAGACGGAGAACACGTATGGGTGAAACAAAAGCATAGCATAACATACCCGACATCGAAAAAAGGGAGTATGATAACCCTTTATGGCGTGGAGCACAATGGTTAATCACAAAAATAGAGCATAACAGAGTATAGATGGCGACCCGAATAGCAGACATATGATAAGACTTACCGGAGGAGGAGATTTGGAAGCTTGGAGGAGAACGACACAGCACACTGAATACCTAAGGAAGGCACAACACGAACTCCCCACTGCAGCAGTCGCTGGCTTTGGAAACTTAGAGCTAAAAGGAAGGCACAGCACGAATGAATACCAGTGCAGTGTTGTTTTGCTTCAATAAAACACTGGTTAGTGTTTATGAATTGCCTTGAAGGGCAGTTGAGGAAAATTAAGGAGAAGGCATAATGCCACTTCTGAGGCTTTCACGTTTGGAGGCCATAATCAATTCTAGAACCCATGCAGAATGCCTGACCAAACAACTTGCTATTTTAGTGTAACGCGAGTTTGAGCAGCTGGTCGTGCGTTTATTGCCCCTTAACGTCAATCCAAACAAGCACTAATGGGGCCGTTTGATATTCAGCAAAGAATATGAATGGAAAAGAAATAGGAAAATGGAAAGGAAAAGAGAATGGAAGAAGGAAAAGATAATGGAATAAAAACATGTTTAGTATGAGATAGAAAATAAAGTAGGAATGAAATATTTTGTGTGTTTGGTATATATTTTTTTAAGAGGA
Organism: Biancaea sappan; assembly: GCA_037074585.1. Classification (NCBI taxonomy): domain Eukaryota; kingdom Viridiplantae; phylum Streptophyta; class Magnoliopsida; order Fabales; family Fabaceae; genus Biancaea; species Biancaea sappan. Next base: position 7,072,192 of record CM073492.1, on the reverse strand, counting down.
AAGAAAGGAAAAATTAAAATAAAATGACTAAATTACCCCTATCTTATTTGCCCAGAAAATCCCAATCTTTCATTCTATTGCATTCTCCCACTCAACTAGTGAAGCTCGCGTTGACTTCCTACTCACCGAAGCTCCTGTGAGAACTATCCGAGCCTGAACTCAGAGCTCTCTCTCGTCGACACCGTCGACTTTACATACGGTTGACCACCTAGTACCAGTTGGTCAATGGCGTGCATGTCATCTATCCATCTCCATTTTCAATACTCAAATTCCACTTCACAAAATGGACATATTGCATCTCCATATTCTAGACCCAATAATAATTATAATCATTACACCAATAATTTATATCAAACCCCATCCATGCCTACACTATACACCCAATATTTATAAACACCCATGTCTTTGTGTAGCAAAAAACCTTGACACACACACCGTCACGATCAAACTCACTTGGTATGGTGCTAATCACGTGCAGTTTAGTTTAAGTTAAAACTCAAAAACCATTCTTCATGGCGAAACAGCATTGGGTGGATGCCACTAGTGCGTGCAGGTCAACCGAATGGCACCAAAGGGCATTCTTTTCCATAACTGGGACATCCACAAAGGGCATGGTTGGCATTACAGTGAACAATATAGGGGTAAATGAGGAAGAACGCATTCCTTTCCATCAACGCAACCAATTTTCCATTGATAATGCAAAGGAAAGGAAAGTCAGGAAAATGAGGAAAATAGGAGTTCCGAGTTCCTTATTTATCCGCTACAGTTAGGCCTACCAAATGCCATAAATTCTTAATAGTACAAAAATGTCGCTTTCCATTCCACCGCATCTTGAGCTACCAAATGGCCTCTAAGTCTTCGAATTTCTGTCAAGCAATTTTTTCATAAAATATTTAAATCTCAAGAAAGTGTGTCAACTTATTTTAGTACTTTGAAAATAGTATTAAAATAAGATTATATTTATCGTCAAAGTGCACAAATTTTTAAAACATCAAATTACCAAGTATACAATTTTTACTTTTTAGCATAGTTGTCATAACCGGACCGGACCGGCCGGTTCGACCGGTCGAACCAGGAACCGGTCCAATCAACCCCTTTGAATAGGGAAGAGGTCAAACAGGCTGAGAACCGGTTCGACCGGTTTTGAATCGCTGGAACCGGCCAAACCGGCCGGTTCAATGACTGACCGTTTCCTACTTTTTTTTTTCCTTTATCACTTTGTAAAACAACGCCGTTTTGCTCGAGCCCTAAATCCCCCCCAGTCGGATTTCATTCATCTGAAGAAGGTTCATCGCTCTTCTCGCACCAGCGGCTGTCTTCTTCCCCTTCAACGTCGACGTTGAGGCTTCATTTTGCTGCAAAGTGCAAGCGTTTCTGCGTTTGAGCTTCGAACTCGAACTCGAAGGCTTGAAGGCTGAAGCACAGGTTCGTTTCCTTCATCCTTCGCTTCTTGATTTCTTTCTTTTATTTTCGATTTATTGTTGATTCATAATCAGATTTATGCTGATTTTTTGATTTACTTAAATTCATCTCTAATTTAAGCTTTCTTTGATTAGATTCATCTCTTTCAGTTCCTTTCTTCTATTTAAATTGATTCATCTCTGACCTCCCTCGCCATTGCCGCTACTGTATCCCTCGCCATTGCCGTCGGGTTTCCTTCCAGGTAAGTGCTTCATATCTTATCCTTTAATAATTGTAGGAAGCATAAAAATACATATAGTCCTTTAATAATTTTGGTCAATATAGAGTTATAGACAATAGATACTTCAGAGACGAAAATTTCATATGTGCCCTGTCCCCTGTATGAGCAGTAGTGTTGTCGGCAGATGAAGCAAAATGCTAGGCTATACTAAGCATCTGGAATTGGCTGATTATCTGATTTTGGATTATAGTTATATTGATTGTCTGAAATCTGAATTTACTCTGATTGGTGATTGCTAATTTACTTGCTGATGCCCGATATAAATTGAACTATTGAAGTATATTGAATTTTTTTTAAGAAGCATACCTTTAGTAATATCCTAGGCTTTCTTCCAGCTTAAACCCTTCATATAAATTCAATATCCTAATTAGCATTCTTTTGGTGAAACTTTAGTGGAAATATGGATACCAATGATGATAACAACACCACTGCCACTAATGTACAATCATCAGACAAGCAATCCACTGCAGCATCTAATACATCTAGTCGTCAAAAGAGTGATCCGGTATGGGAACATTTTGCTTTTAGGAAAGAGGGAAAAACTAATGTCTACACCTGCCTTCATTGTAATTTAGTATATAGAGGAGGAGGTATAAATCGAATGAAATAACATCTAGCAGGTGTAACAGGTCAAATAAGTTCTTGCAAAAAAGTGTCTCATGATATTCGTTGTAGAATGTTGGAATCATTTAGGCGATGTCAGAAAAAGAACCAAAATGAGCAGCTTGATGAAGATTATGAGGGAATGGAGAGTGCAGAAGTTGTTGTTCCTTTGCAAGCCAGGAAACAAAATGTTGCCCAAGGGAAGAGGAAAATGAGTGACACATTTGATGGCTTTTTTGCTCCTAGGACAACTCCAGGTTCACAACCAACTTTGAAAAGTGTATTGTCTAGTAAGGAATCAATACATAAAGCTAAATTGGCAATTGCAAGATGGTTTTTTGACGCTTGTATTCTATTTAATGCTATTCAATCTCTATACTTTCAGTCTGCTGCAGATGCAATTGCGGCCATAGGGCCAGGGTTTAAAGTCCCTTCATATCATGAATTGAGAGTTCATTTGTTAGGAGATTGCAAGAAGGAGTGTCAATTGCTTGTTGAAAGTCATCGAGACAATTGGGCTAAAACTGGATGTACAATCATGGCTGATGGTTAGAGTGACATGAGGCAGAGGACTTTGATAAATTTTTTAGTTTATTGTCCTTTGGGTATTACCTTTGTAAAATCTATTGATGCTTCAGATGTTGTGAAGGATGCTAAAACATTGTGTGATTTATTTTCTGATGTTATTGAGTGGGTTGGACCTACTAATGTTGTACATGTAGTGACTGATAATGCAGCTAATTATGTAGCTGCTGGCAAGTTAATTCATGAAAAATATGCACATATTTATTGGTCGCCTTGTGCTGCACATTGTTTGAATCTTCTTTTGAAGGATATTGGTAGTATGTCTCATGTAGCTGAGCTTGCATCTAAGGCATCAAAAATTACTGTTTTTGTGTACAATCATATGATATTTCTATCTTGGCTTAGGAAAAGAGAAGGTTGGAAAGAAATTGTACGTCCAGGGGTAACTCGATTTGCCACAACCTTTATTACTTTGAAAAGTCTTTATGAGCATAAGCATGATTTGCAAGCTTTGGTTGTGGATAGACACTTTACAAGTCATAGTGATGTGATTTCCGGAGGGAAAACACTTAATCAATTTTATGGATAGGTTGAAAGAAACAAACAAAGAAAACCAAATCACTCAATTGATAAGCCAAAGGGCGCCACAACTAAGAGAAATGGGTTGATCTCGCCACACTCAAGAAAGAAGAACGTGAGTGATAAGAAATCTAGCTGCTCTCGCCACTAACCCAAGTTAGATAAGAGAAAGAACTCAAGAATCCTCTTGAAAGCAAAATGCCAATATCTCATGTATGATTCAAGGATGGTTTACAACATATGGCAAGGACCCTTTTTATAGAGGGTCTCCAAAACAAAAAGATAAAAGACTCCAACTAATGCATTAAATGCATCAACTAAAAGTCAAGTAGTGTAGGCTAAATGTCAAAGACAATAAATGCATAGGTAGCTAAATGTTAAAGACAATAAATACATAGGTAATATACTACAACTATATTCAACAAATGCAACTATCCCACATGCAATCTTTTTCACACTTCTTCCACTTTCAACAATGTGGTTAAGCCCAATCCAAGCCCTTTAGCCCTTGAACGAGTTAGAGGCCCAATTGAAGTGTTCTCCCTTTCTTGGGCTGCAATTAGTCAAAGTTCTTTAACCCTTGAACGAGTTAGAGGTCCAATTGAAGTGTTCTCCCTTTCTTGGACAGTAATGGGGTTATCCTTGATTACATCATCCTCCCCTGGTTGAAATGGATTTGTCCTCAAATCCAAGTCCTCTTTATCTTCTAAGTACGGGGAAAGATCCCTCACATTGAAAGTAGTAGAAACAGCATAGTCTTCAGGCAAATCAATTTTGTATGCATTATCATTTACCTTGTCTATGATACGGAAAGGACCATCTGCCCTTGGCATTAATTTGGACCATCTCCAGGACTGAATTGAACAAATTTTCTTCTCTTGTTGGCAGTCTTCTCATAGATGGAGTTCTTCTTCTCAATTTGCTGTTTAATGTTTTCATGTAACTTCTTTATCATGTCAGCCTTCATTTTTCCATCTATGCATTCTCGAGCTTCAAGTGGTAATGGTACTAAATCAAGTGGGCTCAATGGATTAAATCTATAAACTACTTCAAAAGGAGAGTATTTAGTAGTACCATGTACACTTCTATTGTAAGTAAATTCAGCATAGGCCAAGCATTCATCCCAACTTTTCAAGTTTTTGCCAATGATAGTTCTTAGCAAAGTAGAAAGCGTTCAGTTCACCACTTCAGTTTGCCCATCAGTTTGTGGGTGACAGGCAGTACTAAAGAGCAACTTGGTTCTCAACTTCCTCCATAAAGTCTTCCAAAAGTAACTAAGAAATTTGGCATCACGATCTGACACGATACTCTTTGGAATGCCATGAAGTCTCACAATTTCTTTGAAAAATAAATTGGCAATGTACACAGCATCATCGGTCTTATGGCATGGAATAAAATGAGACATTTTTGAAAAACGATCAACAACAACCATGACCGAATCTTTACCTCTTTGTGTCCTTGGTAAGCCTAGCACGAAATCCATGCTAACATCAGTCCAAGGTTGATCTGGAACAGGTAGAGGTGTATAAAGTCCATGGGCTGCTTCCTTGCTCTTGGCTTTTTTGCAAATAATACACCTTTCAATCACATAATGCACATCTCTAATCATTTTCTCACAAGCGAGATAAATTTCAGCAAGTGTCGAATCTTCCATGTAATGGTCTTTAATAGATTCAAATCCCAACAATTTAGCATTCATCATGGAAATTAAGGCATATCTCCTTGATAAGGCATCTGCAACAATGTTGGTTTCTCCCTTCTTATACTTCAACACATAGGGAAAAGCTTCAAGAAATTCCACCCACTTTGCATGTCTTCTATTCAGCTTGCTCTGACCTTTCAAGTGTTTGAGTGATTCATAGTCTGTGTGAATTACAAATTCTTTTGGTAACAAGTAGTGCTGCCATGTCTCAAGAGCTCTAATTAAAGAGTAGAACTCCTTATCATAGGTAGAGTAGTTAAGTCTGGCTCCACTCAACTTCTCACTAAAATAAGCTATAGGACGCCTTTCTTGAAGAAGTACAGCTCCAATTCCCACTCCACTAGGATCACATTCAATCTCAAAAGTCTTAGAAAAATTAGGCAAAGCCAATATGGGTGCATTACACAATTTTTCTTTGACAAGCTCAAAACTTCGTTGGGCTGCATCACTCCATTTGAACTTTTTTCCTCCCTTAATACATTCAGTTATGGGTGCTAAGATGGTGCTGAAATCCCTTACAAATCTTCTATAGAAAGAGGCAAGCCCATGAAAACTTCTTACTTCAGATATGGTTCTTGGAACGGGCCATTCTTTGATAGCTTTCACCTTTTCTTCATCAACTCCCACTCCTTGCTGAGATACTACAAAGCCAAGAAAAATCACATGGTCTTGACAAAAGTAGCATTTTTTTATATTAGCATAGAGTTTCTCTTTTCGCAACACTTCCAAGACTTCGTTCAAATGTTGCACATGCTCCTCATAACTTTGACTGTAGATCAAAATATCATCAAAATATACCAGAACAAATTTTCCAATGAAAGATCTAAGCACATGATTCATCAATCGCATAAATGTGTTAGGGGCATTAGATAGCCCAAATGGCATTACCATCCATTCGTAAAGTCCATGCTTTGTCTTGAAGGTTGTCTTCCACTCGTCTCCCTCTTTCATTCGGATTTGGTGATGTTAACCCTAATGTATTATGCTATAAGTTTTGATGATGACAAATATGTGGGAATTATAGTATGATTTAATCTTCTTGGCCCAAATGAATGATTTAATCTTCTTGGCCCAAATGAATGATTTAATCTTCTTGGCCCAATGTATGATTTAATCTTTCTTAGCCCAAATAGTATGATTTAATCTTCTTGACCCAAATGAATGATTTAATCTTATTGGCCCAAATGCATGATTCAATTTTTCTTGGCCCAAATATATTTAATTCTTTATATATTTATATATAGTAATATAATTTGATTTTTGATAAAATTTATTGGTTGTTTTAATATAATTTGAAAAAGAATGCTTTTTACTATAGCACTTTTGAAAAAGAAATTTGATTGTTGAAAAAGTATGATAAAGTTTATTGGTTGTTGAAAAAGTACGATAAAGTTTATTGGGTGTTGTAATATAATTTGAAAAAGAATATCTTTTACTGTAACACTTTTGAAAAAGAAATTTAATTGTTGAAAAAGTATGATAAAGTTTATTGGTTGTTGTAATAAACTTTGAAAAAGAATACTTTTTACTATAGCAAATTTGAAAAAGAATATTGATTGTTGAAAAAGGTTGATAAAGTTTTTTTGGTTGTTGTAGAAAGGTTGAAAAATGATGATGAAGCTTACTGTAGCAATTCTGACTAAAGCAGTCACTGTAGCAGCAAGGTTTCACTATATAAAGGGGACTTCACAACACTATTTGCATCAAGGTTCAATTGTTTATTTCTCATATTATCTTGAATTCTATTCTCTCTAAATTACTAGAGAAAAATTCTGAGCTTAATTTCTGCGTTATCTACACTTTGAGAGTGTCTACCATTATTTTCCTTAAGCCTTTAAATTTAGTTGCTCAAGGATTGGTTCCTTGAGTTAGTGTTTGAGAGAAAACACGTTGCAAGGGGCAGAGACACCCTTGAGGGAGAAAAGATCTATGTTGTAGTGGTTTGCAAGTACCCGGATTAAACTTGCAATTATAGTGGAAATACTCAAGTGGTCTCTTGAGGACTGGATGTAGGCTTGGGATTAGCCGAACCAGTATAAATCTCCGAGTTTGCTTTCTCTATCCTTACTCTATTTACATTTGAAGTTAATTAATTAATGGTTTGCGTTTATATTTGATTTTTACCTCAAGTATTAATTAATTTGTGTAGATTTATATTTGCTCCTTAATTCCTTGCACTATAAAATTATTCATCTTGATAAACACTTTGATTTTCTAAATTAAATTATTATCTTTAACATTGTCCAATTTCAGAAAATCATTTTAACTTCCAATTAAGTTTTGTGAAAATTTTTATAAAACCCAATTCACCCCCCCTCTTGGGATCCAACCATTTCTTTCAGGTGATAGCCGCTCTTCAAGTTAATTTTTGAAAACACTTTGGAACCATTCAGCTCATCCAACATGTCATCCAATCTTGGAATTGGGTAGCGGTATTTGATGGTGATCTTATTTATAGCACGGCTGTCCACACACATTCTTATAGAGCCATCTTTTTTAGGGACTAATAATGTAGGCATAGAACAAGGGCTCATGAATTCCCTTACATAACCATTTTCAATCAACTCATAAACTTGCCTTTTTAGCTCCTTAGCCTCCTCTGGATTCATTCTATATGCTGGCTTATTTGGTAAGGCAGCACTGGGCACCAAATCAATTTGATGTTCAATTCTTCTTAAGGGTGGTAATCCCTTAGGTAGCTCATTCGGAAAGACATATGCAAATTCTTCTATCAACTCCCTCACAAGCTTAGGAAGCTTTTCTGCAAGTTCTGGATTTAGCTCCTTGAGAATTAGCAATAATACAAAGTTTTCCCTTTTTATTGCCTTCTTTAACTCATTCTTAGAAGCAAAACAAACTAGGCTTATTCTCCTCAATTACATCCTCCTTCGGCTGTACTTGTATTGGCTTTAAGGGCGCCAACACAATCTTCTTTCCATCCTTCTCGAAAGCGTAGGTGTTTTTGAAGCCATCATGTAATGCTCTTCTATCAAATTGCCAGGGCCTCCCAAGTAGAAGATGACTAGCATTCATAGAGACTATGTCACACAATACCTCATCTTTGTAATTCTTCCCTATAGAGAAAGGTACCTTTACTTGTTTGGTGACCTTCATCTCGCCATGATTATTCAACCATTGCAGCTTGTATGGACGGGGATGATTGATGATAGGTAGCTTCAATTTGCCAACCAAGGTGGTTGAAGCAACGTTAGTGTAACTCCCACTATCAATTATCACGTTACAAACTTTGCCTCCGATAGTGCACCTTGTTTGAAAAATATTCTCCCTATGTTCTTCTTCTACTTTGGCTTGGATATTCAAGGCACGTCTAATAACCAAGGCAGCACCTTCATCAGCATATTCAACAACTTCTTCTTTGTCAAAATATTCTTCCTCTTCACATTCCTCCACAATATCTTCATCTTCACTCTTTATTTCCCTTTGTTTCTCCTTCAAAATCATCACTCTTCTATTAGGACATTCGGATGCTATATGGCCATTGTCACGCCTCCAACTTACGTACGTGACCGGCACGATAGATGAGCTTTTACCTCACCACCGTAAGCCAAATTCCATACCAATTTGATATATATAAGAATGATATCTCATGAAAGAGAGTACAATAAATATTTCAAATAATATTCTCAACAAACATTATTCGTCCAAGATTTACCTACCCAAATTACAGAGCTACTACTAGAATACTTTTGATAAAGTTTTACATAATAACAAATATTTACCCCGATCAATGGGGTTGAGGACTCGAACGATTAACTGGTTGTGCCTCTACTTCTTCTTGAAAATCTGTGAGGGGAGGAATGGCATGAGTATATTTTACTCAGTGAGGAAATATATTATTCTATCACATTAACATAAGAAACAATCATATAAAATCACAGAACATATCATATAGTTCCAAATTAAATTCCCAGACATTTTTCGGGTCCAATCCACATAAGGTGGTCATTGTCCCGCGGCCCCTGCCACATCCTCCCTTATTTCTGCTTTCATAATTGCCTCCCTTATTTCACCCCCTATATTCTCAATACTCTTTGTATTGGAACAAATTTTTATTTAACATGATTTGCCACCCTTATTATCTCCTGCTCCTCCCTTTTTACTCCCACACAGGGACCCGTCCCCGTAACATTCTCCGTCAATCACAAGTATAACAATAATTCAACTTTACACACAATACTACTCATGTATGTGATGTTGTTCACATATATAGTATATGACACTCTTCATAAATATGGCACTGTTCACATGTACGTACAATACCATTCATAAATATGGTACGATACTGTAATATTCCAAGAATTTTTATGAATATTTAAAGTCTGATTTGAAGTTTAGTGAAAAATTTAATTATGTGGAAATTTTCTTTTTGAATTAGTGAAGAAAATGTGGAAATAGAAATTTTTATTTTTAATTTAGGAAATTTTTACAAATTCTCAAGGACTAAAGTGAAAAGAAAAGAAAGTATAGAGGACTTTTGAGAAATGACCAAGTAGGAACCCGAGAAGAAGAATAGAGCTTATGGGAATGAATTATGAGTCCGGTACCGAAAAGATGATGGATTCGAGGTTAAAGTGGAGTTTGAGATATTGAGAGGGACTAAAGTGAATAAGGAAATTTATGGGGCACCGAGGATTTAGAAACACCTGAGGTGAGATTTTATGAATTTGCTTTTGCTAGTCTTGACTGAGGGTCAATTGCAGAGCAAGTGATAATTTCACCCCGGGCGAGTATATAGGTGGCCTCACCTATTTTTTATTCATTTTTCTCCTTTCCTCTCTCTCTCTTCACTTTCTCTCCTCTCCTTCTCTCTTTCTTCTCTCTAATTTCTCTCTCTACACTCCAACTCTACAACTGGGCTTTGAAGGGCGGATCTTGGGCTACGGGGCGAGCCTCTAGGAGCCAAGCAACGTAGGGAAAGCAAGGAATCGAGGTACAAATTTCTATTTCTTAAGCTTTTCCCTATTTTCTAGTTTTAAGAGTGTTTGAGAAAAAATCGAAATTGTGGCTTCGTTTCTCGATTAAAATTGGTGATTTTGGTGTCTAAATGCTCCTTAGACATTAAGGGTGAGATCCTATGGAAGAAATCATGAAACACGGTGAAGATTTGGCCAGATTCGGGCCAAAACCGAGAGAAAGTCGCGAAGGGTCGCGATCGTGGCGCCCAGGCGCCATGTGTGGCGCCTAGGCGCCAAGGACATGTGGGGAAGAGAAAGGCATGGCGCCCAGGCGCCACGTGGGGCGCCTAGGCGCCGGGCATGGGTGGCGCCCAGGCGCCAGGTGTGCCGGAAAACCTTAGCTCATTTTCAATCGGCCATAACTTCTTCATCCGGACTCCGTTTTGGGCAAACTTTATATCGTTGGAAAGCTCTTTGAGTCTAGTTTCCAATGGTATAAGTTTCATTTAGATATTCATTACCGATTAGGAGTTATGACTTAAGATGTGAGTAAAGGTCGAGAGTAGTGGTAGGAAATTTCTCTATTTCGTAACCCTGATGGTTTTTGTCTGGTTACAATAGGAATGGTCAAGGTGCAAAGTGGGAGTGCCGAGAGCGTGAAATCCAGGTGAGTGGGTTAATACTTGCTATGATTAAATATCTGTTATTGACTTTTTGCATCATAGTGGAAATATGTTGTATATCCAAGTTTGAAGAGGATGATGTGGAACGATGAGGCATAAACAATTGTGGAACGTGTCTGGTAATGTATATAATTATATTTTCTTATTTTCCCATGAATGGAGGTTATATAATGGATTGTAAATGGCATGTGAACTGAGTTGAATAATTGTTCTATATTATGGGTTATGTTGTATACATGCTATGTTGCTGGAACCACATTGATTATGTTGTGGCTTGAATTGTAAATGACTGAGTTGTGTATGTGGCTCAAGATTATGATTGAGGATGTTTTTATATATGATTGTGATTGTGTTTGACTGAAAAGGAAAGGCATGGTGGTGCACCCCATGGAGAAATTTATGTGAAGTTATAAGGGTGGAGATTATAAATGGAGCGATAAGGGTGGATGCGGCAGGGGCCGCGGGCAACGATCCAGAGGTATTCTGGACGACCCGGTTGGTACGGGAAATTTGTGTGAAATTGATTTCACCGATTGTTGTTGTGAACTTTTGAATTATGTTGAAATGTATTTGATTTATTTGGATATTGTCGTGAAGTACTACGAATAATATCATATCATATGATGATCGATTTACGTATGATTGCTGCATGTTATCATTATGATGTATGATATTTTTTTGTCATAGTGTTGTGTTATCTACTCACTGGGCACGTGGTTTGCTCATACCCCTCTTATTGATATTTTTTTTCAGAGTTGACAGCTGAAGGTAAATATCGGAACAAGGAATTATGGATCCTTAGTCCATGATTACCTTTTCATTTGTTCAGGATAAAGGTATAATAGTTAAGTTTTATTCTAAGTTGTATAAATCTAGAAATCTCTGTAATCGGGTAGGTTCATTCAGTGATGTAATGTGAGTAATTGTAGTATGTATAGAGAACTCATTTTGGTTGCATGAAAAAGAATTGTATGATTTTTAAAAGAAAGATAGGCTTACGGAGGTGAAATGAAATTCACTTTCCGTGCCGGTCACGTGCTCAAATTTTGGGACGTGACAGATACTATTCACGAATATGTCACTGTTCATATGTACGTATGATATTGTTTATATGTACAGTATGATACTATTCATAAATACGATACTGTTCATAAGTACAGTATAATACTATTTACAAATACGGTATGATACTATTCATGAATATGTCACTGTTCATATGTACGTATGATACTATTCATAAATACGACATATGTACGGTACGATACTATTTATATATGCGACAATCAGAAATAATTTCAAGTAACTGAGGATAATTCCTTTCTGATGTGGAGGATCGGCTAAGGCCGCAACCACAGAGCATACTAAGAATTTAACCTCTAAATTATTGCAAGAATTTAAAAGAGTATAGTAGAATATTCTCTCACCTCGAATCCAAGCTATAAAGGAGGACTCAGAATCTTAACACCAGAATCAGAAGAATTAGAGGAGAGGAGAGAATAGAATCTGAAGGTGTGAGTTTAGAAGTGAAATGGAAGGGCCTATTTATAGGAGAAGCTATGGTACTATTTGCTACTATTTCATCTACCATTCTCCTATACTATTTCATCTACCAGTTTCACTTACCAGTTTTTATCTACCATTCTCCTATACTATTTCATCTACCAGTTTCACTTACCAGTTTTCATCTACCATTGTCCTATACTATTTCATCTACTAGTTTCACTTACCAGTTTTCATCTACCATTCTCCTATACTATTTCATCTACCAGTCTCACTTACCACTATACATTCTAGATTCCACTTTTGAATTGTATTTTACTTAATGGGATAAATTCCATATCGTACCATTCATTATATCTCACAATTTATTCAATTTATAAGTGAAAATTCATATTTTCAATATCATACACAACCAAGATAATAAAATTTACATAAAATATAAGCAGACAGATTTTTTTTTACGGGTATTACATTCTACCCCCCTTAAAAAGAATTCGGTCCCCCGAATTCGAAAACTTACTTTATGATTCGAAGAGGTATGGATACTTTGTCCACATTTCGTCTTCTGTTTCCCATGTGGCTTCCTCGTGAGTATGATTCCTCCACAGAACTTTAACAATGGGAATTTCCTTGGTGCGAAGTTTCTTGACCTGCCTATCGAGGATAGCTACTGGCACCTCTTCATAAGCAAGAGTCTCATCAAACCGTACGTCTTGTGGCTGAATGACATGAGAGGGGTCAGGAAGATACTTATGTAGCATCGATATATGAAATACTGGGTGTACTCCCTCTAGGTTCGAGGGTAAGGCTAGGCGATAAGCCACGTTACCCACTCTTTCCATAATCTCATAAGGACCAATATATCTTGGGCTAAGCTTCCCTTTCTTTCCGAATCTCATTACTCCTTTTATCGGTGAGATTCGTAAGAAAACCATATCACCAACAGAAAACTCTAAGTCACGTCGTCGGTTGTCTGCATAGGACTTTTGCCTACTCTGAGCGTCTAATAACCTCTCCCTGATCAGTTTAATTTTATCCACAGCCTCCTGTATCATCTCGGGTCCCACCATTTTAGGTTCACTTAGTTCAAACCAACCAATAGGAGATCGACATCGCCTCCCATATAATGCCTCAAAAGGAGCCATTTTAATGCTAGCTTGATAACTATTGTTATAAGCAAATTCAATAAGTGACAAGTGGTCTTCCCATCTTCCACCAAAATCCATCACGCATGCTCTTAGCATATCTTCTAAGGTCTGAATAGTCCTCTCAGACTGACCATCAGTTTGAGGATGAAAAGCTGTACTCAAATCCACTCTAGTACCCAGAGCTTTATGAAAAGTTCTCCAGAATCGAGAGGTGAACTGGGGTCCTCGATCTGATATGATGGATACTGGTACGCCATGAAGCTTCACTATCTCCTTTATATATAGTCGACTAAGTTTTGCTACACTGTATGTGGTATGAACAGGAAGGAAATGTGCCGACTTAGTAAGTCGATCCACAATGACCCATATAGAGTCGTACCCATTCGAAGATCGGGGCAAACCCACCACAAAGTCCATAGTAATCCGTTCCCATTTCCACTCAGGAATCTCAAGTCTCTGCATCAACCCAGGTGGTCTCTGATGTTCAGATTTGACTTGCTGACATGTCAAGCATCGAGCGACAAAGTCAGTCACATCTCGCTTCATGCCCTCCCACCAATAAACTTGTTTCAAGTCTTGATACATTTTGTTGGCACCAGGATGAACAACATATGGTGCACCGTGAGCCTCTTGTAAAATCTCCCGCTTCAAGGGTGCAATGTTCGGAATACACAATCTTCCGTTAAACCATAATACACCTTCTGCGTCTACTTGAAAACCCGGTATTAAACCTCCCTTCGCCTTGTCTCTAGTTTTAACCATTTCAGCATCATTCTCTAATGTTGTCTTCACCCTTTCTACAAGGGAGGATTTAGCTGTCAAGTGAGCCAAGAAAGCATCTGACTTAGTAATCTCAAAGAATACCCCACTAGCCTCCAACTCTTGTAATTCCTGAATCAAAGACCTTCTTACTGTGGTAATGTGAGCTAGACTTCCCATTGACTTCCAACTGAGGGCATCCGCTACCACATTTGCCTTTCCTGGATGGTAGAGAATGGTACAGTCATAGTCCTTCAGGAGTTCCATCCATCTCCGTTGCCTTAAGTTGAGATCTTTTTGATCAAATATATATTTAAGACTCTTATGATCCGTGAAGATCTCACATGTCTCCCCATACAAGTAATGCCTCCAAATCTTCAGAGCAAATACTACAGCTGCCATTTCTAGATCATGAGTAGGGTAGTTGAGTTCATGCTTCTTAAGCTGTCGAGAACCATAAGCAATGACCCTACCGTGTTGCATTAATACACATCCTAATCCTACCTTCGAAGCGTCACAATATACAGTATAACCCCTTGATCCTGATGGTAGAACAAGTACCGGTGTTGAAGTTAGGCACTTCTTCAATTCAGAGAAGCTCTGCTCACAAGCGTCATCCCAAACATACTTAGTATTCTTCCTAGTCAACTTAGTCAGTGGAAGAGCCAATTTGGAGAAATTCTTGACAAAGCGACGGTAATACCCCGCTAAGCCAAGGAAACTCCGAACTTCAGATACAGTTGTTGGTCTAGGCCACTGCTTTACTGCCTCGATTTTACTTGGATCTACATGAATACCTTCTTGGGAGATTACATGCCCTAAAAATGTTACTTGGCTCATCCAAAATTCACATTTTGAGAACTTAGCATATAATTGACGTACCCTCAAAGTCTAAAGTACTATTCTCAAATGTTCTGCATGATCCTCAATACTTTTAGAATAAACTAGAATGTCATCAATGAAGACAATCACAAATCTATCAAGGAAAAGTTTGAACACGCGGTTCATAAGATCCATAAATGCTGCTGGCGCATTAGTCAACCCAAATGACATTACGAGAAATTCATAATGCCCGTATCGTGTTCGGAAGGCAGTTTTGGGTATGTCTTCCTCTTTAATCCTTAGTTGATGGTATCCGGATCTCAAATCTATCTTTGAGAAGTATTGTGCCCCTTGAAGTTGGTCAAACAAGTCATCAATTCTTGGTAAAGGATATTTATTCTTTACCGTGACTTTGTTTAACTGTCGATAATCTATGCACAGTCTTAAAGAGCCATCTTTCTTTCTTACAAAGAGTACTGGGGCACCCCAAGGTGAAAAACTTGGGCGAATAAATCCCTTATCCAGCAGGTCTTGTAATTGCTCTTTAAGCTCTTTCAACTCTGCGGGTGCCATACGGTAAGGAGGGATTGAAATCGGTCGAGTGTCCGGAACCAATTCAATATTAAATTCAATATCCCTCTCTGGTGGTAAACCAGGTAGATTTTTCAGAAATACATCCGGGAATTCACTAACCACTGGTATTTGTTCAAGACTTCGTTCCTCCTTGTCGGTATCTTTGACAAAGGCCAGAAATCCATGACAACCTTTTCGTAACATACGTCGGGCGGTTATCATAGATATTATATTACAGGGAACCTTGCTGTGGTCTCCCTGAAATATGAAATTATTTTCACCCAGTATACTAAATGAAATAGTTTTGTCATGACAATTCAATGTAGCATGGCATGAGGATAACCAGTCCATGCCTAAAATTATATCGAAGTCTGTCATACTAAGAAGCATGAGATCTACCTCTGTTTCCATGTCCTTAACAGTTACCTTACAAGAACGATATCCAGATCTGACTACTAGAGTTTCCCCTATTGGTGTAGCTACCAGAAATGGTTCGTCCAGTATAACTGGTTCAGACTTGAACCTCTTGGCAAATAGAGGTGACACATACGAGTGTGTAGAACCAGGGTCAAACAACACACATGCCTTATGAGAACATATAAAAAGAGTACCTGTGACTACTGCATTGGAGGCCTGTGCATCTTGTCGAGTAAGAGCATAGACACGTGCCTGCCCTCTACCGGCTATTGGTTGGCCTCTTCCTCCAGATCCACTACCCTGTCCTCTACCTGCACCGCCTTTTCCTGATGACGAAGAAGGAGCTCTAGGGCCAAAAGCTGGCTCGGATTGTCGTGCTGAAGGGTGTAAAGATTCTTTCCCTGACCCTTCTAGTAAGTAAGGGCAGTCCCTCATGAAATGACCTACTTGGCCACATTGATAGCATGCAGGGCCTGTTAATCTACATACTCCAAAGTGATGCTTTCCACAATTTGTACATTTGGGCTTATTTTGCCACGGCTGGGAAGAACCTTGTTGAACTGTAGATTGTTCCACCTTACTTTCTGATCTATTTTTCGGGGCACTTGCTGAAGTTTGTACTGATGCTGAAGGTGTTCCTGAAGAGAAATTACCTCGACCAGAGGACTTAAATCTTCTTGACCCGCCATTATTAGTTATTCTCCCTTGATCTCGCCCTCTTTTCTTAAAATTGTTACTTTTTGTTTTATGCCCATATTCGACCATCCGTGCAGCTTCAACCACCGCTTCATATGACGGGTAAACATTGATTTGTGGGGATATCAAACTATAAAATGGTTGGCGAAGCCCCAGGATAAATCGCCTAATTCAACGCTTTTCATTCGGTACCATATGGGGTGCATAGCGAGCAAGGCGAACAAACTTAGTATTGTATTCTTCAATGGACATCTCTGGGCCTTGAGTTAGTCGCTCAAATTCTTGCTCTCGAGCCATCTGAAGGGTTTCTGGAAGAAACCGTTCTGTAAAAGCTTCCCTAAATTCTCCCCAGGTGACTGCCGAGGCTCCTATGGGTCGGCCTGCCAGCCATGTTTCCCACCAATCACTAGCATCATTTCGAAACCGGAAAGCGGCCATTTCAACCATACTATCAGCAGACTATCCCAAAATAGATTGAATTCTTTCAATATGATATAAGAATTCTTGAGGGTCCTCATCCTCTGACCCCGAAAAAGTAGGCGGTTGTAATTTGAGAAACTTTGAAACCTTATTAGTTGTGGGTTGAACAGTCATAGGGACCGATATTATCGGAGGACTCGTTTCAACATTTTGCTTAGCTACCACAGCCGTTATAGCCTGTATGGCATCTTGGAAACCAGTCGCCATTGTTTCTATGGTGCCTTGCATACTTGAGATGAAAGCCATAAGTTCTACATTATCTGGTTGGGAAGATGCTCCTTCCCTTACATGGGGTATTTTTATTGGTTTCTGCATATCGTGAGTGCCTTTGTCATGCTCAGGATTTCCTTCCTTTTCTCGATCCTTCCCTTGGTCCCGAGTAATTAACATCGGAGGATGAGATGAGGCTTCCTCCGAGGTCTCACGTTCTCTTTCTTGTATATCGTGTTGCGAAGAAGGCATTTTAAATCTACAATATAAAATTTTTGACTTTTAACGACGTTCTAAAGAACAACAATTTAGGAAAGAAAATGTGACATGACATCCCTACAGGTCCTTTGGTGGAGTCTTTTACTATTGCTATACCCGGGCTTATAGTAATATGTCACGTCCCAAAATTTGAGCACGTGACCGGCACGGAAAGTGAATTTCATTTCACCTCCGTAAGCCTATCTTTCTCTTAAAAAAAAAATCATACAATTCTTTTTCATGCAACCAAAACGAGTTCTGTATACATACTACAATTACTCACATTACATCACTGAATGAACCTACCCGATTACAGAGATTTCTAGATTTATACAACTTAGAATAAAACTTAACTATTATACCTTTATCCTGAACAAATGAAAAGGTAATTATGGACTAAGGATCCATAATTCCTTGTTCCGATATTTACCTTCAGCTGTCAACTCTGAAAAAAAATATCAATAAGAGGGGTATGAGCAAACCACGTGCCCAGTGAGTAGATAACACAATACTATGACAAAATAAAAATCATGCATCATAATGATAACATGCAGCAATCATACGTAGATCGATCATCATATGATATAATATTATTCATAATACTTCACAACAATATCCAAGTGAATCAAATGCATTTCAACAAAATTCAAAATTCACAACAGCAATCGATGAAATCAATTTCACACACATAACCGGGTCGTCCAGAATACCTCTGGATCGTTGCCCGCGGCCCCCGCCGCATCCACCCTTATCGCTCCATTTATATTCTCCACCCTTATAGCTTCACATAGATTTCTCCATGGGGTGCACCACCATGCCTTTCCTTTCCAGTCAAACACAATCACAATCACATATAAAAACATCCTCAATCATAATCTTGAGCCACATACACAACTCAGTCATTTACAATTCAAGCCACAACATAATCAATGTGGTTCCAGCAACATAGCATGTATATAACATAACCCATAATATAGAACAATTATTCAACAATAACATACTTCAACTATCCGCATATGATTGAACTCAACAATCAGAGTATGATACATTTCAACTCAGTTCACATGCCATTCACAATCCATCATATAACCTCATTCATGAGAAAATAAGAAAATATAATTATATACATCACCTGGCACGTTCCACAATTGTTTGTCTCATCATCCCATATCATTCTCTTCAAATTTGGATATTCAACATATTTTCACTATGATGCAAAAAGTCAATAACAAAGATATTTAATCATAGCAAGTATTAACCCACTCACCTGGATTTCATGCTCTCAGCACTCCCACCTTGCACTTGACCATTCCTATTGTAACCAGATAAAAACCATCAGGGTTACGAAATAGAGAAATTTCCTACCACTACTCTCGACCTTCATCCACTTCTCAAATCATAACTCCTAACTGGTAATGAATATCCAGATGAAACTTATACCATTGGAAACTAGACTCAAAGAGCTTTTCAACGATATTAAAAAAAAAAACTGATGCTACAGTAACGGTCAACGCAGCTACAGTAACGTTGACCGAGTCAACGCTACAGTAACGTTGACCGAGTCAACGCTACAGTAACGAGAAAATCTGGAAAAAATTTTCTCGGTGAACAATAATTCTGGGGAAAATTTTCGATGTTCTTCGTGTTCTTCATCCAAAAATCCAAAAATCATATCTAAAACAACATTTCTTTTGATTTCTTCCATGGGTTTTCATCCTTAATGTCTAAGGAGTGTTTTAACACCAAAACCCCCAATTTCTACCAACAATCCAAGCTCAAATCTCAAATTTTCATCAAGAACACTAACTTTTTCAAATATCCAAATTCTACGAATTTCTCATAGTTTTCTCCAAATTTCTTGTTCTAATAACATCATAAACCACCTAGGAATGTTTTAGATTAACATCCACACTTAAATTCATCCATTAAAATATTCTACAAAAATTTTGCAAAAAATAATAACCAAGGATTTGATCTTGTAATAAGAGGAAGAAGAAGAAGAACATCAACTTACCAATCATCCTAACTTTCATAGCTTCCTTCCCAAAGCAAAAATTGCATGAATGATTGATGAAGAAATTCCTTTGCAAGCATAATAGAGAGAGAGAGAAAGTGAAGCTACGGGAGGGAGAATGAGAAAAAGAAAAGAATAAGGAGAAGTGTATACGCGTGGGCCCCACCAATTCCTTTTTCGATAAAATCGCTCATAGCCACCTTAGCTTATAAGATTTGTTCACTTTAATCCCTCTCGATGTCTCAAACTCCACTTTAACCTCGAATCCATCATCTTTTCGGTATCGGACTCATAATTCATTCCCATAAGCTCTATTTTTCTTCTCGGGTTCCTACTTGGTCATTTTTCAAAAGTCCTCTATACTTTCTTTTCTTTTCACTTTAGTCCTTGAGAATTTGTAAAAATTTCCTAAATTAAAAATAAAATTTTCTATTCTCACATTTTCTTCACTAATTCAAAAAGAAAATTTTTCACGTAATTAAATTTTTCACTAAACTTCAAAATAGGCTTTAAATATTCATATAAATTCTTGGGATATTACATAATAGAAAAGATTCCACTAAGGATACCTTGCTCTGTAATTAGTAGGAGACCTAATCCCAATCCTCTGATACCAACTTTGTCACGCCTCCAACTTACGCACGTGACCGGCACGATAGATGAGCTTTTACCTCACCACCGTAATCCAAATTCCATACCAATTTGATATATATAAGAATGATATCTCATGAAAGAGAGTACAATAAATATTTCAAATAATATTCTCAACAAACATTATTCGTCCAAGATTTACCTACCCAAATTACAGAGCTACTACTAGAATACTTTTGATAAAGTTTTACATAATAACAAATATTTACCCCGATCAATGGGGTTGAGGACTCGAACGATTAGCTGGTTGTGCCTCTACTTCTTCTTGAAAATCTGTGAGGGGAGGAATGGCATGAGTATATTTTACTCAGTGAGGAAATATATTATTCTATCACATTAACATAAGAAACAATCATATAAAATCACAGAACATATCATATAGTTCCAAATTAAATTCCCAGACATTTTTCGGGTCCAATCCACATAAGGTGGTCATTGTCCCGCGGCCCCTGCCGCATCCTCCCTTATTTCTGCTTTCATAATTGCCTCCCTTATTTCACCCCTATATTCTCAATACTTTTTGTATTGGAACAAATTTTTATTTAACATGATTTGCTACCCTTATTATCTCCTGCTCCTCCCTTTTTACTCCCACACAGGGACCCGTCCCCGTAACATTCTCCGTCAATCACAAGCATAACAATAATTCAACTTTACACACAATACTACCCATGTATGTGATGTTGTTCACATATATAGTATATGACACTCTTCATAAATATGGCACTGTTTACATGTACGTACAATACCATTCACAAATATGGTACGATACCATTCACGAATATTGTTCATATGTACGGTATGATACTATTTATAAATACGGTACTGTTCATAAGTACGGTATAATACTATTCACAAATACAGTATGATACTATTCATGAATATATCACTGTTCATATGTACGTATGATACTATTCATAAATACGACATATGTACGGTACGATACTATTTATATATGCGACAATCAGAAATAATTTCAAGTAACTGAGGATAATTCCTTTCTGATATGGAGGATCGGCTAAAGCCGCAACCACAGAGCATACTAAGAATTTAACCTCTAAATTATTGCAAGAATTTAAAAGAGTATAGTAGAATATTCCCTCACCTCGAATCCAAGCTATAAAGGAGGACTCAGAATCTTAACACCAGAATCAGAAGAATTAGAGGAGAGGAGAGAATAGAATCTGAAGGTGTGAGTTTAGAAGTGAAATGGAAGGGCCTATTTATAGGAGAAGCTATGGTACTATTTGCTACTATTCCATCTACCATTCTCCTATACTATTTCATCTACCAGTTTCACTTACCAGTTTTCATCTACCATTCTTCTATACTATTTCATCTACCAGTTTCACTTGCCAGTTTTCATCTATCATTCTCCTATACTATTTCATCTACTAGTTTCACTTACCAGTTTTCATCTACCATTCTCCTATACTATTTCATCTACCAGTCTCACTTACCACTATACATTCTAGATTCCACTTTTGAATTGTATTTTACTTAATGGGATAAATTCCATATCGTACCATTCATTATATCTCACAATTTATTCAATTTATAAGTGAAAATTCATATTTTCAATATCATACACAACCAAGATAATAAAATTTACATAAAATATAAGCAGACAGATTTTTTTTTTACGGGTATTACAGCCATGACCTAAGCACTTGAAGCACTTAATGTCTCGGCTTCTTTTAAAGGGTTGGTTGTCTTCTCTCTTCTCCTTCCCCTTAGAACTTTCAGTTTTGTTTGGCTCCTTATTACTCCCTTTGGTAGTGTTTGAGGTTTGGGAAAGTGTTTGGAAAGGTTTACTCCCCAATGGTTTAGACACTCCATTGTTTCTTCCATAAACTCTTTTTTTCTGTCTCTCCACCTTAATTGCCAATTTAATTACATCTACTAAGAAGACATAATTCTGCAACTCTACTAAGTCAGCAACTTCTCTGTTAAAACCACCAAGAAATCAAGCTATGGTTTGCTCTTGGGGTTCATTCAGCTCGTACCGAATCATCAAAGTTTCAAATTCTTTGACATAATCTTCAACACACATGCCTCCTTGCCTCAAGCTTTGAAGCTTAAAATAAAGCTCTTGCTTGTAGTAATCAGGTACAAAACGCCTCTGCATGAGCCTTTTCATCAATCTCCAATTTCGAACTTCCTCCTCTCCATCTCTTCTTCGTTGATTCTTCAAATTTTTCCACCATAGATTTGCATAATCAGTGAATTCAAGGGCTGCATATCGGCATTTGGTAGCTTCTGAATATTCTTGATATTAAAAAATCTTCTCTACTCGTTGCACCCACTCCAAGTATTCTTCAGGAGAACTTGTTCCCTTAAATGGAGGAATCTTCATTTTGATGTTGGCATCACGTTCCCTTTGCTGCCTTCTTTGCCTAGGTTGTTCACCTTCTTTAGCTTCAGATTCTTCTCCATGGTGTTCAACATAAGCTCCTCTTCTTTGTTGTTGTTGTTGTAGCTCCATAAATCTAGCCATTTAAGTGGTTAGTTGAGCTATTTGTTCCATCATTTCTTCTTGACCTCTTTGTAGGCCAACAATTTGAGCTTGTTGTAGGCTAAGCCCAAAAGGAACTTCAGAACTATTTTCTCCTGTCATAGTGATTTGTAATTTGTTGGTTTGAGTTTAGTGAAGGGTAGGTTCACTCTCTAAGTGTTTACACTCGGATTAACAATGAATAGTAACGATGAACAATGAACAGTAATGATGAATAATGAATAGTAACGATAATTTTTTTTTAAAAAAGCTGTAATAAAATAGAACAACACAAGAATAGAAATAAAGATAAAGATGAACAGACTAGAAAATTAGCCTTCCATGTAGGTGACAGATTACAAAATAAGGAAAACTAAGCCTTCCATATAGGTGGCAGAATACAAAATAAGGAAAACTAAGCCTTCCATGTAGGTGGCAAAACACATAATAAAATGCAATAAAATTAAGCTTTCCACGAAAGGGCAAAACACAAAACAAATAATAGAACCTGAATTAAAGTGGCTTTGATACCAATATGATGTGATTTCCGGAGGAAAAACACTTAATCGATTTTATGGATAGGTTGAAAGAAATAAACAAAGAAAACCAAATCACTCAATTGATAAGCCAAAGGGCGCCACAACTAAGAGAAATGGGTTGATCTCGCCACACTCAAGAAAGAAGAACGTGAGTGATAAGAAATCTAGCTGCTCTCGCCACTAACCCAAGTTAGATAAGAGAAAGAACTCAAGAATCCTCTTGAAAGCAAAATGCTAATATCTCATGTATGATTCAATGATGGTTTACAACATATGGCAATGACTCTTTTTATAGAGGGTCTCCAAAACAAAAAGACAAAAGACTTCAACTAATGCATTAAATGCATCAACTAAAAGTCAAGTAGTGTAGGCTAAATGTCAAAGACAATAAATGCATAGGTAGCTAAATGTCAAAGACAATAAATGCATAGGTAATATACTACAACTATATTCAACAAATGCAACTATCCCATATGCAATCTTTTTCACATTTCTTCCACTTTCAACAATGTGGTTAAGCCCAATCCAAGCCCTTTAGCCATTGAACGAGTTAGAGGTCCAATTGAAGTGTTCTCCCTTTCTTGGGCTGCAATTAGTCCAAGCTCTTTAACCATTGAACGAGTTAGAGGCCCAATTGAAGTGTTCTCCCTTTCTTGGGCTGCAATGGGGTTATCCTTGATTACATCACATAGGCTATCCAAGACTACTACAGGAAAACTTGTTAGTAACATCATATTGGATGGTAAGTTTTGGAATGACTGCATGATCATAGTAAAGCTTGTGGGTCCAATAATTCGATTGCTCAGGATAGTAGATGGAGATGAGAAGCCTTCTATGGGTTATGTTTATGAAGGTATGCAAAGGGCAAAAAATGCTATAAAAGAAATGTTTAACCAAAGAGTACACTTGTATAAGCCTTACACGGATCTGATTAAGGGTTGATGGGATAAGCATTTAAAACGTGATCTTCATGCAACTGCTTACTTTTTTAACCCTGCTTTCTTTTTTGATAAACAATATGTTGAAAAGAATCGAATCATGCAAGCACTTCTTGATTTGTTGGATATAAAGAGTCTCTGTGGTGATGATCTTTCTAAATCTATTAAAGAGTTGCAAATTTATCGTGATCGACAAGGTTCTTTTAGTCGAGAAAGTGCATATAAAGTGGCAAAGACAATACGGCCTGGTAAGTATCATTTTAAGCATTTGTGTAATTTGAAATTTGAACTTTGAAGTTTCTATTTAATTTTTTACTTTTAAATTTTAATATCTTACATAGATTAATGGTGGAGATTATATGGAGGTAGTGCTCCAACTTTACAAAAATTGGCCATTCGTATTCTTGGCCAAACATCTTCATCTTCAGGATGTGAGCGAAATTGGAGTTTATTTGAGCGTATTCATACAAATAGGAGGAACAAGCTAGAACATCAAAGACTAAATGATCTTGTATTTGTTACTTACAACTTGCGCTTGAAAAATATGTATAATACTATATAAGTATTAATTATATTATTGATGTTTACTTTTTTTTTTGATATTTTTATTTTAATGTATTCTTTTAGGTTTCAATATAAGAAGAAAAAATATGACCTTATTGATTATGAGTCGATTGACAACATTGACTTCTGGGTCGTTAATGAGGAAGAAACACCTCCAGTATTTGCTGATGAAGACCTTGATATTGAAAATGTTATCTATCAAGATAGTGCAATACCTATAGTTGGTGAATCCTCAAGACAAAATGAAGGTGTCTTAAGTATTAATTATTAAAATAAATATTAAGTTATTAACTATTAATTATGTTTACTGATTTTTTAAAAATTTTCTTATTTTATATTTAGGTGTTGAAGAAATTGCTGACCAACTAAATATAGAATTACTTGATGAAATTGGAGTTGATGCTACGGTTGGTGGAGTTGGAAGTAGTGGTGGTAGTGGTGATAGTTTTAGTGGAGATGCTTTAGCATTTGATAGATTTGAGATGCATGATTTGTATGATGAGTAATGAGTATGACTAATAATATGTTTTTTTAGTCAGTTGGTTTTTTGGTTGTTACTTATGAACATTTATTTGAGTATGTTATTTTGTCAAATTAGTAAAATACCTTTTGTGTAATTTAATATTAAATATTATGTATTTTTATATATGTGAATTATGATATGTTGATATAAAATTATATAGTAATTTACTTATTTTACTATTTTTAGGTATATATTTTATTTATTTTATTTTTTTAATTATCACCGGTTCGACCGCAGTTCGACTCCAATTTGACCATTAAACCTTGAACTGGTGCCCCTCTGATTTAATGACCGATACGATTATGAAAATCTTGCTTTTTAGAGAAACTAGGTGATTTTGTTTTTTGGTAATTAGAGAAACAGACGATTCTCTGTTTGTGGAGGATTTATAGAAGAGAAATAGTGTGTTTTTGACCATTGCGATATAACATTATTAAATTATGAGATGTTCATATTGGGGAATACTCGTCACGTTAGGGCTTCATTGCATTGCGTGTTCGTCCTGACCAGCTTGTCCCTTGTCCGGCCTCTCTCGAGCGTTGAGCCTCTTTTATTGCTCGTATCTACTTTTTGTTTTTCATTTTTCAGAAACAGACAAATATTTCCATTTTTCTTTTTCTTTTCTTGTTAATACACTGGGTTTGTAGCTCGATTGTATGACTAGAACTAGGATAATAAAAGTCTTTTAAGCCCAAAACAGAATTCCGGATTTAGAGCAATCAATTCACATCATTGTGAAAAAGAAAAAGAAATCAAAGAAAGTTGAAAAACAATGCAGTAAAATTTTAAAAAATTGTTTTAGTGTTTTATATTTTTTATCTAATAATGTAATTTTTTAAATACGAGATATTTTAATTTAAATTAAATTTTTGCATCTCAATTTTTTTATTTGTATATCAAAATTATAAGTGAATAATAATAAGTTTAATATTTGACAATGATAAGTTTTAAAATACAACAATAAAAAAATATTAAATTTGCAAAATTTAATTTAATGAATACTAGATTAAAGTATTTTATTTTTTTAAGAATCAGATTCAAAGATCAAATTAATAATTTACTATATTTTCGCTCAAAATTATATTGGGTTCCATTAATTTTTTTTTTGGATAGAAATGTTCCATTAACTTATTGGCAATAACATGAATGAGTTTCTTAAAATTAATTTTTGAAAACATTTAAAATTGTTAAATATGATTTTGTATCTAAAAAGAAAGAAATAATAATTTTGTCAATTAAATGAAAGACATTCATTGTTTGAAAAAAAGAGATTGATTATATGTTGGATCAACTGTAATATTATAGAAGTGTAATACTTTTAGTAATAGAAAAAATTGTTGTTAAGAAACGTATTACATTTTGCAATATTAAAAATATTATAGAGGATGCAGGTCTGTTTAAGATAGGAGGTACAATTGTGAAATTAGATTAATTGTTTTGTAATAAAGGAGGATCAATGGAGGCTAGTTGGGTCATTGTATTTCCGGTTTAAATTTTTTATTTGTCTAATAATCCTATAGGATAATCATTATTTTAATATCTTAAAAAAACTAAAGGTTTTTAAAATATTTTTTTAAGTTAGATTTCTATTATCCTTTTAGGATTCTAAATATATCATTAACGCTTTAATAAAAAAAATTAGAATAACGTTGTTATATCAATTTTTCAAAAAGAATTAAAAAAGGAAGATTACGTGGTAATAGAAACAAGATCTCAATTCTGATCGCTTGCATTTTTCAAATTTGCACCTACTTTAAAAAAAAAAAGATTAAGAAAAAATGTTAGAGCACAGAAAAACTGAAAAACCATGAAAAAGGCGCCAACTCTCCCGCCCCGCCTTTCCATTTTAACACTCCCACTGTTTCCAATTGCTTCTCCTTCTCTCTCTCTCTTCCCATTCCCTAAACACTCTCACCCATCACTATGCAACACTACCGCCCGCACCCCCATGTCGCCGCCGGCCCCGGCGTCGTTTCTGACGTCAAGCGCGGCAAAAGGCGTGGCAGTTATAACTGTGGACGCTGTGGTCTTCCCAAGAAGGGACACAACTGCAACCTTAAAACTCCCTCCTCTGCCTCTGCTTCCACACCTTCCGATTCATCAGTATCCACCTTTTCCGCCGTTTCCGCCCCCTCATCTGTCTGCGCAGTTCGTCAGCCGCCGCCCCGACAGCCTTTCTCTCGCCTCCCTCGTGCGCTATCGTTCGATGACGTCGATGACCGTTCCAGCGGATTCGATCCGCCTGAGATGTCTGATGGAGAGGATCGGGATCTATTTAGCGACCCGGAGCCGGATCTCGATTTGTATGGGTTGCCGGCAAACCTTCTGTGGGATGTGCTAAAGAGGCTACCGCCGACGGGGTTGTTGTCGGCCGCGAAGGTGTGCAAAGGGTGGAGGGATACGACAAGGAGGCTGTGGAGGGCGGCGGAAGAGCTCAGACTTAGGGTTCCGAAAGGAATTCAGGTGGGGTTTGTTGCGTCGATGTTGCAGAAGTGTCCGGGAATTGCGAGGCTGTCCCTTAGAATGGAAAGGTGTGGATCATGTTTGATTCACCGGACTTTTTAAGATCTGCAGAATTGTGCTGCTGCTTCGATTATTTTAATTTAATGACTGACATTAACAACTTAATCGATGACAATGAAACTTTACCTCAAATTAGTGGTCAGAAATTGCACGTATAGGCAAAAAAAAAAGTGTAAATTCGAAAAACGATAATTGATCTAATGAAACCCGAGTATTTTTATACGTAGACGGAATCGAGACTGAAAAATGTGGATTAATATTAGCAGACTCGTTCCTAGCCAAACCCATTATCAGTTGTTAATGTTCAAACTCTATCATCTACTTGCTATCTATTTGTGACTCTGGGAGGATTCAGTTGTTTTTTTTTTTCGAAAGCTTATAGCTTTATTGATTTTTATAGACTTAACCGTATTTCCTGGATGTTGCAGCGATTTGGATTCAACTATGCTGGCTTGCATTGCATTCTCATGCTCTAATCTGGAGTTTATGGAAATATCGACAACTAATACCGCAATCAATCGGATCAATGGGTATCATTTATGTTCTATATTAAACTTTCTTTTCCTTGTTTTGTATGCGAATGAGGTTTCCGGTTCTTCAGCGGCTGATATAAACACACTAATATATATGACTCGAGCTTTGATCTGACAGCATTTCAAACATATGAACTTTAACCTTTAACAAAGAGGTTGCAATTAGTGGAATTTATTTAGATGTTTCAAAGTTCCATCTCTCTCTTCTTATCTCTGAAATGAGAAGTTAAAATCCCTGCGTGTGTATGTTGTTGTCTAATACATTTAAGATCAGCATGATAATTATTAATTATTCATTGGTTGGATGAGTGAAAATCATGTTTATAATGATATATCGAACTCTGTAAGTGAGTTAAATCTTACACTTGCTTATATCCGTATAAAGATAAATCAAATTCAAACTTACATTGTTAATAAATTTGGCTGCCATTAACACATTGTTTGTGTTTATATGGCAATGCCCTATTGTAGCTGTTAAAATTAAGAACTTAATTTTTATTCTTTCTTGATAGAAGTGTACATTATTTAAACTAGGGTGTTATGTTAATACTTATTCTATAGTTTCTGTAGATGTGATGAAAATATGTTTTCTTATTTCTGTTACATTTTACTCTGTTATAGCTGTATAATTCAGAAGTTAATTTTATTCTTCCTCATTATAAAGTTTTTGTTTGTACTTGTTCTGCTATTTCTTGTACATCAGTTGTTATATTTTTTTTTTCCAACAACTTGCACTTTCATAATTCTATGCTTAACTGGAGAATGCTACTTTGTGCTAAACAGCTAACTCTTTGGTTCAAATATGAAATTGCAGGGATGAATTAAGTCGATTTGTTGCTGATAAAAGAAGCCTGAAAACCCTCAAGATGGAGGGTTGTCATAATCTGGGAGGTTTTGTTCTGTGTTCTTCTAGTCTTTCAACACTTTGGCTATCTGATCTCTACTCTATTTCTAAGATGGTGATTACCCTTTCTTTCTCCTTTAATTTTGTAAGGTGTAGTCATTCTATAAATTATTAGTGTTCTCTTTTCTTTGCTTTGTGGTAATTATTCTCTAATTACTAACAGTAGCTTTGAACTGGTAGGTATTTAACTGTCCCCAGTTGAGAGAGATATCGTTGGAATTTTCTCGCCAACAAAATGAAG
This sequence comes from Biancaea sappan, assembly GCA_037074585.1. NCBI lineage: Eukaryota > Viridiplantae > Streptophyta > Magnoliopsida > Fabales > Fabaceae > Biancaea > Biancaea sappan. The sequence continues at coordinate 7,042,695 of CM073492.1, read as the reverse complement.
GGACTGATATCACCACTGTGATTGAAAATTTGGGAAGAACTTGTCCGAGGTTGCAAAATATACATATAGCTTCAATGCGACTTTCTCATGCTGCTGTGCTTGCTCTGACAGCTGCTCAGTTGAGGTTTGTTGAAGTCTTTGCCATCTGACTTTGCTTCCCAAATGTAATTAACAGTATTAAGGTTCATTGGAATAAATTATATGTAATGCTTTGAATTTTCTAAATCACCTCATCTCCTGTATGTTCCTTTGCAATAATTTTTTACCATAATACATGTGTTAACTTTTGCAGAATAAATATTTGAAGTTTATGATTGTAGTAGGGCTCACAATGGTGGTAGGAATCCATTGACAGAAGTCAGTGGGAAAACTGTCAGAAGTCCCCTATAGCCTTCTCCAATACTACACCAATTCCCGAATTGAATATATTATTAAGTCATCTGACTAAACGTTATCCATATTAAAACAATAACACTTATTACATTGCAATGTTTAGTGCATAAAATGATAAAAATAAATTAAATCCTAATAATCAGACAAGTTAGTTTGATGTATGGTGCAACATACGACATCTTCTGATGCACTCATATTTCTTAAAAGTTGTGTCTCAAGCTTAAAAATTAATTATCCTCATTGTATTTTATGGTATTGATACCTCTTTTAATTCTATTAGAAGGTTTGATGTGTCAAGGATTGGATTCTTACAATTCTCATTCTCCTATTCTCAGCATGTTGTGCTTCTTTGTAACCCAAGAGAAAATAATTCTTACGGATTGGATTCTTACAATTCCCATTCTCCAATTCTTACAAAAATAGTATTTGATAAATAGGTTATAGGGATGGCTACTTTATATGCTAAACTTTCATTCTATTTATGTGCTTGAACCCACATGTTTAATAAGATTGATTATGTTTGTTTACATATTCCATTATGCAGGGGGCTGCGAATGCTTTCACTTGTTCTTGGATCTGAAGTTACTGATGCATCTGTTGCTGCAATTGCCTCGAGCTATCCAAATTTAGAATTGCTTGATCTCAGTGGGTATGTTTCTGCCCTTGTTCATATTGCATTTTTTCATAAAGGATTTTATAAGATGCTTTCACCTTGGAGACAATTAATATCTATAGCGACTAAATACAGAATAAAATCATAATGGATTGTTAAATATAAGCATGTATAGTTCAGCTATATATATTTATCAATTTGCTTTTATCTATTTAAAACATTACATTCAAGGGTTCGCTTTTATTACAGATCTAGCATCAGTGACGGTGGAATTGGAATAATTTGCAACGTGTTCCCTGAAACATTGACAATACTCCTCCTTGCTCTTTGTCGTAATGTGACCTCAAGTAATCATCCTTTTATTACTCCATTGCCTCATGAACTTGGATATTTGCTCATATTTGCTCAATTTTCTGCCTGCTAATCTGCTTCCCATGTTTTAGGTGGCATTCAATTTGCTACAGCTCAGTTGCCGCTTCTTGAACTTATGGACTGTGGCATGACCGTATGTGATCCTAATTCTGAAAATCCGACTGCTGATGAAAACATATGCAAGTTACAGGAGACATCCAATGCTAAAATTCACCGTGTAAATCAAAAATTGATTATCAAACATAACCGATTGAAGAAACTCAGTCTATGGGGTTGCTCTGGCTTAGATGTGAGTTTCATTACTCTGAAAACGTTGTTGCATATTCTTTCTCAGGCTTCTAATCTTGAGACTTTTTTCCTTCAAATAATGAACAGGCTCTATATTTAAACTGCCCGCAGCTTAATGATCTGAATCTAAATTCTTGTAAAAATTTGCACCCAGGTAGTGATTTGATATCCCTGTTCTTTAGCTAAATATCAGCTGCATATTTAATTAATTTTTAAAGATTCCCATTAAAGTAATACGATAGATTTTTTATTTGGTTGTCATTAATTTGTTCAGAGAGACTGTTGCTCCAGTGCCCCAGTTTAGAAAATGTGCATGCATCTGGTTGTCAGGATATGTTAATTGGGGCTATCCAAAGTCAGGTAAGAAAGTAGGTCCTAACATATTTGCTTCAGTGGTATTATTCTATGTCCTTTCTAGTCTCCAAGATGGGGAGTCATCAGCTAATTTAAATCTGAACAACTGTATACTTCAAAGACCGAACAAAATCTCAGTGGTTCAAGAATAAGAACATACATTCAGGCCTAGGGTTTTGAAATTCTAGATGGTTCTACTTATAATATCAAATGTACTTAGTCGAGTATTGCGCTTCCCTTTTAATTACAGGTCTGCAATGCTTTTACTGCTATGGAAAATCTATCACCTTTTAAACGTCTACCTGATGGCTCTAAAAGGGTTCGGGTTCCTCATTTTCTCAGTGGCGAGGTAAAGCTAGTAGTAGTAACTTGATATTTATATTTTGCACTGTTGCTTTATATTGGAGAAAAAGTTGAATTTGAAATTAGCAGGTAGCAATCTCAATGACATACAATTTGAGATGCCGCACCATTGATAATTGGTTATCCGGCATCTTAATATTGTAATTTTGTGTAATAGTATTATATTAAGGAGGTGCATCCATGCTATAGTGGGATGCTGAATTTTATGTGTATCTGTTCATATGATCTCTTCCCACTCCCTCCCACGGAAAAGGGATTTCAAACTTGCCATGATTTCGTAGCACATGCTATGCCTTGCTCTGTAGCAGATGAAGAGGACTTGTTGGATTTGAAACTTAGCATATAATTTCATTTCTTTTTGCAGTCGGTTGATGATGGAAAAAAGCGCAGGAGGATTGAGAAACGGCTTTGTAATGTGCTTGCGGACTGATTTTATTGATACATGTACAATATCTTGTTTGTTGTAGTTTAAACTCCAAACGCTGTATCCCATATATACTAAACAGGTCATACTCTTCAATTTTTTCAAGTTAGGGTTTGAAATCGGTGTCCTAGTATTGTCCATCTTCTCATAAACATGTTGAGCATCACAGTTAGCAGTGGTTTATATGGACATTGGATGTCTGCCTCATTCTTTCAAATAAAGATTCCTTAATTCTTATCTTACCAAGTTCTTGTCCAAGTTTTGGACATAGATTATTAGATCTGGATGGGGTATTACTGGAGTGAATTTATAATGCAATAACTTAAAAATTCATGGACAAATATTTTTTTTTTTTGGGGGGGGGGGGGGGGGACAATCACAATGTAAATGCCAAGTAATATCTCTTCATAGTAAAATAAATATTTAAGGTATTAGAAGGTAGCATAATACTGACGAACGATTAATACTTTGTTTGGTTAGGTTTTTCTTTTTTTTTTCTGGAAAAATGTCTATTTTGAAAAGGACTTGACTACTTGTTTTGTCGAGATGTTTTATTAGTTTTAGTTATATTGAAATGAGAATATAAAATATGACAACTTAGTATAATAATTATACAATAGTATATAAAATATGAAGAAAATATAATGAACGATTAATTGTTTGTTTGGTTAGGTTCTAGGCAACTTTTTTTTTTTTTTCAAAGAACTACTTGAGATGCTTGTTCGATCTTTTTAAGTCACTTGTTTGTTGAGATATTTATTAGTACAAAGATTTTTTAAACCATTTATTTATTTTTTAGCTGTGGAAAGAGTAAAAAAATATTTTTTGTAAGACAGAGTTCCTTCAGTCAAAATTATTAATTAACTTAACTACTCAACACTTTTAACAAACTTCCACTCTCCCTATTTTTTTAATTTTAGTTATGTAGTATATATATCTTATTTAAAGTTAAACCACATTTTTATAAGTTTATTGAGATTTTATTTCTATATTTTAATCAAATAAAAAATGGAAACATATTCAAAATTAATTATGTGAATACTTAAATCATTTGTATATTCAAATAATATTAAATACAAAATAGACTTTAGTTGCTTTCGTTGTGGCTTTCGGTTCATTTAAGTACTTCGCAAAATTGCTTTCACCCTGTGTCAGACTCATTTCAGTATACTTCAACTTCGCCTTTTGGACCACAATATTTATACTTCAACTACGCCTTTTGGACCACAATATTTAACTTTTAAAAATTATTTAAGCATATATATTAATTTCAAAACGATTTTTTAAATTATTTGTGATTATATAAAATAGTTAGGTTGATGTTAATTAGTCAAAATTAATGATATGCTATAAGTGGATATCACAATAACTTTTCTGTCAACAGGCCAACACTAACTATCACCAAATTCCATCCATAAATGCCCACCAAAATGAGGGACCATTAAGGCCTATAACGTTGATCTCCTGTGAGCTTATTAATAAGAGATTAAGAGTAAAATACTTTAACCTTCTATTTTTTTTTAAAAAAAGAATACGACGGTACAATCATTTAAAAATAATTTTTTTTATAACACATGTGAAAAGGAAAAAAAATCATGATTCATTTCTGTTCAATAAATATCAAATTGATTTTGTATTTTGATGTTATATTAATTACAAAATTATTATATTAATAAAATATTAATCCAATTAAGTTATTAATATTACGTCTTTCATTTAAAAAAAAAAGAGATTTCCACAAAAAAAAAAGACAAAGAAGAGATGTTTCAAATTGAAAAAGAAATCATTTTATGGGTGTTATCTTTTGTAAATTTTATAGATAACAAGTGAGTTAACCTTTAATCAGTTTAAAGTTACGTGTAATGTATTTAAAATAATGGAATTTTGTATACATTTTAAAAATAAAGAGGAGTTATTTGTAAGATCACAAAAAAAAAAGAGGAAAAGTGAAGTATTTTACTCAAAAAATAATTTTACAATCACATGCATACTCTAATTTCCTGTTACAGAAAACCCTTGTTTGTAATTGATTAATTTTTAAGAGATGAGCATGTCTGAAATAAGGATTTTTATTTAAAGTAAGAGAGTTTTATGTAATTTTTGAATTTGGATTGTTGTAAATATTGACGTACAGCGAAACTTGGATTAGGCTCAGTTAACATATTTTGTACACAAGGAAAAAATCACTGATTTGCAAATTACAATGTATTGGTCTGATAATGTAACCGTGCGAGCCCACATATTTTTTTATCTCTTTATAAATTTATTATAATATGTACATTTATAAGATCTCATATTTCTCATATTTTAATTGATGTGAGACTAATTTTACTGTTTTAAAATTTACAAGTTTTATATTCAAGTTTTACAGCATGGACAAAATATTTGAGTTAAGTTAGGAAACTGTAGGAGAAGTCTGTTCAATCAAATAGCCTTTTTTGATTGGTATGCATAAATGCCGAATGAACACGCACATGATTTTGTTCCCACATCCAGCATGTTCAGGGAACATTTCCATTAGTTAAAAAGAAAAAAAAAAGAATACTGTGAAAATTTGGAACATCAAGGATATATAATTAACTAGAACAGAAAAGCACATATGATTAAACTTGTTATTATAAGAGAAAGCAGTAAAACAAGAGAAGCAAATATATAAGAAATTAAGCCAAGTCTTGCAAACATAAGATAAAGTGATTGCTGTTGTTTGTTCATAATCAATACTAAGATCAATATCTCACTGCTTTGTTTGAAATATTATATAACAAACCATACATAATGATACAGAAAAATTATAATCCAGAGTCCAAAACACCCTGCGATCACTCCATAATATTCTTATATCAAGCACCACTATTACAAAAGAGCAGGTCTTGGACTCGTAACCACTATATACTCTAGCTTCTGTTCTTGCATTTCTCCATGGCTCTTGGCGCTGAAATAAATTAATTAATTCCCCATAAGTTCATTTTTACACTATGCTTCTATATATAAACAATTTTATCAATTATATATTGGGAAAGAGAAAAAGAAAAAAAAAACTGTGATAAAGAAATATACTAACCAAGTCCAATAGCCTCCTTGCCTTTCATGATACGCAAACGCTTGCAGGATTCAATAAACATGCTGGTGCACATGAAAAATGTAATAATTAGCAATGCATAGTGCTAATTGTTATTAATTAATGACTTAGTTGACTTATTTTAAACAAATTAATACACTAGTTGTTACTGTAATCTTAATTTTGTGTTCATATATAATATAATAATTTTTTGGTTACATTATAAATTTTGATCCTTATAATTTACCAGAATTATAAATTGGTCCTTATAGTTTCTCTATCAATTTAAGTTAGTTTTTGTTGTTAGTATAATTAACTTTACTGTTAAAATAGTCTTACATGATAACTTATGTACGCATTTGTGAACATGTCAGTATTTAATTAGTAATTTTTGCACAACTCAGTTGTCATGTTAACAAAATTCTAATTTTGTAATAGGAAACTTACTCCCAAGGGACATCACCCACAAGCATCCAGTCTCCATCCTTGTCTTCATAGGTTGGGACATAGTCGGAGCTGTTTAACAGATTCATCAACTTGCTCTCATTCATGAAATCCTTCATTCCTTGGGATCCACAATTCCCTTCATTCAACAACACACCGTACCATGGCATTAAAATATACATCAAGTAGTCCTTCCACAGTTCCACCATATATTTATTTACATGCCGGACTTAAACTAGATATACTGCATGCCCATTTAATTAAATTCGATTTAGTGATATGATGAGAAGAAAAGGGGAATTAATTATACCTATGGTAGTGAAGGAACTGAACATTTTGGCCAAGGCATCGTAGAGATGTTGGTAAGTGGTATAGATGTTGAGGTCTACCTTGCGAAGGTAGGGAGCTCCGTCCATGCTCACTTTCACGAAGCTTCCATTGCCATTCCCATTAGGGCTTCCTCCTTTCTCCCTTTCTTCTCCTCCGCTGCTCTTCTGTGCTCCTCTTAGGTTCTTCCTGAACGACCTCACTGGTGGCCAACCCACCACTTGCGCCCTATATATATATATATATATATATATATGTATGTATTCAATTCATTATATATATATATATATATATTCCTAATTATATGAGACACTCCCCATGTAGAATTAATCCTTACCAAAAAATATGTTTATATGGCAATAAATTAATTGTCTACCTTAGTTAGCTTAAATTATTTGAAGCTGGAGTGATAACATATATATATATATATATATATGTATGTATATAGCACACGAAACCATAGTGAGTCGGGTTTTTGAAGCTGGACATTTCAATTTGTAGTATTTATATTGCTGGAATTTAAAAAAAAAATTCTTTATGTATCTCTCTCTCTCTCTGCGTCTCTCGCTTTTTTTTTTTTTGAGTCTATTATTATGTTTCACATCTTACCGAGCTTCCATGATCGATCCAAGCTACTTATCTATCCCTCTCTGTTGCTGTCAATAATTACGCATACACGCTTATAAATCTAACCCAGATAATACTGTAAGTGTTTAGATAAAGACAGAAATATATAGAAAAGTAGAGAAACTATATATAATTAGATGAATTATCTGATCCCTTCCCCAAGTGTTGTTGAGTCTCTCTTTGTGATGATAGAGAGAGCTCATAATCTCTGGTTAATAAATATAGTCTGAGAATCGTGCGTGGTTATTAAAAGGTATATTTCATGTAAATCTCAAAAATTAAAGGCTTTAGAGGTTGAGCTTGTTAGAAACTTACTTGGCGGGAGGCTTAGCAGGATCGGACGGCAGAAGAGTCTTCTCCTTAGGGTTGTCGGTTGGATCTGCATCGTTGGATTTGGAAGAGAGATTGAGCATCAAATCCACAGTCTGATCAGTCTGAGTCTGAGTCTCAGAGAAGCCTCTCTTCCTCACCACTTCCGAGTCGCTAGTTCCTCCGGGCAATCCCAGCCTCAGCTCTGTTTCCTCATAGCCCATCTTCTCCTTCTTCGCTTCAATCACCTCCATCACTTTCTCTCTCTCTCTCTCTCTCAAAGCATTCACTGATTTGTGGCTCTGTGATGATCTGATGGCAATACTAATGTTGGGGAAGGGAAGGAAGGTGTGCTTGGGCTCGCTGGCCATTAATAGAACCACGCATGGGCCATTTTGTCTTTTACCCCCATTCGCTTTCTTTCTTTTTTTTTTTTAAAATTGCGGGAATGGGTTCGTGACACGTGGACGAATGCGTGAGCTGGATTTTCCAAGCTTGCTGGGATAGGTAACGACAAGCTGATGCTATCGTCCCATGATTGTTTAGTGGAAGACGTGAAATTGGACAGCCCATGTTGCCTGCTCGACTCCATTTTTATCCATCCCTACGGTTTCCATCATTTCCTACTAAAATGGCTGCATTCCTTTTTTTCGCCTACACCACTTTAAATTATATAAATATTGACGTTTCGTTCACTTAGTGTAATTTGCATTTTTAGAAAAATTTCATTATTACATCAACTTATAAATAAATATGGATATATATATAAAATTCATAATTGTATCTTGTTTAATTATTCATGACTAATCTTTAATTATATATTTATTCTGAGTATATTATAAATTGAATTTTCCTAAAAAATTATCAGTTTATAGGGTTATCTATTTCTTATAAAGAAAACGAAGGGTTTTATGTATTCTTGAATCTTGATTATATTGTGGTAAAAATATATCATTTCATGGGAGAATTAATTGATTTTCCAAGATGATACTTTTCATGAAGACTAAATTACATGTTGCAGATGAACTGCCCTATTCATCATTTGAATTTAGTGACAAGCTTATTACTGATCTTGGATCCAAGATTTATACACCTAGAATCAATAAGTTTGTAAAACTCAAGGATTTCATGATCACCAAGTGAACTCGTGGGTACTTGAACATAATGACTTACAAGATCCAAGGAAATTAATATATATATATATATATATAGAGAGAGAGAGAGAGAGAGAGAGAGAGAGAGAGAGAGAGAGAGAGAGAATTTATAATTGCAAAAATTTATATTAATTTTCTGTATCAATTTACTAATTAGATTGTCAATAAGAGTAGCTATGTATAAAGCGAAGCATACATATTAAATAAAATAAATACAGCTGAAAATGATGATTGATCTTCGATGACAAAGAGGATTTTTTTTCTTTAGCCCTTTGTTCAACATAAACATCTATTATGGTCCTGATAATCTACACATATATCTAAATATGTGGCTGGGACTAATCGTCAAATTGAGTATGTTGATTCTTTTAGAAGTAGCCTTATCGTCTATTAGAATTAAATCATTAATTGAGTTATCACATTCATATTTAATGTTCTTAATTTGGCACAAATTATCAAAAAAGAAAAAGACGACGTAAATTAACCTAATTTCGAAACGTGAAATACACATACCCTTGCTTAATTAGAGAATTGTGCATGTATCACAACGGTCTAACCTATGTCTTATGAGTTAGTATCCCAATTGATGACTAGATACTTTTTTTTTAATGTGTTTTTGGGCATCTAACAGAACTACAAATTAAATGAAACGCTCATTATATATACTTTATAGTCTCCTAGGTTGTTCTACAGAGTTCTTTTGAGAAGCAGAGCCAAAGTGGTGGACAAGCTAAATGTGTGTGTTGGGATATTTGTGCCCTTATTGTATAGGCTATGTGCTAAAGTTGGTTCGCCAAAAGGAAAGTGTGGGAACAAAAGCAAAAATAGATGGTGCAATTATTTGAAAGGCACATATAACTGTTTTGTTGTTAGAATAATGCATGAACACAGGATTCGTGGTGTCGATCTGTTCCGTGCTGTTCTTCAGAATTGCAGGCACATATGGTGGCCACGTTCAGCAATTCTTTTCCATTATGCATTTTCTAACCTTCGACGTTCAAACCCAACCTAACTGAATAGTTACAAGAGGCAAATAAATGTAAAGATTGCGTCAAAGGTTTTCCTACGAGAGCATTTGGGAGTTGGGACACCGAATCTTAATATTTGGTTATGGTGTTTTTGTGAGATGAGTATCATCCTCGTTCACGCAAGTTCAAGAAAATTAAGCGATCAAGTTGAGTTAATTAGGATTTCTCAGATATATAATATTAATTAGGTGCTTAATCTGTATATTGTTATAGAATTATTTGATTGTTTAAATGAAAAAATCATAAATTTTTTTTAAAATTTCTGGTAGACGTACATGTTGGCAATAGAGAACAAATGAGAGTTTGGTAGCTAGGTCAATTACAAAGAAGTCTAATGTGATATTTGAGTTAATTTCTTTAGGAAAAAATATACAAAAGTATTTGCTTATTCAAGGTGATTAAAAGTTAAAAGAACTTATTTTTACAAGGGATTGCTTATAAAGTTTATTATATTGAAGGAGACTTTATTGTGATCCTAATTTGTTTTAACTTCTACCAACTTCATGAATTATTTTAATTGAATACAAAAGGGGTCACTTTCTCATCAAGAGTGTTGCAAGATATAAACAAGTAATTACAAGCAGTGGCAAGGAAGAATTTGATGGGAATTAAAAAGAGAGAATGACAACATAGAACATATAGATGATTAGGTAAGTTTGGTTAAGTGTTTATACAATTAGATTATATATGTGTATAATAATAAAAAATAATTTATATAAATTTTAAGAAGATCTAATAATAAAAATACTTAACCTTAGATAATGATTAGAGTTACGTGGATTACTCATAATACCAGAAATGGTGGCAGATAATGATTTCAATGACCCCCCTAACTGGGCATTAGAGTGGAATGAAGTGGGCCCCAAAGGGTAACACAGTCATGCGGTAATTTAATTGTGAGACTGGGCCCACAAAAGCCCATGTGATTTGTTGGACCCTTGTACCCCTTTGCCTCTCACCCTCTCCCATGTGCGCCGCTCCAGGGCAACCCACTCACCCTAAATATATATATATATATATATATATATTACATTACAAATTAGACCTTCATTTTCCTACAATTTGGCCATTAATATATACTTATATATCAATTTCAGAAGCCTCTATGAATTGTCTGAATCTATATATAAATGCCTGGAGATCTTGGCCCCTCCATGCACTTATATATGCAATGAACTTCTGCTACACCAATATTCAGAAGTAAGGTTAAGTGTATCTGCAACATATACATTACATTACATTGCACCACCACGCCTAACTGGACACTGGTTTTGTGAATGAGAGGCAAAGAGACATCGTACTAGAATTGGTCAATCATGATTCATTTCTCTTTTGTACTAATAATTGAAATAATTGTTCAATGATTATGGATCAGAGATACTGCCGGCTTAATTTATTTACTGACGGGGCGGTGGTTAACTTGAAGCTCTATTTCAAAACAATTAAAAAAGAAAACACCCCAGACTTTTTAATTTCTCAGCCGTCTATGTCGAGTTTCTTATTTTAATTATGGCTTTAAAAGTTGTTCCTCCTTTTCTTGGATCAAGATGCTTTTCTTTCTTTTTTGTGTTTTTTTAATGGGATCCTAATATCCTACGGTGGCGGGCTTTCAGTGAGCTCGATGACAAAGTGCAAATTCGATTCCTTTCTTGCCAAAATGCACACGCAACGATTAAGGTTCCTCTCGTTCTATTCATTATATCATCCTCGAAATTCTTGACACTCAGATTTTCCATGGTTTAGAATCGTCAATGTTAACGCATTCAGTTCGTGTCAGTTCAGCACGTGCCCTGGGTCGACTTTCTGTGTGAAACTCGGTTCATTTTTACGCTATACTCATTATTTCACGTGCCTAACTCTCTCATATATGGAAATTCACACCCAGTCACTTATTGCCTATCATCAAACTGTATTCATCATCATGGTCAGAGATCATTTACAATGAAAGGAGAAACATTGAATATAGTCTTTTTCAATCTATCAAAATCTGTAAGCCCTAATGCAGCTCTCTGATATCACTTTAAACGAAAACTAGATTTGTCGTCGAAGGTAGGGATCTCTTGTGTGTGTTTGATTGAGGCATTGATCGATTCCATCAAGCATAACTTGCACAGTAACTATCAAGGAAATTAATTGGGAAGTGTTGCAACTTTTCGTTTCGTTGTCAATGCAAGTGAGTGAATCCGTACATGGTGGTCAACTTTAGTGTTTAACTTGACGCAGAAACTCAGAAGCTGGCCAACTTTGCATTGTCGGTTTGACACAAACTCTGAGAATTCAAAACCCCACAAACGCATATAAGATCGGAGTCAAAAGTCAACTTCATCACTCACCGGGGACACTACGTTAGCCATGTTACTACGTACTTAATCAAGGGTATATATATATATATATATATATATATATATATATATATATCTTACAAGTTAAGTATTGACCATCTTGATTAATTCATGATCCGAAATGCATATTTTACTTGAATAAATTAAAACGTTGACTTTTTCACAAGATTATTAATTCTCATGAGGATCCCGAGTTTTGACAGAGTAAAATACAAGTGGAGATTCCCGTTTCTATTCCTGCATCGATCGATCACTCGTTGTAATAATTAAATTAATTGTAGCTCTAATCATTACTTAAAAGTCTTTAAAATGTGTCTATATTGCGGGGTCGGATGTGAACTTATCTTTTTCCTCTTGTTTTTGTCTTTTGGTGGGAGGGGGTCAATAATTAAGTATGAAATCGACATCTAGATATTGTAAATTAGTTGAAGGAAACGGAGCCTTTAATTTGCTTGCACCGTTAAGTTCCAATCAAAGCTCGACGGGTTTCTCTTTCAGTCACATCACCCTTTGCTTAGTATGTAGTATTTGGTGCTATATGTTATTTATTTTTTTAAAAAAAGAAAATTGTTTAATCTGTGGATTGAAGAGGTGTGGTATTGAAGATATGGGAAAAGAAGGTGCAATGAAAGCAATTGATGATAGCATAAATGGCCAAAACAATCAATCACATGGAACAATAGGCAAGGAAGGGAACAGAGAAGCAAGGAGGGTATGGGAGATGGGGACCATTTCTTTTCGGCCAACTTCCATTTATTTGGGCCTTCATTCCATGCCCTTCTTCTTTTAACCTTTATGAGGCTCCAATAGTATCACCCACGTGTGGCTCAAGCCCCACATTTCACTTTCACAATTTGACACTTCACACGCCCCTACTCTCATCACCCACAGCTTCTACTTCGCTTCACATCCCTTCATATCACCTCAATCTTCTCACCATTTGATTCGTTATGCGTACTCCTCCTTCCTACGTGTCTTCCTACATTGCAAATAATAATAATTATAATAATCAACATACCTACTCAGTAAAGTTTGTATATAAATATATATATATACATACATATACATATATATACATATATATACATATATATATGAGGTAAAATTATCGAGTCACTTGAATATATATTTGAATACACGGTAATTTAAATTATGGCTTTATTCAATTTTTTGATAATATAATTTGAAAGACAAAAAATTAAAAAATTTTTGAAACGAGCAAAACAAGGGCCATTAGATTACATTAAAAATATGTGGGATCATAAAACGACCCAATCTGGAGTTGTTATGTATTTGTAATATACATATCTTTTTCTCTTTATCTATAGATTTAAGTCACATGAATTAAACAACATTAATTTGATAATTTCACGTGTGTTCTGCAATTTTTTTTATTTTTATCTCTGTTTGTTAGTTAATTTTGTAACAAAACGATTTTTGGCATGCTTGATAAATGAAACGAATACAAGGGATGTCATAAGTAGGTAATTAAATTTCGGTGGAGTGGAAAGTTGATGGAACTTTGCCTTTGGATGGAGAAAAGAGGTTTCGAATATTCTCCTGTAACGAAAGAGTTTTGTTAATGTATTTAATAAAATAAAAATTAAATTGTACGAGATTAAATTTTTTATTCACTGAAATATTTTGAAATACACTAAAAGGATGTTCCCAATATTTTAAAAAAAAAAATCATGCTGGAGAAAAGAGAGGGTGTGGCTTTATTATCACAAAGGGGTTCATCTTTTAACTGTGACACTTGAGCTTGCCTGGCTGGGTATTATTTCTCCTTTAGCACACGCACTCATATCTGTCATCTATCCTTCAATTGTTTTATTTGTGGATGTGTGCTTGTGTTATCCTGCGCCTGCGGGTTTGTTCATGTGGTCCAAATATCTGCTTCTAATCTAATTTGTTTCTAGTGTTTTGGTTCTTTTCTCTTGTTAAACTATCCACAACACCCTATGGAAACAACCAAGAAGTTCTTTTGATCTTTTCCATTTGCTTTTATTAGTTAATTAAACAAATCATTATATATATATATATATATATATATATATATATATGATACTACAAAGAAAATATTATTTTCTTTAGCAACAGAGAAATATGTTTGAACATACAGAAAATATTCACAAAAACACTACATAAAACCAGAATTATAGACGAAAAATTTTGTCTCTGATTGAAAAGAAATTGGTCTCTTACGGATTAAAGACAAATTCAAACACAGAAATTGTTCCGTCTCTAAACTAGGCGTCACAAAAAAATCGAGATAGAAAAATATTTCGTCTCCACATTAAAGATGGAAATTTTAGAGACGAAACTTATTCTTAGCTCGGGGACGAACAATTCCGTCCCTAATTCTGTCTCTAATCAGGGACAAATTTTTCCCTCTCCAGTCTGAGACAAACAATTTTGTCCCTGATTCTGTCTCCAAGCAGGGATGGATCTTTTCGTCTCAAGTTAGTTATGGGAAATTTTGTCTTTGAGTCTGTCTCCAATTTTGTCCATGATTGAATTTTTGTCTCTGATTTTGTCCCTAAAGTGCTGAGATTTTTTTTTAATATGCTAAAAAAGACAACCAAAAAAAAAATTAGACTTGTTTTTAAGCAAATTCCAACAAATTTTGCAGTAAACTTCAATACTAATGTAAATCTAATGAACTCATGTAAATTTAAATGTAATACAATGATTGAAATTTAAATTAATGTATTGTACATTGAAATTTAAAATATAATGTTAATACATGTAATAAATGTAAAAAATACTAAGAATTAATGTAAAAAATCTACTCCAAGGAGTGGTCAGGTAGCTGTGTCTCATCATTATCAGTCGTCGCATTGCTACTAAGAGATGATCGATCCTAGCTAATAAATTCACTCATCGTCACCCGCATCTCGTTGATGACTTGATTGTTGACGGTCTCCCTCAACGACCTTAGCTCCTCTGAGAGAGGCATTGTGCTACTCTATAGCTCTACCTCGAAGTCTGAATACAAGCCTAAAGATAGTGTGCTAGATGGTTGACTCAATGAAGCAATATGACTAGCCTCCACTGAATATATCTCAACCTCGTTCAAGAATTCAATTGTAAACCCAACCCTCTTAGGACTTACCTTGCTGTACATCAATTGATGATTTTGTTCCACAATACTAATATCCAAGAAACTAATTAAACAAAACAAAGAAAACCAGCCTAATAGTAAGCATTCCAGTACACACGCAATAGCTAACCAGAACAAAAGTAATAAAGAATTTAACAGTATGCCCCTTTGAGAATTAGTCACATGTTATTAAATAATTAACAATGTCAATATATAAAAAAATAATGACTTAATTCTTTTAATTTAGTAATTGATTAGAGCATGAAATATCACTTAGTGATAAATGATTACCATTTGCTATTGAATAGGAAACAACTCCTTTCCTATCACTTACCAGATCGTTAGTTTTTTTTTTCTTTTTGAATTGAGGATTGAGGAAGACCTAAACATTTACAAGTATTCAATATAGCCCACAAAAGAAAAAATTGAAATACTGATTCATAGGCCAGAACTAGAACCAGAAATGGGAAAAAAAAATTCAAAGTCAAGAACAAAAAATGAACCAAAACTAAAAAATGGGAAATGGAATTGAGATTATTAGTATTACTCTTGCAATTAAATTAAATTAAAATTCTTGTTCCTTGAAAATTTAAATTAAAAAAAATAAGGTTCATTGAAACCAACCTATACTCCAACAATGGCTTTAGTGGACAATTAGAAGGGGGTCGAAAAAACTTCTGAAGCAACAAAGACAATAAGAATTAGCGATGGAGGGAAAGGAGGAGAGAGAGAAAGTACTAGCAAAAAAAAAGTAACACAGGAAAAAACCATACCCGCACGAAGACAAGAAAGACGATGAAGACCTACCACAAAGGAAAAAAGTGATAGAGATGACGAAGGTGACAGAAAGCAAAGGCAAAATGGAGATGATGATAAGTGAATTTTCAAATTTGAGAAATAGGATTATTCATAGATTAGAGATGGATTTTAGACGTGGGAATTCTCATGGAAATAAATCAGAGACAAAATTCTCCCACAGAAAAATTCGTCTCTGAAAATTTAAAAACATCAAATATGAAATTCTCGTGGCAGAATTTCGTCTTTGTTTAAAAAAATCACATTTCAAAAAACTAAAGAACGAATTTTGAGACGTATTCATCAGTCTCTAAATAGTGTCTTCAAAATTAGAGATAGAAAAAAGATCTGTCTCAAAATCTGTATCTGATACCTGACACAGATCATAGATGAATTAGCAACACATTAATAATGGAATTAGAGATGAACAAATTCCGTCTCTGATATCAAGTTTTTTTACAGTGAAAGGTGCCCTTTGGTAGCCAGGAATTCAACCAATGGAAAACTAAATTCCATCGCCTTTGGCTTCTTCCCACGTTTGGTAGGCGTGAATGGAATCCATGCGATGATCAAAAACTAGTTTTTTGTTTTCCATTGTAATCTAATGTAGTTTTTCACTCAGTAGTTGAATAGAAAAGCCAAAGCCAAAGAAAAGAGTGTCGGCAAGCCAGAGAAAGGAGTAGGGTCTAGTTGTGCATACCAAGTTTGTCCTTCATTGTGGATGTAAATATCTTTCCACTCTTCCTTTCTATACCATATTATGAAAGAATATTTTACATTATCTAAAGTCAGATAGTTCAGAATTATGAAAACACAAATGTAAAATATTTTTAATCATAATTCTATTGTTTGTCTGTCTTTGATAAGCAATAAAAACATACAAAGATATAAAATAAGAGCATACTTTGATCCATATAGCAATTCAGATATCAAAGGTAGATTATTCTAAAATGATATGAGTAGCTCTCTAACTTTTGTCCGATGAAACAAATGACACATAATGTCTAACCAAAAGTAAGTCATTCCTCATATAACCCAAATAACCACTATCATATCCATCATGTTCATGGGTCGACCTATGTGTTGATCCCTTTTATAATAACATTCTATCATTATTATTATTATTATTATTATTATTATTATTATTATTATTATTATTTAGCGTTGGACATTTACACATAAAATTATTTTTACCAACACCTCATACCAAAATAAAATATATCAAATAGGTCCCTCTAACACAAAATTAATAAAGATCATATAACAGACCTAATTAAAGGTAGCACTGAATATATATGTCTCAAAAATATACAAACATATACAATATTTAATATGTTAATTTACACATATAATTGTCAAAGTTAAACTATTAATAATAAAAAAATAGTATATATATATACACTAAAATACCAAACAATTTTTTTCTTTGTTTTCCCTTTCTCTTTTTCTTTCTATTTTAATTTTTCTTTCTCTTAAAAATCTTTCCTAAGTCGCAAACATATCTTAATGAACGGGGGGGGGGGGGGGGGGAAGGAAAGAAAGAAGAAAGGGCATAGGTGACCACTCCACATGGAATCCCACATGTCATGTACCCACAGACAGCAATCGAATTCTCTTTCTCTCACTGATGAACGTAACGCCCACCCACATGGTCATGTCCGTCCAATCAACGACACCCACGTGGGACCCTCTCCCTCTCACATGGGTTTGTCCCCATTACCCTCCCTTCTTCATCGACGCTCCAGAATCAACTCCTTCATTCCCACTTCCCCAATCTCAGCCGTCCATCTGTGGTCCACGGTCTTCGATACCATTGGCTGTGATTGTTCCTCCCTTGTCCCCTCTTGCGTCGACAATCTCTCTTTCATGCCCCTCCCGTGACCGGCAATCATATCTGTAGCATCAAAGCACCGCCACGCGCTGCCGTGACCGTGTGCGCAATTCCCGCCTTGTGTCGAACCGTGATTGGTGAGTGAGACACGCGTGCGGTGGGAGCAAGTGGGGTTATCGTTTCTTGTAACGTTGAATTGGACACCGTGAGAATAAGTGAGCTAGATATTGTCCCCTCAGTGATGTTGCTATAAAATTGAAGAGGCTGAGATCCCACGTCTTCTATCTCAAACTCAAAACTCTAAAACTCTTGGTTTCATCGGAAGTGGTTTTTCTCTCATCAATCGCTACATCTCTCTCTCTCTCTCTCTCTCTCTCTCGGAGTGGAAGAACATTTTAGGATCGATATAAAAGAAGAATGGAAATTAAATCAATGAAGAATTACCAAAGTGAGGTAAATATGAAGGACACAGAGCTAAGACTGGGACTTCCTGGAAGCGAGGAGGCAGAGAAAGGATCAAGCTTTAGAAGAAATAAGAGAAGTTTTCCGGAAGAGGAGTCAATAAGCAAGAGCAGTGACGTTTCTAATGGTTCGGATGACCAACACGATAATACCTCACCTGCAAAGTAAGTCATATATATATGGATAATTTTGAAGATCTCGATCAGAAGAAGATTAGATCACAAACACAAGTACGTAGAAATTAATTAATGATGTGTTGATTAATGAATTACAGGATACAAGTAGTGGGATGGCCACCAATCAGATCTTACAGGAAGAACAGTGTGCAACAGAAGAAGGAAATTAGAGAAGAGGATGAAGTGGGAGGGATGTACGTGAAAGTGAGCATGGATGGTGCACCTTATTTGAGGAAGATAGATCTCAAGGTTTACAACAGCTATTCGGAACTCCTCAAGGCCTTGCAGAACATGTTCAAGTGCACTTTTGGTAAGAATAGATATACATTTATATAACATTCTCGTATAATTAATAATATTCTTATAAATATTTCAGTAAATGATAATATGATATTGTATCTGACAGGGGAATATTCAGAAAGGGAAGGGTACAGTGGATCTGAACATGCGCCTACTTATGAAGACAAGGACGGTGACTGGATGCTGGTCGGAGATGTTCCCTGGAAGTAAGTGACTTAATTCTTATTTTCGATCCCCGCCTCTTTTTCTTCTTCATTTTCTTTTTGTTTATTTGTTTAAGATCTGCTGTTTAAGTTAATATATATGGATTATCATCTGATCTAATGGACCTGTGTGTTTGGATATGATGCAGTATGTTCATGTCATCCTGCAAGAGGCTCAGAATCATGAAAGCATCAGAGGCTAAGGGGTTGGGTTGTTTATGACGTCCCACAAAAGCATTTGCACCATTGCAAGCTTTGTCTCTCTGTCAGAAACAGACGAGCATACACACTTTTCTTTTTCATTATTATTATATATATATATATATATGTAGTCTTTGATAATTCCTCAAACGGAACATAAAAAGGAATAAAAAAAAAAATCAAATGCTCTTTCAATTGTACAGAGGATATATATAGTGTATCTGACTTAATCCAAGATTTTTGTTTATGTACTTGTTTTATATATATATATATATATACACCATACAAGATGAGATAAGATAGCCGTTTTTTTCGTTTCTTTTATTCTTTTTGAGTAGATCTAAATCTTCATTATAAAATAGTAGTAAATTAAGGCAGGTTTCTATTTGAATTTTACACCGATCTCTCTTTGTTTTGGAATTTGGCTTGGTATTAAGAACAAAACGATGAAGAGGCAGACACAAATTTAAAAAGAATATATAAGCGTTGAATTATATCTCACATATAAAACAGAATTCGACCACTTTATTTAGATCGCACTCAACCCAAACATCAAGCAGAAAGGCCTTCTTTCAATATAAATTCATGGTATTGTATATATGTTAGTTTCAGAGGCGCCTATAATTCGAGCAATTCAACCATTTCAATTTCAAGTATCTTTAACTTTGCTAAATTCAGTGAATTCAACTTTCTGAATGTTGATTTCTCTATTTTTGGGAAGTTTGAGATGTTCAGGCAAATATTATGTGTTGTGAGCAAATGTAAGAATTTGGTTAATTATATCTGGAGATCATGTCCTCTTAATTAAGAGATATATCGAAAGATTATCCATAACATAATCCTCAAGTATAATATGGATAGTGGGAGCTTGTCGGGTGGGTAACTTCTCCAAATATCTGCATCCCTTTCAACTACATGGATTTTTTTTTTTGCCCAGTATATCCCTCATTTAATGAGATTCCAAATTTATTAAAAATAAAAGATAGAATCCTCCCAAATTAATATATCTAAAAATTGAATTTTTATTATTTATAAGATTCAAATAACTGCGACCAATGTGAACATCTAATAATGTTGGATTAAATTTGATAGAATTGAATGGATTGAGATTCTCTCCAAATTTCAAAAGTATTGAGCTCTCCAATATTTTCACATGGATCATCCGATTGAAGCCACGAACAGTTTAAATCGCTCAAAAAGGTTGAAGCGTCCAAACCGTTGGATCTACGCGATCCAACGGCCCAAATCGTGTCCGTCTAATAAATAATTTATTCACTTAGATTCTTATCTAAAATTTTTCATTTTATCTTTTACTTAGTTTAAGATCATATTTAATTTCATTTAATTAAGTCCCTCACTTCAGAATATATTTTGTTTTAAATTTAAATCAACTTATATAAATTTTTAAATTTATTTAGTGCATGTTAGCCTTTTGGGGTATTGGAGAAGAAAGTATTGGAGAGCCCAATATTTTTGAAATATTAGAGAGGATCCTAATCCAAATTGAATGACATTATATATGCAAATTTTCTTTAACTTGTGTGTTATGCAATTTTACACAACTAGATGGATGGTTTTGAGCTCAATATATGTTTACATCACTACAGTAGAATTAGACAATGGTAGTAATTTTTTACTAACAAATATAATAATTGCTACTAAAAATATGATACACTGACAATTTTTTCCATTATTATTAGAATAATTACTAGCTTTACTTGCATTTTTTTTCTAGAGTGTTATAAAAATTATATATATCTTAACAAATCACAAGTGCTACTAAAGTGAAAAAGAGAAGAAAGTATTTATTTAATTTCTATTTCAACAAGTCACACATCGGCTAATTTCGTAAATAGAGACTAGTGATTGTAGTATAAAAGAAATGAACTTGCGTATTTTGAAAGTCCCACATGGCCTAACTTGGATATGAGACTAGTAGTTGTGGAATAAAAGAGAAGAGCTTGTGCATATGTCTATGAGTGTGGGCTATTACATGAATCTTATTTTTTACCAAGGCAGTTCATTAGATTTTTTTATTAAATTGATTGATCTAGTTATATTTTTTATTTATATTAGTTTTTAATAACAAAAATGGAATTTATTAGCAGTGTGTTTACACTATAGTCTGTTACTAAAAAAAAATATCCTGACAATAGCAACAACTCTTAATTTAATATAGTGACAATTAATAAAATTGTTAATATAAATTTTAACAACAGTTTTTATTGTTTATAATAGCAATTTTAATTGTTATTATATCATATTTTTCGTAGTGCATAGTCCCTCATAGAAAGAACATGATTGTGAATATATCAGTATTATATATAAGACAAGTGACCTTAAGTGACCTAAAACATGTATATTGAGTATTGACATATCTATAACACGTCTTCAATTTTTAATGATTAGAGGAGTAACCAAATCTACTTAGCTAAACCAACTTTTTATGTATACGGCAGCTAATTTTTTTACTGGAGCCAAAATTAAAGTATATATTGATGGATGATAATAAAGTTGAATCTTGATCTCACCAAATTTACAAATTAATGATCACGCAAATATGCTTAAATACTAATTAAAATTAGCTTCAATAATAAATACTTTATATCCTAAACTTGGTAATTAACGACTAATAAGTATTATTCCATTGGCTAATGCGTGAGACTTTTATCAATACTTTAGAATTTGTGAAAATCCCTGGAAATGGTATAAATTATAAACAAAATCATCATTAATAATCCTCATATTTAGATATAGGCATACATCAGAGTCACACACCACCTAAATATATGGCAATGAGTCAACGAAATAGTGAATCAAAAAGATAGGATGGCCTACCAAGAAAAAAGATAGTATGGCGAAGAAGCCGTCCTCTTTAATGACATTATGAAGTTTCAGAATGTAACATCAACTTTTGGACGAAGAGATAGATTTCAATTCAAAACTCCGTTCGAAATAACTAAACGGTACAATTTAAAGGTGGGACAGTGTCCATACTCATTGCTCCATTACAGTAGGGCATGGGGTCTTCCACAGCTGGAAATATCGAGGGCATGGACATATAAGTATATGCCATAATATGAACTGTTCAAATTTGAAGAAGACGAAACTATACATGCACGAATCCTTATCTGAACAACTAGCTTGCGCTGTAGGATTCTGACACATTCACTTGTCCTACGTTGACACGTCATCTAGATATTCTTGATCAACCATGCATCTTCCCAAGCTGTGCCGTAATATATTTGCATAAACTGGAAAGTTTGGTTTACGTAATTGTCAAAAAATTACCGTATCAAGACCAGCTCATAAACACCAATGAATATTAATTAATGCTATATATATTTTGGGTTGGCCTCACTGGCGACAAAAAATGCAGCCGAATTAGTCAACGTCTTCTTAAATAAATATATAGGTCACCGTTTGGTTCACATGCAGGCTTAAAAGCAGGAAATTAGGAAGCAAACATCGAAGAATATGGGACTTTCTGCAGGTTTATTTAATAAAAGAACGAATAAATTGTGGAAATGCGAAGCAGATTCATCGGTCTCTGCAAAATACTGTCCTCATACATACAGAGACAGTGTAGAATGAAGATTTATGGGGTGGACCCTTATGTTATCGTCCGCTCCCAATTCTGCCATTTCATCTTAATTAATTAGGCGCTGCAGTTAGTTGGCTAGTGAATTAACAGTCTAACACCTATGAATCTACGAATATGTTTTACTAGACATATAAGCCACTTGTTATAGTTTAACTAGAGATTTTAATTTTAAAAATTTCAATTTGAGTTATTGAAAAGAATTTTATTGCTTATTGTGATTCTATAAAATTTAATAAGAAGAATTTTATAATTTATTGTAATTCTATTCAACTCGAATCTATATTAACCGACACCTATAATTTGATATTCGGACAATAGATATTTGTTTACTCAAAAAAAAAAAAAATCTATGACTATGTTACACATCTTAATTTCCTTACATATGTAGTTATATTTCCTTATAACAAGTCCATTGTCATCTTATGTTACACATCTTAAAGGTGTCAGACGTTAATTCGTAACTTGACAAAATAAATTTGAAAAAAAAAAAGCGTAATGTTTAAATTGAAGTCCATGGGGAAAGAGTTAAATGACAGAAATCATAGACGACATGATGTGCAAAAAAGAATGCCCGTATAAAATAAAATTTACAGGCAAACGGTAAGATATACAAAAGTCTGCCATTTAAATTATCTAAATTATAATTTTAGTCCCTGTACTTTATTTTCATGCAAATTGATCCTATAATTTTTCTATTCTTGTAATTTGGTTCCTACCATTTCTTTGGATTGCTCTATTGTTAAATTGGTTATACATAACATCTTATATGTATATTTCATTATTTCATAAACATGTTAGCATGTTCAATTATTATTATTTTTTCACACAATTCAGCATGACTTGTCAGCAAAATAAAATTTTCATTGTCTTAATTTCCAATTTCCTCAACGCTAGCCTCTCTTTTCCCTTCAGTCTCCAGTTTCTACAGACGAGTCTCAATTCATCACAGTGGAGGGGCTAGGTATGATTCGAATGTTAGTGATAATTCCTTCATTGCTTGATTATACACACCCATTTTGTGATACTTTTTCGAACATCCCGATACCCAACTATGCTTGATAATTCCTTCATTTCAATTCAAACAGTGCGTTATGACTGGAATGCTATGATACTTTTTCGAAGCATGAGAAAACCCATGTTTCTATAGTACAACGTTACCCACCCAGGGAAGTGAGACTCTTGTAGAAAAGGAACGGTAGGGGAAAAGAGAGGCTAGGTTAAGGAAATAGGGAATTACAGCAAACTAGGAATATTATTTTGCTAACAAGGCATGTTGGGTTGTGCAAAAATAATACTAGACATGCTAACATATCTAGAAAATATACACGAGATATCATGTAAAACCAATTTAATGGCAAAGTAACCCAGAGAAATGACAGGGATCAATTTATAAGAATTGGAAAATTGTAAGGACCAATTTACATAAAAATAAAGTATAATGATCAATTTATAATTTTAGTGAAATTATAAGGACCAAAATTATAATTTAACCAGTTGCCAATTGTGTATCAAGTAGCTTTTAGCAAGACAATAATTCATCAACGGTGACCATATTTGCGGGCATCTTAGCATTTTGATCAGTAAGAGACCCCATCCTCGTATCCAGTATTGCCAGTTGGGACTTGACCCATGGTGGATTGAACCTCCCTTCCACCCACAGAGCTTCTCCTGTATCTTTGTGCTTAAAATCAGGATACTTTGGATTCCTCTGCAAACAATCAAAAAGACTAAAAAAGTTAATTTAGACATGAAAAACTTCTTTGTATGGGCTACTCAACAAATATGGAAGGACACTTAATGGCAACAAAGTTTCTTTCGTTAGACATGGCTATACAAAATGTCATGCTATTAGTGTTGGTCCAAGAAAAAAAATTTACAGCTCACAAATAACCTTTTGAATAAATATCATGCAGCCATTATAATTACCTAGTCATTGAATTATTACTTAGATACCGGGCTAGACCCATAAAATAAATAATAAACTGAAACTCCGTTCATTATTTTTTGAGGGAATTTGTTTAATGCAAGAACAGACATCTGAAACTCGATGACACAGAAACCAACACGGTTATAATATTTCATAATAGTCAAAGGAACAAAGAAAATATAAAACAGTGAACGAGCGCAGAGAGCCTAGGACATCGATAAGGATTTGCAGCTTTTCTCACCAATGAGAAATGGGGATTACGGAAGGCCTGTTGAGAATGTCTAGTCGTATAGGTGTCATTGAGAAGTGAATTCAAATATAATTGTTATACTCAATAGCCATGAAATACTTGGAAGTTGAAACAGTCACCAAATTCCACAAGGAAACAACACTATCACTATATATGTATGTACCCTTGGAATATTTACAAGTTAACAAACAATTTACCTTGTTTTTCCTATTGTCCCACCACTCTACAGGATTAGCAAAAAATGCTTGCCATAATTCTTGTGTAGAACCTGTATTGTTTGCAACATAGTTCCCTTTTTTACCTGTAATCATAATTCATAACAGAAAACAGGCAAGATATGTTAGAGAAACAAGACCCCGCTGAAGTTGACACTTTACTTCCCTAAATACATGACTTGCCAGACAACGTGGAATCCAACTCGTGATCATACGAGGACACCGGTAAGAGGCTCTTTTCAATGAAATTCAGCTGCTGAACAACCACCTGCGAGATGTAAAACTTGCTGATCTGCTTTGGGAAAGGTGAAAAATAGTTATATTAAATAATAAATTTGTAGTCACAGAACCTTGTAGTAGGTGTTCTGTTTCCCGTCATCATTTTCGATTGTATCTGTCACTAGGCGACCAGAAACATAAATTTGGTGGCCTTTCTCTACATGCTGATAAGCAACATGTGCCAGCTCATCCCAAAATGTCAAATTAGTCCTATATTTCAAAGAATAACGTGATTGAAAAATTCGTTTGAATCCAAATAAGACATACTTTTCACAATCCTGACTTAACGAAATGGCCAGAAATGTGCAGCTAAGCAGAAGACACCTCTCACATCAGTTGAGAGTATTCACACACTTCGACACAAAAATTCATCAAAAGAAACTATGAACAAAGGATCCAGAAAAGGGAATAATACAATGCAGTATAGCTCAAAGGTACAAATAAAAGCAAAATGATGCAGAAATTGTCCTATCTGACTATTACAATCAAATTAGATATCCCCCCTCAAAAGATAGTCCATCTCGTCATTATTCTTTGTAAACGAGAAACCAAAGATATCATCAAGCTGACATTATGAGAAAGTGGTACTAGATCATAACATTGTAATTAAAGTTTCGATATGCATAGTTCCACAAAACCTTTTAAACAGTTAGGGTATGGAACCTGCAATGACACCGGTGCAAGTACAACAGAGTGACCACATGGTGATGAAAATGTTGGAAGTTGGTTCAGTTATTTTACCGTTAATAAAGTCGTGGTTGGATGAGAAGTAACATAGAGCTTTGAAAATCAATGAACTCCAAATAGGAAGATTATGAATGTATTAAAAAAAAATGTAAAGAGATAAAAATGTAAAGCGATAAAAATGGTTCATAATCTGGGGGAAAATTTAATTTGTCTGGTGAAGATTCAATTCATTTATATTTAGGGCAACATGGTAGACAAATTCCATGTTTTTCAAAATTTGCATAATGTTTTGCTTATATAATATAAGAAACCTCACATAAATCATCACTTCTTGTTTTGCTGCTAAACACGATAGCGCACAACTCATTTTTTTGCCCATCCTATATTTTCCATTTGACAACTGTCCTTTAAAAGATTGAAACAGAAGAGGGGACAAAAATGTCTACTTCCCTTTTAAGCTAGATGCTTCTGAAATCCGAAGACTTCAACAAAATAGTTATGTTGCACAAAAGCCGTCTATAGTTAACTTTTAAAGTTGACAGATGTAGATTACATTGGTTATTTGCATTTTGGCTAATACGCAATTACGAAAGGGGAAAAAAGAGTGAAGTTTCGATTCCACAGACAATAGCAAGCAACAAACCGGAACCTAACTTCCGATGAATGCAGATGAAGTACCAGGATGTCTGGGTGGCGTTTTTCTTGACGGCAAGGCGAGTCCAGGCAACCACTTTACCTGAAGGAGAGTGCTTTATTTCAATGGGAGTGCCAACGATGCCAATAAGACTGACGGAGTTGCAAAGCTCCATATTCCAAGGAATCTCCGAGGGCTTAGGGTAGGTCACCTGAGCCTGGTTGTAATGATTATTGCCGTAGAATTGATCTCCGTAATCATCCATTGAGCACTTAGAACGCCCACTCCACTTCGTGTTGGTTTGCTTTTTGTGGCAAGTATAGATCGAAGAAGGCACAGAAGGTAGGAAATGGTTTAGGCATTGGATCCCAGAAGGGAAAGTGGGTTTCGAAATAGGGTTTTGAGGGATGAAGAAGAGCAAGTTGCTCAAGCCAGTTGATGCTCCTGCTTGCTGCAACCCCAACATTGCCCTTAACTTTATTATTTCAACATAGGCACGCGAAATTGAGAGAATTTTGCTGCTCAATTCACAAATGGCAGATGAAATATCTTGTCATAAATAGACTGGCAGAATGCAGACGGTAGCAAGCTGTCCAAAATAATATTTAAAATTATTGTAAAAATAGTTTTAAATTTAAATCTATTAATTATGATTTGATAACAAAAGATTTATAATTTATAATTAGAAATTAATTTAAATTAACTTTGTCATAACTATCAGGATATTCTAAAAATTTTATTGTAATCTTCTATTATTCTTATAATATTTATGGTCAGTTTTCAAGATTAATCTTATCTTTTAAAATTGAATGACTCCCTCATTCTAATACACACACGCGCGCACACACACACACATATATTTTAACAGAAAAATATGAGAGTTTTTAAAGAGAGACTATTACAAATTTTTGAGTGGCACTTCAAATTTAGTTCTTGTTATTTTGGTATCTGAATTTCAACCCATAAGAGTTTGTTTAATTTTGGCAAAAAAATTGCTTAAATAAAATTTATTTAGTGTCACAAAATATTCCTTAAAGATAATATTTTTTAATATCACTCTAAATTATTTATCACAATTACTTCTCTTTAATCTTTATACAACAGCAGCAGTAGCAACGAGAGATAATGGAGCCTCAAGAGTCACGCCCCGGCCTTAAGAGTTAGGCCCATCTTAATGAATATGCTTGGGAGTATAAGTTTT
This sequence comes from Biancaea sappan, assembly GCA_037074585.1. NCBI lineage: Eukaryota > Viridiplantae > Streptophyta > Magnoliopsida > Fabales > Fabaceae > Biancaea > Biancaea sappan. The sequence continues at coordinate 7,014,731 of CM073492.1, read as the reverse complement.
GAACTTTACATGGCGGCCCACGAAACTGCAGTTATGTATGGGCTTTGGACAAATATAAATGGCCATTGGCAGGAAACAAATTTTGGACCTTTTGCTCCACATCTGAAGCCCAAACCAAAGCCATTTACTTTTTCATCGTTTTTTTCTTTTACATATAATTTTTTTTACGCTGTCCAAAATACAACTACATTTTATTTCAAAACTCGAGGAAAATTATATTTAGTATTATATATTACTAATTATTAATTAATGATATTCTTTTCTTCCACAAATGCTTCTGATTTATTCAGGTCATTGATGTTTGTATGTATATATATATATATATATATGTATGTCATATTCAATTATCTTTTAAAGCATTTAAGCTGACCAGGAACCACTTGGCTTTCTTACTATTGTACTCGAACTCATTTTAAGGAAATAGATTCTTGGAGGCAAACAAGAATCTGCACGTGAAGCAGGGATTGTTTTCTGTGCATATTAACATTAAATCACATCTATGTTGGGACTTGGGAGTGTTCATAATTCGATTTGATTTTGACTTAAATCTATAACCCAATTGTACATATAGTTTTGCATATTAGAACACCTATTCAGCTTGCAAAAATAGTTAGTTTTGTTTAATTTTTGGCCAATTTAATTTGACTTATAAATGGCAATTTAGTTCAGTTTTAGAGAAAAAAATCACAAAAAAGTTAAATATTTGAATTAATAATAACTTCTAAGTGTATATAAATAGTCTTTTTTTTTCAGGTAATCATTAATTTAGTTTTCTCTTAACAATGTAAAGCTCATATTATATATTTAGTTCAATATATATATATATATATATATATACACGCACAGTTTACAATTAAACTGATCCGATTGGTTTATTATTATGAACTAAATTGAACTTTATTTTTTCATTTCAGACCGATTTTTATTCAATTTGTTGATTTTTTTTTATTGGATCTATTTAGATTGGTTTCAAACATTCTTTAACGGACACAGCACCGAAGGTTCCGTGCCCTAGGAGGTTTCTGTGAGAAAGATAACGCTGGACTATCGAGAAATTTTAGGAAAATTACAAAAGAAGCAGTGAGCTTTCTTGAATTTTCAAAAGAGCCGAAAGTGCATTTCAGCCACAAGAAAATTTAAAAAGATATGAGATTGACACCCTTAGGAAAAGTGATTTAAATGCCACAAGAAAATTTAACAAGATATGAGATTGACACCCTTAGGAAAAGTGATTTAAATAAGGATTCCCCCTTTGGAAGAGATATTATGAGAGCCATCACCTATACGGTGCGCGGATGACTTATAAAGAAAGCTCAACACTTCAGAGGTTAATAAGCCATATAATTAACTCATTTTATACAGATTGGGCCACAAAAGACTTTGAACAATGCTTTTTGCGACGAAGCAACCCTCTTTTTAGGCAGGAGAGAGAAAGGGCACCCTTATTTGTCCTTCCATCTATAATGGTTTATCGCCCAATAATGAACCACGAGAATAGGAAAAAGAAGTCTAATTACTTTTGAATAAACAACTCACGCACACCATAAACAAACAAAAAGCACCATCATTTTCTGCTGGACTTGCAACACCAAGCATTCTTAAAGCAACCATTATCCATACTCTGCATTTTTTAAATTCTCTTGAATTACATCACTATTAAAATAATATACACACCACTCTAACCTTTAACAAGGTCCCACAGCCCACTACAAAAACTAAGTCCCACTATAAAAGTGCTTTCATCATGTTCCACTATCCCTACGCATTCATACTAAAGAAAAGTATATCAATATAATGAACTTTGACAATTTCTTCCCCTTTAATTGAAACTTGGCCAGACAAGGTGGGGTCTACTTATATTTTCTTGGACATTGACATCGATCCCTGTATTGACAAAAGCTGAAAGAAAGGCTAGAAAAGCAAGAGCTATGGCATCTGACTTTGATTGCAACTTGATGTGAGCCAATGACTAAAATTGAGGGGGATTTTGGAACAGACAAATAAACTGTGGGTCCCAGGCTCCCAGCAGTATTAGGTGAGCCCTAGATGGGACCATAGGATTTTCTGCACCCTTTGCCTGCAGTCTATGAAGGAGGGTTAGTTTCCGGCTTGACTATACTGGAGGTGTCCGGTGGCTGTGACTGGTATATTGCTGATGCCAGAGAGATGGGCATGATGCAAAGAGCCTTTGATTGAAGGAATTGCATGGCGGCCCCTACGTTTTCTTCCATAAGCTTGGCTACCTGTGTTTCTGTGCCATCATTTGACCATTTCTCCCAAGCTGGTTGATTTCTTCCACCTTCACTGCCCTCTTCCTGATCAATACTTAACTCGTTAATACATTACAGAGAGAGAACTATTAAGTTTTGGGAAATCCTTTTGTTTCAGGTTATTTACCTCAACAGATGACAATGGAATGTCAGTTACCAGCGGCGCCACTGCACCAGCTCCACCCAATCTACTCATGCTCAAAACCTGTAAGGCAGATGAGGGAACAAAAGTCATAGGAAGTTTATCATACTCTCACATTACTAACAAATCCAAGATTATTTAACTTGGAACCTGTGAAAAGCATTGCTATCATATTCATATCATGGGGCAAACAACCTGTATTCCCACGGAACAGATATCTAGGGAATTGATTGAATTGTTACCAGATTCTTAGAAATTGGTATTTACAAGAATGACAATAAAGACCTTCCCTTGGGCAAACATTTGAGTCAGCAAGTGATGATCCCAAGGAAATTATTAGGTAGTTAAAAGTTACTACCGAAAAGTAGCATTGCGAAAATGTTACCATTTGATGATTTGATTGTGCTTAGATATTCACTAGTCTTTACTCTTAAGGATAAAATGTATAGGCCAAAGGTCACTAAACCAAAGTGGCGCCCACCTTTTAGTGGGGTTCATGTTCAAGAGTTAAATTCTAATTGATGAGCCCAATGAAAGGAATAAAAATGTATTCGTTAAGCAACTGCTGTAATAGGTAAAACCTTGAAATCACATTCAAGGCTGTATTCATTATAAATGAGGATGAAGTTTTTGATAACATGAAGAACAGTGTCCGGACATCAAATGTCAAATGAGAAGCACTGAGGCATCTACCTTCACTTGAAGTCTCAAGAACTTGACATAATCCACAATTTCATCTAGCATGGCAGCTCTATCTGTCTGAAATGAACACAAACGCACAATATTATTAGAATCGACAGAATTTATAAATTGATTTTCTTATGAAGCACTACAGAGCAGTGATGTAGAGAAACACTGCAACCATGCAAGTCAGCTATATGGATAGTTTCCCCATTTCCTGTCATAACAATAACCATATATGGAATTCCAATAGATTCATTTTAAGCGCCCTTTAAAAATTATGCACCCCTCCCCCACCCCTTTTGATAGAAACATATTGAAATTGTAGCATGAAGACATGTTGAGGAGATTTTATAATTAACAGATACCCACAATTTAAAAATCTGAGCATTTAACAGGTCCATCAGCAGATGCTATTTTCAGTATTAGTTGAATGCAACAAGTTTGCATCCAATCAGTTGTCAAGAGGACATCCCAATTCCCAATCAACCCCCCCTCCCCCAAACCAAAAAAGAACACTTAGTACATAGAGCGACATTCATAATATCTAACTTGTTAAACACATACTAAGAGGAAAATACATGAATATGAATTAAAACTCCTTAACACTCTAGTGTATTGCCTACTTTCTTTTATCATGTAATCTATTTTTCCTTCCGAAGAAGTTAACATTTCAAGTTGCTCTTGCATTCCTGCAAGATTTGTGACATGTCCAAAATTTGTGTCTATGTATGCACGCCTACTACAGCTCCATTTTCAGCAATTTTTTCTATTTTTGTAGTAACTGACAGGTAATCTCAGTTTTGTTACCCAAGATATACATCTACTTATTCACAAATTGATGATAAGTGCAGCATCTGATACTAGATACATCTTAATTGTTAGCCTACTAATCCCTATCTTTTCTCCAACTTTTCAGATTAAACATGGAAAAATAAATAAATAAAGAACTTTTCCATATACAAAATTCTACTTGATTAAGACAAATGCAAAACCCCATTTTGAAATAAAATGACATGTAGAAGAAGTCAATACCTTATTCACACTAGGCACAAGATCCTGCAAAGCCCTGATTCTTTCGGCTATTCTTTCTCTGCGCAGCTGTTACCAAAAAGTAACATTTAGAAATATGAAAATTGAGCACAATTAAGGAACTAAAATGTGAATGTCTTCACAGTTTATTCCCAGCTTTAAATTTGAAAAGCATCGCTAGGAGACATGCTGTATTCATGTAAATATTCTGATGCTCACCCGTTCAGCTATACTGTGTGGATCTGTAGCCTGTCCTCTCCTAGCCCTCACCCTTGGACGCATTGCTGGTGGATGAGGAGCAGCAGGCATGGTAGTAGGCATGGGGTGACCATGAAAAACCTGAAAAAGGATTATATGTTATCCAGGGCAACAAATTGCTACTTGATCATAGACACCTTCAACCCACCCTCAAAGGAATTTGATTCTCACAAAAGGAAACCTTTTACTCGAGTTATTCAAAATCAACTATATATGCTATATAATCAGAGGTTCAAAGATTCAAGGAAGTGACCATAATTAGTGGTTTAAATGCCTAAGTAACCCAACTTCTATTATGTTATGTCATAATCATACACAGTTCAAACTACTGCATGGAAACACTGTCAAGAGGCAAGAGCTAAAAGCAGCAATGATTGACCTCTAGTCTTCCACAGTCCAGATCTGACCTTAAACTTGGATTCTAATAATAGTGTTAATTTCCAATGGTTCAACTCCAAGTCAAATCCTACATGGACAAAATATCCACTCCAAGCACAGCGGTCTCATGAAAACTATATTTGATGCCTATAATCTATATCAAGTTGGCATCAGCAAGGATACTGCCAATGAATCTGTCAGCATGCCAGCCAGTTCAATCTCATTTCTGAGAGTCAATCATAGCAAAAGAAACAACCATTCTATTCCTTAGGTGCTATTTCCATTATATCATAAAATGTTTTCTTTGCAGCACAGGCCAAGTGACAGTGCCATGGCGGCAGCTTGAACCCAGCATAACATGGCAACAGGGCGAAACCTCGCTCAATACAAAATATAGGCTTAATACGTCTCCCTTTCCGCTTCCAGTTGCATCAAATTGTATAACAAGCATTCAATCCAGCACGACCAGCTAATTCCCATTTCCCAATAATTAAACAACTGTGAAAAGCTATTGTGTTTGGTTGTTCTTTACAAAACAAAAATGGATCTGACAAGTATCAAAGTCAAAACCGGAGGTCCTACAATTATAGTTCTCCAAACATTCTTCCTTCCTTCCCAGTCATGTCAGCTACTGAACAAAAAAGGAGAATCGTTTTGACCAGACAGGACCATCAGTTTACTTCACTCCCAAATAAAACCATTGCTATCGTATACCAGCATGGTAGAAGTTTAAATATGCTTAAATGATGAATCCTCTCGCCAAGAAATCAATGAAAATGAAGAGAGAGCGAGCGAGATAGAGACAGAAGAGAGAAAGGGGGGAGGGGGCGATAATAATCTCCTTTACAAACTGACTCACAAGTCACAACTATACACCATATACTATCTTTTGCTGGAACAAAAAACAAAAACGTTGAACCGCTATAATCGCTTTCAATTGACGATCACAACTCAAAAACTGAGAAAATAGCTAAACATTTTCTTTCGTAAAAATTAGTTCATTCATTTCACCCAATTTTTGATCGCGCACACAGAAACAAAGGAAAAACAAAAAGACTTGTCTTACATTCTTCGCTCTACTATCAACGATATCCTCGCGAAACCGCTTCACACTCCCAGAAGCCTCCTCGGGCTTTAGAAACCCTCCCTTTCCTTGCTCCAAGCTCAAGCCTAACTGGTACACTGGTGCATGAAAGGTGCCACTCCCGCCACCAGCGCCAACAGCGGCGAGGTGGTCGGGGCCGTCGCCGGAGTTGAGCTGCAGCATCATCGGTGGCGGAGCAGCGGTACCGGCCAAGCCGGAGTCAGTGGAAGCGAAAGTTGGGAGTCCAAGGATTTGTTCGAGGAAGTCGTCGGTGGGAGCGTCGGAAGGATTATTTGCCATGAGTTTGGACTCGGGGGAGTCGAGTCGAACCAAGTGGAATGGAGTTGGGCAAACGCGTTCAGGAACCAATTCCTGTCAACATGAAGCAGAGAATTTTCCAGCCTACGGCTTTGCTTTCTTTTCTTTTTTCTATTTTTCTTCCCCCCCTACTCAGAACTCTCTTCTCACTTCTCACAGGAAGCTAAGCTATAGGCAATAGCGAGATGAAGGGGGGTTTTATCTTGGTTAAAAAACATGTTGCTCTTTTGTACTAGCCAAAAAAAAAAAATGATTCTCTTTATAATTAAAAAAAAGGACCTTCATTTTGAGTGATTTACATATCCACCCATCTCTTCTCTTTTCCGGGAAAAGTAGCAGATAACCGAAAGTTACTTTTTGAAATTTTTTTATAATTTTCTTCAAATAAATTTTCAATAGCTAGGCAAGAATGGGGGTTCCCCCCCCCCCCTCCCTCCTCAGATATATCGTATTTTTCAATAATTTATTTTTAATATAAGCTGAGATGTCTTGAGAAAAGCAAGAAACGTAACTTTAAAATCGTAAAATAACTCGCTTCGTTACAATTCAAATATAACAATAAAATAAAGAGGCTAGATATCTTGTTACATTACAAAGCCAAAATATATGGAAAGTAAAAAGACGTAACATGTGTACTAGCTCTCTTTCCAAATTTTATCTCATGTGTAACTTTAGTTCTCTTAAAACAATGTCCAAAGCTCTCCTACTATAGAAGAGGAAAAATCTTCTATTTAAAGGAAAAAAATTATAAAAGAATAGAAAAACCTTCCACAGGTCACTCCATATAATGCACATACTAATGAAAGAATAGAAAAATCTTCCACAGAAAACTCCGTATAATATATTTACTTATGAAGTTCTCTTCTGTTAATCGAGGAGTAAGGTAATCGCACCATGTCATTTAACGCTCGATTTTAATTAAGGCTGTGAAACTAAGCCCTCACCAGCCAACTTTCGGGATAATGTAAATATACATATATATATATATATATATATATATATATATATATATATATCAAAAGCAACTGGTTTGCTCTAGGAAAGTTTGGCCAGATTCATATTCTCATAATGAAGATACAAAAAAAGAAAAATTTCCATGCTAACAATTTATCATCAAATGTATAGGTCAATTAATAAATATTATTTTAGTTTGACAAGGAATATTAAGTTCGAGTTATAAAAATATAGTTACGTTAAAATTTAATTGAAAGAATTTTATTATTTATTGTGATTTTATCTAATTTAAATTTGGATTAGTTGACATTTGTATAGTGTTCGAATATCAAAGTATACAAACCAAAAATAATTAGCATATTTCATACTATTTAAAATGAAAAAATAAAAAAGAGGAAAATGTAATTACCAGTAATATAGTTGCGACTTGAGAAGTTGGACAATCTTACCAGGAGATACAATTCAATATTTGGTTTGATTCACAGTTTGGCAAATGTGTGAAGTAAATTAAAAATTACAAATTACGTCTTGGGGCGTGTTATGGGGAGCTCGAGCTCCCATTCATCATTTTTGTTTTGATATTGGGATTTGTGTTGTTTTAGTTAAAAAATTATTTTAATATTAAATAAAAATTTTTATTTTTTATAAAAAACAGTTTAAAAATTGAAAAAAATAATATTTACATTTCATTATATCATTACAACTAAATTTTTAATTAAAATATGATAAGTATAATTTTTTAATTAAAATACAATAATTGTATAACCGTTAAAAAATAATTATATATTTTTTACAGCTAAATATTACATAATTTGTTTTCAAGGAATTTTTTTACAAATATTCAAAGAACTTTGTTATTAAATTTTCTATTAAAAATAACAAATGTGTAAAAAGTTCATTGAAAACAAATTATGTAATATTAAGTTGTAAAAAAATATACAATTATTTTTTAAAGATTATACACTTATTGTATTTTAATTGAAGAAAACTAAACATTTATCATATTCTAATTAACATTTGATTGCAAGGGTATAATGAAATGCAGATATTTTTTTCAATTTTTAAATTAATTTTGTCTTATAAAAAATAACAAACTTTTATTTAATATTAAAATAATTTATTTAACTAAAACAACACATATCGCAATACCAACAAAAAAAAAATCTGACAGGTCGACCTAACACGCCTTTTAAGCCGTTTGGTAGCCCAAAAGTCGCTAAAATGGAAAGTAGCTTTTCAATAATGTTTAAATTTTCTTGCATTTGGTAGGCCCAACTATAGATTATGGACATTGAACCTGAAACTCCCACTTCCTTCATTTTTCTGATATTCGTTTCCTTATCTTCATCAATAGAAAGTCAATTATGAAAAGGGTAAAGGAGGAGAAATGTAATACAACAACAACAGCCTTATCCCACTATGTGGGGTCGGCTACATGGATCGCCCGACGTCATTGAGCTCTATCAATGACTAACTCTTTAGGGATCTTATTTACCAGAAGATCCCTCTCAATAACATCTTTAAGTGTCCTTCTTGGTCTCTCTCGACCTTTTTTCACATGACTCAAAACCATCTGCTCAACTTTCTTTACTGGCGCTTCTAATGGTCTTCTTTGAATATGTCCAAACCACCTTAAACGGTTTTCAGTCATTTTTTCCTCAATAAGAGAAATGTAATACCCGCCAAATTTAGAATTATATATTTTGAGGTATTTTGGTATCTTATAGCGTTGTTTTAATGCTTTTAGTTTAGTCATTTTAATATCCATATTTAATTTATTCTATTTGAATAATTAGTTATAGAAATTGAGATAAATAATTGGATTGGGTATTTTATTACCGTATGATATATATTTTTTTTTGTGAATTGAGAAAGATAAATTAAATAGAATTAATATAATTATTAAAAAATAATTATAGTCAGATCACTTAGATTTTGAATAATCGAGAATGGGTAACAGTAGATCACCAAATGACCAATTTGGCTATTAAGCCTTCATCATTCATCTTTCTTTATCTCACGTTTTCACACAGAGACAAGAAGAAGGAAAGATATTTTCTTTCAACTCTATCAATCTTTTCTTTCATTTATTCTGGTGTTTTTTTTTTTTGTCTCCGATCAATTTCATTTTACTAAAGTTTCCAAAGAGAGAGGTAAGCTTCAATCTCCTTCATATTCCCTATTTTCTCTTTATTTTGCCTATTTTCATATTTAGATAATTTTGGGCTGATTTGGGGTTCTAATAGATGAATTTAAGTGTGAATGTTGGTTTAAAACATTTCTACATGTTAGATAATAATTATGGAACAAGAAATTTGGAGAAAATTATGAGAAATCCATAGAATTCAGAAATTTAAAAAAAGTTAGGGTTCTTGATAAAAACTTGAGATTGGGGCTTGGTTTGATGGTAAAATTTGGGAGTTTTAGTGTCAACACACTCCTTAGATATTAATGATGAAAACTTATGGAAGAAATCAAGATAAATGGTGATGATTTGACCCAAAATCATGAAAACCTACGAGAAAAATTGCGGATTTACTGTAGTAGTACTGTAGTATTCATAAAATTTTCAGATTCGGGTTACTGTAGTGTAATATCCCAAGAATTTTTATGAATATTTAAAGTCTGATTTGAAGTTTAGTGAAAAATTTAATTATGTGGAAAATTTTCTTTTTGAATTAGTGAAGAAAATGTGGAAATAGAAATTTTTATTTTTAATTTAGGAAATTTTTACAAATTCTCAAGGACTAAAGTGAAAAGAAAAGAAAGTATAGAGGACTTTTGAGAAATGACCAAGTAGGAACCCGAGAAGAAGAATAGAGCTTATGGGAATGAATTATGAGTCCGGTACCGAAAAGATGATGGATTCGAGGTTAAAGTGGAGTTTGAGATATTGAGAGGGACTAAAGTGAATAAGAAAATTTGTGGGGCACCGAGGATTTAGAAACACCTGAGGTGAGATTTTATGAATTTGCTTTTGCTAGTCTTGACTGAGGGTCAATTGCAGAGCAAGTGATAATTTCACCCCGGGCGAGTATATAGGTGGCTTCACCTATTTTTTATTCATTTTTCTCCTTTCCTCTCTCTCTCTTCACTTTCTCTCCTCTCCTTCTCTCTTTCTTCTCTCTAATTTCTCTCTCTACTCTCCAACTCTACAACCGGGCTTTGAAGGGCGGATCTCGGGCTACGGGGCGAGCCTCTAGGAGCCAAGCAACGTAGGGAAAGCAAGGAATCGAGGTAGAAATTTCTATTTATTAAGCTTTTCCCTATTTTCTAGTTTTAAGAGTGTTTGAGGAAAAATCGAGATTCCGGCTTCGTTTCTCGATTAAAATTGGTGATTTTGGTGTCTAAATGCTCCTTAGACATTAAGGGTGAGATCCTATGGAAGAAATCATGAAAACGGTGAAGATTTGGCCAGATTCGGGCCAAAACCGAGAGAAAGTCGCGAAGGGTCGCGATCGTGGCGCCTAGGCGCCAAGGACATGTGGGAAGAGAAAGGCATGGCGCCCAGGCGCCACGTGGGGCGCCTAGGCGCCGGGCATGGGTGGCGCCCAGGCGCCAGGTGTGTCGGAAAACCTTAGCTCATTTTCAATCGGCCATAACTTCTTCATCCGGACTCCGTTTTGGGCAAACTTTATATCGTTGGAAAGCTATTTGAGTCTAGTTTCCAATGGTATAAGTTTCATTTAGATATTCATTACCGATTAGGAGTTATGACTTAAGATGTGAGTAAAGGTCGAGAGTAGTGGTAGAAATTTTCTCTATTTCGTAACCCTAATGGTTTTTGTCTGGTTACAATAGGAATGGTCAAGGTGCAAAGTGGGAGTGCCGAGAGCGTGAAATCCAGGTGAGTGGGTTAATACTTGCTATGATTAAATATCTGTTATTGACTTTTTGCATCATAGTGGAAATATGTTGTATATCCAAGTTTGAAGAGGATGATGTGGAACGATGAAGCATAAACAATTGTGGAACGTGTCTGGTAATGTATATAATTATATTTTCTTATTTTCCCATGAATGGAGGTTATATAATGGATTGTGAATGGCATGTGAACTGAGTTGAATAATTGTTCTATATTATGGGTTATGTTGTATACATGCTATGTTGCTGGAACCACATTTATTATGTTGTGGCTTGAATTGTAAATGACTGAGTTGTGTATGTGGCTCAAGATTATGATTGAGGATGTTTTTATATATGATTGTGATTGTGTTTGACTGGAAAGGAAAGGCATGGTGGTGCACCCCATGGAGAAATTTATGTGAAGTTATAAGGGTGGAGATTATAAATGGAGCGATAAGGGTGGATGCGGCAGGGGCCGCGGGCAATGATCCAGAGGTATTCTGGACGACCCGGTTGGTACGGGAAATTTGTGTGAAATTGATTTCACCGATTGTTGTTGTGAACTTTTGAATTATGTTGAAATGTATTTGATTTATTTGGATATTGTCGTGAAGTACTACGAATAATATCATATCATATGATGATCGATTTACGTATGATTGCTGCATGTTATCATTATGATGTATGATATTTTTTTGTCATAATGTTGTGTTATCTACTCACTGGGCACGTGGTTTGCTCATACCCCTCTTATTGATATTTTTTTTCAGAGTTGACAGCTGAAGGTAAATATCGGAACAAGGAATTATGGATCCTTAGTCCATGATTACCTTTTCATTTGTTCAGGATAAAGGTATAATAGTTAAGTTTTATTCTAAGTTGTATAAATCTAGAAATCTCTGTAATCGGGTAGGTTCATTCACTGATGTAATGTGAGTAATTGTAGTATGTATAAAGAACTCGTTTTGGTTGCATGAAAAAGAATTGTATGATTTTTAAGAGAAAGATAGGCTTACGGAGGTGAAATGAAATTCACTTTCCGTGCCGGTCACGTGCTCAAATTTTGGGACGTGACAAGTTGGTATCAGAGCTTTGGGATTAGGTCTCCTACCGATTACAGAGTAAGGTAACCTTAGTGGGATCTCCTCTATCGTGGTGAACCCGGGCACGACTATAGAGAGATGGCTCCACTGAAGGTCCTGTAGGATGTTTTCATTTCCTTTTCCTCCAAGACTTGTCTTTTCTTATGAATTATGTTTTTAGTTTTAGTTTTAGAGAGTTATGGCTATACTTTTGAACTCGGTAAGGGAAAGGTTATTATTTGTTTTGATTCCGTTGCTGTCGGATCAAATTGTATGTATGGGGCTATATATGTTAAATTCATGATTGATTTTGTGTGACTGATTTATTTTATCTTTCTTAATTTTATTATTACTATTTTTGGAGTACCATCCCATAAAAGAAACCACTGGCATTAAAAGCAGAAGGATTACATTACAAAAAAAAAAAAACAATTACTCATGCATGAGTAATCTAAAAGCGAGGTGGTCTCGGATTAGGAGGGTTGTACTGTATCATCACCCCTCGACCATTCCTTGGAGCGAGAGACAGAGCAATATCGCGGAGGGTAGTGTAAATCCCATTCATACAATCAACACTTCTTTGTTGTTGATTGCAGAAGCACTGGGTAGACCAATAGAAGAACCTGTCTATTCTAGAAGTCATTTCTGCATGATTGCGTTTAGTTAACTTCTCTAGGTTTTCTATCATCTTTTTCAGATTTTTGACCTCCTGCTCTAGACAGGCGATTTTGTCCTCCGAGGTATGGCCCGTGCTAGTCTCCTCAGCTTCCTCGATCTTCTTCATTTTCTTCTCCTTCTGCTTCTCTGGAGACCCCTCAAAAGGTCTTTTGCCCTTGTCTTTGCCCAGACTTAAGTTTAAGTCGAGCTCTTCTCTCCTGGCATCCACTGTGAGATCAATGTACTTCCTTGTGGCCATGATTTGGAAAATTTAGAAATTTATGTCGAAGTATGAGAAGAGAGGAATGCTGAGAAGTTGTAGGCTTAGAGATGATTACTCTTTGTGGTGTGGTAACTGAGAACGTTGGGATAGTTCTTATAGAGGAAAAATTTGAACTCAGAGACAAAGAAGATATCTCTTCGCCGCACCCTATACGCTTAACCTATGGATTTCTGCAAGCTGGAAGCTAGGAGTCTAGGGTAGGCATGCACACCAACAACGCGTCGCATTAATGGCAAAACCACGAAAGTCAATATTCGGTGGATTTGCGGCCGATTTACACTTGGTTTTTCCATTTCTCTCGTTGGCATTTTCTGAAATTGAAGGAAGTCGACAATGTAGCCATTACAGAGTGTCTTGGATGTTTTCACGATGAACTAAAATGTATTTCTATGCTTTCTTGTATTGTTCTTGAAAGCCTTCAGTTAAGTATAATATACATGATTGATTGAATTATACTGTGATTATATGTATCTAAATACATATGATATGTATGTATGTTATTCATGCATAGAGAGTGAAGGTTATTTGTTATGGCCAGGAATAATATGTAATGATTCTACATACATTCAGAGAATGAGAAGTCTGAAATTTAAAAGAACTTGAATAGATGAAAATATATATAGATAATGATGTATCTCTATGTTTATACATATATACATATATGCTCGTAGAGGCAAGTGAAAGGTAAAATTTTTCTCTCACTTTATGGAACGCTTGATGTGTAGATGTGAGAAGTTTTTATTTTAATATGTATGTTTGAAAATGTGTAAGCTTAGGGCAAAGCCACGGATTAGAAACCTAGATAAGGCTAGTATGAAGCTACCCGTTCATGGAGTAATATCTCGATTTAGAATTATTGGATAAGACAAATACAGAGTTAAGAAGCCATAAATTGAAGCGGCGATTAGTTTAATAATTTGAGCAAGAGTCAAAAGTTAGCCGAAATTTTTGAGGAAATCTTTTGTATTAGATTATATTTTGTTATTTTCTGGCATGCTTATCTGAGACCGTTGGCATTGCGTCGGATAAGGTCTGTAGGTCATCTTTAGAGTATGATGTAAAGGTTTTGTAGCCCTAAATTTCGTCTATATATAATGGATGCCCCATTACGCTGCTCACTACACTAAGAGTTTATATCTATAAGCTTTCTAGCATCAAACTTCTCCTTCTGTACAACCTTTATAGCTCAGAAAAATATGGCCGGCAATAAATCTTTCAATTTAAATTTTGAGGCTGGCAAGGTAGAGCTGGATCTAAATCTTAGCCTGGAGAATTATAAGAATAAGAGATCCATGGAAGAGTCACCAGAGGCTAAGAAAAGAAAAAGGGATGTAGTAGAGTTAGAGGATGTTAGCACAGCAACATCTTCTAATAATGAGCTTGCGCTTATGAGACAAAAGATGGAGGACTTGGAAAGACTGATAAACCGCCACTTTGAGGACCAGGGGAGATTGATAAATCGTCTCTTTACAGAACAAGAGAAGCTTTTGAACCGTCATTTTAGGGAATTGGCGAATAGAGTTGATAGACATTCGATGTTTGCAACTCAAAATTTTCGTGACCAACAAGCGAGATGTATTGACTGTATGAATGGAGTGACTTCTGCACTTCGCCAAATTTCCCAGACGTTTCCTCCAGAAACTCTTTCTAGGCTGCAACGATTAACTTCCTCCTTAAGGTCTGAAGCACCTTCTTCTTCTAGACCTGGAGCATCTTCTGCATTTCAAAAGCCTCCTCGTTCTTAATTTATCTTTTCTTTTGTTTGTACCTAAAGCTGATGTTTGATCTAATGTTTAAGTATTAAAATTATCTGTTTTGTAAATCAAGTTCAGCTTGTTGCCTGTAACTTATGTATTAGAAATAAAAATATGTTGAACTTGTTATATTTTGTACTTGATTGTGAAAATTCTAAGAGAGAGAATGAGATATAAACAAAATATTGGCATTTGCTTCAATCTCGAGGTAAGTTTTGAATTCGGAGGACTGAATTCTTTTAAGGGGGGAAGAATGTAATATCCCAAGAATTTTTATGAATATTTAAAGTCTGATTTGAAGTTTAGTGAAAAATTTAATTATGTGGAAAATTTTCTTTTTGAATTAGTGAAGAAAATGTGGAAATAGAAATTTTTATTTTTAATTTAGGAAATTTTTACAAATTCTCAAGGACTAAAGTGAAAAGAAAAGAAAGTATAGAGGACTTTTGAGAAATGACCAAGTAGGAACCCGAGAAGAAGAATAGAGCTTATGGGAATGAATTATGAGTCCGGTACCGAAAAGATGATGGATTCGAGGTTAAAGTGGAGTTTGAGATATTGAGAGGGACTAAAGTGAATAAGGAAATTTGTGGGGCACCGAGGATTTAGAAACACCTGAGGTGAGATTTTATGAATTTGCTTTTGCTAGTCTTGACTGAGGGTCAATTGCAGAGCAAGTGATAATTTCACCCCGGGCGAGTATATAGGTGGCCTCACCTATTTTTTATTCATTTTTCTCCTTTCCTCTCTCTCTCTTCACTTTCTCTCCTCTCCTTCTCTCTTTCTTCTCTCTAATTTCTCTCTCTACTCTCCAACTCTACAACCGGGCTTTGAAGGGCGGATCTCGGGCTACGGGGCGAGCCTCTAGGAGCCAAGCAACGTAGGGAAAGCAAGGAATCGAGGTAGAAATTTCTATTTATTAAGTTTTTCCCTATTTTCTAGTTTTAAGAGTGTTTGAGGAAAAATCGAGATTCCGGCTTCGTTTCTCGATTAAAATTGGTGATTTTGGTGTCTAAATGCTCCTTAGACATTAAGGGTGAGATCCTATGGAAGAAATCATGAAAAACGGTGAAGATTTGGCCAGATTCGGGCCAAAACCGAGAGAAAGTCGCGAAGGGTCGCGATCGTGGCGCCCAGGCGCCAAGGACATGTGGGAAGAGAAAGGCATGGCGCCCAGGCGCCACGTGGGGCGCCTAGGCGCCGGGCATGGGTGGCGCCCAGGCGCCATAGGTGGCGCCCAGGCGCCAGGTGTGTCGGAAAACCTTAGCTCATTTTCAATCGACCATAACTTCTTCATCCGGACTCCGTTTTGGGCAAACTTTATATCGTTGGAAAGCTATTTGAGTCTAGTTTCCAATGGTATAAGTTTCATTTAGATATTCATTACCGATTAGGAGTTATGACTTAAGATGTGAGTAAAGGTCGAGAGTAGTGGTAGAAATTTTCTCTATTTCGTAACCCTAATGGTTTTTGTCTGGTTACAATAGGAATGGTCAAGGTGCAAAGTGGGAGTGCCGAGAGCGTGAAATCCAGGTGAGTGGGTTAATACTTGCTATGATTAAATATCTGTTATTGACTTTTTGCATCATAGTGGAAATATGTTGTATATCCAAGTTTGAAGAGGATGATGTGGAACGATGAAGCATAAACAATTGTGGAACGTGTCTGGTAATGTATATAATTATATTTTCTTATTTTCCCATGAATGGAGGTTATATAATGGATTGTGAATGGCATGTGAACTGAGTTGAATAATTGTTCTATATTATGGGTTATGTTGTATACATGCTATGTTGCTGGAACCACATTTATTATGTTGTGGCTTGAATTGTAAATGACTGAGTTGTGTATGTGGCTCAAGATTATGATTGAGGATGTTTTTATATATGATTGTGATTGTGTTTGACTGGAAAGGAAAGGCATGGTGGTGCACCCCATGGAGAAATTTATGTGAAGTTATAAGGGTGGAGATTATAAATGGAGCGATAAGGGTGGATGCGGCAGGGGCCGCGGGCAACGATCCAGAGGTATTCTGGACGACCCGGTTGGTACGGGAAATTTGTGTGAAATTGATTTCACCGATTGTTGTTGTGAACTTTTGAATTATGTTGAAATGTATTTGATTTATTTGGATATTGTCGTGAAGTACTACGAATAATATCATATCATATGATGATCGATTTACGTATGATTGCTGCATGTTATCATTATGATGTATGATATTTTTTTGTCATAATGTTGTGTTATCTACTCACTGGGCACGTGGTTTGCTCATACCCCTCTTATTGATATTTTTTTTCAGAGTTGACAGCTGAAGGTAAATATCGGAACAAGGAATTATGGATCCTTAGTCCATGATTACCTTTTCATTTGTTCAGGATAAAGGTATAATAGTTAAGTTTTATTCTAAGTTGTATAAATCTAGAAATCTCTGTAATCGGGTAGGTTCATTCACTGATGTAATGTGAGTAATTGTAGTATGTATAAAGAACTCGTTTTGGTTGCATGAAAAAGAATTGTATGATTTTTAAGAGAAAGATAGGCTTACGGAGGTGAAATGAAATTCACTTTCCGTGCCGGTCACGTGCTCAAATTTTGGGACGTGACATGTAGCAAATCAGTACTGTAACAAAACTGATACTGTAGCAAACTGGTATTATAGCATCAATTTTAAAATAGTTATATTTCTTTCATCCAAACTCCGTTTTTAATAAATAAGGTATCGTTTGAAAGCTTTTACAGTCTATTTTCAAATTAAATAAGTTTCATTTGAAAATTCCTTACCATTTGAGAGTTATGTCTAGAAAAGTAATTAAATGTCAGAATTGTAATAGGAAATTTTCCTATTTTGTGACCTTTATATGATTTTGCATAATTATGTTATAGGGATGGATTCTTTGATGTATTTTAACATCTTTTGGGATGTTGTAACTAGATTAGAGTAGAGAGAAATACCTTCCATCATCTTACACATATTCGAGAAAGGTTTAAGGTAAAGTTAGATAAATACCAAGATGAGTGAATAATCTTGCAAAACTAATTTGATATTATTAGACAAAGTAGTGTATGTTTGGATACGCGGCGGAGAACTCCCAACGCACGTTCACTGTTGTAAACCTTGGTTTTGGATGAAAATATTATTGTTTGGATACGCGGTGGAGAAAGAATGAGAATTGATTTTGTACCTTAAACTTACGTTTGTCTCAACGCTAATATTTCTTGCTTCTGGAATCAATGAGAATCGATTTCACTTAATCTATAATACATTTTCCTCTATTACCCCTTTGGTGTTTTTTCCCCTCTCATGGTAAAGAAGCCTCACTGAAGGCTCCTTTGTTTTCTGGTACAGGAAACAGAGTGAAGAAGACTCACTCGACTTAGTGGGTTGTTGAGGTATACCAACTGAGTTTGGACTTTGGCTTTGGCACGAAGAGAACGGAGGTTGTATGAGTGGATGAAGCTTATAGACACAAGAACAAAATTTGCAGAGCACCGACAAACTTCTTGGAGTAATGGGCTTGGTCTTCTGCCATTGGATATTTGATTAATGTAGTGATTGATTAAATATAAATATATAATTAAATAAATATGATTAATTTTATTAATTTTACTAATTAGTTAGTTATTATTTTGTGATTAATTTAATTATTAAGAAATCAATCAGTGATATGATGACTTAATGACAAAATTTAATTAAGAAATAAATTATTAATTAATAATTTAATTAGTCATTATTATTATATTAGATTATAATTTAATTAAGAAATAACACAATATAATATTCATACCATTTCTGGTAATTATATATTTAAAAGTGCTTCTACTAACTAATATCCAAACGAATTTTATTTTCTAAAATCGCTTTTCTAATAACAGTTTACAAACATAAATAACGTTTATGTAAAATCAATTTTGATCAAAATCAATTCTAAAAATCAATTCTACTCAAATTTAGGTTTATCCAACGAATTCCAAACACACACATACAATATAAGTCTCATTTATAATATTATTGAAATATTAAATAATCAACATTCAATTTGATAATATACGATGATTGATATGATTGTTGATAGAAATTTAAAAGCATATAGGTATGTATAAATTAAGTTATTTATGGTAGTTATAATGCGTGATAGATTTTCACTGTCTTGCTGGTGAACAAACTTCTACGGTTATCTATGCACAAAGATTTTGAGGGTTAAATTCTCAGGTCACTCGGTGTAAGAATCTACAACACAATTGCAAAGTGATTGAGTGTTTGATCGCCCAATAAATCATACGTAAATTTACGGTACAATTGCAAAGTGATTGATGATTTGATCACCTAAGAAATCATACGTAAATCTACGACACAAATGTAAAGTGATTGAGGGTTTGATCACCCAAAAAATCATACGCAAATCTAAACAAATATAATACTACAGTTGTATGAAATGAATGATAGATTGACTATGTTAGTAAATGTAGTATTTATACTTGTAACGTTTTAAAGTTGTACAGTTATTTTCTCACTGAGTTTTGATGAACTCACACTCTCTATGATTATCCTTTTTTCAGATACAGTGGTTGATGAGGACGATTAGTAGTCTTTCGTGGTAATACTCTATTTTTGTTTGGTGGGCTTTTGGATGTAATTTTTGGTAAAGGATTAGGACATACTATGTAATATAGTAGGACACCTAGGCTTGTGAGGTTGTATGGTACTATGTAATGTATGAATGTTGAACATTTTTTGAATATGTATGCAAAATATCTTTCTTGAAAAATTTATGATTCACATAGTTATAGATATTATGAATGTTCATATAGATTAAGGAGTACCACGGAGGTACACCCTAGGCATTTTATGTTTATCTCACATATCTAAATTATGGAATGTGACAAGAAATGTCAAATTTGTCCGTGCCTTACTCCTGCATTCTGGTCCTCCCGCGCCTTCTGTTTCACACTTTGTTTCAGCCGTCTTGCACTCACACACACATTCACTAATTCACGCACATCTCTGCAATTATAAAACTGCAACACCCCTCACCCTTCGGTGTCGCACCAACAATCACGCACGCACGCACGCTTCAACCTCTCATCGATTTGCCCTTGCTGTCTTTTTTCATTAGTAGCTATTATTTCAAAATTGCCCTCTCTTCCCACTGCTGTTGTGGTCTCGCGTCATCAGTCATCATAACATATCACTGTCACTCTTTTCAAAAACATCTATTAGAGATAGAAAATGAGAGGTAGAGAGAGACAGAAAGAGACAAGAATGAGTAGCAACGAGAGATCGAACCAGAGAAAATGTGCCAGTCGACTAATTGAATTCAACAACTAAACTAGGTAGGTGGGAGATTCACTATGTAATTTAGTTATTTTTTCCTAATTTTTCTTTCTTTCCTCTTAAAAAAATACATATTAAATACATTAAATATTTATTTTTATTCTATTTTTCATTTCAAACAAAACATAAATTTTTTTCTTTTTTTTTCCCCTTTTCTATTATCTATTTCTTTATATTTTCTTAACTCATTTTCATTCCTACTCTTTTATAAACATCAAACACTGCCCCTAAGCCTTCCTGTCTTTTGTCAACTTTATATCTTTTTCTCTATCCTCACGAGGAAATACACGCACCCATTTATAATCTCTTATCCCTTTCCAAAAACAAAATCCTTAGAATCCCTCATTCTAATATTCATTTCAGACCAATACGAAAAACATCTAAAAAGTAAAAAACAATACAGAAAGAGGAAATCTCATTATCAGATAGATGCAGAATTTCAGCATCAATCTCAGATTTGACTCGAGGGTTACTACTTACCAATTGCCATACTGCCCACGAGCGGACAGTTTTGTTAAACTCCCCCCAAAAAGAGAAAGAAGTCTGCTTACTCGCTCTTGAACGGCTGCACTCCTTCGTCTTCGAATAGGCGCTGAGTCGCTGTGGGAAAAGCTCTGTTCTTACATACTCTCATCGCATTCTCGCTCGCCTCCCGTCAAAAGGGCATACAGTTCTCGCTTTCAGCCTCGTTCTTGACATCTAGTGGGTGGGTTGTTATTGTTTTTTCTATAGTCAGACTACTGGTAAATTGGTGATGAATGACTTCATATCTAGTTTTCGTTATTTTATGTTCTGCTTCATAGTGTGGATATTTTTTCGGATGACGAATTGTTACCGTTCATTTGGTTGATCACTTGATTGTATGTTTTGGTAAAAAGCTTTATGATTTTTCTTTGGATTGCTTGTATATGATATAAGTTTGTGAAGCGGAGGCGATAACCTAAATTACTGGAGGTCATTTTTGTGGATGGTAGATTTTGACTTTCTTTTGGGGTCATTTTCTTGACGGCTTTCTATTGCGATTGATATCTTGATAACAAGAGCAGATCTGACATGGAATCCCATATTTTTATGTCTAATAGTATGGCTATGATTAATATTGTTTCACTGCTATGTCTGTGTTATAAACCTGATATTCAACCAATTGAACTTCGGCATACTTTTTTCCTCATAAGTAATCTAATCTTGTTCACTCTGGTTTCAAATCTGATTCTTGGTATGGTCGAACTAATAGTGCTTATGCATTTAATAAATCAGTGGGCTAGTCCTGGCATGTTTTCAAGGATTGATTTTGATATTTGTCTTCCAGAAGGACTCATAATCTCATTCTCGATATATTGTGTCATTGAAATATTTTTCATCTAATACTCTTCTGCTTAACCCATGTGTGGTCACTCAATGGCAGACAACTCATTTTTATGGCTATTGCCTTGAAATCAACTAGTTTCTTGCAATTAAAGAAACAAGAGATCAATTTCCAGGCTTTTTTTCCCACCAAGAAACATATCATACCAGTAAGAAGATACACTCCTATGGCTGCTATCAGCACCACAAAATCTGTCGGGCTCTCTGAAACGTTCACCAGACTGAAAAAACAGGGAAAAGTAAGCACTTAGTTCTCCTGCTGGGTATCATGCATTTCACATTTTCCTTTCTGTGTCACAATTCAACTTGATTATCTAATTGTTTAAAAGAAACTGAACTATCTATATTTTTTTTATATGATCTGATTTATGAGGATGGAGGAAGCAAAAAGGCAAAGCCTCTCAGAGGTTCTAAACTGTCCTCTGTGCCATGGGTCATGTCAAATGCCGTTTCCTTTAAGAGGTCATAATATTTTATGCGCATTGCTCGTACTATGAGAGGAAGCAGACAATGGAATTGTTCTGTTGTTGTCATTGAAAGTCGCTAAATGACCCTTGATTATCATACTATACTATCATTTCTTAGTCTGCAACTTTTAGAATTTAGTTTATTGCTTGAAGAGATGGGAACTAGATGACCTACATTATCATTTTTTTAAATAAAATTCCAAATGATTTTGTTCTCTGAGAAGTCTGTTTCTGTTAAGGTGGCTTTTATTCCATACATCACAGCTGGTGATCCTGACCTTTCAACGACAGCAGAAGCACTGAAAGTGCTTGATTCATGTGGCTCTGACATAATTGAGCTCGGTGTTCCATACTCTGATCCTTTGGCAGATGGTCCTGTTATCCAGGTTTGAAGCCTTTTTCTGCTTTGGTGATATGTAATGCCCAATTCTCGAACTGATATAGTCTTTCTATTCAGGCTGCTGCTACCCGTTCCTTGGCAAGGGGGACCAATTTTGATGCAATTATTTCTATGTTGAAGGAGGTACATTTGTGCAACTCTCTTGCCATTTATTAATTATTACAATCAAAACCCACATTCAGTTGCCTCCTTGCTGCTATAATGTGGATTTTTTTTTTTCTTCTTCCCATTTTCTTTTTCATTGGTAAGGTAGCTGTGCAACAGAAAACATTTAAAAGTTGTTATGAACCTGTGATGTCTATCCACTACTCTTTGTCCTGATAGGAAGGAGATGCCATAAGAATGCATAGTCTCTGTGGACTATTACTACAGACAAGAAGTCTGCCACAACTTGTACAGAAACAAAATAATTTTTAACATTACATTAGTAATTATCGATACACCAATGTTTGAGAAACTTATGCTTGTGTTGCTTTTGCTACATGAGATAGTTTATAACTTCATATCAAATGCTATCATGCACAATGAGGGGCATACTGCATATATTTGTTATGATACCTTTTTAGAGAAAAAAGAAGAAGAAGAAGAAGAGAGATTGCAATGTGCATATCTGTTCAGTTTAGTAGAATTTATGAATTCATGTTGTATTTCACCAATCTGAATCTTTGACGGGATGTCTCTCTTATAAGTACATGCACACTCACATATCTGTAGTTACCTAGTCAAAACATTTATTTTAAGGAGGTGGGGTTCAGAACATCTCCACTTATTGCTTGTTCAGGTAAAACCACTCTTCAATTCATGACAGATGACCATTTTATATTGTTAATTTGGCAGGTTGTTCCACAATTGTCTTGTCCAATTGCATTGTTTTCTTATTACAACCCAATACTGAAGCGTGGAACTGATAGATTTATGTCTACTATAAGTGACATTGGCGTACATGGTAAGTGTGAGTAATGGTTTGCCAAATCGCCTGGAGTTTATTACATCATTCTATTGAGCCTGCTTCTTGAACAACTCCTATGCCACACAATGTGATATAAATCATAGATTAGATTAGGAAAGCCGTTCCAAATACTTATGCTACCACACAAAAATTTGAAGTGTCACAGAACGAAGATGTAACATATTAGCTTAAAAGTTGGTTCTCAGTTTATTTTAGTATACTGGAATGTTATTTGTGGAGGGGAAGGAACTGTGCAACTTTTACAGGATTTACTGTACAATTATAATTAGATGCATGATTCTGAAGGATAAAATAGATAGTATTTTAACGCTCTCCTGCCTGCTGCCTTATTGTAGTTTGAATTGCTATCTGAGGTCAATGTAAAAATTGTCCATGAAATAAGAACTGAATATTTTCTTTGTTGCTTCCCAGTTTGGGAATTGGGATGATATATCTTTTACTTTTCCTCATGTTTTCAGGGCTTGTGGTCCCAGATGTACCCCTGGAGGAGACCACACCTTTGAGGACGGAAGCTAAGAAGAATGGGATCGAACTGGTTTGTTTAGTTTTGAAATGCTCACTTTGTTCCCGAGTTCCAGAGGAAGTGTCTTATATCCCTAGTTGGTCATAATTATAGAGTTATTTATAAAATGAATTCACGAATATGGACCCCTCAAGTCAAGCAGAACAGAAAGGACTTCTTAGTAATGGTGGAACTATGAAATGCTTGTTATGACTTATGATCAACTTCACTTATACTTTTAGATTCTACATTTTGCAACATATATTATAAATCTGTTTGTGGAAGGTATTGTTTAAAAACTTGTTTTTCTGATGTGATTAAGGTGCTCCTCACAACACCTACCACTCCAACAAACCGAATGAAAGCCATTGTGGAAGCTGCAGAAGGATTTATTTATCTTGTAAGAGCCTGTTTCAACTTTGCATCAGAAAAGGGAAACATGCATTGCCAATATCAAGAAATATACAATTAAGTTGTCTAGTCACTTGTTACTATGTTCTTGTACTTTCCTCTGACATAATTATTGTTTCAAATTTATTTGCATGATATTCATAAATTTACATGCTTTCTTCAAGCAAGATACATGTATTGCCCAAATTAAGAAATATAATATTTGTTTCTGTTCAGTTTGCATCCTAAGGGATTGACAGCAATTTCTAGTTGCCTTGGTCCCAAATTTTTGGAAATAAGATACGAGAGGGGTTAGATAACTTGCACGATTTACGATACGATTCGTGAACCATTTCTTGATTTGAAATATAGGTGAGTTCAGTTGGGGTCACTGGAGCTCGAGCGTCAGTAAGTGAAAAGGTTCAGTCTCTTTTGCAGGAAATTAAAGAGGTGTGTCTTTTAATCTTTGTCTCAAGTCATGGTTTGCTATGAAAGCCTTTGAACGCTCCTAAAAGTTCATGTCACTTTGTTGACCACCCTTACCCTTCTTTTTGGTTGTAACTTGTAAGTGCTGCCAATTGATCATGTATGATCAATGCAATTGGCTAACATGGAACTGGGTGAATCCTAAGTAGCTTTCACATTTCATGGTCACATTATTAGCGTCCCATCATTATTAAGCCCTTTATTGAGTGCCTCATTTGTTTTTTCTTGTCAGGCAACAACTAAGCCTGTGGCAGTTGGTTTTGGCATATCAAAACCAGAGCATGTGAAACAGGTTAGTTCTCTGCCGATGCCTTGTTCTTCTATCTTAAGTGCGGTCACATAATCATATACTTTTGCTACAGGTAGCGAGATGGGGAGCTGATGGTGTAATTGTTGGCAGTGCTATGGTGAAGTTGCTTGGTGAGGCCAAATCTCCTGAGGATGGTCTGAAAGAATTAGAAAACTTCACCAAGTCGTTAAAGTCTGCACTTCCTTGAAAACAAGTTGTAGGGCTTGAACTTCTGATAATAAAATGAATAATGTCTTGTTAAAATTTGGTGCTGAAGATGATGTTTTCCATTTAGTCTTCCTTTTCAAGCATTTATGCCCGACATGAGATTCATAACCTTTTGGCAAATCTGAATCGCACCAATTGATTTTCTTGGTCTTTTCATCTTCAATAAACCTTGTTTAGTTCGAAGTTTCACTTCATCTAAATTTGATTTCGTCACCTATGGGCGAAAAATTAAATTACTTCTGCATATCTAATTTAATTGGTGCTATTCATGGTAATATTCATTATCGTTTAAACAAAGAAATATTTATTGAGTTGAATTGTTATTTAGAAGAAAGTGTTTGTCTCATGCCAGCGTCATGGTGGCATACAGTGTTTCATATCCTCGGCTCTTAGTTCACAAGAAAGGCAATTTCTTCAAAACATAATAACTTTAACGCCTAGTTGTTTCAAGGTTGGTGGGTTGAACACTGATTGAAGTATCTACGTAAGGGCTATGGCTGCTGGTTTTGAAGGGGGAGCTTTGTTAGGCATTGCCCCAAGAAAAAAAACGCAATTAGACACAAACATTGGGAAACTAAACCAGTAATTAAAAAAAAGATTTGGATGAAAAAAATGCACATAAATATGGGGTGCAAGGGGAGATGAAAGGGAGAAAAAACGCAGAGAGAGAGAGAAACAAAAAACAAAAAGGGCAAGTGCATTAAAACGGAAGGAGGTGAAAGGCTGATGGGGCCGAAATGTATAATTGTTGCATAGAAATTAGCCGTGCAGGAGAAAGGAGTTTCAAAAATGCATTTATTATTATTAAACAATGCCAATAAGGCCACAAGAGATAAGTCATATAATGTTTCTAAGAACGTAACTAGGCCAGAAACATAAATATTCCCTACTAATACTATTCCTTTTTATGTAGTATAACGACTTCGATAAAAAAAAAAAATTGAATTCATCATCTATCATCTATCCATTTCGTTTCTAAAATTTGGTAGTAACCACAAAAAAGCTGGATTATTGCTCGCGAGGGTTGAGGAGGAAATTCTTAATATACAGCAAACAGAACATGAAAAGAAGAAAGAGGTTTCAAACTTAAAACACGAGTGCTTAGCGTCTCCCAGATGCCACAGATTCAGAAGAGAAGAGGTACTTCACTCGAGAAAGAACTGAATCATTCGCGGGATCATAAGGATGGTCTTTGGAAGGAATCTCCAAAATTGCAGGAACAGGCTTGTTGTAGCTGTCGACTAAAAACCTTATAATGTTTGCAACCTGGTTAATGGAGGATAGATAATTAGATCTTCCATATGACACCGAAAATTGTAAGTTTATGGACGGAGAGGAGAGGTTTCTTGTAATAAAGAAATTCCAAGGTTAGATTGTATTAGAAACATTATTCCATTGACTGGTTATAAATGAAGGCAGTAGCCAGTGGACAGAGATAGCATTAACATATATAATTCTACGAGATCACAAGGACAAAATTCACTGAATGCAGAACATAAATGTCTGAGACGTTCTATATGAATCAGGAACTTTGGCACAATATAACGGTACATTGCAGAGGAACGGGAACCTATATGAATAAGAATGCCTTAGGCAGAGTTTCCTCAATTATGAACTATAACTAACAGTAAGGCCCTTGGCATTTGGCATGTTTACTTCAGCAATGGACTAGTTTTTGCCATACTAAGATATATATGCATAAAAGCCTTAGCCATTTTTCATAGTCATGTAGAAGTCCTGGGATACAAATTACAAAATAACTTACATATTGGCTGATCAGCACAATTGCAATATCTTCCCTTGATGTGAACTCTTTGAATGCATCTTCAATTTGTTTGACAGTCGTTTCTATAAAGACAACGCAAGATATAATAAACATGAGCATACTATATTACCCAATATTTCTTCAAATTTGACAGCAGTCCCTTTGGGGACATCCAATAAAATTGGAACAAAACAGGGACAGCAAATTCCTCAACAACAACTGACAATAATCTGTAAATATGCAATCTTCTATTACTCCCTTCTTTCCGTCCTATCAACCATTTACTCCCGCGGACTGCTATCTCATGGTAAATAATGAAAGAAATGAAAAGGATACTTATATGCAACATTAATGATTAGCTACTAGCTGCTTTTCTGGCTTCTGTTGGAAGTTTCTTCTGTCTTAGGTTTGTGCTCGATATACATATAAAATAATAACATTATTTAATAGATTTGCAGCACTAGAGTGATAGGTGAAAAGGTTCCTTCAAGAAATTTAATTTATCATATATCCACATTGGATGGTGCATGCCTCAACTTTTAACACCTTCGACATCTTTCAAATCAATTAAAGAATGTGTGTGAGTATGTCTGTGACAATCTAAACAATATTTGAGATGGCATGGAGTCATTGCATCATCTTAATATTTTTTAAAAAAGAATTAGCACATCATAAGAATTTAAGATTAGTCGTGCACTAAAAAGAAAAAAAAAATTCAGAGGGGCATACTTGAGTCCACAATAAGGTAATTTGTCTTCCTACGCAGGTCGACATTGCCCACTCCAGCCAGCAGAAATCCAACAACAGTGTCCTGGGTTAAATTCAATTTAGTAGTTATAAGAGATCAGTATGTTTTAAATAATTATAATCAAAACGAAAATTGGTTCGGAAATAATAGAATGCAGTGAGGAATTTATAGGACATTAATTTCTGGATTAGTCCAGAATGGTACATGATAGTATACAAACCCAGATTTGAAGGGTACATGGTACTAGCTTTAACAGTATTATCCATAGTCAAGACTCAAAAAACATACATTTAGAAATAATGAGGTTATCTAAATTAAAGTTCATGAAGTATAATGTGAGATTATCTGTTTTGACAGTATTTTTTCACATCAGCATCTGTCACTGGCCATTTATCATCCTAGTCCTACGAATTAGATTTGAAGGATCACTTTTTATTTTGGTACATTAGGAAGTACTACAACTTGAACCTAAAATCTCTATCCATAGTCAGTACTCAAAAAACATACATTTAGAAATGACGAGGTTATCTAAATTAAAGTTAATGAACTATAATGTGAGATTATCTGTTTTAACAGTATTTTTTCACATCAGCATCTGTCACTGGCCATTTATCATCCTAGTCCTACAAATTAGATTTGAAGAATCACTTTTATTTTGGCACATTAGGAAGTACTACAACTTGAACCAAAGATCTCTATCCAAACCCCACCCCCAACCACCTAAACTACAGCCCAAATCAGACAAAATGCGACCAAAACCACTAAAACATTCATAAGTCACAGAAATGTCTAGAGAATACTTTTGCAGGAAATGTATCAAGACTCAAGACCATGCCAAAAATCAGCGTCATTAATGTTCTACAAGGTACACCCCGCATAGCATGTGTAGCAAATGTTCATTCTTACCTCATCTGCAATCATTGAAATGAGCGCTGAACTTCTTGAAGGAATTTGAACTCTGTTGGCCATTTAGTATGAATGATGGTGCTAAACTAGATAAAGGATGGAGGAAAAAGAGACCAGATGTTAATTAGCCATTAATATTACAGGATGGATATCATATAACTATAAAATTCGACACATGAATTTCATACGGTATACCAGATACTTTAACACATGCCAATGGAAATAACAACTACTTGAAATTAGTTGTACAACTGCAGTAAATGTGATCGTAGTATGTATTTTCATTTTTTCTCCATCTCCTAACAAGTAATGAGATTTACAAATATAAGAGAAGAGTGGGGGATCAAACTCCAAAAGGAAGATATGATTTGAAAAAGAAATTAAAATGATACTTAAAAGGAGTCGAAGTATTTAACCCCTAGATGAATTCTTTCTGAAACAAAGTTCTATCAGAATACATTCAGACACGGACCTAGTCTAAGATCCAAGCTCAAGCATCACCTGATCAAGCGTTTAACCTTTAAAAAAGAGGTCAATTATTCAAAATTAAAATTATATTACACGAAACAGCCCATCTACTTCCAACCAAACATAAAAACTGCCACATTAGGAAGCCATTGGCTCCAGCTACTGACAATTTGATCCCAGAACAAATACTTTATATATCAAATGCAGTATTTGAAATTTTGATAAAGGTAGCGAAGTTTGAGCGCATAATAATAATAAGAATCTAAATCAAAGCACACCGAATGTTAGGGTTCAGTGTGACAGCAGATAGTAATGGGATCGATGCGAGCGGGTTTGTCAGTACCCAGGCATATAAACTTACTGAGTTAGAATTGATATAAGCGAATTGGTGCCGGCGAAGGAGAATGAGAATGAGAATAACAATGACAATAGGAAGAAAGGAGAGGTCAACAGCGTTTCTGTGGGATTTGGGTGAGCAGCTACAGAAAACCGATCACCGTGCTGATTCCCGATGGTTATTCTCCGTTTCTATCAGATGTGATCCACCGATGGCGAAATGAACATCACAGTTGCTGAAAACGCCACGACCCTACTTTTCCTGACACCCTGTTTGTTAATTTAAAAAGGGTAGTACTGGAATGATGAAGTGATACATATAAATATTATAAAAATTAAATACTGTGATACAGGTATTTATTTTAATAAATGAAATTTGATTTTGATTTTATGTTTTAAATAGTAATTAAGATTGTCTATAAAATATTATAAAGAGTATACAATATCAAATACACGTTAAATATTACAATGTAAGTAAAAGAGAACGATCATTAAGGCATTCCTTGATGCTCTAAGCATGTATTATTTTTATGCTGAATCAATTTACCTAATGTTTTTTCTTTTCTTCAAATTTAGATATAAAATTTCCTTGCTCTGTTATTCATCAAATAGGAAAGAGGTATAAAGTAGTAATGAAGTTACAATGTTGTTGCCAAAACTATTCATATACAGCCTTATTAGTTTTGTAAATGTTAAGAGATACTCTATAACTTGTGTATGTAATAGCTAAATAACCCTTAACAATCAATTTACTTTAACCATTATGCACTTTTATACAGTTGACAAAAGAAAGGTATAGAACTTGATTTCATAGAATAGACAATCCATTCATCAATAATATTTATGAAATTTCTCAACATCAAAGAATACAACATATATCAGCAATTCTTTTAGCTACACTTTGTTTATTTTTTTCAGATAAATTTGAAAATTTTTTATAGATAAAATTAAGAAATAATACTAGTTTAGAAAACAATTATACTACACACTTGCATAAGGTCTATACAATCCATTATTTATAGATGATCCCGTAAAGATCAATGTATTCTCAATGTGTTATTTGTGACAATCAACCTATCATTATCCATTTTTAATTTAGTCAAAAATATATTTTATTTTCCTAACGTTTATACTCATTTTTAGTTATACTCTTCAACTTTTTCTTTTGGTGTCAGGCATATCTTACATATTTTATTTGTTTCAAATATGCCCTTCAATGACAAAAATGTCCTCCCACTCTCTTTCTCACACATTCTCATACAGGAGTTGAAGCCTTCTTTAAGGCCATTGAAGCCAGTGCAGAGGAATACATGGAAACCTACGAGTATTGTCTGGACTTATTTCATGAGTTGCTTCCATTAACAGATTATTTCATAAAGTACCATTGAATTATATATAATTATGCTCATTAGTTGGAAATGGCTAACCAAATAAACTTTATTGTATCAACTACTTTTACAGCTGTTCTTGATAAAAGGTGAGCAGAGAAGCAGCGATTGAGGAAGATCGCAGGAAGGAGAACATGGAGAAATTGAGAAAGGATATGGAAAAATATGGAGGACAAACTGTAGTTTTGAGCACTGGTTTAAAAGACCAGGAAACCAAGGGTAAAAGCTCGATGGAGGAGGAATATGAGGTAGAAGAGGAAGACAAAGGAAATTGATGATGATCTGGGAAGATATGATGAAGACGACGATGTTATAGATGAAGACAACGATGAAGAAGTTGTCTTCTAATTAGATGTTTATTTTAATCACTGGCTAAAAAGAGTGCAGCAAAGCTATTTGATGATGAGAGGAGAGAGAGTATTTTTGTTATTTTAAAATATTTTTTAAGGGAGAGAGAGAGAGAGAGAGAGAGAGAGAGAGAGAGAGAGAGTATTTTTGTCATTTTAAGATTTTCGAAAACAAATAAAACAAGTGAAATATACATGACAAAATAAAAAGTTGAAAATCATAATTGAAAATGCACACGCATGCACCTGATGGACAAGCACGCACGCGCACGAGAGAGAGTGTGAGAGAGAGAGAGTATATTTTTATCATTTTAAAACATTTTTAAAAACAAATGAAACATGTGAAATATATCTAACACCACCAACAACAACAACAACATAACCTTATCCCACTAAGTGGGGTCGGCTACATAAATCGCACGATGTCATTGAACTCTATCAATGATCAACTCTTTAGATATTTCATTTACTAAAAGGTCCCGTTCAATAATTTATCTAAGTGTCCTTTTTGGTCTTCCTCAACTTTTTTTCACAAGGTTCCAAACCATCTGCTCAACTCTCCTAATTGGCGCTTCCAACGGTCTTCTTTGCACATGTCCAAACCATCTTAAATGATTTTCAACCATTTTTTCCTCAATAGGTGCTACCCTAACTCTAAAAAATAAAATAAGTGTAAATGTTAAAAACATAAAATATACCTTTACCCTTAATTAATACAAAACGGTCATACCATACATATGAAATTCCTTGCTTACCTCAAGTTTGTAAGTAAATTGTTTGTACATCGCGTATAATAAATTCCATCAGTTAATACAAAAAGGAAACAAGGTATTAGCACAAAGGCTCCCCGAACAGATGATTTCTGAAACGTCAGTTGAAGAGTCTGGAATCGATACAAGTCAACTGTTTTTGTATCTCTCAATTTCTAATAGCGTTTGTGTAACGCCATTGTTATGATGCACTGAAGCATTTTCGTAAACTAGAGTCTGCTATTTGCTAATAGTGGTTCAGTGTGAAATATGGATCGAATGAGTTTGCAAGAAAGAAGTAAGCTTCAGAATGAGAGTTTACCCTCAGCTTAGTGTCAAACAAGCTCATATAATCTCCACAACTTAAACCGATTGTTGAGAACTTTCTTAGTGAAGGAAGAAAAGAGGAGAAAAGAGGAGTAACATGACTTGGATCACGCGTATATACAGCATTGAGGGGATCGGAAGCAAAATAGAATTAGTCGCAACTGCTCTTGGCATCAGGGGATAGATGTGAACTCATTATAGCCAAGTAACAATAGTGTTTCTTCATCCCAAAGCAGCGTCCCTACTGAATTTTGGAAATCGATTGGAGACCAGATTGAACTTTGCTTTCAAAATGGGCCTGTAGCCTGCATGAAAAATCAATGGAAAGTAAGAAAAACCACAGAACATATAGAAGGAAAGAAAGATGACGGGAAAAGCTAGTCGCAGCTACAAGCCTTGTAGAACATTTGTAATAAATGGTATCCGGAGAGTTATAGGTGCGTGCGTTGGCAAACATTCTTCTTGCATCCGCAAGAAACATGTCCAATGTGACATAATATTGCTCAGATTCCACCCTCTTTGACATTGTCTTCAGATCTGTACTCACATCAAATATCCTATCAAAGACCAAGACCTTTACTATGGCCATTAACCTTTTAGGTAACTGCAACTATAGCTATCAGTATCACAGACTAAACAAATATATCACTTAGATTGTGAACCATATAAGAACCGAACCAAATTCAAAAGACAAAATAGATTAACCTTAATCTTATTTCTATTCTTTTTAAGTAAGACAAAGGGGTCAAAGCCCAAAGAAACATCAATTGCTAAATTTATTAAGCAAAAAAAAAAAAAAAAGAAGCTTTTTTCAGATAAAAAGATGAACTAAATTGTAACTAAGTCTGAAAATTATAAGATGTTTAGGGCTTCAAGTCGTTTTATTGAGCAAACCAGATGAACTAAATTGTAATTTAAGTCTAACAATTAAAGATTTTACCATTAATAAGTAACAGGTAGCTATTGCAATTTCCAAGCTTCTAAATGCACAAGGTGCAAAATATGCCTGTGTGTACTCTTAACACAAAATATATGGATATGGTAGATTTTATTACCCATTGGATCTTTGATGATGTCATAATAATCAGGAACTTCCCGTGCATCAACTGGTTCCTTGAATGGCCAAGCATCAACATGATCATGCATTGACTGCTTAAAAGATTAACTATCAAGTGAAAGAGGGGGGAGAAAATAGAAGGACAAAGAAAGATTGACTTTTTATCAGCTTAGTAAGTGTCACCGGTTGCTTACGTAAACAGTTACATCCGTAATAGGTTTACCAGAATGTGACAGAGGCAGACATTAACTAAAAAAGTAAAATTATATAAAGCATTAAGTTTTCCAAGCTTCAAGTAAGTGCCACATACTAATCCACTGCAGCACAATTAAGAAGAGGCACATAAGTAGAAAACTCAAACCGTGGAGGAGTAAAACTTGCAATTCCCTGCTTTAAAGAAATTAAGCCTACCAGATCTCTTAACATGACTGCCTTATCTGCTTTATTGCTATTCACATGGAATTTGGAATATTTTAAGTCCTTCTGAAACTAGTGAAACTTAAATGAAAAATTAAATATATAAATTGAAGGTGGAGAAGCATCTAAGAAACTTGCCTTTAGAAGTGAACGCATAAAAGCAACTAAATTTTTTTGATTCGTAGCATTGTCTGTAGAAGCATTCAAATATCTAAATCGTGAGTGGATGCCCTGATCAGGAGTCCATCCAGCTTCTCCTGTTATTTGCATTCACCACAAACATGCAATCAGTATTGGCAAAATCACCAACCAATTTATTCAAAGTTGCATCTCATTCATGAGATTTTAAATCACCAAAAATAAGGAAATCAACATTAAGGATTATTCTTTTTTAACAATATTTCAGTTTGAAAGTAGATCTCTCACTTACCTACATCATGAATTGCGTGAAAAACAAACCTTCATATGAAGAATCTATAATAATACTGGAACTATGACCAGTATATGAGATTTTAGATCACCAAAAATACAGAAATCAACATTAAGGATCATTTTATTTAAATGTTTCGGTTTGTAGATACTAAATAGATCTCTCAAAGTCTTACTTTCCTCTGTAATAAATCGTGTGAAAAACAAACCTTGATATGCAGAATCTATAATAGTACTGGAACTATGACCATTATATATGACAGCAGCAAAGTTTAATAATGAAATACCAGAGTGATGAGTCTGTGTAGTAGTAAAAAGGTTATGCAACATGCGTGATGTCTGAGGTAGACATCTCATTACCAAAAGGAAAAGTTTACAAACCTAAAAGCACAGATGAAAATAACTGGATAATAACTTGCTATATCTGATGACAGGTAATGCATAATTTTTCCCACAGTTACTAAAATCCAAAATATTGGAAAGTCGAATTGACATTCTAGAGTTTAGGACTCACTCAAACCAGGGATATCTTCAACTTTAATTGTTTTTTTTGGAATGCCAGCTTCTTTCTGCATGATGTGTTAAGGGAAAAAAATAAGATTCCATATGTTCTCTAATCATACTCATGTGAACAAGCACCATCCAACTTTGACCAAGATAACAATAAACATCCACCCCAAACATTATCAACATAATTGGTAGACTGGACAAAATATGACTGCACCGCAAATATGTCAAGTGCAATTTACTTTGAGCTGATAATACAATCCAAATTTAACAGAAACCATTTACAAAACTAAAACATGCATAACTGAATTTAATTAAAAAAAAAAGGTACAAACATACAGATTTAATAACGTTGGATACCTTCTGAAAATCAATTCCAGGATAAACAATGTGACAATTTGACAGCTCTCTTATCTTTTCATCAATTGCCTACCATTTTCATGAATTAACAAAAATAAATTAAAATCTGCAAAATGACAAATAGAATGGAAGTAAATAAATATGATCACCAGAAGCTATACATCAGATAGAAACATAGAAAATTCATGTAAGTATATTTATATATTTGAAAAAACTCCAAGTTTGTTCCTTGTCTTTTTTTAGCCACTACTTGGGCTTCAAAAATAAGTGAGTCTCTTGGCCAAATCTGGCCTAGGTCAAGCATAGTTGTCATGTCTTGATTCTCACAAAGTCCAGTCAGACCCATCAGTAAATTTCTACAGGTAATTTTCCCTCCTTCTCTCCATCAGGGGCTGTTTACCTTCTGTCTGGAAAAAAGTTGCTTAATTTAAAAATATTGCTTTGGATCAGCCAGTTTCCAACAAGAGGGGAAAAAGAAATACTTGAACTTTGGGATGTTTCGAATATGTTTTTTTTATTTGCTGTTCATGACAACTGGCAATTATGTAAATAATAAGAGCATGTCATTTCTGTCAGTTTTCACTTATGGGAATTATGTGAATAACAGAATGTTCAGAGAGAAAAATATTCCCTTAATGAATTCATATTTGTACAACAAGGCTTCCTATATGTACATTGTGAAAGATTCTAAAGAGAAAGACATAATTATCTGACAGAAAATTATACACTCTGTAGACAACTATAAAGAAGAGAATAACATGTAAAGTTACAGACAACACTATGCTGGATGAGGTGGGAGAACATTTGAAAAGCTGAAGGATATCTCTGAAGAATATTTCAACACTTCCCCTCAAGCTGGTAAATGGATGGTTTCCATACCCAGCTTGCATACAATATTCTGGAAGTTTGAGCTATTCAATCCTTTGGTTAGAATATCAGCAAGTTGGTCATGTGTAGAGACATATGGTGTACAAATCAATCCACTCTCCAATTTTTCTTTGATGAAATGTCTATCCACTTCAATATGTTTTGTGCGGTCATGTTGTACTGGATTATGGGCTATGTTGATGGCTAATTTGTTGTCGCAATGGAGTCTCATAAGGCCATCCAACTTTATCTTTAAGTCTTGAAGAATAATCTTTAACCAGAGTAGTTCACATACACCGTGAGCCATTGCCCTAAATTCAGCTTCTGCACTTGAACGAGCTACCACGCTTTGTTTTTTACTTTTCCATGTCACAAGATTCCCACCAAGGAACGTACAATACCCTGATATTGATCTTCTGTCAATAATTGATCCAGCATAGTCAGCATCAGTATATGCTTCAAGTATTAAACCTCCATTTCTTCTAAACAAGATATCTTTTCCAAGCGTTCCTTTAAGATAATGTAGTATTCTATGAGCAGCCTGTAGATGAGTTTCCCTTGGGTCATGCATGAATTGGCTGATCATACTCACAGCATATGCTATGTCTGGTCGAGTGTGAGATAGGTAAATAGGCCTTCCTACCAAGCGTTGATATGACTCTCTGTCAACAGGGATGTCATCCTCAGCCTTTCCAAGTCTAAAGTTAGAATCTATTGGAGTGTTTGCTGGCTTGTATGCTGTTTTACCTGTTTCCTTGAGGAGATCTGTAGTATATTTTTGTTGACATAAAAATTCCTTTCTTAGAATGAGCCACCTCTATTCCAAGAAAGTACTTCAGTCTTCCTAAAGCTTTGATCTCAAACTCCTTAGCTAGACATTGACCCAAGGCATGTTGTTCCTTTTTATCATTTCCAGTTACTATTATATCATCAACATATACCAATAAGGCTGTGACTCCCCCTGAAGAAGAGTGTTTGATGAATAAAGTATGATCACCTTGGCTTTGTTTAAACCCCATAGTTATCATAACTTTTGTGAAACGCCCAAACCAAGCACGTGGAGATTGTTTAAGGCCATATAATGCCTTTTTCAATTTGCATATAGTATTTGTAGCCAAATTCTTTCCATATCCTGGTGGAATCTCCATGTAAATTTCTTCTTCTAGCTCTCCATGTAGAAAGGCATTCTTGACATTAAATTGCTGCAATTCCCAACCAAAATTAGCTGCAATTGATAATAATACTCTAACACTGTTCATTTTTGCTACTGGGGCAAAAGTTTCTTGATAGTCAATTCCATGGGTTTGGGTATAACCTTTGGCTACCAACCAGGCCTTATATCTCTCAATTGATCCATCAGCTCTATACTTCACAGTATACACCCATTTGTATCCTACTGGTTTTTTTCCAGTAGGTAATTTCACTAATTCCCAAGTTTTATTCTTCTCCAAAGCTTCCATTTCTACATTCATAGCTTGTTTCCATTTTTTATTAGATAAAGCCTCGGATAAACTTTTAGGAATAGTGATAGCATTTAAGCTTGTCAGAAAAGCTTTGAAAGATGGTGAGTAGTTATCAAAGGATAAAAATTGTGCAAGGGGGTATAAAAGTTGTTTTGTACTTTTTCTGGTTCCTTTTCTAAGAGCAATGGGTAAATGAAGATCCTGGTCACTATTCTCAAAAATCTCATTTTTATTTTGTAATTGATGGTTAGAGATCATTACCTCATTTGAAGAATTTGAGTTGGATTCTTGGACATGCATAGGTTCTGGAATGACCATTTTCTTCCTTGTATACACCTTGCCTTTGCCAAATCTTACTTCCTCAGGAGCGGGGTTCAAAATATCCTCTGCTTCAGGCCTAGATTCTTGGGCATTGGACATGGATTCAGTTATTGTTTCAGATTCAGTTTCATGGTTATCATCCTGTGTTTCAGGTTTGAACATGGATTCAGCCACTGTTTCTACTGTTTTTGTGAGTAAGGTTTAGACCCTGTCAAGGGAATTGATGAAAAATCAAGGAGGTACCCATTTTCTTCGCACCCATTATCTTCCTCAGGTGTATTCCCCCTTTGAAGATAATGGGTAGCAAAATATGAATCTTGCTCATTAAAAGTGATGTCAACTGAGACAGAGATTTTCTTTGTGGGTGGATGATAGCATTTATACCCTTTTTGAGTTGATGAATACCCTACAAAAACACATTTTAGAGCCCTCGGGTCTAATTTTCCTGTATTTTGATGATGGATATGAACAAAAGACACACACCCAAAAATTCAAGGGATGAGATTGTTTGTAGTTTTCAGATTTGGGTAGAAAGTTGAAAGGATGTCCATTGGACTTTTGAGACCCAAAGCTCTAGAAGGTAAACGATTTACTAAGTATGTCGCTGTAAGAACAGCTTCTCCCCAAAAAATTTTAGGCACATTCTTTTGAAATAACATTGACCGAGTTTGTTCAAGAAGATGACCATTTTTTCTCTCAGCCACTCCATTTTATTGTGGCGTATAAACACATGATAACTCGTGTATAATTCCCTCCTTTTCAAAAAACGAGTTAAGAATCTGATTGAAATAATCCCTAGCATTATCAGACCTAAGTCTTTTGATATTAACCCCAAATTGGTTTTTTATCATAGAATAAAATTTAGGAAAAACATAGCTGACATCAGATTTTTGTTTGAGCAAGTATATCCATGTAACGCGGGTGCAATCATCAATAAAAATAACAAACCATTGTGCCCCCTCAAACATTAGAAACAGTAGCTGGTCCCCAAATGTCACTATGAACAAGGTAGAATGGAACAAGGCTTCTTTTATTGCTAATTGGAAAAGGTACACGCTTATGTTTGGCAAATTCACACACTTCACAATGAAGATTTTCAACATCTAAATCCTTGAATAATGAAGGAAACAAAGTTTTAATAATTGAAAAAGATGGATGTCCAAGACGGTAATGATGAAGAAAAATTCTTTCTTTATTGGATGTGGCAAACTGTGAAACAAAAGTAAAAGGCATCTTGCTCTTAGCTGTATTTAACGTCTCAAGGTAGTAGAGGCCATTCCATTCCCTAGCATGTCCAATCATCTTCCCTTTGTCCTGAAATCCACAGTAATTTTTATGAAAAACCACATTACAATCTAAATCTTCAATGAGTTTTTTAATAAAGACCAGATTTGTGGTTAATTTAGGAACATGTAGGACATCTTTTAAAATAATAGTTGGGCTAATTTTGATATCACCTTGTCCTACCACAGTGGTCAAAGACCCATCAGCGATAGCTATTTTCTTGTTACTGGGACATGGGGAATAAGTTGAGAAAAGTTTAAATGAATGAGTCATATGGTTGGTTGCTCCTGAATCCATGATCCAAGAGTTGGAAAAAGTAATATCTGAGGCATTTAATCCAATAGAGAATGGAAACTTACCAGAATAAGCCATGGAGCATGTACCTGAGAGTCCTTCTTGTTTTTCCATGTTGTTGATAAAAGCCTTTATCCTCTCAATCTCTTCTTGATTAAGGTTGTTCTGCTTTTGTGATGTTAAAACAACATGTTCTTGGTTTCTATTTCGTTGTTGCCCTCCTTTTTGACCCCATTCTTTACTTGGTGGTTTTCCATGAAGTTTTCAGCATTTTTCTCGTGTATGACGAGACTTTTTGCAGTATGTACACCATAACTCATCCCGATTTTGATTTTTCTGTTGGCCACTTTTTTCCCTTTCGAGACTTGTGACCCTCTCTTGATTTGTAGTTGATTTAGCCACCATAGCAGAGCTATCAGTGACTTTAGGTTCAAGCATCAGCCCTCTCCTGCTTTCTTCACTTCGAATCAGGGCAATTACTTCATTAAAACATGAAACTTCTGATTTCCCTAGAATTTGGACTCTAACTTGGTCAAATTCTGGGTTGAGTCCCACCAAAAAATCATACACTCTGTCTTGCTCAATATACTCTTTTAGAATAGCAGCATCCTCAAGACATTTGGTTTTTATGACTTTGTAATGATCTAGTTCATGTCATAAAGATTTTAATTGATTTGCATATTCAGTAACAGTCTTGTTACCTTGTTTTGCAACCATAGTTTTCACTTTTACTTCATATACTTGGGCAGCATCTCTAGTTTTGGAATATGTTTGTTGAATTGCTTCCCATATATCTTTGGCAGTAGCTAGAAACATACAAGTGTTACTGATCTCAGGTGTCATAGAGCTCCATAACCATGCCATAATCATGGAGTCTTCCTCATCCCATGCTTCAAACTTAGGATCTTCAGGTTTAAGACCCTTACCAGTGAGATGTTTGATTTTTCCTTTTCCTTTTAGTACTGTACGTATAAGTTGAGACCACTTGAGGTAGTTCTTCCCATCCAATCTAGAGGAAGCAAGAATATTTGGTAATCCCCCTATACGGGTAATCTGCTTAGGTTGAATTTTAACCTCAGTTTGTTCAACTCCAGACATAGCTAAAGGAAATAACTACAATGGGTATTTAAAAAATTGGTGAGATTAAAAGGAGATGGTAGTAAAGGCCACTCAAAGTTGACAATTAAGGTCAATAAATGAGCTAGCTCAGTATTAAAAATGGCAATTAAGGCCAAGAAGGAGCTAATTCAGTAATGGCAATGAAGTTCACTTAAAATTGGCAATTAAGGCCAAAGAATACTTCTTTCACAACCAGAAACAGTGACAGAGGCGTTAACAGGTAAGTATTAGAAATACAAAAATGCTCTAATAACCAAACTGACACCAGGAATGTGCCGGAAACAGGGAGTCGATGCCGGAAGTAAGAACACGAACCTGAACGGCCGTCACACGCGTCGACACGTGAGATTCACGTGAAAGATGGGAGTGGCGCGTGAGGCTTATGCGCGCCGTAATGGGCTTCCGGACTTCGGGGACAGGCCGGAATTGAGGAGGGGAGACTTCCTAGGTGGGCGGTGAGATGCCAAACTCACTTTTACAGATGACTCAAGATTTAATGGATTCAACTGTGCTCTGATACCATGTCAGTTTTCACTTATGGGAATTATGTGAATAACAGAATGTTCAGAGAGAAAAATATTCCCTTAATGAATTCATATCTGTACAACAAGGCTTCCTATATGTACATTGTGAAAGATTCTAAAGAGAAAGACATAATTATGTGACAGAAAATTATACACTCTGTAGACAACTATAAAGAAGAGAATAACATGTAAAGTTACAGACAACACTATGCTGGATGAGGTGGGAGAATATTTGAAAAGCTGAAGGATATCTCTGAAGAATATTTCAACAATTTCCTTTAGTCTTAAAGAAATTTTCAAAAAAGCGGAGAGAGAAGATGATAGGAACTAAAGTATTATGGGGTGCCTAAGTCCCACATCGAGTACTATGAAATGTTCGGTGGAGTACTTAAGTGGCTTGGTTCTTCCCCTTTAACAACTAGCTTTTGAGGGAGGGTTCTCCAAGTTATTTGGATGCTTATCATTAGTATCAGAGCCTGATTGTTAATGCACTAGAAAGGGCTACCTGCGAAGGGATTGACCGAAAAGGTCGTGTGAAGCGTTGTAGAGGTGCTGCCGCCGGGACGTCGACTATCCAGGAATGGTTTTATGATAGGGACTAATGTATTATGGGGTGCCTAAATCCCATATCGAGTAGTATGGAATACTCGATAGAGTACTTAAGTGGCTTGGTTCTTCCTCCTTAACAGCTAACTTTTAAGGGAGGGTTCCCAAGTTGTTTGGATGCTTA
This sequence comes from Biancaea sappan, assembly GCA_037074585.1. Lineage (NCBI taxonomy): Eukaryota > Viridiplantae > Streptophyta > Magnoliopsida > Fabales > Fabaceae > Biancaea > Biancaea sappan. The sequence continues at coordinate 6,973,154 of CM073492.1, read as the reverse complement.
TTATTCATAGAAATAGAAGAATTACAAATAGAAACCCCCCTCCCAAAAGAATTACAAATAAAGACCCCCTCCTAGAGCAAAGCTCCTACAAAAAAACCTACCAAGGTATTCTGCCCACAGCACTACACTGCCAAAACATTCTTTCTACCTGCTCCACTCACACTCCCACTCCCCTATTTATAACCTACTCTAACCCACTACATTTCCTAAATTACCCCTCTAACAAACTCTCATAATCACGCTACACCACACACTGTATTCCCCTACTAGGTACCTAACAATACCTACCCCTCAAGAACAGCCTTGTCCTCAAGCTTGGAGTAGGCTAACTAGATTTTTGTCTGGACCGATACACTAAAATAGGAAGAAAAAATAAAATAAAATAAAAGTCAGGCTATTCCCACTCTTCTCATCACCTGACATGCCTAGAGATATTGGGCCTCATTTGTTGGACTAGGGCCCATAGCTAACTGAAACCAAAGTAGCTAGGTTGGGTTACCCAAGGTTGGATACACCAAAATTTGCACGCTTCTTTTCAGTATGCCCTCTTCATCATCGTCCTCTCCCGTGCATTGATCCCGCCTCCACAGCCACAGATGAGCTCCATCCTTTTCCATATTTCCTCTTCCTTCGACTTCAAAAAGCTTCGCCATCCAGCGTTTCGAGCTTTCTGGTGTTGCGTTCTAATAGGATACTGGTGTTGGTTATAGTTGGTTATAGTTTGGTTATAGTTTGTCATACAGTTAAAGGATAATTAGCATATTATTAGGAGAGTTAAAGTGTGAGAAGGGGTGAGAAAAGGATAATAGTTGATTGTGTGTAAGAGCTTTGCTCTGTGAAGAGTCTTTGACCCTAGGAGATTTAGTCTCTATGTAATCTTTTCTTAATCTTGTTGAGTTTCTTTTTGTTCATCTTTTATCTTGAATAAAATCTTCGTCTTTTCTTTAAGTCTTGGGTTCTCATCATTTGATCCGACCTGCCGGATGCTTAGAAGGGACAACCAAAGATGCAGTTTGAGGCAATTTTTTTTTTCCATGTCACCGAAAATGGCAGATAGGATTGATGCAATTGAGGGTCGAATGGATCGAGTAGAGTGGGCTAGAAGAAGTAAAACAAGAGGTCAAGCAAGGCATCGAAACAATGAAGCAGGCGCTGAGAATAGACATAGCACGATGGATGAGTAGGGGAACAGAGGAATGTCCCACTAAATATTCCTCTGAAGGAAACTGGGAGAGCCATTAAGGTAACTCAATGTCCAATACGGCGACAACGAAAAATGATAAGTTGGATGAGTTTCGACTATCGGCCAAGAAAATGGAATTGCCGGCGTTTAAGACACAAGCATATGTAGTTACAGACGACTCCTTCGTTTCAGGCGAGCAATATCAAAGGCTTGCCAGCAGCAATGGTATCCTACGAGCAACAGCCAAGACGGATCGAAGGAGCGAGTCGGGTGAAGGAATCATGGGTCTCGGGTAACCCAGCCCAATCTGCGACTAGAATTCACGTTAGCCTTCACCGCGAGCTTCAATTTGTGGGGTTCTTGTTTTCGCACGGGTCTATGACGCATCCCACCATTTCCATGATGTTGTCAAGAGCGACTTCGGCCAGACGAAAGGAAGGGGACCTTTGAGCTTCACAGGATAAGAGTAGGGGCATGCGACATCTATCTTGCACGAACAGAGATGGGTTGTTGAAGGTTTCTATTTCATCTCAAGTGAGCAACGACTAGGTGTTGATGGCGGAAGAGAAAGAGGAAGATGAAGATCTCAAGGGCCTTGAGAAAATGCTAGAGTGAAAAAGGAAGCAGACTGAAAATAAAAAAATGGACATGGGTTAATCCTACCCAACTCGGTTACTTGGGCTTCAGTCAACAATGGACCCAAGTGCAACAGAAAAGGCCCAATACCTCTGGATATGTCCCTTGCTGAGAAAAGAAGGAATTGGCTAAAGTAGGGGAAAAAAAATTTCAAATAGCCTTGGGGACAAGGATGAACTCAAGGGGGGGGGGGGAGTAATGATAGGATAGTGATGTTGGTCATAGTTGGTTATAGTTTGGTTATAGTTTGTTATACAGTTAAAGGGTAATTAGGATATTATTAGAGGGTGAGTCTCTTATAAATGGGAGAGTTAAGAGTGTGAGAAGGGGAGAGAAAAGGATATTAGTTGATTGTGTGTAGGAGCTTTGCTCTGTGGGGAATATTTTTTTTTTTTTTTGATAGAAAAAGAAGTATTATTAAAGAGAAAAGAGAGATACAAAGGGAATGGTTACAAAAGGTGGAGGACAAGAGATCCTCCTAAAAAAACAAGAACATAAAGTAAGAAAAACTAACAGACAGCACAGACACCCCACATAGCCCCTAACAACGTATTAATGCAATAACGCCCTCCAGTCCCTATAAACATCAGATATAGGCATCCCCTTGAACAGCCCATTGGCTGAAACCCACATTGGTCTCTGTGTAATCTTTTGACTCTAGGAGACTTGGTCTCTGTGTAATCTTTTCTTAATCTTGCTGAGTTTCTTTCTTTTCATCTTTTATCTTGAATAAAATCTTAGTCTTTTCTTTAATTTAGGTCTTAGGTTCTCATCACATTTGTTCTCAACCCTTCTCTCTGGCGTTTTTTCATGGCCACCAAGATCTCCTTCTTCATCTTCCTCTTCTGGTCACCCTCAAAAGTCAGAACCCTTCACCAGCATGCTATGTGTTTTCGTCGCCGTTGGGAGGCTTCTGGAATTGCTTCCATGAGACGTAAGAGTTTCCTCGTCAATGCGTTGGACTCGCCTCCAGAGAAAGAGATAAAGTATGTTCTTTGCCCTTCTATGCTTCGCCGTCCAACGTTCTTTACTTTGCGGTGTCAGGTTCTTGTTATGTCTTTCACTCCCCTGTGTTCTCTCATCCGCCGAGATCCTCTTCTTCGTCTTCCTCTTCCTCTTCATCAATGTCAAGCTCCAATTTCCCCACGCCTAAGACAAAACAACATCTCTTCCTCCGTCGGACTTCGCCCCTCTAAATGAATCCCTTCTTACCCGCAAATGGATCATCATTAATGAATCCCTCCTCCGTTCGACCTTTTCCTTCAATAGTAGCAATAGTCGCTTGTATCCTTCCTCGAAATTGATCGAACTCATCGTTAATGACTTGTTTCAACTTTTCTAATATTTCTTCCCATGTTTGGTCTAACATTTTGGGTGACTAGCTCAATCTGACAATCCGGCAGGTCGGATCAATTGATAGAAATAGAACAATTGCAAATAGAAATCCCCCTCCTAGAGCAAAGCTCCTACAAAAAAAAAACTACCAAGGTATCCTGTCCACAACACTAAACTGCCAAAACATTCTTTCTGCCTGCTCCACTCACACTCCCACTCCCCGATTTATATCCAACTTTGACCCACTACATTTCCTAAATTACCCCTCTAAAAAACTAATATAATCACACACTAGTCACTACACCACACACTATATTCCTCTTCCCCTATTTATAACCAACTCTGACCCACTCCATTTCCTAAATTACCCCTTTAACAAAGTCACATAATCACGCACTAGTCACTGCACCACACACTACTAGGTACCTATCAGAAGACCAATTAATGTGAAATAGGTAAAAGCTATTGATGGAAAAAAGTCAATAGCAATGGCTATCAGATCTTGTCTATACGCAAAGGAATTTAAACCATTGTGCATAGTAAAACTATGACATCAGCAAATAGATATCACCTTACCTGCCTTTGACTACGAATCATAGTTGATAAATCAGTGTAAGGGAGCTTAGGATCAATCTTGCATTCCATGAGAATTCCTCCATCATAATCTTTAATATACCTAAAATGACGATTGAATAATGATGAATACTCATAAACAGCAGATAACTACAAAAGCAAATTGTGAAGAACGAAACAATTTTCTAAAGTGGCAACAATTCTGAATCTAAATACAAATCATAGAAGCCCTTGCAATTGTTACTTTGTAGCTCCATGCTCCCCAGTCCAAACAATCAAATATATATATTCAAGAAACTCAAAGTGAAGAAGGAACAATATTTTTACTTCCTCTTATAAGAAACAACTATTCAAAACAAAAGGATTCTGAAAAGCAAGGACTTGAAGGGAAAAGCTTTGACAGATTTCAGACACAAATGGGTACAACCATACCCTTGCCATCGATCTTTCTCCAAGTGAATCTCTTTTGTAAAGCCCTGAAAGCAAATAAACAAAATCAATATGATACCTATATCTGTACCCAATTATTTATTTATTTATTTTTGGTTGTGGAATTTTTTTTTGGGGGGGGGGGGAGAATTTTAAATTTGCACTTGGGACATAAGATGAAAAGTCCATTATCTTTGTAGCCTAATGATATAAATGCTGCTACTTACAAAGGATTGGGGTTCATACAAAGGAACTTATCAAAAATTCTAATATTAGCTAATTAAGAACATTTGCTCTTCTTCCTTTGCTGGCCAAAACAAGGAACAAATAAAAAAAGAAAATCCCTCGCAATACAGAAAACTTGTTTCTGAAACCAGCAGAATTTATTTTCAGAAAGCAACGTATTTCTCTCCATATTAGCTTATCCCAAACCAAGATAACCTGATGAACATGATCTTAAATATGGATAATACCTGCTTGATGAAATAGCCAACTGCATTATTGTCAGCATATGTGAGAAAATGTGTCAACCCATCAACGTCACGTGCATACTGTTTCAAGTGATTCATCAATCTGGTACCATAACCTTTTACTTGCTCATCAGCTGTTATTGCACAAAAGGCTATCTCACCAAACTTCTGGCTATATAAGGCACAAATATCAGGAAATAAAACAATAGATTAGCCATGCAAGTTTAGCTATGTTATTTAGGTGGATAAAGATATTGCAAATAAATAAATAAGAAATAAAAGAAATTGAGGAAACAGAAATACTAAATATATTCACAACTTAACTTAGGTGTGCCTGTTAATTTAGTTTTATAGGAAAAAATATTTACTACAAGAATATCATCGTGCGCAAAATGCTAAATGCCCAGATTATTCAATTCTATGGACCATGATAAGGCTTTCATTATTTGCAACCCAAGTTAACTTCCAGCAAACTTCCAAGACAGTTAAAGAGGAACAACTAATTATAACAAAACATCAGCATTCGCAAAAGAGAATATAACAATAATAAAGAACAGATGCGTAAAAAAAAGTTCAACCTTTTCTTAGTAAAAGCATTTTGCTAATTGGTAGTTCAAATCATCAGTTCTCAGAAACTAACAAGGTAAAGCAAATCTAGAAAGCTTCTGTCTATATAATAATTTCAGACACTGATGGAACCTGAAGAAAAAGAAAATAATGATAATATGGAGATGAGAAGAATTATTACTTTACATAAGGACGATATGTGATGCCACCAACAACATGATTACGTCTTATAACCATAACAGACTTATGGCTCCTGTAAATCCAACATGAAAGGCTATTACAATTACAAAGGCAACTAGAAAGAATAAGCAAGGATAACAAACAAAATGAAATATAAAAAATTATATATGGAGAAAAAAAAAAGTGTTTTGGATGCATATTAAAACTCTAATTGGTAAGTATATCAGTTCACGACCATGACTTTAACTACGCCTGTAAACTAGAATTTATTTATTAAAAAAATCAAGATATCAAATGACACATTACTCCTAAAATATCAAAAATTTAATCTTAATAAAACATATACCCGCAACAAACCAAACCAGAGTTAGATCAAGGACTCATATGAAGATGGGACCAAGAACTTGCAACATAAATAAAATTTCATTTTACCATTTTGGCAAGCTATATGAGGCAGACTGAACTTATGTTTACTTCACTTCTTTATTGAAGAAGGGAGACAAAACCAATTCTGGCTCCAACTACACAATAATATAACTATCCTTAGTATGAAAGCATATTTGTAAACACTAATGCGAATTCCCTGTTTCTTATTGTGAAGGTTAAAATGAAGGTGGAAGCAGGTCAAGTGAGGGTGCACAATTCTTGAAGAACCATAAAATAAAGGGTAAAACCTTTGTACGCATCCATAATAAACACAATAAGTTACTGTTTCTAAGCCTGACTTTTAGGTTTTTAACTTGAAAGGGATAAATAAAAGGAAAAAGAAAGTCACCATCAAGTAAGTCTCAGATATTGACTATGATTTAGCAGAGAACTACGTATAATAGCAAAAACGTGAAGACCTACTAATGTAATCACCCTATGGATAAGAAATCATGTTCAAGTACTTTACAAGATTATTAACATTACCTATCCATAACAAGTCGGACAATGTACTCCTTGGGCATATTTGGTAGTTGTCTAGCAAAAATATTCTTCAATCCTATCAACCTGAGGAACCAATGATAAAGGAAAGAATGAAAGTCCATACTATGGATGCTCATCTGGTCTGGCAAGTGGCAATGCATAACGTTGCGAAGCAAACTATCAACGTATGGTTTGGAAAAATGCTTGTAACGAGATAAATAGGGAAAGAGATTAAAATACCAAACCATGTGCTCATCGATACCATCATTTGAAAGGCCCACAAATTTGAGCCTTCCTGCTTCCTCCTGAAACATTACAAATGACTGAATCATCGACCATTACTATTGATTCACATTCTCAACCGAGAAAAAAAAAAAAAAGAAAAGGACACTGAGAAGTAAAGATATAAAAGAAAAAGAGAATGGCGAAATGTAGAAGTTTAGAACCAAATTACTTTGTCACACTTGAAATAAACCTCCTATAAATATTTAAACCCAAAAAGAGTCAACAAGCTGTTTAAAAATAGAATTTACAAGATATAGCGTGATGTTCATAAACGAAGAGCCTTACCTCTCTCTTGAGACTCTCTTCCCTCGCAATATAAGCACCACTTGTTTGTAAATTATCTGTAAATATCTTAGTTGTATCCTCCTTAACCACAATGCCCGGAATGGAGTTCCCCGTGGCAGTGATACTGACCACTCCACTTCCAGCAATACCACTGTCTTTCACATTATCAAGATTCTCTGTCTTCACAGTCGAATTATTGGCTTTGATCTTGGAGTTCCGTGGAGCCGAACCAGTGTTTTCGAGCCTTGCCGCGGTGAAGGTTCGCATGGAGGAGTCGTTATGGTAGTCTTCCTCGTCATCGTCAACTACTGCCTCCTCGGAGTCGTCGTCAGAGTCGGAGTCAGCCCCTCGAGCAGAAATGCTTTCGAGATCGTCATTGGAAGTCAAAGCGCCGTCTCGAGTGTCGGCGGACAAGGAAGAAGGTGGGAAGGGGGGCGCGTGATCTTCAGAAGCCATCTTGTGCTTGTGAATGGAGGAGGTAGCGGAGGCCGAAGCCGAGTTTGAGGGAGATGGGGACTGGGAGCTCCGGGAACGGACCGGTCCGGCACCGCGCGACGCGTGTGTATTCATTGACGAACCAAAATTATCGTTTCACAGACGCAGACGACACCACCAGAGAGGAGTTAGCTGCCCATTGCAGACCGACCAGTGAATTAACCTATTTGCCCCTGCTTATTGCCTTTATTACTAGTGTGAAGTGTCAATCGGACAGTAATGGGTTAATTGATTTAGAGTTTATGGTTTATGATGGTTTAAAAATTGATATATATTATCTTAGCTAATTTAACTTGCGGGGCTAAATAAATAAAGCTTACGTGTCTTTTATATAATTTTTTAGGTAAAATTATATGTTATGTGCTCAATATTTATATTGATCTTTATTCATGTTTTTAATATTTATTTTTGTCAAATATATTTCACATGTTTTATTGTTATTAGATATTTTTTAAAATGTAAAAAATGCCCTACATTCTCCTTTCTCATCTTTCTCTCTCTCCTGTAATTCATATGTTCAACGATTTTCATACTTTTCTTTTTCTCTTGTTGCATTCAATATGTTTTTGTCGCCTACAATTTTTTTGCAAATGGAGTGCTGTGATTCTCGCTCTAGTTGCCACCTTTGGCAGTAATGAACATAATTAAGATTCTCATAATTAGATTCAGCCGCAAGGGCCATTCTCTCACTTTTGATAATCTTCTCAGCAACCTCAACGACGATGGAACCTCCTCATCGCCCCCATCTCTATCATCGGGAGTGCAAGGAAGACAAAGATGAGGAAACTAAATATTGAAGTTGTTTCCAATGGCGGAGCGTGGATGAAGATTTCCAAGCCAGAGGCTCCGGTTGCAGAGTGGAAAAGTGAGGCATCAGTGACATCGTAGCATCGAGGAGATCTTTTCGCTATCGGAGATATGAGTTGGGGTAAAGAATCATAGCACTCCATTTGCAAAAATTGTAAACGACGGAAACAGATTATATGTCAGCAAGAAAAGAATAAGCAATTTGAAAATCATTGAACTTGTGAATTACAGGAGGGAGGGGGAAGAGAGAGAGAGAAAAAGAGAGATGAAGGGCATTTTTAGTATCTTAGGACATATCTAATAAAAAATAAAACATGTGAAATATATTTAACAATAAATAAACGTTAGAGACATAAATGAAAATCGGAATAAACGTTGGGGATATAAATTATACTCTTACCTAATTTTTATTTATATATATATATATATATATATATATATATATGATTTATCATATATAAATATAAATGTTTGTATATCTATTTATTTGTAATTAAATTTACTTATTATATTTTGTAAACAAAATTAAATAAATAATATACACAGTATATTTTTCTTTTAATAAATTAAGTCAAAAATATATCTGCAACTAAATAAATTATAGTTTAGGCGCATTAAAAGTAATATTTATTTATATTTAAACAACACTTTTTAAAAAAAGATAGAATAATTAAAAAAGTATACTTAGCCCACAACCTAGCCCATCAGTTTGTGGGTCAAGTATGGATGGGTTTTGACTTCATATTCTGAGTCTATTTATAAATGAGCTAACTAGCCATGCCCGTTTAAACACAGACTCGTCACCGGCTACTCTTATGCTTAAAAAAAATCCTTATTTTTGTAACATATTGAGTCCAAGAGTTATTATAGATCATTTGTAAATTCTAAGAGACTTTTCATCAATGTTCTTGGACCCTAAGTCTGGGTCACATGTTTAAACTAGTTTACACGCAAATTGGTTTTGACCCTAATCAAGTCAAAGTTGACATGATTGACCTTTTTTTTTAAATGTTCACCTTTGTTTGAAAATTTAGAAAACCAAAATAAGTGAAATATTATATATATATATATATATATATATAATGCTAAAATTATTATAATCGATAAATCAAAATGTGTATTGTAATACCCGCTATTTTGGAGTTATACATTTGGAAGTGTTCTAGTATTTATAGCATGATTTTGCTTTGTTTATTTTAGTAATTTTTTTATATTTAATAATTTTTTGAATATTATTTATGAAAATTGTGTTAAATGACTAGACTAAATATTTTTAAAGCTATACGGTGCTTTTTTGTGAATTGTGAAATTTATTGAAAAATAGATTGAATTTAATTAATTGGATAATTAACTAAGGTATTATGCTTAATGGGTCAAATGAGTTTGGGTGGTGGGTATGGATACCTATGAGTTATCTAATTAACCCGACCACTTTAGTCTCAAACTCTCTCTCCTTTTTTTGTTTCATGTCACGTTTTCTACCTATAAAAGGAGGAATCATTTTCTCTCAACCTTAAAGCCTTCCTTCCAAAATCTCAAATAAACTTGGTAATTCTTGGACATTTGTTCTATTCAAACGCTTTGTAAGGATCAAATGTAAACTTTAATCTCATTATTCTCCTTAAATTTCAGTTTATAAGGAATATTAGAAGATATTTTGTTCTTGAAGATATTTATGATAATTCATGGATTTGAGTTGTTTTGGAGTTTTTGAGTTAAGACAAGTTGGAAGAGATGAAATTTTAGTTTAGAAACAAAGAATTAAAGGATGAATTGTTTTGGAGAATTTTCTGCAAATTCGAATTTACTGTAACAATAGGAAAATCTAGAAAAAAATTGAGTTTACTATTGTAGCTACTGTAATGTCAGCAGTCAACGGCACTGTAGCAAATGTTACTGTAGCAAACCGTTACTGTAACGAATCGTCACTGCAGCGAACTGTTATTGTAGTAATCAGAAAATATTGCATATTTTCATGATGTTGTTTCTTTTCTTATGTTTCCTTGTAATATCTTTTACTAACAAATTTTCCTCCATCATCTCATATAATTACTTGTGAGGAACAAGGTAAGTTTGGATAAATATCAAGGTGAGTGAACAACTTTACAAAATTAATTTATTTAATTAAGCAAAGCACAATATAAATCTCAATTGCATTATTTGTGAAATTGAGGAGGTTACCAATGTATGTTCAAGTTTGGCAAAATCACAATATCATTGTGGATTATTTTACTACCTTATGTGAATTAATTTCTCCAGTTTACTAAATAACTAAATGTGATAGTTTCTTAAATAAATTGAAAAATATTTGTAAAAATATGATTATACGATTGTGATTATGCTTGATGCATGGAAGGTTGATGGTTAATCACCAAATAAATCTGATGCAAATTGCATAGAAGGTTGAGAGTTGATCACCCAATAAATCTGATGAAATATAAGGTAAGTGATTAATCATCCAACAGACCTGAATATACTAATTAATAAATTCTTAGATAAACATTCATAAGGATGAACATTGAGGAGCATAAATGTAATACCCATGAAAAATAAAATATAAATATTTGTTTACAAACAACTGTTACTATTTCAGTATATGGTACTATTCACCCGTATAATACTATTTACGTATATGGTACTGTTTATTTATACAATCAAAATGTCAAGTACTAGATGTGGTTTGGTCATAAGAGACAACTAAAAAGAAGTTCGTAGGAAAAAATGACGTTTTATGTGTAAAAATACCCTCAGGGACTAAATTGAAAGGACTGAATTGAAAAAAACTTAAAGGTTTAAGGTAAAATGATAATTTTTCCCTTAAGTTCTTCAATAGTAAGCCGATTAACGTGAATTATTTTATTATAAATGTCATTTTCATAAATAGTAAATTGAATATTTTATTAACGCATAGTGTTAAATAGTACCTTTGACTTTTCCTATAAATAGGCTCTTCCATTTCACTTCTAAACTCACACCTTCAACTTCTCTTCTTCTCTCCTTAAGTTTCTCTTACTTCAATGCTAGGCCTCTGAGATTTTGGGCCTTTCCTTTTCAGCTTAGGTAAGGATACTATGCCCTTTCTATGTCTTTCAAATTTTAGAAGTTATTTTCTTAAGTATGCTCTGTGGTTGCGGCTTTGGCTGATCTTCCAAATCAGAAAAACTGTCCTTAGCTGCTTACATATTATTTTGATTCTCTGACTACCGAAATAGAATGTAAACTGTGAAGAATACATGTCTAGGAAAGTTCTGGCTAAGGAAAGACCTGGTTTTTAAGTGTGTCCATTGTGACCCTCCACTCTTTCCTGGGAACTTACCTGGTGTACTCTTTTACAAATTGTATTCTCTATTTCTGGTATAAACAGTCTCCGTATGTATGAATAGTGACAGTACATATGAATAGTAACCGTATGTATGAACAGTGTCCGTATGAAAACAATCCTAACGTATTTTCTCTAATCTTTCATGAAAATCTCTGTAGCGGAACACTGAAATTCACCTGAGTACTCTTGTCTGTAACGACTTAGAGAAGTGATACTCGTACGGAATCCAGGTGAGTGGAACGACCCCGTTTTAATAGAGTTTTAGCATTACTGGTGATAAAAAGTATGTTGTAGGACACTCCCAAGATTCATAAGGGGAAATTGGATTCAGAATGACGAATCTAATGAGATAATTAATCCAGAAGTATGGATAAGATGAAATAAGTATCTTATGATGATGTGAAGTTTGAATGTTTTCAAAAACGGATTAATTGTTATCTTGATATGTGGTTTATAAATCTATAATATAGTTATATATTATACCTGTTATATGGATGAATATTATATTGAGCTTCTGATTATGATATGAAATGCTATTGATTGTGATTGAGTGGGACAGTACCCCCTCTCACGGCAAGGCGGAAAACTCGGTTGACAGGGTGTCTTGACCAATGAGTGTGGAGACAACGATTCCCTCAGTAGGGATATAGCCCGGATTGGTGATAAATCCGTGAGGCGCCCTAGCTAAGAGGATGAGGTTGTGCGTCATGGCGGAAATATACATAATTGGTGAGCCGGCCTGTGTGCGCTCTCTGGGATATATTGTCATTGACGAGTACTAGTAACGTTTGTTGAATTGGATGGATTTTTATCTTTTTGTATGTAATTTCTAACTATGTTTATTGGTTGAGTATGAGCCTTCGGATATGCTTGCATGACTGGTAATGTATTTGAATTTTATTAACGCGAGGCCGATTCGCTCACGGAGCTTAAAAGCTCACACTCTCTGTACAACCTTTTTGTTCAGATCAGGTTGCTGATGAAGAATATCCGCTAGAAGAGTATATCACTTTGGACCCTCCCACTGTCGGGTAGGCCCCTCTATTATTGTAGATTATGTTGCTCTGTAATCGTCTAGGACATCTAGGTCAGGGGTTTGGCATTTGGTTTGTATGTCAGCATAATAATGTATTTTTATATTGAGAATCTATTATTATATGCAAATAATCTCTATGAATTTCAAATAAGAAAATTTGATATATTTTCTTCAGGAATGATTATTTTGATAATATAGAGATAATGACTAATAATTTAACTCATGGGTAGAATTTATCGAAAGGCTTACAGTGATGGGATATCCATCATTGTGCCGGTCATGTGCCCATAAAACGGGTCGTGACAATAAATCTATTGAGTACCAACAAATTTTCAGGTTTAGTATGATTGTGAGAACATAAGCTCACAGAGTTTTCGAAACTGACATAAAATGTTGGTATTTATACTTATGAATATGTTGAATGTATTGAATAATACCTTTTAACTATTAATGTGGTATGTATGTTTGTGATATTTTCATGCACATTTGTTTACTCACTGAGTTTGATAAACTCACACTCTATTTGATTATCTTTTTGACACAAAGGTTGAGAAAAAAAATCCGTCTGAGGATTAAAGACTATCTGGAATTATATTCCAATTATGTCAAGGAGGCTTATGAAGTTATTTTGGTAAAAACCTAGGGAATGCTCTGTAATCTCTATATGTCACCTAAGCTTGTTTGATGTAACACAACATTTTATGAGTGGCTTACTTTTTATTATTATGATTAGTTGAATTATAATTCTATTGTTGTGGAATTTGAAACAAAAATAAAATATTTAATTTTTTTTTCTGTTTATGAATGCATAAAGCTATGTGTGGAAAAATTTATGAATTTCATAGTTGTGGATATTATGATTATTTAGAGAATTTAGGGATACCACAAAAGTATAATGTTTGTGTGTTTATTCTTATATCCAATTTTGGACGTGACATGTATGTGGCTAGATGGCAAAAACTAAAATAGAAATGACATCTAATTTAACAAAAAATAAGTATATTATTACTCATGAATTAGGAAATAAGAAAAAAATTATATTTATATAATTATTTGATGTAAAAAGAATTTAAATCAATAAAAATTGAAGATGATAAACAAAATTATATAATCATCTGATATAGAAAAATAACAATCAAATATTTTTAAAAAATTATTTGTAATTTTATGACTAAAAAAATTATTTATGGATATTTGTATTTAATTACTTATGACGAATGACTATGATTTTAAGATTTTAAAATGTGAAATTTGCATATAAATTATTTATTTTACTTAGTTTTTAAATTTATTTGTAATATATATAATTTTTAATTTTTTTAATTTATTTATCGGGTTCAATAATTGATCTGGTGACCCTGCAGTTGAACTAATGACCCATATGCCACCCCAATTTAATGACCAAGCTATTTCCAAAAACATTATTTTTTTTATTGACCTAAATGAAAATAGGATTTTTTTAGACAAAAAATAGGATTTTGTATGCGAATGGTTTGTCTATTTAAAAATTAATTTGAATGGCATGCCTGTTTAACCCGTGAGTCAAATAAACATCGCTTATGAGTTTTTTTTATAATTTTTATTTATAATATATAAGTGTAAATGTTTATATATCTATTTATTTCTAATTAAAATTATTTATCATATATAAATATAAATGTTTATATATCTATTTATTTGTAATTAAATTTACTTATTATATTTTGTAAACAAAATTAAATAAATAATATACAAAGTATATTTTTATTTTAATAAATTAAGTAAACAAATGTATCTGCAACTAAATAAATTATAGTTTAAGAGCATTAAAAGTAATATTTATTTATATTTAAACAACAATTATTTAAAAAGATACAACATTTAAAAAAAAAGTGTGTACTTAGCCTACGAGCTAGTCCATTAGTCCACAGGCCAAGTACGGATGGGTTTTGACATCATATCTTAAATCTATTTATAAACAAGCCAATTAGCCATGCCTGTTTAAAGGTAGACTCATCTCTGAATACTCTTATATTTTTTTAAAAAAAACCTATTATAGTAACATATTGAGTCCAAGAGTTATAATAAATCATTTATAAATTATAAGAGACTTTTTATCAATGTTCTTGGACCATTTGGGTTGATCCGGAATCTGGTGGCCCAAGGTCTAGCCTGGTTAAGTCACATGTCTAGACCAGTTTATGACAAATCGATTTTGACCCTGGTCGAGTCAAAGCCAACTCGGTTGACCTAGGCCTCATTTTTTTTTATATGTTCACTTTTGTTTGAAAATTTAGAAAACCAAATGTTTGAAATATTATTATATATATGTATATATTTTGACGATTACTCTTAAATTCAGTTTTGAGCTTATATTAAAGTTTCATATCATTACATAACATTAAAGCTTCATTAGTAACATAATTTATTAACTCACAAAAGGTCATATGTCAATAAGGTATTGTCTTATTGCATTGTTTCTTAATACTTTCCTTAACTTTTTCTGTAAATAAATTTGATAATTCGCCTAAAAATCTTTCTTTCCAATAGTCAGCATTACTATTGGATCTTGTATATAACTTTGTTAGGAACATATCTTTGTTCTATCTAAAGTCTGACATTGTCGGACATCTGAGATTAACTAATTGATTAATTATTATTTGTTAAAAATTTGTAGGGTTCCCTACAAAATATTTTGTAAACCCATAAATTAACACTGATACTTCGTCTTGAACTTCTGCTATCCTACTATCTAATTCTTCTTGCCTAACTGCAAATTTAATTGTTGACCTATCTATTTTTGTGAGATAACTATGGCATAGAAAATATTCAAGCCTCCTCTTTAAGATACAAAAAAATAGGAGATTAGAAAAACACAGGCTAGTTAGGAAAACATATCGATGATACCCTAACAAACCTGTTAGATCATTCCAAACAAATAAAACCCATCAAAATTCCAAAGAATTTAGGCATCAAAGTTCAAAACAACATAGGCAAGTTGCAAATCACAAACATATAGTTTGTTTTAAATGCGGGAATTATGGTCATATATCAAAACACTGTCAACTGAAGAAAAAGATCAACTTGTTAGAAATAGATAATAAGTATAAACAAAGTTTAGTAAGTATTTTATTAGAATATAAAAACTCTGAATCAGAATATGACTGTCACGTCCCAAAATCTGAGCACGTGACTGGCACGAAAAGTAAATTTCATTTCACCTCCGTAAGCCTATCTTTCTCTTAAGCATCATACCATTCTTTTAAATACAACTAATTTAAATTACATAATTTAAGAATTTAAAATAAGAGAAATATTCTTTTTTTTTTACAAAAGATAAGAAAATACGGCTAAACCGAGTTTTCTATACACATTACAATCATTCACATTACATCACTGAATGAACCTACCCGATTACATAGATTTTTTAGATTTATACAACTTAAAATAAGACCTAAACATTATACCTTTATCCTGAACAAATGAAAAGGTAATCATGGGCTAAGGATCCATAACTCTTTGTATAGATATTTACCTTCAACTGTCAACTCTGAAAAAAATGTTAATAAGAGGAGTATGAGCAAACCACGTGCCCAGTGAGCAGACAACACAACACTATGACAAAAAAAAATACCATGCATCATAATGATAACATGCAGCAATCATACGTAATCGATCATAATATAATATAATTTATAATACTTCACAACAATATCTAAGTAAATCAAATACATTTTAACATAATTCAAATAATTCACAATAACAAACAGTGAAATCAATTTCACACATTTTCCGTACCAACTGGGTCGTCCATGGTACCTCTGGATCGTTGCCCGCAGCCCCCACCACATCCACCCTTATCGCTCCATTTATATTCTCCACCCTTATAGCTTCACATAGATTTCTCTGTGGGGTGCACCACCATGCCTTTCCTTTCTAGTCAAACACAATCACAATCACATCTAAGAGCATTCTCAATCATAATCATGAGCCACATACACAACTCAGTCATTTACAATTAAAGTCACAACATAATCAATACGGTTCCAGCAACATAGCATGTATACAACATAACCCATAATATAGAACAATTATTCAACAATAACATACTTCAACTATCCGCGTATGAATGAACTCAATAATCAGAGTATGACACATTTCAACTCAGTTCACATGCCATTGACAATCCATCATATAACCTCCATTCATGAGAAAATAAGAAAATATAATTATATACATCACCAGGCAAGTTCCACAATTGTTTATGTCTCATCGTCCCACATCATCCTCTTCAAACTTAGATATACAACATATTTTCACTATGATGCAAAAAGTTAATAACAAAGATATTTAATCATAGCAAGTATTAACCCACTCACCTGGATTTCACACTCTCGGCACTTCCACCTTGCGCCTTGACCATTCATATTGTAACCAGATAAAAACCATCAAGGTTACGAAATAGAGAAATTTCCTACCACTATTATCGACCTTCACTCAATTCTCAAATAATAACTCCTAACTGGTAATGAATATCTAGATAAAACTTATACCATTGTAAACTAGACTCAAATAGCTTTTCAACGATATAAATTTCACTCAAAACGGAGTCCGGATGAAAGAGATATGAACATTTTAAAACTGATGCTACAGTAACGGTCAACGGTCAACGCAGCTACAGTGTCGTTGACTAAGTCAATGCTACAGCAACGTTGACCGAGTCAATGATACAGTAATGAGAAAATCTGAAAAAAATTTCTCGATGAACAGTATTTTCTGAAAAATTTCTGGAAAATTTTCAGAATGAACAGTGACGTTCTTTGTGTTCTTCATCCAAAAATCCTAAAATCACATCTAAAACAACATTTCTTTTTATTTCTTCCATAGGTTTTCATCCTTAATGTCCAAGGAGTGTTTTAACACCAAAACCCCCAATTTTTTACCAACAATCCAAGCTCAAATCTCAAATTTTCATCAAAAACACTAACTTTTTTCAAATATCCAAATTCTACGAATTTCTCATAGTTTTCTCCAAATTTCTTGTTCTAATAACATCATAAACCACCTTGAAATGTTTTAGATTAACATCCACACTTAAATTCATTCATTAAAACTCAAAATCTTAATTTTATTCCATAGGTCCGAAAATGGAGAAAAAGAGAAATAAAGCAGATAAAACTTACCTCTTTGCCTCTAGAACTCATAAGAATCGGAAGTATGGTTAGAAAATATCAGATCACTGGAAAAACTTAAAGAAATGATTGAAAGAGATGAAAATGATAGATGAAAAAGAAGTGGAGTCTCGAGAGGAAGAAGGAGAAGAGAAACTAATAATTGTACATGTGGGCTCCATCAATTTCTTTTTTGATAAAATCGCTCATAGCCACCTTAGCTTATAAGATTTGTTCACTTAAGTCCTTGAGAATTTGTAAAAATTTCCTAAATTAAAAATTAAAATTTATATTCCCAGATTTTCTTCACTAATTCAAAAAGCACATTTTTCACGTAATTAAATTTTTCACTAAACTTTAAAATAGATTTTAAATATTCATACAAATTATTGGAGTATTACAATGACACAGATAGTGGTAGTGATCAAAATGAAATTTATTAAATAGATCATTAAGACAGTTCATTAAAAAGTTCAGAATCTAAAGACGAAAGTCATTTAGAAGGGATAGGAATTTGTAGTTATAAAGAATACTCAAAAATTAGTTATTCAAAAACCATAAATGTTATTAATCGAGATAAAATTCAAACTTTAATTGAAATAATAGATAAAATAGATAATGAAGAAATAAGAAAATAATATTTAATAAAAATAAAAGATATAATGGATTCAGAAGAACCACAACCCAAACCAAAGATTAAACTTTACAATGTTCAAAAAATAATCCATAGGTTTCAAAACAACTCAGTTAAAGAAAAAGTTACAATAAAAGAATTAAAAGAAGAAATCAAAATAATCAAAGAAGAAATTCAACTATTAAAACAAAAAGATACAGATTTATCTTTATATATATTAAATATAATAGCTAAGAAATACGTTAATCAAGAAACTGCTAAAGAAAAAGTTATAGAAACTAGCTCAAAATCTAGTGATCATTATTTAAATATAATTTATAGAATACAAGTTCAAAAATGACATTGTCAAGTAATATTAACGATCAATAAAGAGTATAATCTAAAAACCATAGCTCTAATGGACTCAGGAGTCGATTTAAATTATGTATAATAATGTTTAATCCCTACTCAATATTATGAAAAAATTACCGAAAGTTTTAGTGGGGCAGGTGGAAACCAACTACCCATTAGGTACAAATTATCAAATGCTAAGATATGTAATCAAGACATATGTTTTAATACAAATTTTGTATTAGTTAGAAATTTAAATGAACTAATGATTTTAGGAACACCCTTTTTAACCTTAATATACCCTTTTAAAGTTTCAGAATTAGGAATCTCAACAGAAGTTCAGGAAGATAAATTTGTTTTGAATTTCTAAACCCTTCAAAAACAAAAGATGTTAATTTACTCAAATCACTAGCCAGTTCAAAATTAAATTTAATAAACAGAAAACAGAACCAAATTAAAATGTTAAATAAAGAAATTAATTTCAAAAAAATATAAGAGCAAGTAGTTAAACCCCAAATTAAGGATAGAATAACTCTTGTTCAACAAAATTTTGAAAAATATTTATATTCAAAACATCCAAATGCATTTTGGAATAGAAAAAAACACGTAGTTTCATTACCCTATAAACCGAGCTTTACATAAGATAAGATCCCTACAAAAGCAAGACCAATCCAAATGAATAAAAAAACCTTAGAATATTACAAAAAAGAAATTTAAGACTTGTTAGATAAGAAGTTAATTAGGACTAGCAAATCTCCTTGGAGTTGTTTAGTCTTTTATGATCAAAATCAAGCGAAAATAGAACGACGAGTCAGCAGAATGGTCATCAATTACAAACCCCTCAATAAGGTGTTAAGATGGATAAGATACCAAATTCTCGACAAAGGAGATTTAATATCTAGAGTTCAACAAGTCTCTTTATTTTTAAAATTTGATATGAAATTGGGATACTACCAAAATAGAAATGACATTTAATTTAACAAAAAATAAGTATATTATTACTAATGAATTAGGAGATAAGAAAAAAATTATATTTATATAATTATTTGATGTAAAAATAATTTAAATCAAGAAAAATTGAAGAAGATAAACAAAAAAAAATTATATAATCATCTAATATAAAAAATAACAATCAAGTTTTTTTAAAAAATTATTTGTAATTTTATGACTAAAAAAATTATTTATGAATATTTGTATTTTAATTATTTATGACTAATCTTTATGATTATGATTTTAAGACTTTAAAATGTGAAATTTGCATATAAATTATTTATTTTACTTAATTTTAAATTTATTTGAAAACAAATATAAGTGTATGTATAATTTTAATTTTTTAATTTATTTATCCGGTTAAGCAATTAGATCTAGTAATCCCACAGTTGAATCAGTGACCCGACGATGAAAAAACATCACTTTTTTATTGATCTAAATGAAAATATGATTTTTTTGGGACAAAAATTAAGATTTTGTATGCGAGTGGCAAATTCCCCATTTTGATAAGTGTCAATATATCAGTTCCTCCTTTTCTCCTCTTCTCTTGCTTCTTCTTCAGTGTGGTTATGATGGAAGTTACCTGATTGTAGTTCTCACCCCTCTCATTCTCCTTCATGGTTATCCTCTTTGTCTCCCCTCTATAGGAGTTTAGTCTCTCTTCTGTAGGAGTTTTCGTCTTCTCATTATAAAAGTTATCGTCTCTTCATTTTTGTTTTTAGATATAGTTTCTTTGTAAGTTTTTTTTGATTTCAGATCTAGTCTCTTTGTAAGTTTTTTGTTTAGCTTGCTATTTTTTGAGTTGATGTTGTTTGAGGTTCAATCTTTTAAGAAAGTTTTAGATTTGTCTGTGTTTTTTGAGAAATCGGAACTAATTATTAGTCAACATGTGCAAACACTTGTTGATATGATTCGAGAATGGATAGATGAAACGACTCTAGAAGTTCCATGATATATTTTGATTTGCCTTCTTTGGTTGGTAAGTCATTATATTCTTTCTTAAGATCCCTTGATAGGTTTCAGAGTTCTTTTGAAAAATTATCCTCTTTTTTCGTTCTTTTTGTTTTAGTTTTTAGAGGCCTTATTACATCTTGCAATCATCTGATTTTTTTTAATATGATCTAGTTTAGACCTTATTATCTATTATTAAAAAAAATCAATTCCTCTAAAATCATGGTGGCCAAGGGCACATTGTGCTTGGCCCAATAACAATTTGGTCAATATGATTCAATAGGCTAGATCAATTGCTGCAAGCCTATGTGATCAGTTTCACTTTAGTATTGACCCAAATAATTAAAAAAATTAAAAATAAAAAATAAAAAAGTATATCTATGAATTTTGACTCATATTTCAATTATAAATTTGAACTTTATTTTGTGTTAATTATAACTCATACACGTCAGTGTCAAATCATTCATCATAGATGTGACAAACATTATACGCCAACTTAAAATGAACAAAATATAGTATAATTTTGGATGTCTTTGAAAATTCCACTGTAAGTCATTTTAAGAAATATCTAACATTTAGCACACCTAAGAAAGATAATTTGGTGCTGAAGTATGCAAGATCATATGTCCCGTTAGTATTTGACGTTGAATTTTTAGATAGCATCAAGCTCAATGGCATAATTGAAATTAATTAAAAACATGTGAGTTATAATTGACGTGAAATAAAATTTAAGATTATAATTGAAATATTAGTCAAATTTTAAGGGCATAAATAGTACTTTTCCCCCAAAAAAAAATAGTTTCACTTCTTCTTCTTCTTCTTCTTCTTCTTCTTCTCCCCCAAAAAAAAATAGTTTCACTTCTTCTTCTTCTTCTTCTTCTTCTTCTCCCCCAAAAAAAAAATAGTTTCACTTCTTCTTCTTCTTCTTCTTCTTCTTCTTCTTCTTCTTCTTCTTCTTCTTCTTCTTCTTCTTCTTCTTCTTCTTCTTAATTTAGTAATGTTTTATGTCCATTTAGAGTCATGATAAAATTGGAAGAATACAAAATAATGGTTTGTTTATTTAATGTCAAGGTTCATTTTTTGATCAAATGTTTGGATTATGTTTACAAGGCCTACTAGGCTGAAGATTTGTGGCTTCGGTGTTAGTTAGAGAAAAAACAGACTGAAATGTAGGGAAAAAATTGATGGATACAAATAAAGGGGTCTAATATTGACCAAAGAATAAATTAACGAATTTTTCCAACAAAATTGATGAAATTATGAACCCAAGAAAGTTTCCAAATTCCAATATCATGTGATCAGTATCTTAATTTTTGACTTCTATCATATATTTATGTTATGGACCCAAAAAAATACTGTATTTATGTTGCTTTTTTAAAATTAAATTGATTCCGATAAAGATTTAAACGAAACAAATTGTTAATATGCTTTTACAATGAGAAAATATTTCTTATTCTTTTTTCTTAGGGCTAAAATATTGAAAGTTAATGTTTAAGGACTTATTCTCAAAAAAAAAAAACTGGTTCTACCTATGTAAATTTATATTTAACCATGAATATTTGACAAAAAAGAGCATCTTTTTCTTCAAAAATATTGAATTCCAAACAAAATTTTGAGGACTTCGCATGTGAATCCCCCGATCACAGACTCTTCGATGTAAATTAAGTAGTCATTATATATTTGATCCCATAATATTTATATGCAAGAAATTACAACTTATCATGATGGGACGATCACACAAGATTCAACATATTCGAACTAATAGTCTTTGAGACGGAATCCGATGTTCGACTTTTAACTATATAGTTAAAATTATAGCTAAAAATTTTAGTAATAATTAAAATTGTTGTCGAAATTTTTTGAACAACAATGTTAAAGCTGTTTCTAAAAATTAAAAAGAAAATTTTTAATAATAATTTTAACTATTATTAAAACCTTTAACCACGGTTCATGATGCCTCCAAGCATCCTGTCACGAGCTTAGAGATTCGACACTAAATTCAGCCCGTGCGGCACCCCCACCTTGCTGCCACTCGGTAGAGGTTCAGTCGTATTGCCCATATAGATAGAGAGGTTCACTGGTTTTGTCCTGCCATAGACTCATTAGGAGAGTGGCTCCAACTCCCAACCAGTGAGGTGCCCAGGGGACGAACCCGCAAGGCACGCACAACTATACATCCGTTGGAGCCACAACTAATAGATTGCAGTTAAAAACCAAGTGAACCTATACAATATCGTACATGTTGCGCAAACTCAATCTTCAAAATATCCGGGCCGTGACATTCTCCCACCACAATTTCATGCACGTCCCCGTGCATGGCTGAATTTACACAACGCCACGCCCTATAACATCAAAGCAGCCCGCATACAACCATCTTGGCTTTCGTCAGTGGAAACAAGGGACGCCCATTCCCTGCCTACTCGTACCCGGCGTGCAGCGACCAAGCCATTCACCCTTAATCAGCTGGCCCATTACTCTCTCATACGAACAAGCGCTTGGAGAATCTCTCCGGGCGAGATCACCACGATCATGTCACACCGCGTGACACCCTTGGGAGAACACAACTCCCACCACAAAGACACAGCCAATATTTTATCCTCGTGCGGACTACTTATGCGCAACCTTCCCATGGGCTGGAACTGCTCTGATACCACTTGTCACGAGCTTAGATATTCGACACTAAATTCAGCCCGTGCGGCACCCCCACCTTCAACGGTTTCGTCCTGCCATGGACTCATCAGGGGAGTGGCTCCAACTCCCAACCAGTGAGGTGCCCAGGGGACGAACCCGCAAGGCACGCATAACTATACATCCGTTTGAGTCACAACTAATAGATTACAGTTAAAAACCAAGTGAACCTATACAATATCGTACATGTTGCGCAAACCCAATCTTCAAAATATCCGGGCTGTGACAATTCGCTCGCAATAGTCTCCTCTTTTGGTGCAGCAACAAATTAGACTAGGGTTTCATTTGGTAATTTTATAATTTTTTCAAAAGATGTGCGCTATGAAACTCTGAAAAATTGATTATGGAATGACATTCAAAATACTGTTTATGGTAATGTCATTAGTTATTAAAGTACAATGTCAAACAATAAACGAGCGCATAACATTATAAAAAACAAATGTGGTACGTCAAGATTTTTTTTTAAAAGGAAAACCAATATTAAAAAATCTGAATTATTAATTGTAAAATTCAATGCTCATATTAAGTCAAATATCTTATTTGATTTTAGGGTCAAACAAAAAATCTATTTTTCCAAAGCCAAACAAAGTGATTAGCTTAATATTGGGTTGTTGGATTTTACAACTAATAGTTTATATTTCATGATTTTTTTAAAAAAATATTTTAAAATTTAAACTATTAATTATGAAATTCAATGATTTAAATTGAGATAAATATTTTGTTTGACTTTATAACCAAACAAGGGGTTTGTTTCCTAGAGATCCATTTCCCTTTTTGAAAGAGTTCTTCTTAAATTACATGAATAGAACGTGTTTAGAGATTGTAATTAACAAGATTCCGAGTTTAATTCAGGGAATATGAAACAAATTAATGCAAGGTTAATCATTTTCATTACAAATGTGCCTCATGTATATATATATATATATATATATATATATATATATATATATATGGAGTTGAGACATCATGCATGCTTAACAGTAACACTTGTATAGATGACTTACTAAGCCTAACAGAGATCTTAAGCAGTACATGACCTGAGCTGTATATAAACTAATTCTTCCCTACATATATAACTACCAAGCAGAATGACATATACGACATAAAGGATAGGTGGAAACTGAGAAACTTCCT
Organism: Biancaea sappan; assembly: GCA_037074585.1. NCBI lineage: Eukaryota > Viridiplantae > Streptophyta > Magnoliopsida > Fabales > Fabaceae > Biancaea > Biancaea sappan. The sequence continues at coordinate 6,948,765 of CM073492.1, read as the reverse complement.
CCTTGTTTATTAGCAGTCTTACCCCCTGATCGTTTCAGACCTAGCAAATTAATTAAGGCTATTATACATTAATATACAGTCATCAAACTTCAATTATGAATACTTCGTAATATAGAAGAATAACAAAGGCTAGCTTTAAAGGGATTGTTTGGTTCAACAGAAAAGAGAGAAGGAGATAGATTTTAATGGAAGGGGAGGGAAGGGGAAGGGAAATAAAATTTCTTTATTTGGTTTAGTTTGAGGGGAGGGAATGAGAGTGAAAATAAACATTCTTTTATTTGATTTGCAAGGGGAGGAGAGGAAAAATAAAATAAAATGACTATTATAACCCTTTGATTATATGATCAATAAAACATGATAAATTTGTTATAACTTATATTCAAATAAGTCGGTCATTTGTTATGGTGAAATAATATAATATTTTAGTAACTTCAATTTAATTCATCTAAAAAACATCTTAAATATATAACGTATTTTAAAAATCATATAAAATTTTAATTTTATTCTTACCGTAATAAGAAAAGAAGCTAAATAATTTTATTGTTAGAAGAAATAAAAAAATAATTAAGTAAAATTTAACTAACTAATTAAAATCCTATTTTAATCCCTCATATATGTCCTTTTTTTTATAATTTGGTCCTTCATAGATTTTCATTCTTAATTTTGTCCCTTACATATTGATTTGTCATCAATTCAGTCCCTCAAAAAAATTATATTCTCAATTTAGTCCCTCATAATTAATATCTTATCAATCTAGTCTCTCCCTTATTTTTATTCTCAGTTTTATCCCTAACAAATTGATATATTATCAATTTAGTTCTTTTTTGTTGACCATAATTTTTGATAGTAACAACTTTTGATGAAGGGACTAAATCGATAATATATAAATCTATGAGGGACAAATTGAAAATAAAAATATGTGAGGGACTAAATTAATAACATATCAATATATTGAGAATGAAAATTTACAAGAGACTAAGTTGATAATATATCAATTTATAATGAACCAAATTGATAATGAAAATTTGTAAGTGATTAACTTGAGAAAAAAGACATCTGTGAGGGAATAAAATAATATTTTGATCCTTATTAATTTACTTAGTTTATTATTATTATGATTTTTTTTGTTACCTTTATTATTTAGTTATACTTATAATATATTATTTACGTAGTATAATAATAATAATAATAATAATAATAATAATAATAATAATAATAATAATAACTTTAATATAATCAAAATATGTTAATAATATATTATTTAA